>OV743446.1:10000000-14800000 GCA_928269145.1 Agriphila tristella
GTTCGTGATTTAAAGTCGGCACTCGCAGCACAAATTGATTTTGGTCACTTGTATAACAAATAACTATTTTACCATCGCCACTCTAAAAAGTGCGTTTAATTCAACGATAAGAGTGAATAATAAGCGATTTTATTCACTGAGTGAATAAAAATAATTTGAATTTGGAACAAGCGCGCAAAGTACCTATACCTACTGGCTGCTATAGAACTATTCCATAGAGCCAATAGTTACACAATAAAATTAGACGAAAAAAAATATCCCGCCAAATTTAATTAGGTTCTTTTTAGTGTCTTATCTTTGGGTTCTTTTCCATCTAGGCGATTGAATGTTCAGTCTTGCATCAGTCTATTCCATCAGTCTGGTACGATATTCAGTCTGAAAAAAATCAAAGTCTATACAGACAGATGAAATGGACTTATGCCAGACTGATCATGTAATCTCTCTCTTAGCGTGGTTGTTTTAGGGATGTATTTAATAGCACTTTAAATTTGATGAAAACAGCTATAAAATTGTATATCAGCACTTTAAAATAATAATGGACCTATAATTTAATATTATCACTACAAAAATAATGCTTGCACTTTAACTGTGTCGCAACCATTAGTTCGAACTCCGAAACCATTTAGTTTCTGTCCAACCATGTCAGACTGACCACCATCTGACCACTGTTAAAATGAGATGGAAAGATGAAAACAACTTGTGGCATGATGCATAATTATACTCCATCAGGTCGGTTCTGGCGTTGTTGGTCACAATGGAACCTAACCTCCTCCTGGGCTCCTCTCTCGCTGCGTCCGCTCGTCGTCGTACCTAGTGCTAAAGTTATAAAATTAATTTGTAAAGTGCAAAGTATTAATATTAAAGCTAATCAAATAAATTGTATAGTGCAAAGTATTAATTTTAAAGCTTAGCATATTTATAGTGGAAACCATTATTTTTATAGTTCATTCAATAAATTTTGAAGCTAAACATCTTAAAGTGTGTTACATTATTTTTATTATTTTAAAGTGCATTTATATATTCCCCGTTGTTTTATGTCATTGGAAAACTTCTCATTTCACGCATGGGTCGGTCATGGGATGGGTGAACAAAAGTGTATTATCCCGAGCCCCTCCGTGCCTCGGAAGGCACATTAAGCCGTTGGTCACGGCTGCATTTGCAGTCGTTAACACCCATCAAACCGCATTGGGCCCGCGTGATGGGTTATGGCCCATCCTCCCACCCATAAGGAAGACCTGTGCCCCAGCAGTGGGGACATTAAAAATGGCTGATGTTCAACAACTAAGTGTAAAGTAGATACTGCTAGGTATTTGTTTTCTCGCAGTCAATGGTAAAAAGTAGAGTACACAACTCGTGAATAAAAAAATTCGTCTCGGTCCTTTGTATCCTTCGCAACTCTCGGGATCCAACTTAGTCCCTCGAACTAAATTCCCTTTTTATTCACTTGTCGTATAATCTACTATTTTTGAATAGTGAACCTATTTTATATATCACTACGTTTCTTTATTTTATCTATATTTGTATAAAAATGAATCTCTATTTCCCGTGGTCAAGCCATCACCCGTGAACGGCTGGACCGATTTGGCTAATTCTTTTTTGTTGTATTTGTTTATTACTTAGAGAAGGTTTTTATGAAAGAAAAAAATAAGAAAATTGCGCTGAAAAATATAAAATTTTAGAATACCTACTTAACCACCATATAAAATTATTTTGGACAGTATAATTTTTTTAATGTAACCTTATGACGTTTGACATAGAATTGAAAGAATGCGTGGTGCTGCAAATATCGTCAAAAAAGGATGTAAAAAAATGCCGTCATTTAAAACAGACGCTTTGGTCGGAGTTATTTTATTACCAATTCGAATTCGATATTTTTAACTAAGACAGGACAACGTCTGTTGGGTCAGCTAGTCATAAATAAAAAATAAAAAACTTTGAACTAGCCACTTGCCTTTAAAGTACGTATGAAACTGAACGCTCTTTAACTCCAGTCACGAGCGCCATCAGGCTTCGCAAGTGATCCTGAGTGCACTAGAAAATAGCAATAAAGGAACTGTTCCAATATCTACTCTGCCACTTACATAATAAGCTGCATTATAGAATATCAGTTTCTGATCTTGCAAGGAAAAAACATTCCAGTATGAAAACTTTAAACATTTGATGAAACAAGAGGTAAAGATAGTTGATTATCCAGTTACTCTTAATTATTGTGATTACTTATCTTTTTTATATTTCGTTTGTATACCTACTACATTGTCATTTTCCTAAATGAAGTAATTTATTTGAGGAAGAAAATTAACCAATCTATACCACCAGCGAACTAAAATCTATGCAACAAGCATTCCTCTCAAAAAATAGCACCACATAAAGTGAGAACCAAGTGGGTGGGGCTAAAAGTGCTGGAATTTAAGTAGTTATACAGCACAAAGCGACTGAACACTGGTTGCATAAAAGCGACCGTACTCTGTATACTCATAGATATTTTCGATACTTACACGAAAAAATATTTAATACTTATGATAAGTTATCTCTGCATTTTTTGTCTTCTTTGCGTCTTTTACACCATTTTACTACACAGGATGTCATGTAAAAAAAACTCTCTTTTATTTAAAATACAAACTGCAATTACTGTAAAAAGCTTACGTCTGTCACCGGGTTTTTAACTGGCCCGACTAAAAGTTATGCGGCTTGTAATTTTTTAGCCCCGTGGTGCTATTTTTAGCAATATTTGTTTGCAATTACACTTAGATTTTACTTCGCTGTACTTCAGACCACCTAAGTTGGTTTCATATCAAAAAAAAATATTTCATGAGTTATAAAGAAACGATACAGCAGCATTATTGACGTCAGTAGATATTAGATAAGTAACGGAACCCGGATGATCTATTGATATTTACACAGTATCAAATGTGTGAAACAAATGGACCCGTATTCATAGTCACGTACGCAACGTTTCAACCGAGATACATTCGAAATGACAGCGTAACCGTAAGGACTTATTAACGACTCATCGAAGAGGCGTGGTTGAGTTTTATAAACGCCTTATTGAAAAAGCGTGGTTGACTTAATTATTAGTTGTGACAAGGCATTTCAATAATACCTATTTTCATAAAACACCAGCGATCGCCCGCGATTTTACTGACGTGGACTTTATACAAGGACATAACGACTTTTCACTCCCCATAATACGCTACGTTATGTTAAATAGTATATTGTCCAAATGATAGGTTAAAGAGAGTATTTTTACTAACATAAATAAAAATTGCCAACTCAGTGACATCAGATTTGCATATTTTTTTAACCATTCTACTGACTAAAACGAAATGTTTTTCAAGTCTCTGCCATATTTCGCACTAAACGAGCTATCGAGAAACACAATCGGAAACTACATCGAGAAACAGTATTCGGAGTCACGTACGAATTCGACTGTCGTTCGAAACGACGGGTCGTTAGGTCAGTCGACTTACGGAGTGATCAAAGGAAGTGATCGCATTACAACAAATCGGTTGTACCATTCGAATGAACAGGCATCGATTGTCCCGTAATCGATACTGAGCAATACTGCTTCGCTTTGTAGTCTGTTTTAATTTGCTTTGACTAGTAGAATGACTTAGTGAATTTTCTCTTATACAAATTATTTTGGAGGATTTGAGGAGCTCGATGGCGGGGCGCAGTGGTTTAGCGCCCAGCCCAGCGATTGCGGAGGTTAAGCAACTTTCGCAAGGGTCGGTCATGGGATGGATGACCAAAAATTTTATACATCGAGCTTCTCCGTAGTTCGGTAGACACGTTAAGCCGTTAAGGTCCCGGCTGCATTTGCAGTCGTTAACACCCACCAATCCGCATTGGGCCCGAGTGGTGGGTTATGACCCATCCTCCTTATCCACCCACATGGAACGCCTGTGCCCCAGCAGTGGGGACATTAAAAATAGCTGATTGACGTCGTCACAAACTATTTGTTCTCTCGATTGCTCAGAATGCATTATAGGTTCAATCTTTCAAAAAAATAAATGACTCTATGAGTCATTAAAACATTATAAATTATAATGCATATTATTAAATAAAATTCCAATATGAAATGCATTACAATAAAATGAATTTCAGCTACAAAACAGAAATTTTGCATTTTGAAATCATACAACTTTTAGACTTGATTTTTTTGCAATAACGTTTTCTTGTACATGTTTTATTACATTGGACAATAAACCTTTATATTATGTATAACCCGAGTTTCTTGGGTCTAGTAATACAGTACTTACTGAATTATATTATGACTAGCTTCTGCCCGCGACTTCGTCCACGTGGATATTAGGGAAAATCCTTAGGGAACCTTCAACCGGGATCCAACCAGCCATTTTTACGCGATTAGGTGGGTCTCCTCCACCAAGCGCGCTGCCTCGCGAAGCAAGACATTTGCCACGTGTGGCGGACCTCGCACGAGGCTTCCCGTTCCCGTTCCGTTCCCGTTCCTTTCCCGCCCCTTTCCCGTTCCGTTCCGTTACTGTTCCGTTACCGTTCCGTTCCCGTTCCCGTTCCGTTCCCGTTCCCGTTCCTGTTCCCGTTCCATTCCCATTCTTTTCCCGCCCCTTTCCCGTTCCGTTCCCGATCCCGTTCCGTTCGCGTTCCGTTACCGTTCCGTTCCATTCCCGTTCCCGTTCCTGGTCCGTTCCCGTTCCGTTCCATTCCCGTTCCGTTCCCGTACTGTTTCCGTCCCGTTCCCGTTCCCGTTCCCGTCCCTGTCCACGTCCCTTGGATGTGCATGTCCAGGTCCAATCATATCCACCGAGTAGGACTTCAAAATAAATGTCATTTTCGCATATGGTGATTACCATCCCATGAAACCTCAAGAACGACATCCATATGTGTTTGCCTATTTATTTTTAGACATGCTCCTACGAATTTTAAAGTAGTAATATCTATTTTATATTCTTTTTTCATACAAATTTTTTTACCCGTTTTTCACCCTTTTAGGGGTTAAATCATGTCCACCGTGTTGAATTTCAAAATAAAACTCATTTTTGCAATCACCATCCCATAAAACCTCAAGAACGATATCCATATCGATTTTTATGTTTACTCACCCCATTTACCCCCTAAGGGGTTGATTTTCAAAATTACAAAATATATGTTTGCCTATTTATTTTTATATGTACTCCTACGAAGTTTAAAGTTGTTAGTCTATTTTATATTATTATTCCATACTAAATTTGAACCTCATTTTCACCTTTTTAGGGGTTAAATCATGTCCACCGTGTTGGACTTCAAAATAAATCTCATTTTCGCAATCACCATCCCATAAAACCTCAAAAACGACATCCATATCGATTTTTACGTTTACTCACCCCATTTAGGCCCTAAGGGGTTGATTTTCAAAATCACAAAATATATGTTTGCCTATTTAGTTTTAGACGTGCTCCTGCGAAGTTGAAAGTTGTAATGTCTATTTTATATTATTTTTACATACATAATTTGAACCCCATTTTCACCCCTTTAGGGCATAAATCATATCCATCGTGTTGGACTTCAAAATAAATGAAATTTTTGCAATCGTCATCCCAGAAAACCCCGATAACGATATTCATATCTATTTTTAGGTTTTTTATCCCTTTTCACCCCCATTTCATCCCCATAGGGGTTGAAATAATAACAAAAACAATATACGTTGCGTCAGATTTTCATCCATAAGCCTAAATTACAAATTTAGCGATTTTTACTTCGAAAATAAAGGATTTTCTTCAATACACAACTTCATCCCCCTTTTGACCCCATCGGGGGTAGAATTTTGAAAAACGCTGAGACCCGTATTTATATATTTTTAATCTTTAGCCTAAACACAAAGTTTGAAGATTCTAGCTTCAAAACTGAGGGACTTTCATACAAACTTTCATCCCTTATTTCATCCCCTTAGGGATGGAATTTTCAAAAATCCTTCCTTAGTGGATGCCTGCACTGTATAAAGTATCTGTGTGCAAAATTTCAAGTCTCTAGGTCCAGCGGTTTGGGCTGTGCGTTGATAGATCAGTCAGTCAGTCAGTCAGTCAGTCAGTCAGTCATTCAGTTTACGATTTTATATATTAAGATTCAGTACTAACAATGGATGTGAATGGGAAATGCTCCTGATTCAATCAAAGCGAGTTCTGAAAAGAATTATTAATGAATGTAAGGAGAAATGCTTGTAGTTACTCGCAATATTATGTTAAAAGTACCTATTCATGATTTTTCTGCCAGTCGAGGAATAATAATGATTTCACATTTTAATTAACAATTTGATCAAACCTACCTACCGTTATTTTAATTAAGTACACAAGTAGCTACCGTTCTATGAATATCTTCAAAGTGTATTATGACTAGCAGTGTAGCGTGGATTTTGAACCATGTATTAAACATAATATAAACCTTCCTCTTAAATCACTCTATCTATCTAAAAAAACCGCATCAAAATCTGTTGTGTAGTTTTAAAGATCTAAGTATACACAGGGACAGACAGCGGGAAGCAACTTTGTTTTTGTACTATTAGTGGTAAGGTTACGTTTATAACTTTTATTCTGACAGCTTAAGATTAAATAGTTGAACACGGTATTTAATAAGTAAATGATACTTTCCAACACATTGATCAAACAAACGATATATCGGGTGCATATTCTGGTATCCGATAAGTTGCGATAACTTCGTTATTGTCTAAGATAACAAAACAAAATCACGGCACAACATATTATATTTCGCTCATTCCTCCCTACAAAGCAAAACTTTCGCCAATGTATTATCGAACAGTGTTTATCTTACGAGCGGAATAGCACTTCCGAACCCATGAAAGAGATAGAAACATTTGTTTTTCCCGGCTTAACCATAGCAAAGGGATAAACAGTAAACTGCCTCACATTCTTCGGGTTAAATCCGGCATCATTTGCTTTTCAAATACATGGAGTAACAAATAAAGAATGTTTATATACCTGTACGTTTTCCTGAAAAAGGTAGGATTAACGTAATACACAGAGATTGGTTAAACGAGAATTTGTTTCTGAACAGTTTTTTTTATCGTAGCGCCCTTAAATTTCCTTTGGCGGAATCCGTTTCTGAGTTTTGATTGACGCATTTTTTAAAAAGTTCGTAAATGAAAAGGATTTTTTTTTATATAAACCTGCGAAAAAGCTTTTAGGACCTCGATGGCCAAGTGGCTTCAGTGGCTTGGTAGATTTCACTTGCGATTGTGGTTAAGTCACTTTTGCTATGGTCAGTTGTTGGATGGGTGACCAAACATTATTACTTCGAGCTCCCCGGTCGGTTCGGAAGGAACGTTAAGCCGATGGTTTCAGCTGTATTTACAGTTGCTGTTAGAAATTGCTGATCATAAATAATTTTTAATGTCCCCACTGCTCGGACACAGTAGGCCTTCCTTATGGGTGAATAAGGAGTATGGGCCATAACTCACCACGCGGGCCCAATGAGGATTGGTGGGTGTTCACGACTGCAAATGCAGCCGGGACTAACGGCTTAACGTGCCTTCCGAAGAACGGAGGAGGTCGAGATAATAAAATTTTGGTTACCCATCCCATGATCGACCCTCGCGAAAGTTGCTTAACCTCCACATTCGCTGGGCCAGGCGCGAAACCACTGCGCCCTTGCGCTCCTCAGAAATTGCTGACGATGATTGAAAACTACGCAAGCTTGTTTCGTCATAAAACAGTTTACTGTTTTAGGTCATAAAAAATTTGAATACCTAAGTAGTTCATTGTTGTACCGCACATCAGCCATTTTTATGTCCTCACTTCAGGGGCACAGCCTTCTGAATTTGTAACTCTGGTGCAGTCAACTTCTGATTGAAACTGACATAAACCGCAGCTACGTTGCTGCTATACAATGTTATTTTTAGTTAATACAAAACGTCTCGTGGGGTTGATCAGACCATCAAACTGAACAACTTTCAACATGGGACAAACCTAGAAATCGCGAGAAAAAAAACCATCTGTTTCATACATTTCGATGGGGTAGGATTGTACTTTTGTATGGAACAGCTGTTTTTTTCGTGATTTCGAGGTTGGTCCCATAATGAAAGTTGTTCAGTTTGATGGTTCTGATCAACCCCACGACAGGTTTCGTATAAAGTAAAAATAACCTTGTATATAGGATAGCTGTCACATTGATTCTTAATAAAGCATCAATGCAACAGTGATTTCTGTTAGTTTCAATCAGAAATTGATTGAAATATAGTTACAAAATTAGCCCTCACGTCTTCCTTATGGGTGGATAACTAGGACGGACCTTAACCCACCACGCTGGGCCAATGGGGACTGGTGAGTGGGACCAACATTCCAAGCACAGAGGAGCTCGAGATAATTCAATTTTGGTCTTTTTTAATTGTAAACTGGGCAGGCATTTGTCTACCATCTGGATTGGTAAACAGGATGTGGTCTAAGGTGTAGCACGTTTGCCCTAGAAATGCCTATTCACTCTTGCCTTGAAGAGACCAAGGTTGTATATAACTATCGGGGAACACATGAGCAGGCAGCGCATTCCATTCTTAAGCAATTCGCATAAGAACTGTATTAGCAAAGCGCTTGGTACTGACCCTTGGAGTATCTACTATGTAAGGGTGATATGCTAACCTGTATCTGGTACCCCGATGGTGGAAAGGGGCTGGAGGAACAAGGTCGTGCAGTTCCCTCGCACACTCGCCAAAATATCCTACTAATATTATAAATGTGAAAGTTTGTGGGTTTGGATGTTTGTTCCTTAATCACGCAAAAACTACTGAACGGATTTGGTTGAAATTTGGCACACAGATAGTAGATAGCCTAAATTTAAATACAAAATACTTCTTATCCCGATATTCCCACGGGAACGGGAACCACGCGGGTGAAACCACGGGTGGCCGCTAGTATTCTATAAAAAACCTATAAACATAAAGTTTGCGACGTTGACTAAGGCTTCGAAGTTCCGCCGTGGCCAAAGTTGAATTGCCGATGATTCTGAGGTCACCCATCTCATGATCAATCCATGCTAAAGTTTTTTAACTTCCACAATCGCAGTGCAACAGTTGTACTGACTCCAACTCTTCTATGATTCGGCTATCTAATCTATCCAGACTGATCGCCCATTACGAAGGTATTTGGTTCAGCGTAAGTTACGGCCCTTATTTGGGTTTGAAGTATAATTTATCGGTTTCAATTGGATCCGCGAAGGAAAGGTTAAGTAATAAATCCGGCGCAGATGTTGTAAGGATATAAGCTCGGTGTTAGGTAACAATGAGCAGATTTGTTATGGCGACTTGTGTTGTTCGCGTAATTGTTTTCGCCACTTTCTTTTGGGTTTGTTGTTAATTTCTGATACAATTAATTACATTTGTTTATGGAAGTTCGAATAAAATTTGAGTATAGAAGTCAGTATAGAACAGCGTAATATATCTTATATTTTAAACCATATATTTTAAGTAAAAACAACCAGTCTATTTTGTGTAAATTCTTCAATTTATCAATAAAATTATGACAACTTCGTTAATGTAATTTAAAATTATTCTATGAACTGACAATCTATACATATAATAAAGCTGTAGAAAAGTTGTGTCTGTACAAAGAAAATATTTTGAAAAAAAGTGGTTGGGGTGTTTGATAATAACCTATAAAACCCATTTCTATCATTTTTGGAATTTTTGTCTGTTTATCTGTGTGTCTGTTTATCTGTATGTTTGTGCGCTAATAACTTAAAAAGCGCTAACTCAATCGGAATGGTGTTTACATAGAAATATACTATGTATTTTGCGAAGTAATTTAGTTTTTATTTCATTGCAATCGGTTCACTCAATCAAACGATATACGACTTTTAGGTTTTTAAGAAGAGTTTACTATGAATTCGTTGTAACAATATCTTTGGGGAATTATACTGATAGAACGACGACTACCTGGACCTGGTGTTCCCACATCTGGCACGGTAAAATGGTCAATGGCTTAAAAGTAAACAATAAAGTGTCGAGTTTTGGGTCTGTCTTTTGTAATTTCTCAGAAAAAAATGCACGTGCATGCAGTAAAATCTAAGCCCGCTTTCTGAGTATTATATTATTTTATACTAATAGCTTCCGCCCGCGACTTCGTTCGCGTGGACATTCGAGAAAATCCTTAGGGAACCTTTAACCTGGATAAAAAGTTTAATATCCTGCCTTGCTAGGTAGCCCGCTTGGTGTGAACGTGCCTTGCGCGCAGCAGGCCTCTGGCTGGTAAGCGCGTACTATATCGACCGAGAGCGATGTCGGGCCGCATCCTCACGCGCAAGTGGCAAACGCCCTGCCTGCAAGTGTGGTACGTCCACACCAAGCGTACTGCCTAGCGAGGCAGGACGTTAGAACATAGAATATTTCGTATCCTGGTTAAAGGTTCACTTAGGATTTTCTCGAATGTCCACGCGGACGAAGTCGCGGGCGGAAGCTATCCTTAATAAAAGGTTAAATGAAATTCCTTTTTTTGCGCAATTCCACAAGTTTGTACAATTTTACAAGAGAAAACATTTTGTTAAACCAGATCTTTTGCGGACGCAAACAAATTTCATCACTAACCTCAATGTTTGCTTTCAATACGACCAGCATCAATAACAATACCATCAGAACAAACGATAAGCTGCTAAATGTATCTCAATGTGAACAAGAAAAGGGAGAAAAGTAAAAGGATTAAAAACAATCGCAATCCATTACACAATGTATTCGAATCATACGTCGAATAAATCGAGCGAGATGTTCGAATATTCGGCCTTTTTCGTTTAGCAAATGGATTCCAAAGACAAATCGTGGCCTCTACTGACTTCGCTTATGGATCGGGGGCCTTTTACCTCCGTTTTTCACTTATTGCTTTATTAGGGTTAGGGTTAAAGTGGTATTACCTGGGGTCGTATTCTACTAATTCCTTAGAATAATAACACCTAGAACGATAATGCCCTACAAAGCGCACTGTCAAAAATGAGGCAACTAAAATAGCCAAAATGGCGCCGTTTTCAGATTTTTATTGTCCATTATTACATAATGATACCTAATAAGTGCAAAACCCATAAGGAAGGCCTGTGCCCCAGCAGTGGGGACATTAAAAATGGCTGATGGAGAAGTGCAAAACAGTTTCAATATACCTTAAAGAGATTGGTTTTGGATTTTAGTTAGGATTATATAACGTATGAAGGACATGAAATAATGTGTCTAGTGAGCGCGTAAGCTTGAGAAGTGAATACGTATGAAGGACATAAATCTGAATACTGAGCCATTTTGGCTCAGTATTAGTTGCCTCACTTTGCATACGCGGACACGTCTTCTGGTTATTCTAAGACTAATTCATAATTTGAATCGTTCGATACCGCGATGCAGTAGCAGTAGGTACATTTCCCGATTGCATAGTCACGTAAAGACCGACACATTTTCTAAATAATTATAAACGTTAATTCTTGAATTAAGCAAAATATCATATTTTTAACCACAACGGGATAGTGCTTGGCTTTCACCTTACCTGATGTTAAGTGACGATAAAGCCGAAGGTGGAAGCGCACTACACCCGGAAACCTCATCATCAAGTTCATCAGTACTGGCTATCTTACCTCTAACTGCCGGAATACAACAATTTTCAAATTTTAAGCTTTTAGATTTTTGCATTCACAATGCTATTTTTTATATTAAGATGAATAAATAATGAAAAAATATTAGAAAAAATCGACTCACCCGTAGCAGACTCATCCCGTCTGAGTTGCTACGGGTGAGTCGATTTTTTTTTCTAATATTTTTTCATTATTTATTCATCTTAATTTTCAAATTGTTATTATGGCGTCAAACTTGGGCAGGAAGGTGGTAGCTAGCCAGGCGGACTTGAAATAAGCCCTACCACCAACCAAACTGAAAAAAATGTATCCCCTTCCATGGGAATCGTACCCCGGACCCTTGCGTTTTACACGACTGTAGGCAAACACATGACAGAGGCGGTTATATTATGCACTTTTTTAACCCGGTAGTTTGCTAGAGTCTGATCAAGGAAAGATGAGATTGAAATGGCGGCGCCACTTTCCCTGTTAAATTAACGTTTAGAGGTTAAGTTATTGGAAACTGAACCTTAAAATAACGCGCAAAATTAGTTCCATTTCCAACCGAGTCTCATCTTTCGTTGACTCTATCCTTATTTAAAACCATTCTTTCTTTCTTTTCAATAACAATAATATCTCGTAAAAAATATTGTATGAAAAGAATAGCTTAAGCCATACTAATCAGTTTGCCAGCTTTCTGAGTCAGCTCTTTCAATCAGGGCATTTTGGCTTCTATTTATCAGATTGCTCCCAAAATTTGGGTCAATCAATCCTCACTCAGAAACCGTTTTCTCACTGAATTGGAATGAAATGGAAAAACCGAGTCGGCAGGAAACCCGTTTGTTATTTTAATTGAAACAAATGAAGATCTTACTTATTAAAAAGCTAGGGGACTGAACGCTCGGCGGCCCTATTTTTGAAAGGGGGCAAGTAATCTTTACTTCTCATTTATGTTATGATGATAACAATTACTAGTAATATACTAAGAACTGGTCCCGGAAATAGGTATGCAATTTACAGAGCGACGACATCTGATATACCTTTTCTGGGATGTCCGATAGCAGAAAGGAGAAGGTGGAATGAGCTCATGCAGTTCTTGAGCGCACTCACCGAAGTACAATCTATAAAAGACCGTAGGCAAGCAATTTTTCTGTGGTGAGCTAAACTGTTAAGCTTAGCTGCTACCAGTTCTCCGTCACCTATTAATCTTTAGCTAGTTTGCCATACTATCATTATTAACAGATCCGGGCACCTTAGATTTTCAGTCGTGGGGGTGAGAGTGGTTGGGCAACAAAGGGGCTGAATAAGCGATTGAAGGTATATAATTTACAGAACTCTGGATTTGGTGTTGTATAATAGCAAGCCAATCATGTATCTAAATCGAATATAACATTGCCAGGCATTTTGGCTAGTTGATAAGTAGTGCAAGGCGGCATCAACGGTGCGCGAAAACGTGTTAAAGTTTGATCGCCCGTTTTTCAGCTCCTTTGTTGCCCAACCACTCCCACCCCCACCACTGAAAAGCTGTCAGGCGCCTGGATCTATTAATAATGATAGTATTGCAAACTAACAAGAGGGATTTCGACGCTCTGTAAATTGCATACCTATTTCCAGGGCTAGCTCTTACTCCATAACGAACTTATTACTGCGACTGCGATCTCTTTTGTTTTTTCGTGATAATTTCGGAAGCAATACAGCGTTTGTTCTTTTTCAAGATCCAATATACTTTCTTTCAAAAACCAATTAAAATTGATCCCAACAAAGAAAACGTAACAAACAAGTATCAGTAATAGATTAGGTAGGTATATCATTAGTGTTTAATAACGCTGCTTCCAGATAATGTAAGCATGACCTTTGACCGTTAAGTTCCGTATAATTTTCGTCCACTCATCGAACTGACTATGCATAAATCTACGATCGGTTGCCATGGCAACCTGATCGGCAAAATTGGATGTTGAAAAGGGACTTGTTAATTTGATTGTTCGCCCACGCGAATGCTTTTGATGTCAAATTACGTTAGCATTGAAAAGTATGACACAAATATTTGTATACGAAATATAGTACCGGGTTAATGGCAGTCACAGTAAATAAGCAATATTCTCGTTTAACGCTTTTATGTTCATTTCACAGATTTAAATTGAAAAGATACCTTTGACTCACTAATTTCATCATTGAAAAAAAAAAGAAAAAATATTAAATGAAAAGGGTGGCAAGTGACATTTGCCTTCAGGCTACAAGAGATTAATCAATTATTAGCATTTTTATTCGATGCATGGGTCGATGGTTTTTCTACAATTATTCGAAAGCGTTGTGCGTCTCTTTTAAACCGAGTGAGAAACAGCGACAATACCATCCTGAAGGCATTGTTAGTCGAGCGCTGGGACTCTGCCTTTCTGAGACTGTGGGCTGACCGGCACGCTAATATAGCAAAATATAATGTGTGAAAATGTATAATTAATGTAATGTATTTCAATATTTCAATTCAAATCAAATTAATTAATTAGTTATAATACTTATTATTGTAAATTACTAACATAGTTTTTAAGGTAAATTTTTTGTAACTAACACTATGGACATCGTTTCTGAAATAAATTAAATTATTATTATTCATTTTCAGCGAATTAAACTTGAATAAATAAAATACAGCTAGTGAAAAGTATTACTCTATTTATGTTGGATCTTTTTAGGGTTCCGTACCCAAAGGGTAAAAACGGGACGCTATTACTAAAACTCCGCTGTCTGTCTGTCCGTCTGCCTATCTGTCTGTCACCAAGCTGTATCTCATGAACCGTGATAGCTAGACAGTTGAAATTTTCACAGATAGTGTATTTTTGTTGCTGCTATAACAACAAATACTAAAAACAGAATAAAATAAATATTAAAGGGGTGCCCCCATATAACAAACATGTTTTTTTTAACGTTTTTTGGTACGGAACCCTTCGTGCGCGAGTCCGACTCGCACTTGGCCGGTTTTTTTTAAGTTTTTTTTTCCATATAATAAACTGTTTTGAAATGGAAATCTTTTAAAGTTTTACCGACATAATCAAAAAACCGGCCAAGTGCGAGTACACAAAGGGTTCCGTACTAAAACACGGCAAAAATCACGTTTGTTGTATGAGAGCCCAACTTAAATATTTATTTTATTCTGTTTTTAGTATTTGTTGTTATAGCGCAGCGGCAACAGAAATACATAATCTGTGAAAATTTCAACTTTCTAGCTACACGGTTCATGAGATACAGCCTGGTGATAGACAGACAGACGGACAGTGAGTCTTAGTAATAGCATAATAGGATCCCGCTTTTACCCTTTGGGTACGGAACCCTAAAAACTTAAATGTTATTCAGTTTATGCAGTATTGCGAAAGTAGAGTCAGTAAATCTATTTATTTATGGAGGTCGAATTGTGGCTACCGACTGAACTGTATTAATGATTCTACAATTCCGCGTTGACAACGGTTGTCTCTCATTCTCTCTCATGAGAAATTGGCTATTTGATAAGTAGACGCTTGCTTGGCGCCGGATGGATCCGCTTGTCTAAGCTTTATAGTTATAAATTAAGCTTTGTTATGTAGTTATTATTATCATCTACAGGGGTGTCTACGGCCCGCAAGCCAACTCAATACGGCCCGCGCGCGACCAGAATCTATCCTGTTGTTTTAGATGGCATTCGATGCCACTACGGTATTGTAAGATAATAAAATAAGATACCCGGTATCTGGATCCTCAAGCTAAAGATAACTTCTTTTTATTACCTTTGTATGAAAATTTACTTAATCGAAATAAATAAGGATTTTAATTTTTAATTTTGAGTCTGGCCCGTTAACGCACTCTAATAAATGGCCTTTTAGAAAAGTCAGTTTGAAACCCCCTAGACTAATTCCTGAGGGCTAATACGTCCAGCTAATACACATAAACACACACGTCGTGACGCGGCACGTTACGATGCGACGTCGTGTAACGTTGTGACGTTGTGTCGTGAAAATCTATGTCAGCGTAGTGTCATTTATGTTATATCAAATGTCAAAAGATCGAGTAACTGTCACTTCATTAAACAAAAAAAATAGCTCACAAAGTGATTAAATATTGCTATACCCATCAATGTTGCGCGCAGCGCAGCGCAGCTCGTTATTCCACATCATTTTTCTTTTTTTAATATCCACAACGGGATAGTGCTTGGCCTTCACCTCACCTGATGATATCACCTTGAGCGCCACTAAATAAAAAAAATTGCAATGACGCGCCACCAGTGCCCACATTTACCAAACGCAATAGGTAGTTGAACGTCACTGGTTACTGTGGGCACCATTGTTTCGAGGCCCTCGAGAGGTGGGACATTTTCCATTCACAGTCTGTTTTGCTGCGTCCGATTCAATTGAATGTTTTACGATTATCTTGTATCGATATTTATGACTCTATGGTATCAACGGATCTTCCCTACGACTCACCGATTAGGAAAAAATAAATGTCAAAGTTGACAAGTTGATCTGATATTTTCTCGGAAAGTGATTGTACGTGTTGTGTGTGTTATAAAACATCATAATAATGGAGTAAGTACATATTTTATACTGTATTATATATCAAAATGATTATTAGAATGTGTACTTTCTATTAATGTATGGATGTCACGATTACGAAACCAATAAAGTAGTCAAATCTTTCTTCAAAAAATTGGCGTCCTTTTTTTGGGGCAATTGTGAATTTTCTACTCGGTTTTGTATAATAACAAATGGTATTTGGAGTTAAGTAAAGCTGTAATTTAGTTCAATGTAATATGAATACCTATAAAACAAGCTTCTTGTGGATATTTTTTTCGTTGTGCTAGCATATGCATTTCTCGAGTAATAACAACTTCTGTAAAAATCGCGGAAAATCCGTGAAAAAATCTGAATAATCCGAAAACGAGCGGCCTTTGGGCATGAAATAAATCCGTAATAGGAGCTGTTGACCGGATTTTGCGTTTGGTGCCCATGGGCACCAAGGGCTGCTGAGTGGATAAGGCCGAAAGTGTGAGCACACTACTTGCACCCGGAATCCTCACCACTGAGGAACTGGCTATCTTACTTAACTGTCGGAACACAACATTTTTGAATTGTTGTTATGGCATCAGATTTAGGTAAGACGGTGGTAGCTAGCCATGCGGACTTGAAATTTAATAAGCCCTACCACCAACCAAATCGAGTACAAATTTTACCCCCTCTTGGGAATCGAACCCGGGACCCCTGCGTCTTGTACACGTAAGGGCAAACACGTGTGGTTAAACTTGGACCATTATTCACAATGGACCAGATTGGGTGCAACTTTGATTAGGTGCAGAGTCATATAAATCTAGAGAAGGTTAACTTAGGGGGTCCAAGTATAACAACAAGTACTTGTGGACACCCAAGGGGGTCAAGTGTAATAGTGAGTTTCCATGGACACCCCGGGGGGTTTGAATGGGGGTATCAAGTGGAAAGGACGAATCCAGTTGTGCCTGGTTTATACGGGGTCAGTAACATGGCAGTACAGTAACCCAGTCCAGCGCTGACTTGCTACTGGGCCCGTGTAGACACTAGTTTCAACCCAGGCCAGTGCTGACTTCTCGCTCACAAGTCAGTGCAGTTAACTGGCCACCTATTCTATTTTCGGGCACAGTACGTCTTACTGCCGATCATGTCTACATGTACCCAGTTACTGGGTCCGAAATTCCGATTCACTGGGTCCAGTCACTGACCCCATATAAACCAGCCCTTATATCTAAACGCATACGTTGATTACATGTCCTGTAGAAGAATCAAAACAAAGAGCTGTTTTTTGTGTTATTTTTCTTAAGGGACGTCTCACGTTACGACTCGGCACAGTATGTAGCGTGAGTCAGCCCTAAAGAGCTCGATTTTCCACTGAACAGGTTTTTTATGTTCTTATTTTATTTAAAAAGAGGTGAGCTTAAAGAGTTTGTTAGCTATTCACTTTACGAGCAAGATAATATTAGACGAGTAAAGTTTATTGGAGAACTCTTGCATCTATAGTCTAATAAATATAAAACTCATATATATTTAAGCAAGTCATGAAACGGAACGGTTATTAAAGTTATCTTTTCTCGTTAAATCGCATTATGCATTTTAAAACAACGTTGTTTGTGTATCGAGAAGCTTTTAATATCGATAAAAGTTATTACTGGCGCTTATCGATAATCGAGAACGTGTCTGTACCCTTATTGTTGTGCTTGTTGAACTTTTTTTTTTAGAACAAAATAATGAATTCGATCTCGTTACCTTGAACTTAGGAATTTCATCGTTTGTAATCCAAGAACTTAATATGTGTTGGTAAAAAATTACCTGTACTTTATTTTAATAAAAACGTGTGAAATGAATCTTCAATACAAAGATTATTCAGTTATTAAATGCCATTTACATGTATGTCCTTTTACGGATCTCAGAAATAAGACAAGACTTCTTGAAATCCAATTTGCACTTTATTCACAGTTCAAAAATAATAACGGCCGAATTTGTGACTATACTTTATGCAGATATTTTCACAACCGTACAGTTCGACGCGCCGATCAAGAATGGCTCACGACCGCCATTTTGCTTTTTATATAGTGTGCTTGAAGCGGAAGTTGGAAAATGGCGGTAGTGCTGCCAGTCCCGATATTACATTTTTAACACAGAAGTATTATTATTTTTAAACAGCTTGTTCATTAAAATTAATTGTACTTATATTAACGTAACTAAATATGATAAAACTTATGATTAATTTTACACTAATATATAAATGGAAAGTTCATATGTTTGCTAAAATCACTTAAAAACTGCTTGCCATATTTAATGTTGGTCTAATGGTCCCTAAAAAGTTTGGTTTAAAAAAAAAGGTCATTTATATCACAGTTGTATATTACTGTGGGATGATACAATCTATAGAACGCGCGGACGAAGTCAAAGGCGTAAGGTTCTGACTAAAGGCAAACGCATTTTCAGTAAAAAAAATATGCACAACGGGATAGTGCTTGGCCTTCACCTAGTGATGTACAAGACTCGAGTCTTCCGAGTCCTTTTGCCCAGAGCTCGGACTCGTTTTACAGGGCTCGCCTCGTTTGTACGAAGCTCAACGACTCGGGAGTCTTTTTTAGCGCTCGAGCCTTTTTCAGAGCTCGCCCGACTTCGAGCGATTTTCACGGGTCGAGCCTTTTTGGAGAGCTCAGTCGATCTCGAGGCTTTTTCACGACTCGAGTCTTTTTCGGCGCACTAGTTGTGATAGGCTGCTAATGAATGAGGATAAGTAGAGCTAAAGCACAATAGATTAAGCATCTACGGTGCTCTTTATAACATAAGACATTCATCTTTTTGAGTTCTAATTTTGAAGACTAGAGTCAGATTTACAGGGCTCTGTGAGCTGGATAGGCTCGGCTTTAATATCTCTGTAATTAATAATATTGTAAATATTATTATTCACGGAGATATTAAAGTCATAAACATGAACTCTAAGCTTTTTATGAGACTCGCGTTCATTTTAAGACTCGAGCTTTTTTGAAGACTCGAGCTCTTTTAATAGGTTCGAGCTCTTTTGAAGGCTTGAAACTCTTTTGAAGCCTCGAGGCGTGGCTCAGAGAGCTCGTTTTTCGGCTAGGCTCGGCCTACTGAGCTCACCGAGTCCTGCCAATCCGAGTCGAGTCTTCAAAAGTAGAACTCGACGACTCGAGTTTTGTACATCACTACCTTCACCTCACCTGATGTTAAGTGACAATAAGGCCGAAGGTGGAAGCGCACTACACCCGGAATCCTCATAATCGAGGAATTGGCTATCTTACGTCTAACAGCTGGAACACAACATTTTTTAAATTGTTGTGATGGCGTCAGAATTAGGTAAGATGATGGTAGCTAGCCAGGCGGACTTGAAATTAGCCCTACCATCAACCAAACCGCGTAAAAGTACATATTGTACAAGGGAATCGAACCTGGGACCCCTGCGTCTTACACGGGTTGGCAAACCACTAGACCACAGAGGCGTTTAAAAGCTTTTCTTCACATTCTAAAAATCTACTAATAGTACCTACATTCCATCAACGTCAATCGGGATCGAGATTCTAAATTCTAAATTAGTAGAATAGAGTCCGAATTCTTAAATCTAAGTCAAACGACTACCCTTTAAAAGTAAACGTCCAAATTCCATCCACTTAAAACAAAAGCCCGAACTAAATAAAGAAATTAATTAACATCTTACGGCACTGTATCCAAATAGACTAAAGCTTTTTTTTAATCCCGGTTCTTTTTTCTGGAGCGGCAGAGCGGGGCTTTTTCGCCAACAATTCCGGTATTCCGGTTCTCCGGAACAGTATTAGCATATTAATGAATGGACGTGCCGGTCCACGACTGTTCTCGAAACTAACGCTTGTAATTACTTTTGTCCTGACTCCGGTATGTACCGGTTTTAGTGGGGAAAAAACCGGAAAGTTTTTTAGGCGGGTTTCGTGGTCTATCTTGTGGTTGACACCACTTGACTACTATTTTGAGGTTTAGTAGCTTTTTGGTCCAGTTCTAATTACTCCATTAATTTGGTCCTTTTCGCATTTGGTTCGTTTCGCAGAACGTCCACTTCTTATTTAGACGTTCTGCGAAATGGACCAAAAGCGAAATGGACGTTCTGCGAAATGGACCAAATGCGAAAATTTTTTTTCGGTAAGTGGACCAAATGCGCCTAAACAACTTTTCAAATATTTAATTGTGTTCGAATCATATTGAAATCTTATCTGATTATGTTCTGACGTCATTGCATCTTTATCTGATAAAGATACGAATAGAAAAATATATTTACTTATAGAAAACCAATATGGAGGTCGTCAAATGACATCATTTGATAATATTAAGAAAATTTAGTGTTCCAAAAACATTAAATTGTATTTTCATGATTTTATTAACTCCAGTAAATAATGTGGATTTCATTTAACTTTTTGCAGTCGTCGTGTTACAATAGTGGATGCTTAAATATTAATATTGATTCTTTATTTTAACAATTTTAATTAAATTCAATATTTTAATATTGCTATTATATTTAATTTTATTATTATATTTAAATTTATTAAATTTCTAAAATATGATAATATTTTGCACACCAGAAATGGTTAGATATGGCGCTCCAATAATCTATAAGACCAACATTTTGTATTTACCCATATTTTGCAAATAAAACTATTTGATTTGATTTGATTTGATATTATTTGCATACTCTAGATAAAATAAAAAAACAATAAGTTTAACATAAACCATTAAAGCTTATAATATATGGAGATAATAATAACGTATATAATGAAAATTTTAAAACAAAAACATCCTGCATATTTTTCAAAAAAAAAAAAGATTTTCCACAGCTAATTTCCTCACTGTCTCAAAGCTTTTTCTCTTTAATAATAAGTCGATGAAAGTCCACACAATGTCCCGGGCATAAGGTGTCGAACTTTGCACATTTTTTTCTCAGCCTCTTTTTAAACGGCCCCGGGCAGAGCCTTAACCACACCACTTTATATGACTACTGCCCGTCTTTCACTCAATAAAAGGCTAGCATTTTCTTTTTACGTAACAAGACTTGCAAAAATAAGGGTGGGGCAAAGAGATAAATCACTTTGAATTAAATTAAGCTCTTTTAATCAAATTGAAAGTAATGACATCAAGGAACTGTTTTTTCTAGAATATAATAGAGAGAGAGAAAGAAAAAGACAGAGACAGAGTTTTTGGAATATACTGGCCTTAAAGTATGAAATCACAAACAGAGGATCTCGTTTCTTTTATGATGTTAAGGATGCTTCGTTTACTTATTGTTAATCAGCAATAAAATATTTCTGTATTTTTTTCCTGAACGTTAAAAAAAGTATCTTAAAAGTGACTCTTTTTTTGTTGCAGAAATGGCCACTTAATTCGTTGTAACTAGGCCGATACTATTTTTTTTTTCATTTAATACATGCAGTATTAGTTAGCTGAGTGTTTAAACATTTGTGGATACAAGTTTTAAAATATTAGTCATCATGGTTGTTTAACAAATTAAGACAATGTTAATGGAAAATGAAAATTCTTTAAAAATTTCCATCCAAAACGACAATTTCAAACCGTTATTAACATATTAAAAAACAAAACTACGTTATTTCAAAATGTAAATTTTTTTATAAGGAACCAAAGTTTGCCACAAGTCGGAAACTTACAGGTAACAATGACTAACTAATTTTATGCAAAGTAAGTCCCTTGCATTCCTGATTCCCGGATCCCGGATAAGACAATACCCGGTGGGGATTATTAGTGTTTGTTTAGGTCTAATAGCCTCTTAGGACCCATCGAAGATCTATTGTTATTCAGATCTTGACCTTCGATTTCATCAATAAACTCAAGTGGTTACTTACTTTCATACATTATCGTTTCTGCCAATCTTTGCAAATCTTCAAACAATTGTGTTTTGTTCATTATAAAAAGCCTACCTTTTATTTTCATAATACTCATTGTATTTTAAGGTATGATATACAAAAATATAAAAAAGACTTTTTTTAATATGATGATGCAATATCATGTTATAGTAAATATATTTTTTGCATTTACCTAACTGAATCGAATCTCATAAGGTGTGTCTTCATACGATCACTATCCAATTCTCTTTCACTTTCATCTGACGCATTCGATAGCGCACGCTGACCGTGCGCTTTCGCTTTTCTCTTGCGCTTTCAACGGAGGCATGACCTATCTTCTCAAAAGATCGTCAAATCTGCACCCTGATTATCTAAAAAGAAACTATTTAGCGACCGGTTGCATTTGACATACATTACCACTTTTCTTTGCTATGTTTTTTTTTAACCCAAAAAGAAGTAGCAATGGATCACGATCATCTGTGAACTGCAACCAGTCGCTAGGTGGTTTTTAATTAGATAATCAGCCCGCCGCCGTACAGCAGAAAGTTGAACGTGAAAGCGCAATAAGGCATGCGTTTAACGCAAGTTGACTTGAAAGTTGAAGCGATTCAGTGGAAACAGACCAGTCACTTCACAGTAATTGTCAAGTTTATTAATATTATATTGCTATAAAGTCACTTTAATCAAACATTAAGTACTTAGTACTTAATACTTAATATATTTAATTCATTTATTAATGGCAAGACCATCATACTTTATTTCCAAGTTATTCAACACGAAATATCTTGCACATTACTTTCGTACTTACAAAAAAAGCTCATAATGCATGATTAAATAAAGTTCTTCAAATAGAGAAATAACTGATAATTATATGTGCTTAATGAAACAAAAGATAAAATATAAAAATATTTTCTACTTCTTTTGTCCAGTTTTCTCTTCAAAGAGTTACAAAAGCTTTTAATCTGTCAAGATTTATTGATGCATCTATTTTCATATTATTCACTTGTAATTAGCTTTGACAAAGTTACTGGAGTGAAATTGCAACATGAAAATTGTATTTGAAAAAGCTTTTAGTAAGTTTTTTTTAGAGTTGCAAGGCAAAGCTAATAAGAACTGTAAGTTCTGAATCTAATTATTATTGATAAGTTAAGATATTATAACACTTTATTTTAGTCCAACTAGCGATGGGACTCGAATCACAATTGATTCGAATGATTCGAATCAAATCAATTCAAGTTCGATTCGAATGATATTTATGCTGATTCGAATCATCACCTGATTTGAATCGGTTGGCTAATTCGATTTGTTGGGTGATTCGAATCATCACCTGATCCGAATCGGTTGGCTGATTCAAATTGGTTGGGTGATTTGAATCATCACCTGATTCGAATTGGTTGGCTAATCATTCAAATCTGAATCACCGTTGGAATTCGGTTTTTGTATTCGAATCTTTGATGGCGTAACAAGCTTACCTTAGGGGCTGAGAAGGAAGTTCAATATTCGTTTTATTAATTATTTAACCATTATTTTGTATTTTCGCTCACGTGAATTTAATTATTTTTAGGTTCATATAATTATGAACATTAATGACTCAAATGACTCATGTTGACTCAAATCAATATCATTTTCGTAACATTAATATGTTGCGAAAATGATATTGATTTGAGTCATTCGAAGCATCACCTGATTCGAATCATTCGACTCATCACCCGGTTCGAATCGTTCGATTCATCACCTGATTCGAATTGGTTAGCTGATTCGAATCATCACATTGATTCGAATCATCATATCCATTCGAATCATCGTCAAATTCGAATCGACGATTCGAACCACTTACGGGGGATTCGAATTGATTCGAATTAATTTTTTTTATTCGATTCCCATCATAAGTCGCAGCATGCGTATTAGGGTGTGTCCCCACTTAGGCCGCGCTCCGCGCTCCGCGCTCCGCGAACCTCGGAGCATATGTGGACGCGCGAACTCCGTCTGCTCCGCGCTCCGCGCTCCACGCTCCGCGCTCCGTTCCCGTAATCAAATAAGCTTTATTCATATAAACTTAATTATTAAGTACTTTTGTCTCCACAGTATTATTATTGTGTAATTAATAATGAGTGGAAAAGAAGGGGTAAAACTTTGAATTAACAATCATGCCTATGTACAGTCAGCAGCACATCAGGTTATACAAAGTGTCAAAAATTTTAAATTTATTTTGGACCTTGTCTTGACAATAGGCTTTTCGTAATGAAAAAAAAACTGTTGGCTCGATAGATGGCGTTGATAAAAATTTGTGTCAACCAAACTACTTACTTCTCTTCTCTAAGGTGTGTAGGCTAGTGGAATCATGGAACACAGTATTTTCTTGATATCTGAGTACCGGGATGCAAATTCTACGATTTCTAGTGTTGCCAGTAGTCGTTTCTAAAAAAGTACTTACATTTTACGTTACTATGGAGTATGGTTATGTCTTTTTGTTTATGGGCCGATTTGACCGTTTTCGGTGAAACTCGGTTTTTGGTGTTATTTTGACAAAAAAATAGCAACGCAATGTTAAAAATATAAAAAATCCAGAATAGCGGGAAACTTTTTTTGCTTGGTAGCCAATTTCTATGAAACTCGGTTTTTGTTACTGCTTTAACAAGAAAACAGCAACGCAATGTTAAAAATACAAAAATCCAAGATGGCGGCCAACTTTTCTGTTTGTGGGCCAATTACAATGAAACTCGATTTTTAGTACTATTTTGACAAGAAAACAGCAACGCAATGTTAAAAATAGCAAAAATCCAAGATGGCGGCCCACTTTTTTGTTTTTGGGCCGGTTTCGATGAAAATTGTTTTTTGGAACTATTTCGACAATAAAACAGCAACGCAATAATAAAAATATAAAAAATCCAAGATGGCGGCCAACTTTTTGTTTTTGAGCCGATTTCGATGAAACTCGGTTTTGGGTACTATTTCGAAAATAAAACAGCAACGCAATAATAAAAATTGAAAAAATCCAAGATGGCGGCCAACTTTTTTGTTTTTGGGCCGATTTCGATGAAACTCGATTTTGGGTACTATTTCAAAAATAAAACAGCAACGCAATAATAAAAATAAAAAATCCAAGATGGCGGCCAACTTTTTTGTTTTTGGGCCGATTTCGATGAAACTCGGTTTTGGGTACTATTTCGAAAATAAAACAGCAACGCAATAATAAAAATTTAAAAAATCCAAGATGGCGGCCAACTTTTTTGTTTTTGGGCCGATTTTGATAGAACTCGGTTTTTAGTACTATTTCGACAAGAAAACAGCAACGCAATAATAAAAATATAAAATATCGAACATGGCGGCCAACTTTTTTGATTTTGGGCTAATTTCGATGAAACTCGGTTTTTAATACTATTTCGTCAAAAAAACAGCAACGCAATAATAAAAATATAAAATATCCAAGATGATGTCCAATTTTTGTTTTTGGGCCGGTTTCGATGAAACTTGTTTTTTGGAACTATTTAGACAATAAAACAGCAACGCAATGATAAAAATATTAAATATCCAAGACGGCGACCAACTTTTTTGTTTTTGGGCTAATTTTGATGTAAATTTAAAAGCTTCTGGAGGACTTTAAGTATCGGCTTACAGAAAGCTCTCAGAAGTTCTGTAGTGATTCCGTCGTCACCCGCCGCCTTGTTGTTTTTCAGCTGTTTGAGAGCCATACTAATCTCGTGCATGCTGACGTCCGAAGTATCTTGGGTATAGTGTCGGGTAAGCTTGGCTCTGGGATCTTTAGCCTTGCTTTCAACAGGTGTCTGCGTGGAATATAACTGCCCATAGAAACTATCGATCTCCATCAGGATTTCAGGCTTCGCTGAGATGATGCGTCCGTCCTCAGTTTTTAGCTTCGTCATCTGGCTTTGCCCAATAGACAGATCTTGAAAAGTATGGTACAGGAATGAAACTTGTTTCGAAATATCGATATTATCATTAGGGCTGACTTTTACTAAGGCACCAAAATATCTATCCTGGTGAAAATAAGTTACAACTGCACTGAAGCCAAAAAAAATATGAACGATTTTTTTCTGGCGTTAGTGGCACCTTAGATTTTTTGGTGCCATAGTAAAAGTCAACCCTAATGATAAAATTTATACTTACTTGGAAAAAGTTTCATTCCTGTACCATACCTTTAAAAAAATTGGGCCAATAAGTTGCATTGTCTATTTGATTTAAAGATAAAAAAGAATGAGAAATGTTAAAACCTTAATATTAACAATATTAACAGTCGATGTCGTTTAAAATTTGCAATGCTGCTGTATCAATAAGTAATTTTTGACACTCAGACCAAATAAAAAAAGGAAGACGGAGTCTTCCGAACAAAGCGGTGAGGCCAACAAAACTATGCATTGGCTGTGTACATACACAGTTCACGTACACACGTGTAACGAAACTATGCCTTGGCTTTCCATATAAAACCCTGCCGCCCGGCCCCCGCCCACCCCCTTGTACGCACACGTGCCATCAAAAACCGGCCTCACTTCATTGTTCGCAACGCTCCATCTTACTTTTTTATTTGATCTGAGTTTTGACAAATACCCTACATTGCCGCCTTTGATTCTCACTTGTTTTAGATAAATGTTATAGTCTTTACCTGTTTCTATAGTATTATTGTAATCTGCGCTTGTAGTAAGACTAGTAAGTGAGTAACTCGATGTTTTTTGTCAGTTCTAAAATATCTTTACGTAAAACGCTAGTTTTTATACCATTCTCTTTGTACTTACCTACCTAAGTAATAGTATAATAGTACTTACCTACCTAATGTTGTCATACGTACTAGCATCAAATCAATCCGCACCGGACAAATCTACGTGATTTTTGGTGCGTGTAACACTAATGTAATGTTTTATTTTTGACTAGCTGATGCCTGCGACTTCGTACGCGTGGACATTATTACTCCGGCGTATTCATATAAGGTCATCCAGGTATTCCAGATCTTCGATTTTTTTACCTCAACATAAAATGCTCATCAGGCTGAACAACTTTTGCTAAGGTGTCATTTTTATATTTTGTATAGTTTAGCTGTACCATTATGGTTCTGCATCAGGTGTTCCAGATCTTAGATTTTTATATCTCAGCAAAAAATGCTCATCAGGCTGAACAACTTTTGTAAAGGTGTCATTTTTGTATTTTGTATAGTTTAGCTGGACCATTATGGTACTGCATCAGGTGTTCCAATTTCCAAAATCATTATACTCTAAACTATACCCAGGCTTAACAGCTATATTACAAAAAAAGTTTCATTCGAATCCGTTCAGTATTTCCTGAGATTAGCGTGTTCAAACAGACAAACAGACCAACAGACAAACAAACAGACATACAGACACACTTTTTTTCTAAATTCTTACTCTATTACTATGTCTCCATCGTCCCACATATATATTTTTTTTTAAATATATGTAATGTACAGACACACTTTCTTTACTGTTTTATTATAATAATATGTAAGGATAAATAAATAAAAAAGGGAAACATAGTTTACAATTGCAATAAAATGAGGGTTGTTATAGCACATTCGAGTGATGATGAAGTCGGCGCGAGAGTCTCGCATGCTGAATTTAATTTTAATTATTTTTTTATTAGGTTATTTTAGAAAAAGTTTTAAAATTTTTAGAAAAATTCAATGAAATAAGTCACCTTTCAATAAAATATTAAAATCTATAAGAATGGAATAAAAATAAATATTTTGTTTTTCATTAAATTAATTTTCAATGTACCAGAAGGTCGTGAGAGGCACGAGATCTGTTAATTTTTGTTTTCAGATCATTTTGGCTACTCTAGACGCTCATATCAATTTAACGCTGACTGTACTTTAACCCGATTAAATAATACCCAAACTTAATTTCTCCCATAAAGGACAAGAATAACGCAATGTAAACAATGACAAAAGGTCAAGATGACTGCGAACTTACTTGACTTTGATTTTGGTTTGGTTTTGATGTAATTTGGTTGTAAAAAAAGTAAAAAATTAAAGAATTTGGCCGCATCCTGGAATTTTTAATATTTTTATTATTGCGTTGCTGTTTTCTTGTCAAAAACCGAGTTTTATTTAAATCGGACCACAAACAAAAAGTTGGCCGCCATCTTGGATTTTTCATTATTATTGCGTTGCTGTTTTCTTATCAAAATAGTAACGAAAACCGAGAATCGGACCACAAACAAAAAATCTGGCCGAAATCTTGGATTTTTTATATTTTTATTATTGCGTTGCTCTTTTATTGTCGAAATAGTACCAAAAATCGAGTTTCATCGAAATCGGCCCAAAAACAAAAAAGTTGGCCGCCATCTTGGATTTTTTTCAATTTTTATTATTGCGTTGCTGTTTTATTTTTGAAATAGTACCCAAAACCGAGTTTCATCGAAATCGGCCCAAAAACAAAAAGTTGGCCGCCATCTTGGACTTTTTCAATTTTTATTATTGCGTTGCTGTTTTATTTTCGAAATAGTACCCAAAACCGAGTTTCATCGAAATCGGCCCAAAAACAAAAAAGTTGGCCGCCATCTTGGATTTTTTCAATTTTTATTATTGCGTTGCTGTTTTATTTTCGAAATAGTACCCAAAACCAAGTTACATCGAAATCGGCCCAAAAACAAAAAAGTTAGCCGCCATCTTGGATTTTTATAAATTTTTATTATTGCGTTGCTGTTTTATTTTCGAAATAGTACCCAAAAATCGAGTTTCATCGAAATCGGCCCACAAACAACAAAGTTGGCCGCCATCTTGGATTTTTGTATTTTTAATATTGCGTTGCTGTTTTCTTGTTAAAGCAGTAACAAAAACCGAGTTTCATAGAAATTGGCTACCAAGCAAAAAAGTTGGCCGTTATCCTGGATTTTTTATATTTTTAACATTGCGTTGCTATTTTTTTGTCAAAATAACACCAAAAACCGAGTTTCACCGAAAACGGTCAAATCGGCCCATAAACAAAAAGACAATCATACTCCATAGTAACGTAAAATGTAAGCCTTCATTGTCAAGACAATGTCCAAAATAAATTGAAAATTACAACAAACATTTTGAATTTGGCTATCGTAGCCCATATACTACTAAACGAACGATGTCGGATACGCTAGAGAGAAACTGTCAAACTCACGCAATCACTTCGCGATATCGCATACGAAAGTGATTTGTAATAGGAAACAATCAAAACGAAGCACGGACGCAGCTGCGTGTGTCGCATTTAACTTTTCGTAATAGACCCCTGCGCTCCGCGCTCCGCGCTCCGCGCTCCGCGCTCCGTGTCGGATCGCAAATTCGGAGCGCGCTCCGAGGTTCGCGGAGCGCGGAGCGCGGAGCGCGGCCTAAGAGGGGACACACCTTTACATAAAGAGAATTGTTATAATCGGACGCAATTTATCGTTCATTTTACTTGATATTGAACCTTATTCGCGTTTTTATAGTACCTACGGTCCTACCACGCAGTGATACGAACATCGATCATCCCGGGTTCGTTTCCGGGTACAATTTTGCACTCGGTTTGTAGGGCTTAATTCAAGTCCGCTGAAATATAGAGCTCTGTCATTAGTTCGTTTTGTTTTACGTATTACGTGTGATTAAAATAGGTGCCAGCACGGATCTTGAGCAGTGAGAGAAATTGGAGGGGATTATTGCACATGTATGCAGCAGCCCCGCACCACGTCTCCCGCCAATGATGTGTGTCCCAAAAAATACTTCTGCACATCACCGCTCAAGATCCGTGCCGAGACCTGTAACAGCCCGGCCACAGACAGCCGCGGCGGGCGGTGCGGTAAGCGAATTCAATAAACACTGCGCGCTTTCTCGATGGCGGCCTCTCTGCTCGTCGTCACGACCGCGTAGTGATTACCGAACTCGCTTGCCACGCCGCCTGTCGCGACTGGCTGTGGCCGGGCCGTAATTTGGACGATGTGCATCCACGGCGACTGTGAGGCCCTGTCCTAATTGGCCATCGGTCGTGCGATGGTGCGTCGGTTTGATGAAACTGGTCGTACGACCGTGCGATCAAACCTAGTGATAACTATTGAATGTCCTAATTGACGGTCGCGCGATCATGCGATGCGTCTATTGTTCAGTTTCATCGCACGATGAAATCGCAACGCATGATCGCACGACCGATGCCAATTAGGACAGGGCCTGAGACCACATAGTAATGTTTCTGAAAACAGGTGTTTTAGTGAGCAAGGTAAGTGATATTTTACATTCTGCCTGACGCTATATAAGCAACAAATTAAAATAGAATCCACTTTATAGCTAATTGCTACTTAAAATCTAATTGTAGAACTTCTTTAACGCCTCCTTATACCGTTTACTAAGAATTAAGGAATTAATAGCGGCAATTATCTCGGAGTTAAACTTTGAATAGCTATAGGTGCATTGCTAATGAACAAAGTTTCTAGGTAAAACTGGAGCGAGCAGTTTTTATGCTAACCATAGAGAGATTTCGTTGGATACGATCTTGTATGAGGATTTTAAAATATAAAATGTAATGTTAGAGCTAGATAAGACCGATAAAGGTGGAAAGTAGAAACTCAATTACTGTATTCAACTCTATCTTTTTAAATCAATTTTTTTTTAATGAGAGTTGATGAGAAATAGATAAAACTTAAATTACTTATTACATCAAGTGAATAGTTTTAAAACAACAAATAAACACATTTCAAAAATTAACCATCTGTTTTTTGATAATGATAAATTATTCTTATTTTTATTGGGGACAACAAATAGTTTACCTATTCACAACGTTATCCACGTATTAGGTAAACCATATTACTCAATTAAAAAAAAAAAATTTGAATGTAGTTAATTAAAATAACAAAAAAAAATACTTATGTCAATTGAAACAATGATAATAATATATAATGATAATGAACAAAAAAAATGGCGTAGAAAATAAAGATTCATTAATTCTTGCTGAACACTTGGCTCCGCTTGATCACTTAAAAAAACATTATTCGTAACCTTAAATTTTACGAGCAAATTTTAATAAATATTTCAATCCGCGCTCTCTCGTAACGTTATAGAAAAAAAATAAAGCGTGATGTAACTGCGCTCTCGATACTAATTTGATTGATGATCTCGGGATAATCTGTCGTTGACATGTCACGAAATAACGTGCTATTTTGCTACAATTTGCACTTTAAAGTCTCAATAATATTAAACTATTTTATTACATCAGAAGAATTTAGCTTTTCCCATTTGAATAATCAGTGAAACAAACTTTTTTTTTTAAAGTAAAACTGGAAAGTTTTACTATAGAGTGAGAATGGCTTTATTTATTCAGCCATACTTATAAGTGTGAAATAATTGTCTCTTTGTTTGTAATGTTTTTATCATAAGGTATAGGAATGAAAACCATAAAGTTAATCTTTATGGTTTTCATTCCTAAGCCGAATCAGTTTTAATGAATTTTGCTATAGAAAGATTAAGGTGTGTGAAAAATAGTCAATCATTCCTGAAATTCCCACGGAAAATTAGCACTTAAAATAATTTTATCTACACTCACAACGTAATGTTCCAAATATGAATTCAAAAAAGGTAATATAAATACGTACTTTATTTTCGTGGATAGGTAAAATTAAAAAATAAACTTATTACGATGCAGTCAACTGCATCATAAAATAACTTTTTTTCTCATTACGATACAGGGAAAATCCAAAAAGAAGGCAGTGCCGTAACATTAAAAAAAATAACGATATTTTCCCACATATTTTTCATGATTAAAATGTACTCTATGGTAATCGATGTCTTTAGTGCGATTAGTTTGTTGAAATGCACTGATCAAATTTTTTTTCTAATGGAATGCGCGCCAAGCATTAACGATAAAGCTTTGATTTCAATTTTTACATTTTGTTATACTTACTGAATTTTGTAGGTTTTTTTATTCTTGCTTTAAAATGTGAAAAAAAAATTTACTCTGCCCGATATTTAAGTTTAGATGCAGCTAAGGAATTGACTTATTACAAGGTAATACAAACAAAGTCTCTCTCTCTTTTATAACGTTGATCTTTTATTTAGTAGGTTCAATCCCAAATGTATGAGTGTAGATAAAGTAGTGTATGAAACTGCACATAACTAGGTATTAAAACACTCGTGTGATACTATTAAAAACCTCGCCTACGGTTTGGTTTTTAAACACACACTCGTGTTTTAATACCCCTCTTTATGTGTCAGTTTCATAAACTACTATTACGTAAATGTTTAACTCAAATCAGAGAAACCTCGAATAAATATACTTATCTTCGTTCATAGACTTGGTGAAATAAATACCCGAAGCCGATCCAACGACTTCGAGATTAGATAGAAATTCTGACATTACAACTTGTACGTGATCGAAATTTGTAAAGCAACATTAATAGTATAAATGGGTACAGAAGATTTATCTTACGTTAAGAAGAATTTCACGATTCATTCTCTTTATAGAGCCTATTATGAAAAACAGAATTACGATATTCGAATGATGTTCTTCATTTGAACCTACGTTGTCAAGTGGTTTATACACCGGATTTTAAGTTGATAATAGTAATAATAATATATTTATTGTCACCATGACCCATTAATAATTATGTTCCATTCATAAGAAATTAGGTACAGTATGCTTAAATATAAGAATTTAAAATATTCACTTCATAAGCTTACGCGCTCACTAGACATGAAATAGAACACTTTTTAACGGATAATCGCGGTTTTATTTAAAATACTTGGTAATTAGTTAGTATTTGATTTGATTTTTTATTTTCCCGACGTTTTGGCACCTTTACAAGTGCCGTCGTCACGGGGGACTGGAGCTACTCGTGAGCCTACCCTCAAGCGATGAATTTTTAAAGACGTCCAGAAATTAATATATAACAAAAATTTAATTATGAACTTAAAATACTTAAACAATGTACCTACACAATATAGCGGAGAGGATTATGGCGGGCTAACACTGGTAGGAAAATCATGTGTATCAGGTGATGGCGACACCTTGAAAACCCGATTATTACAACGATTAGAAATTGGAGTGCTTAAACGTGTTGTCGTTCACATGGATTCGGATCCATGTGAACGACAACACGCCAATACATCTGTTCGACAGCAAGGGCCTGCCGATACGTCAGTCAGTTAGATGACGAAGTCCCTTCGTTGATTTTCTGCTGTATGTGCATGTGATTAAATGGTAATCCTGCTGTTTAACGTATCGTCAGTCTTATAATCGGACTTAAAAGCAGTAAATGCCTGCGTAGTCTTTATGAAAATAAAGACGAATGTTTGTATTGACAACCTTCGCGATAGAGTGACTTGTACACCAGCTATGGGTCACCATCTCTGAGGTTTTCGGTTCAAACCCTGGCTGTGTCAATTTATAAAAAAACCGGCCAAGTGCGAGTCGGACTCGCGCACGAAGGGTTTCGTACCAAAAAACAGGAAAAAAAAATCACGTTTGTTGTATGGGATGTTTTTTTTTTCTGTTTTTAGTATTTGTTGTTATAGCAGCAATAGAAATACATCATCTGTGAAAATTTCTACTGTCTACCTGCAGTCGTTATTAATAGCTAGCAAAACCGCAAAAAAATCACGTTTGTTGTATGGGAGCCCCCCTTTAATATTTATTTCATTTTGTTTTTAGTATTTGTTGTTATAGCAGCAACAGAAATACATCATCTGTGAAAATTTCACCTATCTAGCTATCACGGTTCATGAGATACAAGCCTGGTGACAGACAGACGGACAGCGGAGTCTTAGTAATAGGGTTCCATTTTTACCCTTTGGGTACGGAACCCTAAAAACGAAACTTTTCTATATTGTCATAGATATGGGCTATCGTAGTACCATCGATTTCAATAAAACAAAAGTGCAGTGCTTTAGCTGCTTACTTTGGAATCGGATCAATTTGTGTGATATTGTTTGTAATATGCTATATACTTGATTTTGAACCCTAAACGTACGGTCAGCAACGAAATTCATGTAACACTTCAGCACTTTGTCAAAGCAACTCTTCAAAAAGTGAGACATCTGTCAAAAAAGATGCTGTAACAAATACGTTGCTGATTGTACATGAGTTGATAGCGTTACGGTGTAGGACGAACATCGTTCGATTATTGTGACTCTTTTTTTTTTGTAATCAGCCCTCTGCTTTGTTATGCGTGAGTTAACTTTTACAGATTAAGTGGAATATTTTGCTGTCCCAGTTGATATGTTCAAGCGATTGCAATTTGAAAATTCATGAAATTTCTTTCACTTTGCAACATATATTGGCAATTATACTATGTAAGGTCACACTATTTTGTTTCAAAGTACTGATACTTTATTCCAGTAATTCATATAAAGTGGGTAATATAAAAAAGCTATTCAATAACTAGGCTGCCAAGCAAATAAAAAAAAGACCTTCGATTGCACCAGATGGTGCTGAAACTTTGTTACACTGCAAAAGGTTTTCGAAAACTCAACGAAAAATCCAATTCTTCGCAGTTCTTCAGCGGACATCTTTTGAATATTTTATGAAGAAAGAGTGACTGCACTGCACAATGCTAGATAGATCATTATAGAAGTGCATTTCATGAGGCACTTATTGGACCTAATTAGGTACGTACTCTACGTCTCTCACGATTATTTTCAATCTGCGTTTATCCATTACTAGCTCATAAAAACAGTTGTACACTGTAAGTCCATTTAGTGGAATAGAAATTAGTTCTACGACTGTTTATATAAAAGGAAAGAGATTGCGATAGACTGGAGTTATACAAGTTATAAGCTGCTGTTTCACTGATAACGATTATAGCGAACCAAACAGTTATATAAGCGAGTTTCTGGTCGCTACTACAAACGAAAAACTAGAGAGGATTAATGATTAATTACAGGTTTAAAAAGCTTTAACTTGAAAACAGTTACAAATATTCATGTATGTTTCTTAAAATTAAGTTCTAGATAAGACAACAAAACCTTACGTAGTGGAAAGATCGCGTTGTTTTTATTTCTGCTTCTTCATTTACTTATGACTCTTAGAAATATTAACAAAATACATATTACTATCCACGTTTTCATAGTGATTACCACTGAAGTATATGTACTACGTACTAGAGCAGACAGCTTGAAGAAAAATGTTGGCCACCTATTATAGGACCGTAACGTGATTCATACATTTACAGTCCATTTACTATAGGTGCGAGCCGGCTGCGCTCCGTGAGGAAAGATAAAGATTTTCTTCGGGGAGAAACGATGACGATTTAAAAAAAATCATGGAATTTATCAATAACGAAACTGACGAGTTTATGAAACGAGCTAATTAAAGAAACTGACGAGTGATCAGTTAGATATTAATATTACTGTTCACGTAGGCTGTCTTCTATTTAATAAACTAGTTTCCTAGGAGCCTGTGAAATAACCTGACCCCTTATGAGTAGTACATTATACCTCAGTGCTGATAACATACTCTTTGATCCACATCTAGACTTTTAAGCGTTCAATATCAATATAATTTTTTTTACGCGATTTAGCACTTTTTTTATAAAATAATATTGCATAGGTAGGTGTTCTTTGAATTTCTCGTCTCTCCGACTCCAAAAGTCTTTGAAATCCAATTCAACAAAAAGCTTACTAAAATCCATAAAAGCACTTTATTTCAGTATCAAAGACAACCTGTAAATCATTATAAAAGTCAGCCATTTTCGCGTTCATAATCTAAAAGAACACACACAAACATTAATATCAGAAAAAATAATAGAATATAGACTCTATTGTCTTGCTTTAACCTTCGTTTTCAAACAATAAAGAGAACTGCTAACTCCCAAATACCTTTGGACTCGCGGGTCCTTTTGTTTTGTATCGGTGTTGGGTTTATTCGGCCTCTTTTAAGGCCCTTATTATTTCAGGGACAAATAATAAAGGCCAAAAACGTCTGCGAAAAGGCCTTTTCTGCGAAAGCGCTTTTATTTGGCCACACCGTAATAAATTTTAGGCTGGAAAAATTAGTTTCTTTTACCGAGTAGGTATTCCTGCAAAGAAGGATGTTAGAAAGATTATGTCATCATCTTGCCTTTAAATACTACCCATATTTTTGTTCTTTTTAAGAATAATTTCATAATAAAAATAGAGATTATTTATTATTATAGAAAAACTTGAAATACTAAAAATAAATTAAAACTTCAATGAGTTTTTTTTTTCCTTTTTTTGCCATATCTTAGCTGTGATGTGGTTGTTAAACAATGATTTCGACATAATATTGTTTTACTTAAAGAATACTTCATGCTTATTTTTTTTAAATAAACTGCTATGAAAACACACCTTCTAGAAATCTAATTTTACTAATAGAACCCAAAAAATGCTGCGAAAAGCATTTCCATTAAAATAAAAAGATTTACTTGTCCAAGAGCTTGTGAGTAATACCTTACATTTTTATGGCTTAACTTAAACTTTCGTAATAAAATAAATTGTCTGGCTGCCGTATTTAAGTCGTTCAAAATTAACTCAGGACTGTCGAGTTAAGCGGCCCAGGAAACTTAAGTTGATTTTTGTTTATATTTTTTTCTTGTATAGCTCTGACGTTTTAAAATGATCACGCAAGGTGTTCGTTAATTGCCTTACAAAGCGAATATAGTAAATAGGGTACCATGCATACCATACAACCCTGGAAAATTATTATTTAAACACAGAAAACCCATATTAGGCTTTACTAATGCTATGACCAAAAAAAAAATCATGTAATAAATCTTATTATGTGCTTTCAGAGTACATTACTCGAGTGTTGATAAAACACTGGTGATATCTTATTGCCAAATTATTTCGATGAACAAATATGCTTGTTTTACTATTTTTTTTTATTTCTGCCTAATGAGCACAGCTTTAATATTAGTACTATACTTACTTTACTTTTAGCATGAAAAACTATAGAGGACGAATCGAACTCGTATTGAGTTAGTAGTTAGTTAGTAATTTGTTCTGTGGTTTTTTGTTTAAAAATCTTAGTTCTATTAGACAAAAATTAGATTCATGTCAGACCTTTGCCCTTAGTATATGTTTATTACGATGATGTTATCAAGAAATTTTGTTTAATTAACCCAAAAAAACAGAGAGCGTAATGTGTTCGGGGTTCATATTATGTTTGTATGTGGGTATGTGAGTTTCTTTATTCCACCATAAATTCTAAATGCTTTATAATAACAACACGTCTATTGAAGTCGGGTGGGGCTGGAGTACCACTTCCTTTTTTTATTCTAAAAGCCCCACCCGACTTCAAATAGACGTGTTGTTATTATAACAATGATAATGCGTATCTAATGATTTGAACATTATTTCTTGCTTTTTAGAGGCAGGTTTTTGAAGTCGGTTTTTTGTTTTTTAAAACAATTTTTTATTTTTTTATTTTTAGTGTAAGTACCTTCTATATTAGGTATATTATTGGGTAGAAAAATTGGAACATCAAAGCCGATATGGTCACGTATTGTGCAAAATTCAGAGCAGCTTTCACAGTGCACCTGCTTAGCTTGCACAATGAGTTTAGTTGAGTGTTAAAATACTTAGATTAGATACTAGATACAATTATATTCACTGTGAAAAACCAAAGATATGTATTTTTAAACGCAAATAGTGTTTGCAAAACATTTAGTAAAAATGTGTCATAAGAATTGAGTCACAGATATCCATTAACATAATTAAGTGAATCTATCTGAAATTAATAACAATAATAAAAGCATTTCTTTCAGGATTATATTTACCCGTGTTTTATAATAAAAACACAGAATTATACAACTGTACTAACATAAAAATAGAAAATTAATAAATAAAAAAATTTATTCACTTAATAATTTGTACTTACGTATTTCTAAATTGGACTTCTGTAAGTAGCATATTGAATCATTACCGCTAAAAAATTTCTTTTTTTCTTCTACGACCGTATTCCAGTATGGGAAAGTATTTTTTACTGTAGGATGGCATTGTTTTTAAGAACAGATGTAGGATATAAGGGTCTATTTAATATTTTCGACCAAAAAAAAAACAAAACCAGCAGTTCCATGTAAATTTTACAATGAAGGTAGTTAAGTTATACTAGTAGGTACCTTCAGCGCCAAATATTTATAGAAAAGTTAAAGTTTTAATGTAAAATATTAGTTGTTGTTGTTGGCAAAATATTTTGATTTAAACAGAATTACTGAGCACTTTTGATGTTTACATTTAAATAATACACAATTTTATCGCATCTTAATATTTGGCATGATAAGGCAACATTATTAAACATGTTTTCTTTACCAAAGCAATTATTTTAATCGACTATCATTTAAGGCGGTTGTATGACCGAAAGTGGCGCCCTCAGAGGTTTTTTATTTAAAGTTATTAAATGAAAATGTTTTACGTGGAGTTTTTAGGGCCCATGGTCTGGTATTTTTCAACGGCCGACATGCCCTCGTAGTCATTCGTAGAAGTAGATAGCAAATGTGTCAAAAACGGCCACTTTTAGCAGTTTTGCTATCTACTTCTAGCAGTGACTACGAGGGAATGTAACGATACCGTCTAAAAATACTTGACTGTGGGTCCTAAAAATTCCACGTAAAACATTATAAAAATTGTGTACTTATTAGTATTATAATAGTAAATAAAATTCACTGCGGCGCCACTTTCACTCAGGGTGCCACCTCAAAAAAAAAATTTTTAGGTAAACCATAACAAAAGCATAAAAAGCCGTAAAACGACAAAACCACCTAATAACCGACCAAAAACAACAAACACTTAAAACAACGCAGGAATACGAGTTCAGATTTTCTATTACCTCGCAACTGTCCTAAGCAAATAAAACGTGCCGGCACCCTACAAACAGCGAGATATGGACTCTCTTTATTTATTGCCCACTTTATAAAAATACAAAACCTGCAAAATCTTATCACAACGGAATAAAGCCTACAATCGTTTGACACTTTTTTGCTCCCTCTTTACGCTTTACGGTTACAAACTCGTGTTGTACATAATAATATATTTACGTAGGATTGTGTTGTGAGCTTCTATTTAGTTTCAGCTGATTTAGATTCGGCAATATTGCTTATAAAAGTTAGGGATAACTCAAGAATTCACGACATACGCCCGCCCGCCCATAGCATGGTCAACTATCTCTTATCATATCTCATACATTATAACAATTCCATACATTACCATAATCCCATACATTTTGTACTTGACACGATCACGGTATACCGACCGCCAATCGAGCAATTCATGATGCTCGGAGATAAAAAAAAAACCGGCCACGTGCGAGTCGGACTCGCGCACAAGGGGTTCCGTACCAAAAAACAGCAAAATAATCACGTTTGTTGTATGGGAGCCCCCCTTAAATATTTATTTAATTCTATTTTTAGTAATTGTTGTTATAGCCGCAACAGAAATACATAATCTGTAAAAAATTTAACTGTCTTAACCATTGTAGCGTCCTGGTAGCCGGTTTGAAGGCGCGCGCCGGACGTCCAAGTGGTTAGCTATTACGGTTCATGAGGTACAGCCTGGTGACAGACAGACAGACGGACAGGGGAGTCTTAGTAATAAGGTCCCGTTTTTACCCTTTGGGTACGGAACCCTAAAAATGTATGGAATCGGTTACGGCCGAAACCCGGCTTTTTTTTAATGCACAACGGGATAGTGTTTGGCCTTATGTTAAGTGACGATAAGGCCGAAGGTGGAAGCGCACTACACCCGGAATCCTCACCACTGACGAACTGGCTATCTTATCTCAAACTGCCGGAACACAAAAATCTTTAAATTGTTGTTATGGCGTCAGTCCGAATTCTCAATTTTTACATATTTTTATTAATTTTCTTCGCTTTTAAGTTAGTTAAAAAATTCTGTTCAATTAAGATTGAAGGTCATCAACCAACATCGCCGATTTTTATAGTTGGTTTTAACATAAACGAATGTTCTTTTTCTGAGAAAATTTGCAAATAAGACCAGAAACAGGGTCCACGGAATATTTTTTTACATCAAAGGTGGTAACATTTTTATAAATTCTTTCAGTTAAATCTATCCTACTTCCTACTAATATTATGAATGTGAAAGTTTGTGGGTTTGGATGTTTAGATGTTTGGATGTTTGTTCCTCAATCACGCAAAAACTACTGAATGGATTTGCTTGAAATTTGGCACACAGCATAGTAGGTGGCCTAGATTAAAACATAGGATACTTTTTTATCCTGATATTCCCACGGGAACGGGAATCACGCGGGTGAAACCGCGGGCGGTCGCTAGTTGTGTATAATTTCAAGTAAATAAATTTTTTTTTCATGATAGCTTCACGCGCGTAATCTTTCAATAATTTGAATTGAATATTGGGATTTTGATCCACCTTAAGGCCTTAAACGGCTGGCTTACATTTAATCGGACACACATAAGGCAGAAAATCGTTGACGAAGGGTCTTCGCCGTCAAAGTGACGTATCGGCCGACCCTCCGATCCATGTGAACGGTGACCCGATTAAGCACTTCAATTTCTAATCAGTTGTTAATAGTCGAGTTTTGAGATAGCAAACTGTCTGTAACAGCCCTTATATAATCTATGGCAATCAATTTAACAGTTCCTGGGCGCTGGGTTATTACTATTTATTGTAATATGGTGGTGTTTAGGTGATAATTTACATTGTTATCTCAAAAATTAACTACATTATTTAAACTTGTCTAAAACAATAAAATTAAAAATATAAACTTGAACATATAAAAAGAACAAAAAATAAGTCACCGAACGGGATTCGAACCCGTAACACTCGTTTCTTGCCGTCCGCGGCTTAACCCACTGGACCAGACGGTCAGTGGCCAGCAGGACAAAATTAGCGATCATATTCTGCATCGAAAGAAAAACGCATTAAAACTCGAAAATACGCATTTTCCCAAACATAAGACTAATCTAGTTCGATTGTTTACCCCCGAAAACCCCCACATATACTAAATTTCAGTGAAATCGTTAGAGCCGTTTCCGAGATCACAGAAATAAATAAATTTATATAATACAAGAATTGCTCGTTAAAAGGTATAAGATTTTTGTGTACGTATTTTGAACAACTAAAATAGATTTATGCGATAGAGCTGTAGTTTTATGACAAAAACAAGATAATTTTTTTTTTACAATATGAGTATTTGCTTAACTATGGCCACAAACTTTTAACTCCTATGTTTATGTACTCAAAAGACTAATACACAAGAGATGATATTTCCATTTTCGTAAATATTGCTCTCAACATCTTCAAGTAATGAATATTACTAATATCAAGGACGAATCCGAAGTATAAATAATGAACAAATGAACTTACCTGTAAGTGAAGTTCTATCATAATTAAGTATACGAAGGATTCGTCCGAAGATATTAATATAGAGTCCCACCCGCCCTAATGATAATTGTAAATTACAACAAGTATTCACCTATTCAGGAAAATGAGGAAATATTGGAGGACTTTAAACTAAATGAAGTGGTTGGTGCCTAGTAATGGCGAGAAGAACTTGAACCGGAAATGTCAGAATATATGTCAATTTTAAGTAAAAAACCTTCTCTTTTTAGGTTTTTAGGTTATTAACTTAATACTTTAAAATAACGTGCTAAGTGGTGATACACGCAAACGATTAAATCTTAGTGTGGCTCCAGCATTAGCGATACTTCCTAACAGTGACCTAATTACCTAATAATTATAAATAAATCAATGTGTGAAAAACTTGAAATAGAAAGCAAAAATTGTTTCAAAAACAAAATTATTTTGTGGAAGAATTTGAATTTTTGTTCAGAATTTCATATTTATACTAGTATTAATCGACAACTGTTATTTACAAAAAAAAAATATAAACATCTAAAAACGACAAAACTATTATTAATTATTAGTATGGGAAAGTTTTTATGGAAAAGTGTTTAGTTTCATTGGTAGAACACTCAATTAAGTTAATTAAAACGACTACGAAATGACAGTGTAATTTTGAAATTAACTTTGAAAACACTTTATAATTATACACTGTACTTATATGTGCTTATTACATACTGAGTACTTATGTGATCCTAGTTTTCTCATGGGACTTAAGTTATATTATTGTTAGACATACAAGATTTTCCGCAAACTATAAAGTTAAGTTTCATGCCTATAAAGTTAAGTTACGAACATTTATAATCAGGCCTTATCCCATGGGATTTAACAGTGCTTTCAGCAACATGAAGTTACTAAATCAACAACAACTTTCAAATATTGACGCTTTTAGGAAACTGCTGCACCACAAAAACAAAATTAAATAATAAAGGTACTTTAACTAAAATAATCTTCTACTTCATTTTCTTTTTTTAGGAAATTTTCCATTTTAATTGCAAATACATTTGTTTTATTTTTAGTTAGTGATTAATTCATTTTCTAACGGTATTTTTTTATTTTAATTGCAAATAAATTTTTGTTTCACTTTTAGGTTTATGGTGAATTAATTTTTAACGTTTCTGAGAAGTTTCCCATTAACTTATTCAAACAAATGTTAAATACGCTTTACCTATCAGAAAATATAACAACGTTATGTGTTAATTAAAAAATGAAGGATTGCTTTTTAAAATTTATATACAGGGGTTAATTTTAATACTAAAAACTCTTTGATTCCAACGATAATGCAAAATAACACAGTAAGTAACATGAAAAACATTATTAGCACAGTTTTCTATTCTAGTTATTTTTATGCCATTATTTTTTGATGAGAGAGCCTAAGTAATACCACTTCGTAATTGCTTTTATCCGAAGGAAATTCGATTGTTTTTCTCCCTAGGTATGTCGAGTGTTTTTAAACCAATTCCGCAACAAATGAAAAATCAAAGATTCACATTCAATTACATTATGTAACTGAATTCATGAAATAATAATGATAGTCAGTAATAAATAACTAAGAATTATTTTTTGTTTATTGCACTAGGTTTTGTTATTGATATCTTTAAGAAATCTGATAAAGCCGCATATGAAAGTTAAGGCAAAATAATGTTGAAAACATTACCCAGCTAAAAGTTCTGAAAAAATATTAAATTTTCCGTTAAAATTTTCGTAAAGCTTTTATTGTCGTCCTCGATTTTATTTACGAAATTTAAACACCAAGTCAGTAAATGTTATTTATATTATGAAACAATAATTAAACTTACCAAGGAAATCACTCGGTAAATTCACATCACAAAATTCTCATAACACTCCACTCAATTTGTATACACCGTTCATCGCGCTTTATCCCCAGCCAATTTCGATGCAAATCTTTGTTAGAGTATCGAACATCGAATTAATAACGAAATCACGTTTATTCGCCAATATCGATATCGCACGAGTCGCGAATTTTCGGGAGCGACGCACGTGCTCACGCCACGACGTTTAGTTGGTGACTAACCCGACTAACCTAAACGCCTGTCAGCGCATCTCGTTGCTGAAATTCAGATGTTTCCTGCATTTTTACAGCTGCATACATAGGTACTTTTGTTTCTAACTTGTGATTGAGTAAATTACGTAGTATTGTTGTATTGTCTGTGGAGTAAATTGAGTAAAAGTACACGCCCCCAAAAGTACGAACGGCGACCGTAAGATTGCCTACGTCATCTGATACCACGATCAAACCCATGGAGAATGATCAGAAAAGTGATGCTTAGCTTAGATCAATCAGTCTGCCAAAGCTGAATTGGCCGGAACCATAAAAAAACCGGAAGTGGCCCGTTTTTTATGGTTCCGGCCAATTCAGCTTTGGCAGACTGATTGATCTAAGCTAAGCATCACTTTTCTGATCATTCTCCATGGGTTTGATCGAGGTATCAGATGACGTAGGCAATCTTATGGTCGCCGCTCAGAATTCAAGTAGTAGTGACGTGCTTGACAAGAAATACTTGACCATTTAGGGGGTACAAATGTTCCTGTTGCCAAAACTTGGGTAAAGTTATTTTCATTAGTTTGCAATTATATTGCTTTGCAACTACTAAGTAAAATTGATGATTAACGATGGAAGCGTTTAACCTTAGGTTTTTACTTTTTAGCTATAAAGTTGAGTGGAAGCGATTATATTGCAGAGGAAATAAAAGATTGAGAAAGCAAAACCTAGTTTAGGGTAAAATTTTCCAGAGCTTTCAAATTATTTTAATAAAATGTGTCGAGATATGAAATTGTGGGTGGAGTGGAATTAAAACGTAGTTGATTCACCTTGAAATTTTGGAATTTGGCTGGCCCACATATTAATATTATGACGATAGTTCATTTTGTTTGAAATATTCCGGAATTTTCTCTTGAGAGATTTTTTTATTGAATTCCTTTATATTTTTGGGACATTCAAAACAGTTGACTGTTTTGGTATTCTTTTGGTTAGTTTTTTTTTTCGTTTTTAACTAGCGGCCTCCCGCGATTTTGTCTGTGTGGACAGTTTTTTGCTATCCCTCGGGAACTGTAGGTACGTTTTTTCTGGATGAAAAGTACCCATTGTCTCTTTCTGTACCCCTGACAACGTGTATGCAAAATTTCATGATGTGAAGGCTGAAAGGGAACAAACAAACAAACAAACGTACTTTCGCATTTTTTTGTAAAAATTAGTAAGGACTAGCGGCCATCCGCGGTTTCACCTGCGTGGTTCCCGTTCTTGTGGGAATATCGGGATAAACAGTATTTTATTTATTTATTTATTTATTTATTTATTTATTCTTTGGGAAACATACAGCTTTAAAATAGTACGTAATAGTGAAACATTATTTTAGTACAGTAGCCAAAAGAGTTTCCACCACTAAATAGTACATTACGTTGAACAGACAAATTATGTAAGCAAACAGATGTAAGAAATTATAAGTAAATAATGATATTACAACAAAAAAGTTTCATTTTTAAATGACAAATTATTAAGGATGTAATTTACTGACATTAATTTTTAAAAATGTAGGTTATAGCAAATTTATTATTTAACATAATCAATGACAATTTAACAAAAACGGTTTTAATTAAAAACATTAAGGTTATAATTTACTGATACAAACTTTAAAAGTTTCATGTTTAAATTTAGAAAATTTAGTATTGAATATATCTATATCGTTAAAATTCACATTATAATTTTTAATAGCTCTTAGTATGAATCGGTTTTTACCATAATTCGTTCTACTATGAGGTACCGAGAAAGTATTACATGAACGCAGTCTAGCACCAGAACATTTAAACAAGATCTTACTTAACAAATAAGGGGAATCAATCTGATTATTCAAAATTTTGTACAAAAAGGTTTGATCACGTACTTCTCTGCGCAATTCAAGAGGTATTATCAATTTATGAAAATTATTGAACTTATATCTAAGCCTTTTAATTAATTTATCCTGAATTTTTTCCACCATCTTTTTGTATTCAGAATACTGCGGGTTCCAAACTGTGGATGCATATTCTAAGTGAGATCTGACAAGCGAATTATACAAAACAAGAAGAGTATCAGGATCGGTGAAATCAACGGTCTGTCTGAAGATGAATCCAAGCATTTTATAGGCTTTACTAGTGATATGATTTAAGTGCGAAGAAAAAAGTAAACCACTATCTAGAATAATGCCCAGGTCCCTCACCTCGGTGACCCTTTTGAGAATTTTGTCATTAAGTTGGTAATCGAATATTATTGGCTGTTTTTTTCTGCAATAAGTGATGGAATGACATTTATTAACATTAAGAAAAAGTTTGTTACGGCAGCAATATTCGAATAATCTATTTAAATCATTTTGTAGTAAGATGCAATCTTCAATAGATTTAACAGTAGTAAAAATTTTAGTATCATCAGCAAACAATAAAAATTTAGAATTCAAAAAGCACTTTATTACATCATTAATAAAAATATTAAAAAGTAAAGGGCCGAGGTGAGAGCCCTGAGGAACGCCAGACGTAACAGGTATAAAGTTAGATATGAAGCCCTTGATTGTCACAGCTTGAGTCCTGTTCTGTACGTAGGATGTTAACCACCTAAGGAGGTCGCCATGTATACCGACATGTTCCAACTTGCAAATGAGTAATTTATGAGAAATCTTATCGAAACATTTTGAATAGTCGGTATACACGGCGTCCACCTGCCAACCCTTGTCCATGACGTCCAGCACCTGATCCAAAAATTCGCAAAGGTTAGTTTCGGTGGAGCGCCTATCAACGAAACCGTGTTGCTGTGACAATAACATAGGCCGTATAATTGGGAAAATGGAATCATAAACTATCTTTTCGAAGAGTTTTGGTATCGTTGAGAGTTTGGAAATACCCCTATAATTACGAACGTTATGCTTATCGCCGTTCTTAAATATAGGCATTACCAGAGAGCGCTTCCAGACCGGCGGCATAACTCCCTGAGACAATGAAAGCTCAAAAAGTAAAGAAATTGGTAACGCCAACTGTTCACGGCACAACTTCAAAAATAATGGATGAAGACCATCGTCTCCAGGGCCCTTGGTTGTATCGAGGGATGACAGATATTTACTTACGATGTCTGGAGAAACGTCTACAGAACCAATGGTAACACAAGAGCTGCAGTCACGGGGAACAATCTCACAATCTCCATCCTCGTCAATCTCAAACACTGATTGGAAAAAAATATTAAACAAGTTCGAGATGGATAAACCATCTGAACCAGTTGTATCATCTAAGTATAAAGTATTAGGAATAGCATTAGAATCTTTTTTTTATTTAATATAGGACCAAAAATGTTTACTATTTTTTTTTATATTATCCTGAGCCCGTGAAATGTGTTCAGCATAGCAAGTTGATTGAAGACGTTTAATTTTTTTACGAATTTTGGAAAATGATATGTAATCACTTATTCTTTTATAAGTTTTCCATTTTCTATGAATTAACAGCTTTTTGTTAATTAATTTTATTAGAGATCGAGAATACCAAGAGGGATAATTTTGATTGTCACTAATTTTCTTAGTTGGAACGTAGTCATTCAATAGTCCATTGACTATACTATTGAAAATATCCACTGCCAACTCGACACTACCAACATTTAAAACTTGTCTCCAATCGATTAATGATAACTCGTAATTTAACTTTGTGTAGTCCGCGGCATGATAATTTCTAACCGTACGGGGCGCAGAACTTAAAAAAGATATACCATCGATGTTACATTCGATACTAAGCGATGGGTGGTGAGCGTCCTCGGGAAGCGACAATGGGTTAGCACGTGTCACAGTACAAGTCAGGTTTGAGGAAATTACGAGATCGAGGCATCTTTTATTAACATTAGTGATAATGTTATGTTGCGACCAACCCGTAAAACATAAAAACGTATTCAAGTTGCGAACCAAATTATTAAAATATGGATTGCTTAAAGTAATGCCTAATGACTCATCATTAAACCAATCGGCGTCCCGAATATTGAAATCGCCCACTAAAATAAAATCGTAATCAGGAAATTCAACGCACAGATCCTGTATGTATTCGAAAAACATAGACTGTGACAATTCCTGATGTGTACCTTGCGGAAAGTAAGCGCAAAAAATACACAACTTCCTAGAAATATTATGTATTTTATCTAACGTAATATTGATAAAAGTGATTTCGGTATCGCAAAGCGAAGGTAGTGGTCTGAGCGCGCGCGCATCGACCGCGAGCCCCCGGCGCGCCGCGATGACCGTGCCGCCCCCCCTCGTCACCCCCCGCGCCTCGTAGTCCCTATCGGTTCTGTACACGTCATAACGAGAATCGAACAGCTCATTATCGAAAATACCCGGCAACAACCAAGTTTCTGATAAGCAAATAAGATCATAATCTGAGTTAAGCACATTTGTAAGGAATAAGTTCGTCTTAGACCTTAACCCACGTACATTTTGATAAAAAATGTTAAGTACCATTGATAAATCGAATCAACAATAAAACTCGTGTGTAGTCAGCTGAATTGCAATACAGAAAATAAATAAATGTTATTGATATTTCGTGGGTTATAAAATTAAGTAAATGGTGAACACTCAAAGTAGGACTTGATGTGACGAGTACTAATTTCACTATAATTTGTGTATAAGCAAAGGGATTATTTATTATGAAATTAAATGATAGTCTGTGAATTATATAAGCAACATAATTATTTACGATTACAGGAAATAAGGGATACCAAACACTCATCGGCCAAAAATAATAAAAAAGCTTTGTTGAGTAGTATTCTAAAGATATTTCTATTACGAAACGGGTATAAGCTAAACTACCTGCGCACGCGCCGTCTTGTCTGATCTCACCCACGACAACAGGAAAAACCAATAAGACATCGCAGTATTCTGTAGACAAAGGCAGCCTATATAATATCGATACGTTAAGCACATAACCTCTAGTGCAAATTAGACTAATTAACAAAAACAAAACATTTACACACTTCCGGTATGGGTTAAAATAACCGACGATTATAAAAAATGTAATTGTGAATAATAATCGACTATTACATAAGTAGTTCAATGAATAAACATGAGAAACAAAATGATATATCAGTGAAATTGTGTAGCTATTATTTAAATTGCACAGTACCTTACTGTTGACAACATTAGAGCATTCCAACACAATATGTAACTTATTAACACTTAATAACCAATCAAGCAAATGAATACCGCTCATTTGATTAATTTTAGCGCTTCTTCGGAGGTGATATGAAGAACCGGTGACTTGTCACTCTTTCTGACCATAACTGTGCAGTTACGAACCCAGCAATAGGCGTACTTCATTTCCTTCGCTTTGGATTTCGCTTGTTGGAGTAGGTGTTTATTCCAGGTTGAAAGGTGATCGTTAGCATAAATGTAGCCGTCGAAACCAGTGAAGCCAAGGTCACTCGCTCTTAGACCTTTCAATTTGCGAAGACAAGCCAGGAAGTCATCCTTCTTATGACGGGACTGCAACTTTAAAATAATTGGTTTCGTGTTGGTACCATTATTGGTGTCATTTTTAGTCGCAACTCGAGTAACGAAATCGATGTCACTGTCTATAATTAAAGGGAATCCACAGCGGTCAGCCAGACATTTTATAATATGTAATAAGTTTTCACCCTTTTTCATAGGTATTCCGTTGATTTGAATATTTGAACGTCTGACCCACTGTTCGTTTCTTTTGTTACTCTCCGTAATTTCCTTTAATGTGAGCTTCAACTCGTCCACTTCAGATTTCATCGATTCAATGGATGAGATACGATTTTCCATGTCTAGCACGCGATTTGATATTTCGTCTATTTTTGCGTTCAAAACTGATTTGAGATCCGCAATATTGCTCTTGACTGACTTCAAATCAGATTGTATAGATGATTGAAATGCTGAAAACTGTGTCTGTAGATCAGTGATTTTAGACAAAATGTCGGTCAGCAGTGTGTCTTGCGTCTGTTCGGATCGGCGTTGGAGGCCGGCGGCTGGTGAAGGGGGCCGTTCAAAAGGGAGCCCTGAGCTGAATTTCGATATGGCGGGAGAGCTAAAACCCGCTGAGGATATCTGGTCATCTTTAGGTTGCGACCCAATCCCGTCTCGACAAGAAGAGCACAACCAGGAGTCCCTTCCCGCCCCAAGTCTGTTGAAGCACCTTTCGGTGACACCACCACACTTGAAATGGTATTTGAGTTTACACATAGAACACTCGGGGCCGTGGCCGACCACCTCCTTGCATGTAGCACATTGACTAGTGAACATTGCCATTACGTTATACTTTTCAATTAGAGTAATAACAAAAAATATTTTTTTTTTAATCTGAATAACGTAGGTAGGTGCACACACACCGCGAGAACTGCAACGATACGTCTGCTCAACAAGCGTCAGCGCACGTTTATGTTTTAATCTAGGCTATCTACTATCTGTGTGCCAAATTTTAACTAAATCCGTTCAGTAGTTTTTGCGTGATTGAGAAACAAACATCCAGACATCTAAACATCCAAACATCCAAACCCACAAATTTTCACATAATGATTAGTTGCAAGTAAGCAATGATTAGTTGTAACATAATGTTAATCCCCAGATGTTTTTCACGTTTTATTAATTAATTGTAGTTGTTATTGACTACGTGTTTATAAGCACGGTTGTCTCTAAATTAGTTTAACGTGCAAAGATCGGAAGTGACTAAAATAATCATACTCAGTCAATTGATAGTCACACCTAGAGTCGATTAATTGAACTTCAATAGATTGTTGAATGTATTACAATAGGCATTCGAGGGTCGTGGAGCGTTAATCTATAATCAATAGCTTATTCTGGCCCATCGAATTTCGGCGTTTCAGCTTGTAATGAAAATATGAAAGCCTGTCCGGTTTTTGTTGGGATCATTAAGGGACTTTAAAACAAGTTTGGGTGATGGATTGGTCTTTAGGAAGCTTGGCGCTGTATAAAGACCATCTTTAACCGTCTGCTATATTTTTTAAAAAGCTTAAATAAAATGATAATTTTAGTAAACATGAGTAATAAAGCAACATCAATGATAGATGAGAATTGAGGTTATAAAGTACATGTATGTTTAGTTTAGAGGAAATTCTTACAGTTATGGGCAAGACAGCAAGTCTATCTATCATCACGTCATCATGTTCAGTGTCAGCCGCTTGATTTCCACTACGGAACTTACCCGTATTTTTCACTTTGGTATTGGCTGCGTTCTGATGATAACACACGACCCAATCTCAACTCAAACTCAACTCAATCGCAGCCCACCTTGAATTACATCGCTTACAATTTTGAGTCTTTTTACACATTAATAAGCTTCTGTGTAATATGGAGGTGAGTTTGAGTTGAGTTCAGGTTGATTTTGGGTTAAATTTGAGTTGAGTTCGAGTTGAGTACGAGGCAAGTCCAGTCGCATCGTCAAAATATAACGGAGCTAATTAATCCTACTAATATTATAAATGTAACAGTTTGTGGGTTTGGATGTTTAGATGTTTGTTCCTCAATCACGCAAAAACCACTGAACGGATTTGCTTAAAATTTGGCACACAGATAGTAGATATCCTAGATTAAAACATAGTAAACTTTTATCCCGATATTCCCAAGGGAACGGGAACCACGCGGGTGAAACCGCGGGCGGCCGCTAGTATGACATAAAACTCAAAATTGTAAGCGATGTATTTCAAGTAGTGGGCTGCGGTTGAGTTGAGTTTCGGTTGAGATTGGGTCGTGTGTTATCGTCTGAATGCATAAATTGGTGCGTTATAGGCCAATGTTCAACGCTGCCCCGCTGTTGCATAAAAAAAACTATGTCACAAACTCTGTACTTATTGCCGTTGTATTATTCAAATATATTATATCATTACATCGCTATCTTTCGCTGGTATGCCTCGAGAGCTACCAAGGAAGTTGTCTGGGATCCTCTTGTTTTATGAATTATGAATGGATACAATGACAGGGATGGTAATTTATTGATATGTCAACGGCAGTGCAGTTTGTAACTAGGGAAAGGATTCGATTGTCAACTTTGGTAGGTTACTTTGAATACGCAATTTGTTTGGTGACACTGTTGAAAAATTGCTCTGTTAATGGCGATTGGATTCTGCATACCTATTACATAAAAACTCTCACTCCGTGATACTATTAAGGACCCGGTAAACATTCAAACACGTTTGTCAAATATTTGCAGTGTTCCTTGGCCTTAGGACATTTTCCCCAAAATGTTTACCCGGCGAGGATAAACAAAAAAGGAATGACGAACAGTATTCGTAAAAAGGAGTTTTTGTTGCAATTTATTTCACTACTTAGCGATTTCCCGCAATTATGGAAATAAAATCCAGAGATTACATGGATAGAAGAATATCTGGAAAAAATCTCCTTAATTTAAGGGAAAATTGCCTTAAGTTCAAGGAAGACCGTCAAATATTTGACAAACAGTTTAAACGTTTACCGGGTACCTTTAACCCACCAATAAGGTTAAATATCAAGTGAATTGAACGATGAATTGCGTCCGATTATCGTGATTCTGTTTTGAAGTAATAGGTCTGCTGATAATTTGAAGGTGTTTATTTAAGTATTTTTAAGTTTCCATTATCGAGAAGACTAAGTTCGATGAATGACGCATTGGCTTAGCGCATTTTCCCTGCATTTGTTGACAGTTAAGAAATTGTTGTAAAGGTCTGTCTTTGGATTTGTGACTAGAAATTTACCTACAATCTCAAACTCCTCCGTAACTTGGAAGTCTTGGTCCTTTATTCATTTTGCATTTATACTACCCACCAATCCGCATTGAACTTGAACCCACGTGGTGGGTAATGGCCCGTCCTCCTTATCTACCCATAAGAATGTTTTGTGCCCCAGCAGTGAGGACATTAAGAGTGCTTTCGCATTTTGATGCTCAGACAGATAGGCTGTTAAATTTTTCAATTGATAATAAACGACTTGATTTATTTTTGGTGAATGTTTTTAATACCAATCAAAAATTGTATCTTCTAGATAAATATGCGTCAAATATTCATGATAGTATTCTATTGATGATGAATTGAAAACAATCACAAAAAGTAAATCAATACATTTATTAAATTTAGAAATGTTTGAGAGTGTCAGTAAGAGCCTATCTGGGCTGCAAAATACAAAAACACTTAAACATTTCTGATGTGCATTGCATAGGAACGACATTTTCACACATTTTTGATTTGGAAAATCTTGGTTGTAAAATTGAAGCAACATAGAAATTTTGGAGAGCATGCGTACACCTGCCAACTGTGAGCCTTAATTTGGGGAATCAGTGCGATGATAAGCCTCTCTGCGCCTTAAAGCTGAGGTCAGAAGCCTATCTCTAGGATAGGCTTCTGACCCATTAGGCAAATAATTCCCGGTAGCTCTCGGCTATCCGACTCTGAGCTATGAAATGGATGCAAACTTAATTTCAGTCTTCGTCAAACAGTTCAAATTGCGTGGTACTTTTGCTGCGAAATACGTATAGTAGATACACTGTGACAGACTTTGACTTAAAACTCAACCGCCTACTATGCTATGCTACAAAGATCGGCTCTGGCAGTGTTTGAAAATGCTATTTCTTTTGTTGCGCTAGGAACTTTTTGGTAAACACGTAAAGACTAATATACAAAACTTAGAGCATTTTGAATGCTCTAAGATACAAAATGTCTGCGAGTGAGTGCATGAAAAACGCGTTTTTTTCCGAGGGTCTGTCTACTTTATAGTTCCTGCATGTCTTGCCATAAGTTTTCGCTTTCCATCTATCATTTAAATCGACTGTCTGTAGTAATTTGAAATAACTGCTTTAAAAATAATTTGACTTGTAAAACATTTGTACCTAGTAAATGACTTAGAGATAAAGAAATAGTATTTTTCGAATTTCATAAAATATGAAACGCATAAAATCCTTCAAAGTAACGAGGTTTTCTTATAAAAACAGCTCGAAACAGGAGCTGCAGAATAAATTTCTCTTCAGAAGCTCCAAGCTGTCGCGTTTCCTTTGTTCCGTCTTGAGTTTCTTCAAATGGAGACTGATTTGTACAATCTTAAAGAGCAAACAACGTTTCTAGTTAACGCTTTGCTTTGTACCTCACATGTTGAATAAATTAGGGAAGCGAGTGAATACCTACTGGTACACGTAAACATAGCTGTAGTACTTACTCGAGATGAGATCATAATCAGAGGTATCACTTAAGCATTTGCCTACGACTTTGTCATATTTAATACAGGCTATACATATTATATAAACTTTCAGTGTGCTCAATTTCGTCCAAATCCGTACAGCTGTTTTTGCGTGATTGAGTAACAAAAATCTAAACTTACAACAGTACAAACTTTATTTTTTTTAAGTTCAGTCAGTAATGAAATGCGTTTATTTTTTTGTTATTCATTATTACGCCATTGATTATTTAATAGACATTATTATAAAAAAATAGGTAAATAAGTAAAGCATACTACGTTTATTTCTTTGCATTTCGTTTCACTGCTAGTTCTTCTTAAGCAATTTTTGTGTTTTAATATGGGTCTCTCAAATGTTGTCCATAAAATAATTATAAAAAGTGAAGTTTACTTTGGATAATCGACTAATAATAGTACCAAGTGCATAAAAGCTGTAATTGATTTTAAGTGTAGCTATAAAATAAACTAAGTTGCAAAGTTAAGTGATCTAAAAAACGATGAAGCAAGAATAGTACCTTAACTTTTATATCGTTGAAGATCGCACCTGCTACTTACTATGTACTTACTTCATCGCTTATATCCGTTTTACTTGACTTCATTCACTATGTAACATTCCGCCTTATCATACTCTTCACTTCTTACAACTTACTTTGATCAAGGTACACGGAGGGAAAGTACCTACCTTAAATATTGAAGAAAGGAAATTTTACTGAAAGAAGTTTTTTTTTTTTCATTTTGATTTTAAAAAGAAAAGGAACGATTCAATACAATTGACACAATCCGTAATAATTCAAATTTAAATGTTAAATTTCATGGTCTTTCTTTTGTTTAAGATGATGTATCATTTAAGAAAAAATAATTCTTATAGTAAACACCCAAACAACCCACACAAAAACCCATTCTATTGGTATCTTAAAAATAAAGATATATTTTTTTTTCGTTTTTGGCGGGTTCGATTCCTTGTGAAGGCAGGCAGATTTTTCAAAAATCTTTGAATGCAGTTCCAATTATTTTTAAAAACAAAATGAAGTCTTTTTCAGTAAAATTTCCCATATTCAATATTTAAGGTACTTTCCCTCCGTGTGGCATAGTTTTGGGACACCCTGTATAATGATCGAGGCAATCTTAAAAAATATTGATTAAGATATGACTTACATTCTTCATAAGGATAGAGTTTTAAAAACTTATTATTCAAGGTTAATAAAGTATTCAACAAAAATTGTCTCAAGTCCTGCAGCTAACCTGCATTTATGCACAGTATAATATATAAGTTTTAAAAAACTTATATATATATATATATATATATATATATACTGTGATTTATGTTTTCTCTATCAGTGGCTTACCACATAGAAAATTCAGCTTTTAATAAGCAATATTTTATCATACAAAACAACAACTAAATCCTTCATAACAATGGCACAGCAAACTTTCGCTACTATAAAAGCTTGAGTAAAGTGACATAATTAAAAGGCCCTAAACCCTAACAAACCTACCGTTTGAGCAGTCAACAGGAGTCGCACCTGCTTCACTTATAAACATAACACTTTATTAGGGGGAAGTAAAATTTACACGAGCTTACTATTGCAATCCACTTAGCTACATCTGTTCTTGTGAAGGCTCTCTCAAGGACCTGTTTTAGGTCCTTACCTTTATATTATGTAAAAGGTTCTTACCACTTTTCTTTGCAAAATTCGACAGACTAGGGTAAGTACTAAAGGTAAGTTGAGAACCGGGTCAGTACGTTTTTAATTCACCCACCGAAGTTTCCGCTCAAACAATCGAATAATTAACGATTTTAGGGTTTTTTCTTTACTTGTGCTGTAAAACCTTGAATATTGCCTTATATTCTGGGGCAACTGGCGTACCCAATCGATTTTACGAGTGATTGGCAAGTGTTTAAGCTCCAAGGGACTTTTATTTTTTAGCTTCATACCTACATCCACACATTTTTAGCAACTGACTTGACAGACAGACAGATGGACGAAAAACCAAGTGATGCTGTAAAAGTCCAGTTTTTCCTTTTGAGGAACGGAACTTGGGCATAAAAAATAGAAAACTTACATTATAAATACATAAATATTAGTCTTCACACAAACACAACAAATATCAAACAAAGTCTTTTTCTGTCAATCCGTCAAACATCTTACTGTCGATGATTACAATAATTTATTTTTGACGTTGAGAATAAAAAAGCTGCAAAATTTTTTGGCCATTATTTTACCGTGAAACGAACTATTTTCTCCAAAAATAATGAGAAACAAAACCAAATAAAAGCTACATTTTCAATCCCGCACATCAACTCTAGCAAACACATTGCAACGAAATTGTGCACTAACGATTGCAGTGTGAAAGGACGCAGCTGGGAACGAAGCGATCTGCAAACTGTATGCGAATACTGTTTACTGCTTCTCTTGATTTTTAATTAATTTCCGTTGTTTTTCTTTGCCCATATTATTAAAGTTTCGTGGCAATTTCTGTACCCACTTCTCAAGCTTACACGCTCACTAGACATGAAATTAAACACTTTTTAACGGATACTAGCGCGGTTTTATTGAAAGTACCTACTTTGGTAGTTGGTATTTGGTTTGATTTTTTACTTTCCCGACGTTTCGGCACCTTTGCAGCTGCCGTGGTCACGGGGGATTATGTATTTCAAAGTCCCACGTGACCACGGCAGCTGCAAAGGTGCCGAAACGTCGGGAAAATAAAAAATCAAACCAAATACCAAATAATTACCTATACTAAAGTACTTTCAATAAAACCGCGCTAGTCTCCGTTAAATAGTGTTTTATTTCAATTTCTGTACCCCTAGCAAGACAATTATCGAAAAAAATAACGCGCGTAAATGTACTCGATAGATTAATTATCTATCGAAAACCTTAATTCGCTTTTCGGCGGTAGATGGCGTTGTACAGAATTCCCATACAAATATTACTCTATCGAGTACTACTTTTACCCGCGTTTTTTTTTCTCAAAGAAGTTCGTGCTAAGGGTGCAATGTTGCACTTACCATTTTTGTGTCACAAGCACAGATAGTAAGTAAAGCATCGATTTTTAGTTTTTATTGTTAAATAAAAAAATTAAATGTTTCTTAAATAAAATAATAGCATGTACATCGATAACAGCCTACTTAATAATTTAAACAATATACCACATTTTCCGAAACGCAAATTGTATGAAGAAAATAATTAAAATCTGTATTACCTATAACACAGATAATAAAATTTTAAATGAAATATCCGGATTGACTGATTCGTCAGTTTTTACAAGAGCAGAATGAAAATTGGCATATAAACGAAGTAGACATCTGTTATGAACTTCGATCAATGATCGAAGGTTATGAAGGATGTTTTAAATCCTTACGGGACTTGGAATTCCCTTCGGAGAAAATACAAACTTCAATGTGCTAATTGAGGGATGGAAATCACAAAGGTGCTAAGTGATTTCAACATAAGAAGAGAGTAACAATACACTGTCTACTGAATAAAAACATTCCCCATATTAAACTTATTTTTGGAACTTTTAAGGTTCAAAATTAATTGGACATTTTTGAAAGGTTCAAAATTATTGGACATTTTTGAGTTTTTATGTGCTACTGACTGTTTAAAACATATCGCTTAGCACCTTTGACAGGATATTGGCACTAACCTTTAGCACCTTTACCTTTTGTTCTTTATTTCATATAAATAAAGAAAAAACGTTTTTTTATATTTAGTACCTTTGTAATTTGCATCCCTCAATTAAAATTAACTCATCACAGAGGATTCTTTACTCTCTTTGCTTTTAAAACAAAGAGGATTCCATATATATAAAGCTTCTATAATATGTAGATACCAAAATCGTAGTAAGTACTAATAAAGAGATATTATGGCACAGACGCCATTGTACTGGCTCAGCTGCGTGCAAGCTTGCAGTAATATGCTTTCAAAGCTCCCATCTTCATTGTGAGTTGGATTTTATCGCAATATCTTGATTTTTTTTTATCTAATTGCAATGGGCCATATACGCTAACACTTAAATATTAAAATACTTATAATATTTAGTTATTATGACTGTGTCCTTTTTTAGTTATGCTACATTAATTACCATCAGGCAACTAAAAGATAAGCTAAACGCTTTTGTCCTGCCTGAGATTGATGTCAGATTAATATTATAATTTTATACGAAAAAAGTTTATGAAGTTTTCAAATAAAAAAAAAATATCTTACTATATTTTATACTTTATATTAAGTTCAGACTGCTTTATGATGACGAACCATCGTTATAGAAAAACAGCGAAGCATAACACACCACTTCTGAAACTATCTTGCTTCCGGAAAGAAATATCAAACAATATGCGCTCCAAAACTTTGTTGATCGGGCCCTCTCGCAGCCACCTCAACTTCTGTTTTGCATGCACTTTCCGTAAAATGTTATTGCTTGTCTTTTTCAAAGTTAGCTAAGAGATTTAAGGGCTTTTAATCTGAATTTCGAATATAAGATCTCATTGCAACCCTAGTTATGCAATGTTAACGATATAAAAACTTTTCAGCTAAATGAAAATTTCACTGACTGGAAATACAGTTTTTACTAGATTCAATGTCAGGGACTCATCCCTTTAGAATCAAAAAATAAACCCAGAACTATATATAAGTACTATAGCATGTAAGCATTATGGTAACATCGTTATTGGGTTATTATTAAATGAATTATAATTAATATTATTATTAAATGCTGACCTTTCTTACGCGATTTTTGTCTGGACCTTTGGTCCGGGCGGGCGTTTAATGATTAAAGCTCTAAATTAAGCACTGAGTTATAAAATTGCTTGTCAATGCCGTAATGTCCGTGATTTACATACAATTGTGACATGGGAATTTACTGTCTATTGCTTATTTTTAAGTTTTAAGTTAATGTTAGTTGTTCAACCTGTTAGCTTTTATTTAAACCTTGGGATATGATGTTATAAAAGACAAGATAATATTTTATTGTACCCAATTTAATCCATAATAATCGTATAAATTTGATTGTCTGGCAACTCTTCTCGCTAATCTTCTTCTTACACTCCTAATGTCACTTTCAGGACTGTTTTCACGGTAAGTGAGGCTAGGACATCTGAAAAAAAGACAAATTATAAACAATGTGTCAGGTATAAGTAATGCGATTTACAATCCTATTTTTCAAAGAGAGTTTTTGGTATATTATGTACAAATTAAGTACGGTACTGGTGTTGAAATGTATATCGTTGCTGCCTTGTTTGATTTTGTATCCATTTATAGTGTTACCTGTTTATTCAATGTGTAAACTGTTTTGACAACAACATCTATTGTAAAAATACTGTTTGTTTCCATAATAAACTTAAAAGAAAAAAAAACTATAAAATACAAAATCTTTAGAAAAGAACTATAAAAAAAACATAATAAAGCTATAAAATCTTTGGTCTGATGCAGTTTTTGTTTTTGTAGAGAAGTCTTTTAGACACATTTTTTTTTATTTGACTTATTATTTTTCAATAAGTAAGAGAAGCCTTCAATTCTTACTTGTAGATCTCCCTAGCTATGAGATCGTTGTTTTTACATCTGATGGTCCATAGATTCCAGTATTTAAAACCTTCACGGTAGAAGATCAGCTGGGCACACGCCGTGTCATCCCGTATGTCGTCATCGAGGAGAGCTGAGAACAACACAATAAATACTTACAAATAATTACACTAATGAGATGATGGTACACGCTCGGAAATTGTATGCAAAAGGGGGTCTCACTCCGCGCGATTTTTTTATTAGTCTATCGCGGCTGACTCAGTCAAGTCAGCGCACGAGGGATGTCATTGGTCAGCTTGAGACAGAGCTACGTGACAGAAAAAGAAGCGCTTCGGAGGTGTTTATAGGCACGCAGCGCTGTGCTATTTGAAATTGTACTTTATTGCCGTGCAGCGAGAGTTAGTACTATTATATTCTGTGGTATAGGGTTAAAGTAGCTACTTTATGAATGCATAACTTTGAAATATCAAAGTTTTGTATGTATTACAATTTCAAGTTCTGTCAATCTCTGTGAGTGAATATCGCCTCAGCTGTAATTATCAAAGCGCAAGTATGTCTGTGAGAGAAAATAAAAGAAAAGATGGCAATGTGAGATATTTATTCATTTATTTCAATATCGTGGTTATGACTGTCTAAATTTATTATAATTTTATTACACTATTATTACTGTCATAAAAGGAGTAATACTTAACTACATTACCAGACAGTTCAGAGCACCGATCCGACAGAGTGCCGTGTCCGACAGTTGGACAACGTCTGAGCTATCGACAACTGCGCAAGCCGTTTTTATACACGTGCGCAAACAAGCCCGGTGGCGTGATGGCGTAGTGGGGAGTCGCACGTGCACACAGTTGTTTTACGAGTCGTTGAGCGACTTTTATTCATAAATTACATTGATAAAATTCATTACTTGTAACAATTATATTAATTGTAATAAAAATATACTAATTACATTGTTTTTTTATTTATTTACTAAGAAAAAGACGTGCATTCTCCCACACGACCATCCTGACGAGCAGCCTTAATAAGGCTCGCGAATTATACTAAACAAGCCTTTCATTAGAACATAAATTATGGCCAAATCATATGACCGTAAAGCTAAATTTACATAGGCAGCACGAATTATCGTCAAATCACATGACTCTAACGCTAAATAATATAGCAACTAATTATAGTCAAATCACATGACCGTAAAGCTAAATCACATAGTAACTAAGGTATGGTCAAATCACATGACCGTAAAGCTAAATTACATAGCAACTAAGGTATGGTCAAATCACATGACCGTGAAGCTAAATCACATAGTAACTAAGGTATGGTCAAATCACATGACCGTAAAGCTAAATCACATAGTAACTAAGGTATGGTCAAATCACATGACCGTAAAGCTAAATCACATAGCAACTAAGGTATGGTCAAATCACATGACCGTGAAGCTAAATCACATAGCTTGTAATTATGGTCAAATCACATGACCGTGAAGCTAAATCACATAGCTTGTAATTATGGTCAAATCACATGACCGTCAAGCTAAATCACATAGCTTCTAATTATGGTCAAATCACATGACCGTCAAGCTAAATCACATAGCTTCTAATTATGGTCAAATCACATGACCCAATTCACTTTTAACACAATGAAACCTTCAATGGGAGATAACCCTTTTTTTATAAAAAAAAAGAAACTACATAACAATAATCTCCATTGGTAAACAAAACAACAAATTTTAAAACCCTTAAATGTATAGTAAGGACTTATTACAAATCACTCGTATTTTATAATAAGAATCTTTGTAATGGGATGTGATACTGAGGAACTAATGGTGCCACAAGCGACAGTCCCAAAATAATTTGATTGGTTGATTCAAATGTCTAATGTCATTTCTGACATATTTTAACCAATCAAAAGCACTGACCAATCACAAACACAAGCAGCGGCCAGGTCACTGGCGCCGCTGGCGCCATCTGCGATTAGCTTTGCGTGATACACCTCATTGTCCGAGACACGCAAGCGCCCACAATTCAGGATCATCAGAGCCCCAGGTGTACGTCATCTGGATAATCATGGACATCAATCAGCAGACACTGTAACAATTGAACATCTTAGGAATCTTATAAAAAAAAAACATAAGCTTTTATTTTTCAAATAGTGTGTAAGGGTGAGTTGTTGTATGTGAGTAAGTGCATGTGTTGTGTAGGTATTATAATATAAAATAGTAGCAGAGCTTTGGTCATACTACTTCCACGAGAGCATGGAGAACTTTCGATCCAATGTTCTATATTACTCAGATAGTTGTAATTGCTTCGGTAAAATAAGCCACGAGGGCATGGCAAACTTGCAATATTATTCATTGCACATAAATTATATAGTACTACCTCGGTAATAAGCCACATGGGCACGGCGAACTTGATCATATTATTTATTTCTTACTTAGTAGTACCTAGGTAAAAAGCCGTTATAAAGTTTATATGGCACGGCATTTACCAGAATCTTGCGGCCTCGGTATAAATCTCCTCAATGGCACGGCCAACTGGTAATATTCTTTATTGCTCAGTATACAGTGAACATCTGGCCAGGAGTCAGTGTATAAAGAGAAATAAGATAACCAGGTTAAGGAAATCAGTCTGTTTCCAACGATTTTGTCACCTCGCCTTCTATTACAGGGGAGTGACCTAAAATTATCACGAACCACAGTTCGCAACACATCCGACACATCCGATTATTATTAGACGTTATAGTTTATTCATAAAAATAAATATCATAGTGATCTTGAAGAGTGACGAACATCAATATAGTAAAAAACACTACTGCCACTAATGGGCATCATTCTCAAAATATTACAACATCTAAAACTCGTAGAAGTAAGTGAAGACTAAGTTTGAGTAATTTGCAAACTAAAACATCCAACAACCCTCATCTGATTGTAACCTGCATCTTTGTGTCAAATACTGACAAAACGGGTTCAGAAAAAGATATTCAAGAATACCATTACCAATTTCATTTTATATGAATGTAAAACACCCTTTTGTACAGCATAAAAACAACCAGTATTAACTTCAACTTTATCCTGTTTACGAAAAACTTAAACATCAACGCAAAACTTAAATTATTCACGAAATCTTTAAGTATCAACATCACTTAGAAAAGCATACTCACTTTTCTTTTTAATCAGAATCACTACTTATTTGGTAAGATCTGCTGCCACAATAGTACAGTAAAGTACAATTGCACAGTAAAAGCACAGTAAAGCACAGTAAAGCACAGTAAAATATTTAAATCTTAATAATTTACTACTATATATAATGAAAAGCGATTACGAATGTTGAGGATTTTTTTTGTCTACCCACACTCTGTATTAACACCAGAAACAAATTATAGGATATGCATGTACTAAATTGAGGGAATGAATCGAATTTCTATTCAAAACTCATGTCTGTATCATAATAATAATTCATAATTTAACTTAACTTTCTCTTGAATATTAAAAATAAACATAGGAAGACCGTTGTTACAAGTTCTTGTAATTTTCAACTGTATATTGTATGTACACAGTCCTCTGCAACAATGTTTTTTTTTGCAGAATGTCTATTGAAAAACATCCCTATTAAAAAAAGTTTGTATCCAGCAGGGATCAAAACAAAATACAGTGCTGTAAGTAAGGCATCAACCAGTGATGAACTAAAACAATTGTTTAAAAGATCTAATAAAATCCAGGGATTGGAAGCGATCCTTCCCCTGCTTGGATCCTTTTAAGCACAGGATAACGCTCCACACCAGCTCCGACACGAACAATTGCCGCACAAGAAGAGAACCCTTGTTTCCAAAGACCAAAAGAGTTCCTGTTTTGAAGAGGAAAATTATTTAAATAAAAATTGCCTTTAAAAACATTTTGCTGACTTACTCCACACAATGTTTAAGGCACAAATTGATATCTGCAATCAGAACTGCATGCACAAAAATTGTTTTAATGATCAAATTATAGGTAACAATCATTTCAAGTTATCTCTGTTGTAAAATATCAGTAAGTTATTTGTCAGACTTTCATTTATTTTATTATAGGTTCTATACACACAATTTTAGCCAGAAAAGAATCCCACTGGTTCTACTGAGCATGAGCAGTTCTACCAAAGAAGTAATAAGACTTTTTCTCATTAGTGCTATGATTTGATACGTAGAATAAAATTGTAAACTGTAATTGTAAAGGGCGGCACAGCTTATTTCACATTAAAATTTCTCTCAGCAGATCTTTCTTTTCAATAAAATAATCAAATTCAAAAAATAACAAAAATAAATCACTGACTTTTCCGTATCGCTTTAGTATAAAGATTTCAAGTTTCGAAGCATAATGCTACTAGATTGTGATGTCACAATATGTACACAATATCTTAAAATTGTCTTTTCACTGATCAAAGAGTAAGGAAGGGAAAGGCCTTATTGGCTAATAAGACCAAATTGAATTGAACATTTTTTCTACGGAAAGCTAAAATTATTAAAGTTGTAGCTACACAAAAAAACATACGAGAAATTAAGGAGACTATCCAGTAGCCACAAGTATCAAACTGCGCACAAACCTCACAGACGACTGCCAAAAAAAAACAGAATATCAAAAGCGCTTGTCGCGGGTACTTCCGGCGCAAAAAACAGCGGAAACGCACTGAATTCTACATCAAAGTAGAAACGCACTGAATTCTACATCAAAGTACACTGCAACGCACTGTGCAGTTGCAACAATAACTTTTTTCCAAGAAAGATAATGATGAAAAAACAACGAAAAACATCGCAAAAGTACAGAAGTGAGGTTATTTCCATACTCTTTACACGTAAAGAAAAAGAAAGACAAGTGATTCCGCATAACGGAGCCTTAAATACCATAATTCGAACATCATCCAGCAGATATCCTATATAAGTAGTCCGTAGTTACAGTTGCAAAATCACGGCCACTTGGTGGTACACTCGCACACTCGTGCAAGGCACATGGAAAATTATATATTCTAGTCTAGACAATTCACACAATCATTTAGTTCCAGTTCCAAGCTAAGCAAAGCTTGTACTGTGGTTACTAAACAACTGGTAAAAATATAGAAATATTAAAAAAGAATATAAAAATCTGTGACTAACTCCGCATCACAAAATTATGTATACCAGGATTCGAACCCAGGATCTTTGTATTAATCAAACTCCACGAAAGTATACTTATTTTACGAAATATATAGCACTCTTTGCGCAGCATTTGCGCCATCATTTTCTACGCCAAATTCTACTTGATTCACAAGGAAACGCCATTATTTTTGACTTGATGACCAAATGATAACAATTTGGTAAAATCTACGGGTACCTTATAAAAATGTAAAATTTATGGGTACTTATCACCAATTTGTCGGTCAACCAGGAATTGATTCACTTTTTCAGGCTTCTCTCCACTGTTCAGGTCTTTTCAAAACACCCAGGATGATGACTCAGATCCATAATTGGTCACTCGACTTGTACTTCAACATCGAGTCTCCAACGTGGCGGATTCTACAGCAAGCATTTAGATATATTCCTGGAACATAAAAATTCGTAGGCGTAGTATATGAAATCCAACTAGGTTAGATCTCACTTCTGATGTGAGAGAAAATAAAAGAAAAGATGGCAATGTGAGATATTTATTCATTTATTTCAATATCGTGGTTATGACTGTCTAAATTTATTATAATTTTATTACACTATTATTACTGTCATAAAAGAAGTAATACTTAACTACATTACCAGACAGTTCAGAGCACCGATCCGACAGAGTGCCGTGTCCGACAGTTGGACAACGTCTGAGCTATCGACAACTGCGCAAGCCGTTTTTATACACGTGCGCAAACAAGCCCGGTGGCGTGATGGCGTAGTGGGGAGTCGCACGTGCACACAGTTGTTTTACGAGTCGTTGAGCGACTTTTATTCATAAATTACATTGATAAAATTCATTACTTGTAACAATTATATTAATTGTAATAAAAATATACTAATTACATTGTTTTTTTATTTATTTACTAAGAAAAAGACGTGCATTCTCCCACATGTCATACGACGTTTTATAACATATTTGCGAGGAAATAAATAAAACTCGGACTTTGCATTTTTGCTTGTTTTCTATAATGATGTAATTTTGATACACTTGTAAGTATCTATCGGTCGATTTTTCTGCCTTTCACTTTGATTGTGAGGAAATCAAACAACAATAAAGTAAAAAAAACAAAAATTGAAAATAAACATTTTTTTTAATTTTAGTGACTAATTATATCATTTTGGAATGTGCTCATCAAGGCCTTTCATTTGATACCCATATTCAAAAATTGAAAAAAAAATGTTCTTAAATTTTAGTCACAAATTATATAATTTTGGAATGTGCTCATCAAGGCCTTTCATTTGATACCCATATTCAAAAATTGAAAAAAAAAAATATTGAAAAAATAAATTATATAAAGTAAATTTTATTCATAAAAAATGTTGACCTCTTTTCTGATATAAAAACTCTTTGCTAAGATTTTAAAAAGTACCGTTCGTTTTAGACGAAGCATCTTGATAAACCGTGCGTTTTACTTTACATTTCCGCACAAGTTCGTAATGAGATACAATACGATATTGAAATTGGCGAAATAAGAGACCCTTTACGAGCAAATATGTTTTAAATTATTTTTACCTGTACAATATGAATCACCTTACGTTGCGACGTAACGATAAATGGGATTTGTATTTTGTTCTAATTTATTAGCAACAGAGTAAGTGTAACAAATACGGAATTTCTCTCATTTTCTACATAGTTAGAGATGCTACTCAGAATATAAATCCATCAGGTCTCTAGACCAATATTTTACGAACGTCCTAGTCCCAAGTTTTATAGAACTTGGACTATAAAATGTCAGGAACGAAACGGTAAAACTGTTTGTTTCGCTGTTCGCAAAGCTTCTATCAAAATGCAACTTTAGTAGATTTAGAAGACTTTTGTATCTTTGTCCTGTCGCGAAGGAACAATTTTGTAGTTTCGAGTGTGTAGTTTTGGATAATTTCATTTATCTCGTACTGAATAAGGTCGTGTTCGACTGAATTGTGCTGTGTCGCAACCAGCTTAGTACATTAGTATCAACCTGTCACATTACTAATAAAATTTATAAGATATTATATAAAAAATAAATATAAATATTAAACAACATCACAAACATTATTCCGATTTCAAAGTAGCTAAAGCACTTGTGTTATGGAAATCAGAGACAACGGTGGTACTACAGAACTGAGCCAATATAGAGAAGTTCGTTTTCAGAATTGACCCAGCCGGGGATCGAACCCGCAAACCACTCGATCACGGAGGTCGTCGAGGAGATGCACATCTGATGAGGATCAGAAAATGGGTAGTGGCATTTTTCGATAAAAACGGTTAAACACTGCTATCATCAACACGCCTGTCAAGCATGGAGATTGAAGCAACATTTAAACCGCCTCTGTAGTCTAGTGGTTTGATCACCCGTGTAAGATAAAGGGGCTTCAGATTCGATTCCCAGGAGGGAGATACAATTTGTACTCGGTTTGGTTGGTGGTAGGGCTTATTTCAAATCCGCCTGGCTAGCTACCACCATCTTACCTAAGTCTGACGCCATAACAACAATTTGAAAATTATTGTGTTACGGCAGTTAGAGGTGACTAGCCAGTTCCTCAGTGATGAGGATTCCGAATGTAGTGCGCTTTCACCTTCGCCCTTATTGTCACTTAACATCAGGTGAGATGAAAGCCAAACACTATCCCGAAGTACATAAAAACCTCCTACGGGAGAAGCTATCATTCTGAATTTGATGGTAATGACGATGATGATGATAGTTATATTATGATATACTTAATACTTAGTCAATTGCACAATACTTACATTCACATGCAACGTTGCAGTCACCTCCTCGTTTGCCTTCACGACACCACTTGTTGGGAATCTGAAAAAGAAAACGCAAAAATACTCAACTCAAATTCTTATAACAAACTAATAGTCAAATCAGGGGAAGTATTGTTTTGGGAATCATATTTTTATATAGGAAACGTAAAGTTCTAGCCACAAAAAAACATACGACAAGCTAAAGAGATTCTCTAGTAGCTACAAGTATTAAATTGCGTATAAACCTTACAGATGATTGTAAAAAAAAAACAGAATATCATCAAAAGCGCTTGCGTAGGTTCATATTTTTGGCGTAATAGCGGAAACGTATTGAATTCTACATCAAAATACACTTCAACGTACTGTGAAGTAGCTCCAATAACTTTTATTCAAGAAAGATAATTGTGCTTAATATAATGATAAAAAAAACATCGAAAAAGTGCAGAATTGAGGTCATTTTCTAGAAACATTACACGTAAAGAAAAATGCGGAGACAAATGTTTCCGCATAATCGAGCCTTAAGAGCATCAATTACAGTTAGAACTACATATTATGTGCGGTATTATTGATGTCAATGAGGATCAGTAAGAGGTTTGAATCCTATAGTTTTATTGATATAATATAAATACATATTGATAGCTATATAGTGAAAGAATTTTTGAAATAAGTAGTTGAGTTAAAAGGGTTTGAAGTAAATGCCAAGCTCAATGCAATATGTGCTCTAACATGTACGACAAAAGGTTCGCATACGTCGTGATGACGTCATAAGGACCCCCAAAAACCAGTGTAGCTCTTATAACTTCTCAGGTTTAAGTGATATCGTGGAAAAAGAATGAATTTCACAGTTAATCATGTGCTGGCATTAGCTTTCTAATTAGCCACTAAAAATCGTTACTGATCCTCATTAAAGTCATTTAATCGCAAATTTCGTTAGCTGACAGTAAAGCCTAAAGACAATATCGGCAATCACCAAAGTCCAATCTATCTGCATTTATAATGAGCCTCAAACATTCATTGATGCAGTGGTCGGCAGCACTTGCGGCCATCGAACCAATCGGAAAATGTAAATACACACCGCAGGAACCATCCGCCGGCGGATTGCACGGATCCACCGGTAATACGCGGCCCGGGTAATCTCATGAATGTGATAATTTAGATCGAGATCTGTTTTGATTAGTATACAAAATGTTGCATTCGAGAATGTAACTAAATAGTTCAGGAAAAGAAAGCTCAAAAAAAGTTATAGAGGGAAATGCTTGAAACACAATTTTTGACTTCGTAACTTTGTTGGACCTGTTAGGAGGTGAACATATCAAAAGTCCTGAATGTCTGTCAACATGCTTAAGGTGAAACTTGAGGACAATCTGCCGTGCATAAACTATAATGCCGGTAACCGATCTGAAGCCGAATTTAACCTTTTAATACCATTTGACACTGGAAAAAATGCGCCATTCCATTGTCCTACTCAAGCTTCACCTTGAGCATGTTGACAGACATTCAGAAGTAGATATCTCGAAAACCATAAAAGATATCGAAAAACTTAACACAATAAAACTTGTAGAAAATTTAATTATCTATTATATTGTAACAAATCTCATCTCGCTAAAATGCAAAGTTTCCGAGATATATGTGAAAAACCAAAAAATGGGACCTAAAAATATTTTGTTTCAACACTGTACCGTCAGCGATGTAAAACAGCAAGCAATGAGCATAGACATTAAGACGTTTCAAAATGACAAAAAACTGTAGGCTATAGAGCGTTCATAAAAATATATGTGTCAACGTGATTTTTCTTACTAAGCTTCGAAGAGTATTCAGGGGGTCAAATCTGCTAATGTTTTCGTCAAAATCGTAGTTCAATGGTGTTCTAATGGTAATGCTTTTTGACACAGTTCTTGTTTCTTAAACACACACACAAGACACAATATGTGTCCGTCTTGGGTTTAAAAAACACAATGTGTTTCAATTTTAGGTTCAAGAAACAAGAACTGTGTCAAAAAGCATTACCATTCAAACACCATTGAACTACGATTTTGACGAAAACATTAACAGACTTGACCCCCAGTTTGGCAGACAGATGTAACCAAGAATCTTATATTCATATTCTATGTAACCCTTAAATGTTTCTCTTTGGGCAGATGTCAGCCAGCGAGCGCTTACTTGCCTCTTTGGTACAGGCGGTTTATTTTAAAGCCAATTTTGACACTTCTCTTTCCATCAACGCCATCTAGTGAGGCAAATAGTTACTATATTTATTTTTTTAATGTCATTTTGAAAAGTCGTATTTATCGGCCAGACAAAAGAGTTATTATATGGCTTACTTGATACAATCCATAGAGCTTTTTTCCACCCGGTGTGACATGGAACGCTGCTGTATCTCGTTTGCTTACATTTTCTATTAGGCACACCCCTGAAATGAACATTTACCATCTTAGAAATGACGAAGAATGAAAATTCTTGATTCTCAATTGGTTGCTAATCGCAGTTGCGAAAAAGGCCGAAGGGGAATTTTTAGCATACTATTTAGATTTTTGATGTCATTCTTGTTTTGTATTGTTCGGTGTTTCAGCACCCCTATTTTTTAAAGGCGGCGAGCGCTCTTTACTACTTATTTTCATCGTATGCGGTGTTATGTCACACTTTACAACACGCACTAGAACAGCACAAAATCTGACGTCGCTGTCGTCTATGCAGTCGACGGCGTAACCTAGGTACCTAACAACACTTAGTTCCAGTTTTGGCCACCGGATCAGATAGGTTTGTATCACTGTACTACACTGACAACTACCACAGTATTTAATAAGTTTTTTTAAAAACTACTGACTAACAAGCGATTAAAAAATGCGGATTTTACCGTTGAATGAAAATAAGTAGTAAAGAGCGCTTGCAGCTTTTCAAAAATAGAGGCCTAGAGGTCACGCGTGTTCGCGGTATGGCATATAAATGCATTTTTTATATTAGTTTACGTGAAGAATTAAGTTGATAAAATAAAGAAAAGGTAAATAGAGGATTTTACAAAAAGTATTTATCATGTATTTTTCGTTTGGGGGGAAACAGACACATTATTATAATATTTATTTATTTATTATATACCTATATTATATTTCTATATTATATATATTACTAAATATAATATAGGCATATCCACCGAGATGGCATATCTATTTAAACAACGTCAAATGAAGCCTTGTTAAATTAAAACGTCATATTATTATATATAAAAAAAACTGACTTCAAAAAAAAGAGGCCCTCAGGACGACTTTGTCATTTTCTTAAACTTGACAGTTTCCAAACTTGTCTCATTATTAACTCGGCTCTTTCTAAGTTGGTCTCTTTCTTAAACTTGACACTTTCCCAACTGGTCTTATTTTTAACTTGGCTCTTTCTTAGTTGGTCTCTTTTGCAATATTGACACTTTCCTAACTCGTCTTATTTTTAACTCGGCTCTTTCTACAATTTTCTAACTCGTCTCATTTTTAACTCGACTCTGTCTCTTTCGCTGTTTTTCCTCTCTTCTTAGCCGTGGTCCACCGGATCATTTCACCTAGGTGAACCACGGACCATTATTTACAAAATAATGTTTTGATATAAAATAAAATAAATAAAATTCAGTCAAAAGTACCAGGGCAACGTAACTTAAAAGGAGTTATTTCAATTTATATTTTTGAATAATTAAAGAGCTAAAAGAAATCTTCGCGGCATGAAATCAAAATAACTCCTCGTAAGTTATGTTGCCCTGGTACTTTTGACTGAATATAACATTTTTGCATGCCCTACCCTACCTACCTTATAGTAGTGGATTCGCAAACTTTGTGGACAAACAAACAAACAACCAATCAAACAAACTAACAAACGAGAAAGCAACCTAATAAAAACGTGTTAAAATGACGAAGTCATCCAGACAAGTGAAAGAGACCAAATTAGAAAAAGCCTAGTTAAAAATGAGACAAGTTAGGAAAGTGTCAAGTTTAAGAAAATGACGAAGTCATCTAGGAAAGAGACCAACTAAGAAAAAGCCGAGTTAAAAATGAGACAAGTTAGGAAAGCGTCAAGTCTAAGAAAATGACGAAGTCATCCGGAAGGTTATTTATTATAGAACTAATAATAAATAATATTACAGAACAAAGTTCAAGTGTAGTTCCAATTTTTTTTTACAGAGATCTGGCGAGTAGCTTTTTATTAATCCTTAAAAATATCAATTACTAGCGGCCGCCCGCGACTTCGTCTGCGTGGGAAGTTTTTTTTCTATCCCTCAGGAACAGTACTTTTTTCGTTGTCTGTACCTCTGACAACGTGTATGTAAAATTTCATGATGATCGGTTCAGTAGTTAAGACTTAAATGCGTAATAAACAAACAAAGAAACAAACAAAATGACTTTCGCATATTTTATAATATTAGTCAAAATAAGGAAAATAAGGATAAATAAGGATTTAGCTTAACATCGCACAAGTTTTTACGGATTTTCAGACATAACTTCTATTACTTATAAAGTTTTATTTTACTCTGCATAAAATACTGCTAAGTAGAAGAAATCCATAGATTTTCATAAACAAACGCTTCCAAGGAAAATTAAACTAAATTCTATCGTTTCTTCTTTCTACCTTGATTATTTCAACCGACGAGTCGTTTCTATGAAGATATTAAATTTCCTTTTTTTTGTTTTCGAAACTACAAAGGAGCTATCGATGAATATTTCTTCATTTTTTTAGCTCTACATTTGAGAATATCGATACCAAGAAACATTATATTGAAGACGCATTTATACTTTACTAGCTTCCGCCCGCGACTTCGTCTGCGTGGACATTCGTCACATACTTATAGGTAAATTTTGACCGGAATAAAAAGTGTATCATTTTTAATCCAGGTTATAAATTATAATTGTGTGCTTTTTGCGTTATTGATTATCAAACATCGAAACCTCCAAAACTCACAGGCTTTCACTATAATTTTAGTAGGAGAATTTCCTATTAGGAAGCGGTCAAAAAACACAAACTAGATGATTTTCTATGAATTTATAGTTTTTAGTTACTTACTATATAAAACTATTGATTTAAATTATCGAGCTTGTATAGTGTTGAATTTGGGTGTATGAAGTATTGTCGCTCCATCCAATTTCCATAACACTAAGTACTTGAGCTACTTACTCTAGGAATATAAAAATAAATCTTTTATTTATTATTATTGCCTACAGCAAAAAATGAATTGATAAATCTTATTTGCTGATGATTGCTAAAAAAAATCCCTATTCCAAATGCCATCAAGCCAAGGTCGTATTCGGAACACGAACAAAAACACGAGTCGTACCAATCAACAGATTTGTTCCCACGACCGAAGCCACAAGGAAAAACTATTCATTCTGTACAGTAAGCCTCGAAAATAGCTTAACACTTTAGTACCGTGTCGAAGCAATGTTGGCTTATTATACGATTGCAACTTAAAGAACAAATCTTAGCTATATCTAATGAGACAAAGTACTAAAATATTTTATGACTTTTAAAGCCGATTACAGCTTGGTGTATCTCGAATATCCGAACGCAATAGGTATTTTGATGTAAACTGATTTGAATTTAGAAACGAAACAACTGACATGACGTGAGCTTCTGAATTCGAAATTTGAATTTGAAATAACTTCAGACTCAGGTTAAATACACAGTCAAGTACTTGTTGTATGGTCTATGTACACAGTACAAAAAATGCGATTAAAATAACAATGTACAACTGAAGTGACCAACTTCAAAGCCATTGCAATACGTCGAATTTTAATGTTTAAAATCTCTTATAAACATTCTCGAGTGATGTTGCAGGGGAACATTGTCTGTGGTCAATTTAATCGAAATGCACATAATACTATAAGATATATTCTGTGTTAATAGGGATGTTGACTTATGAATAAAATAACGAAGTACTAATAAAAGTCGTAAACATATCAAACTTTTGGAGTAGCTTGTATACCTCTTGGTTTAATATATTGCGTATTATTTGTTTTATGACCCTTCAATGTTGGGTGGACAAGTCCATTTAAAAAGTATAAAATTTGTTAAAATAAATAATACATTTAGTTAGTCCGTAAAATTTATAGCAAATTTGTCAAAGAAACCATTTTGATAAACACAATATTTAATATAGCTGCCGAACAAATTTCCTACGCGTTGCATACAACGTAGGAAGGCGTGACGTCATAACTTGGTAGCCGTTAGTATGGAGCGTTTTCGGGTGAGTCCAATTTTGTGCATTTCAAACTGTGATATCTTGGGCAGTTTTCATGCTAGCGAAATAATTCTTATACAAATGTTTCTTTTTTTGAGGGGTAATTTATGTAACATAAAATAAAAAAATAGTCAACATGCCTATTATGTATCCTGTACACAGGTAAAACAAAAAATAAAAAAATCTAGTTGATAAAATTCCAAATATGCTGAACACTTTTTTATTAAGCTAAGTTACGCATCGAATTAAATAAAATATCCTTATTTAATATTAATCTTTTTAATACTTTTCAGAAGTTAAGTTAATTGAACTTTACTTTTCCCGATAAAATTTCTTTAGTTACTTGCCTACAAAATTTTCTTATGAATATTTAAAACAAAAATATCTTACTTTCAACGAAAGAAAGTGCTTTCATATTCAGTTTTGTAACTTTGTTATTAGGTATTTACTAGCGCCGATTAAAGGAATCCATTCATTATACGACGTATATTTAAAATTAAGTAATAAATGTTACAAGATTACCATAATATTCCATAATAAAATGTTACAAGATTACCATAATATTCCATAATAATATGTAATTGTGGCTACACGCAACCACAAGAATTAGCGCCTCACATCCTATAATTTACATTTTAAATGCGATAACTTGTTTTTTTTATTATTTATTGGTTTGGTAATAAGTAAGAGTTAAGCTTATGAAATTGCACTAATACTTGAAAAATAATTTTATTGTTAATTCAAAATATTTAAGAAGTATTTTTCTCCTTTGTCCTATGTATTTTATCGTGGTGAATGAAACTCTTTTTAAGTATTTAATCTAATTTTGTTGCTTGGCCATTTCTTTGCTACAAGAATTTTTTAACAGAAAAGTATTGAACAGTAAATAAAATGTTCACCTTATGGTGAGAATGTAGCGAAATAGCCAAGCCACATAATATTTTGACTAAGGTGTACTTAGAGTTCGTGAAGTTAGGGCTGGTAGAGCTATGGCGTGTAGAGTTAGAAGCTTGGCTCTACATGAGGTCTGATAACTTTTTGATAATTGCCAAGACGAGCGACAGTGGTCTCGACTTGACAATAGTTTACATGAAAATGTTTTTGGTGGGATAATTTTTTACTTACACTGATATACATAACTGTTATTTATGATCAGATTCCCATACGTTTTCACTGGATTAACTCGTCAAGTAAACATTGACAATTATAACATTTTTGACATATAAGTACTTAATGTATTAGAAAAAATGAAAGAAAAAGCACCCGAGTCACTAGCATAATTGGTTAGTGCATTGGGCGGATTCGGCCAGAATCCCGAAGGTGCGGGTTCGAGTCCCGTTTGAGGTGCTACGGGTGAGTCGATTATTTCGAATATATTAATTATCTTAATGTAAAAATAGCATTGAGAATGTCCTAAATTAAAAAATTCGATCATTTTTGTTAGAGTTGTGTTATCACTATCTGACTGTTTACCCCGTTTACACTTACCGCGTTTTTATTTACCTTTCTTAACATTTTCTCCTAATATCTAACATCTAGGTATAAGGTACTAATTTAAAATCCAATCTGATGCATATCAATTAACAGTAGTGGCTCCGTGAGCTGTAGACCTAATAGTTGCTCAAATTGTATGTTGTTTAAAAAATTATAGACAATTTGACAACATTGAAAATATACTACAAATTGTGGTCATCCTAACAGATAACGGTGTAAAAAACATATTGAACTATTATATGGACTAAATTAAGTCTATTAATTGATTAATTTCATGAAATAAAAGACTTTTTAACGGATACTAGCGCGGTTTTATTGAAAGTACTTTGGTAATTAGTTGGTATTTGGTTTGATTTTTGATTTTTTTTCGACGTTTCGGCACCTTTGCAGCTGCCGTGGTCACGGGGGATCTTTCAATAAAACCGCGCTAGTATCCGTTAAAAAGTCTTTTATTTCATGTCTAGTGAGCGCGTAAGCTTGAGAAGTGAATATGATTAATTTCACCTAAAAAAATTCAATAATTTTTGAATTTTTTTATGTGGCGAAAACGCTCTAAGCTGACTGATGACGTCACTTGCCTGTAAATAAATATGGCTTCAGGCGTTTGACACGACCATAGACTTAGGATCCGCGATTGATGGCTGTCAAATGGCTAAGGATATTACAATGTTTACAGGCTTGTGACGTCAACAAGTCACGTGTCCAGCGCCATAGCGTTTTTGGCGCGGTTTTAAAATTTTAAACTTTAACATTGATTTTTAAATTAAATACATTGATTTTTCCTGAAATATCAATGTAGTGCGCTTGTTACGCAATAAGGAATAATTTAAAATGGTTTTCCAAAATTAGTCAAATAGTCTATTTTAAAGATGTCGCCACCCCTTTATCGCCACCCCTTTTTCCCCACTGCAAAGTTTTCAAAGCGCATAGTAGGTACGTGCTGTTTGGTATTCATATCTAAAAATGAGATGGGGATATCAGGCCACGTTTCTGAATATTCAGAACGTGCAGTTAAAAGTTACAAGTAAATAGAATGAAAATATTGGAAATAAAATCTTGGTTAATCGGCAAACTCACAAAAATAGCAAGACGCGTGCTTAGATTCATTCTTTTCATTATTTACGTAGGTAAAGACGATAATCTTTTTTGATTACGCGCGTGTTATTTTATGAATGAGCTCTTAATCCAGAAATCAGTAATATTTTGGGACATAAACAAACCTCAATAATTATCTTGACCAATTAATAAATATTAACTGTACATACTCGATTAGAATACACTCATTTCATTTTTAGATATACTTAAAAAATAAACGTGTATATTATTCGGTAAGTATATTCGCAGATGGTTTAAAATCTAACCTAATTAATTTAAAGTCCAAAATCAATTAACATTAAACGTTTCGTTTTCTTTGAAGTTATTTTCTAAGGTGAGAGTTCTACCAACGATTGAATTCGCTTTAAAATTCATTGAATTCATTTAAATTTCAATGTTCTTTGAACTTTATCCTTTGCGGTGTAGATAACGCCATTTTAAACGTGTTGCAACGATTGTTAAAATAATACACTTAGAAAGAAAGTAAAGTATTATCGTAAAATAATTATGCAGTGGTTCTATAGTAACTTAAAATAACTTTTACGGTAATTATAATTTTTACTTTTACTTTAACTCAAAAAGTTATGTAATAGTTAAGCCATTATATAGTTTTGAGTTAGTCAGGATAATTTATTGGAAAGCAAATAAAAAACAAAAATATGAAGAACAATTTGGTAAAAGTAGTAATTACCTTGTATTGTGTAAAATCGTCAAAATTTTAAAGCAATGTGTAAATCTAAAGTTCAGATATGTAAAAATTAATATTTATTTTCCTTAATTTTCTAGTTATTTTCTAACTGGTTAATTTCATACACCGAAATACGAGACGAGCTTGAAAAAAACATTTAAAAGAACTCACAATTTCCCAAGAAAATATCAACAGGCAATCCAATTTTAATAACTTCACGCACCAATTTGCACCTTGTTTCGAAACGTTTACAATACACATTCGCACACAAAATCAGAACAACAAATGAATAGACACGTGCGTGTCTCATGGTTGTTATCACTCTTTGATAGTTTTAATACAATACAATGGCAAAAACAAGTTTTAAGTGCCGTTCGCAAACAACAACATTGGAAAAAAATGTTAAGGAAAAAACAATACTTAACCGCAAAAATAAGTTTGTCAAAGCAACCGGTAATTTAAAATGAAGCGTGGCTCTTAACGTGATGTAAATAAACGCTATCGAAAATTATCTACTTCAACTACGTTTTACTAAAATAATAACAAGTCAACAAGTTATTGTAATTTGACTCTAATACCTTTGACATTATAATTGTATTTCTATTAAACGTCTCCAGTCTAGAAAGGGTAAAATGTCAAGAAATCAATTGAATATTCCGCATATATTTATAAATTTTAAGCACCTAGTCATAATATCACCAGTAAGTACGCACAAATATATTTTAATAGCACGAAATTAACTACTTTCAATCTAACGCGAACTGAGGCTGAATGAGCAATATCGAAGAGAAATTGATTTTTATTAAATGCGTGGAATATAAACTCCTTTTTTGTAGTCTTCTGAAAATATCTTATACCTTTAAACGAGCAATTCTTGACTATGTAGGTATATAAATTTATTTGTGTGATCTCCGAAACGGCTCTAACGATTTCGCTGAAATTTGGTATATGGGGGTTTTCGGGGGTAAACAATTGATCTAGATTAGTCTTATGTTTTAGAGGGCTGGCCAAGTGGTCAAAAGTCTCTGATTTAAGAAGTTCGCAGGACTGAAAAGGTTTATACCGACAAATAGTATCGTTTGATTCAAAGTCGTTTACTGATCATCAAACCACTTTTTATCACTCGCTAAAGTAGTGGAACAAGTACCTACGACGTCACAGAGGTGGCGCCTCCTAGGTTTAGATTTTGTCGATTATCTCGGTAACTTATCTGATTTAGTCAACCTAGGTATGCAATGGCAGGTAATTAAAGTAAGAAAACATGGAAAATAACTTTTATTATAAGTATTATATAAAAAAAAGTAATGTAACTTTTTAAAAGTATTTGTTTTGGACACAAAAGTTTTGGTGTGCAATATCCTACTTAATATTATAAATGTGAAAGTTTGTGGGTTTGGATGTTTAGATGTTTGGATGTTTGTTCCTCAATCACGCAAAAACTACTGAACGGATTTGGATGGAATTTAGCACACAGATAGTAGATAGCCTAGATTACTTAAACATATAATACTTTTTATTCCGATATTCCCACCGGAACGGGAACCACGCGGGTGAAACCGCGGGCGGCCGCTAGTTCCCAATAAATATGTAAATTAGATCTATATTTGGGCAATAAATAATTAGCTACACTATTGAAGTGTATTTCAAACTATCAATTTATTCAAATTGCTGCAAAAATAACAAAGTTCTGATAAATACTACACCCGCGCGCACGTTTATTCTGCATTAATCTGTGAGCTGGCTAGGTTAAGATTTTGTCAATAGGGAATATGCATCAATTTTTTTTTTAATCTTAATCAATAGTATAATGCGTGAGAAATTTAACTGTAATATTAAAACTTTTCTCTTGGGTTTTTTTCTCGAGATATAGTTACTTGAAGTTAGCGCGCAGCAGCACCCGCCGAAAACGCTCCATACAAAACGTTGACGTCACACATCACGTTTCAGGTGTGTTTCGGCGCGTTTAATATGGAGTTAGCCAATAATCTTCAATTATCTCCCTAAATTTTGCGTTTAAGTACATATGTGTCATACAAAATATTGTTTCTTATTCGATATTCTATTTGACTGTAAAGTGCATTATATCTGAAAATGAAAAAAATATATTGTTATTTTTCCCTGATTTCATCGTGTGATAAAACTAAAATAATACATTTTTTTTATTTTTTTTTCCTGTTCCATCATGTTTTTATAAGTGTCCGCAGCGATCAAGCTCAAATTCATCAAAATCGGTGACTTATGCATATTCCCTATTATCTAGGTAACTATTTATACGATTAAGGCAATCTAGGTATGCAATGATAGGTAATTAAATTTGTAATAAAACATGGGGAGTAACTATTATTCTAAGTATTAACTAAAAACAATTGGGATAAAAAGTTACCGAGATAATTAACAAAATCTAAACCTAGGCGGCGCCACCTTTGTGACGTCACAGGAACTTGTTCCACTGTTTTAGCGAGTGACAAAAAGTGATTTGATGATCAGTAAACTACGCTGAATCCAACGATACTATTTGTTGGTATAAACCTTTGCAGTCCTACGGAAATAATATTTTAATTGCGTGGCCGGTCAACTATTTAGGAAAACGCGTGTTTTCGAGTTTTCATGCATTTTTCTTTCGACGCAGAATGGTCGCTAATTTCGTCCTGCCGAGTTAAGACGCGGACGGCAAGAAACGAGTGTTACAGGTTCGAATCTCGCTCAGTGACTTACTTTTGTTTTTTTTTACATTTTAAGGTTTATATATACATATATTTAATTTTTATTGTTTTTAGACAAGTTAAAAAAATGTAGTTAATCTTTGAGATAAAAATGCAGAACATCACCTAAATACCACTATATTACAATAAAAAGTAATAACCGAGCAAAACTCGGTCTCCCAGGTACTGTGGTATTAAATTGTTTGTTGTTTTTGTATAATGACTATAACATACTTTTTTAATTAGTACGTATTTAGAATAAAAAAGTATCTTGATTTTCAGTGACTAAGTAATAAATTATATTAAGATGAATAAATAATGAAAAATATTAGAAAAAATCGGCTCACCCGTAGCAACTTAGACGGGATTCGAACCCGCACCCTTAGGATTCCGGCCCAATGGTAGCATAATTGGTAGTGCATTGGGCCGGAATCCTAAGGGTGCGGGTTCGAATCCCGTCTAAGTTGCTACGGGTGAGCCGATTTTTTCTAATATTTTTCATTATTTATTCATCTTAATATAAAAATAGCATTGTGAATGCAAAAATCTAAAAGTTTAATAAATTATAGACTACCGTTCCTTTTTTCATAAACTTAATGAAATTAAAACTTTGCCCAGCAGTGGGTATTTGTGCGGCTGATATGATAATATAAGTTCCCACTGACCATCACCAATGGGTACACATAGATGATTTGAAACGTAAACTTCTAAGAGAAACATCATGAACTTTTGTAACACGTCTAAAAATGGATGATTAGAAATTTCGGTCACCCATCCTACAGCTAACCTATGCCAAAATTGCTAACCTACGGATTATTAACACCAAAGAAAATCTTATGGCAATAATAATGGTACCTACTTACAATTACTGAGAAAAGTTTTCTTCACATTGATAATCAATAACTGCGTTGCCAATTTACACCTTGAGAATTTTACACCTTCACAAGAAAACACGCACATATAAAATAAAAATAATAATTCAATTTTCATTATTATTTTTATAAATAATAAAGGGAATAAAATATAAATAATTAAAACCATGTACAACCGTGACCCGAAGAATGATAAACCTAGTACTGATTGAGGAAAATTTACATTTATAGGTACTTACGAGATATAAGAAATTATCATAACATAAAACGGGTATTCTATTTATAATGGAAGTGTGTTCCATATTCTATAAATAATATTTATATTTCAATTCTTAAAATATATAATTTATTATTGTTATATCCTTATAAAGGTTAATCGTAGAATACATCCTAACTTAACACAAAGAATAAGTTTATACTTTATCATCATCATCATATCAGCCGCACGACACCCACTGCTGGGTATAGGCCTCCCCTAAGGATCTCCACGACGATCGGTCCTGCGCTGCCCTCATCCAGTGGCTTCCGGCAATCTTCACCCTCACGTCGGTCCACCTTGTCGGGGGCCTACCCACGGAGCGTCGTCCGGTGCGCGGTTGCCATTCCAGAACCTTTCCACCCCAACGGCCATCGGTTTTTATCGCTATTTTCTCCAGCTGGCTAGCTATTTCATCCAGAAAAAGGTAGGAACTATTCCTAAGGGCCACGCAGGCAAAGTCACTGGCAGCCGCTAGTTCTATATAAAAAGAGCAGAAATAGCAGAGAGTGGCTTTTTATACAATACTAAATAATATAGTAGAAAAAGTACGACTCGCACCGATCAATTCTCAGACGGGAATCTAACCCGTGACCTCAGTGACTCGGTAGTTCAGCGGTCAGAGCATTAGACCGGATATCCAAAGTTCGATTCCCGTCTAAAAATTGATCTGGCGTGAGTCGTATTTTTTCTAGTAAGTATATTATTTAGTATTGTATAAAAATAGCATTTTTATGCCAAATTTTTTCTAAGTTAAATTCATTATCTTAAGGTTAATCGCTTGCACGCCGCCGCGCCATTACTTCTATTGTTTTTAGTTTGTGCAGGGGCTAGACGCACGCACACGAATATTGTTGCTGACTGATTGCGATGCTATGCCCATAGTTCGTTGAGGAAAAAGTCATTATATCAGCCGCACGACACCCACTGCTGGGTATAGGCCTCCCCTAAGGATCTCCGCGACGATCGGTCTTGTGCTGCCCGTATCCAGTGGCTTCCCGCAACCGTCACCAGATCGTCGTTCCACCTTATCGGGGGCCTACCCACTAGTGGGGGTTCTACGAGCTCAAAATCAATGGAATACCGCAAATCGATGTACAGTTTAGCCGTTTGGTACACGTATACTTGAGGTGAAAACAAAATTTTGGACCCGCAGTTCTTAAAAATTCTTCCCTTAGGAGCGGAGCTATGGTGTCATCTTTTTTTTGTATGGAAAAATTTTTTTTTTTTTCTAAAACCTATCGTGTATGGTATCGAATGAAAGGGCTTGCTGAGCCGGTTCTAAAAATATATCACATCGTTATATTTCAGCCACTTGTTTTAAATTAAACCAAAAAACATTTTCAAAACATACCAAGTTTGGGCTCCTACAGATACAATATGATTGAATTATTTTTCATAAAATATACTTCAAATGATATGTAATATTCTCATATCTAATCTCAAGAAAGCAATTTTGAAAATATTGATATTCAGTATTTTTTATTTTTATTTTTCATGATTACAAAGCTTTTACAAAGTGATTATATATAATAAAAAAAAAATGATTGTTCTAAAACCTATTGTGTGTGATATCGAATGAAAGAGCTTTCTAAGCTGTTTCTAAAAATATATTACATTTGAGCACTTGTTTTAAATTAAACCAAAAATCTATTTCCAAAAATCCCATACAAACGTGAGTTTGGGAAAATATTAGAAAAAATTACCAAATTTAGATATTTTCAAAATTACTTTCTTGTGATTTGATATGAGGATATTATGTAACTCTTAAGGTATATTTTACACAAAATAATTTAACCACATCGGATCTGAAGGAGCCCAAACTTGGTATGTTTTGAAAATGTTTTTGGGTTTAATTTAAGAGAAGTGGCTGAAATATAATGATGTGATATATTTGTAGAACCGGCTCAGCAAGCCCTTTCATTCGATACCATGCACGATAGGTTTTAGAAAAAAAAGTTTTTTTTCCCATACAAAAAAAAGATGAGTCAAAGTCAAAGTCAAATAAGCTTTATTCAAATAAACTTAATCATTAAGTACTTTTGAATCGTCTATATTTTCCTACCACCCGTTCCAGACTTTTTTAGCTGACAAGAAGAACGGGCGCAAGAAACTTATCAGCTGTAACAGCCATAAGTAACGATATTTACAAACTTGAATATATCGTTACCAGAAAATTACAACAGGGTGACAGGATTATTGGCAACAACATAGACTTATTATAATTACTTCAACAAAGTACTTATAGAAGCAAGTTATGTGTTACATCATTTCCATGCATTTTGATCTTTAAGATAATCATCTACTTTATAATAACCTTTACCCATGAGCGTTTTTTTAACATGGATTTTAAATTCATGCAAAGGCAGATCAATCACTTGTTGCGGAACTTTATTAATAAAGGCTATGCCTTTCCCCATAAATGAACTTCTAGATTTTGCAAGCCTAAATCTTGGAACGGCAAGTTTATCTTTATTTCTTGTATTAAACTGGTGAATACTACTGTTCTTAGGAAACGAATCATAGTGTTTCCTTACATAAACTAAATTTTCATATATGTATTGGCCTGCCAAAGTTAGGATGTTTATTTCTTTAAACAATTCTCTCAAGCTATCTCTTCGCCGAAGATTGTATATGGCGCGAACAGCTCTTTTTTGGAGTACGAAAATATTTTCAATACTGGCAGCTGAGCCCTACAATAGCAGTCCATAAGACATTACACTGTGAAAATAACTATAATATACTAACCTTGCCGTTTCAATATCAGTTAAAAGCCTTATTTTCTTAACAGCGAATGCTGCTGAACTAAGTCTACTTGACAAGGCTTCAATATGTGGATCCCTTTGCAGTCGAGAATCTAGTGTCATACCTAGAAATTTTGTACTCTCAATAAACTCGACTTCAGCGTTATTTAAATTAATATTTAATTTTGTCTGCTCAACATTAGGTAATGAAAATTTTACACATTTAGTTTTTTTGGGGTTAAGTGCTAAATTATTGCTATTAAACCAGTATGAAACTTTAGAGAGGGCACTATTTACTTCGTCCGAACAGTTGTTACCTCTGTTTACTTTGAAAACTAAAGAAGTATCATCCGCAAATAGTACTGTCTCACATAAATTATTCGCGTATTTGGGAAGATCATTTATATAAATTAGAAAGAGCAATGGGCCCAATATTGATCCCTGTGGCACACCCATATAGGTGGGGGCTCCAGTAGATTGAGTTCTATTAATCACTACTTTCTGAGTCCTATTGTACAAATACGATTTCATAAGGCTAACTGATTTGTCAGAGACACCATAATGTTCTAGCTTCTTTAATAACGTTTGGTGATCAACGCAATCGAATGCCTTAGAAAGGTCACAGAAAATGCCAATTACATCTTGCTTTTCTTCCCAAGCGACAAAAATATGTTTGAGAAGTGCAATTCCAGCATCATTAGTATTTTTACCTTTGGAAAATCCAAACTGATTTTTATGAAGAATGTTATTGGATGTGAAATAATCTAGTAATTGGGAATATCTAATTTTTTCAAATATTTTACTAAGCGCTGGTAGTATGGATATTGGCCTAAAGTTAGCTGGGTCACTTTTATCCCCAGATTTAAAAAGAGGAATCAATTTACTATTTTTCATTAAGTTAGGAAAGACCCCTTCATCAATACATTTGTTAAAAATAAAAGCCAAGTAAGGGGCTAGTATATCAATTATTGATTTAATAATGCTTGTTGACATGCCCCAAAGATCTTCTGTTTTTTTGACATTAATTGTTTTAAAAGCTTTAATAATATCTTCACTATTTATATATTTAAAGAAAAAGGTTTCCTTGCGCTTATCAACACTAGACTCTAGGAGGGAGACAGCGATGTTGGGACAAGCACTAAGAGTACTGGTTGTTTCTATTGGTATTCGAGCAAAAAAATCTTCAAAGACTTTAGCGACCTTATCGTCAGATTCAACAGTTTGATCACCAATTTTTAAACAGAAGGAATTTATATTGGATTTTGATTTGCCCGTTTCTTTGTTAATAATGTTCCAAGTAGCCTTAATTTTATTATCAGCTGATTTAATTTTATTTGAAAAGTACTTGGACTTTGCTAGAATACAAACTTCTCTGAATGTTTGTGAATACTTCTTGACAAATTCAATGAAGTTAGGATCACAGGAAGTAGCTTTCTCTGCATAAAGTTCGTATAATTTCCTTCTGCTTGTATATATGCCGGGTGTGGCCCAGTCACTAAATTTCGTACTATCATTACATTTGATGACTTTTTGTTTAAAAGTTTCACTAAATTCAGTTTGGACTACGCTAAATAAATGGTTATATAAGTTATTGGCTTCAAAATTTGGTTCTGGTAAAGTTTCAATTTTACTTGTGACATTGTTTCTGAATTTTTCAATACAGTGTTTTTTTATTGGCCTACACATTATTTTCCTTTTAGACGGAACATGATGGTGCTCAATAGAGGCTAATTGTCCACTATGGTCGGACTTAATACAATTCAAAATTGATTTTTCAAGTACATTGCAATGTACATGCAATGACACCATAACTCCTCTCCTAAGGGAAGAATTTTTAAGAACTGCGGGTCCAAAATTTTGTTTTTACCTCAAGTATACGTGTACCAAACGGCTTTGCTGTACATCGATTTGCGGTTTTTTTTGCGTACGAGTAGGACTACACGGAGCGTCGTCCGGTGCGCGGTCTCCATTCCAGAACCTTTCCGCCCCAATGGCCATGGGTTCTTCTCGCTTTCTGTCTCACCCATTGCCACTTCAAATTGCCAAAAGTATCTATTTGCAATTTACTTATAAAACAGCACAAAAGATTTTCCCCAAAACGAATTTTACATAATCTAAGTTTAATTTAAACTAGAATGTTTATCAGTTGAACTGTATCCGGTCCAAACTGCAGGTGGCACTTAGTTTAGGCAATTAAAAGTTTTAATGCTTCAACGCGGAACTACAAGGAAACTAAGCTAAACTGAAGAAGGTGTATCATGTACTTGGATAGAGTTATATAGATGGTGAAAACTGTTTAATGGTGTTGTTGAAAAAACAAAGGTATGTGGCAACTCAGCCATAACTTTTACTTAGTAGAATTCTGTGGTTACTAGTCGTCATTGTTGCATTTGCGCCTAAATAAAGGAGTTCCCCCACTATTTAAATAGATAATAGTGTTACACTATGGTATAAGCGATTTGCAATTTCCGATAAATATTTTGCAATTTCCGATAAATATTTTTTGTAAGTAGATTTTTTTTGGCAACTCGGCCAAATAAAACGTGGCCACATTTTTTTGGCCAGATTCTAACCTTACTTTACCAATTAACCGCATTCATAATACGCCTACAGACCTCATCACGCCCTGCAACAAAACCAAACTACCCCACTAGTACTCGTATTAAACATTACACTATGCTTACAGACTAAGTTAAATTTTATGTCCTACTAGCGATCCGCCATAGCTTAGCTTTGGTGTAGTGTGGAATTTGACACTATGTATTATACATATAAACCTTCCACTTGAATCACTCTACTTATAAAAAAACACATCAAAAAGATCTAAACATAAATAGGGATAGACAGCGGGACTACTTTGTTTTATGTAGTTTACTATGTAGTGATGACCCAAATAACATCTGAATGCATCATTCAATAAAAATTTACGTAATTTATTCCAACTTACATTTTGTAAACTGTACAGTTCACAAAAGATGAGCAATGAAATTAAAACAATAATGTTATTTGCTTTATCAGAATTTTAATGACCATTACCACATGCACCGTTAACAGATTGGCAATTATCGGAATTATTTACAAGTAGTTATTTAAATTGTGTGCTGTAATTCAATCGACAGATACGACAGAAAGTATTTTCGATTTAAATTTTCATTTGCACTGCATATGAAATCGTAGGCATTCTTTTTTATATCAATACCGTGATTTTATAGTAGTTCAGCAACCTTTATTCCTCTATTTAATATTAAATTATAATGAGGAACATTACCAACTCATGACAAACTTGTATATTTTATTTATTTAACTGTACCTACTATTTGTCATGTTTTCTATGTAAAAATCACATAAGAGATGTGATTTCGAACTCATAGATATGCTTTTAACTTATATTTTTAGATTTTAAACCAACTTAGAATATTCAGCATTTTAATTGCATATATTTTAAACAAAGGTTTGTTAAAAAGGTTTCTTTATACAAATTAAATGAAGAATAATTTAAATTTAATTTAAATGAATAAAGTGTTTCCTAGCGTATACAATTTGATGCTTTTCAAAGCCAGAGTGAAAAGGCACCTTCTGGGCAAGCTCGCTCCATCGTAGACCTTGTCTTTGCTTTCGGGCTAGACTGGGGTCAAGATCAAACCCATTAATTATAAAAAAAAACTTTGATTAAATTCCTTAAGAAAAAGTTATCATTATCTAAATTAATCGACCGAGCAAACGAACGAGTGAAGCGTCCAGTTTCGAGATTGGCCTAAAATACTTTCATTCCTCTGTCTGTTCTCGCCTACAGGTCGTATTTTTGAACCGTTTTGACGTAAATTAATAGCATACAAATTCCTTGACTTATCAAAAATTTTACTTACAAATGTCAAAAGTTTAGTAATTGTAAGCATAACACGCTAGTCCGTTAAAACATTATCAATCTAATTAATAAACTAAGAGTAAATTTACACCTGGTTTAACCAAACATTTGGTTTAGCAATATTATTCCTTAAGTTAAACTTTTCAAAGCATCTAGTGTAGGAAATGAAGCGATGTTTTGTATGGAGACCCCAACATTAAATCCTTAGTCGATGAAACTTTGCAGGGATACATTTATGAACCAAAACCTATGTACAAATATCCAAAACCAAAAAAAAAATTGTTACTTTGAAAAATACGTTTAAACAAGATAGTTTATCATACTGTAAAGTTTCGTCAACTGAGGATGTATTGTGGAGGTCTACTACCTTCCTTTCCTACACTTATCATATTCCCAAGTAAACTTTTTGGTTAAACTAGGTGTAAACTTATCTTAGTTTTAATAAACGATTAATATAAGAGGTATGAAACTACCGTACCCAAATGTACGGCAGTTTCTAACCAATGAAACTTTCGCACGATAACGCTCAGTGCCGGCCTCGACAGTAATCCAGTGTCGAATTAATGCTGTTCCGAATAAGATGGCGGCAAGTTATCACATTATTTAGGTGTTCAGGTTATGCGAAATTTTGGACACAACTTTTTTAAAAGTTAAGGATTTTTGAAAAATTGTTGTGAATGTGAGGTTAAGCTTGATGAATACAGGTGTATATAAGGTTTTAAAATATCGTTACTTATTTCTGTCAAAGCTGATAAGTTTTTGCACCCGTTCTTACCAGTTAAAAAGGTCCGAAACGGGTAGAAAGATACAGACGATTCAAAAGCGCTTAATTAATATGTTTATTTGAATAAAGATATTTTGACTTTGGTTTTGACAGAAACCTTGCAACATCAATTCTAACTCTAAAACAAAGTGAAACTATTTTTGTCAGACCCGAGTTCACCAACTACTTTGAACACCGATTAGTTTTTAACCATCTGTTTTTGACATTTTCTCCATACATAAAAACTTCAAAAACAGACGGTTAAAACCTAATCAATTGTTTAAGTGTTGGTGAACTTTAGCCTTAAGGGTTTCTCTCTTTTTAACCGACTTCTTTCGTACCAACTTGCTTGACTTGAGCCTTTAAAGGAAAACCAGATAAGGTTCATATAAAAAAAACTGATTTCACCAGCTTAAAGTGGTCTTGTAACACAGTTTAAAGCAATAAAGATTATTCTATTCTATTCTATTCAGGTTCTAATTTCTTAGTCATTATTGTTATTAATTTCTTATGCCATATTAATTATCTATATGTGGGGATTTGTAAATGGCACTGGAAAATCTATATGTTTTTCTATTGTTTATATTTGACTGTAAATCCTCCTACAAGCAGATAAATAAATAAATAAATCGATTCATATGAATTTCCACAACTATTTCGATATAAACAAACATTCGTAGGTATAGAATCGTTTTCTGTAGCATGAAATATTCTAAAAGCTTCTTCCGATTCGCACTCTCAAGTTATTTATGATAATCTTTAGAATACTTGCCAAATACACTGGCAGAGAAAATTATATCGCCACAATAAAACATCTGTATTTAACCGTATTACTGTTCCGAATATTTCATTTTCACATCTCTTAAGAGGATTGTCAAGCAAGCGGTCTCCATGTATATCGCAAACGGCGTTAACGTTTCCCACTCTCTAAACCTTAACCTACAGCAAAGAATTTTTGGTATGTTTTGAAATGCCTAAAAACTAGGACTGTACGTTTTGATTTTTAGGGTTCCGTACCCAAAGGGTAAAAACGGGACCCTATTACTGAGACTTCGCTGTCCGTCTGTCTGTCTGTTTGTCTGTCTGTCTGTCACCAGGCTGTATCTCATGAACCGTGATAGCTAGACAGTTGAAATTTTCACAAATGATGTATTCCTATTGCCGCTATAACAACAAATACTAAAAACAGAATAAAATAAATATTTAAGGGGGGCTCCCATACTTCAAACGTGATTTTTTGCCGTTTTTTGGTACGGAATCCTTTGTGCGCGAGTCCGACTCGCACTTGGCCGGTCTTTTTTAATTATTTATTGAAAATATTGGTACTTTTTTGTTTTGTATGAAATCACAGAAATACAAATATTTCAAAATCTATTATAGGTATTTAAAAAATTCCCAGATCTTACAGTCCCCGCAAGAATCGGAGCATTGAAAATGAACACAAAAAATTACGAAAAAACTAAAATCAATTCAAATGCAAAGTCCTATTATATTTTTAAAGTTACCTAGGTACTAGGTAGTACCTATTTATTTTTACGATTGTGACACTCGGCTCCGCCTCGTGTCACAAAAGCGCCCGCTGACTGCCTCGACGCGGCCGAAATAATATTAACCAATTTTCTAAAATCTAACAAATGCACTTTTCGTCCGTTTCTGCATCTTTTAACACTATGACCATGACGATCGGTCAATAATCATAGAAGCTACATCACTTTTTATGTACGGAAACAGCCGTTTTTCTACAATTCCAAATCTAAAGGGACCACCTACAGGTCACAATTATAAACTGATTTTCAAAATTATTTCGCCATTTGATAGCTTAACTAATATCCTAGAACCCCTTTTTAATTTTTTCTTAAGTCAGTTTTTTTTTAATTAGTTGTTAGTAAACAAACATCCACCAAAAAACCCGGAATTTTTGGAATTTCACAAAATTCCAAAAAAAGTTATCAGTATATTTTCAAAATTTTAACGTTCACGCGTGTCTCGATAAACTCCTCAACTTTTGGTATTATTTTTATTTCGATCCTCCCACAATCCTCGGAGATATGTCCAAAAATACGTCTCAGGCGATTTGCATGTGATAACCATTTTCAATGGTAAAAATCAAAACGTCCAACCCTAATTTTCAGGCATTTCAAACACATACCAAAAAATAATTGTTGTACGTTAAGGTTTAGCGGGTGAGAAGCGTTATCGCCGTTTCTTTCTTTCTTTCTTTCCAGTAAAAGCAATTAAGTTAGTTACTTACTAGAGCACCGACTTTTATTTATCTTAAAAACTCAGACAGCTAAAAATATGAACAGCTAATCACGAGTATACTCAAAGGTTACTTCGGTAAAATCTTTGGTTAAGGCTAAGGTCTCCTTAACCTGAAGGAAGCCGTAAGTTTCATAGAGTTTCTGACAAAGACAGACTATTTAATAATGAACTTTCGCACAAGAAGCTTATACTTGGGTATAAGAATAAATTAACATAAGAATAAATTTCCAACTATAATTCGACCAAGATAATTATTATAGGCGCAAGACGCTAAATTCATGATACCATTTTAATTTGGTCGAGCTGGAATTAGGAAAAGACTTAGGTGATTTAGGGTTCTGTATTGGTGATTCATTTTTCGATACCTCCACGCTTTCCTGAGAAACCAGAATATTGGTTTTGATTTTAACTCGATTTTAAAACAAAGTACAGTCCCTTGAAGATGTGAAAAAAATCTTCTAAGTTAATGTTAAAAAAAAGACACGGCCGTTTATGCCGCAAAAAACGCATATTTGGACACTCTCAAGGGAATCAAAATTTATAGGGCTACTATTAGTTATGAAATTTGGCAAGTAGTAAACTATGAAATTTGGCAAGTAATATTGTCTTATACTACAAGAAAACAAAAAAATATACCAAGTCTTTAATCAAAGTACGTAATCAATTATCAAGTTCCAACGGGAACCTCGGTGAGCAAATCCGACTCGCACTTGTTCGGTATTTTTAATAACCTAGCATTAAATGAAAATAACAAAAAAACCATATAAACATTTCAGTGATCAACCAGGTTATCTCCTCAAGTTTCCATCAAAGTAATTCCACAATGAACCATTGAGAACTCAAATCACTCCAGTTCCAATGCACATTCGAGACACAGATGTCTAGCAATTATGGTCCGCTGGTATTCAAATAGAAACTGGTAAATGAGTTAGGGATTGGATGAGATGAGATTTGGAACTAGAATGGATATAGTTTCTTAATATCTATTGGGTTCTGCTGTCATTAATATCTGTGAAGGTTCACGCGTAGTATGTTTTTGTAATTTATTTATTTGTATAGCTGTATAAGTTAGTTATCGTAGAGTATGTAGTACAAACGTAATATAAATACGCACATCAACTTATACACACATAAACACTCACATACACACACACACACACACACACACACACACACTCACACCTCATCCCTTTCCCTACCATATGATTATTCTCCTACACACACACACTCTAACACACACTTAAACTCAAACATATGCATACTATGATATCAAGAGTACTCGTAAAGGTATTCTAAAAATAATATGTTTTTTATAGTGCTTTTTATTTTACAACATAATTCAGATAAAGGGGAAGATCCTAGCAAAATGTGTCACACTAAAACATGGTTTTCACCAATCTGAGCTGGAAAGTAGCTTTCTTCGCATAGTAGCGTTGATAAAAATATTATAAGCTGACTTCAACAAAAGGAAGCCTATAAAAAGCAAGAAATAATATTCAAATCATTAGATATGCATTATCATTGTTATAATAAAAACACGTCTGTTGAAGTCGGATGGGGCTTTTAGAATAAAAAAAGGAAGTTGTACTCCAGCCCCACCTGATTTCAATAGACGTGTTTTGCATGTGCAGAACCCACCGTGACCGGTCACGGTGGGTTCTGCGCATATTTGCACAGATTCAAGCGTAGGGACAGCCCATCGTGCGTTTTGCGACCCGGCTAAGAGTGAGGACATATTCCACATCGTGCTAGACTGTCCTTTGCACAGTGTTGATAGGTACACTCTACAACAGAAACTAGACACAAAACTGAGCAAAGACACCCTGAAAGAGATAATTATAAACAAAAAGAAAGAAAACTATTAATGGAATTTGCAAAATTAGTGGCCGAGAAAGTAATTAATAGGAACAGAGACTGAAAGATAAAATATTATTGTAAAATAGAATATAAGAAATAGAAATAAGATTAAAAAATACAGAGAATGTATAAAAATGTAAATATATTTAAAATTTAGCTATTAATATAAATGAGAAATTACCAATATGGAAATCTTAAAGAGATGAAATTAAGTATAAGTACACTAGAATAAGTAAAATAGAAATAAGAAATATAAATGGAAAGTAAGACAGGAAATAAAACTGTAAAAGTAAGAAACCACAATGAAAGTAAATTGCAACATGAGTGAAATAAATGAAACGAAAATTGCCCATAAAGCAAATGAAAAGGAAAAATTGACAAAAAAAGGCCTGCCAAAAAACGGGGAGCTAAAGCAATTACAAAAAATAGACGTGTTTTTATTATAACAATGATAATGCATATCTAATGATTTGAATATTATTTCTTGCTTTTTATAGGCAGGTTTTTTGAAGTCTGTTTTTTGTATATTAAACATTTTTTTTAAAAAACAGCCTTCAAAAACCTAAAAATAAAAACATAATAAACAGCTTAAAAATTAATTAGCACTAATAATAAAAAAAAATTGTCCTCCACTCCCACCCAACTTCAATAGACGTTTTTTATTAAAATTGATATGCGTATTGGTGATTTGAATATTTGTTATTGCTTTTTAGTGCTATTTAAGTTTTAAGCTGTTTATTATGTTTTTATTTTTAGGTTTTTGAAGATGGTTTTTTTATTCAAAGCTTCGTTTCTGCTTGTGTCGTGTTGAAGGTCGTGTCCAATTTTACTCAACAAATATTCGATAGTTGCCTTGCTTACCTTAAACTTTTCACTAAATCTGAAATCAGTCACATCAAAACAAAAATATTATTCTCTTATTTCTTTGTCGTTCGATTAGCAAGTTTTCATCGTTATCACTACTCTCACTACTTGATGTAAGCACCATTTTGGTAAAAAAGCAGCTAAAACAAATCAATAATGCCGAGGTATTAAATTTTACTGAAGGTAAGGTCACCTGTCGACTCCGATTTCCGACAAATTTGTAAATTGTGACCTGTCACAGGAAATATTTATTGAACAGAAATTTGTAAAATTGAAAGTTAGAAAAATATGAAAATTTTCTACCATTATGTAACTTGTATTTTTTATTGAACAGGAACTTGTAAAATTGTCACCTGTCACGGTATTGTTAAATTTCGTTCAATTATTTCATTTTCGACGACTAGGTATAAGGTACCTATATACTGGTAGAAAGTCAAGTCAACCACCTGGTCAATGGTTTTCTTATCAAGTCACTATCTCTCGTGTAGCAGCCCTACGCTTCCTAATTAGAATCAGCGACCTCCACTATTTATTTGGCTCCAATTTAATTTCGCCATTTCATTCTTGCACTCGGCAGTAAGGAATGATTTACAACAACCACTGCGTTCTTTGTCTTTCGGTGACGTTTCAGCAAATGTTCAACATTCAAATTACAAAGCTTCAAAACCTTATTCGAAACCAACTCTCGGTTTAATAGTCTTTTGAAAACATAAAATGAGGGGGTGTTTACATGGGCGACTAAGCCGCACAACTTTCGCCGCAAAAATCGCAAAAATTGACCGTGCAAATGGCAATTCGACCTAGATCGCAGGTAACTGAACAAAATTATCTGATCCGGTAGCCATGACTGGAACTACGTTTTCAAATATTGTTACCTATGTTACGCCATCAACTACATAGAGGACAGCGACGCCATCACCTGCGATTCAATTTTGTAAGCGACTTGCTAGGTGACTAAAGCCGACCGTCACAGGTGATTAAATCGACCCATGTAAATAGCCCATTAGCAAATGTTCAACATTCAAATCACAAAGCTGCAAAACCTTATTCGAAACGAACTCTCGAAAATATAAAATGAGGTTGATTCATAAGTTTGCACAGCAAAGTTACATTTACTATACTCAATAAATATTGGCCCAGCGCCTCTGGCGGTAACTAGACTAAACTAAAAGTTGTCATTCAAATATCAATTACAGTTGCTATATAGTTTGGTCTGGTTATCTGATCGAAGAGTATAGTAAGCATAAACTCATAATACGGTTACAGGCTTTGCAGAGGGCCTATTACAAAAAAGAATCACGATATTCGTTGATCGATTCACTTGTTTTCGAACCTTATAAATGAGTTAATAGTATAATACCTATAGTGTCAGGGAGTGAGATGAATATCGAACGCTTGTTGCGATGTTTAGGCCCTCAAAGTACTGAACGATTTACAATCTAACTAGCGAGTCCATCGCTGTTCTGTTGCAATGTTGACTCAAATTACAAAGACTCACAACGAAATCGATAGAACGCAAATGCTCCACTGCTGTTTCGTTTATAAAAAAAAAATCTAAGTGTGAGTTGCACCAAAACGCTGTCAAAGTTAAAGTTATCGTCAAATGATAATGCTACCTATTTGTCACGTCAAACTTGTCAAAGGACATCATGCTGGCTGGCAACCTCTTTTCTTAACCGGTACTTTAACAAGCTTGTTATCGTTAAAGTTAGGTAGTGCAACTAACCCTAAATGTAATCCATTCTAAAAGTTTCCTATCTTTTATTCATATATAAATAAAAGTATTGCTCTTCAAATTGTTTTACTTGTCTATCAGTCTTATATAGATTATACTTCGGCGAGTGTGCTCAAGAGCTGCATGGGCTCATTTCACCTTCTCCTTTCTACCATCTGAAATCCAGACGCACTGCAGGTTACCACTTACCACCCATTCTTGGTTGATATAATTTTCTGCGTACCAAACGCTACTCAACATCGTTTATAATGCGCACAGCTATGGAATGGAATTCCCTGCCGGCGTTTGTGTTTCCGAGAGCATACAACCTGACTCTTTTCAAGGCCAGAGTGAATAGGCACCTTCTGGGCAAGCTCGCTCCATCGTAGACCCTGTCTTTGCTTTCGAGCTAGATTGGGGTCAAGAGCAAACCCATTAATTATAAAAAAACAATCCCACTACGTAACAGCTCCAGAAGAAATCTAATTAAATTTGTGTTTTTGCGAACAACTGTCGGAATGTTAACCTTCGTTGGGATCAAAGTTTTGGGTCAGCCTTTAGGTGACATACATAAGTACTATTAAAACGACCAATAAGGTATTGCAGTAACTAATCAGAAAATATTTAAAGGTGATAATTAATTTGTTTCGCTTTTAATGTTATAGTTTAGGACATATTTTGAGAAAGTGCGCAGGTATGCTGAAACATTTGTCTCTCTATTTTTCTTTACGTGTAAAGAGTATGGAAAAAAACCTCACTTCTGCACTTTTTCGATGCTTTTCGTTGTTTTTTAAACATTATCATTAGCACAAGTATCTTTCTTGAAAAATTCACAGATTTTACAGTCCCCGCAAGAATCGAAGCATTGAAAATGAACACAATAATTTACGAAAAACCAAAATCAAATCAAATGCAGAGTCCTATTATATTTTTAACGTTACCTAGGTAGTACCTATTTATTTTTACGATTGTGACACTCGGCTCCGCCTCGTGTCACAAAAGCGCCCGCTGACTGCCTCGACGCAGCCGAAATAATATTAACAAATTTTCAAAATTCCAACGAATGCACTTCTCGTCTGCTTTTGCATCATTTAACACTATTACCATGACGATCGGTCAATAATCATAGAACCTACATCACTTTTTATGTACGGAAACAGCCGTTTTTCTACAATTCCAAATCTAAAGGGACCACCGTCACAATTATAAATCGATTTTCAAAATTATTTCGCCATTTGATAGCTAAACTAATACCCTAGGACCTTTTTTTAAATTTTTTTCTTAAGTCGGTTTTTTTCCGAAATAGTTACAATTTAGTAAACAAACATCCCCCAGAAAATCCGGAATTTTTGGAATTTCGCAAAATTCAAAAAAAAAATTACCAGTAGATTTTCAAAATTTAAACGTTCACACGTGTCTCTATAAATTCCTCAACTTTTGGTACTATTTTCATTTCGATCCTCCCAAAATCCTCGGAGATATGGCCAAAAATTCGTCTCAGGCGATTTGCATCTGATAACCATTTTCAATGGTAAAAAGTTATCGGAGCTACTTCACAGTACGTTAAAGTGTATTTTGATGTAGAATTCAATACGTTTCCGATTCTAATTAATTGCGCAAAAAATATGACCCTACCACAAGTGCTTTTGATGATATTCTGCTTTTTTTTTCAATCATTTGTGAGGTTTACGCAATTTAATACGTGTAGCTACTAGAGAATCTCTTAAGCTTATCGTATGTTTTTTATGGCTACAATTTTACGTTTTCTTTATAAAAATATGACCCCCGCAAACCATGTTTTCCTGTCATGGACCCTTAACACAACCTTAACACCACCCACCACCAGCATGCCCTAAGGAACTACAAAATATTTTGGATTGTATTTTGTTTCTGTGCCTTACAAATAAATAAATAAAGTAGATAAATATCATACCTACGTGAGTGTTTGCCACATGCAAAATATGCGAGAATTAAGCCTCTTCATTCAGTAGGATTTGGAATCCCTTAGAAAATTCAGTAAATATGAAGTAAAAAATATGTAATATGACTTTAATTTTAATATCTATAAAATGAAAAAAGGCTTATAAATTTTAAGATATAAAATATCTGAATCCTTTTACATGAATGATTCTGAAATTTTTCCAGTGATGCAGAAAGACGAACACCGTTTTCCGAGAATAAAAATATATTATTTTTAAATTTATCAGCAGGATTTGCTTATAAAATACCTACAAAATAAGACTATTCAAACAGAAAGAAGTTCTTAAATTTATTAGATTAAGGGCTGATTTTTTTATGTTTTTAATGGCGTTTATTTTATTTGGTTAATCATAATTTAACTTATTTCTATCTTTTATCTGAAGATTGAAAAATCAACCCTTAAAAACTATTCATATATGGGAACAATTTAAATCGAATATAACCAAATAAAGTTTATTTTATTTAGATAAACAATACAAGTGCATTTGCTGTTTCGTGCTGCATAAATAAAAGATATATCAAGAGCATGGCATGACCCCTAAATTTAAATTCGCAGCAACACGGGTCCAGAATAATTACGTGGCATATAAAAGTGATATAATACACGTTGACAAGTTTGCATTTTTATTACGCTGTGGCTGCGGCGCACAAACTGACTGTAGATATAAAGTGAGTGGAAGATTTGATGCCGATAATATTTTTTATGTGCATTTTATAAATATTTCACATGAACATAAAAATATTATCTACCAGACAGGATCTGAAAATTCGTCTCTATTACTGCATGGGCTACGTACACAGCACGTTAAGTTGAACATTTGGACTGCGAATAAAACTCTGAAAAAGAAAAAACTTTTTCTCTGAATATTGTAAAAGTCTGATGGTTTCAGCACTACGTACTTTGTCATATTATATTTATTTGCCGATTTTTTGCCCTAAAACTATTTTTTTGCCATAATAGAAAAGAAACTCCATTTCATTCCTTGTTCTGCCTCACTATGCGGAAATTCAAACGTAGCCCAACATTTTTCGGACAAAATTTTGATACTTTCTTAATTTTCAGTTAGTTTTCATGCTTTAGTAAACTTCTTAATTTATAATGTGTTTTTTTTTTGTGATGATAGGACTTTATAATTAAATCAAAATCAATATGATTTTAAACGGCCCTTCTAGCAATGAACTGTCTTCGCCCAAAGTCATCAAGTGGAAATAATTAGAGCAGCCACAAAAACAATTTGTGACCCGTAACGGAAGCGACACTCCACCCCTTGTTCTGTCTCACAGTGCGGCAATTCTGACATAGCTGAACAATTTGTGGCCAAAACTCCAATTATGGCTCGAGTTTTTGATAAATTCACTGTCTGTTGTATTTGTTCTAAATTATATTACAGAAATTTGTTTATTTGTAAGTACCTACATTAATGTTTGAGGAAAGCCATGAAAATACCAAAAAATTGAAGTTCAAAAACTATAGATAAATAAGTACTGCTGTGTACAAGTTTTTCACAAGATTTCCACGACGCGCGACGATCCGCCACTAACGGCCCCACAGAACATAGAAGTAGTAATTTTTTTCTTTGTTCTGTGAACGGCCCGGCCACAGCCCGCCGCGGCGGGCGGCGCGGCAGACGAGCTGAGACTTAAACCAACGCCGGCTTTCCGTAAGGAAACCCGTGTTGCTCAAAGAGCTGAGAGACCGCTATCGCCATCGAGAGCGCGCAGTGATTATTGAATTCGCTTGCCGCGCCGCCCGCCGCGGCTGGCTGTGGCCGGGCCATACTAGCTTAATACAATATGTGTATGTATAAATCTCAAGGGAAAATCAAATTAAATTGTAATATTAAGCTTAATAATAAGGGAGTCAGTTTTAAGATAGCTAGTTTACCATCAAAAACCCTACCGTACAAAGAATATAAGGAAATAAAACGCCAATAATCTCAATCTTGAAATCAAGGGAAAGCTTCTTAAGGAATCTTTGTATCGGCAATATTTTAGCTATACCACTTGCGATCCTCAGACACTTCTTATCCTCTGATAATGTCGTGAAAAGGGTCTACTCAATTTCCGTCCTTACTGCCTTTTGAATCTCTACTACCATCCCTTTCACACTGCCGAATTCCCAGTCAGCGCAAAAGAGAGTGCACTAAATGCAAAGGGATCGAAAGATAAGGCCACTAACATTTCCCATTAAAATAGTTGGCCGCAGTTTGCGGGGAAAATTCGAAAGTTGTCACCGAATTATTTTACTTGTGACCGTCGAACGAATTCCCAATTATGCGGAAGTTTGTTTTAATATTAGCAACCGATTTTGTGATTTATGAGCTACGTACGAAAATTAATCTTTTCTATTGACTTTTTTCATTTAAATACTGTCTCCTAAAATACTAGTAAGTAGTAACCATCTAGTTACTATGATGCACATATTGTTAAACAGATGAACTGCGAAGCGACAGATCATTTCAAATATGTTTTTTTTTCACTATACTTACGAAGGAATCAAAAGTATCATCTAATGGTGTATTTACATTGGCGACTAAAGCCGCACAACTTTCGCCGCACGGCGAAAATCGACCGTGTAAATGGCAAATCAGCCTGAACAAAATTAGTTGATCCGGTGACCGAAACTGGAACTACGTTATTACATATTGTTACCTAGGTTACGCCCTCAACTAGATAGCCGACAGCGACGCCATCACCTGCGAGACAATTTTGGAAGCGATTTGCTAGGTGACTAAAGTCAACCGACACAGGTGACTAAAATCGATCCATGTAAATAGCCTATAAGTAAACATATTGCATACCTACATTATATAATTAGTTATTTAGTTTTTACGATTGTATACAGTGTGTGGCCTAGAACCGGGGATAATACAGAAAATAGAGACTCTCTAGAGTATTAGTGTTTATTCTGAAAAGTTTCCAGTTAATTAAAACCCATACGTTACACACAATAAAAATTTAAAGTTACAATTCATAATCAGTGTATTATTCCAAAGCGACATTATCGCTAACGTTTCGAACTTATCGTGGTACAGGGAATAATAATAAACTAACCGCAAAACGTCATGATATTATCACTATCCACTACAGAATTTACTTTTAACTCCTTGAATAGAACCGGTCCCCACTACTTCCACTTCTCACAGCATAAAATCTGTTTCAAATTAATTAAAATTTGTAGTAAGTAATTAATTATTGTCATTTTATCCATCATGACATGTCAATCTTCTCTTATTTTTGGTTTGGCAATCTACTCTCTTCTTCAGAGAGTAAAGATTCAATGTTAAAGGAGTAGTGAACTTTTTGTTACTTGTAGCGACAGCACTGGCCACTTGCCTGCGAATCTGCGACGAGCTCGATTTGCTCTCTTCGGCTACGTCTGAGTTTTGCTTCGTTCGACTTTTTGACACGTTTGATTTTTGCCTTTGTCATAAGAAGAAAAAAATTTTATGTTTGCGAGTCGCCTCGATTGTAAAGAATATTTATTGTGTCCAATACATTCCTGATCCGACTAAAAAGCTGTTTCACTGTTTAGCCCGATATTGATAGATATAGCGGCACGTCAGGTCGCTATATACTCTTTTAACATTATGATCTTCTTTTTAAAAACTAATAATTTTGATAAATAAAGTCAAAATGCTGTCACGAGAATTTCTTTGGTTTCAGTTTTCAGTTTAAATTAATTTTATGTTAATATTTTAATTAGATTAATTTACACAATTTGTAATGTGAGAATGGCTAGACCATTTGTGGTGATGATCACGTGCCCTGGCATTGTTTCCAAACAGAAGGCACCCGAGGAATGTTCGCGTGATTACAAAGCTTATGTAAAAATAACCGTGCTCTTGTCCCCGGACATCAATACGAGGACAACAGACCCTACATTTTTACATGATGCTTTTCAACGTGGATTTAGGAACCGTACACAATAACTTGCATACAGCAGAGCGGCATACGTATGAAAATCGACCTTTGTAGCGAAGCGACGTGCTTTCCGCTTTGTGTCTGTATTTGTTATTTGTACAATAAATAAATAATTTACTACTGACGAGAAAGTGGTTCATTTCTATCATCCGATAAAAGTTGTGTCAGACAACCCATATATTGTCATAAAGACGTTCCGAGTAGCTCCGAATAAGTACGATGAGTAGTACGCGTGTTGTCGATTAAAATGAGCGAAACTGTTGTTTGCATTACATTGAATTTACGATTAAGTGTGTTAGAAAAAATCAAAAAGTTAAGATTTTATTTTAATTATTATAAATATATAAATATAAATATTTGACAACATCACATACATTGCTCCAATCCCAAAGTAAGTAGCTATAGAACTTGTGTTATGGAAATCAGAAACAACGGTGGTATGACACACACCCAGACCTGAGACAATATTGAAAAGTTCATTTTCTACATTGACCCAGCCGGGGATCGAACCCGGGACCTCAAGAGATGGTGACGCCTTGAAAACCGGCGTGCGAACCACTCGACCACGGAGGTCGTCAATTAGTTGGGACCTTAATGATTCAATTACTAGTGCCCTATAGAGGCACCGTTTTTAATATTATCCCCGATTCTAGGCCACACACTGTATACATACATACGTTGTGGCCATATAATTAAGAACGTTTATTTTATGAGATTATTTTTTACAAACAATGTCTCAATAAATTACATATGTTTTCTTTTATTTATTGTGCTATCGCAAAATACTTCTGTACTATTAGGACATTCGTTTTAAATATGAGTAATAAAAAAACAGAGAGATAATTATTATACAGGACATAGCGTGGCAGCTGAACCTAGGAAGTATTGGTACAGGCTGGTCACTTAATTAAGAACGCTAAATATTTTTCTAATAATTATAATTTTAATAAACAACACTTTGTGATTGGTTACTTATTGTTTAACATCGGCACTCTTTATTGCTGAAAACTATTAAAAAATTGTTTGCTTTTAAAAAAATGGGAAATTGTAAAAATTGCGATAAATCTACAAGAGGAATTATAATAAAACTTCGTGAGAAGACCTGGTCGTCCAATATTATAGCAGACCACTTGCAATGCTTGACAACTATGGTTTTCCATGCTGTAAAGCATTTTAACACGCATCAAACCAATTCAAATGTTCCACATGTGCCTAGAAAGAAGAAGACATGTCGTTGAGTCGATAGAAACATCATACGTTTGGCCAAACAATATTATTTTAAAGGGTGTAACGAGATAAGAAAATATTTTTTTTGCGAAAACAACCCCTCGGGAATCTCGGCGTGGACCATCCGACGGCGTTTGGTGGAAGAGAAGTTGTTTAGGAGGATAGCCAGGAAGATACCGAAGTTGACATTGCGCCTTAAGCAAGCCTGTATTGCTTTTGTCAAACGTTATGAAAATTGGACAGCCAGACAGTGGAAAAATTATATTTTTTCTGATGAAACTAAAATAAACAGGGTGTGCTCTGATGGAAAGCAATATTTACGGCACCCTTCGAAAAAAATATTGGACCCCAAGTTCACAAAAGTGACATTAAAGCATGGCGGTGGAAATGTTAAAATCTGGGCATGCTTTTCTGGCCACGGAGTCAGGCCTGTTAGGCTCATAGAAGGAAACACGGATCAGTTCCAGTACATAAATATACTAGAGGAAACGATGTTACTCTATGCTGAAGCTGTCCTTCCGGTCATTTGGATATTCCAGCAAGACAATGACCCAGAGCATACTGCACGTTCAGTAACGGAATTTTTTGACTCACAATCTTTTTGTCTTAAATTAGCCAGCTAACAGCCCGGATTTAAATCCGTTTGAACATCTTTGGTGTGAATTTAAGAAAAAGGTTTCAAATAGTAAGTGTGGCAATTTTAAGAGACTTTTTTTAGAAAAATAGAACTCTGTTTCACTTACAAAATGTCAAAAATTTATTGAATGAATGCCTCGCTGGTGTAAGGCAGAAATTAAGAGTCGTGGACATGCCACTAAATATTAAATTAGACTAAAAAGCATTAAATTGCCTTGTTTAACGTAAGTTCTTTTACTTAGTGTAACTTCATTGACTATAAGTTTCAACTGATGAATATTTTATTGAGCGTTCTTAATTATTTGTCCAGCTTAAGTTGTATGCAAATTTGTTAGAATTGAAATAAACGTACATTAGTAAATAAACTCAAGTGTAATTTATATTTGTACTCCTAATAAAGTTTGCTTTATTCATGTACCTATTTTATAATACAATAAATTACTTCTGAGAAGAAACACGATCGAGAAATCACAGGTCGTAATGGAAATTTATTGAAACTAAAAATCGTTCTTAATTATGTGGCCACAACTGTAAATGTGAATTTTCATTTTGTTTTCACAGACGTTTTAGCGGCTACGTCTTCTCAGATCATTACTGCCTATAAAACTCGATAGAATTGAATTTATTACATCCTAATTACTTCCCGGAACTCTTTGATTGCTGGTAATTAGTATCAAAGTGAGGGGAGACAACTTTATGTTGAACTTTTAACTCTTTTTACCAAAGATGGTTACCGGTCAAAGAGGAAAGATGTTATTAATTTAATATTAAGTAGACGTTTTGCATGTTTTAAGCCACTTCTCTGAATGTATTGTTATTTTTTATTTATTTATCTATTTTCTTGTATTTTATTGGTTAATATTATTTGTAAGAATAATGTAAGTCCTAATTAGCCTGAAACACAGGTTAAACCTAGTTCAGTTCGTTCAATCGAGTCATCTGTCATCGCAAGTAAACAGTTCGCGGGAATTAAAACACTTGAAATTATAACCTCAATAATAATTATTTGCCTATTTTAGTGAAGAAATCTACTCACAGTCATCAAATACATATGTGTTATTGTTATACTCGCAAAATCATCACGGAGTTACCAGATAACAACAACGAATTGGATTACGCCCATGGTGCCACTTATTGTGATATCTTCTCGTCGCACATAAATTGGAAACAGTACTTGATATGCAAAGATTTGTTTGAACACTGGAAATGTACGTATTACACATTATTTGACCACAAAAGAAAGAAATTTCCTACATTGTATTAATAAACATCAGTTATAATTCAAACACTGTATGAAATCACGGATCAGCTGACAAATTACTTGCATAGGTCGATAAGGCAGCACAAACGCAAACGTCAACACGACACAAGTGACATCTCTCGATAAACAAGTGTAAACATTTGACATAAATCATCCGTTCAGAAATCTTTGGATTCATTCCAGCGGGCCAATCGCTGAGTGATCGCTTAGCACCGCTGAGTCATCGTTCGCCATATTACACGCAGCATAAATAAACAGTAAATAATAATTATAATGGCGCCAACACCTGTTTGTGCGAAATGCAACAAAAGCATTAATTCCAAACATAGTTTTCTCCGATGCTCACTGTGTAAAAAAACCTATGACCTGACATGTGCAAATAAAGAGAAACTATTCTTTTTAATGGATAAAACTCGAAAAGACTCATGGGTTTGCAATGTTTGTACCCGTCCAAATGCCCCTGAGAAGAGAACCAGCACTCCAACTACTCAAAAACCGTCTTCAGGCCCCACACCGATTTCTACTCCTCCTTTAAATAAAATAAAATAAAATCAAAGTATCCTCAAATGGTATAAATAAAAAATGGCTTACTAGTGGTATAAAACGATCAACTAAAACAAAAAGATACCTACGTTTCAAACATTATAAAAACCCAACATCGAATTCTAGAATAAAATACCTCAGTTATTCCAAACTCTTGAAACAATGCATAAATAAATCACAAAAACTGACAAACACAAAATATCTCATGAAATCCAAAAATAAATGCAAAGCTTCATGGGATGTCATTAAGGGTAAATCCTCATTAAATTTTACGAATGCAAATATAAATAAAATAACAGTTAATAATGAAGTTATATGCAATCCCATTGACATAGCAGATGCTTTTAATAAACATTATTCTGACATAATTAATAATTCTAATAATATGACTAAAAATAAATATGACATTCAAATTAAATCTAATCATGCTAGCCTCTTTTTACACCCGACAAATGAGGATGAAATTAGTAAAATAATTAACTCACTTAAGTCGACGAATTCGACGGGTTATGACGAAATTCAAACTAGTATACTCAAATCGTGTAAGGCAGAAATTGCACCTATATTGAGTCACTTAATTAACCTATCTTTTACAACTGGTATCTTTCCCGAGCCACTTAAAATCGCCGTAATTAAACCTCTATTTAAAAAGGGTACACGAGACAACATCGATAATTACAGGCCGATATCGCTATTAACCATCATATCCAAAATTTTTGAAAGGGCAATGCATAATCGTATTTATCAATTTGCCAATAAATTTGCGTTAATTAAGTCAGACCAGTTCGGGTTTCAAAAGGGCAAGTCGACATCTCTGGCAGCGTTCTCGTTAATGAACGAGGTGATAATTAATATGGATAAACGTAAACCTGTCACTTCTGTGTTTTTTGACATGAGTAAGGCCTTTGACCTCGTGCCGCATGATATTCTACTTCGTAAATGTGAATTATATGGATTAAGAGGCATAGTAAATAAATGGCTTTACTCCTATTTGACTGGAAGAACGCAATACGTAGAAATAACAAATATAGACGATAACATGGAAATAAAGAAAATAAAATCAATGCCAAAATCAAAAAATCTAGGTCTACCACAGGGAAGCATACTGGGTCCATTATTATTCTTAATGTACATAAATGATCTCTCAGATGCCACAAATTACCACTGTACACTTTTTGCTGATGACGTATCTGTTGTTATACCATGTAATGACAACAAAAAATATAATGACGAAGTAAATGATACAATTTTTAAAATAATACAGTGGCTGGAAAATAATGAATTGAAAGTAAATTTAAGCAAAACGACATTCATCCAATTTATAAATAAAAACGGTAGGAAACATAATTTAAATTTGACATTTAAAAATGAAATCATTAAAGAATCTTCACAAACACTATTTTTAGGTTTAACAGTTGATGACAAATGTTCTTGGAAAGAACATATAAATAAACTGTGCAACAAAATAAATTCGTTCGCATATGCCTTATGGAGATTAACTAGGATCAGTAGCAGACTTATAGCTATTCAGGCATATCACGGATACGTAGGTAGTTTGTTAAGATATCATATTCTCCTTTGGGGCAACTCATGTCACACAAACCAAGCATTCATTGCACAAAAACAATGCGTTCGAGCCATTTGCAACATTGATACCTTAACATCCTGTAGGCCATTCTTCAAACAGCTTAAGTTTTTAACAGTACCATGCATGTACATTTACGAACTAAGTGTATTTGCCAAAACTAATCCTCACTTATTTACAAGGAAAAAGGAACACTGTAATTTCAATACTAGATACCCTAATAAATTAGTTCTTCCTGTAAAAACAACAGCTCTTTACAGCAAAAACGCGTATTGTATGTCTATAAGCATATACAATAGGTTGCCGGATGATCTCAAGATTTTACCTTTAAATGCTTTCAAAAACAAACTGAAGAGTTGGTTGGTTGAGAACTGTTTTTATTCAATCGATGAATTTAATGACTTTTTTAACTGACGACGGTAATGACACACACTGATTTGTAATGTTTATATTTCTACTAAAGTAAATAATAATATGTAATTAATTAAATTTGCATGCCAGTATCTGGAGAAAAGTGTGCGGCTTCATATATATTGTAACATCTTTTATACTTACCACTTTTTAAGCAAATAAAGAAATATTCTATTCTATTCTATTCTATTCAGGCACACTGTATTCCCGTTCTCAGTAAGTACTATTTTTTAGACTAGTTGTAAATTTGTATGTACTAAGATTATTTCAATAAATATTTTATTTTATTTATTTTATTATGTAATTTTATTTGTAAACAATCTGTTCGATCCTAGAAAAAAATCATCCTTAAAAAATTAGCTTGTAATAGTTCTCGAATAAATCAATTTAGCTTTGGTTTTAAAGTCCAAAAAATGCTAAAAAAGCTATTTGAGGAAGTTATTTTGGCTTAGGTATTTATATTAACGATTTAGTAGATTGTGACTAAATAACAATAACTATACTTACTAGGATAGTCCATTTTGTTTTTTTTTGTGATTTATTTCGTATTTAGCGAGTGATGGGGAATTTACACGAGTCGATTTTAGAGCGGTTGCTATGCGACTTATGGCTTTTATCGAAGATCGCTTGTAAAATAGAATCTCAAATCCAATTTCAATGAGATTCGATTTTACAAACTAGTCGACTAAAGTCGTCTAGCAAGTCGTCTTGAAAATTGAACGTGTAAATGCCCCATTAAGAACATGGGAATCGACCTCCACAAGAATCAAACCAGGGGGCTAATTGTCTAATTTCAAAATATATCGCAATCGCTTTCAGGATGTGATACATTGATGCTTCTTTATGGCAGAAATAAAAACTTACCAAAGAAATGCAGCAATGTATCACATCGTGGTGACATCCATCTGTCAAATGAAAGCGATTGCGATAGATTTTGAAAATTAGACAAAAAGTAGGCTGAGTCGTTAGATATTAAAGTTATTTGTGGTAAACTAGTTACTTATATCTTGATTAAATTATAGTATGACCTTATTACCATAATATATGCAGTGTAAACCCCATATTGCATCATCAAAGTGGTGCAACGAAGCATAGCAGGCGGTGAAATGGAATAATGTTAACGCTATGCAGTTCATGTAGATTATATTAATATGTAGTTTCATATGAAATTGTTGTTATTTATATCGATGTTAGTACAGTAAAACATTATTTTGAAATGTAAAATTCAAATAATTAATTAATATTGTTAATTTTAATTTTGTCTAATTTGTGTGTGGTGTGCGAGACAAAATCCACCAATAAGATAAAGTAGCGGTCACATTAAAGACACCAGTCGATTTTCATACAAACGAGGAAAACTTGAAGCCTTGGTTCTCCGCCAAGGATTGACCTAGCTGTGATCTAATGATGGCCATCCAGGGACTGAATGGAGGAGATTCAGACCGCCATACAAACCCAACTGATCTGGGGCTACTCAAATGGCCACTTTTCTATTCGTTCGCTAACTTTAAAAGAAGCCATAAACTGTTATATTACGTGTCGTAGGCTTGTCAATTCCATACAATACAACAATGTCTGTGATTTACATAAACTTGCGACGTGTGACTTGATCGTTTGTTTATTTTTAAGCTTTAAGTTAGCGATTAGAAACGTGATATGCATTCTCAGTGATATAGGAATCAGAGTTTTAAGTTTCAGGATTTCCAAATTTTTAAGCTAATTTCGCGGTTTTTTAAACATATCCTTACATCTCTTAGGCCCGTATTTATAAACCGCTCTCAATACCGATCTCAAGAGCGATCTCAGCTGATACGCTCTCAAGATGTGAGCAGCATCTTAAGTTGGAGATTAATTAATAGTCAGATATCAAGAGCGTATCATATGAGATCGATCTCAGCTCTTAAGATCAATCTCAAGAGCAGGATCTTAAGTTCACGGTGGTTTTTATACAGTAACATGACACTTTTGAATGTAGACTGAATGATTAACGTTTCGTTTAAGCTGTGTAGAATAATTAGCACAAACTATGAAAAATAATAATTTTATAATTGTACTCTCATAAATTAGTGCAAATCATTTTAGACAAGTGGTAAAAGGTAATATTTATTTATATTAGGTACTTGATTTATTTACACATAAATAAAATATCACTTTATTTTACTACGTCAGTTCAAGAAGACCGAAGTTTTGGATTGTGTATTCTGTGGCAGTATGAGCCAAATGTGCCTTTGCTTTTTCTGTTCCATGATAAAAAAACAATAAAAAATTGGCGACATATTGTAATTGTTATTATGACTATTTCGTAATTTATGTACTTAATATCGTAATCAATATCATCGTAATGATTAGTTTCCTTTATTAGATTTTGAAAATCTATAGTTTTATCCACCTAGATCCACGTTCATAGGTACAAACACATACGTAGCAGTTCAAAATAAAATGAAATCCCTCTCTTTTTGCATCGGGGTTAATAACTATCCCGCGCGCGCACGCTCTCAAGTCACGGTTTTGCAGCACTTGGCAAACAGGCACTCAATCATCATCTCAAGAGCGATCTCAAATGCAGAGTTTTGTTTATTAATATGAGTGATCTCAGTTGATACCACGGACTTAAGCCTGTACTTAAGTATGATCTATTAATTAGAACAGCATCTCGAGTATGATCTCAAGATAGCTCTCAACGTTGAGAGCGGTTTATAAATACGGGCCTTAGAATGCTGATCAGATTAGTTGGGTGTGTATAGCAATCTGAATTTTCTCATCAGATCACAGCTAGGTCAGTCCTTGGCGGAAAACCAGGACTTCAAAGTTACCTCGTTTGTATGAAAATCGATTGGTGTCTTTAATTATGTGACCGCTACTGTATACCTATTTCTTTTTCATAGCTTCTGTGATGTTCACAACATTTATGTATAAAACCTATGAATTGTGATATAAATATAACACATGTCTGAAATAAGTACTTATTAAGTTTACTGAAAACCATGTTTTACTGGATAACCACTTAAATTGACCCAGATGATTATCCTGGCTTTTGAAAAAAACAGCTCACACACGACATGACCCAATTTTTTGCCTACCGCGAATTTAAAATTACCATTCATACCGCCATAAACCCATCGTCAGCAATCTGACAACTCGCCTAACAAAACATAATTATATTTGAATTAATTGGAAAATACGCAGTTTTGTTTTTCAGGTTATTTTTGCGTACATTTTGAATGTAAGTATTACTTTTCTATGTCATCAAACGAGTTGAACGAGTTTGATGAAAGGATTTATTTTTTACAAAGATTTATTACATATTTAAGGATCCTCAATTCCGTTTCTTTTCTAATACTTACCAATAACATATACTAGTAAAACATATCCTTAAAGCCATTTTTCGAAGAACACTCCAGTGAAAAAAAAAACATTGCCTTTAGAAATAAATGATCTCCTTAAGTCTTCCTTAAGTCCTTAAGTTCCTTAAGTCAGACATAAATGACAACAGCTTATAACACATTTTTAGTCATACCGCCATCCTTCACTTGTTAGCCTCAGGACGTTCTTACTCTGTTAAGCATTGAAAAAGAATTGTTCACAGACAACGGAAATGAAATAATTTTATGGCCACAGTTCGGCTCTAAAACGGAATCTGAAAAATATAGACAATCAGCATGGGTCCTTACCTTAGAGAGAAACCCAGATGAGGTTCGGCTTGATCTCCTATCGTGGATCAATAAGAGCATAGAGGCACAGTAAAGAGCGCATACCGCTCCGTGATTGCTGCAGGATGGATTCGAACTTTGTTTCGTGAGACGGGTATATCCGCTTCAGCAGGCAGCTTTAGCTTTGTGAATGATATTATTTTAGTAGGTAACAGACCGAATAAGTATTTATACATCAAAAAGAACTAGTAAGTATTTTAGTCAAGCAGCATTTTCTGTAAGATTTATATAACAATAATACCCAAGCTATTTCTTTCACATTCCACCCATTACACATTTAAAAGCTACCGTTCCATTACCGTCTTTGTAATGACGTCACAAACCATTTTAACGCGAAATAAAGGAGGATACAGACGGCCCAATTTTAAGACGCTTCACGCGTCTTGATAAATTACTTATGCTATGACAATTCGGTCGAATGAACGACAAAGGAGGCAGTAATTGTGCTTTCACACTGCAGTTATATAAATCTTAAAACATTCTGTCACAAATTGTGTACTATTCTATAACATTTGAGACAGATGTTTGTGTAAGATAATGTTTTATAATTTTTTGTAACCGTAGTATGAAAGTAACTGAGGTGAAAAGGGTATTTTTTTTTTCAAATTGAAACAAATCTTCACTTTGCCTTGATCAATCGAATTGAATAATGATTTATTCAAATAAACTTAGAAATTATGCAATTTTGAATGGTCTATTTCTTCCTACCGAATGGGTATTCGAAACTTTTTTGGTTGACGAGAAGAATGGGCGCAAGAAACTTAAATCAGCTTTGTCAGAAATTTACAAAGAAATTAATCGCAACCAAAAACCTACATTTGAAACAAAATAAAAACATAATTTAAAATTACCAAAATATTTTCATTTATTTCAGGGTGTTCTAAAAACTAAGAATTAGTGTATTCGAAGCCGTATAGTAAAAGGTAACATTATTTATGTACTAACTAACGTAGGTAACTGACATAGATTTCATCATTTCACATACATTAGATCCAACTTCAAGCTTGTCGCGTGAAAAATTTGCAGCGAGAATATAACAAATCACAGGCAAGCATCGCGACCATAGCCTCATAAACAGTCTTTATTTTCAACGAAGAAAATACTAGCCAAATTAAACTAAAGAGTCATCTTATACGTTAAAAGAGTTCCAACTTCAAGCTTCTCGCGCGTAAAAATTTGCAGCAGAAATATAACAAATGACAGGCGAGCATCGCAGCCGCTGCTCATAAGTTGGTCGAGGGGCCTTAGTTGTTTAGAGCTCGTCATGACGGGCTCCACCGAGCTATGAAAAGGCAAGGGTGCTCGAAGAACCCACTCCAGTCGCATATTGCGCTCTTTTCGCCCGGACAAAAAATGGAAACCTCATTGTGAGAGCTGTTATTCAAATATAATTTATGTAATGATCTATTTTACTGGTTTTTTTTTTACTTTAACAATTTATTAGAATACCTATATGCTTTTTAATCAATATGAACTTTATTTTAAGTATATAGTTGTAAAATTTTACATGTTTTCTCAAAGTTCACAGTCAAATGACGCTACCCATTTTTGGTGATAAGTATTCTCCTGATAAGAAGTAAAGGCACAGAAAACTTAATAAATAGTACAATTAATGTAAAGGCCTTGATAGTCAGACATATAGATGGATAACCAAATAATCCTTTCTATTTAATGTAAAGGCCTTGATAGACAGACATATAGATGGATAACCAAATAATCCTTTCTATTTTCCCTGTTGATTTTTATCGTCATCAGTTCATCACTAATTTTTCGTAGGATTGATTTATCCCAGTTGCCCTGTTGTATGTTCCTTGGGGATGATTCAATTCTATAGATCGTGCGAACTGAAAATAGTAGGTACCTAATATTTTTTTATACCTGATGTTAAGTGACGATAAGGCCGAAACTGAGAAACTGGCTATCTTACCTCTAACTGCAGGAACACAACAATTGTTTAATTGTTTTTATGGAGTCAGACTTAGATAAGATGATGGTAGCTAGCCAGGCGGACTTGAAATAAGCCCTACCACCAACCAAAACGAGTAAAAATTGTACCCCGCTCATGGGAATCAAACAGGACCCCTACGTTTTACACGTGTTGGCGAACCAAATAAGCCCCAAAGCATGTTTAATTGCTTCCACTTTACTGAAAGCTTCTAAAGTTCAATTTCATAGTTCCATCCACCAATATTGCTTGTATCAATATTCGAACGAAACAATCAAAACAGGATTCCCGAGAATACTTCCCTGAGAGAAACGAAGTTGTATACTCAATTTGTGTTTTAAACATAGCTTTTAGTCATTATTTAGTTAGAAAGCTTAGCTTACCGTCGTCTGAGGGATATCTTCTAATTAAAAAGAAGTTAAAGTCACAGAATTGAATCTAACTTTTGGGATAGGCTGAACCTAATTCAATCAATGAATGTTTGCTATTTTGTTGGAATCGTCTGAAATGTTTCATTCGTAATAAAAAGCCGTTTATGATTTGCATTTTGTCTTTAAATTAATACAGATCGTGTAGTAATCACATGATAATAGAGTGTTCTTGCAAATTCTATACTTATATATTTTTGAATTGTAATATTTTTTCGTTAAATGAAATATTATGCAACTGTTGCAATAGGCTAATTAGGTATTTATTTACATTGGTGACTAAAGCCGCACAACTTTAGCCGCACGGCGTAAATCGACCGAGTAAATGGCAATTCCGCCTAGGCCGCAGGTGACTGAACAAACTTATCTGATCCGGTGGCCAAAACTGGAACGACTGTAGAGGCGGATTCCCCGAAATTATTTTTCCCTATTATTTTAATTTCCATTCGCTTTATTCCCCAAACTTTTTTTTAACCAATTGAACAATTTCCTAAAGCATTTTTCCACATAATCATGAATTTCTAGTCATTTTCGATACCAAAAGGCATTTTTACCCATGGAAATTTTTTCCCAATCTTATAAATTGCCAGTCGCATTTTTTCAAAATGGGCACTTACTAGATCAATATTATATGCGCCATATCGCGAACTTCGTCGTATCGTGTGTTATTCTATGACAGGGATGGGCCATCGCCATTCTGGATGGCGAACCAATGTTTTGCGTGCGTCATCCAGCGTCATCGATCACAAAATTCGTTACGCGACGATTTGATGGCACGTTTATGACCTCATTAACATTTAGAAAAATTAAAAAATATTAAAAACACGACTGCCCTGCCAAAAAGGAACTAAAAAGTTAAACAACAAGTGTCATTGCAGTCGGGGGACCTTATTATTGAACAATTTTTGATCAAAGAGGTCCCCCGACTGCAATGACACTTGTTGTTTAACTTTTTAGTTCCTTTTTGGCAGGGCAGTCGTGTTTTTAATATTTTTTAATTTATTTATTTTTATTTCACACATTTTGGTGACATATTATATAGTTTTAGAATGTGCTCATCAAGGCCTTTCATTTGATGCCCATATTGTAATAATAGAAGAAAAATTTTTTTTTCTCATTTGAAAATGGCGTCTTACAGTCGCCATATTGATATTTTCTAAAAAAAATATAGCCAGTGTCACTCCGGATGTTGTAACGATTCTAACGATACCCCATTTATCCAAATCAGTTCAGGCATTTAGAAGTTATGATGGAATAAAGAAACTCACATACCCACAAACATACATGAACCCTGAACACATAACACTCTTTTTGCTTTGGGCAGTCGTGTAAAAATTACACGTTGATACAAAATGGTTCGGTCCACGACTGTTTGTTTGTTTGTTACGTCTTCACGTTTTAATTACTGGACCGATCATCATGAAATTTTGCTTTGCATTAATGTTCTCAGGGGTACAGAGAAGGAAAGGACATAGGGTTTCAACCCGAAAAGCAGTATTGTTCCCGAGGGATAGCAAAAAAACTTTCCACGCAAACGAAATCGCGGGCGACTTCATCTTTCCTCAACTCACATTGGTTTTATATCGTAGAACAGGGACAGCGAACCTTTATGTATCAACGTGCCATTTTTCTATGTTAATGTCTCATTAAGAGGTCATAGACGTGCCATCAAATCGTCGCGTAATGAATATTGCTATCGGCGACGTACCCAAAACATTGGTTCGCCATCCCTGTCATAGAAAATAAGACACGATACGACGAAGTTCGCGATATAGCGCATATTATATTGATCTAGTAAGTGCCCATTTTGAAAAAATGAGACTGGAAATTTATAAGGTTGGGGAAAATTTTCGATGGGTAGAAATGCCTTTTAGTATCGTAAACGGCTAGAAATTCATGATAATGGGGAAAAATGCTTTAGGAAATTGTTCAATTGGTCATAAAAAAGTTTGGGGAATAAAGCGAATGGAAATTAAAATAATAGGGAAAAATAATTTCGGGGAATCCGCCTCTACAGTCACTGGAACTACGTTATTACATATTGTTACCTAGGTTACGCCATCAACTACATAGTCGACAGCGACGCCATCACCTGCGATTCAATTTTGGAAGCGACTTGCTAGGTGACTAAAGTCGACCGTCACAGGCATAGAAATATAATGCCAAAGAACAGCAATGTCAATAAACAGGTGATCCGAAAAACGAATGTATAAATTATATTATACGTAAAAAATTACTTAAATACATAAAATATTACTATATTATGGCAAATGAAATTAATAAACTATGTTCCATACTGTTTTCTTTGTCAATAAACGGATAAATGTAGCGAAATTTGGTTTTAGAGAAATGTGTGGCAATATCTTATTTACCTGTGAAAAGTGTGATTGCTTGGATTGTTTCTTTTTGTCACATCACAATCACTAACAGAACAAGACACCATGGCACCTCATTTAAAATTCTAATCAAGATGACCAAATATTTCAAAAAAATTGTGATTGCTCTTTTGCTAGGCGGGACGCTAGGGGCTCTTACTGTAAAAAATATTGGCACATTGTCACTTGATCCTTTGTCTCTTTTTTTCATGGACCGTGTCCGTATAATGTTAACTTCTCTTTTCCACGCTTTGTTGGTCTTCTTCAGCTAGATAGCCCATAAAGTAACCACTCACTGTCAGGCTTGTCATGTTTTTAAGCACTCTTTTAGTATGTAAAATCATACTAAGCAATCTATTATTTCTGTAGCATCTGAATACATTGTTCCCATTTCATACCTCATTCGGAGTAGTATAAAAGCTACTTTCGTCAAAAACTGGCGTTCATATTTAAACTGCACGCGAGCGAAAGAGCACAAGACAAGCCTAAGTATCATCTCTCATTGTTTTCGGCAATTCGCAACCGCAGCTGTACTGGGGTGAAAAGTCCGTGCGGAAAAAGAATGTGCGATATTTTTTGAAAAAGACTTTAATAACTCACTTACATAAAATAAATCTTCGTCACCAAACCTTAATTAAAATATAGTTGGTATAATTTAAAAAAAAATTAAGCAACAGTAGATTTTCCATTATAAATAAAACGAGACAGTGGACTTAAAGCTGTTATAACGTGTAACATTATTAATGGCTCAACCAAAATATCTATGGTAGATAGAGAGAGACCATCAAACTGAACAACTACTACTATGGGACCAGCTCTGAAGTCGCGAAAAAAATCAGCTGTTTCATACATTTTCATATTTTCATTATTAGTTTTTCTATGGAGCAGTAGATTTTTTCGCGATTTCATTCTTGGTCCCATGGTAAAGTTATTTCACTTTGATTGTCTCTATCTACCATATTCTGGTTTAACCATTAATTCTGTTACACGTTGTATAATTTTATATCTTTAATGCATGAAGGTAGGTTATCGTAATTACATAACATTACATTTTAAGTGACCAATAAAGTAAGTCAGTCAGTTTTTTTGACCGAGCGAGTGCGAAGCGCGAGCAAAGCGCTGCTTCAGCTTGGGCAAAAATTTCTTGGTCAAAAATGATTGGTCCTGGTCAAATTGGTCAAAAATGATTTCATAATATGTCTGTCCAGCTATCCGCTGGCCTGCTGTCCCGCTGTCAGGCTGTCCGTTTGTTCTCCTCTAAAGGTCGCGCTTCTCAACCGATTTTTGGAGAAATTTTGTAAGCAGGTTCATTATACTATAATTTTTATGTCGATTCGGTTTTTGGAAAAAAATAAATTATCAAAATTTGTAGTGCTATCGAGATTCCAATAGAAATAATAAAATAATACCTACCAAACAGCACGTAGTGCTACTTTTGTAAAAAAAAAACTCGTGGCGACATCTATTAGATGAATTTTAAAACAACTTAAGAAACAATTTGAGCTACTTTTTAACGTACAAACGCGAAGTCTACAGCTCACTGAGCCACTATTTTTAGTTCAGTAAAGTTACGGATTCGCAAAACATTAAATGCTAATAAGCTGTAATTTTAATATCTGACTTTGATGTGATTATTAAACACTAATATTTACGAATCCAACAAAATTTACGAATCATACAAAAAATACAGCGTAATTGTTACTTTTTTTGTTGGATTTGTATTCACAATCAAATTTTAGTTACAAATCAGGCAAAAAAGTAAAGAAATTTTGTAATTAGCAATTTTGCTAAAGCAACTAAATAAATAAATATTTTGGTCAGTAAAGTAAAAAAAAATTGTCAAAATTTGTTGGATTTATTTACAAAATGACAGCTAGCATTTTAATCCAACGATCAAAAGAAGAAAGACCGCTATTGCAAATTATTTCTTTTTCGTCATACTATTAATTTTACTGAACTATTTCTCAATATTCGTAACCAAGTGATATAAAAACAAAACTTCAAATTATATAATAAAAGACACATATTCTTGCCGTGTTGCCTTTAAAGGGATGTGCAGCCGTTCCCACGGTCGTGAGCTTTCATTCCTGCTGCGTCTAACAAGTGCAACTTATGTCAATACCACTGTCTGCTTTGCGACTTAATTAACTAAAACAATACGGCTTTTTCGCTGTGTTTTTCCCGCTTAAGTGCATCGCAATTTCGAGCTGTTTCGGTCATTTTAAGTTGGAAGCGGTGTGTTAAAATTGTGGGTAAGTTTGGTTGCATTTTCTAAGACTGAATACCTACTTGATGGTATTATCGTGTGTTTTGTAGTTCCTTACTGACTGGTATAGAATATAATATTAACCGGTGAACAAATATAAACTTGCTTACGCTTGACCAGATTATCTGATCGTAGACTTTATTAATGCATTATTTTGTAGTAACCAACTTTTCGTAGGAATATGCCTTTATATATATCGAAATGGTGTTCTATTCTATCCAGCAAACATTCGGCTACCAATTATATACTGACTAGCAGCTGGCCGCGGTTTCGCCCGCGTGGTTCCCGTTCCCGTGGGAATATCGGGATAAAAGGTATTTTATGTTTTAATCTAGGCTATATACCTACTATCTGTGTGCCAAATTAAAACCAAATCCATTCAGTAGTTTTTGCGTGATTGATGAACAAACATCCAAACATCTTAACATCCAAACCCACAAACTTTCACATTTATAATATTTATATACTGATTAAAAGCTGATTGGATTATATTCTTTGAAAAAAAAATACACTTTTGACTTCTTCTTATCGAATGAGGATTAGTGGCCACCAGTGATAGAGTTTATCAAGCCGCCTGTAAGGCATCTATCAGATGACAACAGCCAATCGTGCCCTCTGAAGCACGGAAGTGCTCAGTTGTCATGCCACTTAACGGTCACCCATCCGACACCTGGCCGGACCGGGCGTTGCTTAACAAACGTGATCGAGTATGATCAGTCTGTCAAGGTCCGCCATGAGCGCTTCAAACAACTGCAACACTTTTGAAAAAATATATAGCATATAGTAGGTACTAAAAAAATTGTAAGTCACTATATGGCTTTTCATAAGAGCTAACTTATGAAAGGTAAGAGTATTTTTATGATAAATTCTATCTATTTTTAAACTGACACATGGCGAATAGTCACAGTGAATTCGTCAGTAAACTCCAGAAGTTGGCTGTTACAGCATTCGGACAATATCAAATTCAAATAAAATCAGTTAGCATTTTATATACCTACTTACTTATGAAAAATACCTTTTAGGAATAAGCTCGTTTGTATAGAAAACCATATCGTGGCCCCGATTTTCTTTTGAGTAGGTACTTTTTTTGGCTTCCATTGATGTAAGTATTTGTAAAACAAAATTAAAACACACAAGATGAATAAAGGCAATGTCATTTATTTCGCGCTCTACAAAATCTAAGAAACCAACTAAATCGCAAAACAACTGCAATTTGCAATTGCATTCCGGTTCTAAAATATTCAAATAAGTGAAATATTTACAACGAACGATCTCTCTCGACAGTACACGCTTTCAGACGCTAAATTAAATCGTATACTGAATGCAAGTTGTTAAGTTGCGCCATTTGAATTCCACTGCGTATTGCATAGTTAAATTATATTGATTTAAGGAATCAACTTTGTACAGTAATTTTAAAACGTCTATGGAAACAACAAAATATCGAAATATTCAGGAACAACCAAAGTGATCAAAATTATTAGAAAGTGTTGAAATAAAATGACAACTACAGTTCTAACTACAAGATAGAATGATCAGAGGGCCTAGCTAAAGTAACATTCGCTAATCTTCGTTGTCGCTTCGCTTTCGAAACATGTATGGGATTGACATAAGGTTTCGTTAACAATCGAATTTTAAAACGTCAAATCCATACATGTTTCGAAGTGAAGCGATAGCGAAAATTTTTAAATGTTACTTTGGCGAGGGGGGCTGATGTTCGTTCGAGTTACAGATGTTAAGAAGGCTATATAGTATAAAAAATAGATGTCGCACAAGCAAAGAAGGTCACAATTTAATCAAATAAGTAGGTACTTAAAAGTGCAATGTGACTAAAAAGGCTAATTTCATTCTAGTACGTAATCTTTCACTGAATGAGTGAAAGCACCCAATAACCTTTGTGCATCGAATATTAATAAATTAAAAGAAGTTATCTAGACTTTCACTATGTGCCTGAAGTATAAACTATCTTTGGGAGCAATTTGCAAAATCAATTCTGACCCAAGCTCTTTCAACGCCTCTGCAATGGAGATTAGCAACAAAAGTTTGGACTATACAAAGCACTAGACAGGTTGATTTTAAAAATGGAGGGCTTTTGCATGTAAGCTTGTTCACACTTTAAGCTATAACATACAGCGACAAATCATCTTACTGGATAAATCTTTTCCTTTCAGCATCAGCGATATATCGCAGTGTATCGCATATATCGTCGTGGAGATCCTTGGGGAGGCCTACACCCAGCAGCGGGTATCGTGTGGCTGATATGATGATATATCGCAGTAATCAATTTATTAATCAATCAAAATCTGTGTCAAATATCAACGCTGAGATTAATTGAATCACAAAAATAAATAATTTGCATTTATACAAGTACAAAGTAACTACCTACTGTAGACTAATTCACTGCTGTATATTATGGCAAAACGTTGTTATTTTACCACGTTTTTTCATAAAAATCTTTACTTAAATCACAGTTGACATCGAGTCAAAAACGTTACTACAAAGCTAGAACTTTTAGGGGTTAGTCTAAACAATGTTTTTTTTAGAATGTATTTAATAATTACCTGTTCATGAAGCTGCCTAACACTTTTCATAATGCTAGGGCACCGGTATTCTTTATTGATAAAAACACCATAAAAGAACTGATAATAACATGAAGGGATTCTTGCAGGAAATTAGAGAAAATAGCTTATCAATGTTGAAAGATCTTATCATTTTCTCAGGCGGGATAGATAAAAGATCTTATTAGTTTATGCGATGTCTACTTTTAGTTTGTTTTAAATATGTAATTGAGGAGCTCAGTGGCCCAGTGGTTTCGCGCCTGGCCCAGCGATTGCGGAGGTTAAGCAACGTTCGCAAGGGTCGGTCATGGGTGACCAAAAAATTATTATCTCGAGCTCCTCCGTGCTTCGGAAGGCACGTTAAGCCGTTGGTCCCGGCTGCAAATGCAGTCGTTAACACCCACCAATTTGCATTGGGCTCGCGTGATGGTTTATGGCCCGTCCACTTTATCCACCCATAAGGAAGGCCTGTGCCCCAGCAGTGGGGACATTACAAATGGCTGATGGACATGTCATTTAAAGGACCAGGGGGCTTATTGTCTAATTTCAAAATCTATCCCAATCGCTTTGGATGTCCTCAGGATGTGATACATTGATGATTCTTTTTGGCACAATTAAAATCTTACCAAAGAAATGTAGCAATATGTCACATACATCTGTGAAATGAAAGCGATTGCGATAGATTTTGAAAAATAGACAATAAGTAGGCAGGTAATATGTCATCGAATGCAATAATGTTAGTTCAATTAAAAATGTCGATGAACCACTTATTTTCGTGTACCCTTCATATGCCGTTAAATACAGATTAGTACGAGTAACAATGTAAATGTTAAAAAAACCATTATACAAAAAAATACAAAATACAAAATTATTTATTCAGTAACAGGAGATTACAAACTTAAAATGAATAATGGGATCGCCCGTTAAGTGCAGAGCACTTGTGTTGGGAATCCCGCTCCTCCATAACGAATATGGTACACAATTAGTTCTCCAGGATAAGTACTAAATAAAATGCATGACAACAAAAAAAAAAGGAAAGAATAATGAAAATTAAATGAATGAATACAAAGTAAAAACGTGTGTGTGTGTGAGTGTGTGTGTGTGTGAGTGTGTGTGTGTGTGTGTGTGTGTGTGTGTGTGTGTCTGTGTTCTTAAATTACTATTTTTACAGTCAGCAAAAATGAACCATTCAATCTCACAAGTTTCAGGTACCTTAGGAAATTTAACAATCAAACAAAGCCTCAGTTTCGTCATAAGTCATTGTTCGTAACAGCTCTTTAATTGAAGATTTGCATTCCCTTTTATTCATAGGATAAATTACTAGTTTTTTATTTAATGCATTATATAAGTTAGCCGATTGGCGGCGGAATTGTCTCCTAGCAAAGACAGAATTAGTTCTGTCTAGTGGAGCCACAGCAAAGTTACGCCTCTTAGCTAGTTTTTGGGGGTCGTATTTTAAGGTTTTGTGTAATCTTAGAACAGAGTTAAGAATATATAGTTGTCTAACCGAAAGAAGATCACAGAGACTGTACAAGCTAGATGTTGGAAATCTGTATGGTTTAAAGTGCATTACTTTTAGAAGGGATCTCTGAACTCTTTCTAGTTCTAGAAACTTAGTTTTAGTGGCACCTCCCCAAACCGGAATACCATAAACGATGATTGATTCCACCAGCGAGATATAGATTTGTTTTAAAAGGTTTTTATCAGCAACATGCCTCAAGTTCTTAAAAGCCCATATCATTTTGCGCGTTCTGGTCATAATGAGTTCCAGGTGAGCATGCCAGGACAGCCGCTGATCAATCACCACCCCAAGATATTTGATGTTTTGTACTTTTTTAATGATATTACATGGGCAATCACCGACAGTATTATCACAGTTATGAATTTTTAATTGGAAATCGGGTCCAGGTTGCGTATTATCATATTTAGCAAATGCAATATAATGAGTTTTACTTATATTCAAAGTTAAGAGGTGTGTTTTTAACCAGCTAGCTATCTCGGCAAGTCCTTTTTCTGCAGTTTGGCGTACAGAGTTCCATGTTGGTCCAGTGAAAACAATAGCCGTATCGTCTGCATAAGAGTAGACTTGACCGTTTTGAATTTTGATGTTGCATAAGTTGTTAATGTATACTAAAAAAAGTGTTGGACCCAACACGCTTCCTTGTGGGACTCCATAGGAGACCACGGACTGTTCACTGATGTATTGACCAATTTTGACTGCTTGCGTACGATCACTTAGGTAGTCAGTAAGCATTGCTAGAGGAGTTCCTCTGATGCCAATATTTTCAAGTTTGTGTACCAGAATGGGGACAGAGACAGTATCAAAGGCTTTTTTCAAGTCTAGAAACACAGTGATACATTTATCGCCATTGTCCACTTCTTTAACAATATGAGATGTCAATGCGATAACTGCATCTTCAGTTGAGATTCCATGCCGGAAGCCAAACTGTGATTCAGATAATAAGTTAATTTTCTCTAGGTAATTTATTAGTCTCTTATTTATTAATTTTTCTAATATCTTTGAAATAGTAGTAAGAACTGAGATAGGCCTATAATTCGAGACATCTGCTCTGTCACCACTCTTGTACACAGGGGTTATAATTGCCTGTTTTAGAGCAGCAGGAAAAACACCTTTCATGAAACACAAGTTAGCCAGGTGAGAAATTACAGGTACAACCAGTTCATTAGCCATTTTAAGAAAGTGAGTAGATATGTTATCCCAGCCCGGGGCGCTCTCAGATTTAAGACTCATTAAAATTGAATGGACCTCTTCGGGGTCAGTATCGAGAAGCACAAAAGAAGATATTTGGGAGCATTGGGAACTATTTGCATCGGTGTTATGTGTATTTGTATCCAAAATAATTTCCTCAGCCAATTTCTGACCAATGTTTGTGAAAAAATTATTGACTATATTAACAGAGTTTTCAGGTGATGAGTGATTGTTTAATAATTCAGAATTTTTTGTTTTATCTCTATTACGGTATGTTATGTTGTTTATAGTTTTCCATAGATTTTTAGGGTTATTGCTATTTTTAGACAAGAGTTCTCTTTCGTATTTACGCTTTGAGTTTTTTATTATGTTGTTGCAATGGTTACGATATCGCCTATATGTTATTTTAAGAATTTCATTATGAGGGTCACCACGAAGTTTTCTTTGCATGTTGTTGCGATTTCGGATACATCTGAGAATACCTAAAGTGATCCATGGTTTAATCGTACGTTCTTTGCTCGAAATTAGTTTTGTAATAGTATTGTCAAGTATGCACGTTCTTATTTTATTAATCAATTCCTCGATAAGAGACGTTGGATCATCATATGATAGTAAGATTGTGAAATTATTTTTCTTTAGGTCAAGTAAGGCTTGCTCGAAATTAGTAACAGTTTTTACTTTGAGACTTAAACTCTTTTGTTCAGAAGTAGACAACTTTAAAAACACCATTTGATGGTCAGTAATAGTTGCGTCGAGTACTATAATATCAGCTGTGTTATTATTTTTATCTAATTTTAAATTAATATGATCAAGGCAATTTCTTCCTCTAGTGGGCAAAGTATGGCCCGGGAGAAGACCATGCATAGCCAGCATATTAAGGTAAGATATTCTATTAGTGCGTTGGTAAGGTTGGTCATCAATGTTATTAATTATATTTATGTTTATGTCCCCAGTTATTACAATATTATAGCCAAAGTAAGATTCGCTTTGCCATATTACTGTACAACAAGCCTAAACAGCCAACGTCGATCGTCGCCTTCCCGTCTAAAGTGACGGAAAAGAAAAAGAGGTCACTGAAAAAAAATAACGACCAACGTCAGCCGTTGCGCTCTTTAATTACGTAATGGTTTTAATAATACTAGCTCTAATGAAGCCGCTAATTTAAGAATCATACCGTGGGGACTCGGAATTAAAAATAAATTTATAGTGAATGTAAATTCTTAATTTGAATTTTCATGGGTGGTGCTGTAAAGGCGGCCATTTGGCGAGAAAGTTGGTTTTATTCAACTTTTTTCTTCAAATTAATGAGGTTTTTATGCGCAGTTATTTTATTTTATTTTGTTTATATCTTTAAGTTTACTGCTTTGACTGTGTGATCATGGGTTAACAGGATTCTGTTCGACTCTGCCGTCTTTTCAATTTTCGATATAATATTTTAAGTATAATCCATAGGTACTTATAAACTTATAAATAGTTTACAGTGTCTTCATACGAATACAATATTTGTCAGAATACATAAGGGATTGAGTTTTTATTAAGAACAGAAAATAATTGAAAAAGATTATGCATTACAAATATAGTGCAATGGAGAGAGCCATGCTCGGCGTTTCCCTACGTGATCGAATCAGAAACGAGGAGATCCGCAGGAGAACTAAAGTAACCGACATCGCTCGAAGGATTGCTCAGCTGAAGTAGCAATGGGCGGGACACATAGCGAGAAGAACCGATGTCCGTTGGGGCGGAAAGGTTCTGGAATGGCGACCGCGCACCGGACGATGCTCCGTGGGTAGACCCCCGACAAGGTGGACCGACGACCTGGTGAAGGTCGCGGGAAGCCAGTGGATGCAGGCAGCGCAGGACCGATCGTCGTGGAGATCCTTAGGGGAGGCCTTTACCGAGGGGCCCTCCTTTGAATCACTCGATTGGCGTCGAGCGCTCGTTTCTACTGATTTTCGTTCGACATATAGCTCAAACGTTCGAAATAGAGTCATATGTCGAACGAAAATCAGTAGAAACGAGCGCTCGACGCCAGCCGAGCGATTCAAAAATAGGGCCCCAGCAGTGGGTGTCGTGCGGCTGATATGATGATGATGATGATGATGCATTACAAACAAGACGACTGATTTCGTCTGACACATTAAGCTTACAAATATCAAATAAAAGATGTAACATTATAAATTTAATTCTTACAAAAAATGAAATTAAGAAAGTGATACGAGAGTTTAAAATTATAATTTCGTTTCTAATAAAGCTGAAGCCAAATGGAATACTTAAACAGATAACATTGCTAAACATATAAATGCTTTAACACCAAAAGTTTACGTCACATCAAATACATCAACACGAAATATTAACGCAAATTATAATCTGTATATTCAAGACTGTCTCTCCTCTCATTTACACCAGCTTACCTCCTTATTACATTTCCAGCTGTGGATTTATTTCCTTGAACGTCAAGCGTGAAGCTTAGTCGAATCCCCTTAAATTAAATCCTAAGCATGATAAATCTGCCGCCATTAAAATATTCAAAACGTTGTTCATAAAGGACTTAAGTGTGACTCGTTAAAATCCAAACTACGGTCTTTTTGTAATCTACTTGATTGGGGTTTATTAGGAACATTGGAAGATCGATTTGAATAAGTAATTCGAATCGCGAACGGATTTGATAATTTCGACCGTGGATTTGAGTTAATGCCGACGAATTAAAAGTTCGTTTCGAAACGTTTCGGTTAATGAGGGAAGCCGTTTTACCCTTTTTGTTGCAATAACGATTTGGAGAGATTTGTCTTTAGTTATTTTTCTTTTTGTTACATATGTAGAGTGACCGTGACCTTTTAACACTGTGTGACTTCATGCATTTTGGTACTTTCGTTATGGTGCTTCTAAGCTGGCAACATTTCCCGGCGATATGTGGCTGCATCATTGGCAATTAATTTCTCGGTCATTACAAAAAAGTTTTTGAGCAATCAATGGCTGGGAAACTAATGGCTCGGTGGTTGCCGGCAACTGTATGGCCGGTGATTCAGACTCCTACGGGATACACATGCGGGCAACAATCGAGCATACTTCATGTCGCGTAGAAAAGAATACACTTTGCCATAACTATAGAGAGCGACTGAAACAACAATGGAACATGCAGTGATATCGAGAGCTCAGCGGTTGTTCGGCAACCTATCAAAACAATGTCGGCCATACGTGGTGGCCATACCAAACATGTTTGGCTATATGGTCGGGATATTACGGCAATATTACATAGTGTGTTTGGTATTGCTGAAAATGTGGCAGGCCACTGTGTGGCAGCCACATATGGCCGGGAAATGTTGCCCGTTTAAAGCACCTTAAAGTCCTATGTTTTGTAAGAAACAGCTGATATTTTTTTCGCGATTTTCATTTCAGAAAGACATATTGAAAATCTATTTAAATAAAAATGAATCCCTGAAATGTACCTGAGCGCATAACTTTAGAATGAATGCACCAACTTAGATTTTTTTTTGTGTGTTTACTATTATCGGGAAAAGGTTTGTAAAAAAGAAAATTTTAAAGAAATTATACGAAAAGATGTAAAAATCCTTAGAGCAACGCCGGCTTTTGTATCTAAGGAAACCCGTGTTGCTCAAGTAAACATTTTTTTCGCTTTTCCGTCATAGAAAATAAATCACCGAAATAAATGTAAGAGCATAACTTTTGCGTCGTTTTAAATCGCAATAATGACAAATGTATGGCACCATCCGTGCGAAGCCGGGGCTGGACAGCTTGTTTCATAAAATAAAATAAACATTAAGTACTTGTTCATCATGTATTTATGATGTAAGCTTTCAGTAAATAAACGTGTTATCGAAATTGAAACTAGTATAAACCAACATTCAAATTACTATTCAAATAACGGCGTGAACAAACGGTGCGCATGAACAGACAAACATTCTATCAATTTGTGCATGTTATGATATCTAAACCCAAATTACCTATCAATGTCGATGATAAATTTGACGTTAAAGCTTCAATATATTTGCTGTTAGATTTCATTGATGATGCTTATTTTAAAAGGTGTATTAAAACACTTTCGTGAAATACAACGCGTATTTTATTATTACTAAATTTTAAAATATGATTTTTAACTTACCTAATTTGGTTTTTTATTTTTATGAAATCTTTCCCCAGGAGAGAACTGTAAAGGTGTCGAAACGTTGAAAAAAAAATGACTGACTCGCCAAAAACGAACTAAACGTTAAAATAACCGAAGAAAACATAAATTTTTCACATTAAAAAATGTGTCATACAGCCGAGTTTAGACTTTAAAAAAAATTAAAACTACATTCTCTTGAATAATATGCAACACTTTTGACTACTGATACATTTTCTAGAACCTACCTAAGACTTCAAAACCTTTGCCTACGACTGGTTGGTGATCAGGGTAGTACTTATCTGTCTACACTATCACAAAATACTTAAAAAAAACAATTTGCAATTACTATCATAGCCGCACAACATATACTGCAGGGTATAGGCCTCCCCCAGGGATCTCCACGACGATCGGTCCTGCTTGGCCCGCATTCAGCGGCTTCCCGCGATCTTCACCAGCTCGTCAGTCTGCTTTGTCGGGGCCTACCCACGGAGCGTCCGTCGTCGTCCAAAAAAAATACCACCAACACTTAAATAATATTCAGTAAGTAATCCATTTTCAATATTGAGGTAAGTACCTTTTATATTTCACACAATAGCAAACCACGGCCGTCAAACGAATGCAATTCCGATAATGGATGCCAATAAATCAAACGCACTCACAAAGAGAAATATCAGGAAAATATTTACTAAAACAATAGTAGAACAATGTTATAATACAGATAGGTATTTAGTTTCGATGCCGACTCCATTGAATTCTATGTTTCTCTTAAGAGATCGAGATGTCTGTGATAGGCGGAGCAAAAAGCTTTAAAAAGAAATTGACTAAACTATGCGAACTTTAATAAAGAAATCAGATTTAGCTTCTTTTTAATATATATTTTTAAATTTCCATAGTTATTAACGTTATTAGAATAAACTATACCGGGATTTACACCATTTATTTTACCTGTTTATTTTTGAGACTTCGATATTTCGGCGCAGTTGCATGCGCTATGATCACGGCAGAACCGCAATTATAGCGCTTGCAACTGCGCCGAAATATCGGAGTCTCAAAAATAAACAGGTAGGTACATGTTGTAAATCCCGATATAGTTTATTCTAATAGCTTATTTTTTGTTAAAATATTGATAGTTTACAAGTTCTGATTTTTTGTTTCCAGAAAATCGCTCTAAAGTTGAAAAAATTTCGCACCAATCAAATAGCCCGGTACCCGTCGATATAATAAATACTTACGGTAATCGTAGTATTTTTTCATATCAATATTGTGTTACTAAATACAACACTGATATAAATCCGAAGTACTGATTAAATTGATACATAGTGCTATGTAATCAGTACCTCGGATTTTAATAATGAATACGGAATAACCCGTCTATACACGTTGTGAAAATCTCCAGTTTTTTTTACTTAAAACGACAAAAGTGACAGATAAATAAAATAATTTATTCGATCGGAAGTTAATACTTGGTATTTAATGGTAAACTAACATACCAATCTAAATAAATAGTTATGGCTCAAGAGTAATAAAGCGAATGATAAGAAATCAGCCATAAACGCACGTTATCGCTCCGCTTATCACTAAGAGACAGTTAAATGTCTCACATAAATTGTTGTGTCCGAGATAGGAAAATTCTCATAATACCGTTAACGTCAAAGTGTTTTCAGCAAATAATTCAAAAGTTTAAAAAAATCCAATAAACAAGCCATAATTGAAAATGCGGTTTTTGTAATTACAGCAGTGGAGAAAATTAACTGGTGTAACGGGGCGGCGTACGGGGAGTGAAGAAAGACGAAAGGTAAGAGAATGAGTAGAGGTTTATTGGGTACTGATAAGTACGGAAACAATGGATTTTGTACGATTAGCCTGAGTGACTAGACTACTACGTAAGGGCGGATTAAGGTGAGACACCGAACAGGTTAATGGATCCTGAACTTTGTACTGCACCCAGAAGTAAACCACCGCTTTAGTAGCTCCCTACTGGATTCGATACAAAATAAAATATTAACAGAGGTCTTATAGAACTGCGTAACACACTCGATACCGCGATTCAGAACGGTACAGCGCCATCTAGTAACTACATTAGGAACTATATATGGCATACAAATGTTTAGTTCAATGATGCGGTTATTCATGTTTATAAAATATTATGTCGTGTTACACTGGTATATATATTTGCATTTGTGCATTACATTAAATGGTTTTCGGTGCATGTATTTTTCGAATAATACCTCTTCACTTTTCAATAATACATACAGTTAATTAAAATTTACCGTAATATATCATAATTGAATCATACATTTTAATTAAGCTTATTCTCTTCGTGAATAACTATAAAACAAACAATAAATTATAACATAACATAACTTTTTGTAAGTAAAGATAAGTTATTTTCTAAAAAAATATATTATCATGGTATTGCTCCTGCGATTTCGATCGCATGGAATTCCTTTCTCCTCCTACCTCTCGTAAGAATTATGTTTTTATTTTTCATAGAAATTTCATTTGCATTTTACAAAATACTGCTTAATCAGTCAGTACAATGGATTTTGACTCATAAATCACCATATCATCCTTACTAATATTATAAATGCAAAAGTAAGTTTGTTTGTTTGTTACGTATTCACGCCAAAATTACTCAACCGATCATCATGAAATTTTGCATACACGTTCTCAGGGGCACAAAAAAGACGGTATCTTAAATCCAGAAAATAAGGACTGTTCCCAAGGGATACTTAGATAAAAACAACTGTCTACGCAGATGCAGTCGCGTGCGGCCGCTAGTAACATGACATATTTCGATGGTCATGCTCATGCTACAGTGGTTGGATGTTTTTTTATCTTCTTCTTCGTCATTTCGCTCTTGGCAGAGCGGTCGTAGTCATGTTGAGGCGTTCACGTCGGTGGTAGAGGCGGACATAGCTTTCCGCACGATCTCCCGCCATCTCTCCCGGTTGGCAGACTGTCTGGCGCAGTCAGATACGCGATGTTCCACTGCAGATTTCACTTGGTCAGTCCAGCGCATCGCTGACCTGCCACGTGATCTGGTTCCCTTTACTTTGTTTTTTATAGGTAGATTATAATTGTGCCCTTAATGCACTAACCTTCACGGGAGTGCCACAAATCGTTCAGTAGCGAACTCACAATTTGTCTTGCCGTACAGTTCCACTGCACCGGACCGGAATGGAACTCAACAAAAGAGTCCGGTACACCGGCCAAACTTGAATAAAATCAATAATATTTATGTAACTTTGTACGGATATTGCATTAGCAAAGTCAAAGTAAAATATAAACTGTCTCGATCGTATTGTAATCAAATTGGAATTGTGTCAGCTAAAATCGTACTTATTGAATGTAGTGTAGAAAATGTGATGGTTCAAATTACTTAAAATTAATTTGATGATGGATTTCCAAATTGTGAATTTACTTTTAATAATTATGCTTACCATACTACTTATACTTAATTGTTTTCAAGAAAATAAGTATAATAGCCATTTCTGGGAATAAGCATAGAGTAGATATTTTTTTTCTGAGAACACACCGCCACACTATCCTTATGGGCTATTTACATGGGTCGATTTTAGTCACCTGTGACGGTCAACTTTAGACACCTAGCAAATCGCTTGTAAAATTGAATCGCGAATTGAATTGGCGATAGCGTCGCTGTGTCGTCTATGTCAGGGGTGGCCAACAAGTCAGTCCGATTTGATGCAAGTTTTTACAAAGATTCCACGACTTGTTGAATTCATCCAGATAAGAGGAGATGATGATCATCAAAAAGCGCTGGATCCAAATTGGCTGTGTGAATTGCAAATTTATTTGCATTTGTGCGAAATTAATTGCAACTTGCGGATATTCTTGAATTTGATAAAACTACCGTCTAAAATGAAATAATCACCATGCGGTGCGACATAACAACAAATGCGGTGGTTTGTGGCATTATTAATTCTATTCTATTCTATAACATTGAAGACCATGCCAGTAGGTTTTACGAATTATATTTGTAATGAAAAATACCCCATTATAAGGAAAAGCTGTGAACGTTTGTATTCCTAACTTATTACACGAACATTTAAAAAGAAAATAATATAAATAATGGTATAAAGTTGACACATTAATATTAATTTTGATCTGTTCACCTTGCGTATACTGTAAACTTATGTTGGCTACTAGTAGACGACGATACTACTCTGCCGCAACACAGTTTTTTAACTAGTGCGGAGGGTAGCTGTCATTATCTGCTACCTCTGTTATTATACTACCTTCATTGTCAATGACAATATCTTTGTGAATAGACAAATAAAGTTATTATTTATTCCTGTTGTGGACTTGAAAGTTTCCTACATGAAAATGCTAAAAAATAAAAAAAAAACTTTTAATACATTTAGTGTGTGCGGTGCTTAATGTGCGATGGTAGTCCGGTTCAAACGTCTAAAATGAAAATGCTGTAAGTCGATCTCAATAGGTCAGGATTTTTAAAATAGATCGCAGCCCTAGGCAAGTTGGCCACCCCTGGTCTATGTAATCGATTACGTAACCTAGGTAACAATATGTAATAACACTAAGTTCCGGTTTTGGCCACCAGATCATATAAGTTTGTTCAGTCACCTGCGGCCTAGGCCGAATTGCCATTTACACAGTCTATTTTCGCCGTGCGGCAAAAATCGTGCGGCTTTAGTCACTCGTGTGAATACCACATTATTAAAAATCATCAATAACTAATGTTAACACCTTAACAATTTTATAGGATGAGCGCAAAGCCTGTAATCACAGGGCTTATCGTTTACAACAGTCTGTTTTGTTTAATTACTGTTGTGCTAGGGTTCCCATGATATGTGTAAAAATCTGGACACAGATGTACGGGTGTACATTGAAGAACGTCATTCATTCAAGTCATGTGGCATTTTCACTCATTCCCAATCAATTTGCAAACCTAATTTGTATGACGTGGCGATTCGATTTTACAAGCGATTGTCGACAAAAAGCCTTAGTCGACTAGCAATTCGCGGGGAAATTGACCCGTGTAAACGTCCAATAAGGCATCAAAACAAATCTTTAGTAATGCAAAAAAAAAACATACAAAGCAATAACTTACACACAAAAATGGTAAAAACATGCAAGATACATTTACCACCCTGGTAGAAATGCAGATTTTGTTTAACATTGAAATTTAACCCTGGTTCAGGGGACTCACTCCGCGCTTAGACTTTTATATTAACCTACTACTCGTGGCTCACTCAGTCGAGTCAGTACATGAGAGATGTTGTATGTTGGTTGAGACACATCTACGCGACTCTTTTTTTATATTTTTAACCGACTTCATCAAAAGGAGGAGGTTCTCAATTCGATTGTATGTTTTTTTTATCGTTGTTCGCGCGTATCTTCGACATTTATGGACCGATTTTGATGATTCTTTTTTTGTTCGATTGAGTTTGCTTGCGAGATTGTCCCATTTATTTATTTTTTTCAAATCGGTCAAGTAGTTTTCAAGTAATCCTGAAAATACTATCATTTTGCATCAAAAACCTTGACGACTTTCTTATTTATGAACCGAATTAGATGATATTTTTTTGTTAGAAAAGGGATACCTTAGTGTAGTCTTTTCTAACCGACTTCAAAAAAAGGAGGTTCTCAGTTTGATCTGTATGTACGTATGTTTGTCCGCGATTATCTCACGTTTGGCTGAGTTGATTTTTTGACCTAAATAATATACCTAATGCAGAAGGTACTTACACTAAAAATAAAAAAATAAAAAATTGTTTAAAAAACAAAAAAACCGCCTTCAAAAAACCTGCCTATAAAAAGCAAGAAATAATATGCTTTAAGAATAAAAAGAAAAAGTGGTACTCCAGCCCCACCCGACTTCAATAGACGTGTTTTTATTATAACAATGATAATGCAAATCTAATGATTTGAATATTATTTCTTGCTTTTGGGTAGAGATTAAGACTGGATTAGAATTTTCATTGGATTAATTTAAGAGTTACTCTGTCCAAACTAATCCAGACGTATGGTAGCTCTAATTGTGCTGTACTTCATTTAATGGACATTTATCACGTCATTCAATACTGATTTACATTTGTTTTATGTAAATTAATTATCTGTTGGGTTATTATAATAATATGCTTGTTATTCTGGCTATAAATAATAGTATTCAATTTATTAATTCGTGAAACATAATAATATATCGGACTGCAAATGATGTTTTGCTGCTTTAACGCATATTTAGACTTAATTAGTGGTTTGTGTGGTTATTGAAATATTACTTATTGTCACTTATTGTCTAATTTTCAAAATCTATCGAAATTTCTTTCATTTGGCAGGTGGATGTGGGGGTGTCGTATGTGACATCGAACGTTGGCTTATCGAGTGTCGCGATATCGGCAACGGTGCATCGACTGTACGCAATATCTACGGTAGCCACATCGACAAGTACGTCGTATCGAATCTTGCAGCATCGAGGGACACGGCATTCGGTGCATATTAATAATTTGGGGCTTAATATATCGAAAATTTGTATTAATCTCATTAAAATAAAACCTATAAAATTATGAGTATTTAAATCCTATAATTAAATAAATACTCAAATATATCACGGCACGATTGTAGTTAAATGGAATAGAACGCAAATAAGTTCAACTACCCACATGTTTTGTATAAATTTGATAAATGTTTACCAAACAACAATTGTATAGGTTTTATTTTTTTTGATATATTAAGCCCTAAATTATTGATATGATGAAACTCCCTCGATGCTGCAAGTTTCGATAAACCGTACTTGTCGATGTGGCGTACCGTAGATACAGCGTACAGTCGATGCATTGTTGTCGTTATCGCGACACTCGATAAGCCAACATTCGATGTCACATACGACACCCGTGGATGTGACACATTTCTGCATTTCTTTGGTAAGTTTTTATTCGTGCCAAAAAGAAACATCAATGTATCACATTCTGAAAGCGATTGCGATAGATTTTGAAATTAGACAATTAGCTCCCTAGTTATACACAGATTATCTATTATGTTGTGTAATTACTTAGCTATTCTTCATTTTTCTTTTGTTTATTGCCAGCACAAAATGCGGTAGAGATGCGATCGTTGAGGAAAATATGCGGAGTAAAATTGAGTGATAGAGTGAGCAATGAGGTGATTCGTAAAAGGTGTGGTCTGAAAGATGATGATTAGCGACAAGAATTAAAAAGGAATGCTCCGGTGGTTTGGTCACTTAGAGAGGATGAATGAAAGGCGAACCACGAAAGAGATATTGTGCGAATGTGGAAGGAACGATTGCACAAGGGCGTCCCAGAAAAACCTACGCGGACCAAATAGAGGTTATTATAAAAAAGACCTGGTGTACGCAGTGACAAAAACCGCAGGGTATGTATGAAAAGATTGATGGATGTGAATGAAGCGAAAGAAGTGTGCAAGTATCGTGGCGATCCATAGTCTCTGCCTACCCCCATGGGAAACAGACGTGAGTGTATGTACCTATGTATGTATTGCCAGCACATTAACGTTTTCTGACACAATTGTTACTGGCGACTGCGAAAGAATGGACATCAATATTTTACTAGTGTGTGTGTACGTAAGGAGTTACAAGTTCGTCATGTGCTGATTTTGTACTTGTAATAAAGATTAAATAAATAAAATAAAAATTAATTAAATCTCATATCAATACTCTGAAGAATAAAGTCGACAATTTTCTAGTAAGTTATAATATTTACTGTCTTAAATTACCTACATCCATCCAACGTCCAAGTCTGGTAAAGCAAGCAGTCCAGTCATAGTGGAGCTTGGTGGCGTAGTGGTTTAGTGCCCGGCCCAGCGATTGCGGATGTTAAGCAACGTTCGCAAGGGTCGGTCATGGGATGGGTGACCAAAAAATTATTATTTTGCGCTCCTCCGTGCTGCGGAAGGCACGTTAAGCTGTTGATTCCGACTGCATTTGCAGTCGTTAACAACCGCCAATCCGCATTGGGCCCGCGTGGTTATGGCCCGTCCTCCTTATCTACCCATAAGGAAGGCCTGTGCCCCAGAAGTAGGGACATTAAAAAATGGCTGTTGGACAATCAGTCATAGTGCAAAGCACAGAACAAGAAAAAGTTGCGAAGGACGACACACACTAGAAAAGAATCTTAGTTTTGTATATAGGTACCTACATTTCACCCGCTATCTAAGTAATTATCTTAAACTCAACTCTTTACTGTGATTGGATGTTCAAACCTTAATGACTCAATCCTTATTTAACCTTAATAACAGTACCCTAACAGAAAATAAACCAACGCTTAACAATTTGGGTACATTTCATTTCCCCTAAAAGTATTATGCAAATAACTGATATTGAAGCAAAATTAACTGAAATAGAACAGCCACGTATTCAAAATCTTTATGCTTCATAAAGCGGGCCACTCGCCGTACGATTGTACGGATTCGGACTTGATAATACATTTTATGCGATTACTTCCCGAGATGAATTTGGATCGCGTGTTTTATGGCCTGTATTGAGATTCACTGTTGTGTAGAATATAATGTGAAATTGAGTTGATAGTTCCCGTTTTTAGTTTTCTGTTTCTGTTGCTGCCCGCGACTTCGTCTGCGTGGAAAGGTTTTTTGCTATTCCTCGGGAACTATACTTTTTTCAGGATGAAAGGTACCTCTATATCTTTTTTGTACCCCTGACAACGTGTATGTAAAATTTCATGATGATCGGTTAATTAGTTAAAACTTGAAGGCGTAACAAACAAACAAACAAAGTATTAAGACTTTTAAAATTCTGAAACAGGAAACGTTCCTTTTTCGCCAAAGTGTCTTTTTTTTGAGAACTGTTTGTTGTTTCTTGATGAAAGGTACCCTATGTCCTTTTTAGGGTTCCGTAGCCAAAATGGTAAAAAACGGAACCCTTATAGATTCGTCATGTCTGTCTGTCTGTCTGTCCGTCCGTAGGTCACAGCCATTTTATTCCGAAAGTATTAGGATTACACAAATGAAAGTAGTTAGTAGGTAGATGTATTCTGTGAACCGCTTTACGATTTTGACATAAAAATAAAAAAAATAAAAGATTAAGGAGGGGCTCCCCATACATGGAACTGAAACTGAATTTTTTTTTCATCCAACCTATACGTGTGGGGTATCTATAGATTAAAAATGACATTGAGGTTCCTCAAACGATTTTTTCTCAAAGTCAACCGTTTGAAACATAGACACTTCCAAAGTGGTAAAATGTGTGTCCCCCCCCCTTAACTTTTGAAATAAAAAAGTGAAAAATCTAAAAAAATTGTATGCGTAGATCCTAATAAATACTTTCAACAAAAATTGGTTTGAACGAGATATATTCATAAGTTTTAGAGATATAGCACATTTTCCAAAACCGCAAATATAACTTTGTCATTCATATCAACACTGTGAAAAACAAAGTTATTTTTGCAGACGAAAAATAATAGTGGTATGAAAATATCGTATGGTATAAGGTAACAACGGAACCCTACGGCGCGTGGTCCGACACGCGCCGTAGGGTTTTATACGATTACGATACGATACGATTACGATACGTATATACGATTTATAATATTACTAGCGGCCACCCGTGACTTTGTCTGCGTGGAAAGTTTTTTTGCTGTCCCTCAGGAACTATACTTTTTTCGGGATGAATATATCCTTTTCTATACCCCTGACAACGTGTATGTAAAATTTCATGAGGATCGGTTCAGTAGTTAAGACGTGAAGGCGTAACAAACAAACAAACAAACGGACTTTCGCATTTATAATATTACTAGCTTCCGCCCGCGACTTCGTCTGCGTGGATAGTATTTTGTCTATCCCTCGGGAACAATTCCTTTTTTCGGAATGAAAGGTCCCCTATGTCCTTCTCTGTACCCCTGACAACGCGTGTGTAAAATTTCATGGTGATCGGTTCAGTAGTCAAGACGTGAAGGCGTAACAAACAAACAAACAAATAAACAAACAAACGGACTTTCGGAAGGATGCTTCCTTACTTATCCTTACTAATATTATAAATGCGAAAGTCCGTTTGTTTGTTTATTTGTTTGTTTGTTTGTTACGCCTTCACGTCTTAACTACTGAACCGATCTCCAGAAATTTCCAAACTTTTTCGGAATCTGCATTAAAAAATGCAGGAGATAGCAATCTCCTGCATTTTTTAATGCAGATTCCGAAAAAGTTTGGGAATTTCTGGAAGTTCACAGTTCTCCAAAGCAGTATAGTATAAGCATTATGGAATTCGGTTTATGTCCATCTTTTACTGCCAGAGTACAAGAATTCCATCGAGGCGCGCATATCGAATTAGATTCGACATTAACGCTTTCGACTTCTACAGCTTTAAGTATTTATGGTAATATTTAATATACATTTTTATTTCAACTTTATTGCATGATAAAAGTAAAGATATTACGGACTTATTTCATACTCTTCTCGTAAATCTACGTTGTTCTTAACTTGAACTCAAAAATCCAATGAATCACAATAAATAAATTAAAAATATGCAAATAAATGCAATGTTTTATTGTACTATAATGTAAATGATGGCATATTTTTGATTTATGCCTTGTGATGCATTGGATTTTTAAAGATTTTCGAGTTCAGACAATGACGCAGGAAGTTAAGAACAACGTAGATTCACCCTCTCCTTGTTGTGATTTTTTTTTATGCACAGCGAGATAGTTCTTGACCTTCACCTCACCTGATGTTAAGTGACGATAAGGCCGAAGGTGGAAGCGCACTACACCCGGAATCCTCGTCACTGAGGAACTGGCTAATAGCCAGTGGCTATCTTACCTGTAACTGCCGGAACACAACATTTTTGTTCTTGTTTCTATGGCGTCAGACTTAGGTAAGGTGGTGTTAGCTAGCCAGGCGGACTTGAAATAAGCCCTACCACTAACCATGCCGAGTACAAATGTACCCCCTCCTGGGAATCAAACCCGGGACCCCTGCGTCTAACGGGTGGGCAAGCCACTACACCACAGAGGCTGTTAAAATCTGATAATCAGTTACAATCCTATGGGAAACATGTAGAGCACAATAGCATAGGTAATTTATATTTTTATGATATTACATATTTTGAGTGCGATGATTTAGGTCTCTACCCGGTACACTAACCAATTTAATAAAAACTTGCGAATCAGAATGAAGTGCCAAGTTTAAAAAAACGTGAACACCAAAATTTCCGTCGGAACTTTTCTGGTGTCCATGATCATAAAAAAGTTGTTGTCGTAAAAAAGAAACCCACTTGTTTTTAACTCTCGTCATTCTCCACAAGGGATTAACCCTTTGCCATCTGTCCTTTGTCTCGAGAGATTGTGTGAACTAAACTTGTTGAGTTACTATGTGAGTTTATTTATTTAGTTCAAGTTTCAATCGTAAAAAATGGATGAAATTGATCGCTCAAAATATAAACAAAGAGAAGCGCCATTTGAAACAAATCACGTTTTTCCGTGCACCCACCCACACATACTTGTAGATAATATATAGGTAGACTGGGCCGCAAAGAAAACTGGTCGTCACGATATTTTCATCAAATATGAAGAAACATGCTATCTTGTTGATAAAAAAATTTGAGCATCCATGCACTGATTTATAAATTGATGGCTAGGCCAAATGTTCATTAGATCAATAAGCATTTGAAACAACTGTTTTACAGTTGTTTCAAATGCTTTGTGTTTAAACACCTTTTAATTGACTCAAACATACAGGTGTCTTTCTTTGCCATGTAATCGACACTTGAACATCCAAATCGTCCATCGACATTTAAATCATAGCCGAGATGGTAATATTTTTATCAATAAGACTGTAAAGTGACCATGTTTCTTAATATTTGTATAAAACTAATGTCGTGATCCGTTTTCTTTACGGTCCAGTATTATAGGTTCACTAGCCAAGCCAAGCGATAGTACCTAGTACTGTACTGTAGCAGATCAACAAGACGGAAAAGTTTTCGGAAACGATCACATTGACTTTTCTGATAAAAACTTCATCAGATTTATATTACACTAGCTTCCGCCCGCGACTTCGTCCGCGTGGATATTAGAGAAAATCCTTAGGGAACCTTCAACCAGGATCCGACCAGCAGCCGTTTTTACGCGATTAGGCGGGTCCCCACCAAGCGCGCTGCCTCGCGAGGCAAAACGTTTGCCGCGTGAGGCGGGCCTCGCACGAGGCTGCTCGCTTGGTGGGGACCCGCCTAATCGCGTAAAAACGGCTGGTCGGATCCTGGTTGAAGGTTCCCTAAGGATTTTCTCTAATATCCACGCGGACGAAGTCGCGGGCGGAAGCTAGTTTTTTACAATAATCAGAATTGGTCCAGAGATATTAGTAGGTATCTCGTCCCCGTCCCTGTCCCCATAACAGCTGAAAAACGACATCCACATCGATTTTCATGTTTACTTACCCCATTCACCCCTAAGGGATGATTTTCAAAATAAAATATATAATTGCCTTTTTATTTTTAGATGTGTTCCTACGAATTTTAAAGTTGTAATGTCTATTTAATATTCTTTTTCCATACAAAATTTTAACCCCGATTTCACCCCTTTAGGGGTTAAATCATGTCCACCGTGTTGGACTTCAAAATAAATGTCATTTTCGCAATCACTATCCCATAAAACCTCAAGAACGACATCCATATAGATTTTTATGTTTACTTACCCCATTTATCCCCTACGGGGTTGATTTTCAAAATAACAATAATATATGTACTTATATTTATTTTTAGACGTGCTCCTACGAAGTTTAAAGTTGTACTGTCTATTTAATATTGTTTTTCCATACAAAATTTGAACCCCATTTTCACCCCTTTAGGGGTTAAATCATGTCCACCGTGTTGGACTTAAAAATAAATGTTATTTTCGCAATCGTCAACTCAGAAAACCCCAATAACGACATCCATATCCATATCGATTTTTACGTTTATTCACCCCATTGCACCCCCATTTCATCACCATGGGGGTTGAAATTATACCAATACAATATGCGTTGCGTTAGATTTCTATCCATAAGCCTAAATTACAAATTGAGCTATTTGTACTTCAAAAATAAAGGATTATCTTCTAAACACAACTTCATCCCCCTTTTCACCCCTTCGGGGGTAGAATTTTGAAAAACGCTGAGACATTTATTTATTTATTTTCAATCATCAGCCTAAACACAAAATTTGAAGATCCTAGCTTCAAAACTGAGGGACTTTCATACAAACTTTCATCCCTTATTTCATCCCCTTAGGGATAGAATTTTCAAAAATCCTTCCTTAGTGGATGCCTACACTGTATAAGGTATCTGTGTGCAAAATTTCAAGTCTCTAGGTTCAGCGGTTTGGGCTGTGCGTTGATATCTCACTCAGTCAGTCAGGACATTGAATTTTATATATATTGATATAATTATACTCAAATATATCCCGCTCTGTGATGGACTCTAATGAAAAAATTAGGTTTAATAACATCAATATACCGTGTTATGTATGAGTAAAGAAAATAGTAAAATGATTTAAGTCATCAGTATTTCATCATCATCATATCAGCCGCAGGACACCCACTTCTGGGTATAGGCCTCCCCCAAGGATCTCCACCACGATCGGTGCTGCTTGGCCCGCATGCAGCGACTTCCCGCGACCTTCACCAGATCGTCGGTCCACCTTGTCGGGGGCCCTTTAGGCGCATAATATCAGAAACGCAAAATAGCCGATTCGCAAAATATGAGATTCTTATAATAAAAGATTCTCATAATAGCCAAAGTACAGTCGATGACAAAGAAACTAATAGGTTATTTATATGTGGGAGAATGCGATATTCTTATTATTTAAAATCAATAAGATATAAATTAAAAGTACACAATTTGACTAGTTCAAACTACGCAACATTTCGCGCCACTCCCCACTGCGCTATCTGTGAGTGAAACTTGTTTGTGTCGCACTATAAAAGGCGTTGCACGTCTATTGACAAGTTTTATTCGTTGTTCGACTGTGACACGTTATACTGCTGGTGCTCTGAACTGTCCGGTAATGTAGTTAAGTATTACTCCTTTCATGACAGTAATAATAGTGTGATAAAATTACAATATTTAATTTAATATTAAATGTGGTATCGACATAAAAGCTAATAAATCTAAGACATGTGATATAATCACAAATAAATAACGACATTCAAAACCACGATATTTAAATAAATGAATAAATACTTTAAACTGCCATCTCTTCTTTTATTTTCTCCCACATATAAGTTTTTTATTTTGTCATATGTGAGTGTTTGGCACTGTTTGGTAATAAGTAAGACTAACTAGAAGTACCAGGACTACATAGTTACAAAGGAGGTTGATGGTCCCTATCTACCATATTCGGCTTTGTAAGGCTATTAGTATTGTATTGTTTTAAGTTAATTAATTTAATAGAAAAAATACTAGAAAAATTCGACTCGCCCGTAGCAGCAATCCCGTCTGAGCTGCTACGGATGAATCGATTTTTTCTTGTATTTTTTCTATTAAATTAAATATCCAATTAAAAAATTAAATTAAATTAAATATTTTCAACATACTTATGTACCTGAATTTAAAAGAAGATATCAAGACCTCCTTTGTATGTCTGTCTATGGAACAAAAAATTTTTTTTAGTTAATTTTGCGTTTTGGATTTCCTGACACTTTTGCCCGTATATGTACAATTTTGGCTATTTTGAGAATCTGTTATTATAAGAATCTCATATTATGCGAATCGGCTATTTTGCGTTTCTGATATTATGCGCCTACCCTCGGAGCTTCGTCCGGTGCGCGGTCGTTTCCAGAACCTTTCCGGCTCAATGGCCATCTGTTCTTCTCGCTATATGTCCAGCCAGCCCACTGCCACTTCAGGTGAGTCCTTCAAGCGATGTCGGCTACTTTAGTACTGCTGTGGATTTCCTCATTTCTGATTCGATCATGCAGGGAAACGCCGAGCATGGCTCTCTCCATTGCACGCTGGGTGACCTTGAGCCTCCTTATGAAACCCATAGTTAGCGACTACATTTTACTGCCGCAAGACATCACTGGCAACACACACTGGTAATAGACTATCATCTTGAGACACTGAGGTTAATTGGACGCGAAGATTTTTCGACATTATTTAAAGATACACTTTAGCATATTTATATTCCGAAATAAATAGATCCCGATGGACTCTAATGTAAAATGAAGGTTTAACAACATCAATATATCGTGTCAATAGTTATGTAGGAGTTATGAGTAAAGAAAGTTTCAGCATAATAAAATGTTTTCAGTCATCAGTATTTACTCTGGTAAAAATCCAGAAAATCTAAACGATAAGTAGAAAGAGAATAAGTAATTAAAAATAAATGTACAAAACTTCATTCGTAATGAAAATTAGTCTCACATATTTCGTCTCGTTTGTTCATAACTAAGTGTATCACGCCAAAACCACTTGGCACTATATTGTGACGAAATAAAGTAACTGCGGGATGCAAATATTATTGCATCAGTCGTGGCTGCATTTAATGGTATAAATAACTTTAAGCTTGGTACTCACATAAGTTTAAGCTTCGTAGTTAAACACCGAATTATTATTATAAATTGTAAAAAATATAATAATCATTTCTATTATTTTGCGCGTAAGTACCTGCTACCTATTCATTGAAATAAAACATTTTTACGCTCGTAATATACATATAAATATATAAATAAAAGGTTGAATGCAGCGAAATGGTTTGATTCTCGGGTAGCTACAAAAGTGGCGTAACGTCTCACGAATACTGTTTTGCTATGAATGTTGTTACGCTTGTTAGTACATGATAGTGCAATAATGACATATTGACTGATTAATAAGTCTTTTGTTTAGGTATAGTTGTTCTATTTCACGAAGACCGTTTTGCTATGGATGTGCTAGGCGTGCACATTCACATTTTAGTGTGCGTCTGCACGCTCTCGTATTACGCACACTAAAATAATTTGCATGTGCACTAGGATGGGCTGATTTTAATCATTTTTAGAATTTTGCATCACAAGACCCCTCAAAAGTTGCGTAATGCGTCGTAGATTATAGAAAAAACTTTTGAGAGGTCTTTTAAAAACTGATGTACACGAAAAACATGTACTTTATCAAAATTCGATCGCTAGTAGAGAGCTCAGTGATAATCTTTTTTATTACATACGCAACTTTTGATCGGTATTGTGATGCAAAATTCTAAAAATCATTAAAATTAGCCCACACACGCACATAATTTTAGTGTGCGTAATACGAGAGCGTGCAGACGCACACTAAAACAATGTGAATGTGCACGCCTAAAGGTGCTCCCTCACCGGGAGCATTCACGTGTACTGTAACATTACAGATTCGTCTTTGAGCATTACATTACAATAATACCTCCCTGACTGACGAGCATTCGCTCGGTTCTCCTCCTTCACTGATGTAATGCTCAAATCTGTAACGTTACATTACACGCGAATGCTCCCGGTGAGGGAGCACCTTAACACATCCATATCCAAAGCGGTCTTCGTGAAATAGAACAACTATACCTAAACAAAAGACTTATTAATCGGTCAATATGTCATTATTGCACTATTATGTACTAAGCCTAACTGCTATTGGCCGTTATTATCCTGGCAGAGACACTAAGTTGTAGCGGTGTGGGTGCGATTTATGCCACATTGTTTTGTGCCAGTATTTTGTGCATTACTCATGGGAATAGATTGACCTAATTGCTAAGCTTCTGGTCCTTGTAATAGGATGCAGAGTACGAAATTTGATTTTGCTGATATTCTGTGTAAGCCAATTTAAGTTTTATGTTTTTTTTAATTAAATGAGTATGCTAAGCTTCTGGGCCTTGTAATAGAACGCAGAGTAAGAAACATCCTGTAGATATAAGATACAATCTATTCATTAGTTGCCTTGGGATTGGTATATTGCTACTTTGCTGGTATGTGTGCCATACATACTTATTCTTAATTATTTTTGACTGAGCGAGCACGAAGTGCGAGCGAAGCGTTTCTGTTTCAGCTTGGGCAAAAATTCTTTCGTATGTCAGACAAAGATAATGAAAGAAAAAATATATCAGTCCGGCCGTTTGTTCTCCTCTACAGCTCGCATTCCTCAACCGATTCTAGTGAAATTTTGTAAGCAGTTTCGATAATTATATTATAACTGTTTAGTCAAGCCAGTTTTTCCAAATTTACAAAAAAATATTCAGCCATTTTAAAAAATGATCAAAATTAGAAGCACCATCTAGCTGCAAATACTCACGTACTATGTGATTGACGACGCCTCGTGAAAAAATTTTTTACAGGCTCCGCCCACTCACCCCTCGTATCCCATAGTGACATTCTGTCTTCAATCGTAAAGTTTGATTTTCGCGCCAAATGCCTGTGAGGTTTCATCGAAAGTTTAAAGAAGAAGAATAGAGAAACGATGGAGTCGCAATACATTGTATTTAGAACATTTTCTTTGATAAATTTATGTATCTTCAAATTGAAAAATGAAAATAAACGTAAAAACGTAAACGTCGGGAAAATAAAAATCAAGCCAAATACCAACTAATTACCAAAGTTCTTTCAGTAAAACCGCGCTAGTATCCGTTAAAAAATTTTTTATTTCATGTTTAGTTTATTAATTATACAAAAATACAATCTCTTATATATAAAAGTGAAGGGGTGACTGACAGACTATTGCCCAGCCCAAACCACTGTACTATGGGCAACAGCGTCGCTTAACCAGTTAGCAACAAACAAAATTCGCGTGCGCGCGTATCGCCCTTGCACGAACTAAACGTATGTAGTGACGGCGCGGCGTGCAAGCGATTTTAACCTTAGCAGTGGTTAAGCGACGCTGTTGCCTATGGTACCTAGAGATTTGAAATTTTGTACACAGTTACTTTATACAATGTAAACACCCACTAAGAAGGGTTTTTTGGAAATTCCACTTCTATAGGGTTGAAATAGGGGTACAAAGTTTGTATGGAAAAAATATTAAATAGACATTTCAACTTAAAACTTCGTACTATAAACAAATAAGCAAAAACGTGTTTCGCGGTTTTCCAAACTCAACTCTTTAGGAGGTAAATGGGTTAAAAAAAGCCCAACATCGATATAGGTGTCGTTATCGAGGTTTTATGGGATGTTGATTGCGAAAATGGCATATATTTTAGGGTCCAACACGACACGGTGGACATTATTCAACACCTAAAGGACTGCAGTGGGGGCTCAATTTTTTTATGGAAACTAAAAAAAACACTCATTTCAGGTTAACATTTACTTTAGTAGTTTTTTATGACGAATTAAAGTTAAAAGTTTACTTACTTAGGTGCAAAGCCATCTAAAATAAAAAGTCAAATTTAAAATGCCTGTCATTCCTACAGGAGAGGGATAGAGTCCAACATGTGGGGGGTTTTGCCGATAAAATTTATCATATTATCTGCCTTTAAAAGTTCCGATATCGCTAAACAAACATATTGTATTATTAAACAAACGCTAATAAAGTCAAAGGAAGAGTACTTAAATGATAAAATATATGACTAAAAATATAGAAAAATAGTTCACTTATATACCTATTATGTACACATAATACCGGGTGCATTTGTAACCACTCTCCAAATTTTAAGGATGTGTTCAGTCCATGTAAATGAACAACTTTCTCCATGAAACATGTGTCGAAATACGCCAAAAAATTTTGGTCATCCCATACTAATCTGATCACGTGATCTCTTTGATTTGTATGAAAAGTCATTTTTTTTTTACATATTTGACCCTATGTTTCTTAGAGAAAGTTGTTCAGTTTCATGGACTGAACACATCCTTAAAATTTGGAGAGTGTTTACAAATGCACCTTGTATATACCTACAATTTAATTACTTACAACTCTTCTCATACACGATTGCATCTCTTCGGACTTTAGTACCTACCCAATGATGGGTTATCTGAAGTTCGAAGTGAAGATGAGGGAAATAATATATGACCGTATAATTATGCTGATGATGATGATGAAATTTTTACTTTAGTCTTTTTGCGGGTAGTTGTTTTGTTGATAACATAGTCAGGATTGCGAATGGGCATGTTTCTTGGGTGACGTGGGTCTATAAGTTCGGGTAACAAGCAATCAAAATAAAAAGATAACAATTTGGGCTCCATATTTTCAAACCAAAATTTGTCATCTTTTTCTATGATTTCTGTTCGTATTTTATTTTCCCCATACCACACAGCTAATAAACATTTTTCCTTTTTACAAATATGAAGTTGGCCTTGAATTTGATAAAACCAGTCAGAATTTTTGTTGTCAGCAGCGGCTTGTTGTCGGCGTTTCAAGGTAGCTCGTTTAGTAGCATGTGTTTTTTTATTACCCATAATTTGTACCCGTATTTATATTAAAGTTATTATTAATTAGTACGTAAACAATATAAAATTTAGGCTTGTCAATATAAAGAAAAGTCAATTTGGCATTGTCTTTGATAGATCATTTTGTCTTTTCCTCTATGTTTTTGTATTATATTTGGCCACGTATAATCATATCAGATTGATATGCAAACTTATTTGCCATTAAAATACATTTAAATTTTTTAATTTCAAACTTTGGAACTGCATTCAAATATTTTTAAATAATCGCATAAGGTACTATACAAAACGTAATACTTAATGGGGTTGGCAACGCAAAGCTAATTGTAGATGTCGCTGCGTACGCTTGTTCCTAAGACAGTAGACGTTCAGAACAAAATGTATGGGAAAATAGATATTTATTTTGTGTTTTTTTTTTACCGAAAAAGACCCATTGACCAAAAATTGTTTTATAAGACTATTCTACAATGCAAATGCCGGAATTTAAAGCCAAGTTAAGACGTTTTTATTCTTACAGAATCTATAAATTTTTTCCATATCCAGATTTTTCGGAAAGGTGATGTCCAAAAATGTATGAGGTCTGGGCCACGTCTTTGTACAGTATACCAAAAAGTAGATAAAGACACGATAAACAGTTTCTAATTAATCAATTTCTTTAAAATCGCTTTGTTTTCTGGAAGGAACATAAAACAAATTGCAAAAACGCATAAAAAAAAAGCATCATGGCGGAAGATGTTCACAACTTCTTATACGTCTGTGTTAACAACAACCCACTCACAGCACAGAGTAGGTAGAACTCAATGACAGTGACAATGGGCACATTCTGCCAGACAAATCTTTGAGTCATCGATCGCCATAGAGAGTACATTTTAACCATGGAAAGTAAAATATTGAACAATACCGGCAGCTAGACCGCCTATCTCAAAGCGATAGCAATGCTCTATTCGCCCTTGTCATATCATAACACGATGACAAGGATGGACAGTGCACTGACGTCATAAACAAAAAAATAGACAATGCAATCAAGCCGCAGGCAGGCCTCCTTCACTCGCTCGTCGGTCGCGCGTCAGTCGCGCGATAAGGCGTGAAATACACAGAAGCGATGCGGCGCGGATGCGGCGGGCGTCAAATACATAGAAGCGATGCGGCGGAGATAAGGCGCAGATAGGGCGGCGACGGCGGCGATACGTGTATTTGATTGGCCGAAAGCATCCGAAAGTCTCACATCTGCACCGTATCGCCGCCGTATCCGTGCCGCATCGCTTCTGTGTATTTCACGCCTAAGAGTGCTGCACGGTGCATGTATCTTACGCACGTTGAGGCACGGGTTACTTGCGCAGGTGTACAATGCTATGGAGCTAGACCCGCTTTACCTGTTTCCACGGAGTATGTAACTTGCGCAAGTGCTCAACTTGCGCGGGCTTCTTGCACCGTGTAGAAACACCCTAAGCACCTACCGCTATTCTTTCCATGGTTAAAAATGGAAATCGCTGACTCAACGATTTGTCTGGCAGAATGCGTCCGCTGACGGCTTTTTAACGGAGAGTTGCCATATTTGACGCTTTTTTTCAAGTAAAAAATATTGATCTGTTTTTATTAATAACCATTTAACCATGCATTCTATAAAATTATTTGTATTTTTCTCAGAATCAGCATATTTTTCTCCATTTTTGAGGGTGGTGTACATAGACGTGGCCCAAATTAGGACATGTCCTTTGTAAGTGCCAACTTTTTTAGAGCCTATTATACAGAATTTAATCATTTTAAAGCTTAAAAAATTATTTTTTAAGTAAAAGTCCTTTTTTTCATAGTTCTCGTGGAACAAGCGTACGCAGCGCCATTTTGACAGTTGCCTTCCCCATTAATTTATATGTTAAAAATAGTTCGATCAAACCACAGAACATAAACACTGTGGAACAAAGCTTTGCTGAAAAAAAATATTCAAAGAGTTTAGTAGATTCCCGTCATTTTGTTTTACGTTGTGCTTCCTCTTATTTTTTCTTATTTTATATTTATTTCATACATGCGACCTCATTTCGTCCATACACTTTATTTCGAATCACCCACCTTCTTTTTGTGGATAATACATTTTTTGTTACGCAATGGCGACTCTTGGAAGTTTTGTTCTGTTGATAAATTCCATGTCCTAAAAATAGGTTGCATGAGTATTATAGACTCTTGTCTTTGAAATGTGGGAGCAATTAAAACTGTCATTGTCAGTATAACTGTCATTTTACGTGTTTTGGCTGGTAAATTTTTTGAGCGCTCAAGCACAGGTCCGTCCTCAATAAAGGCTCGCGGCCGTCTGAAGTTCCGGTGCAAAGAGGTAAAGTAATATAGCTTCCCAGCGCAAAGAAAGGGACAACAATAGCGCACGCGTTCCGAAATAAAATAACGTAAGCGACATTATGAAAATAGTTGATTTATTAAAAAACTAAATTATTTTTGAAAAAAGTGGTTTTATCAGAAGTTGGAACTATTTATTACTTTTCTTATAAACTTAATTTCAGTTCAAAATATGAGTCCGTTTGCTTACAGTACTGCAAAAATGATATGAGAGGCATCAACTTTGGATTTTTTTTTATCGAGAAAATTGTTTCCGTTCATGTTTTGAGCTTAACCAAAAGATGTATTTATTAGTCTATTTTAACATATTCCAAAATTAGAACAATTGTAGAAGGATCAATAGGACTAAATCTAAATTGAAAAGCATGAAAATCCACGAGGTATCCTCTTCATGGCGAAATTTAATTTTGGTACAATTTGAGCCACTTTTTATCGCGAGGTCTACAGCTCACGGAGCCACTAGTTATGTAGGCTTTAGCGAGAGTTACACATAATAAGTAGAGCTACGCGGGGGTTTATATACATAAACGTTTAATAAAGAGGCTGGGCAAATTGAATGACTGATAAAATCAGTTTGCTGACAAAATATAAAATGAATTTTATACAGAATGATTTTTTTGGGTTTGACCAACTTTTTTATGGGACCAACTTAATCAGAGCAAAAAAAATAACCAGCTGTTCCATAAATTTTGGTCGAGTTTTCTATGGAATAGCTGATTATTTTTTTTTGCTCTGATTAAATTTGTTCCATCGACAAAGTTGTTGTCTGAACCACACCACATAATTTGTCAACTGTTTTCGATTTCTCCTTGTAGTAATTGTGACGTTGTTATTATAAATATCTGTGCAAAGTGATCTAAAAGTGTCATGCTTCCTTTAATCTCTTATTCGTATACTTTATTCCTCACGAAAGCCTACTTCAGACTTTCACTTTGTATAGAAACCGGGATAGGTCCCCCGGGAAGATACACTCGGCCATTATGAAGCCAGAAAAAATAGCACATCCCCCTAATAGCAATAAGGTTCAAAAACGTGTGTAGGAACGTTATAGCTTTTCTGAGGAAAATAACGTTAGAACAACCAATGTTTATACAATGTACCTACTGTGAATTAGATTCAGAGTTAGTTATTATGCCGTTGTATATGTTAATAAAAAGTTATGTTTTATTTTAACCATCGCGCATCGTATCAGCCGTACGACGACGACGAAGTTGGCGATTTTTTCTCACAAATAGAGAACCTCGTCACTTCAATGATTTAAAATGTTCATCAATTGCTTGATATATTACTGTTATTACTATTACTGATTTCTAAACATAAAAAATAGGTACCTTAAAAATTACTAATGTTTTTGTTAGCAGAAAATTTCTGCTAACAAAAACATTAGTAATTTTTATAACAAAAACATTAGTAATTTTTAAGGTACCTATTTGGCTAAGTTAAAACAAATAAAGTGGTCATTTAATGACCACTTTATTTGTTTTAACTCAGCCAAAACTTTTTTCTCTTAACCTAATTGGCATACGTCATTATCTTACTTTTATAACATTAGCTTTTACGATTGTTAAATAAATTAAGAAAATAATTAGATAGAAAATGCAATTTCTTTAAAATTCTCCATATAAAACGCCGATTCAAGTAATTTAGTTTCTATTGTTGCAAAATTTTACCTAGTAAATAACATGTACAACTCTGAATTCCAAGGTACTAATTTTTATTTGTTTTGACAAATAAAAATTGTAAACAAGGTATGAAGGGCGGAACACCCTAACACAAGTAGTATTTAATCGGGTAACAATAAATTCCCATTTTGGGTATCAACTGAAATACTAAGTGGGCAACGGACTAAAGGCGACTACAGATATTGAAAATGGGTGACTTAAAAATACAAATTGAGTAACTAGTCATTCAGAATGGGTGACCAAATTACTATTTGGGCGACAACCTTAGGGCACACGAAACATTAAAATTTGGTATATATTTTATTCAAAAAAGGTGGCTATTATCCTGGATTACAAAAATACCATGTTGGGCAGCATATATAAGTTATATAGTTACCTACTTGGTATAATAGTTGCCCACTCAGTATTTTTGTCACTCATTTAGTATGTTCACTGCTTACTTAAATTATTTGTCTTCCACATGTAGTCGCCCGTTTTACATATTTTTGTAATACACAGTTTGTCGCCCGTTTAGTTATTTTGTCACCCAAAAAAGAAACCACTGCCCGAATTAGTATTTAAGTATCCCATTAACAGTCGCCTTTAATTATTTCCAGTCACCCAATTAATTAATTACCTATTTCTTTACTTAAAAGGTTCCTTTAATAACTGATATTGTTTATGTACCCACCAGTAACCACAATAAAATTTATTTTATTTTATTTTTTATTACTATTATTTCATAGGTGGCGACCTAATATTTAATTATTCCAAATTCAATGAAAAGTAGACTGATAGATATATGATGAAATAAAAAACAAAGATATATTTAAACTGTAGGTAGTTTTCCAAAAAAGTAAAAAAATATAATTGATATACACAAAAAATATTTTTGAAAATGATGTTGATGAAGCCGCCAGGCCTGATCTCCACGACAATCGGTCCTGCGCTGTCCGCATCCAGCGGCTTCCCGCGACCTTCACCCTGACGTCGGTCCACCTTGTTATTCTAACATCATAGTAGATAAGCGAGAAAATATGTACTATCGTAATACTAGGTTTACAATGGTTTTCATGAAAACATTAACAAAATTAATGTAAATCTCAGTTAGATTTATTGGTTCAAGGTTTCGAATATATTTTAGTAAGTATTGTAAATTTGCAAAAAATAGTATTTTAGAAATCAGTAGCTATAGGTAAGCAAGCAACTTTAAGGAATTGTTTTCATTTTTCATAATTATGTTGCTGTTAATGGGATACTGTAGCGTGGTTTTTTTGCTGTTTTGTCGATTTCCCTTAAAGGGGAAGTTTTTTTTGGTAGTTTGTTTCCATTAATGATAAAATTTATTTTTTGGCAGTATGCCTCATGTCCTTTTCCTTATTTCCGTAAAAAGTCCGTTTGAAAATTCGCGGCAGCGACTTATAAAAAAAAAAAAAAGAAAGATTAAGATCGTATTTCTTATGGTCGTCCTTCGCCCACTTCAGGGGCCTTTGCGATGAGCCCTTATCGCAAGGATTTCTATTCAATTGTTTACCTTTCATACTAGACCTCAAAGGTTAGTGTGAAAGCAGGCCTTAAGCAGTCCTGTTTAAGGCCTGCTTTTGAACTGAAATCGTATTTTTTTTTTGTCCGTAATGTCGTAGGTTGTTTGACCGTGTTTTCGGAAAGTCCGATCCGATTGAAGTCGCTTTCGGCGGCGCGATGTCAGTCCAGTCCACGTTCATCGATGAGTGATCATGTGTAGGAAGTCGGAATGCGTCGTGATGGCGCGAGACTTGGAACGCAGCGAAGATCAGCTGTGATTCATATGATATACAAAATTTTTCGGTTGGAAAGAATTTGATTTTATATCGCTGTTAAAGTTATTGGATTCGTAATTGTTCCTGATTTAAATAATATCTTGCAGCTATTCATTGTAATTTTCGTCGGCACAATAGAATTTCGCCAAGGTACCTATTTGTGAATTCCTAGACATTCAGCTGTTGGCAGTGTGAGAATTTGAAATTTATTTTTTTCATCATATTCGTTATTTACAGAGGGTTTTGGCTAATAAAAGCCGCCGAGAAGAGTTCTAATTCGTGTCGTGATATCCGATCGAAGGAGGAATACTGATTGACCGGATTCTAAACCATATGAAATATATTGCTAACAAGGAGCCGCAGGTATATCAAAATTTATTGCTATCCATTATCTAGTATTTACTGCAAGGGGTCTCTATCTATTGATTACTTTCAATTTCAGTTCTTTTCATGTGAAAAGAGACTTTGTAAGTTGAGAGCTACGGTATGTTTCTTGTCTCAATTCGATTCGAGTAGATTAGTCTGCTGTGAAGGGGATAGTTTAACAGAAAAGTCAGGGATCAGTAATATTTATTGTCAGAATGAACATACAAGAATAGATTTCCCTCAGTTCTGCCATTCGCTGCAGGGTCCCCCCGTCATGGAATAGTTGTAGTCCATTTAAGGCCGACGTTGTTAAATTATGGTTTTTGTGCACACCATTCCAGGTGAAGAGTGGCGTACGTATCCAGCCACGAGTCAACCACTGCTCTGTCGTCCATTCAACCCCAGTTAAGCGGAAAAAGTTGAAATAAACCGGACTTTGGTTTCTCACCCACGGCTCCGAGGCATAATTAATAGAAAGCAGCCATCGAAGCGTTTCTCTACTAAACAGACTCGCTGCGAGATATTCTAATAGGTACCAGTTAACTCTCAAATCTTTTTAACCCCTAAACTAACCGAAGTATAAGAATCCAGCTATCCGTACTTAGGCCTTCGAGTACCAACCTACGAGCTAGATTTATGTTAGATTAATTACCACATTTCTGATACCCTAGGGCAGGCAATTCTTACCCACATAACGCTCTGCGAGTAGTTTTAAGTTTAACCTTTTTAAAATAACCCCTTGGGAAAAAGATTAGATTCATAGCTTCGTTTTTCTTCGTGTCAAATCACCGTGTAAATTTGCAGATCTGCGATTACAACGTTTGATGTTTATTATTGTATAGAATCAACCATATTTCAATAAAACTGTAGTTTGCTGTTGACTGCCCATTAAGTGTTTATTTATTTTCCCTTGAGTTGTCATTAAGGTGAGTCATTCGCATGAGTTCATTTATTACTTACTGTTTCTTAAGCCAAAAAGGCAATAAGAGAGAGAAAAAGACATAACAATACTTAAATACTAAACCCGCCATATTTTTTGGGCGATAAAATAACTAAACGGGCGACAAACAGTGGATTACAAAAATACTTAAAACGGGCGGCTACATGTGGGTGATAAATAATTTAAGTTGGCAGAGAAAATCTAAATAGGTGACAAGAATACTGAGTGGGTACCTATTATACCAACTAGGTAACTATATAACTGATTAAGCTGCCCAACATGGTATTTTGTAACACTTTTTAATAGGTTGCTTTCGCGTTTGTTTGTTTTTGTCATCCCGACTAGGATAATAGTCACCTTTTTTTAAATAAAATGTATGCCAAATTTTAAATGTTTTGTGTTCCCTAAGGTTGTCGCCCAAATAGTAATTTGGTCGCCCGTTCTGAATAACTAGTTACTCAATTTGTATTTTATAGTCACCCATTTTCAATATCTCTAGTCGCCCTCGGTCCGTCGTCCACTTAGTATTTCAGTACGCGAAACCCAAAATGGGAATTTATTGTTGCCCGATTAAATACTAGGTACCCTTTTTTTAAAATGATTTTGTTATTTCACATTCGTTTGGATATCCATGTTACACTCAGCCATTACGAAAATATGCCCGGAATAAATTCTGTTCGTATAATCCTTTCATAATGAGCTTGTATAGCCGTTGTTAACAAAACGACCCATTAAAGTTAAGCAATAGCTGAAATTAAAGTTGATATTGCTTAATTCGCCATTGTACAAGCAGTTATCTTGTGTTTGTTCGACATTAAAAAACCATGTGGGTATTTACGAATAAAAACTCGTATGAAAATGTATTCATACTTCTTAAAAAAAAGGTTTGACCGTGACTAATGTTTTATATTATATTGTAAGGAGAGAACGGCTGACGCAGCGGTCGTCAGGTGCGAGAGGAAGCTGCCGCCTGGCTGGAGCAGGGACAGCGTCTTAGGGACTCGGGTGCGAATCGGTCGTGTGCGCGTGCGAGCTTAGGCGTGTGACGTAATTGCGTGATTTGGTGAACTGAACTCTGTTTAATTAATTAGTTAACTTTTGTACTAAATTCTATTCAATGTTGTTAGGTGTTTTCTTTTATTTTTTAGTTTCACTTCTGATATCCATTTCTACTCTTTCCTTATAATATATATTTTTTATATTTTTAAATGACGAAAAATTTTTACCCGCTAGTGCACAACTTTATCTATTTAAAACAATTTCCGTTCATTAGATTGAACAAAGTTAATTAAATGTATGAAATATCGACCTTGAAGTGTCTGTTGTCCTAAACTTAATTATATTTTATTTTTTAATACAGGGCTTATTTAAGAGTCTTATTTGGTAAACGAATATGGCGTCATGAGAACCATAGGCAGTAATGTTGCTAAAAATAATTGGAATAGAGAGATAAGGTAGTTCAAAAAAATCCTGACATTTTAAAATTTTAATGACTAGGAGAATTGGGTTGATGACTAATGAATAAAACTTGGACGAATGAATAAAATGACGAAATATTATTAAAAATCGTAAACATATTACTTAAACTTTTAGAGTAGCTTGTATATCTCTTGGTTTTATATATTGCGTATTATTTGTTTTATGACCCTTCAAAGTTGGGTGTACAGGTACAAGTCCATTTAAAAAGTATAATATTTATTAAAATAAATAAAACATTTAATTAGTCCGTAAAATTTATAGCAAATTTGTCTAAGAAACCATTTTGATAAACACAATATTTAATATTAGGTAGCTGCCGAACAAATTTCCTACGCGTTGCATACAAACTACTCAAGCGTGACGTCATAACTGAGTAGCCGTTAGTATGGAGCGTTTTTGTGCGAGTCCAATTTGTGTGCATTTAAAACTGTGATATCTAGGGCAGTTTTCATGCTAGCGAAATAATTCTTTCACCAATGTTTCTTTTTTTTTGAGAGGTAATTTATGTAACATAAAATAAAAAATTAACATCATGCCTATTGTTATTTGACTAGGTATACCTAGTCTTACCTACAAAATTTTGGCCATGATTTTATCTCGCCTGAACAAACAGTCAAAACAAAATAACATATTAACCAATTCAGATGTTTAAAAATAGCATCACTCAGCTCACTGCCTATCCGTTTGCAATCTCGTTCATTCCTTAGAGATCTCGGCTTACTCCTATTTTTATTACCACGTGTGGAAATGCTTCAATATTTTGTATCAACGGAGAAGCCACAGCAAATAGAATAAAACACAGCAATATCCTTGGGACCATGCATGGTTCCGTAGTCGACTTTTCTCTCTTACGTCTTAACCAACTTAATTACAGCTATGAAACCAAACACCAATCGATATTAGACCTTATTACAAAGCAATAGCTGTTACTAGTCTTGTTTAATAGTGTAATGTTACATGGATTCACGTCTTTGCTTCTAAATAAGTAGGAGCAATATTGCAACAAGTCTGCCTGACTCCAATGTTTTTCTTATTTATTACGTTTGTTGTACTATTACTGTTTATATTGACGTTTAGTATGGTTCGCCTTTTTTGTTGGAGTAGGTAAATGCTTTAAAAACGTTTATGTATGCTTCGTCTATATTTAAATGTCAAAAACAGTGCCTACTAACTAATTGATGTATTGTGATATAAATCTTAAAATTTAAAAAATCTATATAAGTAATAAAGTTATTCGCTGTGTCTTATACTTAGGTACATATAAGTACGTATCTTTCTATTTACACAAATAAGAAAAAAGAACTTAAAACATTTACAGGTAAGTATGTTTTAAAAGGTATTCACTGTGTTGTCCCGGAAAAGTACAAATAATTGTAAAAAGTATGTTTTGAAATGAACCGTTTTGGCAGCCATATTACTTACTGCCAAAGGTGAAATAGTTTAGGAGCTTCGCATTCCAACAGACATCCGCTGTTTAGTGATGGGATAAACCATTTTTTGAGATCGATAACTTTTAAAATAACAGTATTTTAAATGAATACAAGTTGAATCCTACGACGGCAAATCCTGAAAAGAAATCCTTACTAATATTATAAATGCGAAAGTTCGTTTGTTTGTTTGTTACGCCTTCACGTTCTAACTACTTAACCCATCATCATTAAATTTTTCATACACGTTGTCAGGGGTATAAAAAAGGACATAGAGTACTTTTCTTCCCGAAAAAAAGTATTATTCCTGAAGGGTAGCAAAAAACTTTCCGCGCAGACGAAGTTGCGGGCGGCCGCTAAACAAACATACGAAGAAAACAACAATATATACTACTACAAATACGAAGAAACATGAAGAAAAACCTGTTTAAAAATAGAAGGTACATTTTATTTGTGAGCGGGCGGGTGATGCATACCTTGCATATTTTACCATCTATTCACTGTAATTGCTAGATTTTGTAGTGTTTTGCATCATAATGGACTTCTCTCAAGAAATGAAAGATAGAAAGATTTTTTTCGTATAAAATGCATTTTTATGTCAAGTTTTTTCAAGAATAAAACATAGTATAGGAAATGAAGCGATCTTTTGTATGGAGACCCCAACGTTTAAATAATTTTCAGTCGATGAAACTTTGCAGGGATGGAATATAGTATGAACTAAAACCAATGTTCAAATATCCAAAAACAAAAAAAAAATGAGGATTTATTGTGGGGGTCCACTACCTTCCTTTCCTACACTAACATTTGTAAGTTTCGATATAAAATATCCTCTAGTATGAACATCCCTAGTTAAAAATAGCCTCCACCCGAAATTTACGGCTGACCACATTTAACCCTCGTTGCACCTTAAGTATTTTGTAATAAAGGTTATATTAGTGCGAAATTGTGTGTTAAATTCTGTTAAAAAAGATGTTCCCTCATTTTCGACATAGATATTTAGATGAAATTGTTTAGGTACGTTTTTTTCAGCTTGATGTTTTATGTTTGTTAGTAATGTTGGTGATTTCCGATTTTTAAACGTGAGACGAAATAACATTTTATTACGTTTCAGATTAAATCCCTTATTAAATCTTTTTTCTATTCAAATTGTTTTTTTTTCTAAAACAGTTAGACTAGGCTGTTTTTTGCGAAAAGCTTATTCAATACAAAAGTCAAACTTCAGTATTTTTCTTTATATAACCACTGAAAGAATATCCTCCAATAAGACCGCTATAAGCTCCTTTAGCTAGAAAAAATATTTATATAAAACATGTCTCAAGCAAATCGTATCGCATTCAATTTTAAATGAGTTTTAAAAACATCTTTCGACTGAAAGAGTCTTAAAGGTGAAACTTCCATTTTGCAAAAGTATTTTTCATTACTTTCTCGGAAAAACGCATTCAAAGAAACATTTAATATCCTGACTTACTGTATTTTTGCACCTGCAGGCACGAGTTAGTTCATTTCTTATAGGTACTGACTAGCTTTATGTTGAGCACTAACAGCTGTGATTTAATTTGTTTAATACAAGTAAGTAGGTACTTGTTTTTAATTTTGAGATTTTAGCATTCGTATTGTGAGTTCAAAATTTATTTCTATTTAATACTAAATAATATACTAGAAAAAAATCGACTCGTCATCGAATCATTTTCTCAGAAATCAAACGCGCGATCTTTTGAATTTTTTTCGCCGCATTTTCACTTCCCATTTTCATCATAAGGCATAATTATTTATAATCCCTAATGTTTAAAAGTAGGTATATACTAAATTACGATTTGCACTGGGTCTGTGAAATCACTTGAAACTTTATGACCTGACCATGTAGCTAAATATCCAGCAATACACATGTATTAGTTTCATTTAAATCAAGCGAGTAGTTTCGACGTTATAAGGGTTTGAAGGAAATGCCAAGCGCACTTAAATATGTGCTTTATTACGCAAGACGTAAGGTTGACCTGTATGACCAATGACGTCATTTTCTAACACAAAATATGTTGGTATATTCTAGGCCATATAACTTTTCTGTTTTAAGAGATATCGTGAAAAGGAGAATGGCAGGTGCCCATATATTTTCAGAACCACATAAAGGCTTAGCGTGCCAAGAAGTAAATAGCATGACTTTAATCCTCTATTAAAGCCTAATAAATTATGTAATCGTAAGATACACTTTAAAGCTGGGGATAAAAAGTTGATTTTAAAACTTAACCTCAAAACAGCACCTAGTACGCAAACCAACTTAATAACATTGCCGTTCTTAGACTGCTGTCATGTTGGCTGTCCTGGATATATATATTTACGTGACGTGATTGGTCCCCTGTCTTTTTTTTTCTAGAGGGGCCAATATAACAATAATAAACCAAACCTCACAAAAGCGTTTTGTTTCAGATCAATTGCGTTTTGTTTCTAGCTAAGAAGAATATTACTATCATGTTTTTCTAAATGTTGCCTCCTTCTTTACGAACACTTTAAATTGAAAAGTAACCACCAAATTATGACCTTTAAATCTCATAAGGTCCGAATTGGGCACGCTCAGTATTTATGAATTTGGAAAATGGTTCCCAGTTTGCCATTCTCCTTTCTTCACAGTTGTGCATGTGGTCCTATAAAGTATTAAATAAGTCACTAAACAAAAATCGCTTTTATTCTCCATTGTGTAACTCCTAACCATTTTTTTGCCGTATGTTTCCCAGCTTATTACTGTCTTATGTCTAAGAAGACAAAAGTGTAAAAAACACTGACAATTTATGAATAATATTTTATAGCTTTACCGATCACCGAAGTGGAGTGGCTTGTACCACGACAACACACACATTGCTACGTGTTTACTATGAGAGCCTCAAAGTATGTTTGTAAAGCAGTGACCTTATCGTCACTTAACTTAACACCTGATGTTAGGTGACGATAAGGCCGAAGGTGGAAGCCCACTACACACGAAATCCTCATAACTGAGGAACTGGCAACTGCCGGAACACAACATGTATAAATTGTTGTTATGGCGTCAGAATTAGGTAAGATGGTGGTAGCTAGCCAGGCGGACTTGAAATAAGTCCTACCACCAACCAAATCGTAGACGACTACGACAGATCTCTACGACAAATCATTCTTGCTTGCTTACTACGTGAGCCTCAAAGTATGTTTGTAAAGTTATGACTACACAATCTGAAGGCAAGGAAATATATTGTGATATTGAGCTATACGGTTTGAACTAATGCAACTTAGCACTTGCTACGTGCCTTCTACGATGCTTCCGTAGACGACTACGACAGATCTCTATGACAAAGTATTGCTGCGTGCTTACTACGAGAGCCTCAAAATATGTTTGTAAAGTTATGACTACAAAATCTGAAGGCAAGGAAATATATTGTGATATTGAGCTATACGGTTTGAACTAATGCAACTTACTACTTGCTACGTGCCATCTACGATGCTTCCGTAGATGACTACGACAGATCTCTACGACAAAGCATTCTTGCTTGCTTACTACGAAAGCCTCAAAGTATGTTTGTAAAGTTAAGACTACAAAATTCTGAGGGCAAGGAAATATATTGTGATATTGAGCTATACAGTTTGAACTAATGCAACTTACTACTTGCTACGTGCCTTCTACGATGCTTCTTTAGACGACTACGACAGATCTCCTACGACAAAGCATTCTTGCTTGCTTACTACGAAAGCCTCAAAGTATGTTTGTAAAGTTAAGACTACAAAATTCTGAGGTCAAGGAAATATATTGTGATATTGAGCTATACGGTTTGAACTAATGCAACTTATTACTTTCTACGTGCCATCTTCGATGCTTCCGTAGATGACTACGACAGATCTCTACGACAAAGCATTCTTGCTTGCTTACTACGAAAGCCTCAAAGTATGTTTGTAAAGTTAAGACTACAAAATTTTGAGGGCAAGGAAATATATTGTGATATTGAGCTATACAGTTTGAACTAATGCAACTAACTACTTGCTACGTGCCTTCTACGATGCTTCTTTAGACGACTACGACAGATCTCTATGACAAAGTATTGCTGCGTGCTAACTACGAGAGCCTCAAAGTATGTTTGTAAAGTTATGACTACAAAATCTGAAGGCGAGGAAATATATTGTTATATTGAGCTATACGGTTTGAACTAATGCAACTTACTACTTGCTACGTGCCATCTACGATGCTTCCGTAGATGACTACGACAGATCTCCTACGACAAAGCATTCTTGCTTGCTTACTACGAAAGCCTCAAAGTATGTTTGTAAAGTTAAGACTACAAAATTCTGAGGTCAAGGAAATATATTGTGATATTGAGCTATACGGTTTGAACTAATGCAACTTACTACTTGCTACGTGCCATCTACGATGCTTCCGTAGATGACTACGACAGATCTCTACGACGAAGCATTCTTGCTTGCTTACTACGAAAGCCTCAAAGTATGTTTGTAAAGTTAAGACTACAAAATTCTGAGGGCAAGGAAATATATTGTGATATTGAGAAAGGCTTTGTCGTAGAGATATGTCGTAGTCGTCTACGGAAGCATCGTAGATAGCACGTAGCAAATAGTAAGATGCGTTAGTTCAAACTTTATAGCTCAATATCACAAGATAACCTTCAAAATTTCTAGTCATAGCTTTTCAAATATACTTTGAGGCTCTTGTAGTAAGCACACAGCAAAACTTTGTCGTAGAGATCTGTCGTAGTCGTCTACGGAAGCATCGTAGATGGCACGTAGCAAGTAATGCTACTTATTACTTGCTACATGCCATCTACGATACGATAGTAAGATGCGTTAGTTCAAACTTTATAGCTCAATATCACAAGATAACCTTCAAAATTTCTAGTCATAGCTTTTCAAATATACTTTGAGGCTCTTGTAGTAAGCACACAGCAAAACTTTGTCGTAGAGATCTGTCGTAGTCGTCTACGGAAGCATCGTAGATGGCACGTAGCAAGTAATAAGTAGCATTACTTGCTACTTTACAAACATACTTTGAGGCTTTCGTAGTAAGCAAGCAAGAATGCTTTGTCGTAGGAGATCTGTCGTAGTCATCTACGGAAGCATCGTAGATGGCACGTAGCAAGTAGTAAGTTGCATTAGTTCAAACCGTATAGCTCAATATAACAATATATTTCCTCGCCTTCAGATTTTGTAGTCATAACTTGTAGTAAGCACACAGCAAAACTTTGTCGTAGAGATCTGTCGTAGTCGTCTACGGAAGCATCGTAGATGGCACGTAGCAAGTAATAAGTAGCATTACTTGCTACGTGCCATCTACGATGCTTCCGTAGACGACTACGACAGATCTCTACGACAAAGTTTTGCTGTGTGCTTACTACAAGAACCTCAAAGTATATTTGAAAAGCTATGACTAGAAATTTTGAAGGTTATCTTGTGATATTGACCTATAAAGTTTGAACTAACGCATCTTACTATTTGCTACGTGCTATCTACGATGCTTCCGTAGACGACTACGACATATCTCTACGACAAAGCATTTCTGCGTGTGACGGATTTTAAGTAAAGCTTTTTTCCAATAATTGTATTTTTGGCTGTATGAACATTTGCCTTTGCCTTACACGTTCAGATAAATAATGTTTGGTAATAGTATGATCAAATCATGTATTGTTTAACATTTAATTTTGATTCAGTTCTTATAAAAATAATGTAAATATCTTATACATATCTTAGCAAGTTTTAAATAAGTTACCATTTATTATATTTGATAATTTCACGATAGTTAGTCGTAACGCCTATCATTGGCTGAACGTATTTTCAAGAATTTAAGCAAGTAAGACTACAGTAATGAATATAACAATTATTGTAATTCATTGGGATTTAGTTTCAAAAAGATTACAACGTAATTGTTTTATAAAATATTATCTCTGATATTACTTTTTCGTACAAATAGTATAGTCGATTGTGATTGGTTGAAAAGTGGTGTGAGGGGTAAACTTTTTGTGTTTAATTTAGTGGGTATTTAAGGAATGGAAAATTGAGCATACGTTTCACTTTTAAGTTTGGAGCACTACGGGATTTAAGTTAAGTAAATTCTTTATTGTATTGTGTTATTTTTATTTAATTGTTTTGTGTGTGAGTTGATTGTTTTTCGAAGGCTATCCGCTGTTAATTTTCATTCCCAATTTTATGATTATTCCGATTATTTGTAGTAATAATAAGTAAAGTACATTATAGACAGATTTCTTTTGCATTTGCTTGGTAACTAGTATCATAGTTTAATAAGGAGATTAACTGATAACTTTAAGTTTATATTGTTGTAGTTTGTAATGATTTAATTGTAAATATCTGATTTGATAAAGCTGACGAGTTTCTTCCGCCTGTTCTTCTCTCAGCTAAAAAAAGACGTCCGAACAGGTGGTAGGTTAAAAGAAATTGGACGATTCAATTTAATAAACATTACTTTACTTAAATTGATTTATTTTGTTTTAATTCTCTCCATGTTTCTGATTATTTCTGACACGTGCTTATTACGAGAGACTCAATTAATTATTCAGGAAATCTTGGTGTGGATATCAGCAAAATGTAGTTCGATAGCTTTAAAAATCAACCTTATTTTTATTATGCTATTATTTTTTTACTTATATTGAGATCACTAGTTAACTACTTAGTTCTAGGAATAAAGCAAACATCTAAAAGGAATTACTATTTTGACCAAAAGGTCATAATAGTAATTCCATGCAAGTCGTAAAACTTAACAGGATAGTTCTAATGAGTAATCGTATTAGTACTTAACCAAATAAAATTGTATGCACTAATTTACCACTGTATTGATGTAATCTGAATTTAGACCATTATTCAATTACTGAGGCATAAAGTGTGCTTGATTATGTATTATTAAATGATGTACTATAACGACATCTTTATATTATAATTTAATATCAAAACTTTTCTCGAGTTCACACCACATTACAACGAGATACCAACAGTCAAGTTGCAAAACAAGCAGCCATTTAATAAATTGAAACGGCAAGTTTGCCCATGTTGCCATTCCATCTAATTATCAGGCAAACTTTGAGAGCAAAAGTCGTGTATGAAGTTATGAGTACGGCAAGCGCGAACGAGGCGTAAAGTAGCTACTTGCATACACTGGCATTGCCATTTTTGTGGTTGTCTGCCAACACAAATGTACCTTATGATTTTGTCGTGCAAAGTGCATTTCTAGTGAGATTAATATCTACAATCTCTCAACTGCTTTATGAATAAAAATTAAAAGTCATCTCAAGAAGACCAACAAAGCGTGGAAAAGAGAAGTTAACATTATACGGACACAGTCTGTGAAAAAAAGAGACAAAGAATCAAGTGACAATGTGCCAATTTTTTTTACAGTAAGAGCCCCTTGCGTCCCGCCTTGCAAATGAGCAATCACAGTTTGTTTATGTTAATCCTTATTAGAATTTCAAATAAAGGTATCGTGGAGCCATGGTGTCTTGTGCTCTAAGTAATTGTGATGTGATAAAAAGAAACAATCCAAGTAATCACACTTTTCAAAGGTAAATAAGATTTTGCCACACATTTCTCTAAAACCAAACATTTATTCGTTTATTGATGAAGAAAACAGTATGGAACACAGTTTATTAATTTATTTTGCCATAATATACTGTCATATTTTATGTATGTAAGTCATTTTATACGTATCTCATATAAAATGTATGCATTTGTTTTTCGGATCACCTGTTTATTGACATTGTTGTTCTTTGGCATTCTATTTCTATGGTTACTATATATTTTAATTGTCTCTTTAAAGAGCCATGGAAAAAACAAACAAAACAATGTGGAAACAGAAAATAATATAAACTTTCATTGTTAGTTAATTAGGTTTAGAAGTTAGTTACCTATCTACCTACCTACCCTCAGCAATTGTGTTACACACGCATAAAATGTATGAACAAAATGTGACTCAGAGGCCTCATATATTAGTGCCGGTCCTCAGATCTATATGGCTAGGCTGAGACAATGATCTTGACAAATTTCTACAAACACCCACCAACAAGCTACAAATTCTAGTATTTATTTTACTAACATTTGACTTTCGAGGGATTCGTGACCGTTGGTCTTTGGTTAAGACACAGAAGATTGAGTAAATAGTACTAAAGTATAATCCTTAAAAACACTTTCATCCTACTTATATAAATTTAATATTTAATTGGGTTTAGATGTTTGAATGCTTGTTTCTCAATCACGCAAAAACGTCTGAACAGATTTGGATGAAATTTTACAGACAGATAGTTTATAGTCTGGATAAAAACAAAGGATACTTTTAATTCCGGTCAAAGGGTACGTAGGGATTTTCACGCGGACGAAGTCGCAGGCGGAAGCTAGTATTTAAATACATTTAAAATAAGTATTTTATTTATAACAAGAAGTATCTGTCGCAAAATTACGACAAATACAATTATGTTTAAACTTCCACAACAAATTGGTCTGGAGCTAGATTTTAATATCAATCTAGAAACTACTTTCGTAGTTATTACTTCAAAATTAATAAAACCTAACAATCGAAAACCGTATTATCTTTGAAACAATAAAGCTTAGTCTACCAGTAGTATTAGAAATGACCTTCTTATCGCTTAAAGCAATTTCTTTTAGAAAATCTGAGATGAGAAGTGAGTGAGTACAAAAAGTATAATAAGTAGTATGGAACAAATTGGTCAAGTTATAAAAATACAAACATAGTAATACCTTTATTATGATGATGTTATTTTCAAGTCTTTATTTATTAATTCTCTACAGACAGCTATTACGTCATAGCGGTATTCTTAACCCATTATTTTATCCAGCACATTTTTGAATGGCGGCAGTATTGGATTCTGTCGACTGCGCGGTTAATGAATAAGTCATTCGCAAATATCCCGGCGACTAATTGGTTGTTGTGGGATCAAATCGCTCGTCTCGTCGCGGTCACATCGGGAATGAAAAGCGCTGTAGGGTTGTCTTCTTCGTCTTATTTTTGGTTTGGCAATCTACTCCGCAGGAGAACTAAAGTAACCGACATCGCTCGAAGGATTGCCCAGTTGAAGTGGCAGTGGGTTGGACACATAGCGACAAGAACCGATAGCCGTTGGGGCGGTAGAGTTCTGGAATGGCGACCGCGTACTGGACGACGCTCCGTGGGTAGGCCCCCGACAAGGTGGACTGACGTGAGGGTGAAGGTTGCGAGAAGCCGCTGGTTGCGGGCAGCGCAAGACCGATCGTCGTGGAGATCCTTGGGGGAGGCCTATACCTAGCAGTGGGTGTCGTGCGGCTGATATGATGATGATGAAGCTAAGGAACTAAGTAGGTAAGTAAAATGTTTGATCTATCGCTCCCTAAGAATAGGCACATAATAAATTCAATCAAAATTATTAAAAGTAATACTTAAAAGTTGATTATGTATTGAATTTGGATAAAGTAATAACTTTTATATAAGTAAGTAAAAAATTTTGAATATTTCTCTATACCTATAAATTAGGAAATCTTTGCATTCAACCCTCTTCCTAATTTTTTATTCAATATTAGTATGTAAATGAATTCTTTTCATCGCAAAAACATCTCAATACAACTTTTTCTTAATAATGAAAAATGTTCCTACTTAAGACGAAAAATTCTCCAGAAAAGCAGCCACTATTATTTCTGTTGAAGCTTTTATAATAAGATTTCTTCGTTCAGAATGATTTAACATTTTGTGTGGGCAGTGAGAACGAAAGAGTTTTTCTTTAGGATATGATTACTTTTCTTTGAGTAACTTTTGACTTGCGGCTGCCGACAGGTTACTTTAGGCTTTTGTTGCAAAATATTTTAGAAGAGCTAAAAACGAAAGATTATAAGTTACATAATATATTGTCAATAATATGTTTCATTTCCCAAATATTACAATAATTTATTAAATCTAACAATTAAAAATGATTTGCTAATATTTAATAAATTAATGTCACCATTTATGGGTCTTCAAAGCTACAAATTAGTAAATGTCATTCCAATTCAGCACATCATAAATAACGTATGAACATTTGTGAAGAACCAATGAGTACATGCTCACCAAATTATTATTAGAAACTACAATTTTGAGCTAAAATTTCACGTTGTTAACTTTATCTTAATGTACCATGACCTCCGAGGTTTCCAGTTCGAAGTCTGGATCAAGTTAGAAAACTTACTTCTGCAAGCCACATGCATAGAACTAGTATACCTATCTATATAGCTACCTACTGCTGCTAGCTATGTGATTATTTTTGGTTTGTTATTGTTTCTAGCACCAAGTATATCCTTAAACAACACCTTTTATGCTATTTTAAAAAGTAATTCTATAACAAATTGAGGTAAAAGTTTCTTGATGACAGCCCTAAAACAGTGAGCCCATGCATATCGAGAGTTCATCAATTAAGCATAATAATTACGGACTATCAGACAGTGCTCGCTGCGCTCGTTCGACTTTATACAGAACTCTTTGAAATTGTCCATGACGTAACTAAATAGGGTTGAACCAATTATACCGATTTGTTATGAGCACTCCCAGTAATTATTCGATAAAATGGCAGCTAATCGTTTGTTGAGACTATTAAATCAAGACTTGACAGCCCTTAGTATTGAGAGTTCATGCATATCGAGAAGTCATCAATTAAGCATATAATTGCTGACTTTCAGCGCCCGCAGCGCTCGCTGCGCTCGCTTGACTTATACGTAACCAAGTAGGGTTGAACCAATTATAGCGGTTTTTTTTACGTTAGCCAACGTAAACAGACCAGACTAGTTTAACTGCCACTGACATCGGCTCGGGATAAAGTTGTTTGTTTATACTTTTGACGAGGTAATAACTTTGCTAACGAGTCTTTTAAATGGCCAAGTGGTTTCGTGATATTTTATTAGCCTTTGATACGGATACTTTTTGGGATGGAAGAAAATTAAGTGACCAATCAAGTTTGTCCCATTGGTTTAATGCTCTGTTTATCCCTAACCAGTAAATTCGAGCATTTTGTAATAAAATTATAAAGCCTTTTAACTTTATGTCAATTTAAAAAAAAACATGTTTACTCAAGGTCCTATGAATTAACCTACAATTTAAACTTATTGTTAAAATGAATGATACAAAATTTAACAAATAACAGTCATCTATCCAATGGCAGGCTGTTGCAAAAAATATTATCCTACTATAAAATACGTCTAGTTATCACTATTTTTAGTGCAAAAGTTTAAAGCAATCAACGAGCTGTTGGAACAGCGAGCCACAATATCTCCCTAAGGCTGAATATCCATAGTCTCATACAAACGAAGTTGGAAGAAAATTGCGCTAGTTTTCATTAATACAGTTTTTTTTAATAGACCGTTCTTTTTTATCAAGAACGGGTTGGTACTTACTTGGCCTTCACATATGACGAAGTACCAAATTATAAACGATGCGTGGGCTGGTAGCTATGGTGGTGAGGATGGAAAGGAAATAAAATATATTTTTAGCGTTATAAATTTGTACTGCTTTTTATTCCAAGACAGCTCAGTGACACAGTTAAAGTGCAAGCATTATTTTTGTAGTGATAATATTAAATTATAGGTCCATTATTATTTTAAAGTGCTGATATACAATTTTATAGCTGTTTTCATCAAATTTAAAGTGCTATTAAATACATCCCTTAAAAAAACACCCTAGCTGAAAAGCATCTATCACACCGCTAGACACATCTTTTCGCGTCCCCGCTTTGGTGGAGTCCGGGCCTTAGAAAATGTAATTGTAAACGATGCGTGGGCTGGTAGCTATGGTGGTGAGGATGGAAAGGAAATAAAATATATTTTTAGCGTTATAAATTTGTACTGCTTTTTATTCCAAGACAGCTCAGTGACACACAGAGTTCTCGCATGTTTTTCCCTTTATTGCGTGGAAGTTATTGCCAAACATAGTTTTTGGGTCCATTTTAATGGACTCCCGCAACGGATAATTTTTGGTATGAACTTAGTCAGATATAGGTAAGACAGTGACAGCTAGGTGGGCTTAAAACAATTGCTACCTTGATATGTATGTATACCTAGGTATAGTTCTTACTGTAGGCGAGCGCGCTGCGCCGCGTGGAATTTTCCAGTAGCCAATAAACGTTACAAGCGACCGGCTGTTTTAATTGCGATCCGACATCTCACTGGCGACGAATCGCCTACCCGCGCGTGGTACGCCAAGATGCCTTTTCTTGGAAATTTGTCGGTTTTTAACTATAAAGATAGTGAGTGGGCGATATTTAAAAGCCGTTTAACACAGTTTATAATAATAAACGCTATTAAAGAAAACCAAAGTGCCATCCTAATAACTCATCTGTCGGACGAATCGTATGTGCTTTTGCGCAACCTCGCCTACCCGAGAAATGTGGATTTATTATCTTTCGAAGAACTAATTGCGCTTTTTGATACGCATTTCAAGCCCAAGAAATGTTCATTCGGAGACAAGGCAAAATTTTATGAAGCCACGAGAAGCCCAGGCGAAAAGTTGGTTGATTGGGCAGGCCTCGCTAGTTACTGCGATTTCGGCGCGGCGTTGGAAACCAATCTGAGGGATCGCTTCGTCCTCGGCCTTGGCTCAGGTCCCGAAAGAGACAAATTGTTCGAACAAAATCCGTCATCCTTAACCTTCTCACACGCATTGGAGCTAGCTGAACAAGCTGCGTGTGCCAGAGAGGCTAAAGCGGTAACTATAAAGGAGGAACCAATATTTCGGGCTCAGCTGGAAGGAAGAGGCCAGTTTGGCAGCGGTAACAGGGGTCCTGGTGGAGCACGCGGCCGGCAGGCCGCGGGAGGATCTCGATCCGGCGGCGGCACACAGACGTCATGTTGCGCCATTTGCGGAATGAGAAATCACCAGCAATCCGAGTGCTACTATAGAAATTATAAATGTAAAAAATGTGGAAAAAAAGGTCATTTAAAAAAAGTGTGCAGTGCCTATTCGCGAGTGAATAATATTTCTAACGCGGAAGAGGGCGATAATGACGATGCCGACTGCGAAGAATGTGAAATGTTTCAAATGAGGTATGTGAACTATAAACCATTTATGATAAGTGTATCTATTGACAATAAAAACTTGGAAATGGAGCTAGATTCTGGCTCTGGCTTATCAGTTATATCAGAAGAATTGTATAAAAAAGATTTTTCTAATTATAAATTAATTAAATGTAAAGTGAAAATGTGTTTATATGATGGACATAGTATTTCACCATTGGGCTATATAGAATGTAAAACTACTTATAATAACGAATCGAAAAACCTAAAATTTTTTGTGATAAGAAACGGTGGTCCACCGTTACTAGGTAGAAATTTTATGTCTGCGTATAAATTAACATTTACCCAAAAAATAAATTTAATAAAAATGAATGATGATGTCCTGAGGTTATTGGAACAATTCACTGATTTATGGCGTGATGAGCTGGGAACTTTTAATAAATTTAAGGTAAATCTCGTATTAAAACCCAAAAGCATTCCTAAGTTTTTCAAGCCGCGTCCTGTGCCTTTTGCACTTAAAGCCAAGGTGGAAAACGAGTTGAACCGTTTAGTATCTCTAGGTATATTGGTACCACTGAGCCATTCACAATATGCGACACCTATAGTTCCTGTCGTAAAAGAAGGGGGTAAGGTTAGGATAGCAGGTGATTTTTCAGTGACCCTCAATAAAGATTTAGTAATAGATAAATATCAACTCCCTCGCATTGAGGAAGTGTTTGCAAGGATAGGAGGTGGCGAACAGTACACTAAAATTGACCTGAAAAATGCATACAACCAATTTTTACTAAGTGAGGACTAGTGAGGAGTCACAAAACCTTACGACAATAAATACTCATAAGGGGCTTTTTAAGTACACTAGACTTGTGTACGGTCTCGCCAACGCTCCCGCTATATTCCAAAAAGCTATGGAAACGATGCTAGGGGATATTGACGGAGTAAGCTGTTGGTTGGACGATATATGTGTTACAGGTCCTACAAAAGCCTTACATTTAGCCCGTTTAAAGGAGGTCTTAAGTCGTTTAAAGGACGCCGGCTTACGGCTACAAAAGGACAAATGCGCCTTCTTTCAGGACAGTGTAACCTACCTAGGCTATGTTATAAGTAAAAACGGCCTACAAACTTGTCCGAATAAAGTTCAGGCTATAATGGATGCTCCCGAGCCGACTAATGTTACTGAAGTAAAAAGGTTCCTAGGTGTCGTTAACTACTATAGGGTTTTTATACCGAACGCATCATCGTTATTGGGGCCATTACATGAATTATTGTGCGCTGGTGCCGAGTGGAGGTGGGGTGAAAGGCAGCGAGCGGCAGTGCAGGCCGTTCGCCGCGAGCTATCATCCGAGCGCGTGCTTGCGCACTTCGACCCGGGCGCGCGGCTGGTGCTAGCGGTGGACGCCGGCCCCGCCGGTCTCGGGGCCGTCCTAGCCCACCAAGACTGTGATGGCGTGGAGCGACCGCTCGCGTATGCATCTCGGTCACTTACCGCTAGCGAACGAAATTACAGCCAGATACAAAAGGAGGCAACGGCGATTATATTTGGAGTAAAGAAATTCCACCAGTATCTATACGGTCGTGACGATCCGTTTATTTTAAAAACAGATCACAGACCACTGGTATCTATTTTCAACAATAATAAGGGCATTTCTATAACGTCAGCTTTGAGACTGCAGCGATATGCGCTAATATTATCAGCTTATAATTAGGTCGTTCAATATACCTCTGGTAATAATAACGTAGTGGCAGATTATTTTTCTAGCTCCGTTGAAAGTCAACGAGCACGAAACAGAAAAAGAATATGATTCTTATATGGCATTAAAGTTTTTAAATTCTATATCGCCGGCGGTTTTTTACAAAGATATTCAACAAGCTACTGAACTCGATAAAACCTTACAAACCGTTATAAAATACATGAATAGGGGTTGGCCAAGGAAAATTAAATGTAATTCAGTCTTGCCGTATTTTCAACGTAAAGCCGACTTACAGTTCGAAAACGGTTGTTTACTAAAGGGTAACAAGGTGATTATTCCCTACTCATTAAGGTCACGCGTACTAGACGAACTTCACAAATCGCATCAAGGTATTGTTAAAACGAAAAGTAATGCGCGTAGCAGGATGTGGTGGCCTGGCATAGATGCAGACATCGAGCGGCGCGTGAGTGCGTGTGAGACGTGTGTCGGAGTGAGGGGTGCGCCCGCGCGCGCGCCCCCCGCGCCCTGGCCCCGGCCGCAGGCGCCGTGGCAGCGTCTGCACATCGATTACATGACTATAGCGCAGAGGGACTACTTAATTATAGTTGACGCACATAGTAAATGGCTCGAGTGTATAAACATGTCTAATGGAACTACAACGCAAGCTTTAATATCACAATTGAAGCGCGTATTTTCAGTGTTCGGTATTCCTAATGTTATTGTTTCCGATAATGATGTAAAGATATGCTCGAGGGAATTTAAAGAATTTTGCTCTAATAATGGAATTGGGTAATTATTTGAAAAGCGTTCTCCGCGCAATTTTCGTGGCGAAATTTCACTTTGAGTTATTCGAATAAATAAAATTAGTATATTAAAGAATCCAAGAAATAAATAAATAGTATACTCGAAACATGCTAATCGGTACATAAATCACTGAGATATTAAATTTTGAAATTTTGAAAGCCACGAAAGTTATGATGCACTTCACAAACATTACGAAACGATTTACTAAAAAGTACTGCTTATGCTTATACAGCCCGTGAGGGCACTGAAAACCTAATATTGAAAGCTTCGTACCTTTATTTGGTGTATAAATAAAAAAAACGATGTTTTAGTGCAATGTCGTGACTAAGTAAATATCACCACCCTCTCTCCTTTTCTGTGTGAGAATAGGTTAGTATATGTAATATATAACAAGTATATTCAAATTAGCAGACAGGATTCTTATCAATTTGAGAAGAAACTTAAATTTCATAGCATGGTCTGTAATTTTCGTGGACACATTGCCACGAAAATTATGCCACGCAAATTACGATAATTAACTTTTTTTAAATTTCAAAGTTATGTTATGGACAAATTATGAAAGTAAATACTTATATATAGTCTCGAGGACCTATCCTATTCTAAAATATATAGCAAAAATCGATACCGTATGCATACATCTATTATAATCTGTCCATGAAAGTTGTTTGACTAAGGGCATCAAACATTTATTTGAGAGTTACGGACCGATATTTGTTTTTCAGAATAGCAATGAACAATATGTGTATCATCAAGTGTTAGTATGATCAACAGAGCAGCAGCACGGCTATTAAAAATAGTTATAAGGCGATATGCTTTATATTTATGAATTTTTTTGCTGCGCGCTCGAAAAATTGCCAAATCGTGTGACAGAGAGAAAATGCCCTGCAACTTTTTTTTTATTCACGATAAAAAAATAGTTTTTGGCACTATTAAACATGAGTTAAATACAATTATTTTGATGTATAATAGATACATATTACTTAAAAGACAAAGAAGTTATTAAATGTCGTCCTAAGTGCGAATAGAGTGTGACACCCGAAGAACAGCGATTATACCCCCGATTTCGATCTTTGAAAATTATTTTAAATTTTATTTTAATAAATACCAAGCATTTTTTTATTAAAATTGAATAGACCTGTAAATGAAAGATTATTTAGTATTTTTCCTAAAGCTATATTTACAATAGGTTAGGAATAACAAGCGTGTGACCGCCAAAAAAAGGGCCTCGGAGAACTACCCAATTAAACACATGACATCACCCATTTATCACCCCATTAGCAATGGACAAGCTGAAAATTGTGTAAAAGTGTGTAAAAAAACGATAAAATGTATTTTCAGTGAAAATGTCTGTCAAAATAAATTAAATGAAAAACTGTTAGATTATTTGTTCGATTATAGGAATACAGTGCACTGTTCGACCGGAAAAACCCCAGCAAAGTTAATGTTTGGTCGAGAACTGAGAACTAGATTGGACTTAATGCTTCCCTCAGACAATGAAGCTACTAATACATTAGAATATTCGCCTAAATCAATAAAAAATAAATTTAAAGTCGGAGATCTTGTTTGGGTTCGGTGGTACAGTGCACGGAAAGAAGTTTGGGTTCATGGCAAAGTACTCAGTATAATAGGTAACAGAATGTATAAAATATTTATCTTAGATCATAACACAGTATGTATTCGTCACATCGATCAATTAATGAAATATGTCGCTAAGGGTAGTAACAATGAAATTGTCAATAATGAGCCCAATAACTCGACCACTTCGGGTTCCTTCCCAGAGCCGTCACTTGCACCACTTGAGTCAACTTGCGATAGCGAGCCGTTACAAATTACGGAGGGTGGCGATGGCACTGGGCAGGCCCCGGAAGAGGACGAGTTCAACGATTGTGAGGATTTAGAGCCGCAACCGGACGCTGTGGCGGAACAATATGTAGTCACATCAGAAAATAGTGAAGGGGCGGATCCTACCATAAGTCGGACGCCTTGGTCAGGCCGACTGCGGCCTAGAAATAATAATTAAAATTATTGTGTACTTACCTATGTTATAATGATTGTTTATTTGTTACCAGGTTTCATAAATAAAGGTGGAAGGAATGATATGTATGTATACCTAGGTATAGTTCTTACTGTAGGCGAGCGCGCTGCGCCGCGTGGAATTTTCCAGTAGCCAATAAACGTTACAAGCGACCGGCTGTTTTAATTGCGATCCGACATCTCATACCTACCTACTAAACCGAGTATAAATATAGCCCTTTAATTTTTTGAGGTAGATTTTCAGGCACTACGTATCAAAAAAGCTACTATACTTCACAGAATGAGACTAAGCAGATAAAATCGAAAACACTCTATACATTACTAAAACTCAAACATAATTAATTCCAAGAATAAAACCAGTTCCATTATCTATACGATTCACACGGCACCGTCCGTTCAGTAATAATTCAGCAGCACTACATATCTTGCGAACAGAAAATAGAATACTATAGTGAGGTGGCTCATATATCTTGAATTGAGCAACTCGGTTGAGGAAATCTCATTTTGTTAAGGAAAACGTGAATTTTCTTTTGTAATCTAGGTAAGTTATAAGCAAGAATACTGAATTATCATTTTTACCTCTCAAGTATAAAGATATAACAACTTTTTGACACTTTGAATAATATGAAAATTTTAATAAAGTAAGTATGTGAAATATGTGTGATTCTAGTGTAATTATTTTAATGATTACATAGAAATTATAAAAAAAATAGCAAGACATTTTAATTTTCTATTCAAAAAAGACAAAACAACCTTTTATTGATTTTTTTACAAGGTCACTTAATACATAAAGTAATTACTTGGCGTCAAGCATTATTTTTGAATAAATATTTAACAAAAACCTGATAAAAAAGAATCACTATTATAGTATAAAACAAAGTCTTTTCCCGCTATCTGTCCCTATGTATGTTTAGATCTTTAAAACTACGCAACGGATTTTGATGCGGTTTTTTGAATAGACAGAGTGATTCAAGAAGGTTTGTATAATACATGATGTCAAATTCCACACTACACCGAAGCGAAGCGAGATCGGGTCGCTAGTCCGCAATAATTTGAAGTAAAATTGGTAAAATTGTATAAGAGTAAACTCATAAAAGCTATATCCTACTAATATTATAAATGTGAAAGTTTGTGGGTTTGGATTTTTAGATGTTTGGATGTTTGTTCCTCAATCACGCAAAAACTACTGAACGGATTTGGTTGAAATTTGGCACACAGATAGTAGATAGCCTAGATTAAAACATAGAATACTTTTTATCCCGATATTCCCACGGGAACAGGAACCACGCGGGTGAAACCGCGGGCGGCCGCTAGTATGTTATATAACAAAAACCATATTTTTTATAAATAATTCGAAGCAATCAACCCAAACAACAAGGTAAAAAACATCTTATTTACAACCCCCACGGTAAAAAAGTTACAAGTTTGGCAAAAACATTGAGTCCTCTAACAATATTTAAGCCAGGCTGATGTAGAAATAGGTGACTTGATTTACAAACTTGTTGAAAAGGGTTCAGGATAAGTATAGCTATTCGTATAGCTCCTGAAAAGAACGTAAAGGCAACTTCGTTCTTTACACAAGTATGCCCCGAAGCTGTCTGAGTGTCAATGGTATAAGAGGAAATAATCACCGTGTCGAGTGCGTATTACTTTGCCTTTGAAAACACATTTTCAATGTATGAGTAAAATCCTATGTGATAACTTCGAATAACATTTTCACTTTGTATTTTGAAAGAAAAACAGTTCAAAGTGAATGGTGGATAGTCGATGTTCTGAAAATAGTATCTGAAATTAAGTTGGAATTTTAGATCCTTGGAACTCAAAGGATCTAAAATTAAAATAGGTACCTAGTAAGTATTGAACTATCTCTTTGTTTTAACTTTCACTAAAGAATCTTATTAATTTTATGACATTGATTCTACTTTTTAGGGTTCCGTACCGAAAGGGTAAAAACGGGACCCTATTACTAAGACTCCGCTGTCCGTCTGTCTGTCTGTCTGTCGGTCTGTCTGTCTGTCTGTCTGTCACCAGGCTGTATCTCATGAACCGTGATAGCTAGACAGTTGAAATTTTCACAGATGATGTATTTCTGTTGCCGCTATAACAACAAATAATAAAAACAGTATAAAATAAATATTTAAGGGGGGCTCCTATACAACAAACTTTTTTTTACCGTTTTTTGGTACGGAACCCTTTGTGCGTGAGTCCGACTCGCACTTGGCCGGTTTTTTTTATTTATTTTTTTTGTAAGAATTCTTTGATGTTTTCTCCGCAATTAATATTGTTATGATCTGTGATGTTACTTTGATTTTATTTTCAGCATTAAAATACTACCAATTTATTATCTGAAGTTCAGTGAATATTAAAACTTACCCTTTAAGGCATTTTTAAAAATTGCATTTTATTTTGCATGAAGAAAAAGTGAATAAAAAACATAAAATTCTAAAAATTTTCTAAACGATAAGTTTAATTATTGGAAGAATCAGTAACCTTTCCTTATAATGTTTCTTTTGAGGCTCAATAGAAGTTTTCTTTAAGAAAATTATTAAATCAGCCTTTCCTACTAAAAGATGTAAATTAATCAGTTCAACGACTCTTTACCGTTAAAAGCAATATTAACACTCATCCTGTGTAATAATTCATGAATGTTTCTATTCGGGAACTTGGCAGAAGCGAAAGTTTCCTAAGAAAGGCTTCTGTAAAGAGTTCATACGTGAGTCCAAGTTAAAAGAAAATCAACGTTAGATTTATCGCAATTCCTTTTCGTAAAAAGACTAAACAGTAAGTTGTTATGTAAATTCAACATTGAACCTGTTATTTTTAATAAAATTATGTACAAGTTCATTGTACTTACATTTATCAGGCGTGGGCCGTATTTTTTTTCGCTCGACGTCTCGAGTCTCTAGCGACGACTGCCCAATGGGGAATGAAAAAAAAAGTCAAAAAAAGTTTTAACATGAATATCCAAATCACATAAGTGTGGAAACTTATTTTTAAGGCAGCACTCTGAGCGAAAGTGGCGCCGCGGTAAATTTTATTTAATACTAGCTTCCGCCCGCGCCTTCGTCCGCGTGGATATTAGAGAAAATCTCCCATACTAACTAGACAGCTAAAACATTTTATTAGTATGGGAAAGTCAAAATTTTTTGTCGTTTTTCGACCCATGTTTCTTGGGCAAAAATGTTTAGTTCCATTAGTAGAACACTCCCTTAAGTTAATTAAAACGACTACAAAATGACGGTGTATAGAATCCCGTTCCCGTTCCCGTTCCCGTTCCCGTTCCCGTTCCCGTTCCCGTTCCCGTTCCCGTTCCCGTTCCCGTTCCCGTTCCCGTTCCCGTTCCCGTTCCCGTTCCCGTTCCCGTTCCCGTTCCCGTTCCCGTTCCCGTTCCCGTTCCCGTTCCCGTTCCCGTTCCCGTTCCCGTTCCCGTTCCCGTTCCCGTTCCCGTTCCCGTTCCCGTTCCCGTTCCCGTTCCCGTTCCCGTTCCCGTTCCCGTTCCCGTTCCCGTTCCCGTTCCCGTTCCCGTTCCCGTTCCCGTTCCCGTTCCCGTTCCCGTTCCCGTTCCCGTTCCCGTTCCCGTTCCCGTTCCCGTTCCCGTTCCCGTTCCCGTTCCCGTTCCCGTTCCCGTTCCCGTTCCCGTTCCCGTTCCCTCTCCCTCTCCCTCTCCCTCTCCCTCTCCCTCTCCCTCTCCCTCTCCCTCTCCCTCTCCCTCTCCCTCTCCCTCTCCCTCTCCCTCTCCCTCTCCCTCTCCCTCTCCCTCTCCCTCTCCCTCTCCCTCTCCCTCTCCCTCTCCCTCTCCCTCTCCCTCTCCCTCTCCCTCTCCCTCTCCCTCTCCCTCTCCCTCCCCTTGGAGGATTTTCAAAATCACAAAAATGTTTGCCTATATTTATTTTTATACGTGCTCCTACGAAGTTTGAAGTTGTAATTTCTATTTTATATTATTTTTCCATACAAAATTTGAACCCCATTTTGACCCCGTTAGGAGTTAAATCATGTTTACCGTGTTGGACTTCAAAAAAAATGTCATTTTCGCAATCGTCATCCCAGAAAACTGCGTTTATTAATTAACGTTGCGTTATATTTCTATCCATAAGCCTAAATTATGAATTTAGCGATTTTTACTTCGAAAATAAAGAATTTTTTATACACAGCTCCATCCCCCTTTTCACCCCTTCAGGGGTAGAATTTAAAAAAAAAGCTGAGATACGTATTATTGATTTTCAATCGTCAGCCTAAACACAAAATTTGAAGATCCTAACTTCGAATTTGAGGGACTTTCACACAAACTTTGATCCCCTTTTTTACCCTCTAAGGGGGTGAATTTTGAAAAATCCTCTCTTAGTGCACCCCTAGACCTAATAAGGAACCTATGTGCCAAATTTGGAGTCTCTAGACTTAGCGGTTTGGGCTGTGCGTTGATATGTCAGTCACCAATCAGTTTCTTCTTTTTTTTTAAGATTATACACAATTTTAATAATGTTTAACGTGGATTTTTTAGGGCCCACAGTCAATGATATTTGAATTTACAGTCTAGTATTTTTAGACAATATCGTTACATTCCACAAATGCTAAAAGTAGCCGTTTTTGACACATTTTCTATCTACCTATTTCTACGAATGACTACGAGGGCTTGTCACTACATGCCCTCGTAGTCATTCGTAGAAAAAGGTAAGTAGTATTTTTAGAAGGTATCACTATACCTTCTAAAATTACTAGAGTATGGGCCCTAAAAACTCCACGTAAAATATTATTAAAACTTTTTCTATTAATTACGTTTTAAATAAAAACCTCTAAGGGTGCCACTTTAGGTCATACAACCGCCTTAATAGTTTAATACCACGTTGTGGTTGTGGCAGGTGGTTGCGAAGGTATTTCTCAATTCTGCTGTTACTTTCGTACATTTGTGAAGTATCTTTTTTTACGCATTCCTAAACTCTGAAACTTTTTTCTATTACCAAGGGAGCTTATTTATATCTTTAAAAAATATTTAGCCAATTTGGTTTTTTTCAGACATGGAAGAGAGAGAGAGACAGAGGCTGAATATCGTGTGTATATGTATTGCCTCGCTCTAAATAAACTAATTAACAATTACTCAACGCTTCTGACTAGCACCACCCTGACTAAATTCTCATCACTCACTCATAAGAGGTCATTAATCAAGCTGATTTAGGTGTAGATCCATTGAGTCTCGTGTGCCAACCGTACAGGGTCATTTGATCCCAAGTGACAAGCGACTCACTCCCTTAGCTTTTTATGTGTCGTTTTTGCATGGTTACAATTTGAATTATGAAGAAGAAAATATGACAAATTGTGATAAGGTACTTACCCTTTATTTTGTAATTGACTTACTGTGAAATTGCCCGCTGTGAAAATTCACACTTTATAAATGTCCAATATCTCTTTATTATTTGAAATTCAATGATGCATTTATAAAATTACTAGCTTCTGCCAACGATATGTTAAAACAAGTTTAGATACGTTACCCGCGCTCCACAATGGCAAGACGAAAGTCAGGTAATTGCCCGACTTTCAATTAGTCAGGCACAGGCTCGTGCCACGTAAATACACACCACTCTCGTCAGTCAGACACTAAAAAACCGTGACATCCTTATCAAAAATGCCTTCCCGCGTCTTTAAACGATGTGCAAATTATACAGCAACAGTCAGAGATCGGAAAAATGTTTCATTTCATACGTAAGTACTGTATTTAACCGTAAAATGTATTTTCGTATTTTGTATTACTCTAATCAGCCATATTTTTACAAAGAGCGAGCATTGCGACTGTCACTCCTATGATCGCGCCAATGAGCATGCAGCGTATCAGACGAAACTTATGATGTCTGTTTATCTCTTTCTAACGACAAGTATTCCGTATGGTGGCGTTCATTTTTATCCCTCTCTCGACATAATATGTCAATGTGTGTATCTGCAGCCTACCTGTCGCTGTTTTAAATTGCATGATGTTGGCGCATGACTCATCTAAACTTGTTTTGACATATCGTTGGCTTCCGCCCGCGACTTCGTCCGCGTAGATATTAGAGAAAATCCTTAGGGAACCTTCAACCAGGATCCGACCAGCCGTTTCTAAGCGATTAGGCGGGTCCCCACCAAGCGCGCTGCCTCGTGAGGCAAGACGTTTGCCGCATGTGGCGGGCCTCGCACGGGGCTGCTCGCTTTAGTGGGGGGGACCCGCCTAATCGCGTAAAAATGGCTAGTCGGATCCTAGCTGAAGGTTCGATAAAGATTTTCTTTAATAACCACGCGGACGAAGTCGCGGGTGGAAGCTAGTTTATTACAATAATCAGAATTGCGTATAGAGATATTAGTTTCCCATCTAATATCTTCCAAAATTTTCAATCGTCAGCTTAAACACAAAATTTGAAGATCCTAACTTCGAAACTGAGGGACTTTCATACAAATTTTGATCGCCTTTTTTACCCCCTTAGGGAGTGAATTTTGAAAAATCCTTTCTTAGTACCTCATAAGAAACCTACGTGCAAAATTTGGTATCTCTAGACCTAGCGGTTTGGTGCGGTCTGTGCGTTGATAGATCAGTCAGTCAGTTCAGTTTACGATTTTATATATTAAGATAAATAGGTACGTAAGTATTATTATGACTTTTTCTACAATAATTGAAAGCAATGAAGTCAAAACATCTCAACGAAGCCTTTTAAAGGCTACAATAATTGTAATTGGAAAACGTCGGCTCGTATAATTGTCGCTGGTGACGAGCCCAGAATCGAATCCATTACAGTTCCACAGGAGGAAACATTACGCCGACCGTTCTCACTTGAGGTAACCCATCTTGGCACTCGTGTAGGGTGACTGTGGTTACGAATTTCGTGGGACATAGATTATTTTATTTATTTTGGTCCCGGTAAATGTTGGTTCTGGAACGGCGACAGCGCATCGGACGACGACGCTCCGTGGGCCGGCCCCCGAGAAGGTAGACCGACGATCTCGTGAAGGTCGTGGGAACTCGCTGGATGCGGCTGACGTAGGACCGATAGTTATGGAGTTCCTTGGAGCAAGTCCGTAAACATGGCAAAAAATATTGAAGGGTTAAAGCCTGGGTCAAACTGGATGCAGCTCAACGCGTTGAGTTGCATAGCTTAACGACAGTCGACAATCGACTTTGTAATGTAATGTATAAAATACTATGCTAATATCATACCGAAAGCGCGGCGCGACTGATGCGCAGCAGCCGTATGACATTGTACTATCATAATGGCAAACACAACGTAGTGCTGCAACGCACACGCATTTGGTATGACCCAGCCCAGGCTTAAGTCTGGCTCTACAAATTATGATTTGATTTCATTGTCTTTCTTAATGCTCGTTTTTTTATGACACGTTCAGAGTCTATGACAATTAAAACATGTCTGTCAATATAACCCATATCTAGTTATGGTCTATTATTGAATATATTTTTGTATGCACAACGTGATAATGCTTGGTCTTCACCTCACCTGATGTTAAGTGACGATAAGGCCGAGGCTGGAAGCGCACTATTTTCGGAATCCTCATCACTGAGGCTGGCTATTTTATCTCTAACTGCCGGAACACAACAATTGTTAGGGTTCCGTACCCAAAGGGTAAAAACGGGACCCTATTACTAAGACTCCGCTGTCCGTCTGTCTGTCTGTCTATCTGTCACCAGGCTGTATCTCATGAACCGTGATAGCTAGACAGCTGAAATTTTCACAGATGATTTATTTCTGTTGCCGCTATAACAAAAAATACTAAAAACAGAGTAAAATAAATATTTGAGGGGGGCTCCCATAGAACAAACTTGATTTTTTTGCCGTTTTTTTCTCGATATTAATAACGACAACAGGTAGACAGTTGAAATTTTCACAGATGATGTATTTCTGTAGCCGCTTTAACAACAAATACTAAAAACAGAATAAAATAAATATTTAAGGGGGCTCCCATACAACAAACGTGATTTTTTTGCCGTTTTTTGGTACGGAACCCTTCGTGCGCGAGTGCGACTCGCACTTGGCCGGTTTCCTATTGTTGTTATGGCGTCAGAAATAGGTAAGATGGTCGCCCGGTGGGCGAACCACTGGACCACAAAGGCGGTTTTTTTTTAAAACAATGAAAGCTTTTTATTTCCCTGATTAATGCTGATATCCTACAAAAGTGCTTAATCACAGTGCCCCTACATCAAGACTCGCTGGAATATTGGCAATAACCTCTTGTAGATAATTGAGAGCCGCCCTCTCAGATCGTATTAAGGGATATGTCAAGACGCCCCCGATAATCGGCCGAAGGTACGTTCGATCGCCCTTAGAAGTGAATGAACATTTCAGTACCATTTCGCTCCAAAGGAAAGGTAGGCAGTAGTGTTATAATATACCGACAAAGCGTTCTACTGAGTTTGACAGAGTGCTAAAGAGCACTGTTACTTCAAAGGCTGACTGTACCTTCGAATAAACATGTGCTTACTGCCGCTGACGTGGATGGCCTAGAACTGAAGTTAATCAACTATTTGTGGATTAATTTTCTAAGATGTTGAATGACTGACAATTGATGGAGTAGTAGAACAATGGAAGAAAGAATCAGCTATATATATGGATGTGTTTATTAGCAATGTTCTTCGCCTTTTGATAAATTCAAGTTAAATAAGAATATGCGGCTGATATGATGATGATGATGAATATACAACGTGTTAATGAATAAACGCAAAACCTCTTAGTTGGTGATTGTGCTCATAAATATGAACAACTTTTACTATGGGGCCAACTCTGCAACTCAACCAAAAAAATCAGCTGTTCCATACATTCTGGTCGAGTAGGTATTGACAACTTGTATGAAACGGCAGTTTTTTTTTGTTGAGTTGGCCCCATAGTAAAAGCTATTCACATTCATGAGCACAATCACCACCTGAGAGGTTTTGCGTTTATTCATTGACACGTTGTATAGAATTTGAATTCGGGACAGGATCACTATCAATCTACCGAAGAATTTTCAAAAGCCATAAAATATTCAAATGAATTCCCATCAGATTATTAAGTTTGAGTGATTTTTTTCTAGTAAGTATAAAAAGCTATTTTTTTTTCATCGTGAATATCAAAAATCAAATATTATCATCAAACAATATTCTGAAATCGAAACCGCGCGTATTCATCGTAATAATTAAACAGCTACCATCTGATTTCAATTTAGTAAACTGTCTATAACAAAATCCGAAACTATTAATAATTCCGGTCCAGCCCGAAATTGTATAAAAAGTTGGTGAATTCATAAACTGGTCTTCAATATTGAAATCTGGAATTTATGCTGTTTACCCATCGGTATATTATATCCTCTTATGGGTGGACAAGGGGGGTGAGCTACCCACCACGCAGGCCCAATGCGGATTGGTGGGTGATAGTGATAGTTCTTGTTTTTCAAGGCAAAATAAGAACTATATCACTATCACCCATCAATCTGAATTTGGTCGATAAATAAGAGGTTTCCTGATAATTCCCTCAGGTCGTTGTGACGTCATGCTCGTTTTGTGTCACAATTTTACACGTTGTGTTTACAGACACCGCTCATACATTATTCGTCCAATTAGAACACCCGTCCTGATTGGTCAGTCGAGAATTGAACTCTGGACGTTGGTATTAGCATGGATCATCCTGGAAATTAAAAAAAAGTTTTCACTTTAGGAAAGTTAAAAAAATACAGTGAGGATCTCGACGGTGGTTTAGTGCCTGGCTCAGTGATTGCACAGGTTAAGCAACTTTCGCAAGTGTCGGTCATGAGATGGGTGAATCATCTCGAGCTCCTCCGTGCTTCGTACGTAATGCAAGTTAAGCCGTTGGTCCCGGGTGCATTTCGTCGTTAACACCCACCAATTCGTATTGGGCCCGCGTGGGAGGTTATGGCCCATCCTCCTTAACCACCATAAGGAAGGCCTATGTCCCAGCAGTGGGGACATAAGTAAAATAATATCAAATATTTGTCTTAATTTGCAATTAATATTATTTCTTTAAACACGTTTAGCTTTCTGTTATTTTTCTTACCTATGAGTATTTTAATAAAAAATGAGAGATAACAGATTAAAAATCTCTTATGATTTTTGTCTTTTTAATGTTCTTTGAGTGTCTATTTTAAATAATCTTTTGTTAAATATTTGCAAAATATTTAATTACATGAAACTACTTGAATTTAACTTGTTGCTACCCGACCTAAACGCGGCGCCAGCACAGAATAAACAAAGGTCTTTTAGCACTTGTATTGTTTTGAAGTATCCATCAAATTCGAAGAATGGTTTGAGATTATCTATTAAGCCTTTAGATTACAGAATCACTAGACCTTCAACTTACAATACATCAGCAATGTAATTGATATGTTCAAGACAATCAGTTTATTAAAATCGTTAAAAGATCTCCTTGGAAACCTTTGATGTTTTGAAGACCCTTCTCTTACTTAAGTCTTCTTGTCTCATATCTAGTAGAATGAATATCATTTCACATTGTTTAGTTTTTAATATAAAATCAGTTTTATCTTTAGCAAAACTTTCAAAAACAATCAACTTTTTTAATAGAATTGAATAAAATTGTTTCTTTGGATGATTTTACTATCATTTAAACATACATTTAATATCATCTTATCATCATAGAATAATAATTCCACTTCAATATCGTGAATATTGAATTTGCACCTAACATTGACCTGACTTCTGACTTTGGTAAAGTAGAAATCAATGGGGAAAACATTCTTGTATAGGTGTGTCTTCATACGATCGCTTTCCCGTTCCCTTTCACTTTCATCTGACGCATGCCTAAAGGCATTCAATAGCGCACGCTAATCGTGTGCTTTAGCTATCCTCCTGCGCTTTCAACAGAAGCATTGCATCAGGCAGGGCATGCCATAGCAATGAGGCGACTCCCACAGGGGACCCTCAAGGTTAACCGGCGGCGTGAGAGTCAGTGCCGGAGTTTTTAGTGGGTATTCTCTCCTCTCGAGATCCCACCGAGCCACTCGACTGGGTGGGATCACGGGAGGCAGTCGTGGAGGGAGCCGCAACGTCGAATTTTGCGGTCCTCCCCTGGTGAGTCCCACATGCCCCCCTCCCGCTCACCTGCGGGCAGGGAAGTGCGTAAATGCATTTTCTTCGGCATAATAAAATAATTACAATGGGCATGCCATCTGCTCAAAAAACGACAAATTTGTATGGCAGAAAGTTGAACGTGAAAGGGCATGGTTTCGAGGCATTGCATGCGATTTATGCAAGTTGACTTGAAAGTTGAATGGTTTGGAGGCATTGCATGCGATTTATGCAAGTTGACTTGAAAGTTGAAGCGACTCAGTGAAGACAGACTATATACACGCTGAAATTTGAATCATTTGGATCCCGCAGTGGGGTGGTTCCACTCATGATTGTAAGCAACTTTTACAATGGGCCCAAATCTGATATCACGAAAAAAAATCAGCTGTTCTTAATACAAAGCAGTACCTACTCGACCTTAATGTATGGAACAGCTGTTTTTTTTTTTGCAATATCAGAGTTGACCGCAAAATAAAAGTAGCTTGTAATCATGAGTGGAACCACCCCACTGTGGGAACCAAATGATTAAAATTTCATGCTGTATGTAACATGTCCACTCAAAACCACCGCATCTTCGGCCCATTACACACATGCCGGTAATTCCGTCGTGACACCCAATGCATTGTAATGTGACATTTACTCGCTCTGCTAGTTTTATCTCTCTGTTCGAACCTTTGGGAGATAGGGCTCGGTCGAATAGAACGCCATTTGCAGCTAACTATTACAAAAATAGGACCAAATAAATAAAGGTTTATTTTCTACTAGCGGCCGCCCGCGGTTTCACCCGCGTGGTTCCCGTTCCCGTGGGAATATCGGGATGAAAAATATTTTGTTTTAATCCAGGCTATCTTCTATCTGTGTGCCAAATTTCAAACAAATCCGTTCAGTAGCATTTGCGTGATTGAGGAACAAACATCCAAACATCCAAACCCACAAACTTTCACATTTATAATATTAGTAGGATTTCATTATATCTGATAACATTTACACCGTAATCATCATCATCATCATATCAGCCACACGACACCCACTGCTGGGTATAGGCCTCCCCTAAGGATCTCCACGACGATCGGTCCTGCGCTGCCTTCATCCACTGGCTTTCCGCGACCTTCACCAGATCGTCGGTCCACCTTGTCGGGGGCCTACCCACGGAGCGTCGTCCGGTGCGCGGTCGCCATTCCAGAACCTTTCTGCCCCAACGGCCATCGGTTCTTCTCGCACTTCAGCTGAGCAATCCTTCGAGCGATGTCGGTTACTTTAGTTCTCCTGCGGATCTCCTCGTTTCTGATTAGATCACGTAGGGAAACGCCGAGCATGGCTCTCACCATTGCACGCTGAGTGACCTTGAGCCTCGATTCTCTGCCGTAAGTCATCACTGGCAGCACACACTGTTCATAGACTTTCGTCTTGAGACACTGAGGTAAGTCGGACGCGAAGATTTTTCGAAGCTTCCCGAATGCTGCCCACCCGAGTTGGATTCGACGAGAGATCTCTTTCTCGAAGTTGGACCTTCCTAACTGGACTGCCTGTCCTAGGTATATGTAATGGTCAACAACTTCAAGTGTAGTGTTCCCAACATGAACTGGAGAGGGTACAACATGGGCGTTTGAACCCCAAATAAAGAAATGTTAGTATATTAGAAAGTAGAATAGGCGGTCTATTCCGGCCGTTATGGAACAAAAGATGATGTATGAATGTGTAGTATGCGGTATGAAAGTACGAGAGGAATAGATGCGAGAACTGGAATGAAAGAGTAGCTAAAAATTTTTTGGTAAGAAATGGCTCTAACCCTTTGTTAGAGGTAGAAGTATTTAAAAAAAAAAAAAAAAAAAAAAGAAAAAAAAAACATGGGCGTTTGACATAATTTTCGTCTTATCCATGTTCATCCTAAACCCACTCTATGGGAAGCACTACGGAGATCTTCGAGCATTGTGTTCAGGTCTTCCATGGTCTCAGCCATAAGGACTATATCATTGGCAAAACGAAAAGATAAACAGAAAGATACACACCGTAAAGATAAATAGAATAGATTTCTTCTATTATAATCAGGGTGAAAAATTGGTTACAAGCAAAAAGTGAGAACGTTCATCATAAGTCTCTTCAATGAGTAGAGGTAGAGGTATAATAATAGTTGGCTATAATAATTTTTTAACGCACTATCCTTCAGTTAAAAGCTTGTCAATGAGACCGTGCCCTTATCGCAGTACGAAAGAAATCAGGGAATATCATCATCATCATCAGCCTATCATCGTCCACTGCTGAACATAGGCCTCTCCGAGTGCACGCCACTGAGCACGATCTGCGGCTATACTCATCCAGTTTATGCCAGCCACCTTGCGAAGATCGTCGCTCCACCTTGTCTGAGGGCGTCCTACACTACGTTTGCCCATTCGGGGTCTCCACTCAAGAACTCGTCTGCCCCAGCGGCCATCGGTTCTACGGCTAATATGGCCGGCCCACTGCCACTTCAGCTTGCTAATCCGGTGAGCTATGTCGATGACTTTAGTTCTCTTTCGGATCACCTCGTTCCGGACCCTATCTCTCAGAGAAACTCCGAGCATAGCCCTTTCCATAGCTCGCTGCGCGACTTTAAATTTGTGAACCAGCCCTACAGTGAGTGTCCACGTTTCGGCTCCGTATGTCATGACAGGCAGGACGCACTGGTTGAAGACTTTCGCCTTTAGATTCTGTGGAATAGGCGACTCAAAGACTCGACGAAGTTCCCCATATGCTGCCCAGCCCAGCTGTATCCTTCTGTTGGCCTCTCCCTCGAAGTTGTTTCTACCCAATTGCAATGTTTGCCTGAGGTAGACATATTTCGTAACAACTTCGAGAGGACTACCTTGTACTGCAATCGGTCCTGGAATTACTTGTTCGTTGAACATAATCTTGGTTTTGTCCAAGTTCATTCGAAGACCGATGCGTAGAGAGGAATCAGCTAGGCTGTTCAGCATGCATTGTAGATCCTGCAACGTTTCAGCCACAATGACGATGTCATCCGCAAATCGCAAGTGTGATAAGTATTCGCCGTTGATGTTAATACCGCGTCCTTTCCAGTCCAGCGTTTTAAACATATCCTCCAATGCGTTTGTGAACAATTTGGGGGATATCACATCCCCTTGTCTCACACCTCGATGCAAGGGGATATGCATGAAATTTAACGCCAAAGCGTTAAATTTGAACAATAGAAATTGGCGCTTTGAAAAACTATTTAACTGCTGTGCTATTATTGGCAGTTGCCAGTCACTTTTTGATTAAATATTTTTTTTTTATTCTTTTTGGATTAAAAAAAGAACAAGCAGCGGTGCGATTTTGGATATGTATTGTTTTTGAAGCGAGAGGTTTTTTTCTGCAGTAACACTTTCATATAAGTGATTCTACTAGCATGCAAATAAATATTACAATACTTTCTAGGAATTGCGGAAAAAATCTGCTGTACATTTTGCATAAACAAATGATAGAGCTCTAATTTTCGTTTCGCTATTTCAAATTGTTTCACATTTCCATCTCTTTTAATATGTATCTCTCTGTTGACAGATAATCTTGCAGGAATGGTTCCCATGATATTTGGCGTAAAATCCTTGGTCCTACTTTTAATATTATAAATGTGAAAGTTTGTGGGTTTAGATGTTTGGATGTTTATTCCTCAATCACGCAAAAACTACTGAACGCATTTGGTTGGCATTTGGCACACAGATAGTACATAGCTTAGATTGAAACAAAGAATACTTTTTATCCCGATATTCCCACGGGAACGGAAACCACGCGGGTGAAACCGCGGGCGGCCGCTAGTAATTTTATAAATTCGCAAGTAAGTTTGTTTGCTACGCTTACCGATCATCATGAAAGGTTTGTCATAGACGTCGTCAGGAGTAGAAGGATATAGGATACCTTTTACACGATAGATACCATTACCGTGCCTTTCATCTAAAAAAATGTTCCCGAGGGATAGAGGAATAACTGTTCACGCAGATGAAGTCGCGAGCGGGCGGGCTCTATTAAATAAATAAATTCTTACATTTTTAAGTTTACAATAGGAATCAATACTAGAACAACAAAGAAGCTTACTCCACAATACTTCGAACAAAAACGTTGTTTGTTTCATTAAAAGTAGCAGAATGTTTAAAAAGGAAGCAGAAAAATCAGCCAGTAAATTTCCTTTGTGATATATAAAATGGCGACATTTATAAGGAAGCCATATTGACAACGTTTCCGGTCAGCTTTCCTATAACAATTTAATGGCTGTTTTCACATTGGTTGATAACGATAACGACACGATATCGTGTGTGTTAAGTCACGACAAGTGTCGACGGTATCGTTTGACGACAATGATTCTCGTTCCGATACCGGGGTACGAGTGCGACACAATATCATACTTGTATAATAGAATCAACCTAAAACCAAAACGTTGTTTAACGACATCATTTTTTCCGCTGTAAATATTACATCATTAGGCATTATTAAGGTGACTATATCCCTCATCTTAATTAAAATGATATTATGTACTTAGTGAGCGCTAAGGACATAATTATATCGAAGGACATAATATATTGAAGCTAAGGTTCTTTAGTTTATTTACAAAGAATAACCGCAGTAAAATATAGTTCGTTATAAGTACTTGCCTACTACTACTACAACGAACTATACTTTACTGAGGTTATTATTTGTAAATAAACTATCTGTACAAGTATAATTTCGATAAATAAGTACTTAAAATTAAGATAAGAGCGCCCTATGAGGTATATAGGAGCCTTAAAATGCATTACATTCTTTTACAATATCGTCATACGATATCGCTGTCGTCCAAGCTGATGATTTACTAGCGTCGTGTCGTTATCGTAATCGTCGCAGTGTGAAAACGGCCTAACAATGAGCAGACGCTTGCTTTCTACTTGTGACGTATCAATATAAGGCTTATTTTCTTTTACAGAACCTTTGTAATCGGAAGATTCTGTAAATAAAAAATATTAGCCCTTGAACTATCGTCAAGTGCAAAAATGTAGAAAAGTCTTTTTATATGCACAATGTAACTTAAAACAAAGAAAAAAATGTACAGTTAAAATATTTCACAGAATTTTTTTATCGTGTCAACAGGTTTTTTTATGCACAACGGGATAGAGCTGGGCCTTCACCTCACCTGATGTTAAGTGACGATAAGGCTGAAGGTGGAAGCGCACTACACCCGGAATCTTCAACACCGAGGAACTGGCTATCTCACCTCTAACTGCCGGAACATAACAATATTTTAATTGTTGGTATAGCGTCTGAATTAGGTACCGAGTACAAATGTACCCCCCCTCCTTGGAATTAAACCCGCGTACCCCTGTGTCTTAATCCATTTTTACACGACTGCCCAAAGCAAAAAGAGTGAATATGTGTTCAGGGTTCATGTATGTTTGTGGGTATGTGAGTTTTTTAATCCACCATAACTTCTAAATGCCTGAATTGATTTGGATAAATGGGGTATCGTTACAATCCTTACAGTATTCCGAGTGACATTGGCTATATTTTTTTTAGAAAAAATCAATATGGCGACTGTACGACGCCATTTTCAAATGTGAAAAAAAAATTTTTCTTCTATTATTACAATATGGGCATCAAATGAAAGGCCTTGATGAGCACATTCCAAAACTATATAATTTATTACTAAAATGTGTGAAATAAAAATAAATAAATTAAACAATATTAAAAACACGACTGTCCTGCCAAAAACGAACAACAAGTGTCATTGCAGTCGGGGGACCTCTTTGATCAAAAATTGTTCCATAATAAGGTCCTCCGACTGCAATGACACTTGTTGTTTAACTTTTTAGTTCGTTTTTGGCATGGCAGTCGTGTTTTTAATATTTTTTTGTGACTACTGATATTATGATTAGCAAACAAGAAATAAAGGCTTCTTTCAAAGCGAAGCTTACATGTGAGCCGTCCAAGCAACTAGGTCACTTGGAAATACAAAACAATAGACGTTGCACTTAGTTCTTGATCAAAGAAGAATATGAACTACAAGATACACGCTCGAACAACTGTGTGTAAACAATTGACGTGTGGATAAAAAATACAAAAAAATTACAGATATTACAGTCTCCGCAAAAATCGGAGCATTGAAAATGTATACAAAAGTTACGAAAAAAATGAAATAAAGAAACAAAATCAAATCAAGCAAAATCCTCTTATGTAAGGTGTTTATTTATTTTTACGATTGTCACAAAAGCGGCCGCTGACTGCCTGGACGCAGCCGAAAAATTGAGCTACATCACTTTTATATACTAGGTGTTTTTTAATTTTTATTTTATTTTAATTTTTTATATTTATTTATTTTTTATATTTTCATCCCATGTTTTTGTTTTTGTCTGATGTCCCAGTCTCGGTGCTTACCCGGATTGTCCAATTCATCCTTTACGTTCGCTCACTACTTGCGTTTCTCCCTTATTAACATACACACACCTCCCACTTAAACTAACACTCACTCAAACACACAATCATAATACACACACAACTATAACACAATCACACCAACAATCACAGTTTTAATATCACTCATACTCATACTTGGTTCTCTATAACTTATCTAGTTGCTACTAGAGATTAATTAATTTATAATTATCATTACCTTAGTTAAACCTTTTTCTGTTTTTCTATTTAAAGTTATTGATTTCATAGCTCATCAGCTTGCTCAGTGCTATCTAGCTTTTGTAATCCTTTCTGCGGGAGGAGGCTGGTGACCTGTGGTACAGGTTTCTGCGAAATAGCCTAGGAAGTAGTGGCAAAAGGTCAAAATTTTTCATTAGATGAATTCACTTGGCACATATTTAGCTTAGGTAAAACTGAGCTGATTTAGCCCGGTAGCCATCCTCCCCCCCTTGGCAGGTAGTGGGGGGTGATATTCAAAGTTTCACGCCGCCGCACTTCAGACAAAAAATCATATCTCCTTCAATATACCTATCACCTCGACTGTGGTATCATATTATGATAAATTAGGGATAGGGGACTCATTTTTGAGACATTTCATGTACAGTTTCAAAGTAAAAAGGTAAAATATAACGGATAGTATCAAAATCTCTTTGCTATTTTTTTTATTTAAGAGCCGGTATCTTCGAAAATACTAATTTTGTGCAAAGAAAAAAAATATTGTATTAAAGCAAATTTATCCAGCTTTTAAAAAATATATACTTTATATATAGGTATCGTACAATGTCTATCTGAAAAAAAATCGAACATGGTATGCGACGGTGTTTCCCAACGTTTCCAAGAGCCAGTATTAGATGTTTTATTTCATGCAAAATGTATAGAACACAAACTTAACTCTGTAGCAAGCATAAAGAAATTCATTTTTGAGCCATTTAATTTTATAGACATTGAAAAAAAAAATATTGTTAAAAGTATCAAAAAATGTTTTGCTATTATTTTTATTCAACAATCAGTATCTTTCAAAATACTAATTTTGAGCAGAGAAAAATTTTTTTGACTTAAAGTACACTTATTCAGCTTTAAAAATATGTATACTTTAAATATAGTTATCTTACAATGTCTCTCTGAAAAAAATCGAACATAGTATGTGACAGTGTTGCCAAGAATTTCCAACTGCAAATATAAGTTGGTTTTTTCATACAAAATGTATAGAATACAAACTTAACTTTGGTATATTTTGTCGCTTATGTTCTTACGGTCTTACAATCTCTCTCAACTATCCTACGGTCTAATACATACTTAGATCTTTTTGTGGAAGTCATAACGACTATAGAAAAAATTAGACATACGTGTTCTCAGTACGAGCAAGTCATAAAACGACGACGCGACGTGGCGTCAAAAGATTAGATTTCAAAACGACCCAGGTAGGAAAATATTCTACCAAATTAAGTCTAAAGTGCAAATAATGTTTAAATTATAATTATTAGGTACCCGAAGGACCTAGGCATATAAATATATCGTAAAAATGAAACTATTGTTGCATCAAGTATTTTTATACACTTTTGAGCTGAAAAAAATGATTAACAGGCTTATTTTCAAACAAACGAGGTAACTTTAAAGCTTTGGTTCTCCGCTCAGGATTAAACGAAATGTTATCTGATGATGGCAGTTTAAAGAATGGATGGCGGAGACTTATAATGCTAAAGAAATCGAACGGATTAGATAAGTCATTTAGCTCAGGGTTGAACTTAAAAAAATATCAAGCGAAAATTTTTAAGTATGGAAAATGTAACACTCAACACTCTAGACGGTCTCTGGTGTAAACGACTCTTCTGATCCGTTGGGTTTCTTTTGCGATCTGTGCCTTCTCCATTCACTCTTTAAATTGCCATCATGACATAATACCCCGTTTAATCTTGGGCGGAGAACCAAAGCTTTAAAATTACCTTGTTTGTATGAAATAGGGCTGTTGTTCCATTTTTCTGCTCACGAGTGTATAAAAATACTCAATGCAACAGTAGTTTTATCTTTACGATATATTTGTATACCTAAGTTCTTAGGGTACCTACCTATTATGATTTAAACACTTTTTGCACTGTAAACTTAATATGGTAGGATAGGACGTTTTCCTACCTGATCGTTTTGAGCTGATCTTTTGACGCCACGTCGCGTCGACGTTTTGTGACTTCCTCATTCTGAGATCAAGTCTGTCTATTTTTTTCAATTGTCGTTATGACTTCCACAAAAAAATTTAAGTATAAATTAGACTGTACGATAGCTGAAAGAGACTATAAGACCGTAGAAACATAAACATCAATTGACCGCAAAGTTAAGTTTGTACTCTATACAATTTGTATAAAAAAACCAACTTAACTTGAAATTAAAGACGTTTGGAAACACCTTCGCATACAATGTTCGATTTTTGTCAGATAGATATTGTATGATAACTATATATAAGTTTGTACGTATTTAAAGCTGAATAAATGTACTTTAAGATAGTATTTTTTTCCTTTGCATAAAATTTGAATTTTCAAAGATACCAACTGTTGAATAAAAAAATAGCAAACTGATTTTGATAATGTCGTCAATATAGTAAAATATATCACTTTTTTTCTATGAAACTGTACATTAAATGTCTCAAAAATGGCTTCCTCATCCTTGATTTATCACATTATGATACCACACTCAAGGTGGTAGGTATATTGAAGGAGATATGATTTTTTTTCTGAAGTGCGGCGGCGCGAAACTTTGAATGCCACCCCCCCTTACCTGCCAAGGGGGGGCGGATGGCTACCGGGCTAAATCAGATCAGTTTTACCTAAGCTACATATGTGCCAAGTGAATTCATCTAATGACAAATTTTGATCTCGCCATACATGAGTGCCACTACTGACCTAACTAAAACCTATTTCGGGCACCAGTCCTTCACAAATTTAGGTTATAAATGCTTTGATCTATGTACACATCCATCCATGTATTAAGTTTGTGAAGTGACGAATAAAAACATTTTATTATTATTATTATTATATACAGAAATACCTATTTTTTTACAATTCCAAATCTAAAGGGACCACCACAGGTCACAATTTACTAACCGGTTAAAAAAAAAACCTTTTTTGTAGCTTAAGTAATAAATGATACCAAAGTACATTTTTATAATTTTTAATAAAATATAAAATTTTGTAAAAAAACGCCCTCAAAAACCCGACTTTTTTACATTTTTCATGAAGTAATATTTGTGAGGTCATTAATCATAATATATTAATATTTTATCCGTTATTTAATCAGCATAGTACATGCTGTGCTTAGTTTTAGACTAAATGATTAGAGCTGTTTCTTCAGAATATTTATTCAATCCAATCGTATACAATTTCTCTTATACACAGAACTATAAATTTATCTACACTACAACACGCGTGTTAAAGCTAAGCAAATAAATCCCAAGCACACACTAGAAACAACTAAATAAGGAAAAACACCAACTACGAGAGAAAAGATAAAATAAATTCTGGGGAAACAGACCAACAATATTTTCCCTTTTAAATACAATATTACTAACAGGACATTCGCGAAATAGGGGTCGTGGGAATAAGTCCGTTGTATAAAAATGCTGTGTCAGAAAGCTAATGAATTTATCCCAACGTCACCTCTTTATGGGTTACGGTTTATGGCTAAATGCACTTTGGAATTATCACACGAGCTTAATACAATGTCAATGAATAAACGCAAAACCTCTTAGGTGATGATTGTGCACATGAATATGAACAACTTTTACTATGGGGCCAACTCTGCAACTGAACAAAATATTATACTAAAATTTGCCAATGTACTAAAATTATACAATATCATTCCGCAGAGCTTCAATTATACCAATTTAGTACTGAAAATACTAAAACCAGTCACACTGCTCAAGATGCTCGCAGCGCGCACCCGTTTATAGCAACACCAAGCTCCTCCTTCTTTTCCATACCCATAATAACTCTAATTTTGAGTAAAATTACATCTGTAAGTACTAATTATATATTATCATTTTAGTCAATTAAAACCATTAAAGCTTAAGGGCACTTAAGAATACAGTCTGTAGTAAGATAAAGTAACATGCGTAAATCGTAAATCGAGTCCTTTTTAAATATTAATATATTCAAAATTCAATCAAAATTTTACGTATTTCGAAAAAATAAAAAAACGGCTCCAGATCTAGAACCGATCTAAAAGTAAAAAAATATAAAAAGTGTCAAAAGTTAATTAAAAAGACCTTTTAGCTTTTCCTAACTAAACGCAAATTTTTTGCGGTTTTCCGAGATTTTCTCAAGAAATTGTAAAATTATAAAAAAACAAAAATTACCATTATGTAGCCCTTATTAATACGCATCTTTTGACACCTCAAACATTTATCTAGACCTAGAACTAACAACGCTAGAGCGAATTCGCACTTTCACTGAAAACGGGGCCCCTACTGCAGCGATCGAAAAAACATTTTCAATGTTAAAATCTGCTGTTTCATACATGCTGGTCGAGTAGGTATTGACAACTTGTATGAAACAGCTGATTTTTTTGTTGAGTTACAGAGTTGGCCCTATAGTAAAAGTTGTTCATATTCATGAGCACAATCACCACCTAAGAGGTTTTGCGTTTATTCATTAACACACTGTATATTTATTTATGCCCGCGCGGCCGCATGCGGCAGGATGTGTCTCATTTTCCGGGCCTTGAAGTGTTAAAAAAGTAATTACAACAAAAAACATTGAGATTCTGTTCAAATAAATAATTCAGCTTTTCTGAATAGTTATTTATTGGGTACCTAGTTTTTAATCGGGTAACGATAAATTCCCATTTTAGGTATCAAAAATACTGAATATAGCGTGCTGAAATACTAAGTGGGCGACGGATTGCGGGTGACTGCAAATATTGAAAATGGGTGACTTTAAAATACAAATTGAGTGAAGAGTTATTCAGAACGGGTGACCAAATTTCTAATGGAGCGACAAGCTTAGGGCACACAAAACATTTAAAATTTGCTATATATTTATTTTTTCAGCAGCATTCGGGAAGCTTCGAAAAATCTTCGCGTCCGACTTACCTCAGTGTCTCAAGACGAAAGTCTATGAACAGTGTGTGTTGCCAGTGATGACTTACGGCAGTGAAACGTGGCCGCTAACTATGGGTCTCATAAGGAGGCTCAAGGTCACTCAGCGTGCAATGGAGAGAGCCATGCTCGGCGTTTCCCTAGGTGATCAAATCAGAAACGAGGAGATCCGCAGGAGAACTAAAGTAACCGACATCGCTCGAAGGATTGCTCAGCTGAAGTGGCAATGGGCGGGACACATAGCGAGAAGAACCGATGGCCGTTGGGGCAGAAAGGTTCTGGAATGGCGACCGCGCACCGGACGACGCTCCGTGGGTAGGCCCCCGACAAGGTGGACCGACGATCTGGTGGAGGTCGCGGAAAGCCAGTGGATGCAGGCAGCGCAGGACCGATCGTTGTGGAGATCCTTAGGGGAGGCCTATACCCAGCAGTGGGTGTCGTGTGGCTGATATGACGATGATGATATATTTATTTAAAAAAGCGAATATTAACCTAATCGAGTCACAAAATATCATGTTGGGTAAAATGAGTTATTATTATCACTACTTGGCATATTAGTAGAATTTTTGTCACTCATTTAAATATTAATCTCCCACATGTAGTTGCTCGTTTTACGTATTTTTTGTACTCCACAGTTTGTCGCCCGTTTAATTATTTTGTCGCAAACAAAATAAACCGCTGCCGGGTTTAATATTTAGGTATCCCATATCATTTCCAGTCACCAAATTAAAAATATCCCTATATTTATTTACTTTATTTATTCACTTTAGTTAGTTTAGTCCGATTTGTTTCATCTTATTTGTTTCTCCGCACATAAATAGTTGAACAGTAAAATCCATGAAAAATAGATGCTGTAAAAAACCAATACCGATAAACATTATTTACTATCAGAATTCAGGTAAAATTATTTCTCACCTAGTGCACCGTAATAAATTCAACTTTTCGCATCGAAGGAATTGGATGTTATGAGAAATAGTTCGCTCCGGTAGAATTTAAATGTCGGTATCGAACTGTCTTCTCGACGACTGTTCGATGATAGATGGTGGTAGTTATCGATAAAATATGCTTGGTGCATATAAATCCTTGCGCACTCTTTGGTGGTGGAAAAAAAATACCTCAAACAAGCTCAAACTTACAGCACACTCCGGTCACTCCCAAGAATCTTATATTCATTGGTCACTCCCTTGGACGAATTAACCACTGGACGCGAAATGACAGCCATATTCGCCTTTACCCCTTAGCCACTTACTGTGACCGATAGCCTCAGTAAACGATATCGCGTTGTCAGTGTGATGCTAGAGCTCGTGGCGAAACATTGGTACAAAAATGGGCAAAATGCTCCGTATTGTACAGCAAAAAAAATAGTGGGCAATCAAGAAATGTTTCTTTTCACGCGTAAGCACAATTTCAACCTATTATAGTAGCAATTTTTCGTAAAATAAATAATATTTGATATGTGAACAAAGTAGAGTGCCTTAGCCAGTTGGCCGGCCCCCTTTGGTTTTCGGCCATTTCGGAAACATAACTAGGCCACCTTCACTTGCTCAAGGTCGCGCGGACAAGGACTTTAACAATTTATTGTGTGCAAAAATGTTGACCTCCTCTAAATTTATGCTACCCTGGTATTTTGGTAATGTAATTTAAAGAAGATAATTAAGTTCCTACGACACTACTGGGCCGGTAGTGTAGAAGAGAAAAAAAATACCCACGACCACGACACTTCCAGTGGTGCGCTTTGGACTACCAAGACCACGACACTAGTCGTGGGGAAGAAGGACGAAAATTGAACAGGGTATGTATGTCGTTAAAAGTATCAAAAGATGTGCATGTGAGTTTTTTGGATGTTAAGTTACAATATTGTTTACGGTTTGATACACATGATTTTTATTACTGACACTCAATAATTGCAAGAAAGATTTTTATCTTTTTAAAGCTCCTTTAAAATTTAAGTATGGAAATGTCAAATTTATCTAATGAAGTGTCAAACCACAAACAATCAGTACAAAATTACGGACCGAGTAGGTACATTAAAGTAAAACTTACTGTTTTATGAGGTCAGCCAATAGTGCTTTTTCTTCTGGAGTATAGTTTGCACCTCGTTCACGTTTTTCATTTTCTTTTTGAGACATTTTTACTCACAAAAAAATAATACCGAAATAATAAAAATTTCACATCCAATGAATTTGAAAGAAAAATGACAGTTGTCAAACGATACTATGTGTCAAACGCGTTATTTTCGCCAATTTATATACAAACTTTGAATACTTTTCAAAACAAAACTCAACCATTCGGGGATCCCATTCATTTTTTAACTTTATTATTTGCAACAATGTTTAAGGCTCTCATTAGTTAAAGGATTAAGTTTATAACCTAAAGTAGTTTGATGAAACAAACTAATGAAATCATTATTTTAATGATTTCATTAGCGATAAAGTGGCTAAAAGAAGATTTAAAGTGAAGCTTCTTGCAATTGAGTGTGACTATGGTAAATTAGTTTTAGCACTGTTATTTTGACTTAAACGCGTAAAGTTTTCGGTGTGATACATTTAAATTTGATGGCCGGGTAACTAAATCCATTTTTGGGAGGTCATTTGCTTTTCGGCCGCCTGGCCGAGAACTAATGTATGAGTTTCACAATCCATAATATTTGGCCGGCAATTATGGCCGGAAACCGGCTAAATCACCCTATAATATTGTCATTATTTGACAATGTAATCCCCCCTCACCCCGCAAAAATTGGTTGAACGTGATTTCATACATTTTTCTTACGTTACGTGTCCAGTGGTTAATTCGTCCAAGGTCACTCCATACCATAGATATAGTATATCTCCATGATGACGTCAGATGACGTTTTTGTACACGCGCAACTGTGTGTGTGTCTTAGGGCTACCGTGCAGTTTGTACTGTATGAGCGGCGTTCAATTTATAATTCAAACTTTTTGGTAAATAAAGTTACGACGTATTGCTTTGAATATCAAAAAAAGTTGACGTTGACAAATACGACTAAATGAGCACACGATTCGGACCACTAACTCGCGAGGTGGGTTGAGGTGATTGATCCTGGGGCGGGGTGGAGAGTGTCCTTTCTGTACGGTAGTACTTATATTATCTATTCTGTGCTTACAGGCTGCGTTCCGCTCAGTACCCTTGGCTATCGAGAAAAAAACTTCGTTAGAGTTATTATGTATGGAAATCTTAATTTCGCTTTACGGTGGTAGATGGCGCTCTACGAATTTTTCACACAAAATTACCCTATCTAATGTTTTTACGCGCATTGTTTTTTTTCCATTGGTGCACAGATAGCTTTGATATCTTGGACGAATCAATTTGATATCTATGCCATGTATGGGATCGGAACGCACTGGTTTGCTGGTTGTGTAATATTGTAAAAAATTCAATGTGATAGTTTGGATGTTTAGATGTTTGTCACGCAGAAAGTTGTCACATAGATAGTTTATAGCCTGGATCCCGGTCAACGATTCCCTAGGGAATTTCCAAATGTCTACGCAAAGTCGCGGGCCGAAGCCAATCCTTAAATGCGAAAGTACGTTTGTTTGTTTGTTTGTCACGCCTTCACGTCTAACTACTGAACCGATCATCATGATATTTAACATACACATTGTCAGGGGCACAAAGAAGGACATAGGGTACCTTTCATTCCAAAAGTACCTATTGTTTCCGAGGGATAGCAAAAAACTTTCCACGCAGACGAAGTCGCCGGCGGCCGCTAGTCCTTACTAATATAATAAATTTTATTTATTTGTTTGTTTGTTACGCCTTCACGTCGTAACTACTGAACCGATCATTATGAAATTTGGCATACACTTGTCAGGGGTGCAGAAAAGGACATAGGGTTCCTTTCATCCAGAAAAAACGTACAGTTCTCGAAGGATAGCAAAAAAACTGTTCACGCAGACGAAGTCGCGGGCGGCCGCTAGTAAAGCACAAAATTAAAACGTTAGCCATTTCACAATTGTATTTTATTTTCACTTTACTAACGATAAATTTACAATAGCAATTGCTAAAAGTTTGCAATGAAACATCGAAACAAATCTTGAGAAAGAAAAGTACAATTTCTAAAATACTTGTAATAACGATCGAACATGGATCGAATAGAATATTCTGCCTTCGTGAATCTTTTGTGTAACTTTTTACCATCTTTTTACCTTTTTACCTAAAGATATTTGTTGAGAATGAAAAAGTTTTCAAGTATTTATCTTCGGTTTTTACTATAGACAATAAGATTGAAGTTAGAACTTCGTTATTTTGTTCTTTTTTCTGATAAAAATTCGTTAAATACCACAAACTCGTTGTTTTGCAAGGTTTTTAATGATGTACCTAAATCAGATTCTTGTAAATATTCTTTAAAAACTTCACGCTGAAAACTTGTTCTTAATTATATTTTTTCGCTGGCTGACTATTTTTCTCTTCAGCGTAAGTTATAATTTAAAATATATTTCTCGTTTTTATGAAACATAAAAGTAAATAAAGGAGACAATAGACTTTTTCTTTTCACGTGACAACAATTTGTCATCTACCATTATTAATTAACTACAATACAGAGCCTTTCAGGCTATATCTAAAAAGAAGACTATATAATAACTTCTTATATTATTTTGTCTAATTGCTTTAGGTCGTAGAATAATGTTCTAGGCGTAGCTACAGTTTATTATTATTATTATTAATGCTAATTAAGTGCCAGACATCAAAGTGGCGTTTTTACTAGCATAATAGCCTGACTATTAAAATAAAATATTCGTAAAACTAATATTATAAATGCAAAAGTGAGTTTCTTTACGCATTCACGTCTAAACTGCTCAACTGATCGTTGTGAAATATTGTTTACCTGCACGTTAGATATTGATAGAGGGTATCTTTTATCCAGATAAATAAAAAGTAGTGTTCCCGAGGGATAGAAAATAACTGTACATGTTGACAAAGTTAATATGAATAAGCACCCATGAATCGGGAACAAAATGTACCTTAACTTGGTATTGGCCGCTGGGACGGACTAATTTAAAAAAAAAATCTTGCAAGAAACTTTAAGGAATTTTTAGTTTTTTCTTTATTGGTTAATATAGGACAATATCTCAGCTATTTGGCACAAATTAAAATCTTACACTGTTTATAATGTCACTCGAAAGCAAAATGTCGTCGAGTCAGCCTTAATTTGTTTTTGTTAAGAAAAAAAAAACATTATTTAATTCATTTAAGCGATGTTATTACATGCTTTTGCATTAGTTTGTTAGGGTATATTAGTTTGATGGTGTTTTCTAGAAATTTCTAACATTTTACACGTATTTGGTTATTTTTTCGCTTTTCGTACGTCTCGATGACGTCATAAAGACCACCCAAAATAAGTGTTTTAGGACGTTTTAGCACGTATAACTTCTCAGGTTTAAAAATATCGTAAACATTTCTTCACAGTTAATCATGTGGTGGCAGAAGATTTCTGATAAGCCACTAAACAAAAATCATTATTGATCCTCATTATGTCCCTAACTGGATTCGAAGCCGGTTCCCATTATTGCACATTTCCAATTGAATAAGTAAATTACATCGCTTACTTCGCTTTATTTAATAATTGTGAATTTTCCATCAAAAGGAGCAACCGATTGACTTCACAAAACCAAAACTCCAATCTCAACTAGCCTTTGTGACAATACGGCAGAATATCGCCTCACTTTTTGTTAAGGGCTTATTATTCGTTCCATTGAAGGGCCGGGACAATCTCGGCTCGAGGGCCAAATCTGTCCCTTTTCCATTGAGGACCAGGACTCAATGGGCACGTATACTTTATTTGCTAAGAAGCCGATAAAATTGGGATATTGCTTGAAAATTGAATAACGCTATCTTTGTGAAAAAGACATGTAAGGGAGATTTAAAATATTATGCAGTGAAGTGACTTGTATATGAGTCTAGTGCTCACATAATATAAGTATAAGAACTTATTGCTTATGTTTTGTGAGTCCACGATGTTATAAAGCATTCTAACATGGTTTATTGTGAATTTTGTGAATTCAAAAAGAAGATATACTAGTTTGCCGATTGTTTACCGTAACTAAAGTTAGGTATATAGAGAAATAAACAAAAAAACTCTTCAATTCACCGTAAGGCCATCTCTTAAAACTGGTAAATATTAAGGAAACTTCCTATAAAGTCGTTAACAAGCCTTCCAAAGAAAAGGGATTGAGCACAAATCCTTCGAGATCAGCGCACGGCTTATCTTTAAATTTTGAATTTGTTACACTCTGTCCTACTTAAAGTTAAGGAGCACTTTCACTCTGGGGCGCTTAACGGTTAAGCATAATTAATTGCTGAAAAATACCGTCACCTTAAGAAAGAGTTGAATACCCTGATGTTTTAGGACAGACATTTTTTTTTGATAAAGACAACTTGAGGTCTTGGCAACTAATTGAAAGAAAGTAGAAGTGATGTCGGTTTTTGCTTTTTGTTTATTTATGTATAAAGCTTCCTGGCGTATCCCTCAAAATACGAACCACCTGCTCAGCTCTAAAGCTCACCTGCGAGCTTCGAACTGAATTTTGAAAACAATCGTCTCAAAAGAACGTTACTCTTGATCATTGATAAACGGTTCGCCGACAACACCCTTCGTCTTTAGCTCTGTTGTACAAACATCAGTTTGATAAAGACTGTTTCGGTATTCAGTTCGGAGCTCTCCCGCAGGTGAGCAGGCGGTTCGTTATCCATAACTTACTTGTTGTATGGTCTGTGCCATAACTAAACAAAAATAACATCACTTTTCTACTTTCTTTCAATCAGTTGCCAAGAAGAAGACGTAAGTGTGAATGTTCTTTTTTCTTGTTTAAAAAAATAGTCTGTCTTCCTCATTTATCAGGGGTTTTCAACTCTTTCGTAAGGTGAATATTTTTTTTTCAGTTAATCAACTGTAGGATGTAAGAACGATTATTTAACGTAACATTAGAGTACAAAGATTAGTTCCCTGCCGATCTAACTGTTAGATCGGCAGGGAACGAATCTTTGTACAACAGAAACAGAACTAAAAACGAATAGTGTTTTTGGCGAACCCTTCATCACCCATCGTGGAACGAAAAATAGTATAAGTGATAAAAGATAATGGTGCAGCGTTACATTATTTTGATGAAGATTGTTTCGGCATTCAATCCGGAGCTCCCTGCGAGCAGGGCACAACCGGCACAAAAATGAAAATTGACACACCATGCTCTTGTTAACAACTATTCTACACACACCTTGCCCATACACGAAGCATCATGAGGACCTTTTATACCGTGCAAAGTCAAGCATCGAGACGTCATGGTGTCATCTATTTGTGGACTTTGCCTAAGTAGGTATCTTGCATGTTTTTTCATCTGTTGTGTGAATGTAACTGCCAGATGTTGCAGTTTTTTCATATGTACTATGGGCAACAGCGTCGCTTAACCAGTTAGCAACAAAATTCGGGTGCGTGCGTATCGCCCCTGCACGAACTAAACGGACGTTGTGTCGGTGCGAAGTGCAAGCGATTTTAACCTTAGGAGTGGTTAAGCGACGCGGTTGCCCATGGTACACTTTATTTATGTGTATACGTAGCTACGTGTACTATAACTACGGAATGGAACTAACTACAGAAATAGACTTGAAGAGCTCCTCAAGTCTATTTCCTGAAAACTCAATCAAACCAATAATCCGTAACTCATTTAAGCAGCCACTATTTGTTTTTTCTCCAAGCCGCTGTTGATTCAGGTAACTAGGCGCCCGGGTGCAAATCGAATCAACCGGGCCGCGAGGCAAACACTTTTCAATATTTCCTGTAGGAAAATATTCACCTCCAAGATGTCGTGGCTTCGCGGATTACGGCACAGGGGAGGAGTGGATGCGGCTTTATGTTGAGGAATCATATTGCAATTAAAATAGATTTACCAGGACTTCCATTTTCCAAAATTTTGTCGGAAACGAATAGAATATTAATTTCGTCTTACGAAGAGTAGATCTTACAAAGAGAATGTCTTCGATCCGATAATGATATCTGACATAGACAAGCGTTTGTGCTCCTTTTACAGTACCTACATAGGAAAACATGATGATACACACATAGGATTGCCAGATGTCCGGTATTTAAGCGTGCAGTCCGATATTTTCGAGGCCTGTCCGGTAAAAAATAAATGGTCATACCGGACAGAAAAATCTCAGGCATTTTGAGGAAAGTCGGTACAAGCGCCTACAAAAGTAGGCATATGTTGGCGACCACAATTTTATGACTGCATTATATTTTGTTACTAATTTAGTTGATTTATGTGATGTTGATTAATAAATAAAAAATATTAGTATGAAAAAAACCGGTATTTTTTGGCGACCTAGCGTACACCCAACCGTATGGGGTTGTTCGGTATTTTTTCGCGATTCACCTGGCAACCCTATACACACACGATATTGTATTAGTATACAGGGTAATTTTGCGACCTCTTTACAAAATCAAATATAAGTTCAAGGAAGTAATAAAAAAATAGTGAGATAATTATGAATTATTTCTTTTTAAATTCACAGTTTTCAGCCACGTTTTATGTCCAAAAAATTAAGGCGCGCACGCTCACCCTCGCGCAAGCGACGCGAGCGGTGGAGGCGGGTGGCGGGAGGGGGGCTCGCGCGGGTCGACCGTGCGGTGCGCAAACAGTGACAACAATTTCAATTTGTGTAGGGAAAAGGTTGGGGCAAAAATGTAAAAAAAAAAATTTTTTCTTTACGAATTGATTGTACTGCTGTTATAGAATGACGTGCAAGAATTTAAAAAGGGGTCCAAAAATGACCCTGTATTGTACCGGAAAGGGTCTGGAATGGCGACCGTGCACCGGACGACACTCCGTGGGTAGGTCCGACGATCTGGTGAAGGTCGCGGGAAGCCGCTGGATGCGGGCAGCGCAGGACCGATCGTCGTGGAGATCCTTGCGGGAGGCCTATACCCGGCAGTGGGTGTCGTACGGCTGATATGATGATGATGATGATATAGTACCTACTTATTAGTATTTATTTATTTATGAATACAATACAGAAACAACTTTATACATGGTTTCGCTAAACTTATTACTAAGTTATTATGCGAGAGAAACATCTATCATATTCCAATTATTAAACACTTTAACATTGTTTTATTTTAATCCTTATCCTTACTAATATCATAAACGCGAAAGTCCGTTTGTTTGTTTGTTTGTTACGCCTTCACATCTTAACTACTGAACCTATCATCGTGAAATTTTGCATAAACGTTCTCAGGGGTACAGAGAAGGACATAGGGTACTTTTCATCCCGAAAAACAGTATTGTTCCCGAGGGATAGCAAAAAACTTGCCACGCAGACGAAGTCGCGGGCGGCCGCTAGTTAATATTATAAATGCGAAAGTCCGTTTGTTTGTTTGTTAAGCCTTCACGTCTTTACTGCCGAACCGATCATCATGAAATTTTACATACACGTTGTCAAGGGAACAGAGAAGGACATAGAGTACCTTTCATCCCGAAAAAATGTGTTGTTCCCGAGGGATAGAGAAAAAATCTTTTCACGCAAACGAAGTCGCCGGCGGCCGCTAGAATAATTATATTATGTTTAAGTAGTTTTTAAATGAGATCACATTGAATGATGAAAATACTGTTAGATACTCCATTTAGTTCAATACCCAATTAAGCTCAATAAGCCCACTTAGAATTAAAAAAAGACCTGTTATTCATTAAAAAAATTCTTACAACTTCTGGTAAAACCCTATCGACTCCCTTCTTCCCAGGCAATCATGTCTGGCGGTTGTTATTTTATTTCTCTCTGTTTATTCTGTGGTACTGTGTTGACAAGCATTTCTATACAGTAAAAATGTCTATTCAGCTCAGCATTCATGGTCCAGTGACTGTGAGATTCGTACGAGAAGAATGAGGGTATTGTGACATGAATAAATCAACGGTTAACCGGGAGTGAGAAATAATGTTTTTGATGTTCACTTGCTACCAACTCGGAGAAAATTTATTATATGAGAGCACAGATAATATAATACTGATGAGAGGTAATATAGCGGAGACCAGTAAATAATTGGTTACTTGACACTGTAGAAAGGAGTATGATATGGAATGTGGAGAGATAAGGTAGCCACTAGTAGGAAGGCCAAAGTGGAAGATCTTCCTCCGGGCTGGGTGGTAATTGCCCGGGGACCGCGGTCCAACCGATGATGGTTAGAAGTTGTATGTATAGTTTGGTGGCTGAGAAAACTCCGATAGCGAGGTGTAGGTTTCTCCATATATTCTCCATACTACGAGTTGCAGTTCCTTACTAATCTTTGTGTTTATACGACACTAGCGCCATCTAGTCATATGGTGATGAGTCTCGTTGCAATGCAACCATGTGTTGGTATGTGCGGCGGCATGATAGATGCTGCTACAACACTACCAATTGACATTCTTTTCAAGAGCTGTTTAACCGCCTCTGTGGTCTAGGTCCTAGGTGATTCGCCTATAACTACCCTATCAGGAATCTTTTTCCGGGCGTAGTCGGTTAAAAACATATAAAAAAAAATACCAACACTATCATTGTAATTTGAGCTAAATTAAATTTTAACTTGGAATATTATTCAACTGTGGAAAGAAGATTTAGGATAAACAATAACTAAGTAGAGAGAAATAGTACCTACGTTACCTTTCCATAAAAATAATAAAAACTCCCTAATTTTCTTTTTTATGAATCAACTGAAAGAAAAACACGTGAACAAGCTTTCTTAATAATAGGCATACAAATGCAAACGAAAACAGCAAATCTTAGTTACTTGTCCTGTTAGTAACTTGGCAAAATTCGGGCATCCCTTAGCCAGTTGTAAATCGCTCACAGACCGCTGAGTCAGCTGTCGCACTGAGAAGGCCCAAGGCACGAAATATAATAAGTCTTTATTCCAGAAGCACCGCTCTGGCCAGATTCGGGAATACTTTTGTCATTTGTTTTCTTGGATTAGGAACTACTACTTATAGCGTATGAATTTACCTGTCTAGATAATGTTGCCCTTTTGACGTACTAAACCAAACGGGCCTTCTTTTTATGGTTGCTAAGTACCTTCCTACGCGTTTTTAGCAAGAATTTCAAATTCAAAAGTAAGGTACTTGGTTTTTAGCATAGAAATAGAATGTCAAAGTACAACAATGTCATTAAACAGGTGATTCGAAAACGAATGCATACATTTTATATGAGATACAAAAAATATGACTTAGATTCATAAAATATGACTATATGTGGCAAAGAAAATTAATAAACTATGTTCCATACTGTTTTCTTCGTCGATAAACGAATAAATGTAGCGAAATTTGGTTTTAGAGAAATGTGTGGCAATATCTTATTTACCTGTGAAAAGTGTGATTAGTTGGATTATTTCTTTTTGTCACATCACAATTACTTAGAGCATAAGACACACCATGGCTCCACGATACCCTTATTTTAAATTCTAATTAAGATTAACAAATATTTTAAACAAACTGTGATTGCTCATTTACTAAGCGGGACGCTAGGGGCTCTTACTGTAAAAAATGTTGGCACATGTCACTTGATCCTTTGTCTCTTTTTTACGTAGACCGTGTCTGTATGATATTAACTTCTCTTTTCCACGCTTTGTTGGTCTTTTTGAGCGCAGTGAAAATTTTTCTATGAGCGAAAATGTTTCTATGTCTATGGTTTTTAGCGTCACCACGTCCAAAGAGTATTGTGCGTCACACTACTTTGTTTTTTTATCAATCAACAGTCGACTCATATTTTTTTCGTCGCGTTCGTTGTTTCGACTGTCTGTCTAGATTCTAGACATATAAAATCGAAGTGTAATGATTACTAACTCAGCTCAACGATGAGTTGAGGAACGGGCAACTCGTCCAAGGGTGCTTGGATGAATCAACCACGGTGCGGGGTCCCCCACCACCCTTGCTGCTACCGAGTGCAGGCTAGCCGTATTCCCTACTGAAATTGAGGTACTGGTACCTACTCATCATTGTCGTCAATTGACAAAGGAGTACGCTCACTATATGCAAGGATAATATTGTTACACTACGAATATGCTGTTGGCTATAGCCTCCAATGATCCAATTTTAACCAGGGGGGTATAATAACGTTTTAAAAAAAATCAATTTTCCGAATGACTATCAATGCATCTTTTTCTCGCTGTACAGCAAATAAAAGAAACGCATTGATATCCATTCAGAAATGAGACAAGTTGTAAGAGGTTTAAATACTGCGATGTGTTTGGAGTGGATCTTCTGTTAAATTTATATTTTGTGGCCTAGTCAGCTGTTTGATTGTTAAGGCCCAAGGCAGACAGGGCCCATTGTTCTCCACTGGGACTTAATGTCTAGAATATTCAACTACATATTCGATGACATCAAACAATTATCAAAAGATGTAAAAGCTGCAGTTACATATATTAGTGCAGGACTCGAAATATCAATACCAATTTCAACTGTTTTAACAGCTACAAACAAAGTGATTGAGTGAGATCTGTAAAAAATGATATTTTTGTTACTCTGCAATAAAGTAAACTTTTTCATACAGTCACCATAGAACTAAACATTTTGGAATCCAAAAGAAACCAGTTCCAACTTACCTCTGACTTTAAAACAAGTTAAGCTAAAGAGCGAGAGAGACAAAAGATGCCTATCTGTGTAAATTATTCATGTAAATGTGAAAACTTCTGGACAAATTTGCGGAACGAAGTATTGGGGCAACCCGAAAGTGGCAAGACCTTTTTGAATTTTTGACACTGGCAAATATTATGTCACTTAATTTGTTGCGCCTTTGTGAAAGGCTGTTAAAGTCCATTTGAGTTCCTTGGACGAAGTTTCGTTCAATAAACCAACAGTTTAGGGTCTTTAAAGCACTTTGGAAGAAATGTTTCAGGATATTACAGGACTAGATATAATTTCGAGAAAATTCTATGATGTCTCAATTTGTATTTCATTGTAATTATTTACTCGAGGGGATTTTTCATCTCTTTAACGGAAGCTATTTTCATTAAAAATTATGATATAGCACATTCATTTCAGGACTATGTTGATGTAATCAAAGCCGTGGCTTGACTACAGAAAGATTAAAAAAAAACATAAGGATTGTTATACACCGTCATTTTGTAGTCATTTTAATTAACTTAAGGGATTGTTCTACTAATGAAACTAAACATTTATGCAAAAGAAACATGGGTCGAAAAACGACAAAAAAATTTGACTTCCCCATACTAATACAATGTTTTAACTGTCTAGTTAGTATGGGAGGATCGAAATTTTTTGCCGTTTTTCGACCCATGTTTCTTGGGCAAAAATGTTTAGTTTCATTGGTACAACACACCCTTAAGTTAATTAAAACGACTACAAAATGACGGTGTATATAATCAATATTGTTGTATTTATTTTACATGCCAACACTCAACTGTAAGGGTTTTATATTCAAATAAAACTTCAAGTGTTGCTTTACAGTTTTCTTCCCACATTTTCTCGAAGATATATAAGCCTTAGTTAGGACTGTAAAATACTAAAATTCCAGTAATATTTCAGTGTGTTACCACCATGCGGTAAGTACTACATAAATTCAAACGGCCCGGCCGGTTGGAGGGAGGTTTCCACATGATATTATTGGAATTGACGATGGTAAATTATCTGGAGGTCATTTCAATAACTCTTGGATTTGGCGCAATAAGATAGCTGCTGGATTTGAAAAATTTGAATTAGTATTTACGATGGAGTTTGAAATTTTGGTTGGTTTGCGATTTCATGTAGTAACTGCAATGAAGTTCGAGTAAAAACACGAATAATTAAGTTAAAACTGTATAAGCTATTACATTTTTTTTATTATTGAGAGTTTTTTTATTCTTTTATTATTTGGGGGTTTCTAACAAGATCATGTCAGCCTTATCATGATCTTATCTAAAACTACCTATCCTATTACTCTATTTGCTACACTATTTAGAGCGAAAACTTATACTATCTTATTCAGAGATTTTTCACAAAACTGGGGTGCAAGACTGTTCTAACAAAACCTGGTTTAATGCTTGTAAACCAATCACAACGCACCTTTTAATCCTTAAACGGTGGGACTAAACGTTATACTGTCACTCTGAATACGATTTGCGCTAAAATGGCGTTAGTCCGCAGTCTAACGCCATGTTAACTTTGGCCCAAGAAGCTTATACCTTGGCCCTAGTTTAACGAACGCACTCTGAATAAGACAGATAGAATTCTAGCCTCGTCGCTGGTGGGAAAGGACAGAATGCCATGGAACATGCTTACATTCGTTGCATTTAAGTTTAGTTCTGCCATCACCTCTCGTCTCATACTTTCGTTTTGGGCACATTCTACCAGCAAATGGTGAACATCGTCATCATCTAACATGGTAAATGACACCGCAGATATTACAATTTGATGATTCCAACTTCCTCATTCAAAATGCAAATTTGTTAAGTGGAATTTGCCCAGATCGAATCCTAAAGGTAATACGAGGTTTAAACCTGAGACTTTACATAAAATGAATAAAGATTCTGACAGACGTAAATAATCAAAGTGTGGTTATAAAAAGTTCTTAATTTATAGAAAGACTTAAGTAACGCCTAGAAATTATGTTAGCAACGTTTTGAAGTTTTAAATAAGTCATGATTTAGGTCATGACTCTAAACACGATAAAGCAATTGTCCTTCCCCAAATTTTTAATTTAATTAAATAAAAAATGACGTCATCCCATTAACGCACTTTTCTTTGATGTCAAACACAATAATGGCTGAAGTACGACATTAGGATTTTGATTAACCACATTTCGTCTTATATTCTGCCTACAATGTCATTATTTACAGATGTACGTTTACTAGAAGTGACATTTGATCGAAAGCACCAAACTTTGAACGTGTATGGGCGTTTATAACAACAATGAAAAAATAATGCTGAATTTTGTTGTGTGATCGTAGGTAGGTATACAGGGTCATTTTTGGACCCCTTTTCAAACTTTGTCAGGTCATTCTATAACAGTAGTACAATCAATTTATGAAGTAAAACATTTTTTTTTTTTACATTTTTACCCCAAACTTTTCCCTACACAAATTGAAATTGTTGTCACCGTTTGCGCGTCGCACGGTCGACCCGCGCGAGCCCCCCTCTCGCCACTCGCCTTCCCCCGCTCACATCCCGTTCATGACGGTGAGCGTGCGCGCCTAGATTTTTAGGATATAAAAAGTGGTTGAAAACTGTGAATTTAAAAAGAAATAATTTATAATTATCTCACCTAATTTTTTTATTACTTCCTTGAACTATTTTTGATTTTGTAAAGGGGTCGTAAAATTACCCTGTATACCAAACCAATATACAAATATCGCAAATTGAAAACATTATCTTAGGTCTTATGAGATACTTATTTGTACCTACCTCGAAAATTAGTATCTCCTGAAATGAGATTTGATCAATAATAATTATTCCAGTATAAAGAAGTCATCCTAAAAAGAGACAACTGTATTTTCTATATTTTCTTATTGCATATTTCCTCACCACCTTAGAATAATTACACCTATAACTTACAAAGCGCGCTGTCAAAAGTGAGGCAACAAACACAGTCAAAATGGCGCCGTTTTCAGATTTTTATTGTCCATTATTAAATAATCATGCCTAATAAGTACGAAACAGTTTCAATTTCCCTACCTTAAAGAGATTAATTATTATATTATAGATTAGGTGACGTATGAAGAATATAAATCTGAGAACTGAGCCATTTTGGCTCAGTATAAGTTGCCTCACTTTGCATTCAAGGACACGGCTTCTAGGTGTAATTATTCTAAGCTCACTACATTTTTTTTCCTACCCTTGACTTGACATTTTTCAGCTCAAAACGGTAGAAATATCTGATATTAATTTTAACTTGATAATCTTGATTTTTGCAAGTAAATATTCCAGAAACCGACAGACAGACAGAGAGTTCGTTTATCATTTAGACTTTAAAATATCATTTAACTAGTGTTTAGGATTTCCTCTAAATTTTAGAAGCATGTAAACAACTCTAAAAGTGTAAATGTAATACTTACATACAAACAACCCTAAAGACCGTTTGCACTAAACTTAAGAATCGCCTGAGTCTTTTCCTAACTACAACTTGACCAAATTAAAACAATGTCATGAGCTTAGCTGTCATGCACTGCAGCTGTCATGCACAACTTGGTCGAGTTGTACTTAGGAAAAGACTTAGGCGATTCTTAAATCTGTGAATACCGTAACAGAGCTTAATATTGACGATAAAAATCTGACAAATCCTTCGGACATAGCCACTGCTTTTAATAGACATTTTATAGAATTGACAAATAATTATACCCTGACAAATGACAATACACAATATCCAATTCATCCGAAGACAATGTTTCTATGCCCTGTAACAGAAGCAGAGGTAAAGAAAATAATGACTTCATTAAATAACACAGCTTCTGTGGGACATGACGGTATTTGTACAAAAGTAATCAAGACATGTGTTTCTGAGTTAGTACCCATTCTAACGTACCTAATCAATTTATCATTTTCATCTGGAACTTTTCCAGACGTGCTGAAGTTATCTATTGTCAAACCTCTTTATAAAAAGGGAGACAAAAGCGATGTTAATAACTACCGTCCAATAACTCTGATACAAACTCTAGCTAAGGTTTTTGAAAAGAGTATGTATTTAGGGATAGTAGATTTCTGCAATAAATTCAATTTAATTAATAGTGAACAGTTTGGCTTTCAAAAGAATAAGTCAACCACGCTTGCTATATTTACATTAGTACACAATATTTTGACGAAAATTAATAATAACTTCTTAACGACTGCATTATTTTTTGACATGTCGAAAGCCTTTGACTTTGTTTCGCATGACATATTATTTAAAAAGCTAGAATCTATGGGAATTCGAGGGCCTGCACTTAAATGGATAAAATCATACTTGACAAACCGACGGCAGTGTGTTACTATAAGTAAAATTACTAAAAGTGAACTTATTTCACATTCTTCTAAATTCTTAGATAATAAACAAGGAAGCATTCTGGGTCCAATTTTATTCATTCTATATATAAATGACATAATAAAAGCAACCAATCATAAATGTATAATATTTGCGGATGACATTTCTATAATTGTGACTACTAATAAAAAAAAATCTACGATTCAAGACCATGAAATTGACATTAACACTACCATTGACAACATTATTGAATGGCTTAAGAAAAATAATTTGGTCATTAATTTAAATAAAACAAATTTTATACAATTTAATAAAACTAATCAAGAAAAATTTAATTTTAAACTAAACATTGCCAAAATAAATGAAGTCTCACACACCAAATATTTAGGCGTTATCATGGACCAACACTTGAAATGGCAGATTCACATAGAAAATTTAGCAAAAAGAATAAACAAATTCGTTTACGCCCTCTACAAAGTGAGAAATGTTACTAATAGAGAGACGGCTATTACTACTTATAGAGCTTACGTGGAGTCAATTTTGCGGTATGGATTATTACTGTGGGGCAACGGTATCGATAATAAGAGGGCATTTATTGCACAAAAAAAGTGTGTTAGAGCCATCTGTGGAATCCCACCAGACGAGTCGTGTCAACCATTGTTCAAGAGTTTAGGCTTACTACCACTACCATCAATGTATATTTATGATGTTAGTATTTTTGTACATAAAAACTTAGGACTGTTTAAAAAAGTATCTGATGTAAGTTCCCGACTGCACAGAAATCCAAATAGGCTAGTATTAAATGAAGTACCGATATCAGCAAAGTATAATAAAATTGTCTGAGCATGTGTGTAAGAATTTATAATAAAATTCCAAATGACTTTAAAAAATTGACATTAAATGTATTTAAATTTAAATTATACCAGTGGTTGAATCAACATAATTTTTATGACATAAAACAATTATTAGATTTTAAGAATTGACATACTTGTAAAAATTTGCATGCTTCTTTACTAAGGGCAAAACATGTGCACATTATTATTGTAAGAACATTTTCACCGTGTTTTACGCAAATAAAGAATTATGATTATGATTAAGTTTAGTGCAAAGGGCCGTAAGTGTGTTTTTACACTTTTCACTTCCAAACTCCATACATCAATGGCTTGCAGGGTACATTACACATACCACGTCTCGTTCTCTTGTCTCTTATGAGACGAATATTAAGCGCCCAAGGGATATTTACAAGGGAATAAAAATGTTGTGTCGCCGTTTTATGGCTTATTTTGTGTGGTGTGAATGCTAAAGTGCCTAAATAGCCCACGAACACTGAACACTTAGTACCGGATGCGTGTTTACTTACTCTTGAGATAGAGTCTTTGGAGCAAAGAAACCATGAATTGGGAATTAGGATAAGGCTTGTAACTTTGATACACCCTTTCGAAAATAACAAAATGAGAAAGCGGATTTATTGTTTCACAAAATTATAGATGAAAATTACTAAAATAGATGTAACTGATTTACTAAACTAGCTTGTAAAAACGCTGAGACATATAAATATTTTTTTTAATCGTCAGCCTAAACATAAAATTTGAAGATCCTAGCTTCGAAACTGAGGGACTTTTATACAAATTTTCATCCCCTATTTCATTCCCTGAGGGGTGAATTTCGAAAAGCCCTTTCTTATATTATAATTCTAATACATAATTTTAATTATGTTTTACGTGGAACTTTTAGGACCCACAGTCTAGTATTTTTGGACGATATCGTTTTTCGTTACATTCCCTCGTAGTCACTGCTAGAAGTAGATTAGTAGATAGCCAAACTGCTAAAAGTGGCCGTTTTTGACACATTTGCTATCTACTTCTACGAATGACTACGAGGGAACTCTTAAAATACTAGACCATGGGCCCTAAAAACTCCACGTAAAACATTATTAAAATATTTTTCTATTAATAACTCTGAGGGTACCGTTTCGGTCATACAACCGCCTTAAGTAACATGTTAGGTACTTTGAATTTACAGGAATTACATTACACTGCGTTAGATAATGACCGTTCTTATGAAACCTTGTTCCATTTCAGTTAGATACACTTATACTGAAAGCCCAAGTTTCGCTTAACAATTCATTCAGGGAAGTTAGTGATATAGAGCTAACAACAGCCACACATTCCGCCGTCATGGGCCATGCCATAACTCATGTCACTTATCAAATTTACAACGTATTACAAAATAACCCCTAATGCCGAATATTATAGAAAGGGACCATCAAACTGAACAACTTTTACTATGGGACCAACAATGCAATTGCAAAAAAAACTGTATCATACATTTTAATACTTTCGTTATTAATTTTTGTATGAAACAGCTGATTTTATTTTTCGCGATTTCAGAGTTGGTCCCATAGTGAAAGTTGTTCAGTTTGATGGCCCCTATCTACCATTTTCGGCATTAGGTTTTTTTGTAACACGTTGTATTGTAGTATTATATAGTGTTTTAAGATTTCTGTTTTTGTAATATTTTTATTTAAAAAAGAAAAAATTCTTGAGAAATTGCCCTCTAACAATTATACCAACTTAAATATGCACTAAAGTAACCGACATCACTCGAAGGATCACTCAGCTGAAGTGGCAGTGGGCTGGACACATAGCGAGATGAACCGATGGCCGTTGGGGCGGAAAGGTTCTGGAATTGCGACCGCGCACCGGACGACGCTCCATGGGTAGGCCCCCGACAAGATGGACCAACGATCTGGTGAAGGTCGCGGGAAGCCGCTAGATGCGGGCAGCGCAGGACCGACCGTCGTGGAGATCCTTGGGGAGGCCTATATCCAGCAGCGGGTGTCGTGCAGCTGATATGATGATGATGATGATGAAATATGCACAATCTGTTTTAGATACTTTATCGTTTCATTACATCGGAATTAAGTATATCTAGAAAGAAGAACCATTTCTAAATTCGTAATAAGATTTCAAAACATCAGCCGGTACAATATAAAAAGAGAAGGTAAAAGCTTGTATGGTATTTGGTACCACGTGTGAGCACCATTTTGTTCCAAGAAATTAGATACTCGTTGGATTTCCTTAATAATTTACCAAGTATCGCAACGAATATATTTAAATTTCGAAACATTTTGAAGAAAAAAACATTGGAATGAAAACATCAAATTCACATCATTTTAAAAATAAAAAGTAAGAACTTGTAGAAATGTTACCAGTTGATAACAATAACTATTATTTTTTATTTGCCCATAACTCTATTAGTTTTGAATTTTTTAGAGCACCTATTCATACATTTTTGTATATCTTTTGTGCATATGCTTACGAGTGGCACCAAATCTTTACCATCTCTTTTAAATTACTTTATGCCATAAAGTCTATTCTGCTCGCAATAAACTCTATGGTCCACACACGATACTCAGAGCAGATAAATTAATTAAACTGTAGAGGCGGTACCGCAAGCCTGTTTCGACGAATCCAATAAAAACTTTACAGCGGAGGATCCTACTGTAATATGTCATGCGTACAAAGCATGCTTGACCTCGGCTGACTTTATGTTGTTAAACTGAAAATTCTCCTATAAATTGGATGTATTGAATATTTTTGGACGAGGGCAATGTAATAACGTAACAATATCGTGTCTCGATTATAGAACTAGATTATGAGTTCCCAACCAGTGGGGCGCGCCCCCCTAAAGGGGGCTAAGGGGGGTGCGAAGAGCGGCTCCAGATAGTTAATACTTTTAAAAACCCTGAAAATCACATTTTCTCTCGGTGGGAACGGTGCCACCGATGCGTAGTGCACTTTTTATGTTTGATTGTTGATAATCTACTTGAATAAAAAAAAATGGCTGCGTCATATACACCGTCATTTTGTAGTCGTTTTAATTAACTTAAGGGAGTGTTCTACTAATAGAACTAAACATTTTTGCCCAAGAAACATGGGTCGAAAAACGACAAAAATTTTTGACTTTCCCATACTAATAAAATGTTTTAGCCGTCTAGTTACTATGGGAGATCCAAATTTTTTTGTCGTTTTTCGACCCATGTTTCTTGGGCAAAAATGTTTAGATTCATCGGTACAACACACCCTTAAGCTAATTAAAACGACTACAAAATGACGGTGTATACAACTTTCAACCATCATCGGTTGGACCACGGTCCCGGGCTAATACCACCCAACCCAGCCTAGGTTGGGTGGTAGGGGGAAATAGGGATCCAGGTGTAAATTGGGACAAAAGTTGGGAAGATTTTTGAAGTGTATGGTCTATGGACTCTTCGCTTCATTTTTTTTTTTGTTTTCCAACTTTCCAACTTTTGTCCCAATTCACCTGGGATCCCTATTTCCCCCATTTTACGTATTAGCTCCGTATATCAGCGCCATCTAGTGAAACACGATGATGACTCCTTGTTGTACCGTGTGTTGTAGTGCGGCATAGGTAGATGCCGCCACTATAATAATAAAGCTATGAGCTTACAAAAATTTTATCTTTTTTCACTAAGTCCTAAACTAATAAATAAAGTTTTGAGTTTTTTTAAAAAGAGACGTGACTTCTTAAAAAAGATATGTTACGGCTAATACCCGAAGTGCGGCTAAACCTACGTTTAGCCAGCCGATAGCTGTTAGTTAAAACTAGGTGTCACCGATTTGATTTAGTCCTGTAGATCCCGAATATAAGTTAAAATTTTAAGACGAGCGCGAAGCGCAGCGTAGCGTGAGCCTTAAATTTCGAGGTTATTTTTTTTTAACAGACAACAGAACAACCTTTCTTAATACCCCCTGGTTCTTAGTTTTAGCCGGCTACACCTAATATTAGCCGGCTACACCTAGTATTAGCCGCGAGCAAATCGGTTACATCTAGTTTTAGCCAACAGCTACACCTAGTTTAATCCGGCTAAAACTAGGTTTAGCCGCACTTCGGGTATTAGCAGTAACATAGGTATATAGATAAGTATCTGTATTCTGTGTTACGATTTTTTAATATGGGTAGATAATAGATATAAGGCGTTTGTGTTTAAGTAATGTTTCGATCGTTTCTTTGATTATTATCATTTTAAACGTTAGACATTATTGCTAATGCAATACCTATCTTTAGTTTTAAGATTGTCAGCGAATTTAAACTAGGTATTAGCAACTTATTACCAACAGAATCTCTGATTCATAGCATTAAAGCGAAAAGCATTCAGTGGGAATATAAATCAAATATTCACAGAGATACTAGGTGCTAATGGTGATAGTATATCTGGGTACATTAGATTGCTTAGACATGATCGTTTACCGTCGAGTACAGCTATCAATCAACACTATACTACTTACCTTAAACAAGGAGCTTGTAACTTAAGCTTTAATACACACGGCTATGGCAGACGTCAAGCAAAAATTGTATTCAATTTAATTTCTAAGAATAACGTCAATAAATCGGTCAGAGGGGAAGGTAATAACCATCAAGTAATAACAAGCCCTTGAAACTTGTCTCTCGCTGTATGTACATAACATTTTTTTTTTATTTGGACAACCAACAAGTACCTACATACACCCTTACATGCTAAGAATTACATTGCACATTTAATGATTATACATGGTGTTGACTTAATTATAGGCTGCCACGGAAAGCATTAACAGATTTTTTCGGTTGGGGGCAGGAAGCATCCCCTAAGTTAAATTAATTAATTATTTATTATACTTACACCTAGTTTAATCCGGCTAAAACTAGGTTTAGCCGCACTTCGGGTATTAGCAGTAACATATATAGATAAGTATCTTTATTCTGTGTTACAATTTTTCAATATGGGTAGATAAGGCGTTTGTGTTTAAGTAATGTTTAGAACGTTTCTTTGATAATTATCATTTTAAACGTATGACATTATTGCTAATGCAATACCTATCTTTAGTTTTAAGATTGTCAGCGAATTTAAACTAGGTATTAGCAACTTATTACCAACAGAATCTCTGATTCATAGCATTAAGGCGAAAAGCATTCAGTGGGAATATAAATCAAATATTCACAGAGATACGAGGTGCTAATGGTGATAGTATATCTGGGTACATTAGATTGCTTAGACATGATCGTTTACCGTCGAGTACAGCTATCAATCAACATTATAATACTTACTTTAAACAAGGAGCTTGTAACTTAAACTTTAATACACACGGCTATGGCAGACGTCAAGCAAAAATTGTAGGTATTCAATTTAATTTCCAAGAATAACGTCAATAAATCGGTCAGGGGGTAGGTAATAACCCCCAAGTAATAACAAGCTCTTGAAACTTGTCTCTGCCAATATGGCACCGTGCACGCTTTTAGCGCCACCTAGCTTTTTACAACTTTGTTGGCTCTGAACTGACCGTTTTGACATTTTGATATGTAATGGCGGCATTGTGACAAAATATTAAAAAATGTTATACATATTGTGTTATTAATGTAAATTTCAAAATTACTGTGATTTGGGTGGACAAAGAGTTGTGAAATCATTTTTGGTCATTTAAATTAAATATGGCAAGTCAGATCTATTCAAAAAGAGTGTTTTATTTTGGTTAAATCAGGGTTTGTTTACTTCTTTTTTAGTTGTAAATTTTGTAAAACAAGAGGATAAAGCTACTTTAATAATTTTATTAAGTGATAATAAACTTATAATAATATAATTGTTCCTGTATCGCTAGTTATAAATTAAATATCGTTTTCAAACAGATTACAGAGCCTACATTATTTCTACTTTTTGCCACCATGAGCGCTGCGATCGATTATTATACCTTAGCAAGGCACTGATAGCCATGAAAACTGTCAAGTTTTGTGAGGTTGTAATAATACGGGAGTATGGTTTTGCTTTTCCTTTGTACGAGAATATGGCACAAAATCCAACAAAATGACCATACTTAACCAAAAAGGATGAAATATAACTAATTAAATTCGGTATGAAAAGTAGTCTATGTACTTTAGGTTTCTACTCCGATCTTTAATCATACAAACAAAAACTTTAAACTCAATTTATTTTTTCTTAAATCAAATAATATCGTATGTAAAGATATCAGCAAGTTACTAACAAATTATACACCGATTTTTAAAGTATATCTTAAAATGAAAAGTAGTGTTCAGACCACGTTAATGAACAACTTTTACTATGGGGCCAACCACAAAATTTAAGTTAAAGAACTAATGGCCGAATACTTAAATGCTACTTAACTTTGAGTGGCTCTCAAACAGTATGCTGTCTTTGTCATATCTTTGACATTTAATGCGACAGGACGACGTTTGAGAGCCCCTCAAAGTTAATTAGCGTTTGAGTATTCGGCCATATGTATATTGAAAGTAAAGGACATCATCGATTTTGGTCCAAATGTGAAAGAGCCGGCCAAAAAGCAATAGTGCTTTATTCTAATAGATTTTGTCCACGTAAGCATTTCTTACCATGGCACCGAAGCTGTAGCACCGCTATACTCGATTTTAAATAAGTTCAAAAAGTCTGTTTTTTCATAAATTTTGGCACAAATGTAAAAAAAAATTGGCCAAAAAGCAAATTCTGATAGATTTTGTCCGCCTAAGCATTTCTTACAATGGTACCGAAGCTGTAGCACCGCTGCACTTGATTTTAACTGAGTTCAAAAAGTCTGTCTTTTCATACATTTTGACACAAATGTGAAGCGGTGGTACAGCTTCGGAGCCATAATAAAAGCACTTTTGTCTTTTGGCCGGCACTTTCATATTTGGACCAAAAATGTATGAAACGTGGATGATATCCTAAAAACATACATAAAAAAAAATAAAAAAAAAATACCGTCGACTTGAGAACCTCCTCCTTTTTTTGAAGTCGGTTAAAAACGTCGTTTCTGGCACTTCGCCCGTCCCTTCACTTTTGCGTTTACCCCTTTTTATGTGATTACAATAAAAAATAAAGTATACTTTGCATTGTTCTTTTTAACCGACTTCAACAAAAGGACTCCTCCTTTAGAAACTCCTTTCTCAATTCGATTGTATTTGTGTTGTGTTTTTTGTATCGTTGTTCGCGCGTATTTTCGACATTTTATGGGCCGATTTTGATGATTCTTTTTTCTTCGATTGAGTTTGCTTGCGAGATGGTCCCATTTTTTTTTCAAATCGGTCGAGTAGTTTTCAAGTAATCCTGAAAATACTATGATTTTGCATCAACTACCTTGACGACTTTCTTATTTATGAACCGAAATAGATGTTTTTTTTTTTGTTGGAAAAGGAATACTTTAGGAGGTTCTTAGTTTGACCCGTATGTATGTATGTTTCTCCGCGATTATCTCACGTTTGGCTGAGTCGATTTTTCTACCTAAATAATATAACTAATACAGAAGGTACTAACATTAAAAATAAAAAAAAATAAAAAAACAAAAAATATTAAAAAACAAAAATACCGATTTCAAAAACCTGCCTATAAAAAGCAAGAAATAATATTCAAATCATTAGATATGCATTATTATTGTTTTAATAAAAACACGTCTATTGAAGTCGGGTGGGGCTTTTAGAATAAAAAAAAGAAAGTTGTACTCAGTCCCACCCGACTTCAATAGACGTGTTTTTTTAACACGTTTTTATTAGGTTGCTTTCGCGTTTGTTTGATTGTTTGTTTGTTTGTGTGTTTCTCCACAAAGTTTGCGAACGATTTTATCCTAACTTCCCGATGAGCTAGAGACTTAAAACTTTAAACATGGGCTAGAACTGTAAGGCAATGCAATATTATGGTGTCATTGAGCTGATCTGATGATGAAGCTGGAAGAAGGTCACAGGAACTCTATGAAGAAACCATACAACCCATCGTGTTTGGGCTCGTTAGAATCGTCTTGACGAGTACTCTAATGGGAGACGTGGTTTACGGTCTGATGATGAAGCTGAAAGGCCATGCCATAGGAACTCAATATTGAAACCGTGCAATCCATCAAATTTGAGGTCGTTTGAATCGTCTTGACGAGTTCTTTGTTGGGAAATAGTTTCCAGGATCTGATGATAGAGCCGGAGGAAGGACACAGGAACTCTTTAATAAAACCACGCTACCCCATCCAGATTGGGCTCGTTTGAATCGTCTTGACGAGCACTTTGTTGGAAAATAGTGTCCGAGGATCTGATGATGGAGCCAGAGGAAGGCCATAGAAACTCTATAATAAAACCATGCAACCCCATCGAGTTTGGGCTCGTTTGAATTGTCTTGACGAGTACTTTGTTGGGAAGTTTCCAGGGTCTGATGATAGAGCCGGAAGAAGGCCACTGGGACTCTGTATTAAAACCATGCAACCCCATCAAGTATGGGCTCGTTTGAATCGTCTTGACGAGTGCTCCGATAGGAGATGGTATATTTTTAGTCTTAGCTCGTTAACTAAAAAGCAGAAAATAAAAATTTACTGAAAAAAAAAACTTTTTTATAAACACGTTTTTATTACAAAAAAGTCGGACTAAAAACATTAAAACGGACTAGTAAAAACAGACTTAAAAGTATAAAATAAAAATTTCTTTAAATATTTATAACCCTACAGAAATTAAAAACCTAAAAACGTGGGGCGCATGCTAAAGACAATATGGATGATAAATTTTACAAAATTTTTATTAAATTTTTATTATTATAACAATGATAATGCATTTGATGATTTTAATATTATTTCTTGCTTTTTATAGGCAGGTTTTTTGAAGTCGGTTTTTTTGTTTTTACTGTCATAAAGTCCATCAGTGGTATTAAATCTTTAGACACTTTTCAGAAGATTTAGAAGATACGAAATAATTTTTACAAATTAAAGATCTGTATGTTCGGGAATTTTATACACCGCAACGAGCATGTATTTATAACAATTCGTCAGATGATTAATGTGTACGAAATTGATACTTAATTGCTGGTTAACGGGTGCGACGGTGGCGCCACGGCCATGTTGCGGCAGGCGATGACATCATTTGTTCGTACATCGTTTCGCTAAATTATCTTTTGAAGTTGAAAGCGTATTATAATGAATTACTTATAGAACGATTAATCTTACTCTTCGCGTAGCGATTTTGGGTATAAACGTCTTTTGTGATACTGTTACTTATCTGATCTGATACCTCTAGAACTTTTACCTACATTAACATTATTGTACTAAAATTAAAAACTGACTACATATAAATCTGCTTAATTATTTCTTAATTGTCTTTTATAATTTTATAAAGTCTATTGAGACTTGAAGTGTGAAATAAAATACAATTTAGCTTTTGAACTCATTACAAATGGGCTCAAAGTCTGAGACAAAGTCAGTATAAAAGTACCATTTCTTTTCTTCATAGGCAAAAACGATTAAATAGTCAAAAAACAGAACACATTATTTTATTTATATATCCTACATACATTCTTTACTTTTATTAATGATGTGATGATACTGAAACTCCATGAAACAGCCATGAAATCATCTGCTTCACCAGAAAAGTGAATGAAGTAAAGCCATTAGTGCGACAAAACTAAATGGAAAAGACAAAAGAAAGTCTTCGAAGAAAATGGCACAACCAACGGTTTAGTATAAATAAGAAACGGGTAGAACACACAGTTCTGTTATAACAGGCGCGGAGACACCGGGAGAAAAAGCTGATTGAATCCCAAATTGCAATCTCGAATGGTATTTTACACCTGGCGACGGAAATATGTAATTGGCGATTTTCTAATACCAAAAACAAAATAGTTTAATAAAAGCCCAGCCGTCGTAAACTTGATTATTATATTGTTTAGCGCCATTTTAACTCCCCCTCCTAGTTTATCACTATGCAAGGCGGAGGGGTACCTACAGCAATTGCGAATAAAATTTTCAAAAAAATGCATTCAGTGTTTAGTGTGAAAGGGGTTTAACTTTATGGCTCGGCTTTTTTGAAATGCCATCTGTCGAAAATTTTTGAACTATATTATTTGAGTTTTCAGAAATAAAAACAATTGAATATTAATTAAAATCATCTTACTAAAAGTACTATAAAATCTGTGTTCAAATAAGGCATGTGCGTCACACTGGTTGTTGCCTTTCTTTTAATTTTAACCTGGTTTAGGAGTAATAAAAATAATAATTAATATAGTCGTCAACTAGCGCTATAAATGACGGTTATATGCCCTTAATGTCCGTTTATTCCTCTTCTTGCCCGTGGTCCACCTATAAGTTCACCCGGGTGTACCTATAAGGGGTAGTGTTTTCTTCCATTGGTCCACCTCGTGTGAACTGGTTGTACCACGGGTATTTATTTCTTTCCGTAGTCCAAACAAAAGTCTTATTTTGTTAACCAACAATCAAGTTCGGAAACAGTTTTATGAAATTAGGAACTATTTTCAAAATGACAAAAAACTGTAAGCTCGATAGATGGCGTTGATAAAAATGTATGTGTCAATGTCTTTTTTTATGAAGCTACGAAGAGTACTCGGGTAGGCAGGCAGCAGATGTAACCCTAAAATGTTTCTCTTTGGGCAGATGTCAGCCAGCGAGCGCTTAGAGCCTGTCCAGATGGCGCGTATCGACTCGCGCGTAAGAACTCGCGCGTTTGCTAGGTACTAGAGCTACATACATCTCGTCCAGATGCTCTCGCGCGTTTCGTCACTCGCGCGTAAATCGCGTGCAACGCGCTTGACTCTCGACTCGCGCGTTCAACGCGCGAGAGCCGCGCGAGTCGAGATACTCTGGCGCCATTGCTGCGTCCAGTATTACGCGCGAGTCCGCCGCGAGTGGACGTATTTGAACTAATTATGAAGGTTATTCTGTTAATTTGATTCTCAATTTAAGCTTAAATACGCTAGTAATATAATAAGTCTATGGCTTAAAACAATAAATATTATTACCTCAAAGTAATCACGAGTTTTTCTTCTGCAGTAACAGTATCCCGTACCACATAATTTTGACATCCGAAAGTAGTTGAAAAACTTTTTACTGTATTCTCTGAGCTTTGGGTATAATGTTATAAACATACTATGCGTCATTCTGTCACGTAGAATTGGATGCACGTGAAATCGACGATTTTCTCTCTCCATGTTATTAACTGACTGAGTCTGTTTCATAAAACTCGCGCGTAGGAACGCGCGCAAATCGCTGTATGTGGACGCACTACAAATAGAATCGCGCGAGTCGATACGCGCGTAAAACGCGTCTTCTGGACAGGCTCTTACAATTGCCCTTTTTGGTACAGGCCGTTTATTTTTAAAAGCCAATTTTGACACTTCTCTTTCCATCAACGCCGTCTAGTGAGGCAAATAGTTACTATTTTTATTTTTTTTAATGTCTCTCTGAAAAGTCCTCATTTATCTAAGTACCTATATTACTTTCTGAAATTTTAATAAATACAACAATATACCATTGTCTATAATAAAATACTCATCGCCATTTATTCGTTATAAGGCTCGCTTAAACGGACTTTAGTTGCGTCTTCAATCTTATAGTGTAAATGCGCCTAAAGCAAGTAACAAACCCCACTACGTTAGCACCGCGCAATTTGCATTTCGCCAAGATCATTTTGAATCGCGACGGATCGGGATATCCTTTGGAAAGGTTCCAATGTTATTACCATTTGATGGTAATTCGGATGGGTTAAGTCTGTGTTAATATTATGCTAATACGCCCTTGGGTCGAGACTCGAGTCAGGTAGCGTGTAGAAGTTTGACGAAGGTTCTGATAGAATTTGGCAGTAGTCCGTGAGCCCGCGACAGTATTGCCTACGTCATATGACATCACGATGAAATGCATGGCACACGGTCGGAAAAGTTGTGCTGAGCGAGGATCAGAAGATTATCGCAAATAAAATTGGCCGGAAGCTTGAGAAAATTTTCCACTTCCGGTCAAAATTTTAAGATTGTATTTACGTCATGTGACATCAGTAAGAGACTCGTGTCATCATTTAGTTTTCAATCGTGGAGAGAGTAAACATAAGTCTGTCAAGTCTGAAATGACTAAAAAAACAAAAATTTTAAGTTTAATTCCGGCCATTTTAGAACTGACAGACTTATGTTTACTCTCTCTACGATTGAAAACTAAATGATGACACGGTTCTCTTACTGATGTCACATGACGTAAATACAATCTTAATTTTTTTACCGGAAGTGGAAGATTTTCTCAAGCTTCCGGCCAATTTTATTTGCGATAATCTTCTGATCCTCGCTCAGCACAACTTTTCCGACCGTGTGCCATGCATTTCAGCGTGATGTCATATGATGTGGGCAATACTGTCGCGGGCTCACGGACTACATAATCCAAATCACTTTAATTGGTAAGTGTGATGGCTTTTAGGGTCATCTCATTTCACTGTAAATAATTGATATCTTCTTCTCACAGCTAGTTTTACACAGGATTAATAGCTGGATTATCAAGCTGAAGTGGCAGTGGGCCGGCCATATTAGCCTTAGAGCATTTAACCATAATATTATCCGTAGAACCGATGGCCGTTGAGGCAGACAAGTTCTTGAGTGTAGACCGCGTATCGGCAAACGTAGTGTGGGACGCCCTCAGACAAGGTGGAGCGACGAGCAAGCAAGGTGGCTGGCAAAAACTGGATGAGAGCCGCGGATCGTGCTCGGTGGCGTGCACTTGGAGAGGCCTATGTCCATGTATATGATAGGCTGATGATATTGATGGTGATGATGAGTTTTACACAAAGTTGAAAATACACATCTTTTAACAGATTTTGTATAATATAGTGTACCAAGAAACTCTCCATACAGGGTTATTTTAAAATACAAACAACCTCGCAGAAAAGATTACTTACATTATAAAAACAACATTAATTGCTCCACGACTTCTCCAAAAACAGACAAAGAAATGCACTTTTCATACAAAACTCAGTCTGTTCGGGCAATATTGGTTTTCGGAAAAGTCGTAAAACAAATGTTGTTGTTTATTATGTTAGTAATCTACTCCTGCGAGGTTGTTGGTGTTTTACAAATAACCCTGTATCAGAATCACAAATAGATCAACCTATTTCAAAAACAAACAAATTGATAAACTTAATAAAATGCTAGTTAATCATGAATGTGACAATGTAATCGCGTGTCCGGTGCGATAGGCGACTGGCGCTTCCTCTGCAGATACCGTTTCTGTTACGCTAGCAGGCCTGTTACGGACAGCTTCAATCAAGTGAAATCAGTGGAAAAAGTGATTAAAATGTGTATAGCAAAAAGACTATTTGTGGACACTAAGTGCGTTCCTAGTGATAAAATCTGTGTTTGTGATTTTCTCATGTAAGTACTGTAGTAGCTTGTTATAACTGATTAAGTCAATTAGTTTGTGTTTTTAATTACTTTGAAGTTTATTAATGTGTAACGTTCTATTTGGTTTTAAATTGTTGCTTATAAAATGTTCTGTAAAATGAGATATTTAGCGTAGCTGTAAGTTTTATACTTTGTGAGATATTTAAGTTTTAGCTCAAATAGGTATTGTTTAGGTATTTAGGAATCCTAGGAATTAAATGATATTAACGCTTGTGTTTTACTTACAAAGGTACTGGTAAAGGTTTTGAGGTAATGGGCTAGGTAATATGGGTCTAGGAGGTGGTAGTTTCGACCTAAAAAATGTCTAGGTCATACGCCAACCTTTGTCCCATAAGCCCTAAAGGTTTTGATGTGGTACTAAGAGGTAAGATTATAAATAAAGGCCTCTTGTATAGGTCTCTTATCAAAATAATGAGGTGCCTAAATACCTAAATCTTCTAACATAAAATGTAAAAGGTAGATAAATAATAAAATGAAGTAGGTAGTCTCGCAAAGAAAAAGGAGTGGGGGCTTCGCTACCCCCACCACCTCTCCTAAGTTGGTTGCAGGCGAGGAGTGGGGGTAGGCGCACTCCCCACCACTGCTAACAATTTGTAATAACGTAGGGTAGTCATAATTTGAATTTTGTAAACTACCCCAGATAGGTAGAAAATATAAGTTTTTGTACTAGTGGATATTTGCTATCATACAAAATGTTACCTTAGGACGTGTGAACGTAGGAAAATTTGTAAGCTCGCACGCCCATCTCAAGTTGTAACCATAACCACAATATATGGGCATATATCAAGAAAGGTGTTTTCATTCTGCTCCCGCTCCTGCTGCTTGGCGTTTCATCCTATGGTACAGTGTTGAGGTTGTCGTCATCGGCAACAAGGCCCATGCTTTAATATCAACAGTCATTTTGTTGTCCCCACTGCTGGGCCTTCCTTATGTTTAGATAAAGAAGCCCAAAAATTTAATACTAATTAAAACTAAAACAACACTAAATTGCAGAATAGATTTCACTTTCTTTATTCAACCCACGCGTATGGTACTAGGTAGTTCATTATTTGTAAACATTACTTATACTTAAACTTTTTTAGTTTGTCCCAATACCTAAAGATCGACTTAACAAGACTGTCTCTCGTAGTAGACTATAACAATCAATGGTGTGTCTTCTTGATTCGTTTATTACCTGCACAAACAATACAACGTGTTACAAAAAACCCCTAAAGCCGAATATGGTAGATAGAGACCATCAAATTGAATAACTTTTACTACTACCAACTCTGAAATCGCTACAAAAACCAGCGTTTCATTAAAAAAAAATAACGACAATATCAAAATGTCATAAACAGCTGATTTTTCTACGCGATTTCAGAATTGGTCCCATAGTAAACGTTGTTCAGTTTGATGGTCCCTAGCTACCATATTCGGCTTTAGGGTTTTTTTTTTATAACACGTTGTATTATAGAGTTTCAGTGTTATTGTAATAACTAATTTGAAATAGTATGTTTAGTCAAGCCAAGGTACCAGGGCTCAATTTAATAATGTAACAATTTATCAATTGTTGTGACAGTTTGGTTTACATTACGGTGTAATTATGAGTAGTTTGTTCTGTTTTCAAATTGGTTGACGTAATGTATATAAAATTGTCATGATAGGTGACAGTTGAATTAATATTTACTTAAATATTAACTAACTTTTTTCTAAAAAATCCATACCAAAATAAAAATTCGTAGTCTCCTGCTAGCTTAACGCACACTGTCCACGCAGGCAGCTGAAATAAAGTCACAACTTCATTTTACTTTAGCCGCACCAACTACTAACTAGTTTATTTCGTAAAATGAAGGACTGTAGCATGAAGTGGTATATATTTAGTTTAATAGCTGTATACTTTCCTAAAGTGACTGCTTTAAATGGGACTACTTATGTTTATACATATGCAAGTAAGTACTTTTTTTTTCAAAAAGTGTTTTGCAATATACATAACTAAATAACGTCAGATAAATATGGCTGCATGGGAGCGAGGCGAATCTTGATGAATCCTAATTTATTGTAGAGTACGCACGACGGCTATTTTCGAGTTAAATGGCTGAAATACAGCGTGAATTTTTTATCATTTGGTTCCCGCCGTGTGTTCCATACAAAAGTGCAGTACCTACTCGACCTTAATGTATGGAACAGCTGTTTTTTTTGTGAGCAGGAGAGTTAGTCCCTTACTAAAAGTTGCTTGTAATCATGAGTGGAACCACCACACGGCGGGAACCAAATGATTAAAATTTCAGCGTGTATATGCCCTTAAGTAAAGTACCTACTGAAAACGATCAAGTAACATTCCCTTTAAATTTTAATTACTTTTCAATAGGTATGAGAGGATAGTTAGCTAGGGGAGTCCCATGGTTACCAACATAGATTGTGGGAATATTTCAGTATAGCTAGCTCTTGTATGTAACATTACTCAAGTATTTGATTTCGAAGCAAGGTACTGCGACATACACAGTTACAGCGACGGCTTTGGCTATAAAAATAACTGTTTTCAATTTTCAATGCCATCGACCTGAGCATTAAGTCCTTACCCTACAACAATCCGCACCCTGATTATCTAAAAAGAAACTATTTAGCGACCGGTTTGACATTTGACACACATTGCCACTTTTCTTTGGTATGTTTTTTTTAACCCAAAAAGAAGTAGCAATGGATCACGATCATCTGTGAACTGCAACCAGTCGCTAGGTGGTTTTTAATTAGATAAGCCCGGACAACCCACAAAAGAACGTTGTGGACGTTGTTCGTCGTTCGATTAACATTATTCAATTCAATTTATTTATTCGAGAAACAAAGTCTCATAATGGTTAGTAACAATCTGCACCCTGATTATCTAAAATGAAACTATTTAGCGACCGCTTGCATTTGACATACATTGCCACTTTTCTTTAGTATGTTTTTTTTAACCTAAAAAGAAGTAGCAATGGATCACGATTATCTGTGAACTGCAACCAGTCGCTAGGTGGTTTTTAATTAGATAATCAGCCTGCCGGTCAGAGTCTCAAAAATGGCAACTCAAATAGCGGCCCACTTACAAACTGGGCGCTTATTTTGCGCAAAGTAAGTCTTAAAAGATGTGTTTTTGTACAAAATAAATGATATAAAAAATGAGTTTGTACAAAATAAGAGGTGATTATGTACAAAATAAGCGCCAAGTTTGTAAATGGGACGCTATTTTTATTATTATTATTTATTTATATCAGAAAACATGTTCCACAAATTTTACAAAATTTAATTAATTGGAAAATAAATAAAATAAATATCAAAACAGTATAACATTGTTTGCCTGCAGATGTATCATGTCACAATGATACAGGTACTGGCAGTCAAAGCGCTCGGCAAAAGCTCGCAGGAGACTGTTCGGGCTGGCCCGTACCCTGCGCACCAGGGATGTGCACCTCTTGCGCATGGTTGTGGAAAAACAATCCACGCGCGCTTTAGCGAACATCCCTGAGGCGCTACAGAATCGAGGCAGCCCCAACAGAGTCCTGAATGCATTATTGAATTGGACGCGTAAGGCGCCGTACTGCTTCTGCGTATAGCTCACCCACAGACTGCTCGTGTAGAAGGACGTGCAAAATGCCCTGAACAGGGTTATTTTGACGTCTCTAGAACAGCGAGCAAATCTGCGAGCTATCATATTCGCACGAACAGACAGCGCCCTACGCTCCCTTTCAATATCCGCATTGTCCTTCAGGTCCGGGGTTAGAATGTGCCCAAGGTACTTAAATTGTTCTACTCTGTTGAGAGGGCAGCCATACAGTCTAAGTTTGGGTGTCTGTCCCAGGGACCTTCCCCGAGCCTGAAAGATCATCCACTCGCTTTTCTTTACATTATAAATCAAACCATGTTGTTTAGCATATTTTTCGCAAATGTCTATATGAGGTGCCATTTTTGCTTACTGTTTTAGTTCGTGAAGCGTATATAATAATAGCGTATCGTATCGTTAATCTTATCGTTAATCGTATAGTAAATCGTATCGTCATTGTAATCGTAACTGTTCTCTATGACTTCCAGTGGCAATGCAGTGCAAAGAGCACCTCAGCCAAGGGGGCTACAGTTACGACCAGTTCTACCAAATAGACGCTGACGACGCTAGAAATACCAAGTCAAGACCTGACCTGATGTTGGAGATGCATATTGCTATACAAGCAGTGAACAATGGGCACATCCTACTATCTCCTGTATCGTACCCGACCATCAATGATTCAGTTTATGAGATCGGTTAGTATCAAAGTGGGGACATTAAAATTGATAATGATTATGAAATCATTGATCATGATTATGAAATCAATGATCATGATTAAGAAATCATGATCAATTTTACTATCCCCACTACTGGGGCCCTAAAAAAAAAGACAAAGCCATAGTACAATGATATACTCCGCCAGGTATAGCTTTCCGAGACAGAGGAAGTGACGTGAGTGATGGATCTGCTGCAGAGGCTTACGTCATCTCCGCTATCGGTATTGAAAATAACTCGAACTGTTCCATCTGTAAGAAGAAACAAATCACAATTAAAATGCAATATAAATATAGTCGCGAAACTGGATAGTGACGTATGCCTGTGCATCTCCCAGAATGCCAGACCTTGTTTTCTTGGACCAAAGACAGAACTAAGAGAGTGGCGGGCTAATGTTTTTCTAGACAGAAAAAAACGTATGTACCTACATAACATTTTGCCTAAAATTATGTATATAATTTGTTTGTCCGTAAGACTACCAAGTTCATATTGACCTGTCTCCCTACTCAAATGGCCAAAGTCTATGCGTCTAAACGCTACGCTTACTATTAAAGCTTTAAATAAGCAGTAAACTATAAAATTACGTGCCCTAAGCTTGTCAATTTCATACAATACATCAAAGTCTGTGATTTAAATAAGTTTGCGACCGTGATTTAATCGTCTATCTTACTAATATTATATACTAGCGGCCACCCGCGACTTCGTCTGCGTGGACAGTTTTTTTGTTATCCCTCGGAAACTGTACGTTTTTTCTGGAAGAAAGGTACCCTATGTCCTTTTCTGTACTCCCGACAACGTGAAAACGCAAAATTTCATGATGATCGGTTCAGTAGTTAAGACGTGAAGGCGTAACAAACAAACAAACAAACAAACAAACGGACTTTTGAATTTATAATATTAGTAAGGATGTGAAAGTTTGTGGGTTTGGATGTTTAGATGTTTGGATGTTTGAATGTTTGTTCCACAATCACGCAAAAACTACTGAACGGATTTGGTTGAAATTTGGCACACAGATAGTAGATAGCCCAGATTAAAACATAGGATACTTTTTATCCCGATATTCCCACGGGAACGGGAACCACGCGGGTGAAACCGCGGGTGGCCGCTAGTTTATAATATTAGTAAGGATGTGAAAGTTTGTGGGTTTTGATGTTTGGATGTTTAGATGTTTGGATGTTTGTTCCTTAATCACGCAAAAACTACTGAACGGATTTGGTAGAAATTTGGCAAACAGATAGTAGATAGCCTAGACTAAAACATAGGATACTTTTTATCCCGATATTCCCACGGGAACGGGAACCACGCGGGTGAAACCGCGGGTGGCCGCTAGTTGCTCATATTTAAGCTTTAATATTAAGCGTAGCGTTTAAACGTATGGAATGTTGGCTATTTGAGTAAGGGGGCAGGGTTTGATTCCCAGTAGGGCTATAAAGTTCACAGTTTGACTGGTTAGAAATTGTAAGTCTCCCAAGTAACTTCTAATATCTAAATAAGTTTGTCACCGTAATAACAATGTTAGAGATGTTATTAATTGTTCCAGCAGCTAGAGATACTAGTCTTTTTACGAGGATCTTGCTTCGATTTTTCTTTTGGATTGCACTTCCAACTTTCACCTTTAGCCATAGAGGCACATAGCTGTGCTGGAAAAAACTTACTGAATTAATAATTGGTTGCCTTATCAGCAAAAAAATACAGAAGTGTTTTCGTATCGAATCGCAGTGTTTCTGCCTAAATCTCACAGGTTTTATATTTTATGCAATTATTTTTGTGCATGTGGAGTCGATGTGTTTTGCCTTAGAGCGAGGCCCCATTAGTGCGTTGCGCTGCGTTGCGTCGCGTCGTCGCAACGGAACAACGCATTGTATGCCACACCTGCGTTGCGTTGACGCTGCGACAACGCAACGCAAGAGGGTATGCACGCCGTCGCAGCTGCGTCTCAGTTCACCCTTCGCAATGGATAGATACAGACGCGTTCTTTTGTTGCGTCGTCGCAGCGGATCTGCGACGACGACGCAGCGCATCACCCACCCTCCCGCTTCGTCTCTTGTCCGTCGATCCGTTGAAACGTCGCGCGCGACGACGCAACGGTCTAATGGGGCATGTCATAAAAAATATATGGAAAACGACGCAGCGCGACGCTACGACGACGCAACGCAGCGCAACGCACTAATGGGGCCTCGCCCTTAGATCATGGCGCGCTGATGAAGCCGGCGTTGCTCTGTGTTTTGCCAAGAAAAATGTTTAGTTAAGAGTGTCACTTGTTTAATTTTTTGTCATTTAACCAGTGGTCGGTGGAGGTGGCAATAAATTCACCGAACTGCGTCGCAATTTGAAACGTAATGCGAAGACATCTAAGGCTACAATCGGAATACTATCTGCTGTTGAACTAAGAGGGTTCTTTATAAGAATTTCTCAAGGTAAGTCCACTAATGAATATTTACCCCCATAGACCAAACCTTGGACTAAAATTAATCTTGTTCTAAGTGAAAGCATCACATTGGTTTAAACAGAAGGAAAGACAGAGTCCTATTACACTTTATTACTATTGATTTGATCTTTTTCAGGTGGTATTATAGAATTCGGTGAGGAAGGAGCGGATCTACCGATACTCAAATATGTAGACATGGACCCATTAGATATCAAGTACTTCAGCTTTGCAGCCTGGTCTGGTATTGAAGCTAAGTTCTTGTACGATTGTCCTGCTGCTGGAGACAGTAAGTCAATTTTTTTTTTTTCTTATATTTTTCAGAATATATTCCGTGACCATAACTCCAGAAAAGATGCCGAAACTCAAACTTAAATCTCAATTTGTCTTCTATGAACAACGGCGACAGTATTTTATAAAAATCTGGAGTGGTTGCGATAGACTTTGAGTTAAGTGATAAGCCCTTGTCCAGTTATATGGTACAGGTTGATAGATGAAGGGTAGCTTGAGTAAGAGGTTTATATACCCTGAAATAAAATAAAGTACAATGACCTCATTTCAGTGGCAAACCAAACTCTTCCCGACTCAAAGGCAGTGGAGAAGAAACTATCCAACTCGGACCGTCTGAAAAAAGAAATGCTGCAAGACCGACCTCCACACATGCCACCAGGTCCTTCCGTGAAGGTCAACCTTGGAGTCATCGTCACTGGAATCTCATACGATGCCTTAGAAGCGAAGCTCACCACGAGGATGACCATACTTACTGTACTGTATTGTACTATTATAAAGTCCTTATTCTTTGACTTTCATGGTGTTAACAGAAGATTTTTAACTACCTGTTTAAATTATACACTGTTTAAATGTGATGCTGTCATTTTTTTTACAATCTTGTTTGAAAGAGACAACTTCACATTTAAACGTGTCCTAGTTAAACAAATGTATAAAAATCTATTGTAACTACATGGTAAGTTTTTAGGTCCATAGGTCGCTGGTTCAGATCCAGCTCGAAGGACCAAAAAGATGTACCGGTTAGGTACGATCTTTTATGATAGTTGATATGAATGAAAGTCTCTGATAGAAAGTAAAATGATAAAATATATTGATAAAATTGAACTAATGCTATAAATGATATGTGGTAATGAGTACGCGCGCGATGAGTAAGACAATCGGTGACGAACTAACTGTTGAACATTAAAATGACCTAAATTAACGAATGTGGCGAAAAATGCTTACAAGACAAAACTGTACGTGCTGGCTCGTACAAGTACCTATATCTGAAAATGTAATAAGTGTATCTCTTCCCTATTCTAACCGAGTATGTACAGTTAAAAGTTACAATATTTAATTATTGGTCAAGATATAGAGGTTTATGTCCCAAAATTTTACTGATTTCTGGATTTAGAGCTCATTCATAGAATTACACGCGCATAATCAAAAGAGACTATCTTGTTTACCTACGTAAATAATGAAAAGAATGAATCTACGCACGCGTCTTGCTATTTTTGTGAGTTTGCCGATTAATCAAGATTTTTCCGATATTTTGTTAAAACTTTTAATTTTTAACTTTCAACTGCACGTTCATAATTAGAAACGTGGTCTGATATCCCCATTTAATTTTTAGATATTCTTAAAAAATAACGGTGTATATCATCAGTTTTTTATTATAGCAGAGTGCTTTCCGCTGTGAAACAAGGCTTTCAATCTTATACTCTATCATTTACATTCAGCACAATTAAAAAATTGGATCCTACATTTTTTTTCTTCCTTTAAGGTTTGGACTGATGAGAACTTAGCATGGAACCCAGACAAATTCAACAATATCACCTCCTTGAGGTATCGACAAGGTGAAATATGGAGACCAATGTTCCACGTTTTCAAGTACGTTTTAAACACTTTTAAGTTCAGCATTAAGTATTTTCATACTAGTCTATAGACATAAATTAGTAGCACAGTGCATGTAAAGAATCACTACCTACTAAAGAGTTCAAAATAGCTAAATATTTGACCAACAAAACTTTCTGGTCAACTATTTAACTATTTTGGATTAAAATAAACTTTTCTCTAGTTCGGATAGCGCAAACGCCTTAGAGACCACCGGCCACGAAGTCATCACAATGATTTTCAAAGGCGAAGCTGTCTTTCATTTCAAAGCTACCGTCGACACTTGGTGCTACAGCGACACGCCTGGGTATAGCAGGTTGGTTTGGTTGTTCTCAACTTAAAGAATCTATACCTAGAAATAATATCTCCTGACTGAAACGCTGACTATTATTCACAATCACATCACCAGCCACCTTTAATGTCCCTATTGAGAAAAATATAAGGTGGTTGTTAGAATACCATGCGTCATCATTTTTGACGTGTGACGAAAACTTGTCCACAAGGGTGGAACAATATTAATCTTTTTTATTAAATTAGTACACGTATTCTCTTTCAGGTGGCCTCGCGACAAATACGCATGTACCATTGTAGTGGAACCGTGGGGAGCTCACGAAAAAATCTCTTTGGAAATTATTGATGATACTGAACCTATAATAATGAATGTAAGAAAGTATCCTCATGTCATTCCCCTACTTAAAGGTTAAGTTATATTGGATCTCACAGCTTCACGTTTTTCCATTGTTCTATCGTTTTCTATCGCTCAAAAACAGCGTTTGCTGGAGTGAAATTACCACTCATTGACGACCGCCCGCCTGCCCGAGCCCGAGTAGGTTTCTTGTTCCAAATAACCATCGTTTCTTGTTCTTGAAACATATTTCTATGAGGCGAAAAGAGAAGAAGAAGATAAAAAATTCATGCTCTAATAAATAATTTCAAAGTTTGTAGATGTCGACGAGGTGATAGAAAACGAATGGGAAGTCTTAAAATTGAGCCAGAGTCTGGTGTCTTCATTAATGTGGAATGCTATATACCCATCGAATAACAACGAGACACATCAGAGCGACCGGCTTGCTATACATATAGAAATACAGAGGAGGGCTTCAACTTACAACATAGTGTTCTACACGCCGCTTTTGGGTAATAAATAAGTAATAAGTTTCTAACTTGCAAACTAGGCCTTAGTTCGAGTTTAGGAGTCGTAACTTGCTATTGACTGCGTAAATATTAGTATGCAAATTTGTTAAGCGCCTCTAGTAGTTACTTTATGGGACTAGGAAAATGCTTTAAAACTGATTTTGAGGCAGGTTTCAAAATTTACAGTGACTAAAATCTTATCATTTCATTAAAGATTACTTTGGTTCTATACACACTTCTTAGACTACGCGCGTTCTTTGTGCATCTCGTGACCCCTGTAGCACACCCCGTAGCTCCGCCCGCGAAACACCGTAGTAGGTTTCGCCATGAGTTCAACAAGCGAAACAAATGCGAACAGACCCCAGACAGCCTGTTCCAATGCATAGATTTTTCGCGCGCGATTCCACCTGATCGGGCCCGACCGTTGACACACGAGAAATCAATGACAAGAAACCGCTACGTAGATGTGATCCTCATATAATCGTCGCCAATAGAATACAACCCATAGCGAAACTATCGCGAAACTACCACGGTGCCGCTGGTATGGTTTCGCGGTGGAGGTGTGCTACATGCGTCAACGTTTATCTGAACAAATAATGCTCAGTTAGCAGCAATTATCGACGTAAACGCGCATCGTCTTCTTGTTTAGAAACGTCGCCTGCATAGCTTCCATTTAAAACCATTTTGTAAAGCAGAGACAAATTACAAAGACTGAAGGCTTTTCAAAGTGACGTTTAAAAATAATAATATTAACTATTTGCCTCACTAGATGTCGTTGATGCAAAGAGAAGTGTCAAAATTCGCTTTTAATAATTAACGGCCTGTACCAAAGAGGCAAGTGACATTTGTCCAAAGAGAAACATTTTTAGGGTTACGTCTGCCTGCCTACCTGAGTACCTACTCTTCGAAGCTTAGTAAAAAAAACACATTGACACATACATTTTTATCAACGCCATCTATCGGACCAACAGCTTTTTGTCATTTTGAAAGTCCTAATCAAACACTCATGCAGGTTTTCTTATTCGATTCTTAGTTGTTTGAATAAATTGCTAGTATTTTTTTTCAGTTCTAATCGGATTCCTGCTTATGTCGTTCTGGAGTGAGCCGTTGCAAATGTCCAGAGTCTGGTTCTCTGCTGGTTTATGTATCGTCATTTGTGCAGGCCTCTGTTACATTGACTATTTGATGCCTTGTCACACTGTACCGAGTATATGTAAGTCCATCAGCCATTTTTGATGTCCCCAGTGCTGGGGCACAGCACAGGCCTTCCTTATGGGTGCTAAGGAGGATGGACCTTAACCCACCACGCGGGCCCAATGCGGATTGGTAGGTTTTAAAGACTGCATATGCAGCCGTGACTAATGGCTTAACGTGCCTTCCGAAGCACGGAGGAGCTCGAGATAATAAAATTTTGGTCACCCATCCCATGACCGACCCTTGCGAACGTTGCTTAACCTCCGCAATCGCTGGGCCAGGCGCTAAAACACTGCGCCACCGAGTAAACGTAAGCTAAAGATTAATTATTGTATTTCATCAATTACGAAAATTGAAAAAAAAGGATTATGCCGATTTTTCTATACAAGCTAGGCCATGATGCGCTTTGATGAAATTACCAATATACTATAGTAATTTTATACTGATTGCGTGGGAAGAATGTCATTAAAATATAATGCGGGAGAAAAGAGAAATTTCAATCTCAAGGAGCTGTTTACAGTTATAATTGTTTGACATTATCCTATTATATGACATTTCAAAGTCAAAGTCAATGAGATATGTATGGTTAATGCGCATCATGGCCCAGAATCCGGCAATTATGCCGATTTTTCTATACAAGCTAGGTCATGATGCGCTTTTATGAAATTACCAATATACTATAGTAATTTTATACTGATTGCGTGGGAAGAATGTCATTAAAATATAATGCGGGAGAAAAGAGAAATCTCAATCTCAAGGAGCTGTTTACAGTTATAATTGTTTGACATTTTCCTATTATATGACATTGAAATGTCAAAGTCAAAGTCAATGAGATATGTATGGTTAATGCGCATCATGGCCCAGAATCCGGCAATTATGCCGATTTTTCTATACAAGCTAGGTCATGATGCGCTTTGATGAAATTACCAATATATAGTAATTTCATACTGATTGCGTGGGAAGAATGTCATTAAAATATAATGCGGGAGAAAAGAGAAATCTCAATCTCAAGGAGCTGTTTACAGTTATAATTGTTTGACATTTTCCTATTATATGACATTTCAAAGTCAAAGTCAATGAGATATGCATGGTTAATGCGCATCATGGCCCAGAATCCGGCATGATCCTTTCTTCAGTAGAGACGGAAACTCTTTTGCTTCATTACTCTTTGAAAACACTATATGATTTGATGTACTTATTCATCATTTAGGTTGTGGACATTGGATAGTTTCGCTGAATTTTTTTTGTTATCTATTTAGTGAAGGTAGTCTCTCCATTTTGTGTAGAAAGTTTACTCCGAAAAAATAATAAAAAGTATTTTTTTAACCGCTGTTATACTAACATTGATATTATGTTTGTTCTTTTGTATACTATAATGAATGTTTTTTTCAGTAGTTCTCTACATAGTAGTTCTAAGTGGGATCTTAATCGCACTCCTTCTGCAAGTACTTCTGATGACACAACTTGCAGAAAAACTGTGCAAAACTATGTACATGAAAAATGTGCTGTCTACGAAATACTTTCGAAAAGTATTTTGCTTGCCTACTTTAATGGTAATTAAATACAATTTTAATCAGTGTAACTACCAGACAAAAGTAACTACTCCTATCATAAACGTAATTCTAGCTTATTGATTAGAAATATTTAGAAAAAAATCAGTAAACCTAAAATATTTTTTCACCAATGCATGGTCTTCTAATTTTAACAGTCATTGAGTTGATTTTTAATTTATATCAAGCTCCTCTGAGTCCACCTTTGCTTTTTTTTTTATAGGTATGCCGAAACTATAACACGATCAACGAAGGTTTCCTATCCCAAGAAGAAGACAGTTCTCCACCTCCAACAGTCAATGGAAACGTTGAAGAAATGGAAGAGGACCACACCAAGTATTGCGAAAGAAAAGAATTTGCAGAAGTTATTGATAAAACCTTATTTGCTGTTTACTCCTTAGTGTTTGCTGTACTGTTAGGGTTGCACTATTAGTAACATGTTTAAATTTATATTTTTTTATATATTTTTTGGTTTTCGTTTAATTAATAAAGTCAAAGTATAAATACAATATAAAATCCTATAGTTCCAAGTAAAGCTTTCAATTGACCAATATAGGTTTGTGATTTATTTGAGTTGTACATGAAAGAGCCACAGAAGATTTCATAATAACACAGTGAATAAAAAAATAGTTCTTTTTGTTGCATTTTATTTAACAGCAGCATGTTCATCAGCTTGCTAACCTCGTCTATCCTGGGACCTAGGTCAACGTTATAAATGAAAGCACTGAATGAGCCAGGAAGCTAAATTGTGGCAATACCTGTCTACGAGACCCAATGTATATTAAATACAGAATGGGTCTCGTAGACAAAGATTCAATACAACAGGGACTAGTAGTTAAGTGGAGATAGCATGTTCTTGAGGTAGTAAGGGACTAGCCACCCAATGCAATTCGTAAAAGCTCAAGAGCTTGAAGTCTTGTGGTAGGTACTTAGGTAGTAACAAATTGGGTTGGTCACCCATCTATACTATGACTGACTTAAGGCGACTATAACACTTAAGTAGCGCCCTCATCTTAATTAAATTTATTGCTCGCTAAGTAAATAATGTATCATAAATTCACATGTATCAATTGAAGCTAAGGTTCTTTAATTTATTTACAAACAATAACCTCAGTTAAATAATACCTAGATTATGTATTTTATTAGTAGGCAAAAGAGCAAAAAGTGGTCACTTTTGCCTACTACTACTACAACAAAGTGCGTTGGGTTTTATTATTTATTTGAGTAAACAAACAGTGACAAATTAAAAGGTAATTTAAAGTAGTATAAACTATGATAAAAACTTTTGACACCAACACCGTTTACCACAAGTGTATACATAGGTACATATACGCATTGAAAACATTGAAACATTATCCTTAAAGTACTAAAGTAATTTAAATAAATATGTACCTATGTTAAATCTACTGCCTACACAAGTTATGGAGCAAATTACATCGGGCTTTTTTTGTTATTTTAGTTACTTATAAACAGCGGTAACAATAGGTGTACCTACCTACATAAAAACAATACAAATTCTTATCCTTACGTTGTAGCAGAAAGTCTATCTAAAACCATATTTTTAAAAGTAAAGGGACCAGTGGCCCCCATCATAGACAGAATTTTCAATCTATAACCCTACTTAGTTTCTTTTCATTAACTGTGATAGAATTTTTGGGTATCTAATCTACCTGTTACTACATCGTTTTAATTAGCCTTACTAACAGGTAGATACTAAGCGAACCCGATTGTTTAGTTAGAAGGTCTGATTGTTAAAACTTCGTGTTTTATAAAATCAATAGTCGATGGCAACGACGAGCATAAAGGCAGCACAATTTCAAACCTCCAGGGAAATTAATACAAAGTGAGTTCATCGAATTAATCAGAAATAATGGGCGGCATTGTACAAGTTCCTGGTTCTGAGGATGTTCTGAGGAATGAAAAGTTTAGCCTTTTGTAATTGAAGCAGTTTAGTTGTTTGGGAGGTTGATTGTTACTGCTGAAAAAGTTTTGACATCTTGTGGATATATAATAGCTGAGTTTTTAGCGAGATAAGTAAAAAGGAGTTCGTATTTTGGAAAAGTTTTCGAAGCATAACAATAAAATCTTATTTACAGCCGATAGAAGCAACCTGGCAAAGATGGTATATAAATAATAAGCTTGCTATTTAATTGGTACAAATAAAGACCTTGCCAGGTTGCAGAAAACTAGTGAAGTAGTTTTTTTATAGTGGCTACACCAATTTTTTTTCTTAGGTGTGTTTTTTATTATACATAATTATATTGTGTTTTATTACTCTTTTGTTTAGGTTAGGTACCTAACCTACACATAATTTCCGTGAGAAAATGAGACAAATGGGAATTTGTCTCGTTTTGTGTTTTATCGCAGAAATTATGCGAAAAAGAGACTCGTTTTCATCCATTTTTCATAGATATTAGGTAGTTTAATAAATATACTGAGTATTTTTATGGGAATAACTAAGCTAGAATGACTAGACAGGCTGCTTACTTGGTAAATAGCGAGTAGTGAGCTGAACCGCAACCGCGAGGTATCACAGAGAGACATCTTTGACATGTAATTACCATAAGCAATTTGGTTAATTTACTTCCACTGACACCACTGTTTCTATCTCTTGTATTTCCCGCTCAATATAAGGTGAAACCAAATGATTTTACTAAACAGATGATAGTGTTGCATAAACCGAACAACTCTCTCCAAGGAACATAGGTCGAAAAATTAATATTTTTTTCGCCCTTCCATAGTAGCTGCAGCTGACCAATACAATTTGTATGAAAGTATGTTTTTTTCTTTATTTTTTACTAGCGGCCGCCCGCGGTTTCACCCGCGTGGTTCCCGTTCCCGTGGGAATATCGGGATAAAAAGTATTCTATGTCCAGACTATCTTCTATCTGTGTGCCAAATTTCAACCAAATCCGTTCAGTAGTTTTTGCGTGATTGAGGAACAAACATCCAAACGTCCAAACATCCAAACCCACAAACTTTCACATTTATAATATTAGTAGGAAGTAGGATTATGTGTTTTGCTACATAATTTGCAGCAAGACTCTTTTCATTATCAGTTTTATAGATTCTCAGGTTAGATTTTCTTTATTAATACGTTTCTATGTTCTTTATTATACTTTTAGGAGTTTCACATAGATATAGAGATATCAATAACGATGCAATCAGGGTTCTTTGATAGTGAAACGATCGGGCAGCGTGCATTTTTGAAGCGATTATGTGTGAATCAAAGCTAGGTAGCTAATTTTATACAATACATCAATATTTTGTGATTTGACTGACATAAGCTTGCCCAATTTTTTTACTTTTAGCGTAAGCGTTTAAACGAAAAGAAAAACAGCTTTGTGTAAAGGGCTAACTTGTATAAATACAGTCATTCATAAATAAATAAATAATAGTTATTGGATGGATGGAAAATGGAAGCGGATGTTATAAGTTTGGCCCCTAGAAGTTGGAACATCTAATGCTAATGATTATTAAGAAATCAAAACTTGATTTACTTCAAATAATTAATTTACAGTCAACACAAAATAAGAAGCCCGTTTTAGACAGTTAAAGTGTTCAAAGAAAAATATTCTCTACCCCAAAGAAGTATAGTATAATTTTCGAACATAATTTTTCACTAAAATGGCGGAACGGTATTTTTCTTGAGCTTTATTCCTTTAGCATAAGTAGCATTTTACTTTGCGTTTATATGCTGATGGATGGAAAATGGAAGCGGATGTTATAATTTTGGCCCCTAGAAGTTGGAACATCTAATGATTAAGAAAACAAAACTTGATTTACTTCAAATAATTAATTTACAGTCAACACAAAATAAATTTTCTTTAGCCTTGCTTTCAAAACGGGCTTCTTATTTTGTATTAACTTTTAGGACTAACATGTTAACATTAGATCTGTTACCGAGCTAGGCGTAAGCCTGTAGGGCATACAGCGCCAGACTCTACCAGCATATTGTGTGTGTTTTGCTATAGAAAGCTGAATTAGAACCATTGATAAAAACTTTAACAGACGCAGTATCGATCTCATGAAATTGATTACTTACATTACTTTGCTTGCTGCCGGGCTAGGCGTACGCCTGTATTAGGGCATACAGCGCCAGACTCTACCAGCATGTGCGTGTGTGTGTGTGTGTGTGTGTTTGTGCCATAGAAAGCTGAATTAGAACCATTGACAAACACTTTAACAGATGCAGTATCGGGCTCATGAAATTGATTACTTACATTACTTTGCTTGCTGCCGAGCTAGGCGTAAGCCTGTATTGGGGCATACTACCAGCATGTACGTGTGTGTGTGTGTGTGTGTGTGTTTGTGCCATAGAAAGCTGAATTAGAACCATTGATAGTAACTTTAACAGATGCAGTGTTGAGCTCATGAAATTGCTTTCTTACATTACATTACTTTGCTTGCTGCCGAGCTAGGCGTAAGCCTGTATTAGGGCATACTGCGCCAGATTCTACCATCATGTGTGTGTGTGTGTATGTGTGTGTGAGTGTTTGTGGATACAGATATAGACAGCTGAATTAGAACCATTGATAAAAACTTTAACAGATGCAGTATCGGGCTCATGAAATTGATTACTTACATTACTTTGCTTGCTGCAGAGCTAGGCGTAAGCCTGTATTGGGGCATGTAGCGCCAGATTCTACCAGCATGTGTGTGTGTGTGTGTATGTGTGTGAGTGGTGTTTGTGGATATAGATATAAACAGCTGAATTAAAACCATTAATAAAAACTTAAACAGATGCAGTATCGAGCTCATGAAATTGCTTACTAACATTACTTCATTTGAAAAGTACATTAGGACGGGAAAGATCAAAGAGTACCGTAAGCTTACAAAATGCACAAAGGGTAAGCGAGTGCGACTGGAAAAGCCAGATTAGAAATGTCGCACAGTGAATATCGGCCTTACGACCTATTCACATTAAAAGCAGTAGCGAAGAAACGAACGGAACATAATAAAAACCAATTAAGGAAAAATGAAAATGCATGATATTTGAAAGAGAACCTTTTATTTAACAATAAGCTAGTTAGTAATAAACACAATGATGTAACGACAGATAGGTAATCAATTTATATATCACCTATAAATACTACACTGAGCAACTTAATTTTAATAAAATGTGATTACCTAAATGCAGGTTTTTACATTTCCGCTCCTTTTCAAAGTGGCAATTATTACAATTCTAGCGGCCGCCCGTGGTTTCACCCTCGTGGTTTCCGTTCCCGTGGGAATATCGGGATTATATTGGGCGTATTTTATGTTTTAATCTAGGCTAGCTATCTAATATCTGTGTGCCAAATTTCAACCAGATCCGTTCAGTAGTTTTTGCGTGATTGAGAAACAAACATCCCAACCCACTAACTTTCACATTTGTAATATTAGTAGGACAGCTTAATGTCAGTATCCACTGAATTTCAGTCTTTTCATCTAGCTTTTTAAAAACTGCTAAACCTTCGCATATTTCATTATAAGGGAAAACCTTCCTTTAGAAGAGGTTCATTAGTAAAACTTTTAGCAAAACTCATTTTCATCATATTTGCAACTGAATTTTTTTTTTACATCTGCTCGGTAAATAGGATTTACTAAGCAGCTGTGTAAGTTGGCATGTGCAACACAGTGCTTTGTTTAGATAAAACGTTCCATTTTCAAATTACTTTACAATTCAAGCATAGGGCGAATGCTTTAATTGTAAAGTACACTTTACCATTCAAATCCATAATACAAAAGCGTGCAGACTTCACAAGATCGACGAACGTAAACACAAACTACCTACTATTACAAAAGAGTGTAGATCTAATGTGAACCAAACCTTAACGGAGCTGTGCAAAGAAGTCACATATTGCGTGTTAACTTAATGAATTAATAATTGTTGAGATTTCTCTAGTGGATTCCTAGTTCTGCTGGATAAAGTCTACTTTAAGGCAAGCACGGAAGACAAAAGAACTGTGCTAATACTACACCAAGATTTAATGAGCAATTAACAAAAATGTTCGCCATTTTGTTTGACTATTTCATTATGTTTTATTGCAATTTGGGCTTCAGTGAGGTTCAGTGCCTTGCGTTTACAGCAGTTAGGCAACTTTCCCAAGGGTTAGTCACGGGATGGGTGATCAAAATTTTACTATTTCGAGTCAGCTAATGACATCTCAGTCACATCAAGCGGTGTTTTAATAAACAAGCAAAATATGAGGGGTTCTATAGTGCAGTGGTTTGACGCCTGCCCCAATGATTGCGGGGGTTAAGGCGAGGTGGTAGTGAAAGTGGCGCCGCCACTACATTTATTTTAATTACTCGTAAACCAAGTCAATATTTAAAAAAATCACAAGTAATAATCTCTTAAATTGTCTCTAATATTTTTTGAATAACTCTTCAACAGTTATCATTCATTCTGTAAGTTTTAAAATCCATAATTGGCAAAAGTGGCCACTTTGAGCTAAAATGGATTTTAAAACTTACAGAAAGAATTAAAACTGTTGAAGAGTTATTCAAAAAATATTAGAGACAATTTAAGAGATTATTACTTGTGTTTTTTTTAAATAGTGACTTGGTTTACGAGTAATAAAAATAAATGTGGTGGCGGCGCCACTTTCACTACCTACAGCGCCTTAAGCAACTTTCGCAAGAGTCGGTCATGATGGGATGGGTGACCAATTTCTTTTTATCTTGAACTCTTCCTTGCTTCGGAAAGCACGTTAAGCCGTTGGTGCTGGCTGCATTTGCAGTCGTTAACACCTACCAATCTGCATTGGGCCCGAGTGGTGGATTACGGCCCATCCTCCTTATCTACCCATAAGGAAGGCCTGTGCCTCAATAGTAGGGACAATAAAAATTGCAGATGGTCAAGCAAAATCATCTTTACGTCAATGAAAACAATGTTTAAGATATAATGTATTACTTAATATTTCTACAATCATCGGGTTTTATAATAAACTCTGTACGTACCTACAGTATTTAAAGTCTTGTATCAGAAGTATAGAGCAGAATAATCACTCCAACAGTTAAAAAAAATAACTGCACACCGTTCACATTCGTCAATACCAATCGTTAGTTCGTTCGTTGGTCAAAACAATTCATATGCACCTACATATTTACGAACGGTTCTCGATCGAAACTCGATCTTATTTAATTTAAAAAAAACTATAAAGGAGAACCGGTACTCGCCATAGAAAAAAATGCCTAACTTGTATACAATTGAATTTGGTCTTAAAATAAAGCCAATAATATTTGCTACATTGATCAAGTTTTGTCTTATTTTTAGCGCATGTAGAAAAGAAGTTAAGTAATTAGTTTTTAATATATATATATATATTTGTATATGGAAACACTACGGAAACAACGAATCATTGAAAAACTTTCCGTTTTCCATATTATATTTTTAAAAAGCAGAAAAGTAACCATGAAATGAAAAACCAGGCTGCTTGGGCCATTTTTTTGGAAATAAATAAAACGAAATGTCAATTTGACTTTCGACATAGCATCGATATTTCATTTGGTTGACATATACCCAAGGAAATTATAAGTACTTCGTAGTCCTTATAATTTCCTTGCATATAACACATACTGATAATGAAGGCTTTTTAAAATGACAAAAAGTTGTGCTCGATAGATGGCGTTAAAAAAATATAACTGACCTCCTTGTATATGTATAATAGAGGTCAGTGCAGTACCTACATGCTTACTTTCCTCTTTGGTACCTTTGGTAGGCCGTTTATTTTCAAAAGCCAATTTTGACACACGTCTTACCATCAACGCCATCTAGTGAGGCAAAAAGTTACTATTTTTTTAAGGTGCTCCCTCACCGGTAGCATTCACGTGTACTGTAACAGTACTGATTCGGCTTTGAGCATTACATTACAATAATACCTCCCTGACTGACGAGCATTCGCTCAGTTGTCCGCCTTCACTGATTATTCATTAGATACAAGGTGCACATTGTAATGCTCGGTTCTCCTCCTTCACTGATGTAATGCTCAAATCTGTAACGTTACATTACACGCGAATGCTCCCGGTGAGGGAGCACCTTTAAATGTCAATTTGAAAACCCCTCATTAAAAAATACAGATTGTGAATCACAGATTAAAAATAAAAAAGTATACAACTTTTGCATTAATTGCCGGATCTCCTTCCGAAAAATCCAATTCCTCAGTGGAAGTCTTATTTTGCAATCAGAGCAATGCTCTGTGCATTCCAAAATTTAATTAATTTAGTTTTATTTAAAAAAAGACCGATAAATCGGTATCTCTAGCATCTATCACAGTATTGTTAATAACTAGCTTCCGCTCGCGACTTCATCCGCGTGGACATTCGAATAGAATAGAATAGAATAGATCTTTATTGTGTATGGATTGAAGGTCACATAAACAGATATACATGTCTATAATAAAGTTTCACTTAATCCTGCCTTTTTAGACATATACACAAAAATACATAGTTTCTTGTCACAAAACTTAATTTACACTGGCATAATTATTATTAACTTACAGCTACTTATAATTTAAACATTCCTGAACGCTATAAAAACATTTGTTCGCAAGCCATTTTTTAACTGAGGATTTAAATTTGCAATATTTCAAGTTCTTAAACTCTTCTGGTAATTTGTTATAAACTTTAATACACATCATAAAGGAATTATTAGATACAAGTGTTAGTTTTGCTCCAGGATTGTATAGTTTATTTTTATACATTGATCGAAGGTTTCGGCTAGATACTTGACTACGTTCTTCAAATAAGTATTTATTTTGATGTACAAATAAACAAATATCAAAAATATACAAACAAGGTAATGTAAGTAATCTGTAATCTCTAAAATATGGACGACACGAATCAGTTTGTTTTATACCGAATATAGCTCGAACACATTTCTTTTGCATTACAAATGCCTTATCTCTATCAACAGAGTTACCCCAGATCATAACTCCATAGCGTAGTGTTGAGTTAACATAGCCATTATAGGCAGTTATAGCAGCCTCTATTGATACAATCTGACTAATTCGACTTAGGGCAAACACAAACCTATTTAATTTTGAACAAATCTCATGTATATGTTGTTTCCAATTACAAAAACTGTCTAAAGTTATACCTAAAAATTTAATGTATTTTGCTGATTCGACTAATTCTCCATTAATATTTATATTGAGCTTTTGATTTTTACGTTTATAAGTTCCAAATTGAATATATTTAGTTTTATTAACATTAATTTTCAAGTTATTACTATAAAGCCATTTAATAATTGTATTTAAAGTTATATTAATACAGTTTTCATATACTTTTACATCCTCATTTTTAACACCTTTAAATATGATCGTGGTATCATCAGCAAACAAAACACATTCCTGAGATATAGAGCTAGGTAGATCATTAATATACAGGAGGAACAATAGTGGACCTAAAACACTGCCCTGAGGAACGCCAAATTTATTCACAATGAAATTAGATCTAACTTTTTCCAAGCATCTACTTTCAGGACAGCATCTCTGAATTTCCACACATTGTTCTCTCCGTGACAAATAACTTTTAATCCAATCATAACATGGTCCACGTATACCGTATCTATAGAGCTTGTCAAGAAGACGTTCATGGCACACGAAATCGAAGGCCTTCGACATATCTAGGAAAAGTGCAGATACTGGAATGTTATCATTAAGACCCCTTGTAATAGATTTAATCAATTTGAATGTAGCTAAAGATGTACTTTTATTTTTTCTGAATCCGTTTTGTTCTTCCTTAATAACATTATGAATATTCAAGAATTTATTCAATCTGCTATACATATTTTTTTCTAAAATTTTAGATAAAATTGAAATTAAAGTAACCGGTCTATAATTACTCATCAAAGTTTTATTACCTTTTTTAAAAAGCGGCTTAACTATAGATTTCTTCAGGATGTCAGGAAAAACACCTTCACATAAAAGCCTATTTATTGCAAATGTCAAGGGTTGTGCAACTACACATATACTCATTTTTATGATGTCAGTACGAATTTCGTCAAAACCAACAGATTTGGAGTTTTTAAGAGATTGGACTATTTTAATTAATTCCATTTCAGTAACCGGATTCAGAAAAATTGAGGGAACAATAGAGTCTATATTGTCGACGCAATTGGAGTTTTGAGAGCTATTGTCTGACACATTCCCAATAAAATAATTATTAAATAGTTCTGAAATGATATGTGGGTCACGAACGCTCTTTCCATCTTCACATACACTTTCCACTGAGTGACTATTGACATTTTTAGTGTATTTGTTTATGACATTCCATACTGCTTTACATTTATTATCGATTTTGTTAATATAATTTAAATTTTTATTCTTTTGTGAAAATTTAATACATTTTTTTAGAATACATGCATATTTTTTATAAAGTATATTGTATTTATTACGGTTTTTACGATTTTGAAGGTGTAGTTGGCGCTTCTTTAAACAACTTTTTTTAATACCTTTTGTTAACCAACTTGACATATGTGATCTAGAACTTCTTTTTATTTTCATTACAGGAAAGCATAAATCATACAATAATTTGTAAAGACTGTAGAATTCATTGAAAGATTCAGAAGCATCTAATTCCTCAACGTACACATCTGAAAAAGATAAACATTTTAGATATTCGAGAAATTTCTTCTGATTCTCTTTGGAGTAATCTCTTTGAAACTCGTACCACCACTTCATAGGTGGCTGTTTTCTTTCTTTTATCGGTATCTTGAGATATTGTGATCTATGATCTGACAAACCCAACTCTACCACACCAGACGAAGTGTTTTTTATATTTGTTGCAAATTGATCGAGACAAGTCTTAGTAGTATTAGTGATTCTGGTTGGTTCTTTTATCTTCATTTCTAAGTTGTAATTTTCGAGAATTTGTTGCAGTTCAATTGATATATTTGTTTCCTTTAAAATATCTATATTCCAGTCGCCACATATTATAATCCTTTTTCTCTTCTTTCTGCACAATGTTTGTAATAAATCTGCCAATTTCTGGAAGAACAATGAAGTTGAAGATGTTGGTGCTTTATTTGTGTATATACATATTATAATAATACCATATGCAGTCAGTTCCAACCCACAACATTCAAAAACAAATTTGACCGGGATGTTCTGTAAATCTATAGATTTGTATTCAATATCATTTTTAATTAAGATTGCTACTCCTCCTCGATCTTTAGTACGCAATCTAGAACAACATGATGCGACTGTAAAGTTTTCTAGCTTTAAGTTCTTCTCGCTGCCAGTTTCCAGATTGGTTTCACAGAGACAGATAACGTCTGCTTTTAATATTTTTTGTTCTGCTAAATGATTAATAGAAAATTGTAACTCCTCTTGTTTGCTGAGTGCTCCAGCAATATTTGCGTGCAGTATTCCAATAGATTGTACTGTACTTTCAGCAGGAGATTCAGACAATTTGTTAAAATGGTTGTTGGCGAAAAAGAAATGGATTATTATCTATGTCATAAATTAAGCTCTGAACATTTGATAATATTGTTTTTATTCCAGCTTTATTTATTTCACCTGTTAGCGATGAAAACATATCGAGAGTCAGATCTCGATTCGGGTCAAAGCTGTAGGCATAATTGTGTTCATTTAATTCCTTGTACAGTATAGTATTAAAATTTTCAATCTTATAATTTAATATAGGTGCACCACACACATAGGTTGGGGGGACTACAATAATATTTGTATGCATAATCTTTCCTAGGACTTGTCTCATATTGGCTATCAAATCTTGATTTACTCTCTGCTGATAAAAATCATGATCACCTACTAGTATTACACAATAATCATTTAGGTTAAAATCCTTTAATTTTAACTCAAGTCCATCAATTAGTTGTAGTATTCCTGCGGTGTTCTTTATGTAATGGCAATAATCAAATTCATCATCAAAGTTCAGGTTTTTGATAGTGTTTAGAACATCATTTCTATTTGTACTGGATATGATGCACAGTTTTTTTCTTTTTAGTTTATTTCCCTCTTTGTCTGTATTCTTATAGGAAAAGTTACCTGTATTTAAATTCTTTTGTAGCTCATTTACTGCATAATCCAACTTTATTATTCCATTTTGAACATCGTTAATTTGGTTTTTGAACTTGAGCAGTTGCGTATCAAGATAATCTATGTTAATTTTGTTCTCCATAATTAAGTCGTTTCTGTCGGAATCGTATGATGAATTACTAGTCTCAGTAACATTTTCAATATTTTCTAAAGGGTTTTGGAGTTTACAAGCACCGTTGTTGAGAGCAGGGAGAGATAAATCTAGGTTGCTTGAGTTTTTTTCTTTTAATAATGGTTTACGACATATGTCTTTCAGGAAACTGATTTTGTGCGTTAAATCTTTAATAGTTCGATTTAATTCATTGTTTTCCAAGATTTTACTCTCAAGTTCATTCTGCACACTATTTAATTCTAATTTTAGTTGTTCTAATTCATTTTTCAAATCTTGGACTATATTCAATTCATGTATATTGGTAACACTTTTGCAAATACTGGTATTACGAGTAGGTAGATTATCTAAAATATCATCTTGAATCAGTGATTCACAGGACTTCGAAATGGACAACTTCTCAAAATGTATTCGTTGTCTTCTATGAGTAACGTTATCTTCATTGGAGCTCTCTAAATTTCGCTCTAATAATTTTAAATCTGCTATAGAAGACTGTATTGGGGTAGATGATAACGTAGGCGGAGTCTTAACTTGTTTCGAATGACCTTCCATATTTGAATTGTTTGAGGGAAGTTTAGTCTTTAAACAGCTATCGCAAATCCAAGTTCTTTTACGATCTGGGGTCATAGTATTCCGAAAGCGTTGAATAGATACATTTGCACAATTCAAGTCGAACTTAGACTTGCACTTATAACAGCTTAAAAATTCTCTCGCTGGTATGTTTTGTTTGCACTTTGAGCAAATAGCCATTTTATTGATAATAATAATAAAAAAAAACTAATAAGTAAAAGATTAAAAAGTCTTAAAAAAAAGAAATAAAAAAAAAACTTATTAATGTCCGGCCGGAGGTTTGATCTGTTGACCTCTCGGTACGTTCCACGGCACTGTTAAAGCTGGGCTACTACCGTGTACGCCAAGTGTTCTCTGACTAAGACGGCAAAATATTCGTTTGTATTCAGTAATTACGGAGTGCACTGATAAAGTTTGAGTATGAGGTCAACACGAAATGTTAATATTTCAATATGTCGAGAAAATACTAAGGGAACCTTTAACCAGGATACGAAGTATTCTATGTTTTAACGTCCTGCCTCGCTAGGCAGTGTGCGCCTGGTGTGGACGTACCTCTACGACGACGCTTGCGAGCCAGGGCGTTTGCCACTTGCGCGTGAGGATGCGGCCCGACATCGCACGCAGTCGCGTACGCGCTTACCAGAGGCCTGCTGCGCGCAAGGCACGTTCACACCAAGCGGGCTACCTAGCAAGGCAGGATATTTAAATAAAGAACACTTTTTAGCCAGGTCAAAGGTTCCCTAAATATTTTCTCGAATATCCATGCGAACGAAGTCGCGGGCGGAAGCTAGTAGTATAAAATAATATTATAGAAAGCGGGCTCAGATTTTACTGCATGCACGTGCATTTTTTTTCTGAGAAATTACAAAAGAAAGACCCAAAACTCGACACGTTATTGTTTACTTTTAAGCCATTGACCATTTTACCGTGCCAGATGTGGAAACACCAGGTCCAGGGTAGTCGTCGTTTTAACAGTATAATAGGTAACATGCATAAGTCACCGATTTTGATAAATTTGAGCTTGATCGCTGCGGACACTTATAAAAACATGATGGGACAGAAAAATAAATAATAAAATGCATTATTTTAGTTTTATCACACAGGGGAAAATAACGATTTTTTTTTTCATTTTCGGATATAATGCACTTAACAGTCGGATAGAATATCGAATAAGAAATAATATTTTGTATGGCACATATTACTTAAACGCAATATTTAGGGAGATATTTGAAAATTCTTCGCTAGCTCCATAACTTAGATTATTTATCAATAATCTAAGCTCCATAATAATGTGCCTGAAACGTGACATAAGTGACGTCATAAATGTTGACCGTTTTGTATAGAGCGTTTTCGGCGGGTGCTGCTGCGTGCTAACTTCAAGTAACTATATCACGAGAAAAAAACGCAAGAGAAAAGTTTTAATTTTACAGTTAATTTTCTCACGCAATATACTGTTGATTTTGATTCAAAAAAAAAATTGATGCATGTTCCCTATTCCCCAAAGATAATTGTTACAACGGGATTACTAATGTTTGGGAAAAAAACGTTTCCCAAAATATCACATCGCAAACTATTTTACGCAAATTTTCATTTGGCAAAAAAAGATTTGGGAAAACAACTTATCGCAATTTTTCAGTTAGCAAAACTCTTTTAGGCAAATTATTGTTTAGCAAATAATTACTTGGTCAAAGTTTCATTTTAGCAAATATTATTTAGTCAAATATATCGTTTGGCAAAACATACTCTTCCCAAAATATTGCATGGCATACGATTTACATAATAATTTGAGTAGTGCATAAGATCCATATTGACGATGAAGTACCAATACCTCCTACCTTAGTTTTTAGCTATTTTTAGTTTTTATGCGACATAAAATACAATTTTACGTGTCACGGCCAAAATCTCCTAACGCAATATTGTACTATTTAATCGACACCAATTTCACCCTAACTTTATAGGGAATAGCTTCTATGTAATTACCTATTACTCTAAAAAAAATATGTTAGAAAACCTCATTTCTAGGTACTCCAAAAAATTACAAAGACATTGCCAAAAAATAAGAAAATGTTTTTTAACTTTATTTACTGGAAATAAAGTAATTTAATAAGCCTTGAATTTTACACTATTTCATAATTATTAATACGTGCTATAATCCTCCCAATTTTCGAAAATTTTATTCAGACGTTAAATTACTAATGTGTATCACAACTTATTTAAAAAATTAAGATTATAAAATACTTACTTATTTGGATTAAAAAAAACATTGTAAATCGTTTTTAGTTTCTTAATTTATGAAAATAAATACAATTTTACTATTATCCTGTTACGATTAAGTATCAATAATATTTATTTCTGCCATTTGTTCCCTTTATACTTGGAATTCCTATATACTACTGTCCTGCATTCCTGTATCAGTAAAAATAAATTATCATTTGCCAAACTTACGCTATAAATAAGTTAAGTGTGTGAAGTGTCAATTTTACCAAACATTTTTTTGGAATATAATATTTGGCAAAATAAAACGTTTGCGTAATTTGACCTAATAAAACTTGACAAAGTAAAAATATGCTAAATGATAATTTGACCAAGTGAATAAAATGCGAAATGTATATTTGCCAAAGATTCATTTGGGAAATGAAACTAGTGCGATACGTTTTTTGGTAAGTGAAATTTGACCAAAAATAATTTGGTCAAACGGCAGAAACCCCGTTACAACGAATTCATCGTGAACTCTTCTTAAAACTTAAAAGTCGTATATCTTTTGATTGAGTAAACCTATTCCGATGAATTAAAAATTAAAATTTCTCGCAAAATACATAGTGTATTTGTATTTAAACATCATTACAATTGAGTTAGCGCTTTTTAAGTTATTAGCGCACAAACATACAGACAAACAGACAAACAGACAAAAATTCCAAAAATGATAGAAATGGGTTTTATAGGTTGTTATTAAACACCCCAACCACGTTTTTTCAAAATATTTTCTTTGTACAGACATAACTTTTCTACAGCTTTATTATATGTATAGATTACTACGTCAGTAGTGCATGTAAGCCACCACACTCGAACAGATTACATTACAATATAATTATTCTAATACTCCCTTGATCCTCGACACGATTGTAATAACATTATTATCTGTCCTAAGATCACTGTAATTGGTTAATTCCAGTCATCAACCACTTTGATGTTGTAACGCGGGAATTCAATAAATACGGGTAGGTTAAGCATTAGATAGATGGACGACAATTAATCATGCTGATACTTGGTATAGAATAGACAATTAGTTTAACATGATACAAATAAGAGGATATAATTACACCTAAACTTAAGCGAAATCAGCGTTAATCCATGCTTACAATTTTTATCCTAAATTTGCAAAATTTGCAAATTTTTGCTTTGCGAAATGGGGAGGCGAAGGCAAAGTGAATTACAGATGGCGCTTCAGTCTTTGGACCCATTGGCAGTTTGAGCTTATATTGTCTTGACTGTATATTACGTGATTTTACTTTCTTAGATTATATTTTTTCGGTTTTGCGGACAAACAATGTATTCTATGCTAACTTTAGCTCAGATAAAAGAAGAATTATGGATTAGAAAAGCCAAAACAACAGGCAAAAAAGTTTATAGCAACTTACAAAAAATTGCTAACAAGCATTACATTTCTTTAAATTTCGTGTAAGATTTACAAGTAATCCTTTTTTTTCAGATTAGAAGCATATGATTTAAATTTTAACAAAGCAACTGAGTGTGAATTTCCGTGTTTATAGTTGCCTCATGATGCTTTCTCTACTATCCAAAATTACACGAACCGTTTTATCATATTTATTTTTCTAAGTTTCTTGAATGACTCTGGCATATAAAATTCTATTAATTCTCTGTTTGGCCCCAATATTGGGCTTATTCCATATTTGAGATACCTATCAAAGTCATCCAAGTTATAAATATGTTAGAAACTGCTGAGGTTGAAATATTAAAGAACAAAGCTGTTATAATTCAAATGTTGTTTTATTTTGGCGAAGCTTCTTCATCTAATTCATGAAACATTTCTTTTGATTTATAATGTTTCTCAGGCTCAGCAAAGGAGAAAATCGAGGGAGGAGCATCTTTTTTTTTTGATATTTTTTTGCCCAATATTTTTTTTGTTACTGGGAAATCGATGAACTCCAATATTTTACAAGTTACATGCATAACAATGCGGCATTTTCTCAGTATAAAATTAAAAAGTGCAATACTCCAAGAGATTCCCATATGTTTTGACACTTTCTTTGAGGCGGCCGGGTATCAAAGACCAGACGCCACCTATCGGGATAAAATTGCGCTTTTCCTCCCCATTAAGTTGTCCATTTAGTTACTACCTACTTAATCACTTGAACCATGTAAATAGCCCTTAAAAGCGAAGCTAGTGGGGAGGCGAAGGCAAAGTGAATTACAGATGGCGCTTGAGTCTTTGGACCCATTGTCAGTTTGAGCTTATATTGTCTTGACTGTGTATTACGTGATTTTACTTTCTTAGATTATATTTTTTTCGGTTTTGCGGACAAACAATGTATTCTATGCTAACTTTAGCTCAGATAAAAGAAGAATTACGGAAAAGAAAAGCCAAAACAACAGACAAGAAAGTTTATAGCAACTTACAAAAAATTGCTAACAAGCATTACATTTCCTTAAATTTCGTGTAAGATTTACAAGTAATCTTTTTATTTCAGATTAGAAGCATAATATGATTTAAATTTTAACAAAGCAACTGAGTGTGAATTTCCGTATTTATAGTTGCCTCATGATGCCTTCTGTGCAATAGTAATTTCAGGTTTCTGTACTGGAATTTCTGTACCGTCCAAAATTACACGAACCGTTTTATCATATTTATTTTATTATTCTAAGTTTCTTGAATGACTCTGGCATATAAAGTTCTATTAATTCTCTGTTTGGCCCCAATATTGGGCTTATTCCATATTTGATATACCTATCAAATTCATCCAAGTTATAAATATGTTAGAAACTGCTGAGGTTGAAATATTAAAGAACAAAGCTTTTATAATTTAAATGTTGTTTTATTTCGGCGAAGCTTCATCAAATTCATGAAACATTCCTTTTGATTTATAATGTTTCTCAGGCTCAGCAAAGGAGAAAATCGAGGGAGGAGCATCTTTTTTTTGATATTTTTTTGCCTAATATTTTTTTTGTTACTGGGAAATCGATGAACTCCAATATTTTACAAGTTACATGCATAACAATGCGGCATTTTCTCAGTATAAAATTAAAAAGTGCAACACTCCAAGAGATTCCCATATGTTTTGACACTTTCTTTGAGGCGGCCGGGTACCAAAGACCAGACGCCACCTATCGGGATAAAATTGCGCTTTTCCTCCCCATTGCGCTTTCCGAAATTGGCAAAGCGCTACACATTCAACTTCATATCAACCTACGCTCTTTTAGAATGAGTAAGATTTCAAACAGTGATTTGATATATAAAATAACGGTTATAAATGAAAATTAAAAATACGTGTCCCCTAATTTTTTATCTTCTTTCATTATACAAAGTAAAATCGACATATTATATTTTAGAAAGGTTGTCCATTACAATGTTGACAAAGAACGTTTTTTTTCAATTCGATATTTTCTGCTACAATACACGCTGAAATTTTAATCATTTTTACCCGCAGTGGGTGGTTCCACTCATGATTACAAGTAACTTTTACTATGGGGCCAACTCTGATATCGAGTAAAAAAAAATCTGCTGTTCCAGATAAAAGCGCAATACCTACTTGATTTTGGTGTAAGAAACAGCTGGGTTTTTTCGTGATATCAGATTTGGCCCCATAGTAAAAGTTGCTTGTAATCATGAGTGGAACCACCCACTGCGGGAACGAAACGATTAAAATTTCACGTTGTTTTGTGACACAAACGCAAATTTAATAGTACGAAACGCAAGCAAGAGCGAAAGTCGCATAAATGCCGCTGGATGAAGACAGTGCAGGACTGATCGTCGTCGAGATCCGGAAGGTTTATGTCCAACAGTGGGCGTCATGCAGCTGATATGAAACTGACTAATAGACAAACGTTTTTTTAACTTTGTAATCGAAAACTATTAGTAATCCCACAGTTTGTTAGTCTCGATTGTGCCGATGTCGACGCGACGGACCAAACTTGAAATATCTCACCATTTTTCACTATTCAACACCGTTCTGTAATTTCATGCTTACTATGCCATGTAAAAGTACACCAGTTTTTTTTATGTCATTTTATTCTCTTTAATAGGTACCTGTACTGTGTTCACTTAATTTACATAGTTCAGTTTGTTTGTGGGTATCGAAATCTTGTTAGTTTTGTCTTGTCAATTTTTTCTTTGAAAATTGAAAGTTTGAAAGAATCTGCAGTTGAAAAATTAGCTTGCTCGGGGGACCTAATCCTGCTCATAAAACTCGTCTAGATCTGGCATTCTTGTCTTTAAAATACTTGGATTCATTATTAACCTTTATGTGGCATTTCCACGGGTCGAATTGGCAGGAGACTTGTTAGTCTATTTTAGTCCATCAGAGCTTTTAAGCTGGCTTTTTTGTCGACAATCGCTTGTAAAATAAGCAAACTTAATTTTAATGAGGTGGCGATGCAATTTTTCAATAAAAAGCACCAGCCAAGCTGTTGACCAAAATCGAACAGTACCTAAGTCGCCCACCAAGTCGACCTGAGTAAATAGCCCATTATTTCAATTAGGACTAACGGATTTCAGAAAACGTCATCTGTTTCACAAAATACAAGGATTCCATGTGAAATCGTTTAGCTTAATCCACGCGATACTCAGTGCAGAGCGGGCTCGGAAAATTGAATTTTTAAGCCCATATGCGGACTTTTGTACGATGCGTAGTTTTATTTTGGTAAACATTGCGGTAATAATTTTGCCTACCGGCCACGTTCGGATAAAAGTACGAAAATCCGAAATGTTTGTGAGGCCTAGCGGGTTTTTTCAGCTGGTATTCGGATATGGGACGGATTCAATATGAAATCCTTTTTCGTTTCTCTTTTTGGGTGTTTCTATAAGTGCCATAACCGTGCGTTTTATTGCGCAATAATGCTTTCTTGAAAATATATCACACTTTTTAAAATTTGAGTTGGCGCGGACAGAGAGCACATCGCTCTGCGGCCGTACCACATTATTTGTTCAATATTTGTTTATCTGTTGAGGTACCTACTATTAATTATAACATACCTATTTCTGTAAAAGTAGACTAAAGGTAGCATCTATTTTGAAATAAAGAAAAATGTGGTCCGGCCACAGAGGATCACGTCGGCACATCGTACACTGAGTCCTTCAGGTACCTACACACTCTTCAACAAAGTTGACTAATTAATATGACAAAACGAAAACATGAAAAGGCATGTCTAAAGATACTGTTACACAAGGAAAGTTTCTCGCACGCAAGTAGCAAGTAGCAAAAAATTGAATGCGATTATCGCATTGCAAAACTCGCGTTTCAATAGGGAATATGCATCATTTTTTTTTTAATCTTAATCAAAAGTATAATGCGTGAGAAAATTAACTGTAATATTAAAACTTTTCTCTTGCGTTTTTTTCTCGTGATATAGTTACTTGAAGTTAGCGCGCAGCAGCACCCGCCGAAAACGCTCCATACAAAACGGTGACGTCACACATCACGTTTCAGGTGTGTTTCGGCGCGTTTAATATGGAGTTAGCCAAAAATCTTCAATTATCTCCCTAAATTTTGCGCTCAAGTACATATGTGTCATACAAAATATTATTTCTTATTCGATATTCCATCTGACTGTAAAGTGCATTATATCCGTAAATGAAAAAAAAATATCGTTATTTTTCCCTGATTTCATTGTGTGATAAAACTAAAATAATACTGTTTTTTTTCCTGTTCCATCAAGTTTTTATAAGTGTCCGCAGCGATCAAGCTCAATTTCATCAAAATCGGTGACTTATGCATATTCCCTATTCTCGCCTGCGGGTGTTTACATTATGACAAAAACTTAAATTGTATGGTTAGTTTACACAGTCATGCGGCTAGTCCAGGCAACCTCGGGTGAGTGACATACAAATAAGTGGAAGTAAGATAGAGGTTAGAAGAAATAAATAAGTGGAATTAGGGGAATGGGTGCAAATTAACTATTATTTCTTATTACTATTACGTATTACCTAATCACGTAAAAACGGCTGATCGTATTTTGATAACATTAAAACATGAAATATTTTTTCTTGAATGTCCACGCGGACGAAGTCACGGGCGGAAACCAGTATGTATATTAATAGTACTATTATTATTATTATCATCATTATATTTTCTTAGGCCGGCCACACACAGACGGAATCACGTTACGGAATTCCGAACGGAATTTCGACAATGTATGAAGATTCCGTACGGAAAAATCCCGCATGTGTGTGGCAGCCCATAGATTTTGTATGCAGTTGCTGCGTTCGGAATCACGTATGTACGGAATTCCGTAAAGGGATTCCGTCTGTGTGTGGCCGGCCTTAACGAGCTTTTATTTTAATTCCACGCAATTAATATGCCAATCAAATAATCGAATATTATTAAATATTAAAATAAGAAACATCACTTAATAATTAGAATGTCATTGATCAAATTAATGCTTCATAAAGGATTTTTTTTTAATAGCTCTTTCTGACATTTGGTTATTGTTATTGTCTATCATACAAGACAGCTGCTCTTTTGTAGTCAAATAAGTAGTTTAAAAATAGGCATTTATCATAAATTATCTTCAGTCGTAGAAAGCTCAAGCTTTTAAAGTTAACTTTATTGACTGCAGAAAATATTGATAAAAATAATTATGTAAGTTACCGATTAAACTTATTTATATAAATATTTTATTCTAAGTGTTAACCCAACAAGAACCGGAAAATGCTTCACAATAGGTTCTCTATTGTTGTCCTTTTGGCATTGATGAATACTATTACGTCGTAAGTATATCTCTAATAGAATTAAAAATGCAACTAATCAACAGATTTTTTTTCTCTTTAACAGGATTACTGAAGATCCTTCATCCCTTAGATACATCAAGGTCCTCCGATTTTTCATGCAGTCTATCGGCGCCTGGCCGAATGAGTCAAACTCTGGTTGGAGATATTGGTATCTTCGTTACATAATACTCGAAGGCTTAGTAGCTTTATTGGGAGAATACTTCTTTATAATCGTAAAGTTTCATTCACTTTCATTTTTTGCTCTCGGCGATAAGATATTGAACATTATGCTTACAAGTTTGGCATTGGTGAGTGCAGACGTTTTCGTACAAGTACCTATATTAATTGTGTCGAGACGTCCAAATAGCCATCCATGGCTCAACTGTTTGAGCAAAGACTCAGTCCAGAATAAAATACATGAATTTATATTTTAAACCAGGGGTTCCTAATCTTTTTTACACTGCGACTCCATTGACATATTGTTTTTGTTGCGACTTCCTTGCAAAAGAAAATACCCACGTGTACCTTTTGAATAACATACGATTGAGCATAACCATACCGGCCCCAGCCCGATTTTGTAACTTTTTATGCAATCAACTTTGACAGAAATCGCAGTTACATTGCTGCTTTGGTAAGAAAAAACCAATGTGACAACCATCTTACTTATAGCAATGAAACTGCGGTTTCAATCGATTTCAATCGAGAATTGTTTGCAACAGAGTTACATAATCAGCCCCCAGTTCGCGACCTCCGGGACAGCGTCGCATCGCGGCTTCCCGGGGAACGGCGACGCACAATTTGGGAACCACTGATAGGTTATTCATTAATAATGTTCTAAAGCAGACCATAAGAGTTCAAAAGTAGTTTCATGCATCTCGACGGCCGCACCGTATAAATGTGCAAGAGCTCTTGCCCAAAATTTTTTTTGCGTTATTCCATATAAAATATCCTTCCGTATCACCTCATTTTTTGTGTTTTTAGCCAAGTATTTTCAAAATTATAGTCACTTAACTGACTTTGTTGTAGGGAATTATAGTTGTTCGGAGAAAAACTTGGAGATGCGAAATAAAAGATGTGACTTGTATCAAAATTACTCAGCAGCGGCCATATTTAATAAAAAAGGTACATTCCTAAGCCACATATCAAAAATAATAATAAAATTGCTAGGACAAATGATTCAGGCATTGGTTGGCTTGAACATGCCCACGGGCGTTGAAAGTACTCCTTTCAACAGAATGCAAAATGCAAAGGGCAGATCTTGCTGAAGGCTCTTCGAATTAAGCCAGTAGATGTCTTCACGTCTGCTACTCTATTGATACCGTCTTGGCCAGGTTAAACCCAGTTTCTATTTCAATGGAGGACGATGGTCTTCTTACAAAACAACCACGCTGTTCAACTTTAGGTCACACGCTGTTGACTGCCACTTAGCCCTTTGCTGTAACTCATTAATGAACTCTTTACGCAACTGCTCGATCCGTTCATAACAAGATAAATGAGAAGTATTAGAATCTTCATAATTAGCTGTCGGCAACGTGACGTGCGTGAGTGATAGCAGATCATTGGGATCTGGTGACAGAGGGGTACGTGGATGCGAATTCAGCAGCCCTTCAATCTGGATAAGCATGATGTTAAGTTCCTCGTACGTTTTTAAATTACAATTTCCCGATACTCGAGATAAATGTAATTTGATGGATTTCACACCTGCCTCCCAAAGACCACCGAAATGAGAAGTATATATAGGCGTAATATGAAAGCTTATACCCAATTAGCCGCATCTTCAGACAGTAAATTACAATTAGCCTTTGAAAAATTACCACCGACAAACGAAATACCGTTATCGGAGAAAATATTTTTTGGATTCCCGCGTCGCGACATGAATCTTCGCAGAGATGAAAGAATATTGTTACTCGTCAAATCACCCATCAGTTCAATGTGAATTGCCTTGGTAGTGAAACATATGAAAATGGCAACGTAAACCTTTACTAATCTGCAACCTCTTCCAGAACGATTAGCTGCTACAGTTGGTCCATCATAATCAATGCCTACACTTTCAAATGGGTAACTAGATGAAAGACGTTGCTTGGGTAAGTTGCCCATTATTGGAGCAACAATCTTTCCTCGCATACGTTTATATAAAATACATTGACGAAAACTTAATTTAGCTAAATTTTGACCACCGATTGGCCAAAACTGTTCTCTGATAGTGGCCAATAATAACTGTGGTGAAGCTTCCATTAACCTTTTATGCTCATAATTAAATAATAACTTTGTAAAGGGATGAGTGGACTGTATTGGTAACTATTGACGGTATTTAGCTAATTTCGGCCCGAATTTAGAACCTACGGGAGGAGGCTCTATACGGAAGGGGGATTTATGGGCTTAAACTCAATGCCTAATGGTCAAGTTTGAACATTTGCCCATCTTTAAGTGACATTTTGAGTGACCTATTTTTTATGTGGCCTACACCGTGAGCAAATGTCTATATTTTTGTTTGTGTCGAGCTGTGATGTCACTAAGGGTTTTTTTACATTTCATTTATGTTCTCCTATAAATGTTGTTTTAAAAATTCTAAAACAATTTTTCTCGCACTCCTGAGAGCCAAATCTAGAATTTTTTATTTTTATTTTGACAAAATGGTGTTGTCGTGTTGTCCATTGAGAATCTGTTCATAGGGGTATGCATTACAACCGGCACGCTTGCTTCGCTCGCTCTGGGTTCATGTCAATCTAACATGCTCGTCGCTACGCTCCGAGATAGGTGCGAACCTATCTCGTGACCTACGGTCTACGGTTTCTAAGTCCCACTAGAGTAGTTTAGACTCATTTCCGGCAGCTAAAGCTATAAAGCATTTCAAGCGAAGCCCAAAGAAACCTGCATAGCCTCACTTAACTGCAAAGAAGGCAACTTTTTTTAAGATCCAACCCAATTCAAATAAATAATTGTGAATTTATTTTAATTTTTACCCCTTTTTCAATTATTTACAGCTTGTTGTTTTTGACTAATTCATTAATTCGGTATTAAATAGTTCAGGGTACAGAACGTAGGTATATTAACCTGCGGTTTTTTAAGCTTCGGGATTTAGTATTTTCGGTAAAATGTCCGCGATTTTAAACGTACGGCCAAACAACCATTCGACCTTTTGATTTTCGGTCTTTCGTCCATAGGTCTTTTAAAATTCGGTCTTTTCTACTTCGGCATTGTAACACATACCCGTTCATAGCTATGTACATTCAATAAATTGTTTCCGTATAATGTATGAGTTACCTACTGCTATTTGAATTCCAAACAGAATTGAAAATAAAATAAAATAAAATAAAATGATACTTACTTACTACCCCATTCTGTGAACAGCCGCCAAGCCAATTAGTTCAATAATAAATACAATTAAATATAGAATACGTATTTCATATAAGTATTTTCGTTACAGTCATGGTTAGTTGGTTACCCTAGCTATTATATTTTAATCAACGGACTAAACATCTGTTTAGTTCGTCTGGGAAATAAAGTTTTATGATAATATACTATACCTATGTAAATACAATTCATATTTTCATGCCCCTTCGTAGTTTTGCGTTTGAAACATATTTTTTTTATTAATAAAATTATGTTTAATTCTAAAAATGCCAGCCATGTTAATTTTGTCGCACACTAATCTCTATATAACGTTTTAAAGACAAAAAGTAATTTTAAGGTTATTTGAAGACGAGCTAGAGGTTGACAGGACGCTGCCCTTCTTAGCGATGTCAAGATCTCCGTGAAGCCTAACGGGTCCATATCACATTGTGTTTATCGCAAGCCCACACATACGGACAGATACCTACACGCAATGTCACATCACCACCCCCGTCATTTGCAATCTGTTATCACTTCCTTAAAGAATAGAGCCTATGACCTATGTGACCCTGAACATTTAGAGCATGAGCTGATCCATGTTCAGGAGGTACTTAAGAAAAACGGATATCAAGTGCACGGACGACATAAACTGCCGAGGAAAAAGTGTAGCCATCCCGAGGTTAGTAGACAACCAGCCTACATGCCTTATGTCAAAGGAGTAACAGATAAGATCGGCCACGTTTTACGTGAATACTCTGTACCGACAGTTTACACTCCTGGCATAAAGGTCAACAACATATTGGGTACGCCGAAGGATGTCATACCATTACAAACACCTGGCGTGTACAAGATAGACTGCAGCTGTGGTAGTTGCTATATTGGTCAGACGAAACGAACTATCACCGAAAGAGTCCGTGAACACATCACAGCTGTAAAAAAAAAAAAAAAACCGCCAAACTAATAAATCAGCGATTGCAGAACATTTGCTGGAAAGTGGCACAAACCACTGGATTGAATTTCATCGCACGCAGGTTCTTTCCACTGATCGTCATTTTTATTCACGAGTCGTACGTGAAGCGATTGAAATTAAAAAACATCCTAACAATTTCAATCAGGAAGATGGACACAAATTATCTGCAGTGTGGAATCCAGTCATTACAAACGCACTACCTCTTTGTTCGCGGTCGGCTAACTATCAGAATACGGCTATGATACAGAATAGGGACACCGTTAGTATTGTGTGTGGCGGTAGTTGGAAAAACTGTTCGACGGTGGATGAAGATTCCACCGATGCAGAGGAGGAGGCGTAACACCGCAGCTCCAGTCCCCCAGCTCCCGTGACCACGGCCGATGCAACTCGGTCGAAACGTCGGGAAAAGGTAGGTGCTCAACACCTATGTTTTAGTTAAAATCGCGTTAAAACCTGTGTTCCAAATCTAACAAGTACCTAAAGCCGCCATTTTATTAAACATCGTATAAAAGTTGAAACTTTTCTCAAATGCGACTACAAGTCGTACAGACGTTTTAGCTAAAACTTTAATATAACGTCGTTAAGTTTAGTCGTACCGACGTTGCTATGACCAGTTTATTAAAACACATTTTGTCGCACGACTAAAAAGTTACATTTAAGACGTCTATAGGGGCTAGCAGTCATCGCATTACTTTATTCGACTTAAAGTCGTACAATTCAGAACTTATATGACGTTTTTGCTTGTTGGGTCGTTATAGGAGAATGTTGAAACTAGTTAAAGATAATCATCATCATATCAACCGCACTACACCCATTGCTGGGTATAGGATTCCCCCAAGGATCTCCACGAAGATCCGTCCTACGCTGCCCGCATCCAGCGGCTTCCCGCGACCTTTGCTAGATCGTTGATCCACCTTGTCGGGGGCCTACCCACGGAGCTATTGCCCGGTGCGCGGTCGCTATTCACGAACCTTTCCACCCCAACGGCCATCGGTTCTTTTCGCTAAGTGTTCCGCTCACTGCCACTTCAGCTGAGCAATCCTTCGTTACTTTAGTTCTCCTACGGATCTCCTCATTTCTTCTTCTTAAGTAGGTATCAGTTTACCGCTCACTCTCAGAAGTTCTGTAGTGGTTCCGTCTTCACCCGCCGCCGCCACCTTGTTGTTTTTCACCTGTTTGAGAACTATACTAATCTCGTACAGGCTAAGCTTGGATCTGGGGTCTTTAGAATTGCTTTCAACAGGTGTCTTTCAACAGTGTGGAATATATCTGTCCGATCTCGATAGCCTATTCTATTAAATTGGCGAAAGTTGCTCGTCAAATACTTAGATATTTGCCTATTTAGCTGCTAATAATGATGGGGATACACTGAGCTCTGGAGCCTGTTATAAAATTTAACAAGCTCTGTATTTTTACACGAATAAACGTACAAAGTGCTATGGCAGGTACATGACGAAGTAAACTAGTGATGTACAAGACTCGAGTCCTCCGAGTCCTTTTTTCCAGAGCTCGGAGTCGTTTTACAGGGCTCGCCTCGTTTGTCGAAGCTCGACGACTCGGGAGTCTTTTTTAGCGCTCGAGCCTTTTTCAGAGCTCGGCCGACTTCGAGCCATTTTCACGGCTCGAGCCTTTTTGGAGAGCTCAGTCGATCTCGAGGCTTTTTCACGACTCGAGTCTTTTTCGGCGCACTAGTTGTGATGAGCTGCTGATGAATGAGAATAAGTAGAGCTAAAGCACAATAGATTAAGCATCTACGGTGCTCTTTATAACATAAGACATTCATCTTTTTGAGTTCTAATTTTGAAGACTAGAGTCAGATTTTCAGGGCTCTGTAAGCTCGATGGCTCGGCTTTAATATCTCCGTAATTAATAATGTTATAAATATTATTATTTACGGAGATATTAAAGTCATAAACATGAACTCTTTGCTTTTTATGAGGCTCGCGTTCATTTTAAGGCTCGAGCTTTTTTGAAGGCTCGAGCTCTTTTAATAGGTTCGAGCTCTTTTGAAGGCTTGAAACTCTTTTGAAGCCTCGAGGCGTGACTCAGAGAGCTCGTTTTTCGGCTAGGCTTGGGCTTACGAGCCTACTGAGCTCACAGAGTTCTGCCAATCCGAGTCTAGTCTTCAAAAGTAGAACTCGACGACTCGAGTTTTGTACCATGGGCAACAGCGACGCTTAACCACTGCTAAGGTCAAAATCGCTTGCACGCCGCGCCGCCACAACCATACGTTTAGTTCGTATAGGGGCGATACGCGCGCATACGAATTTTGTTGCAAACTGGTTAAGCGTCGCTGTTGCCCATAGTACATCACTAAAGTAAACTGAACTGGAATAATAAAATATAATGGTTTTTCGTACCTACTGACTTTTCTAATAATAATTTTCATATTATTATGACTTATATTTAAAGTATATTTTTTTTATCTTTGACTTAGTCTTTCATTGTAAATCAATTTTTTAACTGCTTTGACATATAAAAAAAAACAGTTTTATTTTCTCCTGTAAAGTTGACTTTTTCCACTTGCACGTTTATTCGGTGCGGCCGTCGATCTATCTATTCTATTGAAAATATTTCTACGTAATTATACTTAGTCATAATGTTTCAGCACCGAGCTGCTTTACCTTTATCCAGAAAATACGGAATCATCGTAAAAAACTTAATGACGGAATTTCATTTAATCCATTTCATACATAAGGGAGAATATAACAAAGAGGTTTGTATCAAATCCTAACTTTTAAGAAAACAAAGGGTAGCTTTATAGATGTCTTTTACTACAGTAGCCCGTAATACATTTAAATTATCAAAAAGGTTACCGCTCGCCGTTGTGATATAGTTATTTATTACGAAATTATAGATCTTTTAACCCAAGTTTTACAGATCGCAAACCGCCGTAACCTATATTTGTATATCTCCAAAAATGATATTTTTTTAGTTTTCGAGGTTTACCACATGGTTTAGCTATATAATTGTCGTGTTCTACAGCTTTGTTTGATTGCCACTAATAATAGTAAGCCTATGGAAAGTGACCATACACAGATTTAAGACCAGATAAAGTCCATCCATTTTCATCTGGTCTTAAATCTGTCTATGGCTGCTTTTCATAGTCTTACTATTATCAGTGGCAATCAAACAAAGCTGTAGAACACGACAATAGCTAAACCATGTGGTAAACCTTAAATTTCTAACCTAACCCAGGACCAACAAGAGTGAAGCAGATCGGTTACACCTAGTTTTAGCCAACAGCTATCGGCTACACCTAGTTTTACCCGGCTAGAACTAGGTTTAGCCGCACTTCGGGTATTAGCCGTAACATATATATATCAAACCTGCTCACAAAATTTCACCGGGATCAGTTGAGAAATGCGACCTGTAGAGGAGAAAAGACAGCGCCGGAAATCGGGACTGAAATAATATGACTTTTACATCATCTCCGCCATTTAAAAAAAATTGAAAAACTGGCTTGACGAAAAAATCTATACAATTTTCAAACCTGCTTACAAAATTTCACGAGAATCAATTGAGAAATGCGATCTGTAGAGGAAAACAGACAGCACTGGAAGGCTGGACTGAAAGATGTATTTTTAACATTTCTCCGTCATTTTAAAAAATTTCAAAAACTGGCATGACAAAAAAAAATATAGGTATTATTTTTAAAGCTGCTCACAAACGTTCACGAGAATCGGTTGAGAAATGCGACCTGTAGAGGAGAACAGACTGCGCTGGAAAACCAGACTGAAATATGTTTTTTTAACATTTCTACGTCATTTTGAAAAATTTTAAAAAACTGACGTGACAAAAATATTTCCATATTATTTTTAAAAATATATAATTTTTTTTTGCAGGTTTAAACCTGCCCACAAAATTTCACGAGAATCGGTTGAGAAATGCGACCTGTAGAGGAGAACATACAGTGCTGGAAAACTGAACTGAAATAGGCTTTTTTTAACATATCTCTGCAATTTTGAAAAATTAAAAAGAAATTGGTTTGACAATAAAATTCTACATCATTTTTAAATCTGCTTACAAAATTTCACGAGAATCAGTTGAGAAATGCGACCTGTGGGTGGGAACAGACAGCCGAAAGAATTTATGCCCAAGCTGAAGCAGAGACGCTTCGCTCGCACTTCGTGCTCTCTTGGTCAATTACCTGTTAAGCTTACAACTTGACCTGAACACAACAAATATTATTTGAGACAATTTTTTTTATCCAGAACGGGATAGGTGCTTGTCCTTTACCTCAAAGGCCGAAAGTGTAAGCGCACTAAACTCGGAATCCTCACCACTGAATAACTGGTTATCTTTCCTTTAACTGCCGGAAGACAATTGTTTTATTTTGTTGTAATGACGTCAGACTTATGTAGGATGGTGGTAGCTAGCCAGGTGAACTCGAAATAAGCCATAGCACCTATCAAACCGCGTACAAATGTACCTCTCTCCTGGGAATCGAACCCGGGATTCTTGCGTCTTACACGGATGTGCGAACCACTAAACTACAGAGGTGGTTAAATTTTGTAACCACCACAAAAAAATAAAAATAAAAAAAGTCTTTTTATGACTGAAACACACCAATATTTAAGCTAAAATTTTTCTAAGATGATTAATATAATGAAAAATATTAGAAAAAATCGACTCACCCGTAGCAACTCAGACGGGTGAGTCGATTTTTAACACGTTTTTATTAGGTTGCTTTCGCGTTTGTTTGTTTGATTGTTTGTGTGTTTCTCCACAAAGTTTGCGAACGATTTTATCCTAACTTTCCGATGAGCTAGAGACTTAAAAATTTGAACTTAGACCAGAACTGGAAAGCAATGCAATATTATGGTGTCATTGAGATGATCTGATGATGAATCCGGAAGAAGGCCACAGGAAATCTATGAAGAAACTATACAACCCCATCGTGTTTGGGCTCGTTAGAATCGTCTTGACGAGTACTCTAATGGGAGACGAGGTCCAGGGTCTGATGATGAAACCGAAAGGCCATGCCATAGGTACTCAATATTGAAACCGTGCAACCCCATCAAATTTGGGCTTGTTTGAATCGTCTTGACGAGTTCTTTGTTGGGAAATAGTTTCCAGGGTCTGATGATGGAGCCGGAGGAAGGACACAGGAACTCTTTGATATAACCACGCTACCCCATCGAGATTGGGCTCGTTTGAATCGTCTTGACGAGTACTTTGTTGGGAAATAGTGTCCAGGGTCTGATGATGGAGCCGAAAGAAGGCCACTGGAACTCGGTAATAAAACCATGCAATCCTATCGAGTTTAGGCTCGTTTGAATCATCTTGACGAGTACTTTAATGGGAAATAGTGTCTGAGGATCTGATGATGGACCCGGAGGAAGGCCATAGAAACTCTATAATAAAACCGTGTAATCCCATCGAGTTTGGGCTCGTTTGAATTGTCTTGACGAGTACTTTGTTGGAAAGTTTCCAGAGTCTGATGATAGAGCCGGAAGAAGGCCACTGGGACTCTGTATTAAAACCATGCAACTCCATCGAGTTTGGGCTCGTTTGAATTGTCTTGACGAGTGCTCCAACAGGAGATGGTATATTTTTAGTCTTAGGTCGTTGACTAAAAAGCAGAAAATAAAAATTTACTGAAAAGAAACTTTTTTTAAAACACGTTTTTATTACAAAAAGTCGGACTAAAAACATTAAAACGGACTTTAATGTTTTTAGTCCGACTTTTTTTTCTAATATTTTTCATTATATTAATCATCTTAATATAAAAATTGCATTTTGAATGCAAAAATCTAAAAGTTTAAAATTTTTATTTTCAGATAAATGACAAAATCAATAAACTATCGCACTATTTCATTATATTTATGAGTATGTCTATGATGATTGGCATGAACTTATTCTGCCTTGCTCCAATGTACAACAATTATCAGCATGGAGTTTATTCAGGAAGTCCATCAGATAATTACACCGTTCAATTCGCCGTTACTTATCTGTTCCCATTTTTTAACCCCGAAAACCATTACCATTTAGTAACATATACCAACTTCTGGTTAAGTTATGCCTGCACAGTGGCAATATGTGTGAATGACATGCTTTTGTCCTTGATGGTGTTTCAAATAATAGGTCACATAAAAACGCTTAAGCACAATCTACACCAATTGAAAAAACCCAAATCTCAGATGGCAGAGATACAATGCCCCAAAAACCAAACGGTTTTAAACGTGTACGTTGAAATGTTTAATCCTCAAGAGAATGAGCAGATTAATTTGAGGATTATAGAGTGTGTTGAACATCATAAGTTAATTGTCAGGTAAGTGCTATTAAAAATCTACTTCAAAAAATCGAATATCTTGTGAGATTAGGTAATAAAAAAACAGTTTATAGACCTTTAATGAAAAACAATTTGGAAATCCTACAGATCTTGTACCAAGAAAAAGCCGCAAAAAGTCAAACCTTGACAATACCGACTATAGCGAATAGTTATAGGCTTATAGCAAATATATGTAGGCTTTAGATTTAGAGAAAGAATGATGAAATGTGGGACTGATGCCTCTAATACGCTGCATAATTTCAGTGGTTTTTGTCTCCTTCGAACTGAAGTTCGAGCGACGAGTGTTTGCTTGTGCCCGATAATGATGTCCGCACACAGGTTGGCGAAAATGAGCAGGGTCTGACGGTGATAGATATGTTCACCAATCTGAATCGTCGCATAACATAGTCCTTCCACGTAGGTAACATTGTTGAGAGATGCCAAAGTAATCGCTTGTTTACAGGGTTTTGTTTTAAGATTCATGGTAAGAGAGAGATTCTTGTCGATAAAGCTGATAGAACTTCCTGTATCGACTAGTGCATCCGCTCGATAGTTATTCAGTGTGATAGGAGTGGTTGCTTTCCGAGGGTCGATGGAGCAGCCGCAGAAATGGTTAACAAGCGAGAGTCAGTGTCAGTGACACGAGAGTAGCCATCGTTGGTAGCAGCAGTATTTGCGGTGCGTTGGCTTGACCCAGAACTACGGCAAACGTTTAGCAAAGTGAACCTTTTTGGAGCAAAGTTGACATAGAGCATTGTTAGCGGGGCACTTGATGCTTTGATGTACATTGCCACCGCAAAAGAAAGAAGAAGAAGAAGCACCGTCGACCGCTTTGAGTAGGGCGATTGGGTAGGGATCTGTTTTGGGTAATTGTTGCCGCTAAGTTTTGTTGCAGTAGCAGTCCTTGAATTTCAATTGCTGCGATAACGGAGACAGACGACGTAGATGGTGACGATACAGAAAGTATTTGCGCGGTGCTCTCAGCAGACTCTAAGGATATGGCTAAATTCGGAGTTCCCTCTAGTGTCATTATAGAATTTCTAAGAGTCTTTCTTTGATTTTTAGTGATGAAGGCCCAGCGATTTCATCAAGGGTGTGTTGGTGTGACCATGGGTCGGAATAAATTACCCGTAGTCACACCGGTGTGACTAGTTCGGGGTTTTATAGTAACATATACACACATCAACTTTGTCTTACCTAGGGGTCAAGCTATTTTTTATCATACAAACGACGTAGGTAATTTTGAATTCTTGGTTTCCTGCCAGGAATGTACCGTGCTGTGATCTGATGACGGCTATCCAGGGAGTCAATGGAGGAGATTTAGATAGTTATACAAATACAACTGATCAGATCAGCATTCTAAAATCTGCTGTTTCATAAATTTTGATATTTTCGTTATCAATTTTTGTATGAAACAGATGATTTTTTTCGCGATTATAGAGTTCGTACCATAAAAGTTGTTCAGTTTGATGGTCCCTATCTACCATATTCGGCTTTAGGGGTTTTGTGTAACAAATTTATATATATGGTATATGAAAATCATTTATTTCAGGCTAGTACCCATAATCAGTTTAAACAATAACAATACAATATTATACTTACTTCCAATAAAAAAAAATATCTTTAAGCTCTTGGACTGGAAAGGACTCGGCGTCAACATTAATGGCCAGTACCTAACACACCTTCGTTTTGCCGATGATATAGTCCTTATGGCTGAACTGGCCATGGAAGTCCTGAACACAATGCTCGAAGATATCCGTAGTGCTTCCCAAAGAGTGGGTCTCAGGATGTACCATGGGCAACAGCGACGCTTAACCACTGCTAAGGTCAAAATCGCTTGCACGCCGCGCCGTCACAACCATACGTTTAGTTCGTGTAGGGGCGATACGCGCGCACACGAATTTTGTTGCAAACTGGTTAAGCGTCGCTGTTGCCCATAGTACATGGATAAGACGAAAATTATGTCAAATGCCCATGTTGTACCCTCTCCAGTTCATGTTGGGAACACTACACTTGAAGTTGTTGACCATTACGTATACCTAGGACAGGCAGTCCAGTTAGGTAGGTCCAACTTCGAGAAAGAGATCTCTCGTCGAAACAAACTCAGGTGCGCAGCATTCGGGAAGCTTCGAAAAATCTTCGCGTCCGACTTACCTCAGTGTGTCAAGTCGAAAGTCTATGAACAGTTTGTGTTGCCAGTGATGACTTACGGCAGTGAAACGTGGTCGCTAACTATGGGTCTCATAAGAAGGCTCAAGGTCACCTTGTGTGCAATGGAGAGAGCCTTGCTCGGCGTTTCCCTGCGTGATCGAATCAGAAACGAGGAGATCCGCAAGAGAACTAAAATAACCGACATCGCTCAAAGGGTTGCTCAGTTGAAGTGGCAATGGGCGGGACACATAGCGAGAAAAACCGATGGCCGTTGGGGCGGAAAGGTTCTGTATTTATAATATATCTAACTACTATCTTTCATAATATAGATTCTAGAATGGCGACCGCGTACCGGACGATGCTCCGTGGGTAGGTCCCCTACAAGGTGGACCGACGATCTGGTGAAGGTTGCCGGAAGCCACTGGATGCGGGCAGCGCAAGTCCGATCGTCGTGGAGATCCTTAGGGGAGGCCTATACCCAGCAGTGGGTGTCGTGCGGCTGATATGATGATGATGATGATGCAATAAAAATATTATAATGAGCTATATTTTCCTCCATCTTATATCGTTCATAAGTAGACGTTAGACTCAGTATTTAGCTTTCATTGTTTATTTTAATGTCAGTACTCAAATAATTTCTGATTGACAGTTTTACAGACGATTTTTCAAGTTTCTTCGGACCGATGCTTGGGTTGAACTACTCGTTCCATTTACTTGCATGCTGTTTGCTCCTCGTAGAATGCTCTCAAGGGGTAATAATTAATTGGATTAACTTATAAATATATTTTTTTTAAATCTTCCTAATCGATTCAATGTAAGTAATGAAACAAATTATTTGCAGGAACCTGATGCATTGGCTCGATACGGACCCCTTACAGTTATAATATTTTTTCAACTTGTACAAATCTCTGTAACATTTGAGTTTATTGGATCAGAAGTAAGTTATTTCAATATTGCTTAAACTAAAAATAACATACACAATTTATTCATAATACTTATAAAAATCTATATAAAAATACATCAAAAGATTCTAAGCTCGTAATTTTACCCGCTACAATGCTCAAAAGTGCGATAAGATTGTCAATTTCCTCACTGGTTATGAATTTCGGAATTCTCTTTACCGTGGTTAAGTATACTTCCGAGTTTGCTAACATAATTAATAAATATTGTTGCAGAGCGAGCAACTGAAAGACTCAGTATACTATGTGCCGTGGGAGTGCATGGACGTGCGCAACCAGCGCTCGGTGTGCCTCCTACTGCAGCGCGTACAGACTCCTATCGTCATCACCGCTTTGGGCATGATCACCGTTGGAGTGCAAACTATGGCATCGGTCCGTATCAATTTCATCTACCGATAATTCAATTCAATTCAAGAAGAACGGAACCCACTTTTCTCGGATGGGGGAATGAATTATTTTTATTAACCTTCATTGCTATTTATTTTTAGAATAATTAATTATATCAGTAACTAAAGCATCAAAGCATATAATAAAAACTAAGCTTTTAGTATTTTCAAAACTTTTATTTTTTTGCAGATCTTGAAAACTACATTTTCGTATTTCGCTTTTCTGCAATCGCTGAGTGAAACGTAGTGGTTTTAAATCCAATTGGAAATAAATGTGCACTTGCACCAGTAGATCAGATCACATTTATTTTTTAGAATAAAAAGACAAATTGTAAAATACATTATTATGAATCTCTCATTTACAATTACCTACCTTAACCTAACTTAAGTATGGTATGATACACAAGCTTGAAAACTAAGTGTTTTTCTAGATTGAATATCTAGTGTTTTCCTCAGTGGTGAGTAGAAATGCTTCTACATGCATCGGTCAAAGTGAGAGTTCTAGTGAACGCTATTCCTAAATTGATACTGGGACAGAAGTAAAAGATGGAAATTGTCTCAAAGCCTTAGTTTTATTTGTTCTTGATTAGTTACAAAGGATTACCTTCTCTTAAATTTACTATGGTAGGTACTTAGGTACTTTTACTTAGGTATTTACTTAGGTATTTCCAATAGTATACTAAGTGCTAGCAAAATTAGTTCATGTATAAAAGATGATTGTAGTAAACCAATTTCATCACAATACATTATGTATTGTGATGAAATTGGAAAGAACTTAGGCCATTTGTTACAAAATCAATTAGGGGAAAATGTCATTAATCATTGTATGCCTGGGTCAACTTTAGATGACATTATGAATATAATTGTAAAAAAAACATTCAGCGATAACACAAAATTGATAATTTTAATTGGAAATAGGGCTAATGTCACCAAAAACCAATTGATGACATATTGTAATTCCCTTTGTTCTCTGAATGTCAGTAAAGTAATATTGTTTACATTCCCCTACAGTAAAAGTCTGTCACAGGTGGAAAATAATGTAAGATTTAACTTAAATCTATCTTTAAATACAGTGGCTTTTTATAATAGCCAACAGCTGCACTTAATTGACATTAATAAATTATTTTACAATTTTTATTTGACAAAAGATAGATATTATCTGCCTTCTTCTTTTACGAGACAAATAGCATTATCGCTATCTTTTTATTTTAAACAACTAGCCAATAATTTGGCTAGGAAAACATCTGCTTCTATTGAGCAGTTAACTTCTGACATGTGCAATTCAACTTTGGAATCCGTTCCAAATAATTCTGTTAATAATTTTAGTAATAATTTAAATTACCATTTGAGACAATAGAGGCGTCCTCTAGCGCTAAGCCGACAGTAGGAAAGCCAAACTGTTTAAGAATTGTTCACCAAAATATGCAAGGCTTTTCTGGCAAAGATTTAGAAATAAGCTTATTCTTAAACTCTGAAGATATTGATGTGTTATGTGTTACTGAGCATTGGTTGAAAAAGCACGAATTAATTTTGAGTTTGGATAATTATAAAGTTGTTAGCTCACTTAATAGGAAATCTGCTATAAGAGGGGGTTCACTTATTATTCTACACAATAGTTTGCAATGTAAAGAGCGCAAAGATGTAGTATCCCTCTCAATTGAACGAACCATTGAGTTGTCTTGTGTGGAACTTGATCAAATAATTATAGTATGTGTATATAAACCCCCCAGAGCGAATTACTCTGACTTTGAGTCCACTATGGAGGAAGTCTTAAAAATAACTTGTAGGAAAAATAAAAAAGTCGTGATTTGTGGAGATTTTAACGTCGACATCTTAGATCCTAAATTAGCTAAGTTGTCGAGTAGGTTCATAAACCTATTTAAATCATTTAATTTGCTACATACTTTTAATGAACCAACGCGAATCACACCCACATCGGCAACTTGCTTAGATAATATTTTCTGTAACTGCAATGTACTTGAAAAATCAATTTTGAATTGTATTAAGTCCGACCATAGTGGACAATTAGCCTCTATTGAGCACCATCATGTTCCGTCTAAAAGGAAAATAATGTGTAGGCCAATAAAAAAACACTGTATTGAAAAATTCAGAAACAATGTCACAAGTAAAATTGAAACTTTACCAGAACCAAATTTTGAAGCCAATAACTTATATAACCATTTATTTAGCGTAGTCCAAACTGAATTTAGTGAAACTTTTAAACAAAAAGTCATCAAATGTAATGATAGTACGAAATTTAGTGACTGGGCCACACCCGGTATATATAAAAGCAGAAGGAAATTATACGAACTTTATGCAGAGAAAGCTACTTCCTGTGATCCTAACTTCATTGAATTTGTCAAGAAGTATTCACGAACATTCAGAGAAGTTTGTATTCTAGCAAAGTCCAAGTACTTTTCAAATAAAATTAAATCAGCAGATAATAAAATTAAGGCTACTTGGAACATTATTAACAAAGAAACGGGCAAATCAAAATCCAATATAAATTCCTTCTGTTTAAAAATTGGTGATCAAACTGTTGAATCTGACGATAAGGTCGCTAAAGTCTTTGAAGATTTCTTTGCTCGAATACCAATAGAAACAACCAGTACTCTTAGTGCTTGTCCCAACATCGCAGTCTCCCTCCTAGAGTCTAGTGTTGATAAGCGCAAGGAAACCTTTTTCTTTAAATATATAAATAGTGAAGATATTATTAAAGCTTTTAAAACAATTAATGTCAAAAAAACAGAAGATCTTTGGGGCATGTCAACAAGCATTATTAAATCAATAATTGATATACTAGCCCCTTACTTGGCTTTTATTTTTAACAAATGTATTGATGAAGGGGTCTTTCCTAACTTAATGAAAAATAGTAAATTGATTCCTCTTTTTAAATCTGGGGATAAAAGTGACCCAGCTAACTTTAGGCCAATATCTATACTACCAGCACTTAGTAAAATATTTGAAAAAATTATATATTCCCAATTACTAGATTATTTCACATCCAATAACATTCTTCATAAAAATCAGTTTGGATTTTCCAAAGGTAAAAATACTACTGATGCTGGAATTGCACTTCTCAAACATATTTTTGTCGCTTGGGAAGAAAAGCAAGATGTAATTGGCATTTTCTGTGACCTTTCTAAGGCATTCGATTGCGTTGATCACCAAACACTATTAAAGAAGCTAGAACATTATGGTGTCTCTGACAAAATCGTATTTGTACAATAGGACTCAGAAAGTAGTGATTAATAGAACTCAATCTACTGGAGCCCCCACCAATATGGGTGTGCCACAGGGATCAATATTGGGCCCATTGCTGTTTCTAATTTATATAAATGACCTTCCCAATTACGCGAATAATTTATGTGAGACAGTACTATTTGCGGATGATACTTCTTTAGTTTTCAAAGTAAACAGAGGTAACAACTGTTCGGACGAAGTAAATAGCGCCCTCTCTAAAGTTTCATACTGGTTTAATAGCAATAATTTAGCACTTAACCCCAAAAAAACTAAATGTGTAAAATTTTCATTACCTAATGTTGAGCAGACAAAATTAAATATTAATTTGAATAACGATGAAGTCGAGTTTATTGAGAGTACAAAATTTCTAGGTATTACACTAGATTCTCGACTGCAATGGGATCCACATATTGAAGCCTTGTCAAGTAGACTTAGTTCAGCAGCATTCGCTGTTAAGAAAATAAGGCTTTTAACTGATATTGAAACGGCAAGGTTAGTATATTATAGTTATTTTCACAGTGTAATGTCTTATGGACTGCTATTGTGGGGCTCAGCTGCCAGTATTGAAAATATTTTCGTACTCCAAAAAAGAGCTGTTCGCGCCATATACAATCTTCGGCGAAGAGATAGCTTGAGAGAATTGTTTAAAGAAATAAACATCTTAACTTTGGCAGGCCAATACATATATGAAAATTTAGTTTATGTAAGGAAACACTATGATTCATTTCCTAAGAACAGCAATATTCACCAGTTTAATACAAGAAATAAAGATAAACTTGCCGTTCCAAGATTTAGGCTTGCAAAATCTAGAAGTTCATTTATGGGGAAAGGCATAGCCTTTATTAATAAAGTTCCGCAACAAGTGATTGATCTGCCTTTGCATGAATTTAAAAACCATGTTAAAAAAACGCTCATGGGTAAAGGTTATTATAAAGTAGATGATTATCTTAAAGATCAAAATGCGTGGAAATGATGTAACACATAACTTGCTACTATAAGTACTTTGTTGAAGTAATATAATAAGTCTATGTTGTTGCCAATAATCCTGTCACCCTGTTGTAATTATCTGGTAACGTTTTATTCAAGTTTGTAAATATCGTTACTTATGGCTGTTACAGCTGATAAGTTTCTTGCGCCCGTTCTTCTTGTCAGCTAAAAAAAGTCTGGAACGGGTGGTAGGAAAATATAGACGATTCAAAAGTACTTAATAATTAAGTTTATTTGAATAAAGCTTATTTGACTTTGACTTTGACTTTGACTTAAATTACACAACATCAGTAGTTTTTTCAAAATTATCTCTAATACAATCAAAGGCTATAAGCGGTTTGTGCGAAGGGTAACCTTCAGTGGAGAAAACGAATATCAATTTAAGTACCTATTGCAAAAGACCATATGCCCATGTAGGGGGTAACCGATCACATGTCCGAAATTTATTTGACGACCTCCGTGGTCGAGTGGTACGCACGCCGGTTTTCAAGGCGTCACCATCTCTTGAGGTCCCGGGTTCGATCCCCGGCTGGGTCAATGTAGAAAATGAACTTTTCAATATTGTCTCAGGTCTGGGTGTGTGTCATACCACCGTTGTTTCTGATTTCCATAACACAAGTGCTATAGCTACTTACTTTGGGATTGGAGCAATGTATGTGATGTTGTCAAATATTTATTTATTTATTTATTTGTCCTAATTTCATTTGACCGAAAACTGTTGACCGACGTCTTTGTTGCGTGTTTTGTTTGCCATATTTTTTAAATCATCGAAATATCATTTGGCATATGTCTCATTTTACCGAATTACGTTTCACCGATTTTCAAAATAACTTTTTACTATTTTCTTTTTGGCCGAAGTCTCTTTTGATTTTTAATATAGAAGGCTATAAAGAAAATCTTTTAATGCACCTACCAGTAGGTTAGGTTAGTGTTTTGACCACTCGCAGCGGAGCTCCAAAATGCGTGCATGAATGCTGCATGCTTGTTTGCATGCATGCTGCATGCTTGCTTGCATGCTGCATGCTTGCTTGCATGCTGCATTCTTGCTGGCATGCTGCATGCCTGCCTGCATGATGCATGCCTGCTTGCATGCTGCATGCTTGCTTGCATGCTGCATGCCTGCTTGCATGCTGCATGCCTGCTTGCATGTTGCATGCTTGTAAAATTTGGGAAAATATTAGTTAACCTAGAACCGAGTGTTGGTAGTTATTTTGCATGCATATTTATTGAGTCAAACATAAAATAATTTAAATTAATAAATGAAGAGGGTAGGAGCAAGTCTACCCAATAACTATTGCTCTTACGTATTTTTTTATTCTTTGCCAATTATTGTGTATATCTTACAAAGTTTTCGCTGCTACATGTAAATCAAGTTAGCACCACTCAACGTACGTGTTATCTCTGACCATAAAATCGAAGAAATAAATTTCATTGGATTGGAAGACCTGTGACTGAGACCGGGGAATTCGAGTTAGCAGCATCAAGTTTGCTTTATTCTTCAGGCTGTGTGCGTTAATCCTTTGTGAAGTGTTTAATAGTGAGAGTCCCATATAATAAATGCTTTTATGTGAAATTACCGAAATAAAAATAATAAATTAACTTCACATCGTTCGGGGTGACAGCGCCATCTATCAATTCAGCCGATTACATAACCGATAGCATTGAAGCAGAGTGACAATGACAAGCGATAGGTGCTGCGCTGATGCGTGCGCCAGCGCTGCAGCAATGCTTGCCGCCAAGACAGCCGACCTCAACAGATGGAGTTACTAATTTCGTTTATCGGTTTTGATAAGCGAGGACTGAACGGACCTAGAGAAAAGTTTAATACGGACTGAGATAATAGACTGACAATTTGTGCATAATTAAATGGAAAAATACTTATTAATGAAATATTATTATTAATGAATTTGTTTTTAACCAGATTGACATAACATTATTTAATGAAATTACTATTTGTTTACTTTATTTTTAATTATTACTTTTTGACATTGTTTTGTGTTTATGGTATTTTCAATGTGATAGGATAGGACTTCTTAATATTAATACTTTAGTCTAACTCATCCATAATACTAAACTAGATTTAGTACAAAGGGAGTTAGTCTACGCTTATAATGTGGTACTTACTTATAGGTATTTTTTATTAATTTCTATGAGAATATTTATATTAGCATCGCTATTCAACTGTCTGTGAACATCAATCTTTATTTAATTTAATCACTTATACTTGTTCACTGTGAGGATAATTGAAAAACGGTGATACTTTTAAGTATTGTAGGTACCTATGTATTTACATCCAATAATTTATTTTGAAGAGTTTTAAAATGTTTTAAATATTTTTTATTTTATTATTGACATTTTACTATATTTATTTTTGCTAATGTAACTAATTTTGAATGTTAAATATTTTATCAAGGAATGAATTAGGTATATTTTATTGTTTGTTTTTAAGTTTGTCTTATGTTGAGTGATACCTACTGTCTTTTTAAATTTTATTTTGTGCTTTCCATATTGAAGTTCACTTTAAACACAGTTGTAGGGTTAGTATTTAAGTTTGTTAAAAATGAGTTGCCCGTCTGAGTTGACTTGTCCCCATTGCCAACTTCCCTCCAGCCGAAAATTTACCGCGCGGGGCCTCAAGATACACATCACGCGCATCCATAAGGATGTGCCACGGCCCCCGCCCTCTCAGCCCGTCTCCCTCGGTGCCGCACTGCCTGGAACTGGTCCGCAATCTGGTTGCCGCTGCACACTAGAGCATCTTGCTTCAATGAAAGCCAAAGTGCGGGTTCTGCGTCACATCCCGAAGGGTGCGCGGAGTGTGGCGGCAGGTAGATTGTGCGCGTTAATAGATAACTGTATTGACTCCAATGGGGTAGAGGAGTGGTTCTCACTCCTTTCTTTTGCCTACACGGCTTTGAGAATTCCAGACCAGACTAGTGCGGGTTCTCTTACTGCCAAAATCAAGGCAAACATAGAAGCAGAACCATGCCAAGATTCTATTGGCTGTGGGTCGGTTGCTTCAGGGTCTCGGTCACTGAAAAAGGCAGTCGAGTCCAAAGTCCATGAGGGTGATCTAAGAGGAGCAGTTCGCCTACTCATGAGTGAGGACTCGGTTGCACCGCCAGGGCCCGAAACAGTGACTGCTCTGCAGTCGAAACATCCCAGCCCATCCCGGCCACTCTTCTATCCACCGCAGCCTGACCTAGGGGCGCCCCGTCTATTAGTGACCGAAGAGGATGTGATGCTGGCTGTCAACTCCTTCTATAATGGATCTGCTGCCGGCCTGGGTGGCCTTCGTCCTGCTCATTTGAAGGAGTTAACATCCAGCACGGCGGGAGACAACGGACAACGCTTGATTAAGGCGTTGACTAAGCTTGGCAACTTCCTGCTTGGTGGGCAGGTGAACATCACGGTATGTCCGTATTTATACGGGGCTACATTATGTGCCCTTAAAAAAAAGAGGGTGGTTTGAGACCCATCGCAGTGGGGAGTGTTTTTCGTCGTCTGGTGGCCAAGCTTGGGTGCCGAGCCGTAAAGGAGAACATGGCCTCATATCTTCAGCCTCATCAGTTAGGTTTTGGGATGCGTTTGGGTTGTGAAGCAGCAATACATGCCTTGCGCACTTTCACATTGGATCCGAAGAATGCGGGAGGAGTTGTCATCAAGCTTGACTTGAAGAATGCCTTTAATTCTTTAGAAAGAGACGCTATGCTGGCTGAGGTGCTGGAGAAGATCCCTATGCTTTACCCTTTCCTCCACCAGGTTTACCACAAACCTTCTAACTTGTTTTTTGGGTCTGAACTGATTCAGTCCCAGGTTGGAGCGCAGCAGGGGGATCCTCTTGGTCCTCTTACTTTCAGTCTGGCCATCCATAAGGCCATAAGCGAGCTGAGGTCTCCCCTCAACATCTGGTATCTTGATGATGGTACCATTGGGGGTAAACCGGAGGAAGTGGAACGAGACCTTTTAGTCTTATTGCCTCGCCTGAAGGAGTTGGGACTGGAAGTAAATGCGAACAAATGTGAGTTTTTCTCCTGTAGCGCAGAGTCTTCTTCTTCTTTTTTGTCCTTCACATCTTTACTTCCTGGCCTCAAGGAACAAAACAGACAGACGCTTTGTTTGCTTGGTGCTCCAATTTTCCCAGCTGCAATTCCTGAGGCCCTAGAAACTCGCAGGGAGACTCTCTTACTCGCCAGTGAGCGTCTTGGGGACATAACTCCGCACGTTGCTCTGGCCCTAATGCAGAAGTGTTTTGCTGTCCCTAAGATGACATATCTTCTGCGAACAGCCCCCATTTGGTTGTTTCCCGGCGCTGTTGAATCCGTTGACGCCGTAATCAGGAGTGTTTTAGAAACAATATTAAACGTCTCTCTGAGCGGGGAGCACTGGACGCAAGCTACTTTACCGGTCCGGTACGGGGGACTTGGTGTGCGTTGCGTTCGGGATGTGAGCCTGCCGGCTTTCTTGGCGTCGGCCCATGGGGTCGCGGACCTAGTCGCTGATATATTATCCGTGAATGGCGACAAGGTAACCGTCCCTCATGCGGCCGATGCCATCACGACCTGGCTGGCTCGCGTCCCGGGCGTGGCCGCCCCTGAGAGCCCTGAATTCCAGCGCTCATGGGACGACGTAGCCTGCAAAGCCATCCTCGACCGAATTACTGACAGGGCTGAGGCGGTGGATCTCGCGAGACTCTTGGCGGTGTCACGGCCAGAGTCCGGAGCGTGGCTGCAGGCACTACCTTCCCCTCATATAGGTACTTTACTTGACGCCGACTCCCTGCGGGTGGCGGTCGCCCTCCGCTTGGGCTGCGATGTATGCGAACCACACATATGCATCTGCGGTACCATGGTGGGGGCCGATGGCCATCACGCGTTGAGCTGTCGTCGTTGTGCAGGAAGGCATCCACGCCATCATGCCCTCAACGACATCCTACAGCGGGCTCTCACGTCAGCCGGCATCCCCTCCGTCCTTGAGCCGCCGGGTCTCAACCGCACGGACGGTAAGCGGCCTGATGGCCTAACGCTAGTGCCGTGGGAAAAAGGGCGGTGCTTGCTGTGGGACGCGACTTGTGTCAGCACCTTCGCTGCTACCCACATCTGTCGTTCCTCACGCGCGGCTGGCACGGCGGCAGAACACCAGGCGGTCGCAAAACACCTGAAATATGCCCCGCTCGAACAGGGCTACATTTTCATCCCTTTCGCGGTAGAAACGGCGGGTTGCTGGGGGGCAGAGGCAAAACAATTTGTCAAAGACTTGGGGCGTCGGCTCAGACAAAAAACCTGTGACCCCCGCTCTGGGTCGTTTCTGGTGCAAAGGTTGTCCATCACCATTCAACGCGGCAACGCGGCCAGCGTAATGGGCACATTTGCACCGGGGACTACTCGGGGTGGTCTATTAGATTAGACTAAGAACAGACTTAGTAGTATTTTTAATATTGCTGTAATTAATAAATAATAATTTTCAGAACATCACGAAAATTTATCCGATTCCAGTTTAAAACAATTATGGAAATCAATTAATAACATTAGAATATACTTAATATTATAGGTACTAGAAAAAATACGACTCGTTACGAAGATTAGAAATCGGAAAAAGTGTGCTACAAGTTTTGTCGGCGTTTGGTGAACTGAAATTATGGCAAATAAATCAGTGGTGGATGTTCGGGAATATCATACTTCGACGAAACGTTCTTTCGAGCGAGCAATAATTCGGTAAAAAGTTTTTCGGTCAAATGAGACGTCGGAGTAACGAAAAAACTCGAATTAATATTAGGTCAACTGATACAGTGGGAAACGTGATTTCGACGAAGTAAAAAAAAGGCGAAACGAAAATAGTCGAAAAGTTGTCGGTAAAATGAAATTCAACCAACACAAAATTCGATCTTAAGATAGGTAACATGTAGGGTCGTTTTATGTTGGTTATGAAATATAAAAATAAAAAGATAAATAAAAATAATGAAATATATAAAGAAGTTGCTCTGAAACAAAGAACATTCTGTCGGCCGTTCCTAACCGAAAGATGGCGGCTCAGTGAGATATCCCATCAGGTGCTATCGGGCTGAGCGTCCACCAGTCGAATTGTGGTAACTGACCTGGATGAAATCCTTCGGTGACGAAGAAGTTACCTGGTTAAGAGACCAGCACATGAAATGAAGCTTCTATACTATCGCTACTCATGCTTCTTCTTACCAAAGGTGATACCAGACCTCGGCTTGGTCTCTGCCAAAGTTGTTGGAAACTTGCCTCAGCATGTCTCCATTGCAGAAGCTTAGTGAAAATGGTTTAAAAAACAAAAAACCGACTTCAAAAAACCTGCCTATAAAAAGCAAGAAATAATATTCAAATCATTAGATACGCATTATCATTGTTATAATAAAAACACGTCTATTGAAGTCGATTGGGGCTGGATTACAACTTCCTTTTTTTATTCTAAAAGCCCACCTGACGTGTTTTTATTATAACAATGATAATGCATATCTAATGATTTGAATATTATTTCCTGCTTTTTATAGGCAGGGTTTTTTAAGTCGGTTTTTTTGTTTATTTATAGTTTGTCATGCCAAAACACACTAATTCAAATTACAGTGTTTTGGCTTTACTGATTCCGCCGATTTCGCCAGACAAATAGTTACCGTGTTTTGGTTAGTCAATTATGTACCTAGGACCTATCGTGCAGTAGCATTTAGCATGGAGGCGTAGCTCTACGATAAGTGGTCGTGCCAGGGTCGCTTCACGATTATGCAAAATTGCGTGCAAGTGGCCGCTGTAAAAATTGCAACCAGTGATTTAATTTCACCACCAAGTGGTCACCACCCACCACCGCCACACAGGACCGCCAATTGTACCACATAGGATACCTTTCATCCCGAAAAAAGATACTGTTCCCGAGGGATAGAGATATAACTGTCCACGCAGACGAAGTCGCGGGCGGCCGCTAGTCTTTTATAATACCTACTTTCTTAGAGCATGGCGGGCTTCGGGACGAAGCCGGCGTTGCTCTAAGATTTCCCTATATCCACTAAAATCCATTGTAAAGATCCATTGATGGATCTTTTTGCACTTTTATGTCCACTTATGAGACACCGATAGTTCTAAAAAAACCATTTTGCAAAAATACTGAGTGAAAAAAGATCCATCAATGGATCTTTACAATGGATTTTAGTGGATATAGGGTAAGATATTAGCCAATCGGCGCTTTTTATCGACAATCATTTTTTTTTTTGTTTTACTTGTTTATTACACAACACAGATTGCAATTATTAAAAATTAATATCAACAACTACATTGAAGTATTTAACTAAATTGAAATCCAGACAAATGTGTACAATAAAAATAGGGAATATGCATATTTTTTTTATGTATCAAAATCAAAAGTATAATGCGTGAGAAAATCAACTGTAATATTAAAACTTTTTCTTGCGTTTTTTTTTCGCGATATAGTTACTTGAAGTTAGCACGCAGCAGCACCCGCCGAAAACGCTATATACAAAACGGTCAACATTTGTGACGTTACTTATGCCACGTTTCAGGCGCATTGTTATGGAGTTAGCCAAGAATTTTCAAATATCTCCCTAAATATTGCGTTTAATTACATAATTATGTGTCATACAAAATATTATTTCTTATCAGATTATTCTATCCCTGTTACGTGCAACGAACTATTGGTTACGTGCATTATACATCCGAAAACGAAAAAAAATATCGTTATTTTCCCCTGTGTGAAGAAACTAAAATAATAATTGTTTTTATTAATTTTTCTGTTCCATCATGTTTTTATACGTGTCCGCAGCGATCAAGCTCAAATTTATCAAAATCGGTGACTTATGCATGTTCCCTATTTAGTGATAACAGAAATGAATTATATTAAATATGTAAAATTAACAAAGACAAATATAAGATGTAAGTTTAGGAGTGAATATATCAAGTTGAGAGTTATACTTTGCCAAATCATTACGAGCCATCCTGAGCAGAGGATTGTAATAGGAAATATTATTTTTGTAAGTTCGTAAGACACAAAGATTCGTTTTATTGGACCTACGCGCGCTGTATTTAATATTAAATGTTAGTTGAGATAATAAATCAGGGGCATCTATAAAATAGTGAATAATTTTATAGAGATAGATAAAATCGAAATGCATTCGACGACGTGCTACAAGCTTTTGAACATTAAATTTGACAAGCCTTTCCTCGTAACTGCAAATAACGCGTCCGAGCTGTTGACGGTAACACAGCAATCTCAAACACTTTCTCTGCACCTTCTCAATTTCATCAATAATGTACTTTGTAGTAAGGCGACCAAATAGGGCTGCCATACTCCAAGACGCTTCGGACAAGACTGTTAAAGAGGTACAGCAGGGAACGAGGATTTTTAAAGCCTTTAGTAGATCTAAAAACAAATCCAAGAGTTAGTTACCCCTTGTGGTGACGTATTGATAGTGTTCTCGAAATAAAAAATTTCGTCGAATAGAATTCCTGGATCTTTAACGATACTTGATCTTGTTAGAACCTGACCGTCAATCAAATAATCCCTAATGATCCTGTGACGCTTGTTACTAAATGTTATAATAATAAAGCATTTGCTAATGTTAAGATACATATGGTTCGATTTACACCATTTAGAGACAGTATTCAAATCTTTTTGCAAAGCATCGCAGTCGTCATTTAGTATTAAAAATTTTCATCGACGTATCAAAGCTTCGAAAGACAATTTGTTTCACAAGATCGTCAATGACAATTCATTTATTTAGTTTGCTTAATTTACAGTCGCTTGTAAAATAAAGAAACTTAATTTTAATGAGATGGCGATTCAATTTTGCAAGCGTTTGTCAATGAAAAACACCAGCCAAGCTGTTGACTAAAATTTACCAGACCAGTACCTAAGTCGCCCACCAAGTCGACCTGAGTAAATAGCCCATTATTTCAATTAGGACTAACAGATTTAGGAAACGTCGTCTGTTTCACAAAATACAAGGATACCATGTGAAATCGTTTAGCTTAATCCACACGATACTCAGTACAAAGCGGGCTCGGAAAATTGAATTTTTAAGCCCATATGCGGACTTTTGTACGATGCGTAGTTTTATTTTGGTAAACATTGCGGTAATAATTTTGCGGACCGGCCACGTTCGGATAAAAGTACGAAAATCTGAAATGTTAGTCAGGCCTAGCGGGTTTTTTCAGCTGGTATTCGGATATGGGACGTTGTGGATTCAATATGAAATCCTTTTTCGTTTCTTGTTTTTTTATACGTTGTTACATGTTTCTACAAAAAATTGGGTGTTTCTGTAAGTGCCATAGCCGTGCGTTTTCTCTGTGTCAATTACAATAATCTAAGGTCAATTATTATAAACATTTTGACAGAGTTGTGTTCTCACTTTTTGTCGACTTTGTTTCGAAACAATGTTTATAACATATTTGCTCGTAAAGGGTCTCTTATTACAAAATAGACAGACAAAATTAATAATAACTTGACAACATTAAAAGTGCCAACTGGCAACGTAACAATAAATTTTATAAATTGTTCAAATTTTTATAACTAGGTAGGTATTTTAACAAGTGATTAAAAATTTATTCATTTAAGAAAGTCCAGGTTTTATATATTTCCTCGCAAATATGTTATAAAACGTCGTATGACATACGTGCGCTTTGATAATTACCGCACTTATATCATAATGTTCTATTATAACATTGATAATCACTAGGGAAAGCGCACAATAAGGTTTTGTTTGTTTATTCATAGTTCTGATTTAAAAGATGGTAAGCCAAGAAGAGTGTTAAAAGTTCAACCACCTGAAAACTTTGCTTTTAAGAAAATAATGTACTCGTATGTAAGTTTTTTTCGTTTCTTGTTTTTTTTTTGTTAGGATGTTTCTATAAACAATTTGTTTTCTATAATTACGCGCTATTTTGCGGCAGATGACTCGAAAACATGCATTTTACCCCCCGGCAGTCGAAAGGATAGCCGTGCGTTTTCCCGAGTAGTCTAGGTTCATTGGTTGCAGAGACACCGCTAATCAAAACTGGGCCTTTTTTCGAAATAAATGAAAAATGTCCCATCTTTGACTAGCTGTGTCTCCGCTACCACTAAACCTAGACTACTCGAGTTAGGCTCAAATTGTAGAAAATTTTACAAAAATCCTGAAAAACGTTTCCAAACGAAACGAAAAGCCCTTCTATTTCGCGAAAAAATGCCTATTTTTGACTATGCCTCCGCAAACAATGGATTTAAACTTGTGTCCGACCGGAACGGGAATTCCGACCTAAACCGAACTTTCGGCCCTAGTTCCAGTTTCGGCTGAAACCCAAACCGAAACTTATTTTCACACATTAAGTTGACGTATTTTTTACACATTCATGGTTGGTTGGTTGGTGGTAGGGCTTGTTTCAAGCACGCTAGGGGTGGACGAATAATTAGAAACACTAATCGTATTTCATACAAACGAGATAATTTTGAAGCCTTGGTTCTCCGCCAGGAATTGATCGTGCTGTGGTCTGATGATGGCTACCTAGGGAACGAATGCAGGAAATTCAGATCGCTATACACACCCAACTGATCTGATCAGCATTCTAAGAGCTGTTTGGGTATGTTTAAAATAGCTATCTGGATTTCCTTTATTCGTTCCCTGGATAGCAATCATTAGATCACAGCTCGGTCAATTTCTGGTGGGCGGAGAACCCCATTTGTATGAAAATCAACTGGTGTTTCTAATCATCGTCATGGTGTTTATACAAAAACAATAATATAAGTATGTAACAAAAATCGTCAACAAAAAATATTATAAAAATCAAATAATCAATATGTTATACTTACTTTTGTAAATCAACTTTTTTAGTTATCAATATAACTATTGTTTAACATTTAGTCGTATGACTAGTTATTTGTTGTTTTACCGTACGTGCACTACCTCTCCAAATAGACTATTGACTAAGCTTTTGACGCTCTTGCGCAGTCAGAAGAAACGTTTCGAGATTATCAATTAGTTATCCACGAATTATAAATACTTAGATGTTTTTTTTACAATTTAAATCAATCTTGTAACTGAAGGTATACTAGGTATACATATTAAAACACGTATAATTGTCAACTCAACACAATCGCACGTTGGCTGGCGAACTCCGAAGTTTGCCGATTGACACACGACAATTCACGAAAACCGAGTTTCGGTTAAGCCGAAAGTTTCGGTCAATATTTGGCCGAAACCGAAACTGTGGTCGAAACTAGATTTTCTTGCCGAAACTGGCCGAAACCGAAACCGAAAGTTCGGTCGGTCACTAATTTAAACTACTTGGGTTAGGCTCAAATTGTACATAATATAGTTATCATTGCAAAAGAATATAACAAATCAGCCTGAAAAACGCTTCTTTAAATACTGAAACAAGTGCAATTACCTAAAATAAAAAAATAACTATGAAAATTTTGGTTATTGTGTAATTTTTCAGAAACTGCTCAATAAATTGCTTTTTTTTACCAGAAATGAATTCCACATTATTGATTTATCCGAAAATGATACCACATTAATCAGAAACCTAGACAATTATAATTTTTAAAATGAAGCAGGGAAAAGAGCTATTTAACCCGCCGCCGCCGTATGGAATGGTTTGTAAGGACAGTTTGGCCCAGCTCAATATTAGTTAGGAACAGCCTACAGATCAGTTTCCACCATGTGGCCAAACTTTATCACCACTTGTAACTCCAAACTTTTTTTTTTGTATAGACGTTCATACCTACTAGTGTCAATTATAAATATTTTGACAGAGTTATGTTCTCACTTTCTACAGACTTTATTTCGAAACGATGTTTATAACATTGATAATCACTACAGTGGAAGGAAACGCACGTTTGATTTAAAATATGGTAAGCCACGAAGAGTGTTAAAAAAAAGCTTTTAAAAAAGCAAGACCTCCTTCAATAACCTTAAAAAAACAGCTCTGTAAAAAGCAAGAAATAATGTTGAAATAGATTAATAAAACACGTCTATTGAAGTCGGGTGGAGCTGAAAGTATTTTTTTTTCTTATTGTATTGTTTATATTCTAAAAGCCCCACCCGACTTCAATAGACGTGTTTTATTAATCGATTTCAACATTATTTCTTGCTTTTTATAGAGCTGTTTTTTAAGGTTTTTGAAGGAGGTCTTGCTTTTTTTTAAAGCTTTTTTATTTTATTCTTTTTTGTGGTAGGTATGTAAGCGATGATTTTATAAAATAAAACGTTAAGTATAATGTTTCACATTTTTCAATGGTATACCCCCCGATTAGCTCAATTTCCACAGGAGTTCCGTTGGGCCTTCGCAGTTCAACTCTAGTCCAGAACGTTCTTGACAATAGATAGGTACTTAACTTGTTTTTGATTGTCATAAACCTACCAATATTCCAATCACTGTTTGTTTTGAGGAGTTCCCTCGTGTATCTTCAAAATCCAAAGTCCAATAGCAATGAAATTAATATGGTATAATGCTTAAGGTGTCTTCTTTCAAACAAAAAAAGAATCATTTAAATCGGTTCATAAACTAAAAAGTAATGGTTGAAAATCCGTCTGATTTCATATAAAATGGTAACGAAAACGACAGTATTTTCAAGATTACTTGAAAACTACTGAATCGATTTCAAAATTTCAAAAAATGTGACCAACTTGAAAGCAAACCACATGTTATAACGTTTGAATCATTTCAATCGGTTCAGCCGTCGAGTAATTGGTGAACATACATATTAAAAAATATATATACGCGACGAATAGATAACCTCCTCCTTTTCAAGTTTTTGAAGTCGGTTAAAAAGTTCAACCATCTAAAAACTATGCTTTTAAAAAAATATAGGTAAGTGTATGTTTTAACATCGTCATGGGTTTTACTTATAACATACATACATACTTTTAGTTATGATACTTTGATAGAAAGCCGATTTGTTATTGATCCAATAAATTCTTGTTTTGCTCGATATGATAAGAAATAAGTATGTATTAGACTAATATGGTTCGACATACGGAAAATGACGCTATGATACATGCTATGACGCAAGTAAGTAGGCTTATATCGTAAGAGGAAAATATACAGTCACATTTTTCGAGATTGTGAAAGTCAAGCATCTTTTGGGAAACCCAATAGGGAATATGCATAAGTCACCGATTTTGATTAATTTGAGCTTGATCGCTGCGGACACTTATAAAAACATGATAGAACAGGAAAAAAAATAAAAAAATGTATTATTTTAGTTTTATCACACAATGAAATCAGGGGAAAATGACGATATTTTTTTTTTCATTTTCGGATATAATGCACTTTACAGTCAGATAGAATATCGAATAAGAAACAATATTTTGTATGACACATATGTACTTAAACGAAAAATGTAGGGAGATAATTGAAGATTATTGGCTAACTCCATATAAAACGCGCCGAAACACTCCTGAAACGTGATGTGTGACGTCACCATTTTGTATGGAGCGTTTTCGGCGGGTGCTGCTGCGCGCTAACTTCAAGTAACAATATCACGAGAAAAAAACGCAAGAGAAAAGTTTTAATATTACAGTTAACTTTCTCACGCATTATACTTTTGGTTAAGATTTAAAAAAAAATTGATGCATATTCCCTATTAACAAAATGTGTGACATAAATCGTTTTATTTTGCCCTCTTTCACCAAAGATTGGATTGAAAAACCGATTTATTAAAAACATAATTTTAATATTATTAATTTTGAAGATGCTTTTTTATTTTTCATAATCTGAAAATAATTTGTTGCTATTCTTTTAATGTTTGCCGGAATAGAATATAAAATAACAGGAAATAACAAAATCTAAACAGCTGAATTATCTTATCGTAAACTTTAGTTTATTACCCTAGTTAAATGCCTAACTATTTAATTTCCTTCATGATTTCGACAATAAATTTTATTACGCTGTTATAATTTGTTTAGTAACTAAAAACTTAGGTTTTAAGAATAAAAGAATTACCTATACATGCAAAAAATGAGATTTCTCAGCATATATTTTGGAAAATATAAAGAATCTTGACTGTAAATAAAATATTTAAGACTTAAAAATATAAAAATAATATGTTATAAAAATACACTAAATAAAATTTTAAAACACACAAAAGTTATAATGTAAATACGTATTTTTTTATTGAAAAATCAAAAAAAAAACTTTATCCGCTCATTTTATTAATACTATTGACAATAAGATAGCTATAAATCTACATTTACAATACTGAGAACTGGTTTATTATTAGGCTGATTAGAATTAAGGGAAATACTCGTAGATTAGCCATTTGAGTGTGGCGTAAAGATGACGTCTCTAAAGTGATATGGCCAATAAAATATTTATAATTCACAACAAATTTATCGCAACATCAATATAAAATTATGAAACTATAAAAATTTGGCGTAGCCACAAAGAAGCCGCCGATTTCCGCTCCTAAGGGCTACCTGCAATAGATTACAACGGCTCGGCGACACGGAGCGGCGACCAGAGACGCGACTTGCGAATCCGAGATCGCAATTCGAGTGAAAATGCGTGCGTCGCGTCTCTGTCCGTGCCGCACCGGTTCGCGTAGCCAACGATGACAGTTTTTTTTAACTATTGAAATGTAAAGTATTGCTTATGTAAACACATAATCCCGAATTATGTCAGGGTACAATCATAGGTTAGCATTTTACCCTGTCATAATTCGGGAGGAGGTGTAGAAGAATGACGAAAGTAGCCTCCTCTGTAAAAATAAATGTATAATATTTTACTCAAAAATGCTTGTAATATGGCCATTATTTTGACAACCTTCTTTGAACAACGTCCAGGTTGCCGCGCTCCTCCATGGTGACGCAACAAAGTTGTATGGGATTTCATTATTGTCGAGTTTTAGCCACCAGCAATCTCCTTTGAGAATCCATTATTTGTCGAGTTTTGTTTCAAACATAGTTGGTGAAAAAAAGTACATTGTACAACCCGCGCAGATAAAGAATGGGATTACACTCGTGGTAAGCGCCGTGAGCATAAAAATGTCTAAAAAGTAAAAAATGACAAAAATGTCATAAATGTCAAAAATGTCAAAAATTACAGAAATGTCAAAAATGACAAAAATTACAAAAATGTCAAAATTGACGAAAATGCCAAAAAATATCAAAAATATCAAAAATATCAAAAATATCAAAACTATCAAAAATGACAAAAATATCAAAAATAACAAAAATAACAAAAATAACAAAAATTTCAAAAATGTCAAAAATGTTCATTTTGGTAATTTTGGTCATTTATGACATTATTGACTTTTTTACTTTTTTGATATTTTTGAGTAAAGCACTATACAAGACTTGGTCCACAATGACGGCACTGCTGGCCACGATATGATGGCCTCAAGCTGAGCTTAACTACGCTCTCGGCCTTCAAGCTTGGTCATCATTGCAGCGGGTATGCATTACAATGTCGAAAATTCATAATACATACGACCGAAATATCGACGCATAAAACGCCGATTTTCAAAATACCGAACATCCTAAATGTCGAAATCCTAAAGACCGAAACTTGAAAGATCGATTATCATATGACCAAAAGTTCGAAATCCCGAAAGTTTGAAATGATGAAAGTTCGAAATCCCAAAAGTTTAAAACCCCGAATGTTAAAATGTCGATACTTATAACTTACTCTACTTACACAAACACATACGAGTACATTTATAAAATAAAAGAAGGCGTTGCGGTTAATTTGTTTTACTCAAAAATGCTTGTAAAATGGTCATTATTTTGACAAAATCCACCAATCTAGTTAGAAATATATTTTTTTCTGGCGCTTCGCCGGCCGCTGCCGCGGCACGCTCGCTTCGCTCGCTCGGCTCGCGCGCTGGGTTCATGTCAACCTAACATGCTCGTCGCTACGCTCCTCGCACCTATCTCGTGACTATATCTACGGTTTCTAAGTCCTAGTAGACTAGTTTGGACTCATTTCCAACAGCTAAATTTGCTATAAAGCATTTCAGGCAAAATCCAAAGCCTTTTATAATTATGATAGCTTGTTGTTTTTGACTAATTCGTCAATTCGGTATTAAGTAGTTCGGGGTACAGAATGTAGGTATATTAACTCTCGGTTTTTTAAGCTTCGGGATTTAGTCTTTTAGGTAAAATGTCCTTTCGGGATTTTAAACGTTCGGCCATACAACCATTCGGCCTTTTAATTTTCGGTCTTTCGTCCATAGGTCTTGTAAAATTCGGTCTTTTCTACTTCGGAATTGTAATGCATACCCATTGCAGCCCTTGCTGTCCGCGCTATAAAGGCCTCGACCTCCGGTCTCGGCCTTTATTCCAGCTTGGCCATCAAGGGCTGCAATGCTGACCGCGCTGTGACGGCCTGGACCTGCGCTAAGCTACGCTATCGGCAATCATCATCGCGCTGCCAGCAATGCAGTCATTATTGACCGCGTCAGTAATGTACTATTGGACTTTTCGAGAAAAAAATGAAAACTGAAATAAAAAAATCCGTATCGAAAGAAATGGTCTTCGATCTACCTATCTTGATTGCACAAATCCTAACTAATATTATAAATCGAAAGTCCGTTTGTTTGTTTGTTTGTTACGCCTTCACGTCTTAATTACTGAACCGATCATCATGAAATTTTGCATACACGTTGTCAGGGACACAGAGAAGGACCCCATAGGGTACCTTTCATCCTTTAGATTTTCTTGATTAGTTTTTGTGATACCACAAATTTCAATATTGTTTCATAATAGGTTTTGTTCTAGATTATCCCACTTTTGCTCCATAACTTCATATTTCAAACTTATGTTTTTGTATTTGTTGTTGAGATCAATATATAGATTTGAGACACATTTGACTTTGTCTTCGTACTCGCAGATTTTCTGAGTAAATTCGTCGATTTGGTCGGAGTAAAATTTTAACGAGCGTTGTAGTTCATCTCTGATTATTTCCCGTTTTCTATTTACTTCCGTCCTGGATGATGAGCTTGCGGCGTCATCGGATTGATCATCATCCGCCTCGGGTAAAATGGCGGACAGGCGCCTTGGCTTAGCTGATCCGATGCACGATCGACATTTCCAGTCGATGGAGTCCGTTGCTACCAGGGTGTTAAGCTGTTCAGTCGAAATAGAAGCACAAGCAGCATGGAACCATTTACTGCACTTGCTACACTGCAATCCTGGCGCCTTTTTCGACACCAATTTCGAACACTTGGCGCATTTGGCCATTTTGGATGTGGTGATGTTCCCGAGGGATAGCAAAAAACTTTCCAAGCAGACGAAGTCGTTTGACCACAATTACTTCACATTGGGCCTCCGCATTTGATTTTTCCCTTAGAATAATTACACCTAGAAGCCGTGTCCTCGTATGCAAAGTGAGGCAACTAATACTGAGCCAAAATGGCTCAGTATTATAGTATGTCAAACAGCCACAAACATACATGAACCCTGAACACACTACACTCTTTGTTTTTTTTGACAGTCGTGTAATAAAATAGTATAAAAAACCCCATTGTTTTATTTCCAACACACCCTATACTTAAGTTTTTAGTGAATCTATTGTTGACTGATCGTGTAGGTATGTTTGACATTATTTAATGCCAAACATATTATGCTAACTAGTTAATCTGCGACCAAGAAGCTTATACCTCCCTCCAATGGAGATTGCACGGCCATATATCATAGTGAAGATTGAAAAAAGCTCCTTTAGTGGTAATAAGCCGTCACGGCTTATTGCAACCTCTTTCTTTAGTGTTACAATACGTGTTCGTTGTTCGACGTTCGTTCGTTCGTGAGAAACGAAAACGTATTGTAAAACGAAAAGAAAGAGATAGCAATACGCCATGACGTCACTAAAGAGTCTTTTTCAATCTTCAGTATGATACTAGGCGTGCAATCTCCATTGTGGGTTTAAGCTTCTTGTCTGCGACAAACTCATATCATGTCAAAAGGGGTAGAAGAATGATATTAACGAAAATGTCAAACAATAGGGAATATGCATCAAAATTTTTTTTAATCAAATTCAATAGTATAATGCGTGAGAAAATCAACTGTAATATTGAAACTTTTCTCTTGCGTTTTTTTCTCGTAATATAGTTACTTGAAGTTAGCACGCATCAGCTCCCGCCAAAAACGCTCTATACAAAACGGTGACGTCACACATCACGTTTCGGTGTGTTTCGGGCGCGTTTAATATGGAGTTAGCCGATAATCTTCAATTATCTCCCTAAATTTTGCGTTTAAGTACATATGTGTCATACAAAATATTATTTCTTTTTCGATATTCTATCTGACTGTAAAGTGCATTATATCCGAAAATGCAAAAAAAATATCGTAATTTTCCCCTGATTTCATCGTGTGATAAAACAAAAATAATCAATTTTATTTATTTTTCTCTATGTTCCATCATGTTTTTACAAGTGTCCGCAGCGATCAAGCTCAATTTTATGAAAATCGGTGACTTATGCATATTCCCTATAATAACCTCAAAACGGCTCCTTGAGATTAAGACTTCTCTTTTCTCCCGCATTATATTTTAATAATATTCTTCCCACACAATGACTAGAAAATTACTATAGTATATTGGTAATTTCATGAAAGCGCATCATGGCCTAGCTTGTATAGAAAAATCGGCATTATCCTTTGCCTGTTGTTTAGCAGATACGAGAGGTACGCGGATGAACATGTCAAAATGTGTGTCTGCTGGAGGGCTTCAAGGGGTAATTTAACTTCCTAAAATCGGTCGGTAACTTTTAGAGAATTAAAAAATTGTCAAAAATTAAAAAAAAAATTCGCCGTTTTGGGTCGACAATTTCCGAAAATTTTTTTGTGCTCTTTATTCCAGAAACGAAAAAATTGCCCGCCTTCTAAGAGTTTGAGCCATCTTAGAAGGCGGGCGGACAAAAACTGTAGGCTGTAGCGGATCCCTTACACGCGAGGCCTATCTGGTTCACTTTATCGTCAGTACGTTAGGGTATGAATTCCTATTAACTTTGTATGGAGCCTATTCGGCATTGATATAACAGCGCCGTGTGCTTTATTCCTAAACTTTATTTTCAACTAGCGGCCGCCCGCGGTTTCAGCCGCGTGGTTCCCGTTCCCGTGGGAATATCGGGATAAAAAATATCCTTTATTTAATCTACGCTATCTACTGTGTGCCAAATTCCAACCAAATCCGTTCAGTAGTTTTTGCGTGATTGAGGAACAAACATCCAAACATCCAAACATGCAAACCACTCCAAACCCACAAACTTTCACATTTATAATATTAGTAGGATGCCTTTGGTAGTATGAGATCTTTAGATTTTTTTGATACCGTGGGCCTACCTATTAGATTTTTATAGGCAAAGGATTGATTAGTATTTTTTGAGTTCATCCATTACAAACAAACAAATAAGTTTACAAAAAAACGAATCTTTTCTCTTTAAAATGTTAGCATAGATAAGCAGGAAGGAGCTCGGTGGGGCAGTGGTTTAGCGGGGTCTATATTAGAATCCATAATTGAAAATACCTATAATGAAAACGCCTACACATTAAAACACATAATCATTAATATCCATAATTTTAAAATGTATAAATTTAAAAATTCATGGCGAGCGCCCCCCTCCCCATCCGTCCCCTCCATCTCCTAGCTTTTTTGTCTGCCCACTTTATTTTTCAATTTACCATAATTTCAGATTGATTATTATTATTAAACTAAAATCTTTTACCTCTTTGTATTTTAATAATTATGTCTTTTCATGTTATGAATTTCAAAGTTATAGTTTTTATAATTATGGATTTTAATATTATGGATTTTATTTGTTATGCTAAATAATGGTACATATTTAGAAAGTATACATTCTTATTGTAATGCGAATTAAGGTTATGGCAAGACTGTTATGGATTTTCAAAATAGGATTATTAATGCTATGCAATTTGCCAATGCCCCCCGTTTAGCGCCTAGCCCGGCGATTGTGGAGTTAAGCAACTTTGGCAAGGGTCGGTCATGGGATGGGTGACCAAAAAAGTATTATCTCGAGCTCCTCCGTGCTTCAGAAGGCATGTTAAGCTGTTGGTTCCGGCTGCATTTGCAGTCGTTAACATATCCGCACTGGGTTATGGCCCATCCTCCTTGTGGGGGGTGATGCGTAGATTTCTTCAATAAAAGCTCAGTTGTTGCGTAATAAATTAATATAATGCGAAAGTTGCGAATTACAATATAAAATTTGGAAATAGCGAAATTTTAGTGTATGACGAAAGAGAAAGTTGTATGCGAATTCAAAATTGTACAGTAATTAAGAGGGAATGAAAATGATTGGCGCTCTTCTTCATCAGTAGGGTCAACGCGCGCGTGATTGGTAGACGGCGGCCAATGAACGCTCGATGCTGTTGCGTACGTTCCGGTAGACGCAGATTCTTAGGAATGGTGTTGCCCGAACATGCCCCCGGCCTTGGAAGCACCAGCGTCCAACATCGTGTCTTCAATGTCGATAAGAGGACAGATTCTGGGAAAAGCGCGACGAATCACTCCTGTAGTGGTTTGAATATCTGCGACTCTTGAAATCCCATCTTTTCTTGGCAAGGTAGAAATAATGCGTCCTATGTTCCATTTTAGAGGTGGAACATTGTCTTCCTTGATGACGACCATAGTGTTTGGCTGAAGATCCGTCTTCTTACTCCTCCATTTCGTTCTGATTTGCATCTCTGAGATAAATTCCTTGCTCCAGCGCGTCCAGAAATGCTGCCGGATTTGTTGCAACCGCTGGTAGCGAGTCAGTCGATGAACTGGAACATCATCTAGCTGCATAGTTGCTGGTGTAGTTAACGGCCGACCAATTAGGAAATGGCCAGGACACAAGGGATTTAGATCGTTTGGATCAGCGGACATGGGCCTAATGGGACGGGAATTTAGGATGGACTCAACCTGTGATAATACTGTGCTAAATTCTTCGAATGTTAAGTGTGCGTTTCCAACGACTCGTAACAGGTGATGCTTACATGCCTTTACCCCAGCTTCCCACAATCCACCGAAATGAGGCGCATACGGAGGGTTGAATGTGAATTTAATATCCTGACTTGTTGCGTATTCAAGGATATCTTTAGAGCATGTTGATATTATAAATGGACTTAACAATCCTAACGGATCAAAAATTTGCGATATTCTAGACATTATAAAACGTTTTGTAATTATTTGATTTAAATCATTCAATTGCGTACTAAAATGGAATTGATCAGTTGTATGATACCAGCCTAAACCTAAAGTTTTCGAATGAAAATTTTCACCTAGTGACAACTCCTTTGACAAACTAGAATCACTATGTTGCGTATCATTTAAGTTAAAGTTAAACTTCCATTTGCGTAGTGGAAAGCAACCAGAACTTAAAGTTTCTTCGACAGACTGACAAATGTTTAACAGCCTTTCCTTATCATTATCACCGGTGATCATATCATCAACAAAAAAGTCCTCGTTGATGACTCTTGTGACGTCACTATCTGTACTATCAACAGCTAACTGCTTAAGACACCTACAACTCAAAAACGGAGCCGAAGCGTTTCCGTAGGTCACGGTTTTTAATCTATAAACATCTAAGGGCTGCGAAGGGTCGTCACGCCACAATATTAGTTGAAAGTCACGTTGATCATTGTGAACTAGGCACTGGCGGTACATTTTTTCTATGTCGGCGCAAGCCGTATATTTATGATATCTAAATCTTAACAGAATAGCCATAAGATCACCTTGTATTGGTGGCCCGACCATCTGTAACTCGTTCAATGAAATACCATTGCTAGTGCGTGCGCTAGCGTCGAATACCACACGCAGCTTGGTCGTAGTACTGTGCTCTCTGAAAACACCATGGTGTGGTAAAAAATAGTGGTTAATTGAATACTGGTCGACTCTATTCATGTGACCTAAGCGTATGTATTCATGGATAAAATCACTATAAAGTTTTTTATAATTTTCATTCCGCTGTAAGCGATTTTCAAGTGATAAAAACCGACGTTCAGCTTGCGCGTAACTTTCACCTAATATTGTAGGACTTTTCTTAAAGGGTATTTGTACACAAAACCTTCCGTCACTTATGCGCGTAGTAGTGGCGACGAAATGATTTTCACAAGCACGTTCCTCATCAGTACGCATATCTCGAGTCGTATTTACTTCCTCGAGCTCCCAGAATTGACGTAACTGGAAGTCAACTGACTGAGTTAAGTTGCAGTGAATGTACCGGCCATTACGTAAAGTAGGTGATATTGGCCCCGAAATAATCCAACCTAACTTCGATTCTACTAAGAACGGACCGTTAGACAATCGTATTTTATTGTTAGTGTTGATTAAATCCCAAAATTTGTCAGCGCCTATTAAAATATCTATATTTTGCGAATTATAGAATTGCGGATCGGCTAACCGAATGTTATCGGGGATATCAAAATTAGCGCTTTGTAGTGTCGTCGCGGGCAGCGATGACGTAATAATTGGTAAAACGAAACATTGTAAGTGCGTAACATAAGGGTTGGTGCGCGATTTTATCTCGATGTCACACATTTCCGTTGAGTGAATGACCGAGTTCCCAACACCGCTTATTTTGTGTGTGGACTGTACTACTGGCGCGTCAAGTAAATCGCATAATGACTGTGTAATAAAGCACCTTTGGCTCCCGCAGTCCAAAAGCACTCGCGCCACATGATAATTATTATGACGATCAGATATTTCTACTAACGCGGTTGAAAGCAAAACTAGACTCAGTGCCTTTGTTTGCGAGTTATCGCAGTGTACGTTTGCTGATAAGGACGCAGACGGCGGCGCGGAGCGCGCAGGGGGAGAGGCTCGCTTGACCGGTTCCGCGGCCGTGAGCGGCGAGCTGCTGCCAGTGCCTTGTGGATAACCGCTTAAAGTAGAACTGTCACACGTTATTGCGTTATTCGGATGAACAAGCGAATTATGTTTTTGATTGCACATTCGGCACGGGCCGAATCTGCAGTTATCTAACGTATGACCGGCGCGTAAACAGTTAATGCAAAGGTTCATGTCTTTAATGAATTTAAGTTTCGTGTCCAAGTCGTAATTAAGGAATGTGTTACAAGAATACAGTGGATGATTCCTTTTACATAACAAGCAATTCTTTTTAGTGACATCGCGTGAATAGCGTTCGGGCGGCTTGCTTGCGGAAACGTTACAGTAAACTTTAGAATTATTTTGCTGCGGGTAGTGTTTTTTATTTTCTAAAATCGTTTTATTGTGCGATAATTGTAACGTTTCTAACATATCAGACCGGCCTTTAAGGAAATTGATTAGATTTTCGACTTTAAGTTGCGTTTTAGTGTCACCGTTAGCGGAATATAAGGTACTTTTGTACTGTTCCCATTCGCGTTCGGTAATTGGGTCCAGTTTTGAAACGATAATGTAAATAACTAAAGTGTCCCAATATTCTGTCGGTTCCCCAAGAATTTTCAACGCGCGCAAATTCTTTAGTACAGTATCGATCAATTTCCTTAGTAACGCTGGCGATTCTTTACTTACACTTTGCATAGTAAACAGTGACTTGACATGATTCTGCACTAATAGCCTGCTATTATTGTAGCGATTGAGAAGTAATTCCCACGCAACGCTATAATTGTCGCTACAGAATTCGACTGAATTAATTACTAGCTCCGCGCTTGCCTTGAGTGACGACTTAAGGTAGTGAAACTTTTGAATATTAGAAAGTTCATTAGAATTGTGCACTAAAGAAAGAAATGTATCTCTAAACTCCAACCATTCTTCACTTAAACCGCTAAAAGACGGCATACAAATCGTCGGTAACCGTATTGATTGGTTGCTGTGATTACACTTAGAACTGTCAGCAATCTGACTCGGATTTAAAAGATATTCCGCTTGCGAAAGTATGCTGTAATAACTATCTTCGAACAACTCTCTTTGTGTTAATTGCTCATCTAAGTCAACGGATAACTCCTCAAGCTTGCTCTGGATATCATTAAAATCGGAAAATAAATTAGAAGCTCCTTGAATGCGCAACTTCAGATCAATACGAGTTTGGCTAGTAATAGATTCTGCTTTGAAATTCGATACATAATTTGCGAATTTAGTTAATCTCCCTTTTATAATCCCTCGTTTTTTCACTAAATCTTTAATTATGCTATCGTTAGTGGCTTTATAAGGAGATTTATCACGACTAACCGTAGGCGGAGGCGCATCTTGAGTCATTTCGATGGAAAGTAGTAAGTGGAGTACTCACGTTTAAACTGTGTCCGTTACTGCTGTGACACGAAACGATTCGTTGGCTCGCACTGAATAAAACACCGATTTTGACACTGAAATTAGGTAAAAAACACAGTATTACACACTGGAAATGGAGAAGAAAAAGGAAAAGATAGGATTGGCCGGCCGTGGCTCTTATGCGCGTTTCTAAGGCTGGCTGGCTGCTCCCACAATTTGCGGCTCAATTTCTTTGCTCCTTGGCTTCCTAACTGCTTAAACTGCTGCCTCGCTTTACTCAGAGTGACTTGTAAGAAGAATCAGTACGTAACTTTTGCGTAGGTTTACCAACGACGATCAGATTTCTTGCTAATGAGACTCGCAGGTCCTCCTGATGCGGTTTTGAAGGAATCCAATATGCAGCTCGCTGGTCCAATATGCGGCTCGAAGGTCCAATGTGGGGGGTGATGCGTAGATTTCTTCAATAAAAGCTCAGTTGTTGCGTAATAAATTAATATAATGCGAAAGTTGCGAATTACAATATAAAATTTGGAAATAGCGAAATTTTAGTGTATGACGAAAGAGAAAGTTGTATGCGAATTCAAAATTGTACAGTAATTAAGAGGGAATGAAAATGATTGGCGCTCTTCTTCATCAGTAGGGTCAACGCGCGCGTGATTGGTAGACGGCGGCCAATGAACGCTCGATGCTGTTGCGTACGTTCCGGTAGACGCAGATTCTTAGGAATGGTGTTGCCCGAACACTCCTTATCCACTCATGAGGAAGGCCTGTGCCCCAGCTGGACATTAAAAAATGGCTGATGGTCATAGGTATGGATGCTATTCTCCAATGAGTTTAATAGGTAGCTTATGACGGCTTATGCTTTTGACCAGGAGATTAATTAGTAATAACTCGTAAAAAAGTATTCCTATGCAATCATAAATAACTCATCACTGCAAATCTGTAAATAATTAAAATTGCACTGCAAATGTTATAAACAAACTTGAGAATTAGAATTGAGCATATGTTAGGTATTGGATTTGAACATAAAATGATTTGCAAAATATAAAGTAGGTAAGTAGGTACCTAATTTATACTAACACATAGAAATAAGATAAATTTCTGAATTATCAAATAATTTTTTGCTCCATTAAATAATTTTGTCGTAACCAGTAGTCATATTTTAGCGCAATAAAAAAACAATTGTAGTATTTTGTTACCTTAGAATACCAATAAAACTAAAAGCAATTAAATAATTGGTTATTATCATTTTACAGAGAAGCACTTATACTAATCTCAGATAAGATTTAACAACTTTATATAAAAGGTGACAGTGAATCAGTTGTATGCGTAAATTGTAGTAATTTTAATGTTTCATAATATTCATAAAATTATTATAATTACTGTATAAAAACTGCTATTTTTTTTGAAATGTATCCTGGGATTTTACTAGTTTTATTGTGTGTGGCAAGTGCAGTGTACGCGGTTAATGAAAGTAAGCAGTTTTTATAATAATAAAAAAAAAATTAAAAGCGATGAAATAAAAGTTTTAGGACAGCGGTGGTAAAAATAAAAACATCTGTAAAATCCTTACTTTTTGGTTATGTTTTCAATAAAACCAATAAGTTGGTATTTAGTTAGATTTTTTGTTTTCCCGAAGTTTTTGTAGCTGGCGTAATCACGGGGGTTAATCAATCTAAATACCACCGAATAATTACCAAAGTACTTTCTTTAAAACCGCAGTAGTATCCGTTAAAGTGTTTTATTTCATGTTCAGTGAGTGCGTTACACAGACCATACAATACAATACAACAAATAAATACTACGTTGCGCGAAAGCTTGAAATGTGAATTTGTTCAGTATTGTAACACTGTGTTTAAAATTGAATATCTTGAAAACACTGACTGACAGTTAGTTTTAAAGAAAAACCTCTTCTTTTTTTACACGACTGCCCAAAGCAAAAACAGTGTATATATACACTCGACGTCAGAAAAACCGCACCTCTTCGGCACTAAGTTTAGACTTGGCCATCTGCTATTGCTAGCTAACGTTTTATTGTTTAAATGTTGATATCTATTGAAAGTACATTTAATGAGCTTTCTTTTAATAAGTGTTTGATTTATTTAACATAACAGTTACCATAATTAAACGATTAAAGCGTTATTGCTAGCGCCACCACAAAAGGGAAATAAAAGGGGTCAATTCAGGAAATGCGGGCTATCGAGATGATGGAGAAAACACACTTCAACAGTTCAATTAAAAAAACGAATACCCAAGATGGATACTATTGCCCATGAAGTTATTCAAATATTGCAATAAAATTAGGCAATGTAATGTGCTCGGAAACTCAATCTCAGTAATTAATTCCGTTCGACGAGTATTCCAACGGTTTCTAAAGACTGTTGGCTATGTCCCAAGGGGAAGAAGTATATAATAACACTTATCATTAAATTATATGGGATTAAATTAACTTTGAAGAAAAGGTGCGGTTTTTCTGACGCCGAGTGTATATGTGTTCAGGATTCATGTATGTTTGTGGGTATGTGAGTTTCTTTATTCCACCATAAATGCCTGAACTGATTTGGATAAATGGGGTATCGTTGGCACTTATAACACTTATCATTAAATTATATGGGATTAAATTAACTTTGAAGAAAAGGTGCGGTTTTTCTGACGCCGAGTGTATATGTGTTCAGGATTCATGTATGTTTGTGGTTATGTGAGTTTCTTTATTCCACCATAACTTCTAAATGCCTGAACTGATTTGGATAAATGGGGTATCGTTGGCACTGGCTAAATTTTTTTTAAATTATTTATTTATTTATTTATTATTTATTATTTAAAAAAATAAAAAATCAATATAGCGACTGTACGACGCCATTTTCAAATGTGAAAAGATTTTTTTTCTATTATTACAATATGGGCATCCAATCAAAGGCCTTGATGAGCACATTCCAAAACTATATATTATGTCAGTAAAATGTGTGTAAAATGGGACCAGTTTGATCAAAAATTGTTCCATAATAAGGTCCCCCGACTGCAATGACACTTGTTGTTTAACTTTTTAGTTCGTTTTTGGCAGGGCAGTCGTGTTTTTAATATTTTTTAATTTATAAATTTTTTTAACAAAAGACTTTTACGTATTGAACTCCATGTTCTATTTTGAGCGACAAAAAATCGCTTAGCGATTAATCGCTCGTGGGCGTTAAGCCTTACAGTATCAAGATACTGTAAGGCAAAGCACTTTTGCTTTTTGGCCGGGCCTATTAATAAACAATTATTTAAAACTTCAGATTAAAATTTTTACTAATTTATGAAATTCTGTTTCCTGTAACACAAAAAGTTAAATATCGAAAATACTATTACAATACAATACCTACATCACTAAATTGCATTTTAACTGCAATTATTTTCACACTAACCCTTTACTTTCTTATAATAGAACGCAAACATTGCTTAGTTTGGGTTGGACAACATGTCACATGACACATTCTATCCCAATCAACCTAAAAACACGGTAGGGTTTTCTGTGAATTCACCAATTTTCCTGGCTTTGTGAAAACATGAATTTTCCTGCCACCCGCCGGTTGAACAAATTAGAACGAACCGTATAGCTACTATCGTAACAAATTCAATTAATACTCGATGAATGCTTGTAAATTGAGTCTTTCTGTTATAACGCTTTTAAACTGAGGTGATGTTTTAAAAATAAGGCAATTCATTGTAGGGTTGATGATATAAACTAATTAGGTTAAAGATAACATAATCGCGCATTCAATGACAATTAACAAAAAACATATTGTTTTATAGAAATTCATGATGTTAATATCCCAACAACTTAGTACTTTATTTGTTACCTGTCTGTGTATTAAAATGGGTCATAAATCGGTGAAGTCAGAAAATATGATACGAGTAATGTAGGTACCTAACTATAACTGTGCGTGCCCGGGAATGCATTTTACGACGTTCGTTATTTATTCTTATGCAGTGCTCTTATCTCTTTTTAACCGACGCAAAAAAGGGTGTTATAAGCTTATCGTGTGTTTGTATATCTGTATGTCTATCTGAGGTAACGTAGCTCCTAAACTACTTCATCGATTTTGTGCACTTGATGAGCTGAAAACATGGATGAGCTATGGAAATACGTATAGCCGGGTTTCATCACCATGAGATTGAAACACTTGTGAAAGTAAAAGAGTGATTCGGCCATAATAATCCTTTATTCTTTGTCTCTTTCTTATTTCTAACAATACATAATTTACTATCTCGCTTCAAATCCCATTCTTTGTTTGCAGAAGTCGTGGTATGCTACTATGGCACCTGGGCCACCTACAGATGGGGTCTGGGCAAATTCGACAACGTAGACCCAAACCTGTGCACTCATCTCATGTATTCCTTCGTGGGTATCAATACACAAGGGACAGTTGTGTCCCTCGATCCGTTTCTGGACCTGTCCAGTAACAATGGCAAAAGTTAGTCGAACAATATACCTTAAACTGGGATGATTAGCAACTTTCGTGGTGAATAACAACAGCGACCTTTTCGATAGAAAATATTTTATACCTAAAGAAAATTCAAAATGAACCGCTTGGGCTTGTTCATAGATTTTTTTTCTATAAAACCAATAAGATCATTTTGGTTTAATGATAATAGCCACGCAAGTTGCTAATCACTCCAGTTTATCAGTACCTAGAGGTACTATCTCCGTCAATTTGTAATGCGCCTGGCGGCCATGATTTTAACCTCAAAAACGAAAAACAATTGTACTTTTTTCATATACCTAGACCCTTTCTTATTGAAAATAAGAATTAAATAATTAATATATTATAATTAAGTACCTATTTGAATTTTACTCTTTTTTGTCATCATTTTTAGTTTCGGATGATGTTGATGTGTATGTTAATTTGGGTTCCAGCTCATTACCAATTTACGGGGATAGTAATGGAAAAACGTAAGAACTGCATAGGATTGTAAGTTGTATCTACGACGGAAAAATTAAATAAATAGACTTCTCGAATATGGTTTCCAAGGAAAAATCTGTCGTGATTTTTTCCGAGATTTTGCGATCACGGAATTCGTATCCGAGTAAGTAATGACTTGAATAAAACCTGATTTTTCAGAAGCTTCTAATATTACCTATATTCACATGCAATTTGCCCAGCGATTGTGGAGCTTAAGCAAGTATCGCAATTGGACCTGCGTGGTGGATGGCCCATCCTCCTTATCCACCCATAAGGAAAACCTGCGCCCCAGCAGTGGGGAGGAGACATCAAAAATGGCTGATGGTCAACATGCAATTTATATTATAACTAGCGGCCGCCCGCGACTTCGTCTGCGTGGACAGTTTTTTTGCTATCCCTAAGGAACTGTACGTTTTTTCTGGATGAAAGGTACCCTATGTCCATTTCTGTATCCCTGACAACGTGTATGCAAAATTTCATGATGATCGGTTCAGTAGTTAAGACGTGAAGGCGTAACAAACAAACAAACAAACAAACTGACTTTCGCATTTATAATATTAGTAAGGACTAGCGGCCGCTCGCGGTTTCACCCGCGTGGTTTCCGTTTCCGTGGAAAAACGGGATAAAAAGTATCCTATGTTTTAATCTAGGCTATATCTATCTATTTACCTATCTACTATCTGTGTGCCAAATTTCAAACGAATCCGTTCAATAGTTTTTGCGTGATTGAGAACAAAAACTTTCACATTTACATAATATTAGTAGGATTAATCATAAATGCAATTTAGTGCAGTTTTGGTGCATTTAAGATTAATTATACCTACCTACTTATAAATTGCATGTGAATATAATATTAGAAGTACTTATTTGAAAATTACAAATTTTATTTAAGTCATTACTTACCAACTCGACTATACTATACGAGAGTTAGATTCTTGAAATATACACTTTTCTTTGACTTTTCTCGAAAATTGTGTAAGATTTTTATCTTTTGGCTCTCTGTGTGCAGTCATTTTATTGTATTAAATTATTGTAAAAATTTAGTACATTATATTTTATCTGCTAGCATATTCAATTAAATTTTATAGCACTTGTTTACGTTTTATAGGCATGATTCAATATTGTTTTGATAAGAGATCTTAGACCTCATGACTGATCGATTAATTTAACGTTTTCTAGCGCTATCTAGCGTTATCTTATCTAATTGTGTTGTTTTTTTATTACAGGTAACTTTAGAAAGTTCAATGACCTCAAAAACAAGAATCCCAATTTGAAAACAATTTTGGCTGTCGGTGGATGGAATGAAGGTTCAGCTAAATATTCCATGGTGAGTGCTCTTGATTTAAATTCAATTTACATTTTGATTTATTTCATGAATAATGGGTACTTTTAACTTTCCATTTATCACGATTAATTTATATTTGAGGTTTATTTGTTAAATTGAAAATACCAAATGCATTGTATGGGTCGGCCCCACTATTTCCATTACCCATTGCAATAGTATTACTGAAACTTCACTTTTTCTCAAAATAGTCCCACTAAAACCATTGATTTAAGAATTGACCAATGACATCCATAAAACGTAGGTAATGGTAAGTGTGGGAAAGTTTGTGCCACTATTACCCCATTGTTTAACAAACTTTGACCTTAAAGAAAAACCCATCGTAAAATTATTCCATACTTTTAAACTTTCGCGTTGCATTTTATTAGGTTAAAAACACAGGTATTAAATCCGTAGCGAAAAGGTAGGTGTTTAAATACCTATGTTTTAGTTTAAACGCGTTTAAGAACTGTGATTATAACCTAATAAAATTATTCTATGCACAAACAATGAAACTTTAGTTACAGATTTTCTTTTCGTCTAATGCCAAGTTTCAATTATATTAAATATTCTACGGTAGTGCTAATGCATATAAATCTCCTAAACAGACAAAAAATCTTAACGAATCTATTTCTAGTTAGAGAAATGGCAAAAACACTTTATTATCTAACATTATCTCGGAAAATTATTATACAACTTTTCATTATTTTTTTTTTCATTTTATTGCAACTATCTTTGGTCAGCTTGAATTTAGAGTAGATCTGTATACTAATATAATTTATATTTTTTTACATTTTTAGATGGTATCAAGCGCAACTTCACGCCGAAGCTTCATCGATAGTGCACTTAAAATGATTCTGGATAACGGTTTCGACGGCTTAGATTTAGACTGGGAATATCCCAATCGTCGGGATACAGTCTATGGGAAAGCTGACGTGGACAACTTCACGCAACTAACTAAAGAGCTGAGAGAAGAATTTGATAAATATGGCCTGATTTTAACCGCTGCTGTGGCTGCTATAGAAGAAACGGCCTCACTTTCTTATGATGTAGCATCCATTGCAAAGTAGGTTTAGACTCTTTTAGACCAGGGGTAGCCAACTTATCTAGGGCTGAGTTCTACTTTAAATTTCTTGGCCTATTGAGTGAGATCGACTTACAGCATTTGAATTTTTGGGGTATTTTTCACTACAAAACCGCTGCACCCGCCTACCGCACCGTTAAGTTGTTACTTGCTTTGCTACCACAAGCAAAGCAGTTTTTTGTTATGTCTCTCGCGATCGACTGCACTGTCTATAGTGATCGACTGGTCGATCGCGATCGACTTGTTGGCCACCCCTGTTTTAGACAATATCAAATCTTAAAGTTTATTACTATCTAATATCCCATATTATAGGAACACATCTACAAAAAATCTGCAGTACCATACTTTATCAATTAGGTACCTATCAGCTACGGTACATAATCTTTAATTGTCTCCATATAATGTTTTGGCTGATTTGGATCATTTTTATTGAAGTACCAAATTGTGAAACATAGTTGGGGAAGACTTATGCCCAGCAGTGAACGTTAAAGAAAAATGTTGGTCATAATGTTTATACTTTCATGACTTACCGTTAACTTAGTCTTATTAAACAAAATATTTATCTTCTTCAGGTACTTAGACTACATAAATCTAATGACATACGACATGTACGGAGCCTGGGACCCGGTAACAGGCCACAACGCCCCTCTGCACGCAGGGGAAGGCGATATCGGTGTAGCCAAAGAGACTTTGTTCACAGTTGATAATGCTGTCCAATATTGGCTAAGATCAGGTAATAAAGAGATACACTTCAATCAAAAAAAATATTGATAGAGACCGAAATACAAATATCTTACTGCTGGCTTCAAGACTAAACGAATTGATAAGAGTAATCACTGATTTAACATAAATAGAGGGTACAACAATAATTATCAAGTTAGGTTAAAGTTCCTCAGAAAAATTTAAAGTTCTTAAGTAGTTTACAACTATTAACTTGCAACCTAATAATAATTTACTTAAATCCTGTGAGAATCTAAAAGTGTCTTTTCTTTCAGGCTGCCCTCCAGAAAAGTTAGTACTTGGAGTACCTTTCTATGGCCGAACATTCACATTGACAAATCCTAATGTAAACACCGTCAGAGCTCCAGCTAGAGGCGTTGGAATTTCTGGACCATTCACTATCACCAACGGTTTTATTGGATATAACGAGGTAATAAAATAATTAGCAGATTGGAAGGACATTATAGGCTACCTTGTTTTCAAAATGATTGATGAAGTCAGTAAAATAAAAAATAAAAATTGTTTGCACCTTTTTTGTAAGCTGAATTTACTTATGGGCTCACCGTTATCAGCAAATAATATGAAAAATATAAGAATGTTTTTTATTTGATTACAGTTTTGCTCCAAACTTCAAACAGAATCCTGGACTGTGCATAGGGATGAACTTGCAAAAGTGCCGTACGCCTTCAAAGGCACTGACTGGGTCTCCTACGACGACCCAGATGCTATTAAAGCTAAAGTTGAATACGCTTTAAGCCTCAATTTAGGTGGAATCATGATGTGGAGTATAGAAACTGATGACTTTAACAACGTTTGCGGTGGTGGAGATTTCCCTCTTTTGAAGGCTATCAATGACGCTTTGTACAGAGATACATCTGCAACTGATACTACATCATTTACTTCTGCCTCTACAACTATTGCTCCCTTAGAAACTACTACCACATCTGATGATGATATACCTACTACACATTCAGCTCCAAGCGAATCTACGACAACATCATCTTCTACTACTATAACAGCTTCCGGTGGGTTGATTATTTAGCTAATAATATTACACAGGTTTATAATTTTGTGGCATACATTTCTTAATTTATTTATTATACTTTGAATTATGTTTTTTGATATATGGAGCACTGCCTATAAGTATTTTTATATGATCTGTGAACTAAAGTCAATAAATATTGAACAACATCCTTAGATTCCATTTTAGCTTTTTATCTTTAGTTTATCAAATTACCTTTACTTTGTGGCTATTCAAAGCATGAATTTTAGATTGTATTATTCAGATTATATTTATAAATAACTTTATTAATATTTGTTGTATTTTCTCAGCTGAACCAGCAGTGCCAGGATCACCAATTTGCAAAGAAGTTGGCTTCGCACCGAATCCTGAAGACTGTTCTACTTACTACGTGTGCGTTCAAGATGTACATGGTGGTTTAGTGCCAATGAAATTTACCTGTCCTGCTTCTTTGTTTTGGGACCAAACCTCCCTTTACTGTAATTATAAAGACCAAGTTGTATGCAATGAATAAAAAATAATCGTAGACAATGAAAATAATAGCATAAGCACTCAAACGATACATCATGGCACGATAGTGGACCCAGGACCATATTCAATAAACGTGAGGATTTGTCACCTGTCATAACTATTCTATATCCATTGCGTCAAACAATTTGAAAAAAGAATTAACTACTCATAATTACACCGCAGGCGCATGACGAATGATTTTGAAATCCTCATCCGTAATGTCCTCACACGTCTACTATTTACGAAAAAAACTTTATTTCGGTAATAAACTAGAGTTTAACAAAGTTCAAAGCCATTTTTAAATATTTTTTCAATAGCGCGCGAAAAAAGCTCACAGGTGTCATGGCGCCGCTCTGACGTCACGCCTAGGTAAACATTCCCCGCGTTCCGAATCACGCTCACAGCGCTGTTAGCGCGTATCCGACCAAATTAAATAGTCACAAAATATTCCACAAATAGGGTATTTGTGTACCTTCTTAATTTAATGGATTATACGCTAACAGTGCTGTTGGCGTGATTTATGTTTCGGTTGACACAACTTTCGAGCGGCCCAGTGACACTAGTGACAGTGAAGTTTGTTTGTTTACCTAGGCCTGACGTCATGCGCTGTGACTGGTGTTTCAGACAAAATGGCCGCTTGCAGTATTTTAATCGTTTAATTTATTAAAAATCTAGTTAATCTCAGATGTCTTAATAAAACTAAATCAGTCTATTAAATCCTTTTAATGTCTTTTATCCCCTAAATAATTAAATCTTTGATTATTTGATACTGTCGTCACGCCTATTGACAACTCGTTAAATAAGACCCAGGAGGCCATGTAAACTGTTAATTTCATATGATTATTATAACGTGTTTCTTAATCTACGCATAGTTTTTTCTTTGTCACTGATGTTGAAGTTACAAATTTCCAAAAGTAATCACAAGTGTATGTTACAAAAATTCATTGGTACCTAAATAAAAATCTTCCCAATACCGCATGATTATTATTTTTAGCAAATATAACATAGTTGTCATACTGTGGACTATTTGCAGAGAAGTGTATTTGCTCTATTTCGTGGTACACACCCTAGATCCACTAAGATCCATTGTAAAGATCCATATAAATTGATCATCAGTATATGAAACGAGTATACGTAAATACGTAAACGAGTATAAAAATTATACTCGTTTACGTATAGGTGTTAAAAATATGTATAAGTACTTAGCTGTATCTATAATAATAGCATTTCGTAGATAAGCAGAATATTATAAAGAAGTAACTTCGATCATATATGATTATGAAAGAAAATCAAAAGCAGCAAAAATCAACTTTGAATGCAGTTTGCTAATCTGAAATCAGCTTAATCTTTTCACTTAGTCAAAACACACTAAGTCAAATGTAATAATGAATACAGGGTGCTTGCACCAACATTGGACACTGAGTCTATTACAAATCAAAAAATACCTTGAAAATAAACAAATATTTAATTTTAAATAAAGCAATATAATATACATAACGACTAATGTTCGTGCGTGCACCTCATAATGTTAGTTATGCATGCTTTCTTTTCTATTTTCATGTTTTGATTTATATAATGCTCAAAACTTGCGAACTCTCATGGGCACACAAACCCTAGTGGTTTTGCCAGTGAGTAAATGTATATAGAATCTGTATGTAATATGTCTTAAACAATAAACAATAAACTTAAAAAGTTTGCAAGCTAAATAATAGTAGTATCGCCAAAAACAGCAACAACTCTTATAAAATTACCGTTAAAATTAGAGATTTGCATAAACAGCAATATTTAGTAGGTAGTAACTTCGAACTTGAAAATATGATTTTTCGCCATTTTGGATAAACGTGATGTTGCTACCTTTGCAACATTAAAAAAGTTTTAGATATCATATTTCTGCCAATATAGCGGCCATTACACACGTCAATCTGGTGTGATCTGATCAAAACCGCAGATTGATGGAATTTGATGCGGTTGGTTTGCGACGTTACACGGTCAATCCAGCGAGATCTGGATCGCAGTAGATCTTGGTAGATTGACAATCTACCACGATCCACGGTGGGCTTTGGCAGGGTTGCCAACTTTTTGCATTAATTTTCGCGTGATATCGATCGATTACCTGAGTGGTGCAGTATTCAACATGCCAGTCTACCGCGCAAGAGATCCTGGGTTCGATTCCCGGACGTGATTGAAATGATGAATTTTAATTTCTGTGACGGTCTGCGTATAATAAGTACCATGGGCAACAGCGTCGCTTAACCACTGCTAAGGTTAAAATCGCTTGCACGCCGCGCCCGCTGTCACATACGTTTAGTGCGTGCAGGGGCGATACGCGCGCACACAAATTTTGTTGCAAACTGGTTAAGCGACGCTGTTGCCCATAGTACCTATCTATTTCGAAAAGTAAGTAAGTACCTAGTAAAATCTGTTGTCTAGCACCCATTTTATGCCTTGATTAGTTAGGGTTAGATGAATATCGATATTTAATTTTACACGCACAGGTGTGTAAAATTTCATCAAAATCAGTTCAGCCTTCTGAAGCTGAACTGATTTGGATGAAATTTGGCACTCAGTTCATAGCTTGGTAATATCGTATTATAAATTTTAATACGATTTTTTATAAATTTTAATACGATATTACGATATATTAAAAGACGTCATAATGGGTGGTAGGGTAAAAGAATTGACGATTTAAAAATGCTTATTATGTGAGCTTATTTAAATAAAATATATTTCACTTTCACTTTCACTTTCACTTTCACTATAAACTGTTTGCCAAATTTCATCCAAATCAGTTCAGCTTTCATAAAAAACAAATATACAGACGAAGAGAGAACCTCCTCTTTTTTTGAAGTCGGTTAAAAACATCGGATCGCAGTAGATTGTGCTAGATTGTCAGTCTACCATGGTAGATTGACAATCTACTAAGGGAGATTGTCAGTCTACCATGGTAGATTGACAATCTACCATGGTAGACTGACAATCTAGCAAAATCTAATGCGATCCGATGTTTTTAACCGACTTCAAAAAAAGAGGAGGTTGTTTTTCTGTTCGTCTGTATGTTTTTTTTTTGGGTATTTTTCAAATGTCCATCCGGATGTAGTCGCGGGCGGAAGCTAGTTAAAAATAAATATGGGCTATATTTTTATAAATTTCCCAAAAGTACCACAAATTAGTTTCAATGTTTAAAATAATTAAAATGCCTAGGGTACCTTTGATCGAGATGAAAAATATAAGTTTTAATCCAGACTATAAACTGTTTGCCAAATTTCATCCAAATCAGTTCAGCTTTCATAAAAAACAAATATACAGACGAAGAGAGAACCTCCTCTTTTTTTGAAGTCGGTTAAAAACAACTGATTTGGTTGTTTTTCTGTTTGTCTGTATGTTTTTTTTTGTTTTTTTTCAAATGTCCATCCGGATGTAGTCGCGGGCGGAAGCTAGTTAAAAATAAATATGGGCTATATTTTTATAAATTTCCCAAAAGTACTACAAATTAGTTTCAATGTTTAAAATAATTAAAATGCCTAGGGTACCTTTGATCGAGATGAAAAATATAAGTTTTAATCCAGACTATAAACTGTTTGCCAAATTTCATCCAAATCAGTTCAGCTTTCATAAAAAACAAATATACAGACGAACAGAGAACCTCCTCTTTTTTTGAAGTCGGTTAAAAACATCGGATCGCATTAGATTGTGCTAGATTGTCAGTCTACCATGGTAGATTGTCAATCTACCATGGTAGACTGACAATCTCCCATAGTAGATTGTCAATCTACCATGGTAGACTGACAATCTAGCACAATCTACTGCGATCCGATGTTTTAACCGACTTCAAAAAAGAGGAGGTTGTTTTTATGTTCGTCTGTATGTTTTTTTTTGGGTATTTTTCAAATGTCCATCCGGATGTAGTCGCGGGCGGAAGCTAGTTAAAAATAAATATGGGCTATATTTTTATAAATTTCCCAAAAGTACTACAAATTAATTTAAATGTTTAAAGAAATAAAAATGCCTAGGGTACCTTTGACCGAGATCAAAAATATCATAAGTTTTAATCCAGACTATAAACTGTTTGCAAAATTTCATCCAAATCAATGCAGCCTTCATAAAAAACAAATATACATACGAACAGAGAACCTCCTCCTTTTTTGAAGTCGGTTAAAAATATCGCATCGCAGCAGATTGTGCTAGATTGTTTTTTAATGATTTTTTGAATGTCCACCCACGCGGATGTAGTCGCGGGCGGAAGCTAGTTAAAAATAAATGTGTACTACATTTTTATAAATATCCCAAAAGTAAGTACTATAATGTTTAAATGTTTTGAAAATAATACTAATACCTCGAAAAAAATGTGCCAACCCTAAGCCAGACCAAGCCAGATTGACGTAGATTGACAATCCAGCACAATCTGATCACGCCAGATCGCGCCAGACCGCGCCAGATTGAAACAGATCGCGAACAACGTTACACAATCAATCTCTGTCAATCTTTGTCAGTCTGGCGCGGTCTGGCGTGATCAGATTGTGTGTGTAATGGGTGCCATATCTCAGCGAGAGCACCCATGAGCAACTTTTGTCTCCGCAACTATTTTGTTTCTCACATGGTTTGTATGAAAAGTTGCCGACTGTCGCGTTGCTAGATGTGCGCGCTTTTATACAAACTCGTAGACTTAAAGTGAGAGACAGAATAGTTGCGGAGACAAAAGTTGCTCGTGCGCGCTTGCGCTTACTGTGTGAAATCTTAGTTCGTTGGCGAAATCGTTGCTCAATTACTGTGTACTTGACGTTGTACGACCCCGTAAGTTATGTCACAAGTTATATAACGTGGTAATAAATATAATAGAAAAAATACTAGAAAAAATCGACTCACCCGTAGCAGCTCAGACTGGATTCAAACCCGCACTCTTAGGATTCCGGCCCAATGCACTACCAATTATGCTACCAAGTCGCTAGTGGGAGCGGCAAAATTTTCTAGTATTTTTTCTTTTAGCATTGTGAATGCCAAAAGTTTTAAGATTCAATAGCTACTTATATCGTGGTTATAATCTGAAAAAAATATCTTGAAAAACGTTTCCCTTAAGGCGGATGTATGAGCGAAAGTGGCGCCGCGCCACGGTGAATTATATTTAATATTAGCGGCCGCCCGCGACTTCGTCTGCGTGAAAAGGTTTTTTGCTATACCTCGGGAACAATTCATTTTTCGGGATGAAAAGGTACCCTATGTCCTTCTCTGTACCCCTGAAAACGTATAATCAAAATTTCATGTTGATCGGTTCAGTAGTTAAGACGTGAAGGCGTAACAAATAAACAAACGGACTTTCGCATTTATAATATTAATAATATGGATTAGTAAGGATTGTAATTCTAATTCACAATTTTAATAAAACTTTACCTACGTGGATTGTTTTAGGGCCCATTAAGTCTTGTATTTTTAAACGGTGAAATAAAAGACTTTTTAACGGATACTAGCGCGGTTTTATTGAAAGTACTTTGGTAATTAGTTGGTATTTGGTTTGATTTTTGATTTTCCCGACGTTTCGGAACCTTTGCAGCTGCCGTGGTATCATTACATTCCCTCGTAGTCACTGCTAGTAGTAGAAAGCAAAACTGCTAAACGTGGCCGTTTTTGACACATTTGCTATTACTTCTACGAATTACTCTGTGTATAGTGATAACTTCTAAAAATACTAGACCATATGGGCCCTAAAAATTCCACGTAAAGTTTTATTAAAATAATTTTCTATTTACAACTTAATAAATAAAAACCTCTGAGATGGTATAACCATCTCAAAGAGCTTTAATGTCTACTCTACGCAGCTACTTTTATTATTATAGCCTTTTATTTTCCTTAATAAAAAATATACATTTTATTTCAATTAGAATTTGATAATAATTATTATGTGATTAAATTGCATGCTTTACTATATAATATTAATTGATTGTAATTCAAAAAAATAAATAATAAAAAAAATCATTAAAATTAAATAATTAAAATTGTCTAAATAAAAAATCAATTAGAATTAAATAAATAAATTAAAATAGAATATTAAGGACCCCTCGTCGGGTAAAGGCCTCCTCCATTCCACTCCAAGTCTTCCTGTCTTTCGCTTTCGTTTCCCAGTCCTTACCGGCCACTTCAATTATCTCATCCAACCATCGCCTTTTTGGTCTACCTCTCTTTCTTTTGTGTGGTGGTCCATTCCATGTGGTTACTCTGTATGTCCATTTATCTTTGTCCATTCGTGCAATATGACCAGCCCACTTCCACTTCAGTTTTTTACAATGTTTTAAGGCATCGATTACATTTGTGATTTTTCTTATGTCTGTGTTCCTTTTTCTGTGCTTTCTTTTTATATTTAATATACTACGTTCCATAGACCTTTGACAAACTTGTATTTTATTTATTGTCTGGTTATTGAATATCCAGGTCTGGCTGCCATAGGTGAGACATGGCAGCAGACATGAATCTAGAACTTTCTTTTTGAGTCTAATAGGAAGATTAGATTTCAAAATATCTTTGTGTGCCCAAAATTTATTCCAAGTGATGTTAGTACGTCTGTTTAGATCATCTTGATGTCTAGTTGAAGAAAAAGAAACTTGTTTGCCCAGGTACACGTACTCTTGAACATAATCTAATACTGTGTTTTCGACTTTGATTGGTTTTGTTAAGTGGTTGGTCATGACTTTGGTCTTAGTGGTGTTAAGTTCTAGGCCGATTGTTTTACTCGCTTTGTGCAGTTCATTAACCATAGTTTCTAATTGGGTTGCTGTTTCAGAGAAAATCACAATATCGTCAGCAAATCGTAAGTGACTAAGGTATTTTCCTTTAATATTGATACCTTTTCTTTCCCAGTTTAGGCCACGCATTATACTTTGGAGAACAGCGATGAAGATTTTTGGTGAGAGCGGGTCTCCCTGTCTAACGCCTCTACATATGTTTATATCAGAGCCTCGTTTTTCTAATTTTACACGACTTACGCTTTTACTGTATATATCTTTTATAATTTCTATGACTTCGGATGGCACTTCGCACTCATAAAGAGCTTTCCACATACTGTAATGACATATAGAGTCGAAAGCCTTTGCGTAGTCTATAAATGCTAGGTAGAGTGGGGTGTTATGTTCGGTAAATTTTTCTATAACCAATTCTAAGGTGTGGATGTGATCTATCGTGGAATAGTTCTTTCTGAAGCCTGCTTGCTCTGGTGGTTGGAATTTTTCTATATAGACTGCCAAGCGTTCTTCTAAGCACGAAGCAAAAAGTTTATAAATATTTGGCTGTAAACTAATTGGTCGATAGTTTCCAATGTCGGCGGGATCTCCTTTTTTGTAAAGTAGGATTATGTCTGATTCGGCCCATTCTTTTGGTATTTCTCTATCATTTAAAATTTTGTTAAATAGGGCTGTTATGTAGGGTACCAAAAGAATTTTGCCTGTCGTAAGTGCTTCGTTTGGGATGCCATCTGGTCATACTAAATAACGAAAACCAAGCTACTCAACCAACTAGAACTTACAACAAAAAAAAAAGAAATCTGTCAAAATCACCTGAAATTACAACATATACTACTTCTAATGGGACACAGAATAAGAAACAACCTACGAAAATTAACAAAACAAATAACATGAGCAATTTTGTTTTGAAAAAACCAACTCTGACCTCTCCAACTCCAAAAAAAACATCTCCGACCCCAAACTCCAACCAAGTCAAAGAATAGCAATCAAAGGCAGACCCTCTCAATCTCCCAGTACGGCTTGTCACCGCGGGACACACAGACTACAACCCTCCAACGCAGCTACTAATGCCAATCAAATGATCAAACTCTATATTATTATAATAAAAATTATGTTAATTTAGATCAAAGACCATCACATTTAAATTATAGAAGGAATTTCTTGTAATAGCTTTTTCTGACAGTTAAATTTATAGGTTATTGATAAGGTATATCATACGAGACAGCTCATCAGTTCATAGTCTTTCATTAACCGTAAGTTCTTAGGTCAAATACTTAATATAATAAAGGCATTTATTAAATTATCTTCAATAGTAGAAAACTCAAGCTTCAAAAGCTGTCGTTTCTTAACTGCAGAACATATTTATGAAAAAATGTAAGTTACCGATTAAAAATGTTAACTTTTCTCTAAAACAAACAATGGATATATTTTTATTTAATACCGTTTTGTAGTAAAATAATATACTTATCTTGTATACAGGTAGGTATGTAGATACTTCTTAGAAAACCCTTAAAAATAATGAAATTCGATTAAAACAACTTGTAAGCCTACCTAGCAGATATAGTTTTCCTTTTAAATTAATAATAATAAAATTGTAATACTCTCCTTAGTTTTTTCACGCAACCGTTTACCTGGTAGAGGGAGGACACTTGATTCAAACAAACTTTTGCACTTTAAAGCTTAATATTTCGCAAACCGATCCTTGAATCGAAAAGTGGTTCACAAACCTACATCATTTTTAATAAGTAGTTATTTGTTATACAAGTAACCAAAGTCAATTTATAGCTGTAAAAGCTCCTTAAAACAACACCTGAAGACACTGGATATGAGGCCACTGAGTGTTTACTATCACCCCTCTCGTAAACAGGAAACTGTTTGCTCGCTACTAGGTGTTTTTTTTATTTTTATTTTATTTTTATTTTTTATATTTATTTATTTTTTATATTTTCATCCCATGTTTTTTTTTTGTTTTTGTCTGATGTCCCAGTCTCGGTGCTTACCCACTATGGATTGTCCACTTCGTCCTTTACGTTCGCTCACTACTTGCGTTTCTCCCTTATTAACATACACACACCTCCCACTTAAACTAACACTCACTCAAACACACAACCATAATACACACACAACTCTAACACAATCACACCAACATTCACAGTTTTAATATCACTCATACTCATACTTGGTTCTCTATGGCACCCATTACACACACAATCTGATCACGCCAGACCGCGCCAGACTGACAAAGATTGACAGAGATTGATTGTGTAACGTTGTTCGCGATCTGTTTCAATCTGGCGCGGTCTGGCGCGATCTGGCGTGATCAGATTGTGCTGGATTGTCAATCTACGTCAATCTGGCTTGGTCTGGCTTAGGGTTGGCACCTTTTTTTCGAGGTATAAGTATTATTTTCAAAACATTTAAACATTATAGTACTTACTTTTGGGATATTTATAAAAATGTAGTACACATTTATTTTTAACTAGCTTCCGCCCGCGACTACATCCACGTGGGTGGACATTCGAAAAATCATTAAAAAACAATCTAGCACAATCTACTGCGATGCGATATTTTTAACCGACTTCAAAAAAGGAGGAGGTTCTCTGTTCGTATGTATATTTGTTTTTTTATGAAGGCTGCATTGATTTGGATGAAATTTTGCAAACAGTTTATAGTCTGGATTAAAACTTATGATATTTTTGATCTCGGTCAAAGGTACCCTAGGCATTTTTATTTCTTTAAACATTTAAATTAATTTGTAGTACTTTTGGGAAATTTATAAAAATATAGCCCATATTTATTTTTAACTAGCTTCCGCCCGCGACTACATCCGGATGGACATTTAAAAAATACCCAAAAAAAACATACAGACGAACATAAAAACAACCTCCTCTTTTTTTGAAGTCGGTTAAAACATCGGATCGCAGTAGATTGTGCTAGATTGTCAGTCTACCATGGTAGATTGACAATCTACCACAATATGCTTGCATCGGATCGCAGTAGATCTTGGTAGATTGTCAATCTACCATGGTAGACTGACAATCTAGCACAATCTACTGCAATCCGATGTTTTTAACCGACTTCAAAAAAAGAGGAGGTTCTCTGTTCGTCTGTATATTTGTTTTTTATGAAAGCTGAACTGATTTGGATGAAATTTGGCAAACAGTTTATAGTCTGGATTAAAACTTATATTTTTCATCTCGATCAAAGGTACCCTAGGCATTTTAATTATTTTAAACATTGAAACTAATTTGTAGTACTTTTGGGAAATTTATAAAAATATAGCCCATATTTATTTTTAACTAGCTTCCGCCCGCGACTACATCCGGATGGACATTTGAAAAAAAACAAAAAAAAAATTCAAACGAACAGAAAAACAACCTCCTCTTTTTTTGAAGTCGGTTAAAACATCGGATCGCAGTAGATCTTGGTAGATTGTCAATCTACCATGGTAGACTGACAATCTAGCACAATCTACTGCAATCCGATGTTTTTAACCGACTTCAAAAAAAGAGGAGGTTCTCTGTTCGTCTGTATATTTGTTTTTTATGAAAGCTGAACTGATTTGGATGAAATTTGGCAAACAGTTTATAGTCTGGATTAAAACTTATATTTTTCATCTCGATCAAAGGTACCCTAGGCATTTTAATTATTTTAAACATTGAAACTAATTTGTAGTACTTTTGGGAAATTTATAAAAATATAGCCCATATTTATTTTTAACTAGCTTCCGCCCGCGACTACATCCGGATGGACATTTGAAAAAAAACAAAAAAAAACATACAGACGAACATAAAAACAACCTCCTCTTTTTTTGAAGTCGGTTAAAACATCGGATCGCAGTAGATCTTGGTAGATTGTCAATCTACCATGGTAGACTGACAATCTAGCACAATCTACTGCAATCCGATGTTTTTAACCGATTTCAAAAAAAGAGGAGGTCCTCTGTTCGTCTGTATATTTGTTTTTATGAAAGCTGAACTGATTTGGATGAAATTTGGCAAACAGTTTATAGTCTGGATTAAAACTTATATTTTTCATCTCGATCAAAGGTACCCTAGGCATTTTAATTATTTTAAACATTGAAACTAATTTGTAGTACTTTTGGGAAATTTATAAAAATATAGCCCATATTTATTTTTAACTAGCTTCCGCCCGCGACTACATCCGGATGGACATTTGAAAAAAAACAAAAAAAAACATACAGACGAACATAAAAACAACCTCCTCTTTTTTTTGAAGTCGGTTAAAACATCGGATCGCAGTAGATCTTGGTAGATTGTCAATCTACCATGGTAGACTGACAATCTAGCACAATCTACTGCAATCCGATGTTTTTAACCGATTTCAAAAAAAGAGGAGGTCCTCTGTTCGTCTGTATATTTGTTTTTATGAAAGCTGAACTGATTTGGATGAAATTTGGCAAACAGTTTATAGTCTGGATTAAAACTTATATTTTTCATCTCGATCAAAGGTACCCTAGGCATTTAATTATTTTAAACATTGAAACTAATTTGTAGTACTTTTGGGAAATTTATAAAAATATAGCCCATATTTATTTTTAACTAGCTTCCGCCCGCGACTACATCCGGATGGACATTTGAAAAAAAACAAAAAAAAACATACAGGCGAACATAAAAACAACCTCCTCTTTTTTTGAAGTCGGTTAAAACATCGGATCGCAGTAGATTGTGCTAGATTGTCAGTCTACCATGGTAGATTTACAATCTACCACAATATGCTTGCATCGGATCGCAGTAGATCTTGGTAGATTGTCAATCTACCATGGTAGACTGACAATCTAGCACAATCTACTGCAATCCGATGTTTTTAACCGATTTCAAAAAAAGAGGAGGTCCTCTGTTCGTCTGTATATTTGTTTTTATGAAAGCTGAACTGATTTGGATGAAATTTGGCAAACAGTTTATAGTCTGGATTAAAACTTATATTTTTCATCTCGATCAAAGGTACCCTAGGCATTTTAATTATTTTAAACATTGAAACTAATTTGTAGTACTTTTGGGAAATTTATAAAAATATAGCCCATATTTATTTTTAACTAGCTTCCGCCCGCGACTACATCCGGATGGACATTTGAAAAAAAACAAAAAAAAACATACAGACGAACATAAAAACAACCTCCTCTTTTTTTTGAAGTCGGTTAAAACATCGGATCGCAGTAGATCTTGGTAGATTGTCAATCTACCATGGTAGACTGACAATCTAGCACAATCTACTGCAATCCGATGTTTTTAACCGATTTCAAAAAAAGAGGAGGTCCTCTGTTCGTCTGTATATTTGTTTTTATGAAAGCTGAACTGATTTGGATGAAATTTGGCAAACAGTTTATAGTCTGGATTAAAACTTATATTTTTCATCTCGATCAAAGGTACCCTAGGCATTTTAATTATTTTAAACATTGAAACTAATTTGTAGTACTTTTGGGAAATTTATAAAAATATAGCCCATATTTATTTTTAACTAGCTTCCGCCCGCGACTACATCCGGATGGACATTTGAAAAAAAACAAAAAAAAACATACAGGCGAACATAAAAACAACCTCCTCTTTTTTTGAAGTCGGTTAAAACATCGGATCGCAGTAGATTGTGCTAGATTGTCAGTCTACCATGGTAGATTTACAATCTACCACAATATGCTTGCATCGGATCGCAGTAGATCTTGGTAGATTGTCAATCTACCATGGTAGACTGACAATCTAGCACAATCTACTGCAATCCGATGTTTTTAACCGACTTCAAAAAAAGGAGGAGGTTCTCTGTTCGTCTGTATATTTGTTTTTTATGAAAGCTGAACTGAATTGGATGAAATTTGGCAAACAGTTTATAGTCTGGATTAAAACTTATATTTTTCATCTCGATCAAAGGTACCCTAGGCATTTTAATTATTTTAAACATTGAAACTAATTTGTAGTACTTTTGGGAAATTTATAAAAATATAGCCCATATTTATTTTTAACTAGCTTCCGCCCGCGACTACATCCGGATGGACATTTGAAAAAAAACAAAAAAAAACATACAGACGAACAGAAAAACAACCTCCTCTTTTTTTGAAGTCGGTTAAAACATCGGATCGCAGTAGATCTTGGTAGATTGTCAATCTACCATGGTAGACTGACAATCTAGCACAATCTACTGCAATCCGATGTTTTTAACCGACTTCAAAAAAAGAGGAGGTCCTCTGTTCGTCTGTATATTTGTTTTTTATGAAAGCTGAACTGATTTGGATAAAATTTGGCAAACAGTTTATAGTCTGGATTAAAACTTATATTTTGTAGTACTTTTGGGAAATTTATAAAAATATAGCCCATATTTATTTTTAACTAGCTTCCGCCCGCGACTACATCCGGATGGACATTTGAAAAAAAACAAAAAAAACATACAGACGAACAGAAAAACAACCTCCTCTTTTTTTGAAGTCGGTTAAAACATCTGATCGCAGTAGATCTTGGTAGATTGTCAATCTACCATGGTAGACTGACAATCTAGCACAATCTACTGCAATCCGATGTTTTTAACCGACTTCAAAAAAAGAGGAGGTTCTCTGTTCGTCTGTATATTTGTTTTTTATGAAAGCTGAACTGATTTGGATGAAATTTGGCAAACAGTTTATAGTCTGGATTAAAACTTATATTTTGTAGTACTTTTGGGAAATTTATAAAAATATAGCCCATATTTATTTTTAACTAGCTTCCGCCCGCGACTACATCCGGATGGACATTTGAAAAAAAACAAAAAAAACATACAGACGAACAGAAAAACAACCTCCTCTTTTTTTGAAGTCGGTTAAAACATCTGATCGCAGTAGATCTTGGTAGATTGTCAATCTACCATGGTAGACTGACAATCTAGCACAATCTACTGCAATCCGATGTTTTTAACCGACTTCAAAAAAAGAGGAGGTTCTCTGTTCGTCTGTATATTTGTTTTTTATGAAAGCTGAACTGATTTGGATGAAATTTGGCAAACAGTTTATAGTCTGGATTAAAACTTATATTTTTCATCTCGATCAAAGGTACCCTAGGCATTTTAATTATTTTAAACATTGAAACTAATTTGTAGTACTTTTGGGAAATTTATAAAAATATAGCCCATATTTATTTTTAACTAGCTTCCGCCCGCGACTACATCCAGATGGACATTTGAAAAAAAAACAAAAATAAACGTACAGACGAACAGAAAAACAACCTCCTCTTTTTTTGAAGTCGGTTAAAACATCGGATCGCAGTAGATCTTGGTAGATTGTCAATCTACCATGGTAGACTGACAATCTAGCACAATCTACTGCAATCCGATGTTTTTAACCGACTTCAAAAAAAGAGGAGGTTCTCTGTTCGTCTGTATATTTGTTTTTTATGAAAGCTGAACTGATTTGGATGAAATTTGGCAAACAGTTTATAGTCTGGATTAAAAATTATATTTTTCATCTCGATCAAAGGTACCCTAGGCATTTTAATTATTTTAAACATTGAAACTAATTTGTAGTACATTTGGGAAATTTATAAAAAATAAAACCCATATTTATTTTAACTTTCTTTCCGGCCGTGAATTTATAAAAAATCGTATTAAAATTTATAATACGATATTACCAAGCTATGAACTGAGTGCCAAATTTCATCCAAATCAGTTCAGCTTCAGAAGGCTGAACTGATTTTGATGAAATTTTACACACCTGTACGTGTAAAATTAAATATTAATATTCATCTAACCCTAACTAATCAAGGCATAAAATGGGTGCTAGACAACAGATTTTACTAGGTACTTACTTACTTTTCGAAATAGATAGGTACTTATTATACGCAGACCGTCACAGAAATTAAAATTCATCATTTCAAATTACGTCCGGGAATCGAACCCAGGATCTCTTGCGCGGTAGACTGGCATGTTGAATACTGCACCACTCAGGTCATCAATCGATATCACGCGAAAATTAATGCAAAATGTTGGCAACCCTGCCAAAGACCACCGTGGATCGTGGTAGATTGTCAATCTACCAAGATCTACTGCGATCCAGATCTCGCTGGATTGACCGTGTAACGTCGCAAACCAACCGCATCAAATTCCATCAATCTGTGGTTTTGATCAGATTGAACCAGATTGACGTGTGTAATGGCTGCCTATAACTTATCTAGTTGCTACTAGAGATTAATTAATTTATAATTATCATTACCTTAGTTAAACCTTTTTCTGTTTTTCTTTTTTCTATTAAAAGTTATTGATTTCATAGCTCATCAGCTTGCTCAGTGTTATCTAGCTTTTGTAATCCTTTCTGCGGGAGGAGGCTGGTGACCTGTGGTACAGGTTTCTGCGAAACCTATTTCGGGCACCAGTCCTTCACAAATTTAGGTTATAAATGCTTTGATCTATGTACACATCCATCCATGTATTAAGTTTGTGAAGTGACGAATAAAAACATTTTATTATATTTTTATTATTATTATAATTTATGATGCTAGTAACGGCTTTAAATCACGAACTAGCGAAGTAATAGAACTGAATCACGAGAGCGTAGCGAGTAATTCTTATATAGACTACTGAGCAATTTAAAGGCGATATACAGACTAGTGAGTGATTTTACACGAGGCACGAGGCAGAACAAAACTTTGGTCTAGTGTTAAACATACCTACAACTTTTCATCTATAAAAGCGAGAAAAGTGTCGTAGGTAACAGTTATTTTCACGTGATTTTCCTGGGAAAAAGCTAAATTCAGCATTATAAACTTATTCCTACAACTCTTTTCGAATTAAACAACTATCTTCATTGCTAAACGATGAGTGCGTCCTAGACACGCACTCATTTTTTTGCAAATTTATTACAAAAATGTTCGAACAAACCTATGCTGAAAAAAAGGATATTCATAAAGTAGATTACCGTCGTTTTATTTTACATTACGCTGTGGTTAGTTTCTCATAATTGTTAATATCCCATCTTATTTATTTATTTACAATCATAAAACACAAATTTGTTACCTATTTTTATTTCACAATTTTTGCTTATTTTATATTTATTTCATAAACGTCCATCCTCTTTATTTCGAATTATTAACCTTTTTTTCGACAATCCTTGTTTAAAACTCCGTGGTATCCCTATCTGTGTATCAGTGGCGAAGGATCCATACAAGTCGATTCCCATCGGCTTACCTTTTAGAAATCCCACCCCACTTATTCACTATGCAGATCATAGCATTTTTGTAGAACGGCTTACCTTCGTCATAATTTCACCCCTCGCCACTGCTGTGTATTCTATTTTTTTATTTTTTTATCCATGTCCGACAGTATAAAGCTATCAATAATTTGATAACAAAGCAAAAGTACCAACGTTCTCGTGTTTGTTTTTACCCAATTTACGTCATTACTTTCAAAAGTCTCATCTCTTTTCTTTTTTCTTGGTGGAAATTGAAAAAGCACTTTGTCACACGCTCGCAGCAAAAATCAATTATGCTGCGATTTTTAACGCATCAAAAGCGCCCTTTTTGTGTTTTAGAGGTGAAAATAGAAGATTATACAAAAAGTGAAAAAAAGTGAATTTATTTCTAGGGACTAAGTTGGATCCCGAGAGTAGCGAAGGATTCTAAAGTAGAATACTGAGCGAAGCGAGGGATACAAAGGACCGAGCTGATTTTTTTTTCACGAGTTGTGTACTCTACTATTTTTACCATCGACTGCGAGAAAACAATTAGCGGTACACCTATCTATCTATAATAAAATCGTAAACCCAAAAAAGTCTGTACATTGAATGTATTCGAAAAAAACCAACCAGGGGGGCTACTCAAATGGCCACTTTTCCATTCGTTCGCTAACTTTAATCTTAAAAATAAGCAATTAATGATCAAGTCAAACGTCGCAAGTTTATGTAAATCACAGACATTGTCGTATTGTATGGAATCGACAAGCCTACGACACGTTATTTTGGTGTTTATGGCTTATTTTTAATTTTTAAGTTAGCGAACGGATAGAAAAGTGGCCGTTTGAGTAGCCCCGCCAGGGTGACTTAAAATCATTAACTGAACATGTTAGAACAGTTTCTAAATTTCTTGTCTGCCTCTCTGTCTGTTCAAAAATCACGCAAAAACCACTGAACGGATTTTGACGAAACCTTGTACAGTGTATATCCCAGGCTGTTAACTAAAAACATAAAAATCTGGAAAAGTGAAATCGGAACCAGCAACAAAAACCTTTGGTACAGTACGAAATTAGCATGTTTCAGAACCAGCAAAGTTGATCTTTGTCGCAGTATATTTTTCATACCATAGAGAGCTCAACGTATTTTAGCAAATCAGATATCTATTAATCCAGCAGAGTTGATCTTTGTCGCAGTATATTTTTCATATCATAGAGAGCTCAACGTATTTTAGCAAATCAGATATCTATTAAACCAGCAGAGTTGATCTTTGTCGCAGTAAATTTTACATTTCATAGATGGCTCAACGTATTTTTGGAAACTGTCAAATGCTATTTACTATAGAAGTAACATTAAAAAAAAATTCAGGTCAATGAGAAGTAATAATACTGACGATTATTTTTAATTACTGATGATGATGATGATGATAGGTATCTGAAAACTTAAAAAGGAAATTATTCTGTTATTAAAACTGATGTCTTTTTTTATTTTCAAATTTCTTTGGTCCACATCCCTTACATGCTCAAATACCTAGAGTATGTTCAGAGTCATTTGTAATGCATTTTGATCGATTTAGTCGTATTCAATCTAAGTAATCGTGATATTTCGGAATTGTGAAATTTTTTGACGTTTTCTAATAATTTGTTAGACCAAGTAGTGAAAATGTTACTGTGTTAATATATTCGCAATCTACTCACAAAGCCCTTTCATTTGATATTACCACATGGTATGAAAAAAAATCTTTGCACTGAAAACTTTATGAGGTCACCGTTTCTACCCCCACGGAGAAACGGTGACCTCAGAAAGTTTTCGTGAGTAGATTGCGAATATATTAACACAGTAACATTTTCACTACTTGGTCTAACAAATTATTAGAAAACGTCGAAAAATTTCACAATTTTACGCTTGTCATCTTATTTATTTGTGATCAGAATATCGTACTAAATGCATCGATACCACATTTTCATATTTCCGAGATGACTTCTACGAAAAGTGTTTTCTAAGCGTCTTTTTTTAAGATGAACGCCGCTCTACTACGTGTATCCCATCAATCAATCAATCAATTTAAGAGTTTTATATGTATAGATTTTTGGGATGCCAAATTACAGCGACGTACAAACGGAAAGACGGACATAAAGAAACTATAAGGGTTCTTTGATGGCCTGACTTCGGAACCCTAAAAAAACTTTAACAGGGTTTTCAGCATAACGTTATTTTTATCTTTCAGGGTTACCGCAGATCCTTCATCCCTTAAATACATTAAGATCGTCAGATTTTTCTTGAAGACTATCGGTGGCTGGCCGAATAAGTTAAACTCTGGTTGGAGATATTGGTATCTTCGTTACATAATAATCGAAGCCCTTGTAGCTTTACTGGGACAATTCCTCTTTATAATCGTAAAGTTTCATTCACTTTCATTTTTTGCTCTCGGCGATAAGATATTGAACGTTATGCTTACAACTTTGGGATCGGTAAGTGCAGACGTCTTCGTACTAGGTTCTTATATCTGCTGAGAAAATTGATTGTGTCGATGTCCAAATAGCCATCCATGGCTTGAGCAAAGACTCGGTCCAGAATAAAGTACCTGAATTGATTTATTGGTTTATGATTTAAACCGGGGGTTCCTTATCTTTTTTACACAGCGACTAGTGATGTACAAAACTCGAGTCGTCGAGTTCTACTTTTGAAGACTCGAGTCGGATTGTCAGGACTTGGTGAGTTCGGTAGGCTCGTAAGCCCGAGCCTAGCCGAGAAACGAGCTCTCTAAGCCACGCCTCGAGGCTCAAAAGAGTTCAAGCCTTTAAAATAACTCGAACCTATCAAAAGAGCTCGAGCCTTCAAAAAAGCTCGAGTCCTAAAATGAACGCGGGCTTCATGAAAAGCTTAGAGTTTATGTTTATGTCTTTAATATCTCCATAAATAACAATATTTACTATAGATATTATTATTTACGGAGATATTTAAGCCGAGCGTATCGAGCTCACAGAGCCCTGAAAATCTGACTCTAGTCTCCAAAATTAGAACTCAAAAATGTATGTCTTATGTTATAAAGATCACCGAAGATGCTTAATAAATTGTGCTTTAGCACTACTTATTCTCATTAATCAGCAGCCCATCAAACTAGTGCGCCGAAAAAGACTCGAGCCGTGAAAAAGCCTCGAAATCGGCTGAGCTCTGAAAAAGGCTCGAGCTCTGAAAAAGACTCCCGAGTCGTCGAGCTTCATACAAACGAGGCGAGCCCTGTAAAACGACTCCGTGCTCTAGACAAAAGGACTCGGAGGACTCGAGTCTTGTACATCACTAACTGCGACTCTATTTACATATTGTTTTTATTGCGACTCCCTTGTAAAAGAAGATACCCACGTGTAGTTTTTGAATAACATACGATTGAACATAATGTTGATTTGTAACTTTGTTGCAATCAACTTTGTACGAAACTAAAAAGTGAGAAGTTAAAAATTTTACTAATAAGTTAAATAACAACAAGTTGTCATTACAACAATAAATAACTTGTTGTTATTTGACTTTATAGTTTTTTTTTGGCAGGGCACTCGCGTTGTTGTATTGTTATCACAACAATAAAAAACTTGTTGTTATTTAACTTTTTTGTTCATTTTTAGCAGGGCAGTCGTGTTTTTATTGTTTTAAATTTATAAATTTTTCTTTTGTTTTTTCTAGTACATCATTCATCTTAACCTTAGAGCAATGTGGCTTCCGTACCGGATGGAAGCCACATTGCTCTAAGAACTTAATAAATAACAGTTAACATCAGCAATAACGGGTTATTGTTAACTCGCTACTTGTAAACTCGTCCCGTTGACGTGAAAAGTTTCGTACATTGAAAGTAAACTCGCCACTCATAAAAAATGTATGTGTAAATTCGTCACAGGTAGATACGTGTTATTGTAAACTTGCCACATTTATCGATTTATTATCATATTTGCAAGAAGTACCATTAGCAAAAAAGTCGGCCGCATATAAATATTTCGAAGTAATAATTTTGACCACTCTAAGATGCATGGATGGAAGGATGGATCCGTTTTCTGAAAGGAGCGTAGAGTGAGATCTTCAGATTTATGTGAGCCTGGTACCTACTTTAAATTCATAATAATCATTTTAGCATGTTTTAATTAGGTTGCTTTATCGATTGCTTGTTTCTCCACAAAGTTTGCAAACAATTTTATAATAGCTTCCCGATGAGCTAGAGACTTAAAGCTTTGAACATAGATCAGAACTGAAAGGCAATGCATTTTATGGTGTCATTAAGATGATGGAGCCGAAAGAAGGCCACAAGAACTCTATGATTAGACCATACATCCCCATCGTGTTTGGGCTCCTTGGAATCATCTTAAGAAGTACTCTGATGGGAGGAGAGGTTCAGGGTCTCATGATGAAGCCGGTGGGCCATGCCATAGGAACTCAATATCGAAACCGTGCAACCCCATCGAGTTTGGGCTTATTTGAATCGTCTTGACTAGTACTTTGTGAGGAAATAGTTTCCAGGGTCTGATGATGGACCCGGAAGAAGGACACAGAAACTTTTTTAATAAAATTATGCAACCCCATCGAGTTTGAGCTTGTTTGATGCGTCTTGACGAGTGCTCCGAGTGGAGGTGGTATACTTTTAGTTTTAGCTCGTAACTAAAAAGCAGAAAATAATAATTGTTTATGATTTAGTTTTTTATTATATTCATAAAAAACCGGCCAAGTGCGAGTCGGACTCGCGCACGAAGGGTTCCGTACCAAAAAACGGCAAAAAATCACGTTTGTTGTAGGGGAGCCCCCCTTAAATATTTATTTTATTCTGTGTTTAGTATTTTTTATTATAGCAGCAATAGAAATACATCATCTGTGACAATTTCAACTGTCTAGCTATCACGGTTTATGAGATACAGCCTGGTGACAGACAGACAGACTGACGGGCAGTGGAGGCTTAGTAATAGGGTCCCTACCTTTTTACCCTTTGGGTACGGAACCCTAAAAATCGATGGGTCTTCCTGTGACAACTTTTTTCTCATTAGTTGAGTGAGATGGACCATGGGCTATATTCTACAAAACTCTTGTTGATTTTTCGTAGTCCATACGAAAAAACTTTGGTGGCAAGTTTACAATAGAGTAAAATAATTAAAAGCAAATTTATTTTTCAAATGCGATCGGTAGCGAGTTTACACATATTTTTTTTTTTGCCGTTTTTCTGATGACGTGTAAGTGTGGTGGCAAGTTTAGAATAACTTCAATAAACAACAGTTACAAAAACATTGAACAACACTTAATCCAAAGACAGACGTACACACAGAAATACTTGCGATGCAAATACTAGTTTATGATAAACAAGATTGGTAAGAAAGTTCTTAAAACGAATTGAAGTTATTGAACGTTAATTCATTGTTAAGGTTCTTAAGGTTCGTTGTTATTCGTATTCAATACATTCGTGAGAAAATATTATATTTACCTGACTACTGAAATAAACATAATATGTGAAAACAAACCATGGCGTGCGGTAAAATCAACTTTCCGCACGCTGTATTAAACCGTAAACAAAAATGCACACAGCGTGCGGTAAAATCAACATTCTGCACGCTGTAGACTGTCATCTAAATCACACATTTTCCAGCAACTGTATTGAAAAATGTGTAGCTTGATTTAGAGGTGTTTCATGATTAATGTTCAAAAGCAGACCATAAAAGGCCATGGCTCTGGGCAAAAACATTTTCATGCATCTACCTATTCTATTGAAAATATTTCATGGTAATTATACTTAGTTATTATGTTTCAGCACCGAGTTGCTTTACCTATACTCAAAAAGTACGGAATCATCATAAACAACTTTATGACGAAATTTCATTTAAGCAATTTCATACATAAGGGAGAATATAACAAAGAGGTATGTATCAAATTCTACCTTTTAAGTAAAACAATTTTAGGTAATTTTATAGATGTCTTTTTAAAAAAACAGGATCTAGTATATTAAACATATGAAACTCTCTAAAAATAAAAAAATAAAAGATATAAATATTGAAATGTGAATTTTCGAATGATCCTTTCTTTCCTCTCTGTACCAGAAAAATAAATAACCTATACTAAGTAAGTACTTACCGTCATGACAACATCAGGGGAAAATAAAGAAACAACATGATGTACAGTAAATACCAAAATAACAGTTTAATTGCTTTCTTATTTGCATCTATATAATAATAAAAAAATATACTTGCATAGAGACGGTCAACTGCTGAAGCTGAAATTCACAGTGAGATACAAGATAATATTTATGTGCACCGACTCCGTCAGTATTATATTAGTAAGGGGTGAAATCTTAAAACTAACCAAATTAGAGTAAGGTTGGTTTTCTTTGGATAGAGGAGTGCCTGTCCGTAAGACATCAGACGTGATATATTGAATATTAATTAGCTTTAGAATAACTGCCTAGTTATAAATACTGAAAACTAAAAGTTGGCGATGGTCACTGCATCCCGTGATAGCAAGTTATTTTTTTCAACGGTTAGTTAGTTGGTTATAATTGGATTAGCTAATGGGTACCTAGACGAAATAGCGCAGCCAGCGACAGCAGCTCTCAGCGAAGGGATGGGCCAGATTAGGTGGAATGTTCAGATAGTGAACATTGAAAACAAGTCGCCTGCGAAATTAATGAGGTCCGGGGATATCGGGACTCTTCCTCCCAGTCTTCGCCTACTGTGGGAATCGTGGCCCCATATAAGATCTTCACCTGCGTGGTGGGCCGTGGGAACAGAACAATTGTTTATCTACGGCATCTAAAAAAATACCACACAGATAAAATTTAAATACTTAATACCGAAAGTTGTTATGAATTTTGAAAAAAAGTATTTTTTATATAAAGTGTACGTTATTCGTAGTAATAAAATGAAAAACGGCTTCTATTCATTTAAAAATTTAATGGTTGTTTTACTTTACATATAAAAAACTAATATATTTTTTTAATTCTCATGCCACTTGTAACAAAAACTTAAGATTTTTTCTAAAAAACGTTAAACTTGATATCAATATCAAAAGAATATAAAATATGCCACGTGGTTCTCTTTGAATACTGCCCGATGAGAGCCACGGAGCAAAGAAAATTAAATATAAGGAGTAAACAAAAATAAATAAAAGATGGTATGGGTTTAATGGTCTATATTGTTAAAATTTGGTTTACACCTTACATAAGAAAAATTCCAAAATACTAGCTTAGCGATAGGGGTCGCTTTACATGGGTACGATTTGGTTGGTGTGCGTTGGGCCGCAAAAGGTAAAAGTTACAGTTCTACGTCAAGAAACCGAGCCCTACATGGAGATACCACGGTTCACTAAAAGAGCTAAATTGTAGTGAAAGTTACACCGACCTCATGTGTCCGATATGATGACAACTTCTAGTTATTAATGCTCCTGTGAGTCTTGAATGAAATTAGGACTCGGTGGACAGCAATTCGTTCAGGCCGGTGACGTGGCCGTGGATGGACACCGTCCCAAAGTAGGGTATTCTCATAAAACGATGAGTCGAATAAAATTAACTTCCCATAGCTGTAACAAAATATGTATGATTAGCAAACTGGAAAACCGACCACGAACACGTTGTGCTATGCGGCATGGCGGCGTGGCGTGGGAAATAATATTTCCAAGATTCTTACCAGGTTTTCGCTGAACAGAATCCTGTTTAGCGGGTGTTCAAACCGCCTGCTCCCACCACCCGTTTGAAACTTTGCCTGGCCGAACTCAACCACAGTAAGTAAAATTGGGGAATCTGGCACACCCTCAAACCAGTGACCAGTGGTTCTACCTGTAATAAGAACAACCTCAAAAAAAATGTTCCTGGCGTCTTGCGACATCTGCATTAAACAGATAAAACTGCACTTACCTCAGTAACGTTTTCTGACTATAAATTATTATGCGAGCGACTCTCGCCGCGTTAAATAAAATAACCAAATGGAATCTCGTTCATCACAACTGTCATCTTTCTTTTCTGAAAATCTGAAAACTTGCTTGGTGTTGCCCTTGCTCGTTTTGAAACTTCTTCCAAAACGTTCCGTTTTCCCAAATCCTACCATAACTTGAAATTAAAAATTGACCAAATATTTTTGTAAATAAAAATTTAACCTACATAAACAAATACCTGTGTTTTGTCGACTATAAATCTTTTGGACAAAACACAAAGAACTGTCACTCGACGCTTCAATCAGCAAAAAGGTGTTTGTGCATAACTTCATTAAAAGTGTCAGATAGAAGAATGTGACGCGAAATGGCAACACCGCGGCACCAAAATCAGCCTTCCTATTGGGCGTTGTTGCTATTCGTCGAAATCAAGAATCTTATATTCGTATTGGTCGAAATCATGACACGCCGCACGCGCCATTTTCTATCGTCAAATTCTCTGCAAAACTGAAGCGAATATTGAGAGACTTTGTTCTGTTTTCCAATGTTTATTCATTTCAAAACCTTATTCAAATACTAAAAAATTCGAAAAGACATTTATTAAAGTTGCGGCTGCTACACACATCCGCCAATGACGTTAAGGGGGAGGTGCCAATTTCTGTAAGGTACTGAAAACTACCATTGCGCTTCCGCGCCAAAATTTAAACTTGGGAATTGTCAGAACACAACGTTACAATACCCCCTCTCCTGAAAAAAAGGCGCTGCCCTCAGCGTCCTCACTACAAATCCTACTACTAACACAAACCTAGAAAAAAAATCTATTGAATGCTACGATTCAACGAACCATGTCGACCGACAACCCAAAAAAAAAATATATATATATACCCTGGACGTACAACCCGTCACCCTAGTGACATCACATTTGACGACACAGGACTTCCACTTAACGAGACAAAACACAAAACAACACCGCACAAACAAAACATTTACAACTCAAAACCAAGTTGTAAACCAAACAAGGAGACGAAACTACGCTCCTAAAAAAATTGTAGCATTCACCAAATACGCAAATGCCTACAGTTGTTGTGACTGTACAACAACTAAATATTCAAGATTAAAAAAAAAATTGTGACATAAATTTCAGTCACCCAAATAGCAGAAAAAAACATGCCGGTTTCTTCCATAACGAGTCGTTTCAAAATTGGAGTATGAATTGGAAAAAAAAATATAAGTTTCACTACCTGCCAAACAGCAAAAATAAAAAAAATATCAAGATTTACCCGAATCTACACCTAGGTAAAAAAATAGATTCGAAACTCGTAACAAAAAGTGAATTCTAACTCATTAGAGATTGAACCACACAAAAAAACTAAACCAGTCCTCCATCTACCTATAGCTTGGCTACCGGCAATTCCCTGCTCTTTCACACCCAAATTCCTCCGCATGCAATCGTCATTCATTCGTTCATCACCATTTGTCCTTTCATACCTCACCATGCAAACCAAAAGTGTTACAGTGAAAATAACTGTAAACACCACACACAGACATACGCTTCGTGTGCCAAATTTCGTGTATTTGACACACTACTAGAGAAGATGTAATAAGTGCCCTAAGCTTTTAAATCCTTAATGTGCCAAGAACCTATAGATTGACCATCAGAAACCCTTTCCAAATCATACACCAAAGGCGATAAAACTTTTTTGACCCTACATTTCTCAAATTTAGGTGCCAACTTTGCCATTTTAAATTTTTGCGCATCACTCTGAGTAAATGTTCTCTTCCACACAACATCACCTACAGAAAATTTAGCCTCTCTTCTTCTTAAGTTATAGTGAGTGGTGTTCTCAGCATGGGCTTTTAATAAATGCTCGCGTACCTCTTTGAAAATGGTCTTTAAATTGTGAAATTCACCGGCGTATTCGTCCCTAGGTGCCCCACGTTGGGCGCCATTTGCCACGTGGTTCTCTTTGAATACTGCCCGATGAGAGCCACGGAGCAAAGAAAATTAAATATAAGGAGTAAACAAAAATAAATAAAAGATGGTATGGGTTTAATGGTCTATATTGTTAAAATTTGGTTTACACCTTACATAAGAAAAATTCCAAAATACTAGCTTAGCGATAGGGGTCGCTTTACATGGGTACGATTTGGTTGGTGTGCGTTGGGCCGCAAAAGGTAAAAGTTACAGTTCTACGTCAAGAAACCGAGCCCTACATGGAGATACCACGGTTCACTAAAAGAGCTAAATTGTAGTGAAAGTTACACCGACCTCATGTGTCCGATATGATGACAACTTCTAGTTATTAATGCTCCTGTGAGTCTTGAATGAAATTAGGACTCGGTGGACAGCAATTCGTTCAGGCCGGTGACGTGGCCGTGGATGGACACCGTCCCAAAGTAGGGTATTCTCATAAAACGATGAGTCGAATAAAATTAACTTCCCATAGCTGTAACAAAATATGTATGATTAGCAAACTGGAAAACCGACCACGAACACGTTGTGCTATGCGGCATGGCGGCGTGGCGTGGGAAATAATATTTCCAAGATTCTTACCAGGTTTTCGCTGAACAGAATCCTGTTTAGCGGGTGTTCAAACCGCCTGCTCCCACCACCCGTTTGAAACTTTGCCTGGCCGAACTCAACCACAGTAAGTAAAATTGGGGAATCTGGCACACCCTCAAACCAGTGACCAGTGGTTCTACCTGTAATAAGAACAACCTCAAAAAAAATGTTCCTGGCGTCTTGCGACATCTGCATTAAACAGATAAAACTGCACTTACCTCAGTAACGTTTTCTGACTATAAATTATTATGCGAGCGACTCTCGCCGCGTTAAATAAAATAACCAAATGGAATCTCGTTCATCACAACTGTCATCTTTCTTTTCTGAAAATCTGAAAACTTGCTTGGTGTTGCCCTTGCTCGTTTTGAAACTTCTTCCAAAACGTTCCGTTTTCCCAAATCCTACCATAACTTGAAATTAAAAATTGACCAAATATTTTTGTAAATAAAAATTTAACCTACATAAACAAATACCTGTGTTTTGTCGACTATAAATCTTTTGGACAAAACACAAAGAACTGTCACTCGACGCTTCAATCAGCAAAAAGGTGTTTGTGCATAACTTCATTAAAAGTGTCAGATAGAAGAATGTGACGCGAAATGGCAACACCGCGGCACCAAAATCAGCCTTCCTATTGGGCGTTGTTGCTATTCGTCGAAATCAAGAATCTTATATTCGTATTGGTCGAAATCATGACACGCCGCACGCGCCATTTTCTATCGTCAAATTCTCTGCAAAACTGAAGCGAATATTGAGAGACTTTGTTCTGTTTTCCAATGTTTATTCATTTCAAAACCTTATTCAAATACTAAAAAATTCGAAAAGACATTTATTAAAGTTGCGGCTGCTACACACATCCGCCAATGACGTTAAGGGGGAGGTGCCAATTTCTGTAAGGTACTGAAAACTACCATTGCGCTTCCGCGCCAAAATTTAAACTTGGGAATTGTCAGAACACAACGTTACAAATAGTCTTTTAGGTAATACCATAAATACGGGTTTTTCTAATTCAAATCACTTATCTGATGTGGTGCTGTTTTTGGCAGTTCGTTTTCGTTACTTAGGTACTAAAAAATATTTTATTTCAGTTATTTGTTTCATAACAAGTATTACAAATTGAATGAACATCTTCTACGTCTACGTCTTTTTGTATTTCTGATATTTTTTTTGTGCCTCTGGCATGGTGCTACACCTGTCCTCAACCGCTACTGAGCTCTCCATACCTTCTTCTTATGCGGAATCAGTTTCATTCCGAATAATCCTTCCAGCGATGTCGGTTACTTTAGTTCTCCTACGGAACTCCTCATTTCTAATTCGATCACGCAGGGAAACTCCGAGCATGACTCTCTCAATTGCACGCTGGGTGACCCTGGAGCCTCCTTATGAGACTCATAGTGATCTTCTTCTAATTCACTATCTTGATTTTGAAGTATTTCTTCTATGATTTCATCCATTTTCATAATAAAAAAAATCACAAATCTCGTGCCTTTCACGACCTTCTGGTACATTGAAAGTGACAGGTATTTTTTCGATATCGCTTTTTTTTCTCGAGAAATAGATGATTTAGAAAGAAATCACCCCGAAATAATGCGTAATTTTTTGATATTTTTGCAATTTACGAAAAAAGTTTACGATTTTTCTAAATTCCTTTTCACCACTTTCTAACCCTCGCCAAGATACATCTTTTGAGACAATTTCCATTGACGTAGCTCTAAAACTCACGATACCAGGGGGGTGATTTTGTAATTTTGTTGCAATCAACTCTGACAGAAATCGCAGTTACATTGCTGCTTTAGTTAGAACCAATGTGACAACTATCTTACTTAAAGCACCAATGCAACCGCGCTTTCAATCGATTTCAATCGAGAATTGTTAGCAACAGCTTTACGTAATCAAGGTACAGGGCGATGTCGATGTCGCACTCTGAGCAAAATACAGGAGAAAATGTTTTTTCTTTTTCGATGTCAATCAACAAAATATCAGGAGATAAATGCAGTAAATTATTTAGTACATGAACGTCGCTATCGGGTAAAAAATGCCCATATCCACTTTCTACGTCCATAGCTTCCAACCAAGAGGCGCCAACTGGTCAGAGTGGGGTGAGCGTATTCCTTACTCTTCTAGAGGAATCAACTGAGAACAACAGTCTAAAAAACTGAGAACGTCACGAGATACGATATAATTTTAGACCTGGTATTTTTTACCCAGTAGTGCCTATCGCCGGGTTAAAAAGTAAAACGTGTTAACCATGATAACAAATATAAGGTGGAACCAAATGATGTGATGATACTGAAACAGGTGATAGTTTTGCTTACACTGTACAACTTTCTCCAATTTTGTATGAGAGTATGAACAAATATTTCGTTTTTCGACCTAACTTTTTTCAAGGAATATAATTAAAGTATGTTCCTTGAAGAAAGTTGTTCTGTTTAAGTGAACAACTTGACCTGAACATCACAATAGACAATTAGACAACATTGAAAATATACTACAAATTATGGTCATCCTAACAGATAATGGCGTAAAAAAACATATTCAACTATTATATGGACTAAATTAAGTTTATTAATTGATTAATTTCACCTAGAAAAATGCAATAATTTTTGAATTTATTTCTGTGGCGAAAACGCTCTTAGATGACTGATGACGTCACATGCCTGTAAATCTTGGACGAATTGATTCGTCCAAGCTGTAAATAAATATGGCTTCAGGCATTTGACACGACCATAGAGTAGGATCCGCGATTGATAAGCTGGACCGCCTTCTAAATAACGCTATTCGTTTCGTCTTTTGCCTTCGCAAGTTTGATCACGTTTTTTCGTATCGGTCTCAGCTTAAATGGCTCCCCATACGTCAGCGCAGACAGCAAAGATTGCTCTGCACTCTCTATTCTATCTTAAATAGTTCCCACTCTCCCGATTATCTTAAATGCAAGTTTCAATTTCTCTGCGACTCTCATGATCGCCAACTTCGTTCTACCAATTCTCTCACTCTCTCCACTCCTCTGTTTCGTTCCGGGTATATGTCCGAATCTTTCACTCTCCATGCTTTGCGTCTCTGGAACGGTCTTCCTAAAGCTATCAGGAGATCACCCAGCAAGTTATCCTTTAAAAAGAAGGTTCACGCTTTTCTTTTAGAAGACTTATAATGAGCATAATGTGAAAATCATCATCATCAATTTTGCTTTACTTTTTATTATATAATTATTCTGATTTGTTGTAATAGGTATATATATATATATATATATATATATAATATGTAGGTATATATTGTATTTATCATACTGTATGTATTTTATTATATACTATTAAATGTACCGCTTTCGTGCCTATCTGTTCCCTAAGGGTTGACTGGGAGAGAATGCTTTTAGCATTAAGTCCGCCTTTTGTACATTCATTTATTGTAGTACAATAAAGTGATTAAATAAAAAATAAATAAAAAATAAATTGATGGCTGTCAAATGGCTATGGATATTACAATGTTTACAGGCCTGTGACGTCAACAAGTCACGTGTCCAGCGCCATAGCGTTTTTGGTGCGGTTTTAAAATTTCAAACTTCAACATTGTTTTTTTTATGAAATACATTGATATTTCCTGAAATATCAATGTGGTGCGCTTATTACGTAATGAGGAATAATTTAAAATGGTTTTTCAAAATTTGACAAATAGTCTATTGAGACTATTTTATTTTTATCCAGAACGGGATAATGCTTGTCCTACTCCTTCACCTCAAAGGCCGAAAGTGTAAGGCCCTTCTCTCACGAAGCTATTCAAATGCTATGCGGCTGAGATGCAAACCACGATCGCCTACTGGTATGCTACTCGTTTCCGCACATGGTGCTACGCAAATGAGACTATTTTATATCATTTGAAGAACAACATTCGAACGATTTTCCACCTCCTGAACGAAATTAATATTAAAAAATGCAACACGTATACGACTCGGGTAGCAGGCGACCAGCAAGACGGTAGCGTGCGACTGATATCAAACGTGTCGTCGACGCGTCTCGTCGTGTGCGTAACTCGCTGAATATGTATGGCGGCTACTCACAAGCGACGCGTGGAATAGAGTTGCTTCGTGAGAGAAAGGCCTAAGCGCACTACACCCGGAATCCTCACCACAGAGGAACTGGCTCTTACCTTTACCTAACTGCCAGAACACAATTTTATTATTTGTGTTTTGGCGTTAGACTTATTTAAGATGGTAGTAGCTAGCCAAGTGAACTCATAATAAGCCCTACCACTACCAGTACCATCAACCAAACCGAGCATATGTGTAAATGTACCCCCCTCCTGGGAATCGAAACCCTGGATTCCTGCGTCTTACACTGGTGGACGAACCACCAAACCACAGAGGTGGTTAAATTTTTTAAACACCACACAGTGAAAATACTGGGGCCCTATTTTTGAATCGCTCGTCTGGCGTAGAGCGCTCGTTTCTACTGATTTTCGTTCGACAAATCTACTCAAATGTATGGGATGTCGAACGAAAATCAGTAGAAAAGAGCGCTCGACGCCAGCCGAGCGATTCAAAAATAGGGCCCCAGTATTTTCACTTAAACTTTTCCTTTTCAGATAAATGACAAAATAAATAAACTATCGCACTATTTCATTATGTTTATGAGTATGTCTATGATGATTGGCATGACCTTATTCTGTCTTGCTCCAATGTACAACAATTATCAGCATGGAATTACTTCAAGAAATCAAAATGTACCAGACAATTACACCGTTCAATTCGCCGTTACTTATTTATTCCCATATTTTAACCCCTATAACCATTATAATTTTGTAACATATACCAACTTTTGGTTAGGTTATGTCTGCACAGTGGGAATATGTGTGAATGACATGCTTTTATCCTTAATGGTGTTTCAAATAATAGGTCACATAAAAACGCTAAAGCACAATTTAGACCAATTGAAAAAACCAACAACTCAGATGGCACAAATACGAAGCCCAAAAAACCAAACTGTTTTAAACGTGTACGTTGAAAACTTTAGTCCTCAAGAGAATGAGCAGATTAATTTGAAGATTATAGAGTGTGTTGAACATCATAAATTAATTGTCAGGTAAGTGCTATTTAAAATCTGGCTTTAAATATCTATCTTGTGAGATTAGGTAGTAAAATAAAATGTTTATAGACCTGTAAAGGTAAAAAACAATTTGAAAATCCTACAGATCCTGTACCGAGAAAAAGCTGCAAGAAAGACAAAATTTTATATAAAAATATTTATGTACATGTTAGGCTCAAATAGTGTAGATAAAGCGATTTTTTGTATATGAAGACCCCAACATTAAATCCTCAGTCGATGAAACTTTGCGGGGATGTAATTTAGTATGAAACAAAACCTTTGTAAAAATATCCAAAAACAAAAAAACTATTAGGATTATTTAAAAAAATATTTTTCATTTATTCGGCTCGTAAGTCAAATAGGTAGACGGTATCAATGCGCCAAATTCCTCTTTTGTCTTATTGAACACTGACCCTGGAGAAATTAATGAAATCCTTTCCAGTTTGGACTCAAATAGTGCCCCTGAGTTCAACTGAGTTTGTTAAAAGGGCTAAAGATTTCCTGATTCCACTAATGAGTCGTTTAGCTAAACTGTGCTTTGAGACTGAGATATTTCCTTCGAAACGATCTGTAATTACACCGGTGCACAAGAGTGGGGACAGAAGTGACGTGAAAAATTTAATACCTATATTAGTACTTCCCTGTTTCGCAAAAATACTGGAAAAGCTTTTGAATATGAGATTTGTCAGTTATTTAATAAAATATAATTTACTCTCGAACTCTCAATACGGTTTTAGAAAGGGTCTATCAACGCAGGATGCAGTTACAGATTTATGTAACACTAGCGGCCGCCCGCGGTTTTACCCGCGTGGTTCCCGTTTCCATGGGAACATCAGGATAAAAAGCATTCTTTGTTTTAATCTAGGCTATCTACTATCTGTGTGCCAAATTTCAACCAAATCCGTTACGTAGTTTTTGCGTGATTTAGGAACAAACATCCAATAAACCACAAACTTTCACATTTATAATATTAGTACGAAGTACTATAATAAATGTTTCACTGTGTTTATAGAACTTAAAAAAGCCTTTGATACCGTTTCTGTCCCTGTGTGCAGGATTGAGAAAATCGAAATAAGAGGGATAGCTCTGTCTCTCTTCGAAAATTACCAACAAGAAAGGATTCAGGTAGTGAAAATTGGCAGTTAGTATAGCGATGTGGAAAATACTGCATTCAGTGTCCCCCAAGGAAGAGTCCTGGGCCCCACGCTTTTCCTGGTTAACACCATTAAGCTTTGTAAGCTTGCAATTGACAGTGGTCATATATTTTCCTACGCAGACGATACCGCTGTTGTATTTTCTGGCCCTAGTTGGGATGATGTACAAACAGTTCCCGAATTGCGTTTGGCTGGAATAGCTGAGTGGTTGAATGTAAATTTATTAACTCTCAATACATCAAAAATTAACTTCATTTGTTTTGCTCCCAGTCAGAGATCCTAGCCAAGATCTGAATTTCAAATTGAAATACATCGCTGTAGTAACATCCAAAATATAAACTGTGATTGTCATAAAATTGAAAAACTTGAGTCTCTTAAATATGTTATCGTTAACTAAAGCCTGTCCTGGCACAGCCATATAGAACTAGTTATAGGTAGGGTAGGAAAATTGAAGTGGATCTTTAAGACGCTGACATGTTATGTCAGATACACTACTTAAACGAATCTGTATGGCCTTAGCGCAATTTATAATTATTTATTGCATCCCTGTATGGGATGGAGCCACTAAGACGAAGCTTCTTGAACTTGAAAGGTCACAAAAGTCACTTCTTTAAATAATGTACTCTAAACCTTGGAAATTCTCTACAGAAAAACTTTACGAAATTAGTGATCTGCTTACAGTAAGAAAGTTATCTTCAATATTATTCTAATTATCCCGTCTTCATCTCCCAAGATTTAATTTGTTACAAAGTAGTAGCTCTGCTATACGCTCGCACTATATCGCACGTCTTCAGCGCTATAGGAAGGAAAAAGAAAGCAATAGCTACCCCCTCTCTGCCTCCGACCAGCGCTGCCCGCCGCCGCGTCAATCAACCTCATTCTTTGTTGCGCGCGCGCGCAAGACGCACGTCGGTCATCACAAAAATATTACTTTTTTGTTTAACTATAGTCTTAAAATCAGTGAAATTATAAACGTGAATTAATTCATGAAAACGGTAAAATACCGTCACTATGCAAGTGATACGAATGTTGAAGGTAGACTCACAATTTATCTTTTCTCTTAGTGATGAAAAGTATGCAAGTTATTCACAAAGGCAAACTGCCTTATATTTGCCTCGAGTCAATACGAGATATTGACCAATGGTACATCTTTCCCGAGCCAATACGTGATATTGGCCAGTGAATTTTTTTTCCCGAGTCAATACGAGATATTGACCAGTGATACTTTTATGCGTTAATACGAGATATTAAACATCATTTTACAACAAACTGCCGAATACTTGCCTCGAGTCGATACGACCTGCTTTTGTGAGTTAATGTCTTAATAACGAATCCTTCGTATATTATGATTGAACTCAACTTACAGGTAAGTTTGTTTAATCATTATTAACCGCTTCATATTTTACAAAATATGAATAGATTTGCTGGTGTTAACTGCAAAATATTTGCTTTGAGTCAATACGATATACTTGCTTTTATGAGATATTTTTTCCCGAGTCAATACGTGATATTGACCAGTGATAAGTACTATAATGAGCTAATACGAGATATTAGCCGTAATTTTATAAAACATATATACCTAGATTTGCTGACGTAAACTGCAGATTATTTACTTTAAGTCAATACGAGATACTTCTATGTGTTAATACGAGATATTAACCGTTATTTTACAAATATTAATAAGATATTTGCTATCAAAAATGAAGGCCTAATAATCTTTTTCGTGAAACATCAAAATTGTTGTCACTGATACAGATATGTACAAGTCCTTTTAAATGTTTCGGTTTTCTCGAACAACATTATAAAACAAAATTCTGATTCCTTTTTATTTTTTCTTCGAGAAAAATCAGCAATGATGTTGAACATCAAAATTCACTCCCACAAGTGTTAAAGGTGCCCTTATGGTCAATAAAATAAAAATAAAAAACATTACCGGCAAATTCATCTCCGATTCGTTGAAAATGAATCATGCTATTATCATGTATTATGCCACTACTGAAAATCGTTCGAACAGTGTCTTTAAAGACCGTCAGCGCGACGACACCTACTGCTCAGTTCTCTCTAAACTTGGGGTCTGCCACAACAACCGCAACCATATCTTGGAACACAAGCAGTTGAGCCGAGGTGACGGACAACAATCGGCAGGGCCAGTTTAACGTATTTCATCAGCCTTGCGGCACCTACCTGCAGCTTCCAGCTCCAAGGGCTACCCGTGATCACCACCGTCGGCACCGTCGCGCTACCGGATCAGAACAAAAGGTCTGTACCTTGTCTGTATTTTTAGCTGGTCAGCTAAAATACGTTCTCGATTCGAGTAAAAACTATCAAACGATCGTTATGTGCTTAAGGTTATTTTCCAATACTAATCCTAAGTATTCAGTTAGTTAAATTAAAAAATAAACAAATATATTTTATTTTCTTTACAATAGAAAATAGAACATGTGGGTACTTTCTGAACATTTTATGGAGGATGCTAGAACGACTTAACTCATAACATGTGTCCTGATAATGTCATGGCACAACTATTAGTCCTTGAGAAGGGTTGTTTTCACGCACAGCGCAAAAAGTATTGAAGACTAGCGGCCGCCAAGGAAATGTTTCTTGCTATCCCTCAGGAACAATTTTTTCCTTTCGGGATTAAAGGTACCGTATGTCTTTCTCTGTAACCCAGACAACGTGTATAAAAATTTCATGATGATTTGTTCAGTGGTTGAGACGTGAGGGTGTAACAAACAAACAAACAAAAGGACTTTTGCATTTTTAATATTAGTAAAGATGTTATTAAGTCAATAAACTTCATGAGTTTTGGGTCTTATTCTTTGGCTTTTCACAGCACTACACAGAATCATCATCTTTACTAGATTTTTAAACCAATAATTTAACCCATTAATTACAGGCTTCAATGCCCTATTAAGATGACACTTATGTCTGGGTATTAATTACCAAAATTTCTCAAATTTTCATGTATTAGAAACTATAAAAACAATGATTCTAATATTTAAGATCCTCATTAACTATCAAGAAAGTCCCAGCCAAACATGTAAATTCTTTGGCCTTGTATTGAATTTCTAAAATTAGTAGTATATTGACAAATAAGGACAAACAAAATATTTTTAGAAGAAGTTATTAAAATCAAATAAAATACATTTTAGTGACTTTGTCAGATACTTGGGAACTATTACAGGAGTTTGTACTGCGGTAGCATTACTATTTTAACACTTAAAATTTTAATATTGGACAAGCTTAAGGCTTGTACATATTGAGCATTAATGTTTAACTATTTAAAATAATGAATATAATAATTACGTATTACATCGTACTATGTACCTTGTCAACTTTGTATTGTATGGTGGAAAAATAATATTTGTTTTCCTGATACGTTTAAATCAATATGATAAACGAATAGTTTTCAATACTTTCTCCATTGCTTTGACAATAAGACTGCGCAGCAGCCGGTCAAAGTGAGACAATATAAGATTTTGCACAAACCAGGAATAATTGCTGCTCATTAATGACCTGGATCTGCTTTTTGTTATAAAATTCTTCGCATGCCGTGCGTATACTAGCACCGATGGGCTGCTACCCGATGGGCGGCGCCTACCACTGCGGCTGTGCTGGATATAGCTGGGACGCGCACCACGCCGTCTGTCTGCAGGTGCCTATACTTAAGTTTTTGTTGTATATTAATAACACCACTGCCATTTCATAAATGAATCGAATTTGTGGTGTTCATTGCTTGCAATTAAATTAAATTGCTAAATTGCTCGCGAGAAATGGCAGTGTTATGATTAACAATAGGCGTAATAACGCCTCCCCAGCTTAATTTTTCCTTACTTATTTAAAAAAAAAACTTATTTTATTGTACATGACAAAGCCAAATGACATAATAGCTATCACAGCCATGGTTTCTCAATGAAATAAAATAAAAAATTAAAGTTTTTTATTTCTGCAATTACACAATACATTAAATAAACTTATATTATTAAAGCTACCTAGTAAACATGATAATATACTTGTGACAGGCAACTCAATTCCCTCGTTGAAACCTTAATCAACTTGCTGTTAAAGAAATAGCGATGATAATAGTCACAACAAACATTAATTTATTTTTATCTGTTCGCAGAAAGATACATCATCCTCGCTGTCAGTTTTCTCTGGCTGCATATTATAAGGCAAACGTTCCTTAGAAAACAAGTTTCTTTAGTCAAGCGTTAGAAGTGTCTATTGATACCTTGCCTCAGTATTTGAATAATACTGCAAGCAAATCTATATTTTTATTGGAAATAGTGCCAAGAAAGAATATCTTATTTTATATAAATTAATGATTTAATAGGATTTCTAAATAACTGCTTTCTAAACGGATCCCAGTAAACAATCATTGCTCAGATATCTCCTAATTATTTTAAATCCATATCAGCGGCAATGGTAACCTAAAAATTTTTTTTTTTAGATTTGTTTGTTACACTACCGTTACATTACCGTTACATTACATTACCGTTAGATACCGTTGGATCTTACAATAGTTTAAGTTTACCTGTTGAACTTACTCCCAAATAAATTACATTTTGAACAATTAAGCACACATTGGTCACCTTGTTAGCCTTGGCTACAAGTGAATGAATACAGATCATGTACTTAATTCAATTAAGCAACTCAGTATTGTATTATATTATCTGAGGTAACACAGTAAGATTTGGCGAAATAATTTATTATTTAAAATTTAAATGACAGATGTTTAATCACATCTTCTGTAAGTCTCAACTTGTTGAACTTTCCATTCTTTGAGTTTTTATTTCTGTAATAAAATTATTTGTGTTTATTAATATAAATATCTTAAATATTATCGCCCTTATGAACTAATACAAACCCCCCCCCCCCCCCAAAAAAAAACTTATCAATGCTGCCTTGTCACAAACATTCGGCCGATTGATAAAATTTATAATGGAGGAATGTTACACCGATTTTTTTATTAATCTCATTACCTGTTTATCATGTTGTGTAACATGTGGTTACATCGGCGCGGCGGCCAAGTTGCTGCCATTTGTAACGAAAAATTTGTTCAATTACTAGTCTGTGTGTCGAATTTTCTGTGGATGCTATTCGCAATCTGCTGTTTGGACTGGACAATCGACAATATTTGCGAGTTTCCAGGATTCGGGCTCTAATTTTGCAGAACCGACATTGTAATAAAACAATTTTTTATTATGTTGCAGTTGCAGTGCAGAAGCACTGACTTATTTTTATCTTATTTAACTAATCCTTAAAATAATTTAATGTGTGTTCACTTAACCCTTGTTTATTTATATAAACAAACAAGGGTTCCTCTAATAACATTGATATCTTCTCTAAACATCCTACTTTGTAACAAATTAAATCTCGGGAGATAAAGACGGGATAATTTAATGATCAAACGAACTTACCCTAAGTGAAGTTCGATCTCAATTATCCCGTCTTCATCGAAGAGATTTAAAGTCCCAACCCTCCCTTGCTAGTTGTTTGTTTAACAACCGTATCCCTATAATAGATGGAGATATCAATGTATTTACTTACTACTCCAAACTGAATGAGGTTGACGCGGCGGCGGGCAGCGCTGGTCGGAGGCAGAGAGGGGGTAGCTATTGCTTTCTTTTTCCTTCCTATAGCGCTGAAGACGTGCGATATAGTGCGAGCGTATAGCAGAGCTACTACTTTGTAACAAATTAAATCTTTTCGATGAAGACGGGATAATTGAGATCGAACTTCACTTAGGGTAAGTTCGTTTGATCATTAAAAAATAGACAAAAATTACCATTTGATCCAAATAAAACGCAAAAAATATTGTAGCACAATCCAATAGGACTCGTACAATACTTGCTAACCGGCAGTACTCTAGCACAGCTTTACCATCATACAGTTGAAAAACGAATGTACTTGCGCAGAGCAACGGAGGGGATCTCGAGGGGGGTCGGGCGGGGCGGCTTGCGGTGCCCAAACTCGCCGAGTTTGGGCACCGAACGTTTGCGGCCGACGCGACCGAGTAAATTACGAGCGACTTGTAATATCTTTGCGAGTGACTTCTATAAGAATCGTTTATTGTGTAATTAAATGTAATGTACTTAAATGGTGCACACTTGTTCTGTGTACGGATGTGTCTCGACGGCGAAATATAACAAGGCCTTACGATTTCTTAGATTTCTCCGTGATTCGTCGTAAGTTTATTTATTCCTATATGTAATTTCGTATTAGGTGCCCGTCGTGTGCACAGTTTTATAGTAAAATTGAATTGTGGCTAAATAATAACTTCAAGTAGCTTTGTGCAAAAAATACTTTCGGCATAATTATTATATATTTGGTTTGTAGGTAGGTACGTACGTACGTAGTAGGTAATTAGAGTCAGCAACGAAAGTTAATTAACGGTTTAGTACATACTGCGCAGCTCCGTGCGCTAGCGCTAGCAGAGTATACTTTCAATAGACGCATCACAGCAACTTTTTGACAAATGTCTCACGGTTTGAAACATCAGACAAAGTTACTACAACAAAGTACCTACTATAGTGTTAAACAACTTTCGTTGCTGACCGTGCATAACCCACAAAATAGCTACGACCTTGTGTGTACCAGAGTTTTACACTAGGTACTAATAATCTTTCTGTGCTACTAGGTACTCGACTACTATTATTTATTTAGTTTATGACGCCCCGCGGCCGTTCTAAAACAGTACTTAGGTACTTATAAGTAAGAGTACTTTTTAAGATTATTTTATATAGGTACCTACATAAGTACACGCTTTGCGCACGGGCAATGGCATCGGGCTTAGACACTTGAACACTAATCACGTAATGTTATTTATATCCTTGTCCACTAATGACTAATCAAAAAAATATGGTACGTATTTGAGTTTTTAATTTTGAGTCTGGCCCTGCACACACCCAAAATTGTATGTGGCCCTGTGTAGAAAAATGAGTTTCACACCCCTGGATTAAATAAAACATAGAGGATACTTATTATCCTAGTCAAAGTTTTCCTAGGGTGCATGTGGTTGCGGACGAAGTCGACAACCCTTGCACATTCGGGACAACTACACGGGCGGCGGCACGCGGCGGCATCGTCCGACATCAAAGGCGTTCAACAACTGTATGGATTGTTAAACTGTGACTCTAGTCAGTCAGTTTTTATTTATAACAAAGTGAATACAAAATTAAATATATATCATAGGAAATTGAACGAGTGTAAAGAAACACTAGTGGAATGGTTAAAAAGTTTGGCTTATGAAGAGACAGAAAATGTATTAAAGAGAATTATATAGATTACTTAAATATTTATATATATTATGTATGACACATATACACACAAAACATTCACGTACACACACACACACACATACACATACACACACACACATACACACACACACTTACTTACCTTCACAAAAATAAAAATAAATATATACTTTCCATTTCTTCATATTAGTTTTTGTCAACATCTTTGAGCGAAGAGCCCCAAAACAAGTATTTTAGAAATACTTACTGGGGTTGTTTTATTATATGTTATTATTGTATGATTTATGCTATTAAAATCATTTTGTTTATTTATGATACTTTATCATACTGTAAAGTTTCGTCTACTGAGGATTTACTGTGGGTGTCCACTACCTTCCTTTCCAACATTAAAAGACCAAAATCGGTCTTAGAGCAAAAAAACGCTCGCAACGCGTTCCGGTCACTGCCAAAATGCCACAACGCGAAATTCGTGTAATGGCTCTTATAAAAACGCACAGAACGCGTTGTGGTCATCATAGAAATAACACAAAGCGAAATTGGCATCGTGGGCAATATACCAAACGACCACAACGCGTTGTGAAAAGAAAAGCTATAACACGATCTGAGCGCTAGTTAGTGAAACCATCCCCCCTAGCATGACCGACGAAACATGATATATACAATATGTTTGGTTAGCGATGTCGGAGCTTTTAAAAATGTGATTAATTTTATTGACAAACCCCCCCACATGTCTATCCCCTCTCCTGTTGGAATGACCGGCATTTTAAATTTCACTTTTTATTTTAGATGGCCCCATCGATTTGAAAGTCCTACAGTTATAAAAAAAAAAACTTTTCAAAAGCTAATAATATCACCTATCAAGTGAAAAAATTAATTGTGTATTTTTTTTACTTTAATACGTCGTAAAAAAATACTAAATTTAATTTTACTAAGAAATTAGTGTGCTATTTTTTAGTTTTCTTCACAGATCTCAAAAACTAGAACATTAATGTGCATTTTTTTGCATTATTATAATACACAGGAATATTACCTATTAACCGACATCAAAATCATTGTTCTAAGTTGCATATTTCGAGAGATATTTTTGTTTGAATATGACCCTTATCGTACGTACGTATTTCGTTCATAATAATTATTGTCAAGCTCAACATTTAGCTTTCTTGTTTAATTTTACTTTAAAGGCTATGTTATATGGCACACTAACCGGCACCGCAACTGTACAACTACAGCATGGCGTCACCTTGAATTTAGGCTAGCTAGCCGCCAGCGCGCGGTAAGCACGTGGTCGGCGTGCTGTAAGCGCGCGGACCGTGCGCTGGCCGCGACTGGCCGCGAGGTGTAAGCTCCCAGTTCGCGCGCCGGCCGCGAGTGCAAGCTATTTTGCATACGATGTTGTTTCGCTGGCGACTCGGAGTAAGCGCGCAGTTAGCACGCGGTCGGCGGCGTGCGGTAAGCGTGCGATCCGCCCGCTTGCAGCGAGCTAAATATGCGAGTCAAGTTGTATAGTAGCGGTAAGCGCGCTGACTGCCTGCCACCGTTGGATTTTTCTTATAGACATTATGAAATATATTTTACGACATATGATTTAATGCTCTAATTTGAATGCCAGGTTATTGCTGGGTTGCAGCGGTGCTATTGCGGTGCCATTGTAGTGTGCCAAGACCTTAAGTACCTACTAAATTAATTCTGATTGACAGTTTTACAGACGATTTTTCAAATTTCTTCGGACCGATGCTTGGGTTTAACTATTTGTTCCAACTACTTTCATGCTGTTTGCTCCTCGTAGAATGCTCTCAAGGGGTAATAATTATTTGGATAACTTAATAAAACAAATACTAATTGTTTTTTTTACAGCTACTTCCTAATGGATTCAATGTAATGAAACAAATTATTTGCAGGAACCTGATGCTGTGGCTCGATACGGGCCTCTTACAGTTATAATATTTTTTCAACTTGTACAAATCTCTGTAACATTTGAGTTTGTTGGATCAGAAGTAAGCCGTTTCTATATTGCTTGTAATATACATACATTAATTAGGTACTTTTAAAAGTTCATTAAAAGATTCTGGGCCCGTAATGCAACCGCTCAATACTCAAAAATGCGATAATATCGTGCGTATCTTTAGCGGTGGGTGACAGTTAATGCGCAGTAGTAATTATTGGGTCTCATTGGAGGAAAACGTGGTGTGGAGATACTGCAAACATACACAGTAATCCCCTCCAATTTCCCTTAGGCCGGGTTTCCACCTGCAAGAAAACTTCTGCAAGAAGTGGCCCACAGCCTGTCAGACAGTAGCTAACAACTAATAGCAAATGCACTGGCAACAGTTTGTCACGCGTGACAGTTCTTGCAGGTGTATTCGCGGCCTTACCGCTAAAGATACGTGCCGAGGCTTGCACATGAAATTGTCGGTCCTCGCAAGATTGTCAATTTCTCACTAGCTTTACTTCCGAATTAGCGAACTTAATTTGTCAACTTTGTCGAAGAGCGAGAACCTGAAAGACTCAGTCTACTATGTGCCGTGGGAGTGCATGGACGTGCGCAACCAGCGCTCGATGTGCCTCTTGCTGCAGCGCTCACAGACTCCCATCCGTATCACCGCTATGGGCATGACCACCGTTGGAGTGCAGACAATGGCATCGGTCCGTATCAATTTCATCTATCGATAGTTCAATTTAAGAAGACGGGACCCACTTTTCTGGGATGGGGGAACTCATTATCTTTATTAAACTTTATTCCCTTTTTTTTTATTTTAGAATTTATTATGGCAGTAACTAAAGCATCAAAGCATAGAAACAAAGCGAAGCTTTTAGTATTTTTAAAATGTATTTTTTTGCAGATCCTGAAAACAACATTTTCGTATTTTGCTTTTCTGCAGTCTATGGGTGAAACTTAGTGTTTTTTTTATCCTATTGGAAATAAACGGGAACTTGCACTAGAATATCAGTAGATCAGATCACATTTATTTATTAGAATTAAAAGTCAAATTGGAAAATACCTTATTATGAATTTCTTATTAACAAGTACCTAAACCTAACACAGTATGGTATGACACACAAGCTCGCAAGTTTATGGTGTGATACCACTAATGAATAGATATAAGTACTACCGTACAGAAAGGACACTTCCGGCCCGGCCGTAGCATCAATTACCTCACCCCACCTCGCGAGTTTGTGTGCCGAATCGTGTGCTCGTTTAGTCGTGTTTGTCAACATTAACTTATTTTGATAATCAAAGCAATGCGTCGTAACATTTTAGACTGGTTTGTCAACTGTATCAACTTATTCTGATATTCAAAGCAATGCGTTGTAACTTTATTTACCAAAAAGTTCGAATTATGAATTGAACGCCGCTCATACCAACAGTACAAACTGCCTTCACGACCCGTCCACCCACTGGACTTTTCCACCGGTGGGTGGACGGGTAATTCACAGTTACCCCGCTACCCACTACGCTAGTGTGAACCCCGCATTTTTACCGCGTGCGGCGAGCCTCACACAAGGCTGCTCGCATTGTGTGGAACCCGCCTAATCACGTAATAATAATTACTTACCTGAAAAATATTTGATTAAAAACACGTTTTTAAAACTCTAATTTCTCCCGTAAAGATGTACCTAACCCTGTACAAAAGTTTTAAACGGTGTTATTATTCTAAGTTTTAAAAACCAGAAAACGTGGGGCGTATTTTGTAAGATTCATTATCAATAATTGTCTTTTGCATGCGCCCCACGTTTTTAGGTATGAAGCTTCTGTATATGGTTAAAAACCTTTACCGGAGAAATTATTTTTAGTCCGTTTTAGATAAGTATTTATCATGACAAAAAGTTTTCAGTTAATTATTATTACGTGATTAGGCGGATCCCCGCACAAATCGAGCAGGCTGCGACACCGTTTTAATCAGCGGCCAATAATAAGTCTAAAATGGCAGGTGCAGACGCAGAATAGGGTGTAAAACAGACGTTGATTGAATAGGGTAACCACTAACATGTGACTAAAATAATATGAAATAAGTATTTTAAATTGAGTATTCTTTATTTTAGAAAAATAATTAAATTAATTTTCCGGCAGATGCTACGAGAACATAAATTAATCGGTTACGGGGTTCACACTAGCGTAGTGGGTAGAGGGGTACTTGTTAATTACCCGTCCACCCACCGGTGGAAAAGTCCAGTGGGTGGACGGGTTGTGAAGAACCGCTCCACCCGCCGTCCTGTCTCGCGAGGCAGCGTGCTTACTTAATGGGGGAGACCCACCGCCCATCGTGAAAACGACTGATCAGATTTTGGTGTTTTGTCAAAATTAAAACGGAATACTTCTAATGTCTCTTTCTCGAATGTCCACGCAGACGAAGTCGCGGGCAGAAACTAGTACGTATATAATAGTACTTATATATTGAAAAATATTTTCTTAGGCATCCATTACACGGTAGGTTTTGCTGTCAGTTTAACCACAGTCACGGCTGTGACTGACAATTAAACTACCGTGTAATGGAGTGACTGATGGTTGCATGAAATTGACTGACAGTAATTTGGATATTCGTCATGCAACCATCAATCATGACTTTTGAATGAACGTGTAATGGGATTTCGTCAGTCAAGCGTCAGTCAGCGCGCGGTCAGCGATGGAGTCGGACAATCGCAATTAATGTATGACTTGGTACACCAGCTACTTGTAATAATTTTATTGGTTTTTAACTAGGTACTTATGACAAATTGACTTTATGTATGTAGGTAGGCTATTATTGGTGGAAACTTATTATAAGTAATAGTGTCTGTGACATTTACTCTGGCAAGCTGTCTCTGTGCCGTGCACATCTCATAAAATTACAGGGTAAAAATTACAGGGTATGTAGTAAATAGTGGTCCAGAGCAAAAGAGCCATTTTCAACAAAATCTTTTTATTTTTAGTAACCTATAGCTTTTCGCATACGGTATCTTGTGTTTTGGGTATGGTGTGTCTTACTAAAACCAAAAGGTTATCAAAAACGCATCTTTCATGCGAAAATAATTCTCATAGTCTTTATCCTCTTTTGAATCCCATATTATATCAGCCAACAAGTTTATATGGGTTTAGAAATCCCTTTCTAATAGCCAATCTCTTGACCAACGCTTCCTTTTTACCCGTTTTTTATTCAACATCGCAAAATATATTCATAATTTATACATTAACACGTTGTTGATTTTTGCGTTTAACTGACGATCAGTCAGAATGACTGACTAATGGCGATATAATTCCATCAGTCACCAACAGTCATACGTAATTCATGACTGATGGAATTGAATGACGCTTGCATGAGTGTGTAATGGCCGCCTTGTATAGCTTTCATTTTTATTCTACGCAATTAATATGCCAATCAAATGATTGAATATTATTAAATATTAAAATAAAAAATATCTCTTAATAATTAGAATGTCATTGATCAAGACATGGTATTTAAATTAATGCTACATAAAGATTTTTTAATAGCTCTTCCTGACATAACGTTATTGTTATTGTCTACTACCTGATGCCCGCGACTTCGTCCGCGTGGATGAAACTGAACATGACAAACAATTATTGTTCTTTCAAAACTACAGTGATAATATACTAAATAGTTACGCGACATCGTCTGCGTGGAAATGAACTGGACGACAGTGTAAAATAAAATGAAATTCTACTTAAATAAATAGTAGAACTGGTTAAGTATGTTCTGAAAAGATTCATTCATAATATTTGGATTCATAAAGCTAAAATATTGGGATTCATAAAGCGGACTACAAAAGACTTCAGACAGAATAATGTAGGATAATTATTACTATTGAACCCACTAGTTCGTAGTACGTTGTTGGAGTATGGCAGCAAAATAGGGATGAAGTTCACTCGGCCCGCTTAAGCTAGGGTCACCGTCATATTACAGCCGTAATATAGAGGCATTGAATATTGTCTATGTTAACAATATGCCCAACAAGCAAAAACGTCATATAAGCTCTGTCTTTTACGACTTTAAGTTGGATAGCAGTCTTATAATAGTAATGAGATGACTTCTAGGTCGTATAGACGTCTTAAATTAAACTTTTTAGTCGTGCGACGAATATGTCATAATAAACTAGTCATAGCAACGTCGGTAAGACTAAACTATACGACGTTACATTAACGTTTTAGCTAAAACGTCTATACGACAACGCAATAGTCGTACTATGGTCGTACTAACGTTACAGTCCGTTAGACGTTTTCAACTGACCAAATTAGGTGTTTGAAAAACCTATATACGACCTTTATATAATGTGGCAGTTGTATACACGTTTTTACAGTGACGTTTATAAAACTATCACTATTTTGTTATACAGAAGTCAATTTGAGACATTTATATGACTTGGTGGTTTTTTTACGACTCAAATATAACCTTTGTATTACGTGATGTCCATTTAATGCCATGCCCTGACTTTAATAAACCTTATAGTCGCATTTGAGTCAAGTTGTGACTTTAAAACGACTTGGCCGCCATATTTACGGAACATTATGATAAATCAAATACGAAAAATGGAAGCAAAAAATTCGTGGAGAAAACAAAAAAACGTAGTGGAGCTTTCAAAAGGAAAGAAAAATTAAATTTCCTGTTATTAAAAAGTACAACACCAACAACTGTGGCATTAGTCACAAATGTTGAAGAAGAAAAGTGTACAACACATGAACAACAAGAAGGTTCAGTATCAATATTTATTTTATTTACTACCTATAAAAAATATTGTTTATGATTTTTTCCGATATTGAATTTTTTTATCAGTAGGCAGGTAACTACCTAAATGTTGAAATGATTTATGTTCTTAAATGAAAGTGAATTTAATTTGGATTACAGTTGACGTTGTTAAAAGTGTTCCTGGTGGATCCGCTGTGGTAACGTATGGTAAGCTTTTTTCGTAACGTATTACCTACCAGTAGGTACTAGCTTCCGCCCGCGACTTCGCCCGCGTGGACATTCGAGAAAATCCTTAGAGATCCTTTAATCTTTTAATCATGTTTCAGATAAATTTAGATTAGTACTCGAATATAATCTGCACTGAACATAGACAATGACCAGTTTTTGCCTGAAAAATAATTTAAAATAATTATTTTGGTTAATATTGACATAATCAAAAAAGGGTTTTTAATTGTTTAAAGAACCCTAATAGTTAGCGGCAATGGCGTATTGTATGTCTTTACTTGGTCATCAAATAACCTCAGAACGACTTTTTGTCTTTATAACGTCATAAAGAAATAATTGGGATGTTGACTAATGAACAAAATAACGAAATACTAATAAAAATCGTAAACATATTAAACTTTTAGAGTAGCTTGTATACCTCTTGGTTTTATATATTGCATATTATTTGTTTTATGACCCTTCAAAGTTGGGTGGACAAGTCCATTTAAAAAGTATAAAATTTATTAAAATAATTGATACCTTTAATTAGTTCGTAAAATGTATAGCAAATTTGTCTAAGAAACCATTTTGATAAACACAATATTTAATATAGCTGCCGAACGAATTTCCTACGCGTTGCATACTAACTAGCGAGGCGTGACGTCATACCTCAGTAGCCGTTAGTATGGAGCGTTTTTGGGCGAGTCCATTTGTGTGCATTTCACACTGTGATATCTCGGGCAGTTTTCAAGCTAGCGAAATAATTATTTTACCAATGTTTCTTTTTTTGAGAGGTAATTTATGTAATATAAAATAAAAAAAGTTGTCATCATCCCAATTGTGCGACGAAATTAACATGGCTGACATTTTTATAATCAAACATAATTTAGTGAATTAAAATATTATGTGTTAAACGCAAAACTACGAAGGGGCATGAAAATATGAATAGTATTTACATAGGTATATTATCATAAAACTTTAATTCCCAGTCGAACTAAACGATATGAGAGACATACAGTAAGATAATATGAAAGTTAAATAGTACTAACCTTTTATATCCTTGTACTTATTGATTTATTTTGCACTCAGATCTCGAAACATAACCACAAACACGAGCCACTAACGAACATTAAAAATCAGTCGTACAGGTGTTGTGACTTGACCCAAATAAAACGTTTTCGTCATTCAAAAACATCTGTATGACCACAATATAACGAAAGAGTCGTTGTAACGTTTTGATGCGACTACTGTACGATGAGAGAGTCGTTGTAAAGTTTTGATGCGACAACTGTACGATGAGCGGTAATTCCATAACGTTCATACGACTTTTGAATGACGTTAACAAAGTCATCTTGTGACTTTTGTATGACCATTAAACAACAATATTGGTCGTATAAATGGGGCCCTTTTCGCGTTGAGCAAACGTTATTATAACGTTAGTGCGACCTAGCTTTTGCGACCAGTGGTAATAAGATAACGTTTGTACGACGATTGTACGACTATAAATTGTTAGTTGGGTGGTGACACCGTAACGTCAGAAACCGCGCCGTATTGTTTACATAGACAATGTTTTACGCCGCTAAATGACGGCCGTAATATGACGGCATCTTAGGAAACCCTAGCTTTAGAGTCTATTCGACGATCCTTCATTAGGCACTTGGTATAAGGGACGCCTGGTCCAGCAGTAGGTGTGCCTTCGAGGATAGACTTCGATTGTATTCGATGACTACATTAGCACATCGCCGGAGAATGCTGGATCTCACTTTCTTGCACAATAAATAAATAAATGCTTGGACAGTTTCACACAGCGCCGTCTAGCCCCAAACTAAGCAAAGCTTGTAATATGGTGCTAGACAACTGATATAACCACGTAAATACTTTTTAAATATATACTTATTATACATAGTAACACCCAGACCAGTGACAGAAATTAAAATTCATCATTTCAATTTCTGCCCGGCCGGGAATCGACCCCGGGACCTCTGCGTGGTAGGCGGCATGTTGACCACTGCGACACTCAGGTTGTCACCAAAAACCACACCACCAACCGTTTTTACGCGATTAAGCGGGTCCCCCTCCACCAAGCGCGCTGCCTCGCGAGGCAAGACGTTTGCCGCATGTGGCGAGCCTCGCACGTGGCTGCTCGCTTGGTGGGGACCCGCCAAATCGCGTAAAAACGGCTGGTTGGATCCTGGTTGAAGGTTCCCAAAGGATTTTCTCTAATATCCACGCGGACGAAGTCGCGGGCGGAAGCTAGTTTATAACAATAATCAGAATTGGGTCCAGAGATATTAGTATTCCGTTCTCGTTCCCGTTCCCGACCCCAACCCCGTCCCCGTCCCCTTTCCCGTCCCCTGGAGCTGAACTATGGCCACCGTGTGGGACTTCAAAATAAATGTCATTTTCGCAATCACCACCTTGAAAAACCTAAAGAACGACATCCACATCGATTTTCATGTTTACTTACCCCATTTACCCCCTAAGGGACGATTTTCCAAATAATAAAATATGTGTTTGCCTATTTATTTTTAGACATGCTCCTACTAATGTTAAAGTTGTAATGTATATTTTATATTCTTTATCCACACATTTGAACCCCATTTTCACCCCTTTAGCGGTTAAATTATGTCCACCGTGTTGGACTTCAAAATAAATGTCATTTTCGCAATCGTCATCCCAGAAAACCCCAATAACGACATCCATATCTATTTTTAGGCTTATTTATACAGGGTCATTTTTGGAACCCTTTTCAAACTTTGTCAGGTTATTCTATTACAGCAGTACAATCATTTTGTGAAGTAATATATATTTTTTTACATTTTTACCCCAAACTTTTCCCTATACAAATTGAAATAGTTGTCACTGTTTGCGCATCGCACGGTTGACCCGCGCGACCCTCCCTCCCGCCACCCGCCGTCCCCCGCTCGCGTCGCTTGCGCGAGGGTGAGCGTGCGCGGCTAAATTTTTTAGACATAAAAAGTGAAATTTTTCAACATAATAACTGTGAATTTAAAAAAGAAAAAAATCATAATTACTTATCTCACCTATTTTTTTTATTACTCCCTTGAAGTTATATTTCATTTTGTAAAGATGCGATTTTTAGTTCAAAAATGAAGGTTTTTCTTCTAGACACAAATATAGAAAAAAAACCTTCATTTTTGAACTAAAAATCGCATCTTTACTTTCGAAGTTCGAAAGTTTCAAATGAAGTTGTCTTCATCCCCCTTTTTAACCCTTCTGGGGTAAAATTTTGAAAAACGCTGAGACACGTATTTGTTTATTTTAAATCATCAGCCTATACACAAAATTTGAAGATCCTAGCTTCTAAACTGAGGGACTTTCATACAAACTTTAATTTTTTTAAATTCCTTCCTTAGTGGATGTCTACACTGTACCTATAAGGTATCTGTGTGCAAAATTTCAAGTCTCTAGGTCCAGCGGTTAGGGCTGTGCGTTCATATTCAGTCAGTCAGTCATTCAGGACTTTGAATTTTGTATATGTCGCAGCCAACTAGCTTAATCAGTCGTTCAATTAGCGGCCTAGCCTTTTCATTGACAGGCGCCATTCAATCATCGGCCTAAATAACATCCCGGCATTTCATTTAACGGCTAGGCAAATGTCTTGGTTCGATAACGTTAACCACTTGCCTAGCCAAGTCATTGTAATTTAGTTCCATTTTCTATCACCAGGCACGCTGAGGCGATGTTGCTGTCAAATCTGTAAATATGGCGTCGACCAGCTGTGATTTCTGGTGCTTTTCACAATTAAATTACGTTTACAATTCGTTTACACGAAAATATCGTGAAATGGAAGTGTTTGGTGAAAAAATAGTGCAAATCCATCTTTGAACGAACGTTTTAAAGAATGTTTTGAAATAAACTCAGAATATGACCAATACCATCGAAGTGATTGTTTTGTTTTTTTCGTAATTTATTGTTTGTTCAGATATTTGTGGTAAACAATGTTATTGTCAAGTTTAAATATGAAAATTATTTGTGTTTTCTTTTTAACATCTCACCGTAAACCTTGGAGTTTAGACATTAGAAAGACTCAGAGCATAAGAATAAATATTTATTCTTATGGTTAGAGGTTATAAACGAGAAAGCTCAGGTGACCATGAGTTCTGGACAGAAAAAGACTATTAGGTACTGGATGAACAATTGTGTCGGACTTACGATGATAATATCGTGATTATGACAAAGACAGCTGCTGGTGAAGAACTTTTAAAGTTAGCTTCAATTATAACAAATATTTGTTATCAATATCATTGCATTGAAACTTTTGTACGTTTAAATGTTTTTGTTGATTTTTTATTATTTTATTGATAGTTTTAACATTATCTGTGTTACCTATTCTCAAAAAAATCAAACGCTTAATGAACCTAAGTATTAGAAAAATGAAAATGAATAATTCTTTATTCGAAGAAACAGGTAATTAAGTGCTTTTGAATTTTCTATATTTTACTACCATTCGAGACTTTTTTACACTCGACGTCAGAAAAATAGCACCTCTTCGAAAGTAAGTTTAGACTTGGCCACCTGCTATTGCTATCTAACTTTCTATTGTGTAAATGTTGATATCTATTGAAAGTACTTTTAATGAGCTTTCAATTCATATTTGTTTGATTTAATTAACATAACAGTTACCATAAATAAACGCTTGAAGCGTTATTGCTAGCGCTGCCATAAAAGAGAAATAAAAGGGGTAAATTCAGGAAATGCGGGTAAATTCGCTTTCGAGATGATGGAGAAAACACACTTCAACAGTTCAATAAAAAAATGGAATACCTAAGATGGATACTATTGCCACAGTTTTAAACTGTGCTATTGCCCATGAAATTGCTCAAATATTGCAAAAAAAATGAGACAATGTAATGTTGCTCGGAAACTGAATCTCAGTAATTCATTCCGTTCGACGAGTATTCCAACGGTTTCTAGAGACTGTTGGCTATGTATGTTGCTATGTATGTGTTTGTTGCTAATTACTGAGATTCAGTTTCCGAGCAACATGAAATTGCCTCATTTTTTTGCAATATTTGAGCAACTTCATGGGCAATAGTATCCACCTTGGGCATTCCATTTTTAATTGAACTGTTGAAGTGTGTTTTCTCCATCATTTCAATAGCGAATTTACCCGCATTTCCTGAATTTACCCCTATTATTTCCTTTTTATGCCGGTGCAAGCAAAAACGCTTTAAGGCCAGTATATTCCAAATTATCGAATTTGGCCTATCTTTGATTCAAAAATAAACAATCAATTATTCTTTATTTTGAGCAGATAAAAATAAATGTTGAAGTTTCATAAACGATCTTGATTATTTTATGGTTAAAAATACGATATTCGTATCTTCACTCGACTAAAAAAATATGCTAAGACAAAGAAAATTTTCATTAAATTTATATTTTTTGGATAATACTTAAAATTTATGAATCCCTTATCCACGAAAAATATATATAAAAATAGGTAATGACATATAGAAGAATATTCAACGGTTACTTTTTCAAAAAGTGACTTTATGCTCAAAATAACAACATAAACATTAAAAAAATGAAAAAGTGAGGTTGTTTTCATTACTCTTCACACGTAATGAAAAAGACAGAGACAGAGTTTTTGGAATATACTGGCCTTAAGCGTTTAATTATTGTAACTGTTATGTTAATTAAATCAAACAAAATATTAATTGAAAGCTCATTAAATGTACTTTCAATAGATATCAACATTTACACAGTACGTTAGCTAGCAATAGCAGGTGGCCAAGTCTAAACTTACTTTCGAAGAGGTGCGATTTTTCTGAAGCCGAGTGTAGTTGACAAGAAGATTTCATAAAATGTGTTTTATCTTCTTCGTTAAAACTTAGCAGTTAATATTGCGAAAGAAAAAGACAAAACGGGCACCTATGATATTAAAGTACTAGCCTCCGCCCGCGAATTCGTTCGCGTGGACATTTGGAAAATCCCTAGGGAACCTTTGGCTGAGATAAAAAGTATTCTATGTTTTAATCCAGGCTATAAACTATCTGTGTGTCAAATTTTATCCAAATCTGTTCAGCAGTTTTTCCGCGATTGAGGAACATAAATCCAAACCCACAAACTTTCACATTTATAATATTAAGTAGGATTTAACTTAAATAATAATAAAGAATTCAATTTCAAAATATTTCATTTTCTATTCGTCACGATGGTTATCCTATTCAATCAACGGCCTTAGTATCTGCCAGCCCGTTAATTGGATATTGTTTTGGATGTATTGGCTGGATGTCATTTAGGCTGCTGATGAAACGGCGACGTTCAATGAAAAGGCTAGGCGGCTAATTGAACGGCTGATTAAGCCAGTTGCCTGCGACATATATACAGATTGATAGTCTTGGTTCAGGGCCAATGAAATGGTAAATCTGTGTGTCAGGGTGTTTTTGATCGTGTTAGGTCAGCATTAGCGTTCCACGCTTGTCTTCCCGTCGCTGTTTCCCGAGTTAGGCCCGTCATATCGAACATTAAAATCGCAAACTAACGGCTAGTTCTGGTTTTTTAATATGTTGTTAGGACCACTACCAGTAGCGTAAATCCAAGTTTGCAGCTTCGAAAGACCTGTGCTAACTTTGCAGCACTCGGAAAACTGCGAAATTATCGCACTTTTTTGGTATATTCAATATTGTAAGCCCTTAACTATGCGCTGAAAAAAAATATTTACACGCTTTTAAAGAAGATAAAAATTGCTACTGTTTGACATTAGATTTAGCTCTGTAGGTTAAGTACCTACTTACCGAGATACAGATCTCCAAAGATTTCGTGGTTTTTCGAGTGCTGCAAAGTTAGCACAGATCTTTCGAAGCTGCAAACTTGGATTTACGCTACTGGTAGTGGTCCTAACAACATATCAAAAAACCAGAACTAGCCGTTAGTTTGCGATTTTAGCGATTTATAGTGTTAGATATGACCGGCGTAAGTTCTTTCTTTAGTGTCCCCAAAAGCATAACCAATGCGAATAAAAGCACACCCGTGTCAAGAATGTTATAATACCTACAATAGCTGGCATACAATTTTGATATTGACATCTTTTACGACAGCTTGTGTAAATTCAAATCCTTACTAATATTATAAATGCGAAAGTCCGCTTGTTTACTACTGAGTAAGTAACTACTGAACCGATCATCATAAAATTTTGTATACACGTTGTCAGGGGTATACAATACAGAGAAGGACATAGGGTATCTTTTATCCCGAAAAAAAGTATTGTTCCCGAGGGATAGAAAAAAACCTTTCCACGCAGACGAAGTCGCGTGCAGCCACTAGTTGAATGTATTGCGGACCCGTAAACCAAATTAGCTTTAATCAGTATTTAATTTAATGAACTATATCATCAAAATTATAAAAAAACATGTAATAGTATATTTACATTTTTTCTTTTTGGCTTTAATTTTTATCCAATTCCAATTGTTAGATTTTAAAACCTTGTTGCAAATTTACCTTTTGTACAAATGCTGTGCATATCTGTAATCTATACATATAAAACTCTAAATCGATTGATTGATTAACTGATTCATTAATTGTTGGGATAAGCGTGGAGCCCTAACGGCTGAAGGTAGAGACACCATTTTTGGAGGGTAGATACCTTTCATGATGCAGATGAGTACTAAGAAAGGATTTTAGAAAATTCTCGTTATACAGGGTGCTACAGGTTGTTTAAGTTTGTATGAGAATTTGCATAGGGTCGAAGTAGAGACACCATTTTTGGAGGGTAAGATACCTTTGATGGTTTAGGTGAGCACTAAGAAAGGATTTTAGGAAATTCCCGTTATACAGAGTGCTACAGGTTGTTTAAGTTTGTATGAGAATTTGTATAGGGTTGAAGTAGAGACACCATTTTTGGAGGGTAGATACCTTTCATGGTGTATGTGAGCACTAAGGAAGCGTTTTGTAAAATTCCCGTTATACAGGGTGCTACAGGGTGTTACAGTTTGAATAGGGATTTGTATAGGGCTGAAAGTAGAGACACAATTTTAGGAGGGTATACCTTTCATGGCGTAAGTGAGCACTAAGAAAGCATTTAGGAAAATTCCCGCTATACAGGGTGCTACAGGATGTTCCAGTTTGTATGGGGATTTGTATGGGGCTGAACCATTTTTGCTGGTAGAGATACCATTTTTGGAGGGTAGATTCCTTTCATTGTGTAGGTAAGCACTAAGACAGGGTTTTGGAAAATTCCCGTTATACAGGGTGCTATAGAGTGTTCCAATTTGTACATGATTTATTTATGGGAAAATTTAAATGTGTGAAATAAGGTTTACTCATAAATGTCTAGGTATATTGGTAATCCGTGACTTTCAAAATAAATGCACAACTATCTTAATCACGCGAACGAAGTCGCGGGCAAAAGCTAGTAGTCATATATCGTCGCCCACACGACATACTGACGTATCTTACATTTTTGTCGTAACTGAACTGAATGCAGTAACATACATAATTTCTATTGCTTTTCATTGTCACAAAGTGTCGCTTCTGTAGGTAACATAGTTTCAGAGATATACAAGTTTAGGAACGACTTATTTTCAATGAAATAGATTTTTTCGTTTTACTATATGACATAATATGTAACTTAAGACATATTGTAAAATTAAAAAATAAAGCTTCTGTTTTTATCTGAAAAACGTTAGTAACTTACGACCGTTAGTGGTGTAAAATTAATGAAATTATTACCATTTACGACTGTTCGATTTATAAAAAGTGCAAACAAAAGAGTGTTGTATCTAGTACAATTTAGGGATCATAATCTTAATATATAAAATCGTAAACTGAATGACTGACTGACTGACTGACTGATCTATCAACGCACAGCCCAAACTGCTGGACCTAGAGACTTGAAATTTTGCACACAGATACTTTATACAGTGTAGGCATCCACTAAGGAAGGATTTTTGAAAATTCCATCCCTAAGGGGATGAAATAAGGGATGAAAGTTTGTATGAAAGTCCCTCAGTTTTGAAGATAGAATCTTCAAATTTTGTGTTTAGGCTGACAATTGAAAATTAATAAATACGGGTCTCAGCGTTTTTCAAAGTTCTACCCCCGAAGGGGTCAAAAGGGGGATGAAGTTGTGTATTAAAGAAAATCCTTCATTTTCGAAGTAAAAATCGCTAAATTTATAATTTAAGCTTATGGATAGAAATCTAAAGCAACGAATATTGTTTTTGTTAGGATTTTAACTCCAAAGGGGATGAAATGGGGGTGAAAAGGGTTAAAAAAACCTAAAAATAGATATGGATGTCGTTATCGGGGTTTTGTGGGATGACGATTGCAAAAATAACATTTATTTTGAAGTCCAACCACGGTGGACATAATTTAACCCCTAAAGGGGTGAAAATGGGGTCCAAATTTTGTATGGAAAATAATATAAAATAGACATTACAACTTTAAACTTCGTAGGAGCACATCTAAAAATAAATAGGCAAATATATAATTTGTTATTTTGAAAATCAACCCCTTAGGGGGTAAATGGGGTGAGTAAACATAAAAATCGATATAGATGTCGTTATTAGGGTTTTCTGGGATGACGATTGCAAAAATGACATTTATTTTGAAGTCCAACCACGGTGGACATGATTTAACCCCTAAAGGGGTGAAAATGGGGTCCAAATTTTGTATGGAAAATAATATAAAATAGACATTACAACTTTAAACTTCGTAGGAGCACATCTAAAAATAAATAGGCAAATATATATTTTGTTATTTTGAAAATCATCTCCTTAGGGGGTAAATGGGGTGAGTAAACATAAAAATCGATATAGATGTCGTTATTGGGGTTTTCTGGGATGACGATTGCAAAAATGACATTTATTTTGAAGTCCAACGGGACGGGACGGGACGGGACGGAACGGAACGGAACGGAACGGAACGGAACGGAACGGAACGGAACGGAACGGGAACGAGACGGTAACGGAAACTAGAACGGGACGGGTACGGGAACGGGAACGGAAGGGGTACGGGACGAGTACGGGACGGGATCGGACGGGAACGGAACGAAACGGGAATGAAACAGGAACGAGACTGGAATGAAACGGGAACGGAACGTGAACAAGAATGGGAACGTAAGGCGTACGGGACGGTTACGGGACGTTTACGGGACGGGAACGCAGCGGGAACGGAACGGGAATGGGAACGGGAACGAAACGTGAACGGAACGGGAACGGAACGGGAACGGAACGGGAACGGAACGGGAACGGAACGGGAATGGAACGGGAACGGAACGGAACTGGAACGGAACGGGAACGGAACGGGAACGGAACGGGAACGGAACGGGAACGGAACGGGAACGGAATGGGAACGGAACGGGAACGGAACGGGAACGGAACGGGAACGGAACGGGAACGGAACGGGAACGGAACGGGAACGGAACGGGAACGGAACGGGAACGGAACGGGAACGGAACGGGAACGGAACGGGAACGGAACGGGAACGGGAACGGAACGGGAACGGGAACGGGAACAGAACGGAACGGAACGGGAACGGAACGGGTACGGAACGGGAACGAAACGGGAACGGAACGGGAACGGAACAGGAACGGAACGGGAACGGAACGGAACGGAACGGGAACGAGACGGTAACGGGAACTAGAACGGGACGGGTACGGGAACGGGAACGGAAGGGGTACGGGACGAGTACGGGATGGGATCGGACGGGAACGGAACGAAACGGGAATGAAACAGGAACGAGACTGGAATGAAACGGGAACGGAACGTGAACAAGAATGGGAACGTAAGGCGTACGGGACGGTTAGGGGACGTTTACGGGACGGGAACGCAGCGGGAACGGAACGGGAATGGGAACGGGAACGAAACGTGTACGGAACGGGAACGGAACGGGAACGGGACGGGAACGGAACGGGAACGGAACGGGAACGGAACGGAACGGGAGCGGAACGGGAACGGAACGGGAACGGAACGGGAACGGAACGGGAGCGGAACGGGAACGGGAACGGAACGGAACGGAACGGGTACGGAACGGGAACGGAACGAGAACGGAACGGGAACGGAACAGGAACGGAACGGGAACGGAACGGGAATATAACGGGACGGGAACGGGAACGAGAACAGGATGGGAACGGGACAGGAACGGGATGGGAACGGGAACGGAAACGGAAGGGGTACGGGACGGTTACGGGACGGGAACGCAAACGGGACGGGAACGGAACGGGAACGGGGAACGGGAGCGGGAGCGGGAACGGGAACTGGAAGCCTTGTGCGAGGCCCGCCACACGCGGCAAATGTCTTGCCTCGCGAGGCAGCGCGCTTGATGGGGACTCGCCTAATTGCGTAAAAATGGCTGGCCGGATCCTGGTTGAAGGTTCTTTAAAAGGATTTCGTCTAATATCCACGCGGACGAAGTCGCGGGCAGAAGCTAGTGGAATATAAGTAGGGAATGGGCATTTCTATTCCGACGACACCTGTGTACCCCCAGCGCCGATGGCTACTACTATTCACAGTTCACTGTGAACTTACATAGTTAGTGATGTTTGCTGGATACCTACACAAAATTGGTAAATTCCTTATTGTTTATTTGATAGATAGGCAAGCGCTTGCCCGCTATCACGCCTGATGGTAGATGATGCGGTCTACAATGGAACGCGCTTGCCTAGGAGATACCTATTCACTCGCGACTTAAAGGCCCCCAAATTGTATCTATCGAGAAACACAGATTCAGGTAAGGAGTTCCACTCTCTGGCGGTACGGATGATAAAATTTAAAGCAAATCGCTTAGTGCGAGTCTTTGTTATATCCACTAAAAACGGTGGCGCTGATTCGTACGTCTGGTTGTCCGATGGAAGAAGGGAGATGGCGGAATTAGGTTCTGTAACTCCACTTCGCACTCCCCAAAATGTATCCGATAAAAAACTGATAAACTTTGCGTCCTTGCGTCTAAGCTCGAGACTTTTGAACTTATTACAGAAAAGATTATCGTTTCCGATGAGCTTCCTGGCCCTCCGCTCATTGGATTCAAGCATCTGGAGCTGGTATTTGGCAGAGCCATCCCAAAGATAAGAGACGTGCTCCATACATACACGATCGAACTTGCGCTTGGTAAAGATTTAGTGGCTGTTCCAGCGTAAAGTATTTTCTCGCCTTTGACAGAACGCTAACTTTTTTAGATGCCAATTGTGCTTTATTCTCAATGAAAGAGCCAAAATTGGAGTCAATGATCTAGTTGTTCATTAATCGGCACGGATACACCTCGAAAAGTAAAAGTCAGATAGATACTACTCCTTTTATAAGAAAACAGATACGCCTGGGTTTTTGCCACATTCGGAGACTGCCTGCAGTGACAGTTTCATGCGTATGACCATCGCCTCCCTAAGACATTGGACTTGTTCTGCGCTGGCTCGAGCATCAGATATGTAGCTCTCACAAGGGTGATGTCGTTTGCGTACCCCAAAATACCGGGTTTTAGCAAGTCATATAATAGCAGGAATTAATAGGCAATTAATAGCAGGAACAGCGTTCCAGAGAGTACCGATATCTGAGGGACTCCGGGATTGATAGCCAACTAGTCGGACGAGCAGCCATCAATGACAACCCGAATCAACCGATCCCTGAGGAAGTCCGATATCAGACACGCAAACCGGTGGGAAGTCCGTATCATGAAAGTTTGCCAATAAGGCTATAATGCCACACTCTTTGAAATGCCTTCGAAATATCAAGAGAAATGGTGAGTACCTCTTCATACCTCTCGATGGCTTCGCTCCATTTGTAAGTGGCGTATGCTAGAAGATCTCCAGTAGACCGGTTTTGCCGAAACCCGTATTGGCGGTCAATGAGTAGGTCGTTTGCTTCCAGACACGACAGAAGCCTATGGTTCAGTAAACGTTCCAATATCTTACAGAGAATGGACGTGACCGAGATGGGCCTGTAATTGGCAAGGCCGGCTTGACTGCCCTTTTTATGCATATAGGTTGCACGTTGGGCAGCTTCCATGACTTTTGTACTTGTCCCATTGCCATACAAGCGGTACAGGCGTGTTAATACCGGAGCTAACTTAGGCGCACAAATCCTAAGAACGTATGTCTGGTATACCATCCGGACCACTGGCTTTATTCACGTGTCGATCACGAAATGCTTTTCTTACTTCGGTCTGTCTGATGCGGATCAGGTAAATGTCGTAATCGCCACGCTTGGCTGGCGGGTTGGCGATCGCAGTATGTTGGTAAACTAACTACACAGGGAAACGCTGCTTCATATCCTCTGGTAATTGATCCCTGCTCGGCATGAGGGGGTGATGCTATTCTTGGCCGACACGTCAAGAGGGGAGGCGGGAAATGTTTTTTCTACACAAACTTTCTCGATGATTGATTGATTTTTTGATTCCTCCTTGATTTTTAACACAAAAAATGTTACTTGTTCTATGCTTCTTTGTATTTTTTTTCGATAACTTGTATTTCCATGCAGCTAGAAGATTTCAAATATGCCAAAAAACATGATTAAGAGTAGTCTTATTCGAGTTGATTATGTAAAAATGTTGTTTTTAACTATATCAATTTGTTAACTTGTGTAAGTCTGTCTACTGACTGAATAATGTAATTATAATATTGTGCTGTAAAACTTACGAGCTAGTTACAAGATTATGAGCCTTATTTTAGTTTGGTCATTTTTAAAATGCTAACTATTGATTTATGTTAAAAAAAAGTTGTCGATATTATGATAGAAATAGTAGAAAATACAAATCTGTTTATTTGCTTTTGAATAAGGTGATTAAAAACTAACTCATTTGTATAAAATTACTTTTTATTACTTTGCGAATGTAGTGTCGTAACTACATCTTTGTCCCGCCTATAAAAAACAAAGTTATCACAAAGTGTCCTATCTGTTTTAAAGCTGTATTACACAAATAATATAAATACATATTGATCATTATATATGCACAAATAAAGAGAAAAATATACTTAACTAAAGTATATTATTGATTTCCTGATAGGATTTATAATTAAAAAGTTACATCGTGAAATATTGACACCAAAACCGAAAATACGTTGCTGTGAACATTTTGATTGATGATAGTTACGTCTTTATGTCGAATGGGCGACGATATAACACTAGCTATGTAATGTGAAATGATATTTTGTAAATGTATTGTGTATAATTATGATGTTGATGAGCCTTATAAATAAATAAACAAATATTGTTATCTATAGCTGGACCGGAGAGGCATAACACTAAGTCTATTTTTTAGTGTTTTCTACTTCTTACGCCAATGTTTAATTTGGCTTCGTCTATCCAGGCATAAAACGATAAGTTTAAAAGGTTAGTAACAACACTGAATTTTATAATTATACCTATTACAATGTAAGAAACAGTTAGGCTTTGATGCATAGTATTGCAAATGACATACAGTAAAATACTCTGAAACCTATAAGATGCATGTAATTGTATGTGTCTTCACATTGTTACGTTTGTAAGCGCTGCTTGCCTACCATTATGATAGCGTGCCTTTATTTGGGTCAACGGTTACAAGACGTTATCCGTTTATGTCGCTATGCAGAATGTATAAGGACTTCTTTGCTTATTATAACTTTTTAAATAGGTGTTAAGAAATGTATCATTGTAGTTTGTGGAAATGTCAATGTCAAGTGTCAAATAACGCCACAATCTGTAATCTGTGTACTGTGAAAAAACGATGGAAGAAAATTAGTATAGAAAATAAGTAATCGGTTTGTAACAGGTGAAAATAAATAAAAATACCATTGATAGTCGAGCCAATCTTTCATTCTTTTATAACTGGCGACCTTGTATAAAGATTTTATCGATTGATGGCCGACGAAAAAATGGATCGAAAATGCAAGGTGAGGTCGGTACAAAGACGACATTTTTCCAAGTCTGCCAATGTGTTGGAGTCATTAATAAGCTCATGCAAAACCGATCCGAGCAAAATCGACGAGCTCCACGCAAGCCACAAAGTCGTAAAAGACATTTTTTACGAATTGACGAAATATGACGACGAAATAAAAAACCTAATCATTTCCACCGAACCGTTCGAAGATGACAAACTTGAAAAAGAATTGATCGATGTAGGCAAATACCAAACCCGATGGAGCCTACTAGACACGATGTACTCATCTCAGTCATCCCGCAATATAACTGGCGATTGCGGTAAGGAAATTCATAAAATTAAATTGCCCACTCTTGAAATCAAGAAGTTCGATGGAAACATAAAGAACTGGATGACATTCTGGGGACAATTCAGGAAAATTGATGCCGATCCAGCCTTAGAAGAGAGCGACAAATTGCAATTTTTGTGCCAGAACATGGAACCGGGCAGTGAAGTAAAGAAATTTGTTGAGAATTTTCCTTTAACAAACCAGAGCTACAAGATTTGCCTCGACGAGTTGAAATCCCGGTATGCTCGAGAAGATTTATTAATTCAACTCTATGTTCGCGAGTTACTCACCCTTGTATTAAAAAAAGACAAAATTATCGACTTGACGTCGCTTTATGATAATATATGCAGTCCTTGCACCACCTCAAGGTAACGAGTGATAAATATTCACCGTTTCTTCTGCCCATTGTGGAGTCTGCTCTGCCGAGTGAACTGTTGAAAATTTGGGAAAGGCAAAAACCAAATAAGATCAGCGATGAACTTGCTAGCTTGCTAGAATTTTTGAAGAAGGAAGTTGAAGCCAACCAACGCATTTCACTGGCAAATGATTTCAATGTTAACTCCACAAACTCGGAACCAACAGCAGCCTGCCTGACAGTAAATAGCGATAACAAGAAGCAATATGAAATGAAGTGTATATGGTGTGAAAAAGGACATGCGAGCACAGAGTGTTTCAAGATCTCAAAGATGACAATAGATGAAAGACGAGAACACTTGAAGAAAAAGAAGGCTTGTGCGTTATGCTTGAAAATTGGTCACCATGCGAAGAGCTGTCGCAGCTTCGTTAAATGCTATATATGTGGCCAAAGACATTCGCCTGTACTGTGTTCATGTGGACTGAAGCAAAAAGAAGTGAAAGCGTCACCAGAACCTGCAGCTACAGTTCAGAACTACACCGCTCATTCCAGTTCTTCAACCACACTCCTACAAACTGTCGCTGTGAATGTTTGCCATGGAGATAAGTCAGTGACTGTCAGAGCACTGTTCGATAGTGGCTCACAACGCTCATACGTAAAAGAAGAAGTAGTGAAGACGCTCAATATGATGCCAACTGGTACTGAAGGACTTACACATTCTTTGTTTGGAGGTAACATTGTGTCATACAAAAATTATAACACTTATGATTTAGAAGTACAGAGCATTGATAAATCTTTTAAAATTAATATGACTGCCTTAAGCCAAGTAACGATTTGTAAAAATGTACCTAAAGTGAATATGAATAACATGTCTCTCTCTGAATTGTTAAAAAAGAACCAAATCAAGCTGACAGACACAAATGTAAAATCAGATATAGGTATTTTAATAGGTGCTGATTATTCAGGTTTGCTACTCACCAATGCCTTTGTACAGCTGGAGACTGGTCTGACTGCCATTAAGACAAACCTCGGGTGGACATTACAGGGTAAGACTTGTAATGGGAAAAATTTTACCCCGGGGTATAGATGGAAATTTACCCCACTGAAAATGTTAGTCGGTAGAGCAAAGGGGTTCGGTGGATTCGCGTGGCTCAGTCATCCATGGAACAACTATGATTTTGGGCGCCGTTAATATCAATTAAAGTTAAAAATTAAAAGATAAATTGTCCACGGATCGAAACAAAGTGAGTTTAATAAATCAAACCAATATTTACGTTGATATAAACATTTATTTAACACGTTGTATAATTAATACCAAGTTAACAACGATTCGCAGAAAATAAGTCATAAAAATATTTAAAACCACATGGGGTATAAATGGTTTAACGAAGAATCCGAAGGGTTAAAATGAAGTCACACATTTTATATTAATACATAATACCTTGAGAACCCATTATAATGTTAAAACCGCACGAAGGGCAAATGGTTTAACAGGGACCCTTAACAGGTTAAAGTGAGACCATACATTTATTACAAAAACAATACCCTTGGGTTCATTATAAAATTAAAACCATATGAAGAAGTAGGGATTTAAACTATAAACCCTTAAAAGTAAAGGTGAGGGCATATCTGTTCGTTTCCAGTTAGTCGGACGGATTAAGAGGCCGGTTCCGCATTTGAAATAAGTTTTCAAACGTCACCATATCTCTCAAGTCGGCGGACCGTTAAGAACCGAACACATATGTACTCAAAAACTAACTTATGCTAAGATACCTATTACTTATCATCTTAACACAAGACATTCATAGTAAAATAGAATTATTTATACATTCTGGCTCATGGACCAGAGTTACGCTGAAGCTAAATAAATTTGAAACATGACAATAGGTACATTTATTGGCTGTAGACCTGCTCCGGGTTGAGTCTGAACATGTCATCAAAACACTATTTTGTACTAGATATGAACGTTAATTACTTCACCGGGTACATACTACAGAAACACTGCCGCGATGATAATAAAAGAAAGCTGCGGAATACCTTGGTTAGTTTTATAAATCCATGGTAATGGTACGGTTTAACACGTGTGCTCGTCACGCCGATATAAATGAGACATCATAGCATGGAATTCTCGCTAGGCCGCTGCACAGACGACGTTAGATCGAAATGAGCTTAAACCATAACCTTGAAAGATTTCCTGGACCAAACTGGGAACCACTTATATCTTGAAATTTTGAGGTAAACCTGGAAGTACTTATATCTTGAAATTTTGAGGTAAAACTGTGGAGCCCTGTAATAAAAAATCAAAGTCACCAAATTGTCCAACATTGAATATGAGGTTTTCCTTACAACTAACATTATAACAAGGTTGAGAAACTTACCAAATTTGGGCTTTAATTATCACAGGTTTTTATCTCATGAAAGACATGATGAAATATAAATTGATGAGCTGGAGCCCTGAGAACAATACGACACGAGGTTACAATCTGGATACCACTGGTAAAAACGGACAAATAATTAGATTCGTAATATTATAACACTCACCACTTAAAGGGATGCTCAACGCATCATTAAATTAATAGAAACCCACCAAAAAAAATAGATTGGGTTTCACTTCACATGACGAAAATTTCCTGCATCTCTGAATGACACAGGCGAAAAAGTGATATGGCGGAAATCCACCGAGTTTGCTAGAATTCTCTCGAATGAGTACCATCGACAAAAGACACACCATAGACAATCGCACTCCCTGAACTTACTTACCTTTTGTCTGAATAATAATATTACAACGTTTAACTAGCATGCGAGACATTAACATTTACTTTATTTAATTAAAACAACAAATAGGTGATATTTATCTATTTGATTCCATCAACAAAGTGTAAATTAACTGGTCCGAAACGCTCAGTTAGCCGGAATCGGAACGCCAAACGTCACATCTGACAGTTGTCACTTGTCAATTGAAAAGACAGCTGTGAGATATGTAAACAAGAAAGTTTATTTGCTTTAATTATTGAAAAGTGCTAAAATTCTTTGTGAATGATATTTTTAAAATGAATTCAAGTGAATGCTTTGTGATCAAAGTGGGCGGTATAATCGCCGACATTCGTTAAACTACTGGAAATTGACCCAAATAAAGGTAGAAATTTGCATGCAATAAACTAACACTAAACACATCAAAAGCTATGTGAAAACACTAGGTGTGTTTTGTAAAACCTATCTAAACTCTTACCTACACATAATACCTAATGTTCCTTGTCCAACCTACAAGACTATAACGAGAATGCCGCTATAACAAGTACTTTAAAATCAAATGTTGGTTACCCCATAGGTATATAAAAAAAGGTGTTACAGTACCGTCTTAGTTGGGAAAGAAAAATTTTATTCAAAATGAATATTTTGAATAAAATTTTTCGTCAGGAGGAACGACGAAATCTAAAACTACAACCTAAACTGAACAAAACAGACCTTAATCCTACTTTACTTAAAGATAAACCACCTCAAGACTCAAAACTTAGACAAAAAAGCTTGAGTCATATCAAGGGAAACCTAATAAATAACTCAAAAGAGTGAAAATGGAAAAAGGTAGAACCGTTTCATAGACCCAATAACACAAAAGGAGAGCTAATCCAGGTTCTAGCCATAACCAGTGTTAAACACAGGTTGGTTAAACAAAAACCAGCACGTAATTTACCTAACTGCAAACATGGGTAAATTACATGTAAATTTGAAGTATGCAAAACAGTGACTTCTAAAAGTAAAGTGTGAGGAGTGGAAATCCAACATCCCTTAAAACACACAACAAAGGCAAAAGCAAATCATCACACAGGACGACACGCCATCATAATAAAGAAAACAGAAATGTTACCATCCTTGGTATCATTTGTGGTTTACACAAATGCGACCAGACCTACGGATGTAACACGGATAAAATATACCCTAAAAACTAACAAAGTTATAACTTACTTAACTAACAATGAAAGAACAAACATCGTGCACAAGGTAACACAAGGGCAGGCTTGAAACTAAAGCCATATAAAGGGGTTTCAAGCGCCACTACTGTGACCCTGCACGACAAATGAACCACCGACAGGAACGCCATATGCCGAAACGGACTAATATGAACTAGTGTCCCTCGAATTGAGTTAAAAATTTTGAACGCAGTATACATATGCACCAAAAACCAACAAAAACATAACCCACCCAACTAACAACGACGAAACAGCATCACGCTAAAGGTAACACAAGGGCAGGCTTGAAACTAAAGCCATATAAAGGGGTTTCAAGCGCCACTACTGTGCCCCCGCACAACAAATGAACCACTGACAGGGACAACATATGCCGAAACGGATGTCCGAAACGGAGTGTCCCCGCAACTTGGGTTGAAAATTTTGAACACAAATATATAAAACACAAAATTGGGTGAGATGCATTGCAACGAGACGTAAGGTGGCATATGAAATGATATACAGAACCCGTTTTATAATTGGAGTTCTAAACTAAACAGACGCGAGCGAAAACTTTTTATTTAAAGGTTAGCAGTATTTTTAAATTTGGAACTACTAAAAACAGCCGCAGAAGGAATTCCTAAGCTACCCCTACGAGCTAGTATCAAGGTATTCATTATGCTCATCAAAAGAGACTTTAAGAACGGATAATTCATGTTCAAGTTCCTCCTTGAGTAAGAAATTAACGTTACAATTAAGTTCAGCCATAATGAAAAAAAAATTCACGTTAAATAAAGCACTAAAATATTGAATTATTAATCTCACTTTTCTGGGCCACACGTTGGGTACGTCACTGTAATGGGAAAAATTTTACCCCGGGGTATAGATGGAAATTTACCCCACTGAAAATGTTAGTCGGTAGAGCAAAGGGGTTCGGTGGATTCGCGTGGCTCAGTCATCCATGGAACAACTATGATTTTGGGCGCCGTTAATATCAATTAAAGTTAAAAATTAAAAGATAAATTGTCCACGGATCGAAACAAAGTGAGTTTAATAAATCAAACCAATATTTACGTTGATATAAACATTTATTTAACACGTTGTATAATTAATACCAAGTTAACAACGATTCGCAGAAAATAAGTCATAAAAATATTTAAAACCACATGGGGTATAAATGGTTTAACGAAGAATCCGAAGGGTTAAAATGAAGTCACACATTTTATATTAATACATAATACCTTGAGAACCCATTATAATGTTAAAACCGCACGAAGGGCAAATGGTTTAACAGGGACCCTTAACAGGTTAAAGTGAGACCATACATTTATTACAAAAACAATACCCTTGGGTTCATTATAAAATTAAAACCATATGAAGAAGTAGGGATTTAAACTATAAACCCTTAAAAGTAAAGGTGAGGGCATATCTGTTCGTTTCCAGTTAGTCGGACGGATTAAGAGGCCGGTTCCGCATTTGAAATAAGTTTTCAAACGTCACCATATCTCTCAAGTCGGCGGACCGTTAAGAACCGAACACATATGTACTCAAAAACTAACTTATGCTAAGATACCTATTACTTATCATCTTAACACAAGACATTCATAGTAAAATAGAATTATTTATACATTCTGGCTCATGGACCAGAGTTACGCTGAAGCTAAATAAATTTGAAACATGACAATAGGTACATTTATTGGCTGTAGACCTGCTCCGGGTTGAGTCTGAACATGTCATCAAAACACTATTTTGTACTAGATATGAACGTTAATTACTTCACCGGGTACATACTACAGAAACACTGCCGCGATGATAATAAAAGAAAGCTGCGGAATACCTTGGTTAGTTTTATAAATCCATGGTAATGGTACGGTTTAACACGTGTGCTCGTCACGCCGATATAAATGAGACATCATAGCATGGAATTCTCGCTAGGCCGCTGCACAGACGACGTTAGATCGAAATGAGCTTAAACCATAACCTTGAAAGATTTCCTGGACCAAACTGGGAACCACTTATATCTTGAAATTTTGAGGTAAACCTGGAAGTACTTATATCTTGAAATTTTGAGGTAAAACTGTGGAGCCCTGTAATAAAAAATCAAAGTCACCAAATTGTCCAACATTGAATATGAGGTTTTCCTTACAACTAACATTATAACAAGGTTGAGAAACTTACCAAATTTGGGCTTTAATTATCACAGGTTTTTATCTCATGAAAGACATGATGAAATATAAATTGATGAGCTGGAGCCCTGAGAACAATACGACACGAGGTTACAATCTGGATACCACTGGTAAAAACGGACAAATAATTAGATTCGTAATATTATAACACTCACCACTTAAAGGGATGCTCAACGCATCATTAAATTAATAGAAACCCACCAAAAAAAATAGATTGGGTTTCACTTCACATGACGAAAATTTCCTGCATCTCTGAATGACACAGGCGAAAAAGTGATATGGCGGAAATCCACCGAGTTTGCTAGAATTCTCTCGAATGAGTACCATCGACAAAAGACACACCATAGACAATCGCACTCCCTGAACTTACTTACCTTTTGTCTGAATAATAATATTACAACGTTTAACTAGCATGCGAGACATTAACATTTACTTTATTTAATTAAAACAACAAATAGGTGATATTTATCTATTTGATTCCATCAACAAAGTGTAAATTAACTGGTCCGAAACGCTCAGTTAGCCGGAATCGGAACGCCAAACGTCACATCTGACAGTTGTCACTTGTCAATTGAAAAGACAGCTGTGAGATATGTAAACAAGAAAGTTTATTTGCTTTAATTATTGAAAAGTGCTAAAATTCTTTGTGAATGATATTTTTAAAATGAATTCAAGTGAATGCTTTGTGATCAAAGTGGGCGGTATAATCGCCGACATTCGTTAAACTACTGGAAATTGACCCAAATAAAGGTAGAAATTTGCATGCAATAAACTAACACTAAACACATCAAAAGCTATGTGAAAACACTAGGTGTGTTTTGTAAAACCTATCTAAACTCTTACCTACACATAATACCTAATGTTCCTTGTCCAACCTACAAGACTATAACGAGAATGCCGCTATAACAAGTACTTTAAAATCAAATGTTGGTTACCCCATAGGTATATAAAAAAAGGTGTTACAGACTCATGATGCAATAATAAACACAAACATTGTCGCTTCTTTATTCTGTTTACAGAGCGTTCCAGATTTTTGGAATCTTGAGATTTTAGGTATTCAAGATCCAGTGCACATACAATCAAAACAGAAAAAAGAAGAAGAGGTCCTGAAGAGCTTCGAAGAGAGTGTCCGAAGAAACGAGGAGAACAGGTATGAGGTGCAGCTTCCATGGAAGGATGGTCATGATGATCTGCTGGACAACCGTATGATAGCCACTCGCCGGCTGGAATCTGCAACAAATAAACTAATTACTTGCGGTAAGTTTCAAGATTATGACAACATTCTACATGAATGGGAGCATGCTGGCATCATCGAACCTATACCCTCACCAGACTGCAACAAAAATAAGGTACACTACTTACCACATCGAGCCGTATCCAAGGAGACAAGTCTTACTACCAAGCTGCGACCAGTGTTTGACGCATCTGCAAAAGATAAAAATAACAAGTCATTAAATGCATGCATAAGAAAGGTATGAATTTTATTGATAAAATACCTGATTTATTAATTGGTTTTCGTAAAGGTTTAATAGGTATATCTGCAGATATAGCAAAAGCATTTTTGCAAATTGCAATTAATCCAGATGACAGGGACCACCTCAGGTTCTTATGGTGGAAGGATTACGAGCGGCGGGAGATCATGGAGTACAGGCATTGTCGAGTTGTCTTTGGCCTGACTTCGAGCCCATTCTTGCTGTCCGCAACGATACAACACCACCTGGAACAGACAAAAGGTGAGCACAAAAATACAGCTGATATATTATCTAGCTCTTTCTATGTCGATAATTTAGTTACAAGCCAAGACTCGGAAGAAGCGACACAAAACTTCATACAAGAGGCAAAAAGTATAATGCAAGAGGCAAAGTTTGATTTGAGGCAGTGGGTTACTTCTCCAATGACAATTAATGAAACCGATCAACGTGTCATCTCGGTTTTAGGAATAATGTGGGATACTGCCACCGATGAACTTTTTTGCAACTTAGATGCCTTGCCTCATCCTTCAGAGATAGGTAAATTAAATAAGAGAAATATCCTCTCCTTGACACAAAGAATTTTTGACCCCGTGGGAATTCTGTGCCCCGTAACACTTGTTCCTAGATTAATATTACAAGAAATATGGAACAGTAAATTGGCATGGGATGAAGAGCTGCCCCCTAATATTGAAACTCAATTTCACGACTGGTATGATAATGTGCATTTACTGTCAAATTGCAGAATACCAAGACCTCTGTCAACGGTGCCACTACAGAGCTGCAACGATGCCAGTCTTCATATGTTTTGTGACGCCAGTAAAGACGGGTATGCTGCCTGCGTATTCCTCAGAACTGAAGACAGTAAAGGTAATGTGACTGTCCGATTAATATCTGCAAAGTCAAGAATATCACCACCAGAGAAAATAACCACACCACGATTAGAATTGCTAGCGGCTCTCATTGGCTCACGATTAATTATGGGGGTAAGAAAGAAATTACAATTGAATAATCATAAAGCCCGCTCCAGATTCCTGCGTGATTCACGGCGTGAATTCACGCCGTAATTTTGCCGCGAAGTCAGCGTGAAAAGCATGACCCTCCACACTCGCTATCGTTCACAGTTTAGTTCGCGCGCTCGTCGAGAATGGACGCCGAGTTATGCACTGCTATCTTTGTTTTTTAGCATCCCATAAAATGGTTTCGGCATGATAACACTCAATCATCACAAGTTCCTGCTCGTTCGTCCAAATGACGGTCATTTTGACGCACCGTACTCCGCAAATAAATAAAAACCTCAAGGCACGGTACTGTTTTCACGCGCGAATGTGGATGCGCTTGCGTTCACGGGAGTTCGCGCACCGCGAACCCTTTGAAGCGGGCGCAAATACCGACACCGAACGGGGAACAAGGCGTGAACAGGCGCGAAGCCCGTGAACGGCCGCGAAAACCATCCACATTCGCGCTTCACGCCTTTCACGGGTGTTCACGCCGCGAATGTGGAGGCTGCTTAAAGAATATTGTTGGAGTGATTCTGGTGTGACACTATGCTGGATAAAACGAGAATTGATTTGGAATACCTATGTGGGAAACCGGGTAAAAGAAATCCGTCAAAATACTAACATAAATGACTGGCACCACATTCCAGGCCCTGAGAACTGGGCAGACCTACCATCCAGAGGCTGCGACACACGTCGGCTGCTCGAAACCAAGTGGTGGGAAGGCCCGCCGTGGCTGCGTCGACATCCCGAACTGTGGCCGCATTCTGCACTGGTGGTTGATGAAAAGGAAGCCTGCAAAGAACTCAAAAAATCTGTATGCGTTAATACATGCTGTGACAATGATATGGTAAATGATTTAACTCATTTTTCCAAGTATTCTAAAATAATAAGAATGACAGCATGGATATTACGATTTATCTACAATGCTCGCTACAAAGACAATAAGAAAAAAGGAGAATTGACGTTTGAAGAATATGAAATAGCTGAAAAGAGAATAATAAAGACTATACAGGCAGAAAGCAAAGAATATATACAAAAGCATACCGCAAAACTAACTACATTCTATGATGAAGATAATATACTGAGAATAAAAACAAAGCTGATACTTACCGATTTCCCTGAAGATGTGAAAACTCCAGCAGTGCTACCTGCAGCAAATGTGATCATACGAAGACTGGTTGAACAGCGACATACACAACTTCTTCATGCTGGCACCAATATGATGATCACAGATTTAAGGAAACGATTCTGGATTATTGGTATTAGGAAACTGGTAAAATCTGTCATAGATAAATGCATGATATGTAAGAGACACAGAGCGAAAGCTACTCAAGTATCTGCGGCACCATTACCTATTGAACGAATCCAACCGACCGCACCCTTTGAAGTAACAGGAGCTGATCTGGCCGGCCCAATATATCTACGCGGCGATGTAAAGAGTTGGATTGTAATATTCACGTGTGCCGTATACCGCGCGATACATTTGGAACTGACACAATCTCTGTCTACAGAAGCCTTCATCAGAACATTTCGCAGATTCATCGCCAGACGAGGTCGTGTAAAATTAATGATATCCGACAACGGCACTAACTTTACAGGTACTAAGAATCTGCTGTCTACCATTGACTGGGATGAAGTGCAACGCGTATCCACCATAATGCGTATAAAATGGAAGCTTAATGCGCCTACAGCAGCATGGTGGGGCGGATTTTTTGAGCGCATGATAAAAATAATAAAGAATTTATTAAGACGTGTTTTAGGTACATCTACTGTCTCTTATGAAGAAATGGAGACTCTCCTCTGCGACTGCGAAGCTGTGGTAAATGACAGACCAATCACATATGTGGAGGCTGACGACGCGAACTCACTAGAGCCGCTGCGACCTTCGTGCTTCTTACAACCTCTGCCGCATTCACAGGTAACCGAATTTGATATTTTAGATGCCACCAGTATGAATCGACGACTGAGGTATCTGCAAAAACTGCGAGACGAACTTCGTACGCGATGCAAGAACGAGTACCTTACCGAACTAGTACAGAGAGGAAGAGAGAAGAGTGGAGGTATCAAGGTAGGAGATATAGTTCTAGTTGAGTCTGAAGAAAGAAGAATAAAATGGCCACTTGGAATGGTCATTGAGATTTATACAGGAAAGGATGGAGTGGATAGAACTGCCAAGGTAAAGACAACAGCTGGATTCAAAATCCGACCATTTCAGCGTCTATACCAATTAGAACTTTCTTCTTCTGAGGTGGAAGGGAGACGAGAAATGGACGCCAAAAATCACAATTCTATTGGTAAGAAATATTGTATAGTTATAAACCCTAGCAGTACAATTAATAACAAAGGGCGCACTACAGAGCCAGCCAATAGAGAGACAGATCAGACAACAAGACGTGGGAGAATTATGTCTATATGTATGGAGAAAATGCCAAGTAAGTACAAACTATAAATTTAATTTTATTTGATAAATAAACTTCTTGTTTCCCAAACAAACTTTGATATTTTTTTATCATTTTGATCTCATTTGTGTAGTCTGTCTGTCATACTGGTTTGGTATTTAAATTACTAATTATTAAGAATAAAGACTAATTTGATTTAAATATTATTAAGAAAGATGACTTGTGATAAGTGAACTAACTATGTTTCTCAGATGCTTATTATAATAATTATTATTGTGACTGCAATAAGATGTATGTTAATGTGATTATAATGTTGTCTAAACACTTGTGTTAAATCCTTGTTGAATCTGTATGTTTCATTGTTTAAAATATAAAATTAGTATTGTGTTCTGGATACTAGATTGTAGCATACTTTGTTATTTTATTTTCTCTTTTTCTTGGTGTGGAGGATGTTAAGAAATGTATCATTGTAGTCTGTGGAAATGTCAATGTCAAGTGTCAAATAACGCCACAATCTGTAATCTGTGTACTGTGTAAAAACGATGGAAGAAAATTAGTATAGAAAATAAGTAATCGGTTTGTAACAGGTGAAAATAAATAAAAATACCATTGATAGTCGAGCCAATCTTTCATTCTTTTATAATAGGTCTTGAAATTGACAGACGTCAATGTCAGTTACTGTCTCCCGCGATGTGATGTTATGGATAATAATTTTATATGTAATTGAAATAAGTATTTGTAATATGAATAAATCACAATATTTCAGCAATTATAGTTTGATTTGAGTTTACATATTTGAGATAACAGGAGTTAGCTCACACGTTGCCAAGGCATTATTAAGATATTTTGTTTTGTTTTGTTTTATTTATTAGGTATACCAACAACGTACATGCAGAAACAATCTTGAAACATACATTTGCTGTATTTGGCCTTTGCATGACCTTAATAACAGGTACACACAGCATTCAATTTTTATAACGTGCAACACAAACAAAACGGTTAACGGTTACGTCAGACTCGATAGCACTCTGAAATGAAAGCGAGGATTAAACCAATGGTCTACAAATAATCTCTAGTTAATAATATTGCCACTAACCTTGATCAGACTTCGAAAAAAACCACAAAAACCACCTAAAATGATAATAAACTTGAGGAGTGTTAAAAAATGGTGACTATGAAATGATGCTTGTCAATCAGACAGACAGCTTAGGGGGCATCCATAGATTACGTGAGATGTTTAAGGGGGGGAGGGGGTAGAGTCAAATCTCATCTAATCTTACGTTGGAGAGAGGGGGCGTCTCGGCAAATATCACGCAATTTTTTTTTCTCATTGAAACATAAAAAAATATACTATTTTGGTCCATTTAATCCAGATTGTACATGCTTAAGATTAAATCTTAAGCGTATATCGTAATACGATTAAGATCATTCACTAATTCGTTCGAAAGAAAATAATTTCATTCATACTTCGTTATACATCAACTACCTTACAATAATAATCCAACACGTTTACGTAAGAAACCCAAATTTTGAAAAATCTCACGTGAGATTGGGGGATTGGGGAGGGGGTTGAATAAATCTCACGACATCTCACCAGGGGGGGAGGGAGGGACAGAAAATTTAAAAAAACATATTACGTAATTTATGGACGCCCCCTTATATGCTAGTTAGCGCCACCTAGTAAGATTGATGTTCTATTATGCCATAGTATGGCAACCACAGCGTTAAAGGCTCAATTACACTATACAATTTTAAGCAAGCGATTTTAAGACTGTTTTGAAAACGACTAAGAATGCGCGTATTTACACCACACAATGGGGAGGCGAAGGAAAAGTGAATTACAGATGGCGCTTCAGTCTTTGGAACCATTGTCAGTTTGAGCTTATATTGTCTTGACTGTGTATTACGTGATTTTACTTTCTTAGATAGTATTTTTTTCGGTTTTGCGGACAAACAATGTATTCTATGCTAACTTTAGCTCAGATAAAAGAAGAATTACGGAAAAGAAAAGCAAAAACAACAGGCAAGAAAGTTTATAGCAATTTACAAAAAATTGCTAACAAGCATTACATTTCTTTAAATTTCGTGTAAGATTTACAAGTAATCTTTTTATTTCAGATTAGAAGCATATTATGATTTAAATTTTAACAAAGCAACTAAGTGTGAATTTCCGTGTTTATAGTTGCCTCATGATGCCTTCTGTGCAATAGTAATTTCAGGTTTCTGTACTGGAATTTCTGTACCATCCAAAATTACACGAACCGTTTTGTCATATTTATTTTATTATTCTAAGTTTCTTGAATGACTCTGGCATATAAAATTCTATTAATTCTCTGTTTGGCCCCAATATTGGGCTTATTCCATATTTGATATACCTATCAAATTCATCCAAGTTATAAATATGTTAGAAACTGCTGAGGTTGAAATATTAAAGAACAAAGCTGTTATAATTCAAATGTTGTTTTATTTTGGCGAAGCTTCATCAAATTCATGAAACATTCCTTTTGATTTATAATGTTTTTCAGGCTCAGCAAAGGAGAAAATCGAGGGAAAAGCATCTTTTTTTTGATATTTTTTTGCCCACTATTTTTTTTTGTTACTGAGAAATCGATGAACTCCAATATTTTACAAGTTACATGCATAACAATGCGGCATTTTCTCAGTATAAAATTAAAAAGTGCAATACTCCAAGAGATTCCCATATGTTTTGACACTTTCTTTGAGGCGGCCGGGTACCAAAGACCAGACGCCACCTATCGGGATAAAATTGCGCTTTTCCTCCCCTCTAGCACGCTCGGCCGTGCTTACTGTCATAGTAGAAGAGATGGCAGTAAGTCTCTTATGTCTTTTTCAATCAACGTAGTATTGGAGTTATTTACATTGTAGTTTTTGTATTTGTTTTATTTTCTGTTTTAGTTCTTTAAGCACCTACCTAATACCAAATTCCTTTTCTTTAATCACTGTTTGTTAAGAGGTTAATTGTAAATATTTTCAATTTGCAGTCGTCGTGTCAAATAAAATTTTAGGTACCTACCTATCTCCTTACTTATATATTAATCAATATTTTTTTTCAACTTTTATCTACCTATTAGAAATCTACATAACATTAATATCTGACTAGGTTGAAAATTCGAAAGGCTCACGAATAGAAATATTTTACCTAGTAGGTATGAAGTAGTAGTAGGTATATTTATTTACCTACTATCATTTATTTAAGTAGATAAAAATGTGTAGGTACTTACTTAATGCAAATTGCAAGAATCGTATCAAACAAAACAAGACTGTCGCTCTTGTGAATAACTCGACGGACGCACACGCCGCACCGCACCGCACCGCACCGCACACCAACGCGAACGCGACGGCTCGCGCGCGGGCCGTGGCAGCGGCACCCGCCCGCCCCTCGGCGTGACCCGCCCGCCTCTCGGCGTGACCCACCCCGCACCACGCCCGCCCACGGCGTCCGGCTCAGAAGGTGCACATCGTCGTTGTTGTCGGTCGCGCACGTATCGACCTATTTAGACATCGCGTTAATTATACGTTACACTATTTCCCAACAAAGTACTCGTCAAGACGATTCAAGCCCAAACTAGATGGGGTTTCATGGTTTTATTATAGAGTTCCTATGGCCTTCTTTCGGCTCCATCATCAGATCCTTGGACACTATTTCCCATTAGAGTACTCGCCAAGACGATTCAAACGAGCCTAAACTCAATGGGGTAGCGTGGTTTTATTAAAGAGTTCCAGTGTCCTTCTTCCGGCTCCATCATCAGACCCTGGACACTATTTCCCAACAAAGCAATCGTTAAGACGATTCAAAGGAGCCCAAATTCAATGGGGTTGCACGGGTTCAATATTAAGTTCCTATGGCATGGCCTTCCAGCTTCATCATCAGAGTCTGGACCTCGTCTTTCTTTAAAGAACTCATCAAGACGATTCTAACGAGCCCAAGCACGATGGGGTTGTATGGTTTCATCATAGAATTCCTGTGGCCTTCTTCCGGCTCCATCATCAGATCAGCCCAATGATACCATAATATTGCATTGCCTTCCAGTTCTGACCTATGTTCAAAGTTTCAAGTCTCTAGCTCATCCGAAAGCTAGTTTAAATCATCCGCAAACTTTGTGGAGAAACAAACAAACACACAAGCAAACGAGAAAGCAACCTAATAAAAGCGTGTTAAAAACAACCTACCTACCTATAAATTTCAAGTCTCTAGCTCATCGGGGAAGCTAAGTAGGTAGGTACTTACCTAGTACCTATACCTAGTATAAAATACTCTTTTTGCGGACAAACAAATAAACGAACCTACCTACTTATAAATATTAATATAAATAAATAAATAAACAAGAAAAGGTCCATTGAAAACGTGTTAAAAAACCAACATTCCTATTTGAACTTAGTACTGTGGCAGTATCGTCTATCTGTCGCGAGTCAGACAGAGTCTGTCTCTGTCTGTCATATTACCTCTACACGTTGACCTTGAGGACGCCTTTATGCCTTAGGTATAAAGTTGGTTTTTGTAGTACAACTGTTACGTCTAACGTGCCGTCGTAGGTACAGTTAGACTGTCTTGAAATCGCGTGGTGCAATTAGACGACACAATTTTAAGAATCTTATTTTTGAGCGGGCTCGGCCGCACGATTTTAAGATTCTAACTGTCTTACTCTGTTTACACCATGCTTAGTCTTGAAATCGCTTGCTTAAAATTGTGTAATGTAATTGAGCCTTAAGGCAGGCCTCCTTCACTCGATCAAGGTCACGCGATAAGCACCTACCGCTAGCCGTTCCGCCGGCGGAACAAGTGAGCAGAGGGCCGTCACACGCCCGCCTGTGTAGTCGCGCGGCATCTTACTGCCTGCGTAAATATTGCCTCTTTATAATAGTAACAATGTCGAATCGACATTACTTAGCCGTGTACGGATGTCAATATCAAAAAACCAATAAACAATTGTCATTTTTCACATTATGATGTATGCTAAGTAGTTCATTTTTTTTTCCCCGGCGGGTAGTTAGTGAAAGTAGTCGTTATTTCAAAAACGCTTAATTCAAAATTCCATATTTACACAAATATTGATCAAAAGATAATTTTCATGACCAAAACTATTAGCTAACGTTATTACCCACCCGCTCAAGTGTTATCTCCTACAACATAACTTCAGCAAATCCAGAATCCGAGTTCACTTCATAATGGACCAAGTTTAAAACACTCTTCTGGGGCTTATCGTTAATAATAATAAACGTGCGAGAGCAGAATGGCTAGCTTCGAGGCTGAGCTGCAGAAGACTCCGTCAGCAAGCGTCACAGGTTTGGCCACAGATTTTGCTGCATTTAAGACCTTTATCATTGGATCACTCAACGGGCTCCAGTCACAAATTCACATACTTGCTAAGACGGTTGATAAGCTTGAAATGCAGGGCCGTAGAAAGATTCACGATGTACCAGAGCAGGATCAGGAAGACCCCTCCCATCTGGTGGCAAAGGTCATCACAAATAACCTCAAGATAGATGGTTTCACACCAAATGATATCAAGCGGTGTCATAGATTGGGCCGTACTAGCTCTTCAAAGCAGAAACCTCGTCCCAGCATAGTGAAGTTTCACCAGGTCGACACACGAGACAAGGTCTGGTTTGGGAAAGGCAAGTTAAAGGGCACAGGTACAACTTTGTCGGAATTTTTAACGCATTCCCGGCATAGTGCATTCATGGCAGCACGAGAAAAGTTCGGTGTCAGTAGATGTTGGACTCGGGAGGGCATTATTCATATTCTCGGCCCCAACAACACCAGATTTCGTGTCACCAGTATCACCGAAGTTCATTCGCTAGAGCTCGAACCAGCAAAGCCTGCCGCCCCGCCCTCTGGGCCGGCTCTGAAGACGAGGCGGGCTGCTGCCACGAAAAAATAATTTGCCTATATCACCAGTGTAACGATTCTACCTTCTTTATACATTAATTTTGCCAAATCACATAACTTTTTTAGAAGCAATAATTATCTTTCCTTGATTTTTTTCATTTGTCACTGTCAATTAAAAATTCGTGTCTCTTCTTGTCATCTGTCAAAACGAAACAGCTAAAGGTGCATTCACACTCTCCGTGCGTTCCGTTCCAGCGTGCGATTTCAATACTGAACTGATTGATTGACACAAGATTGACATTATGACACTGCACTTGACAACGTCTCGGAGGGACGGGGCGAGTGTGGATGCAGCTTGCAAGCAAAGCCACCAGGCAGGCCAAACACAACAGAAAACAAATTATCAGAAACCATTCTGATAATTTGTTTTCTGTTGTGTTTGGTTGTGTACGTGTTTTGCTGTTTTAATATTGTACTTTTATTATGATTACCTAGTATTTAAGCACTTGCGGGTGGTTAATGGTGTTTTTTGTTCTTTTTTATTGTTCAATTTATATTACTTTTTATATATTATATATATTGTTTTTATTAATTTTACTTATTTATAATGTCATCGACTGATATAGATGATAGTTTTGTTTCGGCGAATAGTAGCATTAATGATAGTTTCGTTAGCATCCCTACCTTATCCGACTCTCTAGACTCATGTTTCTCCGATGTTTTAAAAAACTTCAATGTAGTTCATATAAATGCACAAAGCATTCCGGCTCATTTTTCTGATATGCTGGCAAGTTTTGACTGTAAGAATATCCATGCCATCCTTGTATCCGAGTCATGGCTTAAGCCATGTTTACCTTCCGTTTCCTATTCATTGCCAGGCTTTAACCTCATAAGGAATGATCGTACGGTGGGGGGTGGGGGCGGTGTCGCCATTTATCTCCGATCACATATACCTTTTACTGTGGTTGACATGTCTCCGCAACCGCTACCGCGAGATGCTGGTGAGCATCTATTCCTGGAGGTTAGCCTGTGCCACTCAAAAATACTTCTCGGTGTTTATTACTGCCCTTCCTCTCGCTTTAATTTCTTTTCTTCACTCGAAAGCAAGATAGAACACCTCTGTCCCTCTCACAGTCATACTATAATAATGGGAGATTTCAACACTTGTCTTCTTAAAAACGACTCCCGATCGGCAAATCTTCTTTCTGTTGTATAGTCTAATAACCTATTTCTTCCCCCGTTAAATGCCACTCATAATTTTCCAAATTGTACACCTTCACTTCTCGACCTTATTATTGTTTCTTCCCCCCAACACATCGCCAAACATGGTCAATTCCCAGCTGATGCCTTCTCATATCATGACTTAATTTATGTCTCGTACAAATCTCGTCCTCCAAAGGCAAAGCCCAAAGTTTCAATGCAGCACAATTTTAGTGGTATTAACTTAGAATATCTGAAGGAGGATGTCGTTAATACTGTGATTCTGTTGACGATAAACTTAAACTTTTTATGCTGACGATCATCATGTTGTTCGATATTGATGCTCCCGTACGTCCTGTCAAAATGAGGCACCGTCCATCACCATGGCTTACCGACGACATCAAACGCATTTCAGAATTAAAAAATACTGCCAAAGCTAGGTATAAGCGTCGCCCCACTCCTTACAATTGGGAAAAATACGTTAAAGCTCGCAACCGCTGCAATAAGGTGTGTAGAAATGCGCAACGCCAACATATCCATAAATCGGTTGATAATGAGGATCCGGCAAAAGTCTGGAAATTCCTGAGATCTCTGGGCATTGGAAAACAACGTCAATTCTCACTTCCAAAAAATTTAAATATTAACTCGCTGAACCAACATTTTTCTTCCTCGCAAAACTTCGACTCAACGACAAAAGTTGAAACTTTGAATTTTCTTTCATCTCTCCCATGCCCAGATTACTCATCCTTTTCTCTGCGTCAATTCACCGATTGTGATGTTAAAAAGAGCATTATATCTATCACCTCTAGTGCTGTCGGTAACGACTGCATCAGCCGGAAAATGATACTCCCTATTCTCGATGAAATCCTTCCCATCATCACGCACATACTCAATCACTCAATTAATACTGGTGTATTTCCATCTGCTTGGAAAGATGCTCATGTTACCCCACTGCCTAAAAATTCCAAACCATCATCCTTCGCGGACTATAGGCCTATATCTATTTTACCTTTCCTTTCAAAAGTTCTTGAACGCCTTGTCCATTCTCAATTGTCGACCTTCCTTCTTAGCAACCAACTCCTTAACCCATATCAATCCGGCTTCCGCCCAGGGCACAGCACTACCACAGCATTAGTGTACGTCACAGACGATATCAGGTCAGGAATGGATAGTGGTAAAGTAACAATTCTTGCCTTGCTAGATTTTAGCAATGCTTTTAATTCCGTTGACTTCGATATCCTGCTAGGCATACTTCGCTCTATTAACATATCTCCAACGATGATTGACTGGTTTAGATAAATAGATAAATCGTTTATTTCCATCACATACGTACACAGATGATAAATGACAAAATAACTTATAAAGAAAAAGAAAAACGACTGTGTGCCGCATCGACAGAAAAAGGCAAAAACTCAGTGATATCTTTGCTTTAATTAAAGCAAAGCACTGATTTTCAGTTTCGTAGTTACCTGTCTGGACGCCGGCAGCGTATTCACATTGAGGAAACCTTTTCCAATTGGTGTGATATCACTGCTGGTGTGCCTCAGGGTGGCGTCTTGTCTCCACTACTTTTCTCTATTTTCATCAATTCCATTTCGTCATTATTAGTTTCATCCTACCACCTTTATGCAGATGATTTGCAAATATATACACAAGCGTCAATCGATCAACTTGAGCGAGCTGTTAACATTATAAACAGTGATCTTGCTTTGATTTGTGACTGGAGCAGGTCATACGGACTAAAAGTTAATCCTTCCAAGACCCAAATCATTATCATTGGCAGCTCCACATACACAAATAGAATCATCTGGCCAAATTTACCTGTTTTTAAATTTGATGGTGTTACCTTAACTCCTAGTGATTGCGTAAAAATCTTAGGTGTGTTAGTCGACAAAAATCTAACCTGGGGACCTCAAGTAAAAGAAGTAAGTCGGAAAATGTTCGCAGCAGCCGGTTCCTTAAAAAGGTTACGCAATTTTCTTCCCATAGCCACTAAAACTGCGCTCGCACAATCTCTTCTTTTACCCATCTTAGACTACGCCAATGCCAGCTATCTAGACCTTACAGAGGAGCAACTGAATAAGCTTGAGCGACTACAAAATTTCAGTATAAGATTCATATTTGGGCTCCGCAAATATGATCACGTGTCCGCTTTCCGTCTCAAACTCAAGTGGTTGCCAATTCGCCTTCGCCGGAATGCGCACATTGTCGCCCTGCTATACAATATCTTGTTTAATCCTTCTTCGTTCTCCGCCATATTTAAAGGCACATTTCCATTACCTGCACGACACTCACTCGCGAGTTTTGAGATCATCGGAGAACTTGACATTGGAGATACCTAGGCACTCCACTAAATTCTTTGACAAATCATTTACTGTCCAAGCTGCTCGTTTGTGGAATGAACTGCCTAACGAAATAAAACAGGCACAGATTTTAGAGAGTTTTAAACGCCCAGTCAAAGAACATTATCTATCTTTGCCATCATAGTTTTTTTTTGTATCCTTGTCGAATCAATATTTATTACCTATATATCTAGATATAGTATTTTATTGTATATATTATGTATATGTTATATATATATATATATTTATATATTATAAATTATATAAGTAGCCTTATGTATTGTATTCTTTGATGTAGGTTGAATTTTTATATCTATTTTATTTAATCCTTCTTTTAAAGCACCATAAACTGCCCATTCCTTATTTTTCTTTCTTTTCAATGTAAATTAATGGTTGCCTGGAAGAAATCGCTTTTCAGCGATAAGGCCGCCAATTGTTCCTTTTTTTGTACTGTCCTTGTATGTTTTTATTATGGTGAACAATAACGTGTATATTCATTCATTCATTCATTCATTCATTCATTTAAAAGAAGACAACCCTAACGTTGCGTCGCACATTGTTCCCAGAGACCTCGGGATCGGAAATTTTTTACTGACCCCGCAGATTGACGTAGTTAGTTATGCTGATCAATTTACTAGAAGTAACCCCAGGTCAAATGTGGACAGTTGTCGAGAAAAAAAATCTTAAAGTTGGCAGTTTGAAAAGGGTCAAAAAACAGAAAAACTGAAATATGTCTTTTGTCATTAGTTCTTTGAAAATTATTTATTTATTGTATTTTGTACTACTAAATTGTGGTTATTTTAGACTATTTATAAATTGTCAATTATTAATAACTTTTAAGATTTTTGAAAAAAAGCTGTTTTTGAATTATATTTAATTTTAAAAAAATAGTTCAGTTTGCGCACGAAATTTTTACTGCAAGTAATACTTAAACTTTATATCTACCTACTGAAAAAAAATCATCTCGGGATCTTACGTCTAATTTGAGATATTTAGGATTTTAATTTTGTGTTAGATCTTGCATCATTTTTCATGGCAAATGTTGCATGGAAGTTATTTTCTTTGCACAAAGTGAAATTAATTCACTTAATAATAAGATTATTCTACTTACTGAACTGCTGTAAACTGTGAAAAAAAAAACCATTTTGTAATATATTGAATTATTAGTTTAAAAACATTTTTATCCTCTATCACAAAATTGAGAAAATTTTCACAGATAGAAGAAGAATAGAAAAGAGAGAGAAGAAGAATAAATCTATTATTAAGTGAATTAATGTCACTTTGTACAAAGCAAATAACTTCCATGCAACATTTACCATGAAAAATGATGCAGGCGCTAACACAAAATTAAAATCGCGAATATCTCAAATTAGACGTAAGATCCCGAGATATTTTTGTTCTCAGTAGGTAGATATAAAGCCAAAGTATTACTTGCAGTAAAAATTTCGTGCGCAAACTGAACACTTTTTTTTTTTAATAAATATAATTTAAAAACAGCTTTTTTCCAAAAATCTTAAAAGTTATTGATAATTGACATTTCATAAATAGTCCAAAATAACCATAATTTAGTAGTACAAAATACAATAAATAAATAATTTTAAAAAAACCAATGACAAAAGACATATTTTAGTTTTTCTGTTTTTTACCCTTTCCAAACAGCCAACTTTAAGATTTTTTTCTCGACAACTGTCCATATTTGACCTGGGGTTACTTCTAGTAAATTGATCAGCATAACTAATTACGTCAATCTGCGGGGTCTTTAAAAAATGTCCGGATCCCGAGGTCTCTGGGAACACTGCGCGTCGTCAGAAAAGGTAAGAGCACGCGATAGAAAGAGAGGCAACTACTAGATGAATATAAACTGTACTGCAGGCCATTGCGCGACCTGAATTGCACTTTATTGTGTCGGAGCAAAGGTCGCTATTTATTTAAATGACTTTGCCGAATGCTGCTTCTGTACCTTGTACTATTATTTATTCTGTGGTTAAGGTTATCTAAGCGGATGAAGTCGCGGTTGGAAACTAGTACGCAAATAAGTTCGTAGAGAGCTTTCATTTTTATTCCTCGTAATTAATATGCCAATCAAATGATCGAATATTAATAAATATTAAAATAAAAAATATTGCTTAACAATTAGAATGTCATTGATCAAAAACATGGTATTTAAGTTAATGCTACATGAAGGTCTTTTTTCAATAAGCTCTTTCTGATATTAGGTTATTGTTATTGTCTATAATACGAGACATCTGCTCCTTTGTAGTCTAATAAGTAATTTAAATATAGATATTTATCTTAAATTATCTTCAGTCGTAGAAAGCACAAGCTTTCAAAGTTAACTTTCTTAACTGCTGAAAATATTGATAAAAATAATTATGTAAGTTGCCGATTAAACTTTACTGTGACTAAGTTTAACCCATCAAGGCCCGGAAAATGAGACACAATAGGTTTTTCAGCCACATGCGGCCGCTTGGGCATTGATGAATAATAGTATATCTCTAATAGAATTAAATAAGTTACTAATCAACAGTTTTTACTCTTTAACAGGGTTACTACAGATCCTTTATCCCTTAGATACATAAAGATCACCCGATTTTTCTTGAGTACTGTCGGCGCCTGGCCGAGTGAGTCAAACTCTGGTTGGAGTTATTGGTATCTTCGTTACTTACTAGTTGAAACCAGTTTAATTTTATTGGGAGAATACCTCTTTATAAACACAAAGTTTCATTCACTTTCATTATTTGTTCTCGGCGATAAGATATTGAACGTTCTGCTTACAGTTTTGGAATTGGTAAGTTAAGATGTTTTTGCAGTTGTTGTGTCCAATCAAAATGTCAAAACGCCAAATCCATTAACTTTTTGAGTAATGACTCAGTCCAGAATAAAATATCTGAATTTATTTAGTTATTATAATGTAGGTTTTATTCATAGTATTACGGCTCTTTATCTTTAAATACGGTCCCATCACCCCATCCGGCAGAAAGCATGACTCTTGAAATGCATGTTGCTTCTACTTAATAACACTAGCTGGAGTGCCCGGTTTCGCTCAGGAAGTTGATATGAGATTGGGTGGTAGTTGAAATAGAAAAAGGTAGGTAAATCCAACTTTAAGAAAGAGATCTCTTGTCGCATCCAACTCGGATGGGCAGCATTCGGGAAGCTTCGAAAAATCTTCGCTTTCGACTTACCTCAGTGTCTCAATATTAAAATCAGACCAGTGAGTGTTTCCAGTGATGACTTACGGCAGTGAAACGTGGTCGCTATCTATGGATCTTATAAGGAGGCTCAAGGTCACCCAGCGTGCAGTGGCGAGAGCCATGCTAGGCGTTTCCCAGCGTGATCGAATCAGAAATGAGGAGATCCGTGGGAGAACTATAGTAACCGACATCGCTCAAAGGATTGCTCAGCTGAAGTGGTAGTAAGCAGGACACATAGCGAGAAGAACCGATGGCCATTGGCACGGAAAGGTTCTGGAATGGCAACCGCGCACCGGATGACTCTCCGTAGATATGCCCCCGATAAGGTGGACCGACGATCGAGGAACGGTCGCTGAAAGCCGCTGGATGCGGGCAGCGCAGGATCGATCGTGGTGGGGATCTTTGGGGAGGGCTATACCCAGCAGTGAGTATCGTGTGGCTGATATGATGATGGAATAGAAAAAAACATAATTTTTAGAAAAAACATCATTTTTATATTACGGAAGTAGGTTACGATACGATAGTACGACTGACATGGAAGACATCGGCCAAGCAAGAAAGCCCGAAGGGACGGGCTAATTCATATTGGTAATACTTATTTGATGCTTTTCTACAGCAAACGAAACGAGCATGTTTGAATGCAGGATTTATCTAAATTCAGAGCTTAATAGCAATTCAGATATTTTTTGCCAACGGCAGTTAAACCTCTGTGGTGTAGTGGCGTGAATGGTTGCCTGATAGGAGGCAACCAGGTTCGGTGGAGGCGATGGTTCGAACTCCAGTCGGACCAAAAGTGTATTGATGATTTAATGATGCTTCGAGAATTAGATGTTAATGCAATGATTTTTACATATTTGAAAGATAATAGAAACTTCTGCTCCCTAGCACGACCGACGAAACACGATATACATGTCGCGTGATATAGCGTTTCATCGACACCCTGTCAAAACTTAATAAATCGCTATATTATGTCGTGTTTTGGTGGTCATGCTAAGAGGCCTGGTCAAGAAGTAAAGGATGGAAAAGGACAGAAAACAATTAAAATGACAAACGAAATGAAGAGATGAAAAACTGAGTATAGAAATTCAAGTTATTAGAAGGTTTTAATGCAGCAGCGAAACGCACAATCGATATGGTCGGAAATCGTCAGTTCAAAGAGAACAAAGGGTAAGGAAGAAGAAGAAGAGGAAGGAAGATGAAGATGTAAGTGAAGAGAATCAAAATCAAAATCAAAATCAAAAATTGTTTATTTCCTTATAGAGACTTACATCACTTTTTATTTAACGGAGCCTCCTTTTAGGCTTGTAATCGCCTGTGCCAGGAGACAACGCTCTGCATAACTCAAATAATTAATATTTAAATGTGTTTATGCTAATAGAGAGTACATAGATAAAGTTCTTATTTATACAAGATTTTTCGCTAATTTTGAATTAAAATTAAACCTACTTATTAATCTAATATAATATTTTATTTGATCAATATTGACGTGTGTGTGTATTAGTATGTGTAAGAATGTATTGTGTAGTGTGGTAATTGGGATGTATTGTGTGTGAAGGGTGAATGTGTGTGTGGATGTGAGATGTTGTATAGTAGTGTGCATGTATGTATGAAGATGTGAGAACTTGTGTATTTCTATATTAATTATGTGAATGTTAGTCGTTTAGTTTTCTTTATTAATTGCATAAGGCCTCAGTTTCAGCGTAGTCTAAATTTTGTAACCAATTTCTAATTTCAGATTTACACTCGTTAAATGGTTTGTTATGTATATTTAATTCTTTATTTATTTTATTATATAGGTGTGAAGATAGGAACTCAAATTGTCCTTTAGCAGACTTTGTTCTGACCTGAGGAATGGTTGCCACGTTGAACCTACGTGCCCCTCTTTTACCTCCAACGCGAGGGTCGTATGTGATTACTTTATATTTTCTTAAGATTAACCGTAAAATATAAAGTTTTCTTACTGATGAAAAAAATCTTGAAATACATTATCTTAAGTAATGCTCTTTGCGCTCGTTCTACCATCAAAAAACGCGTCTTGCGAGCACCACCCCAGACTGAGATACAGTATGTTGTTACAGATTGGACTAAAGAAATATATATTTCATTCAGTAGGTTTCTGGTGGCACCGGCGCTATCAACCACATTTTTGGGAACGATGTATCTTAGCATTCGGAATATCCAATTAAATTTATGTATTCTGGACACGGTCATTTCAATCTGAGGATACCATGAGAGCCTCTGATCTACCATAACTCCCAAATATTTCACGTGCTCTACCTTATTTATTGAGGGACAGCTACAGTTATAATTAATAGAATGGTCGCATGTGTGTATTTTTATATCGAATTCGTTATTTGGTTGGAATTTATTGTAAATGCTGAAACAAACATAATTAGTTTTAGTGGCATTTAAAGTAAAGAGATTATTTTTGAGCCATGATGCGACCTTTGTTAGGCCATTTTCTGTATTTTTTTTCGTAGCAGCCCAACTGGATCCAGTGAAAACGATTGCGGTGTCATCGGCGTAGGAAAATATTTTCAAAGGTCAAGTTGCATAAATCATTTATATAAATGAGGAATAGGGTGGGCCCTAAAACACTCCCTTGTGGTACGCCACATGACACATCAACGTCTTCACTTGTACAGTCTTCTATTTTAACTTTTTGCATTCTATTGGATAGATAGTCTTCAAAAATCGAAAGTTGTATATCTCTAATACCTATTTTTTCAAGTTTTTTTAGAAGGATAGTAGTGGAAACGGTGTCAAACGCCTTCTTGAGGTCTATAAACACCGAGAGAAATTTTTTACCTTTATCAAGATTTTGTGATATAAGTGTACTCAAGGAGTTTACTGCATCTTCAGCCGATATATGACGTCTAACACCGAATTGATTTGGGGAGAGAATATTCTTAGCATCGAAGTAATTTAATAATCTTATATTTAATAATTTTTCCAGAATTTTTGCCAGGACAGGAAGAACCGAGATGGGCCGATAATTGCTGACGTTGTCTTTATCGCCACCTTTGTAAATTGGAGTGATTATAGATTTCTTCAACAAGTCAGGGAAGATACCCATCCTAAAACAAAGATTAGCCAAATGTGTTACTATTGGATTAATTTCTTTTTTAACGTATTTAATAAATGTTGTAGAAATATTGTCCCATCCTGGGGCGCTTTCTGATTTTAGATTTGTTATAATGCTGTTAACTTCTTCATGATCAGTGTCCAACAGTACAAAGGATTGTTGCTGATTAGGTAAGGTGTTAAGATAATTATTTATGTCATCAATATTAACAGATTGTTTTATTTCATTAGCAAGCTGATTCCCAATATTAGCGAAGAAATTGTTTATATAATTAGCTGAGTCCAGGGCGGATGATTTTAAGTATGTAAGTTCAGAATTTACTTTATTTAATTTGTTTGTGTACGTTATTTTTTTAATGCTTTTCCACAGAATTTTATTGTTTTTAATGGATTTCTCAATGAGTTGTTTTTCATAATTTCTTTTTAATTTTTTTATTAACTTGTTGCAGTAATTTCTGTAGCGCGTAAATGTATTTTTTTTATTTCGTTTAGTGGGTCATCTTTAAATTCTTTTTGAAGCTTATTACGATTTTTAATGCATTTCAAAATGCCGTTAGTGATCCAGGGTTTTATTATTCGCTTACTTTTTGGTATTGTAGTAGTTGTAGTATTGTCTTTTATAGACTCAGATAGCAAATTTATGAGATTTTCAGTTTTAAGATTAGGGTTATCAGACAAGAGTAGCCGCGATAAATCAGTTTTTTGTAGATATTTAAGAGCTCCTTCAAAGTCGATTCTAGTAGTCGTTTTGGGTGAAATTTTGATGTTTTTTAGTTTGGCTATAGATAGAAAAGTTGTACGATGGTCGGTAATGGACGTATTAAAGACAGCAATGAAAGCTGAATGTTTCTTCTTATTTATTCTCAACATAAAGTGATCAAGACATTTCCTATCTCGAGTAATTAGTAAGTGACCGGGGAGAATGCCGTATGCTGATAGCATGTCCAGGTAAGAGGTCCTGTTTTTAAACTCATACTGTTGCTCGTTATCAATAGGTTTTATATTTATGTTAATGTCACCCGCAATTATAATATTTTTTTGAGAGCTTAGTGTGACCAGATGTCTTGACAGTGAGTTTATGAAAGGTTCTGCAGAATGATTTGACGGAGACCGATAGATACCTAATATAGAATTATTGAGGATGTCAATTTGCAGACCAGAAGCATGCGTCAGATTTAGTTCTGCAACGTTTGATGTCAGTGTATTTTTTATAAAGACAACCACTCCATCATTCTGGTTTAGTTGACGAGTGGTTCTGTAAGAGTGATATTTATTCAATGTAGGGATAGGCTTATCAGAATGTAGTTGGCACTCGGTCAGAATAAGTATGTCGACTTCAACAGCAGACGAAGATAGATTTATTATCAGATCGTCAAAATTGCAATATATGCTTCTTATGTTTTGCGAAATGATATTAAGATCGGTTTTATGAAAATTGCGATGCTTAGCAAGATCAGACCAGTCACACTCGATAGATTTTGCTATGTTCATATTATCAATCTCGTTAATGTCCTGTGCTCTGTTACCCATTTATGAGTTTAAGAGGTACACTAATTTTAGCACGAGTGGGGTATATTTGAGTTAACATTTGTCGACTTTTGCTGATTGAGTGGTTAATGCAAATAGCGCAAAAGAAACTGTGCAGGAATTCAATTCGCATTGTGTTTATATAACTTGTTTCGTTTGTAATTAATACATGTTCTATTTTGTGTGTCTTATGACAAGTGTAGTTGAGGGATTTTGTGTTTGGTGACAATTTATATTTTTGATTTTGACTATAAGACATCTGTTCATTAAACAATATTATGAAGATTTTTTCGAAGACAAAAATATGTAGTAAACTAATATAGTAATGTTCACGAGTACATTCCATGCGATTAAAGGTTAATATAGATATCATATACGTGTTTGACATATTTCTTGAGCAAAAACAGTTTGTTATATTTTTATATAAAACTAAGACTAAGATATAATAGAGTAAGAGAATTAATTTAATTGACAAGTACACATACCAGAGGTTCACAGGTATATAGGTGGTTTGAATAAAAATCATGTTCAGATGCCAACTTCTTGTATAGTGACTGTAGTATAGTCAGATGCCCTGCATCAGATGTTGTACCTGTGCTTCAGAATGTATCTTTATTATAGGAGAGGTTTCATCTTTTCTTACATATACAACACCATAAGCAGCAGCCAGAGAATAAGAATGGAGGTGAGGTGAGGTCTAGCAGTAGTTGATGCTAGTACGGAGAAGTAGTGGGAATGTTGTCGAATAACAGCGCCACGCAGCCGCCGGGTGGCTGCGTCGCTCGGAGGAAGACTACGCCCCTCCGCACACGGCGTCGTCGTAGCGTAAGCGTATCGTAATACGCGCGTCGTATGAGAGCAATATAAGTACTTACATGTTCAAAGAAGTCGCGTACCTAATCCTCTCATAAGCGTTTCGTCAAGACGCAACGAGTACGAGACGAGCAGAGTTCTACACACGAATCGTCGCGAAGGCATTGATATTGTTCCAGAATATAAACCAGAGTGCGGAGGGGCTTACTGTCAATACGATAGTCCTAGCGTACTGGCATAAAAAACAAGCGTAGTTAAAGTACTTTCTCTAAGTTTGGTGAAGAATTTCCGTCAACGTGAAGCCCTAGTTTATATTCTTGAACAATATATCTACGTCTACGCGAAGATTCGTGTGTAGAGAACTCTGATCGTCTCGTACTCACTGCGTCTTGACGATACGTTTACGAGACGACTACGCTTACGATCCGTATGCGGAGGGCCTGTCACACGGAAGAGTGGACCGCGTCATTCGAAGGTACTATGGGCAACAGCGTCGCTTAACCAGTTTTCAACAAAATTCGTGTGCGCGCGTATCGCCCCTACACGAACTAAACGTATGGTTGAGACGGCGCGGCGTGCAAGCGATTTTGACCTTAGCAGTGGTTAAGCGTCGCTGTTGCCCATGGTACATGGAAAGAATACGCCTCTCTGAGAGACCAGCCAGATTGGTGAAATAAGCGCCGCCGTCTCTGCAACCCCGTTGTTTTCTTCCAATTCCGTACGTAGGATGTCAGAATAACACATTATCTCGCCAAAACATCCTTGATGATTTTTAAGCATTTACAAATCGTGATAATTCTTCAAATATTTTGTGACTTCAGGCAACACCGTCCATGTCTTGCAAAACGACTTCTTTCCCTTCCCATTGAATCCTGATAAAGTATCACATCCCGTAATGTATGGAAGAACATTATGCCACTGCATCTGTCTGGACCAAGGGCATTTAAGAGTTGGTGAACAGCAATAGTCAAAGTCAAAATATATTATAATTATATAGGTAAAATATCCAAATACACTCAAAAATTAAGCTTTTTTGAAACGTCTATATACGAGGGTGGATTGATAAGTCCATGACTTTTTAATGAAGAAAGACTTTTTTTCGGAATATTTTGTTTTATTTCTGTACTTAATCTTATTGTAGCTCTGCGTATTCAGTCCAATGAAGTTCCTACCTCTTTAACCCATTATTTTTTTTCTTTCATTGCCTGAAAACTGGTAACTGACATGAGGGCCCATTTCAGACACCACCTTTTGACTTGATGAAAATCTTTGCCCGCCAAGACATTTATCAAGACATTTATTCATGTTTGGGAGGAGAAAACATCTCACTGGGGTTGAATCTAGAGAATAGGAAGGATTCGCATCTTCATTCGAAGAGTTTTGATGTCATGAGTGCCGCCGAGAGGGTCGACAGGGTCACTAAGAAAAGTTAGAAGTCGCTTGAGCTTTTTGTTTTCAAAAGCAATAATGTTTTGCCGAATTTGAAAAAAAATAGTGTAAAGATGCCCTAAGGAGTTTCTTTTTAAGACACAAAAATAAATTATGAAAAAAAAGTATTTCTTCTTTGCAAAGTCATGGACTTATCAAACCACCCTCGTAAGATCACTTTACATCATGTGTTCCTATTTCTAAATGTTATTTAAGAAAAGCTTCATGCATGGCAAGTTTCATGTCTGCTGGATGGGATTATATTTTTAAATTTTTCGAGTTAACGAGCCGTACAGGAAGTAACACTGGCTTGCAGCTAAAAGGGAAAAAGTACTAAGAGGTAAAAAGTTGTAGAGGTAACTCGCTCCAATCTTGAAAAACCTTGAGCGGTAAAATCTACTTTTTAACCGACTTCCAAAAAGGAGGAGGTTCTCTGTTCATCTGTATATTTGTTTTTTTTTTGTGTATGTCCACCGATTGGAAAAATTGTTTAAAAAACCAAAAAACCGACTTAAAAAAGCCTACCTCTAAAAAGCAAGCAATAATAGTCGTAATAATAAAAACACTGGAGAACAGATTCCTTTTCCGGGCTGGATTACAGATTCCTTTTTTTATTCTAAAAGCCACCCCCGACTTCAACAGACGTGTTTTTATTATTACGAATATTATTTCTTGCTTTTTAGAGGTAGGTTTTTTGAAGACGGTTTTTTGTTTTTTCGCACACTGTGCTGTCAACGTAGTATTGTTGTATGGTCTGTGGCATTCATCGAAAGCATACATTTTCGAGCAACAGTATTGAAAAATATGTAGCTAAAATAATAAAAAGCAGACCAAAACACGCCCCTGGACAAAAGCATTTTTATCTATTCAATTGAAAATATTTCACTGTAATTATACTAAGATAATATGTTTCAGTACCGACTTTGTTTACCTTTACTCGAAATATATGGATACATCATAGAAAACTTTATAACGAAATTTCATTTAATCCATTTCAAGCATAAGGGAGAATATAACAAAGAGGTTTGTATCAAATCTATACTTACGTACTATTGTTGCATGGTCTGTGATTAGATCCTACCTTTTAAGTAAAACAATAATTTCAGGTAATTTTGTACATGTCTGTTTTATCAGTATATATCTGAAACAATTTCTTAAAAAAAAATGTTAATTACTAAAAAAAATTTTTTAAAAACACTTTTTTATATCGGACTAAATTATTACAAAAATATTGGACTAAAAACATTAAAAGTGGTATATTTTAAGTCTTATCTCATTAACTAAAAAGCAGAAAATAATAATTTACAGAAAAAAAAACTTTTTTAAAAACACGTTTTTATAACGGACTAAATTATTACAAAAATATTGGACTAAAAACATTAAAACGGACTAGTAAAAACAGACTTAAAAGTGAAAAATAACTTTTTCTGTAAATATTTATAACCCTATACCTACAGAAATTTTAAACCTAAAAACGTGGGGCGCATTTTGTAAAATGTATTATCCATATTGCCTTTAGCATGCGCCCCACGTTTTTAGGTTTAAAATTTCTGTAGGTATAGGGTTATAAATATTTACAGAAAAAGTTATTTTTCACTTTTAAGTCTGTTTTTACTAGTCCGTTTTAATGTTTTTAGTCCAATATTTTTGTAATAATTTAGTCCGTTATAAAAACGTGTTTTTAAAAAAGTTTTTTTTTCTGTAAATTATTATTTTCTGCTTTTTAGTTAATGAGATAAGACTTAAAATATACCATCTCCTATCGGAGCACTCGTCAAGACGATTCAAACGAGCCCAAACTCGATCGGGTTGCATGGTTTTATTACAGAGTCCCAGTGGCCTTCTCCCGGCTCCATCACCAGACCCTGGAAACTATTTCCCAACAAAGTACTCGTCAAGACGATTCAAACGAGCCCAAACTCGATAGGGTTGCATTGTTTTATTATAGAGTTTCTATGCCCTTCCTCCGGTTCCATCTTCAGATCCTCGGACACTATTTCCCATTAAAGTACTCGTCAAGATGATTTAAACGAGCCCCAACTCCATGGGATTGCATGGTTTTATTACCGAGTTCCAGTGGCCTTCTTCCGGCTCCACCATCAGACCCTGGACATTATTTCCCAACAAAGTACTCGTCAAGACGATTCAAACGAGCCCATTCTCGATGGGGTAGCGTGGTTTTATTAAAGAGTTCCTGTGTCCTTCTCCCGGCTCCATCATCAGACCCTGGAAGTGGAAACTTTTTCCCAACAAAGAACTAGTCAAGACGATTCAAACGAGCCCAAATTTGATGGGGTTGCATGGTTTAAATATTGAGTTCCTATGGAATGGCCTTTCAGCTTCATCACCAGACCCTGAACCTCATCTCCCAGTAGAGTACTTGTCAAGACGATTCTAATGAGCCCAAACACGATGGGGTTGTATGGTTTCATCATAGAGTTCCTGCGGCCTTCTTCCGGCTTCATCATCAGATCAGTTAAATGACACCATAATATTGCATTGCCTTCTAGTTCTGACCTATATTCAAAGTTTCAAGTCTCTAGCTTATCGGGAAGCTAGGATAAAATCGTTCGAAAACTTTGTGGAGAAACACACAAACAAACAAACGCGAAAGCAACCTAATAAAAACGTGTTAAAATAGGAATAAATATACTTAATGTATACAGTGCCTTTGGTCTTGAACTATCGATAATTTAAAAGCGTGAAATAGGTACACCTAATTTTATCGACAAAAAAGCTTTAAAAAAGAAGAAAAACCTCCTTCAAAAAAACCTCAAAACAAAAACAAAAACTGCATCAAAATTGTCTCTAAAAAGCAAGAAATAATATTCAAATCATTAGATACGAGATACCTACGCATAGGTATCAATTTTAATAAAACTCGTCTATTGAAGTCGGGTGGGGCTGGAGAACCACTTTTTTTGTTCTAAAATCCCAACCCGACTTCATAAGACGTGTTTTACTAAAATTGATATGCGTATCTCGTATCTAATGATTTGGATATTATTTCTTGCTTTTTAGAGACAATTTTGATGCGGTTTTTGTTTTTGCTTTAAGGTTTTTTGAAGGTTTCTCTTTTTTTAAAAGCTTTTTTATTTTTAACTTTTTTGTGGTGGGTATGTCAGAAGATATTTTGACAATTGAATAAGTAAAAGCAGCTTTAAAATATTTAAATTTGAGATTTCAGCATTCACATAGCTATGTTTACCATTTCTTTTTTATTACGCTATATTCAGTATTTTTGATACCCAAATTAGGAATTTACTGTTACTGGATTAAATACTTCCCATTTATATTTGTCTCAATCTGAGAAATCCCAGATAATTTAGATATTTTTTTTATTTCAGATAAATGACAAAATCAATCGACTATCGGACTATTACACTATAATTATGATTGTGTTTATGTTTTTTGGCTTGACCTTATTCTGTCTTGCTCCAATGTACTACAATTATCAGCATGGCTTTTCTTCAGGAAATCTACCAGAAAATTACACCATTCAATTCTCCGTTACTTATCTATTCCCATTTTTTAACCCCGAAAACCATTACTATGCAGTCTCATATACCAATTTCTGGTTCAGTTATATCTGCATAGTGTCAATATGGGTGAATGACATGCTTTTATCCTTAATGGTGTTTCAAATAATAGGTCACATAAAAACGCTAAAGCACAATTTAGACCAATTGAAAAAACCCAAAACTCAGATGGCACAAATACGAAGCCCCAAAAACCAAACGGTTTTTAACGTGTACTTTGAAAAGTTTAATCCTCAAGAGAATGAACAGATTCATTTGAGGATTGTGCAGTGTGTTGAACATCATAAATTAATTGTCAGGTAAGTGTTATTACAAATCTGGCTTCAAAAATCGTACTTCTTTGGAAGATTAAGATTAAGAAAAAACGTGGGGCGCAGGCATGCAAAAGATAATTTAATGCATGAATTCATCATCAAGTAAAAAAAAATAATGCAAATGACATGAACTATTATGCTTTCTCTCTCTAATACAAAATGCGCCCCACGTTTTTCGTTTTAAAACTTCTGTATAGGGTTATATATAATCCTACATCAGTTTATAAGTATTTACTTATAAACTGATGTAGGATTATACATTATAATATAAGTATTTACTTATAAACTGATGTAGGATTATACATTATAACCCTATACAGAAGTTTTAAAACGAAAAACGTGGGGCGCATTTTGTATTAGAGAGAGAAAGCATAATAGTTCATGTCATTTGCATTATTTTTTTTTACTTGATGATGAATTCATGCATTAAATTATCTTTTGCATGCCTGCGCCCCACGTTTTTTCGTTTTAAAACTTCTGTATAGGGTTATAATCCTACATCAGTTTATAAGTAAATATACTTACTGCTGAAAAGAACGTTCGTGTTTTAGATAATTGTAAAACGAATCGTCCTTGGACAAATCTCTGTGAAGTTCGTAAAAAGAACGTTCGTGTAGTAAAAAGAATATTTTTTTTTAAACTTTTTTTATACTTTTTTATTTATATTTTTTATTAATTTTTTATATTTTTTATAATCTGTTTTAAAAACGTGGTTTTTAAAAAAAAATTTTTTTTTCAATAATTTTTATTTTCTACTTTTTAGTCTATATTTTCCTACCACCCGTTCGAGACTTTTTTAACTGATAAGAAGAACAGGCGCAAGAAACTTATCAGTTTTATCAAAAATCAAAAGTAACGATATTTACAAACACATACAGGGTAATTTTTGGACCCCTTTTCAAAATTTGTCAGGTCATTCTATAACAGCAGTACAATCAATTTATGAAGTAAAACAAAAATATTTTTTTTAAATTTTTACCCCAAACTTTTCCCTACACAAATTGAAATTGTTGTCACCGTTTGCGCGTCGCACGGTCGACCCGCGCGAGCCCCCCTCCCGCCACTCGCCTTCCCCCGCTCGCGTCCCGTTCGTGACGGTGAGCGTGCGCGCCTAGATTTTTAGGATATAAAAAGTGGTTGAAAACTGTGAATTTAAAAATAGATAATTTATAATTATCTCACCTAATTTTTTTTTATTACTTCCTTGAACTATTATTTGATTTTGTAAAGGGGTCGCAAAATTACCCTGTATATATCGTTACCATACACATACAAAATAGGGCATGAGGGGGGCTCGAGGGGGCTTTGAGGGGAGGGCTCGAGGGGGGGCTCGAGGTGGCTCGGGGGTGCTTGAGGGGGGCTCGGGGGGGCTCCCCCCTCGAGACCCCTCGAGCCCTCCGAGCCCCCCCGAGCCCCGCTTCGAGCCCCCCGAGCCCCCCTCAAGCACCCCCAAGCCACCTCGAGCCCCCCCTCGAGCCCTCCCCTCAAGGCCCCCTCGTGCCCCCCTCATGCCCCCCGAGCCCCACTCAAGCCCCCCCGAGCCACCTCGAGCCCCCCTCAAGCCTCCCCTCGAGCCCCCCTCGAGACCCCGAGGTGGCTCGGGGGTGCTTGAGGGGGGCTCGGGGGGGCTCCCCCCTCGAGACCCCTCGAGCCCCCTCGAGCCCCCTCGAGCCCCCCGAGCCCCCCCGAGCCCCGCTTCGAGCCCCCCGAGCCCCCCTCAAGCACCCCCGAGCCACCTCGAGCCCCCCCTCGAGCCCTCCCCTCGAGGCCCCCTCGAGCCCCCCTCATGCCCCCCCGAGCCCCACTCAAGCCCCCCCGAGCCACCTCGAGCCCCCCTCAAGCCTCCCCTCGAGCCCCCCCGAGCCCCCCTTCGAGCCCCCCCGAGCCCCCCCGAGCCCGATCAGACCCGATCAGACCCTGACCACTATTTCTCAACAAAGTACTCATCAAGACGATTCAAACGTGCCCATACTCGATGGAGTTGCACTGTTTCAATATTGAGTTCCTGTGGCTTAGCCTTCCGGCTTCATCATCGGGCCCTGGACCTCGTCTCCCGTCAGAGTACTCGTCAAGACGGTTGTAACGAGCCCAAACACGATAGGGTTGTATGGTGACATCATAGAGATCCTGTGGCCTTCTTCCTGATACATCATCAGATCAGCTCAATGACACCATAATATTGCATTGCCTTCCAGTTCTGACCTATGTTCAAAGTTTCAAGTTTCTAGCTCATCGGGAAGCTAGTATAAAATCGTTCACAAACTTTGTGGAGAAACAAACACACAAACAAACAAACAAACGCGAAAGCAACATAATAAAAACGTGGTAAAAAATAAAGTTTATACCTTTTTTACTGAAAAAGGACATCATCCATTTTGGTCCAAATGTGAAAGTGCCGGCCAAAAAGCAAAAGTGGTTTATTATGACAGATTTTGTCCACCTAAGCATTTCTTATTATGGCACCGAAGCTGTAGCAGGGTGGATTTCCCAGATGCAAAATTAACGCGGCACGGATGAAATCGGAAGTGTAGAACGTTACTTTACAGTTCTAATATTTTTTCCTTTGTAGAAGAGGTCGTTGCCTATAAGAGGCAATAAATATTTTTTTTATTTGGATTGCAGTTAGTTAGTGAAAAATAATGGTAAAGCCTCAATTTTTCATTTCGGTAGCTGTCCAGAACACCTTTTTCAGTGTAAGTTCCCTCGTACAACAAAAACTATTGATTATTTAGATGTGTGGTTACTTTTATTTTAATCTTGAATAGTGAGGGTATTATCACAAAGTGATTTTATAATAATATCTACCCAGTTTAATAACTGGTATGAGTAAACGCATGTGTCCCAGAACGTTTATTCATTTCGGTGACCTAAAGTTGATTCGGTGGACTAATCTGTCAACCGAAATGATAAAAAACTAACCGAAAAGAAAAAAATATCATTTCGGTGAGTGATAAGAATTTCGGTGTATAATTGTTTCATGTCGGTGGATTGTTTTATCATTTCGGTTTTTTATTATTTCATTTCGGTGAAAATCCAGGCCAGCAGGTGATTTCTCAAAATATTTGACTGCATTTTTAATGGGATGTTTTTACAGCAAATTCTGATAGATTGTGTCCGCCTAAGCATTTCTTATTATGGTACCGAAGCTGTAACACTGCTGCACTTGATTTTAATCGAGTTCAAAAAGACTGTCTTTTCATACATTTTGACACAAATGTTGCTACAGCTTCGGTGCCATAATAAAAAATGCTTAGATGGACAAAATCTATCAGAATAAAGCACTTTTTTCTTTTGGCCGGCACTTTCATATTTGGAACAAAAATGTATGAAACGTGGATGATATCCTTTACGGATTTCGTGCCTTTCACGACCTTCTGGTACATTGAAAATGAATTTAGTGGATTAAAAAAAACAATTATTTAAGTATTATGTTTTATTCCATTGTTATAGTCATTAGTATTTTATTAGATGGTAACTTTTCTGTACCTATCTACTCGTAAGGATTGAGCCCTTAGATTAGCTTTGGGCCTCAAACTGAAACCTATATGTTTTATTAAACATACGAACTCGCAGGTTGAGGTGAGGTAATTGATTCTGGGGCGGGGAAGAGAGTGTCCACGGTATATTCTGTGATGAGTCTATAATATTGCCTGAAGTTCTTGCATGGCGCTAATCACAAATATATATCTTTGGATAATCGCACCAATAATTATTTTTAAAATATAATTATCAATATTTATTAATTTATATCATTCTTTAAAATATTGTTGTAGTTAATTACTTCTTAAAATAATAAAAAAGGAAATAAATTTGGCTTTAAATATTTCCGCAAAATGGCAGTATTGTCACGCCGCGGCGTAACAGGGAATCAAAGAGTACAACAAGGTGTGCATTCCAGCAGACCAATCGCAAAATTATCATCTTAAATCCGCGCGTTTCTCACAGCGATGACGGAACTCGAACGGGACGGAAACAGACTCTTAGAGCGAATGGCGGTGACAAAGTATTATGATAAACGAAAGAATACCCGTCTCTGCAGGTCGAACTTTCATTTAATTCGGCTGATGAGTCCTTTAAATTCACCAAATTCATTCTGCTTGACAGTTTTACAGACGAATTTTCGGATTTCTTTGGACCGATGCTTGGTTTAAACTACTTGTTCCACTTACTTGGATGCTGTGTGCTTCTTTTAGAATGCTCTCAAGCGGTAAGACTTAATTGGAAGAGAAAAATATATTTTAAATTAATCCATTTTCTTACATTAAGTAAGTACTTATTGTTTTCCTAATCAATTCAATTTATGAAAGTAATTACCTATTTACAGGAACCTGATGTTTTGGTTCGCTTTGGACCCCTAACGTTAGGGGTATTTTTTCAACTTGTTCAGATCTCTATAATATTTGAGATTGTTGGATCAGAAGTAAGTTCTGTTTCTATATTTCTTAAATGAGAAATAACGTACACAATTATTTATAACTATTTATTTTAAATGAACGCTTTAGTATTTTTAAAAATACGATGTTATTGAACCCAATATTTCCTTTGGTAGGATTTCCTTAGGACCCAAGGATGTGTTTATTCTTTTATATTTATTTAGCCACCATAATTTTTGTAGTATATTTTTTGTGGTTTGGCAAAAAGAGAATGTTCACAATTCGACTGATTTTTTTTAAGATGTACCTTGCAAACTATGTTTACCTAGGCATCGTCATCATACTCTCATTCAGAGACAAGGGCGTCGCCAGGGGTGGGCAGGGGAGGGCAGCGCGCCCCCCCCCCCCCCCTAGAGGTTAAAAAATGTAGCCAACTACAACGTAACCAAAGTCCTAAGGCCCGTGAAATTGACTTGCTTTTCCGATATATCCTGCATTAATAAACTTGAATAAATTTACTAGGTGCTCTTGACTGTACCTACAATTAATATTATTTTCATCTTCCTTAAAAATAATAACTTGCCTCCCCCTGGGCAATGAGCTGGCGACGCCCTTGTTCAGAGATCGTTATAAAAATTCCTTTGGAATCACAGAGTAACTAAGAAAGACATGAGACATGACTGATAAAGTAATTTCAAATCTCGAAATTGAAATAACAGCAACCCACGATATAATATTTTGGATCTACTTTTTTGTATCTACTCGTAAGTACCTATTGTGGCCATCGGCTTCGCCTCGGGCCTCAAACTAAAACCTCTCTTCTGTTCAACTTTCGCTCAAGATTCGTTTATCCGTTTACAAACACAAAAACTCATACGACACGCCTATACCCTGTTCGCTGAATCAAGCTAGCAAAGCGCTGTCTCTTTCTCACATTTGCATACAAATAATAAGGACAACAAATAACCTAGCGCCGCCCACGAGCGCCCGCAACAGGTATAAAATCGTAAGGCCTGTTCATACTGCTGATACAGGGTCAATACCTTTTTTCTTGTTCTGTGGTTAATAGATAGGGATTTTTTCAATTAAACATTACTTTGATGTTAAAATAATATAATTAAGTAACAACATTAATTAAAATTATAATAAAAAAATATGAGGTTTAAGTATAACAAAAATTCACAGAATTCATGCCTTTCACGACCTTCTGGTACATTGAAAATGAATTTAATGAATTTAACAAAATATTCTTTTTATTTTAATCTTCTCTGAACATCGCATCGAACAGACGTGTCGGAAAATATTCTTTATTTAAAATCAATCTTAAAATCAATTAATCAATTTGCAAACTCGTGACCTAGTTTTACCGCTCATCGATCGGTAGCAGAAAGTAAACAGTGAATTAATGTTAGGTATTATACTAGTGAATAAGTGAAAATGTTCAGTGATTAGAAGAGAAAAACATAAAAAAAATGGAAAGCCCATTCAACCGGAATGATAAGGCTGTTCGCACTCCGCCTCCAACGCCCTCGCCCGCCGGCTCATCTCATCCAAGATCGCGGAACCAAGGGGAAGGAAATGTCCTGGAGGTTATTTCAACCCCAGAAATTCAAAACTGGATGACCTCTATTGAGCAATGCTTAAATGAGGTCTGTCGTATTGCTTCGGAGGGAAAAATGAACACCGAGCAAAAACTACAAATCAACAACTTGTGCCGTAAAGTAAGTCACGGAACATCGCAGATGGCAGTCCAGTACCAGTCTCTTAAACTAAAAACTGTCCAATCCCATTCCACGATTCAAACCCTACAAGACCAACTCGATCTATCGCAGCAGTTGGAAGACCTCAAACTTAGCATTAAGGACACCTCCAAAACAGTTTCGGGGGCATCCTTTTCCGATATTGTTAAAAGGGGATCGAACAACTTTATTAAGCCGATAAATTTTAGCTCTATTGCCATTTACCCGAATGATAAGCGCTCGAGAGAGGAGACAAAATCGCTTGTCCAAAAAATTAGCAGCCCAGAAGAGATGAAACTGCACGTTAGAGGTTTACGCAAGACGAAAAATGGTGGGGTTATAATCAGCACGGAAACCAAGGACGATATCAAAAAGTTAAAAAAATCGACCCAGTTGACTAACTCGGGCCTCTCCATTGACGAACCTCATAAACGGAAGCCCAGGATTGTTGTTATTGGTGTGCCCGTAAATAGGCAGGAAAAAGAAGTATTTACCTCTCTGTATCAGCAAAATGTAGCCGACCATCTTCCAAACTCTAACCTGGAAACGTTCCTGTCCTCAATTAAATTAAGTCACAAGTCAGGCAAAAAGGATGCGGAGACTTGTAATTATGTAATTGAAGTATCTGCAGAGATACGGAAAGCCCTAATATCAAAAGAAAGAATTTTTGTGAACTGGTCATCTTGCCCTGTCAGAGACTTTACTTTGGTTACTCGGTGTTATAAGTGCCAGCAGTATGGTCACGCGGCCAAGTCGTGTCGGGAGAAAATTTACACCTGTGGCCATTGTGGCGACCAAGGACACTCAATAAAAGAGTGCACAAAGAAGGCCGAAGATCCTAAATGTGCTACCTGTTCACGTTTTAAAAAACCAAATGGCCATTATACAGGTACCGCCGACTGCCCAGCAAAATTATTGGCCGAAAAAAGGTACATAAATTCTATAGATTATGAAGGCGCCTGAGAGCGCCGTTTTCAAGGGTATTTTCAGCCCTCTTTTTATTTATATTTTTGTTTCATATATTTTTGTCATTAATAATCTTTATTTTATATTTTTGTATGATTAACAATTTAATAGATGATTTGGATAACTTCTCTGTATCTGAATCCAAATTATGTGATGTAGAAAATTGCAAACGATATCTTTCCGCCTACTGTAATCCTTTAACCATTATAACTCAAAATATTCGCAGTATCTATAAAAATTTTGATAACTTTAGCATTTTTCAACAAAGATTAAATATTAATTCGGACGTCATAGTGCTCACAGAGTGTTGGCTAGAAAAACAATATAACATTCCTCTAATGCCAGGATACAACATGTGTAAAAGTAACACTACTCACAACCAAAACGATGGAGTTGTAATCTACACAAAAAATCAACTAAATGTGTCTACGGAAGAATTAAATATTGATGACTGCAGTAATTTGCTTATTAAAATCGGATCTGAATATGCAATATTAGCTTTGTATAGACCATCCGCTTTTAGAAATACAAATAACTTTGTTGTTTCGCTAAACAACACTCTGCAAAACCTAGCATCTTTTAAAAATATCATCTTGATTGGAGACATAAATATTAATATTCATCCTGAAAATATTGACTCAGCAGTCCAAGACTATCTAAATATGTGCTCTTTTCATGGTTTGCTCCCCGCGCACACATTGCCTACTCATCAAAGTGGTCCTTGTTTGGACCATATCATGCTGAAATCCAAGTTTTCTTCGCTTGCACTTGTTGCCAACTCATCAATAACTGATCATAGTGCTGCCCTACTAACCCTTAATTGTAAATTACCTAAGCTAAACAACACTCGCACAGTCGTTAAACTAAATATAAACAAACTTGCAGTAGACTTCCGTAACATTGTTTTTGACCCAGTTTATAATTCAGCTGATCCGCACTTTTGTATGTCGTATTTAGTCGAAAATGTCCAAAAAGCGATTCGCAATAATACATCGAATGTTACTTTAAAAAACAGAAATTTTAATATTAAACCTTGGATCACTCCAGGTCTGATTCGATGCATGAAACATAGGGACAAATTGCATGTGAAAGCAAAACGAAATCCTAGTAATCCGATATTGCAATTGTCTTATAAAAGATACAGGAACTTTTGTAATAGTATTATGGGCCACCTATAGAAAATCAAGGATTTCGCGAAAATGTCAACCGTGAAAATAGAACAATTGACTCCAGAAAATTACGAAACATGGAAAATTCAGGTGGAAGCAATTCTTATAAAGAATGATGCCTGGAGCTATGTGGATGGCAGCCTTGTAAGACCAGCAGAACCAGGTTTAGCCACTCAATGGGATAAAGGTGACGCAAAGGCAAAGTCAGACCTAATCCTATCGATCAGCCCTAATGAACTGAGGCACCTGCGAGGATGCAAAACATCGCGAGAAGTATGGTTGAAACTTGAAAGCATACATGCATCAAAAGGACCTGCGAAAAAGGCGACATTGTTAAAAGAATTATTGCTTTACAAAATGGAGGAAAGTGGTGACATTCGAGAACATGTCATGAAATTTTTTGATGTCAGATGCAAATTAGCTGACATGGGAATAGAAATGAATGACGATTTGATTTCAATTATGCTGCTGTATAGTTTACCGTCTAGCTTCGAGAACTTTAGATGTGCTATAGAGTCTAGAGATTCGTTGCCAGATCCAGAAACGCTTAAGGTAAAGATTTTGGAGGAAGGAAGTTCCCGACACCAGAAAGAAAATGTAGATAAGGCATTTCTTGTAAAAGGGAAGAAACCTTTTAAACCAAAGAGAGGTACAGTTGAAGAGGATTTGAAATTTAAATACAAATGTTTCAAATGTCATCAGCACGGTCATAAGGCTTCTGAATGTAATATGAAGAAGAATAAGGGTCAACGCCAAGAAACTTCTAAGTTAGTGTCAACGTATGGTACGGCCAGTGATATTTATGATTCGGATTTTGTAACTTTTAATTGTTTTTCAGATGATAAGGCTGCAAGCAATGAGAGTGGAAATTGGATCATTGATAGTGGATGTACGTCACATTTTTGCAACGACGCAAGTAAATTTGGTGACACGATGTTACCCATGTCATCAAAGTTGAATTTGGCAACAAATGCAAGTACAAATATACGAGGCAAAGGTACAGTAAGATTGTTTACATGTAATAATGGTTCTCAAACTGTGGTTCAATTGCCCAATACACTTTATGTTCCGGATTTGCGATGTAACCTAATTTCAGTTGCGAAAATTACGGATCAAGGCTATAGTGTTACATTTGAAGGTAATGTAGCTAGTGTGAAAGATAGCTATGGTAACACTAAGCTAGTGGCAGATCGAAAAAGTAATTTATATTACGTAATAGAGGAACACCGTGAAATAGTGTCGGCGATTTCTGATAAAGAGAAAGAAGTCGATGTATGTTTGTGGCATGAACGATTAGGACATTTAAATGCAAAAGATCTTGTTAAACTTTTAAATAAATCTGGTATGAGTGTCAAAATGTCAGATATTGTGAAGTTGTACGATTGCAATGTTTGTATGAGTGGAAAAATGAGTAGGTTACCGTTTTCGAAATCTGAAGGCCCTTGTGATGAAAAATTAAAGATCATTTATTCAGACGTTGTTGGACCAATGCAACACAAAGCCATAGGTGGCGCGAGGTACTTTGTCACATTCATTGACGATCATACAAGATGGTGTGAAGTATATTTACTTAGTAAAAAGAGTGAAGTATTTACTGTATTTAAAATATACAAAAATTACGTCGAGAATTTGACCGGCAAGAAAATAAAATATTTTCAGTCAGATGGCGGTGGCGAATATTGTAACCGTGAATTCGATGAGTTCTTGAAGAATGAAGGCATATCTCGAAGATTAACCTGTCCTCGAACTCCAGAACAGAATGGGATAGCGGAAAGGAAAAATCGTACGTTAGTGGAAATGGCGAGATGTATGCTCATTTCGTCTGGTCTTTCGCCAGGTTTCTGGGCAGATGCTGTTGTAACGGCATGCCATGTCAGAAATCGATGTCCAACGCGCAGTCTTGGAGGAGACACACCCTTCGAGAGATGGTTTGGCCGACCTGCTAAGATAAATTATTTAGAGAGGTTTGGATCAAAGGTACATGTATTGGACAAAGAACAGGGGAAAGATAAGTTTGCTCCACGAAGTACAGAAGGAATCTTCGTAGGATATCCAAGAGATCGAAAAGGCTACAGAATATGGTTACCACAGCAACGGAAAATGATAGTGTCACGAGATGTGAAGTTTCACGGAATGAAGAGTGAAAGAAACGAAGATAATAGCTTGAAGATAGATCCATTTGAACTGAAAGCTGAAGATTTGAATACCAACGTGGGTCGACCAGGTATAGTTGAAATTGAATTCCATTCGAAACAGATAGCTGACATTACTCATCAGCCAGTCGAAGAACCCGAGATAATCGCAGGACCATCGCATCTTGATCATCGGGAAAGCGATGTTGAAAGCGAGGTTTGCGATGACGGTAGGGGAGGAATGAAGAGAGGTCCAGGTCGACCGCGTATAGAGCGAGGTCATGTTGGGCGTCCAAGAAAAGTGTACCAGATGGTACCAAATATACAACCAGAAACGAGTTTTGCGTTATTTGAGAAGAACGATAGAATACGGACTTGTATTTAAGAGAACAGGCAAGTCATTGCAAGGGTATTCTGATTCGGATTGGGGAGGATGTTTGATAGATAGACGTTCTTACTCTGGATATGTTTTTGTGTTAGCAGGCAGCTGCATATCGTGGAAATCGCAGAAACAGAAGTGTGTCGCGACGTCCACGTGTGAGGCCGAGTATGTGAGCTTGTCATCAGCCATGAAAGAAGCTGTTTATCTCAATAGCTTATTAACTGAAATTGGGTTAGGTAAGTTTTCACAGATTACATTACATGTAGACAATCAGGGGGCGATATGTCTTGCAAATGATCCGATGTTCCATTCTCGTAGCAAGCACATTGATATAAGGCACCATTTTATAAGGAGTATTTTAAAGGACAACAAGAGCATAGAATTGTCGTACCTATCTACTGATTCTATGCTTGCTGATATTTTAACCAAGGGTTTGCCTAATGCTAAGCACTACAAGTGCATGTCTGGTTTAGGTATTACCTGTTAATTGTTTATTTTTGCTAAAGTTGTTGTTCCTTTGTAATACTTTCTTTTTGTTTTAAGATGTATTTAATTTCTGTGAATATGCATATTAAGGGGGCGTGTGGAAATAGGTCGCATGTAATATGCCTATTGATTTAAGAAACATTTTTATGTCAATAATATTCAAATGTGACTGTTGTTTTGACTGTCACAAAAAGGCTCCTGTCCTAACAATACCTGAAGAAATGTTGTGCTAAAATAATAAACGGTTGACGAAGAAAACCCTATTTTTCTGTTCCACTGGAGCGCTGCTGCCTGCCCCCTACAGTCTTAAAAAAAGTTAAAATCGATTACGAAAAAACTTCATTAGAATCAGCTGGAAAAAATAATAAAAAGATATGGAATATCATTAAGAATATAACTTACACTTCAAAACAACATGACTCATCCGTAACTTTACTACAAGCGCACTCGTCACTCTTAAATTGTGCTAACAACGCTAATAATTATTTTGTAAATATTGGTAAATATCTGTTAGAAAAAATTCAATCTCATTTACATTCTCCAACCCACGCCCCTCCCGCCTGTGACTCTTCTTTGAAGTCCTTTGCATTGCTTGACACTGACGAAATCGAGGTTGAAAAAATAATCATGTCCTTGAAAGACGAGTGTGCGGTTGGGTGGGATAATATATCTAATAAAATAATTAAACAGTTTAGACATATCTTGATACCTCCACTGACGTATATATTTCAAAAATGTCTAACTACAGGTATTTTTCCAAAGTGTTTAAAAAAGGCTGTTGTTGTTCCTGTTTATAAATCTGGCAATAAAAGCCAAATTTCAAACTATAGACCTATATCAATATTGCCATCTCTTTCAAAAATATTAGAAAAAATTATAAACATTAGATTAGTTAGATATTTAGAGGATAAAGCGATTCTGTCTAAGTTTCAATTTGGTTTTCGACCTCAAGTATCTACTGCTGATGCCGTACATCACTTAACAGATCGTCTGCTTACTGGTAAACTATGTTTGTACTATGTATTCTGTGACTATGTTAAGTGCACATTTTGTGGAAACGAGATAATAAGATTTGAAAGTTTAAATAGATTTTTGACTATCTTTCAATTCAATTGTTGTAGAATGTAATATGAAATATTATTGGTAATATATTAACCTTTCGTTCTGTATATTTGTAGCAGAACTTATTTGATGAGATGTAACAAAAAAATATAATTATGTTGATCTAGGCAGTGCGCTTAACTGGTTTTACCTGTAATTGAAATATATGAAATAAAACCTATATTTCACACTATTTTTTTATAGTTTTAATGAAAAGTACATACTAATATTAAAAGTTAGCCATGAAATAAAAAAAAATTGCATGGGGAATAAATTCATGGAATTATCGAAAAAACTACTGCATTTACCTGATTTTATCTGAAAGTTTCTATAGAAATGTTGTACTTACCATAATGATTTTCCATAGTAATAAGTTCTTTCAGCTTAAAAATCTGTTACAAATGAAATAAACAATTTTATCTACACTCACAACGTAATGTTCCAAATATGAATTCAAAAAAGGTAATATAAATACGTACTTTATTTTCGTGGATAGGTAAAATTAAAAAATAAACTCATTACGATGCAGTCAACTGCATCATAAAATAACTTTTTTTCTCATTACGATACAGGGCAAATCCAAAAAGAAGGCAGTGCCGTAACATTAAAAAAAACAACGATATTTTCCCACATATTTTTCATGATTAAAATGTACTCTATGGTAATCGATGACTTTAGTGCGATTAGTTTGTTGAAATGCACTGATCAAATTTTTTTTTCTAATGGAATGCGCGCCAAGCATTTCCGATAAAGTTTTGATTTCAATTTTTACATTTTGTTATACTTACTGAATTTTGTAGGTTTTTTTTATTCTTGCTTTAAAATGTGAAATAAAATTTATTCTGCCCGATATTTTAGTTCAGATGCAGCTAAGGAATTGACTTATTACAAGGTAGGTAACCTTGCTAATACAAACAAAGTCTCTCTCTCTTTTCTAACGTTGATCTCTTATTTAGTAGGTTCAATCCCAAATGTATGAGTGTAGATAAAGTAGTGTATGAAACTGCACATAACTAGGTATTAAAACACTCGTGTGATACTATTAAAAACCTCGCCTACGGCTCGGTTTTTAAACACACACTCGTGTTTTAATACCCCTCTTTATGTCAGTTTCATAAACTACTATTAAAAACATCATTTTAATGTCACATTAATCTAAATATTGTAAGAAACATAATAAAACCATAAAACGCTAAAACCAATAATGAATACCTCAGAAATAATCAATCAAGTATCCAGGTATCAGTTTAGCAGCAGGTTATGGTTAACGGCAGGCTCATCGGTGGCAGGCAAAGACGAAAACCATCCATGAAATTCGACAGGGATAACCCCTTTATAACACATCGCCAAGAGTTTTTTTTCTTGGCATTTGTTATAGGCAAAGGCTTTAGATAGGCTTGTTTCATGCGGTTGTTCCTTGTCCCTGCGCCTTTTGGTATGTTACTTGCAGTCTGGTTTCTTCCCGAGACATCGATGGAAACAAATTCTTCTTCTTCTATCAAAGTTAAAAAATATTTTAGTTGGTTCTGACTTGAGGTACTTACCTATTTCATTCTCTTTATTTTGAACCACTTGACTGGTTATCCATTGCAGTCTTTTGGCTTATTAAAGATCGTTTCCTCGGCTAATTTCTTGAGATCATAGAAATCATTGTACTTAAACTCTCTGGTTTGGTCTGGTTTTTGCAGACTCAATGCTACTGTGCATACTATCAACTTCCGTGTAGCTATGTCTAGACTCAAAAAAATGTATTCAATTTGTTCTGTTGAACAAAACAAATTGAACACAATTTTTTTCTATGATTTCAAGAAATTTGCCGAGGAAACGATCTTTATTAAGTCAAAAGACTGCAATGGACAACCAGCCAAGTGTTTGAAAATAAAGAGAATTAAATACCTCAAGTCAGAACCACAGTTTTATTAATACTACTAACAGTTGTCCGACTCATGTACTTGTGCGGGGCAACGATGGGGGGTACGCGGGGAAGTGAGCGGCAGAGTCGGCGAGCGCAATCTCCTCTAGTTAGCGCTAGCGATGGGCCGAGTCGTAATTTTTTCGACTCGGGTTACCCGAGTTGAAATTAATGCTGACTCGGGCTACAACTCGGGTCAACCCGGGTCAGCGATGGGCCGCCGAGACGCAATTTTTTCAACTCAAGTCATCCGAGTTGAAATCTATGCTGACCCGGGCTTCAACTCATTTTGTCTGTATTTGATGAACTATTGAACCGATCCAACTCGGTTGCTAAAAAACTCCAAAACAACACTCTTTTTATTGTTTACCATGTTAAATTACTTAGAAAACACTTAAAGACTAAAAAAAACAATAGAGCGAGCAAACTACCTACTATTACAATTATTAATAAGGCTGCCGCGGGCGGGGGGAGCGGCGCGGTGGGCTGGCCGCGAAGCGAGTGCGAGCGGTAATACAGTGCCACACACCGAACCGAGTTAGCGGGTTGATTGTGCTAGCCCGGGTTGACTCGGTTAGAAAGTCGCGTACGCGTCAAGTGGGCGGGCGGCGGCCCGTTTGGCGCGTCAACCGAGTCAGTGTCCGGACACGAAAGTGGCGGCGGCCGAGCGGTGGCGGGGCGGCGCGGCAGCGGAGCGGCGGCGGGGCGGGGCGATGAGAACGTGGGCACGAAACTTAGCGGTCGGTCAGCCGCGCTAGTAGTGTTGTGACAGATGGGCTAAATACCATTAAGGGCCCGTGGACCTACCGATTTGACCTACTGGTAGGACCACGGTGTACCACTAAAGTAACTTCTTATTTTTTTTTTATTTCTATTGATGTGTCAAATGTGATGTTGCTATGGAAACAATTTCTTGTTAAATTAATACCGAAAAATATTCAAAGGACGAAATATATCCTATGTCTAAAAATTTTATTTAGTTCGAAAAAATGGTCTAAGTATAGGCGTTAACTAGTTTCAAAACCAGATTCTTTGCTCATCTTGTGTTTTTTAAATGATGTCCAAGATGCCGACATCCATACTGAATAAATAGGTACTACCTAGTAATCAAACAGACACTATTATATTATTCAACACAACACTACTGTAATCGCGGGCTACCAAATCCAACTAGTTTGTTCATTTGTTTTCGTCGCTCTCCTCCCGCCCGTGCATCGCTCGTCGCCCCGCGCCGCCACCGCCCGTTTCGTGCGCGTCTCCATACTGTGCCATACTGTTGAATGCATCGCCGCCGCTCCGCTGTCGCGCCGCCCCGCTGCCGCTCCGCCGTCGCAGTTTTCGTGCCCGGACACTTAAGCGAGTCAACCCGGGCTAGGAAAATGTCAACCCGAGTTGACGGGCTGGAGAAGTAACCCGAGTTACCCGGGTAAATTGACCCGAGTCGCCCACCACTAGTTTGCGCTCTCTTACTTGAAGGGGTGTACGTTTTAAGAAGCGTAACGAAATTCCAGAACGTCTCATAATGGCTTACTGATTTGTTCTGTGTTTAATTGTAAATCCACGTCAAGGTTTGATAGGGACCCTCAAATTGAATAACTTTTTTATTATATTATATTTTTATTCTTTCGTTATTACAAATTCAAACTTTTATGTGATATATTTGAGTAGTTTTTGTTGTGACAACCCTGACCTTTGACGGAGTTTCTGTGTGTATACCTACACAGTGGCGGCATGCGTTTATCAACAAAAGAGTCGGATTACTGGTAGGTTCTTTATAATACTGTGTCAGAACCAACTATAGTAGATTGTACAACAAGTGCATAAAACGCATCATTTTACCCGAGACGTATATATCCACCCGAGCCGCAGGCGAGGGTGGATAGTCAAGTCGAGGGTAAAATGGGTTTTATGTACGAGTTATACACTCTGCTTTTCACTTCGATTGTGAGGAAATTAAACAACAATAATGTAAAATATTAAAAAAAAACAATTTTTCTTTAATTTTAGTGACAAATTATATATTTTTGGAATGTGCTCATCAAGACCTTTCATTTGATACCCATATTCAAAATTTGAAAAAAAAAATTTTTTTTTCTTATTTTTTTGTGACAAAATATATATTTTTGGAATGTCCTCATCAAGGCCTTTCATTTGATACCCATATTCAAAAATTGAAAAAAAAAACTATTTTTAAAAAAAATATATATAATTTTGAAATGTGCTCATCAAGACCTTTCATTTGATACCCATATTCAAAAAAAAAAAAAAAAATTTTTGTGACAAAACATATATTTTTGGAATGTCCTCATCAAGGCCTTTCATTTGATACCCATATTCAAAAATTGAAAAAAAAAACTTTTTTCTTAATTTTTTGTGACAAAATATATATTTTTGGAATGTGCTCATCAAGGCCTTTCATTTGATACCCATATTCAAAAATTTAAAAAAAACTTTTTTTAATAATATAAAATATAATTTTGGAATGTGCTCATCAAGGCCTTTCATTTGACAACCATATTCAAAAATAAAAAAAAATATCAAGGCCTTTTAAAAAAATTGATACCCATTTTTAAAAATAAAAAAGTATAACACAACAAAAAATGAGGAAACAATGAAATAACAAGTTAATTCAACGAATTTAAATTGCATGTGTGGCTGTTTACCTGACGACCTTTGTCTTAAAGTCTGAGACTTAGACGAAGATTTTATTTTATGCACTAGAGCATAAAAAGCGATTTTATGCAGCCTATACCCAACATAAAGACGAACTTTACGAGCATGAGAAGTGAAAAAATGTTTTTAACTATAACATGTCCGAGGAATTTGTTTCCACCGATGTCTCGGGAAGAAACCAGACTGCAAGTCACAGACCAAAAGGCGCAGGGACAAGGAACAACCGCATGAAGCAAGCCTATCTAAAGCCTTTGCCTATAACAAAAGCCAAGAAAAAAATCTCTTGGCGATGTGTTATAAAGGGGTTATCCCTGTCGAATTCCATGGATGGTTTTCGTCTTTGCCTGCCACCGATAAGCCTGCCGTTAACCATAACCTGCAGTTGACGAAGTTTCTTCGGAAGACTGAGACCACATACTTGATTATTTCTGAGGTATTCTTTATTGGTTTTAGCGTTGGCTGTTATATTATGTTTCGTACAATATTTTGATTGATGTGACATTAAAATTATGTCTTTAAAATTGTATATTTCATTTGTAACAGATTTTTAAGCTGGTGGAACTTATTACTATGGAAAATCATTATGGTAAGTACAAATTTTTTTTAGAAACTTACGAATAAAATCAGGTAAATGCAGTAGTTACGCACGTGTCACTCGTATAATGCCAGAATTTCACTAGATATCTTACAGGTAAAACGTGTTAAATGCATTTATTATCATTTGCTAGACCTCAATTTATAGAGGCTACGTGATTACCCTACTGGTAAAAAACAGCACATGCATGTTATCATACTTTACCAGTTTATAAAGACGAACTTGGTATATAATGGAATGTCAAGAAAAAAACAATAAATGTATTTAAATCTATTTGCCTGAAGTTTTTGTTGAAAAAAAGTAAATAAATGCATTTAATCTATTTTTCCACACTGTACACGTCGTGAATTAAAATACTAAATCTACAAAGAAAAAATAATAAAGTTATACATCATCTTTTACTTGTGTCTATTTAATTATAACCTATTAATAAGTAGATTTACGTCGTTTTCGTAGTAGAATTATAGAAATACTTTGCTATTTATAATATTTTTAGTTACGTAACTTGGCACTAAAAAGTCCTTTCACTTATCACATTTTACCAGTAGAAAGAGCGTCGAAAATTACAAATACTGCATTAATATCTCATTTTTGATCAAAAATGCATTTACCATTTTTTACCAGTAAGCAGACGAGATTATATTGTAAATAATCTTAATAAAGGTAACCACACAGTTGGAATCTTCCTGGATCTAGCGAAAGCTTTTGATACGGTGCCCATACCTATCCTTTTGCGCAAGCTTGAGGTTTTAGGCATTAGAGGCATACAGTTAAAACTTTTCACGAGCTATCTGGAAGAACGTACTCAATGTGTGAGAATTGGCAGTGTCCTTAGTGATGAACAGGAAAATACACCTTTTGGGGCTCCCCAAGGAAGCATTTTAGGACCTACCCTGTTTTTGATTTACATTGATGATCTTTGTAATTTAAAGCTAGATCATGGAATGATCATGTCTTACGCTGATGATACTGCACTTCTCTTTACGGCCGACTCGGAAGAACAAGTTTTCAAGCATGCGCAACAAGGATTCAATGTTGTAAATAACTGGCTACAAAATAATTTTTTGACATTAAATGCACAAAAAACGAATTATATTAAGTTCTCCTTGCGTAAACAATGCTTTTCTAACACTAACCCTAAACTCCATGCTCATTATTGCTCTATCCAAACGGAAAACCAATGTATGTGTCCTGAAATTAATCAAACAGATAAAATTAAATACCTAGGTATTATATTAGACGAAACTCTTTCATTCAGGCCACATATTATGTCTTTAAATAACAGATTACGTAAGTTAATATTTGTATTCAAAAAGTTACGACAAATTGCGGATCCAGCAATAATAAGACAGGTATATTTTGCACTATGCGAATCAATATTAACTTACTGTATTACGTCATGGGGAGGTGCATGTAAAACACAGCTACTAACCACAGAGAGAGCACAGAGAGCGATTCTCAAAGTGTCAACTTCCCGCCCTTTTCTCTTTCCTACTAACCTTCTATATAAGTCCTGTAACGTATTATCAGTACGACAACTATTCATTATGAACATAGTGTTAAAACAGCACTCAGCCCTCACCTTTAACTCTGAAATATTAAATAAAAGACGGAAAGATATAGTCTGCACTCAAACAGTTTCTAAGCAATATGCTTTTACAGCAAAGTTTTATCTGTTTCTGGGCCCATTTCTCTACAATAGAATAAATAGGATAGCTAACATCTATCCACTTAATTTTAGGAATTGTAAAATAACTTTAAAAAATACTCTGCAAAGCATGTCATATGACGATACAGAGAGGCTATTGATCGTAACAAAATAGTATTGTATTTTATTTAAGTGTTGTCATTCTAAGCATAATTTGTAATGTGTACCTAATGTGTAAATGGAAATTCTTTTTAAGTTAGTGATTAATTGATTCATGTTAAATGTAGGCTATACTCGCCTGAAACACAGGTTTTTTCCTAGTTCAGGCAAATGTTATTTTAATCTATTTTACTGTAAAATTTGTAAATTGTACTAAACTGCATTTTTGGAAAATAAATAATTATTCTATTCTATTCTATTCTATTCTATTCTATTCTATTCTATTCTATTATATTCTATTCTATTCTGTTCTATTCTATTTTTATAGATTTTAATATTTTATTGAAAGGTAACCTAAGTACTACATATAGAGGTATAACTGAAACATCTGAATTTCTACATAAAATAACCTAATAAAAAAAACAAAATCAAATGCAGCATGCGAGACTCTCGCGCCGACTTCATCATCACTCGAATTTGCGATAACAACCCTCATTTTATTGCAATTGCAAACTATGTATGTTTACCAAGGCATCATCATCACACTCTCATTCTATTCGATCGTTGTAAAAATTCATTTGGAATTGCAGAATAATTAAGAAAGACATGACTGATCGAGTCATTTCAAATCTCGAAATTGAAATTACAGCAACTCACGATATAATATTTTGGATTTACATTTCTGTATCTACTCGTAAGTACATATGAGACCTCAAACTAAAACCTCTCTTCTGTTCAACTTTCGCTCAAGATTCGTTTATCCGTTTACCTACACACAAAACTCACTACGACGCCTAGCACGTGTACTGGAGATAATAGCGTCATCTCTTTTGCTCCTACAGTAATTGCTAACACTACTTTCTCTTTCGTTTTCACATAGTAAGCGACGTCACTTACTTGAATATGGACTAATGGAGACATTTCAGCGCAGTCACACTATCTAGCGAGTTAAATCTTTGACTAGATCTGGGATCAGTACTCGCTTCATGTTCTACTCGCGTCATACCATCTGATCTGTTGACTTACTTAGAGCTAATCGGTTTTTACATTTTTCATTATTTTTAATAAATCGCCAGGAAATAGATCTAAATAATTTTTATTCATAAAAAATGTGAAAATAAACAAAATATAAAAGCACTATCACAAGCTTTGAAACACACAATAATTTAAAAACTTCAATCGTACCTACTACGTATTACCATTATCCCGAGCCGCAGCGCGCGTCGCCCGCGGTATCCCAACATTTCGCTACATAAAGGATAAGCTACAGCTCAGACCGTAAGAGTTAGGGTCATCTAATATTTTCCAAATGTAACCCAACTCAATATCTCTAGGGGTTTTTTTCATTTTTTCGATATCGCCTTACGTTTTTGAGAAATTATCGATTTACTGAGAAAAGACCCCAAAAAAGTGTGTCATTTTTCTACATTTATGCGATTTACAAAAAAATTTTTGGACTTTTTCAAAAATTTTTTTCACCGTATTGTAGCCCTTGCCGAGACGAATCTTTTGACACTTATCACATTCACGTAGAACCAACACTCACGGGACCAGGGCCATGTCTCACTCTGGCTGAAATTGGGTATCTTACTGAAGCGAACGAAAAAACATTTTCAATGTTAAAAAATGTATCATAAACACAATGATTGCAACGCACAAGTTACGCGGTAGACGTCTTAACGGTACGGAGAGCAACGACTAACTAATCGTGACTTCGTGACTCGCATTGTGAACACGGTCTTAGCCTCTTATCAGCGTCCAATCGTGTGCAAGCGCATCCTTTCCGTACCATAGTTATTAAAACTGTGGTATTACCACAGGTATTACTTTACTGATTCCGCCAGACAAATAGTTATTGTGTTATGGTCAGCCGAATATGTCGGACCTATCGTGCAGTAGCATTTGTGCCCTGACGTGTTTACATACGATCCGTATTTCTACTCTGTTTGTAAAAGTAAAACATAATCAATTTACCTGGATTTATACCAACCTACTCTGCAAGTGATTCCCTACATTTTGGTGTACGCAACAACAAAAACAGTGCAGTGATAGTGGAGATATTTGCGTTTTTGTAAAATTAGTGAAGGTGAACGAACAGTCCGTGTATCAACACGGACTTTGTCGTTAACCTTGAGCACGCTAGACAACTTTCATTTTTCTAACCGCTTAATGACTGGGCGCTACTGTTTCGCTATTTCGCCCATCCTGTTAATTGGACGACTGGTCTAGTGGTTCCCACAGCTATTGGCCATTCTCGTCTTCCCCGCGCCCCTGTGCCCCGCAGGCGGGGACTCAGTTAACCGGTCGGCCTATAGCTCGGGCCGAGGTCCGTGGATCGATCCTTCGAACACTGAAGAATTTTTTTTTCTCTATTTTATTTTTTTGCTTTTATTTTATAATGTATAATTTTCAGCCAGCGAGCTATGGAAAGGGCTATGCTCGGAGTTTCTCTGAGAGATAGGGTCCGGAACGAGGTGATCCGACAGAGAACTAAAGTCATTGACATAGCTCACCGGATTAGCAAGCTGAAGTGGCAGTGGGCCGGCCATATTAGCCGTAGAACCGATAGCCGCTGGGGCAGACGAGTTCTTGAGTGGAGACCCCGAATGGGCAAACGTAGTGTAGGACGCCCTCAGACAAGGTGGAGCGACGATCTTCGCAAGGTGGCTGGCATAAACTGGATGAGTATAGCCGCGGATCGTGCTCAGTGGCGTGCACTCGGAGAGGCCTATGTTCAGCAGTGGACGATGATAGGCTGATGATGATGATGATGATGTATAATTTTCTATATCACCCTTAAATATTTCCTTTTTTGCATTTTGGACTAGTTATGGCGACTAAAAATTGTGCGGGATGTTCGCAAACAATTAAAAATAGACAATTTTAATGTTGTTGTACGTGTGCTGGATTATACGACATTGTATGCGCGGGCGTTTCTGAGCAGCGGTTTCGCAACACACTAACGGGAGAGCATAGACTAAATTGGAAGTGCGAAGCGTGCAGATGCCGGGAACCAAAGGTCGACAACAGCAATTCGCCAGTTCGTGGTCAGAACGAAAAAGTCACGCGTTGCCGTGGTGCCTTGGCTCCCTCCAGCCCAGTGGAGTTTGGCAGCCCTGAGGCCGCTCCTGAGCCATCTTATGCCATGTTATCAGCGCTTACCGGGAAGTTGGACGCACTCGTGGAGAAAGTACGCATGTTTCGAAAAGAAATGGCAGAAACACGCCAGCAGGTTCAGTTATTCGACGACAAACTTACAGGAATAGTCACTCAGGTGGAGGCATGCATGGGCGATGTGAAAGAGCTCAAATCACGCGTAGAAAAATTAGAAAAGCGTAATGAAATTATCGTTGAAGATGGCGGTTCCCATAGCACTCTCGTCAACACCATCGAGTCACTCAAAGCCGAGCTCAACGAACGCGACCAGGATCTCCTAAATAATAAATAAGAAAATAAAATAAAACTCTGGTGTACGAGTAATCGTACATGTATATAAAATCATTTATAATATTGTGTAAGCATCGATCGGTTATTGTGAATTGCAAGCAAGCATTTCTGCTGGCCTAAATTATTACGAGTATTGTAAAAATGTAGCAGTGCAATAAACGCATTCTATCAACGCGGTCGGTTATCATTTTAATAGCATTTTCCCTTCCGCATATCAGCAGCATCTTTATCATTTTATCATCTAGCAATCAGCATAATAGTTAAAGTGTACATACCACACACTTTACATTGGTCCTTCGATATTTTGACCCAGCGCGCGGTGAGGTCTCAGATCGGAGTTACAATTTCTTAATTCTAGTAAATCGGTGACTTAGCGCTTTGGTATACAGTGAACATTTAAAAACAGCATAGCATTTTAGCATTTTTTGTGACTTTGTGTCGTGGACTTTCTTCAAATACCTAGCAATAGATATCGTGAACTTTGCATTGTGAACATTAAGCCAGTGAACAGCATTTGGATTTGGATTTTTTCGGGGACAAGTTCTACCAGCGGGCTAATCAGCTCATCTCGACAGCAGCACCAGCAGCACGACAGCGACAGCAGCAGTCGGTTTGCAGCAACTCAAAGTAAGATCTTTCCATTATCTCTTCTTACTTACCTTTATCATGGCACAAACATTTGAAGCAATCTTTGTTCGTCAAGTGGAAATTATCACTCAGCTCAAGAAGATAGAATCAAACTTTAGAAAAGATAGTGCTAGTAGGAAAACTCAGGACTATTTGGATAAGAGAGTCAAAGTGTTGGACGAACTTTGGGCGGAATTCCAGCAGAATGACTCGAATGTGCAAGCATATGAAGATAAAAATTATGAGTATTTTATCAAGAATATTTTTCAAATGACGAAAGAGTTTTATGAAGCAACCAGAGCAAAAATGACCTCGTATAAGCCATTTTCAGCGACGTTATCTCCATTGCCCGTTCCCGAAGATAAAAAGGAAATGTTTTCGCAAATTTCTTTCTCTATCCCAACTATTAGCAAGGACGACAAGGCCACCCAGCCAGGTGGTCCTGCCGACGAGATATGGACGCAACAAAAAACTAATTTCAGAGCATTAATGAGACAAATCCAACGTATATCTATAGAAAACTTGGAGGAAAAGTGGGAAATCGAGGATGAGCTTAGAAACATACAGCGAAAGTGGCAAATAATCGAAGAAACTCATTTAAAAATTGATAACATTTTACAAGGCAGTGACGTGTTATATGATAGTGAGTATACTCAAGTGGAAGACTACTATTACAGCATAAAAAAGAAGTTGAATAAAAAACTGTGTTCAACTGCCCATTTACAGCAATCAACACCTCAAATTGAGATTCCTGTCTTTACGGGAAATTATACCAACTGGCCTACATTTTTCGATTTATTCTCGGAAGCTATCCATAAGAATAAATACCTGAGCAATGCACAGAAAATGCAGCATCTTAAAGGTAAGGTGCGCGGCGAGCCTGAGCGCCTTATACAGCATTTGCATGTATCTGCAGAAAATTATGAGACAGCATGGGATATCTTAACACACAGATATGATAACCCACAGGTACTTTTCACCAAGCAAATCGAGGTATTCCTAAATCAACCTTATGTACAGAGGCAAACAGCATTTGAGTTAAAACGATTGTATGACGTAACAACAGAGTGTATTCACGCCATTCATAATTTAGGAGTGGATACTAACACATGGGATCCACTTCTAGTACATTTATTAGCAAAAAAGCTCGATAGTCACACCTACAGTGACTACATGGAATCACGTAAGCAACCCCGAGAGCTACCAAAACTAGTAGACTTTATGCAGTTCATAGAAAGCAAATTTACAGCACTCGAGCCGATTCATCTACGAGCATCATCTTATAAGCAAAATAATCAATCTTCGCCTCAAGTATCAAAACCGTCCTACAGCAAACCCAAGAATCAGGGTAACCATATATTTAAAAATTATCAAGCATTGCCCACATTTACATCAAGATGTTCATTTTGCAATCAGAATCATGACTTGTTTCAGTGCAAGAAATTCCTAAGTCAATCACCCGAGAGCATAATGAGGACGATTTCGAAATTAAAAATATGTAAAAATTGTTTGTACAAGCATGTTGACAATATCTGCCATTCCACGAAACGATGCAAAGAGTGTAATGGTGAGCACAACACACTCATACATGAAGCGATGACACAACAAGCCTCGAACGCGTCAAATGCAAGCTTGCAATTGCAGCAAGCTCGGTCACTGCCCCCAGCAACAGCAAAACAAACGCCGAATAAAAGCGAAATCAAACAGCATAGCGTAAACCATGTTGCAACTGAGGATGAGGAAATTTTACTTACTACCTTATCACTCAAGGTAAAATCAGCTGATAGCACATATATCACTTTAACAGCTCTAAAAGAGCTCAGGGATCTCAAATTTCATTATTATCAGAAAACGCCGCTCAGATGTTAGGACTACAGCGTCAGCGTTTTAACGCATCAATATCAGGAATAGGAACCAGCTCTAAAGTAAGCAAAGGGGTGGTCACAATGGAATGTCAATCAGTTTATGATGATTATCAATTTAGCACACAAGCATTAGTTATCACGAATGTCATTAAAAACTTGCCGAATTCATCCTTTAGAAAGCAAACTTGGCCACATTTACAGCATATTAGATTAGCAGATCCTGAGTACAACGTGTCGAAGCCAATTGACATCCTTCTCGACGCCAGCGTTTACTCAGATATAATCATGAGTGGCTTAATAAAAGGGCCGTCACAGGCACCTATAGCACAACAAACCAAGCTATGTTGGATTCTGTCAGGCAACGTAAGAACATTTAACTGCAATGTGGTTATTAATAACATCGATGACATCACAAAGTTCTGGGAAATTGAGGAAATTAGCAGTAATTCAGCATCATCATTAACTAAGGAAGAGCAATATTGTGACGACTTTTATCTAGCAACAACACGCCGATTAGAATGTGGCAGATATGAAGTCGCATTGCCTATGAAACCTCATTTTGAACAGCATCTTGGAACTTCAAAACCGAAAGCAATAGCACAATTTTTACAGCAAGAAAAAAGAATGATTAAAAATGAACAACTATCAGCAAGTTACATAAAGTTTGTCCATCAGCCATTTTTGATGTCCCCACTGCTGGGGCACAGGCCTTCCTTATGGGTGGTAAGGAGGATGGGCCATAACCCACCACGCGGGCCCAATGCGGATTGGTGGGTGTTAACGACTGCAAATGCAGCCGGGACCAACGGCTTAACGTGCCTTCCGAAGCACGGAGGAGCTCGAGATAATAAACTTTTGGTCACCCATCCCATGACCGACCCTTGCGAACGTTGCTTAACTTCCGCAATCGCTGGGCCAGGCGCTAAACCACTGCGCCACCGAGCTCCTCAATTATATATCAACATAAAGTTTATGAAAGAATATCAAGAGTTAAATCACATGCGACCATCACTATCTGAAAACACCGATCATCCTGAATGTTATTTACCCCATCACGGAGTGTTGAAACCTGACTCCACCACAACAAAACTACGTACTGTATTCAATGCGTCATCGCCTACTTCGTCTGGATACAGTCTGAATGACCTGATGGAATGTGGTCCAAACTTGCAACAAGATCTGCAATCGCTCATATTGAAGTGGAGACAGCATAAATATGTATTGACAGCAGATATCGAAAAAATGTTTAGATGCATAGCTATTAGAACAGCAGATCAGCAACTTTTAAAAATAGTTTGGAGGGATTCGCCACACCAGCTGCTTAAAGATTATTATCTTACGACCTTGACCTATGGCACAAAGGTGGCTCCGTTCCTAGCAATGCGAACCCTCAAGCAGATAGCAAGAGATAACCCACAATATGAGTTAGCAGCGTCAGCATTAGAAAACTCATTCTATATGGATGACCTAGTTTGGGGCCACAATTCCTTAGCAGAAGCAAAATCACTACAACAGCAATTAATATCTGTTTTACAGGGAGCTGGTATGAACATCCGAAAGTGGGCTAGCAATGACCCAGAGTTAGTGAAAGATTTAGCATCAGAACAGTTAGAAAGCATCTTAGAATTTAAAGACACGCAGAGCAGAAAAACATTAGGTTTAAAATGGACACCGTCATCAGATTCGTTTACATTTCAATATGACATATCAGACAACAATAAATGTAATACGAAACGACAATTATTATCAAGCATATCAAAAATATTCGATCCATTAGGTTGGTTGTCGCCTTTAACAATAAGAGCAAAAATTATGTTCCAAAAAATTTGGTCATTTGATTTAGCGTGGGATGATGAGCTCCCAGCTGAACTTTTGAAAGAATGGACAGCATTGAAAGATGACCTGGAAAGCATACAGCAGTTGAAAATACCTAGACATTTTGGAAATACGGAGCGAAATTATCAACTACATGGCTTTTGCGACGCATCGGAAAGGGCTTATGCGTGCGCGATTTACATTGTGACAACGAACGATAAAGGCGAGTGCATATCAAAGTTAGTGATCGCAAAAACAAAAGTCGCGCCACGTAGCAAACAGCTTTCATTAGCCCGACTTGAGCTCTGCGGTTCACTTTTATTGGCACAATTGATGAAAAGGGTTTTAGAATCCCTATCGAAGAGTGATATCAAAGTCCACGCATGGACTGACTCCATGATAGTGCTTGGCTGGCTCCAAAGAGAACCCTCGAGATGGAAGCAATTCGTGGCCAATCGAGTTACTCAAATCACAGATATCATACCAGCATCAAATTGGAGTCACGTCAGATCAGAAGAGAACGCAGCAGATTGCGCCTCACGAGGACTCACATCAAGTAAATTAGCAGACTTCTCCTTGTGGTGGGAAGGCCCTAAATGGCTTAACACGTTAGATACCAGCAAAATAAAGAAAATCATTTATCAGTGTCCGACTTTAGAAGAAAAGAAAGCAAGTGTGAATGTTGCCTTACAATCGAAACAAAACAATGAACTTATATTTAAATTATTAAATAATTATAGTGACATCGCAAAAGCAGTAAAGGCAATCGGTTGGATATCACGTTACATCAGCTGGTTAGGTAACCGGCATACGTCACGCGATTGCACTTTGTCAACAACAGAACTGAATAATTCATATAATATAATTATAAGAAGTGTGCAATCTATTGATTTTCAAGATGAGTTGATATCATTAAAATCTAACGGGCAAGTCAGCACAAAAAGCAAGATCGCTAGTCTCAACCCATTTTTAGATGATCAGGGCATACTGCGGGTTGGTGGAAGGCTGCATCGTTCAAACTTGAAATACACAGCAAAGCATCCTATCATTCTATCATCATCCAGTCGTTTGACGGAGTTAATCATCCAACAATCACACTTAATTACGTTACATGGAGGCCCTCGACTTACTTTATCGCACATTCGAGATAAATATTGGATCATCAGCGGCATTCGCACGGTGAAAAAGCAATTAAGACAATGTGTCAAATGTCGCAGATTTAATCACATTCAGCAACAGCAGATCATGGGTACGCTACCAGGAGCTCGGGTTACACGTCCTGCTCGTCTATTTAGTAACTGCGGCGTAGATTTTACTGGATACCTGGATATAAAATCAAACAAAGGACGTGGTGTGAAGACGACCAAGGGCTACGTCGCGGTCTTCATTTGCTTATCAACAAAAGCAGTACATCTGGAAATGGTATCGAATTTGAGCACAGCAGCCTTCCTAGCAGCTTTTCGGCGAATGTGTGCTAGAAGAGGTACTCCAAACAATATGTTTAGCGACAACGGGACCAACTTCGTAGGTGCTAATCGGGAACTGAAACAAGAATACAAAAGCATATTGAAAACAATGGACACAAGTTTTATCAAAGACGTCAGTGAAATGGGGGTCACGTGGCATTTTAACGCGCCAGCCTGGCCAAATGCTGGAGGCCTGTGGGAGGCGGCGGTTAAAAGCTTAAAGCATCATCTTAAGCGTGTCCTAGGAGATCAAAAGCTCACCTACGAAGAATTTATCACGCTCCTGCATCAGGTGGAAGCATGTCTTAACTCTAGACCACTCTATGCACTTACCGAAAGCCCAGAGGATGACATATTAACACCTGGTCACTTCTTGGTTGGTAGTTCATTAATATCACGACCACAAACAGACCCTGACACTATTAATTTAACAACACGTTGGAAATTAGTGCAGTCGATGAATAAGCAGTTTTGGAGAAAGTGGTCTACTGATTACTTACAGCATCTACAGTCTAGATCAAAGTGGAGATTCCCAACTAGAAATTTACAAATAGATGACATAGTTCTCCTGAAAGAAGAAAACTTACCACCAGGCAAGTGGGCCATGGGTCGTATTCTGGAACTGCACCCTGGAAAGGACGGCTACGTGCGAGTCGTGACCCTTAAAACAAAATCAAATGTTATCAAACGACCCATCAACAAATTAGTTCTACTACCTGTGTGTGAAGAAAGCACCAAACAAGAGCATCAATCATCAGAGCAAACACAACAGCATTCACAAGATCAGCCATCATCATCATCGCTAAAACTCAAAACAAGAACATCGAGAGCAAAAGGAAAATTATTTAGGAATTTTTTCACTAGTATTTTTCTATTTATGACCGTTTTATCCCCGTCTACACAGCAAGAAACAACTAATTTTAATATCACGACCTTCAAGCAGAACACATTATTTTGATAGAATATCAGACCTACAGCATATACGGGATGACTGGAAGTTAGTAGTGTATTACAACATGTCTACATACTGGAACGGACTACATCACCTAGAACAGTATGTAAATCATATAATGGAATTATGTACTAATACAAACAATCAGTACAGAAGCGTCGTTTTACAGTTGCAACATGAGTTATCAGAAATAGAGCATTATAACAAACTACTTATGAATCATCAACACCGCATAAGAAAAAGAGGATTAATAAACGGTGTGGGTTACATTGCAAATTCATTATTCGGCGTCTTGGATGACCGTTTTGCTGACCAATACAAAATTGACATCGAGAAAATCGCAAGGAATGAAAATCACTTGAAAAATTTAATAAAAAATCAGACCCTTATTATTGAGTCCGAGTACAACATTTTACGTCGCAATGAAAACATTATGAACCAACAATTTACTTTCATTAAATCGTATCAGTGGAAGTAAATGAGGTTCGGCTCGACATCAAGCACGATGCCTATATCACATCATCAGCATTAGCAGCGACTGTTATTTTAGCAAACTTGAGACGAATCCAAGAAACATTGATCAACACTATCACCGATATAAGTCAAGGACGCGTGGACATTCATTTATTATCACCGCAACAATTGGAAGCACAAACTAATTTTATTATGAGTCAACTACAGAGTGATCTCACATTACCAGTTGGTCACGGTGACATGCAGAGCTTGTACAAATTATTAAAAATGCATTCCAAAATTGTCGACAATTATCTTATCATAGAAATCAGAATACCAATTTTGAGCAGTGAATCTTATCAATTAGACAAAATCATTAGTTTGCCATAGATATCACAAACTACTATGTTCCAAATAGTACCAGCATTTAACTACATCGCTTTTAACATACGAAAGGATGTAGGTATGTATTTATCAGAATCAGATTTGCATCTTTGTATTCATTACTCACAAGAAAAATTATTATGCTCGCTCGATAAACCTATATATCAATTAAAAATAAAACAATCAATTTGTGATGTCTCAGTTACTAACGACGAATATAGCAAAACATTAACATGTATAACAGACACAATAGCATGCCGCAATAAATGGATCAAATTGCAGCGCCCGAACGTCTGGTTGTACTCCTGTTGCAAGGAATGCAGAGTACACATTTTCTGTTCGTCGGGTATAGAAATAAAAACATTACAGGGCAATGGACTTATCACATTAGGTCAAGGTTGCGCATTAAAGGGCGAATCGTTTACAATTTATTCGCACAACAACTTTTTTAACCATCTGAAGAAAGAAGACAACTTAATGGAATTTCCGCAGATGTCCATTTTGAACTCCATCATCAATACTAGCACTTCAATGGAAATTGACGCCTGGCAACCTGAAAAGCACAACGAATTGTATAAGGAAGTTAAGATGCAGATAGAGGATTTAAAGAGAAACGAAGCGAAAGATCTTACTATACACGACATTCATCATTACACCCTACTCAATGGCATACTGGCTGGAATTGTAATCGGAGGGGTGGTATTATCCTGTCTTTGGCGGCGGAGGAGACGCCTGCAGGAGCAGGCGGCTGGAGCAGCAGAGCGCGTGGTCGCGCCTGTTACCCGGGCGGGTGACGTCATCGAGCGTGGCATCGCTAGTGCAGTGATTAGTGTGTGTAGTGAAAATGAGTCTCAAAAGTGCGCGGTAAAAAGTGTAGAGCAAGGGACCTCTCCTATAGTGTTACGGCCTGCCAAATTCGAGGTACCCATAGCAAATAGTGAAGTGTAAAAATAATAGACAATCGGACAGAGACAATTTTAGTTATAGCAATTTCATATTTATTTGTAATGAAATACCTACTTTTATATTATTTAAGATGACATTTATAAGTAGCATTATTTAAGTTTGTAAAATGGACTTTTTAAGATACCTTTTGTTAAATCAAGCACACATCATCCTAATCATACTTTATCAACATTATTTTGTAGTTAATCATTGTCAGCATTTACATAATCATTTTTGCAATATAATAGTATTAACTTTAGTTAGCAGATAACTCTCTTTCTTTCTTGAGAGGCCAAGATGTACGAGTAATCGTACATGTATATAAAATCATTTATAATATTGTGTAAGCATCGATCGGTTATTGTGAATTGCAAGCAAGCATTTCTGCTGGCCTAAATTATTACGAGTATTGTAAAAATGTAGCAGTGCAATAAACGCATTCTATCAACGCGGTCGGTTATCATTTTAATAGCATTTTCCCTTCCGCATATCAGCAGCATCTTTATCATTTTATCATCTAGCAATCAGCATAATAGTTAAAGTGTACATACCACACACTTTACATCTGGCTTCTAAGATCGGAGTGCAGCTGGGCCAGCAGGATGTGGTCAGCGCGACGCGTGTTGGCCCCCCTCCGGAGCTTGGCGGAGGTGGTGCAGCGCCGCGGCCGCGTCCCATTGTCATCCGCCTGGTGCGTCGTGCGGTGCGCGACGATCTGCTGCGGGCTGCCCGGGTGCGCCGCGGTATCACAACAGAAGGCGTCGATCTTCCCGGCCCACCGAGCCGCTTCTATATCAATGAACGCCTAACTCGCGCAAACAGAGCACTGTTCCGGCAGGCTCGCGACGTCGGTGCGCGGCTAAGCTGGCGCTTTGTCTGGACGCGAGATGGCAGAATCTTCGCGAGACAACATCCCAGGCAAGATTCTCCCCGACATCGCTTGCGTACCCAGGCGGATCTGGCCAGAGTTTTTGGGCAAGTCGCGGTTGGCTCTCCTACCTCGACCTAAAATACATCTTAATAATAATAATGGTTGTTTTGTTAAAGATATAAATATTTCAGTAAGTTGTCAGCTAAGTGCTGCATTTGTTTGTCATTTTACGCAGCTACCAATCATAATATCATCAATATTTCTGTTCACTGCAATTATCTGCTTTCTATAGGTATTTTACCAGCTTCTCCAAGCATAGCTTTTTTCTTCTGTAAACACGCTTTGCTATTAGCCTATCAGCTATGTAATTCACCTCTGCTTTCAGACAAAGTTGCTGTAATAATAAAGAATTAAACGAACTTACCTTGTGAAGTTCGATTCTTATTATACGAGCATCACGTAGAAGATGATTTATCAATTTACATGCAGCAGTACGTAGTATGGTGCCGTCCTTGTCACACTGTTTAAAGCTACCAAATGACGAAATAGTCTGTCTCGCTCTCACACGCTCGCACGGCGCGGCAGCTCACTCGGTCGCACCCGACGCCATTAATTTTAGAGCTAAAATCGAGATCAAATTTTTTAAAGGGTAAGAAAAAGAATGAATCCGAACTGGGTTGGGCGGGAGTATGATAAATCATCTTCTACGTGATGCTCGTATAATAAGAATCGAACTTCACAAGGTAAGTTCGTTTAATTCTTTATTATACTTTGCATCCCTTCGAAGATGATTTATCAATTTACATGCAGATGTTTAGAGTTTTAAAATAATAAAAATTTGATTCGAATAACAAGGTGTTCTAATGAATTCCAAAGACATGTATCAAAACACTTATTATATTATCTCTTTTTCCTAAAGAAAATGTTTACAGATAACAAAAAGTATTTTTATAGGTTTAAATAATTTTAAGAAAACTATGCATTATCATGCTAAGATAGCATAAAGTAAATGTATTTTTTCATTAATTAAACAAAGAGTGGGCAAACTCATTATTGTCTACAACGGGTGTAGTACTAGTGACATCTCGGTTATAATATTTAAGGAAAACATTGGAAGTGTCACTCCAACCCGCGGTCCTACGAACCACTTGCAAGTTAACCCCAGATCGGCGCACGGCCGAGGTGGCCGCGTGACGTGTGCTGTGTGCACCAAACAGACTTGTATCCACACCACTTTCCTGGAGGGTATTTTTTACCCAGTGTGCAAGAGTTTGCGATCCTACTTTATTATGTGGCTTTCTAAAGCTGATAAACAAATTTCCTGATGAATTATTTTTTCTAATATTTAAAGTTTTATTCAAATAGGCTTGTAAAGCAAGTGCCGGACATATGTTAGGGCTTTCTTTAATAAAAGGTAGTTTGATAAGTGGTTGGTAGGTCCCCGGTCTGGATGTTTTAATCAGGTCAACTATTTTAATCAAAATACAATCAATTTTTATGATTACATTTTCCATTTTGATCAGACTTAATGTTTGCATTCGCTGAGCAGATGCTATTGCGAGTAATGTAATTGTTTTAAATGATAAATCACGTAAGTTAATGTTATCGTATGGGTAAAAATTACTTAAATAATTAAGCACAATGATGGGGTCCCAGGTAACATCATATTTTGGTGTGGGAGGTTTTAACTTAAAAACGCCCTTCATTAGTCTAGAAACTATAACATTTGAGGATATTGATACATCTATCAGTAAGGATATAGCAGACCTTGCCGTATTTAACGTACTATAGCTAGCTCCTGATTCGAACAATTGTGTCAAAAATTGAATCAGCTGTGACACATTAGCTTCACAATAATCATAATTATTAATTTCACAAAATTCCCACCAAGTTTTTAACGATGAATTATATTGATTTAGCGTATTATGGGAAAATGAAGCCATAAGTAAATTTAAGGATACTGTTGGGGCACCTCGTTTGATCAGAGCTTGCCGGATAATCTCGCTGCCACCAGGGAAAGGTTTGCATGAAGTGGGTGAACTTTTCTGAAAGGAGAGAGTAATAATGATTCATTTGGTTCGAATATAATCTCTTGAGAAACAAGCATTTTTTGATACATTGGGTACCAAGGTTGTGATGGCCAAAGCGGCACAACAACAATACCTTCTGCTTTATCCAATTTTATCTTTTGAAGAACTTTAGTAATTAAACAAAAGGGGGGAAATGCGTAGAAAAATATTCTATGCCAATTAAAAGTAAATGCATCAATTAACTCAGATTGTGGATCTAGCTTCCATGAAGCATATCTATGGCATTTATGATTTTGTATGCTAGCAAAGAGATCAAAGTCGGGTTTTCCCAATGTTTGTACAATTTGTGAGAATGCATATCCGGCAAGTTCCCATTCAGTGTCAATATTCAACTGTCGAGATGCACGATCGGCTTCAATGTTGTCAGCTGATTTTATATATGATGCAAATACATGTAAATTGCGCAGTTCGCACCACTGCCAGATTTTTCGAGCTAACTCATTAAGGTGGGTAAATCTTACACCACCCATTCTGTTAATGTAAGCTAATGCTGTACTATTATCAACCCGCAGAAGGATATTGGAGTCATGAAGGTGAGAGGCAAATATTTTTAATGCATAAAAAGCAGCTTTTAATTCAAGGTAGTTAATGTGATTGGTTAATTGAGATTTACTCCAATTTCCCCCAGCTGATTCACCATTGCAGGCAGCACCCCATCCAGTGCTGGATGCATCACTGTAAATAACTATATCATATTCATCTTTATGAATAGGAGAAAAACTTTTTTCAATGTTATTTTTCCACCACTTCAAGTCACAATGCAGATTGTTTTTAACAGGCATACGTTTATTATAGTTATCGGAATGATTTAAAGCTAAGTATTTTTCACGTTCAAATAATTTTGTGTAAACCCAGCCATAGCGAACAGCTGGGCACGCTGAAGTCAAAAGGCCAAGGAATTCAGCAAACTGTCTAATAGTACAGTTGTTTATATTAAGAAATTTAGTAGCCTTTTCTTTTATTCGAGATTTCTTTTCATCTGTTAGTGACAATTTCATGTTGGCTGTATCAAACACAAAGCCCAAAAATTTACAAGACCTACTGGGTATTGTTTGACTTTTGTCCCAGTTGATTAAGAATCCTAATGATTCTAGAAGGTTTATTGTGGCGGTGATATTATCGATACACAAATCATATGATGAAGCGATACAACAAAAATCATCTAAATAATTTACAGAGAGGTGACCATTAGAGCGAAGTTGACATAGTACAGGTTTTAAAAGTTTTGTAAACACAAATGGCGCAGTACACAGACCAAATGGTAGAACATTAAATTCAAATAAATTTGAACGCCACTGAAATCTTAACATTTTTCGGTCTTCAATATCGACTGACACTAAAAAATAAGCATCTTGGAGGTCTATTGTTGCCATGTAGTCATTGTGTTCAATTAGTTTCAAAACCGTACGGTAATCTTCCATTTTGAAGTGTTGCACATCAATGTATTCATTTAAACTTTTTAAGTTTAAAATAAATCTGTGTTTACCGTTCGGTTTTGGAACTGTGAAAATTGGCGAAACATACTGGCCTTCACATGGACTGCAAGGAGAAATAAAGCCAGAATTTGCAAGATCAGAAATGCAATCATCAATAATTTCAGCTTCCCTTTGTGTACAGCGCTTGTTTTGTGGCAAGTTGTGTTGTATAGGATTCTCTATAAAAGGAATTTTGTAGCCCCTGATCCATGATAAGATTGTAGGGTCATCAGTTATATTAGTCCACTGTTGATAAAAATATTGTAATCTACCCGCAACAGAAATTAGTACCTCTGGAGTTGAAGTCAAGTCCTCCTCCCTCGTTGACGCTGCGTGTACTTGGAGCTGTAGTTGTTCCGGTAGCGCGTCGTTGCCGGAGCTGGAGCCGCATGATTCCTCCTCGATGCGGGGTTCGCTCGCGTCTCTGCGGCTGGTGCTTGCGGCGCCCCCCTCGCGTTTAAAGTCCCACGACGAGCTGTCGACGTTTGACCTGCAGTAACTGCCTTAAGTTTTGGTCGATTATCAGTCTTCGGTCTGAGCTCCTGGCCAGACTTAGAGATAGCCTTAGATGATTTAAGATGATCTGCGAGGCCGGAACCAAATAAATATTCATCTATTTTGGTGTTCTTTATAGTGTCTCGGGTTTGCTTATTAAGAGTATTAATAATAGCATATCTGCGGGATTGAGACTCTTTATAGTGATAATCACACAGTAGACGGCTGGCATCACTAAGGTATTGTATAATTTCTTGTTGTGAAACATCTTTACTTTTAGTTATTGACAGATTAAGAGCTTTCCCCAAGGCCGATAGACAACTTGCTAACTGATTTTGTTTTGTCTGAGAATATAAATCTTTCTTATTGTTTATTTCGGTGAGAGCAGCCTTAATTTCTAAATTAAGTTTCGGAGCCCTCATGTTTGGGCAGTTCTCTGGGGGTAAATATTTTTTCAGTAACTCTGATCTATTCTCTTTAGATAAACCATTTAATAAAATGTGTTGCCATCTGGTGGAAACATCTTTGTGCAAGTTTTCACTAAATACATTTTCTGCACATGAGTCATCGCCCAATATATTCAGAATATCTGGATTCAATTCAGAACATTCCTCACCACCATCAACAAGTTCTGGTTGAGATTGATTTGGGTTGTCAATTAAAATTTCACCTGAAATAAAAATCAATGTGTTCAAATAAAAATGTAAGAACAGCATGTCGGATCAGAATATAGAATTGGAAACAAGTTTCTATCCATAAATTGCGCTATTATTATACTCAGACATTAAGCTATTTGTATTCATATAGAATACAATTTTGGCGCTCGAACACGATATACGTGGAGCTTTTGTGCAAAGTAATCACTAAACAAAGGAGCTCATGATAAGAGTATTCATATAGAATACTATAGACGCTCGAACACGGTATACGTGGAGCTTAGTTGTGTAAAGTAATCACTAAACACGATATACGTGTAGTGAAGAATAGAACATTGTTACTGCAGCCACTATTTATGTGAAGTTTTATTTAATAATACTCACACGATATACGTGCGTATTTTCATATAAGCATTTAGGTGCATAAAGCCAGCGCAGCGCAGTGATATTGTAAGCATTTAGCGAAATTTACGTTAAAATAGGCCTGCGCCCCTGCGCTTCCTTGTGCTGGCTGATGGCGGGTGCAGTATATAATATTAATCCTATGGCGGGCGCCGCGTCGGCGGGGTGGCCGGCGGCGTGCGCGCGCGACACACAATGGCGATGCCGCCATGGCGTTACCTCACACTGATATAGCAATTAGCAATGCTACTTACTGTTTATTTCTAAATCATTATTATCATCCGAAATCAGGGTCGGAGAGTCAATCAGGTTTGGAGGCTCATTGTCGTCGATTATGCTTTCGGAGGACTCGGACGTAGACTTTTTTCTATGACGCCGCGTCCTTCTGACCTTTTCTTCTAGTTTCCGTATTTTCTTCAATAGATGGTCGTCATCTCGAGTTGAGTGACGTTTTTTACCACCCATAATTACTGATTCACTGCACAGAATCTAATTTAAATAGAGAAAACTGCAAAAAATTAATAAAATAACGGACGGATGTGACTCGGACACCGCACAAAAATACGTAATGGCGTCGGGTGCGACCGAGTGAGCTGCCGCGCCGTGCGAGCGTGTGAGAGCGAGACAGACTATTTCGTCATTTGGTAGCTTTAAACAGTGTGACAAGGACGGCACCATACTACGTACTGCTGCATGTAAATTGATAAATCATCTTCGAAGGGATGCAAAGTATAATTACACTTACTTATAATCATTTTAATAATGTTTGTGTCGCTAATAGTTTACTATGTTACGCTTTCTATTTGAGTCTTAAATCAAAAACCAGGGCTACTTGTTATAATGCACATGTACTATGTTATATCTTTTTCTCTCTCTTATTGCCTTTTGGCTTAAGAAACAGTAAGTAATAAATAAACTCATGCGAATGACTCACCTTAATGACAACTCAAGGGAAAATAAATAAACACTTAACGTACAGTCAACAGCAAACTATAGTTTTATTTAAATAGGGTTGATTCTATACAATTGTGGGGTATTCCCACTATATATTACTAATAAACATCAAACGTTGTAATCGCAGATCTGCAAATTTACACGGTGATTTGACACGAAGAAAAACGAAGCTATGAATCTAATCTTTTTCCCAAGGGGTTATTTTAAAAGGTTAAACTTAAAACTACTCGCAGAGCGTTATGTGGGTAAGGTTTGCCTGCCCTAGGATATCAGGTGTGCCACGTGGTTCTCTTTGAATACTGCCCGATGAGAGCCACGGAGCAAAGAAAATTAAATATAAGGAGTAAACAAAAATAAATAAAAGATGGTATGGGTTTAATGGTCTATATTGTTAAAATTTGGTTTACACCTTACATAAGAAAAATTCCAAAATACTAGCTTAGCGATAGGGGTCGCTTTACATGGGTACGATTTGGTTGGTGTGCGTTGGGCCGCAAAAGGTAAAAGTTACAGTTCTACGTCAAGAAACCGAGCCCTACATGGAGATACCACGGTTCACTAAAAGAGCTAAATTGTAGTGAAAGTTACACCGACCTCATGTGTCCGATATGATGACAACTTCTAGTTATTAATGCTCCTGTGAGTCTTGAATGAAATTAGGACTCGGTGGACAGCAATTCGTTCAGGCCGGTGACGTGGCCGTGGATGGACACCGTCCCAAAGTAGGGTATTCTCATAAAACGATGAGTCGAATAAAATTAACTTCCCATAGCTGTAACAAAATATGTATGATTAGCAAACTGGAAAACCGACCACGAACACGTTGTGCTATGCGGCATGGCGGCGTGGCGTGGGAAATAATATTTCCAAGATTCTTACCAGGTTTTCGCTGAACAGAATCCTGTTTAGCGGGTGTTCAAACCGCCTGCTCCCACCACCCGTTTGAAACTTTGCCTGGCCGAACTCAACCACAGTAAGTAAAATTGGGGAATCTGGCACACCCTCAAACCAGTGACCAGTGGTTCTACCTGTAATAAGAACAACCTCAAAAAAAATGTTCCTGGCGTCTTGCGACATCTGCATTAAACAGATAAAACTGCACTTACCTCAGTAACGTTTTCTGACTATAAATTATTATGCGAGCGACTCTCGCCGCGTTAAATAAAATAACCAAATGGAATCTCGTTCATCACAACTGTCATCTTTCTTTTCTGAAAATCTGAAAACTTGCTTGGTGTTGCCCTTGCTCGTTTTGAAACTTCTTCCAAAACGTTCCGTTTTCCCAAATCCTACCATAACTTGAAATTAAAAATTGACCAAATATTTTTGTAAATAAAAATTTAACCTACATAAACAAATACCTGTGTTTTGTCGACTATAAATCTTTTGGACAAAACACAAAGAACTGTCACTCGACGCTTCAATCAGCAAAAAGGTGTTTGTGCATAACTTCATTAAAAGTGTCAGATAGAAGAATGTGACGCGAAATGGCAACACCGCGGCACCAAAATCAGCCTTCCTATTGGGCGTTGTTGCTATTCGTCGAAATCAAGAATCTTATATTCGTATTGGTCGAAATCATGACACGCCGCACGCGCCATTTTCTATCGTCAAATTCTCTGCAAAACTGAAGCGAATATTGAGAGACTTTGTTCTGTTTTCCAATGTTTATTCATTTCAAAACCTTATTCAAATACTAAAAAATTCGAAAAGACATTTATTAAAGTTGCGGCTGCTACACACGTCCGCCAATGACGTTAAGGGGGAGGTGCCAATTCCTGTAAGGTACTGAAAACTACCATTGCGCTTCCGCGCCAAAATTTAAACTTGGGAATTGTCAGAACGCAACGTTACAATACCCCCTCTCCTGAAAAAAAGGCGCTGCCCTCAGCGTCCTCAAACTACAAATCCTACTACTAACACAAACCTAGAAAAAAAAATCTATTGAATGCTACGATTCAACGAACCATGTCGACCGACAACCCAAAAAAATATACCCTGGACGTACAACCCGACACCCTAGTGACATCACATTTGACGACACAGGACTTCCACTTAACGAGACAAAACACAAAACAACACCGCACAAACAAAACATTTACAACTCAAAACCAAGTTGTAAACCAAACAAGGAGACGAAACTACGCTCCTAAAAAAATTGTAGCATTCACCAAATACGCAAATGCCTACAGTTGTTGTGACTGTACAACAACTAAATATTCAAGATTAAAAAAAAATTGTGACATAAATTTCAGTCACCCAAATAGCAGAAAAAAACATGCCGGTTTCTTCCATAACGAGTCGTTTCAAAATTGGAGTATGAATTGGAAAAAAAAATATAAGTTTCACTACCTGCCAAACAGCAAAAATAAAAAAAATATCAAGATTTACCCGAATCTACACCTAGGTAAAAAATAGATTCGAAACTCGTAACAAAAAGTGAATTCTAACTCATTAGAGATTGAACCACACAAAAAAACTAAACCAGTCCTCCATCTACCTATAGCTTGGCTACCGGCAATTCCCTGCTCTTTCACACCCAAATTCCTCCGCATGCAATCGTCATTCATTCGTTCATCACCATTTGTCCTTTCATACCTCACCATGCAAACCAAAAGTGTTACAGTGAAAATAACTGTAAACACCACACACAGACATACGCTTCGTGTGCCAAATTTCGTGTATTTGACACACTACTAGAGAAGATGTAATAAGTGCCCTAAGCTTTTAAATCCTTAATGTGCCAAGAACCTATAGATTGACCATCAGAAACCCTTTCCAAATCATACACCAAAGGCGATAAAACTTTTTTGACCCTACATTTCTCAAACTTAGGTGCCAACTTTGCCATTTTAAATTTTTGCGCATCACTCTGAGTAAATGTTCTCTTCCACACAACATCACCTACAGAAAATTTAGCCTCTCTTCTTCTTAAGTTATAGTGAGTGGTGTTCTCAGCATGGGCTTTTAATAAATGCTCGCGTACCTCTTCGAAAATGGTCTTTAAATTGTGAAATTCACCGGCGTATTCGTCCCTAGGTACCCCAGGTTCGTATTCCTTATCTGTGTCCCTATAAAAGGTACCACTAATGACTGGTTCCCTAGCATGTACTAGAAAAAATGGTGAAAATCCAGTGGACTCATTCACGGCACTATTAATTGCAAACTGAATTTTTGGCAATTGTTCATCCCATGTACGATGATTATCTTTAACGTAAGAAGCAACAGCTGTCATTATGGTTTTGTTGTATCTTTCAACCAAATTTACTTGAGGTGTGTAACGCGGGGTAAAATGGAGTTTCGGAACTTTATAACGTTCGAGCATTTGGCGGAATTCAGATCCTGTGAATTGCACTCCGTTATCAGCAATTACAGTCTCTGGAACGCCGTGTACTAAAATTACGCGTTGTTCCAAGTTTTTCACCACCTCCGCACAAGTAGCACGTCTCATTGGAAAAATTAAACAATATTTAGAAAAGCAACAGGTAACTACCAAAAGATAAACAAAACCAGAACGAGACCTTGGCATTGGACCGACGATGTCCACGGATAATACCTGAAATGGTTTATGGCAGACTTTCGGTTGACCCATTAAACCTGGAGTTGCCTTCTGTGATGGTTTGTATGCGGCGCAAGTGTCACAGTGTTTAATGAAATCAACGATGTCTTTGTACATTCCTGGCCAATAATACCGTAGACAAAGGCGTCTATGGGTTTTGAAAACTCCCAAATGAGCCGCTGTTGGTTCACAGTGGTTCTCCCTAATAATGGCCTCTCTCTGATCCTTCCGTACTACCAGCTTCCAATCAAATTCACTCAATAAACTAAATTTACTTTTTGAAAAACGATACAAATTACCATCCTTTACACAAAAATTAGGAAAATTAAGTGGATGCGACTTACAACCATTAAAAATTTTATCAAACCACTCGTCCTCCACAGAGTTGATCACGTTTAAGGTGTTAGCGTCCATAAGTCTGGATAACGCGTCTGGAACCACATTGTCTGTGCCTTTCCTGTGCTCAACCTGAAAATCGAATTGAGACAGTCGACAAAACCAACGCGCCAGTCTACCTGAAGGGTTCTCCAGCTTAGTAAACCATTTAAGAGATGAATGATCCGTGACAACTTTAAAAGGACGAGATCCCAAATAAGGTTCAAATTTCTCGACCGAAAATAAAACAGCTAAGGCTTCCCTTTCTGTAGCACTGTAATTTCTCTCTGCTTTATTTAAAGAACGACTTACAAATGCAATAGGGTGATCATGTCCTTCAATTTCCTGAGATAACATTCCTCCTAACCCATATGAAGATGCATCACAATGTACAGTGAAAGGCTTACCAAAATCTGGTACAGCTAAAACCGGTGCTGTAACTAGGGCGTCTTTCAAAGTATTAAAAGACTCTTCGGCTTCCTGTGACCAAGAGAAGGGTGGCGCATTCTTTCCACTACACGTCAACTTATTTAGTGGTGCGGCGATAGTCGAAAAGTTACGAATAAACCGTCTATACCAGGAACACGTTCCAAGAAACATTTTGACCTCACGACTTGAAGTTGGAGTAGGAAAGTTCAAAATTGCGGAAACCTTCTCTGGATCCGTTCTCAGACCGAATTCGTCTACAACGTAACCCAAATATTTAATAGAACTTCGGAAAAATTTAGATTTTGCAAAATTAATAGATAAATTTGCTTCCTTAAGCTTGTCAAACACCCGTTTTAAAAGTAGTAAATGCGTTTGGAAATCAGAACTACAGATAATAATGTCATCAACGTAACAGTAAACTGTTCCGTTGTCAATATCACTGCAGAACCCGTGACCCAACAACCTATCCATCAAACGTTGCTGTCTAGCCGGAGCTCCGCAGAGTCCAAACGGCATCACCTTAAATTTGAAGATACCTCTTCCCGGAACAGTAAAACTAGTCTTATCCTGCGACTCAGTTTGGAGTGGAATTTGCCAAAAACTGGAGCTTAAATCTATCGAGGATAAGTACCTAGCCTCCTTAAGGCTGTCAAGTATCTGAGGCATGTACGGAATAGCATATGCATCGCCCTTGGTAACGGCGTTAAGCTTCCTACAGTCAAGACAGAATCTCCAATCGCCACTCGCCTTCTTAACTAATAGAACGGGATTATTCCACGGACTTTCACTAGGTGTTACAACGTCTAATTCCAGCATTCTATCCAACTCGTCATTTAAGGCTTTCTTCTTTTCCGGCGACAACGGATACTGACCTATCCTAATAGGTATGGCCTCTCCCGTATCAATAACATGCTCAGTTAGAGGGGTCCTTCCTAACCCAATCCTTTCTGAAGAAATTGATTCAAAGTCTTTCACCATTGAATCAGCCAATTCTTTTTGACTAAAAGACAAACTATTATACGACTGAATACTATTTATTTGTTCTGAGTGAATTGAACTACAATTATTAAAAAATGATTTAGGAGCGTTCCTATAATCTATTTGATCAAAAATGTTCTTTCCTAAATCGAAAGATCTCCAAAAATCACAACCTAGTATCACCTCTGTGACTATACTAGGAATCACCAAAAATTTCACTACCCGGCTAATTTTACCAAAAGTAACCGGTACAAAAATAAACCCTAAAGATTCTAGTTGAACTCCATTTGCAACACTACACGACCTGTCTACACGCTCCTGAAGTTCAAACCCAAACTTGATAAATTGTTTATGTGCATTGTTCCCTAAAATTGAGATACAAGCACCTGAATCTAATAAACCAATAATTTCAAAATCATTCACTTTAAATTTTAAATAAGGCCTAACATCATTTTCACTAGGTGCGAAGAGAACCGAAGCGATGCTACGAAAAGATTTAAATTTACCCTCACTATCCACTAAATTATTACCTCGGTTCTCACCAACTAGTTTTTTGTCTGTGGTGAACTTTTAAAACTTGTGCCCTTACTGCAGTTCGGACACGATGTGACAGTAAAACCTACTTTGCCACATTTGAAACATTTTATATTTTGAGGTGTCACTTTACATAATCTGAAATTGTGGTTACCCTTGCCACATTTATAACACACTCGTTGGTTTGCAGAAGGCATTGAATTAGAATTAAACTGTTGTGATGTTGTTGGCGGTCTACTGGTGTTGTGTGTTGCTACATAATTGACTTGTTTTGCTTTACCCTTATAGCAAAATTCTTGACTCAGAAAATTCGACTTAGTCGGTTCAACAAAAAAATCCGAACGTTGGCGAGCAGATTCAAGTTTACGACATTTTGTCTTTAAATCGGAAATTGTAGTAATATCTAACAAAGCTAACTGTTGTGAAAAATACGGTCTGATGTTATGCAAAAGGATTTCAAGCTGCTTCTCCTCCGGCAGTGGTGATTTCAGTCTGTTGAATAGGCATGCCATTACTGAAAAATAAATGTGTGTTGGCTCCTCCATTCCTTGTGTTCGTGAACGGATCTCACCCAGTAACCTGTAATCATAATCGACCGGGTCAAATTCTTCGAGCAACAAAGATTTCAGTTCTGCCCAACTGTCAACCTGACTTTTAATGCCACGATACCACAGCAAACCCTGTTCTGAAAACAACTGAGCGGCTGAGTTGAACAACTTGCCGTCAGAAACACCATATGAAATTTGGAGCTCGTCGACACGTTCCAAAAATGAGCGTGGGTCTGTGGTCCCGTTGAATCTCAAGTTCCACTTTGCCACATTCCTATCACCAGAACATTCTGCAACTGCTACTACTGGCACCGGTTCAACCTGGGTATCGCTCTGATCCGGATGCTGTGCTCTTGTTGACAAGAAAAACTTTTCAGAAACTGACAATAAAAACTCAATTGCGCCAGACAACTCTGCCTTTTGTGACAAAACAGCAGGGTCATCCGACACAACTCGCAAAAGCCTATGATGTAAGTGTCGTACCAAACCACGGCATCTGCTCAAACAATGTGCTGTAACAGATTTTTCACTAAGTTTTGCTTTTAATTCTTTAATTTTATCTGAAATAATTTTAAGTTCCGAACCACTTTCAAACTCTGTTTCTGTGATTACCTCAGAGGGACACTCAATAAGAAGCTGTTTTAGTTGCTTCCTCAACAAAGGAACCGTAGAAGTCGGTGTTTCAGACCTAATTGTCACTTCATAAGTAAGTTCATCTTTTAAAAGAGAATGTACTAAAATTTCTAAATCCATCGTTAAGAACTGGTGGTATTTCCTTCACAATTAATTTAAATAAAAGGTAATATTAAATTATCAAACACTAAATCAGAGAAAACACAGTATTCAAGAAAATTATTTGTAATTGTATTGACCACAACGACACACCGCTTGTACAATATTGTAATATTTTGTAAATTTTCACCCAAATGTATAAAATGTAGGTAGTTTTAACAAAATGTATCAAATTTATAAACCAACTGTATGAACTTTTAAATTTAACAAAATGTATTCATTGTAAAAACAAAATAAAGTTTTAAGTTGAAAACTGAAATCTTTCCTTTGAAAGTATGAATGTGTACACAACACTAGTTTGTTACCAAATGTAAATCTGATATTTATGTCTGTTTAGTTACAGTTTTACATAAAAACAATATAACTTGAAGTTAACTTTTAAACATGAAACATGTAGGTAGATACCTATACATATAAATCTTAGTTTTATAAAAACATATAACACATAACATAAAACATGGAACAAAAGCTTAACACTTAAAAATTAAAGGAAATGAAACAACCACACTTGTGTTTTTTTTTTCACTTTATAACATTCACAATAGCAGCACACCACAACATAAAATTACAAAACTAGAACGCGTGGTATTCCAATCCTAAAAATCAATTTAAATCTATGCCGCTACTGTTAAAAAAAACAAATTCCTAATAAAATGTTCCAAAGAAATTTATTAAATTGAAAAACAATTCTTTACTGTGGTTATGTTGTTCAAGCACAAAAAAATATCTTAAATGTTGTTCGCTCAATAATTATGAACTAAATATTCTTGTTTGAAAAATATATTATGACTCTAAGTTACACAAAATACATAATGACTCTACCAAATACTTTCAAAAATATGATTCTAAGTTAAGCAAAAATATATACCTACCCTCTTTTCAAAATCAAAAAAAATAATATGACTCGACTGTAAACTTTTATTAAAACAAAAAAAACTCCCCTACTCTCTCCTACCCTCTCTCAATCTTTCAATCGTACTAAAATCATTCCATAAGTAAGCCAAAGGTGTGGGCCAGGACAAATCTTACACACACAATATTCCCTGCGGTCCGGGCCCAGATATGAGAAAGATGGGGAATATTTCTGACCAACACACACCAAACAATATCTTTAAATAAATGTGGGCGCCATTTGCCACGTGGTTCTCTTTGAATACTGCCCGATGAGAGCCACGGAGCAAAGAAAATTAAATATAAGGAGTAAACAAAAATAAATAAAAGATGGTATGGGTTTAATGGTCTATATTGTTAAAATTTGGTTTACACCTTACATAAGAAAAATTCCAAAATACTAGCTTAGCGATAGGGGTCGCTTTACATGGGTACGATTTGGTTGGTGTGCGTTGGGCCGCAAAAGGTAAAAGTTACAGTTCTACGTCAAGAAACCGAGCCCTACATGGAGATACCACGGTTCACTAAAAGAGCTAAATTGTAGTGAAAGTTACACCGACCTCATGTGTCCGATATGATGACAACTTCTAGTTATTAATGCTCCTGTGAGTCTTGAATGAAATTAGGACTCGGTGGACAGCAATTCGTTCAGGCCGGTGACGTGGCCGTGGATGGACACCGTCCCAAAGTAGGGTATTCTCATAAAACGATGAGTCGAATAAAATTAACTTCCCATAGCTGTAACAAAATATGTATGATTAGCAAACTGGAAAACCGACCACGAACACGTTGTGCTATGCGGCATGGCGGCGTGGCGTGGGAAATAATATTTCCAAGATTCTTACCAGGTTTTCGCTGAACAGAATCCTGTTTAGCGGGTGTTCAAACCGCCTGCTCCCACCACCCGTTTGAAACTTTGCCTGGCCGAACTCAACCACAGTAAGTAAAATTGGGGAATCTGGCACACCCTCAAACCAGTGACCAGTGGTTCTACCTGTAATAAGAACAACCTCAAAAAAAATGTTCCTGGCGTCTTGCGACATCTGCATTAAACAGATAAAACTGCACTTACCTCAGTAACGTTTTCTGACTATAAATTATTATGCGAGCGACTCTCGCCGCGTTAAATAAAATAACCAAATGGAATCTCGTTCATCACAACTGTCATCTTTCTTTTCTGAAAATCTGAAAACTTGCTTGGTGTTGCCCTTGCTCGTTTTGAAACTTCTTCCAAAACGTTCCGTTTTCCCAAATCCTACCATAACTTGAAATTAAAAATTGACCAAATATTTTTGTAAATAAAAATTTAACCTACATAAACAAATACCTGTGTTTTGTCGACTATAAATCTTTTGGACAAAACACAAAGAACTGTCACTCGACGCTTCAATCAGCAAAAAGGTGTTTGTGCATAACTTCATTAAAAGTGTCAGATAGAAGAATGTGACGCGAAATGGCAACACCGCGGCACCAAAATCAGCCTTCCTATTGGGCGTTGTTGCTATTCGTCGAAATCAAGAATCTTATATTCGTATTGGTCGAAATCATGACACGCCGCACGCGCCATTTTCTATCGTCAAATTCTCTGCAAAACTGAAGCGAATATTGAGAGACTTTGTTCTGTTTTCCAATGTTTATTCATTTCAAAACCTTATTCAAATACTAAAAAATTCGAAAAGACATTTATTAAAGTTGCGGCTGCTACACACGTCCGCCAATGACGTTAAGGGGGAGGTGCCAATTCCTGTAAGGTACTGAAAACTACCATTGCGCTTCCGCGCCAAAATTTAAACTTGGGAATTGTCAGAACGCAACGTTACAGGTGGTGTGGTAATTATCTAACATAAATCTAGCTCGTAGGTTGTACTCGGAGGCCCGAAGTACGGATAGCTGGATTCCTCTACTTCGGTTAGTTTAGGGGTTAAAAAGATTTGAGAGTTAACTGGTACCTATTAGAATATCTCGCAGCGAGTCTGTTTAGTAGAGAAACGCTTCGATGGCTGCTTTCTATTAATTATGCCACGGAGCCGTGGGTGAGAAACCAAAATCCGGTTTATTTCAACTTTTTCCGCTCAACTGGGGTTGAATGGGCGACAGAGCAGTGGTTGAACTCGTGGCTGGATACGTACGCCACTCTTTACCTGGAATGGTGTGCACAAAAACCATAATTTAACAACGTCGGCCTTAAATGGCCTACGACTATTTACTACTCAATTACTCGGACCCAATCCCGAGTGACATTCCATGACGGGGGGACCCTGCAGTGTATGGCAGAACCGAGGGAAATCTATTCTTGTATGTTCATTCTGACAATAAATATTACTGATCCCTGACTTTTCTGTTAATTATCCCCTTCACAGCAGACTAATCTACAGAATTGAGATGTAGAAACATACCGTAGCTCTCAACTTACAAAGTCTCTTTTCACATGAAAAGAACTGAAATTGAAAGTAATAAATATATAGAGACCCTTTGCAGTAAATACTAGATAATGGATAGCAATAAATTTTGATATACCTGCGGCTCCTTGTTAACAATATATTTTATATGGTTTAGAATCCGGTCAATCAGTATTCCTCCTTCGATCGGATATCACGACACGAATTAGAACTCTTCTCGGCGGCTTTTATTAGCCAAAACCCTCTGTAAATAACGAATATGATGATAAAAATAAATTTCAAATTCTCACACTGCCAACAGCTGAATGTCTAGGAAATCACAAATAGGTACCTGGGCGAAATTCTATTGTGCCGACGAAAATTACAATGAATAGCTGCAATATATTATTTAAATCAGGAACAATTACGAATCCAATAACTTTAACAGCGATATAAAATCAAATTCTTTTCAACCGAAAAATTTTGTATATCATTATGAATCACAGCTGATATTCGCTGCGTTCCAAGTCTCGCGCCATTACGACGCATTCCGACTTCCTACACATGATCACTCATCGATGAGCGTGGACTGAACTGACATCGCGCCGCCGAAAGCGACTTCAATCGGATCGGACTTCCCGAAAACACGGTCAAACAACCTACGACATTACGGACAAAAAAAAAATACCATTTCAGTTCAAAAGCGCCTGCTTTTGAACTGAAATGGTATTTTTTTTTTGTTAAACAGGACTGCTTAAGGCCTGCCTTCACACTAACCTTTGGGATCTAGTATGAAAGGTAAACAATTGAATAGAAATCCTTGCGATAAGGGCTCATCGCAAAGGCCCCTGAAGTGGGCGAAGGACGACCATAAGAAATACGATCTTAATCTTTCTTTTTTTTTTTTTTTTATAAGTCGATTTCGCGAAATTTCGAAACGGACTTTTTACGGAAATAAGGAAAAGGACATGAGGCATACTGCCAAAAAATAAATTTTATCATTAATGGAAACAAACTACCAAAAAAACTTCCCCTTTAAGGGAAATCGACAAAACAACAAAAAAACCACGCTACAACTATCAAAACTAAGTTTTGTCACTTTGTTGTTGTTGATATACTAATAACACTATATCTGTGCTTTTCTACTCATCATATTTCGTGCTCATCGACTGTGCTAAATTTCTGCTCTATTTTCGTAAATGCTCCCTCATTTTATTTCAATGTGTATAATATGGATCGTCGTCATATGACTTTCTATAAACAATATTTAAGTAACTGTAAATACGTACAAGTTCTATTTTCCTTTGTCATACAAATTTAATACGAATAACAAAAACTTCTCTTTAGGCCTTTTGAATCCTGGGTCTCTAGGGACTGGGCACGATGAGCTTACTGTGGCGATTGGAGAGCATGATGTAGACATCTTGGCCATAAATGAAACTTGGCTAAACTCAGGGGAGGAAGGACGAGCTCCTGTCCTACCGGGCTACAAACTTCGTCATATCCCTCGGCCTAAAGGTGCCCGTCAACGAGGTGGCGGTGTGGGCTTCTATATAAGGAATGGAATTCATGCTAGGCAATTATTACATCCTCAGCTAGCTAATGTGGAACAAATGTGGCTGAGTGTTAATCTGAATGGATGCAAACTCGCTATTGGTACCGCTTATCGCCCGCAATGGGTGGACGTAGACACATTTTTGATGCACTGACTGAGTTCGTCTGCTCTTTGTCCCGATTTGACCACATAATCTTGATGGGCGACTTTAACATAGATCTGCTGTCACTGGATAGTGCTAATACTAAAAAAAAATATTTTCTTAGTTGCACTGGTCTTAAGCAGTACGTTAACAGTGCGATCCATTTCACTGAGAACATTGTTGGATGTGGTCTGTGGTGGTAATGTTAAGGTGACTAATCTTTGTGTTAACCATATACCTGAACTCAGTAAACATGCAATCATCTCTTGCGAGCTCTCAATAAAAAAACCAAAAGTACCACCTAAATGGATCACCTACAGACCCATTACAGATATTAACCTCGAGAAATTTAATGCGGACGTTCGACGCGGTGTCTTGGGAGCAGCTGGTAGGTAAAGATATCTCTGTAAATGAATCACTCTCCGCTTTTAATTCACATGTTTTGGAATTGTTTAACTGTCATGCCCCTGTTAGAAAAACCTACATTAGAAAACCTTATGTTCCATGGATTACGCATACGGTCAGGCAGATGATGAAACTGAGGAACGAAGCACAGTCTAAAAGCCGTTTAACCAAACTTGATTGTGATAAAGCTAGCTATAAGGAATTTAAAAACTTGGTTATCGGTGCACTGTTCAGTGAACAAGCTGCTTACTTCCAACACTACATAAACAAGAACTCTAAGAACTCGAGATCGAGAGTGCTCTGGAAAAATATGAAGAAACATATAGATTTTAAGGTGAAACAAACAGGCCTTCCTCCTGACATGTGTGATGCGGGACGCATAAATGAACATTTTCTCGACATACCGGGTAATGCAAATGCTAATCCAGAGGTACAAGCATATTTTGAGACTCATCGTCATGGCAATGCAGTTTTTAAATTACAGCCACTGGACGATTATATGGTACTACGAGCGATCAGAGGAATATCAAGCAATGCTCAGGGGGCTGATGGAATCAATCTGGACATGTTGAATTGTTGATGCTTACTCTACCTAGAACTTTATCCACAATTACATCCATCATCAACAAATCCATTCTTAGTGGTGTGGTTCCAGATGTATGGAAGGAAGCAATTGTTCGACCGATTCCTAAAACCAATCATCCCACTGAATTGAAGGACCTCCGACCAATAAGTATTTTGCCAGTTATGTCAAAAATAATTGAGAAAATAGTATCCATCCAACTGGTTGATTTTTTGGAAACCAATAAAATCCTACCCCGTAAGCAATCAGGTTTCAGATCGGGACATAGTACTTCAACTCTGCTCCTTGACGTTGTTGATGATGATCTGGAAGCGCAAGATTTGGGGAAAGGAACAATCTTAGTACTACTAGATTATTCCCGAGCCTTTGATTGCATTAACACTAGCCTGCTTATCTCTAAGCTTTCTTATTACGGGTTCGATGAGGCAGCAATAAAATGGTTCTCCAGCTATCTCCACGGACGGACTCAACGGGTGGAAGTATGCAATGACACTGCTGGTACTAAAAGCTTTTCCACTGCAACTTCTGTTAACAGAGGAGTCCCCCAGGGCTCAATTTTGGGACCAATATTGTTTATTCTATACAGTGCAGATATTACTCAAGCCATTCAAAACTGTAAATTTCATCTCTACGCTGATGATCTCCAGGTCTATATTTCATTTAAGCCTGACGAGACAGCTAGAGCAGTGGAAATACTTAACGAGGATCTGAAGCGTATATCAGAGTGGTCGGAGAGAAACAATTTTGTCATCAATCCACGAAAATCTAAATTCTTAATATTGGGCACAAAAAACCAAATCCAGCATATAATAAACCATGATCCGGGCGTGAAGATCAGAGACCAATGCGTGGAGCTAACGGAGGAAGCACGTAATCTGGGAGTACTTATGGATGGAACTCTAAAATTTTAAAATCATGTCAAGGAGATTATTAGAAATTGCTACTATAGGTTGAAAGTCCTTTATAAAATAAGACAATATCTAACTGTGGAACTTCATATTCACTTTTGTGAGTCCCTTATACTCTCTAAACTCAATTATACGAGCACAGTACTCGGTGAATGCATTTTGGCTCGTACTAAAACTTCTACAAAGAGTTCAGAACGCCTGTGCTCGCTTCTGCTTTCCGATCCCACGCCGGGCTCACATTACTCCCTTTCTTAACCGCGGTGGACTCTTAAATGTAGAATCTCGTTTTAAGCTGCACTTTGCCAGCCTTTTATTTGGAATAATTTAAAGATAAAAATCCCTCTTACGTTTATGACAAAATGGAATTTTCCAAGAGACCAGTTCGAACCGCCTTCAAACTCGACTACGTCAGACACACAACGGCTGCGTTTAGAGGCAGTTTTCGCCACGCAGCCACGAAGTGTTGGAACAACATACCTACGCCAATTAGGAACTCAAAATCTAAACATATCTTCAAATTAAAGCTTAAAGTTTATCTTTTGGAATGTCAAAAAAGCTTGTGCTCGTAAGTTCGTTTGTCTGCCGTTAGCGGTCTCTTGGCACGTAATCTGTCGGAAATAGTTGTTGTTGATCCCTCTGGTCCCTTTTTAAATTTTTTGTAATAGCATAAAGTAAGTAGGTAGGTAATAATTACTCATTAGTCATTACCTTTTCTGTAAATCACACTATATTGTTTAAAGTTAAAAAGGTCAATACTAGATAGGTTCCTAATTAGTTGTAAGCAATTAATTTTTATTTATCGCTCAATTATCTTTTAGCCATAATATTTTTTAATAATACTTATTTAATGTAAATCTTGGCGCCTCCTTCTCCTCCGGAACTGGTGAACACTGAAAATCAGCGTTATGGTGCTCCTCTAGGGTGCTGTGGCACAATGCTGAGTGGGAGCCATTTTAGCACATGTATTTTAATCTAGTTAGTTTTTAATATTCTGTATCTTTGTGCTGAATAAAATTATTTTCTTTCTTCTTTCTTTCTTTCATTTGTCTTGGAAGAGTAGCTCTATGATAAGTGGTCGTTCCTGGGTCGCGTCACGATCACTCTGAAATGCGTGTGAGTGGACGCAGTAAAAAATGCATCCGGTGATTTAATTTTATTGAATCATGTACAACATTATAACCATCCGACTAGTGCCCTAAAATTGTGTATTTAACCTAAAAATGTGGGGCGCATTTTTTTAAATTTATCATCCATATTGTCTTTAGTTTGCGCTCCGCGTTTTTAGGTTAAACATTCCTGTAGGTAATAGGGTTATAAATATTTAAAGAAGAAATTATTTTTTGATTTTTAGTCTGTTTTTACTAGTCCGTTTTCATGTTTTTAGTCCGATTTTTTTTGTAATAATTTAGTCCGTTTTAAAAACGTGTTTTTAAAAAGATTTTTTTTCAGTAAATTATTATTTTCTGCTTTTTAGTTTACTATCTTCATCATCATCATATCAGCCGCACGACACCCACTGCTGGGTATAGGCCTCCCCTAAGGATCTCCACGACGATCGGTCCTGCGCTGCCTGCATCCACTGGCTTCCCGCGACCTTCGCCAGATCGTCGGTCTACCTTGTCGGGGGCCTACCCACGGAGCGTCGTCCGGTGCGCGGTCGCCATTCCAGAACCTTTCCGCCCCAAGGGCCATCGGTTCTTCTCGCTATGTGTCCCGCCAATTGCCACTTCAGCTGAGCAATCCTTCGAGCGATGTCGGTTACTTTAGTTCTCCTGCGGATCTCCTCGTTTCTGATTCGATCACGCAGGGAAACGCCGAGCATGGCTCTCTCCATTGCACGCTGGGTGACCTTGAGCCTCCTTGTGAGACCCATAGTTAGCGACCACGTTTCACTGCCGTAAGTCACCACTGGCAACACACACTGTTCACAGACTTTCGTCTTGAGACACTGAGGTAAGTCGGACGCGAAGATTTTTCGAAGCTTCCCGAATGCTGCCCATCCGAGTTGGATTCGACGAGAGATCTGTTTCTCGAAGTTGGACCTACCTAACTGGACTGCCTGTCCTAGGTATACGTAATGGTCAACAACTTCAAGTGTAGTGTTCCCAACATGAACTGGAGAGGGTACAACATAGGCGTTTGACATAATTTTCGTCTTATCCATGTTCATCCTAAGACCCACTCTTTGGGAAGCACTACGGAGATCTTCGAGCATTGTGTTCAGGTCTTCCATGGTCTCAGCCATAAGGACTATATCATCGGCAAAACGAAGGTGTGTTAGGTACTGGCCATTAATGTTGATGCCGAGTCCTTTCCAGTCCAAGAGCTTAAAGATGTCCTCCAACGCAGCAGTGAACAGTTTCGAAGAAATAACGTCTCCCTGTCTCACACCACGCTGCAGATGGATAGGATTTGTGTTCTGGTTCTGTACTCGGATCGTCATGGTGGCATTTTGGTATAAATACCTCAACACCTCGATATACCTATAGTCCACTTGGCACCTTTGGAGAGACTGCAGCACCGCCCAGGTTTCAATCGAATCAAAGGCTTTCTCATAGTCTACGAACGCCAAGCAAAGTGGCTCATTTACTCCTCAGTCTTCTGTATAACCTGCCGCAGCGTACGGATGTGGTCTATGGTGCTAAAGCATTTTCGGAACCCGGCTTGTTCGGGAGGTTGGAAGTCGCCGAACTTGCGAGCGAGACGATTCGTAAGGACACTCGAAAATAACTTATAGACATGACTCAGAAGCGAGATGGGTCTATAGTTCTTTAAGAGGGACTTGTCACCCTTTTTAAAGAACAAGATCACCTCACTTATGTTCCATGTCTTTGGCGTTCTGCCCTGGACGATGATGGAATTAAAGATCTTCTGGAGGACTTTGTCACCCGCCGCCTTGTTGTTTTTCAGCTGTTTGAGAGCCATACTAATCTCGTACAGGCTGAAGTCCGGGATATCATGGGTATAGTGTCGGGTAATCTTGGCTCTATGGGTCTTTAGCCTTGATTTCAACAGGTTTCTGCGTGGAATATAACTGCCCATAGAAGCTCTCGATGTCCCTCAGGATTTCAGGCTTCGATGAAATGATGCGTCCTTTGTCAGTTTTCGGCTTCGTCATCTGGCTTTGCCCAATAGACAGATCTCTCGCGAACACTTTGGAGCCTTTATTCCGCTTGATGGCCTCTTTAATACGATTCGTATTAAATTGGCGAAGGTCGCTCGTCGAAGACTTACATATCTGTCTATTAAGCTGCCGATAACGATTAGCATCTACTGAACTCTGGAGCCTCATTTCACGTCTCTGATCCATGAGTAGGAGTGTGTGGTCGGAGAGTTTCTTTATCTTGGGACGGCGGGTCTTAAAGAGCTTGGACCCTACCGTACGGACAGTATCCACCACCATGTTGTTTAGATCGTCCACATCTATGCTGTTCTCAAGGGCTTCGAAGCGGTTTTGGACTTCGAGTTGAAAGCTCTCGGGGTTTTGAATATGGGCCGGCAATGGTCGAATTGTTGATTTTATCAGTCGAGATCTTTCCAGCTTTGGGTTGATATTCAATGTGCCACGTACCAATCGGTGATCGCTCCCCGTCTTAACAGCGTTGATCACATTGACATCATTGAATATTTGCTTTTTCGTCGACATGATAAAATTTATCTCATTTCTGACTTTACCGTCCGGACTGACCCAGGTCCACTTCCGGCTTTCCGGCTTTCTGAAGAAAGAGTTCATCATAAAGAGGTTCTCCTTCTCCATAAAGTCAGCCAGCATCTGGCCTCTGTCATTCCGTTGCCCAACTCCAAATTGCCCCACTCTCAGCTCATCACCGCATCGTTTCCCCAACTTTGCATTGAAGTCCCCCATCACAACGGTGTAGTGGGTTTTGTAGCTATGCATGGCTTTAGAGATCTCCTCATACATAGCCTCCACTTCGTCATCTTGGTGTGTCGAGGTCGGTGCGTAAACCTGTATAACATTCAGCTATTAGTTTACTATACTTAAAATATTTATTATAATTTAACAAGCTAAGACTTCAAAAAAAATATACCATCTCCTATCGGAGCACGTCAAGACGATTTAAACGAGCCCAAACTTGGGTTGCATGGTTTTATTACAGAGTCCCAGTGGCCTTCTTCCGGCTCCATCATCAGACCCTGGAAACCTTTTCCCAACAAAATACTCGTCAAGACGATTCAAACGAGCCCAATCTCGATGGGGTAGCGTGGTTTTATTAAAGAGTTCCTGTGTCCTTCTCCCGGCTCCATCATCAGACCCTGGAAACTATTTTCCAACAAAGAACTCATCAAGATGATTCAAACGAGCCCAAATTTGATGGGGTTGCATGGTTTCATTCAATATTGAGTTCCTATGGCAGGGCCTTTCGGCTTCATCATCAGACCCTGTGATCCCAGGTTTAATATGATGCATTAGAAATACAGACAACATGCACAAAGGTCTAAAACAACATGGTGGTAGATACTGTCCGTACGGTAGGGTCCAAGTTTTTTAAGACCCATAGTCCCAGGCTAAAGAAACTCTCCGACCACACACCACTAATGGATCAGAGACGTAAAATGAGGTAGGGAAGGCCTATATCCATCAGTAGGTGTCGTGCTGCTGATATGAAAATATGAAAATGATGATGAAAATATGCTATAAGAATTAGTTTGGTTAGGAAAATGCTTTAAATCGTTGATTTTCTTTGAAAAATTCAAAAGTTAATATCTCGGCTCCGATGTCATTTAGCCATATGAGCTTACTACTAAAACTTTTTTCTTTTAAACTGTTCTTTCGGAATAAATAACTTCCAAGAGTGGCCGCAACATTTGGGGACAACGCCAACTTTACCCAAAGCCCTTTAGGTTCAAACTTGTTAGGGTTTTTTCGCTGCTATTTTGCATTCACCCAATTTTCAACCCCGAATTTTTTAAAATTAAAAAGATAAAAGTTTAAAAACTAAAACCGCAACGAAAAAATGCTCTCTAAAAAGTTCGAAAGAAGAAAACATTCCATGACCAAAATTTTATAAAAAGGATAACTGTAGTCGCATGCCACCTCCAGCCTATAGTGGTTCGTGTTGTGTGTGACTAGGACAAAGCATAGCATGCGAATAGCATGCGACTACGGTTATCCTTTCAATCTTAGAGTAAGACGGGCTTCTACACAAACGAAGCCTTTTGTTGCTCGAAGCTTTCAATTGAGTTTTGAACTCAGAATATTTTCTAGCTTTTGCGCGATTTCTCTGAAGTTGGGTTTTAGTTCTTAAACTACTTTTTGTCGTGTGCAATAAAGCTATTATAATTATTTAACTTTGTTGAAGAGTGAGACACTAAAGGACTCAGTGTACTATGTGCCGTGGGAGTGCATGGACGTGCGCAACCAGCGCTCGGTGTGCCTCCTGCTGCAGCGGGTACAAACTCCCATCTGCATCACAGCTATGGGCATGACCTCCGTTGGAGTGCAGACTATGGCATCGGTCCGTATTTTGGGATGGGGGGGGGAATGAATTAATCTCATTCATTTTCATTTACCTTAGTGTAGCAATGAGCTTAGCGCTCGTGTACCTACTCAAAGCATTGAAACCAAATAGGACCAAAACAAAACAAAGATTTTAGCATTTTTAAATATTGTTTTCTTTTGCAGATCCTGAAAACCATATTTTCGTATTTCACTTTTCTGAAATCGATGAGTACTTAAATAAGAAGTGTTTTTGGAACCTGGTAATAAACGGGCAGTTGCACTAGAAAACCAGTCAATTACATATTAAATATCGTCTTTCGGGTGTCTGTTTTATGTTAATGTTATTGCTGTTTTGCTTAATTTTTTTTTTCGTTTACCTTTATATAATTTTTCAATGTGACATTACGGTTTTAATTTTAATTTTTATTTAATTAATTTTGACATGTTGATTTATTAATTTTGGTATTTGATGACATAATTTTGTTTGTAAATTTTTAACAATTCTTTATCCATAATTTTTAATTTGATTTATTTTAACATTTTGAATTGTATTATTTATTTATTATTTATTTTAAATTTTTGAAATAATACAATTTTATTTTATTTTATTATAATTTTATTTCTAATGAATTTGTAATTAAATAGGTACCTAGTAATTTTAATAATTGTATTTTAGAAAATGGGTGTAATTTGCCTGATTAAATGATAATTCATTCATTCATTACATGTATATTACGTTTATTAGAATATAAAAACACTTGGAAAATACATTATTATGAATCTCCCAATTACAAGTACCCTTAATTATGACAAGCTGGCGAAATTATGGTGTGATACTTCTTACAATAAACATCTCAATTTTTATTCTTAACTTATTTCCCGTCCCTTCATTCCTTTATTTATTTAAAAATATAAATTTATTAATCATTTTCAGCTATGTCCATCATCAGTAAACTATAATGAATGATGATGATTTGATTACAAATAATTAGTAAACAAAAACATTTTTTTTTAAATAGACGTATTTATGCACTACGATTTAAGTTGAAAAATGTTGTGATTAAATGTTTTTCGTGAGGATCTAGTTTTAAATAATTAGAGGCTTAGGGGGCGTCCATAAATTACGTGAGATGTTTAAGGGGGGGAGGGGGTCGAATCAAATCTCATCTAATCTTACGTTGGAGAGAGGGGGGGTCTCGGCAAATATCACGCAATTTTTTTTCTCATTGAAACATAAAAAAATATACTATTTTGGTCCATTTAATCCAGATTGTACATGCTTAAGATTAAATCTTAAGCGTATATCGTAATACGATTAAGATCATTCACTAATTCGTTCGAAAGAAAATAATTTCATTCATACTTCGTTATACATCAACTACCTTACAATAATAATCCAACACGTTTACGTAAGAAACCCACATTTTGAAAAATCTCACGTGAGATTGGGGCATGGGGGAGGGGGTTGAATAAAATCTCACGACATCTCACCAGGGGGGGAGGGAGGGACAGAAAATTTAAAAAAACACCTCACGTAATTTATGGACGCCCCCTTACGTCTAAGTTATTAAAAACTGTGGCACCTCCCACATAAAAACATTTTCATGTTAAATGTTGCCAAGACTACCATATGACTCGCACTGTCAAAAAGTTATCAGGCCTTATCTAGAGTCTACGTTCCCTTACTCTACAAGCCGTAACTTCACAAACTCTTCACAAACACTACATTTCGCTACATTTAAAAATTGTTTAAAAAACAAAAAAACCGACTTAAAAAACCTGCCTATAAAAAGCAAGAAATAATATTCAAATCATTAGATATGCATTGTCATTGTTATAATAAAACACGTCTATTGAAGTCGGGTGGGGCTGGACTAAAACTTCCTTTTTTTATCCTAAAATCCCCACCCGACTTCAATAGACGTGTTTTTATTATAACAATGATAATGCATATCTAATGATTTGAATATTATTTCTTGCTTTTTATAGGCAGGTTTTTTGAAGTCGGTTTTTTGTTTTTTTAAACAATTTTTTATTTCTTTATTTTTAGTGTAAGTACCTTATGTATTAAGTATATTATTTAGGTAGAAAAATCGACTCAGCCAAACATGAGATAATCGCGGAGAAACACATACATACGGATCAAACTAAAAACCTCCTTTTTTTGAAGTCGGTTAAAAAGACTACATTAAGTATCCCTTTTCCAACAAAAAAAATCATCTAATTGGGTTCATAAATAAGAAAGTCGTCAAGGTAGTTGATGCAAAATCATAGTGAAAGTGAAAGTGAAATATATTTTATTTAAATAAGCTCACATAATAAGCATTTTTAAATCGTCAATTCTTTTACCCTACCACCCATTATGACGTCTTTTAGCTGACAAGAAAAATGGGCGCAAAAAACTTGTCAGCTTTATCAGATGGAACGATATTTACAAATATGTATATCGTTTCCAGACATATTTCTTAACGAATTTCAAATTTCTTAATTAATTTACAGATTTTAAGCTAAATTCAAAGTTTGAACTGGTTATTCAGTCTAGGCTGTACAATAAATAAAAGTAAAAAAAAACATACAATTCAATATGCGTTAAAATAGGTAGTCAGAGGCAGACCCATTCCCACTGGCAGCACCCGTTCACGAGCATGACGCCTGAACCAGCCATCGCTTCGCTCAACCATATTTGAGAGAACGTAACGACCCGCCTCACACGACACCACCGCAGAAATGATTAAGGAGAGCATGACATACTAAGGTTACCCATGTTAAGGCTGGCCCCAGACCTACCGGTTTCATTTCTTTGCTTTGCTGTTCTACCTTGCTTGAAAGACCGCCGGTCAACCAGGGTAATTTTCAATCTATCACATTTTGGGACTAGACCAAATTGGCAAGATAGCCATTAGCTTGGTGTTATCAAATATCATCGCGTGGATTGCGAAGTAGGAAGCTTTTAGGAGATATGCCACCCTAAACATGGACTCCGATCGATCCTTAAAAATAAATCGATCGTTTTTTTATATAAGATGTTTGGTAATCCCTATAAAGCTGAATATGGTAGATAGAGACCATAAAACTGAACAACTTTTACTATGGGACCAAATCTGAAATCACGAAAAAAAAAAATTGCTTTTTCATACATTTTGATAATTTCGTTATTAATTTTGGTATGAAACAGCAGTTTATTAAAACTAAAACGAAAACTTCGCATTGCAACCCAATTTGATAACACCAAACTAATGGCTATCTTGCCAATGTGGTCTGGTCAAAATATGCGATAGATTGAAAATGAGCCTCTTGGCCGGCGGTCCATGGTAGAACAGCAAAGCAAAGAAATGAAACCGGTAGGTCTGGGGCCAGCCTAAGGCATCGAATTGAAAATTTATATCCAAAAGCTATTCATAGGTCTTTTACTAAACTACTGACTATAGAATATAAAAATATTGCAATTAAATAAATCAAAACAAGGTAAGCTATTATGAATTATATTTTTTGAGTAAGAAGTGCCATACATACAATACAGACAATATAAAACAGATCTTTTATATTTTTTTTCATAGCCCCCTGTGTACCTTAACAGGGAGTCCCTATATAAATTTTCAGACCTGTAGCATCAAATTGTGGCGATTTATACAAACTTCGATCCCTAGTTTAAGGGGATTGAAGGTTAAGTTCCAAAATTCAATTTTTTTGATACAATTAACATACCTTTCAGCTTTCTAGAACTTCAGGAAGTACCCTAAGAATTTTGATGATCACCAGTGAGTCAGGAACCAAATCAGGTTTTTTAGATATCAATATAATTTAAAGTATAAGAGCTATGCAGTTTAAACTTTATGTTGAATAATTTTACTATTGATATCATATCCGGAGAATTTTATTTATCTGGAAGTATAATACAAACCCGAGTTATGAGAGTTCACAAAGAAAACGACGAAGCGCTTCAAGAAAAGGTAGGAAGTGTCTTTGCGCATCGCTTGGTCGTCTCATATTCTGCCCACAACTTTGTCCACAGAAGATACTGAAGCGTAAGTATATCCTGCAAAGCTAGACACAGCAATAACCCAAGTAACATTTAAGCGGAAAAATATTATATTTACCAGCGCATTACCAGCTATAAGCTTAATAAATGATGTACAAGAGTGTAAAAATATGTTTAGGACTGTACTAAAGTATAACTGTGCAACTGTATATAGTACAGCTGGTAAACGGCTGTATAGAGCCTAAATTTTTACCTTTAGCTTTTAAATAGCATTGGAAAACGCTAAAATACAGACCGCGGCGTAAAAAACTGCGTACAGCAACTTTATACGACAATAACTGTATATTGCTCTCAAATTATACTTTTGAATCCTTTTTTCGCTAAATGGCAGATTCTGGAAACGGCAGATTCTGCAAACGGCAGATTCTGTAAATGGCAGATTCTTTAAACGACAGATATTGTACAGTCAGACAGCAAAAACAAAAGTTTTTTGACATGGGTTTTTTTTTGTAAACATTGGTTTCGACCAGAATTTATTTCAATATTAATAATGTTTTGATGTTTATATTGGTGGTGGTTAACCTTCTCCATATTTATGAGATCCTGGTACTTTGGTGACGTATGGTTTTACGAAAAAAAAGTTAATAATTTTCTTTTCCGACGGGTCGGTCGGGATTATCGTGTGTCATTATTTCCGTTTACATTTTTTTGATAGAGCCTAATAATAATAAAAATATCTTTAGAATTAGAATGTTGTTTGGGACTGTACTTCTGCCATTTAGAGAATCTGCCATTTACAGAATCTGCCGTTTACAGAATCTGCCGTTTACAGAATCTGCCGTTTGCAGAATCTGCCATTTAGCGAATAAAGGTTTTGAATAACCTACTTCTGTACAAGAGCATTAAATATTGTTATAGCCTGAATATTGGTGTAAAATTACTCTGTTGTTCAGCCTTCAAGTTAAGCTTGGTAATAGCTGTACAACGGAAATCTAGGATACTCTTAGCAAGCAATTCCCTTTATAATAGTGTAATATATTTCTATCTCATGTAGAAGAGTTTAGATTTACTCCTTTTTAAAGCCTTATGCGATTGGCGTACATTTTTACGTTTTTACAGTTTTTATCAGGCTAAGGTACTATTTAGATACTTTTTTTACAGCTTCCATTCTCTAAATTTCCTTTTTACTCTTTTATACAGACTCAGGCTTGTGAAAATCTTAATAGAAGAATAAATATGTTATAATTGTGTTAGTGAATGAATTCATTCTCCATTTTATTTCTTAATTTACTATGTGCCACCAAGGCAGAGACCATTGTGAAGTATAAGTGAAAAAAATATTTAATAACTAAGCGGTAAGTACTCTTTCCTGTTTATCGTTGTTGTTATGCTTGCGACTGATACTTTTATGTGAATATGTATACTAGTTTTAAGCTCAAAACTCACGCCCCTTCGAAATAAGGAATATACATACCTACATTTTTTCTATAACAACAAATATGTGATCAAATTTAAAACAGTTTTAAGAGTAACCCGGACTGAATCGGCTGAAGTTCGGCTGAAGTTCTAATTAGGCGCATTTGTGAACCGAACGTTCGGCCGAAGTTCGTATTCGGTTCAATCCACATTCGGCCCATTTCTAACTTATACAAAAGATTTTTGTTTTTTTTTTCACGCAATTAATATGCCAATCATTGTCGAACATTATTTAATATTTAAAAACAAAAACATCACCTTAATACATTTAAATGTCATTCATATCAAGACTGTATTTAAATTAAAGTGATATAAAGGTCATTTTTTAATAGTTTGAGCTATTAAAAAAAATCTGTCATTAGGTTATTGTTGTTGTCTATCATACAAGACAGGTGCTCCCTTGTAGTCTAATACCTAAGTAGTTTTTTTATCATAAATTATCTTCAGTCGTGATAAAACTCAAGCTTTCAAAGATAACTATCTTAACTGCAGACAATATTGATAATTAACAATTATGTAAGTTACCGATTAAACTGTACTTGACAAGGCTTGATACTATTTTATTCTATTAAGCGGTTTTATTTAAGACTATTTCGTAGTAATTATAATCTAAAACATTCTAAGTTGCAAATAATGGTTCTGTATTTTTTTAATGTTGTTAGGATAGAAACCAATAGTGTAAAACAAAATTCCCAACCTTGAAAGATCTGTGCTAACTTCGTCGTGCTCGAAAAACCGATTTATTCCTCGTTCGCCCCACGAGTTTCGCCCCACATAAAAAAAACACGATTCGTCCTAAAAAATATGCCTCCTTCGCCCCAAAATAGAAATTATTAAAAATATTATTAATTTTGTCCTGGTTCGCCCCATTTCATATTACTCGTTCGCCCCACATGTTTTTTATTACCAAATTACTTGTTCGTAGGTACAATCAGCAAGAAGGTTTCGTATTATTTTATATGCCTATATATTTAACATCAATCACTTATTTTAAATAATTAGTTCTCACTGTCTGCCTAATCTGATTTTGATTTAATCATAATTAAAATTAATAAAAACAGTCTTTGGCTATTAAGTGTGTGTATAATTGCGAGTTCTTAAAAAAACGTGTGATACGATAAGCCGCAGAAGTTATTTAGAGGAGTACGACTAGTATGAGTTTTTCTAATACGAAACTTAAATAAATACGAATTTTCGTATTTACGACGCCACTTATTTAACTTATAAGTTTATAACTTATCAATTTCTGTATTTGTGAATTATAAAAATTAAAGTTATGATTTTTTTTATTCAAAACTATAAACACACTAAGTTATTAAATATTGTTATTATATTTGCATTTGCAAATACGAATACTATGATATTTTGTACGGTTACGGGCAGGTAAAAATTCTTCACCCATATTTATTGCTTGTTGACATCATTCGTCCAATAGCATTTCTTTTCGTTATCAGTAGTTACCGCGTCAGTGAGACACAATAGATTTTCTATTGTTGTCCGGCCGCATGCGGTCGCGCGGGTATTGGAGAAATAATACGGGTTTCGCATAGGGATGTTCGATCCGGGTACCTTGTATCGATATTCCGGATCGCAATGGATTGTAATCCACTGTATCGATCCATGGATCGCTTCTATAAATTTATTACGATTTTTTTAATATCACACTTTAATAGAAATATGATTTTAAACACTTACCAAATGTATTTAGCAATGTAAGTATAATATATAAATATATTATTTTTAATTTGCCAATATTTAAATTGTAAGCACGCAAAAACAAAAATAAAAGTGGTCTAATAAAATGTAACGTACCTACTTAACGAAATTAAAATTATTCTCTTCAACAAGTTATGACGAAGTTGACGCTATATTGAAATATGATATGGAAAAAGTGATTAAAAATGTTTATATTAATAAATGAATCTATTCGCCTGCTATAGTATTTTAAACAAAGGATGCGGTATCATTAGTATAATTAATAATTGTTTTTACTAATTATTATGTTCAAGTTCAGATATTATCTGAGAAATTACTTTATATTATATGATAAATAGATAATACGATTTTTTCGATTCTATCCTCTAGGCACATACTTCGGTATCGATCCACCAGATGATCGTATGCTATTGTATCGATAAAAATATCGAGTGGATCGTATCGCATTATATCGATCCACGCAAGTATCGGATCGGATCCAACATCCCTTTCGCATTTGTTCCTGTGACGCCAAAGCAAGCACATTCAAATTAACATAACAGCAAAACAGATTAACTAATCCTTGGTTTAAATATTTTTATATGAAGGTTAATAAGTTAAAAAAATATTTTTTTTAACTTTAACTTAACTTTAACTTTATATACCAAGCACCTACTTGATTTATTTGCTGGCTGTACTTTTTCAGTTTTAGTAATGTGGGGCAAAACGAGACTTTAAATTGATGTGGGGCGAACCAGGAATTTTTTTGAATGTGGGGCAAACATGTGGGGCGAATGAGGCACAAATCGAAAAACCTCGAAATTTTCAGACTTTTTAGCTTACAACATTTAAAAATGCATTCTTCTATTTTTTCCAAAAAGTTAGTGTTGTACTTCAGTAAGTTTTTCGAACAAAATACCGTCACAAATATGCTGTGAGGAAAGTGTTGAGAAATTAAGTTGTAGAGCAGTTATTAAACTTTAAGATTAAATGTCAAAGAGCCTCCCTCCCCCTTCCTCTCCCAATGTCAAAATGTTAAATGTCAAGGAGCCGCCGAGCCACACCCCGGACACTCCATACATTGATAATGAACAGTTTTTGTACACGCGCAACTGTGTTTGTAAGTCTAGGGCTACCGTGCAGTTTGTACTGTATGAGCGGCGTTCAATTCATAATTCGCTAGTTGACAAAATTTGGAAAATAGTTTAAAAATAAAGTTTGGTATCTATTTTACCCCAAAAATATATTATTTTAAGAAAAATAAGTCATTTTACCTATGAATTTTGCGTTTTAAACGCCTCTTGAATGACGTCACGCCTCGCGAAACATTCGTGTTTGACGCCTACACACCACACCTGTGTGTGTGTATTTGTGTGTAAAAATGACAGCAACAACAAATGTTTCGCGAGGCAACGTGAATTTCAAGGGGCGCTTACGCCGCGGGCGCGAGAGAAAATTAGGTATCGAAGCGCTACCCACACAGCGATCGACGCACTTGCGCGGTTCACGCACACATCTACGCTTTAACAGTGGTCCGCTTGCGCTCAAATCTCAATCTAACCAAACCCTGAACATCGTACCTGTAGTACCTAAATTACTTAAAATCTTGTTGTATGGTCTGTCCTTAAAATGCATAATATATTTTTATGGTGATTGAATGAATCTTCTTTTTTTCACACATAAAATAGGATTATTCATGATCGTGAACAATCGAAATATTTAGATCAATCAAGGATACAATAAAACAATAAGTAAATTATATTCATGCCTGTATAATTATATAATACACAATGCGACTCTAGATAAATTTTTACAATTATGTTTTTTTTGCAGCATACAAATTAATAAAGATGAAGATGAATTAATTTCTTCTCAAATACGAACAAATTAAAATATGTATGATACATACCTATCGGTAAAGAAATGTTTTAAGATATAGGTACCTACCTACATGTTGTTTAAACAAAATATGAGATTGACTACAATAAAAAAAATAAGAAAACAAATTGACTTTATTGTGTATTAATTCGATTTCGACCTAATAGTAAAATCAATAAAGTAGTTGTAGAGTGCGTGAACGGGAACACGTAATGTGTACCAGTATTGTTGCTTGGTCTGTGGCGCTTGGAAACTGGTAATTTTTTTAAATCGGTTTGACGAAATTATAGATGTCTTTGAAAAAGGTTCTGTTCCTCTAACCGGTTTTTAAACCGGTTTGGAAAAATATGGGTATTTTTCATTAACCGGTTTTATTTTTCAGCCAGGACAACGAAATTAAGTTAGTGAAATCTGCGCCGTGGTCTCGAACCTACCGATTTTTGGTATTTCTGCCGAGCCACTCCTATCGTAATACCAAAATGTAAGGGTCAATTCAAGCTGGGCGTGAATCAAAGCGAAGCGAAGCGCGCGCATTGGTACTATTTTGACAAAAAACGGCCAGGCAATGTTAAAAATTCCAAGATGGCGGCCAACTTTTTTGTTTTTGGGCCGATATCGATGAAACTCGGTTTTTGGTACTATTTCGAAAATAAAACAGCAACGCGAGAATAAAAATTGAGAAAAAATCCAAGATGGCGGCCAACTTTTTTGTTTTTGGGCCGATTTTGATGAAACTCGGTTTTTGGTACTATTTCGAAAATAAAACAGCAAAGCAACGCAAGAATAAAAATTGAAAAAATCCAAGATGGCGGCCAACTTTTTTGGTTTTGGGCCGATTTCGATGAAACTCGGTTTTTGGTACTATTTCGAAAATAAAACAGCAACGCAAGAATAAAAATTGAAAAAAATCCAAGGTGGCGGCTAACATTTTTGTTCTTGGGCCGATTTCGATGAAACTCGGTTTTTGGTACTATTTCGAAAATAAAACGGCAACGCAAGGATAAAAATATAAAAAAATCCAAGATGGCGGCCAACTTTTTTGTTTTTGGGCCGATTTCGATGAAACTCGGTTTTTGGTACTATTTCGAAAATAAAACAGCAACGCAAGAATAAAAATTGATAAAAATCCAAGATGGCGGCCAACTTTTTTGTTCTTGGGCCGATTTAGATGAAACTCGGTTTTCGGTACTATTTCGAAAATAAAACAGCAACGAAAGAATAAAAATTGAAAAAAATCCAAGGTGGCGGCTAACTTTTTGTTCTTGGGCCGATTTCGATGAAATTCGGTTTTTGGTACTATTTCGAAAATAAAACGGCAACGCAAGGATAAAAATATAAAAAAATCCAAGATGGCGGCCAACTTTTTTGTTTTTGGGCCGATTTCGATGAAACTCGGTTTTTGGTACTATTTCGAAAATAAAACAGCAACGCAAGAATAAAAATTGATAAAAATCCAAGATGGCGGCCAACTTTTTTGTTCTTGGGCCGATTTAGATGAAACTCGGTTTTCGGTACTATTTCGAAAATAAAACAGCAACGCAAGAATAAAAATTGAAAAAAATCCAAGATGGCGGCCAACTTTTTTGTTTTTGGGCCGATTTTGATGAAACTCGGTTTTTGGTACTATTTCGAAAATAAAACAGTAACGCAAGAATAAAAATTGAGAAAAATCCAAGAGGGCGCCCAACTTTTTTGTTCTTGGGCCGATTTCGATGAAACTCGGTTTTTGGTACTATTTCGAAAATAAAACAGCAACGCAAGAATAAAAATTGATAAAAAACCAAGATGGCGGCCAACTTTTTTGTTCTTGGGCCGATTTAGATGAAACTCGGTTTTCGGTACTATTTCGAAAATAAAACAGCAACGCAAGAATAAAAATTGAAAAAATCCAAGATGGCGGCCACCTTTTTTGTTTTTGGGCCGATTTTGATGAAACTCGGTTTTTGGTACTATTTCGAAAATAAAACAGTAACGCAAGAATAAAAATTGAAAAAAATCCAAGATGGCGCCCAACTTTTTTGTTCTTGGGCCGATTTCGATGAAACTCGGTTTTTGGGTACTATTTCGAAAATAAAACAGCAACGCAAGAATAAAAATTGATAAAAATCCAAGATGGCGGCCAACTTTTTTGTTCTTGGGCCGATTTAGATGAAACTCGGTTTTCGGTACTATTTCGAAAATAAAACAGCAACGCAAGAATAAAAATTGATAAAAATCCAAGATGGCGGCCAACTTTTTTGTTCTTGGGCCGATTTAGATGAAACTCGGTTTTCGGTACTATTTCGAAAATAAAACAGCAACGCAAGAATAAAAATTGAAAAAATCCAAGATGGCGGCCACCTTTTTTGTTTTTGGGCCGATTTTGATGAAACTCGGTTTTTGGTACTATTTCGAAAATAAAACAGTAACGCAAGAATAAAAATTGAAAAAAATCCAAGATGGCGCCCAACTTTTTTGTTCTTGGGCCGATTTCGATGAAACTCGGTTTTTGGGTACTATTTCGACAAGAAAATAGCAACGCAATAATAAATTTATATTAAATCCAAGATGGCAGCCAACTTTTTTGTTTTTGGGCCGATTTCGATGAAACTCGGATTTTGGTACTATTTCGAAAATAAAACAGCAACGCAAGAATAAAAATTGAAAAAAATCCAAGATGGCGGCCAACTTTTTTGTTCTTGGGCCGATTTCGATGAAACTCGGTTTTTGGGTACTATTTCGACAAGAAAATAGCAACGCAATAATAAATTTATATAAAATCCAAGATGGCGGCCAACTTTTTTGTTTTTGGGCCGATTTCGATGAAACTCGGATTTTGGTACTATTTCGAAAATAAAACAGCAACGCAAGAATAAAAATTGAAAAAATCCAAGATGGCGGCCAACTTTTTTGTTCTTGGGCCGATTTCGATGAAACTCGGATTTTGGTACTATTTCGAAAATTAAACAGCAACGCAAGAATAAAAATTGAAAAAAATCCAAGATGGCGGCCAACTTTTTTGTTCTTGGGCCGATTTCGATGAAACTCGGTTTTTTGTACTATTTCTAAAATAAAACAGCAACGCAAGAATAAAAATTGATAAAAATCCAAGATGGCGGCCAACTTTTTTGTTCTTGGGCCGATTGAGATGAAACTCGGTTTTCGGTACTATTTCGAAAATAAAACAGCAACGCGAGAATAAAAATTGAAAAAAATCCAAGATGGCGGCCAACTTTTTGTTTTTGGGCCGATTTTGATGAAACTCGGTTTTTGGTACTATTTCGAAAATAAAACAGTAACGCAAGAATAAAAATTGAAAAAAATCCAAGATGGCGGCCAACTTTTTTGTTCTTGGGCCGATTTCGATGAAACTCGGTTTTTGGTACTATTTCGAAAATAAAACAGCAACGCAAGAATAAAAATTGAAAAAAATCCAAGATGGCGGCCAACTTTTTTGTTCTTGGGCCGATTTCGAAGAAACTCGGTTTTTGGGTACTATTTCGACAAGAAAATAGCAACGCAATAATAAATTTATATAAAATCCAAGATGGCGGCCAACTTTTTTGTTTTTGGGCCGATTTTGATGAAACTCGGTTTTTAGTCCTATTTCGACAAGAAAGCAACGTTATAAGTAATAAAAATATAAAAATCCAAGATGGCGGCCAACATTTCTGTTTTTGGGCTGATTTCAATGTAACTCGGATTTTGGTACAGTCAGCGCCAAATTGATATAAGCGTCTAGAGTACTCAAAATGATCTGCGCAGTTAGAATCATCATATTGTTGTAAGCACAAAAGCTATTCAGAATATTTTACTTCTCATTATTTAATATTTATTTGAGCAGTCTAAGTGTTCAAAATATTAAACAAAGCTGTCAAAACTATCCGTCAACAATTTAATAATGCATATGCACTGATAACTTTGACAGCTTTGTTTGCTAAGATTATTTTTTAACTCTCTGACTTCTCATATGAATATAAAATAATGAGAAGTAAGATATTTTTAACACCTTGTGTGCTTACAACAATAAAATGATTCTAACTGCGTAGATCAAATAGATTTTTTGTTTTCAGATCATTTTGACTAGTCTAGACGCTCATATCAATTTGACGCTGACTGTACTTTAATACTGCCCAAGCTTAATTTCTCCCATAAAGGACAAGAATAACGCAATGTAAACAAAGACAAAAGGTAAAGATGACTGCGAACTAACTTGACTTTGATTTTGGGTTGATTTTGATGTAACTCGGTTGTAAAAAAAGAAAAACAAAGAATTTGGCCGCATCCTGAAATTTTAAGTTTTCTGAGTTTTCTTATGAAAATAGTAACAAAAACCAAGTTTTATCAATATCGTCCCAAAAACAAAAAAGTTAGCTGCCATCTTGGATTTTTTTATTATTGCGTTGCTGTTTTCTTGTCCAAATAGTACCAAAAACCGAGTTTCATCGAAATCGGCCCAAGAACAAAGAAGTTGGGCGCCATCTTGGATTGTTTTCAATTTTTATTCTTGCGTTGCTGTTTTATTTTCAAAATAGTACCAAAAACCGAGTTTCATCGAAATCGGCCCAAAAACAAAAAAGTTGGCCGCCATCTTGGATTTTTATCAATTTTTATTTTTGTGTTGCTGTTTTATTTTCGAAATAGTACCAAAAACCGAGTTTCATCGAAATCGGCCCAAAAACAAAAAAGTTGGCGGCCATCTTGGATTTTTTTCAATTTTTATTCTTGCGTTGCTGTTTTATTTTCGAAATAGTACCAAAAATCGAGTTTTATCGAAATCTGCCCAAAAACAAAAAAGTCGGCTGCCATCTTGGATTTTTTCAATTTTTATTCTTGCGTTGCTGTTTTATTTTCGAACTAGTACCAAAAACCAAGTTTCATCGAAATCGGCCCAAGAACAAAAAAGTTGGCCGCCATCTTGGATTTTTTTCAATTTTTATTCTTGCTTTGCGGTTTTATTGTCGAAATAGTACCAAAAACCGAGAATAATCGAAATCGGCCCAAGAACAAAAAAGTTGGCCGCCATCTTGGATTTTTTTTTAATTTTTATTCTTGCGTTGCTGTTTTATTTCAAAATAGTACCAAAAACCGAGTTTCATCAAAATCGGCCCAAAAACAAAAAAGTTGGCCGCCATCTTGAATTTTAATTTTTTTATTCTTGCGTTGCTGTTTTATTTTCGAAATAGTACCAAAAACCGAGATTCTTTGAAATCGGCCCAAGAACAAAAAAGTTGGCCGCCATCTTGGATTTTTTTCAATTTTTATTCTTGCGTTGCTGTTTTATTTTTGAAATAGCATCAAAAACCGAGTTTTATCGAAATCTGCCCAAAAACAAAAAAGTTGGCTGCCATCTTGGATTTTTTCAATTTTTATTCTTGCGTTGCTGTTTTATTTTCGAAATAGTACCAAAAACCGAGTTTCATCGAAATCGGCCCAAGAACAAAAAAGTTGGCCGCCATCTTGGATTTTTTCAATTTTTATTCTTGCGTTGCTGTTTTATTTTTGAAATAGTACCAAAAACCGAGTTTTATCGAAATCTGCCCAAAAACAAAAAAGTTGGCTGCCATCTTGGATTTTTTCAATTTTTATTCTTGCGTTGCTGTTTTATTTTCGTAATAGTACCAAAAACCGAGTTTCATCGAAATCGGCCCAGAACAAAAAAGTTGGCCGCCATCTTGGATTTTTCCAATTTTTATTCTTGCGTTGCTGTTTTATTTTTGAAATAGTACCAAAAACCGAGTTTCATCGAAATCGGCCCAAGAACAAAAAAGTTGGCCGCCATCTTGAATTTTTTTATATTTTATTATCGCGTTGCTGTTTTATTGTCGAAATAGTACCAAAAACCGAGTTTCATCGAAATCGGTCCAAAAACAAAAAAGTTGGCCGCCATCTTGGATTTTTTCATTTTTCATTATTGCGTTGCTGTTTTACTGTCGAAATAGTACCAAAAGCCGAGTTTCATCGAAATCGGCCCAATAACATAAAAGTTGGCCGCCATCTTGAATTTTTCTATATTTTATTATCGCGTTGCTGTTTTATTGTCGAAATAGTACCAAAAACAGAGTTTCATCGAAATCGGTCCAAAAACAAAAAAGTTGGCCGCCATCTTGGATTTTTTAAATTTTCATTATTGCGTTGCTGTTTTACTGTCGAAATAGTACCAAAAGCCGAGTTTCATCGAAATCGGCCCAATAACATAAAAGTTGGCCGCCATCTTGAATTTTTTTATATTTTATTATCGCGTTGCTGTTTTATTGTCGAAATAGTACCAAAAACCGAGTTTCATCGAAATCGGTCCAAAAACAAAAAAGTTGGCCGCCATCTTGGATTTTTTTATATTTTATTATCGCGTTGCTGTTTTATTGTCGAAATAGTACCAAAAACCGAGTTTCATCGAAATCGGTCCAAAAACAAAAAAGTTGGCCGCCATCTTGGATTTTTTCAATTTTCATTATTGCGTTGCTGTTTTCTTGTCAAAATAGTTCCAAAATCCGAGTTACATCGAAATCGACCCAAAAACAAAAAAGTTGGCCGCCATCTTGATTTTTTTTTAATTTTTATTCTTGCGTTGCTGTTTTATTTTTGAAATAGCACCAAAAACCGAGTTTTATCGAAATCTGCCCAAAAACAAAAAAGTTGGCTGCCATCTTGGATTTTTCAATTTTTATTCTTGCGTTGCTGTTTTATTTTCGAAATAGTACCAAAAACCGAGTTTCATCGAAATCGGCCCAAGAACAAAAAAGTTGGCCGCCATCTTGGATTTTTTTCAATTTTTATTCTTGCGTTGCTGTTTTATTTTTGAAATAGTACCAAAAACCGAGTTTTATCGAAATCTGCCCAAAAACAAAAAAGTTGGCTGCCATCTTGGATTTTTTCAGTTTTTATTCTTGCGTTGCTGTTTTATTTTCGAAATAGTACCAAAAACCGAGTTTCATCGAAATCGGCCCAGAACAAAAAAGTTGGCCGCCATCTTGGATTTTTCCAATTTTTATTCTTGCGTTGCTGTTTTATTTTCGAAATAGTACCAAAAACCGAGTTTCATCGAAATCGGCCCAAGAACAAAAAAGTTGGCCGCCATCTTGAATTTTTTTATATTTTATTATCGCGTTGCTGTTTTATTGTCGAAATAGTACTAAAAACCGAGTTTCATCGAAATCGGTCCAAAAACAAAAAAGTTGGCCGCCATCTTGGATTTTTTCATTTTTCATTATTGCGTTGCTGTTTTACTGTCGAAATAGTACCAAAAGCCGAGTTTCATCGAAATCGGCCCAATAACATAAAAGTTGGCCGCCATCTTGAATTTTTTTATATTTTATTATCGCGTTGCTGTTTTATTGTCGAAATAGTACCAAAAACCGAGTTTCATCGAAATCGGTCCAAAAACAAAAAAGTTGGCCGCCATCTTGGATTTTTTAAATTTTCATTATTGCGTTGCTGTTTTACTGTCGAAATAGTACCAAAAGCCGAGTTTCATCGAAATCGGCCCAATAACATAAAAGTTGGCCGCCATCTTGAATTTTTTTATATTTTATTATCGCGTTGCTGTTTTATTGTCGAAATAGTACCAAAAACCGAGTTTCATCGAAATCGGTCCAAAAACAAAAAAGTTGGCCGCCATCTTGGATTTTTTTATATTTTATTATCGCGTTGCTGTTTTATTGTCGAAATAGTACCAAAAACCGAGTTTCATCGAAATCGGTCCAAAAACAAAAAAGTTGGCCGCCATCTTGGATTTTTTCAATTTTCATTATTGCGTTGCTGTTTTCTTGTCAAAATAGTTCCAAAATCCGAGTTACATCGAAATCGACCCAAAAACAAAAAAGTTGGCCGCCATCTTGTTTTTTTTTTAATTTTTATTCTTGCGTTGCTGTTTTATTTTTGAAATAGCACCAAAAACCGAGTTTTATCGAAATCTGCCCAAAACAAAAAAGTTGGCTGCCATCTTGGATTTTTCAATTTTTATTCTTGCGTTGCTGTTTTATTTTCGAAATAGTACCAAAAACCGAGTTTCATCGAAATCGGCCCAAGAACAAAAAAGTTGGCCGCCATCTTGGATTTTTTTCAATTTTTATTCTTGCGTTGCTGTTTTATTTTTGAAATAGTACCAAAAACCGAGTTTTATCGAAATCTGCCCAAAAACAAAAAAGTTGGCTGCCATCTTGGATTTTTTCAGTTTTTATTCTTGCGTTGCTGTTTTATTTTCGAAATAGTACCAAAAACCGAGTTTCATCGAAATCGGCCCAGAACAAAAAAGTTGGCCGCCATCTTGGATTTTTCCAATTTTTATTCTTGCGTTGCTGTTTTATTTTCGAAATAGTACCAAAAACCGAGTTTCATCGAAATCGGCCCAAGAACAAAAAAGTTGGCCGCCATCTTGAATTTTTTTATATTTTATTATCGCGTTGCTGTTTTATTGTCGAAATAGTACTAAAAACCGAGTTTCATCGAAATCGGTCCAAAAACAAAAAAGTTGGCCGCCATCTTGGATTTTTTCATTTTTCATTATTGCGTTGCTGTTTTACTGTCGAAATAGTACCAAAAGCCGAGTTTCATCGAAATCGGCCCAATAACATAAAAGTTGGCCGCCATCTTGAATTTTTTTATATTTTATTATCGCGTTGCTGTTTTATTGTCGAAATAGTACCAAAAACCGAGTTTCATCGAAATCGGTCCAAAAACAAAAAAGTTGGCCGCCATCTTGGATTTTTTAAATTTTCATTATTGCGTTGCTGTTTTACTGTCGAAATAGTACCAAAAGCCGAGTTTCATCGAAATCGGCCCAATAACATAAAAGTTGGCCGCCATCTTGAATTTTTTTATATTTTATTATCGCGTTGCTGTTTTATTGTCGAAATAGTACCAAAAACCGAGTTTCATCGAAATCGGTCCAAAAACAAAAAAGTTGGCCGCCATCTTGGATTTTTTTCAATATTTATTATTTCGTTGCTGTTTTCTTGTCGAAATAGTACTAAAAACCGAGTTTCATCGAAATCGGCCCAAAAATAAAAAAGTTGGCCGCCATCTTGGATTTTTTCAATTTTCATTATTGCGTTGCTGTTTTCTTGTCAAAATAGTTCCAAAATCCGAGTTACATCGAAATCGACCCAAAAACAAAAAAGTTGGCCGCCATCTTGATTTTTTTTTCATTTTTATTATTGCGTTGCTGTTTTATTGTAGAAATAGTAACAAAAACCGGCCAAGTGCGAGTCCGTAAGGGTTCCGTACCAAATAACGGCAGAAAATCACGATCGTTGTATGGGAGCCCCCCTTAAATATTTATTTTATTCTGTTTTTAGTATTTGTTGTTATAGCTGTAACAGAAATTCATCATCTGTGAAAATTTCAACTGTCTACTTATCATGGTTCATGAGATACAGCCTGGTGACAGACAGACAGTCGGACAGCGGAGTCTTAGTAATAGGGTCCCGTTTTTACCCTTTGGGTACGGAACACTAAAAAACCAAGTTTCATCGAAATCGGCCCAAAAACAAAAAAGTTGGACGAATCAAATGAACCCAAACTCGATGGGGTAGCATGGTTTTATCATAGACTGGCCTTCTTCCGGCTCCATCATCAGGCCCTGGAAACTACTTCCCGACAGAGTACTTGTCAAGACGATTCTAACGCGTCCAAACTCGATGGCATACCATGTTTTTATCAAAAAATTCCTGTGGTCCTTTTCCGGCTTCATCATCAGGCCCTGGATTGGACCCAGTCAAGTAACAACTAATAATTCAAATAATAAAAGATATCGTGAAGTTATTCATAATAATAAGTTACACAGTAAATTCGAAGCATAATCTATAACTTTCATACTGGCTACTATAAAATTTTGATCAAGCAAATTGTGAATCGAAACACTGTGCACGAGATTTGTATATGGATACGCTTGAATACGCGGGTGCGGTCGTGGCTCAAAGCGACGTGCTCCTACTCTGACGACCTGGCTGGCACTGAGCTCCGGAGCGCGTGAGCGCGGCTAATATAATTGCAACGCAGCGCTATACAAATTTGTATGGGGATTTCGGCCGAAAAAATAGAGAAGTTTAACCATTATTTTATACAAAATAAAAGTATATCTAAGGGAAAAAAATCATTGTAGGTACTGCACAGTACCTTAAAGTGTATTTTGATTTAAAATTCAAAGCGTTACCGCTATTATTTACGCCAAAAATATGGCCCGCGACAAGCGCTTTTTAGGCGTTTTTAGTGATTTTCTGTTTTTTTTTTACAATCATCTGTAAGGTTTATACACAATTTTATGTTTGTAGCAACTAGAGAAACTCTTTAGCTTGACGTATGATTTTTTTGGTGACTACAAGTTTACGTTTTCTATATAAAAAAATGGCCCGCGCAAACCCTGTTTTCCTATTACGGCCCCTTAAATCGCCAATTTTGCCGATTTTATTTTCCTTAAATGTTGGTAATCTTTATTTATTTTAATGAAAAAAGTGTTTTTTTGGTTCTTATTTAACATGATTAATCATTAGAAACCTTATGCTAGCCGATTTATTCTTAGTGGAAACAAACCTATTCGAACTTTTTGGTAAATAAAGTTTGACGCTTTGTTTTGAAGTATAAAAATAAGTTTACAGTTGACAAACACGACTAAAGCTCCGGTCAAACTGACGAGAATTCCGCGCGAAATTCGCGAGTGCGATCACGTTAACTCAAAGCGATAGCCATAGCCATAGCCATTGTCAAAGAAATTGCTATGGCAATATGGCTATTGCTTTGAGTTACGCGATCAAAATCTGTCAAAATGGGCGACGCGCGCGATTCGCTCGCGTCGGTTTGGCCGGAGCTTAAAAAGTTACGACGCATTGCTTTGAATATAAAAATAAGTTGACGTTGACAAGCACGACTGAGTGAGCACACGATTCGGCACACGAACTCGCGGGTCCTTTCTGTACGGTAGTACTTATATCTATTCTGTGTCCGGCCCCCCGAGCCCCCCACCTTCTCCTCCAAGCCCCCTCCCGTTTTCACTCCCAATCTCAAATAGCCCCCCAACTCCCCTCCCCCCTCCTTCCAATGTCAAAATATCAAAGAGCCCCCCACCACCTTCCTCTCTCCTGAACCCATCATCGGACCCTGAACACTGTTTCCCAACAAAGTACTCGTCAGATTGAAACGAGCCCAAACTCCATGGGGTTGCATGGTTTTATTACCAAGTTCCTGTGGCCTTCTTCCGACTCCATTAGCAGATCAGCTTAATGATACCATAATATTGCATTGTCTACCAATTCAAACCTACCAATTCAAAGTTTCAAGTCTCTAGCTAGCTAGGAAGATAGTATAAGATTGCTTTTGTGGACAAACAACCCAACAAGAAAGCAACCTATTAAAAACGTGGTAAAACCTGCAAGCATAGAGAACAAAAAAAAGAAATGGGGGCAACCTCAACTCCTCAACTTGATATTTTTTTATAATCAAATTATTTTTTTCTCTTTGACAGGGTTACTGCAGATCCTTCATGCCTTAGATACATAAAGATCATCCGATTTTTCTTGAGAACTGTCGGCGCCTGGCCTAGTGAGTCAAACACTGGTTGGAGTCATTGGTATCTTCGTTACTTATTAGTCGAAACCAGCTTAGTTTTATTGGGAGAATACCTCTTTATAAACGCAAAGTTCCATTCACTTTCATTATTTAATCTCGGCGATAAGATATTGACCCTTATGCTTACAGTTTTGTCATTGGTGAGTGCAAACGTTTCCATACTACCTACCTCCTGCAGGTCAATCTCAAAGTATTTCCAGTATGATGTTGATGTCAAGTTGACACTGATTTAATTGGTATTATGGTAACTTCCTATGTCACATCAAGATCATATCACACGAGAAGTCTGTGTCACATCATAGCGGCATTTAAAATTGTACTTTATTGCTGTGCTGCGAGAGTAGCTTATTATATGATTGTCCTCGCGCGAATGGGCTTCTGACGTACTGTTATACACTCGACGTCAGAAAAATCGCACCTCTTCGAAAATCAGTTTAGCTAACCACAGGCTATTGCAAGGGTAACCATACAAGGTAACCGTACAAGGGTAACCATAATGTATATTTCTATCGTTTACCACGATTATAGAGACCTTTTTAATTTTATTTAAAATCAACCAATTGTAATGTCAATTTTTATAATTAGTCATAAACTTTTCTTGCATTATCCCAATTTAAAGTGTTTCATAATGATAAATATTGTTATTTTCATAAAATCATGCTTTCAGAATTAGGACATAATAAAAAAAAGTGAAACTGAAAAATTATTAATTTAAAATACTGTCTTAAGTAGTGAAAATATAAATAAATTACAATATAAGGTCAGTCTATTGTGATGATTACATAAAAATAATACGATTACAAATAGCAATAAGTGGTAGATACAGCTACGATTTGCTTATAAAATTTCCCTGAAAAAGGTGGTAATGGTTCGATACTATCGGTAATATCGGTCGATACTCCCGAGATCTAAAGTGGAAATTACGTCGTATTGTATACTTACGTTCCTGAATGTCAGTGGTCGGCGTGTTTATAAAGTCCTTAATGATGTCACATTTAAAACGTATCGTCTATAATTTGTATTAAACATTTTCTTCATTATTTTATTAACCATTTAATTCATGTCTAATAATTTAATTGTGTTAAATTGGTCAAAAAATAGCTTTCATTTGACATATTGAACGCCTGCTTTGACATTTGACATATTGTACGATGAATTAAATACAAATAACTTCTTTTATTTCTCCTGAACAATTTGATTTTTGATATAACCGCTTTCTTGCCCGGGGCCAGCGATCTATCTATTTCGTTGAAAATATTTTTCTGTAATTATACTTGGTTATTATGTTTCAGTTCCGACTTTGTTTACCTTTACTCAAAATGTATGGAATCATCATAGAAAAATTTATAACGAAATTTCATTTAATCCATTTCATACATAAGGGAGAATATAACAAAGAGGTTTGTATCAAATCAATTTCAGGCAACTTCATATAAAGAGGATGTAAAAATAGTACAGTGCATTTAGGCCCAGACCTTGACATCCAAAGTTAAAGTATCATTCTAGCTCCAAATTTTTCTATGTATAGTATATTCTATGTCCATATTCTATATCCAATAGAAACTTCTATGTCCACATATTATTTGGTAAAAAATTACACCATTTTGCGCGTCGGGTTTGGGGGGAGGGGGGAGAAGTTGGGTTTTGTCAGTTTTTCTTAAACATTTTGTAAACTATGCGGCTTAGCACAAAAGTGGAAAGGACAGAAATAATTTACAATAAATTGCAAGCAAAAATGGTCTACGGCATAATCTTGTTAAAGTGAACGGTTCCAGAGTTACGGAGGGCGTAAGTAGCAATTGCTCGTTTTTTTTTTTTGGAAATATATGACATTATTACGAGGAAACTATTTTTTTTATACAGAATTGTGTTTCATAAAAACATATTGTGATTTTAGTGGCCGGTGGTATGTTAGTGATAAGCCCTTGAAGAATCGACAACCTCACCACCCTCTCACGCTACTTTTTAAGGAAAAGCTACTTTTTATAAAAAGTACATAGGCTATTTACCTTTCATCTCAAAAAAAATATTGTTCCCGAGGGATAGCATTTTACTTTCCACGCAGACAAAGTCGTGGGCGGCCGCTAGTTTCTCTAATAAACTTTAAAGCTTTCATTAATTTTTTGTACATCATCATCATATCAGCCACACGACACCCACTGCTGGGTATAGGCCTCCCCTAAGGATCCTGCGCTGCCTGCATCCACTGGCTTTCCGCGACCTTCACCAGATCGTCGGTTCACCTTGTCGGGGGCCTACCCACGGAGCGTCGTCCGGTGCGTGGTCGCCATTCCAGAACCTTTCTGCCCCAACGGCCATCGGTTCTTCTCGCTATGTGTCCCGCCCATTGCCACTTCAGCTGAGCAATCCTTCGAGCGATGTCGGTTACTTTAGTTCTCCTGCGGATCTCCTCGTTTCTGATTCGATCACGTAGGGAAACGCCGAGCATGGCTCTCTCCATTGCACGCTGAGTGACCTTGAGCCTCCTTATGAGACCCATAATTAGCGGCCACGTTTCACTGCCGTAAGTCATCACTGGCAACACACACTGTTCATAGACTTTCGTCTTGAGACACTGAGGTAAGTCGGACGCGAAGATTTTTCGAAGCTTCCCGAATGCTGCCCACCCGAGTTGGATTCGACGAGAGATCTCTTTCTCGAAGTTGGACCTACCTAACTGGACTGCCTGTCCTAGGTATACGTAATGGTCAACAACTTCAAGTGTAGTGTTCCCAACATGAACTGGAGAGGGTACAACATGGGCGTTTGACATAATTTTCGTCTTATCCATGTTCATCCTAAGACCCACTCTTTGGGAAGCACTACGGAGATCTTCGAGCATTGTGTTCAGGTCTTCTATGGTCTCAGCCATAAAGACTATATCATCGGCAAAACGAAGGTGTGTTAGGTACTGGCCATTAATGTTGATGCCGAGTCCTTTCCAGTCCAAGAGCTTAAAGATGTCCTCCAACGTAGCTGTGAACAGTTTCGGAGAAATAACGTCTCCCTGTCTCACACCACGCTGCAGTTGGATAGAATTTGTGTTCTGGTTCTGTACTCGGATCGTCATGGTGGCATTTTGGTATAAGTACCTCAACACCTCGATATACCTATAGTCCACTTGGCACCTTTGGAGAGACTGCAGCACCGCCCAGGTTTCAATCGAATCAAAGGCTTTCTCATAGTCCACGAACGCCAAGCAAAGTGGCTCATTATACTCCTCAGTCTTCTGTATAATGTCGTCGAACTTGCGAGCGAGACGATTCGTAAGGACTCTCAAAAACAACTTATAGACATGACTCAGAAGCGAGATGGGTCTATAGTTCTTTAAGAGGGACTTGTCACCCTTTTTAAAGAACAAGATCACCTCACTTATGTTCCATGTCTTTGGCGTTCTACCCTGGACGATGACGGAATTAAAGAACTTCTGGAGGACTTTGAGTATCGGCTTACCGCCCGCTCTCAGAAGTTCTGTAGTGATTCCATCGTCACCCGCCGCCTTGTTGTTTTTCAGCTGTTTGAGAGCCATACTAATCTCGTACAGGCTGACGTCCGGGATATCTTCGGTATAGTGTCGGGTAAGCTTGGCTCTGGGGTCTTTAGCCTTGCTTTCAACAGGTCTCTGCGTGGAATATAACTGCCCATAGAAGCTCTCGATCTCCCTCAGGATTTCAGGCTTTGATGAAATGATGCGTCCGTCGTCAGTTTTCAGCTTCGTCATCTGGCTTTGCCCAATAGACAGATCTCTCGCGAACACTTTGGAGCCTTTACATGTACATAATAACCCTTGTACATAATAACGTAGAAATATATTTTTATTTCTCTCTCTACATCTGGGACAGTATGTATTTTAGTTAAAATATTTTTTTTTCAGATAAATGACAAAATCAATCGACTATCGAACTATTTTATTAAAACTATGAGTATATTTATGTTGATTGCCATGACCTTATACTGCCTTGCTCCAATGTACAACAATTACCAGCACGGAGTTTCTTCAAGAAATCTACCAGAAAATTACACAGTTCAATTCGCCATTACTTATGTATTCCCATTTTTTAACCCCGAAAACCATTACTATGTTGTGGCATATACCAATTTCTGGTTCAGTTATATCTGCACAGTTTCAGTATGTGTAAATGATATGCTTTTATCCTTGCTGGTGTTTCAAATAATAGGTCACATAAAAACGCTAAAGCACAATCTACACCAATTGAAAAAACCAAAAACTCAGACGACAGAGATACAATGCCCCAAAACCCAGACGGTTCTAAACATGTTCGTTGAAAAGTTTAATCCTCAAGAGAATGAGCAGATTTATTTGAGGATTGTGGAGTGTGTTGAACATCATAAATTAATTGTCGGGTAAGTATTATTATAAATCTGGCTTCAAAAATCCTATTTCCTTGTGAGATTAGGCAATAAAAAAATAGTTCGACTAAATACCTTTACTGAAAAACAGTTTGGAAATCCGACAGATCTTGTTCCGAGAAAAAGCGGCATTTTTTAATTAATTAATTGGCGAGAATCGTGTTGTGGTCACTGCCAAAAAGCCACAACGCGAAATTCGTGTCGTGGGTTTCATAAAAACGCCCATGACGCGTTGTGGTAATCAAAGAAAGACAACAAAGTTCGCGTCGTCGTAGTCAACATACCAAATGACAATGAAATGAAGAAAAGCCATGACGCGTTCTGAGTACTAGTTGACTTGGCGTAACCATTCTCCTCGGAAAGTACTGTGCCGAATTCGATGCGGTTTTTTGCATTTAAAAGTTTGCATTTCAGAGCAGGTTCTTAGATGTGTTTCATGGTGGTAGACTACCAGGGAGCGCACAGTGTTCCCAGAGACCTCGGGATCGGACATTTATTTTATTTATTTTATTTATTTTATATTCACAGGTGAATCAACAGTTATCTGACCCCGCAGATTGACGTAGTTAGTTATGCTGATCAATTTACTAGAAGTAACCCCAGGTCACATATGGACAGTAGAAGAATAATCTTATTATTTAAGTGAATTAATTTCACTATGTGCAAAGAAAATAACTTCCATGCAACATTTGCCATGAAAAATGATGCAAGCGCTAACACAAAATTAAGATCGCGAATATCTCAAATTAGACGTAAGATCCCGAGATGATTTTTTTTCAGTAGGTAGATATAAAGCTTAAATATTACTTGCAGTAAAAATTTCGTGCGCAAACTGAACACTTTTTAAAAAAAGAAATATAATTTAAAAACAGCTTTTTTCCAAAAATCTTCAAAGTTATTGATAATTGACATTTTATAAATAGTCCAAAATAACCATAATTTAGTAGTACAAAATACAATAAATAAATAATTTTAAAACAACCAATGACAAAAGACATATTTCAGTTTTTTCTGTTTTTTGACCCTTTCCAAACAGCCAACTTTAAGATTTTTTTTCTCGACAACTGTCCATATTTGACCTGGGGTTACTTCTAGTAAATTGATCAGCATAACTAACTACGTCAATCTGCGGGGTTAGTAAAAAATGTCCGATCCCGAGGTCTCTGGGAACACTGTGGAGCGCTGCAGCAAACAATCCTGACCATCAATTTCCATTCCCTGATTCCATTTGACGTAAAATGATCCTTCCTTTATTACATATCCTTGTTCCTATTATAAGTCACATCCTTAACTCTTCGGCCCTGTCCTAATTGGCATCGGTCGTGCGATCATGCGTTGCGATTCCATCGTGCGATGAAACTGAACAATAGACGCATCGCATGATCGCGCAACCCTCAATTAGGACATTCAATAGATATCACTAGGTTTGATCGCACGGTCGCACGACCAGTTTCATCGGACGGACGCACCATCGTACGACCGATGGCCAATTAGGACAGGGCCTTCTATATTAACTGGTGTTTTACCGCCACTTCGAAAGATGCAAATATTATCCCGCTTCCTAAAAAACGTAACCCTAATCCTAATGTTTTTAGAATATCGGCTTATTTCTATCCTTCCTTTCCTTTCCAAAGGCCTTGACAAACTAATCTATGGCCAGTTGACTGCCTATCTTAATATTAACCACCTTTTTAATTCTTATCAGTCGGGCTTTTGCAGAGGCCATAGCACATCTACTGCTTTGGTTCTGATTACGGATTACATACCCAACTAGCAAAGAGATCGTTTAAGCAATCACTCTCACGACTATGGCTCGTAAAACACTCGTATGAAAGATCCTATCATTTCAAAAAGCAGTATAAAAGCAGCTTTCTAGATCTTTCAGTATTCAATGCTTTTTGGTTCTATAAACATGTCTAGTAAACGTGGACTCGACTAATTCATATCGCATTTACTCGACAATTGTATAAAGATATCTCTCAATCGCATTCAGACAACCGTTAGTCTTATGACAGGTCTTTAAAAGCAACCAAATTGCTAATTTGTCCTAAAACTAGCTTTTATAGCACCATCTTTCGTCACTTAATTTTTACAGCATTATTGTGGAGTAAAAGCTGTTCATTCAACAAAATAGCTTCTCAGTTACTATTACAGCATCTAATGTCATATCATAGCATTCGGCAAGGCTTTAATTCGACTTTACTATTAAAGTTGAGAAAACGCTATCAAATTATCTATTACAGGCCCAAAGGTGCCCAAAGATAATTTTGGAAGCCATCATGCAGCATAATAGTGGTATGAAAGTTAAATAAAATCTTTTACAGCAGTGTGGAAAATGGACAATAATCGGTGGAAAAAACTTAAAAGAAGTGAGGGTTCCGACGGAAAGTTAATAAGATGTTGAAACCATCAACATCAACCAACGGATGAAGAACAAATACTTAATATTAGTGCGGATTCAGTAGGAAATATTACGCTAATACAGATTGTTTGTAAACCGTATGATAGATTGACGATTTAACATTGCGCTAAGGAACCCTAAACTAGCTGCAATGGCGCTCTTAGAAGTCGTAAAATGGAAACCTCATTTCTATTTTTCGGCTAAAAGCTGAGTGAATGCAATGTAGTGATAATTGAAATGCTATTAATGGCGAATTAATTTTATCTATTATATTAATATTATTTGCGATTTATTATTTACCAGAAATCTTGTGGCCCATGAAAATATTAACTACAAATGTAAAGATTATAGACGAAAAAATTAATTCCGCATATGAAAGTAAGACTTATGAGCTAACTTTAATAGCTTACCTTTATTGTCATTATGGCTGTAAAATCGTAAAGGTATACTTAGCATGACTATAATAAGGCAACATACATTTATTTTTATTTCCTTCGTTAAGCGAACACAACACAACAGTGACAACAACGGTCTATGAGTGCTGCTTGGTTGCATTTACACGATCAAAGTGTCGAGTGATTGTAACCGCACTGCTATTATTACCACTAATAAGTCGAATGAAAGAGGTTCTACTGACTATTATAGCACCAGTAGCACTTGTGTTGCGATTACTCTACATTCTTTCAACTAAAACGCAATTCAGACGATAATCTTACGATATTTACAGCATTTAAAGCAGAGAGAAGTGCGCCCAAATCGCGTTGAGAGAACGTTCACAGATCGTTCACTCAACATTTTGTAAATCCGTTACACTACTAATAGCTGAAATAGAAACGTGCTGCTGATTTTTTTACGACATATTTTGCTAGTTGGGTATGACTAAAGATAGGGTTACCAGATGGTATTTCTAAAAATCTGACAAAGAGTCAGGACTTTTCTACTAAAAAGTCCTGACATTTTGTTAAAGCGCCCACACGGTGCGATGTACTTTACGTTGTAATTTCGACAACACATTCATTTTCTTCTACGATAATAAATAAATATAAATATTGTGTCTTGTTATAAATTGTGTATAATGACAAGTAAAATTATTATTACAAAGAAAAACTTATCCAAAAGTAAAGTTTTAGTTTTTCACTTTATAAGTTTTAGTTGTTGTTCTAAGGAGTTTCTCAGGGTGGCTTCTTATCTCCTCTACTCTTTTAGATATTTATAAATTCTATTACGCATTCACTTTCAAGCTCCTATCACCTTTATGCTGACCATTTGAGTAGCCCCCCAGATTTCGTTTCGAGAATCGACTTTGAACAGCTTCCCCCTGTGACATTTGATGGAAATAATATTCCGTTTCTATATAAGACTATCAGAAAACTCGCTCGGCGTAGACTTTGATCAGTGCTTCTCATTGTGTTCTCATGTCGATTCAGTTCGACAAAAAGTATTTTTGCAGCGATAACTCTTACGTAACTGAAGATGTGTATCCATTTCATATTCAGCCTACCCTACGCAAATTTGACCACGTAACCCTTTTCCGATTCTATCCTTTTCCTTCCAACTTCCCCACTTTACTTTAAAGAATATTTCTGCTACCTCTCCTCATCTTCACAATGCATAATACGTTCGTCTTCAAATGTTACTCTCGAAATCACACGCCATTATCTGATTTCCTCTGCTACTATTTCTCTGTGCATGCTGTTCGTTTATGGAACGTACTTCCGGAGAGTATCAGAAGGGCTCGTACATTGAAATCTTTCGGCGATCAAGTCAAAAGACATTTCCTTTTATCTGTCTAGCATCCTTCTTATACCAATTTCCTTTCCTATTTTTTTCTTTAAATTTATTTATAATATTTGACCTTTTATGTCTATGTATATCCGTTATCTTACCTTATTTTTGCACCCATTTCACCCCTTCCTGGCTCCTTCCCCTCTGAATACTCAAGGTTAACTGGAAGAGTTTGCTATTTTGCAATAAGGCCGCCTTTTGTGTGCTATTGTTCTGTTAATCGTGTTTTCCTGTTTACTGTGTTCTTTATTAGTATGCAATAAAGCAAAGATGTTAATACCGCTTATTGCGAGAGATTTTAAGGTCGATCGCCAAGGAAAGCTCAAATTATTAGTGACATAAATAATTAGTGGGTTAAACGATTAAAATATCGATCTCTTAGTCATCAATTCTTGCTAGGTCGATCTCTTTATGAAAAAGTATGGGCAGGGACCCTTGCAATAAAGTATTTTATTATTATTTATTAATTTGATTGTAAGTACCTTTAAGTTCACCAAATTCATTCTGATTGACAGTTTTACACATGAATTTTCAAATTTCTTTGGACCAGTGCTTGGGTTAAACTACTTGTTCCAACTACTTTCATGCTGTATGCTCCTTTTAGAATGCTCTCAAGGGGTAAGACAATTTGATTAATATATGAAAAAAAATCATCAATTTTTTACAATACTGAACTATTTCACTACCTAATCAATTCCATTTATAAAAGTAATTATTTGCAGGAACCTGATGCGTTGGCTCGATACGGACCCCTTACAGTTATAATATTTTTTCAACTTGTACAAATATCTGTAACATTTGAGTTTGTTGGATCAGAAGTAAGCCGTTTTTACATTGCTTAAACAAAAAATAATGTACACAATTTATTTATTATAATTATTACAATTAATCAAAAGATTCTAGGCCTGTAATACAACCGCTCGATGCACAAAAGTGCGATACTACATGAAATTTTCGGTCTTCACAAGATTATCAATTCCTCACTCAGCAGCTGGTTATAACTTTGCTAACTTAATTAGTCAACTTTGTTGTAGAGTGAACAACTGAAGGACTCAGTGTACGATGTGCCGTGGGAGTGCATGGACGTGCGCAACCAGCGCTCGGTGTGCCTCCTGTTGCAGCGTGTACAGACTCCCATCCGCATCACCGCCATGGGCATGACCACCGTTGGAGTGAAGACTATGGCATCAGTCCGTATCAATTTCATCCATCGATAGTTCAATAAAATTCAAGAAGTTTTCAATCGCACGGACTATCAAATCTTTTAGCATTTATTAAAAAGTATTTTTCATTTTGCAGATCCTGAAAACTACATTTTCGTATTTCGCTTTTTTGCATTCAATGAGTAAAAGGTAGTGTTTTGGATCCTATTGGAAATAAACGGGCACTTGCACTAGAAAACCATTTGATTATAAGTATATCACGTTTATAAGAATATAAAGACAATTGGAAAATACATTAATTATGAATCTCTTATTTACATTTACCTTAATCTAACCTATGAGTTTGACAAATAAGCTGGAGAGTTTGTGGTGTGATACTACGAGAAATATCTCAATTTATATTCTAAACCTACTTCCCTTCCCTTTATTCCTTTTAGCTAGGTATCAGTAGACTGCCTATAATTAATGATGATTATAATAGTAAACAAAAACAGTTTAATTTTAAATAGACGACGAATGCATATGCATTAGGGACTAAATTCTGCTCGCAACCTCATCGAAGATTCCTCATAGAAACAGATTTCACGGTGAAGCCGAAGGTAGACCCTATAATATAGATTCTAACATATAACGTTAGATAGACATCTACAATCATATAAAATTAAACTAGAAAGATACGAAAGTACTTAGATGAAATTAAATGCTGTAGGCAGGTACCGCATGTTGAGTGTTGACGGACCGCACAACTGGAGGTAGTTATTTTTAGGACAGTGCCGAGTTGCAATACTGTATAATAAATCACTACTTGAACCGTCGGCTAAGAGGCTCATTTTCAATCTATTGCATATTGGGACCAGACCACATTGACAAGGTAGCTATTAGTTTGGTGTTATCAAATATTGTCGTCTGGGTTGCGAAGTAAGAAGCTTCTGGGAGATATGCCACACTGAACATACAATGATCTCCGATCGCAAAAAATAATCGATCGAATATTGATATAAATGGTGAACAGGGTCGTAGGTGGCATCATTACAAACATGTTAGACATCAACTTGGTTAGTTGACGTAAAGCTAGGGTTTCCTAGGATAGCGGTGCCGTCATATTACGGCCGTAATATACCGGCTTTGAATGTTGTGTATGTAAACAATATGGCGACACCGTAACGTCAGAAACCGCGCCGTATTGTTTACATAGACAACTTTCTACGCCGCTAAATTACGGCCGTAATATGACGGCACCGTCATCCTAGGAAACCCTAGCTTAAAACATGCGCGCGGCTAGGGTAGAAACATACAGACTTTTTCCAAAAAATAATCGACTACATTCAGGGGGTGGGGCAGGTCCCAGGCGTATTTAAAACCACAGTCTTGCGTCGCTTTCAGGAAGCGTCCAGGAGGTCAGGGCAGGTAAGTACATTTCACTTATATATTCTTGTGATCCTTGCTCCTTATTCGATCGATATGAAAACACAAAAAATAGTTCACCTACGACCCTGTTCACCATTTATATAAATATGCGATCGATATTTTTTTGCGATGACCATGTACCGTATGTTCAGGGTGGCATATCTCCCAGAAGCTTCCTACTTCGCAACCTAGACGATGAATTTGATAGCACCAAGCTAATGGCTATCTTGCAAATTTGGTCTGGCTGGTCCCAATATGCGATAGATTGAAATTGACCCTGGTTGGCCTACAGTCCAACTGTGACAAGACCAAAGACATCGTATAAGAGATTACTTTGATTGAGCCATATCTATAACTATCGGCATTCAATGATGATCTTCTTCTTCTTCAAGTGTCTCTCCATTACTGGAGGTTGGCTGTCAGGTTAGAGAACTTTTCTCTGTCCAGCGCCAAGCAAACGCTGGCAATACTTGTCGATTTTCTGATGTTATGCAACCACATTTTTAACATTGAAAATGTTTTTTCGATCGCTTCAGTAAGGTAAGCTAATTTCAGCCAGAGTGAGACATCGCCCTGGTCCCATAAGTTTTGGGTCTACGTGAATGTGATATATGTCGTCTTGGCAAGGGCTACAATATGGTAAAAAAAAAGTCAAAAACTTTTTTCGAAAATCGCATAAATATAGAAAAATGACACACTTTTTCGGGGTCTTTTCTCACTAAATCGACAATTTCTCAAAAACGAAAAGCGATATCGAAAAAATGAAAAAAAACCCCTAGAGATATAGAGTTGGGCTACATTTAGAAAATATTATATGTCCCTACCTGTTACGGTTTATGTAGCGAAATGTCGGGATACTGTGGGCGACACGCGCGGCGCGGAATAATGGTTATATTTATACGTATAGTACGATTGAAGTTTGTAAATTATTGTATATTTCAAAACTAAAAAATATTTAGATATATTTCTGGCGATTTGTTATTTACTAAAAGACAATGCGCAACTTTTCCCTTGACGGGTTGGCCCAATTTTTTTAAAAGAAAAAACATTTACTACGCACTTGGTACCTCACATGTTTCTGTAGACAAACAGCTGTTTTTTGTAAAATATTGTTTATTTATTGCTTGTCTTTGATTGTAATGAATAATTTTTCAAAAAGTTTTTAATTTTGTGATTTGTCAAATCGTAGATTTTTTTTTCATTTGACAGCTCGAATCTGACAGCTGGAGCTGATGGCCGGTATACATTTTGATTAGTGTTTAGTGCGAGTGGCTCGTTTAGTGTTTAGTGTTTAGCAAAAAACACGTTCGGACAGTCTCTGTTTAGTGTTAAGTGTTTAGTGCGAGTGAAGTACAGTGTTTAGAAGCGCGTTCTATTTTTTCTGCGAGTAGCTCCTCCCGCGCGTCCCGCACGTCCCGCCTTCACCCCTCACTTGCAGCTAAACACGCACTAAGCACGTCTGGACAGGACTGTTTAGTGTTTAGTTTATATCAACAAAGCCTGTACTAAACAGCGTATGCTAAACAGTATGGGACATCACCTACTAAACACTAAACACTAAACAGTGCACTAAACACTAAGCACTTTACTAATCAAAATGTATACCGGCCATGACTCACAGCTACAGAACAGAAACTTCGGTTCGGTTACCACAGGCTATAATAAATCAATAGCATAGATACATTTTTATTTTACTTTTGTTGTAATATTAATTTTTCATTTGTTGTATTTTATTAATTTGTGATTGTTTAGCTTTGTTTTGTGTAGTTTTTCTAAGTATTTTATCTTGGGCGTGTCCGTGTGCACTGGTAGGCCCTGCCAGAATACCAGCGTTGCCCCGCAAGGCAACACTATGCTGAGGCAGGGACCTTTTTGACCCAAGGGCCACAAATGTTTTTTTTTCTTTTATTGTTCTGCGCTATCTGTGTACCGACTTACTTTATCATCACTGTTTTGTTACTTTTTGTATTGTGTGGTCTTTGGTTAAAATAAATACTTTCTCTCTTTCTCTCTCTCTCTTATGATGTTGGTAATCTACTCCTGCGAGGTTGTTGGTGGTTTACAAATAACCCTGTGTAATACAAAGATATTAGAATTTTTAAAAAGAGGTAGATGGGTTATTTGCGCCTTCACAATGGCATCTGAAAAGCAAACCTGAGCGCAGTCTCGCCAAAGCTATGACATTTGTAGTTGCTCCCGAGAAACTTAATAAAATGCCGTTCTGTGTTATGTGAAACTGTAAAAATTACACAAATAAGTTTCCAAAAAATCTAAGGATCACATTTCATGCGCGTGTTTTATATTTAAATTGATTTTCGTTCACATTTGTAAATTAGAAATACAAAATGTCAGTAAATATTATCCTAAAAATGTCTGTCATAGATTATAAATGTACAGAACGGAACAATGCTACGACAGTGCTCAAGCATTCGCTCCCATTTACCAAGAGAAGAATAATTTATAAATAAAAATTAAATTAAATTAATTATTAAAAAAATATTTTAAGTAGGTAAATAAAATAAATTATAAATAAAAGGCAAAAAAATTAACTGTATGCTAAGATTATAGTATGTATTTGAGGGTAATTAGATGTAAACCTCTACACTACAGGTCGCATTTCTCAATCGATACTCATGAAATTTATGCTTAATGCTTATAGACTAGTAGTTCATATTAAAAATTTCAAGTTCAACGGAATTTTTGAGCCATTTTGGCAACATGACTTTTCCGAAGTAAAAAGCCTGCTGAATTCGGTTCTGAATGTTGCCAAGCCCAATTTTGGCTCCTTTGCCCAAAGTTCAAGATGGCAGCCAAAATGGAGCCTTATCTTATTAAAACTCGATTCTGGTCATGTGAGGTTGAAACGGTAAAGGAAGCCGTTTTTTAGAATTATCTACTTGTCTATTAGTTGGCGTGCCGGTTTACTCGTTTTAAAATTGCTATCTAATTGTTACCTAGTCCCAAACTAACAAATCTTGTAATATGGGTGCTTTTACTACCTATACAATATGTTTAGTTAACGATCTCATTAAGGGCAGATAATATGCTAAATTTTATTAACTAAAAAATCCTCTACACGTGGGTCTATCCCCTCTCCTGTTGGAATGACCGGCATTATAAATTTGAATTTTTATTTTAGATGGCCCTGCGGAAAAACCTTAAATTCTCCGGATTTAAAATTCCTACACTACAGTTAATAAAAAAATACTATTCGAAACCTAAATAATATCACCTATTGAATCAATTATAAAAAACATGTGTAAACTTTCAGCTTTAATATGTAATAAAAATACATAAAGGATTCATTATTTTATTCAGACATCATCATTGTAGTACGCAACTCATAGGCATCAAACTCTATCTAAATGTCTCTTCTGTGAACCATTTAACGATATTCTATGATTAGTAGTGACATTCGGTTGGGGACAATTTTTGAAGTTGCATGGTACTAAAATCATTGGTATAATAGTACTAACTCTACACTACAGGTCGCATTTATCAACCGATTCTCGTGAAATTTTGTAAGCAAGTTTTAAAATGATGTAAAATTTTTTTGTCAAGCCAGTTTTTTTTAAATTTTTCAAAATGGCGGAGATATGTTAAAAAACAGATTTCAGTCCGGCTTTCCAGCGGTCTGTTCTCCTCTACAGGTCGCATTTCTCAACCGATTTTCGCGAAATTTTGTAAGCTGGTTTGAAAATAATAATTAATTTTTTGTCACGCCAGTTTCTTGAAATTGTTCTCATTGGTTTGAAAAAATTCCCGTCAAAAATCAAAAATTATGGTTAGGTACCACTATGCCAGCCTCAGCTTCAAACCCATTTAAGCTAACACTCCGCTGGATTCAGCCAGCTACATCAGATACGTAGTGACATAATTATAATATAGTTTTGTTAACCTATCTTTAACCGACTTCAAAAAAAGGAGGAGGTTCTCAGTACGGTTGGATTTTTTTTATGTTTGTTACAGTCAGTGGCACGAATCATGAAAAATTTTCAACGGAGTGGGGATAAGTTCGCGCATGTGCTCTTGTGAGCGACCAATAGCGCGCGCCCCTCACCCGCCGTCCGCGCCCCTCACCGCAACGCATACCCAAAATACGCGTTCCGCGCAATCCCCACCCGATTTCATGGTTCGTGCCACTGACTGTACCTCAAACATAACTATGTCGATTGTAAACAGATTTTAGAAATTTTGTTTGTAAGCATATAGTCTCAATAATTGGTCCCATTGTCATAAGGTCAGGATCTGATGATGGGATCTTGGAGAAATTAAGGGAACTCTTCAAATATAATAGGCATACCTATAGCGATTTCGGTATTTTTTAAGTAACTATCGTGAATTTGCATTTGGAAAGTACCATTTTGTTGTAGTGGAACTGATGATGAAGACCATAGATGATAATTATATAGATCGGACTAACTTACCTAGTGACGTCCGATCCCCAATTATGTGAAGTAATCTCGTCCTCATAATTTGTAAATATGTAGTCTGTATCTGGCACTACTACGCTATCCACAATCTTCAAAGCCGTAAAAAAATAAAAACAATCTATGGTATACTCTATGGTTCTTATTTGCCGCGCTCCGCCTGTCACTACCTGTCAATGTCATTATTTCAAAGCATTATAAACATTTAAACACAACTTTCAATCCAAGGGTATACTGATGAAATTAAAAAAGAATCATGGGTAGGGTTGGGACTAGTATGAGGACGAGATTACTTCACATAATTGGGGATCGGACGTCACTAGGTAAGTTAGTCCGATCTATATAATTATGTTCCGTAATCTCGTCCTCATAATTTGTAAATATGTAGATGTTCAAAGAAGAAAGTTGTGTTAATGAACAATCATTTATTGGAAGAATTAATATACATATATTAATTTTTATATTTATGACAAATATAGAAAAAATATACTTGTATTTATTAAAGTAATTGTGCAAATTTATTCATATTTATATGAAATCATATTAATCATTATTGGTTACAGAGCACACAGCTTGGGCAAAAACATTGGGATCGGTAACAATAGGCCTTTTATAAAAGCGGGCAAACACGGAGGAGCTTGTTGTCCAACCTGCTGCCTTTCTTATGACCTCAATGTTTACACCAACCTCAGCAGCTTTTGAAGTTGATGCATGCCTTGTGCTATGTGCTGTGAACTTGTTAACATTTATACCACTATTAGACATTATTTCCTTAATCCATCTACTCATTGTTGAGCTAGATGCAGCATGGTGAGGTTTCCTTAAAGTTAAAATTAATCGCTTGCACCCTTGTCTCATCAAATCAGTCTTATCTAAGTAAAACAACAGAGTTGTTGCAGGACATATTTTGACATTTTCTCTAAAAAACGGTAATATCAAATTTGGTTGAGCCCTACCAGGGGCTGAAGTTTTTATTGTGGCCGGAATTCTAATGTTAATATTATCATCATTTATACAAATATCAGTAACACATATAAGAGACAATGTTTGGACCCTATGTGCGGTGACAAGAGCTAAAAGGGTTACTAATTTTTTAGTTAAAATATCTAGGCTAAGATTATCATTAGGATATAAATTGGATAAATAATTTAAAACAATGTTTGGGTCCCATACCTCTTCATACTTAGGAGTCTTGGGTCTCAATTTAAATATACCCCTAAAAAAATCTTACTATTCTTTCGTCTGTTCCTAATTGGGGTCCTAGGATTAGAGAAATTGCTGATCTAATGGAATTAAGTGAGCTGTATGACAAACCTTCTTGAAATTTCTGTGTTAAAAAAGATATTACCATGGGTACTGAGCCTGAGAGGGGGTCTACCTCATGGTCTCTGCAGAACAGGATCCACTGGTTTAGAGCATACTGGTACTGTTTCTTTGTGCCAGTAGATAGTGAAGCAAGTATTATATCCATCGAGGAAGATGGTATGCCTTTTCTTATAAATGCTTCCCTGATAATTTGGCTGCAATCAGGGAGAGACTCTTGTGTAGAGGATGTGGATGCCTGGAAGGAGACAAAAGTAAGTCACAACGGGGTTCAAGAATTATCTTTTCCGATATGACCATGGAGTTGAAAAGTGGGTACCAAGGTTGTGCAGGCCACATTGGCACAACTACAATGCCCTCTGCTTTTTCTTTCTTAATCTTTTGTAAAACTCGGGGTATGAGTACGAAGGGAAAGGGAAAGGCGTAAAAGAATATTTCATTCCACTTAAGAGTAAAAGCATCTACCGAGTATGCATCAGGGTCTGGTAGCCAAGTAACATAGTTTTCACACTTAGCATTAAATCTACTAGAAAATATGTCAATGACAGGAATGCCAAGACTACTAGTTATAGTATTGAAGGCTGTATCACACAACTCCCATTCAATTTCAGACTTTGAACGCCTAGATTCTTCATCTGCGATACAATTATCTTTAGAACTTATGTAAGATGCGAACACCCATAGGTGTCTATCTTCACACCACTGCCATAGCTCTTTTGCTAAGTTATTCAAATGTGGGAACCTTGTGCCTCCCATCCGGTTAATGTAGGCAATGGCAGTTGTGTTATCTATTCTTAACAAAATTTCACAGTGTTCCAAATCAGATGCAAATGTTTTGAGACCTATAAATGCAGCTAAAAGCTCTAGATAATTAATATGAAAATGTTTTTCATTCTCTGTCCAGTGTCCATGGCTTCTAATGTCATTACAAACAAGACCCCAACCTGTGCGCGAAGCATCAGAAAAAATCTGTAAATTAAAGTCATATGATTTTATTTTACTGAAACTAGTTTTAATATTAGATAGCCACCATTCTAAATCAAGTAGAATTTCCTTTGTAAAATAGAGAGAGCCTTCATAGTTATCATTACTATTTCTCAGGGCTAATGTTTTTTGTCTCTCCATAGCTTTTGTGTAAAGCCAGCTATATTCTAAGGCTGGGCATGCAGCTACTAGTTGACCTAAAATTTGAGCAAAGTCTATGATTTTACAACTTGTTTTATTATGAAGTTTTTGGATGGATTTAGTAATAGATACTTTCTTTTTCTCAGGAAGTGAAATGGAGAACTGGACAGAGTCTAATACAAACCCTAGATATTGACACACTTGTTTGGGTGTGAAGTAACTTGTATCTGTATTTATTAAAAACCCTAAACTTTCTAGAAACTGCTTAGTAATAGTCACATTTTGTAAGCAATCTTGGTATGAATCAGCTAGACATAATACATCATCTAAGTATATTACAGACAACAAACCTAATGACCGTAAGTGAAAAATTACTGGTTTCATGATCTTAGTAAAGACATAAGGTGCCGTACAAAGTCCAAAAGGAAGGCATGTGAATTCATACAAAACACCTTGAAATAGGAATCGGAGATATTTCCTGTCAGATTGTCTTACTGAAAGTAAATAATAGGCATTTTTCAAGTCAATTGTCGCCATGAAACATCCTGGTGTCATTAGTTTTGTTGCTGTTCTTATGTCCTCAAGTTTAAAATGAACTGTGTCAATGAATTTATTAAGTTTTTTAAGATTTAATATAAATCTCCAAGTCCCGTCTGGCTTAGGATGTAAAAATATACTAGATAAGAACTGTCCCTCTACAGGTGAGCATGATTGAATGGCACCAAGTTGCAATAATTTGGTAATCTCAGAGGATATGAGATTATTTTCTTTCTGATTAAAAGTGTCATTTTTAGGAAAACTAGACTGAATTGGGACTTGAGCAAACGGTATTGAATATCCATTAATCCACCTATGTATAGTTGGATTGGTAGTGATGGTATCCCAGTGTTGGGAAAAAAGTTTTAATCTGCCGGTTTGTACCTGGTCTAGCGGCGGCGGTGGTTCTGTCGACGAGGTGGGTGCGCCTTCGGTGGGGAACGCCTGGAACGACTCGCTGTGGACCCCTTCTGTGTGGAATTGTGTTGCCTCTGTTTCGGAACTGGCCCACTCCGACGTGGCACCTGCATTCGAGGTGGGCCCCGGAAGTTTAAATTGTTGTTAGTTGGTTTGGTTGGTTGTTTTGCTTGGGTATTTTTCATTTCTTGGGCTGATTTCTTTACTGCCTTACAGGCACTGACTTGTTCCTGAAGTTTGTCTCCAAATAAATATTCCGATATAGGAGTTTTCTCTAACATCTCCTTCACTTCCTTGTTGAGGCCTGGTAAAATGAGGTTTCTTCGGGTTGATGATAGTTCATGGTAGAGTGCACATAGCAACCTTGCAGCGTCACTGAGGTATTCAATATGTTGTACTTTTGATTTTTCTAAAATAACTTCATTCAATACTTTTCCAGCAGCGGAAATTCCAGCCGCCAATGTTTTTTGTTGCTCAAGTATCCTTTTATCTCTTTTCACAGAGCTCTCATTCAGTGCAGCTACAACTTCTACATTCAGCATAGGTGGGACCAGTAGTCCACAGTTCTTTGGTACGTCATGTTTTTTTATTATGTCCAACTTTGTTTCGTTGTTAAGGCCATTTTGCAATATTGCTAGCCAACGCTTAGCCAAGCTATCATGTAAATCCACAGCATTACTAACACCGGGGGTCCCTTCTTGCCCTAAGAGTCCTTCAATCTCTGCCGGTATCTCAATCATCGGGGTTTTTGATGGTTGTTCATCTGTATTCTGCCCCCCTGTTTTTTCTTGTATTGGTAGCGAAGGCTGTGGCAAAGGCTGGGTCGAAGGGACGTCTTCAAGCTGCTGCATAAGTGAATGTGAAGGCCGTGGTGTCGGCGAACGTGAACGCTGCGGTGTAGGTGAATGAACAGATTGTAACTTAGGTGAACGCGAAGACCATCGTGGGGATGAACATGAAGACCGTGGGGTCCGTGAGTGCGAGGATGTTGTTGGTCGGGATCGCCTTCGGTGTGGGGAGCGACTTTTGGTTCTCGACCGGCTCCGACTCCGACCCTTACGTCTCGCATAGTAGTCATCTACAAGGTAATAACTTAATTAGGATCTTGAGATTAGGTACACTGACTTACAATCCGTGGCTAACCTCTCGTGAAAGCTCTAGGAATGCAGGTATATTGAGGTCCACGCCATGACGACAAAAAAATTTACCGCATACCCGCGTACCACCGGCTAACCTCTCGTGAAAGCTCTTTATGTGGTTTGCGATTAGGGACACTATAATGTTCTCATTGGTTAACCTCTCGTGAAAACTCTAGAGACATAAGTGTGTACGAACATAGAATCTGTCAAAGATTATTTTTTGGATAAAAAACTTACCGGCGTCACCGGCGTGGTCGTGACGATTTCCTTTAGAAAAACGTTTCTCCAACTTGCGTAACCGTTCTTTTAACGTTCTGTAATCTTCCTTGTGTTTTTTACCCATTTTTCTTGCACAAATATTCAACAATACGGCTTTTTCCAAAAATTTTCTAAAATACGATGTGAACAGCGCAAAGCACAAAAAGACACAATGGCATTGACAGGTAGTGACAGGCGGAGCGCGGCAAATAAGAACCATAGAGTATACCATAGATTGTTTTTATTTTTTTACGGCTTTGAAGATTGTGGATAGCGTAGTAGTGCCAGATACAGACTACATATTTACAAATTATGAGGACGAGATTACGGAACATAATTGGAACTATTCAATACTTAGCATTTCATTTCTGCGATATGATTAATTTAAGATGGTTGCTAGGCTATTAATGTTGGTCAAAATCATATGTTGAAGGGGAGCTGATAGTGAAGTACCAAGAGAACTCCTAATCGGGAAAAGCAGTATTTTGTAAAAGGTGATAAGCCATCGACATAAGGCTATTGCAACTTAGATAATATCGTCCCTAAATATGCCATCTCTTAATAAAGTAAAAAAACATTACACCGATTAGGTACTCTGGTCGGTCGTTGTTGTACCGATTTCAATGGTTGTTTTTTGTTCAATTGGTTTCAATTTGGTCCCATATACAGGTTATTTGTAAAACACCAACAACCTCGCAGGAGAAAATTACCAACATCATAAACAACAACATTTAATGTTATACGACTTTTGAAAATTCGTTAAATTTTACTTTCATACAAAAAAATATCATTTTAATTTACCGTTCGTATGTTCATAACTCTAAGCGCGGCACGCAGAGCGCCTAGAGGTAAGTCCAGATATGTATCATTTTCCCGATCCGATCACCGATCTGTATCAGCGTATCACGTATCAAGCCCCGTATCAAGTTGTGGACGCCTCGATTTGCTCCGTGTCTGTATCTGTATCCCCTTTGATGATTGGACAAAAACCGCGACACGGCATGGGACGGGCCGTATCATAACGGCGTATCGAGATCGCGTATCATGATACGCGTATCATCACCCGTCCACATATGCGATCCTGATACGCGTCGGCGATACGGATACGGTGATCGGATATCGGGCAAATGATACCTACATATCTGGACACGGCTTAGTGCGCGCGACGCGTCGAGCGCTCGTTTCTACTGATTTTCGTTCGACAGCTTATACATTTGAGTTGATTTGTCGAACGAAAATCAGTAGAAACGAGCAGTAAAAACGAGCCGAGCGATTCAACCTATTTTTGAATCGATTCAAAAATAGGGTCCGTGCACGCGCCGCCTCCATCCATAGACGTAAAATTTCTCGAACAGTACAATAAAAACTTGAAAAATTATTTTTGGTGAATGTAGCATGTCATGTAGCATTCGCGATACGCCAACACGTGATACCTCCCATTAGTATTCTAATTTTAGGTTTTTAAAAGTCGGTGTTTTTTAGACATTTTATTGCTTAGAAATAAATTTCACGGTGAAGGTAGACCCTATAATATGGATTCTAAAATATAACGTACAGTCAAAAAACTAGAAAAATACGAAAGTACTTAGATGAAATTAAAATACTGTTGGCAGGTATCGCGTGTTGACGGACCGCACAGCCACTGGACAAAACCAGTAAGAGAGGACTTGAGCCGTATCTATAACTAGCTATCCAGCGTTCGATGATGATCTTCTTCTTCTTCAAGTGTCTCTCCATTACTGGAGGTCGGTCGTCAGCTTAGAGAACTTCTTTCTGTCCAGCGCCTAGCAAACGCTGGCAATACTTGTCGATTCTCTAATGTTATGCAATCACATCTTTTTCCTTCTTCCAGCGCGTTGATGATCGTTCGATCTGATCATACTCGATATAACTGCCGATCAGCAGTTTTTACGTGATTACGCGTGTCGCTCACAAATCGGGCAGCCTCGTGCGAGGCCCACCCGCACGCGGCAAACGTCCTGCCTCGCGAGGCAGCGTGCTTGCTGAGGACCCGCCTAATCACGTAAAAACGGCTGATTGGATTTTGATAAAATTAATACATAGAATAGGTACTTTAAAGTATTTTCTCGAATGTCCACGTGGACTAGGTCGAGGGCGGAAACTAGTATTTATATATAAGTTTTCTTGGAGAATATTTTATTAGAAAGCTTTCTTTTTTATTCCACGCAATTAATATGCCAATCATCATCGATCATTATTAAACATTTTGAAATAAAAAGATACATACATACATACATACACTCACGCCTGTTTCCCATGGGGGTAGGCAGAGACTATGGATCGCCACCTGCTACGATCCTTGCACACTTCTTTCGCTTCATTCATATCCATCAATCTTTTCATACATGCCCTGCGGTTTTTGTCACTGCGTACACCAGCCTTTTTTATAATAACCTCTATTTGGTCCGCGTAGGTTTTTCTGGGACGCCCTCGTGCAATCGTTCCTTCCACATTCGCACAGTATATCTCTTTCGTGATTCGCCTTTCATTCATCCTCTCTAAGTGACCAAACCACTGGAGCATTCCTTTCTCAATTCTTGTCACTATATCATCTTTCAGACCACACCTTTTGCGAATCACCTCATTGCTCACTCTATCACTCAGTTTTACTCCGCATATTTTCCTCAACGATCGCATCTCTACCGCATTTATTCTGCTTTCATTCTTCTTCTGCCATACCCAAGATTCACTTCCATACATCAGTGTCGGTACCAGCACTCCGTTATGAATAGCCATTCGCGCCTTTGCAGAAACGGTTTGGCTACTCATAACCGAGTGTATAGCACCACTCACCGAATTTCCTTTCTTCACTCGTCTTTCTATGTCTTCCTCACTCTTTCCGTCCCTTGTGAACAAACTCCCCAAGTATACAAACTCACGGACTTGTTCCACTTTTTCGCCACCTAACATTACCGTACAGTCAGTCATTTCTTCATCTCTCTCAAACACCATCACTTTAGTCTTAGTTACATTCACTTTCATCCCTTTTCTCACAAAATCTTCATTCATAACCGACATCATTTCCTGCAACTCTTGCGCAGAAGACGCAAGTATAACTTGGTCGTCAGCGTAGAGGAGGCACTTGATTTGAGTCCCATTCATCACAACCCCACAGTCACGTTCTTTCAGACCTTTCATACAACTGTCCAAAAACAGATTAAAGAGCCATGGTGACGCAACACATCCCTGTCTGACACCCCTAGAGATGCCAAACCAATCAGTGTATACGCCGTCAATCCTGACGCATGCACGGGAATCCTCATAGAGAGATTTCAGTGCATGAATCAGTCTGCTCTCCAATCCGTATTCGGACAACACCTTCCATAGCTCATTCCTGTCAACTCGATCGTAGGCCTTCTCCAGGTCCACAAAGGCACAGTAAACCTTTTTGTGCTTAGCCAGGTGTTAATAATATATAAAAAGATCATTTAATAAATTAAAATGTCATTCAGATCAAAGACGGTATTTAAATTTATGCGACATAAAGGTTATTTTTAATTGCTCGAGCTATTAAAAAATTCCGTCATTAGGTTATTATTATTGTCTATCATACCAGACAGCTGCTCCTTTGTAGTTAAATAAGTAGTTTTTATCATAAATGATCTTCAGTCGAAATAAAACTAGAGCTTTCAAAGTTAACTTTCTTAGTTGCAGAAAATATTGATAAAAATAATTATGTAAGTTACCGAGTTTACTTTACTATGCCACTATTACCAGTCATCTGAAACTTTTTAGTCGCAAATAATTGCAAAGTTCTGCATTTTTTGATAATGTTAGGTTAAATAAGTACCAAAACAAAAGTGTAAAACAAACTTGTCTACGCTGACCAATTTTTTTTACATTGTCACACAGCGCCATCTAGCCGCAAACTAAGCAAAGCTTGTAATAGGTGCTTTACCTATATTCTTTTTAAATTTAATCCAGTCATCTGAAACTGTTTAAGTCGCAAATAATTGCAAAGTTCTGCATTTTTTGATAATGTTAGGTCAAATAAGTACCAAAAGTGTAAAACAAACTTGTCTACGCTGACCAATTTTTTTTACATTGTCACACAGCGCCGTCTAGCCACAAACTAAGCAAAGCTTGTAATATGGGTGCTTTACCTATATTCTTTTTAAATATACATATACTTATTATACATAGTAACACCCAGACCTGTCACAGAAATTAAAATTCAACATTTCAATTTCTGCCCGACCGGGAATCCAACCAGGGACCTCTTGAATGTGTGGTAGGCGGCATGTTGGCCACTGCACCACTCAGGTCGTCACTCACTATATCTCTAATAGAATTATTAAATAAAGCTATTGATCAACAGATTTTTTAACAGGGTTACTGCAGATCCTTTATCCCTTAGACACATGAAGATCACCCGATTTTTCTTGAGGACTGTCGGCGCCTGGCCGAGTGAGTCAAACTCTGGTTGGAGTTATTGGTATCTTCGTTACCTATTAGTCGAAACCAGCTTAATTTTATTGGGAGAATTCCTATTTATAAACGCGAAATTTCATTCACTTTCATTATTTAATCTCGGCGATAAGATATTGAACGTTATTCTTACAATTTTGGAATTGGTAAGTTTCCGTACTACCTACCTACTGAGCAAATTGATTGTATCGACTTTAAATCCACCAACTGTTTGAGCAAAAACTAATATTCATAGGTATTTTTAAATAAGAATAAAATACCTGAATTTACGTAATATTCATAGGTATTTCCTCACATTAATGAAATAACGCTGCTTGCAGCGAAAAGGTAAAAATTAAAAAAATATTAAAAACACGACTGCCCTGCCAAAACGAACTAAAAAGTTAAACAACAAAGTGTCATTGCAGTCGGGGGACCTTATTATGGAACAATTTTTGATCAAAGAGGTCCCCCGACTGCAATGACACCTTGTTGTTTAACTTTTTAGTTCGTTTTTGGGAGGGCAGTCGTGTTATTAATATTTTTTTTTATTTATTTATTTTTATTTCACACATTTTAGTGACACATTATATAGTTTTGGAATGTGCTCATCAAGGCCTTTCATTTGATGTCCATATTGTAAGAAAAGAAGAAAAAAAATGTTTTTTACATTTCACAATGGCGTCGTAGAGACGCCATATTGATTTTTTCAAAAAAAAAAATAGCCCGTGTCAATCGGGATGCTGTAAGGATTCTAACGATACCCCATCCAAATCAGTACAGGCATTTAGAAGTTATGGTGGAATAAAGAAACTCACATACCCACAAACATACATGAACCCGGAACACATATACACTCTTTTTGCTTTGGGCAGTTGTGTAAAAAATACTAGAAAATTTCATTTATTCTTCTAGAGACTCGGTAGCTTAATTGGTCAGCGCATTGGGCCAGAATCTCAAGGGGTGGGTTCAAGTCCCGTCTGAGGTGATAGTTCTATATGGGTGACTCGATGTTTTCTAGTATTTTTTCTTGGTATTTCTTTACACTGATGAAATCGATTTTATCTGGAGGAGCCCAAACTTGGTATTTTTGAAAATTATTTTTGGTTTTATTTAAAACAAGTGGGAGCACGAAATTTTCTAGTACTTTTTACGTTTCCGCTGTAAGCCAGCGTTATCTCATCAATGGGAAGAATTAACTTTGACATTCGAATGCGACACCTTTACATTACACATGCCAGATAATCGATTCAGATGAAATATCTATATAATTATTGAACTTTTCAGATTCACAATGCTATTTTTATATTAAGATTATTATAATTGAAAAATACTAGAAAAAATCGACTCACCCGTAGCAGGCTCAGATGGGATTCGAACCCGCACCCTTAGGATTCCGGCCCAATGCACTAACCAATTATTAAAAGTACTAGAAAATTTCGCCGCTCCCACTAGCGACTCGGTAGCATAATTGGTTAGTGCATTGGGCCAGAATCCTTAGGGTGCGGGTTAAAATCTTGTCTGAGCCTGCTACGGGTGAGTCGATTTTTACACGACTGCCCAAAGCAAAAAGAGTGTTATGTGTTCAGGGTTCATGTATGTTTGTGGGTATGTGAGTTTCTTTATTCCACCATAACTTCTAAATGCCTGAACTGATTTGGATAAATGGGGTATCGTTAGAATCCTTACAGCATTCCGAGTGACACTGGCTATATTTTTTTTAGAAAAAATCAATATGGCGACTGTACGACGCCATTTTCAAATGTGAAAAAAAAAATTTTTTCTTCTATTATTACAATATGGGCATCAAATGAAAGGCCTTGATGAGCACATTCCAAAACTATATAATATGTCACTAAAATGTGTGAAATAAAATTAAATAAATTTAAAAAATATTAAAAACACGACTGCCCTGCCAAAAACGAACTAAAAAGTTAAACAACAAGTGTCATTGCAGTCGGGGGACTTCTTTGATCAAAAATTGTTCCATAATAAGGTCCCCCGACTGCAATGACACTTGTTGTTTAACTTTTTAGTTCGTTTTTGGCAGGGCAGTCGTGTTTTTAATATTTTTTAAATTTATTTAATTTTTTCTAGTATTTGTTCAATTATATTAATAATCCTAATTTAAAAATAGCATTGTGAATGCCTAAAATCTAGAAAGTTCAATAATTATATAGCTATTTCATCTTAATCGATTGTCTGGCATGTGTAAATGTGTTGCATTCAAATGTCAAAGTTAATTCTTTACCTTGATGAGATAACGCTGGCTTACAGCGGAAACGTAAAAGTTACTAGAAAATTTCGCAGCTGCCACTAGCGACTCGGTAGATAATTGGTTAGTGCATTGGGCCGGAATCCTAAGGGTACGGGTTCGAATCCCGTCTGAGCCTGCTATGGGTGAGTCGATTTTTTTTTTCTTGTATTTTTTCAATCATATGAATAATCTTAATATAAAAATTGCATTGTGAAAGCCTATAATCTAAAAAGATCAATAACTATATAGCTATTTCATCATAATCGATTGTCTGGCATCTGTAAAGGTATTGCATTCGAATGTCGAAGTTAATTCTTCACATTAATGTAACGCTGGCTTACAGCGGAAACGTAAAAATTACTAGAAAATTTCGCCGGTCCCACTAGCGACTCGGTAGCGTAATTCGTTAGTGCACTGGGCCGGAATCCTAAGGATGTGGGTTCGAATCCCGTCTGAGCCTGCTACGGGTGAGTTGATTTATTCTAGTATTTTTTCAATTATATTAATAATCTTATTATAAAAATAGCATTGTGAATTGTGAATGCCTAAAATCTAAAAAGTTCAATAATTAAAACAAGTACCTAGGTTAAATGTAATAATGCAATTATTTTTAGAATCGGCTCATAAAGCTTTTTAATTGGATACTACATAAGTACCTAAGCACGATAGCTTTTAGATAATTTTTTTCGTATATGTAAAAAAAATATGACTTCGTGTTACGATATAAGAAGAAGAAGAGTTATCTTATTTTAAGGGGGTTAAAAAAAACTGCGAAACCCATTCATTGTAGTTTGATGTCTGTTTGAAGTCTGCGGCACCTTTCTCGAGCGGTTTTCTACGGCGGAAGAACCACCTGTTTAGCCTGAGCCATATTGGGCTCGTACAGGGCTCGCAAGCTGACTACGGAATCCCAAGGATACGGGTTCGAGTCCCGTCTGAGGTGCTAAGGGCGAGTCGATTTTTTATATTAGCAATAAACAACAGTTACAAAATATTGAACATAACTTAATCTGAAGACACACAGAAAAATAAGTAGATGTGATGCAAAATATAACATACATCTGACAGACCATAACACGCCCCTGGACAAAAGCATTTTCAGTCATCTATATCTATTGGGTACGTATCAGAATGTCTAAAGATAGAATGTCTAATTTAAAAATGGCAAAGTTCAAAATGTCAAAAATTTGAATGTCTAACGATTAAAATGTCGAAAGTTTAAAATGTCAAACGGTCAGATAGTCCTAAATAAAAATGTCTAAGTTTAAATGATCAAAATTTAAAATGTCTAAAAGTCCAAATACCTAATGACGTATAGAATTTACTTTTGCCTTTCTTTCATTTAGGTACTCAATTAATTAGGTTAAATAATTGCGTGTTAACCTCCGTGCCTCCGCCGCACATCACCATAGCCGCGCCACTCCCTGATTCGGTAGCCGGTGCCAGTCACTGATTCAGTAGCAGGCGAACAAAATCTACCAATTGAGTTTAAAATAGATAAGATTTTTCTGGCGCTTCGCCGGCCGTTGCCGCGGCACGCTCGCTTCGCTCGCTCGGCTCGCGCGCTGGGTTCATGTCAACCTAACATGCTTGTCGCTACGCTCCCCGCACCTATGTCGTGACCTACGGTCTACGGTTTTTAAGTCCCAGTAGACTAGTTTAGGCTCATTTCCGGGAGCTAAAGTTGCAATAAAGCATTTCAGGCGAAGCCCAAAGACACCTCCACAGACTCAATTAACCTCAAAGAAGGCGATTCGTTCTAAGATCCAAATCAATTCAAATAAATCATTGTGAACTTAGACTTAATGACCATTGATATTTTAACTCGTCAAGTATTTGATACGTTTGATACTTTGAATTTTGGTATTTGAATTTATACATAATGATTTTAGACATTTTAAACCATTTGAATTTTGATTTTTGACATTTTGAACTTTGCCATTTTAAGTTTAGACATTTTAACTTTAGACATTCAGATACGTACCCATATCTATTCAATCGAAAATATTTCTCTGTAATTATACTTAGATATTATGTTTCAGTACCGACTTTGTTTACCTTTACTCAAAAGACACAGAATCATCATAGAAAACTTTATAACGAAATTTCATTTAATCCATTTCATACATAAGGGAGAATATAACAAAGAGGTTTGTTTCAAATTCTACCTTAAGGCGATTCCCTTACCGAAAGTGGCGCCCTCAGAGTTTTTATTTAATAATGTGTTGATAGAATAGGGTATTAATAAAACTTTTTGTGGAATTTTTGGGGTCCATAGTCTAGTATTTTAAAAGATATCAACACTTTTCCTCTTAGTCATTTGTAGAAGTAGATATAAAATCAAAAACTTTTAGCAGTGTTGCTATCTACTTCTAGCAGTCACTACGAGGAACTAGAGTGTATTTCATGACCGCGACAGACAAAACTGCGCATAACACGATCGCGACAGCTGGTTAGGGGGCGTCCATTAATCACGTGATGTTTTTTGGCCAATTTTTAACCCCCCCTCCCCACTGGTGTTGCATGGTGAGGTTTTACGTTAACCCCCCCCCCCCCCCCCCCCTCTAAATCACGTGTATTTTTTTGGTACTAATAATCTCAACATTTTTCTGTGCAAATATGTCGCGGTGGGCGTGGCAATTGTCCTGGTAACGGTGAGTCTACAATCACACGCAGTTTTTGGTTAAAAATCACGCGTTTAACGAAAAAAATTAATACACGTGATATCTCACTACACCCCCCCGTCCCCCCTTGTGATACTTCGTATCGTTAAAAAAAAAATAACGTAAAAATGTGTTCCCTCCTCCCCCTCAATATAAAAAAAAATTGGTACTGCGGAGGTAGAGAATATAAGAAAAATAAACACTAACTACCGTTTGTTGTACTGTCGGACTGTCCCGTCGCTTTTTTGAGTTGTCTAAGTAGCGTTATATCAGAGTAGGGTGCGCCGCAGTAGAGTTATGTCGCTATGACGATATGCGCAGTAGTCTTCTGTCGCAATCACGGTATCGGCAGTAACACGCTGTCGCGATCGTGTTATGCGCAGTTTTGTCTGTCGCGGTCATGAAATACACTCCCTATCGCGATAACTCCTAAAAATACTAGGCTGAGGTGTGGGCCCTAAAATTTCCACGAGAAGTTTTGTATTGAAGAAATAAGAAATATTTAATGATTAAACGAACTTACCTGTAAGTGAAGTTCTATCATAATTATACGAAGGATTCATCCGAAGATATTAGTATATTTACAAATGTAGTATCGCTTGCATGTATCACCACTTAGCACGTTATTTTAAAGCAATAACCTAAAAAACCTAAAAAGAGAAGGTTTTTGACTTAAAATTGACAGATATTTTGACATTTCCGGTCCGAGCTCTCCTCGTCACTACTAGACGCCAACCACTTCATTTAGTTTAAAGTCCAAATCTTATGATATTTCCTCATTTTCTTCAGTGGGTAGATAGTTATTGTAATTTACAATAATGAGAAGGGAGGGTGGGATTCTATACTAATATCTTCGGATGAATCCTTCGTATAATTATGATAGAACTTCACTTACAGGTAAGTTCGTTTAATCATTAATTATACTTCAGATTCATCCGAAGATATTAGTATATTTACAAATGTAGATGTTAAAAGCATTATAATAAGAAAATGAAATATCATTTCTTGCGTATTAGTATTTAAAAAAAGAAAAGAAAGTCATTTAACATAATTCAACGTTTGACATGATTACTACTAAAAACGGTACCTTCAGATGGTTGGTACAAAAAAAAAATATGCAAGGTTGGTTTGGAAAACTCAGTTTGATTTATCGATGATAATATATTTTAAGTGCAAGGTTGGTTTGGAAATCTCAGTTTGATTATTGATGATATTATGTTTTAATATTTTGCTATTATAGTGGAGTAATTAACCATCCCGCCGTGTTACCTGGAACATATATAATATCGTTTTTTGTTAGGGCTATAAAGGTATTGGCGTACGTCGAGTGTTAAAACTGGTTGGACACGAGTCTACTCCACTATCATTAAATGTTTTATTTCAGCAATCTATTATTTACAATACATATAGGAATTTAATTTCTTTCTAAATAAGAAGTGATTATGAACTGTTTATTATACTAAATATAAATGTGTATACTAATACAATCTTGATTTTTTTTTGTCTTGTTTGCATTCTTTTTGCAATAGGCAAGGTAATCAAAGTTAAATTTTTAAGATAAAAAAGTTGAAAAAAAAGAACGAAAGTGGAAAATATTTAAAGTTTTCCAATTTGAAAAAATATTTAAATAAAGTTTTAAGTAATATAATATATCCATTGTATTTGAATAATGGAGTCTACGCAAAGGCGTAGGTAGTTAAATTATTTACCAAACTTGAGATTAGTTCAATTTTGTCTATTCAATAATGAACGCAATATTATCTAATTCTGATATTTAAATTGTATATACACTTCTGTAAAGGAAAATGTGTTTATTCGGTCTATATTATTATTTGTTAAATAATCGAACCGTTACCAAACTCTGTTCTTCCTGATAGTATTAGTAGACAGCAGCTTCAATAATAACATAAATAATATACCTGTAAAATCATACCACCTTGATAATGTTGTGAAAACCAATTCATTTGTGCGTTTAATTTCCGTCCCTGAAATTGAAAGTTATAGGATGTGAATACTTTATATTAGAATAAAAGATACGAAGAAGTACCTTACATGTAAATAAGAGGTACCAAACTAAGGCTCAAAATTGTGACGATCAGGATGGCACAATCGTTATCACCTCTAGTTTAAGAAACTGGTGGAACAGAATTAAAATAGTAGGTAGCTTAGTGTCATAATAGTCTTTCTACAATACTAAACCAAAATAGCATTGTGAATGCTAAAATCTCAAATTATAAAATAAAATGTTTTTGGGCTAAAAATGCTAGAAATAGAAAAAAAGTCTACTTCATTTGATTTCTACTGCCTAATTCGACTTGCATTCGAATTTACTCACTCTCGATCTGAAAAAAAAAAAACAAAACAAAACTGGTGATTAGTTTTTGATATTTTAATGAATTGAATAATTTCTGTTTAGCATCAGAACAATAACATCTAGAATACTTAACACCCCGCACTGAATGCAATTAGAAAAATGGCAATGAAAATATCATAAGCTGTCTGTTCTAGATAATTGATATGCAATTATTATTTTACAATTTGTGATTCCTGATATGATCACTAGTGTCCCCTAGTCTACCCCATTGTTTAAAGGCACAAAAGAAACGTCTCTAATTCGGTGTAAGTATCGATGATATTCAACTAAGTAAAGTAATATGATGACATACCGGTATCTACCAGTTTAATCAATTCATAAAAAAAAGGTAATAAAATAAGTGTTTTTTGCAGTTATGTGAACGTTTGTCTTGTGAAGACCATAATTGCCATTACATTTGTAATAGAATGGAAAGTTGCGACGGTAGCTGTATATATAAAAAAAAATTGAATATAAAAAGGATGAACTTCAATTAAAAAAAAAATATAGGTTTTGAGACCCTTATAGTAAATATCGTCCAAAAACAGTTGTTTAAAAAACATCATAGCCAGGCAGCGGCGGTAGTTTTGTAATAAAAATGTGGGCACTACAATGCCCAAAGGTTACGATTTTAAATTCGTGTATTTCTATCACTTTCCTTATCAAAATTAAAACCTTATAGGTGATGGGATCTCCAGACTGTGTTTTTTTTTTTAAACAATAAGCGTTTTTTAATTGTGATATTATTATTTTTAGGTGCTTATAGTTTTACTTAAGTGCGAATTTTTTTTTTTTTCTAAAAGCTAAGTTAAATTTTAAACAGTTATTAACTAAATCTGATATGAAAACCTGTTTTTTTTTTGAACAGAGATCACTTTCTATTGAATCTTCAACAAAATGTAACAAAACTATTATTCATATGTAATATAATATAACTGTTATGCATTCTGCCCGAATTTAAGTCATATTAATGGTAAACTATAATATATCTCTGGAGATGTTACAAAAGTGAATCATTAAAGAGATAACACTCATATAGTCTGCCAAAGAAAAAAAAAAAAAAATGAAATCATAATCTAGGTGCCCTGCTAGCCGGCTAAATGGTACTTCCATACATAGAAGATTACCGGCGCCAGCGATTGAGTGGACCTTTGCATCTGTAGTTGGCGACCACTGCCTGTATTCGCTGAATACAGACAAATGCCACACCAGCATGCACCCTCATGAATACATTATCCTAATGAGTGTCCTTACCCCACGTACGATGATCGAAGGCAAACATCGATGAATGCATCATCGGCAACCATTTGGATGGGCCGTAACGCCCGTCTGCGAGTCTGCTATGTGTAAATCGGCTTCCTGACGAAACAAATCGCTGATGGGGCCTCCTCGCCGTGCCCCACTGTTTGTTTGCCGTCGGAAATGAAGCATGTGGTGATGTGGCACACCTACCTACGTCTTTTGTTTGTCGTTTTTAAGGCAAATAAATATATAAATCAATTTTAAAAATGTTTTATTGAGTACTGCACCCGATTTACTTACAGTTTTTTCCATCGTTCACATCAGGCCTGTGGCCAATGGATCATTCATATTCGACTGAACTGTCGGTGGTCTTTTAAGCAAACAGCCTTAGCTACACTATAGTTGACCGTGTACAGTATAACCGAACGTCGTAATGCCCCACATAATGTAAAAAATGTGAAATACTGTCACACAAAAGGTGTATATAGTTTTGTATTGGAAAGCTGCCTTAAACCACAGATTACATAATACTATACATAAAACATAACTGGTACTTGTAGCTTGTAAATTGTAACTTGTATATTTTTTCACATCAGAAACATTATTTTGTACAAATTCACACAAATTAAATTTGAAAAGTAATAGAGATAATTTTGTACAAGGGCATAGCTAGTAGAACCATACTAAATAGTTAGTGATTAACAAGTTTCTCAACATGTTAGGTCTACCCGCCTGAAATACAAGGTTTCCTAGTTTAGGCAAATGTTTTTTTTTTTTTTTTTACTATGTAATATAATATAATAATATAATGATCAACAAACATTATGGATAAATATGAATAAAATGTATGGATTCTGTTATTTCATTTTTCATTGAAATTTCTATCAGCATGCCAGCAGTTAGCTATTTCAGCGGCTAAGCTATTTCACATAAAAGGTTTGAAGTATCAGGTATTAGCTAGTTGCTGTATAACTCAATATTTGGTTCCATTAAGTTCTTAAGTTTTAGCATTTATAGCTAGTTCTGTCAGTTTTAAACTATCTTAGTACCGATGGTACTCTATTACACCGTTGGTGTTAACTCAACTCAACACTAAAAATATCATGATAACATGATATCAAAACTCATACCTGATGAGCAACGCTGTTGTCAGGGCTGCTGTTGCAGCTCCTGCACGGCGGTCGCCTGCCTGGAAGGTGGATGGCGGTGGATCCAGCGGACGGCGGAGTCACCCGATCGGTGCTCGGCAGCGGTTTCAACGTGGCAACCTTTGAGGGTAGTCTGCTTTTTTACAATGTCACGTCGTCAGCGGCACTTTGAGTTGGTGTAGTTAATGCAGTTGCATTGTCTGACCTATCTATGCGGTGAAATAGTCCAGTATGACTATCTCAAGTGCAATAGATATTTAGTTGATGTCTTTTGAGACACAATACCTTGACAGAAAGTACCCAGTATGGTAAATTCGCATCAAACAAATAAATAAACTGACAGAAAGTACCCAGTATGGTAAATTCGCATAAGATACATAAACTGACAGAAAGTACCCAGTATGGTAAGTTCGCATCAGATAAATAAATAAATTGACAGAAAATACCCAGTATGGTAAGTTCGCATCAAACAAAAATTAAAATAAGGTAAAAGACCAGTGTGGCAGTTACGCCATCATAAAGGTTAGCAGACAATTATGCTGTTTAACCAAATGAACGGCATTTAATAGTGTACCTTCGTCTCGACTTCTTCTTCTTGTCCTCTTCCGTCTTGAAAACTTTTTCCTTTTTTCACGAAGCATTTTAAGTATAGTTTAATTTTCACTGTAAAAATATAATTTTAAAAGAAGTCTCACTTTGAGACTGTATACGTGCGTCCGTGGCGAAGCACGAAAAACGAATGAAGTGGTTGGCGTCTAGTAGTGACGAGGAGAGCTCGGACCGGAAATGTCAAAATATCTGTCAATTTTAAGTCAAAAACCTTCTCTTTTTAGGTTTTTTAGGTTATTGCTTTAAAATAACGTGCTAAGTGGTGATACATGCAAGCGATACTACATTTGTAAATATACTAATATCTTCGGATGAATCTGAAGTATAATATGTATTGTGTATTTAAAATAAAATTCACCGTGGCACCACTTTCGGTCAGGAAAGCACCTTAAATATAACAATTAATATCAGCAGTAGAGCTGCCAGATTAATTATTGGGGATAAAAGAAAATTTACTCTTTATACAATACGTATCATTTTGGGGAACAAAAAATCGTGTTTGGGGAAATTTTTAATCTTCTCTGCATATAAATGTATCATTCAAACTTTTCCCAGATTTCATTTTATTTTCCATAAAATGAAATCTGGGAAACGTTTAAATTTCATATCTGGCAACCATATCCAAGCTTCAAATTCATTGACGGAGCATTTATAAAATGTGTTTACTTAACGTTAATTTTGTATATTTGTCAAAAAAAAAATTCAATTTGTTTCTTTTTATCTGGGACACCCCAGTTTCTAAGCGAATTTTTTTTTTTTACAGATTAATGACAAAATCAATCGACTATCGAACTATTTCACTTTAACTATGAGTGTTTTAATGTTGGTTGGCATGAACTTATTCTGTCTTGCTCCAATGTACAATAATTATCACCATGGAATATCTTCAGGAAGTCTACCAGAAAATTACACCGTACAATTCGCCGTTACTTATCTATCCCCATTTTTTAACCCCGAAAACCATTACTATTTAGTAGCATATACCAATTTCTGGCTCTGTTATATCTGCACTGTGGCAATATGTGCGAATGACACACTTTTATCCTTGTTGGTGTTTCAAATAATAGGTCACATAAAAACACTAAAGCACAATCTTTACCAATTAAAAAAACCCAAACCTCAAACAGCTGAGATACGATGCCCCAAAAACCAAACGGTTTTTAACGTGTACGTTGAAAAGTTTAATCCTGAAGAGAATGAGCAGATTAATTTGAGGATTGTGGAGTGTGTTGAACATCATAAATTAATTGTCAGGTAAGTTCTATTGAAAATCTGGCTTCAAAAATCCTACTTCCTCTTGAGATTAGGTAATAAAAAAGGAACCTAATAAAAACGTGTTAAAATAGTCTATACCTTTACTGAAAAAAAAATTAAAAACCCTACAGATCTTGTACCGAGAAAAAGCCGCAAGAAAGTCAAAATTTAAAATAAAATATTTTCAGTACAAGAGAAAATCATACAAACCGCACACACTCTCACATGGTTTGTATGAAAAGTTGCCGACGACCGCGTGTGTGTGCGCGCTTCCATATGAACCCGTGGACTTCGATGTGAGAGACACAACAGTTGCAAGGCGAAGCGCTATCGCACACGGGCAACTTAGTCGCCCAGCAACTGTTTTGTCTCTCACATCAAGTCCACAGGTTTATACGGAAGCGCGCACACGAAGCGACGCAGTCGTTGGCAACTTTTCATACAAACCATGTGAGAGACAAAACAGTTGCTGGGCGACTAAGTTGCCCGTGTGCGATAGCGCTAAGTTTGCCATTTTACCATCGTAAACGTAATTCACCTGTGCTAATTTTATTATGTACTTATTTATACTTGCAATAAAGATTAAATAAAATAATAAGCTATGAAGGTACGCCATTGGTCCATGGGGAAACTACGTACCGAGATAAACCGTCTCAAGAAACCCGTCATAATCTATATTTTTATGATCTTACATAATCGTCAAACTCGGCAGGAGCTAGTGATGTACAAGACTCGAGTCCTCCGAGTCCTTTTGTCCAGAGCTCGCAGTCGTTTTACAGGGCTCGCCTCGTTTGTATGAAGCTCGACGACTCGGGAGTCTTTTTCAGAGCTCGGCCGACATCGAGCCATTTTCACGGCTCGAGCTTTTTTGAGAGCTCAGTCGATCTCGAGGCTTTTTCACGGCTCGAGCTCTTTTCGGCGCACTATTAGTGATGGGCTGCTGATGAATGTGGTTAAGTAAAGCTAAAGCATAATAGATTAAGCTTAGATTATTGAGATTAAGCATCTACGGTGCTCTTTATAACATAAGACATTCATCTCTTTGAATTCTAATTTTGAAGACTAGAGTTAGATTTTCAGGGCTCTGTGAGCTCGATATTGTAAATATTATTATTTACGGAGATATTATAGTCATAAACATAAACTCTAAGTTTTTTTATGAGGCTCGCGTTCATTTTAAGACTCGAACTTTTTTGAAGGCTCGAGCTCTTATAATAGGTTCGAGATCTTTTAGTGACTTGAAACTCTTTTGAAGCCTCGAGGCGTGGCTCAGAGAGCTCGTTTTTCGGCTAGGCTTGGGCTTACGAGCCTACTAAGCTCACCGAGTCCTGCCAATCCGAGTCGAGTCTTTAAAAGTAGAACTCGACGACTTGAGTTTTGTACATCACTAGCAGGAGCTTTCATTGATTAATTTGATTGTAACCCTCTTACCTATAGAGTAATAGAGGAGTAAGTCATTACTTGAGAAAAACTTGCAATTTTCAAATGTTTCGTCGCATTACTAATTTCCCAGCAAAAATGTAAACAAAGAAACGTCACTGTTGACCTTAGACTTTGTAAGTTGAGAGCTACGGTATGTTTCTACATCTCAATTCTGTTCATTGTCTGCTGTGAAGGGGATAGTTTAACAAAAAAGTCAGGGATCAGTAATATTTATTGTCAGAATGAACATACAAGAATAGATTTTCCTCAGTTCTACCATACGCTGCAGGGTCCCCCCGTCATGGAATATCACTCGGGATTGGGTCCGAGTAATTGAGTAGTAAATAGTTGTAGTCCATTTAAGGCCGACGTTGTTAAATTATGGTTTTTGTGCACACCATTCCAGGTGAAGAGTGGCGTATGTATCCAGCCACGAGTTCAACCACTGCTCTGTCGCCCATTCAACCCCAGTTGAGCGGAAAAAGTTGAAATAAACCGGACTTTGGTTTCTCACCCACGGCTCCGTGGCATAATTAATAGAAAGCAGCCATCGAAGCGTTTCTCTACTAAACAGACTCGCTGCGAGATATTCTAATAGGTACCAGTTAACTCTCAAATCTTTTTAACCCCTAAACTAACCGAAGTAGAAGAATCCAGCTATCCGTACTTAGGCCTCCGAGTACAACCTACGAGCTAGATTTATGTTAGATAATTACCACATCTTGATGTCCTAGGGCAGGCAATTCTTACCCACGTAACGCTCTGCGAGTAGTTGTAAGTTTAACCTTTTAAAATAACCCCTTAGGAAAAAGATTAGATTCATAGCTTCGTTTTTCTTCGTGTCAAATCACCGTGTTACTTTGCAGATCTGCGATTACAACGTTTGATGTTTATTATTGTATAGAATCAACCATATTTCAATAAAACTGTAGTTTGCTGTTGACTGTACGTTAAGTGTTTATTTATTTTCCCTTGAGTTGTCATTAAGGTGAGTCATTCGCATGAGTTTATTTATTACTTACTGTTTCTTAAGCCAAAAGGCAATAAGAGAGAGAAAAAGATATGACACTTTGCTCTGGACCACTATTACAACATACCCTGTCCTGTTATTTTTACCCTGTGTTTACGCGTATGCGCCTGAAGCCTGAACGTTTGCTTTTAGCAATCATGTCAAAGTAATCTAATTTTTATCATGTGTGGTAGGAGTTTGTATGTAACTGCAGGTAGTCTATATGTGGTAGGAAAATATAGACGATTCAAAAGTACTTAATAATTAAGTTTATTTGAATAAAGCTTATTTGACTTTGACTTTGTATGAAATTGTATTTTTTTACTTCACTTTTTTACAGTGTCACGATCAGATTATTTGCGCTTAAAATAAGCTTTTTTTTATCAAAATTATAAGTTTTGAGAAGATTCCGAGTTTTATTTGAAGCTCCTTTATGTTATATCAAACACCCTGTAATTTTATGAGATGTGCACAGCATAGAGACAGCTTGCCAGAGTAAAGTCACAGACTATTTTTACTTAGTTATAAGTTTCCATCAACAATAGCCTAAAACTACATACATACAGTCAATTTGTCTTAAGTACCTAGTTAAAAGTCAATAAAATTATTATAAGTAGGTAAGTATGTACCAAGTCTTATACATTAACATAACATTAATTGCATTATTATGCTAGAAAAGTGTCCGACTCCATCGCTGGCCGCGCGCTGACTGACGCTTTACTGATGAAATCCCATTACACGTTCACTCAAAACTCATGACTGATGGTTGCATGACGAATATCCAAATATTCGTCAGTCACCATCATGCAACCATCAGTCACCCCATTACACGGTAGGTTAATCGTCAGTCACGGCCGTGACTGTGGTTAAACTGACAGCAAAACCTAGCGTGTAATGGCTGCCTAACCGTCGTCAACATGACAAAAACTGTGATCAAGCACAAATCCCAAGTCGGTTTTCTTTCCGCACAGACTACACTCGTCTTAGATACAAGGGAAAGAACCTCTGTCTACTTTCACCAAATTCATTTTGATTTACAGTTTTACAAACGAATTTTCAAATTTCTTTGGACCAGTGCTTGGGTTGAACTACTTGCACAGAATACATAATAGTACAAGTACTACTTGTTCCAACTACTTTCATGCTGTCTGGTGCTTTTAGAATGCTCTCAAGGGGTAAGACTTAATTGGATTCACTTAAAAAAGATACCACCAAAAACATTCTGTAAAAAACTAGCCAAGTCTCGATGGAGCTGCTTGTTTGTCTCTAAAAAGTAATGAAATCTAAACAAAGTCGTGCCAAGTTTAAGGTTCCTTACTGCGATTTCTTTATTATTATAGTTAATGTTGTGTGACTTGGCTGTCAAAGGGTACACAATACAATTGACTGGTTATTGAATCAACGTTTCCCAAGTGGCAATTTTCCATCGTCAATGGGTAGCGGTTCTGGCGACAGATTGGTGCAAAGGTGTCATGGAGCACCTGGTTTTGTACCCTTGTGTACCCTTCAATGGCCAAGTCACACAACATTAACTATAATAATAATGAAATCGCAGTAAAGAACCTTAGACTTGACACGACTTTGTCAAGATTTCATTTCTTTTTAGAGATAAACAAGCAGCTACGTCGATACTTGGCTAGTTTTTTATAGAATGTTCTTGGTGGGATTTCACTTCTTTTTGTAGCATTGATGCTTTCCACTACGCTGGATTTTTGCAATGACAGTCGATTTTTTTTATGTACTAATAGTAGAAAGGGGCATTACCACATCTAAATACAGCTGAGACCAGCTGAGGGTTCTTCATCAGATACTTCAGACCTTCGATTTTTGACATCAAATGAAGCGGCCCACCAAGTTGAATATTTTTTTGTAAAGGCGGTATGTCGATCTCTAATAGTTTGGTTGGGCTCTTGTGTTTTCTAATCAGGGTCACCAGGTACTCCAGATCTTCGATTATCCTAGTTTTTATAGTTTTCCCTTTATGTGGCCATTAAACCCTAACTCTGTACCAAATTTCAGCTCTCTGAGTTTATGGGAAATACATACTAGTTCTATTCTGATAATCATGAGTGAGTGAGTGTCATAAATGCGATATTTTGCTTTCGCTTAACTTCGGAACTAAATGACCTACAGACTTGAAATTTTGGATTATAAGTACGTAATTATAGCTTACTAGATGACGAAAATTTCTGCGTTCTGGTCTTATCCAGGGGTTCTCAAAAAGGGGCCTGAAAATGTGGCGAAATGGTTCCAGTTAAGGATGGTACGGCATAGTGTTTGCTTCGCGCTCGACTTTGGCGGGGGCACTGCCGTGCCCCCCCGATTCATCCATTTTCTTACATTACTAACTTGTTTTCCTAATCAACTCAATGTATTAAAATAAATATTTGCAGGAACCTGATGCTTTGGCTCGATACGGACCCCTTACGGTTATAATATTTTTTCAACTTGTACAAATCTCTGTAACATTTGAGATTGTTGGAACAGAAGTAAGCCGTTTCTACATTGCTTATACAAAAAAAAATACTTAAGTACATATAAAAATTCATAAAAAGATTCAAGGCCCATAATGCTCAAAAGTGCGATAAGCTAACAAGCCTCGGCACATACCTATATTTAGCGGTGACATTTAATGTGCAGAAGTAATTTTTGGGTCTCATTGGTGGAAGACGTGGTGCGGGGTTACTGCAAACATACGCAGTAATCCTCTTCAATTTCTCTCACCGCTAAAGATACCTACGTGCCGAGGCTTGTACATGAAATTTTCGGTCCTCACAAGATTGTCAATTTCTCACTGGTTAAACTTTCGAATTCACTATTTAAATAGTCAACTATGTTGCAGAGCGAGCAATTGAAGGACTCAGTGTACGATGTGCCGTGGGAGTGCATGGACGTGCGCAACCAGCGCTCGGTGTGCCTCCTGCTGCAGCGCGCACAGACTCCCATCGTCATCACCGCCATGGGTATGACCACCGTTGGAGTGCAGACTATGGCAAAGGTCCGTATCAATTTCATCTATCAATAGTTCAATAAAATTCAAAAAGTTTTTTATGGGATTGTGCAATTTTTTTTTTTTTTTTTTTTTATTAACAGTAAATTTATTTATATGGCAGAACACTCTTAATTCTCTTCCAAGCAAATTAAAATAATAAATTAAATAAATAGAGGCTTTATTACGTGTTCATGCATTGAATTATAAAAAAATACATCTAAGCAATGAGCTTCACAAAGCATTGAATAAAACAAAAAGCTTTTAGAATTTTTTAAATGTCACCTTTTTTTCAGATCCTCAAGACGACAGTCTCATATTTCGCCTTTCTGTCGAATAAATCACGTTAATAAGAATAAAATGACATAGAAAATATAAGAATCTCTCATTTACAAGCTGGCAATCCTTACTAATATTATAAATGCGAAAGTCCGTTTGTTTGTTTGTTTATTTGTTTGTTTGTTACGCCTTCACGTCGTAACTACTGAACCGATCATCATGAAATTTTGCATACACGTTGTCAGGGGTGCAGAAAAGGACATAGGGTACCTTTCATCCAGAAAAAACGTACAGTTCCCGAGGGATAGCAAAAAAACTTTCCACGCAGACGAAGTCGCGGGCGGAAGCTAGTTAAGTATAAAGGGGTGATACTACGAAAGGGAAACGCTATTGAAACATGTTTGTAATATATTTTTCTTCCAACTATGCTTTAATTTCATCACGATCACACTAAAAACTCAGTACAAAGCGAGTCTTTATTTCTCTAGAGCAATAAAAATGTATGAAATTTCATTGTTGCACAGTTTTTTTTACGCACCAAAAGGTGCCAATCTCTATGGATTAACTCTATTCAGCCAGCCGATATCAATACTTTTTTTTACGTACGTGTATTATTCGTTTCTATCCTACTTGTTCCAAATTAAAAAAAATGATTGTTGCTAACTCTGATTTAAAAATGAAAGAAATTTAAAAAAGTGATTTGGCGGGAACTTTGTTAATTTTGCTTGACTATATTTTTGGAAACGATAAAGGTGATACTATCTGATTTTGAGTGCTTCGGCTTCGAATTAAAATGGAATCATCTAGCGACACATTAACTCCGGAAAACATAATTCTAAATGAAGCACACAATGTTATAGAAAATAAAACTCTTTGATATATATTATTTATAGCATTGTGTATGCTCAAATCTTAAATTTAGAAACTGTGTAAATAAGGCCATCGCTATAAAAACAAATGTAGGAACATGTACGAGGTATGCCACGCTTAAGGCTCAATTACATTACACAATTTTAAGCACACGATTTCAAGACTAAGCATGGTGTAAACGGACTAAGACAGTAAGAATCTTAAAATCGTGCGGCCTAGCCCGCTCGGTAATAAGATTCTTAAAATTGTGTCGTCTAAATGCACGCACGATTTCAAGACAGTCTAACTGTACCTACGACGGCACGTCAGACGTAACAGTTGTACTACAAAAACCAACTTTATACTTAAGGCATAAAGGCGTTCTCAAGGTCAACGTGTAGAGGTAATGTGACAGACAGAGACAGACTCTGTCTGACTCGCGACAGATAGACGATACTGCCACAGTACAAGATAAGTTCAAAAAGGAATGTTGGTTTTTTAACACGTTTTCATATGGACGTTTTCTTGTTTATTTATTTATTTATACTATTAATATTAAAAGTAGGTTCGTTTATTTGTTTGTCCGTAATTTTAGAAAAGAGTATTTTATACTAGATAAGTACCTACCTACCTAGCTTCCCGATGAGCTAGAGACCTGAAACTTATAGGTAGGTAGGTAGGTTGTTTTTAACACGCTTTGGTTGCTTTCTCGTTTGCTTGTGTGTTTGTTTGTTTGTTTCTCCACAAAGTTTGCGAACAATTTAAACTAGCTTTCGGATGAGCTAGAGACTTGAAACTTTGAACATAGGTCAGAAATGGAAGGCAATGCAATATTATGGTATCATTGGGCTGATCTGATGATGAGCCGGAAGAAGGTCACAGGAACTCTATAATGGAACCAAACAACCCCATCGTGCTTGGGCTCGTTAGAATCGTCTTGATGAGTACTTTAAAGGGAGATGAAGTCCAGGCTCTGATGATTTAGCTGGAAGGCCATGCCATAGGAACTTAATATTGAAATCGTGCAACCCCATTTAATATGGGCTCCTTTGAATCGTCTTGACGAGTGCTTTGTTGGGAAATAGTGTCCAGGGTCTGATGATGGAGCCGGAAGAAGGACACTGGAACTCTTTAATAAACCACGCTACCCCATTGAGTTTAGGCTCGTTTGAATCGTCTTGGCGAGTACTCTAATGGGAAATAGTGTCCAAGGATCTGATGATGGAGCCGAAAGAAGGCCATAGGAACTCTATAATAAAACCATGCAACCCCATCGAGTTTGGGCTCGTTTGAATCGTCTTGACGAGTACTTTGTTGGAAAATAGTGTAACGTATAATAAAGCGATATCTAGGTAGGTCGGTACGTGCGCGACCGACAACAACGACGATGTGCACCTGCTGAGCCGGACGCCGTGGGCGGGCGTGGCGCGGGGTGGGTCACGCCGAGAGGCGGGCGGGTCACGCCGAGGGGCGGGCGGGTGCCGCTGCCGCGGCCCGCGCGCGAGCCGTCGCGTTCGCGTTGGTGTGCGGTGCGGTGCGGTGCGGCGTGTGTGTCCGTCGAGTTATTCATAAGAGCGACAGTCTTGTTTTGTTTGATACGATTCTTGCAATTTGCATTAAGTAAGTACCTACACATTAGAGGTTTTTATCTACTTAAATAAAATGATACTAGGTAAATATACCTACTACTACTTCATACCTACTAGGTAAAATATTTCTATTCGTGAGTCTTTCGAATTTTCAACCTAGTCAGATATTAATGTTATGTTGGTTTCTAATAGGTAGATAATAGTTGAAAAAAATTATTGATTAATATATAAGTAAGGAGATAGGTACCTACCTAAAATTTTATTTGACACGACGACTGCAAATTGAAAATATTTATAATTAACCTCTTAACAAACAACGATTAAAGAAAAGGAATTTGGTATTAGGTAGGTGCTTAAAGAACTAAAACAGAAAATAAAACAAATACAAAAACTACAATGTAAATAACTCCAATACTACGTAGATTGAAAAAGACATTAGAGACTTACTGCCTTCTCTTTTACTATGACAGTAAGCACGGCCGAGCGTGCTAGAAATTGTGTGGTGTAAATGCGCGCATTCTTAGTCGTTTTCAAGACAGTCTTAAAATCGCTTGCTTAAAATTGTATAGTGTAATTGAGCCTTAGGCTCAATTACATTACACAATTTTAAGCACGCGATTTCAAGACTAAGCATGGTGTAAACGGACTAAGACAGTAAGAATCTTAAAATCGTGCGGCCTAGCCCGCTCGGTAATAAGATTCTTAAAATTGTGTCGTCTAAATGCACGCACGATTTCAAGACAGTCTAACTGTACCTACGACGGCACGTCAGACGTAACAGTTGTACTACAAAAACCAACTTTATACTTAAGGCATAAAGGCGTTCTCAAGGTCAACGTGTAGAGGTAATGTGACAGACAGAGACAGACTCTGTCTGACTCGCGACAGATAGACGATACTGCCACAGTACAAGATAAGTTCAAAAAGGAATGTTGGTTTTTTAACACGTTTTCATATGGACGTTTTCTTGTTTATTTATTTATTTATACTTTTAATATTTATAAGTAGGTTCGTTTATTTGTTTGTCCGTAATTTTAGAAAAGAGTATTTTATACTAGGTAAGTACCTACCTACCTAGCTTCCCGATGAGCTAGAGACTTGAAACTTATAGGTAGGTAGGTTGTTTTTAACACGCTTTTATTAGGTTGCTTTCTCGTTTGCTTGTGTGTTTGTTTGTTTGTTTCTCCACAAAGTTTGCGAACAATTTAAACTAGCTTTCGGATGAGCTAGAGACTTGAAACTTTGAACATAGGTCAGAAATGGAAGGCAATGCAATATTATGGTATCATTGGGCTGCTCTGATGATGAAGCCGGAAGCAGGCCACAGGAACTCTATAATGGAACCATACAACCTCATCGTGCTTGGGCTCGTTAGAATCGTCTTGATGAGTACTTTAAAAGGAGATGAGGTCCAGGCTCTGATGATTTAGCTGGAAGGCCATGCCATAGGAACTTAATATTGAAATCGTGCAACCCCATTGAATTTGAGCTCCTTTGAATCGTCTTGACGAGTGCTTTGTTGGGAAATAGTGTCCAGGGTCTGATGATGGAGCCGGAAGAAGGACACTGGAACTCTTTAATAAAACCACGCTACCCCATTGAGTTTAGGCTCGTTTGAATCGTCTTGGCGAGTACTCTAATGGGTCCAAGTAAAATAGTGTCCAAGGATCTGATGATGGAGCCGAAAGAAGGCCATAGGAACTCTATAATAAAACCATGCAACCCCATCGAGTTTGGGCTCGTTTGAATCGTCTTGACGAGTACTTTGTTGGGAAATAGTGTAACGTATAATAACGCGATATCTAGGTAGGTCGATACGTGCGCGACCGATAACAACGACGATGTGCACCTTCTGAGCCGGACGCCGTGGGCGGGCGTGGCGCGGGGTGGGTCACGCCGAGAGGCGGGCGGGTCACGCCGAGGGGCGGGCGGGTGCCGCTGCTGCGGCCCGCGCGCGAGCCGTCGCGTTTGCGTTGGTGTGCTGTGCGGTGCGGTGCGGCGTGTGTGTCCGTCGAGTTATTCACAAGAGCGACAGTCTTGTTTTGTTTGATACGATTCTTGCAATTTGCATTAAGTAAGTACCTACACATTAGAGGTTTTTATCTACTTAAATAAAATGATACTAGGTAAATATACCTACTACTACTTCATACCTACCTACTAGGTAAAATATATCTATTCGTGAGCCTTTCGAATTTTCAACCTAGTCAGATATTAATGTTATGTAGGTTTCTAATAGGTAGATAATAGTTGAAAAAAATTATTGATTAAAAGTAAGGAGATAGCTACCTAAAATTTTATTTGACACGACGACTGCAAATTTAAAATATTTATAATTAACCTCTTAACAAACAATGATTAAAGAAAAGGAATTTGGTATTTGGTAGGTGCTTAAAGAACTAAAACAGAAAATAAAACAAATACAAAAACTACAATGTAAATAACTCCAATACTACGTTGATTGAAAAAGACATTAGAAACTTACTGCCTTCTCTTTTACTATGACAGTAAGCACGGCCGAGCGTGCTAGAAATTGTGTGGTGTAAATGCGCGCATTCTTAGTCGTTTTCAAGACAGTCTTAAAATCGCTTGCTTAAAATTGTATAGTGTAATTGAGCCTTAGGCTCAATTACATTACACAATTTTAAGCACGCGATTTCAAGACTAAGCATGGTGTAAACGGACTAAGACAGTAAGAATCTTAAAATCGTGCGGCCTAGCCCGCTCGGTAATAAGATTCTTAAAATTGTGTCGTCTAAATGCACGCACGATTTCAAGACAGTCTAACTGTACCTACGACGGCACGTCAGACGTAACAGTTGTACTACAAAAACCAACTTTATACTTAAGGCATAAAGGCGTTCTCAAGGTCAACGTGTAGAGGTAATGTGACAGACAGAGACAGACTCTGTCTGACTCGCGACAGATAGACGATACTGCCACAGTACAAGATAAGTTCAAAAAGGAATGTTGGTTTTTTAACACGTTTTCATATGGACGTTTTCTTGTTTATTTATTTATTTATACTTTTAATATTTATAAGTAGGTTCGTTTATTTGTTTGTCCGTAATTTTAGAAAAGAGTATTTTATACTAGGTAAGTACCTACCTACCTAGCTTCCCGATGAGCTAGAGACTTGAAACTTATAGGTAGGTAGGTTGTTTTTAACACGCTTTTATTAGGTTGCTTTCTCGTTTGCTTGTGTGTTTGTTTGTTTGTTTCTCCACAAAGTTTGCGAACAATTTAAACTAGCTTTCGGATGAGCTAGAGACTTGAAACTTTGAACATAGGTCAGAAATGGAAGGCAATGCAATATTATGGTATCATTGGGCTGCTCTGATGATGAAGCCGGAAGCAGGCCACAGGAACTCTATAATGGAACCATACAACCTCATCGTGCTTGGGCTCGTTAGAATCGTCTTGATGAGTACTTTAAAAGGAGATGAGGTCCAGGCTCTGATGATTTAGCTGGAAGGCCATGCCATAGGAACTTAATATTGAAATCGTGCAACCCCATTGAATTTGAGCTCCTTTGAATCGTCTTGACGAGTGCTTTGTTGGGAAATAGTGTCCAGGGTCTGATGATGGAGCCGGAAGAAGGACACTGGAACTCTTTAATAAAACCACGCTACCCCATTGAGTTTAGGCTCGTTTGAATCGTCTTGGCGAGTACTCTAATGGGTCCAAGTAAAATAGTGTCCAAGGATCTGATGATGGAGCCGAAAGAAGGCCATAGGAACTCTATAATAAAACCATGCAACCCCATCGAGTTTGGGCTCGTTTGAATCGTCTTGACGAGTACTTTGTTGGGAAATAGTGTAACGTATAATAACGCGATATCTAGGTAGGTCGATACGTGCGCGACCGATAACAACGACGATGTGCACCTTCTGAGCCGGACGCCGTGGGCGGGCGTGGCGCGGGGTGGGTCACGCCGAGAGGCGGGCGGGTCACGCCGAGGGGCGGGCGGGTGCCGCTGCTGCGGCCCGCGCGCGAGCCGTCGCGTTTGCGTTGGTGTGCTGTGCGGTGCGGTGCGGCGTGTGTGTCCGTCGAGTTATTCACAAGAGCGACAGTCTTGTTTTGTTTGATACGATTCTTGCAATTTGCATTAAGTAAGTACCTACACATTAGAGGTTTTTATCTACTTAAATAAAATGATACTAGGTAAATATACCTACTACTACTTCATACCTACCTACTAGGTAAAATATATCTATTCGTGAGCCTTTCGAATTTTCAACCTAGTCAGATATTAATGTTATGTAGGTTTCTAATAGGTAGATAATAGTTGAAAAAAATTATTGATTAAAAGTAAGGAGATAGCTACCTAAAATTTTATTTGACACGACGACTGCAAATTTAAAATATTTATAATTAACCTCTTAACAAACAATGATTAAAGAAAAGGAATTTGGTATTTGGTAGGTGCTTAAAGAACTAAAACAGAAAATAAAACAAATACAAAAACTACAATGTAAATAACTCCAATACTACGTTGATTGAAAAAGACATTAGAAACTTACTGCCTTCTCTTTTACTATGACAGTAAGCACGGCCGAGCGTGCTAGAAATTGTGTGGTGTAAATGCGCGCATTCTTAGTCGTTTTCAAGACAGTCTTAAAATCGCTTGCTTAAAATTGTATAGTGTAATTGAGCCTTAGGCTCAATTACATTACACAATTTTAAGCACGCGATTTCAAGACTAAGCATGGTGTAAACGGACTAAGACAGTAAGAATCTTAAAATCGTGCGGCCTAGCCCGCTCGGTAATAAGATTCTTAAAATTGTGTCGTCTAAATGCACGCACGATTTCAAGACAGTCTAACTGTACCTACGACGGCACGTCAGACGTAACAGTTGTACTACAAAAACCAACTTTATACTTAAGGCATAAAGGCGTTCTCAAGGTCAACGTGTAGAGGTAATGTGACAGACAGAGACAGACTCTGTCTGACTCGCGACAGATAGACGATACTGCCACAGTACAAGATAAGTTCAAAAAGGAATGTTGGTTTTTTAACACGTTTTCATATGGACGTTTTCTTGTTTATTTATTTATTTATACTTTTAATATTTATAAGTAGGTTCGTTTATTTGTTTGTCCGTAATTTTAGAAAAGAGTATTTTATACTAGGTAAGTACCTACCTACCTAGCTTCCCGATGAGCTAGAGACTTGAAACTTATAGGTAGGTAGGTTGTTTTTAACACGCTTTTATTAGGTTGCTTTCTCGTTTGCTTGTGTGTTTGTTTGTTTGTTTCTCCACAAAGTTTGCGAACAATTTAAACTAGCTTTCGGATGAGCTAGAGACTTGAAACTTTGAACATAGGTCAGAAATGGAAGGCAATGCAATATTATGGTATCATTGGGCTGCTCTGATGATGAAGCCGGAAGCAGGCCACAGGAACTCTATAATGGAACCATACAACCTCATCGTGCTTGGGCTCGTTAGAATCGTCTTGATGAGTACTTTAAAAGGAGATGAGGTCCAGGCTCTGATGATTTAGCTGGAAGGCCATGCCATAGGAACTTAATATTGAAATCGTGCAACCCCATTGAATTTGAGCTCCTTTGAATCGTCTTGACGAGTGCTTTGTTGGGAAATAGTGTCCAGGGTCTGATGATGGAGCCGGAAGAAGGACACTGGAACTCTTTAATAAAACCACGCTACCCCATTGAGTTTAGGCTCGTTTGAATCGTCTTGGCGAGTACTCTAATGGGTCCAAGTAAAATAGTGTCCAAGGATCTGATGATGGAGCCGAAAGAAGGCCATAGGAACTCTATAATAAAACCATGCAACCCCATCGAGTTTGGGCTCGTTTGAATCGTCTTGACGAGTACTTTGTTGGGAAATAGTGTAACGTATAATAACGCGATATCTAGGTAGGTCGATACGTGCGCGACCGATAACAACGACGATGTGCACCTTCTGAGCCGGACGCCGTGGGCGGGCGTGGCGCGGGGTGGGTCACGCCGAGAGGCGGGCGGGTCACGCCGAGGGGCGGGCGGGTGCCGCTGCTGCGGCCCGCGCGCGAGCCGTCGCGTTTGCGTTGGTGTGCTGTGCGGTGCGGTGCGGCGTGTGTGTCCGTCGAGTTATTCACAAGAGCGACAGTCTTGTTTTGTTTGATACGATTCTTGCAATTTGCATTAAGTAAGTACCTACACATTAGAGGTTTTTATCTACTTAAATAAAATGATACTAGGTAAATATACCTACTACTACTTCATACCTACCTACTAGGTAAAATATTTCTATTCGTGAGCCTTTCGAATTTTCAACCTAGTCAGATATTAATGTTATGTAGGTTTCTAATAGGTAGATAATAGTTGAAAAAAATTATTGATTAAAAGTAAGGAGATAGCTACCTAAAATTTTATTTGACACGACGACTGCAAATTTAAAATATTTATAATTAACCTCTTAACAAACAATGATTAAAGAAAAGGAATTTGGTATTTGGTAGGTGCTTAAAGAACTAAAACAGAAAATAAAACAAATACAAAAACTACAATGTAAATAACTCCAATACTACGTTGATTGAAAAAGACATTAGAAACTTACTGCCTTCTCTTTTACTATAACAGTAAGCACGGCCGAGCGTGCTAGAAATTGTGTGGTGTAAATGCGCGCATTCTTAGTCGTTTTCAAGACAGTCTTAAAATCGCTTGCTTAAAATTGTATAGTGTAATTGAGCCTTTACCGCGGCAGCGGCGAGAGGTGACGATTGCGGGGCGGCGCGAGTCGAGCGGCGCGCGGCGGCGGTGAGAGGGGCGGCAAGAGAACGAAACAAATGTACTGGCGAGTATGGAGGCGGCCACAATCCCGAGCGGCGCGGCGGTGAGCGGCGCGCGCGGCGGCAGCTCTTGCACCGAGCGACCAAATCAAACAGTTTTGTTTCTGCCGCGCGTGAATATGGAAACGGAGCAGTTTATCGTTGTTATTTTGAGTTTTTTAGTATGTAATCGAATGTTTCTGTACCTGTACGTGTAGGTACTCATTATAAAGAGTATGAAATTCGCCAAATTATTTTGATTTTTTGGGTCAATCAACTTTTATTTGTCCTATGGTTTTGATCAAACATAAAAGTGTAATCTTGAAATAAAAAATAAAGGAAAATTTTTGCTTATAATTAAATAAGTAATTAAACTTAAGAAATAAAGTATCTATCATTTTGGTAACATAAATAAATATATTATTTACATAAGTACTTATTTGTTCGTAATGTATAGGTTGCCCAGTTTCATACAATGAAAAGAGAAAGAGACATCGATATCAACTGGACAACCGTTAAAATACGAACTAATATGTATACAACATATTTATTTCTATTATCAAAATGATACTATATGTGTTACATTTAACCCAAACCATTATTTAAGTATAAGATAGTTTTACAAAAAAAATATACTTCTATGTTTGGGGACAGGAAAACTGATAAGACACTTAAAGTTGATCGACCCTTTTATTGACTGGATGTACTAACTAACATAAGAATATTTTTTTATTTATTCTTTTGCTCCAAATCTTAATTTTCCATGAAGGCAGGCTAGTCAGTAGATACTGCCATTTTCAATAGTGCCATTTAAAACTTGTGTTTAATAATACTAAATAATATAGGTATGTACTTTCTTGAAAAAAATCGACTCGTCACCAGGATTGTCTCAGGCGGGAATCGAAGCCGTGACCTTCGGAAACCCGGTCCAATGCTCTTCCAACTGAGCTACTACTGAGTCACGAATGTTTTATTAGTAGGTATATTATTTATAGCATTGTGTATGCTCAAATCTTAAATTTAAAAACTGTGTAAATAAGGCCACCGCCGCCGCCGCCGCCGCCGCCGCCGCCGCCGCCGCCACTAGGTGAGCCGTGACATACCACCGCGCACCGCGCCTCCTGCCGCGCCTCCTGCCTCTGCCGCCAGTTTTGCCACGGCAGACGTGGCCAGGCCCTTAGTGCTGACCTACGCCATGAAAGGTATCTACCCTCCAACAATGGAGTCTCTACCTTCAACCCTATACAAATTCTCATACAAACTTGAACAACCTGTAGCACCCTGTATAACAGAAATTTTCTAAAATCCTTTCTTAGTGGTCATCTACACCATGAAAGGTTAGGGCTCTACGCCTATCCCAACAATGAATCAGTGAATCAGTCAATCAATTTAGAGTTTTATATGTATAGATTGGCCTAGAAAAAAAAACAAAAAATAGCGTTTTTGTAAATAAAACTTGCGTTTCTATTAAGCAGCAAGAGCGTTATTCCAGATGACTATGAGATCTCTGACTTTATAAATATGAAATAACCTTTTTTGTTTCCAAACTAAATTAAGTACATTAATATAAAACGAGATAACATAACTTTTACTTATTTGTAACTGATATATTTCTTTTAAATTTAAATTTTCGATCTTAAGGTCGCACAACTGACCAATAACTTTACCGTTTCCCATTCTTTGTCACTATTCTGAACCTTTCCCATCCCTTTATTCCTTTTAGCGTAGACTAAAATCACAGTATAGAAGAAACTAGATTCTTCCCCCCCCCCCCCCCCCCCCTAGCATGACCACCAAAACGCGATATGATGTAGGTACCTATGTTCCTTGGAGAATGTGTTCAGTTTTAGCAATACACATGTTTCATTATTTGACAGGGTTTTTGTTACATATTGTAGAGATTTATCACGTTCAACTATCAAAAGACAATCGATTTTGACAGTTGAGTGTCGATAAAACGCTATACCTATAACGCGATATTATATAGTTTCAGTGATTGGTCATGCTAGCTAGGGGGGTGGGTAAAAATTAGAGGTACCTATCCTACATAGAGGTGAAATGTACTAACAAATAATGAGGGCTTTTCAAAGTGACATTTAAAAAAAATGTACCTAACTAAGTATTTGCCTCACTAGATGGTGTTGATGGAAAGAGCTGTTTCAAAATTGGCTTTTAAAAATAAACGGCCTGTGCCAAACAGGAAAGTAAGCGCTCACTGGCTGACATCTGCCCAAAGATAAACATTTTAGGATTACATCGGCCTGCCCACCTGAGTACTCTTCGAAGATTTGTAAAAAAAATACATTGAGACATACATTTTCATCAACGCCACCTATCGAGCCTAACCTACAGCTTTTTGTCATTTTGAAAAGCCCTCATTCAGAGGTTTAGTTATGCTTAAGTTTTATATTATAAACTAACTGTGTGCCTTTCACACAAATTCACATTTTTGCGTGATTGTGTAACAAATATCCAAACTTTCACATTTATAATATTAGTACCAAGCTGTAGGATTACTGAAGCGAACATCCTGTAAAGCAATAATGAGTTCTAAGGAAAATTGAAGCTACACCCCGCTAGATTCAGGCACATTCCGGAGTGATGTAAGTACTGGATTTAGCCGGCTGTAAAAGCGGTTTATGAGAAGAACCTCAATTCATCAAATCCACATGGCTCGGAGCCTAGCCGTCGCAACACATTAGCAAGGCCATGTGATATAGGGTAGGTCCACACCGATGATCGGGGCCTCCTGTTGGCTGCTCCTGTTCACCTGTTATGTTCGTTTGTTGCGTCACGTTACCTTTACACGCTCAAACTCTGAACCAATTTTGATGAATCTTGGTTGTGACCATTGGAATGATCCATAGATAGAAGAAATATGTAACATGGAACAATAATGTTTGTGAAACCTCGTCAGCTCTAGCATATTCAAAAAGGAGGTCCATTCCAAAAGGTTATGTGGTATTTACAAGAGTCGAGATTTTGTAGGCAAAATGGCAGGCGACTAAAGTCGCGTTAGAGTATATATTCTGTGACTAAAGTCAGTTAGTGCTTTTTATCGACAAAATTGCTTGTAAAATCGAATCGCTTCCTCATTGAAATTAGGTTTACGATTAGATTTTACAAGCGATTGTCGATAAAAAGCGCTAATTGACTAAAGTCGCCTGCCACGTTGCTCCATATACCTAAATAGGTACCCAATTAATGGACCTTTGTACAACATTAGTTTATTGTAGGACCTACAATAAACTAATATTGTAGGTACAAAGGTCCATTAATAATATCTATCTAGATACAAACTACATAGGTACTATACCTTAGCAACACTACGAAAACCTATGTACAAGCCATGGCTTGTAGGTAGGTACATCGCAAGGTCACAAGGTCGACCTTGCGATGTACCTACCTACACCCAGCTTTACTGTTACCATACCAGTATAAACTCTTACAGGCGTCCTTTATAAAACATGACTGTGTAACGTCCCACAAATATTAAGCAAAGCTACTTAATCACGCCACGTCAACGCAACAAGGCAACAGCCGTCGGGCGAAGTCTTCAAAACTCGCTCAGTGACACGACTTGACACCGCTGTTTAAAACCACCCTTACCAATGAACTTTCTTTAAAAAAAATACTTTGTTAGACTATTTTGACAGCTGAGGGTCACGGAGTTGGAATCGAGTAAACGTCAAAACGGTAATGGACCATTAAAACCGTTTTCAATGTATCAAAATAACCGATTTTTGACGTTTATGCAATCCTGATGTGAACTCGATCCCGTCAATTATTTCTGTCGAGAGTAGAGGATGGTTATCAAATAGTGCGCGATGGACGCTCATTGTGCGTACACAATTACAGGCACACTGTGACTGGTAAGAGACTCGGACACACTTGAGTGCCGCCCACCTCGACCCCACCGTGCCTGCACCTTGAACCCCCCCCCCCATGAATATATGAATCCGCAGGCTGATTATCTAAATAGAAACTATTAAGAGACCGGTTTCATTTGACACACATTGCTACTTTTCTTTGATATGATTTTTTTTAGCCCAAAAAGAAGCAGCAATGTATCACATTCATCTGTCAATTCAAACCGGTCGCTAGGTGGTTTCTAATTAGATAACCAGCCTTTAGGCTATTTTTGTGAAAAATCCTTCATTTTTCTTAGCGTACGGCATCAAAATATTATGGGATGTATTTAATAGCACTTTAAATTTGATGAAGGCAGCTATAAAATTGTATATCAGCACTTTAAAATAATAATAGACCTATAATTTAATATTATCACTACAAAAATAATGGTTTGCACTATAACTATGTCCCAACCATTGGTCCCAACTCCGAAACCATTTAGTTTCTGTCCAACCATGTCAGACTGACCACTGTTAAAATGAGATGGAAAGATGAAAACAACTTGTGGCATAATGCATATACATCATCAGGGGCTGTACCGGCTAACGAATCGATTATCGAAAAGTCTGCCGGGTTTCAAATTAAAACAGATAAATCGAGCCCCAATTGGGCCAAAATGGCGAACCCCAATTCATGATATCACAAGATCATCGATATCTTCCAAATAACGTTAACAGAAAGTACAAAACGAAATTCCTTACTTTGATTTTTCTGTTTTAAGTTGAAACTCGGCAGACTTTTCGATAATCGATGCGTTAGCCGGTACGGCCCCAGGTCGGTTCTGGCATTGTTGGTCTCAATGGAACCTCCTCCTGGGCTCCTCTCTCGCTGCGCCCGCTCGTCGTCGCACCTAGACGTCTGTTTACCAGTGCTAAAGTTATAAAATTAATTTGTATGGTGTAAAGTATTAATTTTAAAGCTAAGCAATTAAATTGTATAGTGCAAAGTATTAATTTAAAGCTTAGCATATTTATAGTTGAAACCATTATTTTTATAGTTCATCCAATAAATTTTTAAGCTAAACATTTTAAAGTGCGTTACATTATTTTTAAAGTGCATTTATATGTTCCCCAAATATTATTACTAGCGTAATATATTTCGATGGCGTAAGGGCTATTTCTATATTTTTTTTTGTTACTTAGATAAGTAAGTACTCGACATCGACTTATAAAGAAAAAATGAGAACTCTTAGTACTTAAGCATCTGAAACAGAATCCCAAACTCTGTAGACTCGTAAAGTCACAAATTCTTGTTTTATTGCCCGCATTTTTAAAAGATTACTTATTTTAAGAGAACGTGAATGAGGCTAAAAGTCGACCCTGAAAAACAAAAAGCGTTACTTCAGAGCGCCTTCTGAGTAAATCTAACGCAAACATACTTTTACTTTAGTTCTAGTTTAGATTCGTTTTTTCATCAGTTAAAAACGAAATCAAATTGTATATAAAATTATTGCATGCAATGTCGAATGAATATTGATTCAAAAATATTTTAACCGTTTTTTTTTTGTTTAGTCACAATAAACAAGGATAGGTAAAATGTGCAATATAGGTCCTTTAAAACAATATATTTAATAGCATTGGTAATTTTCCATCGCAAAAAAACGCGGCTTGAGAAAAACATCTAATTATATTTTTTTTATTTTTCTCTAAGAAAAATTTAGATACTTAAGTGATAATATTAACTATCCTACCGTACAGCAAAGGAATCATTTTATAGGTACCACATAATACTTACATACAAAAATAAATAATAATATCCAAAAACTAATTCTCTGAATAGCTGCATGCATGATTTTTATAGCCTCTTTATTCCTAAAAGAACGGATTTTATAGTTCTTTAATAACAAATGTGAAATGTCCAAGATTTTCATCGAATGGATACCGCGACAATAATGGAAATCGTAAAAATTTCGATCGTAAAATCATATTATTAGACGACTTGAAAAATATTCGCTACGGATTATATGTGTGGGTAGGTGTACCCATAGATATAAAAAGAGGCGTAGAATAGCAATCCTTTATATTGTGCTAGACTGCTAGCGGGTCTAGCGGCTTAATAAACAAAGAATAAATTTACACCCTCGTTAAACCAAAAAGTTTGATTAATGGATCCACCACCCACACGCACGTGCTCGCCTCCTCAGGCCCACCGCTAGCTGTCTGAGCGCCCGCGTGCAGTACCGATTATGCCGCCCCTTACTACGTACGCTACGACTACCTGTTTATCAGAAAGAAATGGTGTCTTTTGAGAGCTAAATTTAATTTTAACTATTTCCCGCGCTTACTTTTTTTGTAAAATTCTACACAAGTGAATGCTTTCTTGAAAGATGCCTTTATCTTTATACCCACTTGTTATGTCTAGTCACGGCGTGCGAGGCGCGCTGCGTGCTCCGGGCCGTGCCTGTGGCGATTTATCTCTTTCCCGCGCTTAGTTTTTGCAAAATTCTATACAAGTGGATGGTTTCTTCAACATAGAAGTCTTTGGGTTTCTTGAAATATTTACGTCTTTTCTTTGTACCCACTTCTTATGCAGAAGTCGCTCCAGGCCGTGCGGCAATTATGTTTGGATAAAATCATTACAATCGATGATGGTGCAATGATTTTGTCCAAGCGCGATGAAAAATCAGGTCTCGTATGAAATCCGGGCGGAGTTCGGTTTAAACTCTTAAAATCCAATCTAGATACCTATCTCCGCTGCCAGAACACGATGCGAAGCGGTATAAGCCAGAAAAAATAAATTCTTTAGTACATGGGTCATTCTCGGCAGTGCCGCACAGAGGGAGCCAAAGAGCTGCATGCGGCTCTGAAGCAGCAGTTTGCCGCTTCTTCACAAGTGGGTACAAGGATATAAGCATCGTTCAAAAAACCACCCACTTGTGTAGAATTTTACAAAAACTTAGCGGGGAAGAGTTAGGTGAGAATTATGAGAAGGACTATGAATATTACGTAATGGATCTGGCGTCGTAGCTAGCTGACCCATAGACTTGTACTACTAGTTATTAATTATGTGCCCAATATGCCCATAGTGCCCATAATAAGTCTATCTATAAGTCTTGTGACGCAATATTCAAATCTTGCCAAGGGCGCTCATGATCCTAGAAATAAGTATTGGGGTGCAAAATTCAAATCTTGCCAGGAGCGCTCATGTCATGACCCTAGCTTCGACGCTTGGATCGCTCGATTTGCCGCCCCCCTAGACGTGCCGCCCGCGTGCGGTGCCCGCCTTGCACTGCTGCCTCCTCGCAGCTTCACGCGGTCTTCCAGCCAAATCTGAACGAGTGTAGGCCGGCCTGATTCCTGCAGGCCGGGCCTGTACTGTAGATGTGGAGGATCCATAATATTTTGCAGCCTTATTGATAAACGAAGAATAAGCACCCTGGCTAAACCAAAAATATTGCTCAGCAAACTTTACGTTTGAAGTTATAAGCAAGGCGTCATGTTGTCGGTTACGTATCACAAGGTCTAAATTTGAAAGGCCTACGGTCATAACACCTATGGACGAAAGGCCTAATTTGAAAAACACCTAATGGACAAAATACCTAAGTTCATAATATATAATAGTTGAAATACATAATGGACGTTTGGCCTAAAGTCGATTCACCTAAGAACAATACATCTATAAACAAAATATCTAATTTCAAAACACCTAACGGTCGTTTGTTCTAAGTTCATAATAACTAAGAACCCATTTTATGAAGAAGTATTTCGCTCAATGCTCAATGCCTATCACTTTTAGGATTAAGGCGATTCCCTGACCGAAAGTGGCGCCTTATTATTTGTTCGTGGAATTTTTAGGGCTCATAATCTAGTAATTTTTAGAATGTATCACTATATTCCCTCACAGTCATTCGTGGAAGTAGATAGCAAATGTGTCAAAAACAGCCACTTTTAGCAGTTTTGCTATCTACTACTAGCAGTGACTACGATAGAATGTAAAAATACTAAACTATGGGCCCTAAAAATTCCACGAGAAGTTTTATTTAAGTTGCGTATTAGAATTACAATTTCAAATATAATTCACCGCGGCGCCACTTTCAGTCAGGAGTGCCTTAATAAAGTAAAAGAAAAGTAGGTATTAAGAAATCTTAAACTCATAAGGATTATTTTTTCTTGAGTAACATTGCCGGTGGACTAGCAGGTATTCTATACAATACCTAGTGATTGTATACATAACCTAAGTAATCTATGAAATAGACAATAATATTACCCATTTATATTTCATACATCTCGCCTGGAAGGCCCATGCATTGTATACAATACCTACATTTTACATATTGCCGGTGAAATTTACATTTCATCAATATATAAATAAATACTAGCTTCTGCCCGCAACTTCGTCCGCGTGGATTTTTTAGAAAATCCTTAGGGATCTTTTGACCAAAATAAAAAGTGCCTCGCTAGGCAGGCCGTTTGCCGCGTGCAGCAGGCCTCGCACGAGGCTGCTCACTTGGTGGGGACCCGCATAATCACGTAAAAACAGCTGATCGGATTTTGATTAAATTAAAACATAATATACTTTATCCTGGTTAAAGGATCCCCAAGGATTTTCTCGAATGTCCACGCGGACGCAGTCGCGGGTGGAAGCTAGTTCATAATATTCCCCGTCCCCGTCTCCTACATTTAGAAGTACTCCTACAAAGTTTCAAGTCGAAATGTCTATTTTACATTATTTTCCATACAAAATATCAACCCCTATTTAAAACCTTTAGGGCTTGAAACATGTTTACCGTATTGAACTTAAAAATAAATACTATTTTTGCAATCGTCATCCCATGAAACCTCCATAATGATATCCATATCGATTTTAGGTTTATTTTCCCATTTAACCCCTAAGGGGTTGATTTTCGAAAAATTACGGAATGTAATGTTAATGAAACAAATAAGCATTACAAAAAAATGTAATTCTTATTTGTTTTTACTTTCCTAGTACATGCCTCAATAATAAATTTAGTGAGTTTTACTTTAAAAATGTAGGACTTTCCAGACGCACAGACACACGTGAATATTATTTTTTTTTGTCGTCAGCCTAACGACAATTTTTTTTGGGGCGATGAAGACATAGTAATAGGGTAAGAATAAAAAAAGTCTGTTTGTCTATTTGTATGTTTGTCTATTTCTACATGTACTATGGGCAACAGCGCCGCTTAACCAGTTAGCGACAAAATTAGTGTGCGCGCGTATCGCTCCTGCACGAACTAAACGTATGGTTGTGACGGCGCTGCGTGCAAGCGATTTTAACCTTAGGAGTAGTTAAGCGACGCTGTTGCCCATGGTACGCTTATCTTCGGAAATACTGAACGGATTCGAATGAAACTTATTTTTCGTTAGTTAACTGTTAAGCCTAAGCATAGTTTAGGGTATAATATAACAGCATAATATAATAACATAAGCTGCTGATGATGGCCGTCTCCTCCATTCATTCCCTAGATAGCCATCATCAGATCACAGCACAGCACAGTACATACCTGGCAGGAAACCAAGGCTTCAAAGTTACCTCGTTTGTATGAAAATAGCACCTGTATCCCTGTACAAAGTTGATGTGTTTACAACACTGCTATAAGTATTTTCGTATGTAACGACATTAGTTCTTATTTATATTAATACACCGGAGTCATAAAATCCACGCGCACGAAATCGCGGGCATCAGCTAGTAATAAGTAAAAATTTAGATTAGAACCTTTAACCTATGTTATCTATGACTCAATTGAAGTGCTGTTCCATCGTTAGGTTATTTAAACTTAGGCATTTTAACTTAGGTCTTACAATGTGTAGGTTTTACGACGATTAGGCGTTTTAAAAATTAGGCCTTTCGTCCATTAGGTATTATAAAACGTAGACATTTCAAACTTAGGTCTAACAACGATTAGGTTTTACGACGATTAGGAGTTTTAAAATTAGGCCTTTCGTCCATAGGTGTTATGACCGTAGGCCTTTCAAATTTAGACCTTGTGATACGTAACCCATATTCTTATGGATCCTCCACATGCACCGGCCTGGCCTGCAGGATCGTACAGAAAGGCCGCGTCTCTTTATACACACGTAGAGATTTTTGGCCGGAAGGCCGTGGGTGGCCACGCCTCCCCCTACAATCCTGAAAAATGTGGACGGCCCATAATTTAACATATCGGGTGGAATGGTGACATTTGAATATTTATAACCTAGGTAGAATGAAACAAATCAAAACATTCTCAAGTTTATACTTCCGATTCGGATTAAACAAGTGAGCTCCCCATTTGAGATATAATCAGACACGTAACGACCCAATAAATTGCTCAATTTCTCTTCCTAAATGATATCGTCACAGTGACTATGTAACGTCGACGTATTTGTAACAATACCATCGTAACAGGGCTACGTGCGCTGCATCTAATATTAGGCGCAGAAAAAGTATCCTTAGGAGTCATGTAATTTATTCTCTTCGCTGAAGAATTGCTATTCATGAATATGAATTGCTTTGTTTAAAGTGATCTAAATTTTTATTAAAAAAGAACCTTTTTGCGGCTCCCGTAATATATCTGCGGCTATTTTCTTACTTTTGGGATCTCGATGACGAAATTAAAGCAATTTCAGATGGTAAAGAGCACGGATTATAATGTTTTGAGAATCGTAATGTCTTTAGTCATGGTAAAGTATTTTTTTATAACTTTGCAACTGAGTAGTTAGTAGGTATAAAGTAAACATATCTGTGGTAAATAATCAGATCAAATAGACAATGGACAGGTGGATTAAACAGGGATTTTTGTTGTTCATCATCACCTATATCATGCCTATATTATATATAACTATATCATGCATGAGAAATATAAAATGCCATGACCAACCAACCCTACGAAAGTTGCTTTACAGCGGCAGTGGGAATACAAACTGAGGATTTACAGGGTGAAATCGAAAAGAAGCCAATAATTTTGTGGTGTGGATTAGTTAAACCGTCAAACTGATCAACTTTGTATATGGGACCAACCACGGACCAACTTCATCAACAGCAAAAAATAATCATTTGTTCCGTACATTTTGATCGAGTAGATTCTGACGTTTTCTTTGGAACAGCTGATTATTTTTTGCTCTGTTGAAGTTGATCCGATAGACGGTATATATAGACGGTATAAGTTGTTCAGTTTGATGGTCTAAACTAGACGGACCCATCGAGATAATATTATGTACTACGCACTAGAGCAGACGTCACAACTAGACTGTTTGCAACGCGAGTTAGAGCTAACGCACTCCAACTAAATTAGAATCATAGAGTACATTATTATACTAGAGATTAGAATGTGGCAGGCGCTAGACACCATAACACGTGTGTGTACTGTGTTCTATCTTATTCAAATATGCCTTCTTCTGTTTAAACCACTGAAAAAATACAAAGAAAGCCCAAGGAATTACTTTTCACCTGCAAATACACACTAAATTATCTATTTAACATGCAATTGAGTAATAATTATTTCATTAAGTCGCCGAAATATGATGCGGCGGCCATTTTACGTCAAAGATGGTTTAACAAAACGCGTAAGCGCCGCGCAAATCACGGCGCTTTCGACCTTTTGGTCGCGAGAAAACAACACTCTAGAAGCAATCTAGCGCTGTATGTTTGAATTGTTTGAAAGACGGTGAATTATTGTTTTAGCGATGCAGCGAACTTTAGTCTTAAATCTTAACAAAATTATAACAAGACTTTTGCATGGGATGGCGCCTCTAGTACGTAGTGCATTTAACTCGATGGACGGACCACAAAATTTGTCGACATCATTGGTCGACTGTTCAAAAATCACCCTGTAATGTTAGGTTTTAAATAATCGTTTGAATGAGGAATAATCTCTCCTATCGCAATCTTCCATCACTGTGCAGTTTATCAACAATCACCTTCAGCAAACATTTCTGATGTTGAATATAGAAGTGATAGGTGCCTTAAATATTAAGTACAAAATACAAAAAATATACAAAATATTTATTTTCAAAAAATTACAGGTTAGGGTATATTTCATTGGACTCCTCCCTTTAAGTTAAAGATAACCTGTATTGGGAGGGGGCCGCTCCTCTGCCAGAACATCTACACCTGCGCAGTAAATGAATATGATACAAACTACAACATGCTAAAGTTTAAGTACTTACATTAAACTATCTATTACTATATAATCTACTACTACCAAAATATATAAATACATACAATAAATACATACCTAAAATAAATAAATACATTCATAAAATAAATATACCTACTTTTGAACTATTTCAAAGAAAATTCTACTATTATGACTTCCTACCGTTAAAATTTTAATACAATTCATTTATTTTTTATTTTTAACATTTTAACATTAAAATCACATGTGGTTTGAAAAACATAAGTAATATAGTCTATGAGTTCTACTCATAATTTAAGTTACATTAACATTTAATTAACTTTGTACATTTATCTATAATTAACTTTCTAAAAACATATACTATGTCTGTCTATGTATACTTAGTACATGCATACAATCTATTATTTTAATCATACAACTGTATTTAATTTAATGATCTTTGTAAAATACTACTTTAAATTACCTTTTTTACTTATTCTTTTATTATATGTGCATATAGTGTATATATTAGATACTATATATTATATATTATATGTGTAAATATTTGTTCTGTGGTAAAATATCCAAAAGAGTTTTGAGCACAATTTTTATTAATAAAATCAATTTAAACAACACGTGTCAGTAAGTCCTCAGTATCGTCATAATTTAGTGTTTTTAACCACGCAGTGACAGTACTTTTACACTTAAACATAGGCATTGAATATATATTAAGAATTCTATTTATTTTATTATATAGAAACGCTGATTGACTATGAAACTGTCTTGATGCAAACTTCGTTCTAACCGTGGAAAGCAACTACCGAATAAGGGTTTCTTTTATTGAGTATAGTTGGATTTGGTGTAATGGTTTTATGTTTTCTAATGATAATATTTAGTACGAGTATATACAGTTTTCTAACAGTTAAAACATCTGCTTCTTCATATAAATTTGTGGTTCTGAATCTCTTATTTTTGAACAATGCTATTTTAAGTAAGGAACGTTGTGCTCTTTCCAGGCTTAGAACACACGTTTTATTTGCACCCCCCCCCCCCCAGACCGGTATGCAATAGCATAGAACGGACTGGACGAGGGACTTATAAACGTAAATGAGTAGGTCCTTTTCAGCAATGTGTCTTAGATATTTAAAAATCCAAATCAGTTTCCTAATGCGAGATGTGGCAGCTTCAATTTGATTTTTCCAAGACAAGTTTTGGTCAATTTGGATTCCTAAATATTTAGTGGATGAAACTTTGTCTATAATATTGCAGTTATTGTTACAGAGGTATATGAAGAATATCCGGGTTTAATTGGTAACGGTATGATCGGATTAAGCCAGCATTCCGTTAGGATTATTATATCAATATTTTGGGGGATCATTGATACTCGTAGGTTAATAATAAAATCTTCATAATTTTTATTTATGCTTCGGATATTTTGCAATACAATGGAGTAAAGCGGATCCTTCTTTGGTAAGCAATTTTGTAAGTGTTCGATTGAACAAGCAAAACTAGTGGCATTATTTATACTGTCCAATTCATGCATTAATAAGTTTTTATCAGCCATAAGAAGAGTATGATAGGATTTCTAGTTGTATCTGTCTTTGTGAGTTGCTAATGTAACACTTTGTATAGGTAAATATAGGATATTGCTCAATGAGGTGAGATGAAGTATACAATGTTGTTGTAATATCTTGGTTTATAAATGGGCATTTATAAGATAAGATTTTTATCATCAGTATTTCAAAAAAGGGAACATTAATAGTGTGATAAGTAGATTTATTTCCTTGTGTGAAAATTGTGCTACATAAAGATACATAAACGTTAGAATAATAAACATATATCGAATTATTTTTGATGTGATATGAAATATAAAATAGTATTTTTGTACATGATTTGGTAACAATGCATATTTTGAATATATAGAAATATTGATTTATAGTATAATATTTTTTTTTTTTTTAGATTTCAACTAAGTATTTATTTTCAGACATATTATCAAGTTACTGAAATATTTATTAATCAAAAAGAAATACAGCAATATTAAAAATATTACTAGGTCTATTCTTAGTCTAATAGACCGCCCCGAGTAGTCCCCGGTGCAAATGTGCCCATAACGCTGGCCGCGTTGCCGCGTTGGATGGCAATGGACAACCTTTGCACCAGAAACGACCCAGAGCGGGGGTCACAGGTTTTCACAGTATAATATTGAATTAATAGCGAAGTAATATAACTTGGTAATTCATAAAACACAGTTAGTCATTCATTCATTAATTTTTGAATTTGTGTTTCGTTTCTTATCAATATAATGGGGCAATTCTCTTCTTTCCTAACGAAAACTCTTCCATACGAGGTCCAGCAGAATTTATAGTTTTTAGTTCTCTTCAGGTCACGTGCCAGGAAGAAAAGCCTAGATGCCAGGGGTGTTAGGTATTCAGATATAAAAATCGGAACGTCTGGATTCTTCTTAATACCTAAATGTTTGGCACATAATTTATCTGATTTATTTTTTAAATTATAGGATTTGGCGTTTTTTAGAATATTATCTTTGTACAAAGTAGAATTAAATTCTACTATGATACTCTTTTTTTCTGAAGATCCGTTTGTTTTGAAAATATCTCTTATATCGCATTTCTTGAAGTCTGTTTTTAAGGTTTTAGAAAGTTGTTCAACCATAGATACCAGGCTTTCTTTGGTCTCTCTGGGATCAACAGGCACATTTTTACACGACTGCCCAAAGCAAAAAGAGTGTTATGTGTTCAGGGTTCATGTATGTTTGTGGGTATGTGAGTTTCTTTATTCCACCATAACTTCTAAATGCCTGAACTGATTTGGATAATTGGGGTATCGTTATAATCCTTATAGCATTCCAAGTGACACTGGCAATATTTTTTTTAGAAAAAATCAATATGGCGACTGTACGACGCCATTTTCAAATGTGAAAAAAAATTTTTTTTCTTCTATTATTACAATATGGGCATCAAATGAAAGGCCTTGATGAGCACATTCCAAAACTATATAATATGTCACTAAAATGTGTGAAATAAAATTAAATAAATTTAAAAAATATTAAAAACACGACTGCCCTGCCAAAAACGAACTAAAAAGTTAAACAACAAGTGTCATTGCAGTCGGGGGACCTCTTTGGTCAAAAATTGTTCCATAATAAGGTCCCCCGACTGCAATGACACTTGTTGTTTAACTTTTTAGTTCGTTTTTGGCAGGGCAGTCGTGTTTTTAATATTTTTTAAATTTATTTAATTTTTTTATTTCTATTGTAGTCTTCCTATTTGTCCTCATTGTATCTTCCAGGCGTTCCTCAATAATAGCAATGTATTCATTTTTTTTCTTAATTTCTGTTTCTAATTGCAAGATCTTGTTTTTAAATTCATTATTTTGTTCCGCCAAAAAAGACATCGAATTTTCAATTGTTGTGTTAGTACTTTTAATCTCAGCCAGTATAGGAAATAGTTTTTCCAACTGCTTATTTTGTTTATCAGACCAGCACTCAAACAACTGTTTCATTTCTTCACGAAAATCACTGAATTCACAACTGTTTACATAATCAATCCTCTTTCTTTTCTGTCTCGTAGATACCTGAGGTTGCGATACATCCTCTTCTTCTAGCAAGCTGAGATTCGGCTCCGAGTTAGTTTTATCCATAATAAGTAATAAGCAGGTAGTAAACATACCGCGCTTGGATGAAGGGATGTGGGGATTGTAGCAAACAAGCTTGAAGCGACGGACTATTGTCGTAGCAGCTCGTAGAATCGTAGCAGTCATAGCAATTTCGTAGCACAGGCCGCTTACCGTTCGTAGTGTACCTCAATTTTGTCGCTCGGTTGATCGTCGCGCTAGCTCAGCGCACAGAGCACCGGACTTTCAAATCTTGCAGCGCAAGGTTCAAATCCACCTCAGGACGCAAGAACTGCCGCGGAGTACCCGATGTTTGCGGAGCACCCGGCCCTTCTCGGAGCACCAAAGACAACTTCACCGATCACGACGGAGACACAAATTTAAATAAGCAATTTATTACAAAATTAAAATAAACAGCCACGGACACGTCTACTCAGGTTACGATCCACAGGCGAAGAGGCTAAATGGAAAGAAAATGTGGCATTCATCATAACACCTTCATCAGTTCTTTGAAAAAAGAAATGATTATGTGACTTTTCATCGCCCTTTCACAACTAAGCACCACAGACTTATTATTTAGGCTGTATTTTCATATTATTGTCTATTTGGTATGTAAACAATCTTCACCCAAAGTACCTAATTAATTAATTAAGTAATTTACCTAAAAGACAGTAAGATTTTGGCGCTATTTCTATCTAGTTTTCTCTCCAAAATTGATGCAGTTCAAATGTACAAATGTCCCCTCGAAATAGGACATACTCAGTAGGTATAGTAGTTTATTATGATACAAGGACTGTGCCATACAACGTTTTTCAATACATTTGCGAGAAAACATTATAAGTACTACTGAATGTAATCTTTATGTCCCGGCAATGTAAGAAACGCAGGCATTGTATACAATGCCTGGCCCTTTTAGGCAATGTATGAAATAGAATGAATATTATTGTCTATTTCACACATTACCTAGGCATTGTATACAATGCCTGCTGGTCCACCGGCAATGTGTAAAATAAAAATATTTTGATCGAGGGGGGCTCGAGGGGAGTGCTCGAGGGGGGTTCGAGGGGCGGCTCGAGGGGGTGCTCTAGGGGGGACTCGAAGGGAGGGCTCGAGGGGGGGCTCGGGGGGCTCGAGGGGGGCTCGGGGGGGCTCGAGGGGGCTCGGGGGGCTCGAGGGAGGCTCGAGGGGGGCTCGGGGGGGCTCGGGGGCTCAGGGGGGCTCAAGGGGGCTCGGGGGGGGCTCGAGGGCGGCTTATTGAGTTTGGAACCGAACCTCCGTACTCCTGTAGGTCCCGGGTTAGGTTAGAAATTTAAGGCTCACGCTCCGCTGCGCTACGCGCTCGCCTTAAATTTCGAGGTCATTTTTTTATAACAGACAACAGAAATAAACTTATTTTACATCTTGCCGGTGGACCAGCAGGCATTGTTTACAATGCCTAGGCAATGTATAAAATGAATATCATTTCATACATTGCCTGATCGTTTCAGGCATTGTATACAATGCCGGAGAATACACATTGCCGGTAACATATTATACACATATTAAAACAGTGAATTCTAAATATTTGTGCGCGAGTTACGCAAAAACCGCTGAACGAATCTTGATGGGCTTTTCACAGTTTGGTAGCTTAAAGCCAACTTAAATCTAAGCTATGTTTCATAAAATTCAGGTGGGTGGAACCAGGGAAACAGCTTGAACTCTCTCATCAAAGTACCAGGATCACATAAATATGGAGAAGGTTTAAACTTTAATATTTTTAGTAGCTTTTTATTGGTGGCTCTAATAGTTCCGTACCTACGCTACCTGACTTTAAAATCATAGGTTCGTTTACGGAGGTGTATGTGGCGCTGTTCAATAGAAAAAAGCACATTTTTACTCAATATAAATGAACTCGATAGATTTTCGTGTTAAAGGTTAATCAGACCATTCGTAAGGCCCTATCTGAAGTACACGCCATTGAGCGGCCGTTACCCAAAGTGCAGCTATTTCACACGCTTTAAGCCCAGCCTGCACTATCTATGTGTTCCGCATGAATGGACATAGGGAACTTATGACCTTTACATGTTCCGACGTGATTGGAACAAGTTAAGACGGAAAAGGTTGAAATGGAACTGATGCTTCTTAAGAGCTTATTAGATCATCCTGAATTAAGGATACGGAATTCAGAGTCCGATTTAGGACGAGAAATTCAGTCGCCAATTAGACCGTCCTGAATAACGGATCCGATATCACAGCTTAACGATCATACAGTAGTTACACGAATGTACTTGCGCAGAGTAACGGAGGGGAAAATACAGTGACCGTAAAAATACATGTAGGTAGGAGGTGTTGGTAGGTAGTAGGTACGTGTCATTTTCAATGCTAATCTGAACTAGGTTTGTTAATGTAGGTACTAGTATGTAATTTGCGAATAACTCATCTAATAACATACCTAAAATCAAGTTTAAAAGCAAATACCAACAGATGACAGCTGTCCAACTTAAAACAGCAATTTTTACGATTTTATTTTTAAACGATTTTTACACAAAATATAAAAAGTATAAAAGATTAAGGGGGGATGGAAATGAAATACATGGAACTGAAACGGAAAAAAAATCATCTAACCTATACGTGTGGGTGCCTATGGATAGGTCTTTAAAAATGACATTGAGGTTTCTAAAAGTATTTTTTCTCAAAGTCAACCGTTTAGAAAATATACACTTTCAAAGTGGTAAAATGTGTGAGTCCCCCCCTCTAACTTTTAAACTAAGAGAGTTAAAAATAAAACAATAAAATATGTTGTAGATCTTTATAAACACTATTTACGAAAATTGGTTTGAATGAGACATATTTAGTAGTTTTAGAGATATAGCACATTTTCCAAAACCGCAAATATAACATTGTCGTTTATACAAACACTATGAAAAACAAAGTTATTTTTGCAGATGAAAATTATAGTGGTATTAAATAAAGTATGGTTTTAAAATTGTTATGGTATATGGTAACTACGGAACCCTACTGCGCGTGGCCTGACACGCACTTGGCCGGTTTTTTTTAATTCAAAAAAGCAAATCACAGAGTGATTATATGCCGTTATACACTTAGTTTTGTCGTTGCGCCAACTGTCTATCTAGACGAACGGCGGCTTTTTTTTCACCAACATAAAAAGCGTTGACTGACTGTATACTCTTTAGGCTGTGGTACTACTGTGTCGGAGCAGAGCGTCCTGAATGCGATTACACTGTCCTAAGTGCTTCCGATTTAGCATCCTTAACGCCGGAGACCATTTCTATCCTAACTAGGATCCTAACTAGGATCCTACCTTCCTGAATGCAATTACACTTCTCTGAATTAAGGAGCGACTTCATTCCGTATCCTTGATTCAGGATGATCTAATAAGCTCTTTACGTAGAAAGTTGTAAGACACATTTGTGGTTACATTTGTGGTTAAGGCTGTTGGAGCGCGGGCGGCGCGCTATTTATTCTTCGGCGGCGGTCGGCGATCGGGCCCAAAACCTGGGACCAAACGGCGGACGGCCCCCTCTACTTGGCATCCAATTAGCGCGCGAGCGGGCGACTAACGGCTGTTCTCATACATTTTGATTTGTACCAATATATCTGCTGCTTTCATTCCATAAAGGATCCATCAAGGCAATTAATTAATTGGGTGACTGGAAAGGAAATAATTAAAGGCGACTGTTAATAGGATATGTAGGTACTTAAACTCTAAACTGTTGGTTGATTACGTAAGTCTGTTGCTAACAATTCTCGATTGAAATCGCAGTTGCATTGCTGCTTTACGGCTGGTTTACATTATCTTAGTCTTTAGTAGAGTGCTTTAGTGGAAACATGTAAACGGTCGTCTTATGCCTAAAGAGAGTAACGTTCTAGTAGCCTTTCTACTCACTTTCCAGTAGCACCCCCTGCACGCCCGCTCACCCCCCGCGCATATTTTACTCGCACTCGCACTGGAAGCATGTAAATCGATATTTTAGTAGCGTCTTTAGTAGAGTGCATTTGCCGGTGAACGCGTGACGTGTAATTGAATTAAATAATAGGTATTAGGTATGGCGAAAATGACACTCTACTGGAAGCGTGTAAACGGTCACTGGAAAAGCACCAAAACTACTAAAGCACTCGCATTCGACTCGCACGCTACTAAGCACTTTACTAAATACTAAGGTAATGTAAACCAGCCTTTAAGTAAGATAGTTGTAAAATTGTTATAATGTTTAGTTAACAGGTTTATTTCATGTTTTCTTTGTATTGATATTGGTAATTTGTTAATTTTGGCATTTTGGCTTCAAATGCTTCAATGTTCGGTACATTGAAGCATTTGAAGCCAAAATGCCAAAATTATTCGTTTCTGTAACACTGGGCCCCATGAAGTGATGTATGGAAACTTGGCGATAGGTCTTACCAACATTTTACATGAAAATGGTTTTGGTAGGATCCAGTTTTTAATAACTTAGAATTTTAGAGGCTTAGACCCTAATGCATAAATACGTTTATTTATGATGAAATTGTTTTTGTTTACTATTTATAATCATCATCATTCATTATACCACAGAATACAACGTTTTAATGAAATAGCGCAAAATGAGAAAACCGTTTCTTTGAACCATCAAACTGAACAACTTTTACGATGGGAACAACTCTGAAATCGCGAAAAAAAATCTGCTGCTTCATACAAAAATTAATAACGAAAATATATGAATGTATGAAGCAGCTAATTTTTTTTTGCGATTTCAGCGTTGGTCCCATAGTAAAAGTTATTCAGTTTGTTGGTCTAAAGAAACGCTTTTCTCATTTTGCGTTAATTAATTAACACGTTGTAGTCTACTGATGATAGACAAAGCTAAAATGAATAAAGGGATGGGAAATAAGTTAAAAAAAGATAAAAATAAAAAATATATAAGTATTCCTCGTAATATCACACCATAAAGCTCACAGGCTTGTTTGTCATACTGCCAGTGATGAGTTACGGCAGTGAAACGTGATCGCTAACTAACTGTGGGTATCATAAGGAGACTCAAGGTCACCCAGCGTGCAATGGAGAGAGCCATGCTCGGCGTTTCCCTGCGTGATCAAATCAGAAATGAGGAGATCCGCAGGAGAACTAAAACAAACGACATCGCTCGAATGATCGATCAGCTGAAGTGGCAGTGGGCTGGACACATAGCGAGAAAAACCGTTGGCCGTTGGGGCGGAAAGGTTCAGGAATGGCGACTGCGCACCGGGCGACGACGCTCCGCATGTAGGCCCCCGACAAGGTGGACCGACGATCTGGTGAAGGTCACGGTGCGCCGCTAGATGCGGGCAGCGCAGGACCGATCGTCGTGGAGATCCTTAGGGGAGGCTGTGTCGTGCGGCTGATATGATGATAATGATGATGAAGTTAGATTAAGGTACTGTTAAATGAAATATTCAAAATAATGTATTTTCCAATTGTATTTTTATTCTAATAATCGTGATCTAATCGAGTGGTTTTCCAGTGCATGTACTCGTTTATTTCCAATAGGATGCAAAACCACTTATTTAAGTGCTCTTTGATTGCAGAAAAGTGAAATACGAAAAAGTAGTTTTCAGGATCTGAAAAGAAAACTACATTTAGAAAATGCTAAAATATTTTTTTGTTTGGTTATATTTGGTTTCAACGCTTTAAATAGACGAGCGCCTAAGCTCATTGCTATACTAAGATAAATGAAACTTAATGCGATAATAATTCATGCCCCATCCATAATTATACGAACCGATGCCATAGTCTGAACTCCAACGGTGGTCATGCCCATAGCGGTGATGACGATGGGAGTCTGTGCGCGCTGCAGCAGGAGGCACACCGAGCGCTGGTTGCGCACGTCCATGCACTCCCACGGCACATCGTACACTGAGTCCTTCAGTTTTTCACTCTACAATAAAGTAAAATAATCGTAAAAAATAGCTTTATTGCACACGACAAAAAGAAGTTTAAAAACTAAAACCAAACTACAGAAAAAATACTATTTGGGGTTACTATTGGACACAAAATATTTAAAATTTGGCATAGGTATATTTTATTTAAAAAAGGTAACTATTATCCTAATCGAGATGACAAAAATACCATAAATAAATATAAATAACTCTATGTGTCAAAGGACAATGAGTAATTTTGTTCGAGACCCGTCCCCATATTTTTTTTTTAATTATGAAATGCTATGATTTTTCTTGTTTTTAGTTAGTGTTTTGTTATTCTATCTGTAGTGCTAGCAAGTAACACTTAAAATGTTTAACAATTAATGTTCCACGGGTTTTCAAAGCGCGGATGGGAGGCGGCAAATTGTTCCAACACTTGGAAGCCGAATATTTGAAGGAACCTCGAAAGGCGGCTGTATTGTGTGTAGGTGTCAGTATCATGTAGGAGGAGGCTCGCGACCGGCATGCCTTATTGTCCCTGGCCCATTTGAGCTTATTAAAAAGATACTGTGGAACTTTGGTGTGGATTACATCGAACAACAAGGAAGCAAAGTGCAGCCTACGACGAGCCTCTATCTTCATTAGATTAAAGTTGTTTAAATAAGGTGTAACGTGGGCCCTGGGGGGTACTGAGAAGCAGAAACGTGCACAGGCATTTTGTACACGTTGGATTAAATAAAATATCTGCGTAGTTAAGTTTAGAGAGGACTAGAGTTTCACACAGTCTGATTCTGATTACTTCACTTAAAAAGGGACGTATCCTGTATAAGACCTTGAGGCGATAGAAGCAATTATTGACTGCATCAGATACGTGTCTCTCAAAGTGCAGGTTTGAGTCAAGTATTACCCCTAGACTACGCGCCTCTGAGACTGACTCAATAGGACTGTTAGTGATGTGAATTTGAGGGGAATACTCTCTTATGGTGGCGACTTGCTTCCTTGATCCTAATAACATGAACTTGGATTTAGCAGGATTCAAGATCAGACAGTTGGAGTGAGACCATCCTGAAATGCTGTCAAGATCCTCGTTTATCCTTTTCACTGCATTAATTGTATCACTCGGGTGAAAACTGAGATAAAGTTGAATATGTCATCAGCGTAGATGTGATACTGACAATGCTTAATACATTCAGTTATGTTAGAACTGTAGAGTATGAAGAGTAGTGGGCCCAAAATAGACCCTTGAGGAACTCCTCTTGACAAGGCCATGGGTTGGGAACGAGACAGAGTACCATCCTCCCTCTTAAGCTCAACCATCTGTGAACGACTAAGCAAGTAATTATGAAACCAGCGCACAGCAGCTATGTCGAAACTATAATAAGTCAGTTTAGATAGTAATAGTGGTATACTTAAAGGATCGAAGGCACGTGAAAAATCAAGGAGTACCAGCAAAGTACCCATACCGTTATCCTGAGCTGATAAAACATCATCTACTATATTAAGAAGTGCAGTAGAAGTGCTATGCTTTTTGCGAAAGCCCGATTGAAGCTGGGGTAGCATAGAAATGTGTTCAATATATTTTACCATCTGATCATAGACTACTCTCTCGACTATCTTGGACACACATGGTAAGATGCTGATGGGACGAAGATCGCTAACATCACTCGGGTTTGACTTTTTAGGGATCGGTTTAATAAGAGCTGACTTCTATAAAGTAGGAAAATCCGAGTCACCTATAGACTTGTTAATAATGGCTGTAATAGTGGAGAGTGACTGAGGCAAAGTCATAAGTAACATTTGGAGAGAGATGCCATCAACACCTTTCAGCATTAGAGTGCAGGCTCTTTATAACATTCGCCACAGTTTCTTCAGACACAGGAGTAAGAGAAAAAGATTGATTGCCAAAACGATGATGTTCAAAAAATGTAAGCTCAGACAGAGAAATTGAATCAGTACCAGGGATATTTAAAAATGTGAGTTAATGGAGTCAGGATCAGAATATTGAATTATATGTTCATTTTTGCTTTTTATATTAATATTATCCTTTAGATTTCTCCATAAAATTTTGGGATTGTTAATTTGCTTGTTAACACTGTGTTGGAAGTAGCATTTTGTTTCCTGAATTATTGCGTTGGAAACTATGGACTTCATTTCCTTATAATACATTTTGTGGGATTCACATTTGGTTTTTTTCCACTTGGTGGCCACTTGGCCTCATCCCTAATGTGCATCATCTGCTTTACTGTATCAGTAATCCGGGGGTATGAATGTTCCCTAACACGAACTGTTTTAAATGGCGCATGCAAATCAAACAAAAGTTTTATCATCATCATCATCATCATCATCAGCCACACGACACCCACTGCTGGGTATAGGCCTCCCCTAAGGATTTCCACGACGATCGGTCCTGCGCTGCCTGAAAAAAAAAGTTTTATACTAAAATTAAATGTAGATACCATTGCGTTGAGATCAGTTTGACTCTGAATAAAGTTCCAATCTACGTCATCCAGGTCCTTGTCAAATAAATCAACCATTATGTCTTTTAAAGACCTATATGTTACATAAAAGGGCCTAGGTTTAGATTTTCTGATGCACAAGTCAACAGCAACAACAGCGTGCCTGCCAATTTCAGGGATATGGAAAACCGATGTCTGTGCATACCAGATCTATTAGTGTTTCACTGCTCTCTGTGAAATGAGTTGGTGACTCCACCAGCTGGGTAAGTTTGAAAGTTTCTAAGCAACTAAGCAACAGTCTTGTCTTGTTTTCATTTGGCTTACTTATGTCAATATTGAAATCTCCCAACATAATACTGTGACGGCACGCCGCCGCACTAGACATCTACACAAGAAGTGAGTATAAAGGTATATTTGAGGAAACTGCCCATTTGTGTAATTTTATAAAAACTAAGCGTGGAGCAGAGAAAAAATCGCCGCACGGCCTTGAGCGCGCGGCGCGCGTCTGACGACGACGCCGCTACTAGACATCTACACAAGAAGTCAGTATAAGGGTATATTTGAGGAAACTAAAAACTTTATAAAATTACACAAATGGGCATTTGTGTAATTTTATAAAAACTAACCGTGGGGGGCAGAGTCAAATTGCCGGAGACAGAAACAGAACTTACTTCTGATCCAACAATCTCAAATACTATGGAGATTTGTACAAGTTGAAAAAATATCGCTAGCGTTAGGGGTCCGAATCGAGCCAAAGCATCAGGTTCCTGCAAATATTAACTTTCATACATTGAATTGATTAGGACAACAATTAAGTACTTAAGGCGATTCCCTGACCGAAAGTGGCGCCCTCAGAGGTTTTTATTTAATTAGTTGTTAATAGAATTGGATTTAATAAAACATTTTTAGTGGATTTTTAGAGCCCATACGCTAGTATTTTTTATGTTATTTTATTTATTTGATTTTTTTAGTATTTTTAGGTATAAAGTATCATTTCATTCCCTCATAGTCTAGTAATTCGTAGAAGTAGATAGAAAATGTGTCAAAAACGGCCACTTCTAGCATTTTTGCTAGCTACTTCTAGCGTTGCCTATTGGCTCCGTGCACGCTTTTAGCGCCACCTAGTTTTTTGCAACTTTGTTGGCTCTGACCTGACCGTTTTGACGTTTTGATTATGTAACGGCGGCATTGTGACAAAATATTAAAAAATAGTATACATATTGTGTAATTAATGTAAATTTCAAAATTACTGTGATTTGGGTGAAGAAAGTGTTGGGAAATCATATTTGGTCATTTAAATTAAATATGGCAAGTAAGATCTATTCAAAAAGAGTGTTTTATTTTGGTTATATCAGGGTTTGTTTACTTTTTTTTTAGTTGTAAATTTTGTAAAACAAGAGGATAAAGCCACTTTAATAATTTTATTAAGTGATAATAAACATATAATTGTTCCTATAATAAATTAAATATCGTTTTCAAACAGATTACAGAGCCTACATTATTTCTACTTTTTGCCACCATGAGCGCTGCGATCGAATATTATACCTTCGCACCCAGCAAATACGAGTGAATGTAACGATACCGTCTTAAATATTAGACTATGGGCCTTAAACATTCCACGAGAAGTTTTATTAAATTGTGTATTAGAATTACAATATTAAATAAAATTTACCGCGGCGCCACTTTCCGTTAGGAAAGCGCCTTATGGTGGTACGTCAAGCTCAGTAGCGCCACCAATGGAAATAAATCAATTACGTTTTTATCAACACTTTTGGCAATATCCACATTCATAACTTATTGCTTATTTCAGGCCATGAAAAAATATTTAAATATTGCACTTTACTCTCCTATTTGCGCAATATAACTGAAACTTTTAATCTAAGCCTTTGATAAAACATAATGGGGAGGCGAAGGCAAAGTGAATTACAGATGGCGCTTCAGTCTTTGGAACAATTGTCAGTTTGAGCTTATATTGTCTTGACTGTGTATTACGTGATTTTACTTTCTTAGATTGTATTTTTTTCGGTTTTGCGGACAAACAATGTATTCTATGCTAACTTTAGCTCATATAAAAGAAGAATTACGGAAAAGAAAAGCCAAAACAACAGGCAAGAAAGTTTATAGCAACTTACAAAAAATTGCTAACAAGCATTACATTTCTTTAAATTTCGTGTAAGATTTACAAGTAATATTTTTATTTCAGATTAGAAACATATGATTTAAATTTTAACAAAGCAACTGAGTGTGAATTTCCGTGTTTATAGTTGCCTGATGATGCCTTCTGTGCAATAGTAATTTCAGGTTTCTGTACTGGAATTTCTGTACCATCCAAAATTACACGAACCGTTTTATCATATTTATTTTATTATTCTAAGTTTCTTGAATGACTCTGGCATATAAAATTCTATTAATTCTCTGTTTGGCCCCGATATTGGGCTTATTCCATATTTGATATACCTATCAAATTCATCCAAGTTATAAATATGTTAGAAACTGCTGAGGTTGAAATATTAAAGAACAAAGCTGTTATAATTCAAATGTTGTTTTATTTTGGCGAAGCTTCATCAAATTCATGAAACATTCCTTTTGATTTATAATGTTTCTCAGGCTCAGCAAAGGAGAAAATCGAGGGAAAAGCATATTTTTTTTGATATTTTTTTGCCCACAATTTTTTTTTTTCTGGGAAATCGATGAACTCCAATATTTTACAAGTTACATGCATAACAATGCGGCATTTTCTCAGTATAAAATTAAAAAGTGCAATACTCCAAGAGATTCACATATGTTTTGACACTTTCTTTGAGGCGGCCGGGTACCAAAGACCAGACGCCACCTATCGGGATAAAATTGCGCTTTTCCTCCCCATTGATTTATTTCCATTGGTGGCGCTACTGAGCTTGACGTACCACTTTCTTTTATATTTTTTCTAAAGTTAATTCTGATAAGTCTTACCCATTGAGAGCATTCTAAAAGGAGCACACAGCATGCAAGTAGTTGGAACAAGTAGTTCAACCCAAGCGCCGGTCCAAAGAAATCCGAAAACTCGTCTGTAAAACTGTCAATCAGAATGAATTTGGTGAACATAAAGGTGGTCATCAGCATAGAAAAATTTACTATGTCATCTGTCAACAATATTTTCTAGCCTGTCGTTTAGTTTAATGGAGTTATTTTACGATCAGTGGGCACTTTTTAACCGACTTCAACAAAAGGAGGAGGCTCTCAATTCGATTGTATGTTTTTTTTATCGTTGTTTGCGCGTATCTTCGATTTTTATGGACCGATTTTGATGATTCTTTTATTGTTCGATTGAGTTTACTTGCGAGATGGTCCCATTTTTTTTTTCAAATCAGTTGAGTAGTTTCCAAGTAAACCTGAAAATACTATGATTTTGCATCAACTACCTTGACGACTTTCTTATTAGTTAGATTATTTTTTTGTTGGAAAAGGGATACTTTAGTGTAATCTTTTTAACCGACTTCAAAAAAGGAGGTTATCAGTTTGACTCATAGTCAAAGTCAAATAAGTCAAAGTCAAATAAGCTTTATTCAAATAAACTTAATTATTAAGTACTTTTGAATCGTCTATATTTTCCTACCACCTACATTTATGTATGTATGTTTCTCCGCGATTATCTCACGTTGGGAGAGCCGAGTTTTTTAACTAAATAATATACCTAACCTACACTACCTAATACAGAAGGTACTTACACTAAAAATTAAAAATTGTTTCAAAAACAAAAAAACAACTTCAAAAAACCTGCCTATAAAAAGCAAGAATAATATTCAAATCATTAGATTTCCATTATCATTTATAGTAAAAACACGTCTATTGAAGTCGGGTGGGGCTTTTAGAATAAAAAAAACGGCCAAGTGCGTCTCGGGCCACGCGCCGTAGGGTTCCGTAGTTACTTTATACCATACTATATTTAAAACCACTATCATTTTTCGTCTGTAAAAATAACTTTGTTTTTCACAGTGTTGGTATATTTACAAAGTACAAAGTTATATTTGCGGTTTTGGAAAATATGATATATCTCAAAAACTAATTACTATATCTCGTTCAAACCAATTTTCGTTGAAAGTTTTTATTAAGATCTATAGCATATATATTTTTTTTATTTTTCACTCTCTTATTTCAAAAGTTAGAGGTGTCCGTCCACACACATTTTACCACTGGTTGCGTAGGTATTAATAAAAAAAATCTTCTTTTGCAACTAGTTGCCAAAAACGAATAAAAACTCCTTTTTCACAACTGGTTGCGAAACTCAGTTGCCATGGCGGCCGAAAGGGAATTTCTGGTAGTAGCGGTAAAATTGAAACAAATTGATAATTTTCTTGTTTTTAGATATTTTTCAATTTTAATTAGAAATTTTGCAATTCATTTCAATAAGGATTCAGACTCTTAATAAAAAAAATGCTGCTAGTGCTCAAAGAGATTTATAATGTTAATGCAGAAGTTGCTTTGCCGAATACTCTGCCAATGATTGGTTCAGCAGCTTCAGGTCTGATAATTTTGATGATAAAGATGTTCCTCGATGTGGTATTTATTATTTTTAGTAAACAAAGGATGAGAACTTTTCCGACTTCCTACCTAATATTTCTCAATGTCACAAGGAAGTAGGATTTTTAAACCAGATTTTCAAAAAAACTTACCTGACAATAAATTTATGATGTTCCACACACTGCACAATCCTTAAATTAATCTGTTCATTTTCTTGTGGACTAAACTTTTCAACATATACGTTTAAAACCGCTTGGGTTTTGGGGAATCGTATCTCTGCAATCTGAGTATGTGGTTTTTTCAATTGGTGTAGATTGTGGTTTAGCGTTTTTATGTGACCTATTATTTGAAACACCACCAAGGATAAAAGCGTGTCATTCAGCCATATTGACACTATGCAGGTATAACTGAACCAGAAATTGGTATATGAAACAGCATAGTAATGGTTTTCAGGGTTAAAAAATGGGAACAGATAAGTAACGCAGAATAAAACGGTATAATTTTCTGGTAGATTTCCTGAAGAAATTCCATGCTGATAATTGATGTACATTGGAGCAAGGCAGAATAAGGTTAAGCCAAAAAACATAAAAATAATCATCATTACAGTGAAATAGTGCGATAGTCGATTGATTTTGTCATTTATCTGAAAAAAAAAACTAGCTAGAGAGATCACCATAATATAAATCAAAGCTCCATCAATGACTTTGTGACATGAGAGAGGACCAGGGACAAAGCTTACATACAATTAACTACTACAGGCACGCGGGGCATGTTTGCGTGACCACTGGCCGCTTGACTAGAGGTGGTTAGGCCCTGTCCTAATTGGCATCGGTCGTGCAATCATGCGGTGCGATTTCATCGTGCGATAAAACTGAACAATAGACGCGACGTCAATTAGGACATTCAATAGATATCACTAGGTTTGATCGCACGGTCGCGCGACAAGTTTCATCGTACGGACGCACCATCGCTCGACCGATGGCCAATTAGGACAGGGCCTTATGGTTAATATAGCGCCTAGCGCCATATTATAGAGCGCTTTCTGTACATATAGTGCACAACGCGCGCTATATGTAAGTAGACGCTATGGAGCTATATGAATATCGCGCGTGGCAAAAAAAGTAGCGTCTGTTTACAAAAACACTGCAAAACATTGTCTAGTGATAGTGATCATTAGTTAGTTATGAAAAAACCAGTGCAAACTATTTTCGATTTTATTGACATTTATTTAAATTACGGTTTTTAATGAAACAGCAAAGTTAGTAAACTGGAATATGGAAAAAACAACCAAATTTCAAACGTCAATAAGGTATAAAATGGCTTTCACCTGTTTTTTTAACTACATAAAATATCACGAGACAATGTTTTCCTACCTTTGCTTCTTTTTCCGACATTCATTTGTTTTTCCGAAATCGTAGACATAGGAAATTCTATTATACCGGTAATTTTTAAGTATATCTATTATTATGGGGCCAACAATGGAATCTTGAAAAAAAATCTGTTGTTCCATAGAAAAGTACAACATCGACTTGACTATAATGTATGGAACAACTGTTTTTTTGCGCGATTCCGTGGTTGGCCCCATAGTAAAAGTTGTTCAATCACGTGTCCTGAAATCCCCTTTTAATTTTTAGATATATTTAAAAATTAACGGTGTAGACCAGAGGTGCCCAAACGGTCAATCGCAAGAGGTTTTAAAGTCGATCTCCAAGGATTACAGATTTGACACTTTATGCATTTTTTTTTTCAAAAACTGTCAAAATGTCGATCTCTTATTCATAAATTGTTGTTAGGTCGATGTCCTTAAGAAAAAGTATGGGCACCCCTGGTGTAGACAGTTCTAAGCCTAAAAAGTATGAAAGAAAGTTCATTAGTTTCCTTTACTTTTTGCTTTTAAGGCGTTTTGAGCAACTCTACTTGACGCGTACGCGACGAAACCCGAAAAAAACTGTTTTGTCAACTGACAGCCAGTTGACAATCTCAGGGCACGTTGTTTTGTTAAGGCCCCCGGGTGTAGATCAATTATTACGATTGTCAATTTTTTCGCAAATGACGCTCATTGATGCGAAAGTTGATCGTTTAGGCTGGCCCCAGACCTACCGGTTCCGTTTCTTTGCTTTGCTGTTCTACCATGGACCGCCGGCCAAGAGGCTCATTTTCAATCTATCGCATATTTTGACCTGACCACATTGGCAAGATAGCCATTAGTTTGGTGTTATCAAATATCGTCGTCTGGGGTATTTTTTATTGTTTATCAAAATGTATGAAACAGTTCATTTTTTTTCGCGATTTCAGATTTGGTCCCATATTAAAAGTTGTTCAGTTTTATTATGGTCCCTATCTACCATATTCAGTTTTATAAGGCTTTACCAAACATCTTGTATAAATAAGCGATCGAGTTATTTTTAACGATCGGAGTCCATGTTCAGGGTGGCATATCTCCTAAAAGCTTCCTACTTCGCAATCCAGGCGATGACATTTGATAAAACCTAGCTAATGGCTATCTTGCCAATTTGGTCTAGTCCCAAAATGCGATAGATTGAAAATTACCCTGGTTGGCCGGCGGTCTTTCAAGCAAGGTAGCACAGCAAAGCAAAGAAACGGAACCGGTAGGTCTGGGGCCAGCCTTATACGAGCAAATTAAGCTATTGTCAATTATTTTTTTACACATTGACGGATTGAAATATTGACGGCAATTGACGCGCCATGCATTTATGCACATTGACATCAATTAATGACAATCGTCTCGACGCGATGCCACCGACCGAGCCGCCCCAGGTAGCAAAATGACGTTAAGGACGAAAAAAGTGACGAAATGACGTAATTTTAAGGTCAATTTAGGTTCAGCACTGTATTGGTCAGTAGCGTACTTCCAAATGACGTCATTACTTGGTCAGTTTAGGACCAATTACTGTATTAGTCGGAAGTGTACGTCAAAATGTCAAAAGCTAGAAAGGTAGGATTTGATACAAACCTCTTTGTTATATTCTCCCTTATGCATGAAATGGATTAAATGAAATTCCGTTATAAAGTTTTTCATGATGATTCCGTGTCTTTTGAGTAAAGGTGAACAAAGTCGGTACTGAAACATAATAAAAATAACTAAGTATATAAAGAAAATATGACTGAAAATGCTTTTGTCCAGTGGTTTAGGTATGGTCTGGCTTTGAACATTATTGTCAGTGCAGGCAGTGCAGAGCGCGCTTGGAAACGGACTTCATAGATTAATATTATACTGGTTACAGTACGAGGCACGTAGGTATCTTGAAATTTTTTGATGGATGCTCGGCTTTTTCAATAACGTTCTCGAAACCTGCTCACTTCCCGAAGAATTGAGGAAGGCAAAGGTCATTGCACTACTAAAACCCGGCAAATCACCTGACGAAGCATCTAGCTATAGACCGCTATCACTGCTATCAGTAACGTACAAGCTCTTAGAACGTCTGGTGTATAACCGCATCTACAAGGACGTCAATGCCGCTATCCCTCAGGAACAGGCGGGTTTTAGAGAGGGCAGGAGCTGTGCAGACCAAGTCCTTGCATTGTCATCTTTTATAGAAGCTGGATTTCAGCGAGGCCTAAAGACCTTTGTGGCTTTTGTCGACCTGAGCGCGGCGTACGACACGGTATGGACAGACAGACTTTTACATAAGCTGGGTCAAATTAAACCTTGTAGAAGAACACTTCAACTAGTGAAAACCCTGCTCGGACCCCGAAACATTCAGGTACACCTAGGGGAAAAAGCGAGTAGTCATAAACTCCTTAAAAATGGTCTCCCTCAGGGTTCAGTACTCGCCCCAGTTCTTTTTAACGCCTACACTAGCGACATGCCAGAAACAAAAAGCCGCAAATTTGTGTACGCCGACGATCTTGCTTTAGCTTTCCAGGCAAAGACATTTGAAGAGGGAGAGGCAGCACTAACTGCAGACCTCAAAATAATGGGTGAATATTATGGTAAATGGCGCCTCTACCCGAACCCGGCGAAGACGGAAGTAGCAGCATACCACCTCACTAACTGTCTAGCAAACAAGCAGCTCAAAGTTTTCTTCTGCGGGGAGCTGGTCAAACACAACCCGGCGCCTAAGTATCTAGGAGTCTTACTGGACCGATCTCTAACCTACAGACAACACCTGGAAGGCGTAGCACAAAAGTTGAAGACCAGACAAAATATCATCAGGCGACTCGCTGGCACCAGCTGGGGGGCCTCAGCCACAGTCCTGCGTACTTCAGCACTAGCCCTGGTTTACTCTGTTGCCGAATACTGTGCACCCGTGTGGTACCAAAGCGCGCACACCAACAAGGTTGAAACTCAGCTTAACGAAACCATGAGAATCATCACCGGACTTATTAAAACGAGCCCTCTACCATGGCTTTCTGCACTGGCGCATATACCACCACCAGAACTTCGTAGGTGTAACGCGGCGGCTTCTGAATGGGAAAAATGTCAGAGACAAAACTTGCCAATCCGGGAAACACTCGACCATCTCCCATGCCAGTGCCTTCCGTCCAGATCCCCTATCTGGGCTGACGAACGAATCAGAGCCCCTTTCAATGTGAAAAAAGCATGGTCTTCTTTATGGGAAACATCTGACCACCCGCACAAATCTTTAATACCGAACCCAACAAAGAAACCAGCAGGATTTGATACGCAACGGGCACTGTGGGTCAAACTTAACAGGTTCAGGTCAGGACACGGACGATCAAACCATCATCTCCATAAATGGGGCCTGAAAGTCTCACCAGCCTGTGAATGTGGGGCCTCAGACCAGACCTTACAACACGTCGCCGAGGACTGCCCGCTGTACAGCTTCCCCGGTGGTGGTTTAAGCGAGCTCCACCAACTGACGCCCGCAGCCGAAGAGTGGCTGAAAAACTTGCAACTGGAGGTTTAGGATGATGACGCAGTCAGCCATACGATATGATGAACAAACCACTTCAAGTGTAGTGTTCCCAACTTAAACTGGAGCGGGCACGACATTACATAAGCATTCGACATGATTTTCGTATTATCCATGTTCATCCTGAAACCCACTCCTTGGGAAGCACTACGGAGATCTTCGAGTGTTGTGTTCAGGTCTTCCGAGGTCTCAGCCACAAGAACTATATCATCGCCAAAACGAAGGTGTTAGGTACTGGCCATTAATGTTGATGCTGAGTACTTGCCAGTCTAAGATTTTAAAGATGTCAAAACATCTCCCTGTCTCACACCTGGCTGCAGTTGGATAGGAGTTGTGCTCTGGTTCTGTACTCGGATCGACATGGTGGCATTTTCGTATAAGTAGGTACCTCAACACCTTGATATACCTGTAGTCCACTTCGCACCTTTGTAGAGACTGCAGCACCGACCGCCTAGGTTTCAATCGAATCAAAGGCTTTTTCATAGTCCACGAACCAGCCGTAGCGTATGGATGTGGTAAAGCCTTTTCGGAATCTGGGGGCCTACAACGAGCTCTTATAGCAATGTCTTTTAGGTCTTACATTGACTTTTCGTACCACGACGTCCTTTAAAGAAGATCGTTTCTACCTCAAATCCATTTCCATTTTGTTAGACATTTTGTTATTTCGTTCATTCATTTCGTACTATGAGCTGTCTTTTATTTAATGTCAATTTAGCGATCTTTTGGCGATCTTGAATGGAATCAAGAGCACTTCCATAAAATTCAATTTTGCAAAAATTTACTAAGGGCGACCACATGCCTGCGTAATCATGTAAATAGTATAGTAGTATGGAATTCTTCAGAGTTGTAAGTTTTTGTCGCTGTTCATGCACTATACCCGATTTTTGCCGCGTGCTAGAGTTGTTGTGATCGAAATTGGGTATAAGTACAGTGCGAGGCACGTATCTTGAAATCGGGGGGGGATTGCGCAAAACGCGTATTTTGGGTATGCGTAGCGGTGAGGGGCGCGGGCGGCGGGAGAGGGGCGTGCGCTATTGGTCGCTCACAAGAGCACATGCGCGAACTTATCCCCACTCTGTCGAAAAAATTTCAAGATACGTGCCTCGTACTGTAGTAGTGCTTTTGTTTTAAATTGTTAATACTAACTAAGATAAATGTCTCATACTTCGGCATGTTAAGGCTCTTACGACTTTGAGATTTTTTACAACGTTAACTAAACATGATATCAGTTTGAAACCTTTTGTGTCATGAATATTGGTATTTTGACAGTAATTTAATGCATAAATCATGTAGCTTGAATTTATTTTTATATTCATTTATTTGTTGACCTCTTGATTGAACCCTGTTTCGTAATAAAAATTTGGCTCTGCTTCTAAGTTCGTGAGCTCATGTCCCTTGTTTCGGGATAAAGATTTTTACATTGAATTATGATAATTTATAAATAAAAAATTCACAGATTTTACAGTCCCCGCAAGAATCGGAGCATTGAAAAAGAAACACAAAAATCTACGAAAATCCAAAATCAAATCAAATGCAAAGTCCTAATATATTTTTAAAGTTATACCTAGGTATAATTTATTTTTACGATTGTGACACTCGGCTCCGCCTCGTGTCACAAAAGCGCCCGCTGACTGCACTGCCTCGACGCGGCCGAAATAATATTAACCAATTTTCAAAGTTCCAACGAATGCACTTCTCGTCCGCTTCTGCATCTTTTAACACTATTACCATGTCGATCGGTCAATAATCATAGAAGCACATCACTTTTTATGTACGGAAACAGCGGTTTTTCTACAATTCCAAATCTAAAGGGACCACCTACAGGTCACAATTATAAACCGATTTTCAAAATTATATCGCCATTTGATAGCTAAACTAATACCCTAGGACCCTTTTTTTCATTTTTTCTTAAGTCAGTTTTTTTCCGAAATACTAACAATTTAGTAAACAAACATCCCCCAAAAAAACCCGGAATTTTTGGAATTTCGCAAAATTACTAAAAAAGTTACCAGTAGATTTTCAAAATTCAAACGTTCACATGTATCTCGATAAATTCCTCAACTTTTGGTACTATTTTTATTTCGATCCTCTTAAAATCCTCGGAGATATGGCTAAAAATACGTCTCAGGCGATTTGCATCTGATAACCATTTTCAATGGTAAAAACAAATATTTGAAGGGTTTCATAATAAGAAACAATATGAAGATATTTTTAAAATAAAAAATATGTGAGGGCATTAATACTTACAAAATAAAAATGAAAACAAAATTCAATAAGTACCTATCTGTTTTATTTTATTTTTTTATTTTATTTTTAATAATAAACTTATTATTATCATATTATTATAATAAAAATATACTTTCGAAAATAAATAAAATCAATTTAATAACAACCAAAGTTATACTGGTAGTACCAACTTATCCGAATTTGACTTAAAATTTAGGTCACCTTCTAACTCGAAATTATAGGAATTCTAGTGAACAAAACATATACCAAATTTAGCTCCTAAGAAACTTAATTAAATACATTATTTGTTGTTTAACTTCTATTTAAATTATCTTAATTATTATATACTTATATAAACAAGCATGAAAAAATTCTCTATACTATCCCTGATTCGGTAGTGACACGAACTAGAGGACACACAAAAAATAACATGACCGCTATTTCGTAAGTCGATTTATTGCAATTTTAAAGGAATTATATGCTTGCATATAACTTTTTTCTTAGTCAAATCAATTGTTAAGGAATGCAAGAAAGTACTATTTAAAGTTTTATTCAAATGGACTTACCTTTGCCATTCGTCCATGCCTTTGCCTTTCTATGAGCTTAAGAATCGTCCGTGGCTGTTAGAAGCAGACGTGTCGTTCGTTGTTTCTCAATTTTATTATTGTCGCGCAAACTATTTTCATATCTCGAATTACGTCGCAAAGTTGATTATCCAGTGACCAGTGAATTCACGCAAACAAAAGGATTTCTAGTGTCGTGGGTCCTCGGGTGCGCTCGGTGTCATCGCGAAGTCAGCGGGAGCAGTCAGTTGGCATATTTGTCTCTGTCGATCACCGGCCGTTGCAGCAACATTCCATACCTAGCTATACCCACCTACATAATATCAGCGAACGTTGAATACAATGAAGAATTGCGCCGTTTGTAATAACAAACTAAAGGATAAAGATTACTTGGAATGCGCTCGTTGTGCGGGAGTTTATGATTATTTATGCTTGAACCTATCATCGGAAGAGACAAAACAGATTAGACAAAATGAAAAATCGCAATGGATGTGTCCCAATTGTAAAAACAAACAACCTAAAGGTGACAACTCCAACGAATTAGTTCGTCCGTCCACACCAACCGGGATGGCAGATATAACCTTTAATGTTACACGCCGCAAGGTCCAAAGCAAGTATGACCCAGGTACTACCTCAGATTACGTCACTCGCTCCGATATTCAATCAATATTGCGAGATGAGATGCGTTCTGTAATGAGCGAGTTTACTAATGAAATAAAAGATATGATTAATGTCAAATTTAGAGAAGTAAATGACCAGCTTAGCGGATTTCAGGAGTCCTTATCATTTTTGAGCGAGCGGTACGATTCACTGAACTCAGACATTAACAAACACAGTTCGGAAATTAAGCACTTAAAATCTGAAAATGAATCTCTCCGATCGGAACTTGTTGCAGTCTCGAGTCGAGTTCGTCAAATGGATCAAATGTCTAGGGCTTCTAACTTGGAGCTCCAATGTGTTCCTGAACACAAATCTGAAAATGTAATAACGATTGTGAAACAGCTCGGTAATGTGGTTAAATACCCAATTAACGACACCGATATACTTTATTGCTCGCGCATAGCTAAATCGAACCCGAATTCTAACCGACCTCGCACTATATTAGTAAAACTTAACACCCCGCGTACTAGGGATTCTTTGTTGGCTGCTGTAATTCAGTATAATAAGGACCACCCGAAAGAAAAATTACATACTGGCGCACTGGGTTTGGATGACAAGAAATCGGCAGTGTTTGTCGCTGAGAATCTGACGGTTGAAAACAAAAGTTTACACGCTGCGGCTCGCTTACGTTCTAAACAATTAAATTATAAATATGTGTGGGTACGCGGCGGACGAGTTTACGTTCGTAAATCAGATAACACGAATGCTATTTTCGTGCGTAATATAGATGTTGTTAATAGCCTTAAGTGATGTGATTATTAATCTATTGTTGTAATTATTTTTTTTTGTTTGTTATTGCGTTACATTACATAATTTCTATCTTGTGTTTAATAATAAAACTTTACTAATTTCTCGGATAAAATACGTATTTATTTTCAAAATGTAAGAGGCTTACGAACTAAGACCTGTGATGTATACCTCAGCATCTTATCCTGCGAATACGATGTCATTGTATTGTGCGAGACATGGCTGGCTAGTGATGTACTGGACTCGGAATTATTTACTGATAAATATTTTGTGTATAGACGGGACCGTGAATCCAGTGGTTTCCATTTTAACAAATCAGGGGGTGGGGCTCTAATAGCAGTATCCAAGCGTTTTTCTTCCTTTCGGCTGTCGAACTGTGAAAGCAAATGCGAGGATGTGTGGGTTTGCGTTGAATTTAAAGTGAACAATAGTTTAGAAAAAATAATTATTTGTGGCGTGACCTACCGTCTCCCTTACAAGGTCATATACTGGATCACTTTCTAGATAATGCTAATCAATGCTTAGAAAAATTTGATAACATATTAGTAGTAGGAGATTTTAATTTAGGTAGTATTCAATGGACTCAATCAATCGGTTCAACGCTGGCTGCTTCAATTAATCATAGTAGTTTGTACGAGCAAAAGCTTTTGGACTTTATAACTTTGAATACTCTGAACCAATATAATAGTGTTTTAAATAAGAAAAACCGAATTCTCGATCTTGTCCTATCGAATATCTCAGTGTACGACTTGAAGGTGTGCGCTTCACCACTGTCAAAAGTTGACGACCATCACCCACCGCTAGAATTTGAATTGATTTGCGACACCACACAAGAAGCATTACAAACGAACCAAAAATTAAGATATAAATTCTTTAAAGCGGATTACTGTAAAATTATCGACGGTTTGAAATCAATTTCATGGGACAAAGAGTTCGCGGAATGTTCGGGTGTTGACGATATGCTGGAAGTGTTCTACGGTATTCTAAATGAGACAATAGAAAGACATGTACCAAAATCAAGACACTCTACTAACAAATACCCATCGTGGTACAGCAACATTTTGATTCGCTTGTTACGAGAAAAAAATAAATATCGTGTGCTATTTCTTAAGTACAAGAATCCTTTAGATAATATTTCATATCGTACTAATAAGGACAGATGCTTAAAAATTACACATACAGATTACAAAAATTACATCGCTTCCATCGAATCATCAATCACTTCGAATCCTAAGCTCTTTTGGTCATTTATAAAACATAAACGCAACAATACCAGTAATTCATATCCATCTAAAATGCATTATAAAAACACCTCAGAAAGCACAGGGACAGGGGTCTGCGATCTCTTTGCGTCATGTTTCTCTTCCGTTTATGATACAAACCAGGCATCGGCATCTAGTCAAATAGTTCATCCTACCACTCCCGAGCACAAATGTTGTCAAACGCTCAGTAATCTGTCTTTTCAAAAAGAAACGGTCGAAAAAGCCTTAAAGAGACTTGAGCCTAGTAAGGGTGCTGGGTCTGATGGATTTCCTTCATTTTTTGCAATAAAATGTTCTGAAGTCCTAGCGGAACCACTCTCCAGGATTTACAACATGTCACTTGCAACAGGATCTTTCCCACATGCATGGAAAGAAGCACTTATTGTACCAATCTTTAAGTCAGGAGAGAGGTCTGCTGTAGAAAACTATCGACCTGTATCAATCTTGTCAATTTTTGGTAAGGTTTTTGAGACTCTTATCTATCCAATTGTGTCCTGGCACGTAAGACATATTTTAATGCCTCAGCAACATGGATTCATCAAAGCTAGGTCAACAGCGACTAATCTCGTGGGATTTGTGTCGGAAGTGGTGGATTCTGTGGATCGTGGGACGCCGGTAGACGTCATTTACACAGACTTTAGTAAGGCGTTCGACAAGGTCGACCATAAAGTCTTAATAAGCAAGCTTTCTCACTGTGGTATCATAGGTAACCTTTTAAGCTGGTGTGAATCATACCTTGCAGGACGATCTATGAAGGTAGTGGTGAACGGCTTTGAGTCTAGTGCTTTTTTGGCGTTGTCCGGGGTTCCACAGGGTTCGCATTTGGCTCCATTATTTTTCAACATTTTTATCAACGATGTATCGTCATGTTTTCATCACTCACAAATACACCTATACGCAGATGACCTTAAAATTGTAAAACAAATAGAGGTCGATAATGACTGTTGTTTGCTTCAAGACGATTTAGACCGGTTTTCACATTGGTGCCACATAAATGGAATGATTCTAAACACCGATAAATGCCATTTCGTACATTTCAGTCGTAAGAAGGGGCCTTATTTTAAGTGTTATAAACTAAATGGCCGAGTAATAAATGAAGTAGATGAGATTCGGGATCTTGGAGTATACATAGATAATAAGCTGCGTTTCCATAAACATGTCGATAAATTAGCCAGGAAATGCTTTAGACTGTTAGGGTTCATTATACGTAACTGTAGAGATTTCAAAAATGCTTCAAGTAAAATCGCGATATTTAACTCATTGATTAGATCAACTTTAGAGTACTGCAGTGTAGTTTGGACACCTTATTACGAAGTTCATAAACGTCGTCTAGAGTCCATTCAAAAAAGATTTTTGTGGCACTTGTCTTTTCAGTGTGGAATGGCCAGGAAACTCCCATCATATAACTCACGCTTAAATCATTTCAAGCTGCTCAGCCTCGACAGTCGAAGACAATTGCTTGATCACTTTTTCTTTTATAAATTGGTTAACGGTTACGTGGATTGTCCGGATTTATTAAAACAAATAAATTTCAATGTCCCTTTTAAATCAGCTCGACCATCTAGATATCTACCATTTAAAGAAAGGAGCTCCAAGACCAAGCTGGGTCATTTCTCCGCCATTAATAGAATGCAGTTACATTTTAGTCGCCTGTCACGCTTATCTGCCTCATCTCCTTCGATTGATGTTGACTTGCATCACCCTCCACGCAAATTCAAATCATTGTTAACCAACGTATTCGTGTCAAGATCATAAGTTTTCTTTTTGTTTTTGTTTAACAAACATAACTTGTATGAATATCTTTTATTATTTTTGAGTTGCAACTTCTTAATTAACAAATTAGTAGTATTTGTATCTTTCGATATTTTAATTAGTTAGTAATTAGTTGGTAATTAGTAATTAGTTAGTCTTTGCTTACTAATAGCTTAATCTTAGTGCATGCCGTGGCAACCTGTAAGTACGATAGCGCCTTATTATGTAACCTTTAGCATACGTTCTGTTGTATGGTATGTAAATAGCGTTTATTGTGTTGGTTGTCCTAAATAAATAAAAAAAAAAAAAAAAAAAAAAAAAAGAAGTACGAGCGTTAACCTTACGGTGGTGGTGACAATGAATACACGCCACACAGCGGTCCGTGGCCGAACGCAGAGTTTCAAACGTCACATTGCTCTCAGTTTAGTCGCCAAAATGTTTGTGTTTGATTTTTTCGACAGTTTAAATGATAGAGATTTTTTACTGATATACAATATAAATAAATAATATATAGTCAGGTGGGGTAAGTGAAACACCGGGGTAAGTGAAACACCCAACCATATCTAAGAAACTATCGTAGTTTAGGCTGGCCCCAGACCTACCGGTTTCATTTCTTTGCTTTGCTGTTCTACCATGGACCGCCGGCCAAGAGGCTCATTTTCAATCTATCGCATATTTTGACCTGACCACATTGGCAAGATAGCCATTAGTTTGGTGTTATCAAATATCGTCGTCTGGGGTGCGATGAGAAGTTTTAGTTTTCGTTTTAAAAAAAAACTGCTGTTTTATACAAAAATTAATAACGAAATTATCAAAATGTATGAAACAGTTCATTTTTTTTCGCGATTTCAGATTTGGTCCCATAGTAAAAGTTGTTCAGTTTTATTATGGGCCCTATCTACCATATTCAGTTTTATAAGGCTTTACCAAACATCTTGTATAAATAAGCGATCGAGTTATTTTTAACGATAGGAGTCAATGTTCAGGGTGGCATATCTCTTAAAAGCTTCCTACTTCGCATTCCAGGCGATGATATTTGATAAAACCAAGCTAATGGCTATCTTGCCAATTTGGTCTAGTCCCAAAATGTGACAGATTGAAAATTACCCTGGTTGGCCGGCGGTCTTTCAAGCAAGGTAGCACAGCAAAGCAAAGAAACGGAACCGGTAGGTCTGGGGCCAGCCTTATTCTCATAGCGATGTGTCGTTAAAGCAGGAATGACGAATTACTTCCCTTAATACAACACAGATATCGCTGCGATCATTAAACTAGCTAGTAAACCAAATTTAAATTAAATTTAACCAAATTTAAAACTGGACCCTATTTTATGAGAATTTGATACATTTTGGATATTAACGGTTAAACATGATCCTTTAGTCCTGTTTTTAATTAAATGGACACAATATTTAAAGCTATTTTGGCCACTGTTTCACTTCCCCCTTGTCAGGGGTAAGTGAAACATTTATATTCATAGGTACCGTTAAAGGCTGATTTAATTAGGAGTACATTGCCTATACAGCTACTTTAATTGCGAGTTTTACAGCTTTACTACATCTTGTTAAATAAAAATAAAAATAAAGTATGTTTCACTTACCCCACCTGACTATATAGACTTTTTGTTTTTCGCGCCAGAAACAAAACTCACGAAATAATGTACTACCACGAAGTAATGGCCCTTTACCTTACATATACCCGAAATGGGCCGAGACGCTGTGTCTTGTAGTGGTACATTTGGTAGTGCTCACTTGATTTGATTCATCTCCTAACTATACCCGAGGTCAACCAGACCTGTGACGTCACCGGCGACCTCACAAGGTACTATGGGCAACAGCGTCGCTTAACCAGTTTGCAACAAAATTCGTGTGCGCGCGTATCGCCCCTGCACGAACTAAATGTATGGTTGTGACGGCGCGGCGTGCAAGCGATTTTGACCTTAGCGGTGGTTAAGCGTCGCTGTTGCCCATGGTACATTTAGCTTAGTAAACACGCGGTAAACACGGCTTCCGCCATTTCCATCAAAAAAATTTTAACTACTGGCAGAGGTGCAATCCGGCGTGCATCAGAAGCGGACGATCGGTTAGAATTTTTCTAACAGTGTGGGGGATCTAATATAATATGTATGCACCGAGTGCCTTCCGGCGGCCGTCAGAATTTTTCTGACAGAAATTTCTTACAATATGTGGCCGCCCTAAACCGTTCCGTTCTTTTGTGGCAAGTATTCTCTCTTTAGTTTGATTGTTTGTTGTTTTGTTTAGGCATAGAGAAGGAAGGTACCTGTAGCACAGTATATATATTTTAAAAACCTAATATAACAATATACTGTGCTTGTAGGTAGGTATGTAAATAAAATCAATAATAAATTAAATTCTATTTCTCATCATAAAATGTAGCGATTGCACGTTGATGAAATAACGCTGGCTTAATATTGAAAGTTAAGTACCTACCTAACCTACAAGAAACTTTCGCCGATTTTGGTCAGTTTTTCATACGGTTTGTGATATGTGACTCTGTATCGGCGATTATAACAAGAAAGATAGAATACAGAATGAGAAAAAATCTCCTGTAATTTCCAGCAGCTCCACTTCCATATATCTACTTTTTTGCCACGCCTCTTATTTTTTTTAATTGGGTCTGGCAACACTGCTTCAATCTCTTTAAAAGTAATCTCTAAACTAGCGAGTTTGTTACGAGCTCTATACCACCTTACTTTGATCCGTACCATCTTAGAGTAAGACGGGCTTCTTTACAGACGTGACAAACGAAGCCTTTGTTGCTCGAAGCGTACCATGATACATATGTCAATCAAACGAACAACCTTGTTTTATTCCGGCTAAAGTCCTGGGAAAGAACGAATATTTGTCTATACATTGCTTAGAAAATAGAAAAAATTACGCTATGTTGTGATTATTTATTCTGTGGTTACAACAATAAACGACATTAAACGTAAAAAAACAATATTTCTGTCATAATAATAATATGTCACTCCAAAGAGAATGTAAAATCACTACGTTATATATAAGAGACGGGACTTCATACAAAATTTTTAACACGCCAAATGTCAAAACAGGGTTCTTTTAACGCTGCTATCACTTTCAAACGTATGACGAAAGAGTGAGATAAATATAGCCGCCATTAAAGTTCTACCCCGTTTCATAGAATTTATTTTTCTTCACGAGTTGCGATAGACTGTGTCACTCGCTCATAGTATATTATGGAGGAAGGTAAAAATTAATCAAATTGTGAGGAAAAGTACAAACAAAATATGCTTTGAATTGGTAAATTCACACAAAATACTTAGAAAAGATAATAGAAGTGTAAAGTGCTCTCATAGTACTTCAAATTGTGTTTCTCAAATTGTTTCAGGTTTGCCAGGGAATCATCTTGTGAAAGCGCTTAAATAACGCCATACTTAATAATTAATGCTACTTCTAAGGGATAATTTTGGACAAAACAACTATTGTGACAATATTAAGTTCTTTCTTATTACTTAGGTAGGTACTTAAAAAACTTCTAAAGATGTTTGATTTTGAAATAAATAATAAATCACAATCATTTAATTTTCTTGTCTTTATTTTGTACTTACCATTGTGCCAGCTAGGGTTTTGGAAGGACCGTTCGTTATAAAATTTAACCGTTCGATGTTTTGAGCGTTCGATGTACAGTGTTCGATATTTTGATTTTCAATCATTTGGTATTCGATATGGCGTAGGTAACCCTACTTAAACATAGCACCATCATACCTACGTGTGCGTGCTGTAATTTAAATCTGATGTGTATCTATATAGGGGGTTCAACAGTTGTCTTAAGTCTTCCATTTAAAATGATGAATAAAAAAAACTCATTTAATACATGTAAGTACTGTTTTATTTTATACGGGAGATTTTTATGAGCACAGGCTCCCAGAATGAGAACTCAAACAAAATATCAGTAGAATTTGGGATTTGACCTCCAATTATCGGACAGGTTATGCACAAGCTGTTTCTGATACAAATGATAGGTATCACCCGATTAACAAATCATCATCAAGTTAAAAAAATGAGTCACGGGCGTAGTTGAATACGACGCTTTTTTCTTCACAGTAAACCTTCGTGATTTCGAACCTATTCTTTTGACCTCTATGGTAGGGCCACTTTAATATGTCACATTTGACAGTTCATGAAAACTCAACAACGTAACCTTTTATAGTCAGGAGGCAAATATTTAATAAGTCGTCTCCTTCACGATTTTCGTCGGACTCTCTTCTATATACCTAAAACTGGTATGTATGTGTTCCTTGTGCTCTACAAAATACGAAACTGACGGTTTTAAGAGGGGAAAGTGGGGACACGCATAGCTATGACGTCACAAAGATGGCGCCGACCGTTACAAGTTTTTCTTCATTTCTCGAGTTTTATTGCTTCAATTTCGTTGTTTGATATGTCATCTAAAAGGTTTTATAATTGTCTATGATTGCTCTTTTAAAACTTACTAATTTAGTTTTGTCGTTTTTGAAATATTAACAAAAATATGATTTTTTTTCATAAACTTTTTATTATTTACAGGTTTAAACTAAATATAGAAAAAGATTTGTGTACCTTAGCTTGTAATTTTATAATAAAAAATAAAGTGAATTTTCATATCTTCTCAAAAATATAAACATCATTGTAATGCAATAATAAACAAACAAGTTGTGACCAATTCTGTAAGGAGAGTACTCATATTTTTTTTTTCATTTTCTTTTTCTTTAATGAAATTTTTCTTCATTTCTCGAGTTATACTTCATCAATTTCAATGTTTGATATGTCATTTGAAAGGTTATATAATTGTCTATGATTGTTTTATAGACAGCTACTAATTTAAGTTTGTCGTTTTTGAAATATTAACAAAAATATTTTTTTTATACACTTTTTCTTATTTTCCGGCATAACTATAAATAAAGAGAAACTTAAATAAGCCTAAGTTTGTTAGTTCATAACAAAAAATAAAGTCCGTTTTATTACTTTCTCAGAAATATAAACATGATTGAAGTGCAATAATAAACAAACAAGTTGTGACCGATTCTGTAAAGAAAGTACTCATCTGATTTTTTAAAGTTCTTCTTTATTTCATCAAGTTATTCTTCATTTCTAGAGTTCTACTGCATCAATTTTGTTGTTTGATATGCCATTTGAAAGTGCATGTAACTGCCTATGATTGTTCTTTTGAAAACTGCTAATTAGGTTTTGTTGTTTTTAAAATATTAACAAAAATATGATTCTATTTCATACACTTTTTCTTATTTACCGGTATAACTAAATAAAGAGAAACATAAGTGTACCTGATTTTGTATGTTTTTAACAAAAAATAAAGTCTGTTTTATTGCCTTCTCAGAAAAATAAACATGGTTGTAGTGCAATAATTAAACAAACAAGTTGTGATTGTGACCAATTCTGTAAAGAAAGTACTCATCTGATTTTACCGCCGTTTTCACTATTGATTTTGAAATGATAAGTATTTAAGTGCTGTGAAAAAAAAGCTGTGCTTTTTACAAATTACAGTATATTATATGTATATAATATACGTTTACTTTTATATGTATTATAATATCACACATCAAGCAATTTAGATGTACTTGCTAAGCTATTATAAAAAACAATGTACAAAACCAAAGCATTATTTATTGTAATTACCTATAATAACAGTGCAAATAAAAACTATTCCCAATGTGTAGTGAAAATCACTTATTAAGTGGGGAAATGATGAATGAGATAATGTGTTTAGTGAACAGAGCATAGCAAGCAACATATGAGTACTACTCATCAATATCAAGAAAGTTATGCTGATTAAAACATAATTAATTATTTTCCAATCCTATCATACGTTTTTGCTTTGAGCGAGCACAGTCGCATTTCGTCATCCGGCAGTCTGTCTTACACTGGCACGATATGAGCTCGATATCTTGCAGACATATTGGATGGAGGTTTCAAGCTTGTGATGGGAATTAGGGAATTGTTATATATAACCTCCAGCCACAGTTTTCTGGTAAGAGTAGGGTTTGGATCGGGATATTCGCAGTTTTCCAAATAAGTCTGGTAATTAGCTCTGTATAGATGGTGCTTCTGACTTCTCTAGAAGGTGGTAATTAAATTACCACCGGTTTTCTCAAATGTTAAAAACCTAGACAAACTGAAATTACCAAGATATCAAGCTCATATCGTGCCAGTGTAAGACAGACTGCCTGACAATGAAATACGACTGTGCACGCTCAAAGCAAAAACGTATATTGAAAAAAGGAGTATGCCATATTAGAAAAGAAATATTTTAATCAGCATAACATTATGGATGTTGATGAGTAGTATATGTTGCTTTGCTTGCTATGCTCTGTTCACTAAACTCGATAATTCAATTATGTCAACATTATCTCATTCATTATTTCATTGTTATTTTCTATTTTGTACAATGTGATTTACGTAAAAATAAGTAATTTTCATTACACCTTGGGAATATTTTTTATTTGCACTATTATTAAGATTACAATAATACTTTGTTTTGTACATTGTTTCTATAATAGCTTAGCTTATATTACTTCTAATTTACTGGATGTGTGATATTATAATATGAATATCCTACTAATATTATAAATGTGAAAGGATGTTTGGATGTTTAGAAGTTTGGAATTTGGCACACAGATAGTAGATAGCCTAGATTAAAACATAGAATACTTTTTATCCCGATATTCCCACGGGAACGGGAACCACGCGGGTGAAACCGCGGGCGGCCGCTAGTATGAAATTATATTACATCTGATATTATAATAAAAAAGTTAACACATATTAGATTTATACTTTAATTTGTAAAAAGCACAGCTTTTTCTCTTAAATACTTATCATTTTCAAATCAATAGTGAAAACAGCGGTAAAAATCAGATTCGTACTTTCTTTACAGAATTGGTCACAACTTGTTTGTTTATTATTGCACTACAATCACCTTTATATTTCTGGAAAGGTAATAAAATGGACATTATTTTTATTATACATAAACATACAAACTAAGACACACTTATGTTTCTCTTTATTTAGTTATACCGGTAAATAAGAAAGAGTGTATGAAAAAAAAACATATTTTTGTTAATATTTTAAAAATAACAATACTAAATTAGTAGTTTTCAATAAAATAATCATAGAACATTATATAACCTTTCAAATGACATATCAAACATTGAAATTGATGCAGTAGAACTCGATAAATGTAGAAAAACTTGATGAAATAAAGAAGAAATTGAAAAAACTAGATGAGTACTTTCCTTACAGAATTGGTAACAACTTGTTTGTTTATTATTGCACTACAATGATGTTTATATTTTTCTGAGAAGATATTAAAACAGACTTTATTTTTATTAATAAACTTACAAACTAAGGTACACAAATGATTTTTTTAATTTAGCTTATACCTGTAACTAAGAAAAAAATTATAAAAAAAATCATACTTTTATTAATATTTCAAAAACGACAAGACTAAGTTAGTAGGTTTTAAAAGAGCAATCATAGACAGTTATATAAGCTTTCAAATGACATATCAAACAACGAAATTGATGCAATAGAACTCGAGAAATGAAGAAAAACTTGTTACGGTCGGCCGCCATCTTTGTGACGTCACAGCTATGCGTGTCCCCACTTCCTCCTCTTAAAACCGTCAGTTTCGTGTTTCGTAAAGCACAAGGAACACATACACACCAGTTTTAGGTATATAGAAGAGAGTCCGACGAAAAATATCAAAATGCTTCGTCGCCACCTAACTATTAACGGTGGGGACACAATATTTATTTATTCAAAGGCATAATTGCTTAACTTTTTTCAGTTCATAATACATATTTATTGTAATAATCAGGAAATAAAGAAAATTTACGATTTATTTTGACAAATTACACTATGGACTGACATATGTCAAATGTGGCCTATTAAAGTGGCCCTACTTTTTTTTTTTTAAATGGAAAAAGATAACTTATTAGTAATTTGCCATAAAGGAAGTTCACTCAATATATAAATATGAGTATGTTATACAATACTTGCACTATGAACAATCTACTTTTCGATATTTTTATTTTAAATTCTCTTGATTGTGTTGCACAAAAACACCTTTTATAAGATCGCTAAAAGATCGGTAGATTTGACATAATTGACGTAAAACAAGATCGCTAGTTGTCAAAAAAGTAGCTCATGGTACGGATTTATGGTATGGATTGAGTCATAGCCTTCTATAATTGCAAGCCGTGAACATAAGTTTGGCAACGTCTGTTACTGTCAGTTCGTGGTCATGTCGTCGGCCAGTCTCCATACTAAATGTATGGGAATATTTAAATTTTAAGAGGTCGGTATTTTTTTTCCTAGCAATCGTGTGAGGTTAAAAATATGAAAATAATTTAGTTCCTTTATTGAAATGCTTTGTATATTAAACAATAAGAAAAATATCAATGTTAACTAGGAAAAAATGGCTGTCAAAGATGTTATCTTTTTTGTTGATTTTCTTCAGCAGGGAGTCGATTTACACGCCCTCTAGCAATAAATGATATATCATTAGAAAGGTCTTTTAAAGACAAATATTTGCTGTTAATATACTTTATATAAATTGTTTATACTTTCGGAGTTAAAGGTTATTAAAGTATAAAAGTGGTTTATCGTCTATGGGAGTTGATCTACCACACCTATAGAAATGAATGATATATCATAAGAAAGGTTTTTATGTGACAAATATTTGCTGCAAACATACTTTCTATTAATTGTTAGTATTTTCGGAGTTTTAGGTCATTAATGTTAAAAAAATTGGTCAAGTTTAGAGCGTTATAACTCTCAAAGTACTAATATTTGACTTTTTTAGTAATACAATAAAGTGTTTCAAATTTAAATACCTTTCCAATGATGTAAGATTTATTGCTAGAGGAGGCTTAGATCAAAATGCTCATCGTACTAAAGGACCCCCGAAAAGTTCAAATAGTTTGACTCAAACCTTATGTTCTAATAAATAAATAATAATAATAAATATAAAACTTTATTGAAATAATCTTACATCACAATTTACAACTATTTTAAACATAGATAATATAGGAAAAACAAATAATAAATAATTTTTAAAATAACTTTATACGAGTACTATGTGCTTGACCACATGCGATGTTGCCGTTCTGCTCAACTTCAGGGCTTGGAAGATATAAAAGGCTATGATTGAGTGAATCCTTTGTTGCCCGTGTTACTACCAATCTTACTACCAGTAGTAATACCGTTAATTTTGATTGCCCTTCTTACAACTCGACTATTTAGTAGTAAGAAGGGCAAAATTAAAAAGCCCGTGCTACTACTGCATTTACTTAAACCATACTTAGAAAAAAAAGTACAACATCGACTCGACTATAATGTACGGAGCAGCTGATATTTTTTTTCGCGATTCCGTGGTTGGCCCCATAATAGTAAAAGTTGTTCATTTACGTGGTTTGAAATCCCCATTTAATTTTTAGATAAAGTTTAAAAATAACGTTGTATTTAAGCCTGTTTTTAATATTTAGGTATAGTTAAAGGTTCTTGTTTGTAGTGGAATGAAAGTAACAACATTACCAATGTATTTCTTTCTTTCTGTAATCAAAATGATACTTTAAATATTAAATTCAACCCCAACCATTATTTTTAAGGTAACTAGAAGTAAATATACATTTACTGGCTTCTGCCCGCAACTTCGTCCGCGTGGATATTCGAGAAAATCCTTAGGAAACCTTTAACCGGGTTAAATAGCATTCTATGTAATTTTCTCAAATCAGATCAGTTGTGTTTACGTGATTAGGCGGGTCCCCACTAAGCGAGCTTCCAAGCGCCCTTTTCCTCTTCCTCTCCCCCTCCCCTCTCTCTCTTACTCTCATTCTCACTCTCACTCTCATTCCCTCTCTCACTCTCCCCCTTCCCTCCCGCTCCATCCCTCTCAATCTCACTCATCTTCTCCTCTCCTCTCACTCTACCTCCCCTCTCATCCCCCTTCGCCCCTCCTTAAACACAAAGAGTCTCAGGCCCCTTTGGCGTACCTACCTGTCCGCCATTTTGAAAAAAGTTGATTTTGAAAACTTGTGATAAAAGTGGTGTCAAGCGATAGAATAAGTCAAAACAAAAACTAATAAGAAAAAACCTCGTTACTGACATACTTACTGAGATATTATTATATTAGTTAGAAAATAAAAACTAAATCAGTCATTTTCTAAATCTATCGAATCATTACAAACAAGAAGCAATAGAAGTATTGGTGAAAAAAACTCGAAGTGATATAATTACTTACTGAGATATTTGAGTTTTAAGTTGGAAAAGGCAATATGAAATTATATAGGTATTGTTTTTTTAGCTTGTGGGACAAATAATGCTCGAAATATATCTTATGTGAGGAGCTCGGTGGCGCAGTGATTCAGCGCCTGGCCCAGCGATTGCGGAAGTTAAGCAACGTTCGCAAGGGTCAGTCATGGGATGGGTGACCAAAAGTGTATTATCTCGAGCTCCTCCGTGCTTCGGAAGGCACGTTAAGCCGTTGGTCTCGGCTGCATTTGCAGTCGTTAACACCCACCAATCCGCATTGGGCCCGCGTGGTGGGTTATGGCCCATCCTCCTTACCACCCATAAGAAAGGCCTGTGCCCCAGCAGTGGGGACATCAAAAATGGCTGATGGTGCACCTATTATACAAGGTGTTTGGTAAAAGCCTTATAAAGCCGAATAGGGTAGATAGGGACCATCCAACTGAACAAATTTTACTATGGAACTAACTCTGAAATCGCGAAAAAAAAATCAGCTGTTTCATACAAAAAATTATAACGAAAATTTCAAAATGTATGAAACAGCTGATTTTTTTTTCGCGATTTCAGAGTTGGTCCCATAGTAAAAGTTGTTCAGTTTGATGGTCCCTATGTACCCTATTCGGCTTTATAAGGCTTTTACCAAACACCTTGTATAAGAATTTTATTGTAAATTTGTTTTCTGTCTGATGTCTAAATAAATCAAAAATACAATCAATCTGCTCAGTACCTAGGTAGGTACTGTAGGTAGTACGGAAACGTCTGCACTCACCAATCCCAACACGGTAAGCAAAACGTTCAGTATCTTATCGCCGAGAACAAACAATGAAAGTGAATGAAACTTTTTGACTATATACAGGTATTCTCCCAATAAAACCAAGCTGCTTTCGACTATTAAGAAACGAAGATACCAATAACTCCAACCAGATTTTGACTCATTCGGCCAGGCGCCGATAGTTCTCAAAAAAATTTGGGTGATCTTCATGTATCTAAGGGATAAAGGATCTTCAGTAACCCTGTTAAACAGAAAAATCTGTTGATTAGTAGCTTTATTCAATTTATTCTTCTAGAGATACCGGGTGTAACAATAAGACCTTCAACGAAGCCGATTTCTACGTATTCTGCCCATCATCAGGACCATTTCTGTTCAAAATTACTGGGAAACGATTTTGATTTTTTGGGTTAAAAAAGCATTGCATACTTTACCACGCAATGTTAACGCATACAACAGACCGCGCCTGCGAGTGTGTGCTACACAGCTGCGTGCGGCCGAGTTGAGAGGCAACGTTTATGTGCATGCTCATGAGATACATCGAGTGACGACGTTTTGAAGCCATAGTTTGTTACGAAATACTTAAAATTTTGGTAATGTTTCATTGGACAAAAAGAAGGAAATAACAAATAAAATAAGATTTCATAAAAATTTTGAAAAAAAAAAATGATTTTGACCTTCAATAACTTCGTAACTATTGGTTTCCCAGGTATAGTCTAAAAGGCAAAAATGATCCTGATGATGGGCGGAATACGTGGACTTCGGCTTCGTTGAAGGTCTTGTTACACCCGTTATACTTTCTAAAAGTATTACGAAGAGCTCGGTGGCGCAGTGGCTTAGCGCCTGGCCCAGAGATTGCGGGGGGTTTAAGTAACTTTCGTAAGGGTCGGCATTGGATGAGTGACCAATTATTATCTCAAGCTCCTCCGTGCTTCGAAGGCACGTTAAGCTGTTGGTCCGGTCCGGGCTGCATTATTGCAGTCGTTAACACCCACCAATCTGCAATGGGCCCTTGAGGTGGTTTATGACCCGTCCTCCTTTTACAACCCTTAAGGAAGGCCTGTGCCCCAGCAGTGGGGACATTAAACATGGCTGATGAACAACAATAATGTGTCTAGTTTTCCGGGTCTTGATGGGTTAACACTTACAATAAAATAGTACTTTATTATCAAATCTTGTCAAAATAAAGTTTAATCGGTAAGATGAATAAATAATGAAAAATATTAGAAAAAATCGGCTCACCCGTAGCAACTTAGACGGGATTCGAACCCGGGAAAGTATTAGAAAATTTCGCCACTTCCCTCAGCGGCTTGGTAGCATAATTGGTAGTGCATTGGGCCGGAATCCTAAGGGTGCGGGTTCGAATCCTGTCTAAGTTGCTACGGGTGAGCCGATTTTTTCTAATATTTTTCATTATTTATTCATCTTAATATAAAAATAGCATTGATTTGCCCTCCACTGCCTTGAGCGGGATCCCGGCGCGGGCGTCCGCTCCGGGTGCTGTTTCCTGTATTTTCATAGAGCAGCGCTGCGTGTGGCGGATTGCCCGCCGCACGTGGCGCGGGCGGCGAGCACGCTCGCGGGTCCCACGCGACGGGTCACGCGAGCGGGGCTGTTTCTTGTATATTCATAGAGCAGCGCTGCGTGTCCGAGCCCGCGACCGGGTCCCCGCGACGGGCTGTTTGTCCGCGACGGAGCACGGCGCGGGCCCCCGCGACGGGCTCCCGCACCGTGTACCCGCGCCGGGATCCCGCTCAAGGCAGCGGAGGGCCTGAATGCAAAAATCTAAAAGTTTAATCGGTAACTTACATAATTATTTTTATCAATTTTCTGCAGTTAAGAAAGTTAATATTGAAAGCTTGAGCTTTCTACGACTGAAGATAATTTATAATAACTGCCTTTATATTTAACTACTTACTTATTTGACTACAAATGAGCGCCTGTCTTGTATGATCGACAGTAACAATAACCTAAAGTCAGAAAGAGCTATTAAAAAAAACCCTATGTAGCATTATTTAATAAATGACATTCTAATTATTATGTCATGTTTCGTATTTTAATGTTTAATAATATTCGATTGGCATATTAATTGCGTGGAATTAAAATAAAAGCTTCCTAATAAAATGTTTTTCATGATAATTATAGTACTATTAAATACGTACTATAGTTTCCACCACCCTTGACTTTGTTCCGCTTAGTAACAAAAGGACCTATTCGCAAAATGCCACGCGACCAAAAAAAGGACACGTTTTTAGAATGACTTGTTCTCGAAAGGACCTATTCGCATAATACCTACCTCATTCTCGAAAAGACACATTCGCATAATGCCTTATTCGCGTAATAACCTATTCTGAAAAGGACACGGTTTTTCAAATAATGAATAATGAATATGAATAAATATTTATTGCACAGAACATTTGTTTTACAAAATGTGTACAGAGGCCCCCAAACTAGGCAGAGCCTGTATCTTGGGAAACCAATTAAGCCTACCTAAATACCTGCCAGCTTTAAAGTTAACAGCAAATGATTGGTAAATTATCATATCATGTATTGATGAGTAAAAATACATTTTAATTACATTTGAATTCGTTCGCTCCGCTCGAGATATCATTTGATAAGAAATATAACAAAATATTGACTAAATTAGGGACATACGAAATTACTGTGGAGCAATTCTTTAAACAAATTATTTATTTGCAACTTTGAATGTAAAATGACAATACATTTTTTTATAATAGGTACCTACATCTACCACTATTTTACTTTTCTAACAATATGTGTATCCAAACGACTTTAACCCTCTTTCAGGGTTGCACTTTATCGAGGGACACACTGTGTAGGTACATACATAGTTTCACTAACGAACACTTAAGGAAAAATAAGACATTCTGAGAATAAATCTTTCTGCGAATGAGTCCAAAGGAGAATAGGGCATTTCACGAATAGGGCATTAAGAGAATGAGGCATATCGCGAATAAGGCAATATGCGACTGTAGGGAATTTTGCGAATAGGTCCTTTTGCTACTAAGCCTCGTGTATGTAGGGTTACCATCCGTCCGGATTAGTCCGGACATGTCCGGACTTTTAGACTTTTGTCCGGACTTTGACCGGCTTTGTAATTTGTCCAGCTTTTTTAAGATTGGGCGGTGTAATACTAGTTAAAAAACACACATAGCAGTAGTGTTCGAAAGAGAAGTCCCAAAAAGTATGGAGTCTGGATCTGTCTGAAAATGTCCGGACTTTTCTTGTCCTGTCCGGCTTTTTGTCAGGAATTTTCAAATTTCTCAATGGTAACCCTACGTGTATGATATTGAATGAAAGGGCTTTTCGAGCTATTTCTAAAAATAAATCACAAAATTACATTTCATTCTGACTTCTTTTAAGTTAAACAATAAAATTATTTTCATAAATAATACCATTTCGACATAATAATTTGAAAAACAGAAGAATAGAATTTTGGAAAACGGAACATTTTAGGAGGAATATCGAAGCCCGGGTAGGGCCCGACGCAAGCTTTCAGATCTTTCAGAAAGGAATGTCACCTTGAAGTTTTGTATGATAAGCTTAGAATAATTAATAAGCTTTTATTTTTTATTTTGAATTTAGCACTGCGTGCAGTAAAAATTTTGTGAAATGCAAGGACCACATTTATGTGATATCTTGAATTTCAGGTGAACACTTAGTCGTTCGGTTTTTTTTATACAGGGTCATTTTTGGACCCCTTTTAAAATGTTGTCAGGTCATTCTATAACAGCAGTACAATCAATTTGTGAAGTAAAAAAATTTTTTTTTTCGAATTTTTGGCCCAAACTTTTCCCTAAACAAATTGAAATTGTTGTCACTGTTTGCGCATCGCACGGTCGACCCGCGCGAGCCCCCCTCCCGCCACCCGCCTTCCCCCGCTCGCGTAGCTTGCGCGAGGGTGAGCGTGCGAGCCTAAATTTTTTGGACATAAAAAGTGACTGAAAACTGTGAATTTAAAAAGAAATAATTCACAATTATTTTTTATTACTTCCTTGAACTTCTATTTGATTTTGTAAAGAGGTCGCAAAATTACCCTGTATACCTACTTCATGCCCATACTCTTTCTTAAGGAGATCGACCTAGCAAAAATTTATGAATAAGAAAAGATCGTCATTTTTACTGTTTAAGGCTGGCCCCAGACCATTTTTCATGGTTGACATGGTTTCATTTCTTTGCTTTGCTGTTCTACCTTGCTTGAAAGACCGCCGGCCAACCAGGGTAATTTTCAATCTATCGCATTTTAGGACTAGACCAAATTTGCAAGATAGCCATTAGCTTGGTGTTATCAAATATCATCGCCTGGATTGCGAAGTAGGAAGCTTTTAGGAAATATGCCACCCTGAACATGGACTCCGATCGTTAAAAATAAATGAATAGTCATGCAAGATGTTTGGTAAAGACTTACAGAGCTGAATATGGTAGATAGGGACCATAAAACTGAACAACTTTTACTATGGGACCAAATCTGAAATCGCGAAAAAAAAATGAGCTGTTTCATACATTTTGATAATTTCGTTATTATTTTTTGTAAGAAACAGCAGTTTTTTTTTAAACTAAAATTAAAACTTCGCGTTGCATTGCAATTTGCAACCCAGACGATGATATTTGATAACACCAAACTAAATAGCTATCTTGCCAATGTGGTCTGGTCAAAATATGCGATAGATTGAAAATGAGCCTCTTGGGCGGCGGTCCATGCTAGAACAGCAAAGCAAAGAAATGAAACCGGTAGGTCTGGGGCCAGCCTTACCCAACAAATATTTATATCAAGAAAAAATTGCATAAGTAAAACTACATTGGGTGCAAAAGTGTCAAATCTGTTATCCTTGGCGATCGACGTTAATACCTCTCGCGATCGACCGTATCGGATGGGTACCTCAGAGAAAGGGTTGCCAACTTTTTTTGGATCAAATATTAGTTTCAAGATTTTTAGTGTAAAATAGTAGATGGCGAAAAACTCCAAAGAAATATAGTAGGTTGCCGATTTGTATGGAGGATTTTAAAAAAGTAGCATTTTTCATACTTAGGTACTAACATTTTATTAACACGTTTTTATTAGGTTGCTTTCTCGTTTGTGTGTTTGTTTGTTTGTTTGTTTCTCCACAAAGTTTGCGAAAGATTTTATATTAGCTTCCCGATGAGCTAGAGACTTGAAACTTTGAACATAGGTCAGAACTAAAAGGCAATTCAATATTATGGTGTCATTGAGCTGATCTGATGATGAAGCCGAAAGAAGGCCACAGGAACTCTATGATGAAACCATACAACCCCATCGTGGTTGGACTCATTAGAATCGTCTTGACGAGTACTCTAATGGGAGACGAAGTCCAGGGTCTGATGATGAAGCTGGAAGGCCATGCCATAGGAACTCAATATTGGAACCATGCAACCCCATCAAATTTGGACTCGTTTGAATCGTCTTGACGAGTTCTTTGTTGGGAAATAGTTTCCGAGGATCTGATGATGGAGCCGGAGGAAGGCCATAGATAGGAACTCTATAATAAAACCATGCAACTCCATCGAGTTTTGGCTCATTTGAATCATCTTGACGAGTTCTTTGTTGGGAAATAGTTTCCAGGGTCTGATGATGGAGCCGGAAGAAGGACACAGGAACTCTTTAATAAAACCATGTTACCCCATCGAGTTTGAACTCATTTGAATCGTCTTGACGAGTACTTTAGTGGGAAATAGTTTCCAGGGTCTGATGATGGAGCCGGAAGAAGGCCACTGGGACTCTGTAATAAAACCATGCAACCCCATCGAGTTTCGGCTCGTTTGAATCGTCTTGACGAGTGCTCCGATAGGAGGTGGCATTTTTTTTTGGTCTTAGCTCGTTAGCTAAAAAGCAGAAAATTAAAATTTACTGAAAAAAAAACTTTTTTAAAAACACGTTTTTAAAACGGACTAAATTATTACAACAAAAAATCGAACTAAAAAAATTAAAACGGTCTAGTAAAAAAAACCGACTTAAAAAAAAACCTGCCTCTAAAAAGCAAGAAATAATATTCAAATCATTAGATACGCATTATCATCGTTATAATAACGTCTATTGAAGTCGGGTGGGGTACGAACGTACCGTACGTACGTACTCCCGTACGTAGTACAACTTCCTTTTTTTATTCTAAAATCCCCACCCGACTTCAATAGACGTTATTATAACGATGATAATGCGTATCTAATGATTTGAATATTATTTCTTGCTTTTTAGAGGCAGGTTTTTTTTGAAGTCGGTTTTTTTGTTTTTAAACAATTTTTTATTTATTTATTTTTAGTGTAAGTTCCTTCTGTATTAGGTAATGTAGGTAAGTATAATATTTAGGTAGAAAATTCAGCTAAGCCAAACGTGAGATAATCGCGGAGAAACATACTATATACTGGTCAAACTGAGAACCTTTTTTTTGTAGTCGGTTAAAATGACTACACTAAAGGTATCCCCTTTCCAACACAAAAAACTTCATCTAATTCGGTTCATAAATAACAAAGTCGTCAAGGTAGTTGATGCAAAATCATAGTATTTTCAGGATTACTTGAAAACTACTGGACCGATTTGAAAAAAAATTAAATGGGACCATCTCGCAAGCAAACTCAATCGAACAAAAAAGGAATCATCAAAATCGGTTCATCAATGACGGAGATACGCGCGAACAACGATAAAAAAAAAAACATACAATCGAATTGAGAACCTCCTCCTTTTGATGAAGTCGGTTAAAAACAGACTAAAAAGTAAAAAATAAATTCTTCTGTAAATATTTATAACACTTTAATATTTATACCTACAGAAAATTTAAACCTAAAAACGTGGGGCGCATGCTAAAGACTACATAGATAATAAATTTTATAAGATGCGCCCCACGTTTTTAGGTTTAAATTTTCTGTAGGTATAAATTTAATATAATAGTGTTATAAATAATTACAGAAGAATTTATTTTTTACTTTTTAGTCTGTTTTTACTAGACCGTTTTAATTTTTTTAGTCCGATTTTTTGTTGTAATAATTTTTCATAATTTATTCAACAACCATAAAGACAAGTAAGTTTTTTGATCAGAAAAAATATTGTGCAATTACTTATGTGCATATTGCATATAAGTAATATTTTTGTTGCTTTTGTTTAATTTTTTTACTTGAAAAAATATACTAGTTTTGCCTACTATATATTTTTAGTATACACCGTCATTTTGTAGTCGTTTTAATTAACATAAGGGTGTGTTGTACCAATGTAAATAAACATTTCTGCCCAAGAAACATGGGTCGAAAAACGACAAAAAATTTTGGGTCTCGCATACTAAGTAGACAGCTAAAACATTTTATTAGTATGGGAAAGTCAATTTTTTTGTCGATTTTTGACCAATGTTTCTTTGACAAAAATGTTTAGTTCCATTAGTAGAACACTCCCTTAAGTGAATTAAAACGACTACAAAATGACGGTGTATAGTAGGCGAGCCCTCAATATAGTAGGATACCAGTGGCTAAGGGTCCATACAAGTTTCCATCGGCTTACCTTCGGAAATCCCACCTTACTGAATCCACTATGCAGATCATAACATTTTTCATCATTTTTGTAGAGCGGCTTACCTTCGCCATTATTTCACCCCTCGCCACTGTAGGATACTATATTATATAGTAGGGTTGGCAACCCTACTCAGAGATATAAGTAGTAATCAGTTTTCGAGATATAGCACATTTTCCAAAACCGCAAATAAAACTTAGTAACTCATACAAACACTGTGAAAATCAAAGTTATTTTTGCAGACGAAAAATGATACTGGTATTAAAATATGCTATGGTATAATGTAACTTCGGAACGGAACCCTACTGCGCGTAGCCCAACACGCACTTGGCCGATTTTTTTTACTTACACCTAGCACTATTTGTCATACTTAGATAAGGTCAAGGTACTTGAAATGAGACATTCATAATAATGTATTTTCCAATTGTATTTCTATTCTAATAAACGTGATTTATAATTGACTGGTTTTCTAGTGCAAGTGCCCGTTTATTTCCAATAGGATCCAAAAACACTCTTATTCAAGTATTCTTTGATTGCAGAAAAGTGAAATACGAAAATATAGTTTTCAGGATCTGCAAAAAAAACGACATTTTTAAAATGCTAAAAGTTTTTTTTTTGTTTTGGTTCTATTTGGTTTCAATGCTTTGAGTGGACGAGCGCCTAAGCTCATTTATATAGGGGAAGTACGTCCAAAATGACATAGTATTTTCATTTGTCGTTATATATTTCTAAATACAGTCATTACAATCATTCTTGAATCATCTTTCATTTCTTAAATCATCTTTTGTTATTTGCCTTATAGTAATACAAACTTCAAAATGAATAGAAACAATAAGAAATTCTAAAGCTCGATCAACAAAAAGTCAAAAAATCATTTTGCTGTATAATACGGGCAAAATGACATATAGTTATACACAAAATGACAAAGTAAAAAGTTGCGCAAAGTTCACAAATAACATTTTTGGTCTTCTTAGGAACATCAGCACGTGATGCATGAGCTCAATGAGCACATTACATGCATTTTAACGTTGGGAACGTGAATAGAGATAATTACAATTAATACAAGCACAAACATCGTCGTTTGCTTTTTGCATAGATTCATGACTACGTTTGAGGTTCAGATTTCTTTTTTAGTTGCGCAGCATGTTATTTCTAAATAAAAATATAAACTTCCTAAATCTGTATGGATAAACTAGGTATACAGGGTAATTTTTGGACCCCTTTTCAAATTTTATTGTGTCATTCTATAACATCAGTACAATCAATTTGTGAAGTAAAAACTAATATTTTTTTTACATTTTTTCCCCAAACTTTTCCCTACGCAAATTGAAATTGTTGTCACTGTTTGCGCATCGCACGGTCGACCCGCGCGAGCCCCCCTCCCGCCACCCGTCTTCCCCCGCTCGCATCGCTTGCGCGAGGGTGAGCGTGCGCGCCTAAATTTTTTGGACATAAAAAGTGGCTGAAAACTGTGAATTTAAAAAGAATAATTCATAATTATGTCACCAATTTTTTTATTATTACTTCCTTGAACTTATATTTGATTTTGTAAAGAGGTCGCAAAATTACCCTGTATTATGTCATTTTGTCCGGAGTAAAAATATGTCATTTTGTCCAATAATACGTGAGATGAATAAAGAGTTAAGAATTATTTGAGAACAACTATTATTGAATATTTATTTAATACACATCGCAACATAAAGCTAAAACGCATCAATTTAAGTAATAATATTGAAAGAAAACAACGTAAAACCTACCAAAAGTCTGAAGATAGTCATGAGAATAAAAAAATCTTATAGACAAAAACACATTTGTACCAGTCACTCCGGCGCAACTGAGCCGAGGGCGATAAAATTTTGACAGGATTGTTAAAATGGCTAACTTCACGTGATACAATGTCAAACACCCCTTTTCTAACCGCCAGTTTTGAATAAACCGCAGTGTGTCGTTTTATCATTTTATACGTACTTCCCCTACCAAAATGAAAATTAATGAGATAATGGAGAATGTCTAAAGAAAATAAAACCAAATTAAAGTCACGTCGTCTTTACAAATATATAGTGCGAATCACGAAAGATTACCACAAATGGCGCCCATGTTCGCATCATAACTCTTGAAGAAAAGACTTAAAAGGAAACACCACGGTCGAGAGAATTGAAAAATTCCTATACAAAGTTGACAAAATCAACGTTTCGTTGTCCTCTGTTTCCTCATAAAAATTTAAAAGAATACTTTGGCTATGTTTTGATTTTTTTTATAATCTCGTCAATTTTGATTGCTGGATGACTAAACAATGGCAATTTTTTGGGTTTTTTGAAGAATAATATCTCTTTCAATAATCAATTTATGAAAAAAAAGGAAAACACAGCCAAACCCTTTTTTTCAATTTGAATGAAAAAAGTATTTAATTCGATCTGGTTTTGGAGGAGGAAACAGGGGACAACGAAACGTTGATTTTGTCAACTTTTCAATTCTCTCGACCGAGGTGTTTCCTCTTAAGACGAATAATATTTTATATACATTAGGAATATGAAATAATATTTCGTCTTGTCTTTTTTTCATGAGATATGATGCGAAGATGGGCGCCATTTGTGGTCATTTTTCGTGTTTCCTCTTAAGACGAATAATATTTTAAATACATTAGGTATATGAAATAATATTTCGTCTTGTCTTTTCTTCATGAGATATGATGCGAAGATGGGCGCCATTTGTGGTCATTTTTCGTGTTTCCTCTTAAGACGAATAATATTTTATATACATTAGGTATATGAAATAATATTTCTTCTTGTCTTTTCTTCATGAGATATGATGCGAAGATGGGCGCCATTTGTGGTCATTTTTCGTGTTTCCTCTTAAGACGAATAATATTTTATATACATTAGGTATATGAAATAATATTTCGTCTTGTCTTTTCTTCATGAGATATGATGCGAAGATGGGCGCCATTTGTGGTAATTTTTCGTGTTTCCTCTTAAGACGAATAATATGTTATATACATTAGGTATATGAAATAATATTTCGTCTTGTCTTTTCTTCATGAGATATGATGCGAAGATGGGCGCCATTTGTGGTCATTTTTCGTGATCCGAACTCTACGAAAGTAACAGCAGAATGGAACGGCCAAAACCACAACATGTATTTCAAATAAAATTAATTTGTGTCGAAACTTTTTTAATAGGTACCAGGCTGTGGTTGTGGCAGGTGGTGGCTAAGGAATCATCTCCATTCTGCTGTTACGAGGGCTGCTATTTATGTATCCGGAACTGGCCACTTACAAAACAATATTTAAAAAGTAACTTTATTTATTTGAAAATTTAACTCTTTATCGGTAGAATATAACTTGTTCCATGTAAATGTCAATTGTTTTTCCATTGTGGCGCCATTTTGAAAATTGCTTGTCTTAATCACCATGCATTGACATCGTGAAAATTTTCATGCGATGATTTATTACGATTTTCGGCGTGGACTAACTCAAAACCAGTGCATCTAACAACTGACTTCGATTATTGGGGACGAAGCACCATCGATAACCACTGTAAATCACTCGTTCAGTGAGTTTAATCGTAGACGGTCTATGCTCACGGACGAATCTAAAGAAGGTCGTCCTAAATCGGTGGTTGTTTCAGAAAACAGCGATGCTGTGCGAGAACTAATAATGCAAGATCGTTATGTTACATATTATGAGATATAGGCGTCTCTGGGCATAAGTATGACGAGCATTCATTAGATATTCCACAAACATATGCAAAAAAAATATATTGCGTAGGATTCCGCACAATTTGAAAATTGATCAAAAACAGGCTCGTGTCGATTGGTGAAAAAAATATATAAAAAAATACTATTGTGGTGCTACTGCTGTTTAAAGCATCTATATAAGTAGGTGATGAATCCTGGATCTATGCGTAGGACCCCGAAATTAAACAACAGTTAACGGTGTGGGTGTTCCAAGATGAACCGAAACCCGTTGATGCGTTCAAAATGCATGTTTTAGAGATACCTCAATCAGAATAGAAAAAGTGCTATGAGAATTGGTTTGATTGTTTCCAAAAGTGCATGGATCATCATGGCAAATATTTTTAAAAGCAATAAAACCCAAATAGATGGTAGATGTTAATATTTTTTTTAATTTTCCGGATACATAAATAGCAGCCCTCGTACTCTCGTACTTTTTCAAAGATGACTTTTTTTTTATTTATTTCTCTCACCCGAACATTCGGAAACTTTATTCTATTAATAAGGGAGCTTATTCCTACCAATAAAAAAAATCAGTCAATTTGTTTTTTTTTCAGACATTCCCCATTATTCGTCCCCCTCATCCCAAAATACGAACCGATGCCATAGTCTGCACTCCAACGGTGGTCATGCCCATAGCGGTGATGACGATGGGAGTCTGTACACGCTGCAACAGGATGCACACCGAGCGCTGGTTGCGCATATCCATGCACTCCCACGGCACATCGTACACTGAGTCTTTCAGTTTCTCACTCTACAATAAAGTTAAATAATTGTAAAAATAGCTTTACACACGACAAAAAGAAGTTTAAATACAGAAAAAAGTACGAAACAAGAAAATATTCTGAGTCCAAAATTCAATAAAAAGGATAACCGTAGTCGCATGCCATTTTTCGACAAGACCGTGTGTTTGACACGCACAACACGAACGATTATAGCACTAGGCATGCGACTACGAATACCCTATTAATTATTTAATTTCGGACCCGGAATATTTTACTGTTTTGTACTTTTTAGAGCGCGATTTTTTTAAAGCGGAAAATATTAAGAAGTTGTTTTTTTAGAATTTTTCATTCTAAAAAAATAACTGTAGAACAAAAAAAATACTTTTTGTTTGACATTCGCACATTAACGGATTCCGAACTTAAGCCGTAACATGTATTAATGGATAATGTACATGTATATATTTTTTTTTCTTTAATCAAGCAAGTATTTTATTTACTTTTATTTTTTTAACTGTTGCATCGTGCAATATGAATCCAAAAATGAATTCAGCACCCTAAATTCATACGAATATGTTATCAAACTTGGCATAGTAGATTACCCAGAAACAGAACTTACTTCTGATCCAACAAACTCAAATATTATGGAGATTTGTACAAGTTGAAAAAATATCGCTAGCGTTAGGGGTCCGAATCGAGCCAAAGCATCAGGTTCCTGCAAATATTTACTTTTATACATTGAATTGATTAGGAAAACAATTAAGTACTTAAGGCGATTTCCTGACCGAAAGTGGCGACCTCAGAGGTTTTTATTTAATAAGTTGTTAATATAGAATAGGATTTTAATATAATTTTCGTGGAATTTTTAGGGCCCATACTCTAATATTTTACAAGGGTAGTATTTAATCGGGTAACAATAAATTCCCATTTTGGGTAAATTGGGTATCAAAATACTGAATAAGGCGTACTAAAATACTAAGCGGGCGAGGGACTGAAGGCGACTACAGATATTGAAAATGGGTCACTTTAAAATACAAATTGAGTAACTAGTTAGTTATTCCAAACGGGCGACTAAATTATTATTTGGGCGACAACCTTAGGGCACACAATATATTTATTTGGCATAAGTATATTTTATTTGAAAAAGGTGACTATTACCCTAACCGAGATGACAAAAATACTATGTTGGGCATCAGATAGTTACCTATTTGTTATAATAGTTGCCCACTCAGTATTTTTGTCACTCATTTAGAATTTTCACTGCTAACTTAAATTATCTGTCTCCCAGATGTAGTCGCCCGTTTTACATATTTTTGTAATCCAAACTTTGTCGCCCATTTAGTTATTTTGTCGCCTAAGAAAAACTGCTGCCATGTTTAGTATTTAAGTATCTCATTAACTGTCGCCTTTAATTATTTCCAGTCACCCAATTAATTAATTCCCTTTTTAAAAGGTATCAGTACATTCCCTCGTAAAGTCGCATTACTAATTTCCCAGCAAAAATGTAAACAAAGGTGTTGCCAGAACAAAACACCACAAAAGGAAATAGTATATTTCTAAGTCAAGAAATAAACACACAAACATGTTTTTTCATCACAAACCTAATCAAAATTGATTAGATAAATATTCTGAATCATGAGTTTTGCGGCAAAAACAGTAATATACTTTGATATTTCATAATAACAGTTTTATAGTAGAAAACATTTTTATGATGCTGTGCACACATGAACTGCAAACCGTACACATCAACCTTGGGTTCATTTTATAAAATTTCATAAAAAATAGTATTAAGAGTAGTAGCTGTAGTAGTAATATTTGTATTTGGTATTGGGGGGGAACAGGCGAAGATGCTACGTATTTTTGATAATTTACATACAGTCAATATCTAACTAAAGTTATCTTATCAGTTCGTTTCAAGAACTTTTAACATCAAAAATTATGATAGGTTATAAAGATAAAATTTCTAATTACCATCCTACTTTAAAATTACCCTGAATGACATTATATTTATTATGACTCAAAATATAATAAACAAATTAAAAATTTATAAAAGTGACCGAAGGTTTTCATTATCTGAAAATGTCACTATCAGGGTCAGTTTGTCAATTTGACAGTGACGTTTCTTTGTTTACATTTTTGCTGGGAAATTAGTAATGCGACTTTAGTCTAGTCATTCGTAGAAGTAGATAGAAAATATGTAAAAAACGGCCACTTTTAGTAGTTTTGCTATCTACTTCTAGCAGTGCCTACGATTACGAGGGAATTTAATGATATCGTCTAAAATATTGGACTATGGGCCCTAAACATTCAACGAGAAATTTTATTAAATTGTGTATTAAGAATTACAATATTAAATAAAAATTTATCGCGGTGCCACTTTCAGCACAGAATACATAATAGTACAACTTTCGGTCAAGAAAGCGCCTTAATGTAAGAAAATAGATTAATTTAATATACTTCATTATAATATAGTACTTGTATAGTTATGTAGTACTATGTATATATGTATCTTTTATTGAAGTAAGTATATGTGTATCTATCTATCTACATAATTATGTCTAAATATGCAGGTATATATAGATAAATATATTTTTATTGTAATGGACCATAGGCCATACACGACAAGAAAAAATCTATAGTTCTGAAAACATCGCCAAACATTTCAACATGTGGTTATTATCGAAAACATCTTAGAACTTTCGTTGGCCGATATTGCGTTCCAAAGGCCATCAAATTACCACTTCAAATAACCATAAATTTACTGCAACATGACATTTCAGTTGAGGATATTAAGAAAAAAATAAAACACATCTTGCAAATAACAGACGAAGGAAAGTTTTTTGTTAACTACGAATTTTGTCACACTTGTTTGCGATGCGCGTCGGCGACCTAAACCTATAAAAAAATGCTAACACGAAAACACAGATGTATAATGACTTGAGCACCGCCTGCTGACCGAATCTGGACCTTAAGTTTTGATGGATAAAGACTAGGGAGATATAATATCACGTCTCCTTAGTTATTATCAAAATCTAAAAATGCAGTTTCTACGCAAATGCCGTTTGTTTTTCAGGTTTAATCAGAATGACTGAAAAGTATTTTTAATTGAATGTTGCAAACAACTCCAGACATATTTTGGATGTGAAAAGAATCACGGATGGACCAATACGTCATCGAGAGCGTTGGAGGCGGAGTTTTAGTGCAAGTGCAACAAAACAAGGATAAAGAAAACTGAACCCTAAATGTGACTCATTAAGGATGTAATTAGAATAAACTAGGTTTAATTCTTTTGTTGTTAACTTTGTATAGAGAAATTTGTAAAGATAGGGGATTAGCATCGGGGGCACGGTGTAAGACGGACGTTTTGTGTTGATAAATGTTGTTTACCTAAAATTAGCGTCCCCCGCTTTTCTTTTGAATTATGAAGTTGTAAAATCATAAATACATATTTTGTGGCATGAATATGAATCATGTATAAAATTAAATTAAAGAAATAAAAGCCAGGTGCACCTGCTGCGGAAACTTGAGTTAAGTACTAGAAATAAGGACAATGTTTATACGTATTTTAGACCATTTCACATATAAATTATACATCCAATTTGCTTAACTAATAAATTGATGAGCATTGATCTCACATAACTGAAAGGTCTAAAATAAGTACACTACATTATATTTCATTTTATGTGTTTATGTTTGTTGTTTAGATTAAGAAACTAAATGACGAATCTGGTTTTTTTATTATCTCACTTCGTTTTTCCAGATTCATTATTTTTAGGAACTGAAGTGAGAGACCAATTTCTTACTATATCGTGAGAAATTGATCAAATTAATAATTCAGTTTCGATATCAGTCTCTATTAGAGTAATTTTATAAATTGATTGAAATAACTATGTAATATCTTTTGAATTGATCATATAATCAAAGAAATTTCAAAATAAAGACATATAAATGATAATTTCATAATAAACAGATAATTTCAAAAATAATCAAATCCTCAAAATTAAACCTATTTTAACAAATGATCAAAATAACTTAACAATCAAATTAACTAAATCAAAACCAATTAAAATCATTTCCTAAAACATAACAAATAATAAAACTTCAAAACAAACACTTCTAATAATAAATGACTTTAGCAATCACTTCTGTATTCATATTTTATCCCTATTTATATTCCTTTTCACTCATAGAATTATTTGCAATAACTATTTTTCAGAGATGAAGTTTAATATTTGCGATAGATATCATTAAATTATTACCTGTATCATCTTCGAATGGTGATGCATTTTGTCTATTGGGTTATAGACAAAATCAGATTATCTTACTTTGAATTTGACTTAGGTACAGTGTCTTTGATGACACTTGAATAATATCTGGTACATGGTTTATATATAAAGATTGCTATCACGGTTCTTTCGAATAGAACTTAGAATTTTATTGGTTTTAAATTGATAGCCTCAGATTAATTACAAGCTCAGTTTAGATAAATTATTAACTCTCATCACATTTGTTTACATAACTGAAATACTGATGCATTAAGTATGAAATTATTTATGACACTGTCTGTAATCTTTGATCTGTAAATCTTTGACTCTATAATTGAATTTAGCTAGAGGTAGTGACTGATTAAATAATATTTCAATCTTTCTTTATATTGAACTGAAGTTGAAGACGCTGTTTGGATTTAACTTATGTCTGTGAGATGGCATTCCTTCTTGTAGTCCAACGTAGAATTAGCTTAGGACATAATATATATTGAAAGCGCTGAAGCTGATCTATTACCCTCTTGGTGGCCACCCATAGTAAAGGGAGAAAAGATTATCTCCTATAAAATTAATAATAATAAAGGGAATAAGACAGCGAAATTGACATCCGTCTGACGAGATTGTCAAAATTAGAAATAGGGAATCTAGGGAAGACATAGAAGGGCTGTCTCTTATTAAGTTTGAATCCAAACGTGTATTTAAATCATTATAATCATTTATTAATCGAATAATTATTATCACACCTCAAAGCTCATTATCTAAAAGGCACACAATATCGTAATTCTCAGGCGAGTTTGTTAAAAGGTACATTTGTTTAAGCTGAGCTATATTTTGGGATAATATAATTATATAAAATCACTAGACGATCAAAACAGATACAAAAAAGTATCACAGATAAATAGGTCATTCTCAGCCGACTAGGAGCCGAGAGCTCACGACGGGCCACCACATTATCTTGAACTACACACGTCCCGCTGGAAGAAATTTCAATATGAAATAAGCGGTGCTGTTGTAGGTACTGCTATTCTGTCCACTTCTTTTATGTTGAAAATTGTGTGTGTACAAAATTTATAAATAAATAAATGAAATCAAAATAAATACTTATATTTTTTCTTAAGTTAATCCTGATAAGTCTTACCCATTGAGAGCATTCTAAAAGGAGCACACAGCATCCAAGTAAGTGGAACAAGTAGTTTAACCCAAGCACCGGTCCAAAGAAATTTGAAAACTCGTCTGTAAAACTGTCAATCAGAATGAATTTGGTGAACATAAAGGTGGTCATATCAGTCAACAATATTTTCTAGCCTGTCGTTTATTTTAAAGAAGTTTTTTTTTGTAGATAAGTGGCCACTTTTGGCGATAATGGCCATAAAACTAAACGACAGGCTAGAAAATATTGTTTAAGCGATATAAAAAGTAGACTAGAGAGATAGAGTGAACTAAAAGAACACAATTCACAATGCGAAATTATTCCATTTTGCCCCACCAAGGCGCTCCACTAGTAGGCAAAGTGGAATGCCTCGTCAGCGACATAACAAAACATTATTTAATGTTTCGAAACGTAAATAAAAAGTAAAATTTAAAATGGCGGTCTTTCTTAAAGGAGAGTGGGGCGACCCCAACATAAATGGGTGTTTTATCGATAAAATTAGGTACCGTAAACTGGGGCGAATAACAACAATGTTTTGTATTCAACGGTATTTTTTTTGTCAACTTTTGTTGTATATTAAAAAAAATAACTTATGAACTACATGAGTTCCCATTGCCTTTTTTGTTTTTGTTCATCCAAAGCAAAATATTTGATTAAAATATGCCCTGTTATGAATCACCTCCCTCCCATACGGGGTCATTTACAACAATTGGTAGTGGACGTGTGAAAAATCCCTAACGAAACTTCGACCGAGATAAAAAGAGTCAATATATTTTAATCCAGGCTATAGGCTATCTCATCAGTGTGTCAAATTTCATTCAAATCCGTTTAGTCGTTTTTGCGTAATTCATCAAACTTTCACATTTATAATCATCATCATTATATCAGCCGCACGACACCCACTGCTGGGTATAGGCCTCCCCCAAGGATCTCCACGACCGACGATCGGTCCTGCGTTGCCCGCATCCAGCGGCTTCCTGCGACCTTCACCAGATCGTCGATCCACCTTGTCGGGGGCCTACCCACGGAGCGTCGTCTGGTGCGTGGTCGCCATTCAACCTTTCCGCCCTAACGGCCGTTGGTTCTTCGCTATGTGTCCAGCCCATTGCCACTTCAGTTGAGCAAGCCTTCGAGCTTCGAGCGATGTCGGTTACTTTAGTTCGCCTGCGGATCTCCTCAATTTTGATTCGATCACCGAGCATGGCTCTCTCCATTGCACGCTGGGTGACCTTGAGCCTTCTTATGAGACCCATAGTTAGCGACCAAGTTTCACTGCCGTAAGTCATCACTGGCAACACACACTGGTCATAGACTTTGGTCTTGAGACACCGAGGTAAATCGGACACGAAGTTTTTTCCAAGCTTCCCGAATGCTGCCCATCCGAGTTGGATTCGACGAGAGATCTCTTTCTCGAAGTTGGACTTAACTAACTGGAATGCCAGTCCTCGGTATACATAATGGTCAACAACTTCAAGTGTAGTGTTCCCAACATGAACTGGAGCGGGCACAACATGGGTATTTGACATGATTTTCGTCTTATCTATGTTCATCCTAAGACCCAATTTTTTGGGAAGCACTACGGAGATCTTCGAGCATTGTGTTCAGGTCTTCCAAGGTCTCAGCACACATTTATAATATTAGTATGAAGTTCTTTTTCAATATTTATTGGAGTGGAATGCCTTAAATGAACTGTATTTAGCTATTTAAATGGAATGTCGAGGGTACTATCTCACATTGATAAATGAACCTACTAGCGATAGCAACTCGGTTACTTAATTTGGCCGTATTCCTAAGCGTGCGGGTTCAAGTTCCGGCTACGGGTGAGTAAAATTTTCTAGTATATAAGTTGTTGCGAATGACTCCATTAGACGATGAGAATCTCCTTAAAATTTTAAATCACCTATGACTAAAAAGATAATAGAGATAAATTTTCCTTTTTTGCAGATTTATTCAGAAAAAGAAACAAACTACGCAAATTTAATAGAAATGAGCTGGTTGTGATATTTCTGTTATTGATAATTGCAAAGTTATTCACCATCTAATTCGGCTATTACAAGTCGTCAAACGTTGAAAACGAAATTGCTGCGAAAATAGGCAACTCTGTCCAAAGAAATGTTAACTACTTGAAAAAATTAAGTTAATTTAATAACTTCTAAAAATATTTTATCAATAAACACGACAAAAATAGGCCATTGTCAATGTTTGTATCTTTTTCTTGAAACTGTTGTTATTCACCACGCAGTTGCTAATCACCCCAGTTTACCGGTATATTACACTTAAGACTTCGTATATTTATATATTTAATGTTGAGTTCGTTGTGGCTTTTTCTCGGTACAAGATCTGTAGGATTTTGTTTTTTTTTTAAAGATATTTATGTTAAACTATTTTTTTAGTTATAGATAGTCAGATAAGTTTGCGGCCTTTTTGAGGTAACCTTTTTGTAGGTAACAGATGAACATAAATACATACAGGCATAAGAATAAATAAACAAAAAGAAAAATCTACAATGTTAGTAGCTCTTAAATCAATAAAATAACTGAATACTTATATTATATACCTAAATCTATCACTACAGTTTTTTTGATAAGTCAAAAGCATTTGACTTCTTTTCGCATAAATTACTTTTACAAAATGTAAAAAGTACGGGATTAGAGGCCTTGCACATAATTAGCTTCAATCATATCTTTATGAGAGAAAACAATATGTTGTCAACAAAGCTGGACGAAAATAACACAGAATCTAGTTAGTAGTTACAATTCAGAAATGAAAATATAAGGTACCGGCGTTCCACAAGGGATTATCTTAGGGCCTTTGCTCTTTCTTATATAGGTACAAGGTTTTTCCTTTAAGGTGTCAAGCCGGTGCGAGGTGATAACTGAGTACCATACCTATCGATTGAATCCCTATGTATGTACCGCGATTTTTGTAGTTTCGGAGTTATTTTTTTTCATTATTTTTATGATTTAACAACGGCTTTAAAAAAATACCTTTTTTGGGTAAGGTTTTTTATTATTTCTTTTGCGAAACAATGCCTGTTAATTTTAGTTGGAAATTAATTAGTTGGGTGACTGGAAATAATTAAAGGCGACTGTTAATGGGATACTTAAATATTAAACCAGGAGCATTTATTTTTTTGGGCGGAAACATAAGTATACGGGCGACAAACAGTGGATTACAAAAATACTTAAAACGGGCGACTACATCTCCGTCGCCCACTTAGTATTTCAGTACGCTATATTCAGTATTTTTGAAACCCAAAATGGGAATTTATTGTTACCCGATTAAATACTACCCATAGTAGTTTAATGAGTAAATTAATCTCCTTCTTTATTTTGATACAAGATATGGTCGATAGTGAAAAAATTGGGAGCAAACAGAACAGAAAGGAATCTTCAACTTTAAAAATAAATTAATTAAATATTTTGCGTACAAAATTTCGAGTTAGCAGGTAATTACGCAGATTTGAATATTTTATTTCTAGCTTTTAGAGTCATTTATTTTTGAAGCAACTTTTGTTAGGTTATTTTTAAGGTTTTTTTTTTTGAAGAAAGTTTTGTTTCTTAAAAACTTTTTATTTCAATCTTTTTTGTGGTTTAGTGACGATCATTCTAGCAAATAAATTCTTGATTCTTGAACACTGAAATACATAAATGGTTCACCAGCTTCGGTTCTGATAATTTTAATGATAAAGATATTCTTCGATGTGGTATCTTTATAAATCTTTCTTTATAAAAAAAGGCTGCAAACTTTTCCGACTACCTACCTAATTTCCTAATCTAACAAAGAAGTAGGATTTTTGAAGCCAGATTTTTAATAGCACTTACCTGACAATTAATTTATGATGTTCAACACACTCTACAATCCTCAAATTGATCTGATCGTTTTCTTGAGGACTAAATTTTTCAACGTACACAGTTAAAACCGTTTGGTTTTTGGGGCTTCGTATCTCTGCCATCTGCGTATTAGGTTTTTTTAATTGGTGTAGATTGTGGTTCAGAGTTTTTATGTGACCTATTATTTGAAACACCAACAAGAATAAAAGCATGTCATTCACCCATATTGACGCTATGCAGACATAACTAAGCCAGATATTGATATATGTCACTAAATAATAATGGTCATCGGGGTTAAAATACGGGAATGCATAAGTAATGGAGAATTGAAGCGTATAATTTTCTGGTACATTTCTTGGAGAAATTCCATGCCGATAATTGTTGAACATTGGAGCAAAACAGAATAAGGGCAAGCCGCAAAACATAGAAATCATCATAATTATACTGAAATAGTTCGATAGTCGATTGATTTTGCCATATATCTGAAAAAAAAACAATAGAGTGACAACTAGAAAATATAAATCAAAGCTCCGTCAATGACTTTGTAGCCGATTTGTATATATTGTGACTACTTTCCGGCTTTTCTCAACGTTGCGGTTCGCTCATATTACTGATCTAATGTTTGAAAGATGACTATGTTTATGCTTTCTTTATGACAATGCTCAAAACTTTTCGATATTTGGAGTATTAGGAACGAGCATTGATTCGTTTAGTGAGAATAATTCGCCATCTAATCTGTAAACTGCAAAGTGAACGAACGTGGTTGGCAAACTGTCTTCTGACGCCCTTCCTGATCTTTTTGGGGTTGGTTAATTTTACAAAGGCTTTCAAGCCTTAATCTTCACCGCAACCCTCACTGATGTTGAAGGTGCTTCCTCAAAATCATTCATATTTGGATTATCTGCTATTGCACATCACCTTCCTAGAATCTTTTAAAAAAATTAACTGCATCTGTGATCTAGTGGTCCTTCTGAATAGCTACCACCATCTTACAATAAGTTTGACGTCATAAATACAATTTGAATATTGTTGTGTTCCGGCAGTTAGAGGTAAGATAGCCAGTTCCTCAGTCGTGAGAATTCCGGGTGTAGTTTGCTTACACTTTCTGACATCAGGTGATGTGAAGGTTACATAATATCATAATAACTATTTTTATCCCAACTATTCTCGAGATTACGCTCGATTCACATAGGTATGTTCATAACGACTATTGCTCGACTCAATTAAGATATTGGATGTTTCAACTATGTATGAAATGCCTATAATGGATGACTCGCCTACGGTTTATCAATAAGTTGAGGATTACACGCCAGCAGGTCGGTTCTGTCTGATCATTGTTGGTCGCAATGCAATAGAACATAAGCTCCTGATGGACTAATTATGTTAGGATCTTTGGTAAATAAACGGACTATTAGGTGCGACGACGAGCGAGTGTAGCGAGCGAGGAGGAGGTTATTTTCCATTGCAACCAACAACGCACGAGCCGAGCGAGCGAAGCGAGCGTGCTGCGGGCGCCGCGGCAGAGGGGCCGGTGAAGTACCAGGGGCCGTAATGACCTCTTATTTCCAGGCAGTTTTCTGACTAGCTATCAATCTATCTCTTATTTGCTATACGACAAAAAAGAGATGTCACTACAGCAATTTATAAACCTGGCAGGATTTAAGAGCTTGTAATACGGCTTCTGAACCGACCTGCTGGCGTGTAACCCTCAACTTAACCCCAAATCAACAGTAGGTAAATCGTTCGTTAGTTGAATTAATCCTAGGTGAGTCGTGCTGTTGGCACAAAAATATGTGAAACGATCTTTAGTTATTCAAAACAATATGAATGAATGAATGAATAAATACTTTATTGTTCACCATAATAAATACATAGAAGGACAGTACAAAAGTGGAACAATTGGCGGCCTTATCGCTGAAAAGCGATTTCTTCCAGGCAACCATTTATTTATACAGAACAGAAAGAAAAATAAGGAATGGGCAGTTTATGGTGCTTCAAACGTAGGAACAAAAAACGTTCATTAATATAGTTTAACCTAATTTAATAATACAATATTTACATAAATCTACTTATATAATTTATACATGTATATAATACATAAATATATATGCATAAATATAAATATAATAATAATAATTATATATATATAACAAACTACTAGATCTAGATATAATACAATAAATATCGTTTCGACAAACAAAGGATAAAGTAAAAATAAATACTATGACGGCAAAGACAGATAATGTTCTTTAACTTGGCGTTTAAAACTCTCTATAGATTGTGCATGCTTTATTTCGTTCGGCAGTTCATTCCACAAACGAGCAGCTTGGACAGTAAAGGATTTGTCAAAGAATTTAGTGGAGTGCCTGGGTATCTCCAATATCAAGTTCTCCGATGATCTCAAAACTCGCGAGTGAGTGTCATGCAGGTAATGGAAATGTGCCTTTAGATATGGCGGAAAACGAGGATTGAACAGAATATTGTATAGCAGTGTGACAATGTGCGCATTCCGGCGGAGACGGATTGGCAACCACTTGAGTTTGACACGGAAAGTGGACACGTGATCATATTTGCGTAGCCCAAATATGAATCTTATACCGAAATTTTGGAGTCGCTCAAGTTTATTCAGTTGCTCCTCTGTAAGGTCCAGATAGCTGGCATCGGCATAGTCTAGGATGGGTAGAAGAAGAGATTGTGCTAGCGCAGTTTTAGTGGATATGGGAAGAAAATTGCGTAACCTTCTTAAGGAACCAGCTGCTGCGAACATTTTGCGACTTACTTCTTTTATTTGAGGTCCCCACGTAAGATTTTTGTCAACTAACACACCTAAATTTTTTACGCAATCACTAGGAGTCAGGGTAACGCCATCAAATTTAAAGACAGGTAAATTTGACCAGATGATTCTGTTTGTGAACGTGGAGCTACCAATGACAATGATTTGGGTCTTGGAAGGATTCACTTTTAGTCCATGTGACCTGCTCCAGTCACAAATCGTAGCAAGATCGCTGTTAATAATGTTAATAGCTCGGTCAAGTTGATCGATCGACGCTTGTGTATATATTTGCAAATCATCTGCATAAAGGTGGTAGGATGAAACTAACAGTGATGAAATGGAATTGATGAAAATAGAGAAAAGTAGTGGAGACAGCACGCCACCCTGTGGTACACCAGCAGTGATATCACACCAATTGGAAAAAGTTTCCTCAATGCGAACACGCTGCCGGCGTCCAGACAGGTAACTACGAAACCAGTCAATCATCGTTGGAGATATGTTAATAGAGCGAAGTATGCCGAGCAGGATATCGAGGTAACAGAATTAAAAGCATTGCTAAAATCTAGCAAGGCAAGGATCGTTACTTTACCACTATCCATTCCCGACCTGATATCGTCTGTGATGTTCACTAATGCTGTGGTAGTGCTGTGCCCTGGACGGAACCCGGATTGATATGGATTAAGGAGTTGGTTGCTAAGAAGAAAGGTGGACAATTGAGAATGCACAAGGCGTTCGAGAACTTTTGAAAGAAAAGGTAAAATAGATATAGGTCTATAGTCTGTGAAGGATGATGGTTTTGGGTTTTTAGGTAGCGGAGTAACATGAGCATCTTTCCAAGCAGATGGAAAGACACCAGTAGTAATAGAGTGATTAAGTATGTGCGTAATAATGGGAAGGATTTCGTCAAGAATAGGGAGTATCATTTTCCGGCCGATACAGTCACCACCAACAGCATTAGAGGTGATGGACATAATGCTCTTCTTAACATCACAATCAGTGAATTGACGCAGACAAAAGGATGAGTAATTTGGGCACGGGAGAGATGAAAGAAAATTCAAAGTATCAGCTTTGGTTGTTGAGTCGAAGTTATGCGAGGAAGTAAAATGTTGGTTCAGCGAGTTAATATCTAAATTTTTTGAAAGTGTGGTTTGACGTTGTTTTCCAATGCCCAAAGATCTAAGGAATTGCCAGACTTTTGCTGGATCTTCATTATCAACCGATTTATGGATATGTTGGCGTTGCGCATTTCTACACACCTTATTGCAGCGATTGCGAGCTTTGACGTATTTTTCCCAGTTGTAAGGTGTGGGGCGACGCTTATACCTAGCTTTGGCAATATTTTTTAAATTTGAAATACGTTTGATGTCGTCGGTAAGCCATGGTGATGGGCGGTGCTTCATTTTGACAGGACGCAAAGGAGCATGAATGTCGAACAACATAATGATCGTCAACATAAACAGTTTAAGTTTACCGTCAACGGAATCACAGTTAAATAGCTGAGACCAGTCGGTATTAACGACATCCTCCTTCAGATTTTCTAGGTTAATACCACCAAAATTGCGCTGCATTAAAACTTTGGGCTTTGCCTTTGGAGGACGAGACTTGTACGAGACGTAAATTAAGTCATGATATGAGAAGGCATCAGCTGGGAATTGACCATGCTTGGCGATGTGTTGGGAGGAAGAGACAACAATAAGGTCGAGAAGTGAAGGTGTACAATTTGGAAAATTATGAGTGGCATTTAATGGGGGGAGAACTAAGTTATTAGACTGTACAACAGAGAGAAGATTAGCCGATCGGGAGTCGTTTTTGAGAAGACAAGTGTTGAAATCTCCCATTAAAATAGTATGACTGTAAGAGGGACAGAGAAGTTCTATCTTGCTTTCCAGTGATGAAAAGAAATTAAAACGAGAGGAAGGGCAGTAGTAAACGCCGAGAAGTATTTTTGAATGGCACAGGCTAACCTCCAGGAAAAGATGCTCACCAGCTTGTTGCGGTGGCGGCTGCGGAGACATATCAACCACAGTAAAAGGTATATGTGAACGGAGATAAATAGCGACACCGCCCCCAGCCCCCACCGTACGATCATTTCTTATTAGGTTAAAGCCTGGCAGTGAATAAGAAGCGGAAGGTAAACAAGGCTTAAGCCATGACTCGGAGACAAGTATGGCATGGATGTTCTTACAGTCAAAACTTGCCAGCATATCAGAAAAATGAGCCGGAATGCTTTGAGCATTTATATGAACTACGTTGAAGTTTTTTGAAACATCGGAGAAACATGAGTCTAGAGATTCGGATAAGTTAGGGATGCTAGAGAAACTATCATTAAGGCTACTATTTGCCGATAAAAAACTATCATTTTCATCAGTCGACGACATTTACAATATTAATTTTTATGACATTTACAATAGTTCTTTTGGCCGTGTAGTTATCTCGAGAATGTTGGAATAGGTTTAGTTAAGTATTATGTATGATATATAACCGATGTGAAATACAAGTAACATTCCGTTTTAGATAAAAAAATGTCTTAGTCTCTTCTACATAAGGCATTATAATTCTGTAGATACAAATTTAATTCTTGTAGCTTAGCTTCTTATTGAATAAAATTACGAACTGTTGCTGATTTCTCATTATAGCGAGTATGAAAATTGAATGATGTCTCTATAGATCTGTGAATAAATATTTTTTCAACATGTAATGAGGCTCACTTTACACTTGCTGGTAAAGTGAGCATTATTACATCACTTTTAGGGCCATAAACCGAGTTATGACACACACGTGCATATAAATTACACCCTACTCTAGTGCGTTATAGAATTGTCCCTACAAAATTAAATTAGTACCTTACTGCAAGTTATATGCGAGCAAACAGAGTATTCTCAATTTAACCGGGTAATAGAGTAATTCATGTTTTATGCCGCCGAAAATCCATATACTTACTTACAAAATTTCTGAAAAAAAATGTGTAGGTTATGTAATATTTTATTATTGTCAATTCACAATATTTTGTTATAAAATATCAAAATATTTGCATAAAAAATATAATTTTGAAGTAGGCTGTATGTACACACCCTTTTGTTCGCAAAATATTCTTGCATTGGGCGCGTGAAAACATAAATTTTATCTGATTTTCACATTTTGTTTTTATCGTATTTGTTGCTGTGTGGTAATTTATTCTTTCCTCGCAAATGTGTTAAAAACGGCGAATGAATCTCTTGAGAAAATAGTAAGTATATGAGCTCTGCTCGTATACAATTTTTTACTATTTTTAGATTGTTTTATATGTTTCAAATGTTAGATTCTGGTTAAATCTTAGAATGTACCAGACTTCTATGAAATTACCTGAAATTATTATTTTACTATAGGATTTGAAACAAACCTCTTTGTTATATTCTCCCTTATGTATAAAATGCATTAAATGAAACTTCTCTGTAAAGTCTCTTATTATGATTCCGTGTCTTTTGAGTAAAGGTAAACCAAGTCGGTACTGAAACATAATAAATAATAGGGTAACTAAGTAAGTATAATAATGAAACAATTAAGGTAAATATTTTTGCAGCGCATGTATTTCTGTGTGTACGTCTGTCGTTAAATATTTTTGTAAGTGTTGTTTATATTGCTGTTAGAAAAATACTAGAAAGAATCGACCCGTCTAAAGCCCCTTTCTTATTCTGATATAAGTTTTCCGTCAAATGGCGTTTTTTGGTGAAATGACCCATTGGTAAAATAGCCTACGGATGAAGTGATTCTTCGATGATATGGCGGTCGCGAAATGGCTTTAGACGAATTTACTTTCTACGATCAGTCCTGGACCCTACTACTAATTGTATTGTTATTCTTTAATTTATTATAGTTGATACTAGCTTCCGCTCGCGACATCGTCCGCGTGGACATTCGATAAAATCCTCAAAGAAGCTTAAACCAGAATAAAAAGTATTATATGTTTTAATTTCATTAAATTCTGATCAGCCGTTTTCACGTGATGAGGCGGGTCCCCACCAAGCGCGCCGCCTCGCGAGGCAGGACGTTTGCCGCACGGGCCTCGCACGAGGCTGCTCGCTTGGTGGGGACCCGCCTCATCACGTGAAAACGGCTGATCAAAATAGAAAAATAATTTTTTGCAAAAGTTTTTTGCTTTCCTAACATTTATTCAAAGTTCAGATAGTTTTTGTCAAAAATACCATTAGCTCAATAACAATTTAGGATCTTTTTAAATCTTTCACACAGTTTTCGTATCATTACTTAACTACAGAATACATAAAAGTACCCCTTAGGCTATCTGTTGTTGTCTAAACTCTAAATCATAAATAAATAAATACATTCAGGTATTTTATTCTGGACTGAGTCCGTGCTCAAACAGGTGATGGATTTGACGTCAAAACTATGCCAAACTTCTTTCTTTTGATCCAAAAATGTATATTAAAATCTATACTTTGTGAATGCAAATAAGTTTCGTGGTGTTTTTATGCGAAAATAAATTACTACGCGTTCACTTCATCGTTGCCGCTCCTTCCCGGCCCGCTTCATCATTCCGCACCCCCTGTGTCGCCCTCCCGCGCGCCTCCCCAGGCGACGCCGGGGGCGCGGTATGAAGAAGCGGGCCGGGAGGTAGCGGCACGAATGAAGTGAACGCGTAGCGTACAGTCAGTGGCACGAATCATGAAATCGGGTGGGGATTGCGCGAAACGCGTATTTTGGGTATGCGTTGCGGTGAGGGGCGCGGGCGGCGGGAGAGGGGCGCGCGCTATTGGTCGCTCACAAGAGCACATGCGCGAACTTATCCCCACTCCGTCGAAAAATTGTCATGATTCGTGCCACTGACTGTACATGAGTATATTTGTGCCATATTTAGTTATGTTATTAGCTTTATTAATACTATATGTTTTCAAAATAAAATAAAAATAAAATCAATCTGCTCAGTAGGTGTGTAGGTAGTACCTACTGAAACGTCTGCACTTACCGTTCCCAAAACTGTAAGCAAAACGTTCAATATCTTATCGCCGAGAACTAAAAGTGAAAGTGAATGAAACCTTTCGGCTATATAGAGGTATTCTCCCAATAAAACAAAGCTGCCTTCGATTATTAAGTAACGAAGATACCAATAACTCCAACCAGAGTTTGACTCATTCGGCCAGGCGCCGATAGTCCCCAAGAAAAATCGCGTAATCTTCATGTATTTAAGAGATAAAGGATCTGCAGTGACCCTGTTAAAGAGAAAAAACTATTGATTAGTAGTTTTTTAATTCTATTAGAGATATACTTACTACGTTACTATTCATCAATGCCGAAGCGGCCGCATGCGGCTGGACAACAATAATGTGTCTCATTTTCCGGGCCTTGATGGCTTAACACTTATAATAAAATAGTAATTAACAGCGAACTTAAATAAATGGAACAAGCATTCCGTTAAAAAATGGCACCACACGAAAAGTACAACTAAGTGGGTGGAGCTAAAAATGCTGGCATTTAATTATGCAGCACTAAGCGTCTGAGCACTGGTAGCTTATTAGCGAGCATAATTTGTATACTCATAGATATTTTCTATACTTAAACGAAAATATTATATGATACGTTTTTTTTGCTGATTTTTACTCCATCTTTGCGTCTTTTACACCATTTGACTACACAGGACGTCATTTCTAATAAACTTTCTCTTTCTCTCTTACACAATACCAAATGCAATTTATTGTAAAGAATGTTAACGTCAGTCACCGGGAGTATTTGTTTGCAATTACACTTCCATACATTTTAGTTCGCTGGTAATTATCAATATTGTCACAGTAAAGTTTAATCGGTAACTTACATAATTCTTTTTATCAATATTTTCTGCAGTTAAGAAAGTTAACTTTGAAAGCTTGAGCTTTCTACGACTGAATATAATTTATGATAAATGCCTATATTTAAACTACTTATTTGGCTACAAACGAGCAGCTGTCTTGTATGATGGACAATAATAATAACCTAATGTTAGAAAGAGCTATAAAATATCCTTTATGTAGCATTAATTTGATCAATGACATTCAATTATATTAATCTTGATGTTTCTTATTTTAATATTTAATAATATTCGATTATTTGATTGGCATATTAATTGCTTGGAATTAAAATAAAAGCTTCGTAACTATTAATTACGTACTAGTTTCCACCCGTGACTTCGTCCGCGTGGACATTTGAGAAAAAAAAATTGTTTATTTTTTTAATTTTATCAAAACATAAAAATACGCTCAGCCGTTTTTACGCAATGGCAGGATAATTTTGCTGATTCACTAATCGTCCACCAGTCGGCACACTACCACTTATTTAACTTATTAGTTCGTTTTTGGCAGGGCAGTCGTGTTTTTAATATTTTATGATTTTTATTTTACACATTTTAGTGACAAATTATATAGTTTTGGAATGTGCTCATTAAGGCCTTTCATTTGATGCCCATATCGTAATAACTTAACAAAAAATTTTTTTTTTCATATTTGAAAGTGGCGTCGTACAGTCGCCATATTAACTTTTCTCAAAAAAATATAGCCAGTGTCACTCGGAATGATGTAAGGATTCTAACGATACCCTATACATCCAAATCTGCAAATCCATTAAAGTTTATGGTGGAATAAAGAAACTCACATACCCACAAACATACATGAATCCTGAAAACATTACACTCCTTTATGGGCAGTCGTGTAAATACATTCCTTTTTGGGCAGTCGTGTAATATAATAAGTACACTCCTTTTTTGGGTAGTCGTGTAAAAAAATATATTTCTAATTAATCATATGTAATGTTCTCATATCTAACCTTAAGAAAGCAATTTTAATTAAAAATATTTACATTTTGTTTTTTTTTTTCTTTCATTTCTCGTGATTAAACTTTCTCAAAGTGATTAGGTAGGTAAGTATGTATAATAAAAAAAAATTGACTCAAACCTTTCATGTATGATATTGAATGACAGGACTTTTCCAGCTGTTTCTAAAAATATATCACAATATTAAATTTCAGCCTAAGCCATTTCAGCATTAAATAAAACAAAAAATAATTTTCAAGAAAATACCATACCGTCATAATAATTTGGGGAAAAATTAGAAAAGAATACTAAATATTTTCAAAATAGCTTTCTTGATTTGAGGATATTATGTATCTTTTTAAGTGTATTTCACAAAAAAATATTTGAACACATCGGATCAAGGAGCTCAAACTTGTTTTGAAAATGTTTTTGGTTTAATTTAAAACAACTGGCTGAAATGTAATGATCTAATATATTTTAAGAACCGACTCAACAAGCCCTTTCACTATTTCGCCTGCGGATCTCCTCATTTCTGATTCGATCACGCAGGGACAAGGTTCAACCCATACCATTTATTTTTACACGACTGCCCAAAAAGGAGTGTATATGTGTTCAGGGTTCATGTATGTTTGTGGGTATGTGAGTTTCTTTATTCCACTATAACTTCTAAATGGCTCAAGGGATTTGGATGTATGGATGGATGCGGTATCGTTAGAATCCTTATATCATTCCGAATGACACTGGCTATAAAGTTTTTTAATAAAAGTCAATATGGCGACTGTACGACGCTATTTTCAAATGTGAAAAAAAATGTTTCTTCAATTATTACAATATGGACATCAAATGAAAGGCCTTAATGAGCACATTTCAAAACTATAATTTGTTTCTAAAATGTGTGAAATTAAATAAATAAATTTAAAAAATATTAAAACACGACTGCCCTACCAAAAACGAACTAAAAAGTTAAATAACAAGTGTCATTGCAGTCGGGGGACATCTTTGGTTAAAAAAAAGCTTTTCAAAAAAAGCACAACCTCCTTCAAAAACCTTAAAAAACAGCTCTATAAAGAGCAAGAAATAATGTTTAAATCGAATTATTAAAACACGTCTATTGAAGTCGGGTGGAGCTGGAAGTATATATTCTAAAAGCCCCACCCGACTTCAATAGACGTGTTTTAATTAATCTATTTGAACATTATTTCTTGCTTTTTATAGAGCTGTTTTATAAGGTTTTTGAAGGAGGTTGTGCTTTTTTTAAAAAGCTTTTTTATTTTAAACTTTTTTGTGGTAGGTATGTAAGCGATGATTTTATAAAATAAAACGTTAAAATGTATCACATTTTTCAATGGTATACCCCGAGTAACTCAATTTCCACAAGAGTTCCGTTAGGCCTTTGCAGTTCAACCCTAGTCCAGAACGTCCTTGACAATAAATAAGTACTTAACTTGTTTTTGATTGTCATAAACCTACCAATATTTCAATCACTGTACAGTTCCTATTTGATTTTGAGGAGTTCCCTCGTGTATCTTCAAAATCCAATGTCCAATACTAATTAAATTAATATGGTATCATCCTTAAGGTGTCTTCTTTCAAACAAAAAAAGAATCACCTAAATCGGTTCATAAACAAAAAGTAATGGTTGAAAATCCACCTGAATTCATATAAAATGGTATCGAAAACGACAGTGTTTTCAAGATTACTGGAAAACTACTGAACCGATTTCAAAATTTCAAAAAATGAGACCAACTTGGTAACAATCCTCATGTTATAACGTTGAATCATTTCAATCGGTTTAGCCGTCTTCGAGTAATCGGTGTACATACATTGTCATATAAAAAAAAATCCGCGACGAATAGATAACCTTTCAAATTTTTGAAGTCGGTTAAAAACTGATACACACTACAGTCCCCCGACTGCAATGACACTTGTTTTTAGTTCGTTTTTGGCAGGGCAGTCGTGTTTTAATATTTTTTAAATTTATTTATCTTATTAAATACCTGGGGCCTTATTTTTGAATCGCTCGACCGACCGTCGAGCGCTCGTTTCTACTGATTTTCGTTCGACAGTTCTTACATTTGTCGAACGAAAATCAGTAGAAACGAGCGCTCGACGCCAGCCGAGCGATTCAAAAATAGGGCTTCTGTAGTTTTCATTTACTTTGCCCCGGGGCTCTCTCGGGCAACATTCAAAGAGATTCTCGTGGCAACACAAAAAAAGATGACACCTTAACTTAATCTCTCCTAAGTGAAAATTTTTTGAGAACTGTGGGTCCAAAAAATTGTTTTGACCTCAAGTATACGTGTACCAAACGCCTTTGCTGTAATACATCGATTTGCGGTTGTTAGGGTTCCGTAGATTCGTCATACTGTCTGCCTGTCCGTCGGTATGTCACAGGCACTTTATTCCGAAAGTATTAGGACAAAGTGTTAAAATGTGTGTCCCCCCCCCCCCCCCCCCGCCCCTCTAACTTTTAAAATAAAAAAGTCAAAATCTAAAAAAAAAAGTTATATGGGTAGCAGTGGCGAAGGGTCCATACAAGCCGATTCCCATCGGCTAACCTTTTGAAAATCCTACCCCACTGATCCAATATGCAGATCATAACATTTTTCGTATTTTTTGTAGAGCGGCTTACCTTCGCCATAATTTCACCCCTCGCCACTGATGGGTAGGTCTCTCTTGAAAGTGTTTTTCAACGAAAATTAGTTTGAACGAGACATAGTAATCATAATCAGTTTTCGAGATACAGCACATTTTTTAAATATAGCTTAGTCATTCAATGTGAAAAACAAAGTTATTTTTGCAGACGAAAAATGATAGTGGCATTAAATATGGTATGGTATAAGGTAACTACGGAACCCTACTGCACGTAGCCGGACACGCACCCAGCCAATTTTTTTTTACTTACACCCAGCACTATTTGTCATACTTAGATAAGGTTAAGGTTCTTGAAATGAGACATTCATAATAATGTATTCTTTAATTGTTTTTTTATTCTAATAAACGAGATATATACCTAATCGACTGGTTTTCTAGTGCACGTGCCCATTTATCCGCCCAATAGAATCCAAAAACATTCATATTCAAGTATTCATCGATTGCAGAAAAGTGAAATACGTAAAAATGGTTTTCAGGATCTGCAAAAAAAACAACATTTAAAAATGCTAAAAGTTTTTTTTTTGCTTTGGTTCTATTTTGGTTTCAATTTAATGCTTTGGGTAGACGAGCGCCTAAGCTCATTGCTATTATATAAATGAAAATTAATGAGATAATGGGGAATCTCTGAAATAAAACAATATGTTTTGGCTGAATATTTTTTTGGTATGGTAGGTACCTATTAAAAAAAGTTTCGATACTTTTTTTAAATATGTACATGTTGTGGTTATGACTGGTGTGGTGGTGGCTTAGGAATCATCTCCATTCTGCTGTTACTCCCGTACTTTTTCGAAGGTGAAGTTATTTTACTTTTTTAGAATTTATTCACACAAGCGAAAATTCTGAAACTATTCTATTAATAAGGGAGCTTATTCCTACCAATAAAAAATATTCCGCCACTTTGATTTTTTCAGACATTCCTCATTATTCATTCCCCCATCCCAAAATACGGACCGATGCCATAGTCTGCACTCCAACGGTGGTCATGCCCATAGCGGTGATGACGATGGGAGTCTGTACGCGCTGCAGCAGGAGGCACACCGAGCGCTGGTTGCGCACGTCCATGCACTCCCACGGCACATAGTACACTGAGTCCTTCAGTTTTTCACTCTACAATAAAGTTAGATAATTTGTTTTTGTTTCGTTGTTTTGTTTGTTTATTAGGCACATCAACAGATTACATCCAAAAGATACAGTGAATAATGTACATTAAATTAAACAACATTACAGTACATATTTAGACCAAATTTCATTGACGAGGATAGCAACAAAAGCGTTTAATTAATTTAAAGAAAAGATAAAAAAAGATAAAACTAAATACTTAAAAGAAAAAAAATAACATAGGTACACAATACGGACGATATAAGACGTCGCGGGGTCACTCGGACGCGGACATAATTTTAGATTTGACAGTTCGTTTAAAAGATAAGTCATGTTGTCCAAAGATATCACACGCTATCATACACGATATCATTGGACGCTACTGTTGAAGCTAAATCATTACGGTGTAAAAAATAATGCCCAAAAATTAATACTGTCGTATCTCAGTTCTAGGACTCAAACAGTTAATATCAATAGTAAGTTCGTCAGGTTCTCATGTAAAAATGGGCGTTCCGCAAGGCTCCATTTTGGGCCCTTTCTTATTTTTAATATATATAAATGATCTACCCTTTTTTGCAGAAAGGTTCTGTGATATTGTTTTGTTTGCGGATGATACTTCTTTAATATTCAAATGTGACAGGAAAAAAACTGATTTTGACGATGTGAACAAAGCACTCTCGCAGGATCTTACTTGGTTTAATGTAAATAATCTCCAGCTTAATGCTAAGAAAACCAAATGTGTCAAATTCGCTTTACCTAATGTACCGGCGAATCCCACTGAAATTGTAAATTTTTAATCAATAATGAGAAATTAGATTTGCACGATTCAACAGTTTTCTTGGGTGTTACTCTTGACAGTTAACAGATGTAGAAACTGCCAGATTAGTGTATTTCAGTTATTTTCATAGCATTATGTCATACTGTATTCTTTTGTGGGGGACAGCAGCCGATATAAATACTATTTTTGTTTTACAAAAACGAGCAATAAGAGCTATTTATCAACTAAGTTCTAGAACATCTCTTAGGGATAGATTCAAAGAGATCGGTATATTGACAGCAGCATCTCAATTTATATTAAACTGCATATTTTTCGTGCGTCGCAATATTAACTTACATACAAAACATAGTGATTGGCACAATCGGAACACCAGAAATAAAGACAAACTTGTATTGCCTCAGTATAGATTAGAAAAAGTCCGTGGTTCTTTCATAGGTCTTGGTATAAAGTTTTATAATAAAATTCCAAGTAATATTTTGAATTTACCATTTGAAAACTTTAAGACTCATGTAAGAAATTGTCTTCTCAAAAAAGGATACTATACCGTTAAAGATTATTTAATTGATAAAACAGCCTGGTCGTAGATTTTTCTATTCTTTGTGAATATTGAGAGAAATGTCCTACCTACTTATAACTTATTGTAAGCTTTTGACTCGACGCCTTAATGCGAGTAGCTTTAGTATGTCATGCTCACTTAAAACATTTCTGCGGTGGTGTCGTATGAGGAGGGTCGTCACGTTCCCTCAAATATGGTTGAGCGAAGCGATGGCTGGTTCATGCGTCATGCTCGTGAACGGGTGCTACCAGTGGGAATGGGTCTGCTTCTGTCTGCTTGTACTAAGGGCGTCGTATATTTATATATATATTTTTCTGTTTAATATTATCAATATGTATGGCACTTCTTACTCAAAACATAAAATTAATAACTAAACCTTGTTTTGATTTCTCATTTTTTTTTAATTGCAATCTTTTGCTTTCTATAGTCAGTAGTTTTGTAAGTAAAGGCCTATGAAAAGCTTTTGGATATTAGTTTTCAATTCAGTGCCTTAGGATGGGTAGCCTAAGTACCTATGTCATGCTCTCTTTAATCATTTCTGCGGTGGTGTCGTGTGGGGCGGGTCGTTACGTTCCCTCAAATATGGTTGAGCGAAGCGATGGCTGGTCCATGCGTCATGCTCGTGAATGGGTGCTGCCAGTGGGAATGGGTCTGCTTCTGAGTGCCTATCTTAACGCATATTGAATTGTAAAAATTGCGTTTTTTTTTTTTTTTTTTATGTCATTGTAACATGTGTTTTTTAGTAAATTTTGCCTACTTAGGTGCACTTTCGAGTAGCAGACAGAGCGATTCCCTAACTAGTTGAAAGTTATTTACTCTCACAATTACCTATCCGATATGTAGTAGGTATTTAATTTCAACCTACCTACCCATTGTGTGCAAACTTTTGTTAATTATTGTGATGGAAAATGACCTGACTTTAAATGTGGAGCTCATTTTTCAATGTTGACGACTCTGTATGAAATATACAGGGAGAAAAAAGCAGCCCTTGACGAGTTTCTTGCCGGTTCTTCTCGTTACAAGGTCTCCCGCTTAGGGTTTGCGAACCGATGGCGTAGCTTCTATGACATTCACAAGTGCTTGTAACAGCCTAGACTGAATAAATTATTTTTGAATTTTTAATTTTATCAAGTTCTGGGTGTTTAATTAGGTACCATCTCATTGTAAACTCTGCACATACGCACTATGGGATTGTAATAAGAGATATTATTTTTATATACATTTAGAGCAAATACTCTTGGTCTGCGGATCTGCGGTACCTGTATCTTATGTTAATACTGATCTGACAATAAAGTCGGAGAAGCGATGTGTGCATTTAAAATCTTGAACAGATAAAAAAAGATCAGAGTGTTGACGTCGAAGTTGTAGACTGGATAGATTAAATTTTCGCAGTAAATCAATTGCCGGATGCATAGTCTAGAGCCAAGCCAATTTGAGACAATTTTTCTGGATACTTTCCAGTCTCTTAATATGAGTGAGGTAGTAAGGGGACCAAATAACATATCCATACTCTAATACGCTACGCACCAGACTGTACCAAAGTAAAATGAGACAGTTCTGGTTTTTGAAAGGCTTGGTCGATCTGTAGATGAAGCCGAGCAGTTTATTACATCTTTCAATAATAGAATCGTAATGTCCTCTAAATGACAGATCTTCATCAAACATCACACCAAGGTCATTCACCATGCTGCGTCTTTCTAGAACTTGCGACTGAATGCTATATTTAATTGAAGTGCAATGGTTGAAATTTCCTAGTGAAAGATATAACACAGCATTTATTGACATTAAGAGACTTTTGTTAGAGATACACCATTGGTCAATCTTATCAATATCATTCTGGAACTATAGACAATCACCAAATGTCATCACTGAAGCGAATACCTTGAAATCATCTGCACATAATAGGCAGTTATTGGAAAGTGAAAGAACCAGGTCGTTTATGAAAATAATGAACAGCAGGGGACCAAGATGTGCATTGTTCTTATAGCATTCAGTCGCAAGTTCTAGAAAGACGTAGCATGGTGAATGACCTTGGTGTGATGTTTGATGCAGATCTGTCATTTAGAGGACATTACGATTCTATTGTTGGAAGATGTAATAAACTGCTCGGCTTCATCTACAGATCGACCAAGCCTTTCAAAAACCAGAACTGTCTCATTTTACTTTGGTGCAGTCTGCAAATGCACATCTTGGGAACACTTGGAAGCACCCTGGAGAACACGTGAAGACACTGAGGTGGAGCGAGACAGATATCCCTTTATAACCTGCTGGCTCTTGTTGAGTAAATAGAATTTGACCCATCTCAATAAGTTACCGCTGATTCCGTAAGCTTTTGTACCAGAATGTCATGATTTACCTTGTCAAATGCTTTACGGAAATCAGTATAGATTGAGTCCACTTGACCACCCCGAGCAAATGACTTACATAGAAAATTCTTGTATTCTAATAAATTGGATACGGTGGATTTGTTTATTAAGATGCCATGTTGCTGGGGTGCCAATAAGCATTCCACGTGGTGATAAATATTAGGTCCATGCCCGCCGCAAGCGGGCGGCACGTCTAGGGCGGCGGCAAATCGACCGATCCAAGCGACGAAGCTAGGGTCGAAGAAGGGTCATGATCATGATATGATATGAGCGCTCCTGGCAAGATTTGAATTTTGCGCACCATGGCTTATTTCTAGGACCAAGAGCGACACTTGCAAGATTTGAATTTTGCGCCCCAAAACTAATTTCTAGGATAATGAGCGCCCCTGGCAAGATTTGAATTTTGCGTCCCAAGACTTACAGAGTATTTTATAGCTATGGGTCAGCAAATTGAGGGTTGCGCCCCTGGCAGACGCCCCCCTTGCCAGCCCCTAACCTAGCTACGACGCCAGATCCATTACGTAATATTCAGGAAGCTTGAAAGATGTATCTATCCTTGTACCCACTTGTGAAGAAGCGGCAAACCGCGGCTCGCGGGCTTCATGCAGCTCTTTGGCTCCCTCTGTGCGGCTATGCCGAGAATGACCCATAGCTAAACAATTTATTAGAAACTAGCGGCCGCCCGCGGTTTCACCCGCGTGGTTCCCGTTCCCGTGGGAATATCGGGATAAAAAGTATCCTATGTTTTAATCTAGGCTGTCTACTATCTGTGTGCCAAATTTCAACCAAATCCGTTTAGTAGTTTTTGCGTGATTGAGGAACAAACATCCAAACATCTAAACATCCAAACCCACAAACTTTCACATTTATAATATTAGTAGGATAAATAAAGAAGAAAGAAGAAGAAAGAAAATAATTTTATTTCGCACACACAAATTATCACATGCCATTTTAAAACTATCTTAATATACGTGCTAAAAAGGCTCCCACTCAGCATTATGCCACAGCACCCTAGTGGAGCACCATGACGCTGATTTTCAGTGGTCACCAATTCCGGAGAAGGCGGCATAAATATGAAATTAAAATTCAAAACGGTTTCTATTTAAATTTTAATAAAAGAAATAAAATATATACTAAAACACAAAGGGTTACTATCTATATTAAAATCCATTGAGTTGTAAATAATAATTAATTAATAATAAAATAAAATCGGTAAAAAAACTACAATTTGATTTGTTAAAATATTAATGTTAAAGTAAGTAAGTAAGTAAATTATTTATTAAAAACTTAAGAAGAATTTTAAAAGAAAGAAACAGTGAGTTAAAGCTCAGAAATCAATATCACATGTGTAATAAAATTAATTGAAAGTATGAAAAATAATAATAATTAAATTAAAAATAAATAGTTACATAGTTTCTTTGTGGCAATGGTATTGGCATTCCTAAGTAGTCATTTTTTGGTACAGTAGAAGATGTTGCTTTATTTATGCTTAAAATAATATTTTGATTTTAAGCTGTCTGATAGGTGGCGGGAGATTACTCCAACATTTCGTTGCCAAATACCTAAAGCTGCCCCGAAAGGCTGCAGTTTTATGCTGGAGGGTAAGCAGCTTCCAAGACGCGCCACGTGTGTTATACACAGACTTTGAATAAGCCCATTCCAGTTTCGCATACAAATATTTGGGTGACTCAGTTTTAATGACATCAAAGAGTAAAGAAGCAAACTGCAAATCATATCGAGCATTCATGTTGAGCATATTTGCTGCGTTTATATATGGGGTGACATGGGTTCTAGGGGGTACCCCAAAACAAAATCTAACACATGCATTTTGGACGCGCTGTAGAAGTCGCTTCGTTCTAGACAATAGACAGCTTCCAATTACAGGATAACAATAATTTAATTTAGACATAATCAGGGCCTCACACAACCTAACTCTCAGCTGTTTATCTAGGTTATTGCGGATTTTGTACAGAAGCTTTATTTTATACAGACATCCCCGTGCTACCTCAGCTACGTGTGACTCGAAACGGAGCCCAGCATCGATTATTATGCCCAAATTGCGTGCCTCATAAACTCTTTCCACCTTGTCGCTCCCAATGAAAACACCCGGATTCTCGCTTTCGTCACTGGCAACTTGCTTTTTTGTACCAAATATAATATATTTACTCTTACTTGGATTGGGAACTAGGTTATTTCTTGAGGCCCATAAATGTATTCTGTGGAGTTCATCATTTAAATCATTTACAGCTGCCAAAGTGTTTTGCGGATTAAAAGAGATATACACTTGTAAATCGTCCGCATACATATGGTATCGACACACCTTGATATTATTGGTAACATCAGCACTGTATAAAACGAATAACAATGGCCCCAGAATAGAACCCTGAGCAACCCCTCTAGTGACATCACAAGGACTCGACACCCGGTTACTACCATTGCACCAGGTTTCCACTTTCTGTGCACGAAGTTCAAGATAACTGTGAAACCAAGCCACAGTTGCTCTACTAAAACCATAGTATGTTAAATAAAGCGAGTATAGTGGCGCTTCCTTCATCTTGAGCTGCCAAAATATTATCCACCACATCCATTAAGGCAGTCGCAGGTACTATATGTATTCTGTGGTCGCAGTGCCATGACCCCTTCTAAAACCTGATTGATGCGTTGGTAAAATGCCATTAGCTATTTTATAGTAATATATTTTTCTTGCCTATACCGATTCGCATCGTGTTCTGGCAGCGGGGATAGAGCAGAGTTTAAACCAAACTCCGCTCGGATTTCATTCAAGACGGGGGCCCTATTATTGAATCCTTCGGCTGGCAAATTTAATTTAAAGATTACTTCTATAGATAATTAATTTATTTATATATTTTTTATAGAATAGCGTCGAGCGCTCTTTTCTACTGATTTTCGTTCGACATTTGACTCGAATGAGAAAATTAGCCGTAGGATTCAAAAATAGGGCCCCTGATTTTTCATCGCGCTTGGACAAAATCATTGCACCATCCATTGATTGTAATGATTTTGTCCAAACATAATTGTCGCATGTCCTGGAGCGCGGCGCGCTTTGCACGCCGCGACTAGACTTCTACATAAGAAGTACTTAGGTACAAAGATAAAAGCATCTTTCAAGAAACCACCTACTTGTGTAGAATTTTGCAAAAACTAAGTGCGGGGAAGAGGAAGAGTCAAATCGCCACATGTCCCGGAGCGCGCGGCGCGCTTCGCACGCCGCGACTAAACTTCTACATAAGGAGTGGGTACAAAGATAAAGGCATCTTTCAAGAAATCACCTAGAGGGCGGCAAAATTAGTCTCTTGCACGCGGGCGCTCAAACAGCTAGCGGCGGGCCTGATTAGGTCATATTTAATTATTGAATTTTGGACACGGAATATTTAATGTTTTGTACTTTTAAGAGCGCGATTTTTCGTTTCTAAAAAGTACCAAACAACTTATAAAAAACGAAAAATAAAAAAAATAAATCCGTTCTAAAAAAACAACTTTTTTTTTCGTTCTAAAAAGCGAAAAAAATAACAACTTTTTGTTTGACATTAACTAGTTAATTCGCACATTAACGGATTCCGAACTTTAGCGGTAACATAATAAATGGTTTTTTTTTCTCTCTAATCAAGCAAGTTTTTTTTTACTTTTATTTTTTTAACAGTTATATCGTGTAAATATGACTTCAAAATTAAATTCGGCACCCTTTTCATTCAAACAAATATAATATCAAATTCGGCATAGTAGCTTTACCAATACATCTACCAAAAAATTCAGTGGTAGGGATGGATCCAGAATTTAAATTTGGGGGCCCTCCGAGCCTCGGGCCTAAGCGGGCCGATTTTTTGTCAGTTTCATCCACCAATCTTGTAATCTTACCTATCTATTGTAAAAAACGACCGCGCAGAGTGATTTTTAGTCAGTCTCTTCCACTAATCTTGTAATCTTACCTGTCAATTGTAAAAAAACGGCCGCGATGCGCAGTTTTTAGACAGTTTCATCCACTAATCTTGTACACTTCACTATCTGTACCTAGTTGTAAAAAAATGGCCTCGCAGCGCGATTTTAAGTTAGTTTCATCCCCTAATCTTGTATTTTTCTCTGGCTATTGTAAAACAAACGGCCGCGCACAGCGATTTTTAGACAGCTTCGTCCTCTAATCTTGTACTCTTGTCTGTCTATATAGTGAAAGAAAACGGCCACGCAGCACGATTATTAGTCAGTTTTGTAATCTGTGGTTATGCCTGTCTCAGCTTAGCGTCTGCCGCACACCTACCTATCTAAACCGTAAAATTCTTGTCAAATGTGGCAAATGGCTGTCAGAAGGTAACCTTACTCGGATCACGTTTTAAGATTAAAAAAAAGTTTAATGGTGCTCCCTCACCGCGTGTAATGTAACGTTACAGGTTTGAGCATTACATCAGTGAAGGAGGAGAACCGAGCATTACAATGCGCACCTTGTAATGAATACATCAGTGAAGAACCGAGCGAATGCTCGTCAGTCAGGGAGGTATTATTTTATTTTATTGTCATATGTCAGCCTTGTGGGAGACCATGGCTCCCTTGCCCCCCCCCCCCCCCCCTAATCCACAACTGGATTAAAATTGGTCTGAAAATTTTGTCTGAATTGACCAAAACCACAAAAAAAATACTACAAAAAATATCGGTGGCTACAGTTTCTAAGTACAATAACCAATCCTACCAAAGGAAATTTGTGTACCTACGTTATTTTTCGTTTTAACAATAAAGAAACAGAACTTACTTCTGATCCAACAATCTCAAATATTATGGAGATTTGTACAAGTTGAAAAAATATCCCTAACGTTAGGGGTCCGTATCGAACCAAAGCATCAGGTTCCTGCAAATATATACTTTCATACATTGAATTGTTTAGGAAAACAATAAAAGTAGTTAAGGCGATTTCCTGACCGAAAGTGGTGCCCTCAGAGGTTTTTATTTAATAAGTTATTTATTGAATAGGATTGTAATCGGGAGCACGGTAGTGCTCCCGCCAAGACGAGCAAGCGAAGCACAAGGGCACTACCTACCTTTTCCCGAAGCGTTTCGTCGATTTTTTGAACCCTCATATCTTGAGTTCGGAGTATACCAGATAAACAAAATTCTCGGAATGTGGTGTCAGTACTAGACTTATTAAATGTATAAAGTTTCAATTGCATTTCGTCACTGACTCACTCATGATCATCAAATTTTGGTATGTAAGCTAGTATTAGGACACACACCACAAAAAAAAATTGACTTTAACCCTCCAACCGCTTAACCCTCATAACTTGGGTTTGGTTTACACCAGAAAAACAAAACTTTCGAAATACGAGTATGTTGCCAATAGTAGATTTATTAAACATACAAAGTTGCAATTGCATAGCTCTTAAACTTTGGATTTTATTGAGATCTAAAAACCCCGATTTCGTCAAAACTTACTGATAATCATCAAAATTCTTAGGATACTTCCTGAAGTCCTAGAAAGCTGAAATTTGGTATGTAAGCTAGTATTAGTACACAAACTGCAAAAAAATATAAAACTTGGAACTTTTACCCCCCAACCCCTTAAACTTGGTGAAGGAAGACTTCTGCAAATTTTGATACTAGAGGTCTTCAAGACTTAGTAAATCACTGTTAAAGCAACGGAAAAAAATATTCATAAAAAAGAAATTGTGTTCATTTCAAAACTAATTCTTTCGTGGCGCAAGAATTTATTTTGCTCTTTGCACTGTCACACTGCTGCACTGTCAAAGAGTAAAATAATATCACAGCATAAATGAATTAGTTCTACCACAGAATAAAATTAATAATAGTACAAGTACGCTGGTTGATGTTGACCGAATTTTACACGATTTTAGTCCACAATTTTGACCCCACCTTGCTTTTCCGGTTTATGGATAGCTACTTACAAAAAGAAGTGAAATCCCAGCAAAAACGCTTTCATGTATAATGCTGCCAAGACCTCGCACTGTCAAAAAGTTATCAGACCTCATGTAGAGCCAAGCTTCTAACTCTATGCGCCCTAACTCCAGAAGCCCTGACTTTCAAAAACTCTAAACCTAAAACATGAAAATGTTTTTGCTTGAAAAACTTTTCGTGGAATTTTAAGGGCCCATAGTCTTGTATTTTTTTAGAAGGTATCACTACATTCTCTCGTAGTCATAGGTAGAAGTACTTAGATAGAAAATGTGAAAAACGGCCACCTTTAGTAGTTTTCCTAACTACTTCTAGGAGTGATTACGAGGGAATGTAATGATACCGTCTAAAAATACTAGACTACGGGCCTTAATTAAACATTCCATGATAAGTTTTATTAAAATTGTGTATTAGAACTACAATATTAAATAAAATCACCGCGGCGCCACTTTCTGTCAGGAAAGGGCCTTAATGCAAGAAAATGGATTAATTTTTTTTTTCTTAAGTTATTCCAGAAAAGTCTTACCCCTTGAGAGCATTCTAAAAGGAGCACACAGCATCCAAGCAAGTGGAACAAGTAGTTCAACCCAAGCATCGGTCCAAATAAATTTGAAAATTCGTCTGTAAAACTGTCTATCACAATGAATTTGGTGAAGTTAAGGTCATCACACACATCAGTCAAAAATATTTTCTTGCCTGTCGTTTAATTTAATGCAATATTTTTCGGAGAAAGTGGCCTCTTTTAGCAAAAAAATAACTCTATGAAACTAAACGACAGGCTAGAAAATATTGTTCAAGCTATAAAAAGTACCACAAAACTTCTTCGGAGTACACTAAAAGAACACAATTCACAATTTGGTCTTTATTTAAGCACGATGATTTTTAGGGTTCCGTACCCAAAGGGTAAAACCGGCCAAGTGCGAGTCGGATTCGCGCACGAAGGGTTCCGTACAAAAAAACAGCAAAAAAAAAAACACGTTTGTTGTATAGGAGCCCCTCTTAAATATTTATTTTATACTGTATTTAGCATATGTTGTTATAGCAGCAATAGAAATACATGATCTGTGAAAATTTCAACTGTCTACCTGTAGTCGTTATCAATATGGAGCAAAAAACGCCAAAAAAATCACGTTTGTTGTATGGGAGCCCCCCTTAAATATTTATTTTATTCTGTTTTTAGTATTTGTTGTTATAGCGGCAGCAGAAATACATCATCTGTGAAAATTTCAACTGTCTAGCTATCACGGTTCATGAGATACAGTCTGGTGACAGACAGACAGACAGACGGACAACGGAGGCTTAGTAAGAGGGTCCCGTTTTTACCCTTTGGGTACGGAACCCTAAAAATGGGACCCTATTACTAAGACTCCGCTGTCCGTCTGTTTGTCTGTCACCAGGCTGTATCTCATGAACCGTGATAGCTAGACAGTTGAAATTTTTACAGATGATATTGTATTTCTGTTGCCGCTATGACAACAAATAATATAAATATTTAAGGTGGGCTCCCATACAACAAACGTGATTTTTTGCCGTTTTTTGCTCGATATAATAACGACTACAGGTAGATAGTTGAAAATTTCACAGGTGATGTATTTCTGTTGCTGCTATAACCACAAATTCTAAAAACAGGATCAAATAAATATTTAAGGGGGGCTCTCATACAACAAACGCCGTTTGCCGTTTTTTGGTAACACAACACATAATTATAATGGTTCGAGACGTAAATAAAAAGTAAAATTTAAATTGGCGGACATTCCAAAAGGAGAGGAGGTTGACCTCAACATGTGGGTGTTTTGTCGATAAAATTAAATAGGTACCGTAAACTGAGGTAAATAACAACAATATTATGTTTTCAACGGCAGCAATAGAGCGGGGGGCTCTAAGCCTTCTTCAGCCCCCCCAAGCTCTCTCGAGACCACCCCGAGCCCCCTCGATCCCACCCTGAGCATGTCTTTAGCCACCCCGAGCCCCCTTGAAACTATTTTTTTTTAATCATAGATAGTCGGAAAAGTTCGCGCCTTTTTGAAGTATAAATTTTGCATGTTATATTTCTGACAATACTAAACTTAGGCGGAAATGTAATACCTACGTATATTGTTTGACAGATGACTTGAAAAATTTAGACTTTTCATATTTTTAATAATGTTAATTCAAGAATCTTATATTCATATCCTCTTTTAATTAGAAACGTTTTGCAATTCTTTTCGATAAAGTTTCAGACCGCTAATAAAAAAATGAATGATGCTAGTGCTCAAAGAAAGATTTATCCCATCAAAAACATTTTCATGTATAATGTTGCTAAGACTTCCATATGACTCGCACTGTCAAAACGTTATCAAACCTCATGTAAAGCCAAGCTTCTAACTCTACGCGCCCTAACTCTACGCGCCCTAACTCTACAAGCCCTTACTTCAAAAACTTTATACCTTAGTCAAAATATGTAGCTTGCCATAGCTTGCAATTCTTTTCCAGCCAGGTCACCACTTTGTTTAAATTTGCATTGTCTGTGTTCTCTAATTCTGTTCTATCCTTTGCCTTTATAATGAGGGTAACATCGTCAGCAAATAATACACACTTTTGATCATTAGGTAGAACATTTATGTATAATAGAAATAATAACGGACCTAAGACACTACCTTGAGGAACGCCACACCGGTTTAAAGTATACTTAGATGTAAATGTTCCTCAAATTATTCGAAAGTCGTGATATTTCCACACATTGTTGACGGTTTGTTAAATAGCTTTCGATCCATGACAGCGCATTACCTCTACTAAAATCTCTCTAATTTATCTATTAGCTGTTAAATGACAGATACTGTCAAATTCCTTGCTCATGTCAAGAACGTACCGCGTCTCCGTTTTGTGTCGTCGTTCCGCGTTTCCGTTCCGCGTGTACGTACCGCGCCTCTGTTTCGCGTCTCCAGTCCGCGAGTCCGTTCCACCTGTACGTTCCGCATCTCCGTTCCACGTTTCCTTATCGCGTCTCCGTTTTCAGACGCGGAACGGAGACGCGGTTCGTACACGCGGAATGGAGACGCGGAACAGAGACGGGGAACGGAGACACGGTACGTACACGTAGAACGGTGAAGTTGTACGTGCACGCGGAATGGAGCGAAGAAGCGGAACGTACAGGCGGAACGGAGACGCGGAACGTACACGCGGAACGGAGACGCTGAAGTCAAATGCTTTTGACATATAAAAAAAGCTGCAGTGACAGATTTAGGTATATGTATCAATGTATTCAGTTATTTTATTGACTAGAGTAAAAGCGGCCAACTTAAACTTTGGATTTTATTGATATCTAAGAAACCTCGTTTTCGTAAAAACTTACTGACAGTCATCAAAATTTTTAGGGTACTTCCTGAAGTTCTTGAAAGCTGAAATTTAGTATGTAAGCTAGTATTTGTACACAAACTGCAAAAAATATATAAAACTTGGAACTTTTACCCCCCAACCCTTTAAACTAGGTTTACATTTCGCTACATGGAAACCTTTCTGATAAATAATAGTTTTTGTAGTAACGAAACGGCCAATCCACATATTTTGACTAACGTGTAGAGTTTTTGAAGTTAGGGCTTATAGAGTTAGGAAGCGTAGAGTTAGAAGCTTGGCTCTACATGAGGTCTGATAACTTTTTGACAGTGCGAGCCATATGGAAGTCTTGGCAATATTATACATGAAAATGATTTTGTTGGGATTCTTTTGTGGGGAAATTCTTGCAATATAAATAAGTTGCTCATTGCAGAAAAGGCTTGCATCAGAGCCATATGTGATATAGACAATATTATGGTGTCATGCAATGCAGGCCATTGTTTAAAAATCTAAATCTGGTTACTGTCCCTGTCCATCTTAGAAATACGTATTTTTGTTAAAAGTCATCCTGATTTATTAGCAAGAAATAATGAAATAATTCGTAAAGTTATCCAAATAAGCTAAGATTTGATTGGTACCAAGAATGAGAACGAAACTCAGATCAAGGAGTTGAATTCCATGGCTATTAAAATATTTAACAAGATTCCTGAAAACTTTGGAGATCTGGAAGATTCATTTTGAATTCATGAATTAGCACATCCATTAGGTTTAGGTAATATCCTTAAGACGTAATAGTTTTTGCAAAACCTTAATTTAATAGTAAATACGTAAACCAGTTTCCTTAGCAAACGGTCTTCTCTGCTTTTTTGCATCCTGGCCTTAAACCATAGCTAGTGAAAAACAGAACTGTTTTTTTTATACGATGACTGAACTTTTTAATTTTTAATCTTAGAATAATTACACCTAGAACGATAATTCCCTACAAAGCGCGCTGTCAAAAGTGAGGCAACAAAAACAGCCAAAATGGCGCCGTTTTCAGATTTTTATTGTCCATTATTAAATAATCAATATCTGGGCGACTTTTACGGGCGGTTATTACTATTTATTGTAAATGGTAGTGTTTAGGTGATAATTTACATTGGTATCTCAAACAATAACTACATTTTTTTAAACTTGACTAAAAACAGTAAAAAATAATATATAAACTTGTAAAGTAACACTGATTTCTTGCCTTCCGCGTCTTAACCCGCTGGACCAGACGGACAGTGGCCGGCAGGACGAAATTAGCGACCACATTCTGCGTCGAAAGAAAAACGCATGAAAACTCGAAAACACGCGTTTTTCCAAACATATGACTAATCTAAATAATAATATTGTTAACCCCCGAAAACCCCCATATACCCAATTTCAGCGAAATCGTTAGAGCCGTTTCCGAGATCACAGAAATAAATTTATATACAAGAATTGCTCGTTTAAAGGTATAAGATACCTAAAGGCGGGGATACACATGCCCGTAAATCGGGACTGTAGCAGGCATGAAAGTTACTGGCATGTACAAGTAACTGGCACACTGCGGATACATTTGCAAGTAATACAGGCATGCAAGTTGTGCCCTTGCATGCCAGTATTGCCATCGCGTATACACAAGACAGTTCGTGAGAGTCACTCGTACCTACCTATTCTTGCGCGCCAAACATGGATAATAATCGAAGTGAATTAAACAATTACAATTTCATTTATAAAATCCATTTCCTTAAACCAAATCAAACTGGGTTTGTAAATGTCACTGGATCCAGCTCCGGATCGTTTTGAATTTTCCACTTTATTCCTTTCTTGATGGTAAGTACTTCTCAGACTTTTGATTTTATTTTTAATTTCTTTTTCCGTCAGATTTAACTCTTCTTGTATTTTGCTGTAGGCATTGGCACGTGCTATTTTGTTTTTGTAAAGCGAGCTAGTCGGCTTCCAGAGACATTCGTATTCTCTGTACAAATGAATGAACTGTATAGTTCTCTCATCTCCCCATCGTGCCATGTTGAATACAAAAACCAACAAAGAAAATCTTGAAAAAACTTGACCTTCGAAATCAAAACAAAAAACGTGCGCCTATGGCCACAACGAGTCGGCTACTGGCATGCCCGTAGCTGTCGCGTCTGTTCACACGTGCCAGGTAAGCAGCCCCCCGCGTCCCCTCCTTCAACGGGCATGCAAGAAAATCAAATGTTGTGCTAGCTACTTGCAACTTGCTAGCTTCCAGTTACAGGCATGCCAGTTAGCGAATACACATGACTGTAGCTGGCACTTGCAAGGAGCTGGTATGCTAGTGTGCAAGCTACGGGCATGTGTATCCCCAGCTTAATAAGTACAAAACAGTTTCAACTTCCCTACGTTAAAGAGATTAATTATTTTATTATTGGATTTTAGTTACGATGAAGGATATTACTGAGAACTGAGCCATTTTTGCTCAGTATAAGTTGCCTCACTTTGCATACAAGGACACGGCTTCTAGGTGTAATTATTTCTCTTTAATGTTAATAATTTTATACATTAAAAAGAATTTGACTTGTAATATTATTTTATATTAATGTTGACATACAATATTTTCCATTATTTTGCATGCGAGATCGTGAATGTAATGTGACAATATGAAATATTTTAACACCCTTATGTACCGCATTCTAGCAAATAAATTCTTGATTCTTGAATACTACTGCAAATAAATGGCTCGACAGCTTCAGATCTGGTAATTTTGATAACAGGGATTGAAATACCGTTAAAAAATAACGATAAGAAAATAACGTTAAAAATATCGTTAAAACATTTTATCGGTAAAAATAACGTTAAAAATATTTTACCGGTAAAATAAGCGTTACATATAGCGTTAAACTTTACTGGTACAATACCGGTAAAATTATCACCAAAAAATAACGTTATTAATCGGAATAACGTTAATTTTTAAGTTGAACGGTAAAAAAAGTAAGAAATAACGTTAATTTCAATGTAACGTTATCTAAATTAACGTTATTTATTGACATAAGGTTAATTTTAAAATTAACGCTCTAAAAGTAAAAAATAACGTTACATTAAAAAATAACGTTATCATTCCCTGTTTGATATTAAAGATGTGCCTCGATGTGGTATCTTTATTATTTTTAGAAGAAATTAAGGCTGCGAACTTTTCCGACTACCTACCTAATATTTTCCAATCTCACAAGGAAGTAGTATTTTTAAGCCAGATTTTCAAAAGAACTTACCTGACAATAGATTTATGATGTTCAACACACTGCACAATCCTCAAATTAATCTGTTCATTTTCTTGTGGACTAAACTTTTCAACGTATACGTTTAAAACCGTTTGGTTTTTGGGGAATCGTATCTCTGCCACCTGAGTATTGGGTTTTTTTAATTGGTGTAGATTGTGGTTTAGCGTTTTTATGTGACCTATTATTTGAAACACCAACAAGGATAAAAGCATGTCATTCAGCCATATTGACGCTATGCAGACATAACTGAGCCAGAAATTGGTATATGAAACTAAATAGTAATGGTTTTCGGGGTTAAAAAATGGGAATAGATATGTAACGGCGAATTGAACGGTGTAATTTTCTGGTAGAATTCTTGAAGAAATTCCATGCTGATAATTGTTGTACATTGGAGCAAGGCAGAATAAGTTGAAGCCAAAAATCATAAAAATAATCATAGTTATAGTAAAATAGTTCGATAGTCGATTGATTTTCTCATTTATCTGAAAAAAAAACTTAGCTAGAGTGACAACTCCAAAATATAATATAAATCAAAGCTCCGTCAATGACTTTGTAGCCGATTTGTATGTCGTGACTGCTTTCCCACTTTTCTCAAATTTGCGGTTACCTCTGTTGGCTAAGATCGATGTTTGAAAGATGTCTATGTTTTTACCTTTTAGACAATGCTCAAAACTAGAAAATTATAAAAATCGGTCGGCTTCCTTTACCGTTTCAACGGCATTTTGTGAGCCATTTGGGCAACACGACTTTTCAGTTGTTAAAAAATCCTGCTGAATTCGATTTTGATTGTTGCCAAGCCGAATTTTGGCTCCCCCTCTCCCTGATTTTTTTCAAACGTGTTTTGCTCTAATAACGACTTGATTCAAGAACATATCTCTATATTCCTCTACAGAAAATCCTCTACAGAATTAAAACTATGAGGATTTGCCTCAGAAAAGAAACACTGGTAAATAGCCAAGTTATTTCACTATATAGAGTAATAAACTTGTTTAACATTATTGTCTAATAAGTGTGTTAAAAAAACGATTTGCGACGCGCGGCGGAATTTTCTCAGCCATTTTTTTTTTCGAAAATTCTCTACAGTATCAAAACTATGAAGATTTACCCAAGAAAAAATACCGTTAAATAGTCCAGTTATCCCACTATATAGTATAGAATAATAAATTGGTTAAACATTTTTGTCTAGTAACTGTGTTAAAAAAAATTTTGTTTAACACAGTTACTAGACAAAAATGGGAGCGTCATCCTGCACGCGTAGCATGACCAACATCGAGATAAGATTCGACTCACAGAACAATGGCTTGTCTACACCGAAATGTCACTTTTGTCGGGTTGAGATCGAGATACTCATGCTCGCATTTTACAACCGTAGACTCGCATTGTTCTTTGTCGTGGCCTAATGTCAAAAGTCGACAAACACGAGCTTTTGTCTTCAACTGGAGTGGGAGAAATTTGGGAAAATTCAAGTGGTCGAGAAAGATTTGTCGACTTATTTTTTTTTCTGAGTTTTTAATTTCGCAATAAATATAAATCTAAGTTGTCCGTGTTTATATTTTATTAGGGTAAGAAGAGAAGTTACAGCACAAACGACAAAAACAGCTGTCCGGAAAGAAAAAAAATGAAAAATTGTATTTATTAATTCTTTTTTATTATAAAATTTATAAAAAAAGAAATATAATAAATATTTACTACTAGTAAATAACGAAGAAGTATTTTTTATTCTTAAATTTTTTCATAAATTTTATAAATTAAAATAATACAATAAATAATTTATTGTAAAAAGGTACCTATTCAATAATATTGTTTCCTAATATTACACTTTTTTCCATTCAGTATTTTTTTTACTTTTATTTTACTTAATTTTAATTTATTTACTTAAAAACGTAAATTAAAATTATTTTCATACATTGATTTCAATATTTATTACTAAATTAACAAGTGCGTTGGTCTGTGTCATCTTTTCAAAAATCTCTCAATAAAAGGAAGGCAAACGAACTATATCCATACGGCTATATTTAACTCGGTTTTAAGAGTATTGCGTCGTGAAACGTATAAAAAGGAACGCCCTTTAAGAGAAATGATGGAAATAATTATAAATATTTACTAGTGGCAACATTATTCTTCTCGAGCTCGAGAGAGCTTTGTCTACGGAAGTGAAAGATTTTGTGAGTGTCTCTTTATCTTAGAACTTATTAAAAAATAAGTATCATGTTTAAACTAAATCATTTCGAATCATTTCAGATAATTTAGACGTTTATTGATGTTGAAATAAAAATATTATATTTTAAAACTCATATTTGTATTAAAAGACATAAAAAGGTTGTAAGATTCTGAGAGCGAGTCCCACCACTGTGCTCAGCAATCTAGAGGGTCGAGTCGAGACGACAAGTCTTCGTAGACAAGAGTCCCGTTTGCTCATGCTACGCGTGCTGGAAGGTGTCCGAACATATTCCAAAAGGTCCCGCTTAGTAATTATCAATGTGCAAGTTTGGACAAAAATTTTTCTAAATTTCCTGTACTATCTCACTACTTGTGGCAAGCATAATTTTGGTAAAAAGGCAGCTAAAACAAAACAATAATGCCGAGGTATTAAATTTTACTGAGGATAAGAGGTCACCTCTCAGAAATGTATCACAATTATACAAATAAGTAAACTTTGAACAGTGCCGGTTTTAGCACTACCAGCGCCCCTGGGCGACATTTCTACGGGGCGCCCCTATCTGCGATTCCAGGATTAATTTTTTTTCCTGTTAGTTAGCGCGATTTTTTTGTCAGTTTCATCTGCTAATCCTTTAATTTTGCTTATTACAGTAAAACAAACCGCCGCGCAGCGCAATTTTTGGTCAGTTTTACCTTCTTATCTTGAAATCTAGCTTGTTTATAGAATAAAACGTTTTTTTTTTTTGTCAGACAAGCTCATTAAGCCAGTTTGCCAATCACGTTCGTTCACTCAAAATTTGCAGTTTACGGATGATGGCGAATTTATTCTCACTAAACGCATCAAAGCTCGTTCCTCATTACTCTAGGTATCGAAAATAGATTGGTACCTAGTTCATATTAAAATTTTCAAGTTTTTTTGAGCAAAAAAGCAAACGGCATTTTGTGAGCAATGTTGGAAACGTGACTTTTCCGAAGTAAAAAAGGCTGCTGAATTCGGTTCTGAAAGTTGCCAAGCCCAATTTTGGCTCCTTTGCTCAAAATTCAAGATTGCGGCCAAAATGCAGCCTAGACTAAAAAAACCGTATTATAATGCGATTCTGGGAGTGTGAGGTGTCCTGGCATAGGTTTTGGGGGTTGCTGTATCCAATTTTGATAACGGGAAGTGCGCCCAAAATGGCTGAAAAAAAATATTCGGCAAAATTCCGCCGTACGGTACGACACAAAATATTTTTTTAACACAGTTACTAGACAATTTTTTTAACTACTTTATTATTCTATATGGAATAACTGCACTATTTACGGGTATTTTTTTCATAGGAAAATCTTCATAGATTTAATACTGTAGAGGATTTTCGAAAAAAAAATAGAGAAAATTCCGCCTTACGAATCATTATATTTTTTTAAACATAGTTACTAGAAAATTATTTTAACAAGTTTATTACTTACTCTATATAGTTAGCGGGATTTTTTTCTGGGGCAAATCCTCATAGTTTTCATTCTGTAGAGGGTTTTTGAAAAAAAATTTATAGAAATTTCCACCACGAGAATCAAAATATTTTTAACACAGTTACCAAACAAAAATGTTTCACAAGTTTATTACATTATATAGTAAAATAACTAGGCTATTTACCAGTATTCTTTTTCTGTTAATAGTTTTAATTTTGTAGAGGATGTTTGAAAAAAAAATGGATGAGAAATTAAAACAAATATACATAATTCACAATAATATGTTAAAAATATTAAGATATTTGCATTTTATCATTAAAAATTATAATTTTGAAGACCTAGACGGCGTATGAAACTTGTGAGAAAACAGTACCTAATGAGTATGTAGTTCGTGAGAAAATAGAAAATAGTATATGAGCATGGGCAGAGCTCACATACTATTTTTTCCTATTTTTAGAGAGTTTTACATGTTTCAGATACTAGATTCTGGTTAAATCTTAGAAATATCAGACTTTTATAAAATTACCTGAAATTATTGCTTTAAAAGGTAGGATTTGAAACAAACCTCTTTGTTATATTCTCCGTTGTGTATGAAATGGATTAAATGAAATTTCGTCAGAAAGTTTTTTATGATGATTCCGTGTCTTTTGAGTAAAGGTAAACAAAGTCGGTACTGAAACATAATAACAAGTATAATTACAAAGAAAATATGACTGAAAATGCTAGTCCAGGGTAGGGTTGCCAACCCTACTATATAATATAGTATCCTACTATATTGAAGGCTCGCCTACTATATTTTTTGAAAAAATATATAGTAGGCAAAACTACTATATTTTTTCAAGTGAAAAAATTAAACTAAAGCAACAACAAAAAAAATACTTAAGTATATGCACATAAGTAATTACATAATATTTTTTGTGATTAAACACTTGTCTTAATGGTTACCGAATAAATTATGAAAATGTTAGCACAATTACTTAAGTATGAAAAATGCAACTACTTAAAATCCTCTATACAAAACGGCAACCAACTATATTTTTTTTTTACTTTTTCGCCATCTACTATATTTTTACACTAAAAATCTTGAAATTTACTATATTTGATCCCAAAAAAGTTGGCAACCCTAGTCCAGGGGCGTTTTATGGTCTGTCTTTGAACATTATTAATGTACCTAACATAGCTGATTATTTTTGTAGCGCATGTTCAATATTTTTGTAAATTTTGTTTATTGCTAATAGAAATATATTAGAAAAAATCGACTCGCCCTTAGCACTTTTTTTTAATCCTCCGAAAAATACTGTTGATTACAGGTAATCTTAAAGCTTAGCGTTGTACTTCAGGGATGCGATTGCGTAAGGGAAGCGTATTCATTTGACAGTTCATATCGTATTCAATCGGCTGCAATTTGTATGGGATATATTATATTATGATACAATATGAACTGTCAAATGAATACGATTGACTAAGCCATGCTATTAGGTTTGGCAACGTTGCGCGTGAACCTTTTGGCTGTTGATTGAAGATGGTCAAAAAAGCACCATGACTTCTAGTAAACGGCGTCTTTTTAACACGTTTTTATTAGGTTGCTTTCTCGTTTGTTTGTTTGTTGTTTGGTTGTTTGTTTGTTTGTTTGTTTGTCCGCAAAGTTTTCCAACGATTTTAAACTAGCTTCTCGATGAGCTTGAGACTTGAAACTTTGAACATAGGTCAGAACTGGAATACAATGCAATATTATGGTGTCACTGAGCTGATCTGATGATGGAACTGGAAGAAGGCTACAGGAACTTAATGATGCAACCATACTACCCCATTGTGATTAGGCTTGTTAGAATCGTCTTGACGAGAACTCTAATGGGAGATAAGGTCCAGGGTCTGATGATGAAGCTGGAAGGCCATGCCAAAGGAACTCAATATTGAAACCGTGCAATTCCATCGAGTTTGGGCTCATTTGAAACGTCTTGACGAGTACTTTGTTGGGAAAAAGTGTCCGAGGATCTGATGATGGAGCCGGAAGAAGGCCATAGGAACTCTATGATAAAACCACGCTACCCCATCGAGTTTGGGCTCGTTTGAATCGTCTTGACGAGTACTCTGTTGGGAAATAGTGTCCGAGGATCTGATGATGGAGCCGGAAGAAGGGCACTGGGACTCTGTAATAAAACCATTCAACACCATCGAGTTTGGGCTCGTTTGAATCGTTTTGACGAGTGCTCCGATAGGAGAAGGTATATTTTTAGTCTTAGCTCGTTAACTAAAAAGCATAAAATAATAATTATAACTGAAATAAAATATTTTTTAAAAACACGTTTTTAAATCGGACTAAATTATTACATAAAAATCGGACTAAAAATATTAAAACGGACAAGTAAAAACAAACTAAAATGTACTAAATAAATTCTTCTGTAAATATTTAAAACCCTAATAACCTATAACTACTGACAGAAATTTTAAACCTAAAAATTTTAAACCAAAAAACGTGGGGCGCATGCTATAGATAGACAATATATGGATGATAAATTTTACAAAACGCGCCCCACGTTTTTAGTTTTAAATTTTTAGGTTTAAAATTTCTGTACTCAAATGACAAATCAACTCAAATGTATGGGATGTCGAACGAAAATCAGTAGAAAAGAGCGCTTGACGCCAGTCGAGCGATTAAAAAATAGGGCCCCTGTGCAGTCCCACTGCTTGCACCACCCGCCCTAGGGCCGCTCCTGGATTTTACAATGGCCAAATCTTTAACGGCACATGGTACTAGTGGTACTATTATATATTCTGTGTCATGGTAGCGAACGATGAAATTTCGACGAGATATTACCAAGTTGTTCTGATTATGTGTTGCCACCACACGGACTTGCGGGTATAAAAGGGCGCCCCTTTATCGAAGCGCCAGAAACGAAGTTTTTGTAAAATAAACTTTCAATATCAATATAGGTAGTTCTTTTACTGAAATTATCTGAAGCCTTGGCTATTTTACTCGCTGTATTCCGCACTTTAACGGTGTAGCATCCGTTAATGATCGTCTACTTTAAGAAAAATTCCGCACTTTAACTGACTCGACGAGTTAATCTGCAGATTCACTAGTTAATCTGCAGATTAACGGATTCCGTACTTTAACAGTAACATTTATATGCGAAAACAAATTAACTGAGTATATTTGTGTCATATTTAGTTAATATACTATTAGCTATATTAATACTGTATGTTTTTCAATGAAAATAAAATAAAAAAATATTATCAATCTGCTCAGTAGGTAGGTTACCTACCTACCTACCTAGTTAGTACGGAAACGTCTGCACTTACCGTTCCCAAAACTGTAAGCATAACGTTCAATATCTTATCGCCGAGAACAAACAAAGAAAGCGAATGAAACTTTTCGGCTATAAAGAGGTATTCTCCCAATAAGGCAAAGCCGCCTTCGATTATTAAGTAACGAAGATACCAATAACTCCAACCAGAGTTTGACTCATTCGGCCAGGCGCCGATAGTCCCCAAGATAAATCGGGTGATCTTCATGTATCTAAGAGATAAAGGATCTGCAGTGACCCTGTCAAAGAGAAAAAATCTGTTGATTAGTAGCTTTTTTAATTCTATTAGAGATATACTTACTACGTAATAGTATTCATCAATGCCGAAGCGGCCGCATGCGGCTGGACAACAATAATGTGTCTCATTTTCCGGGCCTTGATGGCTTGACACATTTAATAAAATAGTAATTAACAGCGAACTTAAATAAATGGAACAAGCATTCCGTTAAAAAATGGCACCACACGAAAAGTACAACTAAGTGGGTGGAGCTAAAAATGCTGGCATTTAATTATGCAGCACTAAGCGTCTGAGCACTGGTAGTTTATTAGCGACCATAATTTGTATACTCATAGATATCTATTTTCTATACTAAAACGAAAATATTATATGATACGTTTTTTTTTGCTGATTTTTACTCCATCTTTGCGTCTTTTACACCATTTGACTACACAGGACGTCATTTCTAATAAACTTTCTCTTTCTCTCTTTTCTCTACAATACCAAATGCAATTTATTGTAAAGAATATTAACGTCAGTCACCGGGTGCGTGCCATTTTTAAGTAGTATTTGTTTGCAATTACACTTCCATACATTTTAGTTCGCTGGTAATTATCAATATTGTCTCAGTAAAGTTTAATCGGTAACTTACATAATTATTTTTATCAATATTTTCTGCAGTTAAGAAAGTTAACTTTGAAAGCTTGAGCTTTCTACGACTGAATATAATTTATGATAAATGCCTATATTTAAACTACTTATTTGGCTACAAACGAGCAGCTGTCTTGTATGATCGACAATAATAATAATCTAATGTCAGAAAGAGCTATAAAAAATCCTTTATGTAGCATTAATTTGATCAATGACACTCTAATTATTAAGTGATGTTTCTTATTTTAATATTTAATAATATTCGATTATTTGATTGGCATATTAATTGCGTGGAATTAAAATAAAAGCTTCGTAAGAAAATATATTTCATGATATGCCTAGTACTATTAAATACGTACTAGTTTCCACCCGTGACTTCGTCCGCGTGGACATTCGAGAAAAAAATATTGTAAATATGTTTTAATTTTATCAAAACATTTTGATGTTTACGCTCAGCCGTTTTTACGCTATGGCAGGATAATTTTGCTGATTCACTAATCGTCCACCAGTCGGCATACTACCACTTACTTGGCGCTAGTCTACACCGATTTGTGGAACTATTTTTTTAATCAAAGTGGTCCTCCGACTGCAATGACCAAGTGTCATTAAAAAGTGTCAATGTACATCATTCCGAGTGACACTGGCTATAAGTTTTTTAATAAAAGTCAATATTGCGACTGTACGACGCTATTTTCAAATGTGAAAAAATATATTTTCTTCAATTATTACAATATGGACATCAAATGAAATTCAAAACTATATATTTTTTTTCTAAAATGTGTAAAATTAATTTAAATAAATTTAAAAAATATTAAAACAGGACTGCCCTACCAATAACGAACTAAAAAGTTAAATAACAAGTGTCATTGCAGTCGGGGGACATCTTTGGTTAAAAAAAAGCTTTTCAAAAAAAGCACAACCTCCTTCAAAAACCTTAAAAAACAGCTCTATAAAGAGCAAGAAATAATGTTTAAATCGAATTATTAAAACACGTCTATTGAAGTCGGGTGGAGCTGGAAGTTTATATTCTAAATAGCCCCACCCGACTTCAATAGACGTGTTTTAATTAATCGATTTGAACATTATTTCTTGCTTTTATAGAGCTGTTTTATAAGGTTTTTGAAGGAGGTTGTGCTTTTTTTTTAATATTTTATATTTTTATATAATATAAATAATAAATAAATAATTTTTGTGGTAGTAAGCGATGATTTTATAAAATAAAACGTTTTAATGTTTCACGTTTTTCAATAGTATACTCCGAGTAACTCAATTTCCACAAGAGTTCCGTTGGGTTTTTGCAGTTCAACCCTAGTCCAGAACGTCCTTGACAATAAATAGGTACTTAACTTGTTTTTGATTGTCATAAACCTACCAATATTTCAATCGCTGTACAGTTCCTATTTGATTTTGAGGAGTTTCCTCGTGTATCTTCAAAATCCAATGTCCAATACCAATTAAATTAATATGGTATCATCCTTAAGGTGTCTTCCTTCCTAATAGTAACGAAAACGACAGTATTTTCAAGATTACTTGAAAACTACTGAACCAATTTCAAAATTTCAAAAAATAGGACCAATTTGGGAACAAACCTCATGTTATAACTTTGAATCATTTCAATCGGTTTAGCCGTCTTTGAGTAATCGGTGTACATACATTGTCATATAAAAAAAAATATACGCGAGGAATAGATAACCTCCTCCTTTTCAAATTATTGAAGTCGGTTAAAAACTGATACACACTACAGTCCCCCGACTGCAATGACACTTGTTATTTAACTTTTTAGTTCGTTTTTGGTAGGGCAGTCGTGTTTTAATATTTTTTAAATTTATTTATTTTATTAAACACCTGTAGTTTTCATTTACTTTGCCCCGGGGCTCTCTCGGGCAACATTCAAAGAGATTCTCGTGGCAACACAAAAAAAGATTCTCTCCTAAGTGAAATTTGTTTAAGAACTGCGGGTCCAAAACATTGTTTTCACCTCAAGTAGGTATACGTGTAGGTACACTTTATTCCGAAAGTATTAGGACAAAGTGATAAAATGTGCCGCCCCCCCCCCCCCCACTCCTCTAACTTTTAAAATAAGAAATTGAAAATCTAAAAAAAATATGCTATAGGTAGGTCTCTCTTGAAAGTGTTTTTCAACGAAAATTAGTTTGAACGAGACATAGTAATCAATCAGTATTCGAGATATAGCACATTTTCCAAATATAGCTTATATTCATACAATGTGAAAAACAAAGTTATTTGCAGACGAAACATGATAGTGGCATTAACAAGGCATTAAATATGGTATGGTATAAGGTAACTACAGAACCCTACTGCACCTAGCCTGACACGCACCCGGCCGATTTTTTTTTTATTACACCTAGCACTATTTGTCCTACTTAGATAAGGTTAAGGAACTTGAAATGAGACATTTATAATAATGTATTTTCCAATTGTATTTCTATTCTAATAAACGTGATTTATAATCGACTGGTTTTCTAGTGCAAGTGCCCGTTTATTTCCAATAGGATCCAAAAACACTCTTATTCAAGTATTCTTCGATTGCAGAATAGTGAAATACGAAAAAATTGTTTTCAGGATCTGCAAGAAAAAACAACATTAAAAATGCTAAAATTAAGCTTTTTTTGTGTTGGTTCTATTTGCTTTCAATGCTTTGAGTACACGAGCGCCTAAGCTCAGGCTTTATGGGATAGTGATTGCGAATATTACATTTATTTTAAAGTGCAACACGGTGGACAGATTCAGCTCCTAAAAAGGTGAAATAGGGTCTCAAATTTTTGGTAAGAGGTCGGGGACGGGAAGGGGAGAGGGAGAGGGAGAGGGAGAGGGAGAGGGAGAGGGAGAGGGAGAGGGAGAGGGAGAGGGAGAGGGAGAGGGAGAGGGAGAGGGAGAGGGAGAGGGAGAGGGAGAGGGAGAGGGAGAGGGAGAGGGAGAGGGGAGAGGGAGAGGGAGAGGGAGAGGGAGAGGGAGAGGGAGAGGGAGAGGGAGAGGGAGAGGGAGAGGGAGAGGGAGAGGGAGAGGGAGAGGGAGAGGAGAGAGGGAGAGGGAGAGGGAGAGGGAGAGGGAGAGGGAGAGGGAGAGGGAGAGGGAGAGGGAGAGGGAGAGGGAGAGGGAGAGGGAGAGGGAGAGGGAGAGGGAGAGGGAGGAACTTTAGTCTAATAATAAGGGAAGGCAGCTTTTTCATACGATTTAAAAAAAAACAGCCAATATTATGATTCTTTCAGACATTCCCCATTATTCATTCCCCCAACCCAAAATACGGACCGATGCCATAGTCTGCACTCCAACGGTGGTCATGCCCATAGCCGTGATGACGATGGGAGTCTGCACCCGCTGCAGCAGGATGCACACCGAGCGCTGGTTGCGCATGTCCATGCACTCCCACGGCAAATCGTACACTGAGTCTTTCAATTTCTCACTCTACAATAAAGATAAATAATTGTAAATATAGCAAGCACGACAAAAAGAAGTTTAAAAACTAAAACCCAACTACAGAAAAAAGAACGAAACAAGAAAATATTCTGAGTCCAAAATTCAATAAAAAGGATATTCCGTATAGTCGCATGCCATTTTTCCACATGACCGTGTGATTGACACGCACAACAAGAACGACGTGCACGCACGATTTTTCGTTTCTAAAAAGTACAAAACATATTTTAAGAAACCAAAAATTTTTTAAAATTGTTTCTTTTTAGAATCTTTCGTTCTAAAAAAAATAACTTTTGATCAAAAAAATAACATTTTGTTTGACATTCACACATTAACGGATTCCGAACTTAAGTGGTAACATTGTATTATAATGGATATGTAGATGCAAATGGATATGTAGATGGATAATACAGATTTTTTTTTTTAATCAAGCATGTACCTATTTTTTTACTTTTTTTTACTGTTTTATCGTGCAATATGAATCCAAAAATCAATTCAGCACCCTAAATTCATACGTATATGATATCAAACTTGGTACAGTAGCTTTAGCAATACATCTCTCGTCGTCGTCTCGCACTAGCAGCGTAAAGATCGGACGTGTCAGAAAATAATAAAACAAAATAATTAATCGATAAACTAAAATCGTGACCTCGTTTCGGCAATAGCCGGTAGTAAAATAAAATGAGTACGTAGTAGTGAAAAATTTGCGAATAAGTGTTTTCAAGACAATTTACAACAAGTATAATGTCAAGTCCAGTTAATAGAAGTGGCATGACCCCCCGCTCTCCACCACCAACGCCTGCACCGGAATCTACACCATCAAGACCGCATAGTCAAGAAGATGGAGGGGGCCACTCTGACGTTATCTCTACCCCGGAGATCCAGACCTGGATGTCGTCGATCGAACAGTGTTTGAATGAGGTTTGCCACATAGCTTCTGAAGGAAAACTAAACTCGGAACAGAAAATGCGGATCCATAACTTGTGCAGGAAAGTTAGCCATGGCTCAGCACAGATGGCTGTACAATATCAGTCCCTCAAGCTGAAAACAGTCCAAGCCCACCGCTCTATAAAAAATCTTCAAGACCAACAAGATCTAATCGCAACAACTCCGTGACCTTACGGAAAGAATTGAAGAGTCTTCTAAAACGGACACGCGAACGTCCTTCGCCGATATGGTTAGAAAAGGAAACAACTATATTAAGCCCGTAAATGTCAGCTCAGTCGCCATTTATCCCAGCGACAAACAGAAGTCAAGCGAGGACGGACACCAAATCGCATGTTCAGAAGATTATCTGCCCTGAACAGATGAAACTTCACGTCAGAGGCCTACGTAAAACAAGAAACGGCGGTGTGATAATAAGCACAGATACCAACGATGACATCTTAAAATTAAAAGAATCGGTAGCACTAACTAATTCTGGCCTCACCGTCGATGAGCCCTACAAGCGAAAACCTAGAGTACCTAGTGGTGATGGTGTGCGCACATCTATGCAGGAAAAAGAAGTTTTTACCTGTTTATATAATCAAAGTATGTTATTTTTTGTTTAAGCAATATAGAAACAGAATTTACTTCTCATCCAACACCCTCAAATATTATGGAGATTTATACAAGTTAAAAAAATATTCCTAAAGTTAAGAGTCCGAATCGAGCCAAAGCATCAGGTTCCTGCTAAAAGTGAAAATGCCAGCGATACTACATGTATTAATAGTACCTACTGTGACCTTTTATCCCTACCCAAGGTTCGTGATCATTATTGTATAAGATTTTAAGGCTATTTTCTGTATTATAACCAGCCGCCCCCCCTTTATGAAATGTGAAAAATGGGGGGAAGAAACGACGCCCCTCCAACTAAAAAGAATCATGGACACTCTACTAAGGAAAATGGACGTAAATCCAACAGAAATGAAAATATATTTTATGTTTAAGATACCATGCCTAGATCATGTGGATATAAATTTTATTTTGATTTACCATTGGGTTATGGAGATACTACTGCGTGCTAAATGTTGATAAAATAAAACATTTATTTTTATTAATTCAGTTTACTTTTGGCTTCAAAAACTAGTGCATACATATTTTTAAAATAAGTAATTACCTATTTTTAACCTAATTTTTAACGTTTTTATTTAAATAATAAGGTATACCTTATAAGCACATAAAAAATCATTTCACATTCAGACTGCAAATTCAGCCGGGAACAATGGTTTAACGTACCTTCCGAAGTACAAAGCTCGAGATAATAGATTTTTGGTCACCCGTTCCATGACCAACCCTTGCTAAAGTTGCTTAACCTCCGCAATCGGCAGATCAGGCGCTAAACTACTGCGCCATTGAGTTTCTCTGGTAACTCCTACCAGCTCGCTGTTACTATTCACATATTTTATATACATATATTGATTTATCTTACTTGCTTTTTACATGTTTGTACGCTCCTATCTTTTTTCTCCGGCGTCCTAGCTACTTGTTGCCGTACAAAGAAATAGAGTATTATCTTTCAAATGATATATATTTTGTCACTGTTGGTTCAACGTCCAATTTGACCAAGATCCTTTAGATATCATCTAGGTTCGTGATCATTATTGTATAAGATTTTAAGGCTATTTTCTGTATTATAACCAGCCTCCCCCCCCTTTATGAAATGTGAAAAATGGGGGGAAGAAACGACGCCCCTCCAACTAAAAATTTAGATATCATCTATATTCTACCGCGTCGTATTGTGATTCTCGACTCCTGACTGGACAAATCTCCAACTGGCATAATACAATTAAAATAAAATTAATATTACTAAAAGAGGAATTTCAAAGGGACTACTACCATAATGAACTCTCTTATTGTCAATCCAACATCAAGTGTGTCTGTGTTTAGTCCATGTGGTGAATGCGAAAGAGTTTGTTTTCAAACATAGTGTTATTGTGCGGTGTATCTAGATTAGTCCCTAAGTGAACAATTTATATTGTTCCCCTATACTTCGAATGAAAGAGCCGACCACTGGTCGTTTTCCCTACGATAATCCTAGGCTGAGAAATTGCTAGTCTAGTTGACACATCTCAATACCGGTATTGACAACAGGCAGGTCATTAAAGTAGGCGAATATAATAATTGAATGAAACTTACGGAATGGCAATTTAATAATTACCACAACTTCACCAGTACTAAGCACTAATAATAATCATAATACTTATGACACTGTCTCAACACTCAAATTAAGAAATCTCCCCATCTCTACTAAACAACCACCCAGTTCCATGGCCTTACTTCTACCCCGCCTTCGCCCTTGCACCTCACCATCATCCCTCCTTCCACTGACGTCCATTATTACTTGTATAATGGATGTCAGTGCCTCCTTCCCATTATTTCTTTTCTATGGCTTTTTGTTTCCCACAATCACAAAGAGATTAGTAATGTTAAACTTGCACTCTACCTACATACCTAGCCGATAACAGTCCTTTGACACAAGGGTTCTGTTACTTATTAATGTTTGAAAAAGCCGTTAATGTCACAAATGTTGTTATTTATTAATGTTTTTAATAAAACTTCTCTATATTTTAGCATAATTTTACAAGTGGTGTCAATGTATAATAATTTATGACACCCTTAAAATATTTTGTTGATGCAACCATAGTTAACAGTAATGTAGGTACAGTATAATGTATAATAAACAGTAATGCAGTAAAACAAACATGAAATATTTTAATATACATATTTCCTTTAATATTGAGGAATAATCCGAAGTATAATGCATGTCAAATGTGACAAATGGCTGTCAGAAGAAAACCTTACACTTGTCACGTTTTAAGATTTATAAAATGTTAAAAGGCACTAACAAGTGACACTAGGTACTAGGGCATGCAAACCGGTTAACCGGATAACCGAAAAAACCGGATAACCGACAGAGTTTGGAACCCGGTTTTTCCTTGTCTAAAATCCGGGTTTTTCGGTTTTTTCGGCTTTTTCACTTCAGACACAATTTACATTAAATCGTTCTTTTTTAGTCAAATATGCAACAAATTACATTCAACAAAATACCTACATTTCGGTTAAGTAAATGTGTATAGTCTATCTATAGTATTTAAGGAAAGCGTTAAGCGTGTAATAATATAGTGGCGACTTTTTATGCAACACTAGCACCACCTCTGCAAAAAAATAATTAGGTGCCGTGTAAATACATATTTATAAAAAATCCAAGCTGATCTGAAAAATCCAAGTAGACAGGAAGGAACCATCATACTGAACAATATTTACAATGGTCCCAACTCTGAAATCGCGAAAAAAATTACCTGTTTTATACAAAAATTAACACCGAAAATATCAAAATGTATGAAACAGCTGTTATTTTTTGGCGATTTCAGAGTTAGTCCCATAGTAAAAGTTATTTAGTTTGATGGTCACTATTTACCATATTTGGCATTAGGGGAATTTTGCAACACGTTGTGTATAGTCATGCTAAATTATTTGTCTCAGTTTGACTTCACCGTGGAACCTACGTGGTACCACCAAAGTAATATGTTGATATTTTTAGACCTTTATTACTAGGACATAAGATTGTTAATTACCAAATAGAGATACATAATTACCTATAGTGAACTCGACTGTAACTACCTAATTTTTAAAGTTTATTTTGATGACTGCACCGCATATTGTGAACTATTTGAGTGGATTTTAGTTTGTTTGTAGGTAGGTATAATTCTTTTGCACTTCGCGCCGAAGGGCTCGCAGAGCTCCTAAACATTAGAAATTCTACTATTTTAGGGACACTTGACACCTATCGCCTTAAACAAATTGGTTGATTATAAAATTAATAACTTACAGACAGTTCCTTTATTTATGAGTCTTAATTTGTAATCAAATTCGAATAATTTATACCTACTACCTAGCTACGAAAGAAAACAATTAATTTCTGTTATTTTTACCATTTTTTATTGAATTTTATTAAAAATAACCGAAATACCCAAAAAAACCGGTTTACCCGGTTTTTGTTTTACGAAACCCGAAAGATCCGGTTTTCCAAAACAACCCGGGTTTTGCATGCCCTACTAGGTACCTACATAGAACAATAAAATCTTTTGAATGTGACAATTATTTTTATTTTTATTGTCATTTTCAATGCAAGTTCAAAGTAATCCGCAGAGGTAATCGGCCTTGTGGGATGCCATGGCCCCTTGCTCCAGTCCCCACCCCCCGGATCCACCACTGGCTTAAAATTGGTCTGAAGACCAAATCTACCAAAAATTTACTAAAATAATATCGGTGGCTCCACTTTCTAAATCCAACCTTGGGTCCTAAGGACTAATCCTACCAAAGGAAATCTTTGGTTCACAAACCGCCTTATTTTTGACCGTACAGATACGATTAAAGCGTACATTTCAAATAAATAGTTGTAAATAATGTGTGTATGTTATTTTTCGTGTTATCAAGAAAGAAACAGAACTTACTTCTGATCCAACAATCTCAAATATTATGGAGATTTGTACAAGTTGAAAAAATAACCCTAACGTTAAGGGTCCGTATCGAACCAAAGCATCAGGTTCCTGCAAATATTTACTTTCATACATTGAATTGATTAGGAAAACCCTGAAGTACTTAAGGCGATTCCTTGACCGAAAGTGGCGCCTTCAGTGGTTTTAATTCAATAAGTTGTTAATAGAATAGGATTTTAATAAAATTTGTCCTGGAATTTTTACAATAAGTTTTGTTAAATTGTGTATTAGAATTACAATATTAAATAAAATTCACCGCAGCGCCACTTTTCGTCAGGTAAGCGCCTTAATGTAAGAAAACTTTTTTTTTTTTTTTACTTAATCCATATAAGTCTTACCCCTTGAGAGCATTCTAAAAGGAGCACACAGCATGCAAGTAGTTGGAACAAGTAGTTAGCCCCAAGCACCGGTCCAAAGAAATTTGAAAATTCGTCTGTAAAACTGTCAAGCAGAATGAATTTGGTGAACTTACGGCCAAATACTCAAACCAATATTAAAGTTAAGGCCACCTTAAATTATAAAATGTTGTCAGATTTGACAGAATTTCTATGAAACTGACAGCTTACGTCTTAAAAGTTAAGGAGACCTTAAGATTCTAGCTAAAGCAGGCTCCAGATTCCTGCGTGATTCACGGCGTGAATTCACGACGTAATTTTGCCGCGAAGTCGGCGTGAAAAGCATGACCCTCCACACTCGCTATCGTTCACAGTTTAGTTCGCGCACTCGTCGAGAATGGACGCCGAGTTATGCACTGCTATCTTTGTTTTTTAGCATCCCATAAAATGGTTTCGGCATGATAACACTCAATCAACACAAGTTCCTGCTCGTTCGTCCAAATGACGGTCATTTTGACGCACCGTACTCCGCAAATAAATAAAAACCTCAAGGCACGGTACTGTTTTCACGCGCGAGTGTGGATGCGCTTGCGTTCACGGGAGGTTCGCGCACCGCGAACCCTTTGAAGCGGGCGCAAATACCGACACCGAACGGGGAACAAGGCGTGAACAGGCGCGAAGCCCGTGAACGGGCGCGAAAACCATCCACATTCGCGCTTCACGCCTTTCACGGGTGTTCACGCCGCGAATGTGGAGCGCGCTTAAGAAGCCTTTGATTTGAGTATTCGGCCATTAAAGGTGCTCATCAGTCAACAATATATTCTAGCCTGTCGTATTTTGAGAAAAGTGGCCACTTTTAGCGAAAAAGCTCCATAAAACTAAACGACATGCTAGAAATCATTGTTTAAGAGATAAAAAGTAAATACCACAAAATTTCTTCGGAGTGAACTAAAAGATCACAATTCACAATTTATTTCGTCTTTATTAAGCACTATATGATTTTTGTCATTGGCGACGCTAGTGTGCTGAATTCCGTCTGTACCTATGTATATGGCCGGCTTTAATAACACCTATTTGTGATGATTAGCCGTCTAGGCTCGATACGTAAATAAAAATTTAATTTTAAAATGGCGGTCATTCAGAAAGGAGATTGACCCCTGGTAGCCCAGGGAGGGTATTACAACCTCTTAAAACTTGCCAGGTTTATGAATTGCTATAGTTACATCTCTTTCTCGCTGTATAGCAAATACAAGAGATAGATTGATAGCCAGTTAGAAAACTGCCAGGAAATAAGAGGTCATAATACGGCCCCAAGTACTGCTCGTTGAGAAGATGAAGATGTGAAGGGCTCGCTCGATGGCCGGCTCGCTGCGATGACACGTTGCGTGGATGATGTGTTGGAATTAATAGTGTTTAAAGCCTTCAGTAAAAAACTTGGGAGTTTCTATAGCATCTGCTTTACTATAACAAATTGTTTGGTACAATGGCAATAAGCTTAGATTCTAAATTTCGTTGGGTGATGTGATGGTGATGGGAGCGTGTACACGCTCCGTCGTATGTCAGTCGTGGCCGAGAGAAAGAATAGAAGAAGTGTCTTCTCTGACATTGACGTCTCCATGACATTTGCTGCAGACGGGCGCTTCTGATTGGCTGCTTCTAGGTGTCGTCTATAGATATCACGGCATTGGCCTCATGCCTTTTTCGCCGTTGGCAAGCTTGACGAACAGTTATGCTTGCAGGCGTTATCAACCCCAACATAAAATGTGTTTTTTCGTTGAAATTAAGTACCTACAGGGTTGGTAGGTTGGGGCTTTTTTCGCATTTTTGGGGAAAAATAACGGCTTTGGCGAAATTTTGGGGAAATGAAATCTTTGGGGAAATGTTTGGGGAGAAAAATATACAAGGAAGAATTCTGGCTGGAGTATAAAAACTCAGATAAATATTTATCTGACCATGTTAAGCAAAGATGAAGTTTCGGAAGTTCCAAACATTTTAGAATTTAGATGATTCAGTTTAGAACTTCCAATATTTCTTTATTTTCTTTAATATCTTTCAATTCGTTTTATTTCCTGTTTAACAAAAATGGGGAAAAAAGTTGCCAAACGTATCATTTTGGGGAAAAGAATTCTTGAAAATGGGGAAATTACAAAATCTGGATATACCCACCCTGGGTACCTACCGTAAACTGGGGTAAATAACAGCAATATTTTGTGTTCAACGCAATGATTTATTATAATATATCTTTGGTTCAACGGTCAACTTATTTAATTTTGTCGATCTTTGTTGAAAATCAAAAATAATTAAATTACTTATGAACTAGGGGAACATGAGTTCCGTCCGAGTGGGTTTCCTACTTGATATCGATATATCGAACGCCGCGACGGCGAAAACGGTACGCCGATCGGTCGTCTAAGCGATGATACGCACGCCACATCGAATGTCTCGACATTGAATGATCACAGTATCGACAAGTTAAATCATCGAAAGGTTATCAAATCGACGGTATACCACGACGAATTTCGCGACATCGATTGTTACGATATCGAATAGTAGGTAGTCACAGAACCTATCCACAGGTTTTGGCATCGGTTGCATTGCCTTTATCGGTTTTAAAAGTTAATTTCACTCATCTTAGTTTACGAAACCAACAAACGCAAAGAGTGTAAAAATACTACTTTCAACGAGGGTAGTTAGAAATACTACATATTGCTTGACGTGCGGGCTAAAACACGTTAGTGTGGAAAGGAATTATGCATGATATTATTTATTAGTTAGGTACTAAAGGAAAATTAAATCTATGAATTTGCTTTATTTATTTAAATGGAATTTGCTTTATTTATTTAAATGCGATGTCGAACCATCACTGGGTCGAATGGTCAACACAATGAATGTCTTGCTTGACATCCAAATGTGGTGGTATAGATTAACCATGACGTCGAAAACCTAAAGAAATAAGAACTAAGGCTGGCCCCACACCTACCGTTTCTTTGCTGATCTACCTAGAACAGCAAAGCAAAGAATGAAACCGGGAGGCTAGAATGCCATACAAAACGTACTACTCGTCACAGACCTATCGACCCAAACCGGCAAGAACGCCCGGTCAGCAAGCCACCGGTCGACATCGCCGGTAAGAACGTCTTCACCGGTAAGAAAGAGGCGTAGCCTACGTGTTCGCTCCGTATATGGTCACACACAGCCCGGTTGCAACCCGGCGCCGGTGCCGACGATTCGTAAGCGTCAGAACCGCTGGACCAAAAGCGATATTGAATGTTTAGAAATAGCAATACTTTTTTGCTACTTTTTAATACCTAACTTGACCTCGATTGACTACGACAAAACCTGTAAAATACTTTCTTTACACTCTCTGGCCGCTTAGCCAGACATTCTGACGTCAGGTTGTATGGACCACTTTTTTTATAGTTTTAAACAATACAACTAATTCATCTCTTTGTAAATATTTAGTACCTTTTTAGTACCTTAACATATATTTTTTTCCAATTTTTTTGGCATAAGTATAAAAAAAAATAAGCTTGAAAGATTTTTAAAATTGATATTTAGTTTGACACAGGAACTTTGTAATAAAACCATACAACCCCATCGAGTTTGGGCACGTTTCATTCGTCCTGCTAAGTAATCTGTTGGAAAGTAGTGTCCAGGGTCTGATGATGGAGCAGGAAGAAGACCACAGCCCCATGGAATTTGAACTCGTTTAATTTGATTTGATAAATACTCTGTTGAGAAATAGTGTCCGGGGTCTGATGATGGCAAGAAGAAGGTAAGGTAACCTATGTAAGACCTGATATGATATAAGATGGGTGACCGTGGGAATAATAAGCAACTCAAATAAGTAACGAATATTAAGCAACTCTCGGAATAGCCGCGTAAATGGGTGATCGTTTAGGACTGCCTCACGGTCACCCATCTCATACCCGGCCTCTTTAAAAGTAGCTTTACATTCGTTACTCTGGTCCCAAACAGTCATCCATCTCATACTCGGCCTTTCCTAGAGTTGCTTAACTTTCGTTATCGCAGACATAGTAGAATCAAATAAGTAGGCCAACTCGAGCCGTTAGCGAGCGATAATAGCCTAAACACTGGCTGACTGGTAGGGCTGTCGCTTATAGTTTATTCAATAATCAAAATGCATATGTAGGCAATCTCTATGTAAAACAATTTTCCCTTGTAGGGTAAGCATCAGGGATCTGTAATATAAAGTTTTTTAATTATTTTTTGTACATAGACTAGGAGCTGACTACAATGATTTCATTACTTACCTACGTCATATTATATGATTAGTGATTTGAAGAATTACGATGGAAATAGGATTTATTCATGTTTTTATTAAAATAAAATAATTATTATGATATTGTAGTTTGAATTTTGACAGATTTGCGTAGTTTCATAACCGTGAGGTAGGTACCTAACCTACCTACATGTTGACTGATAAGATGTATGAAACATAGGTAAGTACCTACATACATACTCAAGTTTATTGCTTATATCTGTTAAAATTTGATTTACTTAGATTTATACAAATTTCTACTTATTTGGTCCCTTTTTTTGGTCAACGAAATCTGAAGCAGAACTAGGTAGGTATTTCCTAAACACTTTCAGATAGGTAAATAGCTAACACAAAATTATCCTTACTTGTCCTATTTGGTAAACAATGTAAACTATGTCGCAGTAATACATGGTCACCCATCTCATATCATATCCAGTCTTTCTTAAAGTTGCCTTACCTTCTTCTTGCTCCATCATCAGACCCCGAACACTATTTCTCAACACAGTACTTGTCAAGACAAATCACACGAGCCCAAACTAAATGGGATTGTATGATTTTATTACAGAGTTCCTGTGGCCTTCTTCCTGCTCTATCATCAGACCCTGGATACTACCTCCCAATCCCAACAGATTACTTAGCAAGACGAATGAAATGAGCCCATACTTGATGGGGCTGTATGGTTTTATCACAAAGTTCCTGTGTCAAATTAAATATCCACAATAAAAAAAATGGTTCATGCCTAAAATGTTTCTTGTAGTTACGCCAAAAAATTTGAAAATATATATTTGGTAAGGTACTTAAAAGGTACTAAATGTTTAAAAAGAGATAAAAAACTTTTGTTGTTTAGAACTATGGAAAAAAATGTGGCCCAAACAACCTGACGTCAGAATATCTGACCACTTTCTTTACACGTTTTGTCGCTGTCAATCGAGGTACCTGCTAAATATTTGAAGTTAGATATCAAATAGTAGTAAAAAGGTATTGCATTTTGGTTTTCATAACATCAGATATCGCTTTTGGTCCAGCGGTTTTGACGCTTACATTTATCACACAATTTGATTTGTCAGACGACCTCTCTCAGCGAGCGCTAGATTACGACTGAGCGCGAATCAAGAAAGCCCGGCGACCGGCGTGTGTGGGGCGATGATCCGGTTTCCATTCTGTTCTAAGTAGGTTCGAATACACAAAATAAAATCTTAACATTAAATAATAAATGCTATAGACAATAGGTATGGATGATAAATTTTACAAAACGCGCCCCACGTTTTTAGGTTTAAAATTTCTGTAGGTATAGGTTATTAGGGTTATAAATATTACAGAAGAATTTATTTTTTACTTTTTAGTTTGTTTTTACTTGTCCGTTTTAATATTTTTAGTCCGACTTTTTTGTAATAATTTAGTCCGTTTTAAAAACGTGTTTTTAAAAAATATTTTTTTTCAGTAAATTATTATTTTATGCTTTTTAGTTAACGAGCTACGACTAAAAATATACCATCTCTTATCGGAGCATTCGTCAAAACGATTCAAACGAGCCCAAACTCGATGGGGTTGCACGGTTTTATTACAGAGTCCCAGTCCCCTTCTTCCGGCTCCATCATCAGACCCTGGAAACTATTTCCCAACAAAGAACTCGTCAAGACGATTCAAACGAGCCCAAACTCGATGGGGTTGCATGGTTTAATTATATAGTTCCATTAGCCTTCTTCCGGCTTCATCATCAGACCCTGGACACTATTTCCTAACAAAGTCCTCGTCAAGGCGATTCAAACGAGCCCAAACTCGATGGGGTTGCATGGTTTTATTATAGAGTTCCTATGGCCTTATTCCGGATCCATCATCAGACCCTGGACACTATTTCCCAGCAAAGTACTCGTCAAGACGATTCAAACAAGCCCAAACTCGATGGGGTTGCATGGTTTTATTACCGAGTTCCAGTGTTCTTCTTCCGGCTCCATCATCAGACCCTGGACACTATTTCCCAACAAAGTACTCGTCAAGACGATTCAAATGAGCCCAAACTCGATGGGGTAGCGTGGTTTAATTGAAGAGTTCCTTTGGCCTTCTTCCGTCTCTATCATCAGATTCTTGGACACCATTTCCCAAAAAAGTACTCGTCAAGACGATTCAAACAAGCCCAAACTCGATGGGGTTGCATGGTTTTATTACCGAGTTCCAATGGTCTTCTTCCGTATCCATCATCAGACCCTGGACACTATTTCCGAACAAAGTACTCGTCAAGACGATTCAAACGAGCCCAAATTCGATGGGGTAGCGTGGTTTAATTCAAGAGTTCCTTTGGCTTTCTTCCGTCTCCATCATCAGATCCTCAGACACTATTTCATAACAAAGTACTCGTCAAGACGATTCAAACGAGCCCAAACTCGATGGGGTAGCGTGGTTTTATTATAGAGTTCCTATGGCCTTCTTTCGGCTCCATCATCAGACCCTCGGACACTATTTCCCAACAAAGTCCTCGTCAAGACGATTCAAACGAGCCCAAACTCGATGGGGTAGAATGGTTTTATTATAGAGTTCCTATGGCCTTCTTCTGGCTCCATAATCAGATCATCGGCCACTATTTCCCAACAAAGTACTCGTCAAGACGATTCAAATGAGCCCAAACTCGATGGGATTGCACGGTTTCAATATTGAGTTCCTTTGGCATGGACCCTGGACCTTATCTCCCATCAGAGTACTCATCAAGACGATTCTAACAAGCCTAATCACAATGGGGTTGTATGGTTTCATCATTAAGTTCCTGTGGCCTTCTTCCAGTTCCATCATCAGATCAGCTCAATGACACCATAATATTGAATTGTATTCCAGTTCTGACCTAAGTTCAAAGTTTCAAGTCTCTAGCTCATCGGGAAGCTAGTTTTAAATCGTTCGCAAACTTTGCGGACAAACAAACAATCAAACAAACAAACAAACGAGAAAGCAACCTAATAAAAACGTGTTAAAAACACGTCTATTGAAGTCGGGTGGGGCTGGAGTACAGATTCCTTTTTTTTATTCTAAAAGCCCCACCCGACTTCAATAGACGTGCTTTTATTATTACGAATATTATTTCTTGATTTTAAGAGGTAAGTTTTTGGAAGTCGGTTTTTTGTTTTTTGTAAGTACTTGTAGGTATATTATTTAGATACCTAGTAAAATCGACTTAGCCAAACGTGAGATAATTGCGAAGAAACATACATACATACGGGTCAATCTGAAAACCTCCTTTTTTAAGTCGGTTAAAGAACTACACATATATCCCTCTTCCAACAAAAAAATTATTATATTATTCAGTTCATAAACAAAGAAGTAATACGACCATATCATCGAGGTAATTCAAACAAAATCATACTATTTTCGTGCTTTTTTCAAGATTACTTGAAAAGTACTGAACCGATTTCCAAATTTTAAAAAACGGGACCAACTTGTTTACCTAATGTAATAACGTTTGAATCATTTTAATCGGTCCAGCCGTTTTCGAGTAATCGGTGGACATACACAAAAAAAACAAATATACAGACGAACAGAGAACCTCCTCCTTTTTCGAAGTCGGTTAAAAATTAAATTGTATGTATGCACCTCAAACGTGCTTGAACGCCACTACTCGCACTTGTCCGGTTTTTGGTTTTATTTGATTTAAAATGTTTTTGGAACAGGGTGATTAGGGATTTCGTACATTTAGGACTTAGGTTAACGTGATTCGATTTAAGATGTTTTTGGTAAAACGTGATTCGGGATTTCGTTTATTTGGGTTAACGTGATTCGATCATTCAAATTTTGGAACAGCATTTCACCAAGAAGCTTATAGGGTATAAGCTTCTTGCATTTCACACTCTCGACATCGAGACATTCGCTGTCGCTACTTGACAACTGCAGCCAGTGGACAATCATAGGGCATCATTTGTTTTATTAGTTGCAAGTTTGAATTTCACGTTCTTAAGAAGCTTTGTCTCTGGACCTTTCTTTTTTACTCATGTGGTCGCTACATTCAATGTGGCGTACCATCGCTTTAAAGACCAGAGCCCCCTACTAGCCAAAGTAACATTTGCAAATTTTCGCTATCGCTTCGCTTCGAAACATGTATGGATTTGAAGTTTTAAAATTCGATTGTTAACGAAACCTTATGTCAATCCCATAGGTACATGTTTCGAAAGCGAAGCGATAAAGTGAAAGTGAAAGTGAAATGTATTTATTCGCACCAAGCACGCACACAAAATTTAAGTAAGACCAATGAACATTACAAAATAAAAGATTAAAAATAAAACAATGAAACAAAAATAAACAATATAGAACAGAGCAAAACTCCAATGGGGAGGCGAAGGTAAAGTGAATTACAGATGGCGCTCAGTCTTTGGAACAATTGTCAGTTTGAGCTTATGTTGTCTGGACTGTGTATTACGTGATTTTACTTTCTTATTGTATTTTTTCGATTTTGCTGACAAACAATGTATTCTATGCTAACTTTAGCTCATATAAAAGAAGAATTACGGAAAAGAAAAGCCAAAACAACAGGCAAGAAAGTTTATAGCAACTTACAAAAATTGCTAACAAGCATTACATTTCTTTAAATTTCGTGTAAGATTTACAAGTAATCTTTTTATTTCAGATTAGAAGCATATGATTTAAATTTTAACAAAGCAACTGAGTGTGAATTTCCGTGTTTATAGTTGCCTGATGATGCCTTCTGTGCAATAGTAATTTCAGGTTTCTGTACTGGAATTTCTGTACCATCCAAAATTACACGAACCGTTTTATCATATTTATTTTATTATTCTAAGTTTCTTGAATGACTCTGGCATATAAAATTCTATTAATTTTCTGTTTGGCCCCAATATTGGGCTTATTCCATATTTGATATACCTATCAAATTCATCCAAGTTATAAATACGTTAGAAACTGCTGAGGTTGAAATATTAAAGAACAAAGCTGTTATAATTCAAATGTTGTTTTATTTTGGCGAAGCTTCATCAAATTCATGAAACATTCCTTTTGATTTATAATTTTTCTCAGGCTCAGCAAAGGAGAAAATCGAGGGAAAAGCATATTTTTTTTTATATTTTTTTGCCCACTATTTTTTTTGTTACTGGGAAATCGATGAACTCCAATATTTTACAAGTTACATGCATAACAATGCGGCATTTTCTCAGTATAAAATTAAAAAGTGCAATACTCCAAGAGATTCCCATATGTTTTGACACTTTCTTTGAGGCGGCCGGGTACCAAAGACCAGACGCCACCTATCGGGATAAAATTGCGCTTTTCCTCCCCATTGTGTGCCGTAGCGATGCAAAAAGGAGAAAACTCAGTGTAATATTTACTCGTAGAGTAAATCACTGATTTTCAGTTTTCACCCAAGTGAAATAGTGAGGTTGCGCAAAAGTAGTCAGAATTAGTACAAAACTTGAATAAGTGTCGTATACAATTTCATTAAAATTCAAAATAAATTTACCAAAAATTAAAATTAAATTAAATTATATTTGAAAATTTTAAATAAATAAGTTGGACCAGTTATTATATTCATGATTAAATTGTGTCACTTTATTAAAAAACATTATATAAATATATATGTATATAACATTGTATTATATATCGCCTAACCCCCAGAACGTGAAATTCGCAACCGTAGCGACTAATTGCTGGTTCCTAATTTTGAAAAATCAAGGAGAGTGGATCTTAGTTTAAATTTAAAAGCTTGTCTGCTTGGAACTAATCGTATCGGAGGAGGGATATTATTCCAGCATTTAGTCGCTTGGTAGCGAAAACTGCCAGTAAAGTTCACAGTTTTGTGAATGTAGGTTGACAACGGAGCTCGTTTGGACCTAGGAATACTTGGTCCGTAGCGGTGGCGGAAAATGGAGTGTTTCAGTTTTGTATACAAATATTCCGGCCTCTTGAACTTCATCAAATCGAACATCAGCAAGGCATAATGCAAACGTCTACGAGACTCCATATTGAGCATGTTCGTATTATTTAAATATGGGGATACATGTGTGCGCGGGGGTATGTTAAAACAAAAACGACCACATGCGTTCTGGACACGCTGTATCATTTTCCAAGACCTATACGACAAGCGAGGCCCGTACACTAAATCACCGTAGTTGAGCCTTGATAGTATCAGCGATTCACAAAGTGTGATTCGCGACTTCTCTGAGAGGAAATTACGTACTTTATATAAGATTTTCAAGCGGTAAAAACAACTCCTAACGAGACTCAACACGTGGCTCTCAAACCGCAACTGGCTGTCGAAAATTATTCCTAAACTTTTGGTCTCGTCAACACGTTCTATTTTATTACCAAGTATTTCAACAGACACAGGACTTAAATCTACTTTCTCTATCTGATGTTTAGTACCCAAGAGCATATATTTGGACTTAGATGGATTGAGCACAAGACCGTTATTAGCTGACCAGGTAGCTATGGCATTTAAGTCCTTATTTAATTTACTTATGGCTTCAGAAATTCTACCAGGCTTCTCAGATATATACAATTGAACATCATCTGCGTAGCAGTGATAATTGCAGTGTTTAATGTTCAGATGAAGGTCCGCACTGTATATAATGAATAGAAGTGGCCCAAGTATTGAGCCTTGAGGTACACCATGCTCGACCAATTTAGGCTCCGATGTAAGAGTAGTTCCATCCTCCCTACGAAGTCTTACCGATTGATACCGCTCACTAAGGTAGCTGTTAAACCATTTAATAGTGTGATGATGAAATCCATAGAATGATAACTTTGAAAGTAGCAACGGAACGTTTAAACAATCAAATGCCCGACTAAAATCTAAAAGCGTGAGAGCAGTGATTTTTCCGTTATCTTGTTCAGCAAGTATGTTGTCAGTTACATCAAGCAGCGTCGTCACAGTACCACGACCCTTGCGGAAACCGGACTGAAAAGATGGCAATTATTGTTGCTTTCAACGTATTTAATCAATTGACTGTAAACTGCTTTCTTCAAAATTTTTGATAAAAAGGTTAAAATACTGATGGGTCTTAAGTGGTTAAATTCGGAAGGGGTACTGATTTTTGGAAGTGGAGTTATCAGTGCAGCTTTCCACTGAGAAGGGACTATGCCTGTGAGGATGGACTTATTAACTAAGTCAGTAATAATTGTCAAGGTACGCGGAAGAGTGAGCAGGACCATGTCCCTACTAATACCGTCACTACCAACGGCATTAGATTTGACAGATAAGATATAATTAGTGACATCTGTCTCAGTAACAGCCTTCAGCACAAATGGTGGAGCAGTCGTACTGAAACGATGATGTTCGAAATAAGAAAGCTCTGAAATAGGCACATTATCACACCCAGGCATTTTAAGAAAATTATCATTAATGACATTTGGATCACTAAAACAATCTGGAAGTGTCTCGTTCTTGCCGTCATTGGGGATGATTTTGTCTTTTACATTTTTCCAAAAAGTTTTACTGTTACTGGCATTTGAATTAATAAAATGATTAAAGTATGCTCGCTTTTCATTATTTATACTAGATATTACAGTAGACTTAAAATCCTTATAGTACAGTTTGTGTGAATCACTCTTGGATTTTCGGTACGTCACATGAGCCTCATTACGTAGATCGTCCTGTCGGCGAACAGTCCGTAGGTGAAAGACGCTGTAGGGGAAATGGAAATAAATGAATCGTCCTGTCGACGAACAGTCCAATAGCAAATCGGTCGTAGGAGAACGGTTGCTGAATCACGTCAATATGACGTCATTATTTGGTCAGTTTAACACCAATTACTGTATTAGTCTGAAGTTTACGTCAAAATGTCGTACTTTTTTGGTCAGCTTAGGACTGCCAAAATAAATTCAAATCTAACGTCTCGTAACTTCGTTAGTAAGTTTGGATCCATTTTAGTGCAACTCAAAAAAACTTTTCCGACTACCTACCTCATATTTCCTAATCTTACAAGAAAGTAGGATTTTTGAAGGCAGATTTTCAATAGCACTTACCTGACAATAAATTTATGATGTTCAACACACTGCACAACCATCAAATGAATCTGCTCATTCTCTTGAGGATTAAACTTTTCAACGTACACGTTTAAAACCGTTCTGTTTTTGGGGCATCGTATCTCTGCCATCTGAACGTTGGGTTTTTTTAATTGGTGTAGATTGTAGTTTAGCGTTTTTATGTGACCTATTATTTGAAACACCAACAAGGATAAAAGCAGGTCATTCACCCATATTGATACTATGCAGGTATAACTGAACCAGAAATTGGTATATGAAACTACATAGTAATGGTTTTCGGGGTTAAAAAATGGGAACAGATAAGTAACGGAGAATTGAACGGTGTAATTTTCTGGTAGATTTCTTGAAGAAATTCCGTGCTGATAATTGTTGTACATTGGAGCAAGACAGAATAAGGTCATGCCCATCAACATAAAAAGATTCATAATTATAATGAAATAGTTTGATAGTCGATTGATTTTATCATTTATCTGAAAAAAAAATAGCTAGATATAGACCTCCAAAATATCAATCAAATCTGCCTCAATGACTTAGTCACGTGAGTAAAGACCAGGGACAAAGCTTCGTACATACAACCCCGCGTGAATCGGGTGCACTACTACAAGCACGCGGGGCATGTTTGCGTGACCACTGGCCGCTTGACTAGTATGGTTACAGTCAAGAAGATTGTATCTTCTTGGTTACGGTTAATAAAGCGCCTAGCGCCATATTATAACGCGCTCGCACAGTGCGAGACGCTATGAATATCGCGCGTGGCAAAAAAGTAGCGTCTGTTTTTTTACTAGGTACAAAACATTGTCTAGTGATCATTTAGTTAAAAAAAAATAAGTGCGAACGATTTTCGACCTTATTGACATTCATTAGAAATTACGACTTTTAATGAAACAGCAAAGATAGTAAAACATCAATGAGGTCGAAAATCACTTGCACCTGTTTTTCCTTCACACGACCGACGAGGACAAAAAAGTACGTCATTTTATGGTCAATTTAGGGTCAGCATCAGCACTGTGTTGGTCAAAAGCGTCGTCAATATGACGTCATTATTTGGTCAGTTTAGGTCCTAAACTCTAGGACCAATTTGGACCAATTACTGTCTTAGTCGGAATCGGAAGTGTACGTCAAAATGTCGTATTTTTTTATTCTGCTTAGGACTACCAAAATAAATTCAAATCTTACCCAAAGAGTAATTTATGTAATAACTTATAAGAAATCTTGCTGGTTGCTGATAACAAGTTACTATATAGAGCCATTAGGTACATGAAATTTATAATCGTTGATAATGATTGTTTTTTGTTTCTTATTTTTTCATTGTCTTTTTGTAAAATTGGTGATAAACTGAATAATGACGTCATTTTGACGTACGCAGTGCTGACCCTAAATTGACCTAAAAATGGCGTACTTTTTCGTCCTCGACGTCATTTTGCTATCTGGGCTAGATTCTGGTTAAATCTCTGAAAGAAACAGATTTTTATAAAATTACCATTATTGTTTTAAAAGGTAGGATTTCATACAAACCTCTTTGTTATATTCTCCTTTATGCATGAAATGGATTAAATGAAATTTTGTTATAAAGTTGTTTATGATGATTCCGTGTTTTTTGAGTAAAGGTGAACAAAGTCGGTACTGAAACATAATAACTAAGTATAATTACAAAGACAATATGATTGAAAATGCTTTTGTGCAGGAGCGGTTTAGTGGTATGGTCTGTCTTTGTCAGTCAGTGCAGTGCGGCGTGCGCTCGAAAACGGACGTGCTCAATTTGCATTAGGCGAATTGTTTTTTAATTCACGTTTCGCGCGGCATTTGCCGCTGCGCGTTATCACTACGGGTTTCCAGCAACTCATAGTGGACGAAGTCTTGGCTTTTATTCAGAACGCCATCGATACTATGGACGAGGTCACCATCGTGCAGATCTGCAAGTCAAACTTCAAAGAAGATGAGATTACAGTGCGAGGCATGTATCTTGAATATTTTTCGACGGAGTGGGGATAAGTTCGCGCATATGATCTTGTGAGCGACCAATAGCGCGTGCCCCTCTCCCGCCGCCCGCACCCCTCACCGCAACGCATACCCAAAATACGCGTTCCGCGCAATCCCCACCCGATTTCATGATACGTGCCACTGACTGTAGCAGTGGTAAGGCGCTGCTGTTCCGCAGCATCGATTCGGGAAAGCCGATATGATGCCATCTCGGCGAAAGGATGGAGGTGAAAAGAGTCTCTAGGATATCATCACCTGTCTTAAAATTGTCAGTGCAGTGCGGTGCGCGCTCGGAAACGGACGCGCCCATTTGCATTAGTGCGAACTATTATTCACGTTTCGCGCGACATTAGCCGTTACGCGTTTTGTCACTATGAGCTCCCAGCAACTCATAGTGAATGAAGTCTTGGCTTTCATTCAGAACGCCATCGACACCTTGGACGAGGTCAGCATCGTGCAGATCTGCAAGTCGAACTTCAAAGAAGATGAGATTTGCAGTGGAAAGGCGCTGCTGTTTTGAAGCATCGGGAAAGCCGATGAGATGCCATCTCGACGAAGGGATGGAGGTGCGAAGAGTCTCCAGGACATCATTCATTACCTGTTTAAAGGAGACCGACCCAGACGACATGCTGACATTCGTGGCTAAGGACCTGCACAAGCTGCCCCCGTCATATTCGACCACGTTGACGTCACCAGGCTGTTGAAGGACATTACCTCCCTGAAAACAAGCCTGGCCGAAGTAATGTGCAAACTAGAGGGCTCAGACAACACCATCAGTGAATACGTGCCCAAGTTGTGTTGTTAAGCAACAACGCTGCGGTATGTAGGTCACCTGAGGCCACAAATGTGAACACTCGACGCGGAGCGCAAAATGCTTCCATCTGCAGTTTCGAGTCGGCGCATATGGTTATGGATGCGTTACCGGCCGCCACCGCAGCTAATAGCAATGCACCCCGCCCCGCCGCCCGCTCCTCCGCTCCGGTGGAAACGTCACGCATGAGCACGTCTACACCTCAACGTGCTTACGCTGCTGTTACCACTACCAACAAGCCCGCTAAATATCTTGACCGGGCTACAAACGAAGGAAACAAACAGGATCGGTCTCCAAAGCTGAGCAACCAGTGCCGCGGAGATATGATGCAGGATGCGATGATGATGGCTTCAAGAAGGTGGAAAAGAAGAAGAAGGCCTCTCGTCGTAACCTGTGCGGCACTGCCCCAACTGGGCGCAATCACCTTCTGCAGCTGGCTATCCCGACGACGCCGGTGTACGTGTCCCGCCTGCATTACTCCACAAAATCCGATGACATTGTGGAGTACATTAGAATAAAAGCAAAATATACGCTGAGCGTCGAGATGTTGGAGTCCTACGTCCCACCATAACGTGAACTTCAATTCATTTGTGGTGAGGGTGCCAACTGAACATTTTTGGCTGAAAGGTGTCCTATTCCGCCGGTTTAGAGTTCGGCTACCGGACACTACGTTGCGTAACACGTCGCCGCCTTCTATACGTGACTACGTGTAAATAAATTGTTAAGATATAATATATTTTGTATGTTAGTCTGTAAGGTATTTATTATATGGGCCTAATGTTGTAAATTATATTTCTGTGGCCTGAAATAAATTATTATTATTGTTATTAAAGGAGACGGGTCCAGATTCTAGATGACGTGCCAACTTTCGTTGCGAACGAGCTGCATAAGCTATACACAGACATATCATCTGTCGAAAGCAAGTAGGTATAACATAACAACATTACCAGCAAACAAAAGTCTTTTTTTTTACTTCTTAATGTTATGGAAACTGTGTATTCGATTGCTAAAGTACGACCAGTCTTAAATTTATCAAATTTGTTTATATCTTTATATCGTGTAAAGTTACAAAGCCTAAAATTCTTAACGTAATAAGTATCTACCACGGCTATTTTTAACAGCTGTTTATATGATTATAAGTGTACTAGTTTACTTGCAAATTCGTTTTTTTCTGTTTTTCGAAACCTTTTAATTACGTTGGTTTGTGACAACCAAATCAAAAACTAACAAATAAACAAATTTAAACAAATTAAGGTCTCTCAGTGGTATTTTTTTCAAACTTCTGTGTTGAACCGTTTTCGAGATCTGGGAAAACCCAAAACGTTACCCCAGCAAAAACTTAAATAACTCAAGAACCATAACACACACAATTTTTGCAATTTGCTAACATTTACTATGCAACAAAAGCTATCTATTCATGTATTTGGTTCCAGGCTGAAACAACTTTTTTTGCCAGGGTAATGTTTAAAACGTGACCCCAGCAAAATATGTTTTTCTCATATGTCTTAAAAACTACAACTCACACAAATTTTGCTATTAGTAAACAAATTTCTCCTCTCCACACTAATTATCTGATAAGGTCTCATCTCTCTAAAGCACAACTTTTTGCTGGGGTAACGCATACTACTTATTCCCATACATTTTTTTTATTATTATTATTATTATTGCAACTTCTCCCTATACATGGAGGTCCACGGGTCTTTATTTTACAATTTTTCTTCTTTTACACTCATTTTTTTTTCTTTCTTTTAATTTTTTTACAATATCTTGATTCTAATACATTTCTTTCTTACATATTTACTGTTCTTAATTTCTAGTCGTTTTTATTCCAATATTGCATGTCTTAATATTATTTATTATATGAAGACTGATCGACGACATGACCACGAACTGACAGAGACCAATAGAGAAGAGAAGGCTATGCCGCCGCCCATCAGGCTCTGCGCACACAGACAGAATTTAGATACACGTATAGCACACTTATAAACAATATCGTCCGATAGCTCACGGGCATCCGATGATGCCGCCGACGCATCGGTGTCGGCTCCGATATCCGATATCGTGCCGGACAATGTGAAAGACAGATACATATTTCATACATTTTACTTACCTCCGATATCGTATCGGCGGCCGATACCGATATCGTATCGGATAATGTTAAAACGGTCTTATTCCTCAAAACGCTTTTTTTATCTAAAATGATTAGCCTAAAAGAACCGATAAAAAACGACAGGAATCACATTGTGACGGTGTCATGCTACAATTACGTCACGATGACGTGGAACTAGAGTACTACAACCGCAAGTTACTAAATCAGCAATATGCAGCACCGGTGCATACGCGCAAGAGGCGCGGCCTCATAAATGGGATAGGTAACATAGCTAGGGGGGCGTCCATTAATCACGTGATGTTTTTTTGGCCAATTTTTAACCCCCCATTTGGTACAAAATAATCTTAACAATGTTCAGTACGAATATGTCGCAGTGGGCGGCTGGGCGGGGATATCGTCCTGGTGAAGGTGAGTCAACAATCACACGCAGTTTTCGGTTAATAGTCACGCGTTCAGTGATAAAAATTAATACACGTGATATCTCACTACACCCCTCCGTCCCCCTTGTGATACTTCGTGATATTTTCAACTACCCTCCCCCCCCTTTCGAGGCTCACGTGATTAATGGACGACCCCTAAGAGTGGATCCACACTTGTATCATTTTGGCGTATCAGATCACCGTATCTTTGACATACCTACATCGTCTCTTCCCTAGTATCCGTTAAAAGTCTTTTATTTTTCATGTCTAGTGAGCGCGTAAGCTTGAGAAGTGAATAGAACTGAAGATGTAATGGAAAAACAGGATGTGAACCAAAAAATCCTCGAACAAGAAAAATCAATGAACATTTTGAAAAATGCAATCAGAAACGTTTCTATTCTAAACGACTTTACACAATAGCTTATAACATTTTAAATCATTAATATTTATAATGGGAAATTCAATCTACACTTTATCACTCCAAATGAACTACAGAATCAACTTAACATAATAACAGAAAGACTTCCAGGTGACTTAAGTTTACCAGGTGCTGATTTGACAAAAATTTACAATTATTTATTCATCTTAAAAATTTACAACTTGCTGAAAATCAAAACAAAAATTTCAATGGATCATATGTTTTTTGAAATACAAATATAGTTGATTAGCGATGATATTTATGAAGTTTTGAGAATTATTCCAATACCGTAACAAACAATGGAAAAATCAACATACATCGAGCCTGTAAGTGAGTACGCAACTATCACAGTACATAATATAAGTTTTTCAAACAGTATGAGAGCTCCATGGAAACGTTCGAATTTGACGGCTGACGTCACTCTAAGAGCTCTAAGCAAAGTTCGCAGTACTTTGGTCAGGGTTGTGACATCGCGTCGCAGTTGTTTCCATAGCGTTCACGCGTAGCATTCCACGAGACGGCCGGAAAATGCCAACCCTAGCGATCCGACGGAGTGCAATGACAAAAGGGCCTAAGTGACGTTAGCTCCTCTACTGTTTGAAAACTTATTATATGTACTGTGCAACTATTAACCTTAAAAAAGACACCTTTATGCCTTTATCAGAAGGCGACAATCATGTTCACACTTAGATTCGGAAATAATGTTATGTCATATAAGAATCCCCATACTTCTGATCCCTCAGACATCCAAGGCGGAAAATAGTTCAAGGACGTGTAAAACTACTATAACAAGTGCCTGTATGAATAAATGGGAACATCTAAATAAACTTTTATTTTTATTGTGTTGTGATTGTGACTCATGTCCATTGAAACTTATCTGTGTGGATCAAGATACCGCTTTACAATTTAAACATGCCAGTCTGTGGTATAATTAAATCAAAAGAGTTTACATTTTATTCACACCGCATAGACTCCAGCAGTATGAATGTAACATCAGATTTAGTTAGCATTGACATGTGTCCAATAAATCATGTCATTAACATCCCTAACACCACGACCGAACAATAATCAGAACCTGACCTACATAAGAAAGAACAGGAAAAGCTGAACCAGATAAAGACAATGATATAGAGTTCGTTGGATCAAGACGATGAAACAAGAAATAACCATTGAGAGATGGTGTGACAAGTCATGACATTGATTTTTGTTGTGACTCATGTCCATTGAAACTTATCTATATGCGGATCTAGTTACCGCTTTACAATTAAAACAAGCCGGTCTGTTAACACTTAGTCATGGCTCTATAATTAAATCAAAATAGTTTACAGTTTATTCACACCGCATAGACTCCAGCAGTATGAATGTAACGTCAGATTTAGTTAGCATTGACATGTCTCCAATAAATCATGTCATTAACATCCCTAACACCACGACCGAAAAATAATCAGAACCTGACCTACATAAGAAAGAACAGGAAAAGCTGAACCAGATAAAGACAATGATATAAATTTCGTTGGATCAAGACGATGAAACAAGAAATAACCATTGAGAGATGGTGTGACAAGTCATGACATTGATTTTTATTGTGACTCATGTCCATTGAAACTTATCTATATGCGGATCTAGTTACCGCTTGAAAATAAAAACAAGCCGGTCTGTTAACACTTAGTCATGGCTCTATAATTAAATCAAAATAGTTTACAGTTTATTCACACCGCATAGACTCCAGCAGTATGAATGTAACGTCAGATTTAGTTAGCAATTAGCATTGACATGTCTCCAATAAATCATGTCATTAACATCCCTAACACCACGACCTAACAATAATCAGAACCTGACCTACATAAGAAAGAACAGGAAAAGCTGAACCAGATAAAGACAATGATATAAAGTTCGTTATATAAAGACGATGAAACAAGAAATAACCATTGAGAGATGGTGTGACAAGTCATGACATTGATTTTTATTGTGACTCATGTCATGTCCATTGAAAATTATCTATATGCGGATCTAGTTACCGCTTGACAATTAAAACAAGCCGGTCTGTTAACACCACGACCAAACAATAATCAGAACCTGGCAAACATAAGAAAGAACGGCAAAAAGCTGAGCCAGATTGAGACGATGAAACAAGAAATACCTACCATTGAGAGATGGTGTGACAAGTCATAACATATACCAATATGCAACGTTGTACGTATTGGTAGCAGCCTTCGGAGGCGTGGCCGCAGTGATGGTGTGGAGGCGGTGCTTGCGTGGCGCGGGTGCCCCAATGCGTAGCAACCGCAGATCAGTTCGGTAAAGCAGCCGCCCAGCAACGCCGGGCCCAGTGTGCTGTTTATAGTACGGTGCATTTAGGCCCAGACCTTGACATCCAAAGTAAAAGTATCATTCTAGCTCCAAATTGTTATATACAGTCCACATATTGTTTGGTAAAAAGTTACACTATTTTGCGCGTCGGGTTTAGGGGGGGAGGGGGGGGGAGAAGTTGGGTTTTATCAGTTTTTCTTAAATATTTTGAAAACTATGCAGTTTAACACAAAAGTGCCAAGGGCAAAAATAATCTACATTAAATTGCAAACAAAAATGGTCTCAAGCATAATCTTGCTTAAGTGAACGGTTCCAGACTTACGGAGGGCGTAAGTGGCAATTGATCGTTTTTTAAATATTTTTAGAAAAATAGGACATTATTACGAGAAAACTATATTTTTTATGTTTTAGATTTTAGTGGCCGGTGGTTGTTAGTGATAAACCCTTGAAGAAACGACAGCCTCACCACCCCTCAAGGGGCGCTACTTTTGGAGAGAAAAAAGGCTTTCACAGGCCTAGGCCATATAAACCTGTGGTACGGAGAAACCCACTCTGAAGTAATAAAACGAATAAAAATGACGAGTTTTAAATGCGACCTTATTTCATCATTCATCGTCAATCGTCATCAGTATTCAGTCCTCTTCAAATTCAAACATAGTACCCTCTTCTTCTAAATTTTCGTATATGATGTTCGCGTCCCTGTTATCACATCCTGAGCAAGTACCGCATATGCATAAGTAGCTTAGACAACTTTTTTTACACTCGCAGTTGCGGACGCATTCGTCTTTGCAAGCGCACACTATGAGGGAAATTAATTTCTAGGGAGTTGCAGGACGTGCTGTTGTAATTGGTCTCAGGTGTTCGCCCACCCCCACTCGAGTGGATTCTTCTCCTCATTTAGCCACTGCTGAACCTGGTGGTAGGTTCTAAATGAATAATAAAAATATATACGTCGGTCTATACGTGACACCTCGTACCTACTTATATGCAAATTGACCAACTTGACAGGAGAGACAAAAAACGACTTCCATGCTTGAGTTTACTACAAATCTTCAATTATTTTACTCATTTACCTAGTTATAAAAGTACCTGGTTTAGTTATAAAATACTAGGTATTTAGTTTGTTAAGAATAATCAAAATACATATATTTTTACATTTTAAATTATGAATTTGTATTTACGAGGAAACAATACTATGTCTCTTAATATTAGGCATCACTTAGGTACCTACGTGGAGTCACTAACACGAAATGATTAAAATACCTACTAGGTACCTACCTAATAAAACACCTCTTTTTCGCATTAAATCTATTTTATTATTATCTCTTAAATGAAAATGAAGGGATGAATGACAGATCAACGCCCAGCCCTAACCACTATACTTGGAGACTTGAAATTTAGTACATACCTACAGCGTAAGAATTTACTAAGAAAGGATTTTTGAAAATTCCAACCCTACAAGTGTGAAATGTGGGTTCAAAGAGTGTATGGATAAAAATAAAAATAGTATGTTTACATACTTCACAGGACTATTAAAAAAAAAGCAAACATGTGTTTCGTGGTTTTCCGAAACTCAACCCCATAGGGGATAAATGGGGCAAATGAACCGAAAAAAATCGATATGGAAGATAATTAATTGCAAAAATTTAATTTATTTTGAAACTCAACGCGATAAAGGTGATTCAACTCAACGGGTAAAATCGAGGTTCAAATTTTGAATAGAAAAAATATAAAATAGACATCTTGACTTAAAAACTTCGAGGAAGTACTACTATAAAGAAATAAGCAAACACGTATTTCGTTGTGAATCAACCCTTAGGGGGTAAATGGGATAAAAAAGCCTAAAATCGATATGGATGTAGTTACTGAGTTTTATGAGAAGTTCATTGCGAAAATGGCATTTATTTTGAAGTCCAACACCGTGGACATGATTCAACTCCTAAAGTGCCTTAAATAAGGGTCTTAATTTTGTATAGAATATACGGAAACGGGGCCTCGTTTTCACTTCTTTAGGAGTTGAATTTGAATCACAACTCCTAAAGGGGTGAAATCGAGGTTCAAATTTTGAATAGAAAAAAAATATAAAATAGACATTTTGACCTAAAAACTTCGTAGAAGTACTTCTATAAACAAATAAGCAAACACATATTTCGTTGTGAATCAACCCCTAAGGAACGGGGCGAAAACAGGGACAAACAGGTACGGAAAAATGATATCCCACAAATGTAACTAAGACTAAAGTGATGGTGTTTGAGAGAGATGAAGAAATGACTGACTGTACGGTAATGTTAGGTGGCGAAAAAGTGGAACAAGTCCGTGAGTTTGTATACTTGGGGAGTTTGTTCACAAGGGACGGAAAGAGTGAGGAAGACATAGAAAGACGAGTGAAGAAAGGAAATTCGGTGAGTGGTGCTATACACTCGGTTATGAGTAGCCAAACCGTTTCTGCAAAGGCGCGAATGGCTATTCATAACGGAGTGCTGGTACCGACACTGATGTATGGAAGTGAATCTTGGGTATGGCAGAAGAAGAATGAAAGCAGAATAAATGCGGTAGAGATGCGATCGTTGAGGAAAATATGCGGAGTAAAACTGAGTGATAGAGTGAGCAATGAGGTGATTCGCAAAAGGTGTGGTCTGAAAGATGATATAGTGACAAGAATTGAGAAAGGAATGCTCCAGTGGTTTGGTCACTTAGAGAGGATGAATGAAAGGCGAATCACGAAAGAGATATACTGTGCGAATGTGGAAGGAACGATTGCACGAGGGCGTCCCAGAAAAACCTACGCGGACCAAATAGAGGTTATTATAAAAAAGGCTGGTGTACGCAGTGACAAAAACCGCAGGGCATGTATGAAAAGATTGATGGATATGAATGAAGCGAAAGAAGTGTGCAAGGATCGTAGCAGGTGGCGATCCATAGTCTCTGCCTACCCCCATGGGAAACAGGCGTGAGTGTATGTATGTATGTATGTAATATAAGTGTGAACGTTTAAATGTTTGGATAGGTATTTAGATCTATCCATCCATCAGCCATTTTTAATGTCCCCACTGCTGGGAGTGCTGGGGCACAGGCCTTCCTTATGGGTGGTAAGGAGGACGGGCCATTAACCCACCACGCGGGCCCAATGCGGATTGGTGAGTGTTAACGACTGGAAATGCAGCCGGGACCAACGGCTTAACGTGCCTTCCGAAGCACGGAGGAGCTCGAGATAATAAATTTTTGGTCACCTATCCCATGACCGACCCTTGCGAACGTTGCTTAACCTCCGCAATCGTTGGGCCAGGCGCTAAACCACTGCGCCACCGAGCTCCTCGGTATTTAGATGTTTGTTACTAAATCACGCAAAAACTATGGATTTAGAATGGCACAGATAGTTTATAGCCTAGAATTAGATTAAAACATAGGATATTTTTTGGACTTACATCTAAAACACTTATATAAAAAAATCCTTGGAGGTCCGTACTTTTGCTTAAATAGTAATACCATAAGAAGTAATACCTACTTATTACTAATATGACAACAAATTAATTACTTATTAAACTTTGTTCTGTCCTGTCCTTGACGCTATTTTGAAATACTCTGCAGTTCCGAGTTCTCACAAAGTATAAAATGACTCTGACAAAGCGTAGATACTTACGTACATACGTGGTCTCACTTTATTACTAGATGTCACTAGGAAATTTAACGAGGTAACAACACCAGAAAGCATGTTATCAACGTTTGTTACAAGATGTCACTACGGGTAGTTTTTTCGGCGTTTTAAGACATAATTTGCAGTAGGCACTTACAAGTTCCCACCAGAAACACTGTGTGAATCTTTCTGCATCAAAAGCAAAAAATACTCAAAATTGCAGATACGAGGTGTCACGTATAGACCGACGATATGGCCTAGGCTTGTGAAAGCTTTTCTTAGAAGCGCCCCTTGAGGGGTGGTGAGGCTGTCGTTTCTTCAAGGGCTTATCACTAACATACCACCGGCCACTAAAATCGCAATTTGTTTTTACAAAACACAATTCTGTACAAAAAAAATAAGTTTCTCCTAATAATGTCATAAGGAGGCTCAAGGTCACCCAGCGTGCAATGGAGAGAGCCATGCTCGGCGTTTCCCTGCGTGATCGAATCAGAAATGAGGAGATCCGCAGGCGAACTAAAGTAACCGACATCGCTCGAAGGATTGCTCAGCTAAAGTGGCAGTGGGCTGGACACATAGCGAGAAGAACCGATGGCCGTTGGGGCGGAAAGGTTCTTGAATGGCGACCGCGCACCGGACGGCGCTCCGTGGGTAGGACCCCGACAAGGTGGACCAACGATCCGGTGAAGGTTGCCGGAAGCCACTGGATGTGGGAAGCGCAGAACCGATCGTCGTGGAAATCCTTGGGGGAGGCCTATACCCAGTGCCGTAAATAGCGGTGTGCCACCGGTGCCCAGACACAGGGCGTAGACTCTGGGGGGCGCAAGAATGGCCAGACCAGGACTACTAAATCTGGCCATTCTTGCGCCCTGGCACCCCGGCGCGCGGGGGCGGAGCAAACCGAACAATTGTTGGGTTTGCTCCTGATAAGCTCCCACTGCGCCCCATAATCTTCAACTCAAGAATTTTACAGTTTAGAAAAAAAATACATTATGCTATAAAAACTGTTCAAAAATTACGCTGCGCGGCCTTTTTTGCTATAGACAGGCAAGATTATAAGGTTATATGGATGAAACTAACTAAAAATTCATTCAAGATTAGTGGATGAAATTGACTAAAAATCGCGCTGCGCGGCCGTTTTTTGGCTATAAACAAACTGGCAAGATTAGTGGATGAAACTGACTAAAATTTGCGCTGCGCGGCCATTTTTTTGCTATAGACAGACAAGATTACAAGGTTACATGGATGAAACTAAGTAAAAATTGCGCTGCGCGGCCGTTTTCTTTACTAAGCAAGATTACAAGATTAGTGGATGAAACTGACTAAAAATCGCGCTGTGCGGCCATTTTTTTGCTGTAAATAGGCAAGATTACCTGGATGAAACTAACTAAAATCACGCTGCGCGGCCGTTTTCTTTACTTTAAACAAGCAAGATTACAAAATTAGTGGATGAAACTGACTAAAAATTGCGCTGCGCGGCCCTTCTCTTTTTTCCTATGATCAGACAAGAATACAAATTTACTGGATGAAACTGACTGTAAATCGCGCTGCGCGGCCGTTTTCTATATTGAGTATTTATTTTAGGCCGCTACGGTTTCCAAAAGTACTAAACCTGGTCCTCCATAAAATTATGTTGGACACCCCTGCTCTAGGGTACCTATAATATGAAAAAGGGCGCAGTTATAGAAGCTCGCACAGGGCGCAGAAAAGGCTATTTACGGCACTGCCTATACCCAGCAGTGGGTGTCGTGCGGCTGATATGATGATGATGATGAATAATGTCATATTTTCCAAAAATCTAAAAAAACTATCAATTGCTACTTACGCCCTCCGTAACTCTGGAACCGTTCACTTTAGCGAGATTACGCTTAAGACCATTTTTGTTTGCAATTTAATGTAGATTATTTTTGCCCTTGCACTTTTGTGCTGCACCGCATAGTTTTCAAAATATTTAAGAAAAACTGATAAAACCCAACTTCTCCCCCCCCCTCCCCCCAAACCCGATGCGCAAAATGGTGTAACTTTTTACTAAACAATATGTGGACTGTATAGAACATTTTGGAGCTAGAATGATACTTTTACTTTGGATGTCAAGGTTAGGCCGTTTTTTTTTGCCAAAAGCACCGAACTATAAAGGCTGGTTTACATTATCTTAGTCTTTAGTAGAGTGCTTTAGGAGAGGGCTTTAGTGGAAACATGTAAACGGTCGTCTTATGACTAAAGAGAGTAACGTTCTAGTAGCCTTTCTACTCGCTTTCCAGTAGCACCCCCTGCGCGCCCGCTCACCCCCCGCGCGATATTTTACTCGCACTCGCACTGGAAGCATGTAAATCGACATTTTAGTAGCGTCTTTAGTAGAGTGTATTTGCCGGTGAACGCGTGACGTGTAATTGAATTAAATAATAGGTATTAGGTATGGCGAAAATGACACTCTACTGGAAGCGTGTAAACGGTCACTGGAAAGGCATCAAAACTACTTAAGCACTCGCGTTCGAATCTACTCGCACGCTCCTAAGCACTCTACTAAATACTAAGATAATGTAAACCAGCCTTTAGAGTTAATGATGACAACAGTCATCAAAGTGATTCGCGTATGTAAAATAGTGTTCGTGATAAGAGTGCGCGAAGAAAGCAAAATTACAGGAGCACGTCGCCTGTGCTCCGTTTAGTGCTTATGACTTCTGACGACAGTGCCTAACTTGCATGTTTTGTGAGGTAGGTATGTGTGATAAATTGTCAAAGAGCGCACATCCCGCCAACAAACTGTATACACAGTTTGGCAGGAAATTACATATGTCAATATCTGTAACATACATACATATACAGTTTTTTTTATTTTATTTATTTATCACAAGTGATAAATAAATAAATAAATAAATAATAAATAAATAAATAAATATAAATAAATATTTGACAACATCACATACATTGCTCCAATCCCAAAGTAAGTAGCTATAGCACTTGTGTTATGGAAATCAGAAACAACGGTGGTATGACACACACCCAGACCTGAGACAATATTGAAAAGTTCATTTTCTACATTGACCCAGCCGGGGATCGAACCCAGGACCTCAAGAGATGGTGACGCCTTGAAAACCGGCGTGCGAACCACTCGACCACGGAGGTCGCCAAATAAAATAAAATAAAAAAACTGTTTCGTAACGTAAGATCCTAGCATAACAGAAAATGACCTGCACTTGTTCTAGTTTAAGATCATCCTACCAGCAATAATAGGGACTGTACGTTATTCAATGAAAATAAAATATAATAAAAATACAATCAAACTGGCTCAGTAGGAAGGTAGTACGGAAAAGTCTGCACTTACCAATCCCAAAATTGTAAGCATAACGTTCAATATCTTATCGCCGAGAACATAAAATGAAAGTGAATGAAACTTTTCGGCTATAAAGAGGAATTCTCCCAATAAAACTAAGCTGCTCTCGATTATTAAGAAACGAAGATACCAATAACTCCAACCATAGTTTGACTCACTCGGCCAGGCGCCGATAGTCCCCAAGAAAAATCGCATGATCTTCATGTGTCTAAGAGATAAAGGATCTGCAGTAACCCTGTTGAAGAGAAAAAAAACTGTTGATTAGTAGCTTTTTAATTCTATTAGAGATACTTATTCTACATCTACTAAGTAATACTATTGTATTTATAAAGGCCCAAGCGGCCGCATGCGGTCGGACAGCAATACAAAACCTATTGTGTCTCATTTCCGGGCTTTGATGGGTTAAGAGTTAAGACTTATGATAAAAGAGTAATTTTATCAAATCTTGTTACAGTAAAGTTTAATCGGTAACTTACATAATTATTTTTATCAATATTTTCTGCAGATAACTTTGAAAGCTCAAAGTTTTCTACGACTAAAGATCATTTATGATAAATGCCTATATTTTTAAACTAATTGTTTGACTACAAACGAGCAGCTGTCTTGTATGATAGACAATAACAGATTACTAATATCAGAAAGAGCTATTAAAAAATCCTTTTTGTAGGTAGCATTAATTTATATACCATACCATGGGCTCTATTTTTGAATCATTCGGCTGGCGTCGAACGCTCTTTTCTACTGATTTTCATTCGACATAACAAAATCCGTATTGTCGAATCACTCGTTACAAACTTATCTGATCTACTGATCAGAATCAGCCCGGAAATGAGACACAATAGGTTTTGTATTGCTGTCCGACCGCATGCGGCCGCTTGGGCCTTTATAAATACAATAGTATTACTTAGTAGATGTAGAATAAGTAGGGCTATTCACGATTGTCGGAAATATAGTCGAAAGCATTCGATTCGAATCCGTTTCCGTACCGATAGATTCGAAAACTGCTATTCACAAATACATTCGACTAGCATTCGACTAACTTTCCGACAGGAAAGCGCAGTGTAATTACAAAGTTTGTTAGCGTAAGATAGAAAATAAAATCGATAAGCTGGAATTGATATTTCGCGATAAATGACTAAAATTTACATTGATATTTCACAAGTTTCATCCTATTATCTAAAAAAATAATACTCGTCATTAAATCTGCGACATTTAATAAATTATAAAAATACTACTGAACTTAACAACTACTGAATTTAACATGGAAACATTCTTTGTAAACGTGAACATTACTTCTTTCTTACAATAAAAAAATCTTTTTCCGTTTTGCGCTCAAGCTCAACTCTATGTACGGCAGTTTTGATAAATTTTGTTTTTTATTGGAAAATAAGGTTACTTAATAAAAGCAAAAGTATTGTTTGTTCAATATATTTTTTTATACTTAGTAGAAATATTAACCCATAATCTTTATAGCACAAAAAATGAGATTACTTACTACGTGGCCTTAATTTTGGTGTTTTAAATAAGCTTTTCAAGTGAATTTCATGTTTTTTTTCATTAATTCCAATCTTCTTAGTGTACGGATCTCTTTCCGATAGAAAAATGCTCTCGGATAGTAAATCGAATTCAATCGACAAAGTAATGTCAAAAATATTCGATCCGATGATCGTGAATCGCGTTTTTCGGCAGACTTTCCGATTCGACTCGGAAAGTTGGTTTCCGACAATCGTGAATAACCCCCCCGGTGGCCAAAACTGGCACTATGGCCCGTATTACAGGACGTTGCTCAAAGTCAAGCCTCTATTTAAAACTAAGTACTTAGTTGTAAGTCGAGTATTTATTTTTGAAAGCTTGAGCAGAGTTTCAAAAAACCTCCTTTAAAAACCTAAAAATTAAAACAGCTTTAAAATCAAATAGCTCTAAAAAGCAAAGAAATAATATTAAAATCACCAATACGCATTTCAATTTTAATAAAAAACGTGACAGAAACGGGCTGGATAGAGGACAACTGAGTTTTTAATTCTAAAATCGGTACCTAGTAGGTGTTGAAGATAAAGGGGTTAGGCTCACATAATTAAATACACTACATCATTATTTAAACCTGGATATATTTGGATAACCAACACTAAGCATGAGTTAGAAGATGAAACAAGAAACAACATCATTAACCTTGATAGTCATCATATTTTAATGTAACTTTCGTAATAACTAACACTTTAAACTGTATTATTATGAAACAACATATGAGACCTTATTATTCAAAGTGTACAATGATACTAACTGATATTCAATTAATTCCCAATAAAACATCACATTAATCATCATGTACAAATTATTAAACGTGACTTAAATCATTTTTAAACTGTAACACTAATAAAACAGCACATCAGATCTCATTGTTCATGCTGAACAATGATTCTTACCGACATTGCATGAATTGCCAAAAACAACACATTTTAAACATATTAATCACATGAACACACAATTCTAAACAAGATAAAACATCCTAGACCTTATTTATATACCGTTATTCTACAATAAACCAAATAACTTATCTTTTAATTCGACGAAGCACAATATCAGACTGGGCTGTTACCCTATTTCGATGTCACTTTTATACATTCGTTGATGGCGGGAATTGCAACCGCTTCCCGCCATTCTTGCCTATAGTCAACATAACATCTTAATTATTAAAACAGCAACTGTAAATCATTAATTTTCAAGAAACTATGCATAACACATTTTAAAACGGACAGTAAGAATTATTGAAATAGTATTACGCCAATATATGAGCTTAATTACCTGTATAAATTTGACAAATAAACTTTGTTGCAAAACCAACTTGCACTTCTGTTAATTTACATACTCGTAATGTATTACTTTACATTTTTACACCACATTTTGATTACTTACTAAGCTTAAATATATTATTCGAATTAAATAATCATAAATCATATTAATTACACAATTATTTTGCCATTTTGGTCTGATTATGTCACGCCATGTTCATCAATTCGTCCATCCTGACATTTATTTGCGTCCCTGCAAATGAGAATTGTTTTGATAAGTAAGTTCACTTTTTTATCAAGTCAAATGACAATCATAAAAGTCAAGTGAAAACCACAAAAGTTAAATGAAAATCATAAAAGTCAAATGAGAATCATAAAAGTCAAACAAGAACCATAAAAGTCAAATGAGAATTATAAAAGTCAAAAGAGAATCATAATAGTCAAATAAAAGTTATAGAAACCAAATGAGAATAATAGAAATTAAATAAGAATCATAGAATTGCCAATTTAATGAATCTTTAAGAGTGCATGGCCAAAAGTCAATCGTCACCCACCAAAGTGACGGCCCAGAGATCAATTTCCACGTGAGTAACGGCCCAGCCAGAGATAAATTGCCTCATGAGTAACGGCCCAGAGATCAATCGTCATATCGGTGACGGCCCAGAGAACAATCGTTAAGTGAGTGACGGCCCAGAGATCAGCCGTTACTTATTTCTTTCATTGATTGATTAATTACAGTGTCCAATAGACAATCGTCACCCAATTAACGGCCCAGACTTATCAGTTGTTACTTATTTATATCTAGAGAAAAGTCACAAAATAAATATTTTAGATATGCCTTACTTGTTACAACTTCATTGACTCTGTTTATACAAGATCTCTTGATCAATTGTTTTCCACTAATAAACTATCCATTTTCATGTTAAATAGCGTCATATCTATGCGTAACGTATACATTACGTATCTGGTGTATCACGTGAGCACAACCCATCTTTCACAACTTTTAGTACCTACTGTATGCTTGCAAATAAAATGTATTCGTATTCTACATATAATAAGCATATATTTAAAAGTATTTAAGTATATCAGTTGTCTAGCACCCATATTACAAGCTTTGCTTAGTTTGGGACTAGATGGAGTTGGTCCAAGCATTTATTATTATTATTACTCTTATCAACTGCAATGTTCAATAGTTAATTGAAGCCGAAAGGAAGGCTTATAGATCAATCGCCACAGAAGTGATGACCATCAAGCATTCATACATCATTTGGTCCGAAGATAATTTAACACGGGATTGATAACTCAAATATGAACCACCACTAGTGTCATCATGCAATAGAAATCAAGATGTCGCCGATAACAAGTTGTATTGGTTAAGCAGAATTGATTAAACAAAATAAATGTATAGCAGAGCAACACTGTAGTAAAATATATTCTAGTCGATATTATACGTATTCTATTTATCCTTGCAAGAGATCAATGGGTTCCTCTGTGCTACCTATTTATTTACATATTATTCAGAAGAGTTAAACATCTAACGAAAACATTGGTCATTGCCTAAACATTTTCCAGTACATTTTACTTTTTTGATGCAAGTTGGTGTTATTTCACCATTGACACCTGATAGAAACATCTTTCCAGATGTTTCACAATGTTTGTCAATCGATACTGCAATATAATTAATTATCACAATGCTATTTTATAAATGTAATTTCTAAGACCACCTATCTATACTAATTTTAATATTATCACAAAACAAAATGATTGCTTGCACTTATTAACACTAGACTGTAAGAAGAAATAGCGTTCTCGAGTCAAGAACTAGAACTACTACGACCAGACACGGGTGCTTTTTACTGATATTCGAGAAATACACCTAACTTTGTTTAAAAATTTCACTACATTAATTAAAACCACATTAAACAACCTATTAAATGAGTAACTGCCCTCAAAATAGGCTTTGGTAACGTTTATATTTTACTTTTTTTTATTTGTTGTTTAAATTGACACAATGTTATAAATGAAAAAACATACAAACACCACCATAAAAGCCGTTTCGGCTTTAACTGTGACGGAGGAGTTCAATTACAAGAATTTCGAGCATGAGTATTTTTTTTTACTTATGAGAATTTTATCTTTTAAGTAAAATTATATAAGACAAAAACAGAAATGACTGCTATTGAAACATATGAATCAAGAATAATCTTAACTAAAAGACTTTCTTATCTGTTTATATAGGTATACATAACATAGGTAGTTTCATTACGTGTATTATCAGAAATTAATAATGATTTCTTAAGCTAATAAAAAGGTAAACTTGCGTACTTGCGTTGCGACATTCTTTGATATTGTCATTAGTTCACTAAAAGTATGCTAATTAATTATTATGTAAGTATGCAAACAAAATAATTTAAGAAGTTTATGGGTCTACTTGAAAGTTGGGACATTCTAGGATCTAGAATGTCATCGCATACAACTTCAACTTTTTATTGTTTCTACGTCATTCTCTTTAAAACTACTTCCACAGTGGGCTTAAACTCAAAGTAATTCGCATTTGGTATTGTACGTATACATATTGTAATTATTAATTTATATTTCTTTCTATTAATAATTATATTATTAATCAAATTACACACAAGATAATATAATGATTAGTTCAATTGAGAAGAATACTATACCTTAGCGCTCTTTACATTGTGAGATTTGTAAGTTATCATGTAAAATGATATGTGAACCCCTTCTAAACTAATTAAAATAGCTTATTTGAATAAAAATATTTGAATTGAACTTATTCTCTTCTCTTAACAAAATATTATATTAAACGAACTTATAACTCCATAGGTATCCATACTTAATCCATAATTCTCCAACCAATGCTCAGTAACACATAACGTAACACATCAATCACCAATATTTTCGGAATTTAAAAATAAGCCGCCTTCTAAATCTTTGTCAGTTCTCTCGGCTTCTGCCTTGATTTTACTATTGTTAAGTGAGGGCTAGAAGATACCTCTGTTATTGTCTTAAATGGTAATTTAAATGCATATAAATATTATTAATTCTGTTATGCAAAATGATACTATTATTATTTGGAATAGAATCCAAAGTTAAATCAAGATAATTATCAAAGTTATCTGCTCAAAAGAAGCAGTGATTTTACACGCTAAATTAGCGGCTAATAAAAGTGTCTTTTGTCAAGTAAAAACTATTGAATAATTTGATGATGTTTATTATGACATGTATAATCATTTTATTCGTTACTTTAAATTGGCACTGTGCTCAATGTTAGTTCAAATGATACTTATAGTTAGTTTTCATAAGAACGTTCGGAATCAAAATAAATAATCAATTGGTTTTCTGTGACATTACCCCTATTTCCTAATAATAATGTCATCAAATTAATGTTTTCATTGATTCTGAATCAAAATTGTTCAATTCACTGATTACAATAACGATCACTAGTTTCGGTTTTTAGGATTCTGTAGCCTAAAGGCAAAAACGGAACCTTTATAGATTCGTCATGTCTGTCTGTCCGTCCGTCCGTCCGTATGTCACAGCCACTTTTTTTCCGAAACTATTAGAATTACAGTGTTGAAACTTGATAGGTAGATGTAATATGTGAGGTAGATGATATGTAGACTATGAACCGCTTTACGATTTTTACACAAAAATTAAAAAAAATATAGATTAAGGGAGGGGGGTGCTCCCCGATGTCTATAGATAGGTCTTTAAAAATGACATTAAGGTTTTAAGACAATTTTTCTCAAAGTCAATCGTATGAAAGTTATACACTGCCAAAGTAGTAAAATGAGTGTCCCCTCTAACTTTTAAAATAAAAGAGTGAAAAATAAAACATGTATGCTGTGGATCTCTCATTTTACGAAAATTGGTTTGAACGAGATATATTTAGCAGTTTTAGAGATATAGCATATTCTTAGCATTTCTTCTTCTCCAAAACCGCAAACATAACTTTGTCATTTATACAAACTATGAAAAACAAGTTATTTTTTTCAGATGAAAAATGATAGTGGTATTAAATAAGGCATAGCATATGGTAACTACGGAACTCTGCTGCGCGTGGCCCGACACGCACTTGGCCAGTTTTTCTATATTAAAATTGAGTAAACTCGAATGCAAGTCGCATTATTAGAAAAGTTTTTTCACCATTTACTTGGGCCAGGAGTTGCTTGTGTTTGTCTCAACATTAATTTCAAGTTTTGCCAATGACGCTTACTATAATAATAAATTATAATGCTCATATGTATGCATATGCGTTGACTAACTAAAGTCAACTCCTTTTGCATTTTTTTTTTAACAATTTACAAAAGGTTTAACTTTGACTGCCTTAGCTGCAGATGCTGCAGCTCAAATATATTATAATGCAAGCAATATCTAGAACTAAAACGTAATAAATAATATAGGTAATTATTTGTGAACAGTAATCGTTCAGATTTATAAAAATAAAACACCTTATTTTACTTTCACACAACACAAACAATCACAAAACTCACTCTCTTTTTCGAGAAGAATCGCTATATGCCAAATGAAAACAGTATTTAATAATTAATGTGAAAAGTAACTACTGTAAAAGACCCAATAAATAATCTATTTAATTTCAACAACCGTCTAATTCTATTATATAATATAAACGAGGTGTTATTGTAGAAGTTCTATTTTTCTGTTCATTATAATATTTTATTTTTAAATTGCTATCGGAACTATATTATATTATTATATAAAAAGGGAATACATGGAAGGTGATATTTCCATTTTCCTACATGAAAATCCCAACATTAATATCGAGGATGAATCTGAAACTAATGATTAAACTAACTTGCCCGGTAAATGAAGTTCTATCACAATAACAATTTTACAAAGGATTAGTTTCTTTACTAAACTAATCTCCGTTTTTAATGCCATATTGTTAACAAAGCATGGTTGGATCTTACTTTTACTTTGCATCCCTGAAGAGTTGATCTAGGTGGCGTTGGCGTTGATGTTTGTAGCGTCCACCGCCACTGCGTCTTCAGCAGGTTGAGTAGTCCCATCGGCTTCTGCACCTTGAAATCACCACGACCGATGTGTCACGAGAGGTCTTCATCTTCCTGATAGGACGGCGAGAACGTTTTGGCATCGTAGAGCATCCCACGCCTGAAAATTGTTGAAGATAAAGGGGTTAGGCTCACATAATTAAATACACTACATCATTAAATACACTACATCATTATTTAAACCTGGATATATTTGGATAACCAACACTAAGCATGAGTTAGAAGATGAAACAAGAAACAACATCATTAACCTTGATAGTCATCATATTTTAATGTAACTTTCGTAATAACTAACACTTTAAACTGTATTATTATGAAACAACATATGAGACCTTATTATTCAAAGTGTACAATGATACTAACTGATATTCAATTAATTCCCAATAAAACATCACATTAATCATCATGTACAAATTATTAAACGTGACTTAAATCATTTTTAAACTGTAACACTAATAAAACAGCACATCAGATCTCATTGTTCATGCTGAACAATGATTCTTACCGACATTGCATGAATTGCCAAAAACAACACATTTTAAACATATTAATCACATGAACACACAATTCTAAACAAGATAAAACATCCTAGACCTTATTTATATACCGTTATTCTACAATAAACCAAATAACTTATCTTTTAATTCGACGAAGCACAATATCAGACTGGGCTGTTACCCTATTTCGATGTCACTTTTATACATTCGTTGATGGCGGGAATTGCAACCGCTTCCCGCCATTCTTGCCTATAGTCAACATAACATCTTAATTATTAAAACAGCAACTGTAAATCATTAATTTTCAAGAAACTATGCATAACACATTTTAAAACGGACAGTAAGAATTATTGAAATAGTATTACGCCAATATATGAGCTTAATTACCTGTATAAATTTGACAAATAAACTTTGTTGCAAAACCAACTTGCACTTCTGTTAATTTACATACTCGTAATGTATTACTTTACATTTTTACACCACATTTTGATTACTTACTAAGCTTAAATATATTATTCGAATTAAATAATCATAAATCATATTAATTACACAATTATTTTGCCATTTTGGTCTGATTATGTCACGCCATGTTCATCATAGGGTAGAACATGCCCCCGTAGTCATTCGTAGAAGTAGATAGCAAATGTGTCAAAAACGGCCACTTTTAGCAGTGTAATCACTTCTAGCAGTGACTACGAGAATTATAATATTATATAAATAAAAGTGAATTTAATTTAAATAATACTTATTATATTAAATAAAATTCACCGCGGCGCCACTTTCGCTCAGGGTGCCACCTTAAGTAGAAATCAGCCGAGTCTCGACTCGACCCGCAGGCTGATTATCTAAATAGAAACTATTTAGCGACCGGTTTCATTTGACATTACATTGCTACTTTTCTTTGGTATGATTTTTTTTAACCCAAAAAGAAGTAGGTAGCAATGTGTCATATTCATCTGTCAAATCAAACCGGTCGCTAGGTGGTTTTTAATTAGATAATCAGCCTGCCGAGCATTGTTTTGGAATCAAGGGGTTCAGTAATTTATAAGCGATCTGGTGATTAGAGTTCAAGCAGTGCGTGAGTCACGTTCTATAATACGGACCTAAGTGTTATTACCATGGATTTAGTACATCCCTTGGTTATTTCATATATTGTTACTAGGGCTTGCAATTCGAATATTCGAATATTCGAATACTTCGAATATTCGGCTTATTTTGCTATTCGAATACTCAAATCGGTGATATTCGAATATTCGAATATTTTCTACTTTGTTAGATTTAGGCGAAAGTCATTTATTAAATACCCGAATAGCGCTAGAATGGAGCGTTCGTTAACTATGTTTATTTCTTTGTTGACCTAATGTTCTTTATTTTTTTCAATTTTCTAGAAATTGTAAACGATTTTAATCTAGCTTCACGATGAGCAAAATATTTGAAACTTAAAACAGGTTAGAAGTCAGAACTGGAAGACAATTAAATAATATACTGTCATTGAGCTAATCTAATGGTGGAACCCAAAGATGACCACAGGAAATCTGTAATAAAACCATACAAATCCATCGAGTTTGGGCTCGTTTGATTCATCTTGACAAGCATTTTGTTGTGGAATAGTGTCCAGAGTTTGATGATGAAGCCGAAAGAAGACCACAAGAACTCTGTAGTAAAACCATGCAACCCCATCTAGTTTAGGATCGTTTGATTCGTCTTGGCTAGTACTGTAATAGGAAATGATTTCCAGGGTCTGATGATGGAGCCGGAAGGAGGCTACAGGAACTTTGTAATAAAACCATGCAACCCTATCGAGTTTATACTTGTTTGATTTGTTTTGATGGGTAATTTGTTGAAATAGTGGCCAAAGTCGGATGATGGAGCCGGAAGAAAACCACAGGAACTTTGTAATAAAACCATATAAATCCATCGAGTTTGGGCTTGTTTGATTCGTCTTGACAAGTTCTCTGTTGGGAAATTCAATAGTGTTCAAGGTTTGATGATGAAGCCGTAAGAAGGCCGTAAAAACTCTGTAACAAAACCATGCAACGCCATTTAGTTTGGGCTCGTTTGATACGTCTTGACTAGTACTTTGGTGGGAGACGATTTCCAGGGTCTGATGATGAAGTTGGAAGAAGGCCACAGGATATCTGTAATAAAACTGTACAACTCCATAGAGTTTGGGTTTGTTTGATTTGTCTTGACAAGTACTCTCTTGGGAAATAGTATCCAGGGTCTGATGATGGAGCCGGAAGAAAATCACAAGAACTCTGTAACGAAACCATACAAATCCATCGATTTTGAGCTTGTTTGATTTTTCTTGACAAGTACACTGTTGGAAAAATAAATAGTGTTCAAGGTCTAATGATGAAGCCGAAAGAAGTCCACAAGAACACTAATAAAACCATGCAACCCCATCTAGTTTGAACTCGTTTGATTCGTTTTGACTAATGCTCTAATAGGAGACGGTTTCCAGGGTCTGATGATGGAGCCGGAAGAAGGCCACATGAACTCTGTAATAAATCCATGCAACCCCATCGAGATTTTTGCTCGTTTGATTTGTCTTAATGAGTACTTTGTTGGGAAATAGTGGCCAAGGTCGGATGATGGAGCCGAAAGATCACAGGAACTCTGTAATAAAACCATACATACCAATCGAGTTTAAGGTCGCTTGATCCACCTTGACAAGTACTCTGTTGGGAAAATAAATAGTGTTCAAGGTTTGATGATGAAGCCGAAAGAAAGCAACAAGAACTCTGTAATAAAACCATATAACCCCATCTAGTTTGTGCTCAATTGATTCATCTTGACTAGTACCTAATAGGAGACAGTTTCCAGGGTTTGATGATGGAGCCGCAAGAAGGCCACAGGAACTCTGTAATAAAACTATGCAACCCCATCGAGTTTTTGCTCGTTTGATTTGTCTTGATGAGTACTTTGTTGGGAAATAGTGGCCAAGGCTAGATGATGGAGCCGGAAGAATGTCACAGAAACTCTGTAATAAAATCATACAAATCCATCGAGTTAAAGCTCGTTTGATTTGTCTTGACAAGTACTCTGTTGGGAAAATAATAAGTGTTCAAGGTCTGATGATAAAAGCCGGAAGAAGCCCACAAAATCTCTGTAACAAAACCATGCAACGCCATTTAGTTTGGGCTCGTTTGATACGTATTGACTCGTTCTCTGATGGGAGATTAAATTGAAATTAAATTGAAATTGAAATAGTTTCCAGGGTTTGATGATGGATTCGGAAAAAGGTCACAGGAACTCTGTAATAAAACTATACAACTCCATAGAGTTTAGTGCTTGTTTGATTTTTCTTGACAAGTACTTTGTTGAGAAATAATGTCTGAGTTTGGTGATGGAGCCGGAAGAAGGGCACAGAAACTCCATAATAATACCATACAACACAACCCCATCGAGTCTGGGCTCGATTGATTCATTTTGACAAATATTCGGATGGGTGTTAGACCTTGGTCTGATGTTGAAGCCAAAAATACCACAGAAAAACATAGATAAGACTAAAAAGCAGAATTTATATATCTATTGACAAAAAAAAACTAAAAAGAAACACGTTTTAAAAACGAACTATAAAGTTAAAAAATCGAACTGAAAACCCGTAACGACTTATGACCATATAAGAAGTTAAACCTAAAAACGTGGGGAATATGCAAATGTCAATGATGATAAATCTTCCAAAATGCGTCCCATTAAACAAACGTAGCATTTAACTTTGGTTTAACTTGAAAAAAAAACAATATTTATTAATTACAACAATTTTTTAAAATTTACAGAAATATTCGAATAATATTCGAATATATTCGAATACCTCCTTAAAAAATATCGAATATTCGAATAGTGAATTTCTTCGAATATTTGCAAGCCCTAATTGTTACCTAGGTTACGCTGTCTTTTACAGACGACAGCTAGTTACGCCGACGTCACCGAGTGAGATAAGTTTGTGCTGTTTGATAGTTGTCAATAAAATTGTGACATTACACCGTAAAAAGAGGGAAACAAGATTAAATATTAAAGGCAACATAATAACATGCAGTCGGAGGCATGCATAAAGAAAGTTAAGAAAGTGACGTTATGAATGATTTGAATTATATGCCTCCGACTGCATGTTACTATGTTGCCTTTAATATTTAATCTTGTTTCCATCTTTTTACCCGACTGCAAAGAAAGGATTTCAAAAAGGTATATCATTACCATAATATATAATAACTAAAAAGATATAAATAAAAAAATAAATTTAAAAAAATAAAAAAACCGCCTGCATAAAAAGACAAGTCAAGTGAAAAGATGGAAACAAGATTAAATATTAAAGGCAACATAATAACATGCAGTCGGAGGCATGCATAAAGAAAGTGACGTTATGAATGATTTGAATTATATGCCTCCGACTGCATGTTATTATGTTAAGTCTTTTTATGCAGGCGGGTTCTTTAATTTTTTTAATTAATTTTTTTTTATATCTTTTTAGTTATTATTTATTACGGTAATGATATACCTTTTTGAAATCCTTATAATAAGCCCTTTAATTTGACACCCATATTGTAGTATTATAAAAAAAAAACTACTACGTATAATAGCACCGTACAGCCGCCATGTTGTTTTTTAACGCCACCTTGGGTTGACGAGACAAATCTAACGATATCTTAATTACAGAAATCCATTCAACCGTTTGAAAAATATGAGGTAGTAAAGAATATTACATACAAACTTTACAAACAAACATACTTACATACAAGATACGCGCGAAAAACATAACCATTTCTTTGCAGTCGGGTAAAAAGAGCGTTCGACGCTAGCCGAAGGATTCATAAATAGGACCCTAGTCTTTAATCAATGACATTTTAATTACCAAGTGATGTTTCTTATTATTTTAATACTTATAATAATAATGTTCGATCACTTGATTGGCATATTAATTGCGTGGAATAAAAATGAAAGCTCTCGGGCGGATTCTACCAAGCGAGAATAAATGTTATTCTGTATGAACAGGTTTCGTATAAATCGAAATTGTTTTACCACGATCACAGTGTCGCCTTTCTTAGTGGATGCTTACACTGTATAAAGTATTAAAATTTCAAGTCTCTAGGTCCCCTGGTCTGGGCTGGGCGTTGATATGTCAGTCACCCCCATTGGCGAGGGGGGAGGGTCCTCCTGTGCGTTCCGAACCTTAAGAGTATGAGTAAGTTAAAAAAAATATCACACGAGTCTACAAAGGGTTAAATATTGCGCAATGTTATTGTGTCGTCTAGGGGCCGCCTACGTAAGTACCTACTTGTCGTATGGTCTGTGGGGCCGCCTTAAGTACTTTATGGTGTTTCTTGTGATCTAGTAGTTCGCACACCCGTAATAAATAAAACACAGTGGTTCCGGGTTCGATTCTCATAAAGGAAGTTTTGTTTTTTATTGGTTTGATTGGTTGATGGTAGGTAGACGTTGTTTTAAGTCCGCCTGGCTAGCTGCTATCAAAGATTTCCGCACTATCGATATCATCCCAACCGTGTTGCAGGAATCCATGAAAAACCCCGTTTTAATGTACCTTCCATCCACCATTTAATGACCGGGGCCCTTTCATAAAATTGCCTTTTATGTTCAGTACAAAAACGCGCAAATTGGTTTTTGGGCAGACACCGCTTGAAAGGGCCTATCGCTTCATTCTATGAGCCCTCCCTGTTTGATGGATGTTTTAATGTACCTAATGATTCATTAGCAATATGTACTTATTATTTTATTATATTATGTAGGTAAGAACGGTCACAAACAGTGTATTACGAACACACAATTTTAAACTAGATGGTTCTGTAGTGTCCGTGTCGTGTAATAACCATTACAAAAGTTGAATATTAAAGTTAAAAAAAAAGTACCTCAGACGGGACTCGAACCCGCACCACCGCACCTTTGAGATTTTCTAGCCCTTTAATGCTAGGATAGGCAAAATTTTCTAGCTATAGTAGGTACCTATTTTTTTTTTGCAAGCTAGCGTTATTTCATCAATGTGAGGAAATAACCTCGACATTCGAATGAAACATCGTTGCAGATAATGATGATAATCTTCGAACTTGGCTCAATGTAACTTTTGTGCCATATTATCGTAATATTGCTCCAAATGGCTAGTTCTAACCTAGCAATAAGTAGGTAGGTAGGTACCATTTTTTAACATTGAAATTGTTTATCTGATAACCAGTGTATGTGCCCGCTGTACCTATGGCTCTTGAATTTAGAAAATCGGCCGGGTAGTTTTTGATAAATTTTGATAAAATCGAAATAAATAAATTTTGTTCCGACTTGCTGGATAAAAATTAACTTTCTTCGGAGAAAAACGGATCTCAAGATTGAATTGGTTTTCAAAATAAGCCATTGGGTAGATGATCGCGATTATTCCCAGGAGCCCCCTCTAACACTGTCACCCGGGGTGACAACTGGGATCTTTTTATCGCAGTCGTCACCACCGTGACGAATGGGACGAAAATTTCCCAGATGTTCCCTTCAAATTCGTGCCAGAGGGAACAACTGGAACTTTTTTGTAGCAATTGTCACCCGTGACGGACCTACTGATTTGACCTATTGGTAGAACCACGGTATACCACTATGTACTCGTGGTCCTACTGGACTAGGGCTTTTTAGAATATCGTAGTGTCCGTATGTATCGCGATAAGTAATTAAAAACGATTATTCCGAACCTAAATCCTAAGTAATTTATTTTATATATTAAATTACGAAATAATGTTTTATTCAGTCAAATAAGTACCAGGGCAACATAACTTACAAGGAGTTATTTGGAGCTAATATGTTACTTTTACTTTGGATGTCAAGCTAGGTCTGGGTCTAACTACACCATACTAATTGTACTTCTGTAAAAGTATTTTTAAGCACTGAACTTTTTACGTTATAATTTCTTGCCTACCTAAAAGTTTTTTTTTAAATAAATCATAATCAAAAGTTTTTTTTGAGAGAAAGAAGATAATATACTCCATACTGCTTGGAACTGGACCATTTTCGTAGCAATTGTCACCCCCTCTGGTGTCAGGGGCGACAATTAGAAAGTTGTCTCCTCTGGCACAAATTTGAAGGGAACATTTGGGAATAATTTGTCACCCCCGTGACAACTGGGAAAAAATCCCAGTTGTCACCCCGGGGACAGTGTTAGAGGGGACTCCTGGGAATAATCGGATGATCGGACGAAAGATGTGGGCTGCGGCCAAATTTTATGTTTCCCTAATGTCTAACTTAATATAAAGAATACCTTCACGTCTTATTCCTCTCTGTTATACCTGTGGTCAAAACCGTCATGCACAACTAGCGTGTCTTCTATTGAACTCGGTTTTGCAGCTCGGTTAAAACCGTCATGCATAACCTTGCATGTATGGCCTGCTTTTAGAGCAATGCAGCTTTCGTGCAAGTCGCGTGTTGCTCTAAGTTCCAATCTAAATACGAGGGTGGTTTGATAAGTACATGACTTTGAAAAGAAGAAATATTTTTTTTTTATAATTTATTTTTGTGTCTTGAAAAGAAACTCCTTAAGGCATCTTTACACTATTTTTTTTTTCAAATTCGGCAAAAGATGATTACTTTTGGAAACAAAAAGCTCAAGCGAGTTCTAACTTTTCTTAATGACCCTGTCGACCCTCTCGGCGGCACTCATGACATCAAAACTCATCGAATGCAGATGCGAATCCTTCCTATTTTCTAGGTTCAACCCCAGTGAGATATTTTCTCCTACCAAACATGAATGTCTTGGCGGGCAAAGATTTTCATCAAGCCAAAAGGTGATGTCTGAAATGGGCCCTCATTTCAGTTACCAGTTTTCAGGCGATGAAAGAAAAAAATAATGGGTTAAAGAGGTAGGAACTTCGTTGGACTGAATACGCAGAGCTACAATAAGATTATGTACAGAAATAAAACAAAATATTCCGAAAAGAAATCTTTCTACAATAAAAAGTCATGGACTTATCAATCCACCCTCGTAAAGTAGGTAGGTACCTATAAGTAAAAAATATTCAGCCAATTTTTTCCGACATTCCCCATTTCCGCATATAAGCGAAAGTAAGCGAGGTACGGCAAGAAATAACATAAACGAATATTATCAGCAAATAAAACAAAATATAAACTCAATAATAATTATTTATTGCTACTGAAAAAATCCTCATAAAAATATTTAATAACAACGTCGCCTATTTACAAAGAATATTTATTTTTATCAACAAATAAAATACATAATTTCAAATTTGTTTAACAGTGTTAAATAAAAAAGAATAGCCTATGGCATTTCAAGAATTGCCTGATCGTTTCAGGCATTGTGCTTATACAATGCCGGATTATACACATTGCCGGTAACATAATATATAGGTATACCGTTCAGATGAGCGAGCGCGCGCTTTTGACTCGGATAGAAGTATTTTAAGGTTCGCTCAGTTCATCCAGAAATCGTCCGAAATGGAAACGGAAGCTTTTAATACCGAATTATCGAATCGATATCAAATCTATATATATAAAATTCAAAGTCCTGACTGAGTGAGATATCAACGCACAGCCCAAACCGCTGAACCTAGAGACTTGAAATTTTGCACACAGATACTTTATACAGTGTAGGCATCCACTAAGGAAGGATTTTTGAAAATTCCATCCCTAAGGGGATGAAATAAGGGATGAAAGTTTGTATGAAAGTCCCTCAGTTTTGAAGCTAGGATCTTCAAATTTTGTGTTTAGGCTGATGATTGAAAATAAATAAATACGTGTCTCAGCGTTTTTCAAAATTCTACCCCCAAAGGGGTGAAAAGGGGGATGAAGTTGTGTTTAGAAGATAATCCTTCATTTTTGAAGTAGAAATCGCTAGATTTGTAATTTAGGCTTATGGATGGAAATCTAACGCAACGCATATTGTATTGGTATAATTTCAACCCCCATGGTGATGAAATGGGGGTGCAATGGGGTAAATAAACCTAAAAATCGATATGGATGTCGTTATTGGGGTTTTCTGGGATGAAGATTGCGAAAATGACATTTATTTTGAAGTCCAACACGGTCGACATGATTTAACCCCTAAAGGGGTGAAAATTGGATTTAAATTTGGTATTGAAAACAATATAAAATAGACATTACAACTTAAAACTTCGTAGGAGCATGTCTTAAAATAAATAGGCAAACATATATTTTGTGGTTTTGAAAATCAACCCCTTAGGGGGTAAATGGGCTAAGTAAACGTAGAAATCGATATGGATGTCGTTCTTGAGGTTTTATGGGATGGTGATTGCGAAAATGACATTAATTTTGAAGTCCAATTTAACCGCTAAAGGGGTGAAAATGGGGTACAAATTATATATGGAAAAATAATATAAAATAGACATTACATAGTTTACAGCTTAAAAATTCGTAGGAGCATGTCTAAAAATAAATAGGCAAACACATATTTTCTTATTTTGAAAATCATCCGTTAGGGGGTAAATGGGGTAAGTAAACATGAAAGCCGATGTGGATGTCGTTCTTGAGGTTTTATGGGATGAGGAATGCGAAAATGACATTTGTTTTGAAGTCCAACACGGTGGACATGATTCAGCCCAAGGGGACGGGGACGGACACGGGAACAGGAACGGGAACGGGGGCGGGGACGGAAACGGGAAAGAGTAAAGAAACGGGAACGTGATACTCTTAATATCTCTGGACCTAATTCTGATTATTGTAATAAACTAGCTTCCGCCCGCGACTTCGTCCGCGTGGATATTAGAGAAAATCCTTAGGGAACCTTCAACCAGGATCCGACCAACCGTTTTATACGCGATTACGCGGGTCCCCACCAAGCGCGCAGCCTCGTGCGAGGCCTGTCACACGTCGCAAATGTTTTGCCTCGCGAGGCAGCGCGCTTGGTGGGGACCCGCCTAATCGCGTATAAAACGGTTGGTCGGATCCTGGTTGAAGGTTCCCTAAGGATTTTCTCTAATATCCACGCGGACGAAGTCGCGGGCGGAAGCTAGTTACCGAATAAAATCACCGTTAAAACTGTTTCTACATCCATCTTAGATATAATAATTTGTAAAACTCCCAACTGAACCAGGGCGGCCGCGGAAACGCTCGTTCAATGCCTGACTAGCGAGCCCATGTGAACACTGTACAAAAAAAATACGCGCATTCAACGCGCGTTGAGCGCTTGTTATCTGAACGTACCCTGTGTGCGTCTGCACGCTCTCGTATTACGCACACTAAAACAATCTGATGTGCATGCCTAACAACATTCATAGTAAAAGGGTCTTCCTGAGATAAAACAACTATACCCTGTTCGCTGAATCAAGCTAGCAAAGCGCTGTCTCATTCTCACATTTGCATACACGATAAACATAAACAAATGACCTAGCGCCGCCCACGAGCGCCCGAAACAGGTATAAAATCATATGGCGTGTTCATATTGCTAATACAGGGTCGATATCTTTTTTTTTTTGTTCTGTGGTTAATAGTTCAATTAGGTAAACATTATTTTGATGTTAAAATAATATAATTAAGTAACAACATTAAATAAAATTATAATAAAAAATATAAGATTTAAGTATAACACAAAAATATATCATTAACACAATGATTGCAACGAACAAGGTACGCGGTAGACGTCTGAACGGTACGGAGAGCAACGGCAGACTAATCGTGACTCGCATCGCATTGTAGGGATGTTCGATCCGATCCGATACTTGCGTGGATCGATACAATGCGTTACGATCCACTCGATTTTTGTATCGATACAATAGCATTCGATCCTTTGGCGGATCGATACACATACATAGAGGATCGGATCGAAAAAATCGTATTAAGTACCTATTTATCGTAGTAATTACTTAGAGAATATTTGAACTTGATCTTTTCCTTTGTATAAAATACTATAGTATAGCAGGCGAACAGATCCATATTTTTTTTATAAAAAATTCTCTTATCAATTGTTGCCATATCATATTTCAAGGTACCATTGATGGTATTTTTGACGAATTTGAATTCGTCATAACTATTATATTGCTTTCTGTTAAGTTTGAGAACAATTTTACTTCGTCAAAAACGTTTTGTTCACTTTGACAATCACCAACTTTAAATTTTGTTTTTGCGTACTATAAAATAAAATTTAAATATTAGCAAAATTAAAAATATTTTATTAATTATTTAACATTACTAAGTACTATGGGCAACAGCGACGCTTAACCAGTTTGCAACAAAATTCGTGTGCGCGCGTATCGCCCCTACACGAACTAAACGTATGGTTGTGACGGCGCGGCGTGCAAGCGATTTTGACCTTAGCAGTGGTTAAGCGTCGCTGTTGCCCATGGTACATTAGTAATTTTTTATTAATCTCTGAGGAGCTCGGTGGCGCAGTGGTTTAGCACCTGGTCCAGAGATTGTGGAAGTTAAGCAACGTTCTCAAGGGTTTGTCATGGGATGGGTGACCAAAAATTTATTATCTCGAGTTCCTCCGTGCTTCGGAAGGCACATTAAACCGTTGGTCCCGAATGCATTTGCAGTCGTTAACACCCACCAATTTAGCGTCTGGTCCAGAGATTGCGGAAGTTAAGCAACGTTCTCAAGGGTTGGTCATGGGATGGGTGACCAAAAATTTATTATCTCGAGTTCCTCCGTGCTTCGGAAGGCACGTTAAATCGTTGGTCCCGGCTGAATTTGCAGTCGTTAACACTCACCAATCCGCTTTAGGCCAGCGTGTTGAGTTATGGCCCGTCCTCCTTATCCACCCATAAGGAAAGCCTGTGCCCCAGCAGTGGGGACATTAAAAATGGCTGATGGACAAGTACAGTCAGCAAAGATATGACTTAACAGTTTGAAAATAAATCTGTTGTTAAATCTTTATCTTTACCTGTCTCCATTGTTTTTATACAAAATATGCTTTTGTGACTTTTGGGTAAATACAAGACAAAACAGACTACTCAATCTAGGAATGAACCTTAAGGTGTTCAGCTCATAGCTTTGCTGACAGTACATTAGGTACTTAATATCATGTTTATAATAAAGTGTGATTAAAAATTCGAAATTTCTAAAATATTTAATTCGATACTGGATCGATCCAAAAAATCGTATCAATTTTAATGGATCGATCCATGGATCGATACAATGGATTACGATCCATTGCGATCCAGAATATCGATACAAAGTACCCGGATCGAACATCCCTATCGCATTGTGAACACGGTCTTACCCTCTTATCTGCGTCCAATCGTGTGCAAGCGCATCCTTTCCGTACTAGCTTCATTCGGCGAACAAGGTATAGTATAATTTTTGTGGTATAATGGAATGTTATTGACTTTCTTGCACGGCTCATTTCATAATTTTTCAATCGAATTTGCAATCTAATACAACAGAGATAAAGTTGAAATCAACAAAATAAAAAAACCATAATACGTCATATTTTAAGTAGGTAGATAATATTTTATATTATAATTTAATAAATAAATTATCCTGTTGAGGGTTGCGTTTTTAACTTTATCGCCAAAACGTTAGGTTTAAAACAAGTTAACTTGTCTTACATAAACATTTAACTTTTGTTGTAGCTAACAAACATATTTTTTATATACAGTTACAGGGATGCAAAAACAATATTTGGCAATAAATTAACAGATTTTTAAAATGTTTTAAGTTCATTTCGCATATTTATCACGCATATCAATATAAATTCAGATATTAGTGTAATAGAGTGTAATACATTAAGATACTTTTTACTGCAAATTTACTGTATTAGACAATATTATTGTCCTATTGTCTGATGGGTACCAACCCTACTTATATCCATTTTTCTTGTCAGCAAGAAGACGTCATAATACCCTTTATTTATTGATAGGGTAAAAGAATTGACGGTTTTAAAAATGCTGATTATGTGAGCTTATTTGAAAAAATATTTTTTCAATTTCAATCCTAATATCGGGTCATTTTGAACTTACCATCCAAATTTTAAGAATGTGTCCAGTCCATGAAACTAAACAACTTTCTCTAAGAAACATGTGTCAAATTTCGCCACAGAATTTTGGTCATCCCATATTAAATTGATTACGTTATCTCTTTGATTTGTATGGAAAGTCGATTTTTATTTTACATATTTGACCATGTGTTCCTTAGAGAAAGACGTTCAGTTTCATGCACTGAACACATCCTCAAAATTTGGATGGTATGTTCAAAATGGCCCGATATAATTATAGGTCAGTAGGGTAAGAATTTAAATCGGATTTAATTCCTACAAAAGGTTTTATTGTTTTAATAGCTTCATTTGTTGCCAAATATGACTGTCCTAGGTTTTCCCCCCCAGCGGAGTTGTGCTTAAGTGGTGGGGGGGTAAAAATGTACCCCAAAATGGGTATTTTTCGGTGTTTTTGTTATATCTCGTTTTTCATCAAGATTGTGTAAGATTTTGAAGTTGGGTAAATTCCAAACAATTTGAGGGTAGAACGGTTTTGATACGAACGTACACAAAGCATACCATATTTAATACTACTATCATTTTTCGTTTGCAAAATAACTTTGTTTTTCATAGTGTTTGTATGAATAACAAAGTTATATTTGCGGTTATGGAAAATGTGCTATATCTCTAAAACTGCTAACTATATCTCGTTCAAACTAATTTTAGTTTTTAGAAAAAGTTTATTAAGATTTACAGCATATATATTTTTTAGATTTTTCATTAGACGTGGGGGACACACAGGAGAAATTTTGGTAGAAATCGTGTAACCTAAAAAAATGGTCTAATTTCGAAAAGCTGTGTCTCCAAATCTATCGCTCGTATCAAAACCGTTCTACCCTTTAATTGTTTCATATCTAACCAACTTTAAAACCTTCTTACACAATTTGATGAACAACCAGTCCTTCCAGGTCAAATCCCCTTTTGAGGTACACTTTTACCCCCACCACTTAAGCACAACTCCGCCGGGGGGGGAAAACCTAGGATAGTCATATTGGAGTGAAGTGTTTCTTGGTTTAATGCTACTGAACTATTAGGGATGTCACCCATATTTTCAATTTTTATTATTGACACAAACTTTTTAGAGTACTCTTTGCTCGAATTTTCACTTTTCACTCGTCAGCACTAGAATTGCGACTAAAAGAGTTCTTAATGGTGCCGCTAAGAGCAGCAAATCTGGACTAGAATGTTGGTGCGTTCATAATGAATATCCTTTGTTCTTCGCGTTTGATCCATCTTAGTAAACGGTCTACAGCTTTGATTGCTTGGTCCTTTTCCATAAGTGCGTCGAATGTCACGTAAAGTTCAAAGCCGTTTGTTACCTGTGGAATTAAATATTTAGTTTTAGATCACAGGTTCAGCTCTTGACCACCGAAACACGATATACAGTGGCGGTCACATAATTAAAGACACCAACCGATTTTCATACAAACGAGGTAAATTTGAAGCCTTGGTTCTCCGCAAAGGATTGACTTAGCTGTGGTCTGATGATGGCTATCCAGGAGTGAATGTTGGAGATTCAAATCGCTTTACACATCCAACTGATCTGCAGGCCTATTTTGTAACTCAACTGGCAGCTTAAAATGATCATCACTGATCTAAGTTTTAAGTACATTGCTGGGTTTTAGTAGAGAGTCATAAAATTGATTTTTACCGTAGCAGTTTACAAATTAGTTCAGTTATGATCATTTTAAGCTGTCAGTTGAGTTACAAAATAGGCCTGCAGATCAGCATTCTAAAAGATATAAGGATCAGAGTTTTCAGTTACAGGATTTCCATACATTTTATGCAAATTTCGCGGTTTTATAACTCTTGGGTGTGTATAGCGATCTGAATCTCCTTCATTCACTCCTTGGATAGCCATCAGCAGATCACAGCTAGGTCAATTTCACGTTTATTAGGCTATCAATACTTTCTATTGATAGCCTATAGAAAAAGCTGTATTTTTTTTCTTTGATAGTGGGCTCTATTGATAGAGATTTTAAAGTTGAAAATAGCTTGAATTTTTTTTTTTAACTGATGTATGGGATTTAAGGGGCCATAATAGGAAAACAGGGTATGCGCGGGCCATTTTTATATAGAAAACGAAAAGTTGTAGCTACAAAAAAAACATACGACAAGCTAAAGAGATTATCTAGTATTAAATTGCGTATAAACTTCACAGATTATTGTAAAAAAAACAAAATCTCAAGAGCGCTTGTCGCGAGTCACATTTTTGGCGTGAATAATAACGGAAACGTATTGAATTTTACATCAAAATACACTTTAACGTACTGTGCAGTTGCTCCAATAACTTTTTTTCAAGAAAGATAATTGTGCTAAAGATTATGATGAAATACAACGAAAAACATCGAAAAAATGCAGAAATGAGGTTATTTTCCATACGCTTTACACGTTAAGAAAAAGACAGAGACAAATGATTTCGCATAACGGAGCCTTAAAAACATCCGAATCTTGACTGTGCTAACTACAATTAATAAAGTGCTTAGGGATAACTAAATAATAAACAATAAATGGAAGAAATTAAGATAGGTATTTTTACAACTTACCCAAGCTAAAACAGTGTCATCCGAATTCGATCTAAATATCAACTTCGCAGGCGTCGAAGTACAATGTATTTTACTGCAAAACATCCTATAATTCCTTACATAGTCAATATCTGACAACTTCTCAATTTTTTTCTCACCAATATCCCCTCCTTCTTTATGTCGAATCCTATAATCTTGTAACCGATCCAAACTTATAGGATCTGAACTAAATAACTGCGCTGTGGATTTGCATTTATACATAAAATGCCTTATTTCTGGTATACCAATATGTTTTAAAGGATTTGTCGTAGGCAATTCTTCATTTCTGTTCAATGCGTCGTTAATAGCAACAAGGCAGTTTGACCTTCTTAGTTTCTCCGCTATAGTATGTTTAGCTTGTGATAGAGGGAAGAATGCATCCCTTTGTACTGTTAGAAGGAGTAAGCATGCTTGGCAGTCCTCTGAGATGTATGAAACGTGGCCGTGGAGAAATCCACTGAAAATTGAGTAATTCAATTATTTGTGAGTTAAAAGTGAAGTTTAAATAATTACTGAACTTGTAACTGTGACTGCGAGATTAAGCTTTACTGAAATTCACATGAAACGGTCACATTTACAAAACAAAAAAACATTTGTCAGACCCGTTAGGGGTCGTCCATCAATCACGTGAGCTCCGAAAGGGGCGGGGGGGTAGTTGAAAACGGGGGGGTGTAGTGAGATATCACGTGTATTTTTTTCGTCGTTAGGTTACGTCGTATTTTGTGCCAAAAAATACACGTGATTTAGAGGGGGTGGGGGAAGGAGTTAACGTAAAACCTCACCATGCTCCGAAATTGGTCCCAGCAGTATTAACACCCACTAATCCGCATTAATCCCACAATTAAGGAGCTCGGTGGCGCAGTGGTTTAGCACCTGGCCCAGTGATTGCGGTGGTTACACAAATTTCGCATGGGTCGGTCATGGGATGGGTGACCAAAAACGTATTATCTCGAGCTCCTCCGTGCTTCAGAAAGCACGTTAAGCCGTTGGTCCCGGCTGCATTTGCAGTCGTTAACACCCACCAATCCACATTGGGCCCGCGTGGCGGGTTATGGCCCATACTCCTTATCCACCCATAGGGGAGGCCTGTGCCCCAATAGTGGGGACGTTAAAATGACTGATTGTCAATCCGCATTGGGCCCGCGTGGTGGATTATGTCCCTGTCCTTATCCACCTAGGAAGGCCTGCTGTCCCCCAGCAGTGGGGACATTAAAAATGGCTGATATGTCTTAACTTACGTTGCATCAAACTTTGGCAAGCAAATGGGAGTCCAGCTCTCCGCAGTCTTAAAAGACTCAGAACTCCTAACTAAATTGAACAGCAGATGTATATCAGACGGATGCAATGTGTACTTCTTCATGCGTACAAGTGTTATTAACTGGTTGCCAGCTATCAGTATAGCGAATACTAGATCTCTGATCTTGTGACAAGTTGTGGTTATTGCATTGGTTATGTTCTCTCTAGCTTTCTCTGGTAAAGGTAGACATCGGACCGCACCTGTTTGGAAATATTGGGTTACATTTTGAAATACCGGATGTAACAAGACCCTTAACGAAGCCGAGGTCTACGTATTCTGCCCATCATCAGGACCATATCTGTTCAAAATTATTGATGTTAAGTCGAGTCAAAAGTCTTTATTCAAATAAACTTAACTACTAAGTACTTTTGAATCATCTATATTTTCCTACCACCCGTTCCAGAGTTTTTTTAGTGACAAGAAGAATGGGCGCAAGAAACTTATCAGCTTAAGCAGCAATAAGTAACGATATTCACAAACATTAATACTTAAATGGGAAACGATTTTCATTTTTGGTGTTAAAAAAACATTGCATACATTACCACGCAATGTAACGCGAACAACAGACCGCGCCTGCGAGTGTATATGCTACACAGCTGCGTGCGGCCGAGTTTATGTGCGTGCTCATGAGATACGTTGGGTGATGACGTTTTGAAGCCATTGTTTGTTACGAAATACTTAAAATTTTGATAATGTTTCTTTGGACAAAAATTAGGAAATAACGAATAAAATAAGGTTTCATAAAAAAATTGAAAAATAAATTTGACTTTGACCTTCAATAACTTCGTAGCTCAATAGCTACGAAGTTATTGAAGGTCAAAGTTTCCCAGGAATAGTTTAAAAGACAAAAATGATCCTGATGATGGGCGGAATGCGTGGACTTCGGCTTCGCTGAGGGTCTTGTTACACCCGTTATAAATAGGCAACAGCATATAATATTGCTCTGGTTTTTAAAGTAGCTAAAACACTTTATAATATAGGCATACATCCAAACCTGATGCATTATAGAAAAGCTAGCTTTTCTACCTCACCTGGGAACGAACATAGGACCTCAAAATAAGGAAAAGTATTTGTTTTTTGGATGTTGTACATAACCCACTCAGGGGCCGTACCGGCTAACGCTCTGAACTTCGACAAGTCTGCCGGGCTTCAAATTAAAACAAATTGAGCCTCAAACAAGCCAAAATGGCGAACCCCATTTCATGATGTCACACGACCATCGATATCTCCCAAATAACTTCGGCAAATAGCACAATACGAATTCCTTATTTCGATTTATCTGTTTTAAATTGAAGTCCAGCAGACCCTCCGAAGTTCGAAAAGTTAGCCGGCAAGGATTCGAACCCAGCATAACGACACAATGCCAATCAGCGTGCAGGTCATTGCAAATAACACTAAAATTATTATTGTTGTGGTTGTAACCAGAAGCAAGAAAATACAGTAACGACAAAAGCCGCGTTACTCTGAAGCAGGCCATACACGCTAGGTTATGCATGACGGTTTTAACCGAGCTGCAAAACCTTCATGCAAAACTGAGTTCAATAGAGGTCACACACGCTAGGTTTTGCATGACGGTTTTGACCACAGGCATAACCATCATGCATAACCTAGCGCCTATGGCCGACTTTAGACGACGATCATGTGGGCACACTTGTGTTTATTAATAGCTAACATGAACTCTATATACTACGACACAACATTCAAATTTCTTCGTAATCATCACCCTTGCAGGCGAACCGCATTAGCTCTGTTCGCCCGCAAAGAATTTGTATGTTATGTGATGTCCTAGAGTTTTGTTGTTTACCCAATAAAAATGCAGGATCCTTTTCCATGAATATAAGCAAATTGTCTATCAGCCTCTCAGCACCGGACAGGAGTCTTCTCAAATCATAGTTTCTTCTCTGTTCAAATATCCTATTCAACTGTGTCAATGTGAGTACTGATACTATTTGGTTAAAAGCATACCTGTAAAATAAAGTTTTATGTAAAACTTGTCTGTTTATCCTTAATTGACTGGGCTGATTTTTCAATGCCTAGATATGGTTTTATCCACAGAACAAAGATTTTTTGTTTTATCCGTTTGATAACATATTATACTGCCAAATTGAAGATACTTGCAATGATATGTCAAACTTGTTTTGACATATCGTTGGATACTTGTCATTCATTTGCATGTTACTTTTTTATTATATTTGGTTAATATTTAAACTGACTGATATCTGTTATCTGAGGATTGAAAAATCAGCCCATTACGAAAAACAAATATTTTTACTGAATAGTACAAGTAAGGAAGGATAAACAAACTTCTGTTTTTTTTCTATAAAGTGGACAGGCAAAGGGCTTTCAAATATTTTTAAATGCTGTCTATTATAGTAGAACTAATATTTTATCTCATACTACTAAAGAACTAATCAATGTTGATTTAACGATTGATTGATTTTCACTTTATACAAGGCATACAATGCTTCATTATTTTTCATTTAAATTTTCATAGTAAGAAATTGCAAAATTATTGACAAAATTATCGTTTTTTATTAATAACGAATTATTATTTCTTATTTTTGAAAACTGTCAATCACAAAACTAGAGAGCTAGCTAAGATTTGTTTTTATTATAGTTTCAAGATTATTGGTTTATATTGGTTGGCACAGCATTGAAAAACTACAAAATTGACGGTTCCTTTACTTACGATTTTATCCATCGAGAAAAGTTTTAGCTTTTGTTTTTCTGTCAATCACATAACATAGTACTATAATAGATTATAGTACTATGTTATGTGATATGTTATGTGTGACTTTTACATTATTTTTGGAACCGATAAATCAATCAAGTAATATTGTATGAAATCAATGCTCAAAAATGTGTCTTTGATGTTGTATGATGAATGACTTAAGGTACAATGAAATTTAAAATGTTCACACAAATTCACTTACGTTAACTGTAGAACTAGTTGTGTTTCACTCTCGTTTGATTTGGAGACTGCCACAAGAATCAAAGGGCCTTTAACTAAAAATACTGTTTTGCAGTCTTTAGTCGTGATTGACCTGAGTATATCTTGGTTTTGACCTTCAACTACACTGACAAGGGCTTGTATCACCCCACACAAGCCAGCCAATTTGTCCTCATTACCGTACCTAGAAATCAAGGAATCAAATTAAATAAATAAACATTGGAAAATATCACATATTACATTACTCAGATTGCAAAGTAACTAAGCATTTTGTGTTATGGAAATCAAATCAGGGGCTAATTGACAAAATTTCAAAATGTAGGTATCGCGTCGGGCATGACCCACAAGGGGGCCGTAGACTTATACAAAGACTGTAAAGTTACTCTTGTGTTGGATTGTGGATAACCAACTTGAATTTAAATTAAAATAAACATAGCCATTTATTTTTCATTATTCCCAAATTGTGTTCAGTGCATAATCTCATGATGTTCCGAGTAAGATTGAAACATAATACATATGCTGCATAAAGAAAAAGTATTTCTTACCTAGAGTATATTGGTTTGCCAGCAGAGCTCAATATAAAAACATGTTTTTCTTTATTTACAAGTTCTGGAGTTTGCAAATAGTCATCTTTCTCATTATCGGACTCATCGCCATTCTGTTCACATATGTTACTGCTGCTTCCTGAAGCCGGCATATTTTCCTGAAAAATATACTGGTGTGTATTAACAATAATCAATTCAAAATTAATTTTGAACTAATTTTAAACTAATGAATTTTTATAAGGAGTAATGAAACAGTATAAATTCAGTAAATAAATATGGTACTTTTATTTATTAAAAAATTATAAGTATATTGCAATGGTAATAATGTTTACTGACCCAAATATACAGAAAAGTATTAAAAGAACGGTATAGATAGGCAGTGACTTGGGGGAAGAATTCTATTTGAATTTTCAATAACACTTCGACTCTTTTTGTTGATTAATTTCAAAGAGAGGTTTTTCTCTGATAGTTTATAATTCATTAGAGGTTATGGATGGAATGCTAATTCTACTCTTATATGAATAAAGCAATAAACTTACATCTTTACTTTGTAAATCATCACTAGACTTTGTACTTGTAATCTCAGAATTCTTGCCGCTTCCATCGCAGATCTCGCTCTGTATCTCTGATATCGTACTGCTTTTTGTTCTCAAAGCATTATCCCTGTCTTGGAGGCTAGAACTCATCTCTGAAGCAAATTCTTCAAAGGAATCCGAGGGGTTTAAAACACTTTCTGGACACGCACCCGGTTCTAAGTCATCTGGAGGGTTACTTTCACCACTGGTACTAGCTTGCACAGTATCTTTGGACGTAGATGCCATTTTTATAAGTTGCGGACGACTTTAATGCGAAAATATATAAAATTTTGCATTCGAAAAACTGCCTAAACTGCATCAGTTTCTTGGGGGAAGAAAAAGGCCGCGTTCCCTTTTGCGCCCACAGCGATAATATCACTGATATCGCGCTCACACTTCGTTCCGATTTGATGTGAGCGCGCCAACGATAGCAGTATTTACGTCACGGATGACGTCACTATCGCCGCCATTTTGCGATCACGGTGATATCGTTCTCGAGCGTTAGCACTGTGAGCGGTCTGTCATATTTGACGTTTTGAGTTGTTTTGCATTGATCTATTGTTTTGTTTATCTTATAGTTTATTTTTTATTAGATTTTATAACCCGAAGCAGAACAGCAATAATACAAGATGATAGTGCTTATTAAAGACGAAACTACGGGTAGAGATATTTCTCTAAATTTAAGCACGGAACAGTATGAAAGAGCGCAACAAGGTACCTAAGTTTATTTTCAACTAACAAATACAACTTTTCATGTCCTTTTAGACTTCTGATCCGATATTTGTCTAATTTTAGCAAACAAAACGTCAAAACAAAGCTCGGCGCGTGATGCGTGCGATAATAGCCGTTCCGAATTGAAATTGCGTCAACAGTGCTGTCAGCGCGATAATCAAAACGGAACAGCTTTTAGCGCTCACAGCGCCAACAGTACTATTGGCTCAAAAGGGAACGCGGCCAAAGTCACAGCTGACAGTGACAGCCACAGAACAAATATACTCAGGGGAGGTGACAGCACACAGCACAGGCCACAGACAAACTCATGGCCGCATTCTACCAAACAAATCTCTGAGTCATCAATCGCCATGAGTAAATTTTTACCATGGAAAGTAATATTTTAAAGGCGGGTCCATAGCTCGTGTTTCGCTCTACACCTTAGAGCATTTAAAACTCTACACAATCATAATGCATCCCATCGTGTTTGAACTCGTTAGAATCGTCTTGACGAGTATTCTAATGGGAGACGAGGTCCAGGGTTTTCAAAAGGCAGTTTGAGAAAAAAAAAGTAGTACATAAAAAAGAACTAGATGTCGTTGTACAACTAAGTAGGTAGTTTTTTAAGAAAAAGGCAAAAGGATGAAACGTGATTACTTTTTTTATCACACGTTTGTTGAGTATGTGGTCTATTGCGTTGTGCATGTGCGTTGGTTGTCCTTTGGCGTGTTTCGTCTAACTTTTCTCTGACACTTAGCGCGAATAATTTTTAAAAATCTACCTAGTTGAAGTAGTGCCATCTATCGACAAAATTTTACTAAAATTATCAGCTGTCAGAAAACCGCTCATTAGATATACAGGTACCTACTTAAAATCTTAAGTCAGTTTAGAAAAATACTTAAATCGGTTTAGAAAAAAGTGGAATTGTATCAATTGAGATTGAAAATATAAAATTAGTCGCAAAAATAGTGTTTTAATTAAGTTGTTTTCACAACACTAGCACGTTACTACCACGACAACTGTCGCGACTAGCACGTTGCGTGCGTATGCATTAAACTCCCCGTCAGGATCACCTTCCGTCCCCGCCCCGTGCCCGTTCCGTCCCCGTTCCATCCGGGGTTTTTCCCGTCCCTTATACAGCGACCTTAAATCTAGGCAGGGAGTAAATGGATAAAAGGCGGTTACTTTTGTTGTAAAAGTGGTCCCCAAGAAAGCAATGAACCCTATGAGCGAAGCGTTTGTAAAAACTCACTACTGACTGGACAAACTTGGTCTTTACGTCTCCTGTTTATTATTTGAGTAGAGTTATATGTAACGCTGATGTGCCTTTTTAGAATAGTGGCCAAGAAAAAAGTTTGTCTCACAGTAAGGATATTCCACAACTGATATGTATTTGAACGTTGGGTGCCGAAAGGGAAGATAAGCACTCACTTTGAGAATTGCTCTGTACGCTCGTTCGAGTTCTAGCATGTAAGATTTGGCAGAACCAGCTCAAGTAGATATGCAGTATCCAACAACTGACTGGCAAAGTGTGAGGAAAACGGTTCTTAATAATTTACGGTCGCCTAGGTGCCTCAGATTCCTGAATACGAAGATAAGCCTACGCAATCTGCTAACCAGCGTCTGTATGTGGACCTTGAAACTTAGTGTGCTGTCCAAGGTAATACCAATGTACTTTAAACTATTACAGCGATTTAGATGAGAACAGTCACAATATGCCATATTGGATGGCATGTGACTGTGGGCGGTTAGTGTCACATTAGTTGGTAGTTGTGCATTAGTAAGAGTAAATGGAAGGTATTTTGTTTTTGCTACATTTAGAGTTAGAATGTTATCTCTTAACCAGTTAAAGACTGTGTAGACTAAATGACAGAACGGTATTTCAATCTAAATAAGAATATTTTTTATTCGATTTAAGTACCTATGTATACCATGTTTACCTATCAAATTGTCTAATTGTCAAATAAACAGATCGTCAAAGATTTTTTTTTACTATGGGAATCTATACATATAAAACTCTAAATTGATTGACTGATTCATTCATTCATTGTTGGGATAAGCGTGGAGCCCTAACGGCTGAAGGTAGAGATACCATTTTTGGAGGGTAGATACCTTTCATGATGTAGATGAGCACTAAGAAAGGATTTTAGAAAATTTCCGTTATACAGGGTGCTACAGGTTGTTTAAGTTTGTATGAGAATTTATATAGGGTTGAAGTAGAGACATCATTTTTGGAGAGTAGATACCTTTCATGGTGTAGGTAAGCACTAAGAAAGGGTTTTGTAAAATTTTCGTTAGACAGGGTGCTACAGGGTGTTCCAGTTTGTATGGGAATTTGTATATAGCTGAAGTTGAGGCACTATTTTTGGAGGATAGATACCTTTCATAGTGTAGGTAAGCACTAAGAAAGGGTTTTGTTAAATTTCCGTTATACAGGGTGCTACAGGGTGTTCCAGTTTGTATGAAGGTAGAGACACCATTTTTGGAGGGTAAATACCTTTCATAATGTAGGTAAGCAACTAAGCACTAAGAAAGGGTTCTATGAAATTTTCGTTATACAGGGTGCTACAGGATGTTCCAGTTTGTATGGGAATTTGTATAAGGCTAAAAGTAGAAACACCATTTTTGGAGGGTAGATACCTTTCATGATGTAGATGAGCACTAAGAAAGGGTTTTAGAAAATTCCTGTTATACAGGGTGCTACAGGGTGTAACAGTTTGTATAAAGGTAGAGACACCATTTTTGAAGGGTAAATACCTTTCAAAGTGTAGGTAAGCACTAAGAAAGGGTTTTGTTAAAGTTTCGTTATACAGGATGCTACAAGTTGTTCAAGTTTGTATGAGAATTTATATATGGTTGAAGGCAGAAACACCATTTTTGGAGGGTAGATTCCTTTTATAATATACGTGAGCACTATGAAAAGAGTTTTGAAAAATTCCCGTTATACTGGGTGCTACAGGGTGTTGCAGTTTGTACATTAATTTTTATGATATTTAAATGTGTGAAATGAGGTCTACAGATAAATACCTAGGTATATTGGCAATCCATGACTGTCAAAATAAATGCAAAACTATCTTAATCACGCGAACGAAGTCGCGGGCAAAAGCTAGTATTTTATGACGATAGAATGATTAGAACCCCTGAACTCTATTCTATGCCGGTCTTGCCTCTGAAAAATATGTTGAATACCATTTATTTGAATCTAAACCTTATTCAAATATAGATAATTTAAAGTTTTAAATGCCATAGTTACTTAATGAATAAATAGATAGAATATTATATTACGCTTACGATATGTACAACGCACGCATCACAGAACATTATTGAATATCAAAATGTCATTAGTGTTAGAATCGATAGCTGAATCGTAGTTACATTTTTCACCAAAGATGCTTTGCATCGCAACATCACTACGGAGCTAACAGAGTTTATGCATATGTAACGGGATCCGCAACCGTTCCAAACCTTAGAGTAGTGAGTTAAAAAAATCTCACACGAGTCTACATGAGGTTAAAATATTGTGCAATATAATTGATCGTCTAGGGGCCGCCTACACGTTGTATATACAGGGTAATTTTGCCACCTCTTTACAAAATCTGATATAAGTTCAAGAAAGTAATAAATTAAAATTTGGTGAGATAATTATGAATTATTTCTTTTCAAACTCACAGTTTTCAGCCATTTATTATGTTCAAAAAATTTAGACGCGCACGCTCGCTGACCCTCGCGCAAGCGACGCGAGCGGGGGAAGGCGGGTGGCGGGAGGGGGGCTCGCGCGGGTCGACCGTGCGATTAAGGATGTCGAAAGTGAAAAAAAATATCGATATATCGGTAAAATGTTCAGCCAACATTTGCAGTTTTAAAATAATAATGTATTTAGTTCACCCTAGCTCAGAAATCTCAATAGTTTTTTTTTACTTTTTTTTACGTGAATATCAATTTTTCTTTCAACATACTGAATTATTTTAGTTTTCTTCAATCATTAATTTATTAACTATCCAACTTCCATAGTTATTATTATTAGTTTTCACAATTTTAAGATATAATTTAAAATAAATGGAAAAATTGGAGTTAAATGCCCGTACAAAGGTCTCCAGCAGCAGTAGCGCCACCAAGAGTGCCGCCCTACCATTCTAGCGACTTTTGAATGATGTGATGCTAATAAATATATCGATTTTGATACTATTTTCGATATTGGTTATTTTGTATCGATGTATCGATATATCGAATCAAAATATATCGGCTAAAAATATCGATATATCGAACAAAAAATATCGATATATCGATGTATCGATATTTTTTCAACAAGCCTACGTGCGATGCGCAAACAGTGACAACAATTTCAATTTGTGTAGGGAAAAGTTTGAGGCAATAATGTAAAAATAAAATTTCGATGTTTAAACATCGATGTTTTTGAAAGTATAACATCGATGTTGAAAACATCGACGTTTATGAACGATATATCGATGTTTTTACGATGTTTTTTCTAGACTACCGGTCACTGTTGTTCGGGAACTGGTGCTGCCAGTGGGAATGGGTCTGCTTCTGACTACCTATCTTAATGCATATTGAATTGTATGTTTTTCTTTTATTTTTATTTATTGTAACAGCCTAGACTGAATAACAAGTTCAAACTTTGAATTTAGCTTAAAATCTGTAAATTGATTAAGAAATTTGAAACTCATTAAGAAATGAGCTAATTCAATAATGTTATTTATTTGTTAATCTTTGTTAATATAAAGTCTGGAAACGATATACATATTTGTAAATATCGTTCCATCAGATTGATAAAGCTGACAAGTTTTTTGCGCCCATTTTTCTTGTCAGTTAAAAGACGTCATAATGGGTGGTAGGGTAAAAGAATTGACGATTTAAAAATGCTTATTATGTGAGCTTATTTAAATAAAATATATTTCATTTCATTTCATTTCATTTCACTGCTTTGAAACACCGAAAAAACGCGTTTTCTCAATATATAAATATTTATACATCGATGTTTTGGTATATGGGTATAAACTATATTTTATCTAGGAATTAGGAGTAGAAGCACATTAAATACAAGTTATTTAAACACTAGATCAGATAAAGATATCAACGTGTTTCCTTCACATAGAGTAACGTAACTTATTTTAACATTCGTATTTCGTATAGTCTTGCCAAATTTTGTAATGGAAACACCTTTTATGGTTAGTATACGAACCAATGCATAGGTGGCGCTTAAAAAACATCGTTCATAAAACATCGTTCTTGAAGAACGATGTTTCATCGATGTTCACAATTTCAACATCGATGTTAAAACATCGATGTTTATGACCAAAACATCGATGTTTTTAAATATCGATATATCGTTTGCATCCCTAAGTCTACACAAATTGTTGTACTGCTGTTATAGAATGAACTCACTTTGAAAAGGGGTCCAAAAATGACCCTGTATATTGTGGCTAGAGCGCGCACTGGAGTGCGCTCGAGTGCACTCGAGTGAAGCCACCGAACGCACCCAAGTTTTGCTCCATGCTACCAAGAAAATTAAAAAAGAAAAAATAGAAAATGGCGCTTGTTGTCAGGAATAGATGTACTTCCGCTTCAATTATTTTGTTTGTCTATATTTCGGAAAATAATAGTAATTGCAAGTGAACAGCCTACAACAAATAAATATTTGGTGTTACATTTTCTAAAATAAGTATTTTCGTTCTTGTAAAAGGTATACTTATGCACCTTTTTGCAGAAAAAGCGCGGCAGTGTTAGGTCCTTTATTTGTTCGCCCAAACGTGTTATGTATTGAATTTCTGTGTTTATCTTGTGTTAAAAACATGAAGAAAAGGTTAATCTTCGATTAGGATGTGTTATTTCCATCATATATATTTTTTGGTGTCATCGAGTTAAAATGTGTTTGTGATTCCTTGTGATAATTTGATAACAATGGGTGAGACAGAAGAATTCAACACTCTAGCCTTTGAAAAGAGGCTCTTGCAGCTAAAGGATACTCAGGAGAGTATTCAGGGTCTGTCTTCATGGTGTTTGAAGCAGAGAACCCATCATAAAAAAATTGTATCTAGCTGGTTGAATGTACTGAAACGAGTTAAGGTGGAACAGCGGTTAACATTGTTTTATTTAGCCAATGATGTTATTCAGTACAGTAAAAGAAAGAACTACGAGTTTGTGGAGAGCTGGGGGCTTAATTTACAAAAAGCCACACCTTTGGTCAGGTTAGTAAAGTTGGAAATTTATAGAATTTGAAAGGTTATGTTTTTGCTGTATCCTTACTTCCTTACTATCCTTACTAATAATATTATAAATGCGAAAGTCAGTTTGTTTGTTTGTTACGCCTTCACGTCTTAATTACTCAACTGATCATCATGAAATTTTGCATACACATTGTCAGGGGTACAGAGTCAACGACCGCAACTTCCTCACAGTAGGCTATGCAGACGACCTGACCATACTCATCAGCGGACGAGTTGAGAGTGTGATATGTGACCGAATGAGGTCCGCATTGAAGGTTGTCGAACAGTGGTGCAATAAACACAATCTAACAGTGAACCCAACAAAGACGGAGTTGATCATGTTCACAAACAAACGAAGTCTAGGCAATCTTAAACTACCTAAACTTTTTAACACCAGTCTGTCCCTTAGCAAGGAAGTCAAGTATCTAGGAGTGATACTAGACAACAAACTCCTCTGGAATAGACATCTCGAAGGGAAACTAAACAAAGCCACCATCATCTTTTGCCAATGTAAAAGACTACTCGGCAAAAGCTGGGGGCTATCACCGAAAATAACAATGTGGCTGTATAAAACCGTGATACGTCCCATAATCACATACGGAGCCGTTGCCTGGTGGTCCAAAACAGAGCAAAGCACCGTTATCAACAAGCTGCAGAAATTCCAAAGATTGGCATGTTCTGCGATAACCGGCTGCATGCGAACTACCCCCACAGCCGCCCTAGAAGTAGCCCTGGACCTAACACCTCTGGACCTGTTTATACAACAGGAAGCCTCCATGGCTGCTATAAGGCTTAAACACCTGGGTCTGTGGTACAACCGAGAGGGTCCTCATTCCACATTGTGGAATAATCTAGTGAAACATGAGCCACTAATCGCTGCCCCATGCGATAGGATCCCAAAACAATACATATTCGAAAAGAAATACCAGATACAGTTATTTGAAAGTGACCGAGATTACTCCAGCATACATGAAGTCCGAATTTATACGGACGGCTCCAAGATGGGGACTGGCACTGGTGCTGGAGTATTCTCACAAGACCTAAACATCAAAATATCACAAGCATTAGGCCAACACAGTTCGATATTTCAATGCGAATGTGTTGCAATAATAAATGCCGCTACCACGGCCCTGTCTAGAGGTATGAAGGAACTAAACATCCGCATACTGACCGACAGCATGGCCGTTCTAACAGCACTGGAGGCCAACACGATCAACTCCAGTATCGTATACGAATGCCACCAAGTTTTGGATCGTTTAGCATCCAAAAACAAAGTAATCCTACAATGGATTAAAGGGCATAGTGGATCACACGGGAACGACGCCGCCGATGAGCTGGCTAGAAAGGGATCTTCTACAACAGTGGCAGGACCCATACCCATTCTGCCACTCCCGTTCAGCCAACTGCGCTCATGGGTAAGACTACGTACTCGTGCTGCACATAATACTCGATGGGTAGATCTAACAAGCTGTAGACAGTCCAAGTTGGCGATGACCGCAGTCTCGCCGCGGTTGACCTGTAGACTGCTCAGCCTTAACCGTCCAGACCTCCGAATAGTTGTAGGCACACTTACAGGTCACCTTGCCTTAAACCGACAACTATTCATCATGAATGCGACAGACAGTCCCCTATGTAGAGGATGCCTGGACGCAGAGGAAACAGCCGCCCACGTGATCCTGGAGTGCGTGGGGTTGGCCGCACACCGGGCAGAAATCCTCAAAGACGTGAGGTCGCTCCTAAAAGCCTGTGAACGCCCCAGGAGGCTTCTGCGCTTCTGGAAGGAGCTGGGATGGCTTGACTAGCCACACCAATGCTGTGTTCACGCATAACGGACCAAAAAGGAGTCTAAATGCGGAAAAAAGAGCCCATCACCAATACCAATACCAATACCAGGGGTACAGAGAAGAACATAGGATACCTTTTATCCTGGAAAAAAGTACTGTTCCCGAGGAATAGATACAAACTGACCACGCAGACCAAGTCGCAGGTGGTCGCTAGTTTATAATATTGTTGTGGTATTTCTAACATTATTTTGATTTGCTGAACGCTATGTAAATAATAATTATTGAAGATATTGATTTGCTTAAAGACATAAATGCCTTTTTATATTTCAGAGATGAAAAAGTGAGGCCAAAAATACTGCGCATATTCAAGATCTGGGAACAGAGATCGGTGTACGATGATGAGTTCCTATCAGATTTAACAGGGCTGCTTAGTGCTGGTGCAATAAAAAAGACTGATGACGATCCTTTGGACTTCCAAGTAAGGTTATTTTGGTGAATCAACTTTTTAATGTAAGGAAAAACAACCCGTTCGTAGACTTTGATATATTAAAACAAAACTAGATAATTCTTAAAAAAAATATATTTTACCATATTCCGATTCATAACTAATAAAACATTCCTTTCCTAGTTTTGTACAAAAATAATAAAAAAAACATGGGTGACCCAAGGGACAATTTGTCCCCAGCTTTTGTATAAATGGAAATAGGCATTGTCATCATCAAAAATTTCATACTTAGCATGCTAAAGAGATTAAGGACCTACCAAGTTAGGTGTATTTTGAAAAAGTTTAAGTGGTGAGTCTGACTGTGATTTTATTGAATCAACAAAAACACATTGTTTGAGTTCTCACACTGTTTTTTTTTCAAACCAACAAAAACAATTTGTCTGATTTGATTGATGTCATGCGATGGTTCACCTTTGCTGTAATTAATAATAATAATAATTTTTGGAATAATAATGTAAAGAAAAGCTTCATTTTTAACCTAATTATATTCATCAAGGATAAATGGAGCAAAATTGTAACACTGTGGTATCCCAGAGAGGGCCACAGAAGGAGAGGTCGACCACAAAAGAGGTGGGACGACGACATTAGGAAAGTAGCTGGAGTTAGTTGGAGCAGAGTGGTGGAGAACCGGTGGGAGTGGAAAAGGTTGGAGGAGGCCTATGCCGATTGGCAATCAGACTTGCAGCATATAGTTAAGGCCCAAATACTTAATTAACAGATGTCTGAAGCAAGAGGCTTAAATTGTGAATTGTGAATATTCATTGACGAAATTGAATATTGGTGGACTACCTATGCTTAAATTATTTGAAGAAATATATTATTATTTATTATTTTTCCAAAGTATTATACTTGTATCTGTAATGTAAGGTTTTTTTTGCATGTTTGTGTTTTTAACATGAGAATAATACTGAAAAAAAAGGAATACATTAAAAATATTAAAGGTTACGTTAAATTCGGCATAACAACAGCTATCTTGATTGTTGGCAGATGTTATAAAAATACTTAAAAATATGAATATCATTGATAGCTTACCTATGTTGTTCAAGTTGTATTTATGGTGTTAATTCACTGAATCTTAATGCAGTTGTGGAATAATTATGAAAAAAGGAGATAGTTTTGTTTACATACATTCTTTCCGTAAGATGGCTGGAGTATAGATAGGTTTTAAATATTTTTTTTCATTTTTCACAGCCTCAGCAGCTTGTAAATAAGATTAAACAATGTGCTGTGTTAGAAGCTGACACTGATTTGCGGTTAAAATTTATCCATGATAATCCTTTGCAACTATCTGATACAGAAGCCTTGAGTGCAAATCTGAAAGGTAAGAATAAAATTAGATAGTGGCGAAACAGCCAAAGGTGAGGGACGCATACAAGATCTGGAAACCTCAAACAAGAGTATGTAATAAAAAGTATGCATTGACAAAGTCACAGGCATCAGCTACTATAAATAAAATAACTAAAATTAGGATCTTAATTCTGTATGCTTTCGATTTCAATATGACAACCTAGCTGTGCATAGCCATCACTGACTTGTAATGTATACTGTTGATAAAGAATTTGTATTGCTGCAGCCATGGATATACAGTGTATGGCGAAATTAAAGGGATTGAGATAGAAACTGAAGTTACATGATTAAAAGCTTAATAACAATATTATTAAAATAAAATCTATATTTGCAGAACGGTGTCTCAAAGATGATGTGGAGAAAGAATTGAATGAAGGAATATCTTGTGTTGAGCGATATACCCAAGCTTTGCAGAGAGAAATTGTGGCAAGAGAAGCATTGCTCGCTCTTTTGACGTCAGCAAACCAATACTATTCTACGCAAAGGGGAGAAGTGAAAGTCGTGGCATATGTAAGTAGAGTAGTAATTAAAATGATATTGACATCAACCATTTTTAATATTCCCACTGCTGGGGCACAGGCCTTCCTTATAGGTCAAAGGTGCCCATATTGTCAAGTAGTTTTAATTATGCAGTCTTTGCAGCCAATGTAGTTTTACTTATGATTTTTTTTTCTTGATTAATATTTAGTGAGTTAAACATTCAAAATGTTGATCTCTTAGTCATAAATTTTTGCTAAGTCAATCTCCTTAAGAAAAAGTATGGGCAGCCTGTTATAAGTGGATAAGAAAGATGAGCCATACATAACTCACCACACAGGCTCAATGTGGATTAGTGGGTGTTAATGACTGCAAATGTAACTGGGACCAACAGCTTAACATGCCTTCCGAAGTACAGAGGAACTCGTGATAATAAATTTTTGGTCACCCATCCCATGACGGACCTTTGCGAAAGTTGCTTAACCTTCGCAATAGCATGGCCAGGCGCTAAACCACTGCGCCACCGAACTCCTCAAAATAATATATTTTATCACAGAATATATAATAGTACTAGCGTACAGAAGTTGCACTCCTCAAAATCGTTTTAATGAATAGCGACTCTTGCTCCGACACAATAAAGTGCAATTTATGTCAGCACAGTGCTCCCTTCCCTCCTCCTGGATCTCCTCCTCTTCCTCCTAGTACGCGCGCTCAAGCAACGCACACACACATAGACAGTTCTCACCGACCTACGACACTGCGTCACGTATTCGAACTCGTTTGAGATTCCGGTTATACAGCGTCTATGTGTGCTAGAGCTAGAGCGCGTGAGTGCTAAGCTACAGTATGAAAAGGCAACAATATTTTCTGTCACCTAAGTTTAGATGTGTCACTAATCTGCAATACCCTAATAATAATAACTATCCCCAAGAAATATATTAGTCATCAAAACTATCCCTAATTATAAATCATCGGATTAATGTAAGTATGTATCTTAAATTATAGTTTGATCACTTTTTTCTATAGCTCTGTCCTTTAAAAAGTAAGTCAATCATCAAAATAATAGATCTGTCACCTAATAAATAGATCGGTTCCTTAGTTCAATGCTAGAGCCTGAGGAAAGTAGTTCAGATGAAGAAGTGAACTTCCTACCAAAAAGAAAAAGTTCACAAAGTAAGGTTTGGATATTCATTCAAAGATTTGAATCTTAGAATGTGCTGAAAATTACATTTAAAACGAAAAATATCCTTTCTTAAAAAGAAAAACAAAATAGGAGGGGCTTAAGAAATATTTTAGATGCAACAAAGTATCGTCTTTCAGTTGAATTATTTGATAAATTAATATTATTTTCCAGTGATTAAAAATAATTCTTAGGTATCTAAACATTTTTATATTGTTTGGTGATTCAGTTTTAGTGGCACTTTAATTATTTTGATATCCAATATATTTGATGATTTATATAATTTCAAAGTAATTCTTAATTATTATTTAGGTAAGCGTTTTCGTATTATTTGGTGATTCAATTTAGGTGACAGATCTACTATTTTGGGAACAATATTATTTATTAGGTCACTGAAAATGTATTTATAATGTGATTCATAAAATAATACCTGTATGAAAAAATATCTCATTTTTAATCTTCAAACAGGCATACAAAAACTTCGGGTCCCGCGTGCGAGCGCTGAAGCGCAAACTAGACGACCTAATACCGACCCTGCCGAACAACGCGCCGTCGCCGCCGGAGCGCGACGAGGACGTGCCGTCGCCGGGGCCCGACGAGGATCTCGACTTGCCCGCGCCTATCGGGGACGACGATGACAGTGAGTGGACTGAACATTGACTTTGATTGGCAAAAAAATCAGAAACCCAAAGGTTATTGGGCATTTTGTTCGAACATTTGACCTACGGTGTACACAAACGATATAGTGCTAGGTATGTAGATAAATGTATCTGCTACACAGTGGTATGGGTCGCATTCTTGCAGGCCCTGTTTCATTTTTAGGGTTCCGTACCCAAAGGGTAAAAACGGGACCCTATTACTAAGCCTCCGCTGTCCGTCTGTCTGTCACCAGGCTGTATCTCATGAACCGTGATAGCTAGAAAGTTGAAATTTTCACAGATGATGTATTTCTGTTGCTGTACTAAAAACAGAATAAAATAAATATTTAGGGGGGGCTCCCATACAACAAACGTGTTTTTTTGCTGTTTTTTGCTCGATATCGATAACAACTACAGGTAGACAGTTGAAATTTTCACACATCGTGTATTTCTATTGCTGCTATAACAACATATGCTAAAAACAGAATAAAATAAATAGTTAAGGGGGCTCCCACTCATGGGAAAAAAAACACGTTTGTTGTATGGACAACAAACGTGTTTTTTTTGCTGTTTTTTGGTACGGAACCCTTCGTGCGCGAGTCCGACTCGCACTTGGCCGGTTTTTTATTATTATATCATAGCATTGCAATAATGAATAAAATAAAATAGGTAAACAAAGACAATATTTGCTGAATGTAAAAACTTGTGTTTTATTAACAAAAGTTTAATAACATTAAGTATTTACTCACACACAAAATGTAAAATAACTTTTTTTTGCATAAAAAATAATACATATTTGAAAAGTGCAATTGAATTCTTCAATTTAAAGCTAGTTTGGTCTCTGTAAGAGAACTTTCATCAAGTGGGTCACATTTGCCCAATGACCTTTTTTTCATTGTTCTATGTATTATAGCTAATAATGAATGAACTAATTTTGTACCTACTGGTACAATCGAGTTCAATAATATGTATCGTCGTATTTATAAAGGATAGTTCATTATGTATCGTATTTATAAGGCTTTGTCTTGCGATGTACGCAACGTGTCGCCTGGTGTAATAATGTCATGTCTACACCCATTCGCTTTCACCTTCATCTTGCTCTTCCATTTGACGCATGCCTGAAGGGCATTAAATCCGTAAGGCATGCAATAGCGCATGCCCTATACTTCTCAAAAAACTATTTTTTTAATTGGATGCGCTTGAAACAAAACTAATTTAAAGTTGAAGACAAAAGACGAATGTGGAAGGGATCAGTATGTGTATTATGACTGAGTTTACACCGACTATAACTCGATAGTGACTGTATTTGGCATTTGTATGTCGATTTTTAGCTTAAGATAGGGTTTCCTAGGATGGTGCCGTCATATTACGGCCGTAATTTAGCGGCGTAGAACGTTGTCTATGCACACAATACGGCGCGGTTTCCTAGAGAGCGGTGCTGGACACCGTAACGTCAAAAAGCAGTGCTGCTATTTTTATGACGGGTGTCATGACGGTGTCTCAAGATCGTACATTTTGTTTTGGTTTTTTCACGTTTCTAAAAAAAATACAGCCGTGAGGCTGCGTTCAGACTATAACGCACGACCCAACCTCAACCCAAACTCAACTCAAACTCAACTCACCCGCAGCCTACTCTTTGAAATACATCACATACAATTTTGAGTCTTATGACACATCAATAAGCTCTTTTTTTATTTTGTCGATGCAACTGCACACTCCCCGCGCTCAACCCGAACTCAAATCAAACTCAACCCATACACAACCCAAACTCAAATCAAACTCAAACCGAACTCACTTCAAACTCACCTGGACATTACACAGGACCTTATTAAAGTGTCATAAGACTCAAAATTGTAAGCGATGTATTTCAATGTCGGCTGTGGTTGAGGTGAGTTTGAGTTGAGTTCGGGTTGAGGTCGGATCGTGTGTTATCGTTTGAACGCAGCCTAACGGAGTCACGTGGAAAGTTACAACACCGTATTGTTGTCTGACTCCACCGTAAAGACGGCCGTCTTTTTACGTCCGTAAAATTACGGCCGCTTTGTGACGGCACCGCTTTCTTAGGAAACCCTAGCTTTAGAAAAGTTAGCGCTGTGTAAAATTGCATACAAAATTGCTTACTATCACAGACTTATTACTGTCTGTGCTTACTACAGTCGCCATCGAGTATGGTATGTAACTGTGCAAACTCATAATACAGGCACTGCTTTGGACACAGCTATTAGTATAAAGTCGCATTACTAATTTCCCAGCAAAAATGTAAACAAAGAAACGTCAGTGTCAAATTGACAAACTGACCCTGATAGTGACATTTTCAGATATTGAAAACCTTTGGTCACTTTTAAAACTTTTTAATTTGTATATTATATTTTGAGTCATTATAAATATAATGTCATCCAGGGTTATTTTAAAGTAGGATGGTAATTTGAAATATCTTTATAACCTATCATAATTTTTGATGTTAAAAGTTCTTGAAACGAACTGATAAGAACACTTTACTTAGATATTGCCTGTGTGTAAACTATCAAAAATACGTAGCATCACTGCCTGTTCCCCCCCAATACCAAAAGACAAATGTTCCTACTACAGCTGCTACTCGTAATACTAATTTAAATGAAATTTTATAAAAAGACCAAAGGTTGATGTGTACAGTTTGCAGTTGATGTGTGCACAGCGTCATAAAATGTTTTCTACTATAAAACTGTTATTATGAAATATTAAATTATATTACTCTTTTTGACGCAAATCTCATGATTCAGAATATTTATCTAATCTATTTTTATTAGGTTTGTGATGAAAAATCATGTAAGTGTGTTTATTTCTTGACTTAGCAATATACTATTTCTTTTTGTGTTGTTTTGTTCTGGCAACACCATTGTTTACATTTTTGCTGGGAAATTAGTAATGCGACTATAGACTACTGTTTTGGATTCAACTGATATTATGTTAGAATTTAGATAAATATTCCTTAAATCTAATAATGAAATCTCATATTGTTTCAGTAACATACAACATTGACCGGACGTTCAACACTTCAATGGCAGCAGACGGCTCTCTGTACAACCTCGGGCTGTCATCATTCTTGAATAACGATAATGCATTGAATTTATTCAACGAGTCCAGTGAAAATCATAGCAGTAGTAAGTTATCATAGTTTATTCAACATAGTGCCACTCCACCCATCAATCCGCATTGGGCCCTCGTGGTGGGTTTTGGCCCATTCTCCTTATAATCCATGAAGTGCCCGATTTCTTAATCAATTCAGACTTTTTTAGGGTTCCGTAACCAAAGGGTAAAAACGGGACCGTATTACTAAGACTTTGCTGTCCGTCTGTCTGTCTGTCTGTCACCAGGTTGTATGTCATGAACCGTGACAGCTAGACAGTTGAAATTTTCACAGATGATGTATTTCTGTTACCGCTATTACAACAAATACTAAAAGCAAAATAAAATAAGTATTTAAGGAGGGCTCCCATACAACAAACGTGTTTTGTTTCGTTTTTTGGTACGGAACCCTTCGTGCGCGAGTCCGACTCGCACTTGGCATGTTTTTACCTTGTGGTGAAGGCATTGAAATGGCTCAAAATTTAAAAAAAAAATATAGAAAAACTTGACACTAGCTATGGCATGTCATAATCATAAGTCTTATAGATTATTTATAACAACACCATTAATTTAGATTTCTTCTTAACTATCAGACATTCAAATTTTATTAATGGAATATTTTTTTTAGATAACAGAATAGAGGTGATCAATAGTAGACCGTCGGCCGAAAAACAGGACTTCAATATAAATGATTTCCTAAAGACATTAATACCAAATGAAAACAATTCTACTGCTCCTGACAATATTTCGGGTAAGTTGATAAATTTATCTTTATATCTATTCGAGTTTCCACAGAGTTAGTTGTACATAGTTCTATATTGTATACTTCCTTAAAAATATTTATAAATAGCAATGATTTATTATTATTCTTATAGTACTTTTGGAACTTTGGAGGATTTATTATCTTCACTGCAATGCTTTAACGAAAGCACAGACCATATTCAAATCATCATTAAAAGAAATACTTCTTATTTTTAAATATATAAAATACTACAACTTTATATTTATAGTAGTTGTTGTAACAATACAACATTATCAGTTATCCTATAATGGAAAAAAATACAAATATTTTGGAAGAAAGATAAAATTAGTATTTATTAATAGTAGATTAGTAGATAGTAGCTCGGTGGCGCAGTGGTTTAGCGCCTGGCCCAACGATTGCGGAGGTTAAGCAACGTTCGCAAGGGTCGGTCTTGGGATGGGTGACCAAAAATTTATTATCTCGAGCTCCTCCGTGCTTCGGAAGGCACGTTAAGCCGTTGGTCCCGGCTGCATTTGCAGTCGTTAACACCCACCAATCCGCATTGGGTCCGCGTGCCCTTTCATCCTCCTTACCACCCATAAGGAAGGCCTGTGCCCCAGCAGTGAGGACATTAAAAATGGCTGATGGAATAGTAGATTCACTCCGTAAACTCTTTCACAGAAAAATAGACAGTAACCCTACTAGAATAAGGTGGAATAAGGTGGATCTCACTCCGCGCTTTTTAATATTAGCCTAATGCCCGCGGCTGACTCAGTCGAGCCAGCGCACGAGGGATGTCGTGTGTCGGTTGAGACAGAGCTACGCGACAGAAAGAGAAGCGCTTCGGAGGCGCTTATAATATTAGGCACGCAGCGCTCTGTGCAATTTGAAATTGTACTTTATTGCCGTGCAGCGAGAGTAGATTATTATTTGAATATCCTTGCGTGGATGGGTTTCTGTACGTTTAGTACTATTATGTTACAAAATAACCCCTAATGCCGAATATTGTAAATAAGGACCATCAAACTAAACAACTTTTACTATGGAACCAACTCTGTAATCGCGAAAAAAAATCTGTTTCATTCAAAAATCAATAACGAAAATATCAGAATGTATGGAATAGCTGGTTTTTTTCGCGATTTCATAGTTGGTCCCATAGTAAAGTTAGTTTAGACGACAAATGCCAACTTCTACAAATACCAACTTAGTTTAAAACGCCAGATTCTACAAATGCCAACTTCTACAAATGCCAAATTCTACAAATGCCAACATTTATTTTCAATCACTTTTTGATACATATTTATGCGTTTATATAGTGTAATTTCAATCAATTTAGTTTTTTTCTTTCCTACGTAATAAAAACGTCTCCAAAGTACCTACCAGGATCACATAAATATGGAGAAGGTAAATAAATAAATACCTATAAAAAATATGGAAAAAAATAAATATCAAAAAGTGATTGAAAATATTACAACTAAATGTTGGCATTTGTAGAAGTCGGCATTTGTAGAATATTGTATATTTTGTGGTGGAATTGAGTTAATTTAATGGTTTGTTTTCGGTCAGTGGCGAGCGGCACTCTTTCGCAAAAATCTCAAGATACGTTGCCCGGATTGGATCTACTGACTCCAGATTCTACCGGAAATCCGCCGCCGCCTACTTCCTTTTACGGCACTACCCTGGACACCATTATTGGTAAATCACGAAATATAACGCACTTTTACTATTAGAAACTTTGAGTCAAGGAATTAGAGTTTAATTTCACTTAAAAAAAAAATGCAAAAAAGGAATTAAATAATACAGTATTCTAAAAAAAAAATTTTTTTCCACTACGGATAATAGCACCGTACAGGCGCCATGTTGTTTTTTTTATAACGCCATCTTCTTAAGAACACTTGGGCTGACAAGACAAATCTAACAATATCTTATTCATAGAAATCCGTTTGTTCAGCCGTTTGAAAGATATGAGGTAATAAAGAATATTACATACATACAAACACAGAAGATACGCGCGAAAAACATAACCCTGTTGCAGTCGGGTAAAAATTAAAATAGACTTAAATACCTTGACTTCAAGTTTCTAATGAGGATCAGTAACGATTTTAGTTTAGTGGCTTTTCAGAAAGCTTATGCCACCACATGATTAACTGTGAAGAAATTTTTGCGATATCTCTTAAACTTGAGAAGATATTCGAGCTAAAACATGCTAAAACACTGTCATTTCGGGGGCTCCTTATGACGTCATCGTGACGTACGCGAACCTTATGGCGTACGTGATAAAGCACATATTGCATTGAGTTTGGCATTTCCTTCAAACCCTTAATAACTCAACCATTTCTAAACGGATTTCAAAAAATCTTTCACTAAATTTCATAGCTATTAATATGATTTTATATTATATCAATAAAACTAGATTCAAACCTGTTACTGATCCTCATTGTACAACACAACATACAACATAACAACGAAAAGCTTTGCAACAGCGCGATAATGTGGCCTCAGAATTACACACGGCCTCAACAGAATCAAACTGTCGATTTTAAGTACCTAATAGAAAGTAAGCAATGCCATAAGCATTTTCTGATTCGGTCAGATTGGTATTTTATATTTTTTATGCCAATTTTATATATTTCACAAGAAATAAAAGAAGGACCAACGTTGTTAAAAGATGATTTATTTATACTTTCATACACATACTTTTAATTATTGAAAATAGAACTTATCCGTCTTTATTTATGCATGGCTCACTTACTATATAAATTAATTGGTCAAATATGTCTACCCAACAGATTATTGGATTTGACTGTACTTACGAAAAATTGCCATCGTGCGTTTTATATTGTTCCCAGCAAGATTTTTTTTTTAAATTTTTGTTTCGATATTGAGTGCTCTTAAGTAATAATGTTATTAACTAGTTGGTTTCAATTGATAAAACCATGTTTCTTGTAGATTTAGATGCTGATCAACCATATCAACCCGAAACGGCTGGACCGTGGAACGCAACTTGGATTCCACCTGTAAGTAGACAAATTAGACTCTTTAAGGGCCTTCCATTATAATATAGAGAAATAAGATTTTACTGTTGGTAAAGAGGTTACATGGCCGCGTCTTTACTTAATGTACCTTGTGTAGACTCCCCATAGGGTTTTGATCGAGTATAGTTAGGAGTGAGCTGAAAATAAAACCTGACTACTAAACATACCCGATTTGGGGTGTCGTAATCGGGTATATTTAAGAGCTAACGTTTTGTTATTACTTACTACTAAATATATCTGGACAGAGCGCCGACTGACTAATTTGCGTGTTTACAGAATGACACTTATGGTGGCGTTCCATAGGGTTTTGCTCGAGTATAGTATTCAATATATCCCAACTGGCTTTCCCAATCAGTTGGGATACATGGATATTTTTCCCATTCTTCCCAACTTGTGGAAAAAATTGGGAAGTGTGGAAACAGACGTACATAGCTAAACTATAAATAAGGGTTCCTTGTTGATTTTAGTACGGAACCCTAAAAAGGGACAAAATAATTAAATTATTAGTAAGTTTGTAATTAAAATTATTGTGATTTTGGCACATTGACTTTAATGTTTGCGTAATCGCGTAAATTCTTTATTAATCACTTAAAGTAGTTTGGAATTCTTCAGAGTTGTAAGTTTTTGTTGCTGGTAATGCACAATGCATTGGCACAAGTATGAAGATATTATTTGAATGTTTCCGGTCTCGTATTAGCCATCATTATAAGGGACTGGGTTTGGGTAGACCATAGAAATAGAATGTCAAAGAACAACAATGTCAATAAACAGGTGATCCGAAAACGAATGCATACATTTTATATGAGATACGTAAAATATGACTTAGATCCATAAAATATGACTATATATGGCAAAGGAAATTAATAAACTATGTTCAATACTGTTTTCTTCGTCGATAAACGAATAAATGTAGCAAAATGTACCCTATAGGGAACATGCATAATTTTTGGAATCAAAATCAAAAGTATAATGCGTGAGAAAATCAACTGTAATATTAAAACTTTTCTCTTGCGTTTTTTTCTCGTGATAAAGTCACTTGAAGTTAGCACGCAGCAGCACCCGCCGAAAACGCTCTATACAAAACGGTCAACATTTGTGACGTCACTCGTGTCACGTTTCAGCGCATTATTATGGAGTTAGACAAGAATTTTCAAATATCTCCTTAAATATTGCGTTTAAGTACATATCTGTCATACAAAATATTATTTCTTATTCGATATTCTAACCGACTGTTAAGTGCATTATATCCAAAAAAATAAAATCGTTATTTCCCCCTGTGTGATAAAACTAAAATAATACATATTTTTTAAAATTTTTCTGTTCCATCATGTTTTTATACGTGTCCGCAGCGATCAAGCTCAAATTTATCAAAATAGGTGACTTATGCATGTTACCTATTATAGAATGTGTCCATTTTATAGCCGGCGCCGGTCCCGATGCCGGTGCCGTTGCCGGTTCCGGCTCCGGTTTTGTCGCCGCGCGGCATTTTCGCGGACACGCCCGAATCTCCGCCGCCCGCGCCGCCGCCCGCGCCCTACACGCTCAATGTTAAGGTAAGCTAATAGGCTAGTTGACAAAATTTGGAAAATAGTTTAAAAGTAAAGTCATTTTACCCCGAAAATATATTATTTTAAGAAAAATAAGTCATTTTACGTATGGATTTTGCGTTTTAAGAAATTAACTCAAAATGACATCGAAAAAGGCTGTCATGGCGTCTTGAATGACGTTACGCCTCGCGAAAAATTCGTGTTTGTTTATGACCGTCATTGTTCACACACACACTCTGTTCACTTATCGAAAATGACAGCAACAACAAATGTTTCGCGAGGCGTGACGTCACGCGTCTCTGATTGGTGTTCAATGTCACGTGATTAAATGGCCAATTTTGCCGATTTTATTTTCCGTAAATATTGGTAATCTTTATTTATTTTAATGAAAAAAGTGTTTTGGTTATTATTTAACATGATTAATCATTAGAATAGAAATCTTATGCTAGCCGATTAATTCTTAGTGGAAACAAGCCTATTGTCCGTTGCGGACAAGAGAAAAGAAATATTTTGGTTTTCGAATAAATGTATAATAAATTTCTACAATTGTTTGGGTCACAAGGCAGAATATAAGAATGTAAGTAAGAGAAAGTTGGTGTTTTTTACCATTTTGAAAATTATTAGTTGAAACGCGAAAGTTCTACACAAAAATTGACGTTTAAAAGAAGCGATAGCGAGAGGGGCGCACGACGTCCACAGACCATTGAATGGAGTGGAATTGACAGCTCAGCAGACTCATCGCTTGACCATCGCGTCGCGGCGTAGACACTAATTATTGTGAACAAAGAAATATATGCAGCGTACTATCCCCGTCAAATGGTAATGCGCTGGAACCTTGTCAAATTAACATACATTATCGTCATCCGCAACAATGTAAAATAGACAAAAGTAAAAATAAAATAGACAAAAGTACAAGTAAAAATGACAAAAAACAGTAAAATTCTAATAGGTAATATAATTTATTAATTATTGAATTCTTATTTTCAATAATATACCCTTTCGTATATGAGAAAATTACAATTGTTTTTCGTTTTTGAGGTTAAAATCATGGCCGCCAGGCGCATTACCAATTGACGCGGATAGTACTTCCGCAAACAATATGCAAGATGCAACGCCCGCCCGCCCGCAAAAATATGTACATGCACACCACAAAATATCAGTGCACAATACCTGCATTTAGCAAGACAGCAACACACCTTGCACCTTCACACATTAGACTCTATTCAAAATATGTATTATTTTTTTATGTACCGACCGGCAGAAAAAAGTTATTTGACATTATGTGTGTTAGTTTAGTGTATGTTTAATGTTATTAAACTTTTGTAAATAAAACAAAAGTTTTTTACACGACTGCCCAAAGCAAAAAGAGTGTAAATGTGTTCAGGGTTCATGAAATGTACGTTTGTGGGTATGTGAGTTTCTTTATTCCACCATAACTTAATGCCTGAACTGATTTGAATAAATGGGGTATCGTTAGAATCCTTACAGCATCCCGAGTGACACTGGCTATATTTTTTTAGAAAAAAATATGGCGACTGTACGACGCTATTTTCAAATGTGAAAAAAACATCTTTTTCTTCTATTATTACAATATGGGCATCAAATGAAAGGCTTTGATGAGCACATTCCAAAACTATATAATATGTCACTAAAATGTGTGAAATAAAAATAAATAAATTAAACAATATTAAAAACACGACTGCCCTGCCAAAAACGAACTTAAAAGTTAAACAACAAGTGTCATTGCAGTCGGGGGACCTCTTTGATAAAAAATTGATCCATAATAAGGTCCCCCGACTGCAATGACACTTGTTGTTTAAGAGGCATATTACATTTTGACTGTGATTTTCGCGTAAAATGGCCAATTTTGGCGTTATCGATCTCAGAAACAAAAATACATTAACACTTTTGACTTATTGAATGGTGCAGAATAGCTATTGGAATAGTTCATAGCGGCCTCGCTTTTTTGAAAATTTGCTTAACTTTATAATTAAACCCGAAATTGCAGAGAAAGATTTTCATAAAATGCGCGAAGGCACTTTTTTGAGCTCATGAATTGAACAACTGTGCTAAACAATTGAAATAAAAAAAAATTGAATGTTATCTCTTATAGTCGAATAGTTCATAGCGGCCTCGGAATTTTGAAATTATGTATAGAATATGTCGAAAAAAATCAAATCAAAAACCATAAAACTACTAAAAAAGCTCAGAATAAACTGTGGATTTCTCCTAGATACATTATTATTATTACGTAAAAATTATATCATAATAATCTTTACTTCATAATAAAATCAAATTACATACTTTTATTTGTTGTTTGTACTTGTTTGTCTTTCTGTGTATGTTCAAAGTTGACTCTAAGAAATCGTTCACCAACTTTAATTTTCCTTTCTAACCCTCTAACTTTCCAGTGAATCATCATATTACTTTTTGTCGCGGACACATATAAATGTATTTAGTAGACCCAAAGGTTTCTCTAGGTTGTATCGCTAAAATCCGTCAAAATCGAAATTTCGTCGAAAAAATGTGATAGGGCCCTTAACTTTTAAGTTCGTTTTAGGCAGGGCAGTCGTGTTTTTAATATTTTTTAATTTATTACTTTCAGCATTGTGAAAATGTGGTACAAGCATAATAAACGTTTTTATCGTCTTTATTTTATTTTATTTATTATTGAAATGCTGTAACATAATGATAAAAAATGAAACATGTCCTGAAAAAATGCGACCCGTACCACTGAGTAGCAGACACATTTATCTACATACCTAGCCCTATTTCGTTTCGGTACGCTGTAGGTCAAATGTCCGAATAAAATCCCCAGTGACCTTTACAAGCATTCCGCACAAAAAAATAGCACCACACAATGAACAGCACCACACAAAAATTATAACCAAGTGGGCGGGGCTAAAAATGCTGGCATTTATGCAGCAAGCGACTGAACACCTTATCTTACCGCCTCTGTGGTCTAGTGGTTGGCCTACCGTGTAAGACGCAGGGGTCCCGGGCTCGATTCCCAGGGGAAGTACAATTTGTACTCGGTGGCAGGGCTTATTTCAAGTCCGCCTGGCTAGCTACCACCATCTTACCTAAGTCTGACTCCATAACAATTAAAAAATTGTTGTGTTCCGTCAGTTAGATAGCCAGTTCCTCAGTGATGAGGATTTCGGGTTTAGTGGGCTTCCATCTTCAGCCTTATCGTCACTGAACATCAGGTGAGATGAAGGCCAAGTTCTACTCCGTTGTGCATAAAAAAGGCTCGAATTTTACAGTTCTTGCAATGGCAAGCAGTGAATAATGATAATTAGTGATTGGAGTAAGTAGCATAAGAATAAATAAAACTTACTAGAACGGACACTCCCGCTCCGAACGGGCTCACGGTCACGATATTAGCGCGTCCGTTAAACAGAATACTCAGTCGGGCTGTCACGGCCGGCGTCGCCGCATGGCGTTTGCCTGTTTTTGCGTTCCGTAATATTTTCTCTGTGCGTAAGATCTTAGAATTAAATTGTATTACAATGGCGCCAAGTTATTGTGCTGTGTTTGGTTGTGCAAACAATTCGAAAACAATGCCACAATGGACAACATTTCATTTTGAGAAAGTACTAAAATTAGAAAACCATTTTGAGATTTCAGTGTTCTAAGCTCATATTTTTCTTTTCAGAATTTTGAGTTCAGTATTTTTTACGTTATTAAAAAAAAACTAAAATCTAGTCCAAATTGGGAATGTCAGGAAGTTTGAGTTGAGTCTATTTGTCTTGTATTTATATTATCTGTGCATTCATTAAAAATAAAATCCATTGTCATAATAAATCATAGTGACAGAATGTCATTCAAGCGTATTTCTGATCAGACTAGTAAAATGTAGAAATTTATCAAATATTCTTGTAAAAAACTTAAAAGAAAGTCATAGCATTGTTTGGAATACTTATGCGTTGCCAGTGAAATTATGTCTTGTGTGATTAAAGGCTATAAATCTTGCACAGGAAGAATTATTATGAAAATAATTAATAAACATTATGATTTCATCGGTAAGTTTATATTGTTTTAGATGTTTTTATGTAGAGTAAATAGCTTGAAACTATTATAGTATACTAATAATTTGTGCAAATAGTCATTTGTGTCCAGTTCTTTGCTGATTTTGCAAATATCACATTTTTTATTACATGTCGTAGAGGTTATATTATTTCGCCTAGTGATGTGCATTTCTATATCGATGTTTATTTTATTGTACTTTCTTACTTTATTTATATTTGATAGGAACAAAAAGTAGAAAACCATCACATGGGTTGGCACATCTTTCTTTTATGTAAATAAATAATAATCACGTAATTTACATTTGAAAACTCAAATCAGTTGTAACATAATGTTTTTTATGTAGGTACTACTACAAGCTCAATTTCTTTGTTTTAGTCGCCACCGTTATCCAACATAACACAAAACTTAACACGTCAGGAGAGCCTGCGAGCTATCGACATGAAGCAACAATTACCTATTTATAGTTTGCAGCGACAACTAGAAAGAGTTAAAAAAGTGAACGCCTTAAAATAATAAACACTAATATTTTTAACGTGTTCTTTTAATTTCCTTGACTAGTTTCCGCTAGGTTATAAACTATGTGTGTGCTTTTTATCCAAAATGAGTTCAGCCTTTTTTCGTGATTGATTAAGAACAAATATTTCGTTTAAATTAGTTTTTGTCGATTTTTTACATTTTATATTGGACTAGCTTCCGCCCGCGACTTCGTCCGCGTGGATATTAGAGAAAATCCTTAGGGAACCTTCAACCAGGATCCGACTAACCGTTTTATACGCGATTAGGCGGGTCCCCACCAAGCGCGCTGCCTCGCGAGGCAAAACATTTGCGACGTGTGACAGGCCTCGCACGAGGCTGCGCGCTTGGTGGGGACCCGCGTAATCGCGTATAAAACGGTTGGTCGGATCCTGGTTGAAGGTTCCCTAAGGATTTTCTCTAATATCCACGCGGACGAAGTCGCGGGCGGAAGCTAGTTTATTACAATAATCAGAATTAGGTCCAGAGATATTAAGAGTATCACGTTCCCGTTTCTTTACTCTTTCCCGTTTCCGTCCCCGCCCCCGTTCCCGTTCCTGTTCCCGTGTCCGTCCCCGTCCCCTTGGGCTGAATCATGTCCACCGTGTTGGACTTCAAAACAAATGTCATTTTCGCATTCCTCATCCCATAAAACCTCAAGAACGACATCCACATCGGCTTTCATGTTTACTTACCCCATTTACCCCCTAACGGATGATTTTCAAAATAAGAAAATATGTGTTTGCCTATTTATTTTTAGACATGCTCCTACGAATTTTTAAGCTGTAAACTATGTAATGTCTATTTTATATTATTTTTCCATATATAATTTGTACCCCATTTTCACCCCTTTAGCGGTTAAATTGGACTTCAAAATTAATGTCATTTTCGCAATCACCATCCCATAAAACCTCAAGAACGACATCCATATCGATTTCTACGTTTACTTAGCCCATTTACCCCCTAAGGGGTTGATTTTCAAAACCACAAAATATATGTTTGCCTATTTATTTTAAGACATGCTCCTACGAAGTTTTAAGTTGTAATGTCTATTTTATATTGTTTTCAATACCAAATTTAAATCCAATTTTCACCCCTTTAGGGGTTAAATCATGTCGACCGTGTTGGACTTCAAAATAAATGTCATTTTCGCAATCTTCATCCCAGAAAACCCCAATAACGACATCCATATCGATTTTTAGGTTTATTTACCCCATTGCACCCCCATTTCATCACCATGGGGGTTGAAATTATACCAATACAATATGCGTTGCGTTAGATTTCCATCCATAAGCCTAAATTACAAATCTAGCGATTTCTACTTCAAAAATGAAGGATTATCTTCTAAACACAACTTCAAGCCCCTTTTCACCCCTTTGGGGGTAGAATTTTGAAAAACGCTGAGACACGTATTTATTTATTTTCAATCATCAGCCTAAACACAAAATTTGAAGATCCTAGCTTCAAAACTGAGGGACTTTCATACAAACTTTCATCCCTTATTTCATCCCCTTAGGGATGGAATTTTCAAAAATCCTTCCTTAGTGGATGCCTACACTGTATAAAGTATCTGTGTGCAAAATTTCAAGTCTCTAGGTTCAGCGGTTTGGGCTGTGCGTTGATATCTCACTCAGTCAGGACTTTGAATTTTATATATATAGATAGTTCTATAAAGTAAAAAGATGTGTAATCAACGAAATAATACTTTCGACCTCCATATAGTTAAATAATAAAAAAAAACTGGGTGTTTGTCACTGTCACGTTTTGTTTGTTGATGAATTGTTACTTGTTTTCATCGTTGTTGAGAAATATTATTTTCATGTTATTCTCTCTAATTTTTTACTAAATATAAAGCGCACATCTAGCAGCTCGTGTTTAATTAAAATATCGTTTGTAAAATGACTAGCAAAGGAAGCGCAAATGTGGAAATTTGTCAATCGAATTATTCGATTTTTTTGCAAAATTTCTGAGATATGTAAAAAAAACATATTTCAGTCCAGGGGTGCGATTGCGTAAGGTAATCGTAATCATTTGACAATTCATTACGTATTCCATTGGCTGCGATTTGTATGGGATGACATATATTATGATACAATATGTCAAATGAATACGATTGACCTTACGCAATCGCCTAGCAGCTTTCCAGCGCTGTTTGTTCTCCTCTACAGGTCGCATTTCTCAACCGATTTTAGTGAAATTTTATGAGCAGGTTCGAAAATTATATAGAATTTTTAATCAGGCCAGTTTTTCGAAATATTGGATATATTTAAAAAAACTGGCCTTAAAAATAAATTTATCCCACATTTGAAAAAAAAATTAAAATTAGAAGTGCTATCTAGCTGCGAATATAAAAAAAGCTGAAAATATTTTATATAAGATGACGACATTTAAACGTCGACTTTCTCAAAATGAAAATGTTGTCTTTTATCGACATCACTTACAGAAATCCCATTCCACATCACTATCGAAATCATGGTGTCATATTGTCACAGATAAGATCAGAATTGATTTTTTTTAGGCAAAAGCTACACATTTCAACTTCCTGACAATGTACTTACGCTCTTTTAAAATGAGTAAGATTTCAAACAGTGATTTAATATACAAAAAAACCCTTAAAAGTTTAAATAAAAAATACGTGTCCCCTTATTTTGTATCTACTTTCATTATACAAAGTGAAAACGACATATTATATTTATGAAAGGTTGTCCATTAAGTTTTTTTAGTTTTCCCAAAGATGATATGAGGTAAGTACCTAATACTATCAAAATATTATTTCGTTTTCGTAGTACCTAATTAATAAAAAGGACCTGACCTGAGTATTTATCAAAAAAGATGTACATTTGTGAAAAAAACATCGTCACACAAGTTCTGTGCCAAAATATAAAATAAAAGAAATAAAAGTATGAAGAAAATATCAACCTACCTTTATTCATAATTGGGTTTGGGTTTGGATTTCGTTACGTGTTGAAACACAACGAAACAGTAAGCAGATCAAAACCTAAAAATGTTTTAGAAGTACATTTTTGTTCAAAATTTAATTTAATCTCCATACTTTATTTATGCAAACTCAGGAGTAGGTAAGTACTTACTTACCCAGAAAAAGTGATTATTTCATTTTTGTATCTACTAACTAGAATAAAATAATGATTTTAAACTAAAGAAAAACTCATATTTTAGCGATATGATCTTTAAACGTAAGCAATATTTAACAGTAAGCAACCCTGGCAAACACGCTTGGATGACAGCGGGGCGTAGCGACGTGAAGGGGGAAGTAGTTATATAAATGGCGGCATTTGGGATTCGCACAAAGGAGAGTCCGTTCTAGTAGTATTGTTTATTCTTAATTTAGTAGATTGATTTGAGGTCAACAAACTGACACATATATATTAATATGGATATGCCCCCGGTATTCCGGAATTTTAAATTATGAAGATTTTTTTCGGTAATTTAAAATTTTATAATGTGTAGAATGAAGAATATATCAAGATTTTTTAATCTTTTCGCCATCTCTTTAACGGTATAAGTGATCGGATTTCTATAGTAAAAAAACTATGGCATGACTTAACTTGAGTAAAAACGTAGCAAACGTACGTAAAGTAGGATTCCATTAATAATAGTTACTGAAGTACGTGCGACGAAAGTAGAAGTTCAATAATCCTTACTTCACAATATTTGATTCAATCTCGTAAGTACCGAAACGAAATTCCGGTTATGATTCCTATGACTACTGTGGTGTCAAGGAAAAAGGAGATGAGTCAAAAAATTGGCACATTATTAATGTTTTGAACAAATATTTTCAAAAAAATATTTTTATTGACTCATCTCCTTGACACTACATACTGTTGTGGTGAAAAGGAAAAAGGAGATTAGTTAATAAATTTTAAAAATGTTTTTTTTCCAATATTTGTTCAAAACATTAATAATGTGCCAATTTATTGACTTATCTCCTTTTTCCTTGATCCCACAGTTAATATGTAAGTATAGTCCGTTCGCTTAAATAGTGTCGGTACACCCGCAAGCACTTGTGTTGAGACAGGAATACTGGTAACAAACACAACCTTTCACTACGGCACTTCTATGTAAACCTAAACTCCAAAAATCCAAATTCACTTGCGGGTGTACGCCGCTCGAGGTATCATTTGTTTATGCGGCGGCATCCTTTGACAAGAAGCGGCACGTGCATAGGCGGCGCGATAAAAGGGCGACACTATCTAAGCGAACGGACTTTACGTAAAATCAACTACTACACCGATCACTGATGATAATGATGATTATAAGTTGTATGTGTTTGTAGCCCGTAGTTGCAGTGCCGCCACCTACCGACGTGGACCACAGAGGCATATTACCGCCTCCGCCGCCACCACCAGTTCTACCGATACTAGGACGTGAGTATCTATACATACATAATAAAACAGTAAATTCTAAATGTTTGTGCGCAAATAACTCAAAAACCGTTAAACGGATTTTTATAGGATTTTGACAGTTTAATAGCTTGGGCAGGCTAGGCCCACTCCGCGCTTTAGGTACGAAGCTACAAGTAGCCAGCGGGTCCGTCCGGACGGACTAATTTCAGAGGCTGCCGCGTGCCGGCTGGGTCGCACGTTAGCAGTTCGATTTCGATAGTCACTTAATAATAATATTATTATAACCAAAATTAAGGCATATGACATCGTAATGGGATGCCTTAATACTAATAAAAAGGATCCGAACCTCACGTGTTTTTCACACTTCCAAAAGTTCCAAACGACATCGAAACGTATTAGTATTTAGTATCCATTTATTCTTAGGTAGGTACTTACTTGTCTTATTTGTTAAACAATATTCACCCAACTATTTACTGAAATAATAATTTATAGATTAGGTAGGTACACTTACCTACTTTCGAAATAAAATTAATTATGAATACAATTTCATTTCGTATGAAGCAAATTGACTCAAAGTCAGCATATCTGATGTGGCGTTGACTGTACTTATCCTAGGTTATTTGAAACATATTTAAGTACCTTCACATTATTTCACAACCTCATAACTTGTAATAAATTAACTACCTGTTATTTAATTATTATATAAAAGAAGAAAGTGAAACCCTGAATTCGTTAGAGGAAATAAGAGCTACGCGATAGAAAGAGAGGCAACTTCTAGGTGAATATAACTGTAGCCAAGGGAGCGGTGTGCAACCTGAATTGCACTTTATTGTGTATGGAATAGAGTCGCTATTTAAATAATTGACTTTGCGGAGTGGATCTTCTGTACTTGTACTATTATGTATTCTGTGGCTTGGGGTCCAACTTAAAATCTAAGCTATAAGCGGGAAACAGCTTGAACTCTCCGTAGTACTAGTTTTCATACACTAAAGAGATAATTTAAACTGGTCGGCAAAAGGGATACAAACCTGGGGATTTAGAGGCTAGTAATGTACATAAAAGATTCATACAAAGACGTAAAATGCTATTTCTACTAACAATTACTTTTAAGTTAAACCTTTAACCGTACATGTTTTCTAATAAATGAAACTTTTTTTTTCAGTAAATGAAGGTCATTTTATTCCTACATGAAATAAATATGTTTTTACTTCACTCTTTGCTTTCGATTCTTTCCAAAAACTATTTACAGTGGCGGTCATATACTTAAAAACATCATCGATTTTCATACAAACGAGGTATCTTTGAAACATTGGTTCTCCGCCAGGGATTGATCTAGCTGTGATCTGATGATGGCCATCCAGGGAGTGAATGGAGGAGATTCAGATCGCCACACATACCAAATTGATCTAATCAGCATTCTAAGACATCTAAGGATATATTCACTTCTCAAGCTTACGCGCTCACTAGACATGAAATAAAACACTTTTTAACGGATACTTGTGTCCACGTGACCACGGCAGATGCAAAGGTGCCGAAACGTCGGGAAAATCAAAAATCAAACCAAATACCAATTAATTACCAAAGTACTTTCAATAAAACCGCGCTAGTATCCGTTGAAAAGTGTTTTATTTCATGATATAAGGATATGTTTAAAGACACCGCGAAATTAGTATAAAATGTATGGAACTCCTGAAACTGATATCTCTGATCCACATATCTCTCAGAATGCTGATCAGATCAGATGGATGTGTATAGCGATCTGAATCTCCTCCATTCACTTCCTGGATGATCATCATTAGATCACAGTTAGGTTAATCCTTGGCAGAGAACCAAGGCTTCAAAGTTACCTCGTTTGTATGAAAATCGACTGGTATCTTCAATTATGTGACCGCCACACTGTATCTAAAATACTAGCATTTATAACAGTACAGCTATTATTCTATCCTTCAGGAACAGTACTGGCCCCCTAGCCAAAGTAACATTTGCAAATCTTCGTTATCGCTTCGCTTTCGAAACATGTATGGATTTGACTTAAGGTTTCGCTAACAATCGAATTTTGAAACGTCAAATCCGTTCGAAGCGAAGCGATAGCGATAATTTGCAAATGTGACATTGGCTTCTGTTTTTTGTACTTTATGATGATTGAGTAGCTAGACCTGAAAGCATTTGATTGAATCAGGCGTCACTTGGCGGAAGTCCCAAACCATTTTGAAAAAAGAAATATATGTAGCTTACTTCCGCAAACAATACATGCGAGATGCACCGTCCGCCCGCCCGCAATAATATGCTTATGCACACCACAAAATATCAGTGCGCAATACCTGCATTTAGCAAGACAGCAACACACCTTGCACGAAGGTGCATAAAGAAGAACCAACACCGAATGAAGTTGGTTTACGCACGATCTGACTCCTGAGGATGCCCCGGGTTGGTTTACGCACGATCTAACTCCTGAGGATGCCCCGGGTTGGGGCGAAACACGTGTAGAGTAGCCTAATTGGTGAAGGTGCAAGGTGTGTTGCTGTCTTGCTAAATGCAGGTATTGTGCACTGATATTTTGTGGTGTGCATGAGCATATTATTGCGGGCGGGCGGGCGGTGCATCTTGCATATATTGTTTGTGGAAGTAAGCTACATATATTTCTTTTTTCAAAAAAAAATACCTGAAAGCGTAAGGGCGTTTGTCCATACATGTTTTTTTTGTTCGTCGCAATTTTTTAATGACCCTTACAAATAAACAAATTTACTTTCGCATTTATATTATTAGTAAGGATAACATTGAGAGTAATTGACCGAGCGAGCGCGAAGACTCCGTTTCAGCTTGGGCAAAATTCTTTCGTATGTCTGTCCATCTGTTCTCCTTTTAGGGGCCATCCATAAATTACGTCTCACGAATTTCATGAATTTTCATATTTTCGTTATTATTTTTTGTATTTTTCGCGATTTCAGAGTTGGTCCTCTAGTAAAAGTTGTTCAGTTTGATGGGTCCTATTACCATATTCTGGTTTAGCCATTAATTCTGTAAATTATAGCAAATAAACAACTTTGACTTTGGCTTTTGACTTTGAAGTATATCTAAAAATGAAATGAGTTCTTCATATCTTCCCTATTCTAATCGAGTATGTACATTTAAGTTTCATTATTTAATAATTGGTCAAGAATAATATAAAGAATCAACGCACGCGTCTTGGTAATTTTGTGAGTTTGCCGATTAATCAAGATTTTTCCCGAAATTTTTAATTAAACAGCACATTCATATTCAGAAACGTGGTCTGATATGATATCCCCATTTAATTTTTAGATATATGTACTTAAAAATTAACGGTGTATTTATATATTTTTGTCGATTCAGTCAGAAAAAAAACATATTTCGGCCATTTTATAAAATCCCTTGTTAACCATAGAGTAAACATTCGCAGACATAGAGGATGTAGACCACAGGTTACTGCCTTCACTACCGCCTGCGCCCGTGCCCGCTCCAGTCACCAGGCATCAAGCTCCCCAACAAGGTATGTCATATTTATAGGACTTTTGTTTAAGGGGCCATAATAAGAAAACATGGTTTGCGCGGGCCATATTTTTATGTAGAAAACGTGAAATTATAGCCACAAAAAAAATCATACGACAAGCTAAAGAGATTATCTAGTAGCTACAAGTATTAAATTGCGTATAAACCTTACAGATGATTGTAAAAACAAATTAGAATATCATCAAAAGCGCTTGTCGCGGGCCATGTTTTTGGCGTAAATAATAGCGGAAATGTACTGAATTATACATCAAAATACACTTTAACGTACTGTGCAGTTGCTAAAATAACTTTTTTTTTCAAGAAAGATATTTGTGCCAAAGATAATGATGAAAAATCAACGAAAACCATCGAAAAAGTGCAGAAGTGAGGTTATTTTCCATACTCTTTACACGTAAATAAAAAGACAGAGACAAATGATTTTGCATAACGGAGCCTTAAACAATCTTCACAAAAGATAAAACAATATTTAGACTATAACTGATTGAATTTAATTTTTACGTAACCAGGGTTAATACAATTTCGTTTTTCCCAAAGGTTGACTGTTAGAGAATGCTACTTGCATTAAGTTCGCCTCTTGTACCGTTCTGTATTGTACAATAAAGATAGTTATATGTAAATAAATAAATTATGTTATTCCTTTAGACAAAATCTAAAGAATAATGTAATAAAAAAAACCGGCCAAGTGCGAGTCGGACTCGTGCACGAAAGGTTCCGTACCAAAAACGGGAAAAAACACGTTTGTTGTATGGGAGCCCCTCTTAAATATTTATTTTAAATTGTTTTTATTATTTGTTGTTATAGCGGCAACAGAAATACATCATCTGTGAAAATTTCAACTTTCTAGCTATTACGGTTCATGAGATACAGCCTGGTGACATACAGACAGACAGGCAGACAGACAGACAGACGGACAGCGGAGTCTTAGTAATAGGGTCCCGTTTTTACCCTTTGGGTACGGAACCCTAAAAAGAAAATAGAAATTATAAACAGTCATGTATTCTCAAAACCGTTACTAACGAATGGTTGTTAGTAAAATATTATTGTAAGTACTTTCTAAAATGTCGATACATCTTATTTAAATAAATGAAAGTCATTATTTTGGCCCAATAATAGGTTAAAAGAGTTATCATTGTGACATAAGTCAGCTTCAGTATTTATTCCAAAAAAAATACGGATACATAGCCTTCTTTAATTGCAAGCCGTGAACATAAGTTTGGCAACGTCTGTTACTGTCAGTTCGTGGTCATGCCGTCGGCCAGTCTCCATACTAAATGTATGGGAATATTTCAATTTCAAGAGGTCGATATTTTTTTTCGCAGTAATCGTGTGAGGTTTAAAATATGAAAATTATTTAGTTCTTTTATTGAAATGATTTGTATATTAAACAATAAGAAAAATATTAATGTTAACCAGGAAAAAATGGCTGTCAAAGATGTCATCTTTTTTGCTGATTTTTTCAGCATAGAGTTGATTAACACGCCCTCTAGCAATAAATGATATATTATTAGAAAGGTCTTTTAAAGACAAATATTTGCTGTTAATATACTTTATATCAATTGTTAAAACTTTTGGAGTTGAAGGTTATTAAAGTTTAATAGTGGTTTATTGTCTATGGGAGTTGATCTACCTCACCTCTAGCAATGAGTGATATATCATTAGAAAGGTTTTCATATGACAAATATTTGCTGCAAACATCTTTCTATTAATTGTTAGTATTTTCGGAGTTTTTGGTCATTAATGTTAAAAAAATGGTCAAGTTCAGAGCGTTATAACTCTCAAAGTACTAATAGTTGACGTTTATTGTTGTACAATAAAGTGTTTCAAATTTAAAGACCTTTCCAATTATCTAAGATTTATTGGTATAGGAGGCTTAGATCAAAATGCTCATTGTACTAAAGGACCCCCGAAAAGTTCAAATAATTTGACTCAAACCTTATGTCCTAATAAATAAATAATAATAATAAATATAAAATCTTTATTGAAATAATCTTACATCACAATTTACAACTAGTTTAAACATAGATCATATAGGAAAAACAAATAATAAATTATTATTAAAATAATATTACACTACGTGCTTGACCACATGCGATGTTGCCGTTCTGCTTAACTTCATGGCTTGGAAATATAGAAGGCTATGACGGATATCATTCAAAATGCTATTCCATAGAAACTTGACAGTAAATGTCAAAATGTATAGTGAAATAATAACTTTCTGTCTCGTTTAGCCGATGACATGGTACAGGAGAAAAATCTAGGTAATAGAATAGAATGATTATTTTAGGATAGAATTTAATAACAGAATAAAATAGAACAATAGAATAGAATAGAATTAATTTATTTTCCAAAATGATAGTACTGTAGAACTAATAGACTTTATATGAATACTCAATTAATTCATTGCACATTTACAAAATGGAATGCGGTCCTACTATAGTACAGAACGATTCAAATTTAATAGCCGTCGTTAAGTTAGTCACTATGCGCGTAGCCCCACCACTCGCCTCCCATACCCACCCACTAACATCTAAAATAGGAATTCTAATTCAAGCCAGTGAATTGACGTTTAGCCCCTTACCGCATGAATTTATCAAAGAGATGGAATAAAAATATATTTTTTGCTAAATAGTGTTTAATTAGGCTTACATAATAAGATCAAATTGAAATTAAAAATTATTAAGTCATATATTAGAAAATATTTTACGACGCCATTTATGGCTTCGTATGCAGTCTAGTCTTTTGGTGTTCATCCATAAATGGCTTCGTATGCATTGAAGACAAATGAAATATACTATGTAGAACTACTTAAAACAATTGCGTTTGTCGTTTTAACATCGATAAATATAACATTTTTAAAATTTACTGAAAGTACGATATTTTGAACAAATACTGGCATCAGTATCTGTCGGGTATTTTTCTTCTAAATGGGAAATTTACTAACATGAGCGTCCCCAATGAAAAATTTGATGACTGGTAGGGGTTTTTCTAGGTTCTTTTTGTTAGGACTGGGGAATTAGGCAAATTGGGTGTACCACTTTAGCTCGATGTTGGTATGCCAAGAAGGCTAAAAAGATGACCACTTTTTTGGATTTGGAGCACTTTGCTTTTTCAGAAACTGCGAGTTTGAAATCGAACAAAGGCATGTATTGGTCTGAATTGATTTGGCGTTAAAGTGACCAAGCATTAGCAATGCACAAGTTTACCATATGGGATAAAAATTAAGCTGCCATCACCGGGAATAATATTAATGATACTTTGAGGCTATATAGAAGCGTGGATGATCAATTTCTGGAATAAGCAAAAGTTACCCTGCATGCATATGAAGCCTCATATGACATCAGTATTTTTTACTGTAAGGCATACGAAGCCAAATATGACAGATTCGAAAAAACTACAAAAAACATACGAAAAAAGCTAGATATTGAAATAAAAAAACTAAATTCATATTATAGAAGTTATAAAGGATACAGCTATATTTTTGATATACATATATTTTACATATCTCTTTGTATTTTATTTTGAATCCGAAAAGATGCACTATTTTTCTGACAACAACCGATCAATACGCGTTGCAAAAATCTTCAAATATTGTCAATAGAAGTTATTGGCTATAGACAAATTATATACGTTCCGTTTCACTATAAAATGCTTCTTCTAATTTAAATATATTTTTAAAGATCTGGTTTTTCATTAGTCTAGGAAAAAATCATAAACTTTAGTGAGCACATATGGCTTGGTATGCGGTAAGGGGTTAGAACTGTCAGATGTGTATGAGATCGCGCTATTGCTCATACATATCTGGCAGTTCCAAATGTCAATTTACTGACTCGAATTAAAAATCCTACTTCAAATTGTGTTCCGAGCATGTTATCGCGCGATGTTCCAAGCCGCCATTAAATTTGAATTGAACTGTACCAACATTAAAATTAGTTGACGATACGCGTGGCGTTAGTGCACTAACAATGACATTTTATCAATCAACTTGCAATAATTTGCTTTCTATGTTTTTTCAGATGATTTTAGAAGTAATGAGGGCTTTTCAAAATGACAAAAAGCTGTAGGCTCGACAGATGGCGTTAAAAAAATAAGGGATTCAAAGTATTTTTTACTACCAATTTTGACTTCCCTCTTAGCATCAACGCCATCTAGTGAGGCAAATAGTTACTTTTCTTTTTTTTAAATGTCAATTTGAAAACCCCTCATTGCATTCGTAATTTAAGTTTTTTGTATTACAAATAACGACTCTGCACCTTTTGAATAAGGATTTTTTTGCTTTGCATCTTACGTAATTTTTTTTGCGATTAATTTCGAGGCGATGTTGTTTTATAAATAGACTTTTTAAATTCGATTTTTACTGTTTTACTTTATTGTCTTCTGTTATCTGTTGTACAGTATATGCGAAGTAGCCGACCAGGGGACGTATTTTTGAATCATTAGAAATGAATCTTAAATTCATGCCCGAAAGCAAAACGTATACGAAATCAACTTCGATTGCTCCCAATTTTACGCATTTTTGAAACAATAGAAATGAGTATTGCCCTAAAACTCGAATGTTATAACATTTTTCATTTCACGCAGAAAAAATAAAAACCGGAAAGCCATAACTCGTTGATTTTAAAAACCGGTATTGATTTACGGGGGAACGGAACGTAAATTAAAAAGTTTTAATGACATTGTCTGTCAGTCATTTGATTTTGATATTTCTCTCTCTCTCACGTCATTTCTACTGGTAGAATATCGAAAACGAGTGGGTCGGACCACTCGTTGCAAAATTCACGAGTATGAAAATTCAAAAATAGCGATTTTAGGGATTCGCGTACGAATCTTGCGATTTCATACACGATTTGGAATTCTAATGATTCAAAAATAGGGCCCCAAGACTGTGTCGCCCCATATATTGTGTTCATTTAAAAGGGTTGAAAATGACTGAACTGACTACACAGTTAATGTGACAAAGTACAGTACTTCAAGATAAAAAATGGGCATCGGAAAACGTCGGAATAAATCGTCTACTTATTACATTACAAAGACAATTAACAAAAAGTAGTTTGGCCCTCAAAGTTTATCTTTATTGCAATGAAATACATAAATGTCAATGTCATTGCCTATTATTTATCTTGACGTAGGTACTGTAGTTCAGTGTTAAATTGCTTTTGAGAAAGACATACCATATTTTCCTTTGATATGAAAAGTGCCTTTATATTTTCAAGCAAAATAGTTTTGATATGGGGAAGGCAAGACTTTTACTTTATCATTTTATAACTTTAATTTAAAATGACCGAATTCTGTGTAATAAGCTGTAAAAATAAAGGCACTTACAAATTTCCAAAAAATCTGGATATTAAGAAAAAAAACTGGCCAAGCGCGAGTCGGACTCGCGCACGAAGGGTTCCGTACCAAAAACGGCAAAAAATACTGTTTTTTTGTATGGGAGCCACCTTAAATATTTATTTTATTCTGTTTTTAGTATTTGTTATTATAGCGGCAACAGAAATACATCATCTGTGAAAATTTCAACTGTCTAGCTATCACGGTTCATGAGATACAGCCTGGTGACAGACAAACAGACAGACAGACGGACAGCGGAGTCTTAGTAATAGGGTCCCGTTTTTACCCTTTGGGTACGGAACCCTAAAAAGATTGAGTAAGAATAAAAATGTTTTGATTTGGCTTTCAATTCCAGCACTTGCAGTGTAGAATAGCACATTTTCTATCCATTTTGGGTGAATGGGTCCTTTTCGTTAAAAAAATACCACAAAATAAATACCTATTTCCTATAGTTTACAAGCAAAACGTCTACCAAATTACACTTGTTATTTAACTTTTTAGTTCGTTTTTGTCAGGGCAGTCGTGTTTTTAATATTTTTTAATTTTATTTATTTTTATTTCAAACATTTTAGTGACAAATTATATAGTTTTAGAAAGTGCTCATCGAGGCCTTTCATTTGATGCCCATATTGTAATAATAGATTTTTTTTATCACATTTGAAAGTGGCGTCGTACAGGGGCCATATTGTTTTTTTTTTCAGTTCAGGGATTTAGGAGTAATGGTGGAATAAAGAAACTCACATACCCACAAACATACATGAACCTTAAACACATATACACTCCTTTTGGGCAGTCGTGTAAAAACTATGGCCGGGTCACACTACTGACAATAATGTGTGCATGTCATGGTCACCCAACTGTTGGGTGATATTTATTTCGTAGCTTCGAGTGTCTAGTTTATCTAGACATATATAAATAATCGAAGCCTTTACTTTCCAGATGTGGACCACAGGAATCTTATATCGTTGACACACCAACCGCCGCCGCGGGCGCCAAATCCAGTCCCTAGACCGGGGAACCCTATTAATCGAGACCAAGTGAGTTTTTAACTTAAAAATACACATTTTCAAATGATTATATTATTTATTTATTATACAGGCTGTTTTAATAATAACTAATAAAAAAATAGCTTTAAGTGACAACCCTAGACGCAGAAGACTATTGTTCGACAATCAATCCCATTACGCTTTTACTTTTTATTTTACTTTTACATTTTTATACATTTTTACATTGTTATCTTACCACATAATATGTAAATGGTAAATAGCATGTTACGATTTGCAAATATTTTAACTAGCTATAAGTCTGCAACCAACATTTCATTATGTTTAATTTTGGGCACTCGTTGTCTAAACCATTAACTCTTTTATTTAATTATTTTTTGTAATGACTGTATGTGCCAAAATAAATAAAAAAAAATTAATGGGCAAAAGCAAAACACGATTTAAGTCTAGGGTTGGCACTATGCAGTTATTTGTTTTAAAAAGTGGCGGTTTTCGGGGTTTTTTTTTAAACATGCGCGGAAATATTGTCATTACTTTTGAATAAAGAACACGCGAGGTATCATATTTACGTAGACTGAAAAACTTAAATCACTTGCCGGCGCGTTCTTTGAATTTGGAACGAAGAGCGCGCCGGCAATGTTGTATGAAACGGTGTGCTGTTTGAATTTAGAACTCTTTCATCAATCGTACACATTGCGTTCTCGTGGCTGTATAGCCACAGATGCGTTTACCTTTCGGCACAAACTGTAAAATAAAATAAAAAATTGGCGGTAAAGCGGAGTTCGTTGTTATTTTGTTAATTAAAATGAGTTCCGAAGATTCTGGAAGTGAAAATGAAATGAACATTGACTGCACTCCACCAGATTTAAGATCGGAAGCTAAATTTGCGATGGAAAACCTGCTTCCAGCGAAATCAAAAGAAAAATATATGAAAGTATATGAAAATTTCATGTTCTGGAAAAACGAGAAAAATGCAAAATTGTTCTCCGAAACAGTGTTTTTGGCGTATTTCTGAATAACATTTTCGTTAAATAATTTTGTCCTAACATGAGCAATATAACTTTTACTATTAATTAAATTTATTATGTAAAAGGCCATTTTTTATTTCCTTGCATTTTTTTTAAGAAAAGCACTATATATGCCTCCGCCGAAATGGCAATTGCCTGTCTCGTATCATTGAAGTCCTCGCCTGCGGCTCGGCCTTCAAACTCATACTCGACCTGCCATTGCCTATTTCGCTGCCTTTGCAATAATGTACTATTCCGCGCTTGTATGGATGTTGTCCTTACTACCATTTCGGCTTAAGGCGCTGTAGGTAGTACTAATAGCGCCGCTAGTACATTTATTTTTATTACTCGTAAACCAAGTCAATATTAAAAAAAGCCGGCCAAGTGCGTGTCGGGCCACGCGCCGTAGGGTTCCGTAGTTACCTTATACCATACTATATTTAATACCACTATCATTTTTCGTCTGTAAAAATAACTTTGTTTTTCACAGTGTTGGTATGAATGACAAAGTTATATTTGCGGTTTTGAAAATATGATATATCTCGAAAACTTATAATATCTCGTTCAAACCAATTTTCATTGAAAGTTTTTATTAAGATCTATAGCATATATTTTTTTTAGATTTTTCACTCTCTTATTTCGAAAGTTAGAGGGGGGGACACACACACATTTTACCACTTTGGCAGTGTTTATCTTTCAAACGGTTGACTTTTAGAAAAAAATGTCTTACGAACCTCAATGTCATTTTTAAAGACCTATCTATAGACACCCCACACGTATTGGTATGAAGGTTTTTTTTTTCAGTTTCAGTTCCATGTATGGGGGCCCCCCTCTTAATCTTTTTTTATTTATTTTTGTATTAAAATCGTTAAGCGGTTAATAGAATACATGTACCTACTAAATTTCAACTTCTACTTTAATACTAATACTTTCGGAATAAAATGGCTCTGACATACGGACGGACAGACAGACAGACAGACATGACGAATCTATAAGGGTTCCGTTTTTTGCCATTTTGGCTACGGAACCCTAAAAAAAGCGTAGGTGACCTCTTAAATTGTCTCTAATATTTTTTGAATAACTCTTCAAAAGTTTTCATTCTTTCTGTAAGTTTTAAAATCGAGCTAAAATGGATTTTAAAACTTACAGAAAGAACGAAAAAAATATTAGAGACAATTTAAGAGGGCATTTTTGTAATAAATAAATGTATTGGCGGCGCTAGTAGTGGGTAGTACGTAGGGAATGCAATCCCGACTCGAGATCGTAAAGTCGAGATCCCTCGGGATTAGAAATGTCAATCCCGCGGGATCCCGAAATTTTCGGGATCTCGTCTAGTTAAAAAAAAAAATCACTTTACTGAATACGATGAAAACTGCTTGTTTGTGAGTGATAGTCGAAGGCAGTGATACATTATCTGGCTCAGGTGTACTTGATGTTCCTCCGACTCCCGCATTAAATTTTGTGTCGATTTTAGGGATTGACATCATATGGACGTGTAAACGTTTTGTAGAACCGGATGAGGTTTTGAGAATAGATTTACATAGTTTGCACTGAGCAGTTAAATTATTAACGGCTCTCTTGAAATATCTCCATACCGGTAAACGACTGCTAAACTCCTCGTACGCTTGTTCTGGATTATTTTTCGGCATTTTAAGGTGCTACTAATCACTTACTACTTATAGGATCCAAAAGTTACATTTATATTTATTTAACTCACATAAACAACAAAAAATGCGTAATTTAAGAAACAACAATTACTACAACTGGACAAGCACAACTAAACATACCTCCCGAGCGGATGTGTGGTGTGTAGCATCGCTGACCATTGCCGCCCAATCCCGTCAATCTCGAACGGGATCTCGTCATATTATGCTTCGGGATTGATCCCGAAAAATTACACGGGATCGGGATTGCATTCCCTAGTAGTACGGCGCCTTAATTTAAATCCAGTGATCACAATTTTTTAAATTTCTAAATATTCTTTCAGGATTACCGAGTCCCTCCAATGGTTCCACCGTCAGATATCGTCGAAAGTGTCGACATGGATTTGTCTGATGACGATGAGCGTAAGTTGAAAATAACAGCTTTTCAGTAGTTTAGTTTTCACTCAAGATTGAGCCTTATCTATTCATTTTTACGTTAGAAATCGGTTCAAGATTTTAAATGTTTCGGGCTGGTAAATACTTCATTGGGTGATTTTAGTATAATATTACTCATAAAAGCTCCTGTTTCATCTAGAAATCAATGAATAAATAAATCTTTTCAGAGGGATACTCGCAGCAAACTCAATCCGATCACCCAAGACGTCAAAGCTTCAACAACAACAAAGTCTTAGTAGGCGGTGACAACGGGAAAACTAACCATAATCTCATACAAATAAACAGTACAGAATACGACAAGAAACCCCTTACAGCCCCCATACTACCACCCCTTACAAACCCATTCGAGAACATGCCAACGGGCTTGAAGAATTTCCAAAACTTTCCAAGACCCGATAACCAAGAGTTCGACCAGGAAGAAAATTCTAACGACAGTGCATACGAAGAAGATCTAAGAAGCAGAGGCATGGACAAAGAAATAAGAAATCCATCTCCACCATTCAATGAATTTCAAGAGGACGATTTTGAAGGCCCGCAAAGGCCTTTCATGAACCAACGGTTCCCAAGAAACTGGGGGCCGAGGACTAACTTTAGGCCCAACTTTGGGCAACAATTCTGGCCCAGGCAAGGCCCGAGGCCACCGAACAGGTTCCCTGGCCCGAGACCGCATTTTTGGTGATATGTGATTAGTGATAGTGTAAAAGAGTTCTTATTTATAGTGACAGATGTCTCTATTTTGACTGTATGCGTTTACGGTAAGAAATTTTTCTCGCTTCTGGTTTGTCTCGTGGTCTATCCTTGGATATTCAAAAACTGGTTTATGGTTGATTCTAAACATTTTTTTTTATCACACGCACATTCTTTAAATACTTACAGTCAGGGATTGAAATACCGTTAAAAAATAACGTTAAAAATACCGTTAAAACATCTATCGGTAAATTTACCAGTAAAAATAACGTTAAAATTAATGTTATTTAATGAAATAACATTAATTTTAAAGTAACGTTATTTATTGACATAACGTTAATGTTAAAAGTAACGGTAAAAAAGTAAGAAATAACGTTACATTTAAAAATAACGTTATCAATCCCTGCTTACAGTACAGTCAGCCACACATCAAACCCATTTTTTTGTCTGTTCAAAATTTTTCGTTCATTACACCAGTATGGTCACCGAAACGCGAATTATGGTATAACTGTCAAATGACAACAGATTTTGACAGTTGAAAGTAAATAAATCACTATATCACGCGATATACAGACAAAAATGGGAAAATCAAACTGAACAAATTACTAAGGGACGAACTCTGAAATCGCGAAAACAAATCAGCTGTTTCATACATTTTGATATTTTAGTTATTAATTTTTGTATGAAACTGCTGGTTTTTTATCGATTTCAGAGTCTCCCTTATTAAAAGTTTTTCAGTCTGATGGTCCGAAGAAATGGTTTTCCCATTTTTGGTTAATTCATTAACACCCTGTATACCGTGTTTGGGTGGTCATGATGGGTAGAAAAAAATAAGCTTTCAACACGCGTGGCCTAATTTACAGATTAAAGATTAAATTTCACAGGTGTTAATATTATTCAAATAAATATCATTTCCCCAATAAGTTTTTAACCAAAATGACACATTTATATAACTTAAATCCTCATTCATAATATGACAAAGATGAATACTAATGTTTTTAACATTTTAACTATCCTGATCATTTACTAGTGTAAATTTATTCTAACGGGTACAAAAATTTACTTAGGCCCTTAAAAAAGTAAAATACGAAAGTACCTATACACAAAAAACTATCCAAAACTTTTAATAGAAAAAGTATTAAAAATAAGGGACTTATCATATTATTGACTTACATTTTGAAGGTTGAAATAATAAGGCTGGCCAAATGCAGACGGAATTCCGTAAATACGTTATTCCGAACGCAGTTAATCCATAACTCATAACGGAATATCGATAATGTATGAATATACCGTACGGGAAAATCCCACATGTGTGTGGTAGGTCTGTAGATTTGTATGGATTATTTGCGTTCGGAATAACAATTTTACATGTACTGTTACTTTGTGTGTACTTCTGTCTTACTATTATCTTGTTTTGAATGAAAATGTACCACAGTCAAACCAACTTATCGTCTTAAGTCTATAAAATAAAGCCTTATACACACTAGGTAACATTTGTTGTGTAATATAACTTCTGCAATATTTTGATCGCTCAAGATTATTGTTTACCTTTAAGGTCTCTACCCACACCGTACCATAAAATGACCATGCTAGGAATGGTTTTGACGCAGATCGTCATTTTCGCAAATGGTCATAGCGAAAAATTTGGTCACTTTCGCAGAACGTCATTTTCGCAACTGGTCACTTTCGCAGAATGTCATTCACATTTTTTTCTCAAACTCAGAAATTTGAGAAAAAAAGAAAAGTTTTGCGAAAGTGACCAGTTGCGAAAATGACATTCTGCGAAAGTGACCAAATTTTTCGCGATGTCCATTTGCGAAAATTACGATCTGCGTCAAAACCCTAGGAGGAATGTGTCAGGCAAAAATACTCTTTGTATTGAAAATTATGACAAATGCATGGCCGGTGACGAAACGGTCTACTAGTGGGAATAGTGTCATACTTTTCAATACAAAGAATATATTTTTTCCTGACGTGTTCCTAGTATGGTCATGGTATGGTACGGTGTAGTGGGTAGAGACCTTTAATATGGCTGAATTTTTCAAGATAATATTCTGATAATTATGTAACATTGTAATGATTTTAAATTTTTGATTGATTTTCAACTTTAAGGCCATCATATGAAACATGTAACAGAATTAATGGCTAAACCAGTATATGGCAGATGGGGACCATCAAACTGAACAACTTTTACTATGGGACCAACTCTGAAATCACGAAAATAAATCAGCTGTTTCATATAAAAAATAATAACGAAAGTATGAAAATGTATGAAACAGCTGTTTTTTATCCGCGATTTCATAGTTGGTCCCATAGTAAAATATGTTCAGTTTGATGGTCCCTATTCACCATATTTTGGTTTAGCCATTAATTCTGTTACAAGTTGTATATTTCAATGTTGATCGTGAAAATGATTAAAAAAACAGTATTATAGCACTGAATTCACATATTTCTATTAGAAATAGTGGATTTGAAGATCATAATTATGTTGTCGAAACTCACACAACAAATGTTGCTTAATGTAATATGAGCCTTAAATTATGTTAAGTGTTGATTTTATGTGTGTATGTAAAAAGATTTATTTGCAATTTTGGATCACATATTGTATGTGATTAGGTAATTCTATTGTACGATTATAATGTGAAAAACATGCCTTTTGTTTTCCCAATACAATGTTTTTCTTCTAGTCTGTAGGATGGATACAACTTGATTAATTTACTAAAAAAAATCGCTTAAAAATGTTTTACGGATGTTTTATATTATTACATGCGATTAATTTAACAATGTACAAGAGAAATGACTAACTTCAGAGCACTTGCAGTACATAACGATGTATTTTATCTGTAAAATTTACTCCGTCATACATTCTCGAGTGAAATTGCCGCGAATCACTGCGTATTGCCAATTTAATCGCATACAAATAAAATAAAAAAATATCAAAAATATTGTACTAAAACTTTTTAGTTGATATTAGGACTACAAAAAGAATTTATATGAAGTGTTTGAAAAGTATTTTTATGTACAAAAAATGAATTCAGCTAAGAGAAAAATAATCAAGTTGTATCAAGGTAAAATACACATAAAATAATTAAAATAGAAACTCGTTATTGTCACGTATAATAAAAGGTTGGCAGTAAGTTTAGGATTTCTTTGCTTATAGTAATAAAGTTTAAAAATAAGTTTGTATGTCATTTTGTCTCGAGTCACGTTAGGTAGGGGATCGTTATATCAGCAAATATTAAAATAGAATATTAAACAATAATTATTATCTAATTATTTTGACGATAACTTAACCCTGAAATATTTTCCAAGTTAAGTTTGTTTTTCTAAGTCGCCATTTTTAATTAGGTAACTTTTTATTTAAAGACCTAAATTTAGGATCATTATTTCTAGTTCGCAAAGACCACTGGAGACCTATTTTTGAAATGCGGTGAGCGCTCTTTACTACAAATTTTCATTCGACACAGCAAAATCCGTATTTTTGAATCGCTCGTAGTCAGTAGTTGTCAGTGTAGTACAGTCACAGAATAACTAATAGTACAAGTACAGTGACACACATCTGATCCGGTGGCCAAAACTGGAACTAAATGATTTACTTATTGTTATCTAGGTTACTAAAAACTGGGTTTTAAGAGCGCCTTTCAAAAATAGGGCCCCAAAGTACCTTAGATATTCTAAATTAAAAAAAAATGCAAAACGTCTACATATAATATTCGAGTAGGCAAAATGTGTTTGAAGCTTCCATGCGATTTTTGTGCCTGGCTGTTTCCACCGCTGATTTTTTTTATTTTTACCTCATCTGCTCTTACGCGAAAGTGCCGCCTTCTTTAAAAGATATATTTTTATTTATTTATTAATTTAATCTTTATTGCTTATATCTAAAAAATACAGCAAATGGCGGACTTAATGCTAAGAAGTCATTCTCTCCCAGTAAACCAGAGAGGATGTGACAGTGAAAAATGTGCAGGCAATAAAGCGGTTATGTAAATATAAGGTACTCGTAAAGTACAGTTGGCAGCACGTCCGTTTCCTACCGGACCTCAAACAATTTTAAGCCTTGACTATTTTTAAAATTGACTAAAGAAGTTTGTAATCATAATAATATGATAACTTTTCGTCCAAGGGTAACTTGAATTGCTGCTGACTGTACGTAATTTATAAAAAATCCGCCTGTAATGCTACAGAAACTAACTCAGTAAAAATAAATGAATTCGCTGTAGTCATGTGTATAGCAAAAGCACAGAATATTTAGTACAAAAGTACTTAATAGTACTAAAAGTGGATACTTATCCATGGATTCGATGTTGAAGTCATATTTTTTATCCACAATGGAATAGTGCTTTCTGATTTTAAGTGACGATAAGGCCGAAGGTGGAAGCGCACTACACCCGAAATCTTCATCACTGAGGAACTGGCTATCTTACCTCTAACTGCTGAACACAACAATTATTAAATTGTTATGGCGTCAGACTTAAGTAGGTGGTAGCTATGTGGGTTTGATGGAACATTACAGCATTGGTTTGGTTCATATCTGAGTGAGACCCCAGGTGGTTGCAGTTGATGAGCGTATCTGTCAGAAAATAGTACATTACATCCGAGAACGGGAAGCTAGCGATTGCATTGTCGAGGATGGTTTGAAGCCCGAGCCGCAGGCGAGGGCTTTAATCATTCGAGGCAATGCAAGTAGCTTCCAGTACAAGGTTTGTATAATACTTTACTCACGAAATGCGAGGAAATACAATTTTCTTTGTAAAAATGTGATATTTAAATTGGTTCGCGTAGCCATGTTTACTGACCGGTCATGCAACCATAAAGTTTCATAAAAAGAATGCTAGCTGATAAGTTCTACCGATTTGAATTTGGAGCACTTACTTCCCGCACTCAGTGCGGGAAGTAAGTATTGAATTTCATTTCCGCACTGAATTTCAAATTTAGAATGTGATGAACCAGACCCCCACGGAAATGTTAAACACCCCGCATTCTTTTTTCAAATGGAATGATAACATTTCAGAGCATAAGTGAGTAAAAAATATTACTGGATCTTGAGTTCCTCAAGGTTCCCACTTAGGACCTACTCTTTTTATTATGTAGACGATATTTACTTCTTCCACAGTTAGACAACTATAATACGCCGATTCTGCATCCATCCATCCTTTGGGCTTTCCGTCAAGGTATAATTTCTGGTTTAGAAAGGTTGCGTGTTCCGGAATACCCTCTCCCTATTACCTACCTACTTTCATTTTAAACAATTATGGCTGCAAATAAAACAAATCATTCATTAATTCATTCATAAAAAAAGTATTTAGTAGAACCAAAGGTTTCTCTAGATTATATCGCTAAAATCCGTCAAAATCTAACTTTTGTCAAAAAATGTAATAGGCCTTTTAACCTTCTGAACAAAATATTGCAGCATCGGGGTTCCTCAAGGTTCCCACTTAGGACCTACTCTTTTTCTTATGTAGACGATATTTACTTCTCCACAGTTAGTCCGACAATACGCCTATTCTGCATCCTCCATCCATCTTTGGACTTTCCTTTAAAGGTATAATTTCTTGTTTAGAAAGGTTGCGTGTTCCGGAATACCAATCTCGCAAATTGTGTACCTACTTAGATCAAATCAAACATGTTTAATACAGATACTGTTGAATTCTTTTATTAGAACAAGAGAGCCGTATAACTCAACTCTACACCTTTCCAATAGTGTCCATTTATGTCTGCTCGCTCGCTCTCCTACCTTTAACAAACTCTGCCTGATCTAATATTTGCCAATCAATGCAGTTTATACTAATGCTTGTTGATATGCAAGAGTAGCTTGCTTGCATGAGCAGGCTAGGCGCACTCCGCGCTTTAGGTACAAAGCTACAAGTAGGTAGCGGGTCCGTCCGGACGGACTAATTTCAGAGGGCTACCGCGTGCCGGCTGGGTCGCACATTAGCAGTTCGATTTCGATAGTATGCCTTAATACGAATAAAAAGGATCCGAACCTCACGTTTTTCACTCTTCCAAAAGTTCCAAACGACATCAAAACGTAAGAAGTAGGCATGAGTCGTACTTGCAAAATCCAGTACCAGGGCTACCCGGTACGCAAGGTTTTAAAAACCAGGGCGAAAAACCAGGGTGCAAATACTTGCAAGTATTTTTTTACCATCATGAAAAAATAGACCTTATGTGTAGCCTATAAGGAACATAATCGCGTGCAAGCCTGACCGAGCCAGCCCGGCACGGCCTAGCTAATCTGAGTAAAATACTTTCAAAGTATTTTGTTGATAATTGACCACTAAAGCCTTACAAATAAAGATCAAAATCGATTCGCAAAAAAAATACTTTGAAGGTTTGCAAGTTTTGTTCTCTTCAAGGGTTTAAAATACGAAAAGAGTGTGTCCAAGTAAATAACCCTTAAAGGTCTTGCAAGTATTTCAGGGCTCGAGTAAAATACTTGCAAAGTATTTTGTTGAAGATTACTCACTTATGTCATACAAATAAGGATCAAAATGGTTTTGGCAAAAAAAATACTTTGAAGGTTTTGGAAAGAGATCGTACACATTTTTCAATAAAAAAACCAGATGATTGGTTTCAAATCGAAGCTATTTTTTCTTTGATTAGAGGATTAGAATAAAGTATTTTTTAATAATAGCGGTTAAAGTATGAAATTGCCGTTTTGTATGGAGAATTAAAAAATATATATTTTCCATACTAACATTATCTTAATTTATTTAACAACCATGAACGCCAATGTTTTAAAACTTTTATACCCAAATGTTTAAGAAAAAAGAAGAATTTCATGGTTTTATTATTATTATTTTAGTTGTTATTTAATGTAAGTTTTTCTAGAGTAGACTTTTTCTACCTGAAATGATTTGTTAAACTTTCATTTATCTTCTATAATTAGTATCCCCTAGAAAAACAACGTATAACGTTTAAGTATTTATGTTTTTATTTTGGCAAGAGACCATTCGATGCGATGCATCTATAGTATGACACAAAAAATGTAATAATGTGTATCATTTAGTTGTTCCGTTAGGAACTTCGAATGAAATGTCAATCCTACTAATATTATAAATGTGAAAGTTTGTGGGTTTGGATGTTTAGATGTTTGGATGTTTGTTCCTCAATCACGCAAAAACTACTGAACGGATTTGGTTGAAATTTGGCACACAGATAGTAGATAGCCTGGATTAAAACATAGAATACTTTTTATCCCGATATTTCCACGGGAACGGGAACCACGCGGGTGAAACCGCGGGCAGCCGCTAGTATCATCATAAAATAGAAAATGTCATTGGCCACAACTAGTTGATCGGCGGGCTGATTATCTAAATTAAAACCACCTAGCGACTGGTTGCAGTCCACAGATGATCGTGATCCATTACTACTTCTTTTTGGGTTAAAAAAAAACATACCAAAGAAAAGTGGCAATATATGTCAAATGCAACCGGTCGCTAAATAGTTTCCTTTTAGATAATCAGGGTGGCGTTTAGTTGATCGGAATGGATTGGGTTTCATTTTTCTTTTCATTATTTCGTTTTTGACTCTGGGGGTTGAAGTGGAATATAAATTTTAAAATTATTCTTGAACCCTCTGGTAGGGGGTTCAAGTGTAATAGTGAGTTTTCATGGACACCCCAGGGGGTTCAAATGTGGGTATCAAGTGGAAAGAAGGTAATGAATTTATCATAAATATTTAAAAATATATTTGTTAATACACAAATACTTAAAATTATAATATACTTCTCTTTCTCTAGTTAATTACTTATTACACTCAAAGACGTCAATCAAAGAAAGCTCATAATAACTCTCAGTGGCGAGGGGTGAAATTATGGCGAAGGTAAGCCACTCTACAAAAATTATGAAAAATGTTATGATCTGCATAGTGGATAGTGGATCATTGGGGTGGCATTTCCAAAGGTAAGCCGATGGGAATCGGCTCGTATGGACCCTTTGCCACTTAACTCTTTAAGGAATTAAGTTATTGTCAATCAAGTCGTTTATTGCGGCTATCTATGCCGCCAATTCAGACAAAACTGAATAAAAATCATTTATTTTAAGCTAGTAGAGTAGGTAGGTTCCCATTATCAGTCTAAAACAGTCAAAAACAGTAAACAATAGTGCAGGACGCGGGTGGCAGACGGCCCAGCAACCAGTAGTATAATGAACACAATAAAACAAAACAATAGGTAAAGAATTTGCCGGAAATCTTTATTGATAATAAAAGTTGGGACTTTTGTACAACATCGCATCTGACCCCACCCGCCTCTCCGAGCCAGCCGAACTCAGCCAAGCTAACCCAAGACCAGAAGTAAAAAACTTTAAAGTATTTTGTTGAAAATTAGTCCCTAAACTCATATAAATATGGATCAAAGTAGTTTGGTCAAAAAAAATACTTTGAAGGTTTGAAAGTTTTTATTCACTTTAGACGATTATGTTACTTATGCCTGAGGAGGTAAATATTAATTTCCCACTCATATTTTGAAGGGCTCAAATACCATATAGTTTTTTGGATTTGCAAGTGCGGTGAGTGTGTCCAAGTAAAATACCTTGAAAGTCTTGCAAGTATTTTGTTGAAGATTAGTCACATACTTCATATAAATATGGTTTAAAATGGTTTTGGCAAAAAAAATACTTTGAAGGTTTGAAAGTATTTATTCACTTTAGGCGATTGTGCCACTTATTCCTAACGCGGTAAATATGGATTTCCCACTCATATTTTGAAGGGCTCTGGTACTATATGGGTTTTTGCCTTAGCAAGTGCGGGGGTGTGTTCAAGTAAAATACTTTGAACGTCTTGCAAGTATTTGGGGCAGGCACCTGGTTTTCATACTTGGAAGCAAATACCTGGTCGTAAAACCTGGTCGCGTAAATACGCACCATCCCTAGTAAGAAGTGCTTGTCTACTAGGTACCTAGTTAGTAACTAGTATCCGTTTATTCTTATTGCTAAACAATCTTCGCCCAACTATTTACAGAAATAATAATTTATTGATTAGGTAGGTACTTAGTTTCCTACCTACTTTCGAAATAAAATTAATTATAATTACAATTTTATTTCGTAATAAAGCCAATTGCTTTAAAGCCAGCATGTATAGTCTGATGTGGCGTTGACTGTACCTAGCCTATGTTTTTTTTAAACGTATTTAACTACACATTATTTCACAAACACATAACTTGTAATAAAATTAACTACCAGTTATTTAATTATTATTTAAAAGAAGAAACCCTGAAGTCGTTAGAAGAGATAAGAGCTACGCGATAGAAAGAGAGGCAACTTTTAGGTGAATATAACTGTAGGCAAGAGAGCGGCGTGCAACCTGAATTGCACTTTATTGGGTATGGAATAGAATCGTTATTTATTTAAATGACTTTGCGGAGTGGATCTTCTGTACTTGTACTATTATGTATTCTGTGGCATGAGTTAGGTATGCTTATTGAGATACTCAAATCTGACCGGTATCCTGTACCGGTGGGCGTAACGCTATCCCGATGGGTATGCGGATAACGCGCTGTTCAAACAATAACGGAACTTTACCGCTACGGGAGGCGGTTACCGTACTGGCGCGCGACGCGAGCTCTGCGGGCGGGCGGCGCGGGGCGCGGTGCGTCCGCGGGGGGAGAACTAGATCTTGGTAAACATGTGCATGTAAATGGTAAACCGCCTCTGTGGTCTAGTGGTTCGTCCATCCGTGTAAGACGCAGGGGTCCCGGGTTCGATTCCCAGGGGGAGTACAATTTATACTCGGTCTGGTTGGTGGTTAGGGCTTATTTCAAGTCCGCCTAGCTAGCTACTACCATCTTACCTAAGTCTGACGGTGTGCCGGCAGTTAGAGGTAAGATAGCCAGTTCAGTGGTGAGGATTCCGGGTGTAGTCCGCTTACTTCGGCCTTATCGTCACTTAACATCAGGTGAGATGAAAGCCAAGCACTCCCGTTGTGGATAAAAAATGGTGCCTATGCTAGACTATTCCATCGCCACGCAATATTCGTCAATTTGGGGTTGGTTTTCAGGGTCTATTTATTAATAGCATGCCATATTCGTGATTTTATTGGCATTTATTAAGTATCTACCATACCAAACACTGTATGAATTTTTAATGGGATGTATTTAATAGCACTTTAAATTTGATGAAAACAGCTATAAAATTGTATATCAGCACTTTAAAATAATAATAGACCTATAATTTAATATTATCACTACAAAAATAATGGTTTGCACTTCAAAATAATAATAGATCTATAATTTAATATTATCACTACAAAAATAATGGTTGCACTTAACTGTGTCGCAACCATTGGTCCCAACTCAGACTGACCACCATCTGACCACTGTTAAAATGAGATGGAAATATGAAAACAACTTGTGGCCTAATGCATAATTATACGCCATCAGGTCGGTTCTGGCGTTGCCTCCTCCTGGGCTCCTCTCTCGCTGCGCCCGCTCGTTATCGCACCTGTTTACCAGTGCTAAAGTTATAAAATTAATTTGTAAGGTGCAAAGTATTGATTTTAAAGCTAATCAATTAAATTGTATAGTGAAAAGTATTAATTTTAAAGCTTAGCATATTTATAGTGGAAACCATTATTTTTATAGTTCATTCAATAAATTTTGAAGCTAAACATTTTAAAGTGTGTAACATATTTTTAAAGTGCATTTATATATTCCCCATTTTTAATTCTTCTAATAAAAAAAAATCAACCACAAAAAGGAGTGCCTCGTAAGCGTAACTAACTTTCCATCAAAAATGCATTCGTTTCTCTTTTTGTTATAGTTTCATATCGACGGGAAACGATTTGAAACTTTTTCCTACTGAACGTTCAAAAAACCATTTTAATTGGGGTGGTTTAAAAGTGCTTAAAGCCGAGTTAAATCCGTTGATTGGAATAGTTTTCGGCAGTTACGTTTACATTGATACCGCATTGCTGACGAGCTGATTCTTTTTGCGAATTTTCAGCAAAAAAATAAATTCGAATTCATTCCCGAAACGAAATTCACGTTAAGTAGGTATTTGCAAAACTACTCTTTATAAGTAGTTCAAGATAGATACCTACGTAGGTATCATAGGATGTTATTATTATTAGTATTATATTATAATTAAACTATGCTCATCTTTTTTTTCTTACCTTAAATAAAAACAATAAAGCCATTTACAGCTGTGCTAAACGATAAAAATAAATTGCAAACGAAACTGCTTCGAGCTAGACTTAGTATACTTAGGCGTTGCTAAAGCTTGACGATTCAAGTTATTAAAAAATCTGGTGTGGGCATCTTTTGGAAACAACTAACAGTCGGTAAGCCCGCGACAGTATTGCCTACATCATATGACATCACGATGTAATGCACAAGGTCGGAAAAGTTGTGCTGAGCGAGGATCGGAAGATTATCGCAATTAAAATTGGCCGGAAGCTTGAAAGAATCCTTCACTTCCGGTAAAAAAATTAATGTTATATAGACGTCATGTGACATCAGTACAAGACCCTGGCATCATTTAGCTCTTCAATCGCAGAGAGAATTAACATGTGTCAGTTCTGAAATGGCCGGAAGTACTTGACAGTAAATATACTTAACCTTAAAATATAATTTTGACCGGAAGTGAACGATTTTCTCAAGCTTCCGGCCAATTTTATTTGCGATAATCTTCTGATCCTCGCTCAGCACAACTTTTCCGACCGTGTGCCATGCATTTCATCGTGATGACATATGACGTAGGCAATACTGTCGCGGGCTTACGGACTATAATACTTATCCATACAAAAATATTATACCCCAAAGCCTGACCATGACCGATGACCACTAATTCAACATATTATCTAGGGGGTAGGTATTACAACCTCTCATAACTTGTCAGGGGCCCTATACCGGGCACCGGCTAACTTACATGGCTATCGTAATCGCTTTCATTTGGCAGATAGGTGTGATACATTGCTACTTTTCTTTGGCAAGCTTTTATTAATGCCAAATAGAAGTGGCAATGTGTCACATCCATCTGTCAAATGAAAGCGATTACGATAGCCATGTAAGTTAGCCGGTACGGCCCTGTATAGCAACAAAAGAGACGCATTGATGGACATACAGAAAACTGACAATAGTTGAGGTTGTAATACCCCCCAGTGGTCATCCTTTGGATACGCATCACTTCTAATGAAAAGGGTTAACAGAAATCAGAATATAGCTTAGTATCTATTCAAAACCAATGAGAAAGTGGAACTTTTTACAGAATATGTTTTCCCATTAAGAACTTGACCATTCTGGTCAGCTTAAAGAAATTTGTAATTTTGGTGGTCCAAAACATAACCCAAGACTAAAAAAACACATTATGTTGTGTAGAAAATAGCATAAATTTGAATATTGTTATAGGTACATGTCTAAAAACGTAGCTCTTATTAACTTTAACTTTGATAGGTAGAAAACCATAAACTTAAATATAATTCAAGATGCATTACAATTTCCAAAGTAATACGTCAAGTCTTAGTAAAAATCTTGACCACTCACGCGGTGCCATCGTTGCAGCAAGAGAACGTCACATTTTTCCACCAATAGGAAACAAATTTGTTTTAATAGGTTTGACCTTGACAGATATACCTAATGCTGTCACTATTGGGCAACCAAAAATTACCATCTTTGCCTGCTTTGCCGTTTTGGTCAGCTTTGGGTGACTGGTCTGCTATTGGTTCCGTCACCCTAGGTAGATTTAGATTTTTCACACATGTTTTCAATACTGACCTAGTCAAGTACTAGGTTACCGAATTTTATTGTAATAAACGTCGACCATAGCGAGTTTCTATTTTTTTTTACCATAATCCTTCGACTACAACAACAATCCAAGAATGTTATGATCGGATTTTTGGATCGGTGCCGCCGCACCGATTTGGAAAAGTTAAGACGATGGGAATCGGCTTGTATGGACCCTTCAACTGGTACCTACTTAGGCAAGTATAAACCTACCAGACCTACCTATTTTTCGCAACTCGCAATAGGTAAGCTTAGAGTACATACCTACTTACATACAGTACAGACGAAATACAAAATTGTTGGTAGGTAAGCTGTAGTCAAGTAGAGCTCGTGAAATCTTAAAACAAACTTCGTGCAGAGTTTGTTTAAAGATTTTAATTGTTTTACTTGCTTGAAACAAAACAACAAGATTTAAATTTCTGCAATGAAAGTTCAAGATTCTCCCGAAGAAACTTTCGTAACAATATATCGTAGTGACTTTACAGGATTTAATTTATAAAGCTATTACAACGTGTAACAAAAAGGGGGTATCAACCCGAAAGGAGGTCAATGTACTCGTAAATCTGAATACCTTCCAAAAGAAAAAAAAAATTGAAAAAAAGTTTTGGAGTCTCCATAGAAAATTTGAATTTCCTTCCATCCTTTCGGGTTGATACTATCCGCGTCAATTGGTAATGCGCCTGGCGGCCATGATTTTAACCTCAAAAACGAAAAACAATTGTAATTTTTAACTTTTAAATTTTTGCATTCACAATGCTATTTTTATATTAAGATGAATAAATAATGAAAAATATTAGAAAAAAAAAATCGGCTCACCCGTAGTAACTTAGACGGGATTCGAACCCGCACCCTTAGGATTCCGGCCCAATGCACTACCAATTATGCTACCAAGCCACTAATGGATTTGGCGAAATTTTCTAATACTTTTTACGTTTCCGCTGAATTACAATTGTAATTTTCTCATATAGGTACTTCTTATTGAAAATAAGAATTCAATAATTAATAAATTATATTACCTATTAGAATTTTACTGTTTTTTGTCATTTTTAGTTGCGGATGACGATGAAAAAGAAGGATTCTATAGAAGAATGTATAATGCTATCCCTTTTCATTAACTTTAGGGTACTTTGTGTCCAGTACTCGGCCGTCTAAAAGTGCTTGTATAAGAAGTTGATTCTTCCATTTTGTATGGAAACGGGTGGCCGGTTCTACTGGGTGCTTGCCTAGTTTACCGGCCTCCTAGTATACACTAGGAGGCCGGTATACTGGCTATCCTGCAAAATACTACCAGTAAACCGGGCAGATTTAAAGTTTATCTACTAGTAAAATCAATTGTTTGTCTCTTGGTAATTAGGAAATGTATGGTAGCGAATTACTCAAACGAACGCTACTGCACTGAGCGGTGCGGTTTTTTAACAGGCTCATACCTAATAGCTAGACTTGTTTATTTCTACACTACACTTTAATACTAATCTTTATATGATTATAATTAGATAAAAAAAATACACAAATTATTATTATACTTATATTATTATTTTATTTTACGAAAATACATAAATACAATTCAGAAAATCATGTTACAGGCTCTTAGGGGTGCTGGCTTCCATACAAGCCGAAAATTCCTAACAAAAACTTACTAATACTATTATAGGTACTAATTAATGAATCGCAATTAATTACAACAACACAAAAAAAATACAGATTATACGTATTTCCGTTCATTATGATAATATTTATTTTTATTGTTTTTAGAGAGTTACTTGACATATAGAAACTATTTTATTAATTATAATTATTATTAAATAATAATTATAATTAATAAAATAGTTTGTTCTTGATTTAAAGCTAAGTGAATTCTGGCGCTTCGCTTCGGGCCCAGCTTGCGTTGGCCCTAAGGCTGATTCAAAAATAAATATAAAGGTTCCTATTAATAGCAAATGTTAAATAAAAGTACAATTAATGTTTTTTTTTACTCAACAAAATAGTTCACATCACAAGCAAAGCCATAGGACAATACTTGTTAAGTATATTATCTGAAATTCAATTTCATATAATAATCAAAGAAATATGGCCCTTATTCAATTGCAATTAGAGTCATAGGCCGAAAAGCCATAGGACAATACTTCTTCCATATAGAGCCATCTGGGCGTAAGTCTGGATAAGGCCAAAATAGGTTTTTTGATCCATTAATCTACGTTTTTTTTAGCTACAAGTGCATCTTACCCGTTTTTTTGTACGATCTATAGTTATAAAATTACATCAGTCTATAAGGGCTTATGTATATGCTGTAGTGCGAGCTAGGTGAGCTTAACTACACATCAGTCGTTTTGGCATTTGGACACTATACTACCTAATTCAGTCAACTAGACTTATGTCATATGACGCCTAAATGACGCTGGACCCACATGTAATTCTGTGTAGACATATTTCGTCATACGCCTTTATCGCTCGCACGTAATGAAGAGAAAAAGAGATGGGAATACTTTACACGCTGGATGAGTAACAAGGACAGAGTCATTGTTTTGTTATTTTTTGCCATTTGTTGACAAGATCGCAGCATGGGCGTTTTTTACCGGTTATAAGAGATGTTATTTAGTGAAAATTGTAGGGTTTTTTACAAAATAAACGGGAAACACAGACTCAAGCAAGGAGTTCCACTTTCTAGCGGTACGGATGATAAAATTTTAATCAAAACGCTTAGTGCGAGTCTTTGGAATATCCACCAAAAACGTGATTCGTACGTCTTCTGGTTGTCCGATGGAAGAAGGGAGATGGCAGAGTTTGGTTGTGCCATTCCGATGAAAAACCGATAAACTTGCAACCTTACGTCTATGCTCGAGGATTTTGAGCTTATTACAGAAAATATTGTCATTGCCGATGAGCTTCTTGGCCCTCTGCTTAATGGATTCAAGCGTCTGGAGCTGGCATTTGACGGAGCCATCCAAAAGATGAGAGCAGTAAGTACCCCGCTATCGAACTTGCGCTTGGTATAGATTGAGCAGCTGTTCCGGCGTGAAGTACTTTTTTACCTATGCCAGAATGTCAAAATTTTTAGACAACTGTGCTTTATTCTCAATGAATGAGCCAATATTGAGTGTTGGAGTCAATGACATTACGAAAAGCTCTAGTTGATTTGTAATCAGCACGGATACACCTCGGAAAATAGGAGCCAAGTCGAAATCACTAATTTTAGCAAAAAACAGAGTACATACACACCTGGGTTGTTGATGGATTGAACCTGACCAGTGACCAGATTAGCATCGCCCCACTCGGAGACTACCTGCAATGACAGGTTCATGCGTCTGACCATCGCCTTCCTAAGACACTAGACCTTCTACATCGGCTTGAGCATAGCTCTCTACAACGGTGCTATCTCATCTGCGTACCCCAAAATACCGGGTATTAGCAGGAACAGCGTTGCAGAGAGTAGAGTACAGATCCCTGAGGGACTCCGCCATTGATAGCCAACTAATCGGACGAGCATCCATCAATGACAACTCGAATCGACCAATCTCTCAGGAAGTCCTCCTCTCACAAACCGGTGGGAAGTCCGTATGATGAAAGCTCGTCAGTAAGGTTATAATGCTACACCCTGTCAAAAGCTTTCGGGATGTCAAAAGAAACGGCGAGCGCCTCTCCATACCTACCTTTCGATGGATTTGATGGATGGCGTCTGCTAGAAGATCTCCAGTTTTGGCGAAACGCGTATTGTCGGTCACTGAGTAGGTCGTTTGCTTTTAGATACAACATGAGCCTATGGTTCAGTACACGTTCCATTATCTTACGAAACCCAAAATGGTCATGTAATTAGAAGGGTCGGCGCGACTACCCTTTTTAGGCACAGGTTGCACGTTAGCCAACTTCCATGGCTTTGGAGTTGTCCTTTTGCCATAGACCAGTGGTTCCCCATTAGTTCTTATTGTACCCTCCCCCTCGTTCCCACAAAAATGATATATACAAAATAAAAAACCTTGCTAATACAATTCTTAGTTTAATAAGAGATTGCTCCGCGTACCCCTTTGATGCAACCTCGTGTACCTTTAATTGGGAAACAAATATTGCCATAGACAATCTGGTACAGGCGTGTTAATACCGGAGCTAGCTCAGGGGCGCAAGTCCTAATAACTATGGCTGGTATATTATCCAGAACACTGGCTTTATTCATGGATCAAGCAATGCTTTTTTTGTACTTTTGATGCGTATTTAAAATCATTAAAATCCCACAACTTGGTAAGCCCGACGGTACAGCATTAGCAGGATCTTAACGCGAACACTTGGCAAATCAATCGGCAAATAAATCTGCCTTTTCCTTGACGGTATGCGCCAAAGATCCGTCTGGTTTCAGTACAGGAGGCATTAAGGGACAGCAGAAGTTGACCTCGACAGATTTTGCCAGATTTTTTTAAGAAACAAGTTTTCCCTATGCAGAGCTTGGCGGCTTTGTTAAAGGCTTTCTTCTTTTCACGTATATTTCTAGCTTTACAGGGTCGAGCATCAACCCATGCAAGATATGCCCCATGTTTCGACGCTACTACATCTCTATATTTGGCATAATACCAAGGGTGAACTTTGTTAGATAGAGGCATGTTAGAGAAGGGTATAAAAATACTCCATACCCTGACGAAGCAGAACGGTCACAGCATCCGTGCAAGCTGAGGGATCGCTGGAAGAAAAACATACCTGCCGCCATGGATAAGTCACAAGAAGACATCGTATTTCTTCCCAATCTTCCGACTTGTAACGTCCCGTATCCATCGGGAGCCTTTTGAGCTTGGGTCGGGCGAAGAATACACCGACACTGACTCCATCACATAATGGTCAGAGCTACCAAAGGTGAAACCGACACCGAGTAATGGTCCGGGTCTGATGTCAGCAGAAGGTCCAAGAAATTTGGTGTGTGCCCGTCAATGTCTGGTATTCTAGTGGCTTCTTAGACCAGCTGGGTGATGTCTGGCGTCAAGGCTAGCTTACGTATTTCATGACCAGCGTGGTCGTTTCATTAATAAGTGAAAACAGCCAGTCCTCGTAATGGGCATTCAAATCTCCCGGAACCACTAGTTGAGCGGATGGATATCGCTGTAGGGCAACATCTGCCTTCTCAATAAGTAAGTTGGTTAGCCTTGTAGTCTTTAGCGTCTCCCATGTGCCAGCTATAGACAAAAGCATAGAGAATTTTCTGTAAGCCAGTGTTCACTAGAACCCTGATAATGGAAAGGGTGGTGTCTTCAAGATCAACGGAAATGCTGATGATAAATGTCATGTGCGTGCAAACATGCTCACATCACAATTCAGTAATTAGTTTCGACTTTTATTAAATTTGGAAAGCTTGCTAGTTAAAAAGTACTAAATCACTCTTTCAAACTCACTTCTGTTCAGTGACATTTAGGCATAGCTATGGTACACATAATAGGTATAGTTGGAACAGCTAAGGCAAATAGGCTTATTTTGAGTATACGCCAATGATTTTTAAACGACTGTCTAAAAAATGAGAACCAAAGAGACTGATCTTATAATTACGTCCAGCTATAGAAGTCAGTTTTATCAGAGAATTTTCGGAGCATATAGATGTATTCTGATATAAGATAATATAACTGTGGTTTTCTAAAGGCATAAAGGCGTATAAAATAATTAAGCCGCTGTAACTTCAGAAATTTTCGAACCACAATGGCGTATATTTGTTTTGTGTCCTTATGAGTCTTAATTTTGGATGCGATAAAGGCGTAAAACCTGACTTTACCTAAAAACACTATGTTTTCTGCTAAAAACTAGCATTAAATCGATACATAGGAGCATTCGTGTGTGCGTAGATATATGCATTATATTAAACAAGAGCTTTTTTAAAAAAATACAAAGTACTCGTCATGTGATATTAAAACAAAACTTTCTTTTGGCTCCCCTGAAAAGTTACAAAAATAGAGTTACGCCCAGATGGCTCTATATAGAAGACTTGTTAAGTATATTATCTGAAATTCAATTTCATATAATAATCAAAGAAATATGGCCCTTATTCAATTGCAATTAGAGTCATAGGCCGCTTACTGGGCTAGCTTAGCTTTTACTCAGTATCCGGCCGTCATGTTCTTTGAAAGGCGGCCGGTATACTGGGCACAGGGAGGCCGGAAATAGGAACAGGGGGGCCGGACACTGGGAAAATCAGACTTTTTTGGAAAATAATTTCTAATGACAAAACTGAGTAATGTATAATTTCGAAAAAAATAGAGGTAATTCTCAAGGATATATCCAACCACATAAAAAATATTTGGGGTCATTACCATTTGTTGAATTAAAGTTACAAGTGTTCAAAGTCAACAAATGCCTTAAGTGGCCGGAAACTAGGCAAGGCACTTTACCCTACGCCTTCGTGTCTTAACTATTGAACCGATCATCATGATTTTGCATAGGTACACGTTGTCTAGCTAGAGACTAGGGTACAGAGAAGGACATATGGTACTTTTTCATCCCAAAAAAGGGATAGAGATATTTTTTGTTTACGCAGACGAAGTCGCGGGCGGCCTCTAGTCACTTATAAAGATTTAACAATGTGATTACTATATTATAACATCCCCACACCGAATTCAAGCTGGGTAGGTACCTACACAAGTCTAAACCGATCACCTATTTACACCAGATTTACAGAGTCAGTCAGTCAAATTCTCGCGCCAACTCCTGTAACTCCGATATGGCTTGTTAGCAAGTTTGGCAATTGAATAGCTGGCACTAGCAGTACTGGCATTGGCAAGTTGCCGTTGAGAAAATACGGGGTTTCCGTGCGTTGTTGACTGAGGTGCGAGTTCCGTTTAATAGGGAAACTTTGTCTCGTCTCCTACACGTTGTAAACGGGAGATTGGTTTCAATAATTCTGTGATTGCCAACCTTGGATTTAAGATTTGTTAGTCTTAATAAATAGGAATAATGTAGGTACCTACTAACGGAAGTTAATCAATCTAAGTTATAAATAATTTGTTAGGTTTTGCCATTTATAACACTAGTTTTTGGCGTTTTCGCTATTTTTAACGATAACGTTAACGCTATTTTCCGAATATGAGTTATTTATTCTACTGGCAATAATTTATTGTTGGCAATACTAGAGCTATATAAGCAGAGAGTTACGGTAGAATCGGATTCATTCTGTTCCAACCGTCGACGCAGCAATTTGAAAAGTGAAACTACTGTGTACAGTGTCCAAGTTCTGTGAAAGTAAAGGATGTTAAAGGTATTTATGTGTTCTTATTTTATTATAAGTGTTCTTTAGAAGGATAACCCAACAATTCAGAAGTGGTAACCAATATTGAACGCAGTAAAAACAAAATTGTCATTGCATGTGGCCAAGGCTCTTCGGCCGTGCTTTAACATACTTTACACTCATCTCATGGCACGTGGCCGAGGCAACTCTTCGGTCGTGCTATCATACTGCACATTCATTGCACGTGGTCGAGGCAACACTTCGGTCGTGCTTACACACTTTACACTCATTGCACGTGGCCGGGGCTACTCTCCGGTCGTGCTTACATACTTCACATTCACCGCACGTGGCCGAGGCAACCCTTCGGCCGTGCAACATTTTTTCACTCGCAAACAATACTCTGATTGATCTACACCAGCCCCTAGCGCTGCTCGCTAATGCTTGGTCAGGGCCACTCTCTGATAGCATTGGTGGGTAGGGTAATGAAAGCGCTGCTCGCTAATCCTTGGTCGGGGCTACTCCCCGATAGAATTGGCGGGTAGTGCGATAAATGATTTGATCCTACTCACTTCACACTCATTGCACTTGGTCGAGGCTACACTTCGACAGTGCATACTTCACACTCTGTTCTACACCACCCTCAAACGCTGCTCGTTAATGCTTGGTCAGGGCCACTCCCTGTTAGCATTGGTGGGTAGGGTAATGAAAGCGCTGCTCGCTAATCCTTGGTCGGGGCTACTCCCCGACAGAATTGGCGGGTAGGGTAATAAAGGCACTGCGCTGGTACTTGGTCGGGGCCACTCCTCGATAGAATTGGCGTGTAGTGCGATAAATGATTTGATCCTGCTGTATTTAATCGTGAAAATCGTGAATTACTATCACTCATGTTGCATGATAAAAAAAAAAATGGGTTTCCTTTGTTCTAATTTTGTAGTATCCAGTTTCCATTGGAAAACTGTTAATTTATTATCAGTCAATATGAAATTTTCTCCATAATTGAAGTTAAAGTTCAAAGTCATTCCCAACTATTCCAGTAAATTTAGTGTTTGAGATAAAACAAAGCTAAATTGATACGTAGGTACTCATGGCTTTATTTATTCTAAAATTTGCATTATTTTCTGTTTAATACTCATTGGAACGAGACTAACTACCCACAAGCTGCGGCAGCGTGTCGAAACGAAGTCGAGGATGAAGAAGATGAAGGTGAAGAAACGAGATCGAGGATGGAATGCTGAGGTATCCTCTTCAAATCGTTTAAAGGTCAGAAGTAACATTGCATCTTACTATTTTATGAGTTACGAGATTGAAAGTAACCCTACTTTTTACAAATGTTTAATAATTTTGATAATTCATTAAAAGGGAATGGTTCAGTTTATACGGGGGCTTTGCGTGAACATTTAATATAATTAAGGTAATAAAGTTGCCCCAAAACAAAAAACAAAAAATACTACTCTTAGAATAGAATAGAATTTATTTGCATTTGATTAGGGTACACTGGAGGTCTTATAGTACTTATTTAAAGATCTGCCTATTCAACCATTAACATGCAAATATTATCTTAAAATTAACAAGTATACTACATTCTTTCTTTAACATTTAACATTGCGGATATCGCGACTTATTAGTAATAGAAGTTAATTTGAATTTTTTCTCTTTTCCCTAAATAAATAAATTATTTGCACTCTCAACTTGCTTAATAATTACCTACTGTTTACACTTTTGAGGTGTTACATACTCTTTGGCAAACGGTGGACACGTACTGCTGGTATTGTGCCATGTTTTGAATAATATGTGCTAAGACAACTTTTACTTTCCGGTGAAGAGACCATTGACATATTTTAATCTTAAATTTAATTGTACTTTTCTGTAAAAACACATTTTACAGAACTTTTCGTCAAAAGCCTTAATCGAACCATTCTCTTTCCTAAAATGCTTCATTGTTACTGAATTTGAATTTCTCTCTAAACTGAGAGTATAATTATTTTATTAAAATGGTGACATAGTTTGATTTACGCTTTATGCTAAGCCAGGGCAACTCTGATAACTCTTGACGAATATTTTAATTTTGCCACATAAATGCCTATAAAAGTACGTACATATATGAATATTTATTTATTATGCCGTGTTTTACGTAAGCTAACATAGATGTGTATACAGGGAGATGCTGGGGTTGGTTACTTGCGCGTAGCGCTTGATCAGGGTGACTTTCTGGTAGCGTGGTGCGCAAGTTACTGAATGAGTCTCTTGGGCGCAGCCACGACCGTGGCCAGGGCTTACTCCTTACCCTTGGTAGCATTCGACACGCTAATTCGTGCCAAATGATGATAACGCTAGATCAAAGTTTCTTTGAAGCATTATGTTTTGAGTTTCTATTCTCCTCTCCATCACTGTAATAAGTCCAAGGTTAAGGTCCTAACGCTATTTGGTACCTATTCTGTACAATGGTATTTATTTTATTTTATTTTATTTGGGAAATTAACAGACAAACAACTAAGTATGGTTTCAATCATGTTAACTCATAGGTACAGGGTACGGTTAAGTGTCTAACGTTGAAACGGTCGGACACAGTGAAACATTGCCATATTTTTGAATCGCGATGCTGTCTGATAGTGTACAGATTATTTTTTCAGTTGTATTTGATTTCTCAGTTAAATACTATAAATAAATCCCTTTTTCTACGTATGACATTGCATTGTATTGTACATATATGATGGATTCATGAGGACTAGATCACCTATTAAATTATTCGATTTTGAACGATATGTTTGAGGTGTCCTCGGAGTCACCCCGGTGTCCAACAATGACAGCTCAAGGGTGGACACAATGAAACGCTGTTTAGTTTAGTTTTATATTTAACTTTGTTTAGTGTAACCATGTCATGTGGTTTATCAAGTGGTTTATTCATTAGTTATGATTTCACACAAATTTAGTGAATATTTATACCTAAACATTAAAAAAAAAAAACGGTACATAATCATTTTCTATTAATAAAATGTTATTAAGGTGGCGCTGGTTTTATGAGTAAATATTGATTGTAATTCATTATAACCTATTTATAGGTATAACTATGATTTAAAAAAAAATCCTCAATCGTTAAGTAACAAAATAATCGTACCTAAGACAAATCAAAAGTCTGAATAAAGTGTAATACTCTGGACAGAACCTTTATTGATTACAATTTAACGGTTTTTATCATTTACATGTTCCAATAACCACACTAAATACACTTAAGACAATATTAATAACAGTGTTTCATTGTTGGACACAGAGTGTTACATTGTGTACACCTAGGTGAACACAATGCAACTATTTTTTTTTTAAAAGGTCTTCTTATTGGTTATGTACATATATATTTATTAGTTAAACTATAAATGCTATATTATACCTAATTAAGTAGACTCCTTTCATGTTAATGAAATCCTTGTCTTCAAAAATGAGAGAAATATGAGACTCAGAATTTTTGGTGTTTCATAGTTGCTCACTGCACCCTAACTAATTTGAAGTAATCAATGGTAGATAATACACCATGTTTGTGTCACATTATGTGACATGTGACTAGGTATAAATTAGTATTTTATATAAAATAATTTACATCTTTGATACGTTGAACATTTTTGACGAGCATATAAGTTGATCATGATCAGTGATTGATAACAAATCACAAGTTTAATATTGGGAGGACGGGATTTCCTATAGGCGCTGTGCTGGCTGCCAGGATTTGCCGCCGTATCTACTGCTTTATGCACTAGCTGTTAGGTTAGGTTAAAAGAACTTTATTCTCATAAATACATCAACATTGTCACTTACATGAGAACATTATAATTAAAAGTAAAAACGTGCGTGGTCGCAAAAGCAAGGCGGATTAGGTAGGTACATTAATTATTGTCCGCTGGTATGCATACAAATACAGGGCCTACCAAATTATCCATATAAGAATAAGAAAAGAATAATAAGAAATATTTATTCTGCAAGTAACATGGTACCTACACATACATAAAGATCTTAAAATAAGTAATATCCGCTACACGACACCAGTTTCAGGCAAGCAGAATGAAGGGAGATTTAAGCACATGTCATTCATATTAAAATTAATCATTTCGGAAGTCTAATTCTAAGTTGCAAAGTTATTAAGTACCTACATAATGACAAGAGATTTTAATGTCATAATATAAAATAATAAAAATAACAAATAGTCAATAATTAACATGTCAAATTATTATGCATTTTTACATTCAAAATATTCCCTCATTGAATAGAAACACTTTTTAACCTTTTTATAGCTTTTGGTATTATGATTATATACTAATGATGACATCGTTTTGCGACTTAACTGGGTTCTACGTGAGTACATACTAATAGACAGTCCAAACAAATGAGGATGTTTATAAAAAAAAAAACTGCCTTCCTCCCAGATATACGGACAAGTCGGCGGTAATATGCTAAGGCTGAGTTGCACCACCTAACTATAACGATAACAAGCTTGTTAAAGTACCTACCGGTTAAGCACAAGTTAGCCAAAAAAAGGTTGCCAGCCAGCATGATGTCCTTTGATATGTTTGACGTCACAATAGGTACCATTATCATTTGACGATAACCGTAACTTTGACAGCGTTTTGGTGCAACTCACACTAAGCTTTTTAAAATAATGGTCTGCAACTATCAAGTGGTCTTGCTTGATCTTATATTTCACATTATTGACATTAGTATTTCATGTTCGAGAATTAATGTTTCACACTATTGTAATTATACTTATACAGTCAGTTATATGATTTAATCTTATATGATTTTATATTAAGTACTTAGTCATTCGGTGGCTCATTATACAACATTACACATACACATAAAGATGTTTAGTAAGTGGTAACAAATCAAGTTCCTTGAATAACTGATCAGAGTCGCGGGTAAATTTACCTGTTATTGTTAACATAATTAGGCCTACGGAGGAAGGTATCTTTCGGGTATTGACAGAAACTAGGCATTGCCAAGACCATGGCTTGGTTTCATAGTTGAATTAAATTAAAAGTTGAAGTAACTAAGTGTTAACTGGATCTTGACACTGAATATAAATAAATGTATGTCCACAGTTCTGTTTACTTTAGCATTGGGGAAAGTTTGGTTCACTATAGGGTTATGATAGTAGGATTTACACATATAAGGTTTCATTTGATAATGTATTGAAAGTTACGATTTGAAATGTTCCAAGGTATTTTTATTTCATAGTCTTAAGATAATACTTGAAAGGGGTTGCTGTCGCTTTTGTGTTTAATTTCAGAAGACTTGTGTGCTTCTGGATGGCGCTGACCGATGGCTTCTGGAAGGCACTGACCGATGGCTTTTGGGTGGCGCTGAGTGCTGACGGATGGCTTCTGGATGGGGCACTGACCGATGGCTTTTGGATAGTGCTGACTGAAGTTTCTGGATGGTGCCGATGGATGGCGCCACTGATGGCTCCTCGATGTCACTGATGGATGGTTTTTGGATATAGGTTATAGCGATGGCCTTTTGCTTTAGTCCTCCCGTGATCACGGCCCCCGAAAGGGTGTCGAGGCGTTGGGAAATCAGTGAGTTAAAACATCCATTGTATCGATAATTGTGTTTTTGCAAATGGTTCCTATTTAATGATTGATATTAATTATTACAAGAGTATTAGGTTTAGGAAATCTTTAAGTGCAAATAAGCCCTAACTAATGTTTCTATGTTTATGGTATTTATGATGCTGATGATGTTTGAATATGCAAATAGAAGTGATTAGCTTATATGGAATGAGTGTGAATGAGATTTCAGACTGATACACCCTCATGACAAGTATGGAGGTGATATGAGTTGATCTCATTCATAAATAGATTATAGCTTATGTACTTTCATGAGATAAAAATCTTGGAGGTACATCAGTGAATGAGATTTTAGACTGATACACCTTCATGACAAGTATGGAGGTGATATGAGTTGATCTCATTCATAAATAGATTATAGCTTATGTACTTTCATGAGATAGAAATCTTGGAGATACATCAGTGAATGAGATTTTAGACTGATACACCTTCATGACAAGTATGGAGGTGATATGAGTTGATCTCATTCATAAATAGATTATAGCTTATGTACTTTCATGAGATAGAAATCTTGGAGGTACATCAGTGAATGAGATTTCAGACTGATACACCCTCATGAGAAGTATGGAGGTGATATGAGTTGATCTCATTTATAAATAGATTTTAGCTTATGTACTTTTATGAGATAGAAATCTTAGAGGTACATCAGTGAATGAGATTTCAGACTGATACACCCTCATGAGAAGTATGGAGGTGATATGAGTTGATCTCATTTATAAATAGATTTTAGCTTATGTACTTTTATGAGATAGAAATCTTAGAGGTACATCAGTGAATGAGATTTCAGACTGATACACCCTCATGAGAAGTATGGAGGTGATATGAGTTGATCTCATTTATAAATAGATTTTAGCTTATGTACTTTTATGAGATAGAAATCTTAGAGGTACATCAGTGAATGAGATTTCAGACTGATACACCCTCATAAGAAGTTTGGAGGTGATATGAGTTGATCTCATTCATAAATAGATTACAGCTTATGTATCACGAGAAAAGGAATCTTTGTGGTAGGTACATGATGAGATTTTAGATTGATATATCCTTATACCATCGAGATAAAATATAGGTCGATCTGCATTCATAAATAAATAATTAATTTGATTTAATTAAATTGCTCATAACAGTATATCTTAACAATGTAACTTTTAATTTGATATTGTTACCTTTAGAATATATTTCATAATTTTAGGATAAAATTGCAATAAAACTGTCATGTCTAAATATGTATTTGCCTCTGCCTCTGTGGCTACTTCTAAACTAAGATTGTAAATAATTGTAATTTTGAGGCAATAAACCATTTCTATTCTATTCTATTTGGAGGTTGTCTCGAGGTTGGAACAAGTCGGCCGATTGTTAGGTACGACATCCTGGTCGCGTGCAATGGAGAGGTCGCGTGCATGGGGACATGCACGAGGTCAGGATGGTCGATTGTTAGGTTTTGCCATTTATAACACTAGTTTTTGGCGTTTTCGCTATTTTTAACGATAACGTTAACGCTATTTTCCGAATATGAGTTATTTATTCTACTGGCAATAATTTATTGTTGGCAATACTAGAGCTATATAAGCAGAGAGTTACGGTAGAATCGGATTCATTCTGTTCCAACCGTCGACGCAGCAATTTGAAAAGTGAAACTACTGTGTACAGTGTCCAAGTTCTGTGAAAGTAAAGGATGTTAAAGGTATTTATGTGTTCTTATTTTATTATAAGTGTTCTTTAGAAGGATAACCCTACAAATTAGTAACCTAAGTTCGGTAAGGATTTGAAACATATGAAGCAACTTACAGAAATAAAAAGTTTGTAAAGCAATATTTTTTAAATTCATTATTGTAAAGTTAGGGCTTGTAGAGTTAGTGCGTGTAGGTAGAGTAAGAAGATTTTTTTTGCACTACTCCCCAGACATGAGGTCCAAGCCTTTGTTTATGTGTTTACTCATTCATTCTAGTTCTATCAATTATGCTTCTCGTACTCGTACTTTTACTTATGCTTCATTCTTTATCGAAAGAAAACAAACTATCATACTTACTTCCACATTCTTTCTTTAGAGATGCCCGCCTACTCTAAATGATGCTATGGTATCTTTGTTTCTTTTTTTATACTATACAGGGTTAATAACTTTTTACACTTTTTTATCTTTTCTTTTTTACAGTACCTACCTATCTAAATTCTTTCTTACATTTTACTGTTCTTAGTTTCTAGTACCTACCTAGTATAAGAGTAGGGCTCTACATGAGGTCTGACAGCTTTTTGACAGTGCCAGCGTACGTCTTGGCTACATTTTACCTACATGAAAATGATTTGGTGGGATTAGATTTCACCAAAAAAAGATTTGATCAAAAGATTACCTAACCAAAGCAAGCTTATTTATTTGTTGCCCCACTGTGGTCTCTTCAAATTACCTACGCGCCAAAACGAACGCAAATCAACCATCAACAGTCAAATTACTTTTTATTCTAACGTAACGTAACGCAATGGAAAAAAACCTACCTTGGAGTTTTTATGTCTTTACCCGGGGCCGTTCGGACGCCGCAAAAGATGTTTATTTGCTAACATCCTCACCCTTTTCCTTCTCCCTTGTCGCGAAAACACATTAACCGGTATATTTAAGTGTTTTTCAGGCCCACTAATTACTTACTTAAGCTTAACGGCCCTTCAGATTAACGGATATAAATTGTAGTCCCCGTTGGAGCCTATTTTTTATCTGTGCGATTATTTTCTCGCTTTCTTTCGAGCCATTTTTCGTTGGAGTTAACGCCTCGTTTGATAATGGAGATCGTAATTTTTGGGTGTAGGACCTTAGGTAAGAATTTATTCTGTGCAGTAAGTATTAAAAGATGTTGTTGTAATGTAAGTAGGTAGGTACCTATTACAACTCCTTATGCTAGAAACACACTATTCGAGTCGCGACAGATCGGTGGTAGGGGTTGTGTCACAATCGCAGTCGAGCGGTCCGCGACACAAACAGATGCCTACCTACACAACACAACACAATGGTATGTTTCTAGTCATACTAAATGAATGAAACCGATACGCTTCTGTCGCGACATGACACAACACAACACAATAGTATATTTCCGCCTTTAATTAGTATAGTATGTAGGTACTATCGACAACACTTCCGCTTTACCAATCCTAAGGTTAATAAAATTTGCTTGCATGCCGCGTCCTGACTTACATACGTTTAGCAGGGGCGGGGCGATAAGCGCGCACATCGATATTTGTGTTTCACAAAGTGGTAAAGCATGAGTTTCCGATCGTACCTACGCCACAGAATACTTATATAATAGTACTAACCCTACCCCTATCTCATCCTAACAGAATCTCGTCATATCAACCAAGAACAATTTGGAGCGAACAAAACTCGCTGCAGGATAATAGGTAGGTACAATGCATATGCTTATAATGGACGCAAAAAACAAAAAAAAAACAATGACTTTCACGCAACTGAAAACTTGCTTTGATGATGCTTCGTGTAGCGGTGTAGGGCGCTGGGCGAAACCACAATGAAACAATTCGTGTAAGTAGAAGTAATTTTGGCGATAAGTGCGAGGTTTGTTGCTGTAGTACAGCGATTCTTAACCTCGTACAGTTGCAAAACTTCGGAAAGATTCCGAATTATTACCGAATACTTCTCGGAAAGTTTCTTTCAATCAGAATTTTTCAAAATAAAGATAAAATTATATTTTTTATTATGATAAAATTGATCTGAGCCCATAGGCTTCAATTCAATTTTAGTCTTAGAACATAGGTCAATCTTGCTAGAAAATATATTCGCCCGACCGAGACGACGACGACAGACGAACGGTACGAACAAACAACTCGTGCGCGGTGCGTAGCGCCATCTAGTGGCGGGTGGCGGCGGCGCGGCGCGGGCGTAGCACGGCGGCGCGGCATCGGGGAGTGGCGGGTGGCGGGCGGCGCACGTGCCGGACTACAGCTGGGCCACAAAAAAAAAGTTGGAAATCTGACTTTTTGATTATGCCATGATGAAGTCGTTAATTTGTCGGAATTTGTCGCCAAAAACTAGAATTTGTCGGTCTTGCGTTTAGGAGATACGTGTGGCTCAGCTGTAGAGACGTCTCTACAGCTGGGCCACACAGATCTCGGAAACGGAAGGTCGTAGCGAAAATCTGATTACTCGTATTTGTAGCCGGTAATTTGTCGGATTTTGTCGCCAAAAACCAGAGTTTGTCGGTCTTGCGTTTAAGAGATACGTGTGGCTCAGCTGTAGAGACGTCTCTACAGCTGGGCCACACAGATCTCGAAAACGGAAGGTCGTAGCGAAAATCTGATTACTCGTATGTGTAGCCGGTAGTTTGTCGGATTTTGTCACCAAGAACCAGATTTTGTCGATCTTCCGTTTAGGAGATATGTGAGGATACGCTGTGGAGACTTTTCTACCTGGATCTTGAGAAAGGAAGGTCATAGCGAAAATCTGATAACTCGAGTGTGTAGCCGTTAGTTTGTCAGAATTTGTCACCAAGAATCAGATTTTATCGATTTTGCGTTTAGGAGATATGTGAGGATACGCTTACGACCTTTCGTTCTCGAGATCCAGGTAAAAAAGTCTCCACAGCGCATCCTCACATATCTCCTAAACGCAAGATCGACAAAATCTGATTCTTGGTGACAAATTCCGACAAACTAACGGCTACACACTCGAGTTATCAGATTTTCGCTATGACCTTCCTTTCTCAAGATCCAGGTAGAAAAGTCTCCACAGCGTATCCTCACATATCTCCTAAACGCAAGATCGACAAAATCTGGTTCTTGTTGACAAAATCCGACAAACTACCGGCTACACATACGAGTAATCAGATTTTCGCTACGACCTTCCGTTTTCGAGATCTGTGTGGCCCAGCTGTAGAGACGTCTCTACAGCTGAGCCACACGTATCTCCTAAACGCAAGACCGACAAACTCTGGTTTTTGGCGACAAAATCCGACAAATTACCGGCTACAAATACGAGTGATCAGATTTTCGCTACGACCTTCCGTTTTCGAGATCTGTGTGGCCCAGCTGTAGAGACGTCTCTACAGCTGAGCCACACGTATCTCCTAAACGCAAGACCGACAAATTCTGGTTTTTGGCGATAAATTCCGACAAATTATCGACTTCATCATGGCATAGTCAAAAAGTCAGATTTCCAACTTTTTTTTTTGTGGCCCAGCTGTAGTCCGGCACGTGGGCGGCGCGGCTCCCCCTGGGGAAGTATTCGCCCGCACACCGCACCCCGCAGAGAAGTTTTCAGAATATTACGGAATAATTCGCGCTCGGAGGGAATATTTCGTTCGATCTGGTTTATTATAAAAATAACCTTATTAAGTATGTGCTCAGTGAATCTTTGATGATGATCGTAAATTGTTTTTTATTAAGGGTCAGTAAAGTTAAAAAATTTGATTTATTACACCTATGTAGAGCAAAATTATAACCATTTATTTTTTATTTTTCGAGGTTTATCATATGGTTTAGTTAGCTATTGTCGTGTTCTACAGCTTTTTTGATTGCCACAGATAATAGTAGTGGTAGGTACCTAGGTCGGTACTCTTCGTGCGCGAGTCCGACTCGTACTTAGCCGGTTTTTAATATTATCATAGATTAAGAAAATACTTAGCTACTTATGTTTACATCCGTTATACTTAGTTTAGTAGGTACTTCTTAGGTACCTACCTACTTAAGTACCCAGAAGAGCTAGATAGTACATACGATATTCTATTTATCCATACCTACTTTTACTATGATCAGAGAATGATTGAGTTTTTTCTTGCTAGGTAGTCTAGGTAGGTACCTAGGTATTTAAAAATGTGTCAACTACTTTCTGCTGCTTTTTAGGGTTCCGTACCCAAAGGGTAAAAACGGGACCCTATTACTAAGACTCCGCTGTCCGTCTGTCTGTCTGTCTGTTTGTCACCAGGCTGTATCTCATGAACCGTGATATCTAGACAGTTGAAATTTTCACAGATGATGTATTTCTGTTGCCGCTATAACGACAAATACTAAAAACAGAATAAAATAAATATATAAGGGGGGCTCCCATACAACAAACGTGATTTTTTTGCTCAATATTAATAACGACAACAGGTAGACAGTTGAAATTTTCACAGATGATGTATTTCTGTTGCGACTATAACAACATATACTAAAAACAGAATAAAATAAATATTTAAGGGAGGCTCCCATACAACAAACAAGTGTTTTTTTTGCCGTTTTTTGGTACGGAACCCTTCGTGCGTGAGTCCGACTCGCACTTGGCCGTTTTCTTTTACCGATCTTGCTGTTTTTTTATCGTTACTCCTGTATTTCGAGAATCTAAATATTCCGAATGTTTCGGAATAATTCAGAATATTTCGGAAGTATTCCAAGGGAATTATTCGGAATGTTTCCCGCCAGCAACTGTCGCGACCCAAATTCGGGTCGCGAGAGGTATTGGGTTGGGTCGCGGGCCCCCAAACGACTTTAAAAAGTGATAAAATGTTACGTTTTAAATTGCGAATATTTTTATTTTTTATTCGATCGATGTCATAATACAAAGTGATCTCAAATTTATTGTTACTCCCATTCTAAACTGACCAAAAATCGCATTTTTTTTTGTTATAGACAGGAAAGTACAAGATTAGTGGATAAAACTGATTAAAAATCGCGCTGCGCGGCCGTTTTTTTTTTACGATAGACAGTCATATTAATATTGCGCGGCTGTTTTCTTTCTAAAGACAAGCATTAGATTTACATTTTTATTTTATCATTGACAACAACCCCAAAATTCCGACTTTACATTTTCAAATTATTCCCACACATATACACAAACGAACAGTTTCCATAGCAAAAAAAATCTGTCGACGCAGACAGGTCGCGGGCGGCTACTAGTCAAAAATAAATAACATTTCATTTTAGTACCTGTCACTGGAAAATAAAATAAAATTAGGGTCGTGGACTTCAAATATTTTTTTACTTTGGGTCGCCAGCCAAAAAGGTTAAGAACCACTGCTGTAGTGTGTCTTCCCGGATATTTTGTAATATTTGACGCTTGGGCATGTTATTTGCAGGCAGGCTGGGCTTTGCATAGATATCTTGCAAGTTTTAGCATGTAGGTACTTTATGTGTGGAAGTACCTAGGTAGATTGTTTAATATTGTTCTTTTTTTGCATTTGGTTAGTCAATTGTTGAAAATAAAACGCAAAGTTAATCTGTGCGCTGTCTCTGGCAACACTGCTAGTCTGTGGCCACTCTTCGTTGAAAAATTGTCCGTACTATATCTACTCGTGCCTACATTATTTTGGTACCTATTTAATATAACATATTTGTGTTAATTTTCTCTTTTATTTTTATCAGGTTATGGGCCGCCCCATGCCTGTCGCGAATAATAATTCTTGAAAGTAAAACGAAGTCAAAATTTAGCAAAAGTAAAAAATTTTCCGTTTCGCGAGCGTCTTTTGTTTTTTCAGCCATTTTAGGTGAAAAAAATTTCTTCAGAAGTCGAAAATAATGGCTTCAAAACCAATGATGTCGATTGAAAAGCTCACTGGAAGAGAGAATTGGGCCAGCTGGAGCTTTGCAGTCACGGCTTATCTTCAACATGAGGAATTATATGACTGCATATTGTCGACACCCACTAACGAGGCCGCGCAGAAACTGGATGTAAAAGCTAAATCGAAACTGATTTTACTGGTAGACCCGATACTATATGTGCATATTCAAGATGCTCAGTTTGCTAAAAATGTGTGGGATAATTTAGCAAAAGCATTTGAAGACTCTGGTCTTACTAGAAAAGTGGGATTATTAAAAGAATTGATTAACACAAACCTTGAAAATAGTGCTTCAGTTGAAGATTACGTAAACAAAATAATGTCCGCGGCACACAAATTACGAAACATTAAGTTCAACGTTGATGACGAGTGGCTGGGCACCTTAATGCTGGCAGGGTTACCCGAGGTGTACAAACCGATGATTATGGGATTAGAAAGCTCAGGTATGAAGATTAGTGCAGACTTAATCAAAAATAAATTGATTCAGGAAGTTCAAGTGTCTGACACTACCGCACTTTATACAAATGCTAAAAATAATCATACAAATAACCAGCAAATTCTTCTTGAATGTTAGTTTTAAATTTATTGTTCCTTTTTTCTGTTTATACCCTTTTGCTACAAGTCGTGCTTTATATCTTGCTATATGACCATTCTCATCACGCTTTGTTTTAAACACCCATTTACATGGTATACCTTTTACGTTTTTCGGTAGGTCAACCAGTGTCCATGTGTTGTTTCGGACTAAAGAGCTGTACTCTTCTTCCATTGCACCTTTCCATTTATCTGCATTTTCACTATTAAGCGCTTCTGTTAAGTCTTGTGGATCTTTGTCTAAGAGACCCATAGCGGTTTCACCGTTCATACACATAAATGAAGTTTCAGTTCCTGTGTTGTCGGAATCAAGAGACGTTTCAACATTGTATATTTCTTCACGACGCCTACTTCGTAAATCTTTATCAAACTCTTGATCACTTTCATTAAAGGATGTCATCTCAGGTACGTAAGTTTCATCATTTGGATCAGAGTATACGGATGGCGACGACATTGAAGTCTCTACCGATGGGGTGGACCCTTCAGTCTGTCCTACAGACGTCTCCGCTTCATTTACATCTTGTCGAGTTAAATCTAAGTATGATTCTTCTCGATCTTTAATACTTTTATCTTCTTTATTTTGACATTTATTATTTTTGTTAATATACATTTTGTTTCTTTCAGGAGCTGACTCACTTCGGATAATATTATTATTTAAAGTGTTCTCAAGGAACACCACATCTCTACTAATAACAACATTTTTGGTTTTCGGATCTATAAACCGGTAACCTTTTACACAGTCACTGTATCCAACAAAAATCAACTCACGTGACTTAGCATCTAGCTTTCGGCGGCGTTCTTTCGGTATGTGCACCATTGCTCGGCACCCAAATATCTTGATGTAGCTTATATCCGGTTTTCTGCCCGTCCATACCTCTTCTGGAGTAATATAAGAGAGGGCTTTTGTAGGAGAGCGGTTAATGATATGAGCAGCTGTGACAACTGCTTCGCCCCAGTAACAATTCTGTAATTGGGCATTTAAAAGCATACATTTAGATCGTTCAATAATGGTTCTATTCATACGTTCACTCAAACCATTTTGTTCTGGTGTATATGGGTTAGTAGTTTGGTGCAATATGCCGAACTTTTTTAAATAGTTGTCAAAATTGTTATTAATGTACTCCTTGCCATTATCAGTTCTTAACTTTTTTATTTTTCTATTTAACTAATTTTCAACTCTGTTTTTAAATTCAATAAATTTATCAAGAACTTCTCCTTTTGTTTTAATTGGATATACAAATAACTTACGTGAAAAATCGTCTATAAATGTGACAAAATACTTGGCTCCTCCAATTGTTGCAGTTTGCATTGGACCACAAAGATCTGAATGTATGACTTCAAGTAATTCAGTCGCTCGGGAGCCTTCACTAGGAAAAGATAGTCTTGTCTGTTTTCCTAGAAGAGTACAGCTCTTTAGTCCGAAACAACACATGGACACTGGTTGACCTACCGAAAAACGTAAAAGGTATACCATGTAAATGGGTGTTTAAAACAAAGCGTGATGAGAATGGTCATATAGCAAGATATAAAGCACGACTTGTAGCAAAAGGGTATAAACAGAAAAAAGGAACAATAAAGGACATCAGGCAGAGTCCCATAGAAAAAAACCAAAGAATGTATAACATTTCTGTATTTTCCAAAATGTACGCATGTATTTAGTAATTCATAGAAAATATTCAGATTTTTACGAAGATTTATGTTTTAAGAGTTATTTATGTTTGAAAGTATTTTTTTTTGGTAACCCCGACACATAGCAACACCACCACGACAACACGTTTCGTTAGCTGCGTTATGCTAGGGCCACACTACCGTGATATGCCAACAAATATGACCATTGATGAACCTTATGCGTATAGGAATAAGGAAAATTATGGCCATAATTATTGCCATATCACGGTAGTGTGCACGTAACATTAGTGATACAGATTAGCACCACAATGTACGAGTCGGAACCAGATCAAACGGATAATCTGTGAACAAAACACTTTTGACAGTTGACAGACAGCCGGCAGACATTTTCTCTTGTGCCACAGAACAAATATACTCAGGGGAGACTTGTGCAATCGCTGACAAAGATGTCCGTTTCATTGATATGCTTTTTTTTTCAATAATTAATTAAAGCTAAATGAAGGAGTTAAAAAATAATGTTGCAGCTGTTTTATGATTCTAGTAACATAAAGTGTTTATAGATAACAGAATTATGTTTATACACTTTTGGGTCTCATGTGCCTGATGTCCTTTAAAACTAACATTCAAGAAGGATGATGCTACTAGAATTGTCGGATACTCTGACGTCGACTGGGCCACTAATAGTGAGGATAGAAGGTCCTGTTCAGGATATATATTTATATTTCAAGGTGCCGCAATAAGCTGGTGCTCGAAACGGCAAGCCACAATAGCTTTGTCGAGTACCGAGGCTGAGTACATGTCGCTGTCTACGGCAGTACAAGAAGCTATTTGGCTCAAACAATTAGAAGAAGAGTTGTGGCCTTCTCTTTCAGGTACACCAATCTTAATGTTCTGTGATAATCAGAGTGCCATTAGTATTTCAGGTAACGACGTATATCATGCACGAAGTAAACATATTGATGTGAGGTACCACTTTGTGAGGGAGAGGATCGCTAACAACCAAGTGAGGGTGCACTACAAGAATACCAAGGAGATGGTGGCTGATGCACTGACTAAAGCATTGCCCCGGCAGAAGCATCAGATGTTTTGCAACGCAGCTGGTTTGCGTTCAGAGGAGGGTGTTGAAAATAGAACGCAAAGTTAATCTGTGCGCTGTCTCTGGCAACACTGCTAGTCTGTGGCCACTCTTCGTTGAAAAATTGTCCGTACTATATCTACTCGTGCCTACATTATTTTGGTATTTAATATAACATATTTGTGTTAATTTTCTCTTTTATTTTTATCATCAATGCTTATTAAATGCTTTCGCTTACATTTTTTTTATCGGAAATGGTTTATTAAGAAATTCTTTTGAAAGCACCTGTGGCGGAATTCAGCAATTCAAAACATTTCAATTTAGATCTCGGCATGAAATCGGTTCGCTCATGGTACGAAGAAAAAATGAAATGCGGAATTGCGAACGGGTGCGGAATTTTCGAGTATTTTTTCTCTTCATGGGGGTAACTAACTTTTGCTTGCGACTTCATTCACCTGAGATTTTGGCAATACGGAAATATTAGTAGGTAACCATATCTTTTTAGCTTAGCTATAGGTAGGTACTTAACTGTTACCATTTACTTAATTTTTAAAACTATGCAAAACACATTTTGTTTTTTGTAAGTGTGCTAAACCATCACGCCATCGAAAATAAATAAAAAAACTTGAGTAAATCGTACCTAACTACCTACTTATACCTACCATGTAAATAATGAGTAGGTATAGGTAGGTAAAGTATCGTTGCGGCGGAATCCATGTCAAACTCGAAATAGTACCTACCTAAGTTTTTTACTGTAACTAACCCTTGTTAGTCTTCAAAAAAGTTATAAACAGATCCTTGTTTTTCCGTAAAGGGGAACTTTCCCTAATTTATTCCGTCTAATTATCAAAATAATAAGCTTTTATTATAAGAGGATTTCTAGAGGATTTCTTAATTAGTAGGCCGTTTCAACTTTTGATGAAATTCTTTGAGATTTCTTTCCTCGTTTTTTTCTTTGTTGGGGAAAAACCTTTTCATTTATAGGACTTTTGTGTTAATTCGTACATTTTGTAAGTAATATGCATAGCTTAAAAAGCAGGGTTTCAATTAAAATATGAAATCTCTAATTGGAAAGAAAAAAATTCTTAAGAAAATGCGATAAAGAGCGTGTTTCGTGAGTTATTACGTAGGTAGTAGTACGTATTCCTAAAAAAGCTTCGATAATTTATATCTTTGACGTTTTTGTCTCTTGTTATTGAATTCGTTTTGAATTTAAAGGACGTGAATAACACGTTGCATAGTTTCTGTAGCATCCTAATTTTTTCGCTATGATTTAGGTATTCTTATCACAAGGTTATTTTTAGTTAATACAAAACCTCTCGAGGGATTGATTGATCAGACCATCAAACTGAACAACTTTCGTTATGGACCAACCTCTAAATCACGAAAAAAATCTGCTGTTCCATATAAAAGTACTTACAATCCTACTCCATCGAAATGTATGAAACAGCTGACTTTTTTTTTGCAATTTCAAGATTGGTCCCATAATGAAAGTTGTTCAGTTTGATGGTCTGATCAACCCCACGAGTAACCTATACACTGATGATTTCATTCAAGATTTTACTTAGATTGTCATGATGGCCACTACGAAACAATGATCTCCTTTAAAATAAAAAGTATCAATCCTCTCAAAATATCTGAATTATAATATTTTGAAGTTTGTTAAAAAGAGTTTTACATAATTTGAGACCCCCGCCGTTACTACGCAAGGGAGACGACGTACCTACTTGTCGATATTTTTATCAAACTTACAAACATGCAACAAAGCCTTTTCATTCAATCAGCATCATATCAGCCGAACGACACCCACTGCTGGGTCTTGTTGCATGTGTGTAAGTTTAAGTGTGTGTAAGTGCCAAGGGCTGTGTTACCAATAACGCTATCTAATTTAAAGTTTCATATTCTAGCCTGATTGTTTCATATAACTAATCAAGAGTTCCTTAAAGTACCTAAGTAAGTACTACCGACCAAAGGAGTTCTCAGTTCCAACCAAAAGTTTGCTGCCAAAACTCCAAAGCACGTATCTCAGTATAAGTCAAACATTATACATATTAAACGGGGCACAAGGTAAATAGCATAGATTAACCGAATGGTTTTGTAATGGACAAAGTTTCCCTATTTTCCGAGAGGTCCATTTGCATAAACATGACCCGTTTGACCTTGGTATTTCTTAGTTGGGAACGGTTAAGTTACATATTTGTTGCTACATTGTGTTCGAGTAAAGGAATTTATACAGGATGTCAAAAATACCTGCCAATATTTTAGAGCAAAACGTGTAAAATTCAACACTGGGTAACTTAGAGCAACGGGCTTCCGAAGCCCGCGTTGCTCCAAGCTCGGTAAGGTTCGCATCAAGAAAAAAGGCCACTCAAAACGTAGAGATATTTATTGCATTCTCTTTGGGCCACTGAGGAACTCACGCCCATACTACACTGAGAGTCAGTGGTCTTTTTACGTGGCGCAAACTCTATACCTAACATAGATTTTGCGCCACGTAAAAATACAACATAGAGTCTGTGTAGGTAGGTACCTATAGCACAGATAGTACCTACAAGTATTTTTTACACGCCATATACCTATTTTTTCGCGACAGACTAGGTACTTAAGGATGGTATCTATTACATAGCTTGATTATGAAAATTACTTATCAAAGTATGGCTTATTTAGAGCGTCTCGAAAGTCGAGACGCTAGGCACTGCGAGTAGTTGCAATGACTAAGTTAGAAAACGTTACACTCACGCGCCGTCTGCTGGTCAGACTTTAAAAGAATGCCCATAATTGCTTGCCTCAAATTGCAAACGTAGCTGTGGCCTATCTACTACGCAATAAAAAAAGTTAATTCAGATGACAATGTGACTAAAATAGTACAAAACCGCTATGAGGAAAAAGTAATCCAATTAGAGGAGTGACAAACTAGCGGTGTCAATAGAAGGGCTGGGTTATTGTGTTACTTCCACTAGATTAGGATGCGTGTAATTAATGAAAGGATCTGTAGTTATGAAGAGGAACATTGTGTGTTGGAGTGTTTGTTTAAGTCATATTTGAGTTAAATATAGTGAAATATATGACGTCCCGACCTCCCGACGTGGATAAACATTCTATTTTTCTGTTAAAAAAGACATTCAAATGTAGGGCTGCCATCTCTAAAACCTGCCGCCCAGGACCGGAAGCGTAAAAACCCCGGACTTTGGAGCCTTGACCCCGGACATTTGATTAGAGTTTTTATATTCACTTTTGCTTGGTTAAAAAATAAATTTTACCCAATAGGCCTACTTGACTGAAAATAATAAATGAATTTTAAGCCTTTTTTCGCATAAAATAGTGTGTTTTACTAGTTATGATGTAGAGCCGGGGTGTCCAACTCAATTTTGTGGAGGGCCAGGGTCCAGGTTTAGTAGTTTTGCAACCGTAGCGGGCCAAAATATATGCCCAAATAGCCAGGGGCGGCCCGAAAAAAAAACGGCCGCGCAGTGCGATTTTTAGTCAGTTTTTCACTAACCTTGTAATCTTGCTTGTTTATAGATTTTTTTGCGCGGTGCGCGGTGTTTGTTTATAGTAAAAAAAATGGGCTGCGCAGCGTGATTTTTGCGGGGTGCGCGGTGCTTATTTTTAGTAAAAATGCGCAATTTTTTGCGGAGTGCGCGGTGCTTGTTGACAGTAAAACTAGCGGCCGCTCGCGACTTCGCCTGCGTGGAAAGTTTTTGCTACCCCTCGGGAACAACACTTTTTTTCGGGACGAAAGGTACCCTATGTCATTCTCTGTATCTCTGACAACGTGTATGCAAAATTTCATGAAGATCGGTTCAGTAGTTAAGACGTGAAGGTGTAACAAACAAACAAACAAACGGACTTTCGCATTTTTAATATTAACTAGCGGCCGCCCGCGACTTCGTCTGCGTGGAAAGTTTTTTGCTATCCCTCGGGAACGAAATATTTTTTTTCGGGATGAAAGGTGAAAGGTACCCTATGTTCTTCTCTGTACCCCTGGCAACGTGTATGAAAAATTTCATGATGATCGGTAGAGTGGTTAAGACGTGAAGGCGTAACAAACAAACAAACAAACGGACTTTTGCAATTATAATATTTGTAAGAATATTAGTAAGGAAAATAAATGGGCCGCGCAGCGCGTTTCTTGCGGGATGCGCGGTGCGCCACGCGTAGTGAAGTGAGGTGCCCGGTAATGCGTGCAGCCGTGCACTGAATGAATATAGTACTTTTTTGAGCGGAGTTTGATCCAAAACCCGGATTTTAATTATAGTCCGGGTTTTACCCGGACTACAATCAGAACACCGCCCGGACGCTCCCCGGACGCCCTCCAAACTAGGACAAAAACAAATAACGGACAAATGACGGACAAATCAACGCACAGCCCAAACCACTGGACCTAGAGACTTGAAATTTTGCACACAGATACTTATACAGTGTAGTACTTATCCATTAATTAAGGATTTTTGAAAATTCCATCCGGGATGAAAAAGGGATGAAAGTTTGTATGAAAGTCCCTCAGTTTTGAAGCTAAGCTAAGCTAGCTAAGATCTCAAAATTTTGTATTTAGGCTGACGATAAAAAATTAATAAATAAGTATCTCATATTTATTTATTCATTTATTTATTCATTTATTTTATCTCAGCGTTTTTCAAAATTCTGCCCCCGAAGGGGTGAAAAGGAGGATGAAGTTGTGTATAGAAGAAAGTTCTTCATTTTCGAAGTAAAAATCGCTAAATTTATAATTTAGGATAATGGATGGAAATCTAACGCAACGTTTATTGTTTTTGTTAGTATTTTAACCCCTATGGAAATGAAATGGGGATGAAAACGGGTAAAACCCTAAAAATAGATATGGATGTCGTTATCGAGGTTTTATAATACATTTATTTTTAAGTCCAACACGGTGGACATGATTTAACCCCTAAAGGGGTGAAAATGGGGTTCAAATTTTGTATGGAAAAATAATATAAAATAGACATTAGGTACAACTTTAAACTTCGTAGGAGCACGTCTAAAAATAAATAGGCAAACATATATTTTGTGGCTTTGAAAATCAACCCCTTAGGGGGTAAATGGGGTGAGTAAACATAAAAATCGATATGGATGTCGTTCTTGAGGTTTTATGGGATGGTGATTGCGAAAATGAGATTTATTTTGAAGTCTAACGCGGTGGACATAAAACATCATGAACCCGCCTACTTATTGTCTAATTTTCTAAATCTATCGCAATCGCTTTCATTTGACAGATAGATGTGACACATTGCTGCATTTCTTTGGTATGTTTTTATTTATGCCAAAAAGAAGCATCAATGTATCACATCCTGAAAGCGACTGCGATAGATTTTAAATTTAGACAATTAGTCCCCTGGACCTGGACATGCACATCCAGCGAACGGGAACGGGAACGGGAAAGGGACGGGAAATAGACGGGAAAGGGACGGGAACGGAAAGGGAACGAAACGGGATCGGAACGGGATCGGAACGGGATCGGAACGGGAACGGGACGGGAACGGAATGGGAACGGGCACGGGAACGGAACGGGAATGGGACGGGAACTAGACGGAAACGGAAAGGGAACGGAACGGGAACCGAAAGGGAACGGGACGAGAAAGGGACGGGAACTAGACGGGATCGGGACGGGAATTAGACGGGAACGGAACGGAAATGGTACGAAAATGGAAAGGGAACGGAACGGGAAGCCTCATGCGAGGCCCGCCACACGCGGCAAAGGTCTTGCCTCGCGACGCAGCGCGCTTGATGGGGACCCGCCTAATCGCGTAAAAAAGGCTGGACGGATCCTGGTTGGTTCAGGTTCCCTGAGGATTTTCTCTAATATCCACGCGGACGAAGTCGCGGGCAGAAGCTAGTCTAAAATAAAATATAATCGATAACTTTAGCACAGCACTATGACAATGTAATGATAACGTGATTTATCGCTAATTTCGTTAAAAGTCACTTAAAACCTATATATTTACCGATATTACTACTTTAAACTTTTAGATTTTTGCATTCACAATGCTATTTTTATATTAAGATGAATAAATAATGAAAAATATTAGAAAAAATCGGCTCACCCGTAGCAACTTAGACGGGATTCGAACCCGCACCCTTAGGATTCCGGCCCAATGCACTACCAATTATGCTACCAAGCCGCTGAGGGATGTGGCGAAATTTTCTAATACTTTCCACGCTTCCGCTGAAGATCAGCGCCATCTCACCAATGTGAAGAGAACTACTTCGACATTCGGTTGTAGCACCCTTGCAGGTGCCAGACAATCAATTAAGGTGAAACAGTACAATTTTAAACTTTTAGATTTTTGCATTCACAATGCTATTTTTATATTAAGATGAATAAATAATGAAAAATATTAGAAAAAATCGGCTCACCCGTAGCAACTTAGACGGGATTCGAACCCGCACCCTTAGGATTCCGGCCCAATGCACTACCAATTATGCTACCAAGCCGCTGAGGGATGTGGCGAAATTTTCTAATACTTTCCACGCTTCCGCTGAAGATCAGCGCCATCTCACCAATGTGAAGAGAACTACTTCGACATTCGGTTGTAGCACCCTTGCAGGTGCCAGACAATCAATTAAGGTGAAACAGTACAATTTTAAACTTTTAGATTTTTGCATTCACAGTGCTATTTTTATATTAAGATGAATAAATAATGAAAAATATTAGAAAAAATCGGCTCACCCGTAGCAACTTAAACGGGATTCGAACCCGCACCCTTAGGATTCCGGCCCAATGCACTACCTACTAATAATCTTCTAATAAGATTTTCATTGGTAGGATTGTTTCGTATTTTAATGTTGGCACAAAGTAGTTACGTTCATAATTCCATATTAATATTTTTTGTATGAAGTTGGTAAAGATAAAGTGTCTTGTTATCAGCTAAAAAGAGGGAAAGTATAAGTACCTACTTATTATTTAAGTTAATTTGAATAAAGAATCTTTCATTTCCATTTTCGAGTTGGAAGGCGACTTGCTGGTTGACTTTAGTCAAATAGTGAGTATTTCTCAGCAAAAATGTACCTCAGCCTAAAAAATAATGTCTCAAACTGAAAAATAATTGTAACTCAATAAAAGTTTGTCATATCTTTACAGAAAATTGCATTTTGCATAGACCAAAATATGATTCTTCTTGATAAACTATCTCGAACTACGCACGTTGTATTTAAAATATTTTTTTTTGTGAAATACCAAACTAGGTTTTTTGTTTTCAATAGAAAAATTACAATGTCGCAAGTATCTACTCAAGCATATTTGAATCAAGTATAAAATTTTCAAAAGTAAAGTATTTTTTGTCATGTTCGACTTATACTGTTCAAGATTTCTTCTTTTATTTAAAATATGTTTTAATAACATATTTCTCCATATAAAAAAAAATAAAACAATTTTTTTTTTATTCTCTGTCGCAAAAAAATGCAGTTTCGTTACGAGCAGGTTCGTTATACGACAACCTCGAATTTAGAAGAGTTTCGGAACGCATCTATAATACTTACTATTGGCAACACTGAGAAGTCTCTGATTGTCTGTTACAAAACTGTCATGGCGTAGTTTATTTGACATTTTTTCTGCACGCAAGTTTCTGAGTTCCGTTGATACAATTTAGTTATACTGGATTACATAACCATTTCTTCGGTAAGTACAATACATACGCAACCCTTATTCAAATACGTTGTAGATAAAATAATAAGCTTTAATAATTATTTTGGTTTCTTGCGATAAAATGCGTTTTGACTACTCAAATTAATTCTGAGGTTATTTTTGTAAAAAAAAAATAGTTACGTTTCGTTACGTTACGAAAATGTTTTATACATAGATTAGTTACATTTCAAACAAAGCTAGTTGTACACTATACAAATGTACAGAAAGGTGTGCTTTTATTTCACAATATTTTTTAAATATTGAAATCTTGTCAGTTGTATGTATCGTTTTAAACATTTAAAAAAGTATGTACTATCGCGAATGACATGTTTATGCATACATATTACACATAACATTAAAATATTTTAGTAGGAAAATGTAAACTATGCCTAACAATAACAATTCCGTTACATGCTTACATTTTCGTTGTACTTACCATTGCGTTACAGGTAACCATTTCGTTGCATTTTTTAGTTACAACATTTTCGTTATGGTACAAATTTTTTGAGAAATACTCTAGTGCTTTTTAGCCTTTTTTAGCGCTATCGACAATCGGTTGTAGAATTAAATCGCAATCGCATTGAAATTAGGTTTGCGATTAACTACACTGGCCTGCAAAACTAAGTACTACAGAGGTCTATTTTCATACAAACGAGGTAACTTTGGAGCATTGGTTCTCCGCCCAGGATTAAACGTGGTGTGATCTGATGATGGCCATCCAGGGAGTGAATGGAGAAGATTCAGATCCCCATACACACCCAATTGATCTGATCAGCATTCTAAGAGCTGTTAAAAAAACCAGGAAAATAGCATTAAAATGTATGGAAATGCTGTAACTGATAACTCTTATCCTTACAGCTCTTAGAATGCTGATCAGATCAATTGAGTGTGTATGGGGATCTGAATCTTCTCCATTCACTTCCTGGATGGCCATTACCAGATCACACCACGTTTAATCCTGGGTGGAGAACCAATGCTTCAAAGTTACCTCGTTTGTATGAAAATTGACCTCTGTAGTACTTAGTTTTGCAGGCCAGTGTAGATTTAACAAGCGATTGTCGATAAAAAACGTTAATTTGCTTAAATCGACTAGCAAGTCGCCTGCCAAGTAGACCCGTGTATACGACATAACATAGGTATATTATCTGTGGAAGCTTGTAATTAGCTTTGAAGTGTATTTCTTCATCTAACTTGTAAATGTGTAAGCTCCCCAAAGAGAATAAAATAATAAAATCTTGCTTTTTGACCTCCAGATGTCTGTCTAAAAAGTCAGTTTACATGGGTAATTTCAAAAATATTTTTTTTACCCACCTAAATCCCCAACCACCCCACAACTACCCATCTAAATAAATAAATAAAAAAATATGTTTACTATTAGAATTTTGACAGCACCGACAGGGTTACCAGTATAAGTTTTTTTTATAATTTAATAATTTCTCAGGTAAACTGACTTTTTAGACAGCTACATTAGATGATTGTCACCAGCAGCAACGATCATAAAGTGACCTACGAGGACATCATAATTAATTTAAAAGCTCGACGAACGTTACAATTCTAGTTATTATGGTTAATAGCCTTTGTGATTGTGAAGGCGGTTGCTATGACCGAAAATTCTAAAACATAATTTTAATGAAACTTTGCGTGGAATTTTTAGGGCCCAAGTCTAGTATTTTTAAACGGTATCATACATTCTTTCGTAGTCATTGCTAGAAGTGGCCGTTTTTGACACATTTGCTATCTACTTCTACGAATGACTACGAGGGAATATAGTGGTGAGGTACCTTCTAAAAATACTAGACCATGGACCCTAAAAATTCCATGTAAAGTTTTATTAAAATCATTTTCTATTACCAACTTATGAAATAAAAATCTCTGACGCTACTTTCGGTGGTAGATATCCACCTTAAAGGGTATTAAATCCTTTTGGTTTGGACTGCTATGTAATTTGAACTCGTGGTAGATTTTAGTAAACATGACCTACGACGAGCTTATTGGATGGTATAAACTTTTTCAAAATGACGACTAAAACTCCCGCGTGGCAATTTTGAGTCATAATAACCAATATGATGTTTTTAAAGAATTTTGGAAATTTTCAAAATCTCTCTATAAATTCTCTATAATGCGACATTTTTTTTGTCTATATAAATTGCAGTTGTATACTATTTAAATAGGTATTTCATACAATATTGAAAAGTTTAGAAATCTTAGCAAATATGAGGAAATTAAATTCTTTGTGTGTATTTACTTTTTATTTGTTATAAATACATCCTATCTTATTTGGATTCCTTTTTACCCTAAATTAATATTTAGAACTCTACCAATAACTCGGTAAAAAATCAGAGCCAAATCTTATAAGACTAGGAGTTATTAACTTCACAAGTTTTCCTGATAATTCTGGTTTTAAGGTTGTCACTTAATATTTTTTGTGTTGTTCGCGCGTATCTTCCACATTTATGGACCGATTTTGATGATGATTATTTTTGGTTTGGTAGTTTCAAGTAATCCTGAAAATACTATGATTTTGCATCAACTACCTCAAATAGATGTTTTTTTTTGGAAAAGGGATACCTTAAATAAATGTATAGTGCTTTTAATTTCATTGACATTGGACCATGGACTTCGAAGATAGCCCAAGGAACGCCTCAAACTTAAAGAGCAGAGAAGTAGAATTTGTAGATGTTTGTTGTATATGGTGAGAAAAATTTACCAAAAACGACGAGTTTCACCAACCAACCGATACCGACACGATACCCAAATCACAGAATATATAATAGTACTCCTAAATCCGAGTTTCAACAAATAAAGATGAATACTTATTGAGAGATTTGCTGTAGAATTACAGGTTGTTGACAGCTCAATAGATCGATTGTGCCCTGTGGCATACATTCGCTTAGTTTCCACTTGATATTGGCTTGAATTTGCTGAAATTAATGTAACTAAGTACCTTGATTTGATTTACGAGTATGCAAGAACTTTAAATTCATTATGCCGCCAAAGCGCATGGAATCATTGCGGATCATTGACCTGTATAGGTATAATAGAAAAAAAAAATCAGGTCAATGTTGCCGATACATTAAGTTACGATCTGTTATTTTCTGAGTAAATTGAGAGCAAAATGTTTGTTTGTTCTTGAGGATCTTTGTTCTCCACAATAAATGAATTTGAATTGAGTCACTGACAGCTCTCGACAAAATCGCAAAGATGTAAATACAAAAAGTTAACATTTTAAACTTTAAAAACTTGGTTGATTTTTTGTTTTCTGCCAGCTATTCAATAAAGATACTCTTTAAAACCAACTTAAATAGTAGCACCTGCTCCCCACAATCAGTAACAAGTAACACGCAATAACTTAGACTTGTAACGGCAAAGTTCGAGTGCTAGTCTTGGAGTTAAGTTGCCAAAGAAGCTAACTTGCCAGACTTCGGACTAACCGCGGAACGTCAGTGTTGGGCAGTTATAGTGAAGGGATGATTTAATTTAATATTAATAATGTATTTATTAAATTGATAACAAAACGGGTGATAATAATTCCGAGGTGTCAGACAGATCAGATCCATCCATGCGCTGTTTTGCTGTCCTTTCCAAGCAATAATGTTTAATATCAGAAAATAAATGTCTGAATAAAATATTCAATATTTTCTGTACACAAACATTATTGCTTGATAAAGATTAGCAATTAAACAAAAAACATAGATCTGATATACGGATCTACGCTTCTGAAAGATAACAATTTGAATCTAAAGTCATATCTAAGTCAAGATAGCTTCCGAAAGCACAAATAAAATAAATAATGCGGCACTATTTTATCATGAAAGGATTAATTATCTTTTAAATATTTTAGATTAATCTACATAGTTAGAGGAGCTCGATGGCGCAGTGGTTTAGCGGCTGGCCCAGTGATTGCGGAGGTTAAGCAACGTTCGCAAGGGTCGGTCATGGGATGGGTGACCAAAAATGTAATAAGTATCTCGAGCTCCTCCGTGCTTTTCCCGGCTGCATTTGCAGTCGTTAACATCCACCAATCCGCATTGGGCCCGCGTGGTGGGTTATTATGACCCGTCCACCTTATCCACCCAATAAGGAAGGCCTGTGCTCCAGCAGTGGGGACATTAAAAATGGCTGATGGACAATCTACTTAGTTAGGTATTTTGTCACTAAGCTCCCCAACCTTTTCTTCTGTCTGTCGTCACATCGGAACTTATACCCTGCCCTTCGATCATCTATGCCTGAGGATGCAGCACTTCATACAATAATAAAACTGAAATGTGGCACATGCTGTTTGACAAATCACGCGACACTAAATGTCAAGTTGTATGACAAGTCTTGGGGGACTTTCATAGTGGGCTGCGTTTTGGGGGAGTTAAAAGTGTCCCACAAATGCCATTGTCATGCAATATCCACAGGTATAATAGATGATCGAAGGCCCTGTCGCAACTTTGCGCAAATAAAACCAGACGATTCTCTAGAGGTCATTTCGTAGGTTACCAAAATTAGGGCAAACTCTATTTTATGGAAGATCTATCTTGATACTTTGTTAGTGGTTATTAGCACCGAAATGTATGATGCAAGCGCAACTTCAGAACGACTACACCAAATTAGATAATTCTTTTTATGTTGTGTTTGTTATTATCAGAACAAGGTTTGTATAAAAGAAAAAAATCCGTCGTTCTAAATCGCAATAAGTACCTATAAATAAAAGATGGCGCCACACGTGTGACGCCGGGGCGGGCAGCTAGTTTAAAATACTAAAATATATGTTTGGAAAATGAAGATGGCAATGCACCATGGGTAGGCCCCCGACAAGGTGGACCGACAATCTGGTGCGCGGTCGCGGTGTGCCGCTGGATGCGAGCAGCGCAGGACCGATCGTCGTGGAGATTCTTGGGGGAGGCCTGTGCCCAGCAGTGGGCGTCGTGCGGCCATATATTTATAATGATGGTGATGATTATGTTGACTGACAAGACCTGATATCTTTCAAATAATTTCCATTAATTTAAAAATTACCTATAGTTAATACCACAACCAAAAGAAACAAAGACTGACAAGATACAAGACCCAATTACGTAAATGACAGGCATCTGATATGTTAAAGCCATTTATTAAAAACTAAACATAAAAATACAATTGTAATACAGTTAACGAAACTTAATATCAGGAATTCATATACATATATAAGCAACAGAATGTATAAAATCAATAGATAATATTATAATAAGGTAACAAAGAGAATTGTAATAAGTATAATATGCGCATAATGTAAGGATATGTTAAAAAATGTAATGTAATAAACAAGAGATAAGTATCAATAATAATATAATAAATAAGGCATTTTACACACAGTTAACAAATAAGTTGTAATTTTAACAAATAAGAACAAAGTAAAAAATCCTACTAATATTATAAATGTGTAAGTTTGTGTGTTTGGATGTTTGTTCCTCAATCACGAAAAAACTACTGAACTGATTTGGTTGGAATTTGGCACACAGATACTATCTGTATCTACTAAATAGCCTAGATTAAAACATAGGATACTTTTTATCCCGATATTTCCACGGGAACGGAAACCACGCGGGTGAAATCGCGGGCGGCCGCTAGTGTATTAAGAAAAGAAAAGAGAATAGAAACAATAAAAAAGAATATGACATAAGCTATAAAGCTAAGAAAAAAAGAAAACACAAGAATAAAAATAAGAATAGCAAAAAAGTACCTGCCAAAAAGCGGGGAGCAGCCGCAAAAAAAATAAAAAAAAGACCACACCTTTACTAGACTAGATAGCCAAAGGCAGCTGACTTTCACAACATATTCATTGTTAAATGCCTTTCAAAAATCAGTCATAAAAAACAAAAACATCACTTCAGAAGTCAGAAATAGCTGTTACAGTTTAGCAAAATAAGTGTGTTATTTTAAATTAGCCCTCGTATCATGTCTTTGTACCTACATCCATCGGGGCATGCAGCGCAGAAACATCTCAGTTTAATGGCATTCAGAAGATGTGTCGCGATCTTTCAGGTTGGGCCAGTAAGAAAGCAGGAATCAGTTTTTTATTTATTTCGCAGGCCAAGGCCAAGGACCATTCTAAGTAGATAACAAAAATAATTCTTACTAATATTATAAATGCGAAAATCCGTTTGTTTGTTTGTTTGTCACGCCTTAACGTCTTCACTACTGAACCGATCATCATGAAATTTTGCATACACGTTGTCAGGAATACAGAGAAGGAAATAGGGAACTTGTGATCTCAAAAAAAAGTATTGTTCCCGAGGGATAGCAAAAAACCATTCCACGTAGACGAAGTCGCGGGCTTCCGCTAGTAAAGTATAATTACATTGTATTGACGTGCTGGGTTGGTGTGGCAGAAGAAATTTTGAGTGTTCAAAACGCTTCAAGTTACTTAAAATATGTACATATAATACGCTAATGTACAATGTGTTTCAAAACAACCCCTTTTTTTTAATTTACTGTTTACTAGCGGCCGCCCGCGGTTTCACCCGCGTGGTTCCCGTTCCCGTGGGAATATCGGGATAAAAAGTATCCTATGTTTTAATCTAGACTATCTACTATCTGTGTGCCAAATTTCAACCAAATCCGTTCAGTAGTTTTTGCGTGATTGAGGAACAAACATCCAAACATCTAAACATCCAAACCCACAAACTTTTACATTTATAATATTAAGTAGGATTTTTTATGTGCTGGAGAAAACACCTTTACGCGCTTCCCTGCCCGCAGCGGGAGGAGGGCATGTGGGACTCGCCAGGAGGGGTTCAAAACAACTCCTAATGCTGATTGCTGAATATAGTAGATAGGGTCCATCAAACTGAACAACTTGCTAATGAATCAACTCTGAAATCGCGAAAAAAACAGCTGTTTCCTACATTTTGATATTTTCGTTTTTAATTTTTGTATAAATCAGCAGATTTTATTTTCTTCGCTATTTCAGAGGTAGGGTAAAGCCACCTAAGAGTACGCACTACCAAAGAGTACGCATTGCTTTTAAATGGTACTTGAACGAATATTATCACTGTGATGACTGTCGGTTGCCAGTGACGTGAAGTATCAGCAGACACGCAATCAAGTTGGTGGGTTAAGCATTAATATTTTTATTAGAGTTTAAAGGTTTTTGACTGCTCTTGATTTTATTTATCAACAATTTTAAAGACTTTTTACAAGATTTTTATACAGGCGCGCTATGTGAATGTTAGTTTTTCTTGAAATTTGGTTATTATATGTTGCTAATTATGTGAGGTTTTGTGTGAAAATAACTGTTTTTTTAACTGTCATGGCTGAAAGTCATACAAACGTGATTCTTAACTATATAAGTGTTTTATCTATGATTCTTAAGAGTACGCACCCAAAGAGTGCGCAGAAAAATAATAGGAAGAAAAACACAAAAAGACAAATTTGACGTTAAATGAAAACAAATCTATGACAAAAAAATACACGGACCCATCTGGATACAAGAAATTGTTCGATGCCACCTTTGCGCTGCAATAATCTACGTAAAACCTCCAGATGGAGATTGGATCAATAGTGTTTGTGGTACACAGTGGCATGAAAAGTGGTTACATGGCATGATCTAGGATTCAGAGTGTTTACGTGGCAATTCCATGATTAAAATAGATGTTCAATCATGGGAAAAGCTTCCGTTAGTCTCATGCGCACTCTTTAGGTCTTTGTACCCTAAGAGTGCGTATGAGACAGGTCCAAGATTTTTTTAATTATTAAATATTGTATGAAAAATAATTAATATTCAAAAATTAAGAAGTGTTCCCAAAGAACAGAAGTTTAATAATAAGTAAAATTTAAGACTGTTACTCTAATGTTGCTTTTGTAAAAAAATAATCTCTCAAAACTTCGCACTCTTTGGTGGCTTTACCCTATGGTCTCTTAGTAAAAGTTGTTCAGTTTGATAATCTCTATCTACCATATTCGGTATTAGAGTTTTTTTTGTAGCACGTTGTATATAATACGCTATAATAATAAATGTCGCGGGCCGACAGATGACGGGTTTAACCGCGGGCCGGATTAAAGCTTGGCGCGGCTCGCTATTTCCCCATCCCTGATCTAATCTAAAGTCTGTCTATCCTTACTTGTCTTATTTAGTAAACAGTTTTTGAAAGTTGTCATACGTCTTTTAAACTTAAATCGTTATTTAAAAACATATTATTTACTTTATGAATTCTTATCAATTTATTAACAATTTATTTAGTAATCTATGTGTGGAAAACCATTTGTTGTACTTTATGATGATTATTTCAATAAAGAGTTGGGTAAACATTGTTTACCATATAAGACAAGTAAAGATAGACAGACTTTACAAAAGTTAGAAAAAAAGTGGAGAGGCACGTCTGTTTTCGTGGCCCCGTTTGTTTATAAGAACGGTCGGGATTGGTGCACGGGATTAGAGGTCGGAATTCCTGGAGCATGTGAACATTCAATAGCTTGCTGTCATTGTGCTCCCAAGGAAAATTGCGCAGCGGAAATGTGAATCGTGTTTTTGTTCTATTTAAGCTTAGAATAATAACACCTAGAACGCTAATTCCCTACAAAGCGCACTGTCAAAAGTGAGGCAACCAAAACAGCCATAATGGCGCCGTTTTCAGATTTGTATTGTCTCAATCATACCTAATAAGTACAAAACAGTATAAATTTCCCTACCTTAAGGAGATTAGTTACTGTATTATTGGAGTTTAGTTACGATTAGGTAGGAATGATATAAATTTGAAAACTGAGCCATTTTGGCTCTGTATTAGTTGCCTCACTTTGTATAAAAGGACACAGCTTCTAGGTGTTATTATTCTAAGTATTTAAGGTAGTCATTCACAAAGAACAACGATATTAGTGGGAATAATTTTTAATTGATACATAAATGTGAAGATGAATAAATAATGAAAAATATTAGAAAAAATCGGCTCACCCGTAGCAACTTAGACGGGATGATTACGGGTGAGCCGATTTTTTCTAATATTTTTCATTATTTATTATAAAAATAGCCTTGTGAATGCAAAAATCTAAAAGTTAAAACATAAATGTGATTTAAGAATACTTTAAGAAGAAATTTATTCTGAAGAATATCTTATCTTAAAGAAAGAAGTGATCTTTAAATTCTTTGTTATGTTGTTGAGTTATGTTGCGATTGCATTATTTAGTTTTCGTTTAACCGTATTTGGGTGCCGTTTTAGTACCTACTTTATCTATTCTGTTTTCGTGGAGTTTTTACAATGACTTACCCGAATTCTGGTTCAGGTATTCGGTATTTATCCTGGCTTTCCCAAATTCTGATCCCCTAGCTACTCAAAGCAAATCTTAATATATAAAATCGTAAACTGAATGACTGACTGACTGACTGACTGACTGACTGATCTATCAACGCACAGCCCAAACCGCTGGACCTAGAGACTTGAAATTTTGCACACAGATACTTTATACAGTGTAGGCATCCACTAAGGAAGGATTTTTGAAAATTCCATCCCTAAGGGGATGAAATAAGGGATGAAAGTTTGTATGAAAGTCCCTCAGTTTTGAAGCTAGAATCTTCAAATTTTGTGTTTAGGCTGACGATTGAAAATTAAAAAATACGGGTCTCAGCGTTTTTCAAAATTCTACCCCCGAAGGGGTCAAAAGGGGGATGAAGTTGTGTATTAAAGAAAATCCTTCATTTTCGAAGTAAAAATCGCTAAATTTATAATTTAGGCTTATGGATAGAAATCTAAAGCAACGTATATTGTTTTTGTTAGGATTTCAACTCCAAAGGGGATGAAATGGGGGTGAAAAGGGTTAAAAAAACCTAAAAATAGATATGGATGTCGTTATCGGGGTTTTGTGGGATGACGATTGCAAAAATGACATTTATTTTGAAGTCCAACCACGGTGGACATGATTTAACCCCTAAAGGGGTGAAAATGGGGTCCAAATTTTGTATGGAAAAATAATATAAAATAGACATAACAACTTTAAACTTCGTAGGAGCACATCTAAAAATTAATAGGCAAATATATATTTTGTTATTTTGAAAATCAACCCCTTAGGGGGTGAATGGGGTGAGTAAACATAAAAATCGATATAGATGTCGTTATTGGGGTTTTCTGGGATGACGATTGCAAAAATGACATTTATTTTGAAGTCCAACACGGTGGACATGATTTAACCCCTAAAGGGGTGAAAATGGGGTCCAAATTTTGTATGGAAAAATAATATAAAATAGACATTACAACTTTAAACTTCGTAGGAGCAAAGCTAAAAATAATAAGGCAAATATATAGTTTGTTATTTTGAAAATCAACCCCTTAGGGGGTAAATGGGGTGAGTAAACATAAAAATCGATATAGATGTCGTTATTGGGGTTTTCTGGGATTACGATTGCAAAAATGACATTTATTTTGAAGTCCAACACGGTGGACATGATTTAACCCCTAAAGGGGTGAAAATGGGGTCCAAATTTTGTATGGAAAAATAATATAAAATAGACATTACAACTTTAAACTTCGTAGGAGCACATCTAAAAATAAATAGGCAAATATATATTTTGTTATTTGAAAATCAACCCCTTAGGGGGTGAATGGGGTGAGTAAACATAAAAATCGATATAGATGTCGTTATTGGGGTTTTCTGGGATGGCAATTGCAAAAATGACATTTATTTTGAAGTCCAACACGGTGGACATGATTTAACCCCTAAAGGGGTGAAAATGGGGTCCAAATTTTGTATGGAAAAATAATATAAAATAGACATTACAACTTTAAACTTCGTAGGAGCAAAGCTAAAAATAATAAGGCAAATATATATTTTGTTATTTTGAAAATCAACCCCTTAGGGGGTAAATGGGGTGAGTAAACATAAAAATCGATATAGATGTCGTTATTGGGGTTTTCTGGGATGACGATTGCAAAAATGTCATTTATTTTGAAGTCCAAAACGGTGGACATGATTTAACCCCTAAAGGGGTAAAAAAGGGGTTCAAATTTTGTATGGAAAAAGAATACAAAATCAAAATTACAACTTTAAAATTCGTAGGAGCACGTCTAAATATATAATTATTTTGGAATTTTGAAAATCAACCCCAACGGAACGGAACGGAACGGAACGGGAACGAGACGGTAACGGGAACTAGAACGGGACGGGTACGGGAACGGGAACGGAAGGGGTACGGGACGAGTACGGGACGGGATCGGACGGGAACGGAACGGGAACGGAACGAAACGGGAATGAAACAGGAACATTACGGGAACGGAACGGGAACGAAACAGGAACGAAACAGGAACGAAACTGGAATGAAACGGGAACGGAACGGGAATAGAACAGGATGGGAACGGGAACGGGAACAAGAACCGAACGGGAGCGGAACGGGAACAAGAACGGTAACGTAAGGCGTACGGGACGGTTAGGGGACGTTTATGGGACGGGAACGCAGCAGGAACGGAACGGGAATGGGAACGGGAACGAAACGTGAACGGAACGGGAACGGAACGGGAACGGAACGGGAATATAACGGGACGGGAACGGGAACGAGAACAGGATGGGAACGGGACAGGAACGGGATGGGAACGGGAACGGAAACGGAAGGGGTACGGGATTGTTACGGGACGTTTACGGGACGGGAACGCAAACGGGACGGGAACGGAACGGGAACGAGGAACGGGAGTGGGAGCGGGAACAGGAACGGGAACTGGAAGCCTTGTGCGAGGCCCGCCACACGCGGCAAATGTCTTGCCTCGCGAGGCAGCGCGCTTGATGGGGAAGGGGTACGGGATGGTTACGGGACGTTTACGGGACGGGAACGCAAACGGGACGGGAACGGAACGGGAACGAGGAACGGGAGTGGGAGCGGGAACAGGAACGGGAACTGGAAGCCTTGTGCGAGGCCCGCCACACGCGGCAAATGTCTTGCCTCGCGAGGCAGCGCGCTTGATGGGGACTCGCCTAATCGCGTAAAAATGGCTGGCCGGATCCTGGTTGAAGGTTTCTTAAAAGGATTTCGTCTAATATCCACGCGGACGAAGTCGCGGGCAGAAGCTAGTTCTTCTATAAATAAATGTATGGCATTGACACTGATAAACAGGAGTCCTGTAAGTAACATCAAAAGGATCAAATGTGTTGCGTTCATGATTATTTAAAGGCATATCTTTTATTTAGTCATATGTTTACAGCGTCATAAAGATGTGACTTCTATGAACTCCCATAATTTTTCAGCTCATTTAAAGTCTCATATCTTGAAGTAACATTTGCCACGAGAACATTAAGTAGAATTATGCACCACTAAATTAGAATTTTAACTCAAGCAGATGACGGTCAGAAACGAAAGTTGCTGAACAAAATTTTGTAAGTACTTTGTCGTATTCAGTTTTTTATCTAATGCTTCAAACTGTGAGAAAATTATGGCTAAAAAGTTGATAGTACCTATGTCAAAAAGTTATTAAGCAATTTTCGTTGCTGACTGTATAACTGACGACACAAAAATGTTGTAATTGCTTTATGATTTTAGGCGTAGGAAAAAAGTTTGGCGTAATTTTCTGTAGCTTAATTGACTAGATGTAGCTAACTTTTTATGCGGACTTTTCATGAACTTTTTGAGATTAGGCATATAATAGATATAGTCCGTGAGCCCACGACAGTATTGCCTACGTCATATGACATCACAATGAAATGCATGGCACACGGTCGGAAAAGTTATGCTGAGCGAGGATCAGAAGATTATCGCAAATAAAATTGGCCGGAAGCTTGAGAAAATCGTCCACTTCCGGTCAAAATTTTAAGATTATATTTACGTCATGTGACATCAGTAAGAGACTCGTGTCATCATTTAGTTTTCAATCATAGAGAGAGTAAACATAAGTCTGTCTGTTCTGAAATGGCCGGAATACCTTAAACTTATTGGTTTTTAGTCATTTCAGAACTGACAGACTTATGTTTACTCTCTCTATGATTGAAAACTAAATGATGACACGAGTCTCTTACTGATGTCACATGACGTAAATATAATCTTAAAATTTTGACCGGAAGTGGACGATTTTCTCAAGCTTCCGGCCAATTTTTTTTGCGATAATCTTCTGATCCTCGCTCAACACAACTTTTCCGACCATGTGCCATGCATTTCATCGTGATGTCATATGACGTAGGCAATACTGTCGTGGGCTCACGGACTAATATAAGTACTACCGTACAGAAAGGAAACTCTCCGCCTCGCCCCGCAATCAATTACCTCACACCGCGCCCCGCGAGTTCGTAGGCCAGTTCGTATGCTCATTCAATAGCCCTATATAGACTTCACGCACACAATTGCGCGTGTGCAAAAACGTCACTGTGTCATCATCAGCCTATCATCGTCCACTGCTGAACCTATGTTCAGTATATCACTGTGTAGCGTCTGTGTAATAGGTAGTTGAAACGCGGCTTTTGTATGGAGTGGCCGGGGTGTGGATTAGGTACTCATTCTAATAATTTTAGAATACCTATCCTACCTTAAGGTATTTAAGATTTTAAATGAATATATGAACGAGTGAAAACTTTATCTTTTCGCAAAAGCGTTTTATGTTAATTAAGCGTTTAATAATGTTAGTAGAGTCTACTTAGTCGAGTGAGATTCTAATCTACTAGGATTAGAACTCATTTAAATTGAGAGTTTAAGCACAATAGGGGAATTTTCGCACAGAAAAGCTTATTTTCAATTACCTACATATTATGTGCCTACTCTAATAAATTCTTAATTCATTCGTTTATTTCTAGAGGATAATGTCACCGTCTACCTAATAAGTACGCGAAAAAAGAGAATCCTTCCTACTAATATTATAAATGTGAAAGTTTGTGGGTTTGGATGTTTAGATGTTTGGATGTTTGTTCCTCAATCACGCAAAAACTACTGAAAGGATTTGGTTGAAATTTAGCACACAGATAGTGAATAGCCTAGATTAAAACATAGAATACTTTTTATCCCGATTTTCCCACGTGAACGGGAACCACGCGGGTTAAACCGCGGGTGGCCGCTAGTAGTGAATAAAACTCAAAATCGCTAAAATTCCCAAACACATTTTCTATAAATTTATTTTGAATACAAGCAAACAAATCGATATGAACGTCGATATTGAGGTTGTATGGGATGTTTGTTGCGAAAATGGCATTTATTTTAGGGTCCAACATAGAAATAGAATGTCAAAGAACAACAATGTCAATAAACAGGTAATCCGAAAACGAATGCATACATTTTATATGAGATACGTAAAATATGACTTAGATTCATAAAATATGAGTATACCTATATGGCAAAGGAAATTAAAAAAAACTATGTTCCATACTGTTTTCTTCGTCGATAAACGAATAAATGTAGCCAAATTTGGTTTTACAGAAATGTGTGACAATATCTTATTTACCTGTGAAAAGTGTGATACTTGGATTATTTCTTTTTTGTCATGTCATGTCTATGGTCTAACACGACACGGTGGACATTATTCAACACCTAAAGGACTGAAACGGGGGTTCAATTTTTTTATGTAAAAATAATACGGGAACGGGAACAGGAACGAGAACGAGAACGGGAACGGAAACTAATAATATTATAAATGTGAAAGTTTAATGTTTAGATGTTTGTTACTCAATCACGCAAAACCGGCTGAACGGATTTAGATTAGCACACAGATAGTTATAGCCTGTGGTAAAACATGGATACATTTTATCTCGGTCCTTTGACTTTCCAAAGCAATTTTCTAAATGTCCACGCGGACGAAGTCGCGGGCAAAAGCTAGTAATGAAATAAATATTTGACCGAATTGTAAAATAACACACTGCGTGTCAAGTATCAAGTCCATACTCTGTTTATTGACAAAATTGATAGTATTTACTAGTATGTCGAAGTATTTTCCCATAACGACCGTTGGGAAGCTTTTGCTATAAAAGTCAATAGTATACTCTACGTTATCTGTTTGGCCCACAACGAACTCGGCCCATCAGTTCAGATTGGCGTGTGAGTGAAACAACATAAAAATCACACTAATAAAATTGTTTATTTATACTCTTCCTTCTGTGTTAAAGTGGATAAGCGAGCGGGAATATGTGAACCATCAAATAAATAGCAAGTTGACATTGTTTAAAAAAAATGAACAGATTCACGCACGTACTAGGACATTGAAAATGAAATTCAGGCATAAGAAAATAACAAAGTCTAAAAATTAAAAAAAAAAAACGAAAAAAGTTCAAAATATTCCAAAAATCCTCCATTCACCACATACAACAATATAAACTCTCATACACACACAACTTCCATACCACAGTACAGTATAACCATGATGCGCTACGACTCACTCGCCGATGTACTTTTTTTGCAGCCCGTATTTTTTTTTATTTTCCAAAATTTTTATCGCATTCGACAGCTGAGGACCGTTTTTTTTTTTTTTATTTCGACTTAGTTCTCGAGACATCCGGGCCCAAAGTAAAAAATTCAAAAATTTTCGACCACAGAAACCGGTTTTTCTACCATTTCACTTTTTTTGTTTTTTTTTTTTAATTCCTTCACCATCTGATAGATATCGTCAATCAGTGTCCTTTGACACCCTATTTATCTATGAACTACCAATAGCTTCCATACAATCTAAAAGTAATTTTCAATGACAAAATAATTAACAAAGAAATCATTAAAACTTTTATTTATTTGACGACCTCCGTAGTCGAGTAGTTTGTTTAACGGTTTTAATGGTGTCACCATCTCTAAGGTCCTGGATTTGATCACCGGCTGGGTCAATGTTAGAAAAACTATCTGTTGTGTATTCTATAGCTTCCGCCCGCGACTTAGTCCGCGTGAATGTTCGGAAAATCTCTAGGAAACTTTTGACCGGGATAAAAAATATACTATGTTTCAATCCAGGCTATAAACTATCTGTGTGACAAATTTCATCCAAATCTATTCAGCCGTTTTAGCATGATTGAGAAACACACATCTAAACCCACAAACTTTCACATTTTATAATATTAGCTTGTACTATTATTTATTCTGTGATATTAGTAGGATGAACTTAGTATTTCCGTTTACATTAAGTTGATTTAGTTAGTTCAGCTGCTTAGTAACTACCCTTGGCATCAGAGCGATCGTACTTTAATGATGGTGTTTTATTTATTTTATCATTATCATGTTCTTTTAATTTCATTTATTATTTTTATATTCGGCCAGTGGATGCAGGCAGCGCGGGACCGATCGTCGTGGAGATCCTTAGGGGAGGCCTATACCCAGCAGTGGGTGTCGTGCGGCTGATGATTATTTTTATATAACACTGGTTGATTAAATATTTCTAAAAACGATAGCAAGGCGTCAAGGAATTCCCAATAATGAAGAATCTATGTTTAGGTGTGTCTCCATATGATCGCTTTCCCGTTCCCTTTCACTTTCATCTGACGCATGCCTCAAGGCATTCATAGCTCACACTGACCGTGCCCTATCGCTTTCCTCTTGTGCTTTTAATAAAGGCATGCCACAGGGCATACAATAGCGCATTCCCTATCTTTAAAAAACGTCAAATTTGAATGGAAGAAAGTTAAATGCGAACGGTTTGGAGGCTATCAATATTGTATGCGTTTGGCTCAAGTTGACTTAAAAGCTGAATTAAAAAAAAGTTGAAGCAACTCGGTGATGATAGACCAATTTATTTAGAGACACTTTATTTAGAGAGGTCCGAAACCCTAGAGTTACTTAATCGACTTCGACATTCGCCGATATCAAACAGCTTCTCGCTCCCCCCACCACTGTGGACAATTTGATAGTTTTCTTCTCGGAAGTGGTGACGAGCGGTGTCACAGTGGCGTAAGTCCCGATTTTGGGGATCAATTTTATGGGCTAACATTGTGGGGTCGTCGGTTTATATGTGCCCTTAGCGCGGAGCGGGATGGACTCCGTCGAGGGGCCATGAAACAAGCATTGTTTACAATGTTATGATTATTAGACCCACCTTCATTTGTTTAAACAAAAATAAATAAAAAAAAATATTTTTTCAATTCAAGAGAAATTGGTAGGTGTTGAATTAAACAAAAAATAAATAGGTTATGTGTTATTAAAAAAGATTTTTAAATACCTGTTTAACTTACCTTAACCCTAAATGTGATGCTGACTCTTTAAAACAATGTTGTCAAAAAAGTGGCAGCATCACATTCAAACAGTGTCTAAGTTAAACATGTGTTTAAGAATCTTTTCTGATAACAAGAACAATGTTTACATTAGTATACACATATCAGCCGTTTTTTAATGTCCCTACTGCTGGGGCAAAGGTCTTGTGGATGCGGATTGGCAAGTGTTAACGACTGCAAATGCAACCGGAACCAACCAACGACTTCGTGCCTTTCAAAGAATTAATCGAACAATCAACTGTGTAACGTTGCACGTACATATTTATAAAATAATACTTAATTTTTAACTAATTACATTTAAAAATAAAAAAAGATACAAATTAAATCTATATTATTAATTAAAAACTAAAGAAAAACATTAATAAAACTATTTACAACCTTAACCTAAATAATAATAATAAAACATACTCAAATATTAATTACTAACACAATAACGTCACTATTAAAATTGTTATCCCTAAACAAAAACATAATCAATAAATAAAATAAATTGAATATAAATTGTCCTCCGCGATGTGTGACCACTTGTACTTTAAGTTGTTTCTTTTGTATTCAAAACCGGTCAACGATGAGCTCGGAGCGCCATTTGTAAAACGTTCGCGGCAGATCATTCCAAAGTGGCTTGGAGGGAATACCTACGTATCTAACATTTTTAGACATTAATCGTATTTCACCCAATTATTATTTAAATATAAAAAATCTGTACAGTATCATTAATACTGCTTTTAAAAAGTGTTTTCAACCCCGATTGGGTAAGTGTTGAATTGATTTACTTTGTTAGCTTGCAACGTCGTAGTGACCTAGGTATTTGATTTCATTTCTATATTTTAATTATTGTAGTTTGGTGGTTTATTACGACATTCTTTGTTCCCTAGTAACAGTATTGTAAATCAATGTTCTTTTAAAACATTTGTTATAATTTTAGTTAGCCGTTACGGCTTGTAAAAAATTCTACCTTCAATAAAAATAAAAATTGTTGAAGTTACGAAATTAGTTCGTAACACATATTATATTAATCAGTAAAAGTAATTTCATTCATTTTAATAAAATTCAGTATTCTTTTTGTGTGAATTCCTATCTGCATTAATTTTATTCGAGCCACTACACCGCTATTATCGGTCATCCCTGATAGCCTTCTGCTGCGGTTGATCAGATGGCTCGATGTGGTGGACGTATTCTAATACGCACAATTGTGGTGAATTCCAGGGTTTGACGCTGGGACATTTTCTTCCCGGGACGTTCCACGGACGAACTTTCCCGCTGGACCTTTTTCACGCTGGGACGTTTTCTTCCCGGGACGTTTCACACTTGGACAACGCCCGCACTACGCGCCCGAACACCAACTTGTGGCCCACCTCCATCCGTCGCCGACCACCTGCGCGACAAACCTGGCAGACACGCAGGGAAGTGCCGATCTGCGGAGCACAAATTAAGGGGCTTCTCCCCACGACCCTTTTCTCATTTTTTTTTTATTAATATACTTATTTTTTTTTTGTTGACGCGTAGCCTTTTCTTTTATCCAAATTTTACAAGCCGGCAAACGGCTGCCCCGTCACAACTGTCAGACACGCGTATAAACAAGCTAATAAAGCCAGCCATACAATTTATTGATCTATCGTCAGTTTTGCAACTGAATTGATACGGCATTCAGTCAAATTTATCGTGAGTGGTAATCATTTTGAATCAATAAAAAAAAAAAAATTGATTCGCATGATAACATTTTAAATAGTTTGGCTAATTCATAGTATGTATAATCTAGTACTGAGAAATGAAAAAAAATATATGCATTTAGCCCTGGATTCCACACTAGTCCCTGTGTTAAACAAAAATGAAAGTAACAAACTGACAAGTTTACTGGATATGGTTTCAAGTTTACTGTAGACTTAAAGGTACACTTGATCGTGTATTTTTTTATTAAAAAATTACAAAGCTCTTAAAATTAAGATATAAGCTAACAATATGTGACAAAAACCTGTATTGGTTTGTCCGCACACTGACACTCGCCTCTTTACGCTCATATTCAATTTCATTTCATATCACATTTTATGAGAAAGAAAAAATAATGTATTCAAGCAATGTAAACAAGTATTACAATTACCCACAAAATTATGGCCGATAAGAATATCGAATTTAAAATCGTTTTCATATCACGCTCTTTTCGTGGCCCAGCTAGTGTTGTAAGCTGATGGTTGATACTTACTAAGATGGTGACATTTTACGAGGCAATCTTTGTTGGCCCATGTAATCGGGCTTACGTGGCCTGATCGTCAGCTGGACTTTATTACAAACCACATAAAGTTTATTATCGAACGCGTTCGAGCTTTCATTTGCTGATTGGATCGAGTAATTAATAAAGATGGATCCTCGTAAAATTTGTTATGATGGATTGGTTGATAAAACGGACGTTATGTTTTTGTTATGAAGACGTAGAATTGTTTGCAACTTTGTGAGCGGTTCTGGTTTATTGGTTCTGTGAAGATCGTTCAATAACTTGAGTAACTTATTGAAATTATAATCGAAGAGAGAACAAGAATATCTTTGACTGTAATATTATATTATAGATGGTAGAAAAACGAAATGAAAACTTTGATGAAATAACTCTGTTGTGTTAAACAAATATAAAGCCCTGTTTTCTCGTGGTCCCAAGATTTTGTACATTGGACCATAGATCTAGATCGCTGAAAATCTGTAGGATTATTTCAAATCTGTCAAAATGGCGCACGCATGCGTGATGCGTTGTTTACGTTCATCGGAATTGACAACGGAAGGAAAATAAATTTCGATAATAATTTAAATCTAAATACTTACGCGTGATATGTTACACGATTTTGCTATAATTGTATTCCTAGAATTATTGGTGCACAGATGAAAGGCACAAGACAGTTTTCTTGTGGTTTTTTCTTAAAAAATATAGAAGTGATTGACACCGTGTTCAAACCAACACTAAGAGCAAAGAAGTGAGGCTCACTCATTTGAATGTTGACACATTTCGGTGAGCTCATAGTATGTTAGGGGCACATCTAACGATCTAGATCTATGCATTGGACCACGAGGGAGAACTAGATAAAATAGGAATTAATAATGAAAAATCATCTTAATATAAAAAAAAAATTGCATTGTGAATGCAAAAATCTAAAAAAAAAAAAAATGTTTAAAATAGGAATTTCAAAAATTCAAGTTAAATAGGAGTTTCAATACGCGTTCGAATTGTTTTTGAGAAAAATAAGCAAATTTTTCTGTACCGATGACTCAGTAAACAATTCAACATTCATATAACAACATTCATATAATTATCATCTCTATAATAACGGTTTTTTTGAGATTTTCTGGCTACCAGTGGGTTACTCTCGAAACACGAACAAAGTTTTGAGATTGGTATCGAGTAAACGTCAAAACAGTACAATCGAAACCATGGCAACCGTTTTCAATGACGTTTATTCGATACCAATTCGATCTCGTAACCTCGTTCGTGTTTCGGGAGTAACCCCCCTGTGATCGAAAAATTACTTAAAATTTTAACTAGGACAAAAAACGAGATTAGAGGCCGTACTCTGAGCCCTTATAGCAACATCAAAGTGATGACAGAGCTATACATCGCATATAACGCCATCTCAATCACAACATCGCTTCGATATTACTTTTGACAGTCATCTAAAATTCTACTCCCCATTTTTCGTTAGTACTTTCATCAAATGAATATATTTTCTTTTCCATCACATTACCCGTTAAGTACATCCTATCTAGAGTTACATACGAGGCTGTGTAAACGTAATAAATATAAATAACACGACAATAACTGCGCTCCGTTTGTTCAAGTTCATAAGGCGCTTCGCATGTTTGTCTTATGCTTTGAATACTTGAATGTGCTAATGAATCTGTGGAGGAGGCATATTATACTTAATTTGAATAACGGATATAATAGACTTCATAGGAACTTCTTGACGAACAAAGAGTCCAAATGTGCATCAGCCATTTTTAATGTCCCCACTGCTGGGGCACAGGCCTTCCTTATGGGTGGATAAGGAGGACGGGCCATAACCCAACACACAGGCCCAATGCGGATTGGTGGGTGCTAACGACTGCAAATGCAGCCGGGACCAACGGCTTAACGTGGCTTCCGAAGCACGGAGGAGCTCGAGATAGTAAATTTTTGGTCACCCCATCCCATGACAGGATATAAACACCAGAAAATAAACAGAAGTGTTCCGATGAAAAATCTCAACAACCCACCAGACAGTGTCAAAATTATCACAATATTCCTTCAAGCCCCGGAAAATGAGACACAATAAATAGATTATCCATTGTTGTGCGGGCCGATCGGGCCGCTCGGGCGTTGAATAAATATTTCGTCTTACAGACCTTACAATGTTTAAAGGTCTGTAATGATGATTAATTTCTAAAACCTAAGGTCTTTTGATTGATCTAAGGTTCTCGCAGAGCAGAACATCGGTATCGTGAGATAGGTTTCCCCAACATTTCCTCAAAGTTAACAGATGTGTTGGCATGCCTACACGTAATGTATACCTACCTAAAGTCGTACTTTTCGCTGACCCCGTCTGCTAAGTGACGTGCAAATTCTACGTGTAACGTGTTAATACCAATCCCATATCCACGTAATTCGTATGTCCAGTGTCACAGTTAGCCCGAGGCTTAGAGCCGGGTAGCTCGCACCTGTGACAAAGATACACTCGTTAATGAACGCTCTATATGCTCTCACTTTTCACATGTTTAATAATACAGTTGTACAAATAAACGTGACTTTTGAGGACGAAATTTCTTAGAAGCGAGTATTTGTGGGATGCGAACAGAGTTTTAACAAGAAAGTTAATACAAAAATTACACTGCACATGACACTACACTTCAAAATTACATTACATGTATGAAGAACATTATAAATTATTATTTACTTAGATTCAGTCGATAGACATGTAAGTATCAAACAGCTGATGTTTTTTCGCGATTTCAGAGTTGGTCGCTTATAGTACAGTAGGCCGTAGTACATTTAAATTACGAAAAAGGTTACCGTTTGCGGTTGTGATATACTCGTAGTTATTTATTACGAAATTATAGATACTTTAACCCAAGTTTTACAGGTCGCAACCCGCCGTAACCTATATTTATTTTAAATGATGACATCCAGTTTATATCCTTCACAAAGGACACCATTATAACTGAAATCCATCAGTTGACTTTTCTACTAGCCAAGGTGTATTAAAGCAATTTTCTTCAATACCTCAAATAAATTGAATCGCATGCTTTCACACTTGGAACTTGGGTGTGTTGATAGCAAAGCTCCTCACGTAATCGTGTCGTGTTCGGGGCGTGATTGCGATCGTATCGTGCGCGTAGCGTGCCCTAGGCACTCGAATTTGATAGTGTAATTATTAATTATTACAATTACAAATCTTTTAACTGTAAATAATTAGATAATCTGATTGCTAGCTCTATAGTTTAGGAAGTCCTTACTAATATTATAAACGCGAAAGTCAGTTTGTTTGTTTGTTACGCTTTTAAGTATAAACTATTGAATCTGTTCAATATTTTAGTTAAATGACTTGTAATTGTACCTAACTATTAATCATGAAATTTTGCATACACGTTGTCAGGTACAGAGAAGGGCATTGGGTACCTTTCATCTCGATAAATAAGTACTGTTCCACCGGGGGAACAGTATGGCCGCTAGTAATGTCTAATGGTAAATTAACATACATACATACATACATACATACATACATACACTCACGCCTGTTTCCCATGGGGGTAGGCAGAGACTATGGATCGCCACCTGCTACGATCCTTGCACACTTCTTTCGCTTCATTCACATCCATCAATCTTTTCATACATGCCCTGCGGTTTTTGTCACTGCGTACACCAGCCTTTTTTATAATAACCCCTATTTGGTCCGCGTAGGTTTTTCTTGGACGCCCTTGTGCAATCGTTCCTTTCACATTCGCACAATATATCTCTTTCGTGATTCGCCTTTCATTCATACTCTCTAAGTGACCAAACCACCGGAGCATTCCTTTCTCAATTCTTGTCACTATATCATCTTTCAGACCACACCTTTTACGAATCACCTCATTGCTCACTCTATCACTCAGTTTTACTCCGCATATTTTCCTCAACGATCGCATCTCCACCGCATTTATTCTGCTTTCATTCTTCTTCTGCCATACCCAAGATTCACTTCCATACATCATTCGCGCCTTTGCAGAAACGGTTTGGCTACTCATAACCGAGTGTATAGCACCACTCACCGAATTTCCTTTCTTCACTCGTCTTTTTATGTCTTCCTCACTCTTTCCGTCCCTTGTGAACAAACTCCCCAAGTATACAAACTCACGAACTTGTTCCACTTTTTCGCCACCTAACATAACCGTACAGTCAGTCATTTCTTCATCTCTCTCAAACACCATCACTTTCATCTTAGTTACATTCACTTTCATCCCTTTTCTCACAAAATCATCATTCATAACAGACATCATTTCCTGCAACTTTTGCGCAGAAGACGCAAGTATAACTTAAATTAAGGATAGTTAAAAAGATAATTTTGTACTTGACGCATCGAGTCATCGTGTTTTCGTCTATGGCGTAGATTGCTACACCGTAGCTAAGTAGCGTAGCGTAGCGATAGTGCTACGAGGCTCCGAACCGATAACAGTTCCGTAGAATAAACAAAAGAACAACGGTGCGGTGTTATTATAAAAGATTTCTAAACACTGCCTTGTTCTCTCGACGGGAATTAACGAGATCGAGTTCACACCAGGATCAAATCAACAACGCCAAAAATCTATTATTTGGGTACATTGAAAACGGTTGCCATGGTTTCCATTGTGCCGTTTTGACGTTTCCTCGATACAAATTCGATCTTAGATACTCGTTTCCGTTCGGGTGTACCCCCCTAGATACTATTTAAATGTTATGCTGTCTCTTTCAAACAATCACCGTGTTATTACAAAAGATTTATAAACACTGTTTAACTAAACATCTGTTTAAATGTGATGCTGTCTCTGTCAAACAATATTGTCAAAAAGGTGATAGCATCACATTTAAACATGTGTTTAGTTAAACAGTATTTAAAAATCTTTTGTATTAACACGGTCAGTGTCTAAGTTAAACAGGAGTTTAAAAATCTTCTGTAATAACACCGCAAGTGTTTGGATGTTTTGTACCTCGTTCAAAATATTGTTACAAACTAACAAAATGGCTTCCGTTAATGATCCGTTTATAAGCAAAGTTAAATAAAGCTTATCCATTAAGTGTTTCATCACTTTTACTCCAACAGAAAATGAGTTGAACAAAACATTATATAACTTTAAAATTCTTAAACTGTGGGGATAACAATAAATTCATGATTAATCTTATTCTTGCTTTCGAAAACTTATCTCTAGTCTAATATCTACAATTCTTGACAGGTAGAAGTGAGAAAATTAATTCCAGAATAGTGGAATTTCATTGAGCTAACATTTCTCGGTTACTCCCGTTCCAGGAAATGAAACCCGCATGAAATCGCGTGTTCACTTCACTTCACAGAGTTCACTGTTAAACCATATTTATGTCACGAAGAATTAATTTAATAAATCTGAATATTTATTTAATTTATGTCATGATGAATTAATTTAATCTGAATATTTATTTAATTATTTCTCTTTGTATTTGTTACGGCTAATACCCGAAGTGCGGCTAAAACTAGGTGTAGCCGATAACTGTAGGTTAAAACTAGGTGTAATCGATTTGCTTTCCTCCTGTAGATCCAGAATTTAGGTTAGAAATTTAAGGCGAGCGTAAAGCGCAGCAGAGCGTGTGCCTTAAAGTTCGAGGTTATTTGTAACAGACAATAGAAATAACTTTCTTAATACCCCATAAATGACTCCCCCTTAGTAGAAGCACAAAGAAGGCTAGACCTAGTTTTAACCGGCTACACCTAGTATTATCCCATAGACTTAGAAAATTTTTCGCTATGCTCAAGTAGACGGACAAAGGTGCGAGTGAGAAACCGATTCTTACGGCTTATGCGATGTGCGAAAAAGAGTAAAAACAAACTGACAGCTGAATCTGGTTTGACTTCATTTATCATCGTTTATCACCTTGGTGAAAAGCGTCAACAAGATTATTTTGTAATTTTGATCGCGATCGGGTCGGTTTGGCTCTCAAAGCTATATAAATCAATAATGGTGTCGTGTTCTGTACTGGATTGTAATGTTACTTACGACAATAACCCAAATAAACACTCATTTCACAGGTAAATATGATTGTACTATTACCATTTTCATAATTCATATTTTAGTTGAATATATTCCCAAACACACTAAGTTATATACTAATATGATGCTATTAAACGCCTATTTTCTAAATAAAGGCTGATTTCTAAACATTATGTGTTAGATAAAAAGATATTATGTCCGTGAACTTGAGAAAATAAAGCGTAGATATTGATAAAAAATTATCGATATCGATACTCATGTCGATGATTTCCAATATAACTTTGTTTTTCTTTGTGAACACTGATAGTTTTATTTAAAGCTGCTTGTAACCGACAGTTTTCAAATGGTAAATTATACCAACTTAAGTACTAATTTAACATTTTTTCTGTAAATCCAGTGATTAAATTAAACTGGATAAATGTCATAAATAAATAAGCAGGGAGCCTCAAAGGAGACCTTAAGAAATTATTTAAATAAAATTTTTCAAAATTTTGTTTGTGTTTTATTTATTAGAGCAATAATACATTATGGTTATCGACAACCTAAAATGGACTTCAGTGCATCTCTAAATTCACGCACACGTTTACATATTTACAAACACTGGCTCATCTCACTTTTGGTTTCGCAGCCAAGTGAACTCTGTTCGTCTATTTCAGTGAATATTAAGTTTATGTATTATCCGCGACTAAATCGGCTACCGGTTTAACTAATAGCTACCGGCTACACCATAGAAATAGAATGTCAAAGAACAACAATGTCAATAAACAGGTGATCCGAAAACGAATGCATACATTTTATATGAGACTAGCTTCTGCCCGCGACTTCGTCCGCGTGGATATTAGACGAAATCCTTTTAAGGAACCTTCAACCAGGATCCGGCCAGCCATTTTTACGCGATTAGGCGAGTCCCCATCAAGCGCGCTGCCTCGCGAGGCAAGACATTTGCCGCGTGTAGCGGGCCTCGCACAAGGCTTCCAGTTCCCGTTTCCGTTCCCGCTCCCGCTCCCGTTCCCGTTCCCCGTTCCCGTTCCATTCCCGTCCCGTTTGCGTTCCCGTCCCGTACCCCTTCCGTTTCCGTTCTCGTTCCCATCCCGTTCCTATCCCGTTCCCATCCTGTTCTCGTTCCCGTTCCCGTCCCGTTATATTCCCGTTCCGTTTCCGTTTCCGTTCCGTTCCCGTTCCGTTCCCGTTCCGTTCCCGTTCCGTTCCCGTTCCGTTCCCGTTCCGTTCCCGTTCCGTTCACGTTTCTTTCCCGTTCCCATTCCCGTTCCGTTCCCGCTGCATTCCCGTCCCGTAAACGTCCCCTAACCGTCCCGTACGCCTTACGTTCCCGTTCTTGTTCCCGTTCCGTTCCCGTCCGGTTCTTGTTCCCGTTCCCATCCTGTTCTATTCCCGTTCCGTTCCCATTTCATTCCAGTTTCGTTCCTGTTTCGTTCCCGTTCCGTTCCCGTTACGTTCCTGTTTCATTACCGTTTCGTTCCGTTCCTGTTCCGTTCCCGTCCGATCCCGTCCCATACTCGTCCCGTACCCCTTCCGTTCCCGTTCCCGTACCCGTCCCGTTCTAGTTCCCGTTACCGTCTCGTTCTCGTTCCGTTCCGTTCCGTTCCGTTCCGTTCCGTTCCGTTCCGTTCCGTTCCGTTCCGTTCCGTTCCGTTCCGTTCCGTTCCGTTCCGTTCCGTTCCGTTCCGTTCCGTTCCGTTCCGTTCCGTTCCGTTCCGTTCCGTTCCGTTCCGTACCGTTCCGTTCCGTTCCGTTCCGTTCCTTTCCGTTCCGTTCCGTTCCGTTCCGTTCCGTTCCGTTCCGTTCCGTTCCGTTCCGTTCCGTTCCGTTCCGTTCCCGGTCCCGTGCCCGTTCCGGTTCCCGTTCCCGTTCCCTATATGTGCATGTCCAGGTCCAGGTCCATATGTGTCATGTCCACCGCGTTGGACTTCAAAATAAATCTAATTTTCGCAATCACCATCCCATAAAACCTCAAAAACGACATCCATATCGATTTTTATGTTACTCACCCCACTTACCCTGTAAGGGGTTGATTTTCGAAATCCCAAAATATATATTTAGACGTGCTCCTACGAATTTTAAAGTTGTAATTTCGATTTTGTATTCTTTTTCCATACAAAATTTGAATCCCATTTTTACCCCTTTAGGGGTTAAATCATGTCCACCGTGTTGGACTTAAAAATAAATGTCATTTTTGCCATCGTCATCCCAGAAAACCCCAATAACGACATCTATATCGATTTTTATGTTTACTCACCCCATTTACCCCCTAAGGGGTTGATTTTCAAAATAACAAAATATATATTTGCCTATTTATTTTTAGATGTGCTCCTACGAAGTTTAAAGTTGTAATGTCTATTTGATGTTATTTTTCCATACAAAATTTGGACCCCATTTTCACCCCTTTAGGGGTTAAATCATGTCCACCGTGGTTGGACTTCAAAATAAATATCATTTTTGCAATCATCATCCCACAAAACCCCGACAACGACATCCATATCTATTTTTAGGTTTTTTTAACCCTTTTCACCCCCATTTCATCCCCTTTGGAGTTGAAATCCTAACAAAAACAATATACGTTGCTTTAGATTTCTATCCATAAGCCTAAATTATAAATTTAGCGATTTTTACTTCGAAAATGAAGGATTTTCTTCAATACACAACTTCATCCCCCTTTTGACCCCTTCGGGGGTAGAATTTTGAAAAACGCTGAGACCCGTATTTATTAATTTTCAATCGTCAGCCTAAACACAAAATTTGAAGATTCTAGCTTCAAAACTGAGGGACTTTCATACAAACTTTCATCCCTTATTTCATCCCCTTAGGGATGGAATTTTCAAAAATCCTTCCTTAGTGGATGCCTACACTGTATAAGGTATCTGTGTGCAAAATTTCAAGTCTCTAGGTCCAGCGGTTTGGGCTGTGCGTTGATAGATCAGTCAGTCAGTCAGTCAGTCAGTCAGTCAGTCATTCAGTTTATACATTTTATATGAGATACGTGAAATATGACTTAGATTCATAAAATATGACTATATTTGGCAAAGGAAATTAACAAACTATGTTCCATACTGTTTTCTTCGTCGATAAACGAATAAATGTAGTGAAATTTGGTTTTCGAGAAATGTGTTACAATTTCTTATTTACCTGTGGAAAGTGTGATTACTTGGATTACTTCTTTTTGTCACATTACAATTACTTAGAGCACAAGACACCATGGCGTCACGATACCTTTATTTTAAATTCTAATTAAGATTAACAAATATTTTAAACAAACTGTGGTTGCTCATTTGCTAGGCGGGACGCTAGGGGCTCTTACTGTAATAAATGTTGGCACATGTCACTTGATCCTTTGTCTCTTTTTTACATAGACCGTGTCCGTATAATGTTAAAATCTCTTTTCCACGCTTTGTTGGTCTTCTTGAGCGCAGCGAAAATTTTTCTATGTCTATGGGCTACACCTATGTTTAGCCGGCTAAAACTAGGTTTAGCCGCACTTTGGATAAGCCGTAATATATTGATATTCCATTGAATTAGCATCAACGACGCAAAATGAAAAACTCTGTCAAATTTTTATTTTAAAAACTTTTACACCCATTTTTATCTTAGCGACATTATCAAGTTACATCTTCTAAGGTTAAAAGATAAGACGCTAACAAGGTTTTCATCAAGCAAAAAGGATTTTAAGGCGCAAACTTAGTTTCCTTATTAATGTGACCTTCTTCACACAACTCGTTAAGGCGTAGTTTAAAACGTAATCCTCACACGTCTTTGGCCAATCTAGCTAGAGCAAACTTAATTCCCTACTAATTTCAACTCGCTCTATGGTAGGGTTGCCAGTTCTTAATAAAGCACTATTAGCTTTATTATTTAAACTTCATTTTATTATGCTTTTCGGATACAATTCCGATAGAAAACGGACTATCTAAAAATCATCTTACTATGTTATTAATAGTTGTTTACTGAGCTCCGCTATTTTTTGTGATAATGTAAGTCGTTGCTTAAACCACAAGTTTAGGCTTAAAAAAAGCAAACAAAAATCCAGAAAAAATTAAAAGACTTTAAGATTGAATACATTATTATTTCTATGTTATGAGAACTTTAATAATACCTTTGTAGTAATTCTTGTGATACAACCGATATCAGCTTTGCTTGTCATGTTCTAACCTGAAAGCTAATCCAGAAAGAAACACAGCATTAAATAATTGTCAAATGGTATAAAAATATATTGCATTTCTTTACTTAAAAAATAATTTGCTCGGTTATTATTACTATTTATTGTAATATGGTGATTGGTGGTGTTTAGGTGATAATCTACAAACAATCTCAAATATTAACTACATTTTTTTAAACTTGTCTAAAAACAATAAAAAAAAAAAAAAAAGATATAAACCTGAACATATAAAAAAAAAACAAAAGTAAGTCACAAAAGTGAGTGGGATTCGAACCCGTAACACTCGTTTCTTGCCATCCGCGTCTCAACCCGCTGGACAAGACGAACAGTGGCCGGCAGGCAGGACGATCGATTAGCGACCATATTCTGCGTCGAAAGAAGAACACATGAAAACTTGAAAACACGCGTTTTCCCAAACATAGGACTGATCTAGATCGATTGTTTACCCCCGTAAACTCCCATATACCAAATTTCTGTGAAATCGTTAGAGCCGTTTCCGAGATCACAGAAATATACATATAAATAAATATACAAGAATTGCTCGTTTAAAGGTTTAAGATTTGTTTATTATTGTTTCAAAAGTTTGCAAAAGAGACAACCCTACCCTCACGGTGGTATGCCGGAATTGAATCGGCTTGTGCACGCGCTGGGACGTGCCTCAAATAATTAACATACGCCCCGCTCTCCGCGCTGGGCCCAGGTGGTGCTCTAATGACTTCCTAACTGGGCCCAAAGAATTGATATAGGACTTTATTAGGTACTATTTATGGTTTAAGAAAAAAATAGTTGATACATTAAACAGTAACATAACAAATTCATTTGATGGGGTATTTCTATAGAAATAACTAGGAACCTAAGATATTTTTGGAGCAGTGACTGATCTTAGAAACAACAGCAACAATGATAAAAAACCGGCCAAGTGCGAGTCGGAATCGCGCACAATGGGTTCCGTACCATTATCTTTAAAAATAACAACATTGTTGTATGGGAGCCCACCTTAAATATTTATTTTATTCTGGTTTTAGTATTTGTTGTTATAGCGGCAACAGAAATACATCATCTGTGAAAATTTTAATTGTCTAGCTATCACAATTCATGAGATACAGCCTGGTGATAGACAGACGGATAGTGGAGATTTAGTAATGGGGTCCTGTTTTTATGCTTTGGGTACGGAACTCTAAAAAATATCTTGAAATATATTTTACAATTAGATAGAAGCTGATGAAACATCGGGAACCCAAAACTCAAATAAATCACCATGCTATACGTAAAAAAAAAAAAAAAAAAAAAAACGTGTGCTAACATAAAATCATTGGTACTTAACTACACAAGAATAGCAGAAAGATAAGTTAATACTTAGCATAAATCTACTCAAAATAAAGCCCGTGCAATAGGGAATATAAAAGTGAAATAGTGGATCACCAGTGTCTTCGGATTTTGTATTTATCGTGAACGCACACATTCAAAGGTAGCCATTACTTCACCTATAGCTACGTTCGGCGGTGTTCTATCGACGTTGCTTGTTGTCACTATTGCTGTTTTCGCAAAAATCACTGCAACTGCTCTGCTTCATCTGAGAGTCTGATATTGATTTGATCGAAGATAGAACTCGAAGGAATTTTTGTCACACAAGATGGCATCTAAGATTGCGATTAATTGCTCAAAATGTGCTAAAAAGATCACAAACAGAGAATATCTACTCTGCTCTCTTTGTAAAAATCACTTCGATATCGATTGTGCTAACGTATCGTTTAAAAGATTTACGCTTATGGAAAAAGACAAAAGAACGAAATGGTCATGTGATAATTGCTTGGATAAACTTCATAATAAAGGTGATAGTAAATACTCGACACCGGTAAAAGATCATGAGCAAGTAATGAGCGACGATCCAAGCAATGATAATTTATCAAACAACTGTGAATCACCGCCATTCTCTTTGATGAACAATAGTAATGTCACACTACGTGGAAAACCGAGCCGGTCTGAATTGGCATCCGACCAAGCAATAATCGGCGTCCTTGGCGAAGCATTGGGTAATTTAAAACATGATTTTAATGAAAGTATGGCCGCTTCTATTGAAAAACACATTAAAACAGCATTCAGTGCTTGTTCAAGTGAAATACTTGCTAAGTTGGAAATAATTGCTGACTCCATCCAAACTATCACGGCGCGGGTGAATAACTTTGAAGAACGTTTATCTTCGCTCGAAAAACATCTGGACGCCTGCAACGTTAGCTCTCAAAGTGACGCGGCAGTGAGCGTGGAACGGCTCAAGGCGCAGTTCAACGATCGCGACCAGGAGTTACTTCAAAATGACCTTGAGATCACTGGATTGCCCGAAACTCCTGCTGAGAACCCAACTCATCTCGTAACTTTGCTAAGCAAAAAACTGGGTATGAACGTGGGCGAGCATGAGATAGCGAGCGCTGTACGTGTCGGACCTCGACGTGTGGGTGGTGGCGATGGATCCCGGCCGCTAGCGGTTCGGCTGGTGAGGCGTGCGGTGCGGGACCAGCTGCTGCAAGCGGCACGCGTGCGGCGTGCACTAGATACTAGCGGCCTTGATATTCCTGGTGTTGCTGCTGACCCTCCTCGCCGTATTTATGTGAATGAGCGGCTCACGCGATACAACCGGGAACTCTTTTACAAGGTACGCATGGAAGCACGTCGATTGCAGTGGCGCTACGTGTGGACCCGTCAGGGCAGCATATTTGTTCGCTACAGCAGTGACAAACCAGCTATGAGGATCCGTGACGAGATTGAAATGAAGAGGGTTTTTGGTGGCTGATAGGTTTGTGTGGAACTTATTTTTGGCTTTGGTTAGTACTTATATTCTTTGTGTAACTCTTATTGACAGTAAAGTAGTTTCTTTGTCAATATTAGATGTATTCCAAAGATGTCAATTTTGTTATGCTAACAGTTGTGAACTAAAAAAACATACATTTGAAGTTCATCATAACGTTTTCTATCATAAAAAAAGTAGATTTAAGTACAAAGTACCCATTCTTGTTATTGTAGTTTTTAAGATCCATAAATTTATACCCTCTAAGTTGCCTAATGTAACTCTGTGTTTAAACAATGATGCTCAAAATGTTCACTATTGTAATATTTCATGTGTTGTTCATATTCCCTGTTTGTATACAATAGGAAGCACTAAGTTCTTCGTGATAATCTGTAGTGGCCTATCTTTAATCTGCTTATACTGGCATCTCTCATATGTTATTTTGCTTATTTTCGGAAGCGTCCCAATAGATTTACTGTATTCTGGTCATACAAATAGAAATAAATATAACTTATACTTAAATTTCTTAGTCTGGCGACATATTGCTTTGTTCACTCTCTATTTAAATAACTCAAACATTGAAATGCTATTTTCGTGTTGTTTGAAAGTAAAACCTCCTTCTTCAATAGCTAGGTAGGTATACTATTCTTTTCAAAATAATGTTATGTCATGTTGTCAATAAACAAACGTCACAAAGGAAACCAGACTTTCTATTGCTTTTCACATTTAGTTTAATTAATTACAAACATTGCTGGTCCTTCAATTACGGATTTACCGTGCCTAAGGTTATCGCTAAACGATGGATGAATTACTTTGTGAATTCGGTGAGCAAATTAAAACTTTATACTCGAATTACAAAAAGACTTCTCGCGACAGATACAAACTGTCATATCTCAATACGAGAAAAGAAATTTTGGAAAATTATTGGATGAGATTTACTGACGAATATGCTATCTTGCTTAAAGTAAAAGAAATTACTGCTGATTTGAAAAAGAAGAGCCGAGAATTCTATACCGTAATTCAAGATATTTACTTAGAATTTAAAACTAGTTTGAACGAAGAAATTCTGTCATGCGGTTCTCAAACTTTTTCGAAAGAACCATCTACTTCTATGTCACTCGAAAGCAATGCTGTGTCACAAATTCGATTGCCGTCGATAAACCTTCCTATTTTTACTGGGAATTTTCGCGACTGGATTTATTTCAAAGATTTATTTACTTCGCTTATACACAATGAACCGTCTCTGACTAACGTTCAAAAACATCATTATTTGAGATCGAGTTTAAGAGGAGAGGCAGAACAATTAGTTCGACATTTTGAGGTAACTGCAGCGAACTACCAGGCGGCATGGAATACTTTAGTTGAGAAATACAGTAATAAAAGATTGATGGTTAACACTATTTTTAATCGCTTTCTGAACCAGAAGAAACTTGCCTTTGAGTGTTCCCGAGGAATAAAGGAATTAATAAGCACCACGAAGGAATGTATCCATAGTCTTCGTTCTTTAGAACTGGACACATCGACCTGGGACCCATGGGTGGTGCATGTGGTAATATCAAAGCTCGACTTAGAAACGCATAAGAGTTGGGAGCAGTCTCTAGGGTCTTCGAATACGTTACCAACATTTGATCAGTTAGTTCAGTTTTTGGAAGGAAGATATAGCGCAATGGAGATAGTTCAGACTGCTAGAAAAGATAAGAAAGAAATTCAAACTCAAAATGCTCAACCGATAAAGATGAAAAGTTATAAAGCCATCAGCACCGAAGCAAATTCAAAATGTTCATACTGTAAAGAAAGTCATTATATTTGTCATTGCACTGAGTTTTCGCAATTAGATGTTGAGCAACGAAGACTATTTGTCAAAGATAACGGCCTATGCTTTAATTGTTTAGTCAAGGGGCATTCGATCAAGCAATGCAGACAGAAAACTTCATGTAAGATTTGCAACTATAAACATCATACGCTCTTACATGATCAGAATATAATTGCGAAGCATTTGACAACCGAAGAAGCTGAAGCTGAAGAACCTGTGGTAAAGAGTGATGAAGAAGCTACTCAGATCACAACAATGAAAGTTTCTGTAAGCAACAAGCCGGTTATTCTCGCTACTGCGCAAGTTCGTATCAAGGATAGAACTGGGAAGTTTATTCAATTGCGTGTATTAGTTGACCAAGGCTCGCAAGCTACATTTATGAAAGAATCTGCCGTGCAATTACTTGGTTTGAAGAAGTTATCATTCAATGCTTCCGTCACTGGCATAGGAAACAACTCTGTCAAGTCCCGACATATGGTCACGTTTGACATTTATTCACCATTAGACTCTACGTTTGTTACACAAGTTAATGCACATGTACTCACGAAGTTGACATCATTGCTACCAGCAAGAGAATTTGAACTTTCACAATGGCCTGGTCTCACTACTATTAAACTTTCGGATTCTGAGATGAACAGACCTGGACCTATCGACCTCTTACTAGGCGCAGATGTCTATGCACTAATTTTGTTAGATGGACTCAAGAAACACGGATCTCTTATCGCACAAAATACAAGATTAGGCTGGCTTGTTTCAGGAACAGCCAACTCACAGATTGATTTGCCTTCCAACACAATTTTAGTTTCGTCAACACAAGTGGAAGTCGATCAGTTGCTTAGAAAGTTTTGGGAGACCGAGGAGTACCAATCCAACGAAAGATCATTAACATTAGCTGAGAAAAAATGTGAAGAACATTATAAAAACACTTATACCAGAAACCATGACGGTCGGTATGTGGTTCGATTACCTTTTAAAGCCGAGTTTGAGGAAAGATTAGGTGACTCGTATAAAATCGCACTAAATAGATTGAATCAAATGGAAAGGAGATTCGCTCGCAATCCTAAGTTTCGAGAAGGTTATAAAGATTTTTTGGATGAGTACAAAAGTAAAAATCACCTCGAAGATGTCGATCCCAATGATGATAACCCTGCGCATAAAGTTTACTACTTACCACACCACGCTGTGATCCGAGAATCTAGTACGACGACAAAACTCCGAGTTGTCTTCGATGGGTCAGCGCAGCCTTCAAGTGGTACAGCGTTGAACGACGAGCTACTTATTGGGCCATCTCTACTAGAAGATCTAAGAGATCTTACACTTCGGTGGCGTACTCATAAAATTTGTCTTTTAGCGGATGTCAAGCAGATGTATCGCCAAATACTAGTCTCTAGAGAGGATGCAGATTATCAGCGGATTTTATGGCGACCTTCACCCAATGATGACATCGTGGAAAAGCGCCTTTTAACCGTAACGTATGGAACATCTTGTGCTCCTTTTTTAGCAATTAGAACTATTAAACAATTAGCTTTAGATGAAATTACTGATTTTCCTGACATGTTTCATATTTTAAATAATGGATTTTACATGGATGATTTGTTATCGGGCGCAAATGATGAAAAAACGGCCATTACTATTAAAAAAAGAGTTACGGAGATTATGAAACGTGGTCAGTTTGAAATGCACAAGTGGGCATCCAATAGTACTGCTGTCTTGAAAGATTCAGAAACTAGTAGCACTATAGAAAAAAGTGTAAATGTAACAACGAATAACACAGTAAAAGCTCTTGGTGTAAAATGGAATTCGCGTGATGATAACTTAGAATTTAGTTTTGATGTATCTAAGCAAACCAAACCATTTACAAAGACTACAGTACTTTCGGATATCGCTCGAGCATTTGATCCACTAGGAATTTTAGGGCCTATTGTAATTACAGCTAAAATATTTCTTCAAAAACTTTGGTTATCGGGAGTAGGTTGGACCGATGAACTTCCTCATGATCTTGCTTTAGAATGGGCTAAGTTTAGAGATCAACTAGTCGCTATGAAACCTTGTTATGTTAATCGTTGGATCAATACTAAAAATGATGATTCTGAGCAAGTGGAAATTCATGGGTTTAGTGATGCTTCTTGTTTAGCTTACGCAGCAGCTGTTTATGTTAAAGTTGTAAATGAACATGGTATTCATATGAATCTTGTTCTTGCCAAGACAAAAGTAGCTCCTGTGAAGCAAATTTCACTGCCACGTTTAGAACTATGTGGGGCGGTGTTACTTTCAAAATTAATTAGAGACGTTCAAAAAAGTTTAAAGATTTCTAATGATCGCGTATTCGCTTGGACAGACTCTATGATTGTTTTGTCATGGCTAAGGAAAAATCCAAATGTTTGGAAACCTTATGTCGCAAATCGTACGACTGAAATTTTGAATGTTTTAAGTAGTGATCAATGGCACCATATAAAGTCTATAGACAATCCCGCAGATTGTGCGTCGCGTGGATTGAGTCCTGAAGCTTTACATAATTTTGATTTGTGGTGGCATGGACCTACATTTCTTAGACAATCTGTAAATATTCAAATACCTAATACTGATATCCCTGATACTACCTTAGAATGTAAAGGTAAAGCAGTTACTAAGTTAGTGTCTCATCTTTCTGTGGGGGAGGATAATAGGGTTTCTTATCTCAATAGATACTCTGAATTCAACAAACTTATTAGAGTGACAGCTTAAATTTTTCGCTTTGTAAATATTTGTAAATTTCGTATTGCTGCTAAGAGAAATACTAGTATACCTGTAGCAGTCACTTCATATTTAACTGTTCAAGAGTTGAAGAACTCTAAAAATACTTGCATAAAAATGTCACAGTCAATTTACTTCTCTAAAGAAATTTCATTGTTATTGAAAAATGCTGAGATTCCAAAATCTAGTAAACTTCATGCATTAACTCCATATTTGGATGAAAACGGAGTTTTACGTGTTACAGGACGTTTAAGAAATAGTAATCTTTCAAGTAATTCTAAATTTCCTATAGTTTTGTCTCCTAATTGTTCTTTTTCTAAGTTGATGGTGAGAGATGCACATATTCGTTCTTTACATAGTGGACCTCAACTAACTTTTAATACGGTGAGACAAAGTTACTGGATAATTCATGCTAGGAATTTAATTAAAAAGGTTATACATTCTTGCACTGTTTGCTTCAAATACTCTTGTAAACCCGCTAATCAATTAATGGGTCAATTACCGTCGTTTCGGGTAACTCCGAGCAAAGCTTTTCTAAATTCAGGCGTTGACTACGCAGGTCCATTAACTTTAAAACTATATCCTGGACGATGTCAACGTACTTGTAAAGCTTATATTTGTATATTTGTTTGTACAGTTACTAAAGCAATTCATTTAGAATTAGTAAGTGATTTGTCTACTGCGGCATTTATCGCTGCATTTCGTCGATTTGTTTCTAGACGCGGCTATTGTAGCGATTTATGGAGCGATTGCGCTACTAATTTTGTTGGGGCATCCAAAGAATTGGATATTATGTTTAAAAATCGAAAGTCAGCCGTCATTGGAGAAATAGCTGAATTGCTCGCGAATGATAAGACTACCTGGCATTTTATTCCGCCTGGGTCACCTCACTTTGGGGGACTTTGGGAGGCCGGTGTTAAGTCGATTAAGGGTCACTTAAAACGTGTGATTGGGTCGACTTTGCTTACTTTCGAAGAATATGCTACATTTTTGTCGCAAGTCGAAGCTTGTGTAAATTCTCGTCCGTTAACACCCATTAGTTCTTCTATAGATGATGAACCTCCAATCACGCCTGGACATTTCTTGATAGGACAAGCTCCGATTAACGTTCCTGAAGAAAGTCTCTCTGATGTAAATATTTCGCGATTAAGTCGTTGGCAAATGATTCAGAAAATGATTCAAAATTTGTGGTCTCGTTGGAGTTCTGAATATCTTACTACTCTACAAAATAGACATAAATGGTCAAATGCACGGTCAGAACCTGAAATTGGTACAGTTGTTCTAGTGAAAGACGAGAGACTTCCACCAGGGAAATGGTTGATGGGTAGAATTGTTGAAAAACACCCTGGGGCAGATGGCCTTACGAGGGTCGTTACTATAAAATATAAAAATAATCTGTTTAAACGCCCTATTACCAAAATTTGTCCTTTACCTATTGAACAATAAGTTATTTATTATTGTTAAGTTATTTCTTATGAGTTAAAGAGAATTGTCTTGTTTTTGTTCTTTGTTCTGATCTTTAGTTGAGTTTAAGTTCATTTTTATTTCATGTAAGGGTAAGGACTCCTATAGTCGTCCTTGGGGGGCGGTAATGTTTGAAAGTAAAACCTCCTTCTTCAATAGCTAGGTAGGTATACTATTCTTTTCAAAATAATGTCATGTCATGTTGTCAATAAACAAACGTCACAAAGGAAACCAGACTTTCTATTGCTTTTCACATTTAGTTTAATTAATTACAAACACGTGTTATATTTTGCTTATTGCTATGGGCATTTCAATGAGTTTATTGTACTCGGGTAATAATACCTTAGGCTTGATTTTCTTGAACTGGCGACATATTACTTTGCTCACTCTTTGCTTAAATAATTTTAATTACATCGGCATATTTTTGTATTTTGTTCAGCATAATAATGCTGGAGGCGTTTGGCTGGAATTATTGTTTTTGGGTAATAATGTTTTAAACTTGATTTTCTTAAGCTGGCAACAAATTACGTTACTTACTCTTTATTTAAATAACTGTAATTACATAAAAATCTTATTTTTGGGTATTGTTTTATATATTACTAAAAACTATTCGACAGGTCTATTGTATTTGGGTGGTAATCTCCAGTACTTGGCTTCATTGAACTGGCGGCATTTAACTTTGCTCACTCTTTACTCGAATAACTCTGCATACATTGAGATTTCGTTCTCAGATATCGTTTCACATTTTATTGTTGAAAACATTTCAATGGGTTTATTATATTTTGGTGGTAATATCCCATACCTAAATATTATATCCTATACTTATATATTTAGATACATTGAAACTTCATTCAATATTGTTTTTCATACTAATAAAAACATTTCTACATGTCTATTATACTCTGGCAATAATGTCTTGTACTCGATTTTCTTAAACTGGCGCCATAAAACTATGCTCACCTTTTATTTGAATAACTCCAAATACATTGAAATTCTGTTTTCATATATTGTTCTGCATATTACTAAAAATATTTCGTTAGGTTTGTTGAATCCTGGATCTTTGAGAACGTGTCACGACGAGCTTGTTGCAGCCATGGAACGGCATCCGGTAGACATCTTAGCCATAAACGAGACATGGTTGCGCGCTGGTGAGGAAGCTCGCGCACCTTCTATCCCCGGATATCGACTTCGTCACATACCTCGCCCGGCAGGCCTGCGGTCTCGAGGCGGAGGAGTTGGATTCTACATCCGCCGCGGCCTTACTGCACGAGTGTTGGATCATCCTGATGTCTCACCCACTGAGCAGATGTGGCTGGGTCTCAGAATTAATGGTCTTAGGGTAGCTATTGGTACGGCGTATCGCCCACCCTGGTACGACGTAGATAACTTTTTCACCAGTCTAACGGAAACTTTGTGCGCATTCTCAACATATGATCGCATTGTCCTCCTGGGTGACTTTAATATAAACTGCTTAAAACTAAATGAAAGTAATGCCAAAAAATTATTAGATTTCCTAAGCTGTTTTAATCTTGAACAATATGTTACTGAGCCTACGCATTTTACTGATAACTCTGAATCCCTTATAGATTTAATATGTTCTAATATGAAAGTAAATGAAGTTAATGTTCATCGCATACCTGAGCTAGGTAGGCATGCTCTTATCTCATGTGAGCTCAATATTAAAAAGCCTAAGCCAGTACCGAAGTGCCGCACATATAGACCTTTGCGAAACATTGATGTTCCGAAGTTTGATGCAGATTTGAATTCAATTAACTGGGATAGCTTGATTGGTGAGGATGTCAATTCTACCTTAAATGATTTTAACGCTTATATTATAATTTTATTTGACCACCATGCGCCATATGTAACAAAATGTTTTAGAAAAATTAGTTACCCTTGGATAACTTATACTATAAAGGAAATGATGGCTCTTCGGGATAACGCTCTCGCTAAAAGCCACAAAACAAAACTTGACATCCATAAAAATTATTATAAAGAGTTAAAAACTACTGTATCAACAGCTTTATTTACAGAAAAGTCTGCGTTTTTCCAAACAAATATAAATAAAAATATCAATAATCCGCGTGTTCTTTGGAAAAACATAAAGCGTAACGTCGTCGATTTTAATAAGAGTAAGTATGAGGAGCTGCCGAATCATTTTGACAATCCTAACGAGATTAACAAACACTTTTTGAAAATCAATTGTAAAGATAATGTAAGCCTTTCTGTCCTAACGTTTTTTGAATTCCATCGCTTCAGCTCTGCTAATTTCACTTTGTCACCTGTAGATGAAGCAACTGTCTTTAAAATAATTAAGTCTTTATCTAGCAATGCTCAGGGTGTAGATGGAATCTCAAAAGATATGTTAATGTTAACCCTTCCGCAAACTTTGAGCATTGTTACTGCAATTGTTAATAATTCAATAGAATCCAGTACTTTTCCTGATCTTTGGAAGAAGGCAGTGATTAAGCCGATTCCGAAAAAAAGCGATCCAACTAGCCTGAATGACTTAAGACCAATTAGTATTTTACCTACTATGTCTAAAGTTCTGGAAAAAATAGTTTGTGAGCAGATGACCGCCTTCCTTGAAGCCAATGATATACTCCCTTTAAAACAATCTGGCTTTAGAAAGTCTCATAGTACAACGACAGCGCTTCTCGATGTAATAGATGATGCTTTGGCTGCTCAAGATGTGGGAGAGGGTACAATACTTGTGCTGTTAGACTTCTCACGTGCTTTTGATTCAATTAATATAGATCTTCTCCTGTCAAAGCTTGCTTATTATGGTTTTACCTTAAGTACAATAAAGTGGTTTGCAAGTTACTTGCTCGGACGTTCGCAAAGGGTTCAGCTGCGTGATCGTTTTGGATCTACTGCTTATTCTGAAAATTTATTTCTAAAGTCTGGAGTTCCTCAGGGATCCATTTTGGGCCCTATTTTGTTCATATTATATATTGCTGATATAACCAAATGTTTCATTCACTGTAAGTTTCATATGTATGCAGATGACCTGCAACTCTATTTATCATTTAAACCTGAAAACACAGCAACTGCAGTTGACCTGATCAATCAGGATCTCGCGCGGCTAACAGAATGGTCCAAACAGAACAGCTTATTTCTGAACCCACTTAAATCAAAATTTCTCGTACTTGGCACAAAGCTCCAGGTGAGTAAAATTACAAGTGAAAAACCACGTATCCTAATAGAAAGCGACTGTTTGGAACATGTAGATGTAGCCAGAAATCTAGGTCTTATGATGGACAGCCATTTGCGATTTGAACTACACGTGCTTGGCACTGTCAGGAACTGTTTTTACAGGTTGAAGGTACTATACAAAATTCGGGAACATCTTTCCACTGATATGAGAATAAGATTATGCGATGCTCTCATTTTATCCAAGCTGAACTATGCTGATGCTGTAATTAATAGCTGCTTGTTGTCCCGAACAAAGGCTCTTATTCAACGCGTCCAAAACGTTTGTGCGCGCTTCTGTTTCCCAGTTCCACGTCGTGGGCATGTAACGCCATTTCTTAACAGTGAAAACATCGTTAAAATGGAGGCTCGACGATTACTCCACTTTTCCACGTTGCTATTTGGAATTATTAAGTCTCACCGACCTCGATATCTTTACGAAAAACTGATTTTCTCACAACGCGAAATTAGACTAACTTCAATACTCATATGCCCCATGCACAGTTCGGCTGCTTTTCGTGGTAGCTTTCGTTATGCTGCCACGAAATGTTGGAACAATATTCCACCACCTGTAAAAGCTTCTCTATCGGTTAATTCTTTCAAACGTAAATTTAAGAATTATTTGCTTGAACAACAAAAGGTATCCTAACAGGCGTCTGTGCTTAACTTAAATAACACTATTTTCTATGTAATAAATTTCTCATCATAGTACAACTCATACCAAAAGTAATATGTCTGCAGTTTTTTTGATCCACTGTTCATACTAGTGAAATGTGTGTGAAATAGTATTTTGTAGCTCAATGGTAATATGAATGTAATCAACATAGCCCTATTTATTTTGTTCGGCATGTACCATGTACCTACATACAATTCAAGGTTCCGCAGAATATCAGCGTTGCAGGTGTTGATCATGCTGCAACTTATGCTGAGTGGTAACCTTTTCGGTTTCATAATGTACCTAACATAAGCTCTGATGTACTTACCTACCCAAAATTGTGGAATTGAATAAAGTTCTTTGTATTGTATTGTATTGTATTGTAAAAAGTATTTTATTTCAAGCAACAAAAGACCTAAAATCGATCGCATGAAAAAAAACATCGTTAAAAGTTAGTACACAATTCATCAAGGAAAAAAATGTACGCGTATATAGAATAAAAAGTTACCTCCCATGCCCTAACACGGGTTCTAAGGTAATTAGGCACCCTGGAAACCTTTTTTTGCGTCGGTGGGCAAACGAGCCCCTTAATGTGTTTTGTAACTTTATTTCTCGATTACTGATTACAGTTTGTTTGCTTTTTTTTAACAAAAGCGTTACGGTAAATTAGGTTAGCTGCCTATTTGACTTTGAGGACGAAAACCAAACAAAATACGCTAAGTGGCAAAAGTTAGCTTATTTCTAAATCGTCCAATTTTTTCTAATCACATGTGGCATAGTTACCAATTAGTCATAATAGGTACTTATACTTACAAATATATTAAATGTCTTAGAAATTGTTTAGGTAAGGTTACAAATCGCAAAAAATACCAGCTTAATTTCAACGGGTGAGTAACACAAATTAGTCGGGAATATTGCCGTCACCTATAGTTCTGACCAAAGGTTCCATTGATGACTATTTAGTGTCCATAAAACACCTTGATATAGATTTCCATAATACGAATATTTTTTTAGATATTTTTTTATAGGAATAAGGTCCCATAAAACAAAACGAAAAGTTTCAAAGTTTTTGGATGCATGAAAAAATAAATTCGAATAAAATAAAATAGATAGAGCAGTTGTCAGCTGACTTTTTTTATATGTGTCAACACATCAGCTGTGTCAAAGTGTCAACAGTCAGCTGACAACTGCTCTCTGTATAGCAATTTTATGTCAAAGTTAACTGTCAACTGCTTGTTAGTTGATTGTATTTTTTTAATATGTGGTGATAAGGGAAAAATTTCCATTCTGCTGTTACTTCCGGACATTTGCGAAGACGAAATGATTTAATTTTTTTATAAAATAAATCACACAACTGCAGAAACGCAAATTCAGAAACTTTTTCTATTATTATGGGACCGTATTCCTACCTATAAAAATATTCAGCTAATTTGATTTTTACAGACATTCCCCATTGTAGGTGCCTAAGATATATTTTTTATAGAATTAAATTTCCATCATTAACTTAAAAACCCATTTTACATTGGAATTAAATACTGTTAACCACATTTAAAGGCCGTATACGTCTAACCCCGACCTAATTACCAGCGCATTAGGAACAAAAAAAGGGGAGCGGACAGAGTCGTATTAGGTAAAATGCGAAACATCAGTAAACAGGGGGGATTTTCCAGATGCGATCGAAAATATCGAGATTGAGTTGGAATCGAGTAAACGTTAAAATCGTACAATGGAAACCATAAAAACCTTTTTCAATGTACCAAAATAACAGATTTTTGACGATTATTCGATACTGATGCGAACTCGATCTCGTCCAATTCCCGTCGTGAGTAGGGGGGGGGGGGGGGGGCAGGTAATCATGGCTCTTTAGTATGTATACCTATATACATACTAAGGAGCCATGATAACCTGCCCTCCCCCCCTACTACGAATACCTACCTTTATCTATTTCTGCTGATACGAAACATTAGTAAATAAAATGGGTAATCATGGCTCCACACTCTTTACATAGATCGCCGACAAAAAAAGAGAGAGAATAACATTGAATGTATCGTAGCAAATTAACTATTTGTTTAATAGTTTTTTGAAGCGCTCATGGCGAAGCTTGATAGACTGATTGTACTCGATCATGTTTGTTAAGCAACGTTCGGTCCGGCCAGGTGCCGGATGGGTGACTGTTAAGTGGCATTACAAATTCAAATTCAAAAATAATTTATTCAGTCTAGGCTGTTACAAGCACTTGTGAATGTCATAGAAGCTACGCCATCGGTTTGTAAACCCTAAGCGGGAGACCTTGTAACGAGAAGAACCGACAAGAAACTCGTCAAGAAACTCGTCAAGGGCTGCTTTTTTCTCCCTGTATATTTCATACAGAGTCGTCAACATTGAAAAATGAGCTCCACATTTAAAGTGAGGTAATTTTCCATCACAATAATTAACAAAAGTTTGCACACAATGGGTAGGTAGGTTGAAATTGAATACCTACTACATATCGGATAGGTAATTGTGAGAGTAAATAACTTTCAACTAGTTAGGAAATCGCTCTGTCTGCTACTCGAAAGTGCACCTAAGTAGGCAAAATTTACTAAAAAACACATGTTACAAGACATTAAAAAAAACGCACTACAACTGAGCGCTTCTGTGCTTCGGAGGTCATGTCCCGGCTGTTGTCATCTGATAACAGTCGTTAAGCTAAGTCAGAAGCCTTACAGTTACAGGCGACTTGATAAACTTTAACACCAGAGGTGGCCACTAATCCTCATACTTACGATAAGAAAGAAAGATAGTTTTTATATCATTTACAATCACGTTTAGACGATTTTTAAATTTCTAAATAGATACTTTATATATTTAGGTAGTCTTCAATGATGTCACTGTGATCAACGCTGTTAAGACGGGGAGCGATCACCGATTGGTACGTGGCACATTGAATATCAACCCAAAGCTGGAAAGATCTCGACTGATAAAATCAACAATTCGACCATTGCCGGCCCATATTCAAAACCCCGAGAGCTTTCAACTCGAACTCCAAAACCGCTTCGAAGCCCTTGAGAACAGCATAGATGTGGACGATCTAAACAACATGGTGGTGGATACTGTCCGTACGGTAGGGTCCAAGCTCTTTAAGACCCGCCGTCCCAAGATAAATAAACTCTCCGACCACACACTCCTACTCATGGATCAGAGACGTGAAATGAGGCTCCAGAGTTCAGTAGATGCTAATCGTTATCGGCAGCTTAATAGACAGATATCTAAGTCTTTGACGAGCGACCTTCGCCAATTTAATACGAATCGTATTAAAGAGGCTATCGAGCGGAATAAAGGCTCCAAAGTGTTCGCGAGAGATCTGTCTATTGGGCAAAGCCAGATGACGAAGCTGAAAACTGACGACGGACGCATCATTTCATCAAAGCCTGAAATCCTGAGGGAGATCGAGAGCTTCTATGGGCAGTTATATTCCACGCAGACACCTGTTGAAAGCAAGGCTAAAGACCCCAGAGCCAAGCTTACCCGACACTATACTCAAGATATCCCGGACGTCAGCCTGTACGAGATTAGTATGGCTCTCAAACAGCTGAAAAACAACAAGGCGGCGGGTGACGATGGAATCACTACAGAACTTCTGAGAGCGGGCGGTAAGCCGATACTCAAAGTCCTCCAGAAGCTCTTTAATTCCGTCATCGTCCAGGGCAGAACGCCAAAGACATGGAACATAAGTGAGGTGATCTTGTTCTTTAAAAAGGGTGACAAGTCCCTCTTAAAGAACTATAGACCCATCTCGCTTCTGAGTCATGTCTATAAGTTGTTTTCGAGAGTCCTTACGAATCGTCTCGCTCGCAAGTTCGACGACTTCCAACCTCCCGAACAAGCCGGGTTCCGAAAAGGCTTTAGCACCATAGACCACATCCATACGCTGCGACAGGTTATACAGAAGACCGAGGAGTATAATGAGCCACTTTGCTTGGCGTTCGTGGACTATGAGAAAGCCTTTGATTCGATTGAAACCTGGGCGGTGCTGCAGTCTCTCCAAAGGTGCCAAGTGGACTATAGGTATATCGAGGTGTTGAGGTACTTATACCAAAATGCCACCATGACGATCCGAGTACAGAACCAGAACACAAATCCTATCCAACTGCAGCGTGGTGTGAGACAGGGAGACGTTATTTCTCCGAAACTGTTCACAGCTGCGTTGGAGGACATCTTTAAGCTCTTGGACTGGAAAGGACTCGGCATCAACATTAATGGCGAGTACCTAACACACCTTCGTTTTGCCGATGATATAGTCCTTATGGCTGAGACCATGGAAGACCTGAACACAATGCTCGAAGATCTCCGTAGTGCTTCCCAAAGAGTGGGTCTTAGGATGAACATGGAAAAGACGAAAATTATGTCAAATGCCCATGTTGTACCCTCTCCAGTTCATGTTGGGAACACTACACTTGAAGTTGTTGACCATTACGTATACCTAGGACAGGCAGTCCAGTTAGGTAGGTCCAACTTCGAGAAAGAGATCTCTCGCCGAATCCAACTCGGGTGGGCAGCATTCGGGAAGCTTCGAAAAATCTTCGCGTCCGACTTACCTCAGTGTCTCAAGACGAAAGTCTATGAACAGTGTGTGTTGCCAGTGATGACTTACGGCAGTGAAACGTGGCCGCTAACTATGGGTCTCATAAGGAGGCTCAAGGTCGCTCAGCGTGCAATGGAGAGAGCCATGCTCGGCGTTTCCCTACGTGATCAAATCAGAAACGAGGAGATCCGCAGGAGAACTAAAGTAACCGACATCGCTCGAAGGATTGCTCAGCTGAAGTGGCAATGGGCGGGACACATAGCGAGAAGAACCGATGGCCGTTGGGGCAGAAAGGTTCTGGAATGGCGACCGCGCACCGGACGACGCTCCGTGGGTAGGCCCCCGACAAGGTGGACCGACGATCTGGTGAAGGTCGCGGAAAGCCAGTGGATGCAGGCAGCGCAGGACCGATCGTCGTGGAGATCCTTAGGGGAGGCCTATACCCAGCAGTGGGTGTCGTGTGGCTGATATGATGATGATGATGATGATGAATCCCTCATTCCTTTACGATCCACCGACGAAGCTCCACCGGTGGATCGATTACGCAAAAATCTATCATCTTCACCCTAACTCCAACCCTGGCACTGGTAATTAGCCAACGGACAAACATTTTTTTCCAAAGCGACAGCCCTAACGAGCACAGCGTAATGCTTTGTGATATTTTGCTTTTTTTAATCGCTCTTTGGACCGTTTGTGGTATGACTTTTCATTGTGCGTATAATGTTATTTGATTGAACGAAAACGTTTTTCATAAAACGTGTATCATGTTATGTAAGCGCAAACAGTAGGGTTGGTAAAAATAGTTGTTAGATAAGGTTATAAGATTGTGTTAATTATTACGTTTTGTAAACATACAACTGTGTTTAGAGTTTAGACTTTAATTAGAGGCTACATAAACTAACAAATCAATACCACTGAAAAAACAGATTCTTACTACCTACTACCTATATATCTACTACTGTAGTCTTAGTATGTCATGCTCTCTTTAATCATTTCTGCGGTGGTGTCGTATGAGGCTCAAATATGGTTGAGCGAAGAGATGGCTGGTTCATGCGTCATGTTCGGGAACTGGTGCTGCCAGTGGGACTGGGTCTGCTTCTGACTACCTATCTTAATGCATATTGAATTGTATGTTTTTATTTATTTATTTTTATTTATTGTAACAGCCTAGACTGAATAACAAGTTCAAACTTTGAATTTAGCTTAAAATCTGTAAATTTGAAACTCATTAAGAAATGAGCTAATTCAATAATGTTATTTATTTGTTAATCTTTGTTAATATAAAGTCTGGAAACGATATACATATTTGTAAATATCGTTCCATCTGATTGATAAAGCTGACAAGTTTTTTGCGCCCATTTTTCTTGTCAGTTAAAAGACGTCATAATGGGTGGTAGGGTAAAAGAATTGACGATTTAAAAATGCTTATTATGTGAGCTTATTTAAATAAAATATATTTCACTTTCACTTTCACTTACTTATACTACGTGTTAATGAAATAGCGCAAAATGAGAAAACCGTTTCTTCGGACCATCAAGATCAAACTGAAAAACTTTTACTATGGGACCAACTCTGAAATCGCAAAAAAAACAGCTGCTTCATACATTTTTATATTTTCGTTATTAATTTTTGTATAAAACAGCTGATATTTTTTTCGCGATTTCAGAGTTGGTCCCATAGTAAAAGTTGTTCAGTTTGATGGTCCAAAGAAACAGTTTTCTCATTTTGCATTATTTCATTAACACGTTGTACCATGGGCAACAGCGACGCTTAACCATTGCTAAGGTCAAAATCGCTTGCACGCCGCGCCGTCACAACCATACGTTTAGTTCGTGTAGGGGCGATACGCGCGCACACGAATTTTGTTGCAAACTGGTTAAGCGTCGCTGTTGCCCATAGTACATATGATTTCATAAATATTCCGGACAACACACACCAATAATTTAGATCAAAACGAAACAGAACGGTGAATAAAAAAATGGATAAAAAGGTATATTAATATTCATGACCTAGTTCGGAAACAAATGCTCTATCAAACAATTAATGCCAAATTCCAATCCAAAGGCACGAATTTTCTGAAGTCTCAGTTAGCTTCGCAGTTAGTACGAATAGATATAAAAAAAAACCGGCCAAGTGCGAGTCGGACTCGCGCTGAAGGGTTCCGTACCAAAAAACAGCAAAAAAACACGTTTGTTGTATGGGAGCCCCCCTTAAATATTTATTTTATTATGTTTTTAGTATTTATTGTTATAGCGGCAACAGAAATACATCATCTGTGAAAATTTCAACTGTCTTCCTGTTGTCGTTATTAATATCGAGCAAAAAACGGCAAAAAAAATCACGTTTGTTGTATGAGAGCCTCCCTTAAATATTTATTTTATTCTGTTTTTAGTATTTGTTGTTGTAGCGGCAACAGAAATACATCATCTTTGAAAATTTCAACTGTCTAGCTATCACGGTTCATGAGATACAGCCTGGTGACAGACAGACAGACAGACAGACAGACGGACAGCGGAGGCTTAGTAATAAGGTCCCGTTTTTACCCTTTGGGTGCGGAACCCTAAAAACGTGCGTTTTCCTTCGATAGAGTAATTTTGTATGGGATATTTTACAGCGTCATCTACCACCGAAAAGTGAAACGAAATTTTCCAGAAATGTATGTAGCAAGAGATGTGTTACTTTTCCTTGTATTAAGTTCTTTCATATTTATAAAGCAGTATTTATTTACAAGATAAATATTTTATATCCTATAGGAAAAGTTTATCTTTACAGAAACTCCTTGGTGAACATAAATGGGACCAAGTTTTTGTATAGTTCCTTCGAAGCTCTTAAATTTCCCTCGAGAATTTCTCGATCCAGTCACATTTATATTGTTCGATAGGGATTTGTATACTTGTTATGTTGTTATTACTTAAACATAGTATTTATATTATACTTTGTACTTTTTTAATTCCTTCGTAAGTAGCCGGATATTTTGAGACTATGTTTCAGTTAAGCTAGGTTTTCCTAGGATAGAGATGCCGTCATATTACGGTTGTAATATGGCGGCGTTGAATGTTGTCTACATAAGAATAATTCTTATGGTTGTCTTTGTAAATAGCGGTTCCTGACGTTACGGTGTCGCCACCGCTAAATTACGGCCGTAATATGACGGCACCGTCATCCTAGTAAACTCTAGTTTCAGTCAGACAGAATTAATGATCTTTTCGAGATTCAACCTCAACTCAAATATGGTATTTATCACCAGAGTTTCGAATAGTCTAGACAACGTGTTAATGAATGAACCCAAAATGGGAAAACTGTTTCTTTACACCATCAAACTGAACAACTTTTACTATGGGACCAACTCTGAGATCGCGAAAAAAAACCAGCTCTTTCATACATATCGATAATTTTTGTTATTAATTTTTCTATGAAACAGCAGTTTTTTTTCGCGATTTCAGACTTGGTCCCATAGTAAAAGTTGTTCAGTTTGATGGTCCGAAAAAACGGTTTTCCCAGTTTGGGTTCATTCATTTATGCATTGGTACCTATTGAATTTATATTAAAATGGTTGAAAAAGTTATTAGGGGGCGTCCATTAATTACGTGAGGTGATTTTGGCGAGATGTCGTGAGATTTGGCTCGACCCTCTCCCCCCTATAAATCTCTCGTAAGATTTTTCATAACGTGTATTTTTAGTGTGATTACGTTAATATGTGCTTGCTTGCTTTGCATTTATTTAAATAAAAAATATTGTTTTGGATTTAGCCATATTTTGGTATGAAAAATGTTTAACTTTATTTAACCTAGTTTTTGCGCGATGCTGTTCCTGCAGAAAAAAAATACGTGATATTTGCCGAGACTTCCCCTCTCCCCCACGTGAGATTGGGTGAGATTAGGCTTGACCCCCTCCCCCCTAAATGCCTCACGTAAGTAATGGACGCCCCCTTACAAAGTTATATACATCATCGTTCTATCGTTGCATTTGTATCATAGAAAACGGAAACAATGACGGTAAAAAAGACTGATTAATAAATATTATGAAAATAAATGACAAACGAGTTTATAATACAGAAATAATGTTTTTGAATACTTAAAAATACTTTAATCGTCGTGAGTTTAAACTCTTAAATACTTTAGTCAGTTTTTTATTCAGTAATTAGTATAAAAAGACGATATTATAGTCTATAAGCTGAATATTAGAAAATCCGCAATATGGAAATAAAATTGAAGGCAGGTCAATCAATGCAGTATATTGGAATGCAAAAATATGCAGCTAATAGATGAAAAAGGAAAATAGGTTTCAGCTAACAAACTGACTAACAATCTCATAAAACAACATTGGTTTTAAAACGGTAACATACATTGAAATGATAAACTATAAAAAATAAGTTGATAAAGATGTTTTTTAACATTATGAATTATCTTTATGATAATAAACTGAATGAAAAATATGTATAAAAAGGTTATGTCATTTCTTCATCTAAAAAGTCGTAATAAATTACGGGTAACACATCTCACAGTTCTAAACTAAGCTCGTCACATTACTAATTCAGAAGCCTTCTATGCTATGAGATTTTGTCTGAAATATTCAAAATAGCTTCAAGGTAAAGCTATATTATTTTTCAAAGAAACTTACACGAATTTATATCATAATCATCGTGATTAGACAAAAGACGCTGATATAAGCAATTAAAGCCGCCAGAACAACGCGCTACTTAGACGCGTTTCGTTATACAATGCTCGCTTAGCACCAACGACGTCAGCAACGTGTGCAATATTAGCAGCAGTGTAACCAAAATCGCACGTAAATTCGCGGCGAATTCGCCCTTTCTGGACAAGGTCTACTTCCTTATGTTTACTAGGTAGTGCTTTTTAGAACATTTCAGCATACTGTCAAAAGATAGCCTTTTCGACGCTTTCTTCACGGCCCGAGCTCAAAACTCCATTTTATTTATTTTCCTCTCCTTCTGAGAGTCATTTCAGATAGCGTCACTCCCATGTCTGTAGCGCTTACGGTGAGAATCGGGCCATAAAACATTCGGGCTCATGTTAAAAGAAAATTGGCAAAGAAAGACTAAGGTAAAAAGGTCTGCACTTACGGCGCAGTAATGCTTTTCACCTAAACTATTGTGTTTATCATAAATCCAGCGACCGCCCGCGACTTTGTCTACGTGGTCAGTTATTTCTCTATCCCTCAGGAACAGTATTTTTTTTGGGATGAAATGTACACTGTGTCCTTCTTTGTACCCCTGACAATATGTATGAAAAGTTTCATGATGATCGGTTGGGTAGTTAAGACGTGAAGGCGTAACAAACAAACAAACGGATTTTCGCATTTATAATATACTAGCGGCCGCCCGCGACTTCGTCTGCGTGGACAGTTTTTTTGCTATCCCTCGGGAACTGTGCGTTTTTTCTGGATAAAAGGTACCCTATGTCCTTTTTTTTAGCCCTGACAACGTATATGTAAAATTTCATGATGATCGGTTCAGTAGTTACGACGTGAAGACGTAACAAACAAACAAACAAACGGACTTTCGCATTTATAATATTAAGTAAGGACTAGCGGCCGCCCGCGACTTCGTCTCCACGTGGAAAGGTTTTTGTTATCCCTCAGGAACAATACACTTTTTATGGGATGAAAGGTACCCTATGTCCTTCTTTGTCCCTCTGATAACGTGTATGTAAAATTTCATGATGATCGGTTCAGTAGTTATGACGTGAAGGCGTAACAAACAAGCAAACAAACGGACTTTCGCATTTATAATATTAGTAAGTGAAGGCGTAACAAACAAACAAACGGACTTTCGCATTTATAATATTAGTAAGGATACTATAATATATACTAGCGGCCGCCCGCGACTTCGTCTGCGTGGAAAGGTTTTTTGCTATCCCTCGGCAACAATACTTTTTTTCGGGATAAAAGGTACCCTATGTCCTTTTCTGTACCCCTGACAACGTGTATGCAAAATTTCATGACGATCGGTTCAGAGTTAAGACGTGAAGGCCTAACAAACAAACAAACGGATTTTCGCATTATTATAAAAAATATATATTTTATATAATATTAATAATTAGTATTAGTATAGTTAGGATTATGTCATTAGCTGTAGCAGCGTTTACACAGCAGCCTTGGGCGAGGCCCGCTGTGCATAACAGACGTCCGTGCCTCGCGAGGCGGCTCGGGCGGTGTGGACTTGCCTCGGCCTCGGCAGGCGTATGCTCAGCTTCGTGGCCGAGCCAAGCAGTGTCGGTTTTTGGTTTTCCCAAAGGTGCATCGAACGAAGCTGATCGCTCGGTGTAGACGTTGCCACTAGTCGTTGCAAACGACTGAGCAAACTAAGCCTTGAATAAAAAGTTAGCAAATTTATTTAATTTTAGGAGAATAAATTTAGACAGTTTATTTATTGTATATGTTACGGCTAATACCCGAAGTGCGGCTAAACCTAGTTCTAGCCGGCTAAAACTAGGTGTAACCGATAGCTCTTGGCTAAAACTAGGTGTAACCGATCTGCTTTACTCCTGTAGGTCCCGGGTTAGGTTAGAAATTTAAGGCGAGCGCGAAGCGCAGCGTAGCGTGAGCCTTAAATTTCGAGGTTATTTTTTTTTAACAGACAACAGAAAAAACTTTCTTTATATCCCATGCTGCACCTAGTTTTAGCCGGCTACACCTAGTATTAGCCGCGAGCAAATCGGCTACACCTAGTTTTAGCCAACAGCTAGCGGCTACACTTAGTTTTAGCCGGCTAAAACTAGGTTAAGCCGCACTTCGGGTATTAGCCGTAACATATACATGTTGCAATAACAAGAAAAGAAGTTCAATATGAAAATACCGAGTTTCAGAATAATAATAATAACATTGAAATTAAAAACAGTGTCTTAAAGACAAAGTGTGAAAAATTATGTACATTATTTCAGGACACAAAATTACAAAGTTAAAAATAAAGACTAAGATTTCCGCTTACTTCGTGACTGGAAATGAAAACATGCTATAAAAATCCTATTTAGAGAAGTTGCGGGAGTAGTGATAATTTGAAGAGTCGTTACCTAGTGGAAGCCGCCGCTTACAGCTCGCTGCAGCGCTGAATGAGCGGCCAATTTACTGAATATTTGCAATGTAAAGTAGGTAGTGTGTACGAGTTTCGCAGAATACTATTTAAGTTAGGCTTCTACACGTCCACTGCTCCGCAACGTAACGCACTTATAGCACGGCATCAAAGAAATGAAACTGACTGCGTTTCATACAATGCAGATCAGTGTTCGCACTTGTATGTCTTCCTCTACAAAGAATCTGAGAAAAAATCCGTTAGATACAATGCGTGGGTTCTACAAAATAACACCTAATGCCCAATAAATAGATAGGGACTTTTACTATATGGGACCAATTCTGAAATTGCAAAAATAAAACAGCTGTTTCATAAAAAAATAATTGATAACAATATCAAAATGTGTGAAATAGCTGATTTTTTTCGCCATTTCAGAGGTGGTCCCATGGTAAAAGTTGTTCAGTTTGATGAGTCTATCTACCATATTCGACATAGGGGTTTTTTGTAACACTTTGTATAAGTCTATAAATAAGTTTTGTTCAATTATTAAAGCACTAACTGTCATTCATTCATATTTTGTTTTGTTAGATCAAGTCTTTCTCAAATATTGTATATAGCATTGTTAAAGCAAAAATCTGAAATTTAAATCTCAAATAAGAAGGATATTTTTAAGATGCACGCGGTAAAGTTTTCAACTAAATAATTACATTAATTTATTAATTTTAAACGTCCGATAGAAAAGTACTGATTCAGTAACGATAACGTTACGTGACAAGACAATGCAATCGTGAACTTAATAATCAAATTTAAATTCACCTTTTGTGAACAAATTTATGTTCTCTGCAATTTATCCAATTTATTTATTATTAATTTGTGACTTAATTATTAGTGCAAATACTTTAACAAGTTGAGGTCGTTAGTTAGTTCTAAAATTAAACTTAATCAAATAAGCAATGAAATATTCATACAGTCCAACCATGTACTTATTTCCATACCGTTATGACAAACAGGCTGTGCAACCAATCTACCTTTGCTTTAATTTGTCAAACTGGAAACTGAACTTTAAGTCTTTCAGTATAAGGTTTTAGAAAAGTTTGCTTCGTTTGCCAGTATACTTTTTAATGTTGTCGCAAAAAGGCGGGCGGTATACGGCCGGCTTTCGATTTCTCTTCCAAATTAAAATGGGGACCGTTTGCTCCCCAAAGGTCTGATTTGAATTGGGGTATTCTAATGGACACGTTTCTCGTAATAATCCCCAGTGAGATACATATTTTGTGGTCTGTGTAGATCCTGATGCAGAAGCAAGATTGGTTGATGATAGAAGTTTAATTTTGAATGTAAGGTTTTTTGATCTTTTGTTATGGTCTTGACATTTTAGGATGGGACCGAGGCAACTTTCTTTTAGCCTTTTTTCATCTCACGCTCTTATAAATATGGTTGTGTGAGTGTATATAGCGGTCTCTCTGTCATAATAAGCATGAAAAGACGTTTGATAACTGACATTATTGTTGTGATGGAAAAATTAGGAGAAAAAAATGCCTTTGAGAATTTGTAGCCAGTTATTTTCATAACAAGGTCTCCCTCCACCTAATTGTGTAAGTCAAAATCTATCGCAATCGCTTTTAATTTCGCACGAATGCTATGTCCATTGCTGTGGCATGACAAGGCATGACAGTCTTTGAGACCCAGTGATGGATGTACACGATTGTCAAATTAAAGTCCCCATTTAGGATAGGATTTGCGAACCGATGGCGTAGACTGGATAAATTATGATTTTGTTTCTTACCCACAGAACAGTGAATGCTCATCATAATTTCTACCGCATTGACAAAATGAAAAGTACTCCACTACTGGCCGGCCAAGGTTCGATTGCGTTGACCAATGGATCGAACCACGCGGAACAGAAATGCTTTGTGGTTCGATTATATAAGCGAACTTTGAGGAGCGTCAGTGGTTCGATCTATCGAACCACGCGGAATACGTGTTGTAAAAATTAAAAATTCAAGATAAATAAAAAAAAACACTGTGCCAATTTGGATTTTTGAAAGTTCCCGATACCGTTTAATTTCCTTAACGTGTGGCTACAAAAGTTATTACACTTTCTAAATGTTTAAATAACCCTTGTTTAATCCGAACTTCCTCATTTGCAAGGAACCGGATTAACCTCGTATTAAAGAAAAGGGCGCTTAATGGTTGATTAGTAATTAAGCAATTTCGTTTCAGGACTTAATCTTAATCAATCTTAAAAGGAACGCTTAAAATAAAGATGTAGGAAGGTCTAAATTAATTTCGAAGCATTTAATCTTCCTTGCTTTCGAATAGTTAATGATTAAAGGTGAAGTTTTAAGTAGGCCGCTATTTTTCTGTTATATTTTTTGTTTTCTTGTCAATATTGGTTTACCGTTCACTGAATTAATTAAATTAAACACTTTTATGGATTTCGGCTTGTGTTTTTTTATTTAATTTTATGTTTTTAATATTTATGCAACTTTTTAGAAGAAATTTTCCACTAGAACTGAAAGTGTAAAACAACTGGTATGTGTCATATATATTTATTTTTTATATTAACTTATTAGGTGGAATTAGTTTGAAAAGTCTTCAACTTACAATAGGCAACTAATTCACCTTAAAAAGATAATTATAAAAGAAATAGAGTTTCGAAACACTTGATAAAACAACTTAATAAAAACAATAACGTGCTTATTTCTGTAAAGAACCACTTAAAAGGTGAAGTTTCGAAAAAGCGCTCATTATAGAAAGCAATTTAGATTAAAATCGTATTAAGGGACGGTCCCTCGGTGCTCTTGAACCGATTCAGCGATTCTTTGAGAAGTGATTTAGAAAAATAAATAGGTTCCCGCCACTTGATTTGTTGGAGGTGTAAAAGTGTGAGTGGAAATGGGGATAGGGTAATCTTGAGTGAAATGTTCGATGAAACCTGTGGATTGAAAGCTTAAAGTTTTACAGTCAATTTAAATTTCGATCGGCCGAGTACCTTAAAGTGTAAAAAAAACTCAGTTTTGCATTTATAATAATTATTTATTATTAAATATTAGTTTATATCATTATGAGTAGGGGAAGTACGTACAAAATGTCAAAAATGGACAAAATGACACACTGCGGTTTATTCAAAACTGGCGGCCAGAAACGAGATGTTTGACATCGTATCCGTATCACGTGAAGTTAGCCATTTTAGCAATCCTGTCAAAATGTTATCACCCTCGGCTCAGACGCGCCGGAGTGACTGGTACAAATGTGTTTTTTGCCTTTTACAACTTTTTATTCTCATTACTATCTTCAGACTTTTGTTAGATTTTACGTTGTTTTCTTCCAATATTGTAACTTAAATCGATGCATTGTAGCTTTAGGTTGCGATGTGTATTAAATTAATATTCAATAATAGTTGTTCTCAGTTAATTCTTAACTATTTATTTATCTCACGTATTATTGGACAAAATGACATACTTTTAGTCCGGACAAAATGGCATACATCGTCATTTTGTAGTCGTTTTAATTAACTTAAGGGAGTGCTCTACTAATGAAAATAATCATTTTTGGCAAAGAAACATGGATCGAAAAACGACAAAAATTTTAGACTTTCCCATACAAATACAATGATTCAGCTGTCTAGTTAGTATGGGAGGACCAAAATTTTTTTTCGTTTTTTGACCCATGTTTCTTGGGCAAAAATGTTTAGTTTCATTGGTACAACACACCCTTAAGTTAATTTAAACGACTACAAAATGACGGTGTATAGTTTGTCCATACAGATTTAAGAAGTTTAAACTTTCATTCAAAGTCAAAGTCAAAGTCAAATAAGCTTTATTCAAATAAACTTAATTATTAAGTACTTTTGAATCGTCTATATTTTCCTACCACCCGTTCCAGACTTTTTCAGAAATAATATGCTGCGCAACTAAAAAAGGAAATCTGAACGTCAAACGTAGTGTATGAATCTATGAAAAAAGCAAACGACGATGTTTGTGCTTCTATTTATTGTAATATTTGTAATTTATTTGTGACCTTTGTGCACCTTTTTTTTGTCATTTTATTATGTCATTTTGCCCGTACTATACGGACAAAATGTTTTTTTTGACTTTTTGTTGGTTGAGCTCTAGAATTCCCATGTTATTGTTTCTATTTACGTTTAAGTTTAAATTAATGTAAGGAAAATAACTAAATATGATTTTAGAAATGAAAGAATATTGTAATGACTTTATTTAGAAAGATATAACGACAAATAAAAGTACTATGTCATTTTGGACGTACTTTACATAAGGATAAGATTACAGTTAGAATACTAAGGAATGATGGTCCGTGAAATCACTTGTAGATATGAATGAATCTACATATTTTAAGTACTTAAGAGAATAGTACCCCAACAAATGACTTAAATTCTAGTAGAAAAACCAATTACCTATTTTCGTACCTCCTTTGAATTTGAAGTTATTCAAAGTATTACATAACTTAACAAAACATTAAGTACCATTTTCGCTGATCAACATTTCCAGAGAGTTAAGAACTCGATTTTAATCCAACGAATCCTGAAATATTTCAACGGCGGACTTTCTGAGCTCAGCTGAAAGTTGGATCCCTAGTATTGTTTCTAACTCTCTTAAATACTTCGAAGTTCCGACCATGTCCAAATGGATTATGATGTGGTTGGTTGATATTTTTATATTAACAGTAAAAACGTTTTCTGTACTAATAAATTGTTGGATAAAACAAAAGAAATCTAATTAGTTAACAGTTTTCAGAAATTGTGTATTTACAAAAGAAAGTAATTAAAAAGTAAAAGATTATTGTAAATAGGCTTTTTCACAAGTTCCGGAGAACTGCGGCTGCGCTATGCAAAAGGCAAGTAATGCACTTTCCAAAAAAAATGTTATATCATTTTCTGTTTAAGCAAAGCAAGTCACATCTACCATTTTTTTATTTTATTAAAATTCGGTTTAATTCGGGAAATATAGCGAATAATCTGTTTCAAGATTATTTTTCCATTTGCAAAATCTACGCTAAAACAAAGTATATTTCCCGTTTCTATCTTTAAAACAAGCAAGTCTTATCAAGATACTTGTATTAAAAGTAGATTAGCAGATACTTGATTTCTATGTATTTATTTTATAGTATTAAGGACTATATTCTATGGCTCTACGCAAAGCTGAAAACAAGCATCTACTAAAAGTACAATAGAGAATCTAAGTTACTTGTTTATAGCGTAGAGTATTATTGACAAAATCAATACATATTTCTACGCAGAACACTATTTTCGTTCGTCAAAATGTAGGTAAGTATGAGATTTTTTTTTACAGAAATATGTTTTTACCTTAAATACCAATGATATTTTAACATTTTGGTGTTCAGAATATCTATTTTTTTCAATAAAAACACTAAATAACGTTTTTAAGCTCTACTGTAAAATTTGTCTGGAATGAGATACTTGGATTTGGTTTAGGGCAGCCGAAGTTATGACATGACATTAGAACTATGTTGCAAAAAACTATAATCGATTAATGCGTCATTAATTATTTGCTTTACTTTTTTCATTTATACAATTTCCAGTCATTAGGCAGAGGTCATTTTGCGAGTTTTCCAGGCTAATCCCGGAGCGATGAGGTTAAACTATTGTTTATTGGCTCCCAAATGAAAGTACGCCCGCCGCTTGCCGAGTAGTCGGGTGTAGGGTTCAAGCGATAGAGAGAAGATTCTTAATAAATATAAATATTGGACCACTATTATAATATAGCTTCTGCCCGCGACTTCATCCGCGTGGATATTCGAGAAAGTCCTTAAGGAACAAAGGTTCCAGAACGGTTAAACGACCAGGATAAATAGTATTCTATGTTTTAATTTCATCTAAATCAGATCAGCCGTTTTTACGTAATTAGGCGGGTCCCCACTGCACCAAGCGCGCAGCCCCCTTTTCGAAATTCCAAAAAAATACCAATATACGTGGAACATCACACATATTGTTCCAATTCAAAGTAAGTAGCTTAGTCCATTTCTCTTATCGTCGCGTCGTCTCTTATTTTTAACCGACTTCAAAAACTTTGAAAAGGAGGAGGTTATCTATTCGTCGCGTATATTTTTTTTTTATATATGTATGTACACCGATTACTCGAAGACGGCTGAACCGATTGAAACGATTCAAACGTTATAACATGAGGTTTGTTCCCAAGTTGGTCCCATTTTTTGAAATTTTGAAATCGGTTCAGTAGTTTTCAAGTAATCTTGAAAATACTGTCGTTTTCGTTGCCATTTTATATGAATTGAGACCGACTTTCAACCATTACTTTTTTGTTTATGAACCGATTTAGACAATTCTTTTTTTGTTTGAAAGAAGACACCTTAAGAATGATTCCATATTATTTTCATTGGTATTGGACTTTGGATTTTGAAGATACACGAGGGAACTCCTCAAAATCAAATAGGAACTGTACAGTGATTGAAATATTGGTAGGTTTATTATTGTCAAGGACATTCTGGACTAGATTTGAACTGCGAAGACCCAACGGAACACCTGTGGACATTAAGTTACTCGGGGTTTACCATTGAAAAATGTGAAACATTATACTTAACGTTTTATATTATAAAATCATCGCTTACATACCTACCACAAAAAAGTTTAAAATAAAAAGCTTTTAAAAAAAAGTAAAACCTCCTTCAAAAACCTTAAAAAACAGCTCTATAAAAAGCAAGAAATAATGTTCAAATCGATTAATTAAAACACGTCTATTGAAGTCGGGTGGGGCTTTTAGAATTATAAACATCACAATAAGTAAAAAAAATACTTCCAGCTCCACCCGACTTCAATAGACGTGTTTTAATTAATCGATTTGAACATTATTTCTTGCTTTTTATAGAGCTGTTTTTTAAGGTTTTTGAAGGAGGTTTTACTTTTTTTTAAAAGCTTTTTTTCATACAAACAACTCGAACTGTAGCTGTTCGTAATTCAATGAAGTTAGGAGCTAACTATTGTATCCATTTATTGAGTATTTTGAGATAACACTCTCTTTATTTTCGATTTTTTATACAACATTTTTGTGTCTATAATTCTCAGGACGAAAACATGTCACTTTTTAATAAATGAATTGAAATTAGAGATCAGCTACGGTATCTCGAACGCGCAGCGATAAATATAAAATTTAACTGGTTAAATTAACCCATGATCTCAGAAATGGCGACACCATGAAAACCATAGCACAAACCACTAACCGAATCGAAAAGAAGAACGTCATGTACCTATAGTTGTTCTATGTAACGAAGACTGTTTTGCTATGATGTGCACATGCATATTATTTTAGTGTGCGTAATACGAGAGCGTGCAGACGCATACTAAAACAATGTGCATGTGCATGTCTAACATATCCATAGCAAAACAGTCTCCGTGAGGTAGAAGAACTACGGGATCCCTTGTTTTCGCATAATGGTTTTATACCTAATTTGATTTGGCATAACGGATTTGGCATATATTTTTTTGTCATAATAATACTTAAGCATAATAGATTATTGGCATACTATTTATTTTAGCATAATTATCATTTAGACTAATTTGTTTTCGCATAATGTTATTAGAACTACACGTAAAATTCAAGCGCTTGCCGTTACCACTGAAACCCCAACGCCACGTCTGAGCCAAACGTCTACATAATGTCGACCATGGAGGCCCGGATACGGCTGATTATGAAACAAGGAAACGTCACGATTGTTTACTTTGCAGTACACATTCATAGCAAAACGGTCTTCGTAAAATAGAAGAACTATACTTAAAATTCAAACGCTTGCCGCCATTAATGATACCCCACCGCCACGTCTGAGCCAAACGTCTGCATAATGTCGACGCCGGAGGCCCGGATTACGGCTGATTATGGAACAAGGAAACGTCACGATTGTTTACTTTGCAGTACACATCCATAACAAAACGGTCCTCGTGAGATAGAAGAACAAAACGTAAAATTCAAACGCTTGCCGCCATCACTGATACCCCACTGCCACGTCTGAGCCGAACGTCTGCATAATGTCGACGCCGGAGGCCCGGATTACGGCTGATTATGGAACAAGGAAACGTCACGATTGTTTACTTTGTAGTAAAATAACAGAAGATGTAAGATTTTACTCTACCCTGTACCCTTGGCGGATCTTAATCGTTTAATACTGCGAGAACTTTGGAGTAAAATTAGGGAACTAGGTAATTAAGGACAGGATAATATAAGTTTCCTTAAGTCGAATTTTGAGAATCAAAACCATAAATATTTTTAGCATAAGCGTTAATTATATGAAAACAGTTTTTAAATATCTCAAACCACCATTATATTTTTTTTATTTATTTCATATACAACATTAGTTCAGCGCAATGGAAAATTATAAAAAAAACCTCTAGCAGCTAGCGGCTGTAGCCTAAAAAATACAGCCTAGTATTTTCTTTACTTTGTTTACCAAACTGTTGTGTAATTTTGGGTTTTAATAAATGTCATTATTATAACTACTTTATAGGTAAGTATTATTAAGTTTAAACTACATTTTGATTACGTAATTTAAACTTTTACCAGCTGATAGCTGAAACTCAAAGATACTTACAAAGAGCGATTATCTATCCAATGAACGGCAGCAAAACAAATTTTACTGCCTATCCCCGTCGAGGGATACAGTAAGTTTTTATGATGACACTTCAACTAAAAGGGCGTAACTTCAATACAATTCAATCTTGTCTTAAGATGTTTACCTTTTTATAGACATGTAAGCTTCTTTACAAAAACGTCCAATATACTTAAAAAAATATCGTTCAGTATATGGTCGTGTCAAGCGCCTGAAGCCATATTTATTTACAGGCATGTGATGTTATCAGTCATCTTAGAGCGTTTTCGCCACAGAAAAAAATTCAAAAATTATTGAATTAAACAATTAATTAAACAATTAATAGACTTAATTTAGTCTATGTATAGCAGTGGAATTTTTTTTTACGCGATTATCTGTTAGGATGACCACAATTTGTAGTACATTTTCAATGTTGTCAAATACCTACCCTATTAATGATAATGATGATTAGAGGGGATATACTGTGACTATGTACATAGTTTAGTCCTGCTAAATCAGCTTTAAGCTTGAAATTAAGTAGGTATGTATTTAATAAACTTACGAAAGACAAAACTTTATGCAAGTGTTTAACTCAGAAAGTTAATTTAATCTTTTCTACGAGTATATCTCTAGCAGCATCAGACTAAACGGGAAGAGCAATTTGTTCAGTTAAGAGTAAGTACCTAATTATTCAAATTAATTTACGAGAGTCTACTTAAGAATAAAGACGGTTAAGCAGAAAAGGAAATGAAAGAATAAAAAAAATAACATCAAAGCTTTTTTTCGGAATTGTTGTTGGTTATTCGGAATTAAATCATGTTGGGTTGTACGAAGGCTAAATAATAATAGCACGATTTTCGTGAAAAACTGGGAAACGTCACTTGGATATAGAGTGACTGGATATGAATATCGACAAGTAAAAACTTGTATTGAAAACTTGACGTTGACGTGACTGATCCTTAAACGACATCATCCACGTTTCATAAATTTTTGTTCCAAATATGATTTGATTGTAATTGCTCATAGACTGCGATCCGGACACATCCCACTGAACAAGTTTGGACATCTGATGAGAAAAGTTAGCTCTCCTAATTGCACTCTGTGTGAAAAAATAGAAGATGTCCAACATTTGTTGGTGGAGTGTGTCAGGAATCGAGCATTACGTGAGGAATTAGCCGCGAAGCTGAAAGTCAATCAGCTTGATGTTGGCGTGTTCCTGAGTGCGCTGTCGGACCCTACGTCTAAAGCAGCTGTGTTGACTTACAGGTTCGCAGCACATAGCATCAGTTTAAGGTCAAATACCTAATGTTAATTAGTATAATTATTTTAATTAATGTGCATATCCCCACATAAAATTATAGTTACGATGGGGCTGACATGTAACTTTTTTACAAAAGCTCCTTTAAAAATAAAGAGAAAAAAAATAAAATATGAAAGTCCAAAAGACAAAAGTGATTTATTCTGATAGATTTTGTCCATCTAAGCATTTTTTATTATGGCACCGAAGCTGTAGCACCGCTTCAAATTTGTGTCAAAATGCTACAGCTTCGATGCCATAATAAGAAATGCTTAGGCGGACAAAATCTACAGAATTTGCTTTTTAGCCGAAAATGTATGAAAAAACTGACTTTTTGAACTTATTTAAAATCGAGTACATAGCGGTGCTACAGCTTCGGTGTCATAATAAGAAATGCTTAGGTGGACAAAATCTATCAGAATTAAGCACTTTTGCTTTTTGGCCGGCACTTTCACATTTGGACCAAAATGGATGATGTCCTTTAGTAATTAATGTACAAAAGTGCTCAGATGTAACAATGTGCAGCTTTCGCCACAGAATACATAATACTTTCGCAGGTAATAAATCTGGACTGGAAATGGGTGTTAATGTTTGTCGAACAATCGCACAGTGTAGGTATCTAGCCAAATTTTCCAGCTTCAAGTGCTTTTACTGTGCGTATTTGTGAACCTTTCAGCACCAACGAGCTAAGCCCATCCAGAGTTTATTAAGGCTTCGCTCCTGAAAGGGGCTCAAAGGCTCATTTGTAAACAGTACGCTTGGACTGTTTCAGTTGTCCGGCCCGTCCGGCGTTACTGATTCTAAGCGAGGAGGTATTATAGGCAGGTATGTGAAGGCGGCAGATTTTATGACGTTTTGAATGAGGATCAGTAACAGGTTTGAATCCTATAGTTTTATTGATATAATATAAACACAATTGATAGCTATGAAACCTAGTGAAAGAATTTTTGAAATCCGTTTAGAAATGGTTGAGTTATTAAGGGTTTGAAGGAAATGTCAAACTCAATGCAATATATGCTCTATCACGTACGGCATAAGGTTTGCGTACGTCGCGATGACGTCATAAGGAGCACCCAAAATGACAGTGTTCTAGCATGTTTTAGCTCATTTAACTGCTCAGGTTTAAAAGATATCACAAAAATTTCTTCACAGTTAATCATGTGGTGGCATAAGCTTTCTGATAAGCCACTAAACAAAAATCGTTACTGATCCTCATTATTGTACTGTGACGATTTTTTTTTATTCGCAACGGAATAGTGCTTGGCCTTCACCTCACCTGATGTTAAATGACGATAAGACCGAAAGTATAAGCGTTCTACACCCGGAATCCACACCACAAGGAACTGGCGATCTTACTTCTAACTGCCGACCTTACAAAATATTGTTCATATAATTAGCTTTTAGTACGTACATCTACACTACAGCGATATAAAAAAAATAAAAGATATGATTGAGTGATTCTAAGCAATAATGAATTGTGTAACCGTCTGGCTAAACACAAAAGGAACTAGATGATCACGGCCTATGAAAGAGACTAAAACCTAAGTGGAACCCTAATAACCTACAGGACAGGAAGACAATCAAAATCCGCTTACTACTTACCGTTGATTATAACTAAACTATTGGAACCTAATTTTACTGGAATAAATAACCTCCAAAATACAATTTACTAAATTTACTTTATTCAACCCTAACTAACCTACAAAGAACCTTACTAACAAGCTTTGTGTGATCTGAGAGGACCTGTGAATGTCTAATGGAGGAACCCTGGATGTGATAAGTAGTGAACCCAAATTCTTTTAAAAGTGTGATTAGTATTGACTTTCATTTTCCAATAGAAGTATTCGCTTTCATTACTAGGTCTTAATTATTCCCGCTATTACATTTATTTCTAAAAGAAAATACCACTAAATGAAAGATATTGCTCTATTGATATCACCAGAGAAATAGAAATTAAGTCTGTATTTTTCCTAAGTGAGTTTACTTTAGTTTCATATTAATTCTTAATATTTGTCATACTGCCAAGGGAAACCCCATAGCTCTTTAGTGTCAAAAATGGGAATACTATAAATAGAGAGGAAAGCGTTCCCAACTACGTTCCGTTGATGAAGTAAGTATGAGTGAAATAAACCTACGTTGATAGGAAATGATCAAAGTGAATTTATGAGTTAAACGGAGTATTGTTATAAGGTAAAAGAGGGTATGTTCAACCATAATAGACTGTAAGGTAGAAATAGGTAAGTCGGGTTATAGAGAAAAGTTAAATTTGGATAATTTTCTTCCGCTGCCAAGTGTCAAATTATAGGTCATGTATGACGTTATCCTAAATAATGTAAATTATCTATTGTCAACTTAATTCATTAAGATAAGAGAGATAATTGGAGATAAGTTAAAAGGTTATAGTCGCCTGAGATCAAAGTATAATAAAACCCTCAACTCTTTTAAATAAGGATTCTTTTACTTTCTTAAGTTATTGTACAAGTAGTGAATATGCAATTGTGGTGTTGCCAGCTATGGTACAAAGCACCGCCCCGCTTTATACAATGGATTTCGACACCGGAATTGGGCAATCCTCTTCTGGCCAGCCATATTTTTTTCATGATAAATTTACTTAGTAAGTTTATTATATTAAGATATTTGGTCTTTGTCAGTCTGTTTCTACAAAAGAGGACGGAGCAAAATGCTCCCAAGCGAACTATCAGTTTTCACAATGAAGAATTCTCCTTCAATTGTGATGGCTGAATTACAATTTTTTTTCTTTAATAATTAATTCTAGTATGATTGTTTAACATTATAACAGATGGACACAACATTACTATCCATTTACTTGGGACACTGATAGTTCTCATATTCTGAAGGAAAGACAATTCTAAACAAGGTAATAAAGCTCTATGAAGGATTTTTCACACCTTAATCTCGGCTAGATTATAAATATACAACCATAAACCGAATTGACTTCAGTTCATTTCATTTAAAGTTAAAGGCGATATTTCAATTAAGTGTTGAGTAGACTAGGCAATATTTGATATCAATAAAATTCTATTTCTTTCATCCTCAAATTGAGTTGGTTGAACCTAGTTGTAATATTTGACCTCAGATAATATGTTGAACTTATTATTTGTGAATTTAATGTATTCACTAAATAATATAATATTTTCATAGTAGGTAGATACTTTTCTAAGTATTATCTCACTGTTAGTCATAACCTTCATTCTGTTAATTTGGAAGGTTCACTCAAACTATGATCTAGTGTTCCATAAACTGTGATTCAACATTAGTCTAATGGTAACACGGGATTATTCCATACGCCCAGATCTTGTTTTAGTATTCCTCCCACAATCACCAAAACGGATTATCTCAACTGTAATCGACCATTTGAAAACCAGGCTCAATTCAACCAATCCAATTCAAAGACGAATAATTATTCTTTATTTATGATTCAACTTTCACTATTAAATCATTATCCAATGTTAACAGAAGAATTTGTCTAGCTCTAATTAATAGTAAATCAAACTGTAGGTACTACTGAAGCTTGCAAAGTCTACTCAATTGAGCACATTATAATGATTATTCACAACACTGTGTCAAAGCATTAATAGATCTTTGTTAAGGCGCCTACTATGGAAGATTGATACTTTTCCTTCGGATCGGTCAACTTGTGGGTACTTACTGAAGCTTGCGAAGTCTACTCAATTGATCACTTCGTAGTAATTATTCACAACACTGAGTCATAGCATTAATAGATCTCTGTTAAGGCGCCTACTATGGAAGATTGGTACTTTCCCTTCGGATTCTACCCAGTAGTTTCACATAACCTTTCGTTCACTATATTTAACACTTCTGCGCTTCTTAGATTCCGTTCCTAAATCATCCTACCTCATCACATCCTAGTCAAGTTCCTATGTACCACTGAATGACCTGCGGCCGCCATCTTGTTGGTACCATTCTCGACACCGCCTGCCTATGTTTCGCTTCGACAGCCATTTTGTCGTACACCAACCTATTTTCGGCCTTCCTAAATCCGATACACTACGAAGTGACCTACCTCTCCTTCGCCTATATAAGAGTTCCTAGCTTATCTAACGTTACTGCTGTTACCTTGCTGACAGCTCAACCTTCTTGAGAACGTCCAATCTTTTACCAGCATCCAAGTTTCCCTCCCGCCTTGAGATGCAAACCTAACCTACTGTTCCTACGCGCCTAACAATGAATTTATAAACCTAATGAGTTTACCTGCCTACCAGCGACTAAATTTAGATTTCCTATGCAATATTTGTGATGCTTACCCCATCACCGAAGCCCTGAATCTGTACAGCGTGAGCAAGCATGACTCGCCTATCTCTCTCCTAGCAGCTTGTACGTGGCCAAATTTGATTGGGAGGGAACAAATAGGCACCTACAGCGGAATAATGATACCAATTTCTCCAGATCTTAATCAGTGGGCGGAATTAGATTCTCAGCGGCTCCACTTGGACGAAGTCTCCCACTAAGTTAAGACACAATTGGTAACATTATGTGACTTAGCTAGGCAATCTAGAAATTTAGATGCCCGCCTGATACGCCACATACCAGGCTACTTCTACCTAACCCCTTGAGGATTGACCGAACGCCCCTTAGAGACCCAAAACTAATGATATTTATTCACAACCAAACCCCCTTTATCGTTCCCCAACTGCTTATATAAACTTCAAACAAATTTAAATCGGAAAATGCTTAAATTTATTGGGAAATTTACTTTACTTTATGAAAATTCGCAAACAAAATCTACCTACTTTAATTTCAAGCTTACTTATACCATATAAGCCCTAATTAAAGCATATATGCAAGAGACTCGCACCCGGTTGCGGACCTATACGTCAAAACCTCAATTAAACACTTTCTTCCTGACTTCTTGCTGTTTTCTTGCGTTATAAAAATACTACTTGTTCGAAGCTATCTTACAAAGAGGGTATCGACGGCTTCTACTGAGGTTCCACTTGATGCTACGTTGACGACGAGGAAAGTAAAGAGAGCGATTTCCCTCGAGCCACGTCTTTTATAACCCCCCAAAATCATTCACTCACTCCAGGAACCTCACCCCACACGACCTAAGCATCTTTTTTACCTACCTTCATTTCCCTACTTTACATAAATTATTCCTAAAATTTTCCCTTCTCCTTCAAAAATGGGGAGAATTCAGTTTTGTCTTACTCAACTTGTAAATATAATATTTAAATTGCTAATCTTACAAAATGAACCCCTATACTAATCAATAATTTCACCGTACAATTCAACTAACCAATAACCTCCTATGTTCAAGATTCTCTATACTCAAGCGCACAATGCCACTCAATTTGTGACCAAATTAAAATTAATCTGTTACCTAAATATTTCTCTATACTGACATTTCAGCTACATTTGATTTAAGTAATTCATACAATTGTATGAAATAACGTTTCAATCATAAATAAATCAACAAGTTTTCCCCCTTACATCATTTCTAACAAAATTAACAACTTTGAATAATATTCAGCGTATTTATCCAGAATCATATGAAATTATTGTACTATAATTATAGAACTCTGATTAATACGAATTTTATATTCACAACAAATTGAACCTCCCATATGCTACAATTAGAATCCAACTTTTCAATCTTTTTATCTCGCCTTCCCCAAAATATCATAACCTCTAGAATCAATTCGCTAGAATTCGTATCACAACATTTTCATTAAGTATTCGGTCCAATTAAACCTAAAATTTCCGATCAATTTAGCATCACAATGTTGGTACTTTAAAAACCCTAACTGGCAACACTCATCCGACTACTTTTACATTTTCTAAATGCCTACCCTCATTTGAGTTATAAACCTGCAGCATAAAATCCCGCTTTCGAAGAAACTTCATATCAATCTTTCTTCGTACAACACCCAACGACAAGACAAACTTTATTAGGCTCCATCCACATTTTCCCATGAAATACTTTCTTATTACACCTTCAATAACTATTGTTTATGTTTTTTAATAATATTTCTAGATTTATCCTTACAATATTTCTATTAATTAATTATCTCCCTTTTATTTCACAATTCGAGTTTTCAATTTACCACTAAACTGTCAACTAAACTCCGCCCAGAATAAAACATAGTTTCATTTCTTTTCTTTCTCTCTGTATTATCTCTGAACATCAAACCATATTATAAAATCAAATTAAACTTCCATTTTAATTTAAAATCTCCAATTTAACTGTGTCATGAAGCAAGGCATGATATAACAAAATACCCTTATTTAAGCAAATACCGCCTACGATTAACGAAATGTACTAGATCCGCTACAAAATTCTCCAAGCCAACTAAACTTGCATTCATCCCCCAAATCTGACTAATGTCTAATATTTCCTAAAACAAAATTTAAATTTACAACTATGATTTGGCAAAAGATATGGGACTTGCCTTGCGACCCTCAGTTACCATTTGGCAATCGATTTCTCATCGATTGATCCACTGGGATGACCTACTATATTTAATTTCGTTCTTTAGCTAAAACACATCACGTGGTGTGACACTACTGACAACTTACAGAAATAATTAACACCGAATTCAATCCTTTTTTAAGTAATCTTCTAAAATAAACTATTATAATGATATTCGAGAGGCTCTAATAAAATTTGATAAATAAACAATAATAAATATAAATAAATTTTAGGCCTATTAGCGTCGTTACTTAGACAGAGACATATATTTGAATTTTAGCGCCGTGAAAGATTAAAAGAACTTCCGACATTATCGCTAACTCAAAACCTGAACTACTCTTTATTATAATAACTTGTTCGATAGTTAAATAATATTATGCTCAATATGAAACAAAATTCGAAAAATATTTGAGACAAAATAACATGTTCAGTTTTGAACCGTTACAGCTCGACCCCAAAATCCTGCACAGGTGACAAGACTACGTATTGGATCCGGAGTAGGATTTTCCTTCTCAATTCTCAACTATTTATTCCGTCTCTACTCTTATTCCTCAATTTTTACTCATACATCCCTTTTGTATAAAAAAAACCTTCCCCTTAATAACCCTAACCTTTATTATTTCTCCAAGATCAAAGAATTGTTGGGTGAACCCTAATGTAAATGAGATTTAGATTGTAGAGTGTATTTAAACCAAGACAATATTGAAAAGTTATCAAGCGAGTTTTAAGTTTTATGTGACTTTTGCCAATTCCGTCTTATGCATATTCAACACCAGAGTCGTACAAAATCACGGTAAGGTGTGGGTTGTGAATCCACAGCTCCTAGTAAGCCTACATGGACAAATAAGTCTTTTTCTAACCTTATGAAAAAGTCTGCGTATGACGCTACATATTTGTGCATTGTACCCTTCCACAATCAAGTATTACTCCTTTCTTGCCAACAGGGCCTACTCCGTCGGTTCGAAGTGAGCCTATACAATGACCCTATATTTCCAAAAGCTTACTTAAGACTCTAGAACAACCCTAATATCGCCTTGGAGAGTGTGCAGTTGTCGAGTTCAATTCATAGCTCTTAGTTTCTTGTGTAGTACGAATTTCGGACAGTTGTTCACACCAGGACAATCACAAACATCAACAGTGTTCGTTTTTCTCATTTTTTTTTCTCTATCCTAACACCAAAAGTCCTACTGTACAAAATTCAAGTTGTCAACTCTAGAACGCCAGTCCGGCCGCAAGCACAAACGAAGCGCTAAAGCAGTGTGATGGTCTTATCTCTTGAATCAATAATAAAGCTTGCATTCAGGTTTCACATATGTTATAATCCAAAGCCCTCCATATAGAATCTAAATTTAGCATCTACTCTTAATTCACACTAACTCTCATTCTAATCAACCTTTAAAATTAATATTCCAATCATACTCATAACCTATATTAGATTCTCATTCTATTCATCTGTTCTTATTACGCTGCATTCACTGTCTTCATTCACTAGCCTACATTCACGCCACCTAAGATTATATCATAACTACACCCTGAATGCAAATATAAATAACTAAATTGTATAGAGATTAATTATACCGTGTTAGACTCAATACGCTGACTGTCACTCGATGAAATTATATGTAACATTTGCAATAATGTATTATCTCAAACACTTTACGAAAGAGAAAAGAGAGAGAGAACAAAAAAAATCTTATATCACGCACTTAATACACTACGCTTTACACTCCTCCCACATTAAACAAGGTGTTCTCTATCAAAACACATTTCAAACTTACGTTAACGTAAAACTTTAAACTACCCCTTTATATATGAACTTATTTCATGTAACTGACTCATTATCAATTTTAATTATGGTGTATTTAACTGTATATGCCTTTTCCTCTTCATAACCCTGCCTAAACACAGTCGGACCTCCTGCCAACTACCTAGATCTATATCATCTTAACGATTGCCTAGACCTATATTTAATCAAAAAAATTCCCCCCCGGAAAAAAGAAAATTGTGTGTTGGTGGCTTTTTTTTTTTTTAATAACCTATACCTAAAGTCTTAAACTATTCTACTCTTAAACTATACCAAAAGTCTTCCAAACTACTTTCTATACCACTACCTAAAACTAGTAAAACTCCGAAACACATGTTAAATCACTACCTGTATCTAGTTAAGCTACAAGACCTTCATCAAACCGCACACGACATCCAACATAGTCTCAACTCAAAAAACTTATTTTTGAGATAGTGTTTCAAAGATTTAGAAAATCTTAGTTCCTGACCGAAGTATTTATGGCCTGATTGTTATAACGTTAAAAAGCTACAATATTCTATTTTGTATAATTTAAAAATAAAGTCTTAGGATTAATATATAAGAATATTCAAGCTACTTTCTAAAACCACCTAGACTTCTAGAGCGCAAAGAGTATTGACTAGAAAGAAGTACTAAATTAAAAATAAACAAGCAAAACAGTAATCATCATCATCATATCTGCCGCACGACACCCACTGCTGTGTATAGGCCAAAACCAGTAAAACAGTAATAATTCAAAATAACAATTGATTTTATATTACATATAACAAGCAAAACAGTATCAAGTTACAATTAATACGCTCATCATTTATAATTAACTAGAGGCCGCCCGCGACTTCGTCTGCGTGGACAGTCTTTTCTCTATCCCTCGGGAACTGTACGTTTTTTACGGATGAAAGGTACCCTATGTCCTTTTCTGTACCCCTAACAACGCCTATGCAAAACTTTATGATGATCGGTTCAGTAGTTAAGACGTGAAGGCGTAACAAACAAACAAACAAATAAACAAACAAACGGACTTTCGCATTTATAATATTATTATTAGTAAGGATTTTCTAATTTGGTGTGTTAATTCGAAATGTAACACTAACTTATGTTTTAATAGCCTTGGTACCAAACAACATCATCTCAAAATGCAATCCAAACGACTTAAGGCTACGACAATTTTACTAGATTGTACAGAAAAACTGCTGATTCCGAATATATAAATAACTCAAAATTCAATTCCTTCGAGTCAATACCATGCCGAATATCATGTGCGAAATATTTAAACTAACAATACCGACCTAAATACCCGCATATCAATTTTACTTATAGTCTCCTCACCAAAAATTGCACTTACATAAATGTTAGTATCAACCAAACATTACCCCATTCCTTATCTTAACATCTCCACTACTAGTCTAGGAATAATTTAAACTTTATCCTAACCCTACCTTTACTTCTCAAATGAGTCATAACACTCGAGTGCACGACTAACTCGAGTCCGAACTATAGCTGGTTTACCCTAATGAGACTTAATTTCTACAAAAGCTCTTGCAACTCTTTTTTTAAGTGTTCCGTACCCAAAAGGTAAAAACGGGACCCGATTACTAAGACTCCGCTATCCGTCTGTCTGTCTGTCCGTCCCTCCGTCCGTCTATCCGACCGTCCGTCTGTCTGTCACCAGGTTGTATCTCATGAACCGTGATAGCTAGACAGTTGAAATTTTCACAAATGATGTATTTCCGTTGCCGCTATAACAACAAATACTAAAAACAGAATAAAATAAATATTTAAAGAGGACTCCTATACAACAATCGTGATTCCTTTTGCTGTTTTGGGTACGGAACCCTTCGTGCGCGAGTCCGACTCGCACTTGGCCAGTTTATTTTATTTTATTTGAGATCAGATCTTTCAAATAATTAAAATATAGTACCCGTACTAATTTGGTTTTAAAAAATCCACCGCTTTGGATTCCACAAAACCACGCTCCCTAATACTCGACTTATGTAAATGTTGAAACTAATCATTTCGAATTAAATATCTAATTCTCAGAAAAACGTCAATCACATTCTTTGCTACCATTACTATTCTACATGATTTAAATATTTTAAACTCTCCTTTTATCATTAAATCCCAACACTTTATACCTCCCTAGCCAACTTCCTCAACATTGTTCCCACAACTAAAACGTCTTAGTAACTAGTTCTACAACGACCCCCAGTTAGATAATTTTCGAAAGTAACGACGATTAGTTTCAAAATTAATTCACCTCGGATAAATATTTCAAAATGATAATCTATAAATGACTAACTCAAATCTTAAACGATCACGATCCCTTCAATAGTACAGTCTCAAAGGTAGGCTACTAAATTAAACTAAAATCTAATCACCACATACTAAGTTTTCTAGTTTCAATTTTAAAAGTTTATTAAAATATTTCACGACCCCATCATTTTATGCTACTAATATCCCTCTAGCTTCACTATTACTATTCAGAAGTTAGCGATAACACACAAACTCTAAAACTATTTTTTACATTATACGCTAATAAAATTTTTTTGTGTAACTTTGTAAGTTGAATCTAGAATTATCTTACAACACTCACTAACCCTAAATTTCTCCACAACTTCAGTATTACTAAACTTTACTGCCGTTCCTATTAACTAACGCATCAATCGTATAATATTAAGTTAACCACAAACGTGATAAAGGCAACGACGGATTTCATCTCTCAAACTGCCAATGACAAAACGTTAATCCCTATCAATTGCTTAGAGTTAATCGGTTATCGTATACCTATAAAGTAATTATGGACAGAACCTTCTGCATGTCTACTTCCATAGTTAATTTTTTATTGGCATATGCCACCATTACCCTTATGTCCCTTTTATCGTACAGTTAATAATAAAGTCATGGTCACTGAACCCTAATCTCTTATCAAGCTTGCCATTATCAATTTCCCATCACACAATCAAATTGTAAACACGCAATTGAATCTTTCTCTTTGCAATGGTATTTACATGTTATTCTAGTTAACTAAAATGACTGAAACTGAAATTTTACTCACCGAATAAAGAGCTAATAACCATTGACCTCAACTCGAGAACACAATTATGTACCTCTTCATTTGTTCAATGTAAAAATTCCAATGCACTTTGTCACTCAAACTGAACTACAACCTGAATCGCTAATATGAAATTATTCAACAATAGCAAAGTATTTTTGTTAAAAAAAAACCACCGATTAACGAAACAACACAAACAAAGGATTACTCGTTTTCTCATCGTTCCCCTTTAACACCCTTCTTATCACTTTCACTGTTAATTAACGCTGAAATCTTACAAAATATAATTTAACCTTATTGGCATAAACAAAAACTCATTATATATGTCATTAAAATCAAGGAGTAGGAATCTGTCAAAGGCTGCACTCCGAATCACACCAAAATCGATGACAGCATACTAAAATGCGTTCCGAGTCGGTGATTTTGTATGGGTTTGACAGATAACGCGAGCGCTGACATCGATTCCATCGTGACTCGGAATATACCCAAGTTAACGTTTCGTTCGGAAATCGATAACATGTAATTTCTTTGGCCGCGTTTCTGACCTTATTCACATTCAGCCATTTACGTAACAACGCACTATTACTAAGACTCACACAGATGATGTTACGCACACGTGCGTATACATTTACTAAAATTACTACAAATCCCGTGTCCTATCAACCACGCTTTCGAGCAATTTATTCGATTTTACGAGTGATAAAAAATAAATAAAAGTGTGCACACGTGTGACCATACATTCTTTTTCTTTAAGAATCATAGCTTTGACACAACAAAGCACCTATGATTTCGCTATAGCCGTAAATTCAATTGACAGTCCACCTATCACCGTCATCCTACTTCGCAATCATCAAATTAACACGACTAGAATTTTATAATCGAACATATCCTATGATCTGCTTTATTTCTTAGGTATAAACAAAAGAAGAACAAAAGTTTTATTTTTATTTATTTTTTATAACGTGTCTTTAAAAATAACGTTGTAGTTTCTTACTTCACTTTCCCTCAAGGTCAATAGTTTGGAAGTATTGATCCCCAAAGTGATTTATGCTATTATTTTGTCAATCATCTTTGACACCTCATGACAATATTGATGCGTATTGACATATGATTGATAAGAAACCGCCAAGCTCTCGTTGTCCTTAGTTATACATTTAAAATCGTATATGTGGTAATCTATAAAAAGGTCCCTTTTTTTCTAACTTAATCATATCAGTGAATAAAATCCGAGTCAAAATTCAATTTTTTAAATCGGTCTCGGTCCATGGCCGAAAGTGGATTCGGTCGGACCTTGATGCGGACCTTTGAACAGAGTAAAATAAATTTGACTTGAATAGATAAACCGGAACTGGGAAAATAATTATATCGATTATCGATAGTGTATATCAATAAAAAGCTATCGCGATACGGTTTGATTAACTACGCAATTCACCTTAAACGAGACTATACTGTATGAACAAATAATAAATTAGCTGCATAATTGTATCATTGTAACCAAACGTAGTGTGTAAAATGACTATAGAACCAAATGCAATACAGTTAACCTAAGTGTCGATAATTTACGTAAATATCGATAAGGTATCAGAGACGTCGATAGTTTTGGCAGCACTAATGACAATAAAAACATTAAATGTATCGAAAATATTTTACAAAATTTGTCCTAAAACAGTGATTATTTGTGTATTTGTTTTCAGAGATATTTAACTAAGATCTTACAAATGATTCGCAAAACGAAAGTTTCAAGGGCCAGCCAAAGTGACAAGTTAACCGCCATAGCTCGTATCAGCACAATAACTTAACAACCATTGGAAAAGAAAATCAGTGTTTTAACATATCAAACCTTTATACCCACTTCACCGCAGCAAAATGTGACTGTCACAATCTAACTTGTTAACAGTCACTCACTCCCAAACCACACAAAACCTGAAGATTCGCAATAATAATATGAAATCCTGGTCACGTATCCACGAAAATGTAACCGTCCAAAAGGCACAAGAGGAACTAGATGATCACGGCCTATGAAAGAGACTAAAACCTAAGTGGAACCCTAATAACCTACAGGACAGGAAGACAATCAAAATCCGCTTACTACTTACCGTTGATTATAACTAAACTATTGGAACCTAATTTTACTGGAATAAATAACCTCCAAAATACAATTTACTAAATTTACTTTATTCAACCCTAACTAACCTACAAAGAACCTTACTAACAAGCTTTGTGTGATCTGAGAGGACCTGTGAATGTCTAATGGAGGAACCCTGGATGTGATAAGTAGTGAACCCAAATTCTTTTAAAAGTGTGATTAGTATTGACTTTCATTTTCCAATAGAAGTATTCGCTTTCATTACTAGGTCTTAATTATTCCCGCTATTACATTTATTTCTAAAAGAAAATACCACTAAATGAAAGATATTGCTCTATTGATATCACCAGAGAAATAGAAATTAAGTCTGTATTTTTCCTAAGTGAGTTTACTTTAGTTTCATATTAATTCTTAATATTTGTCATACTGCCAAGGGAAACCCCATAGCTCTTTAGTGTCAAAAATGGGAATACTATAAATAGAGAGGAAAGCGTTCCCAACTACGTTCCGTTGATGAAGTAAGTATGAGTGAAATAAACCTACGTTGATAGGAAATGATCAAAGTGAATTTATGAGTTAAACGGAGTATTGTTATAAGGTAAAAGAGGGTATGTTCAACCATAATAGACTGTAAGGTAGAAATAGGTAAGTCGGGTTATAGAGAAAAGTTAAATTTGGATAATTTTCTTCCGCTGCCAAGTTTCAAATTATAGGTCATGTATGACGTTATCCTAAATAATGTAAATTATCTATTGTCAACTTAATTCATTAAGATAAGAGAGATAATTGGAGATAAGTTAAAAGGTTATAGTCGCCTGAGATCAAAGTATAATAAAACCCTCAACTCTTTTAAATAAGGATTCTTTTACTTTCTTAAGTTATTGTACAAGTAGTGAATATGCAATTGTGGTGTTGCCAGCTATGGTACAAAGCACCGCCCCGCTTTATACAATGGATTTCGACACCGGAATTGGGCAATCCTCTTCTGGCCAGCCATATTTTTTTCATGATAAATTTACTTAGTAAGTTTATTATATTAAGATATTTGGTCTTTGTCAGTCTGTTTCTACAAAAGAGGACGGAGCAAAATGCTCCCAAGCGAACTATCAGTTTTCACAATGAAGAATTCTCCTTCAATTGTGATGGCTGAATTACAATTTTTTTTCTTTAATAATTAATTCTAGTATGATTGTTTAACATTATAACAGATGGACACAACATTACTATCCATTTACTTGGGACACTGATAGTTCTCATATTCTGAAGGAAAGACAATTCTAAACAAGGTAATAAAGCTCTATGAAGGATTTTTCACACCTTAATCTCGGCTAGATTATAAATATACAACCATAAACCGAATTGACTTCAGTTCATTTCATTTAAAGTTAAAGGCGATATTTCAATTAAGTGTTGAGTAGACTAGGCAATATTTGATATCAATAAAATTCTATTTCTTTCATCCTCAAATTGAGTTGGTTGAACCTAGTTGTAATATTTGACCTCAGATAATATGTTGAACTTATTATTTGTGAATTTAATGTATTCACTAAATAATATAATATTTTCATAGTAGGTAGATACTTTTCAAAGTATTATCTCACTGTTAGTCATAACCTTCATTCTGTTAATTTGGAAGGTTCACTCAAACTATGATCTAGTGTTCCATAAACTGTGATTCAACATTAGTCTAATGGTAACACGGGATTATTCCATACGCCCAGATCTTGTTTTAGTATTCCTCCCACAATCACCAAAACGGATTATCTCAACTGTAATCGACCATTTGAAAACCAGGCTCAATTCAACCAATCCAATTCAAAGACGAATAATTATTCTTTATTTATGATTCAACTTTCACTATTAAATCATTATCCAATGTTAACAGAAGAATTTGTCTAGCTCTAATTAATAGTAAATCAAACTGTAGGTACTACTGAAGCTTGCAAAGTCTACTCAATTGAGCACATTATAATGATTATTCACAACACTGTGTCAAAGCATTAATAGATCTTTGTTAAGGCGCCTACTATGGAAGATTGATACTTTTCCTTCGGATCGGTCAACTTGTGGGTACTTACTGAAGCTTGCGAAGTCTACTCAATTGATCACTTCGTAGTAATTATTCACAACACTGAGTCATAGCATTAATAGATCTCTGTTAAGGCGCCTACTATGGAAGATTGGTACTTTCCCTTCGGATTCTACCCAGTAGTTTCACATAACCTTTCGTTCACTATATTTAACACTTCTGCGCTTCTTAGATTCCGTTCCTAAATCATCCTACCTCATCACATCCTAGTCAAGTTCCTATGTACCACTGAATGACCTGCGGCCGCCATCTTGTTGGTACCATTCTCGACACCGCCTGCCTATGTTTCGCTTCGACAGCCATTTTGTCGTACACCAACCTATTTTCGGCCTTCCTAAATCCGATACACTACGAAGTGACCTACCTCTCCTTCGCCTATATAAGAGTTCCTAGCTTATCTAACGTTACTGCTGTTACCTTGCTGACAGCTCAACCTTCTTGAGAACGTCCAATCTTTTACCAGCATCCAAGTTTCCCTCCCGCCTTGAGATGCAAACCTAACCTACTGTTCCTACGCGCCTAACAATGAATTTATAAACCTAATGAGTTTACCTGCCTACCAGCGACTAAATTTAGATTTCCTATGCAATATTTGTGATGCTTACCCCATCACCGAAGCCCTGAATCTGTACAGCGTGAGCAAGCATGACTCGCCTATCTCTCTCCTAGCAGCTTGTACGTGGCCAAATTTGATTGGGAGGGAACAAATAGGCACCTACAGCGGAATAATGATACCAATTTCTCCAGATCTTAATCAGTGGGCGGAATTAGATTCTCAGCGGCTCCACTTGGACGAAGTCTCCCACTAAGTTAAGACACAATTGGTAACATTATGTGACTTAGCTAGGCAATCTAGAAATTTAGATGCCCGCCTGATACGCCACATACCAGGCTACTTCTACCTAACCCCTTGAGGATTGACCGAACGCCCCTTAGAGACTCAAAACTAATGATATTTATTCACAACCAAACCCCCTTTATCGTTCCCCAACTGCTTATATAAACTTCAAACAAATTTAAATCGGAAAATGCTTAAATTTATTGGGAAATTTACTTTACTTTATGAAAATTCGCAAACAAAATCTACCTACTTTAATTTCAAGCTTACTTATACCATATAAGCCCTAATTAAAGCATATATGCAAGAGACTCGCACCCGGTTGCGGACCTATACGTCAAAACCTCAATTAAACACTTTCTTCCTGACTTCTTGCTGTTTTCTTGCGTTATAAAAATACTACTTGTTCGAAGCTATCTTACAAAGAGGGTATCGACGGCTTCTACTGAGGTTCCACTTGATGCTACGTTGACGACGAGGAAAGTAAAGAGAGCGATTTCCCTCGAGCCACGTCTTTTATAACCCCCCAAAATCATTCACTCACTCCAGGAACCTCACCCCACACGACCTAAGCATCTTTTTTACCTACCTTCATTTCCCTACTTTACATAAATTATTCCTAAAATTTTCCCTTCTCCTTCAAAAATGGGGAGAATTCAGTTTTGTCTTACTCAACTTGTAAATATAATATTTAAATTGCTAATCTTACAAAATGAACCCCTATACTAATCAATAATTTCACCGTACAATTCAACTAACCAATAACCTCCTATGTTCAAGATTCTCTATACTCAAGCGCACAATGCCACTCAATTTGTGACCAAATTAAAATTAATCTGTTACCTAAATATTTCTCTATACTGACATTTCAGCTACATTTGATTTAAGTAATTCATACAATTGTATGAAATAACGTTTCAATCATAAATAAATCAACAAGTTTTCCCCCTTACATCATTTCTAACAAAATTAACAACTTTGAATAATATTCAGCGTATTTATCCAGAATCATATGAAATTATTGTACTATAATCATAGAACTCTGATTAATACGAATTTTATATTCACAACAAATTGAACCTCCCATATGCTACAATTAGAATCCAACTTTTCAATCTTTTTATCTCGCCTTCCCCAAAATATCATAACCTCTAGAATCAATTCGCTAGAATTCGTATTACAACATTTTCATTAAGTATTCGGTCCAATTAAACCTAAAATTTCCGATCAATTTAGCATCACAATGTTGGTACTTTAAAAACCCTAACTGGCAACACTCATCCGACTACTTTTACATTTTCTAAATGCCTACCCTCATTTGAGTTATAAACCTGCAGCATAAAATCCCGCTTTCGAAGAAACTTCATATCAATCTTTCTTCGTACAACACCCAACGACAAGACAAACTTTATTAGGCTCCATCCACATTTTCCCATGAAATACTTTCTTATTACACCTTCAATAACTATTGTTTATGTTTTTTAATAATATTTCTAGATTTATCCTTACAATATTTCTATTAATTAATTATCTCCCTTTTATTTCACAATTCGAGTTTTCAATTTACCACTAAAATGTCAACTAAACTCCGCCCAGAATAAAACATAGTTTCATTTCTTTTCTTTCTCTCTGTATTATCTCTGAACATCAAACCATATTATAAAATCAAATTAAACTTCCATTTTAATTTAAAATCTCCAATTTAACTGTGTCATGAAGCAAGGCATGATATAACAAAATACCCTTATTTAAGCAAATACCGCCTACGATTAACGAAATGTACTAGATCCGCTACAAAATTCTCCAAGCCAACTAAACTTGCATTCATCCCCCAAATCTGACTAATGTCTAATATTTCCTAAAACAAAATTTAAATTTACAACTATGATTTGGCAAAAGATATGGGACTTGCCTTGCGACCCTCAGTTACCATTTGGCAATCGATTTCTCATCGATTGATCCACTGGGATGACCTACTATATTTAATTTCGTTCTTTAGCTAAAACACATCACGTGGTGTGACACTACTGACAACTTACAGAAATAATTAACACCGAATTCAATCCTTTTTTAAGTAATCTTCTAAAATAAACTATTATAATGATATTCGAGAGGCTCTAATAAAATTTGATAAATAAACAATAATAAATATAAATAAATTTTAGGCCTATTAGCGTCGTTACTTAGACAGAGACTAATATTTGAATTTTAGCGCCGTGAAAGATTAAAAGAACTTCCGACATTATCGCTAACTCAAAACCTGAACTACTCTTTATTATAATAACTTGTTCGATAGTTAAATAATATTATGCTCAATATGAAACAAAATTCGAAAAATATTTGAGACAAAATAACATGTTCAGTTTTGAACCGTTACAATTGAAAAAAAAGATGCTTTTTTTTCTCCAAATGTCAACCTTTTCCTTGCATCACAAACACAATAATCGCGTAGCATTTGTTGTAGCACGCGCTGCCGGTATGTATGTAGCATGTCGCCCGCCCGGATGGAGTGTGCTACGTAGCTTTCGTAGTGTGCGCTGTGCTACGAGCTACGACACACAATCAGTTGCAAGAACGATCCTTAAAGTTAATGCTTCATTAAATGTATCGCCATATTTTTCTTCTTTTAAAAGAAGTAAAGGACGGTGTTACCTTTAATAACGCATTAACTTTAAAGATCTTTCTTCTAAATGTATCGCCATCTTTTTCTTCTTTTAAGAGAAGTAAAGTGAAGTTTGTCTTGTACTGTTAATTATTCTGTGCTACGACCACGTGATGTTTATGTCGCCGGTCCATTTATGGAACTTTTCTTTTTTTATGCAAAACGGCACCCTGATTATCTAAAAAGAAACTATTTAGCGATCGATTGCATTTGACATACATTGCCACTTTTCTTTGGTATGTTTTTTTTAACCCAAAAAGAAGTAGCAATGGATCACGATCATCTGTGAACTGCAACCAGTCGCTAGGTGGTTTTTAATTAGATAATCAGCCCGCGGGTTATTGCTAAGCCTTCACTTCACCTGATGTTAAGTGACGATAAGGCCGAAGGTGGAAGCGCACTACACCCGGAATCCTCACCACTGAGGAACTGGCTATCTTACCTCTAAAGCTAGGGTTTCCTAAGAAAGCGGTGCCGTCACATAGCAGCCGTAATTTTACGGCCGTTTTAACGGTGAAGACACGTGGAAAGTAACAACACCGTACAACAGCGTTACGGCCGTAATTTTTTAAAAATGGAATAAGGTATCTGAATTTTTAATAAGAATGACAAAAGATAATAAAAATGACAAAATAAATGTATACGTACAAGTAAATAAATATTCAATAATGTCACAAATTTAGTAAATGAATTAATAAAGATAGGTAGTTCAAAAGTACCAATACTTAATACCTATAATAAACTAGGTACCTATAGGTAGATCTTTTGAGAATAAAAAAATATTATTTTTTATTCTCAAAAGATGTACCTACCTAGCTTATTTTAGGTATTTACTGGAATTTTAATACAAATAATTAACTACAAATACCTGTTCAGTGAATTGTTTACATATATATACCTGATTTATTTAAAATTTCGCCAATTTCCCGCATTTCCCGCCATAAATTTTGTTTAAACTGGGTTTTCCTAAATTCTTTATTTTTTATATTATACCTACTTAATACTTAAAGGACTTCATGATTACGGACGAAATCTATTAAAATTTCGTCGTCTTCGTTGCTCCAGAAGGAATTCATTTTATTACCGCTATCTCGCAAAAACATTTTCGATCTGTATCCTACACCGTCATGACGGCCGTCATAAAAATGGCGGCACCGCTTTTTGACGTCGCTGTCCAGCACCGCTCTCTAGGAAACCACGCCGTATTGTTTACGTAGAAAACGTTCTACACCGCTAAATTACGGCCGTAGTATGACGGCACCGTCATCCTAGGAAACCCTAGCTTAACTGCCGGAATACAACCATTTTTAAGTTGGTGTTATGGCGTTTGGCTTAGGTAAGATGGTGGTAGATAGCCAGGTGGTTTTGAAGTAAACCTTACCACCAACCAAACCGAGTACAAATGGGAATCGAACCATCCTGGGATCGAACCCGGGACCCCTGTGACTTACACGGGTGGGCAAACCAATAGACCACAGAGGCGGTTAAATTACATTATGAATATAAGACTGTTTTGGGCTTTTTTTTTCAAATATTGTGTTTAAAATATTGTGAAGTTAGGTAAATTTGGCTAAATTCTCGAATGTAAACATTATTCTCAGTCCTTTGGACTATTTTTACAATTAACTCTTTCAAATAGCAAAATGTTTAATTATTATACACCAATATAGTTCCTGCGGCTTCAATTCGAGTGGATACGAGTATATCCATTACTGTAAGTTCTCAAAAAATATTGTAAAAAAATTTTTATAAGACCACTCCATATTTCACTGTTCCCGGCCAAAAAATCTCAACACAAACGTATAAAAAACTCATTATCCAGGGATATCGCGGACAATGGATAAGTAATTCATAAAACAGGACTTTCCGGCAGGTGGCGAATTCATTTGGGATCAGTTTGTATGAAAGGGGTTAATTCGGGTTGGGTCCCGTTATACTTTAGACGGGCGAACGTCGAATCTGCTTTTTTTGTTCGGAGCTCAAAAGGGATTTCTTTTATGAAGTGTTGACATAAAAGCTAATAGCATGGTAATCAACAAAACCACATAAAATGCTGCTATATTTATTATTAAGTATATATTAAGAAAGAATAAACCTAGCTACTTAAAATTTATGAACATGCACTTAAGAATTAAGCCAGGCACAAAAGGGTTACCAGATGGTATATCTAAAAATCCAGGCAAAAAGACTGATTTGTACTAAAAAGTCCTGACATTTTGATAAAGCACCCACACGGAGCGACGTAATTACGATGACACATTTTTCTTTTAATAAATAAATTTTATTGATGTTTCTTGTTACAATGTCAAATTAAGTACAAAAACAAAAATAATGTTTTTTTCCGTTTCTTTTGTTGTTCAGTTAATTATGTATAATTTTAAATGTTTTTTTTAAATTGATAATTTATTGCAAAATTAGTTGATTGTTTTACTAAAAATAATCTAGTTAATTGTTAGGTATGTACAAAAAAAAGAAATGAAGCTAATTTCTAAGGTTTGTTTGCTATAATGTGAATAATCCAAAAAAGCCTGTAATTTTTACGTCCGGCCGGAATCCTGACAGGGACCCAAAAAGTCTGACATGTCAGGACAAATCCTGACGTCTGGTAAGCCCAAGGTAAGCCTAGCCACAATAGGTTAATTAAGTAATGCGGTATTAGTATTACATGGAGCGAGTTGACTTCAGTCAATATTAGATTATAGAATTAGATTTTACAATCGCTTGTAAAATCTAATCGTAAACCTAATTTCAATGAAGTGGAGACTGGCGATTGGATTTTACAAGCGATTGTCGATAAAAAGCGCTAATTGACTAAAGTCGCCTGCCAAGTCAACTCGTATAAATAGGTACCACATTAGAGTTGTGGCACACCCCGGGCACTCCATACAACCACGCCAATAGAAACAGATGACGTCAGATGACGTTGTTGTACACGCGCAACGGTGTGTGTAAGTCTAGGGCTACCACCGTGCAGTTTGTGCTGTATGAGCGGCGTTCAATTCATAATTCGAACTTTTTGGTAAATAAAGTTACAACGCATTGCTTTGAATATAAAAAATTAGTTGATGTTGACAAACACGACTAAATGAGCACACGATTCGGCACATTAACTAGCGGGTGGGGTGAGGTAATTGATTGTGGGGCAGGGCGGAGAGTTTCCTTTCTGTACGGTAGTACTTATCTATACTGTAGTTGTGGTAGCTAATTAAGTTTACTGGGTTACCTGTATTAACAGGTGCTTAAACATGATGTTTAATTGAAATCTACCTCTACCCTTAAACATGATTTTCAGCGCTTCACATTCATTATTAAACACTCGGATCAGCATGTGTACGATCAATCTCTTTCATTCGATTAGCTGAACGAATGGCACACCACTAGTAATAAAATTTGTCGGACTCCGACATAAATTAGTGGTGTTCCGCAGCATTGATTCTCTTGATTTATTCTGTGGTTAGTTAGATGCATTGTTGGATATGTAGAAGTGATAAAGAAGATTGGAAAGAAACAGATAGACGGATGTAAAATATTGTCTTTTACTAATATTATAATAGTATTCACCTCTTTTTGTGCTAGTATTTTTTTTAGAATAGAATAGAAAAACATTTATTCGAGACAAAACAAGAATACATTAAGAAATAAAAATTAAAAATAAAATAAACAGTGACTATCTTAGTTTTGTCCCAAATCGGTCCCGACTCAGCATAATGCTAGGCTTATAACCCAACGCTAATCTTCCGTCGGAACCGGTTTGGTGATGTCACGGAACAATGACCAAAAACTATAAAGCTAATATACCCGTTAGGTATATTAACCCTATGCCAAAAACACACTTAAATCTAAACATAACAATCAACACAAGAAACAAAGAAATATTAACGGCTGAATGGACAATCCACCTGCCTTTTACACCTTATGGGACAAAGACAAAACAAAAAAAAAAAATTTTTAACTCAATCATCCCAACTTAATCTGTGATTTTTACTCTATATTGCACACTTCACTTTTTGACAAGACGAGAGGCCAAAGACTAAAGACGCTCTGTCAACAAATTATATCAACAAAATATTTTTTATAGATAATGTTTTCTCTGTGAAAATAATTATTCGTGGAGAACAAAACAGATTATTCTTATGGTACCTATAAATACATTCAATCAACATCGGGAAACAGTTAACACCACAATACAACGCATATAGGACAGACAATTAAGGTAAGAAAAGAAAAAGATTTCTCAAAGTGCACTTGTATCCTGCACTTGAGTTTCCTGCCTTTCCTGAAAGTTAATAAGAAATGACTTTAGTTTTTTCTTAAAACTATTGATACTTTGCAGGCTCCTAATCGGTGGAGGGATGTTATTCCAGCACTTGGATGCTGCGTAGCGGAAACTACCTCGGAAAGCGGCGGAATTTATAAATCTACAATTGTTTTTTGTTACATACCAATATTTAAGTATAATAATTATACTTTGCACATAACATTGAAAAACACAACAAGTGTTAAAATAATTTTAAACAAATTCATCTGTTTAAAGTACCTGAATATACCTACTTGAAACTATATTTTAAAAGTAAAAAAAAAATAGTATTTTATAAATTTCTCAGCTCTTGACTACGGAAATACGATATATCAAGGAAATGTATTTTTTTGTGATATTATATTTCCCTCCCCTATTTCGTATTCGTAGAAATGTTTTCAGATTATTTTTTTCTCATTTATTACTTGTGGTATGAAAAGCCAGAATTTACTAAAATCTGCTGATGTTTTTCCCGCCATTTTGTATCAATACTTCAACCAAAGAGTTCCAAAGGTAAAACACGTTTTACCTTTTTTAATCTATGGAACCAAAAAACGATGCCTACCCACAAAAACTCGGTCAAACCCACATGTGCCTAATGTAGATTAGAAAAAATTCCCTTTTCCTGTATAACCGTTGAAAAGACGTGTTAAGTAAACGACCATCCCGGCGCAATAAGCTGGAATAGATTGCTATCCCATTTCTTTTTCCATTTGCGATTGTCGGGTATTACGCATAATCGCTGGGTTATATGGCCCAGGTGAGAATACGGTGGCTTTGTATAAAACATGTTTGTGTTGCATATTTTATTTGTGTAGTTTTCTAGAGATACTTAACCATCGTAATGCGAGGGAATAGTATACTGGGCCTATTTCTCGAAAGTTACAAGTGTCAACGCAATTTTTTGAGAAAATTAATCACTGTTACACTTGTAAATATTTACTTGTGAATTTGATCATTTGTTTATGTTTTTATTCTACATACGTGATAAGTGAAACGCTACGTTTGTGATTTTATTGTTTTATAAGTGTTTCTATGGTTACACACTTGTTTTACAAGGTAGCTTTCGAAAAACAGTCCTGTGACCTGTTTATCAAAACTTACAAGCTACAAGTAAAATTTACATAAAAATTTTACAAGTTCGTGTAAATTATGAAAATTGTTTTTCTATTTCCAAATAATTTATGCAAGACACTTGTGAAAATTATCAGAAGGAATGGAGAGTCACCGGACACCCTCAAAAATACTCAGAATTTTCCATTGAGTTTTTTACAAGTTGTAAGTTTTTTTACAAGTTTTGATATTTTTTATTAACGAAATGACTAATATAAGGGTGAAAACATACAGTTAAATGAACAAAAACGTGTTTTGTGGAATAATTATTTTCATAAGGAAAATGCTTGTTTTTAAAAAGTACAAGACTTGTAAGTTTTGATAAACAGGGCACTAGTTTTATAATCTATCTATTTCTCGTCAAAGTGAGTCTAAGAATAAGAAAATGTTATAGCCTAATTTCAAAAGCAGATGGACTTAAGTTTCCGCATTCCCTCTTTTCGCTCCGCTTATGAACGTACCATTACCCAGTAAAAACGTCTACGTAAGCAATGTCAAAACCCGTAACGCTTACGTGTTCGCTTTTAAGATTTTGTTTCTTGGTTAAAGCTTTTTCCGGAAAATGCGGCGTTTCAGGTGATGAGTGAATTGGTTTAAAAGTGCTATTAATAGATTAGGAGACACATTAACACATTATTATTTAGAAAAGTTTTATTTTAAAAATAGTTTTGAATCGTATCTTATAAATAGTCAGAGAGTCCTTTATAAAACTCAAGTCATTTCTAAGACTCGAGCCCGAGACCCTGGTCACTCCGCATACAACCGCGCCATTATAAACAGATGACATTTTTGTACACGCGCAACTGTGTGTGTAAGTCTAGGACTACCCACACCCAGTTTGTACTGTTTGAGCGGCGTTCAATTCATAATTCGTTTTTTTTTGCTAAAAATAGTTACGACGCATTGCTTTGAATATCAAAATAAGTTGACATTTGACAAACGGTATGAATATAAGATTCTTGTGACAAACACGATTAAAAAGTTACGACGCATTGCTTTTAATATCAAAATAAGTAGACGTTGACAAACACGACTAAATGAGCACACGATTCGGCACACAAACTCGCGGGGTGGGGCTCACCGCTCAATTGACAACATTTTATTTTGAGAACGTACTAAAATTGGAAAACCATTTCGAGATTTTTGTGTTCTAAGCTCATATATTTTTTTTCAGAATTTTTAGATCAGTATTTATTACGTTAATTGAAAAAAATCTCAAATCTAGTCGATATAGGGAGTCTGAGATGAGTCTATTTGCCTTCTATTAAAAAAAAAACAGTGGTGCCAGCCAGGGTAATTTACCTTAGATTTAAGGTAAATATTATATATCTATTCTGTAGCCCCAGTCAAAACTCAAAAGCTCGCACTCGGTTGGACTCAAAACTCGCAAGCCTATCACTCACTGAAATTGTATGGTAGAGTCGAGTCATTCGCATTAAGACTCAAGGACTCGACCCTTCGCCCACTTTGGTAACTAAACTTACCTGACCAGTTACAAGAGAAGAATTTTTCGCTGTTTGGTAACTACTTGTAGGAGAAAAATTGTTTTTCTATATTTATAACTTTTTGTAACCAGTTACAAGAGAATATATTTTCGCTGTTTCGTAACTAGCTGTAAGAGTAATATATTTTGTCCATATTTGTATCTTTTTGTAACCAGTTTCAAGAGATTTTTATTTCGCTGTTTCATAACTAGCTGTGAGAGTAAAATTATTTTTCCATATTTGTATCTTTTTGTAACCAGTTACAAGAGAAGATTTTTCTTTCGCTGTTATGTTACTCAATATTTATTGATATTGACAATATCATTAGGCTGTAAGAACTAAAATCCATTCTCTAAACACATAGCCGAGACACAGTTCCACCCTACCAATCGCAGGATCACCGTAGATACCCCCATAAATTGCGTAAAGACGGGCGTTAGTAAAAATACGACTACTCCGCACAAACTGGCGGCGAACAGACGGCGGGACAAAACGAAGATTTACACCGCTACTTGCGAGGGAATCTTTTATCTGGACACAGAAATGCGTGGAGGCGTAATGAGGCGTCTAAACGGACAAATTATTTTTCTCAATATTTGGCTGCAATACAGTGGAGTTGTTGGCTATCATATAAACATTTTCCGCGTGACTATTTAAATAAAAGACTATATTTTAGGTATGGGCCGGCCATATTAACCACACATTTTTGGTATGGCCACTGTACATTGATGTTTTGTCGGCAGGCTATTGCATTTTTGTCAGTCATAGTTTCGTTATTTTTGCTTCCCTTTATCTTAATCAAGAGAAATTTATTCAAATAAACTAAATTTTTCCTACAAACACATTGGTAATTCGTTGTAAGTAAAAATCGCGGTAAATTATCAGATTTATCAGTTTTAAAAGAGGTTTAAATATTTAGCACAATTAAATGATCGAAGATAATTAAATAAGAAATACAAAAGGAGATCTATGAATTCTTATTTAAAAAAATAGTTCGACTCTTCACCTCCCCTGTTCCCATCAAATTGATCTGTGTAGCCGGCGAGTGTGATTGTTAGATCGGCCCTCTCCCCTCCAAGCACTGCTCCCGAATATCTCTATATCCTGGATATAGGAACTTTTTGGAACTCACACTTTCTAAAGAGACAAGGTTGAACACTTTAGTACCTTGTCGCACTAAAGATTTACTTCATTGATGGGGTTGCAACTTACAGAATAAATGTGTTTCTGTGACAAAGTATACTGAAGTGCTTAGCTCAGTTAATAATACCTTTCGAGCAACTCTTAGGTGTGAAATACACAGAAGAGATGTGGCGGAGATAAGGCGCTGTAGTGTGTGTACTAACGTTGTAGTGTGTGTATATACGTTAGTACACACACTACAGCGCAGATACGGCGGCGATACGTGTATTTCCTTTGCAGAAAGCATCCGAAAGTTTCACATCTGCACGGTATCGCCGCCGTATCCGAGCCGCGTCGCTTCGGTGTATTTTACGCCCTAGACTGGTCACATACAGAGCTAATTTTGATCCAGAATTCCGAAATGAAATCATTCAAAACGCAGCTAATCCATACAAATCAATGGACACAAATGCGGTATTTTTAGTTCGGAATTTTTATACATTTTCGATATTCCGTTTCAGAATTCCGAATAACGGAAGTACGTGGCGGGACTTATAAAGATAGGTAAAATCACTTGTTATTTAATCGACTATAGAAATCGTAATTCTTTATTAAGCTTACAGAACTACTTAATATTAAGTTACAAATTGCTCGAAACTTTTAAATCTGAAAATTTGTAGAAATTAGAGTTATCCCATCTTACCAAAGTATGTTTTACAATATTGTAAGAAGCTCTGCCCTCCTACACAAATCGCCAACATTCTATACGATTACGAGGGAATGTAATGATACCATCTAGAAATACTAGAATATGGGGCCTAAAAATTCCACGAGAAGTTTTATTAAAAGAATTACAATATTTCCTGAACGTTAAAAAAGTATCATAAAAGTGACTCCTTTTTTCGTTTGCAAAATTGACCACTTAATTCATTGCAACTTAGGCGATACTTATTTTTTTACTTAACATGTGTGGTATTAGTTAACAGTGTTCAAACATTCGTGCATAAAAGTTTTAAAACATTAGCGTTCATGGTTGTTAAATAAATCAAGAAAATTTTAGTATGGATAATACGAATCCTTTTAAATTCTCAATACAAAACGGCCATTTCATACCTTAACAATATTATATTCTGTGCCCCTAATAGGTACCTAAATTAACTTTTAGCTGACCATACCTACGAGTGTCAACATACCAAAACAATTCCGTTGCGCTTTTGGTTCAATAGGAAACAGTTGTACAAAGCACATTACCAAAATGTTTCACCTGCATCCTCTCTCTTTCTAATTCCATACGAGTGACAAGGACAGGTTGAAGTAATTAGGAAAGTTGGCTGCAAATTGCTTGTAGATGAGTTTCGTACGCAATATGTACATACATAATGAAATACCGGGAGCGTATGGGAGAAGTATTTTTAATAAAGATTGTATGGGCTTGTGCGTGGTTTTCATAAGTAGGTACCTAAGCTTACAGCTTACTTATAAAAACCATATAAATTAAAGATAAGTAAAAGAAATCTGTAAGGATCAAAGCTAGTGGAAAAAGATCTAATTTATACCACCTGTCCTGTATCAAAATTATGGAATTCAATAAACGTTTTGAGTTTGAGTTTGAGAGAAGTGATTTCCGAGGGCCTATTAAAAAAAAGGATTATGATAATCGAACGTAGTTCGTTGATCGATTTACTTGATTTTGAAACTTTAATGATATGGAGTGGAACGAATATAATCCGAATAACGCGATTTTTTTGTATAGGGCCCTCTGACTACTTAAGGGCGAAAATCGTGACCTAATTATTGTATGTATCTTCTATTCTTTACTATAAGCATAGAATAGAATAATAATACCTAGAAGCCGTGTCGTCGTATACAAAGTGAGGCAGCTAATACTAAGCCTATAGTTTTCAGATTTATATCCTTCATACGCTACCTAATCGTAACTGAAATCCAATAATATAGTAGCTAATCTCTTAAATGTACGAAAATTGTAACTGTTTTGTACTTATTCGGTATAATGAAATACTACATGACTGACTGAGCACGGATGGCTGCTGAAAACGCAGCCATTTTCGCTGTTTTAGTGAAAGTGAAAGTGAAAGTGAAATATATTTTATTTAAATAAGCTCACATAATAAGCATTTTTAAATCGTCAATTCTTTTACCCTACCACCCATTATGACGTCTTTTAACTGACAAGAAAAATGGGCGCAAAAAACTTGTCAGCTTTATCAATCAGATGGAACGATATTTACAAATATGTATATCGTTTCCAGACTTTATATTAACAAAGATTAACAAATAAATAACATTATTGAATTAGCTCATTTCTTAATGAGTTTCAAATTTCTTAATCAATTTACAGATTTTAAGCTAAATTCAAAGTTTGAACTTGTTATTCAGTCTAGGATAAAAATAAAAGAAAAACATACAATTCAATATGCATTAAGATAGGTAGTCAGACGCAGACCCATTCCCACTGGCAGCACCAGTTCCCGAACATGACGCATGAACCAGCCATCTCTTCGCTCAACCATATTTGAGGGAACGTAACGACCCGCCTCATACGACACCACCGCAGAAATGATTAAAGAGAGCATGACATACTAAGACTACCTATGTTAAGGCATCGAATTGAAAATTTATATCCAAAAGCTTTTCATAGGTCTTTCACTAAACTACTGACTATAGAAAGTAAAAATATTGCAATTAAATAAATCAAAACAAGGTAAGCTATTAAGAATTATATTTTTTGAGTAAGAAGTGCCATACATACAGACAATATAAAACAGATCTTTTATATACGAGTTATACGACGCCCTTAATACAAGCAGACAGAAGCAGACCCATTCCCACTGGCAGCACCCGTTCACGAGCATGACGCATGAACCAGCCATCGCTTCGCTCAACCATATTTGAGGGAACGTAACGACCCGCCTCACACTTTAGTTGCCTCACTTTTGACAGTGCGCTTTGTAGAGAACTATCGTTCTAGGGTTTATTATTTTAAGACTATAAGCTATAAAGACTCTTTTATTACTCCATTAATTTTAAAATAAACCTAATTTTACAGAATTGAGAATACAAGTACATTCCAAATAGACTTTAGCATCCTCACGCCCGTTCCAGAAACAATTCTATTACTTTCTATTGTCCTGAAAGCTCTTACTTTCCCAGGAGTACACTCGCACGCAAATACAATTGGTCTCATTAAATGTTACAGCTTAATTTGAACTTGCAATGACACTTTTTAGGTTTTTTGGTCTTTTTACTGCGTCGTTCGTTCTTTGAATGTTTGCTTTTATAAGGAGTAAAAAAAATATTTAGCCACTATTTTTATTTACGATAGCTCAATGGCACAGTGTATCTGCACAGGTATATAAAATATAAGTTTGAAAAAAACTTATCCTACTAATATTATAAATGTGAAAGTTTGTGGGTTTGGATGTTTAGATGTTTGGATGTTTGTTCCTCAATCACACAAAAACTACTGAACGGATTTGATTGGAATTTGGCACACAGATAGTATTTAGCCTAGATTAAAACATAGAATACTTTTTATCCCGATATTCCCACGGGAACGAGAACGAAACTGCGGGCAACTGCTAGTATATATATATATATATATAATATAACTGTGGTATCTGGCTTGGAATATAAATCAATCATCGGATATGTGAATGACTAAAGTCTAATTATAAATTAACTGGAGTAAATTGACAGATTCTAATGTCACATTTAAAAAATAATATTTCCTTATTTGTACTCAATATAAATATAAGATTCATAATTGTACTAGTGCTGCGTTTCGGTCATTGTGATTCAGTTCACTCACACAAAGTCAGTAGCATTCATGGTTACAACTGGGCCATTTTTTAAACAAGCCTCAAACGTTCATTGTTACATCCGTAAAGTCAAATTCCTCCAGTGAAATGATTAGACTTTTTTGTTTATCTCGAGTTCCTCAGTGCTTTGTTACAATCATAATCGTCATTATTATTATCATCATCAAACTGTACCACAGCTGAAGCAAATAGCTGCGTTACATACTGACTGACTTGACGACCTTAGTGGGCAGTGGTCTACATGCCGCTCTACCATGCATGAGGTCTGCATTCGATTCCCGGCCGGGCAGATCTGTCACAGGTCTGCTACTATGTATGTATAATAAGGAGATACTAATTAAAAATATATATCAGTTAATAGAATAAACTATGTCGGGATTTACACCATGTATATACCTGTTTATTTTTGAGACTGGTGTAATTACATGGTGTAAATCCCGACATAGTTTATTCTATTAACGTCAATAACCATGGAAATTTAAAACAATATAATATATCAGTTGTCCAGCACCCATATTATAAGCTTTGCTTAGTTTGGGGCTAGACAGCACTCTGTGTGAAATTGTCCAAGCATATTTTTTTATACTATTCAGAGTTGCAAGAAGCTTATACCTCCCTCCAATGGAGATTGCACGGCCAGTGTCATAGTGAAGATAGAAAAAATGTCCTTGAGTGACGTGACGGCTTAAGCTAGGGTTTCCTAGGATGACGGTGCCGTCATACTACGGCCATAATTTAGCGGTGTAGAACGTTTTCTATGTAAACAAAACTACGCGGTTTCCTAGAGAGCGGTGCTGGACAGCGACGTCAAAAAGCGGTGCCGCCATTTTTATGACGGCCGTCATGACGGTGTAGGATACAGTTCGAAAACGTTTTTTTGCGAGATAGCGGTAACAAAATAAATTCCTTCTGGAGCAACGAAGACGACGAAATTTTAATAGAATTCGTCCGTTATCATGTAGTCCTTTATAATATAAAAAGTAAAGAATTTAGGAAAACCCAGTTTAAACAAAATTGATGGCGGGAAATTGGCGAAATTTTAAATAAATCAGGTAATATGTAAACAATTCACTGAATAGGTATTTGTAGTCAATTATTTGTATTAAAAATTCCAGTAAATACCTAAAATAAGCTAGGTAGGTACATATTTTGAGAATAAAAAATAAATATTTTTTATTCTCAAAAGATCTACCTACCTAGTTTATTATAGGTATTAAATATTGGTACTTTTGAAACACCTATCGTTATTAATTAATTTACTAAATATGATGTGACATAATTGAATATTTATTTACTTATCTAATGCAATTCAAGTACCTACTTGGTGTATGGTCTGTGAATTCAAATGTGTACGTATACATTTATTTTGTCATTTTTATTATCTTTTGTCATTCTTATTAAAAATTCAGATAAGTACCTACCTAATTCCATTTTTAAAAAATTACGGCCGTAACGCTGTTGTACGGTGTTGTTACTTTCCACGTGTCTTCACCGTTAAAACGGCCGTAAAATTACGGCCGCTGAATGACGTTTACGTCCGTAAAATTACGGCCGCTATGTGACGGCACCGCTTTCTTAGGAAACCCTAGCTTTATTGCAACCTCTTTCTTTAATGCCGCCTTAGTACTGTCGGGGCTGCTTCCGCTGGACCTTCGGGTCCAAGAAGCATCCCAGCTTTATGAGACGAAGCGAGGGAAACCCCAGGCAGTACTATCTGGCAGAAAAGTGGAGGAGCGCGAATCCTTCCTGATGGCAGATCACCCCAGCAAAACGGTAGACGTAAAATTCAAATTATAAGAAAACGCGGACGAGGATGGCAAGCTGGCAGAAGACCCTGGTAAGAATCTATACAGATGGTAGCAAACTGGAGGGGAAAGTTGGAGCCGCCCTGAGCTGTTGGGAAGGGCCGATTGAGACGATTACCCGGAAGTTTAAGCTGGAACCATACTGTACAGCAGTGGCGAGGGGTGAAATTATGGCGAAGGTAAGCCGATCCACAAAAAAGACGTGATCTGCATAGTGGATCGCTGGGTTGGGATTTTAAAAAGGTAAGCCAATGGGAATCGGCTTGTATGGACCCTTCGCCACTGCTGTACAGTCTTCCAGGCCGAGTTGTATGCTATTCTCCAAGCGACCGAAATTCTCATTGGCAAAAAATTCGGAAAAGCCGCCGTGCTTAGCGACTCGAGATCTGCTCTCCAAACGCTCCAGGATCCAGACTCATCGCACCCGATCACGAGGGCGATTCAGGGCAACCTCCAGACACTTAGAGACAACCACCAACTCGTCTCACTCTACTGGATAAGGGCCCACGTCGGTTCTGAACGGGAACGAAAGAGCGGACCAATTAGCCAAGGAGGCGGCTCTCAAGCTGAAGTGTAGGCCGCATTACGAATGTTGTCCCATCTCCTTTGTGAAGCGCCATTTGCGCACAGCTACAAAGGTGGAGTGGGACCGTAGGTACACTTCAGAAAGCACGGCGAGCACTACAAAATTCTTCCTTCCGAATGGGGTGGAGGCGTACAGCATAGTGCGGAAGATGAAGGTAGACCGGCCGACCTCGCAGATGCTGACGGGACATGGTGGGTTCGCGGCGTACTTGTACAGGTTTAAATGCAAGGACAACCCATCATGCGTTTGCGACCCGACAGCGAGCGAGGACATCTTCCACATTATGCTGGACTGCCCTCTGCACTGCATTGATAGGTACTCATTAACACAGACACTAGACACACCACTCAGCAAAGACACCCTAAAGGACATAATGAGAGACAGCAAAGAAAGAGGTAAATTAATAGAATTTGCATAGAAAATTATAAAAATAGTAAATGAAAGAAACAAGACATAAGACAGAATAGAAAACATTGTAAATAAAAATATATATAATAAATAATATTGAGACATGCAATGTTGGAATAAATCAATTAGAAATTAAGAACAGTATATATGTCAGAAAGAAATGTATTAGAATTAATATTTTGTAAAAAAAGAAAAAGAAAGACAAAAAAAAGATGAGTGTAAAAGAAGGAAAATTGTAAAATAAAGACCTGGACCTCCATGTCTAGGGAGAAGTTGCAAATAAAAAATAAATAAAAAAAAAACCTCTTTCTTTAGTGTCACAATACGTGTTCGTTGTTCGTCGTTCGATCCTTCGTGAGAAACGAAAACGTATTGTAAAACGAAAAGAAAGAGATAGCAATACGCCGTGACGTCACTAAAGAGTCTTTTTTCAATCTTCACTATGATACTAGGCGTGCAATCTCCATTGTGGGTATAAGCTTCTTGCAGAGTTGTCAACCTGTCTTTCTATTGTCTAATTTCAAAATCTATCTCAATCGCTTTCAGGATGTAACACATTGATGCTTCTTTTTGGCACGAATAAAAACTTACAAAAGAAATGCAGCAATGTGTCATATCCATCTGTCAAATGAAAGCGATTGCGATAGATTTTTAAATTAGACAATTAGCCCCCCGGTTATAATTACATATAAAATTTAGGTCAGTGCCCTAAAAGTACTAATAAGTTATTATAAGTAATAAAAAATAAGTTATTAATTTAAGCAAACCCCGTAAAAAAAAGAAATTCCTGGCCTCACCCAGTTAACGCAGAATCCCTATAATTTGAAAACTCCAGTCAGGGTTGGCGATTCTTCAAATTTGTTTATTCCCGTTAATTCTAGGGTAAGGGCTTGGGCGGGTCTGCGAGTTCTAGGGTTGGGACCGCAATAAACAAAATTCTCGAGATAACAAGAGTAATAAAGGAGCGGATTGCTCTGTTTCCGTCTTTAGTAGGGTTGTCACCTTCGGGTTATGGTGGTTTATTGTTTTTTAAGTAACAAATATTATTTTCTCCAAGAAAATTAATGAATGAAGGGATGGAGAAGCCTCTTTCGATGCAAACTTAATAGAATATGGTGGCAAATTGATTTGTTTAGAATCTTGAAAATTGATTTGTGAAGATTTCGTTTTCGTACATGATTTCCTATTTGAAGAAAATACCAATAAACATCGTGTACTGCTACAAAAAAAAAAGAAAAAATATCTTATTCCTATATCCAAACAATTAATGCTCAGTGGCGTTTTACATCAAGAAACATACAGTTTCATCTCATTGTCAGCCCTAGCCCCAAAACTTTTTAAAGGGAATATTTTATCACTTTGTTCTCTCTAAACTCGAAGAAGGTTTAAGTGGTTTTTGAAATAGGAAGCCTGCGGAAGCGGGACGACAAGAAATTGATTGCGATTGTTCTTTTTAAAATGTTTTCCTTGTTTTTTTGTTGTTACACCTGTTATTAAAGGGATTTGAAACAGTTCGAAAGATTTGTTCAGGATTTCTGTTCGAAAGATTTTCAGTATAAAACAATACTTTCTTGTAAAAGTTTCAAGGCCAGTCTTTCCCAATTAGCTGGATAATCCCAAATGTACTACGGGCAAGAAGGGGGTACACTTACCCCAAGGGGTACGCGAGAAAGCATCAAGGGGACCTCGGAGCAATCTTTTACTTAAGTAAGGTATTACATCAGTATCCTTTTTTAATAATATACTTAATTTAATATAAAAAATAAATAAAAACACGACTGCCCTGCTAAAAACAAACTAAAAAGTTAAATAACAAGTGCCATTGCAGTCGGGGGACCGTTTTGTGGAACAATTTTTAATCCAAGAGGTCCCCCGACTGCAATGACACTTGTTATTGAACTTTTTAGTTTGTTTTTAGCAGGGCAGTCGTGTTTTTATTCTTTATTTATTTATTTATTTTTATTTCACACATTTTAGCATTTTAATGACAAATTATATATTTTTATAATAATTGGAGAATTTTTTTTTTTTTGATATTTGAAAATGGCGTCATACAGTCGCCATATTAACTTTAAAAAAAATATAGCCAGTATCACTCTAAATGATGTAAGGATTCTAACAATACACCATACATGCAAATCTGTTGAGCCATTTGGAAGTTATGGTGGAATAAAGAAACTCACATACCCACAAACATACATGAACCCTGAACACATACACTCTTTTTGCTTTGGGCATTCGTGTGAAAAAATACTAGAAATCGACTCAGCGGCTCAGACAGCATCCCGTCTGCGCTGCTACGGGTCTCATATAAAAAAAATAGCATTGTGAATGCCTAAAATCCAAAAAAATCAATAAGCTCATTTATATCATACCGGCGGGGGATGCAATAGGGGTTATGCGAGTTACTTGTAGGGGTACGTAGAAAAAACTAATTGGGAACCACTGTTTTAGGCTGTATAAAATCGTTATTATAATATACAATCATACATCCTGGTAGTTAAAATGAAAAACAACATGTTAATTTACATAGCTGTTTGTTAAAGAGTCAAACGTCAGAAACCATATTGTTGGTAGAGTCCATATTAAAAACTCAGGCTTATTAAGTAATTGTTTCTGATAATAACACATTATTAAGTGCATTTTATAAAATGTATTGAAATAAGATTGTCGTAAGGAACTCTAAAACCGCCAACAAGGTCGCAACACCTCTGAAATAAATGTAGAGCTATAAAGAAAATGAAAAATGGAAGCGACGACTTGACAAAAGGTTTTCGACGATCAAAATGAGCCGGGGGACGTAAATGTACCCCAGTTTTTTGAATGAGACCAATTACGAGAGGGAACACTTAAAATCAGTGACGCTAATTTGCCATCTAAAGAATTCCACGGTGTCAAGGTGAAATTTTTCGGAAACTTTTGACATCGTAATGGCATATTTGTTATTCACCATGATAAAATGTTCTAAGACAGATAACATCCTACAATCCTACTATTTCCTATTCCAACTACAAAGACTTGAAGTCTATGCTACTATTATCCTTCTTTCTTCTTCTAATATTATAATTGTGAAAGTTTGTGGGTTTGGATGTTTAGATGTTTGGATGTTTGTTCCTCAATCACGCAAAAACTACTGAATAGTGTAGGAAAGGAAGGTAGTGGACCCCTACAGTAAATCCTCAGTAGACGAAACTTTACAGTATGATAAAGTATTTTAAATGAAACATATTTTTTAAATTATCCAAATAGTTTTTTTTTTGATATTTGTACATAGGTTTTGGTTCATACTACATTACATCCCTGCAAAGTTTCATCGACTGAGGATTTAATGTTAGGGTCTCCATCTCTCCATACAAAAAATTGCTTCATTTCCTACACTATGAACGGATTTGGTTGGAATTTAGCACACAGATAGTAGATAGCCCAGATTAAAACATAGAATACTTTTTATTCCGATATTCCCACAGGAACGGGAACCACGCGGGTGAAACCGCGGGCGGCTGGTAAAGTTTCGATCATTATAATATGTTTTAATGTTTGTTACTCAATCATGCAAATATGGCTGAGCGGATTTGGATGAAATTTGGCACATAGATAAGTTTATAGCCTGGATTAAAACATAGGATACTTTTTATCCGGTCAAAGGTCCCTGGATTTTAAGGATATGCACGCGGACGATATTCGCGGGTGGAATAAGCTTGTAATAAAATAAGTCACTTTGAAACAAAGTTTATTTCCGTACCCAAAGGGTAAATCGAGACCCTATTACTAAGACTCCGCTGTCCGTCTGTCTATCACCAGGCTGTATCTCATGAACCATGATAGCTAGCCAGTTGAAATTTTCACAGATGATGTATTTCTTTTGCCGCTATAAAAACATACTGAAAACAGAATAAAATAAATGTTTAATGGGGGCTCCCATAAAACAAACGTGATTTTTTTGCCGTTTTTTGCTCCATTTTAATAACGACAACAGGTAGACAGTTAAATTTTTTACAGAAGATTGTATTTCTGTTGCCGCTATAACAACAAATACTAAAAACAGAATAAAATAAATATTTAAGAGGGATTTTAGAGGTGATTTTTTTGTCGTTTTTATTATTTATTTAACTTATGGTTTCTGCAAACGATAACAATTTATTTCACATTCCAAATTGTTTAACAGAAATATCCTGGAAATATCAATGTAGGAAACTATGTTATTTTGAATTTGCCAACCCATTATGTTGAAAGTCTACATTTTGGTAAGTAAATTATTCTAGGGAAGTGCTTTCATGACCATAATACCTTTGAGGTCTGACTGATTATGATACATAATCATGAGCTTGAAAGCTACTTATTAATATAATATTAAACTACATTGTATTACTTATTTATGTACTAGAAACCCCATAGAAATTGAATGTCAAAAAACAACAATGTCAATAAACAGGTGATCCGAAAACGAATGCATACATTTTATATGAGATACGTAAAATATGACTTGATTCATAAAATATGACTATATTATGGCAAAGGAAATTAATAATTAATAAATTAATTAATTAATTAAATAAATTAAACTTCCGGTGAAATTTAATTTATTTTTGTGTGCAAAGCAAGGCATGTATTTTATCTAGTGTGTTTACGTTTCTTTTTTTTTCTGTTCTTATTTAATTTTGTAAGCAGCAGGTGTGCAAGCTCCGTTGTGGTATATATATATATTTACATATATATATATATATATATTTTCTTTTCTCATTAATATTATTATTTCACTTCTTAGGTTAGTAGTAAGTATATTTTATATCTATATTTAAATCATATTTAATATATATTATTATTCATATTTAAAATATGGACACGTGTAATTTGGACGATAGTTTTTTCTCCTGCTCTTCAACACCGTGTAGCTTTGTAAGTGCTGATAGCGATTCCACTGGGACGTTACATGATAAATTAGTTTCCTCCTTCTCCGACTATCCAAATAACTTCAACCTAGCGCACGTCAACGTGCAAAGCATTCCTGCTCATCATTCTGATCTTCTCGCGTCTATTAGCAACTCAGTAGTCGATGCATTTTTAGTATCCGAATCATTTCTTAAGCCTTCCCTACCTTCTACACAATTTGCTCTTCCTGGGTATAACCTTATACGCAACGACAGAACTGGTAAGGGCGGAGGTGGTGTAGCCATCTACCTTCGTGCTGACATACCGTTCCAAGTTGTGAGATCTTCCCCATCTCCATATAGTGAGTCAGCTGAGCACCTTTTTCTCGAAATATCTATTCGACGGACTAAGTTACTTCTTGGAGTTTTCTATTCTCCTAATCTGTCTATTGACTACTTCGAGTCATTCGAGAAACTCCTTGAGGACTTAAGACCTTCTTACGACCACGTCATTATAATGGGTGACTTTAATACATGTTTACTCAAATCAAACTCACGTTCTGCTAAACTCCAAACTCTCCTTTCTTCTTTTAATTTACATATTCTCCCCTTATCACCCACTCACCATTTTCCGAACTGCACGCCCTCCCTACTTGACCTCATGGTAGTATCTTCTCCTGATAAAGTGGTTTCTCATGGTCAAATTTCTGCTAGCTTCTCTTATCATGATATGATTTTCCTTTCCTATCAACTTCGCCCTCCCAAACGTAAGCCCCCCTTCATTTTGCGCCGTAATTACAAGGGTATTGACTTGGAGACCCTGCGACAGGATGCCAGCGACATGGATTGGTCAGGTGTATTCAAGGCTACATCTATAGATGTCACTGTTGCCAGATTCAACTCTCTTTTGCTCGATTTGTTTGACAGGCATGCCCCGTTAAGACGGGTCAAGATCAAACGTAATCCTGCTCCTTGGCTTAATGCTGAAATTAAAGAGCTCATGTCACTTAGAGATAAAGCGAAACGGAGGTATAAAAAGTTTCCAACTGATGGCAATTTAGCTCGTTACAAAACGCTTCGGAATCGCTGCAGTCGTATGTGTAGGGACGCTAAGAGACGTTTTTTCCATGATTCCCTCTCTAATCGTAAACCGGCGGATGCTTGGAGATTTCTACGCTCAGTTGGTGTGGGAAAACCCTCCAATTCTGTACCTACCGGCACTGACCTAAATGCCTTAAACAGGCATCTATCCGCTCCCCCAGTAAGTCTTGAACCTAGAGTGAAGGATGCTACATTGGAGCAGCTTTCCTCTGGTGCTAGACCCAACTGCCCCTTATTCAACTTTTCTACAGTTTCTGATATCGACGTCAAAAGCGCCATCTTGGCCATTTCTTCTGAATCCGTTGGTGAGGATAATTTGTGCTCGAGAATGTTCATTCCTATTCTACCTATCCTTCTCCCTATAATCACTTTCATTGTTAACCTTTCTCTTAGTTCAAATTGTGTTCCTAAGATCTGGAAAGCTGCTCATATTATACCTTTACCAAAAGTCCCCAATCCATCTTTACCTTGCCATTTCCGTCCTATCTCCATCTTACCATTCCTATCTAAAGTTCTCGAGCACATCGTTCATAAACAACTTTCTTCTTTTCTCTTGTCTAATCGCTTATTGAATTGCTACCAATCTGGTTTTCGTCCTGGCCACAGCACTGTAACCGCTTTGTTGAATGTCACCGACGACTGCCGCTGGGCCATGGAAAATAAAGAACTTACAGTTTTGGTATTGCTTGATTTTAGCAGTGCCTTCAACTCTGTCGATTTCGATATCCTTCTTGCCACACTTCGCTCTATAAATGTCTCTGCTACTGCTATTCCTTGGTTTGATTCCTATCTTCGGGGGCGCACGCAGTGTGTCCGCCTTGAGGATTCAACATCCGACGGGTGCGTACTTGCTGCTGGCGTACCTCAAGGAGGTGTTCTCTCACCGCTCCTTTTCTCCATCTTCATCAACTCTGTCACTAAAGTCATCTCCTCTAAATTTCATCTCTATGCAGACGACTTGCAGCTTTACCGCCATTTTAAAATTGACGACCTGGACTCAGCCATTGCCGAAATTAATGACGACCTAAGTCGTATTTCCACCTGGGCTAAGCAGTATGGTCTCCTGGTTAATCCTAATAAATCGCAAGCCATCATCATTGGTGGTAGATATTATATACGGAACTTAGCCCACCATCTACAGTTGTCACCGGTGTTGCTAGACGGGATCATTATTCCGTATAGTGACACAGTCAAGAACTTAGGCGTTATATTTGACTCTAACCTTGACTGGACAAAACATGTCGCTGATGTTAGTCGCAAGATATACTTCTCCTTTCATTCCCTTAAATGTCTCCAAAGTTTTCTACCCTTGCCCACCAAAATCTCTATTGCCCAGTCACTCATTCTACCTCTTCTCGACTATGCTGATGTTTGCTACTTAGATGCTACCGAGCTATTACTTAACAAACTTGAGCGCCTTCAAAATCTTGCTATCCGCTTTATTTTCGGTCTACGCAAGTACGACCACGTTTCCAACTTTCGGAAGGAACTTAAGTGGCTCCCTATACGCCAGCGCAGGAATGTTAGAATCCTCTGTCTCCTCTTCAATGTTCTTTACAATCCTTCCTATCCATCTTACCTTCGTGATCGTTTTTCCTTCTGCCACCCGCCCAATTCTGAATGTAGATCCCATCTTAAGTCCGTTCTAAAATTCCCCACCCATAACTCCAATTTTGCTTCCTATTCCTTCTCCGTGCATGCCGTCCGTCTCTGGAATTCGCTGCCAGCACAGATCAGAGATTGTCGCACCATATCTCTTTTCAAAAAACGATTAAAAGAGTACTATCTGTCCACTTGTCCCTAATTTTGCCTCATTTTATTATTTTTCTCTTTTACAATTTTTATCTTTTATTTTGATTACACGTATTATTCGTATGTATATAGTATTATTATGTATATATTTATGTTTTATTTAAGTAAGTATGTGTGTATATATGTATTGTATAATTATTTCTAAATATGTAGGTATATATAATATAGATATTATTTTCATCTTGAGCTACACACGTCTGCCTTTTTCAATGTTCTTTCCTATCCCGGGCCCGCTGGAAGAAATTTCAATATGAAATAAGCGGTGTCCTTGTACTACTCTTCTGTCTACTTCTTTTATGTTAAAAATTGTGTGTGTACAAAATATATAAATAAAATAAAATAAAATAAATAAACTATGTTCAATACTGTTTTCTTCGTCGATAAACCAATAAATGTAGCGAAATTTGGTTTTAGAGAAATATGTGACAATATCTTATTTACCTGTGAAAAGTGTGATTACTTGGATTATTTCTTTTTGTCACATCACAATTACTTAGAGCACAAGACACCATGGCTCCACGATACCTTTTTTTTTTAAATTCTAATTAAGATTAACAAATATTTTAAACAAACTGTGATTGCTCATTTGCTAGGCGGGACGCTAGGGGGCTCTTACTGTAAAAAATGTTGGCACATGTCACTTGATCCCTTGTCTCTTTTTTACATAGACCGTGTCCGTATGATGTTAACTTCTCTTTTCCACGCTTTGTTGGTCTTCTTGAGCGCAGGGAAATTTTTTCTATGTCTATGAGCAACCCACACTCTTGCCCTTCGAGCAACAAAAGGCAGAAGCCCGTCTTACTCTAAGCTCTTGCCACACTCGCTTCGTTTTATTCAATTTTATTTCATTTTAGTTAATATACCAAACGCTAGTTTTTTACATTCTCTTTGAATATACCTAACTACCTATATAAGCTTCTTGCTACCTACCACAAATAATAAAAAAGTAACAAAAGTTCACGATATGTTTATGGTTTTTAATACCCAAAAATAAAAAAGAGTCATTTATTACCATAGATAGTATATTTTATTACATAGATATATTTATTATCTTACTCTATGAAGAGAGTAGAGAGTAAAAATTATGTATGTCAAATTTGATTATTATGGTGTCATTTTTTAGCAATTTTTATGTTTACGATTTGTAGTTAAATTTAAAAGTCTTAGAAAAGTGTTGTTTTTTAAATTAATAAATAACGAATGAGTGATATTACATTGTCTGAAATCAATGTTTATTCTCAGAATGATAGACAAAATATTGATAATGAGGATATTATCACTCTTGACTTTGAAACGTCGGAGGTTAATGAAAATAACAAAGTACAGAAGGAAACGCATGCTAATGGAGATAAAAACGTCGAAGAAAAACAGATAAAAGACAATGACGTGAGAATTACTATAGGAGAAGAAATACTCAAACCATACATTTATGTTCAAGGCGAAGCACCTATTAGTAGGAAAACATTTTGGGTACAATATGTTGGTAAGTTCTCGATTCATAATATTAAAAATAATCTATAGTAATAGATTTTTTTATGCACGCACTACGGGGTAGTGCTTGACATTCACTTCAACTGTTTTTAAGTGACGATAAGGCCATAGGTGGACTGGAAGCGCACTACATCCGAAATCCTCATCACTGAGGAACTGGTTATCTTACCTCTAACTGCCGGAACACAACAACTTTTAAATTGTTGTTATGGCGTCAGACTTAGGTAAGTTGGTAGTAGCTAACCAGGCGGACTTGCAATAAGCTCTACCACCAACCACACAAACCGAGTACAAATGTACCCCCCTTCCTAGAAATCGAACCCGGGACCCGTGCGCCTTACACGCATGGGCGAAGCGCTAGACCAGAGAGGCGGTTAATACAAAGAAACCAAATCGAAACAGTGAAAAACGAAAAGCTTAAGACTGAACACGATGGAGGTTTACTGTACTTACCATTACCATCTAGAGGCATTTTTTTTGGTATTGGTGATGGGCTCTTTTTTCCGCATTTAGACTCCCATTTGGTCCGTTATGCGTGAACACAGCATTGGTGTGGCAAATCAAGCCATCCCAGCTCCTTCCAGAAGCGCAGAAGCCTCCTGGGGCGTTCACAGGCTTCTAGGAACAACCGCACGTCTTTGAGGATTTCTGCCCGGTGTGCGGCCAAACCCACGCACTCCAGGATCATGTGGGCGGCTGTTTCCTCTGCGTCCAGGCATCCTCTACATAGGGGACTGTCTGTCGCATTCATGATGAATAGTTGTCGGTTTAAAGCTAGGTGACCTGTACCTCCAACTATTCGGAGGTCTGGACGATTAAGGCTGAGCAGTCTACAGGTCAACCGCGGCGAGACTGCAGTCATCACCAACTTGGACTGTCTACAGCTTGTCAGATCTACTCAACGAGTATTATGTGCAGCACGAGTACGTTGTTTTACCCATGAGCGCAGTTGGCTGAACGGGAGTGGCAGAATGGGTATGGGTCCTGCCTTCTAGCCAGCTCATCGGCGGCATCTAGGGGCATTAATATTAAGTCAATAGTAATAGAACCAAAGACAAACTAACTTTACTATCTTTAACTACATTCATTAAAAAGTATGTTATGGAGAAGCTGGAACCTGTTTTTCACATAAAATTATTACAGACAGAGACAGAAACTGCAGCCTCAGCACACACGATACTTTTAGCATCTATTCTATCCATTCTTTTCGGAAGCTAAATGCAGCGACTGAACGCTATGGTGTTAGGGGAAAAAAAACTGGACGATTTAAAAGTACTTTTAAATAAGTCTATTTCAATAAAAAAATATTTCTATTTCTAATGTGTATACATCCTACACACATCTGAATACCCGTCAATGTTAATGTTAAAACTCACTGCATCCTTAGAATAATAACACCTAGAAGCCGTGTCCTCGTATGCAAAGTGATGCAACTAATACTAAGCCAAAATGGCTTAGTTTTTAGATTTATATCCTTCATACGTTACCTAATCGTAACTAAAATCCAATAATATAGTAACTAATCTCCTAAATGTAGAAAAGTTGAAACTGTTTTGTACTTATTCGGAATGATTTGGTAATAATGGAGAATAAAAATTTGAAAACGGAGACATTTGGCTGTTCTAATTGCCTCACTTTTGACAGTGCGCTTTGTAGAGAAATATCGTTCTAGGTGTTATTATTCTGAGGCTGCAGCGTTACAATAGCTAAATCGCGTGTTTTTGATTCAGTTACATTAGTAACTATAGGCTACTTAGGCTAAAATATGATAATTGCAGATGCTAAAAGTCTGCTGTGGCGCGAATTTCACGATTGTATAGATAGATTCTTAAAATATAATTTGTCAAACTGTAAATAATATTGTTTCTAATATAATCATTTTATATGTTCTAGGCACACGCGTGGAGCCAATGGGTGACACACTGGACTATAGTCCCGAAACAAGAAATCGTTTTGTGCTTTTAGTATTCTCTTTAGTATTTATAATGTTATTATTTACTGCTGCGTTCGTCATCTGTGTTATAATGATGTGAGTATGTACTTGCTTTTATTGTTATTTTAATTCTGAATACACCTGCAAGAACTTCTGCGAGAACTTACACTGACAGCCTGTCACACAGTTGCTTGTGAACGCGTGACAATCTGTCGCCATTGCGTTTGCTACTAGTTAACACTTGTAATAAGCTACTGCCTGACAGGCTGTGGGCTTAGAATAATTACACCTAGGACCCGTGTCCTTGTATGCAAAGTGAGGCAACTTATACTGAGCCAAAATGGCTCAGTTCTCAGATTTATATTCTTCATACGTTACCTAATCGTTACTAAAATCCAATAATATAATAATTAATATCTTTAAGGTAGGGAAATTGAAACCGTTTTGTACTTACTAGGTATGATTATGTAATAATGGACAATAGAAATGTGAAAACGGCGCCATTTTGGCTGTTTTAGTTGCCTCACTTTTTGACAGCGCGCTTTGTAGGGAATTATCGTTCTAGGTATAATCATTCTAAGGCTGTGGGACACTTCTTGCTGAAGTTTTCTTGCAAGTGGAAACCTGGCCTAATATTGCACGTAAAATAGCTATGTAAAATCAACGATATGTCAAAACAAGTTGTAAAATAGCTCATATTGCTGGATGGATCCTGATGAAACTTGGCATACAGATAGATTGGACGTAGGAATATGCTAAGAAATAAACTACCTACTTGTAATTTATATAAGGTGGTACCAAATTATCTAATGATACTTAAACAGGTGAAAGTGTTGCTTACACTGAACAACTTTCTCTATGAAACATAGGTCGAAAAACTAACTTTTTTTTTCGCCTTTCCATAGTAAGTCGGTCAGCTGACCAGTACATTTTGTATGGGAGTGTGAAATTTTTTTTTCGTTTTTCGACCTATGTTCCTTGGAGAAAGTTATTCAGTTTAAGCAACACTATCACCTGTTCAAGTATCATCAGATAATTTGGTAGCACCTTATATAAACTAGTTTATATTGTTTTGAATTTTATTGGAAGATCCAGTTCCGATACTAATAATAATAATGCTTAATATTAATAGACACTTTATAGCACTTTAAGACAAAAACGTATTACAGAGAAACAAAATAGAAATGTAAATATTTTCATGTTTGTTTTGTTTAACGCGTTTAATACATGTGTTTTTAATCTACACTGGCCTGCAAAACTAAGTACTACAGAGGCCTATTTTCATACAAACGAGGTAACTTTGAAGCATTGGTTCTCCGCCTAGGATTAAACGGGGAGTGATTTGATGATGGCCATCCAAGGAGTGAATGGAGAAGATTCAGATCCCCATACACACCCAATTGATCTGATCAGCATTCTAAGAGCTGTTTGGATATGTTTAAAAAAAGCACGAAAATAGCATTAAAATGTATGGAAATGCTGTAACTGATAACTCTGATGCTTACAGCTCTTAGAATGCTGATCAGATCAATTAGGTGTGTATGGGGATCTGGATCTTCTCCATTCACTCCTTGGATGGCCATCATCAAATCACACCCCGTTTAATCCTAGGCGGAGAACCAAAGCTTCAAAGTTACCTCGTTTGTATGAAAATAGGCCTCTGTAGTACTTAGTTTTGCAGGCCAGTGTATTATAATGCAGCCCGAAAGTTTAAATATATGTTTGTTCCAGACCTGTACTTAACGATATTTTCCGGCGGTTTGGACTGTTTCTATTCATTCCGGCAATGTAAGTTCCATTTCAGTCTTTTAATGTTACCTTTGTCAGCAAACCTTCTTAATACATTAAAACTTAATAGAATTTTAATGCCCTGAGTAGACGATGGTCTTTTACTCCATATTTGAAGACTGAAAGGTCAGTGCGAGTGGATGGACAGTGGTAAAGGTAGTTTAGTAGCGCGCAATATTCTACGAGAGGTAGCCAACTTTGTCTTACTACTGGCAGAAAGTCAGCAGAGCCTTGGTCCTTCGGATTTTTGTCACAAGGTGTACTATGCGAGCCGTTATAAGAATAGTACTGTCAAATGGGCCATTTTTGTTTGCATATCGCTCCCACTTTAGGGTGTAGGAAAGTGCAAGAAAAGGAACAAAGATCAAAATGGCCTTTTCACAGTACTATTCTTATTTGGCGCGCATAGTATGTTGTTGCACAGATTTCAATATTTTAATAGATACCTATCGGCCGAGCGCATAAGCAATCACGCTTATCCATGATAGGGTTTGATTTCTAATGCAGGCGGAACATGCTCTTACACCTAATCATTTCTAATAATAAATTTTTGGTCATCAATCCTGTATCTTTACTTTTATACGACAAATTCTATACCGTCTTTTTATTTTTGTATATACCTACTTTTTTGTAAAATGAATAACTGTCTCGGCATCATGATTACCAACGGTTACCAACCAATACACCATCTAAATAATAACATTACTTAATAGTATTTAGTTATCTCTCATTGCATGATTTTATTTTATTTATTTTACTCACTTATGCTCTGAAATGTTATCATTCCATTTGAAAAAGGAATGCGAGGCGTTCAATATTTCTTTGGGGGTCTGGTTCATCATATTTTAAATTTGAAATTCAGTGCGGAAATTAATTTCAATATTAAACTTTTAGATTTTTGCATTCACAATGCTATTTTTATATTAAGATGAATAAATAATGAAAAATATTAGAAAAAACGGCTCACCCGTAGCAACTTAGACGGGATGCTACGGGTGAGCCGATTTTTTCTAATATTTTTCATTACTTATTCATCTTAATATAAAAATAGCATTGTGAATGCAAAAATCTAAAAGTTTAAAATTGTACTGTTTCACCTTAATTGATTGTCTGGCACCCGCAATGGGTGCTACAGTCGAATGTTGAAGTAGTTCTCTTCACATTGGTGAGATGGCGCTGATCTTCAGCGGAAACGTAAAAAGTATTAGAAAATTTCGCCAAATCCATCAGTGGCTTGGTAGCATAATTGGTAGTGCATTGGGCCGGAATCCTAAGGGTGCGGGTTCGGATCCCGTCTAAGTTGCTACGGGTGAGCCGATTTTTTCTAATATTTTTAATTATTTATTCATCTTAATTTCAATACTTACTTCCCGCACTTGTGTGGGAAGGAAGCAGTTAGCATTATTTTCATAAAACTTTGTGGTTGCATTGCATGACTGGTCATAACATGGCCACACGAACAAATATCACATTTTTACTAAGAAAATGTTATTTCCTCGCATTTCGTGAGTAAAGTATTATACAAACCTTGTACTGGAAGCTATTTGCATTGCCTCGAATGATTAAAACCCTCGCCTGCGGCTCGGGCTTCAAACCATCCTCGACAATGCAAATGCTAGCTTCCCGTTCTCGGCTGTAATGTACTATTTAAGACACTGTTTCTATTTTAAGGGTTATACTGATTGGAATGGGTTACGCCATGTCATGTTCGTCATGCACCAGATCTCCGCCGTGCAATTTCATATGTCTAGTAGTAGTGGTGAGATTTAAATCTTTATAATTTTAGTTAATATTTATTTAATCATAAATAAGTACCATGGTTTCTCTCAAAAGCCATTATAACAGTCAGCTTCAGGACGTTGGTCTATCCCGTAGGATTAGTAGGATGTTATTATAATCTCCACGTTTAGTAAGTTGGGTTTAATAACGCAGCGTAGTGTTTGACTGTTTTTATTGCAATTGCCCATTTTCTAGTCCAAGGAGGTGCGATGGCCATCTCTATTAAGGTGGGTGCAGATATGTTTTTTTGTCGGTACCGTACCTCTCCGTTTCGTATCAGCGCAGCGTCTGGACGCAAAGTGAATAAAATAGCCCGTGTCTACGTAACGTCGGCGTCGTTGAGATCATCACGTATTCGTTTCGTCCTACCATGTCATCGACAGCGGAAGTCTATGAGAATTTAACCTAACCCAGCCAATAAAGCATCCATCTTCTTCTTCATTTCGTCGACACCGCACTCCTTTTTAATAGACAGTTCCTCTCTTTTGTTTTATATTTTTATTATAATAGTTTTTGTTTCCGGGGTCCCACAGAAATTCCCTGGTCCTATATCTTTCATATATTGTCGTAGCTATAAGCTTCACCATAGTAACGTTATCCCACTGCATTTTTCAAATTCGTTGCGGATTCGGGAAATGCCACAGAGGGTAGTCGCGATCACGCCCAGACTGGCGTGTACACCGTATCGTATCACCTTTGAACGGGGCGAAAAAACCTACTCGGCGAGAGGCGGTACGGTAGTACGAGGCGTCTCGATGCGGATACAGGGGCCGTACCGGCTAACGAATCGAATATCGAAAAGTCTGCTGGGTTTCAACTTAAAAACAGAAAAATCAAAGTAAGGAATTTCGTCTTGTACTTTCTGTTGACGTAATTTGGAAGATAACGATGTTCGTGTGACATCATGAATTGGGGTTCGCCATTTTGGCCCAATTGGGGCTCGATTTATCTGTTTTAATTTGAAACCCAGCAGACTTTTCGATAATCGATTCGTTAGCCGGTACGGCCCCAGATCCGTATCGAGATGCCGCCGTACCGGATACAGATCCGTTTCGAGACGCCGTACCACCGTACCGTACTGAACAAGCGTGCAAACTAACGTTCTTGGTTCGAGACGCTGATACGAAAAGGAGGTACGGTACGAACAAAAGAACATATCTGGATCCACCTTTAGACGTGTCTTAAAGAAGATCCTTAAGTAGAGTTGGTGCTATTTTACTCTGCTTATAGAAGTCCCTAAGTAGGGTTGGTGCTATTTTACTCTGCTTAGAAGATACTTATGTAGGGTTGGTGTAATTTTACTCTGCTTATAGAAGATCCCTAAGAAGGGTTGGTGCAATTTTACTTTGCCGGTCGCACACGGCTTGTTTTATTAATTTAGACTATTTAATAAACTCTCCGTTGTTTTTTCTAATAGGTGATATGTATGAGTATAATTACAGCGTATATAACCAGAAGATATGATACCCTCACGATACTCTATGCTGTTATTGCAACAGCTATAGTGGTTATTGTGTGTATGTGCCTCGCTTGTTCAAGAGTTAGTATTATTTTATTTGTATTTAATATAAAGTTAAAGTGCGGTGCAGTGTGTTAAAGTATCAGGGAATCTGCAGATTTACTGGTCGAATCAGTTAAAGTGCGAAAAATTGTTTCATTACGTACTTTAACTAGGTAATCTGCAGATTCCCTAGCTAATCTGCAGATTAACGACCAAGGATCAGTTAAAGTACGGAAACAGGTTTTTTTTTTGTAGAAAATGTGTAATAACATAGAAGGGGGTAGACAAAAAAGCGGGGGACGGGGGAGGGAATGGGAGGCTCGGGGAGCGAAGCTCCCGCCATGAAAAATATCTTAGAGATTTAATTAGGTTAGGTTAGTATCGTGACCAAAAACGCGCGAGCCGAGCGAGCGGAGCGAGCGTGCCACGGGAGCGGCCGGCGAAGCGCCAGAAACGAAGTTTTTGTAAAATAAACTTTCAATATAGGCCTTTTACTTAAATTACCCGAAGCTTAAGCTATTTCGCTCACGTATTCCGCACTTTAACGGTGTAGCATCCGTTAATGTGCAGATTAACTAGTTAAAGTACGGAAATCTTCTATTTTTAGAAAACTTCCACACTTTAACTGACTCGACCAGTTAATCTGCAGATTCGCTAGTTAATCGATTAACCATATTCCGTACTTTAACGGTAACGTATATTATAACTTAACCATAAAAATGATACCTACTGATTTTGTATGTAAGGGAATACTGACCCCGATATTGATATTTCAAATAATTGGTAACTAAGCGAAAGCTTATGTCATGCCATAGTAAATCTTTCGATAGAAAAGTTCATTGTTGGTTTTGCAATTATTCGTAGTCATTAGTTACAGGGGCCTGCGAATCTTTTCTAAAGTCTCGTTCTATTAGAAAGCTCCCGAGTAACATAAAATTATACTTACATGTTTATTTTTTATACGTCTGCCCAAAAAGGACTGTAATTATGTGTTTAGGGTTCATGTATGTTTGTGGGTATGTGAGTTTCTTTACTCCACCATAACTTGTAAATGCCTGAACTGATTTTAATGTATGGGGTATCGTTAGAATCATGGCAGTATCCCGAGTGACACTGGCTATATTTTATTTGAAAATATCGATATGGCAACACGACGCCACTTTCAAATGCGAAAAAACATTTTTTTCTTTTTTTATGAGCACATTCCAAAACTATATAATTTGCCACTAAAATGTGTGAGATAAAAATAAATAAAATTAAAAAATATTAAAAACACGACTGCCCTGCCAAAAATAAAAGTTAAATAACAAGTGTAATTTGCAGTCGGGGGACCTCTTTGATCAAAAATTGTTTCATAAAACTGTCCCCCGCGACTACAATTAATATACACTTGTTATTTAACTTTTGTTTTGGCAGGGCAGTCGTGTTTTTAATATTTTTTAATTTTATTGACCGAGCGAGCACGAAGTGCGAGCGAAGCGTCTCTGCTTCAGCTTGGGCAAAAATTCTTTCGTATGTCCGTATGTTCTCTTCTACAGGTCGCATTTCTCAACCGATCCTCCTGAAAATTTGTGAGCAGGTTCGAAAATTATATGGAATTTTTTTGTCGAGCCAGATTTTTTTAATTTTTCAAAATGGCGGAGATATGTTAAAAAAACAGGTTTTTCGGCTTTCCAGCGCTGTCTGTTCTCCTCTACAGGTCGCATTTCTCAAGCGATTCTCGTGAAATTTTGTGAGCAGGTTTGAAAATGATATAGAATTTTTTTGTCACGCCACTTTTTTGATTTTTTTCGAAATGGCGAAGATATGTAAAAAAACCTATTGCAGTCCAGCTTTCCGGCTGTGTCTTTTCTCCTCTACAGGTCGCATCTCTTAACCGAATTTCGTGAAATTTTGTGGGCAGGTTCGAAAATCATATAGATTTTTTCAAGTTGAGACAGTTTTTCTAAATTTTTCGTAACGGCGGAGATATGTAAGAAAAATGTATTTCAGTCCAGCTTTCTGACGCTGGATGTTCTCCTCTACAGGTCGCATTTCTCAACCGATTCTCGTGAAATTTTGTGATCCGGTTCGAAAATAATATAGTTTTTTTTTGTCATGCCAGTTTTTGGAAATTTTTCAAAATGACGGAGAAATGTTAAAAATACATATTTCAGTCCGGCTTTCCAGGGCTGTCTGTTTTCCTCTACAGGTAGCACTTCTCAACCGATTCTCGTAAAATTTTGTAAGCAGGTTTGAAAATTGTATAGATTTCTTATGTCAAGCCAGTTTTTCATTTTTTTTCTAAATGGCGGAGATAATGTAAAAAAAATCAAATTTAAGTCCGTATTTCCAGCGCTGGCTGTTCTCCTCTACAGGTCGCATTTCTCAACCGATCTCGGTGAAATTTTGTGAGCAGGTTCGATAAATATATAAAAAAAATTGTCGAGACAGTTTTTCGAAATTTGTGAAAATGACGGAGATATGTAAAAAACTATATTTCATTCCAGCTTTCCGGCTGTTTGATCTCCTCTACAAGTCGCATTTCTCAACAGATTCTGGTGAAATTTTGTGAGTAGGTTCGATAATTATATATAACTGTTCAGTCAAGCCAATTTTTCCAAATTTATAAAAAAAGTACTCACCCATTTTGAAAAATGATCAAAATTAGAAGCACCATTTAGCTGCAATACTCACGTACCTACTACCTACTGTGTGCTTTGATAACTTCATGGCGACATTTTATTTTATACGAACTATCAAGTGGTCTCTTTTATTTCTTTTGATAGTCAAAACATTTTTTTGCATATTTGTTATTAGAGAAATTTGTTCAGTTTCTTGGACTAAACACATCCTTATTTAGATGGTGACTATAAATAACCATGTAGGTACAGATTGTTAATATAGATTTCTGGGTTTTTTAGTTCATACAAATCAAGTCGAATTTACATAGTCGATTTCGACTATGACTGCGTGCCGCGCGCCGTGAGTAGATAACAATCGACTGACTTCGATTGTTATCGACTTTTATCGACTAAACTGAACAATCGACTAATTCGATTACTTTTAGAAATCGCCCATCGCTACATATACCCTTATATACCTAAGTTTATCTTTCTTTGTTTTCAGTTTGATTTTACTAAATATATGCTATACGTGATACTAATAGGGGCTGCGTTGGCGGCAATCGCACTTGTGGTAATGCTGGGTATGCTCATAACTGGGACTTACATCAAGGGCCTGCATCTGGCTATATTGATAGTGCTAACATTAGTACAGGTTATTGTAAGTATTCAATAAACTTATTCATATGGTACACACGTGAGAAGAACCGATGGCCGTTGGGGCGGAAAGGTTCTGGAATGGTGACCGCGCACCGGACGACGCTCCGTGGGTAGGCATCTAAAAGGTGGACCGACGATGTGGTGAAGGTCGTGGGAAGCCGTTGGATGCAGGCAGCGTAGGACCGATCGTCGTGGTGATCCTTGGGGGAGGCCTATACTCAGCAGTGGTCGTCATGATGATTCATATTGGAAACATAAAATAAAACTTATAATACATAAAAAATGTGCCTATTCCCTTTGTCCCCGAAATATCCGGAAAAAAAGTAGAAAAAAGTAGGTATGAAAAAAAAAACTTTTTCCCGATATCCCCTAGTGGGGAAAAGTGGGTCCAACGGAAATAAGCCAATAATTGATGACCAACTTTTCGACATGGAATCAATGAACTGTGCCTAAATATAGTACAATGAAATGCGTAAGGATGATGTCAAATATTATTGGTTAGTGCCCGTGGACCCCCCGCACTGTGGGATTTTTTGGCTCAAAAACTTCAAATTGATTGATCAAAAGATGTGCCTTGACACAGTCGTTTTCCGTTTCTCTTTGCATTTGATAGCGCATGCCCTATCTTCTCATAAAAGCGCCAAAAGCTGAAAAGAAAAACGTACTGTTATGAGGAAATATTGACCGGCCATTTGTTACGCCCTACTGCTGGGGCACAGACCTCCCTTAAGGGTGGTTGAGAAGAATGGGTCATTAACCACCACGCGGGCCCAATGCGGATTGGTAGGTGTTAACAACTGCAAATTTGGCCAGGACCAATGGCTAAACGTGCTTACCGAAGCACGGAGGAGCTTGAGATAATGCATTTTTGGTCACCCATCCCATGACCGACCCTTAAGATGCATAACCTCCTTAATCGATGGGCCAGGCGTTAAACCACTGTGCCATCGAGCTCCTCAATCCTTACTTGTATAATAAATGCGAAAGTCCGCTTGTTTGTTTGTTATGTCTTTACCGATCAGAAAGGACATAGGATAAAGTTCGTTCAATTAGATAGTGACGCCCTTTTATCTCGCCGCCCTTGCACGTGCTGCTTCTTGTCAAAGGATGCCGCCGCATAAACAAAGGATACCGCGTGCGGCGTACACCTGTAAATGAATTTGGATTTTGGCAGTTTACTTAGAAGTGCCGCAGTAACAGGTTGTGTTTGTTACCGGTATTCCTGTCTCTGAACACAAGTGCTTGCGGGTGTACCGACAGAAAAAACATTTAGTTCCCTATGTCCTTTTCTGTACCCCTGACAACGTGTATGCAAAATTTCATGATGGTCGGTTCAGTAGTTAAGACGTGAAGGCGTAACAAACATACAAACGGACTTTCGCAATTATAATTTTATAAGTAAGGATAAGGATGCAATAAGGCAATATTGAAAACGACAAAGTATGGCAAAAAGTTGAAAGGGGCACACGGTTTGGAGGCCATATACGTATGCAGCGTTGGACGCAAGTTGAATTGAAAGTTGAAGCGACTCGGTGAAAACAGACCAAAATTTTTCTGTCTTATTCAGAGATGTTTCACAAAACTGGGGTGCAAGACTGTTCTAATAAAACCTGGTTTAATGCTTGTAATCCAATCACAATGCACCTTTTAATCCTTAAACGGTGGGACTAAACGTTAAACTGTCACTCTGAATACGATTTGCGCTAAAATGACGTTAGTCCGCAGTCTAACGCCATGTTAACTTTGGCCCTAGTTTAACGAACGCACTCTGAATAAGACAGTTTTATTAGTTTAACTAATTTTTTTATTTCCAGCTTTTAACTATGGAATTACAAATGATACTGGGTGGCAGAACTGTTGAGTTGGGCGAGGACGATTATGCTCTGGGTGCTTACATGTTGTACACGTCAATATTAGATATATTCATCAAGATGGTGCAGATAATAGGAATTTTGAATGACTGGTAATTATTTTGTATACATTAAATATTTATACTTATAAAATGCTGCGTTTTTATTCGATTAACGACCGATTTCAATAACCTATCCTGAGTAAGAGGTTTAGGAAAGATTTGTTGTTGATAATATTTCTGTTAAATGACGGGAAATAACAAACAGACGGGTTATATACCTACCCGTTTTATTTAGGTCATTGTTCAGTAGAATTCAGTTAAATATCTTTGTCACAAAAGTTCAGCCTTTTTTTTTAATCTTTAAGGGACTGTTTTGCTAAGAACAAAAGATAAGAACCGACTTCAATGAGCAACTCAATTTTACATTTTCTTCTATTCATAATTTGTGTTAGAGACTTTGTTGATTGTATTGATATTTTTTACTTATTATAACTGTAATCTAAAAGAATAGGGATGATGACTAATGAATAAAATAATGAAACACTAATAAAAATCGTAAACATATCAAACTTTTAGAGTAGCTTGTATACCTTTTGGTTTTATATATTGCGTATTATTTGTTTTATGACCCTCTAAAGTTGGGCGGACAAGTCCATTTAAAAAGTATAAAATTTGTTAAAATAAATAATACATTTAATTAGTCCGTAAAATTTATAGCAAATTTGTCTAAGAAACCATTTTGATAAACACAATATTTAACATAGCTGCCGAACAAATTTCCTACGCGTTGCATACAAGCTACTCGAGCGTGACGTCATAACTGAGTAGCCGTTAGTATGGACCGTTTTCGGATGAGTTTAATTTTGTGCATTTCAAACTGTGATATCTCGGGCAGTTTTCATGCTAGCGAAATAATTCTTTTACCAATGTTTCTTTTTTTGAGAGGTAATTTATATAACATGAAATAAAAAAATTAGTCATCATGCCTATTATGTAGGCATTGCGTCAAGGTAATGGCAGTGCAATGAAAAAACAACTATTTTGTTTTCACAAAAGCATCCATTGTTGTAAAACAGCAAGCATCGTCATTGAGGTGCGGCTGCGAGCAGCTTCGCCATGTTTTTACCCTGTAACTATCCTCGACATTAAATAGATAAACAAGAACTGAAGTCAAATATCCGTCGGTGTCCCAAATAATATTTACGTTCCATAAGATCCCAACTTACTTGAGTATAAGTTGAATTCAGCAAATAAATCAATGATAGTTGCTCTAAATTTAACTTTGAAATAATGTTGTGCACTTGAGGACATTAAATTTGAATCAAAATAATAAATTTTATGTAATATCAATCCTTATTTGGTTGGCCAGCGTAGTTATGGTCCATATTCCAAGAAAAGCTTGAGAATTACAATTCAGTCATATGGAGGAAAAGTTGATGATGACGATGTTTGAATTTTGAATTCGTTTGAACCTGGACCTATAAGGTCACCTCTATTATTCTTATAAGTGGTAGTATGCGGGACACAGCGAGAACGAAAAGAATCAATGGCCGTCGTGGTGGAAAGGTTCTTGAATGGTGATCGAGCATGGCACCACACTCCGTCCTCCAAGGAGGTCGCGGAGCTGCTGAACGCAGGCAGCGCAAGTCCGCTTGTCGTGGAGATCCTTGAGGGTAGAACTTTGTCCTTCTCCTTCACGCCCAGCCGAGGGCATCGTACTTCTGAAAAAGACGAAGAAGGCCTTTAGTATTTGATATTGAATACTACAACGTTAAAAAAAAAATGGGAGGAAGAAAGGAACGTTCAAAGAAAAGAGCAAATTAAAAACATATAAATCAAATTATTTACGATGTGGTAGTAACAACAAGCAAGGGGCCGAATAAAGCCCAACGCTGCACAAACAGGCATTACTTTTAATAAAGTGAGCTAAGTATTTTATACTATAGAAAAATCTTGTTGCGAGAAAAATCCTTCCTCACAACTTGGTTAAATTAAAAGGCAAAGTTTACCAGCGCTCTTTATTATTAGGTCAAACAAAAGGTGAGCAACTTTTTTTGCCATTACGTGTATATTGGAGCAAGAACGAGACTCATAACTCACAACGCGCCTTGCAAAGGGAATGTTACGTACAATTTTGGAATTCAGCCTTTATAAGAACACTAATGTTCTTGGATGAAAGCCGTATGAAACGTTCAGTAGGTATTTGCCATTAAATTTTCTGCATTGGTAAGAGCTATAATTATTTTTAACATAACCATCATGTGAGCCACATGAAGCCCAATTGGTGCTCAAGGATTTTCACGACGATCAGCTCAGCGCTGCTTCGGTATTCAAGCGGCCTCGTCGTAGACTTAATTCAACTGGGCTAAATCACCTGGGTGAATTAAGTATAATAATAGGTGCACTTAATTCACCCAGGGGAAATGGTTGAATTAAGTATACTGATTACCTGATTAGTTACTTAATTACTTAATCCATGTTTTTTTTTCAGTATTAGTTGCGACTTAAATTATACTGATTAGTATAATTTAACCTTCTCTAAATTTATCCCGTTGTGGACTTAATTTACCCGAGAGGTTCATCAAAGTACCGTACTGTCCGCACGTATGAAAAAAAATATAGATAAAACTTAAGTGCTCCTCAACACACCTAGAAAGTATAACTACAAAAAGAAAAGTTCCATAAATGGACAGGCCGTCATGGACATCACGCGGTCGTAGCTCGTAGCGCACCCCGGACACTCCATACAACCACGCTAATATAAACAGATGACGATTTTGTACACGCACAACCGTGTGTGTAAGTCTAGGGCTACCTACCGTGCAGTTTGTACATGGTAGGTGCGGCGTTCAATTGGGTTGGTGAAGTTTTCCAAAACTGTTCTGAATTATTTATTTTCTGGTAGCTTTTGGCTTTGGAGTCAGGAAAAGCCAATTGCGGAATTTTTATAATACTTTATTTTAATTTTAATAATTACTTAAAATTTAAATTTACAGCATAGTACAATAAATCACTATTACGGCTGTATGCGTAGGTAATGCCTTAGCTCAAATAAAAAAAATGAAAAGTTTGGCATTGGCAATGTCAACTAGTTGTCATATCAGTCACAGTCAGCTAAAATAAATAAAATAACTCTTGTGAGTAACTTTGTAGATATATATTTACGTGATCATCACAAACGTATAAAGCTCTCTGAGGGCAATTCCTGTTTAATCCTCTGCACCACGTCTCTTTTAAAGGTATGGGAATTGTAAAAAATAAGTTCTGTGTATGGTCACATCTATATTTCAAACAAAACGGAACAAAGCAGTATAGATGTACTTCATTGGCGTAATAAGCTGGATAATGGATTTCTTCAAGCTGATCCATTTCCCATAACGGAAAAAGAAAAACACTATAAAATCACAATAACTAAGCTGATAAACAAACAACAACATTAGGTCGTGATTAATGATTATGATTACTCTTTGTTACTATCTGTCAAATCTGCCCTGTCAATCAGTTTTTAATCAGTGAATGCAAGGAAACTTCGTCTTCAGCCGTTCGTTTAATATTTTATTGTAATAATAATATAAAAATATATATTTGGTTAACAAGGTAAAATAAAAAAAACATAATATTATTTTTTTATTCTTTAAACTTGTGCTATCGTTAAAAAATATAAAACAATTCTCTTCGAAAAAGTTTACCAACCCAATTCATAATTTGAACTTTTCGGTAAATAAAGTTACGACGCATTACTTTGAATATCAAAATAAGTAGATATATATTTGACAAACACGACTAAACGAGCATACGATTCGGCATACGAACTCGCGGGGTGGGGTGGGTAATTGATTCTCGGCGGGGCAGGGAGTGTCCTTTCTGTACGTAGTACTTATATTTATATCTATTCTGTGCTCGTAGCACAGCGCACACTACGAATGTTCCGTAGCGCGCTCCGACTGCGCGTGCTACGCAATGGCCGGATAATTTTGCTGATTCATAAATCGTCCACCAGTCTACGCACTACCGTTCATAGAGTACCTACATTATTATTAACTTGGCGGTAGTGTAGATGTAGATCTGTATTTTTATTGTTTTCTGTGTTTGCTATCAATTTTTGGATGTTGGCAGCGATTTTTCGTAAATATAAATTTTCTTCCTTTTGGTTTTCTTCAATCTTTAATTCGTTTACTGTCTGACTTCCATAATAGTTATTTATTAGTACTTACCAACCATTTTTAGATATAATTTAAAATAAATAGGAAAAAGAGATAAGCGCCCATACAGAAGTCTCGAGCAACAGTAGCGCCACCAAGCGGGATAAATTTTGTGACGTCCCGAAATTATGGTTAAAACGTAGTGATTATTTCCTCTATGATTATGGTGTTTGTGTCGCAAGTAAAAGTTTCACACTTGAAGAAAAAAACATTAATTTTCCAATTAATTTATTGTTCAGAATCACACAGTCATCTCTTTTATTTTTTTATAAATAGCTGTAGTGTTGGTACGTACTAAAAGTTAATTGGATGAAATTTAACAATATTTTGTAAGGTCGCATTTGACTAAGCGTAGGTTACGCCGCGCCGCCCGATTCAATTTCCTGGCACATATATCACTCGGCAGCGATTTCTGCCCAACTTTAACATTCCTACCAGATTTATGAAGAGATCCTTGCGTTTTGTTTTTGTTAAATCTGACGTCTCTGTTTATATTAAACCTGTTTTGGTTTGAATTTGATTTTAATGATAACTCTCGCGGGCTTGTTATATTTCAACCTCCGATCAAATATACCCTAGATGTCCGGTCAGAGTCTCAAAAATGGCACCTCAAATTGCGTCCCACTTACAAACTGGGTGCTTATTTTGTACAAAGTAAGTGATAAAAGATGTGTTTTTGTACAAAATAAGCTTATTTTTTACAAAATAAGTGATATAAAATGTGAGTTTTTTCAAAATAAGAGGTGATTATGTATTATCTATTTAATTGAGGTGCCATTTTTGCATACTGTTTTAGTTCATGAAGCATTATATTCTTGATCGAAGATTTCAACGAATAAATAATTTGATTAAAACATCACTTACATAGTATCTTACGCCTGCAACTGTTGCAATTAATTTATTTTTACACACTTACTTACACGAAACTAATAGAAATCTTTTGAAAACAGTAATTTTGAACACACGTGTTTTGAGTTATTACAGATTGTTATGAAAATATGACGTATAGGTTTTAGATTCATAACTATCCCAAAAAATAGGTACCTACCTAAAATATTTGTGTTTGAATATTTTTTATTTTAACTTAACTTAGCTATCTTAAAATGTCTGAGTAATTAGCAACTTAATTCCCTTATAATCTTTCAAAACATATTTCATCACGTCATCTATACGTATATAAAACTCTAAATTGATTGACTGATTCATTGTTGGGAAAGGGGTAGAGCCCTAACGGCTGAAGGTAGAGGCACCATTTTTGGAGGGTAAATACCTTTCATGATGTAGATGAGCACTAAGAAAGGATTTTAGAAAATTCCCGTTATACAGGGTGCTACAGGTTGGTTAAATTTGTATGGGGCTGAACTACATATTTTTGCTGGTAGTGATACCATTTTTGGAGGGTACCTTTCATGGTAGGTGAGCACTAAGAAAGGGTGCTACAGAGTGTTCCAGTTTGTACATGAATTTTTATGGGAAAATTTAAATGTGTGAAATGAGGTCCACTGATAAATACCTAGGTATATTGGTAATCCGTGACTTTCAAAATAAATGCACAACTAGCTTAATCATGTGAACGAAGTCGCGGGCAAAAGCTAGTGTCTTAGGTAACCTAATTCCTAAGCACGACAAAAATAGAACCTTCATAAGAATCGATATTTCTCGTTATTCGGCATCGAAATGATCGATGTTCCGCAGTAAAATATCGCTCGCTCGAATACGAATTAATCAATCTTATGTACAGTTAGCAGCACGTCAGGTTATACAAAACTGATAAAAATCACCAAATTTATTTTGAACCTAATTGTCTTCGCATTTAAGTTCAACAGTACTTGGGCGACCGAGCTTTGCTCGGTTATTACTATTTATTTGTCATATGGTGAGGTTTAGGTGATAATCTACATTGTTATCTCAAACATTAACTACATATTTTTAAACTTGTCTAAAAACAATAAAAATTAAAAAGAATATAAACTATATATATAAACATATAAAAAAAAGCCAAAAGTAAGTCACCGAGCGGGATTCGAACCCGTAACAATCTTTTCTTGCCGTCCGCGTCTTAACCCGCTGGACCAGACGGACAGTGGCTGGCAGGACAAAATTAGCGACGATGTTCTGCATCAAAAGAAAACGCATGAAAACTCGAAAACCCGCGTTTTCCCAAACATAAGACTAATCTAGATCGATTGTTTACCCCCGAACATCCTCATATACCAATTTTCAGCGAAATCATTAGAGCCATTTCCGAGATCACAGAAATAAAGGATATCATCCATGTTTCATACATTTTTGGTCCAAATTATGAAAGTACCGGCCAAAAGATAAAAGTGCTTTATTGTGATAGATTTTGTCCATCTAAGCATTTTTTATTATGGCACCGAAGCTGTAGCACCGCTTCACATTTGTGTCAAAATGTATAAAAAGACAGACTTTTTGAACTCAATTAAAATCAAGAACAGCGGTGCTACAGCTTCGGTGCCATAATAACTCAGACCAAATAAAAAAATTAAGACGGAGTCTTCCGAACGAAGCGGTGAGGCCAGTAAAACTACGCCATGGCTGTGACCATACACAGTTCACGCACACACGTGTAGCGAAACTACGCCGTGGCTTTCCATATAAAACCCTGCCGCCCGGCCCCCGCCCGCCCCCTTGTACGCACACATGTACCATCAAAAACCGGCCTCACTTCATTGTTCGCAACGCTCCATCTTTCTTTTTTATTTGATCTGAGCATAATAGGAAATGCTTAGGTGGACAAAATCTATCAGAATTTGCTTTTTGGACGACTTTTTTAGCATTTGTGCCAAAATGTATGAAAAAACACACTTTTGAACTTATTTGAAATCGAGTATAGCGGTGCTACAGCTTCGGTGCCATAATAAGAAATGCTTAGGTGGACAAAATCTATCAGAATAAAACACTTTTGCTTTTTGACTGGCACTTTCACATTTGGACCAAAATGGATGTTGTCCTTTATATAAGTACATACAAGAATTGTTCGTTTAAAGGTATAAGCTCAGATCAAATAAAAAAGTAAGATGGAGCGTTGCGAACAATGAAGTGAGGCCGGTTTTTGATGGTACTTGTGTGCGTACAAGGGGGCGGGCGGGGGCCGGCCGTCAGCGTTTTATATGGAAAGCCAAGGCGTAGTTTCGTTACACGTGTGTGCGGGAACTGTGTATGTACACAGCCAATGCGTAGTTTAACAGGCCTCACCACTTTGTCTGGAAGACTCCGTCTTAATTTTTTTATTTGGTCTGAGGGTATAAGATTGAGTAAGATTACCCTGTTGTGGTAGCCCAGTGTGTTGTCAAGTGTACTTTCAGCGATATGTTCCGTTATTTCTGCTCTAAGTGTTATAAATCAAGAGTTTCATTTGATAGTAGGTAAGTGAAAACTGGATTTGGCCTTTTGGTGTTTTTTCTGGTGTATTTCTTGTTAATGGAATAGCGTTTACTTTAATTACTGAAATGGGTGCTCCAATTCGTAAAATTCCTAAGTCCAACTTAGGCATTTTCCACTTACAACACCAGCTGTTAGTTTTTTTCTCTTTATGTTAGTTTTTTTATGAAAAATCTTCCCAAGACTTTTCATATAAAAATCGGTCTTCCCTTTTTGGTTATGAAAAAATAAGGTATTTTCAGTTCATAAAACCCCTAAGTCCTAAATAAATCCCTAAGTTCACTATACAACGTGTTACAAAACAACCCCTAATGCCGAATTTGGTAGGCAGGGACCATTAAACTGAACAACTTTTACTATGGGACCATTTCTGAAATCGCGAAAAAAAAACAGCTGTTCAATAACATTTTGATATTTTTGTTATAAATTTTTGTATGAAACAGCAGTTTTTTTCGCGATTTCAGTAAAGTAAAAGATGTTCAGTTTGATGTTCCCTATCTACCATATTCGGCATTATAGTCCGTGAGCCCACGACAGTATTGCCTACGTCATATGACATCACGATGAAATGCATGGCACACGGTCGGAAAAGTTGTGCTGAGCGACGATCAGAAGATTATCGCAAATAAAATTGGCCGGAAGCTTGAAAAAATCTTCCATTTCCGGTCAAAATTTTAAGATTATATTTACGTCATGTGACATCAGTAAGAGACCCGTGTCATCATTTAGTTTTCAATCGCACAGAGAGTAAACATAAGTCTGTCAGTTCTGAAATGACTAAAAAATAAAAAATTTAAGTTTAAGGTATTCCGGCCATTTCAGAACTGACAGACTTATGTTTACTCTCTCAACGATTGAAAACTAAATAATGACACGGGTCTCTTACTGATGCCACATGACGTAAATATAATCTTAAAATTTTGACCGGAAGTGGAAGAATTTCTCAAGCTTCCGGCCAATTTTATTTGCGATAATCTTTTGATCCTCGCTCAGCACAACTTTTCCGACCGTGTGCCATGCATTTCATCGTGATGTCATACAGTGGCACAGCCATGACACACTCTGTACATGAGAGTTCGAGCGCCAGCGACCTTGAGCCAGAGCGTGTAAGCGCTAGGGTTGATACCGAAATGGAATTTAGACTTGTGGCAAAGGAAATTACATAGTAGGTATGTTAGGAAATAAACTTGTGCAAGGACATGTTAATGAAAGATAGGTTTGATTTATAATAAGTTTTTGTAATCTTTTAATTATATAAGGTAAGTACACATCATAAATTGCAACCTTTATACTTTATTTTCTGTTATTTATCATACAATCATTTTTTTAATCTCTTAACGTGTTAATGAAGGAAAGGTTTGATTTATAATCATTTTTATTAGGGTTCCGTACCCAAAGGGTAAAAAACGGGACCCTATTACTAAGACACCGCTGTCTGTCGGTCTGTCACCAGGCTGTATCTCATGAACCGTGTTAGCTGGACAGTTGAAATTTTAACAGATGATGTATTTCTGTTGCCGATAAAACAGCAAATACTAAAAACAGAATAAAATAAATATTTAAGGGGGGCTCCCATACAAGAAAAGTCCTTTTTTTTTTTTTGCCGTTTTTTGGTACGGAACCCTTTGTGCGCGAGTCCGGCTCGCACTTGGCCGGTTTTTTTATTTATTGTCAATTTTACCTACTTGCGAGTTTACGAGGTTTAATCGTCTGAAATCCTTATTTTCAGAGCTTTTTGTTATAATTAAAGTCAGGTTAAAGGAACGGTAAGGGCATGACTAATATTTCGTATATTTTAACTTATAAAATAGTCGATAAATATTTATTTTATTAAAATTCAAAATATGGTAAAGTTGCAATAGTAGGTCCCATCAACTATGGCAACTTTGACATATTTTTGTTATTTTAAAATAAGATATAAATTTATCGCTTACTCTATAGGTACTTACTTTTCTGGATCACTGGGCAATACGAAGAAACTTTTATCAGGATTTTGTTTCTGGTTGTTGCCACAGCCATAAACACAACAATAACGCCCACCGCCGGGCATGATTAATTATCTAACAATTAAATAATGTAAATTAAACGCGTATCTAGTCAATCCGTGCGAAATGCGGTACAATACGGATTGCGGTGGGACAAGCGAGCGGCGAGCGAAAGTAGAAAGAACCCTTGCCCGAGTAAGTCGGCGACTAACAGCTGCACTCCCCGCGCGCCGCGCGCAGCCCCCGCGCGCCTCCAGACACGCACACATAGCCGCGAGCGATTTTACGAGCATACATGCGCGAGTGTCGTTTCTTTTCGCGTTAGAGTATATATTCTGTGACAGTGGCGAGGGGTGAAATTATGGCGAAGGTAAGCCACTCTACAAAAATCATGAAAAATGTTATGATCTGCATAGTGGATCATTGGGGTGGGATTTCCAAAGGTAAGCCGATGGGAATCGGCTTGTATGGACCCTTCGCCACTGATGTCATATGACGTAGGCAATACTGTCGTGGGCTCACGGACTATTAGGCGTTATTTTGGAACACGTTGTAAACATGTGAATAATTTAACACTATGTATGTTAAAGTAGTTGGTACCTACATTGCACCTACAATAATGTAAGTAATGTAATAAAATATAGTTTCATACGTTTTTATTCAATTTCCTCTCAGTCTTCGTACAAATGTTATGCATAGAGATGTCATTCTATACAGAAGTTAGGCACACTCTTGCGCCGCAGTCACAGTTGGTGGGGGGAAGGGGGGGGGGGAGTGTATCTAATATTCGGGCGCCATAACCTAATCAAAGCACCCGCCGGGACTTGGACGGGACAGTGTGGGGTTTCTACGTAAGGACACCGCAATAGATACAATATATTGTTTGATGAAACGTGACCTTGATCAGATGATTTGGCTACACGGCTTGTAATATTGGACAAGTTATGTTGACATAGCTGATTAAGTGAATAATGTATAAGGAAATTCACACATGGCTGAGAAAAAAAAACGTTTTAACCGCGCGTATCTCTGGTCTGGGCAGACTTTTCACATTGCTTTACTATACAGTATACATACATGCGTTCGCGACGACCGGTTATAATTATGTGTATAAGAAAAAAAAACAAAAAATCAACAGGACAACAGACTGGGAGCTTTGTTGTCATTAATTCACTTGCTAAGTTCATTGCATAATTTTTGGTTACGATTTTAATTGTTTTTAGACACAAAGTTACAATCAATCTAAAAGGCGAAGGTACAAAAGATAAATAATTAGTGACTTTATCATATTCTACGTACAATATATTTAATAACATTTTGAGTCTGGTCACCAACTCTTAGGTAGAATCAAACTCAAATCTCTGCTTGAGTACAATTAGAAAGGGATGGTGCTATTCATCCCATATAGCGCCATCCTTTTCTAACTGTACTCAAGCAGAGATATATGTTTGAGTTTGATTCTAGAATAGTACGAGCCTTAGAACATTGAATACAGAGACAGTACTGGGACTGCACCGAGCGGTCTTAGATGGCATACACCAGTTTCCGCTTCAGAAATCAATTATTACTCTGTTAACGTAAACATTCCACCTTGTTAAATGTTCATCACCCGAGGGAATGGTGATGCGGCAAATTTAATCAATTCAGCTTATTCTAACTTAAATAGATACATGCTTAGATGTGTGGGAAAGATTGAATGTGTTCAAACGGTCGAACGTGAATGATTTTGGTATAAAGTGGCGAGTTTCTAGCTCATTGAATTTATTGAATCGGGTTTGTATCCTTGGGTTGCTTTGGTCAGCTGAATTTTTTGAGAGAACCTGATATTATTATTGGTACTTATGTATATATGTCACTGTTACAGTGAGTAAACCAGGGGTAAGTCTGCTAATGTTAACATCAAAATCGTGGTTCAATGGTGTTTGAATGATAATGCTTTTTGACACAGTTCTTGTTTCTTAAACCCAAAATCGAGACACAATTTATTTCCGTTTTGGGTTTAAGAAACACGATTTCTTTCGGTTTTGGGTTTAAGAAACAAGAACTGTGTCAAAAAAAATACCGTTCAAACACCATTGAACCTATCGATTTCGACGTTATTCGACGACATTAGCAGAATTGACCCCCAGTCAGAGTGCAGATTAATGAATTAATCTGCAGATTACCTACCTGTGGTGAAGTACATTAAAGTGCAAAAATTGATTCATTTCGTACATTAACTTATTTTGTACTTTATGAATATGAAATTGTTCCATTCGTAATGTATTTTTATTAATTTATTCAAGATGAATATCCCTAATTGCTTTTACATGAATAAATTCTATTCAATTTATCAGTAAATAACATAGAAATAATTGCAATTATAAAATAATTTCCAATAAAAGAAAAATTGAAGTTTTCAAAATATTTTTTTGTTTTGCCAATTACGAGTAATGTTCCATAATTTTGGTGGATAATGAAGATAGGGTAAGAGTTAAACTTGATTTCATTTCAACTTCATTTTTACTACAATAAATTTAGCATAACAATGCTAAATAAATTCAGATTACATTCTCAGACTGTTATACACGCAACAGCCAGTTTCTGAATTAAACAGTTAAAGTTGAGCACTATAAGTACTAAAAATGTTAACACAGTACACGGGCCTGTTTTTTTGTACACGAGTGCTCGCGTGGCCTACTATAGTAGGCTGTTTTAATAGGTGTTTATTTTTTATTTACTTACTGTATGAATAAAATAGTATTTGGTATCAGTTCTTTATTAATTATTCTTCTTTCAGCCTTTGGACAACTCAAATTGCATTGTAATGGTAGATTTTTTGTACCCCCTCCAACGAGCAAATAAAGAAAATAAGTGTAATTTAACAAAATAACACATATTTTCTTTCATATAAAGAAAATAAGTGTAATTTAACAAAATAACACATATTTTCTTTCAAATAAAGAAAATAAGTGTAATTTAACAAAATTACACATATTTTTTTTATTTGCTTGTTGGACGCGGTACAAAAAAATTACCATTACAATGCAATTTGAGTTGTCCAAAGGCATTCACAATCCACTTATTTACAATATTACAATAAACTTTGTACACTTATTAAACCAGAATATAGTACTACTTTTAGGAGCGTTCGAAACGTCCTAAATCAAACATTTCGATAGTACAGGAGACTCACTGATTCACTGATAGAAACACCCACTTAAAAGTTACCCAGAAGTTAAACAGAATGGGTAATTTCCCTACATCTTTCAGTTCCGAAGGACTGGTTGATTGGTGCTCCCATGGTACAGGCTAGGCGTTGCGACAATCCTTTTATAGTTGCCGGCAAAAACTATCCTTTTTCTAAGAGCCATAAAGTAGATTTATGCGTGCATCGGGAATAGGGAAATTTCCCTAAAAACATTTTTTCCGTACGAATCAAAGCAAATAGCATCATCTACGTATCCCTCACTATTGGATCAAATCAAACGGGAAAAGTTGGAAGTTTCGAGTTTGGCAGTAATGTTGTTAGGTTTGTTGCCTACTTTCAAGGGAGGGAAATGAGAAAATATTCAATTTTTGACATATAGCTGTATTTCTACTAAACCTCCAAGGATACGAAGTAAAAATGTAACATGCTCAAGATTTATAGAGGAAATTGGTGATATCAGCCGAGTGTCTTAGTCAAAACGCAAATCTGTGAATCAGCGCACTGCAAATTCGCAAAGCAGAATATAGTGATTTGAATTACTCCGATGCGACGTTGTGTGGAAGAAGATATAGAGGAAAAAGTTACAAAATGATGTGTGACCTGAATAAATTTGTTCTTGCTATACGTCGTGCAAATTGGTGATTTTAGCGATGTGACGTGAGAGTGAGATAGTTTCAGAGCTGAAAAATTTAGGTTGATCACTACTCAAGTAGTCCTACCTACATCAAATCAAATTAAAATTGTTAGTACTTATAGTGCTCAACTTTAACTTTTTAATTCAGAAACCGGCTGTTACGTGTATAACAGTCTGAGAATATGTAGTCTGAATTGATTCCGAAATAGGTCACAGAAGAAACATTTTCTGAATTTTTATGAGGTCGATGTGTTAACATCGTTATTTATGATTTTCACAATACGTGTTTTAGCTTTTGCGTTGTTTTGAGAAATAATTAAAAAGAAATAGTATTTTTTTTCTACTTTGCCTTCGGCTGTAAAAAATTAAGTATAGTTTTTTTTTATTTGAGTACAATAATATAAATAATTGAGTTTCATGTAAGTAATGCTATTGGTGCTACAAGTACTTCACTCAAAAAAATTCGCTATGCCGTTTGTGGCATAAATCAATCAAGAAACTATAACCCACGTGTCTTTTTCAAATACGATTTTTTTAAATAATTTAAATTTCGTGACCTAGAAAAAGATTAAATTCTTTAAGCGTATCTAATCAACATGTATATTTTTTTATTAATATAGTTTGATAAAGCATCTTTAGGCGCATATTTTCCTGTTTTTATTTTCAGATCACCTTTGGTTATTGTGTTATTAATTTTTATTAAAAAAAATATTTTATTTTTTTTCTCCCAAAAAAGGCAAAAGTGCGGCTTGTGACTTGTGACTAGTACTCTTAAATCATAAATCTTTATTTGCATAAAACACGGTAACAAGGACACAAATAAATTATATTAATGTTTTTTGAATACGGGTAATGCTACGGTTTAATTCATTTTGTTTTCGTTTAGGTACTGTGGTATTGTGTATTACTAGAATATATATATGTCGCAGCCAACTAGCTTAATCAGTCGTTCAATTAGCGGCCTAGCCTTTTCATTGACAGGCGCCATTCAATCATCGGCCTAAATAACATCCCGGCATTTCATTTAGCGGCTAGGCAAATGTCTTGGTTCGATAACGTTTAACCACTTGCCTAGCCAAGTCATTGTAATTTAGTTCCATTTTCTATCACCAGGCACGCTGAGGCGATGTTGCTGTCAAATCTGTAAATATGGCGTCGACCAGCTGTGATTTCTGGTGCTTTTTACAATTAAATTACGTTTACACGAAAATATCGTGAAATGGAAGTGTTTGGTGAAAAAATAGTGCAAATCAATCTTTGAACGAACGTTTTAAAGAATGTTTTGAAATAAACTCAGAATATGACCATGACCAATACCATCAAAGTGATTGTTTTGTTTTTTTCGTAATTTATTGTTTGTTCCAAATTTCCGATGTTTGAGGTAAACAATGTTATTGTCAAGTTTAAATATGAAAATAATTTGTGTTTTCTTTTTAGCATCTCACCGTAAACCTTGGAGTTTAGACATTAGAAAGAATCTTAGTCAGAGCATAATAATTTAAGAATAAATATTTATTCTTATGGTTAGAGGTTATAATAGTTTAAACATTATCTGTGTTACCTATTCTCAAAAAATCAAACGCTTAATGAACCTAAGTATTAGAAAAATGAAAATGAATGATTCTTTATTCGAAGTAACAGGTAATTAAGTGCTTTTGAATTTCCTATATTTTACTACCTACCATTCGAGACTTTTTCTTAGTTGACAAGAAGATTTCTTAAAATGTGTTTTATCTTCTTCGTTAAAACTCAGCAGATATTGCGAAAGAAAAAGACAAAACAGGCACCTATGATATTAAAGTACTAGCCTCCGCCCGCGAATTCGTTCGCGTGGACATTTGGAAAATCCCTAGGGAACCTTTCGCTGAGATAAAAAGTATTCTATGTTTTAATCCAGGCTATAAACTATCTGCGTGTCAAATTTTATCCAAATCTGTTCAGCAGTTTTTCCGCGATTGAGGAACAAACATCCAAACCCACAAACTTTCACATTTATAATATTAAGTAGGATTTTACTTAAATAATAATAAAGAATTCAATATCAAAATATTTCATTTTCTATTCGTCACGATCGTTATCCTATTCAATCAACGGCCTTAGCATCTGCCAGCCCGTTAATTAGATATTGTTTTGGATGTATTGGCTGGATGTCATTTAGGCTGCTGATGAAACGGCGATGTTCAATGAAAAGGCTAGGCGGCTAATTGAACGGCTGATTAAGCCAGTTGCCTGCGACATATATACCTCAAGCTTTCGCTATATCACCCGTAATTTTTAATTAGTAAAGCAGCTATAATTTAAGAGTAGTAAGTATTCAGCGAAAAGGGAAGTACTTCCGCCGAGATAGGTGTCTGTGCTTGGGGACCGCGGTCCGATTGCATGATGTTGGAATTTGTATTTATGCGAATTGCTTAGAAAACTTCGATATTGTGAGTCAGGTCTCCATACAGTTTGTCTCGATATTAGCTTGACGTAGTGCGACGTCACGTCTGCGTAATGTTTTTTACTTACATAATATATTGTACTTTTCGCTGATCCTGCATTTCTTCGTCATTCCTCGATTGCTTATGTAGCGGTATGATCGCGCCGCTACACTTAGTAATAAAATACAAGGTTCTAAAAATACCTAAGTCGTTACTTTTGTGAAACAATGCCTACGACAATCGGCACCGTATCCCAGCAACTTGCACGAATTGTTCCAAGCAAAGTTTTGAGCCAAAAATAGTTCCATTAGTAACCATTTCATCGCCATTACCCAGAATCGGGTAAACTTTGTCGTCATTCAAGTTGTCCACGTACTCGTGCGTGATAAACTTCGTACTCAACTAAATCTTTCGAGTTGTATGCGACTTGTCATTAAAACTTTTCCGTTTGTCTCGGCGACAGTCAATTGTTAGTTCTTAATTTAATTACGAGATGGCGCTAGGAGTTACGAGAGTTCATTTCTTGTTGGAGTGAAGGTAATTTGTGAGCGAGAATTTCAGGTCAAGCTGTTGAGTTGATTTTAAGTACCTACTTACCATTTCGCTTTATAGTATAATTAGCTAATAATGGGTACTTTATTTGAAGTTGGTTAACCTCTAGCTAATATGATGTACCTACTCTTTGCCTCTAGCTAGTAGTAGTAAGTAGGTATATCATCTCAAATTGCTTATTCCTAAACATAGTTTGTACTTGAGTCTCGACATTTACTTCACAAACATACCATAACACCGTTCACATGATATGAAAAAATATATTCAATATAAATAATGCATTTTATGGAAACTCTTATAAAATTATATAAGAATATTAATAAAACGTGAATCCCAAAGAAAAACGATATTATAATAGGCCCGGACAAATCCGAAGACAATTAGGTAACCGGAATGGGGTCGCAAGCCGCACTTCCGGCACCGGACGGCCGTTGACAACACGCGCCTCCGTTATTTATGGTCACCATCACAGACCTGTGAAACTTTTTTTACTTTTTGGACTTAACATTTTAAGGATTTTTGCCCGTTGAAATGTACCTATGCTACCTAACATTTTCCCAAAATCAGGTCAGTTCTGTGTGATGTTTTGCAAATGGCTTTAGATTACTTAGTAACAAACCTTTTGTCAGTCATGTATGGGTATTAATAATCAAACAAATACGTATTCAACTCGATAGCATGTAAATTATATTTTTTACATTTATTTTTCTTAGTTAGATCATAGATCTACTTTGATCAACTTGTATGAGTTTAATTTTTTTGAAGTTGTTCAGACTAGTAGGTAGGTATTAGTCAAAAATTCTTCTTTTAACAAAGCACAATCGTTAAGAAATATTAACAACACAAATCTTATTATCAGACGATTCTTACAAAGACGCGAAGTAAAGAGGACTCCCTTTGAAGTAACTTAAGCAAAAATCTGACAATAAGGGATTCATCGATTTTATTATCACACTCATCCAATCGTAGAGGAAAAATCAAAATCGTTAAGCAAACGAGCTGTCTCATTGGACCATTCGCAACTTGGACTAAAGCTTCAAGTGTAGAGTAAGCTATAATTTAGTATTTTAAGCAGTAATCTCTACATAATTTAAAAAACAAAGTCTCTCACCGTGTCTGTCTGTCTGTCTGTTTGCGATAAACTCAAAAACTTCCTGCATAAAACTTATATGAGCTATAATAAGATAATGTATGATGGAATTGTTCCTCTTTTATAGGTGTACAAAAAAGTCCGCGATGGCATATATCTATTGTTTAAGAACAGCTTATTATACCCATTATATCTTCAAAAAATTTGGTAATAATCAATGCGGTAGTTTAGAAAGCTACTTAGAAGGATATAGTATTAATCCCTTTCAACTTTATGCACACGTGCCAAAATAAATTCAAGTGCGTTGAAATAATACACTTTTTAACGGACACTAGCGCGGTTTTATTGAAAGTCTTCTGTGTGCGTTTCTTACATAACACCCCTGACGGGACGGGATTCGAACGGGACCGAAACAGACTTTTGGAGCGAATGGGTGACGACTGTAAGGTATTAGTTTTATTTTTGGGTGATGTTGGAAGGTCGCAAAAAAAGGAAGGAACCGAAGCAAAGCGAGGGCGGCTAGCTAGTTATAAAGATAAATTAGAGTATGTTTTAATTTTCACAGTTAAAATCGATTTATCGCCAAGGCTTAAAATACAAAGCTCATTTTCATAATTTTGGGCTTCACAGTTGGCATCTACGAAATGATAGATTTTTTTTAGGGATTTTTCAAAAACTTTTTGTTCTTTAATTAACATCTTCAGTTCTAAATACGTCATTGCTAGCATTGGAAATGGCGTTGAAATAAATATATCTTTTGATAGCTTTGCTTTGATAGCGTTGGGTGGAAAACATGCTTTATTTTTACCCCTCACTTAATTTAATCCATTTCTTTTATAGCGCCAATGTGCTTGTCACGATATTACTTTTTACTCAATATTCTTAAGATTTCTATTTTACCTTAATCTTTGCCTTAGAATAAGATGCGCTTCTGTTCGGGACGAAGCCGCGATGCTCGAAGATCATTGCCATGAAGACGTCATCATTGAGGTCTTCACATATTAATGATCTTACGAGAAATTTTATCAGGGCCCTTTTTTTAACGTGACAATTTGTCAACTGTCATGAACTCATGACAATTTGGTTTACATTGCGGTGTAGCTAAATAGTAGTTAGTTCTATTTTTATTGGCTGACGTAATGGATATAAAATTGTCATAACAGGTGACAAGTTGTCACGTTTATTAAATAGGGCCCTGGATTCTGTTTCGTGATAACATATGTTATTAAAATTAATAGCTGGATAGAAAAAATCTTAAAGTTTTTACCACAGAAGAATTAAATACGTATTCTAGAAATGAAAGTTAATGACTTGTTAGTGTATTATGTGAATATTGAGGTAAAACATATTTTCGGTCCTTCACAATAAATTATTTTCTGACGAATTATAAAGCTTATTTTATGAAGAGAGAATATTGATATCATTAATTTAGTATTTTAAAGTTCAAAAGAAATCTTGAAAGATACTTACAGTTATTTCCTTTTTTCAACACTTATTTATTGATTCTTATAAGCATTAATTTGTTTAGATTAGTCTTCGTATCATGGGTAACAGTGTCGCTTAACTATTCCTAGGCTTAAAATTGCTTACACGCTGCGTCGTCACAACCATACGTTTAGTTTGTTCTGCCTCCTAGCATAACCACCGAAACACTATACAACGTGTTAATGAATTAACGCAAAATGAGAAAAGCGTTTCTTCGGACCATCAAACTGAACATCTTTGACTATGGGACCAACTCTGAAATCGCGATATAAAGCAGCAGATTCTTTTTTCGCGATTTCAGAGTTGGTCCCATAGTAAAAGTTGTTCAGTTTGATGTTCCGAAGAAACAGTTTTCTCATTTTGCGTTAATTCATTAACAAGTTGTATAATTTAGCGATTTATCACGTTTAACGATCAAAAAACAATGGATTTTGAAAGTTTGGTGTCGATAAAACGATATCACGCGATATACCAGGCGGTCCCATAATGACCAGGGGGTCAAGTCTGCTAATGTTTTTATGAAAATTGCGGTTCAATGGTGTTTGAATGGTTATGCTTTTTGACACTGTTCTCGTTTCTTAAACCCAAAATCGAGACACAATATGTTTCCGTTTTGGGTTTAAGAAACACAAAGTATTTCGGTTTTGGGTTTAAGAAACAAGAACTGTGTCAAAAAGCATTACCATTCAAACACCATTGAACTACGATTTTGACGAAAACATTAGCAGACTTGACCCCCTGGCCTGATATATTTCTAAACATGTTCAATAATTTTAGACTGCGGTATACGAATCTTTGACTCTTTAATAATCTGCTGTGAAACTTGTATCAACCTGCAATTAATAGTTTGAACGGGGCAGCCAATTTAAGAGGACGTGTAGATAGTTTTCTGAAATTGTCGAAAATCGGGTACCGGAGTGTTTCAATTCCTTTATAAGGAAGGCCATTCGCCCGCTACGATCAAACAGCGTTTGGATGGCGTGTATGGCGAGTTTTCCTCTTCCTATAGCACTCTAAAGACTTCTTAATTCCGAATTGGAAGAAAGACCTACGGGGAAGAAAATTTGAAAATGATGAAGAATTGCAATCGGCCGTTTCGGGCCACTTTGAAGGCAAAAATTCGGACTATTTTTTTAATGGTAATGAAATGTTGGTTCAGCGATCTTAAACGTGTGTTGTAATTATAGAAGACTATATTGAAAAGTAATGCGGGTTTTATTTCATTTCTAGTACCACAACCCAGTTAGGCCAATTCATCCTATATCGTGTTTCGTCGGTCATGCTAGGGGGCAGGAGCGATAGGTACGCGCGCACACGATTTTTGTTGCTAACTGGTTAACCCATTGTACTGCACAAGCGACGCTGTTGCCCATAGTAAATTTGCAACTATATAAGGCTTTGCCAAACAGAACGCGTTTTAACGCCGCGCTAGAGCGTTACCTGACGTCGCGTTATAGCGCCGCGTTATGTTGTAGGACGTGCATAGTTTCATGCCAAACACAGTGGGCGCTATAGCGCGACGTCAGGTAACGATCTAGCGCGGCGCTAAAACGCGTTCTGTTTGACGTGGAACTATGCACGTCCTACAACATAACGCGGCGCTATAGCGCGACGTCAGGTTAGCGCTCTAACGCGGCGCTAACGCGTTCTGCGTTTGTATGTATCTAGTTTTATAATTTTAGCGTTCGTGGTTAACGAAGCTTAGTATCTATGGAAAATGAAAAGCCAAATGGCATTTTCATAGGTAAGGATTAATGAAAGCCTTCAGTTACACCAAGAAACAATTACCCACATAATATAGTTACAATACAAAAGCTCAGGTGACATTACCGGACCGTAAATCGCCGGCGCGTCGGCCGGTCGTCCGGCGCCGGCTGACGGACCGTTTCCGACCTCATCGCGTTTAATTGTCGGCGGCTTTGTCGGAGTGGGCGCAATGTGATTTATTCTTTTTTTATTTTGTTTTATACTTTTAAAACGCAGTAACGTTCTTTTTTACGGAGTAACAAATTGTCCTTTGTTTTTTTGACAAATGATGTTTGCAGTGACGTGAATGACCCTTTATTTCGTGTGTAGTTCACCAAATGTGTCATCTCATAAAATATGAAATCTGTGTGCTCTAATGCCTAGTTCCAAATCACGCCAACAGCACTGTTAGCGTATAATCCATTAAATGAAGTAGGTCTACAAATACCTTATTTGTGTAATATTTTGTGACTATTTTAAACTTTTAGATTTTTGCATTCACAATGCTATTTTTATATTAAGATGAATAAATAATGAAAAAATAGCTCACCCGTAGCAACTCAGACGGGATCCCGTCTGAGTTGCTACGGGTGAGCCGATTTTTTCTAATATTTTTTCATTATTTATTCATCTTAATTTTGTGACTATTTAATTTGGTTGGATTCGCGCTAACAGCGCTGTCAGCGTGATTCGGAACGCGGGGTAAGGTGTTTGTTGTATGTAGGCTTAGAATAATTACACCTAGAAGCCGTGTCCTTATATGCAAAGTGAGGCAACTTATACTGAGCCAAAATGGCTCAATTCTCAGATTTATATCCTTCATACGTTACCTAATCGTAACTGAAATCCAATAATATAATAATTAATCTCTTTAAGGTAGGGAAATTGAAACTGTGTTGTACTTATTAGGCATGATTATTTAATAATGGATAATAAAAATCTGAAAACGGCGCCATTTTGGCTGTTTTTGTTGCCTCACTTTTGACAGCGCGCTTTGTAGTGAATTATCGTTCTAGGTGTAATTATTCTAAGTACCTATGTAGATAGATACTTATTTTATATTTTGTGAATGTATTAAGTAATTATTGTTTGATAATATTTTGTCGATCCAATACGCTATCTATACGTTTGCAAAATTAAAAACGAATTATGGTAAACTGCAAAACTCATGCCAAAATTATATTAAACAGTACGTTAATTTTGTTTATGCAAAGTTTTGTACAGATTAAAAAAGTTTTGTAACAACGATAAAAAAATATTGTCAGTGTGTTTTCTTGTTATTTTTAAGAAAACATTAAAAGAAATTTGCTTCTTTTTATATTAAATTTGTGCATAAACCTACATAACCGTAAGCTGAAAATTATCCAAATAAATGTTGGCAAATAATAATTAGAAGGATTTTTTTTTTCACTGAAACAAATAGGTATTTAATTTATTCAGCACGTAAGGAAACAACAAACAAATTGGTCGTATTAATGACTATTAATTCAATTTAACCTCAAAAAGCTTTAAACACTTGCAATGCTTGTGTGTAAAACCACATAAAACCACATATTGCCAATGTTTGTTTCGCAAACATTCGCACTAAAATGAGCATTAACTGTAATGTCACCAGTATCAGATCTTTAACCTAACCCCCACCTAATATGGTGTTTAACGGTTGAACTGTGTATAGATACCCTAAAATATGGTACTTACTGAAATTTGTGTCATGCATGGCTACCACATAATGCATAATACAACGGTTCAGCTAGGGTTTTCAAAACACCATAGTAATCACTAACGGAATTATACAACGTGTTACAAAAACCCCTAAAGACGAATGTGGTAGAAAGGGTATGGTAGAATGCATACAACCCCGGAAAATTATTATCAATCCTGAAAACCGCTAATAAAAAATATATGATAAACTGTATATTGACAGCCCTAGACCATATAAGAAAAAAAAATAACTTATTCTTACGCCTAGACCTAATTTATGTTTTGATTTTGCTCATTTAAGGATTGATTATTGAAAATAGACATTTTGCATCTATATTAAACTCTCCATATCTGTGAAATAAAAGACTTTTTAGCGGATACTAGCGTGGTTTTATTGAAATTACTTTGGTAATTAGTTGGTATTTGGTTTGATTTTTTATTTTCCCGACGTATCGGCACCTTTGCAGCTATACCGTGGTGCGCGTAAGCTTGAGAAGTGAATATTTCTATATCTAAATAAAATATTTTTTTACGGATTATTATGGAACACTCTGTATAAGAGTAAAGGTTGGTCTTTATGCTGTTCGATGAGATATTTTTAAACTAGTGCCGCAAATACATATTTTTTTTTGTTATATTTGTCAAAAGTTTATTGACTAACTTTTCCAAACTTTTTTTCTAATTATTATAAAACCGGGATTACGAAAGTGGCCACTTTTGGTACAAACCAATAATACATAACTAACAGCTATTATCCTTGCTAATTTTACAAATTTTCACTATTAATTTTCATACAAAATCCAAAAGTGCCACTGACGCTACACAGTAACGCCAGACTGTGCTTTTGCGAATTGAATGAAAATCTGTATAGGCCGACCGGTTAACTGAGTCCCCGCCTGCGGGGCACAGGGGCGCGGGGGGAGACGAGAACGGGGGCGATGCGGGCGACGGGCGGCGAACCCCTGCCGCCCGCACCTCTCGTGACCCCCGTACTCGTCTCCCCTCGCGCCCCTGTGCCCCGCAGGCGGGGACTCAGTTAACCGGTCGGCCTATAGTAGGCTTTCTTTTTAAACAACGGAATAGTGCTTGGCCTTCATCCCACCTGATGTTAAATGACGATAAGGCCGAAGGTGGAATCGCACTACACCCGGAATACTGGCTATCTTACCTCTAACTGCCGGAACACAACAATTTTCAAATTGTTGTTATGGCGTCAGATTTAGGTAAGATGGTGATAGCTAGCCAGGTGGACTTGAAATAAGCCCTACCACCAACCAAACCGAGTACAAATTGTACCCCCCTGGAACCGAACGATCGAACCCGAGACCTCTGCGTCTTACACGGGTGGGCGAACCACTAGACCACAGAGGCGGTTAAGGATTCATCTTTGATCTTAGTGATATGCAACGTGAAATCCACCAATCCGTATTAGGCCCGCGTGGTGGGTTATGGCCTACTCTCCTTATCCACCCATAAGGCTGGCCTGTGCCCCAGCTGTGAGGCATTAAAAATGGCTGATGCGAAGTGTAATTTGATTGAAATATTTAAAAATAATAAAATTATCTGTCTATGGTATTACAGGTCTTAAGAACAAGGGTAGGTGCCCATGTTTTTCTGTATCAAACAGCATACAAATAAATAAAATTATTATCTTTATTGAATTTTTCAGGTTGTAGGCATTAACAATGCTATTTTTCTATTAGAATAATTATTATATTAGAAAAAACACTAGAAAAAAGAAGATTTGTACTTATCGTAATCACAGAATACATTAGTGTCGTCATAGACCATTTATGTAGTTTAGTTTTGAGTCAGCCTTAAAATGTTATAGCTAATGCATTTCCCGGTTATTGTAATATGCAGCGATTTGCTCGAATTAATTTTGAAAATTACAACCAATGTGTGGTCGGAGCACCACCAGATTGTATTCGAACTTTATTGTGGTCAAATAACGCTTATTTAATGTCACGACCCGTTAAAATCGAATTTAATTGGTTTAAAATATATCCGATAATCCAGTTTTGGCTGTTATCGGATTTTCTGGTGATAAAATTACAGTTTATCTGTTTTGGATGGAAAAGTGTTATGTTGGTTGAAAATTTCGGTGTTTACAGGGCGGACAGGTAAATCGATAAAAAAAGTATGTTTTTTCCACGAATACGTCTATGCCACGATTTTTTCAAAGTCAATAATGTTAAACAAATGTCAGTGACATACGGCACGCGGACGCCATCACAAAATGGTGGTATAATGACTATTCCCGAATAGGCAAAATACTCTGAGAATATTGTGTGGTAAAACGTAATTTCGATGTACTCTCGAATAACTGGTCATTTTATCTAAGAATAACATTTATTGTCACTTAGGGCGGATTGCCCTAAGTCACGTGTGTTATATATGGACGACATTGAAAACAAAAACGGTACCACCAACAACCTATAGTTAAGTCAAAATTAGTTAAATTTTTCTAAGGAAAATAACTAAATCCAAATGAGCCAAATAATATATTATATATTATTCTTCTCTAAAATCCTTTCATCATTGACAGTTAGTCATAAATAATCTATAAGTACATATAGATAAAAAACTTATCTAGTAATTATAATCTTTATATATGGTTCAAAATGTAAGGGCGCCGAGCAATCTCTATCGTATGAGTCATACAGAGGCCATATCGGTTCTTTTACCAAACGCTATAGCGGGTGTGCCCATAAACTGTAGCACTATTGTTTAATTAATGGAGCACGCTGTATTGGATCGGAGTTCCAACGTCAATTCAGTATTGGTCTTCAGTACTTTGGTAGCATAGTGCAGATGAATGCAGTGGATACACTCGGGATACTAAAAAAATACTTTCATTTCATTTATTCATTCATATCGCTACATGAACACTGCAAAAATTATACAAGTTTCAACATTAAGGGTGCATCGTGAGTACACCAATTACAATATTAATTTTTGAGATTTCAGCATTCACAATGCTATTTTTATACAATATTGAATAATATAACTACTAGATTTTTTATATATAAAACAATGTTTAATAAAATTCTAATTATTAGTTCTAGCAATATCTATAATTATTTCATGTTTCCCAGCACTTTCTGAATTCAAATAAATTACTGTTGTATGAAAATGGGGAATCTTCGAACTTAGATAACTAGGCTCAGAATAAACCTAAAAAAATTGCCATATTAACTATTGCTCCTTTCCTTCAGCAGATTGTATTCACATTATTCGCGTTCGCGAAATGGGCAATGTGAAATATAGACTAAAAGATTATTTGAAATGACATTTAGTCATAAAGCGACTTGGGCATACTACGTTATAGGTATACAGTGAGCAAAGGGTTGTTCAAAATACAACACTGATACACAATGAACTATGACCACTCCCTAATATCCATGTAATTTAGCCCGGGGCTACCGACTAGTCGCTAACAACTTTTGCTCGGACCGATCGTGCTCAGCATACCGGCGGAAAAACGATGTTACGTATCTGATCAGCGTTGTTTGACTTAGAATTTGAGAGCACAACGTTTTGTATGTTATCCAATTTGAACCTTTTCAATGGCGGTTCTATACAATGTGTTTAAACTGCTGGGGAAGATCGAAAAACGTTCCGTATGGAAAATTGGAAATAAGAACGTTTTCAGATTTTTCTTTTTTTAATTATTTGCATTTGCCTGTGATGTAGTAGCAACCAGACTTTTTAATTCACGTAATTCAATGGTTTCATCTCAATTTGTCAAGTTGAATTGTTTCGGTAAAATAACGATATCCTCAATCAACACAAGTTTTTTTTGTGGGTAACATAAACCCAATAGTGAGTTATCAAAAAAAAAACAAGGTCTGGCATTTCGGGACACTTGCCTTCTTGCTTACGTCACTATCTAGTTGTCACTTTATGGTAACATAGCAAAGAATGAAAGATTTTTTCTGTCATCCATCACTCATTCATTACAAAATTCAATTCAACTGTTATTTGTTTCTCTTAGCAAATGCAATAGTTTAAGTTAAAAAGTAAGTTTCAATAAAATACTCATCTTTTTATAAAACATATAACATACAGGTACCTATTAATATGGGAGTCAGGGAGTTTGATTTCACATGACTGGTAACACAGAAACAAGCAAGTGTCACCCACGTGACCCTTGTCTGGCGCAGTATATTATTGTAAAAAAAATTAAAACCGAAAACAAAAAGCAACTTTACTTTTTTGGCCGATTTGCATTGACCTTCGCTAGATTTAGTTCTATCTACACACTATTAAACTTTGTGCTATTATGTACTATCTGAGAACCATACCAAATATTGAAGATGACCATAGAATATCGCCTACAAATGATTGTAAACTACGTCTTGAGTTTGTCTCGTAACTTGCCAGCGAAACTGCCAGTACATCCGCTCGAACCATTGTTATAAATTCGATAACAATTTCCGTATGGACAGCAACACCAATCAACGTCGGGAAAATTAAAGGTTGAAGAATTATATCAAACAATGTTAGGCTGATTTTCCACCGGTCTATATGGCTATCTGGAACATTCCAGGTAACCATAACGTGCGAGGAAAAAATCAGTAAATGATTACTCGATTCCTCGCCAGCCAGCCAGTTTAGACCCAGCCCCCGTATTTCAACCTAAAACTTCTCAGTTTTCTGAATGGCTATCAATGCGTCTTTTTCTCATTGTATAGCAAATAAAAGAGACGCATTGATAGCAATTCAGAAAACTGACTGTTTTAACAGTTATACGGGGGCAGGCATTGTTAGTCGCATACTTTTACTTTTAGATGATGCTTGTTAAATAATTGTAATTAACTTGTAACTGTCTTGCCTACATTCATGATTATCAGTGACGAATGTGTAGTGTACGAATAAACCTTTCTGGTTTTTGTTGCACTATTTAGATTAAAGTAAAAATGTAAATTTGTTTATTAAAAAAAAGGTGTTTGTACAAAAAAGCAAAAAAAAAATAGAGACGTTTGCGATGGACGCGCGTGTCAGAAATGGTCAGTACATGGAGAGAATTAAAACAAAATAAATCAATTTAAGTAAAGTAATGTTTATTAAATTGAATCGTCCAATTTCTTTTAACCTACCACCTGTTCGGACGTCTTTTTTTAGCTGAGAGAAGAACAGGCGGAAGAAACTCGTCAGCTTTATCAAATCAGATATTTACAATTAAATCGTTAAAAACTACAACAATATAAACTTAAAAGTTATCAGTTATACTCTCTTTAATAAACTATGATACTAGTTACCAAGCAAATGCAAAAGAAAACTGTCTATAATGTACTTTACTTATTATTACTACAAATAATCAGAATAATCATAAAATTGGGAATGAAAATTAACAGCGGATAGCCTTTGAAAAACAATCAACTCACACACAAAACAATTAATTCAAAATAACACAATACAATGAAGAATTTACTTAACTTAATCCCGTAGTGCTCCAAACTTAAAAGTGAAACGTATGCTCCATTTTCCATTCCTTAAATACCCACTAAATTCAACACAAAAGGTTTACCCCTCACACCATTTTTTCAACCAATCATAATCGACCATACTATTAGTACGAAAAAGTAATATCAGAGATAATATTTTATAAGACAATTACGTTGTAATCTTTTTGAAACTAAATCCCAATGAATTACAATAATTGTTATATTCATTACTGTAGTCTTACTTGCTTAAATTCTTGAAAATACGTTCAGCCAATAATCGGCGTTACAACTAACTATCGTGAAATTATCAAATATAATAAATGGTAACTCTTTTAAAACTTGCTAAGATATGTATAAGATATTTACATTATTTTTATAAGAACTGAATCGAAATTAAATGTTAAACAATACATGATTTGATCATACTATTACCAAACATTATTTATCTGAACGTATAAGGCAAAGGCAAATGTTCATACAGCCAAAAATACAATTATTGGAAAAAAGCTTTACTTAAAATCCGTCACGCGCATATCTGAAATGAATCCAATAAGTAGCCTTGCACCGCACACCGTTTCACAACTTGCATCTTCGCACAACACGGGTTCTTCGCACGTATCTGTTAGAAACACACTATTTTATCTACGCATCCTCATATCACTGACGGAGCTAGGCAGACGAGAGACAGTTTCTCAGTGGGCGTCACAAGCTGTCACTCAGAACTATAGCTCATTGTCAGATTTCTCCCCAAGCTTCTACATTCCTAGTGACTTACTTATTATCCTGTGTCCCCTAGATAGGGCAGAGGGCGTCCACAGTGAACCTCCATTATGTTCGGTCTTGAGCTTCGAGTTTCATTTTGCTGCCTTTCGCCTCATCAGCTACAGTAGGTACGTCGCGTCGCCATGTTTGCTTGGCGCACATCCCAAGTAGTCTAGCATAGCAAAAAAATTTCTAAGTCTATGCTTTTATCATACAGATAAAACATCCCTCACTACTAGCGCCGCCATTACATTTATTTTTATTACTCATAAACTAAGTCAAAATTTAAAAAAAAGCTAAAATCATACCTTCCTAATTAGTCTCTTATATTTTTGGTATAACTCTTCAACAGTTTGAATTCTTTCTGTAAGTTTTAAAATCCATTTTAGCTCAAAACGGCCACTTTTGGCTAGAATGGATTTTAAAACTTCGTCAAAGCAGTTTTTTTAATCTAATTCGAATTGAAAAATACATAATTATCTTGCCTCTCCTTTTATCTATATGAGCTATTTATTCAACTCACTCCATCTTATAATGGTACAACTGAACAAGCGCAATCGTTGGTGTGACAAAGTAAGTCTAAAGTGTTGCTACTTTTGACGCCAACCGTACCTTCTCTTAATATTCCAGGCACGCGCAACCCCGTAATGTTTGTCGTCGAGAGTCGGCCAATCCAGACCGATTTGTCATTTGACCCAACTCATACTCATATTATAATAAAGCGATCGTAAAGTGCAATATAATTTGGTATAAAAATGTATTTCATCCGTTTTTTATAAGCTATCTATGTTTCTATTAGAGATTTGGTGATTTTGTTCAAATTGTCTTCAAGTTGTTTAGGGTCTCTTGGTCTCCTACATCGGAAAGTTACTTTGTTTACGGCCAAATACTTATACGATTCTTAAAGATCTTAATGTTCCTATATAAGTGGGACCAAAATAACTCTTTTCTGGTAAGAACTTTTTAGTGGGAGGAAATAGTAGATTGTATTACAAGGGAGCAAAATAATATTTTTTCGGCGAGGGCGCTTTTTTGAATCCAGAGCGAAGTGAGGGATTCTTCAGTAGAATCCTGAACGTAGCGAGGGATTCAAAGTATGTCGCCCTCGCCAAAAATATTTTGCGCCCGAGTCATATACTCTACTTTTCATCCCCTTTCTATGAGAAAATAAATAGGAGACTGTGTTTATGTAATTAATGAAAATGTTCTTTATTTAAAAAAGACACGTGAAAAGTAAAAATAATTACAAATTTATAGTTACGTTTGATACACTAGCGCAATTTTCAAAAGTTATTGTACTAAGTACGTAAGTATGTACTAATTACAAGAACACAGACTTAATTCGCGCGCTTATGTTTTTTTTCAGTTTCGCCGCGCCGTCTATACAGCCAGTCAATACATACCAGCCGGCGGCGGCGTTCGAATTCTTTGAAAGATACATGTTCTAAATTCAAATCTCTTTTCCTCCCACTAAAAAGTTCTTACCAGAAAAGAGCTATTTTGGTCCCACTTATATAGGAACAAAGCATCATTTTTCGAATAGAAGGGATGAAAAGAGATTTGAATTTAGAACATGTATCTTTCGAAGAATTCGAAAGAGATTTGTAATTATTTTTACTTTTCACGTGTCTTTTTTTCATTAATTACATAAACACAGTCTCCTATTTATTTTCTCATAGAAAGGGGATGAAAAGTAGAGTATATGACTCGGGCGCAAAATATTTTTGGCGAGGGCGACATACATTGAATCCCTCGCTACGTTCAGGATTCTATTGAAGAATCCCTCGCTACGCTCGGGATTCTACTCTAGAATCCCTCACTTCGCTCTGGATTCAATAAAGCGCCCTCGCCGTAAAAATATTATTTTGCTCCCTTGTAATACAATCTACTATTATGCTATGTTGAAACTGACAGCTTCCTTAAAGTTAAGGGAGACTTTAACCTTACCTTAACTAAAAATTTTAGCTAAGAAGCCTTTGAGTAAATATGAAATAGAATTTACGCAATTTTGATTGATGAATTTTGTGTAAGTACAATTTTGAAAATGGGTACGATTTTGCTGAAACGGATTTTGGATGTGTGTATTGAATCCTGCAAAGTATGATTTTATTTTTTGCAATATTGTTTTACCGAATAAGTTACCTTTAAAGAAAACTTGAAAGAAAACCTTATCCAAGTACTTTATACTTTTATACCTATATATTTTTCTTCTAGACGTTAATACTTGCATAAGCAACATCTGTATTATGAAATATAAGGACTGGTTTACATTATCTTAGTTGTTAGAAGAGTGCTTTAGTAGAGTGCGAGTCGTACTTGAATGCGAGTGCATTAGTAGTATTAGTGCTTGTTGGCCTAACTAGCACTAATACTATACTAATAGAGGGACAAACAGCGTAGTGTAACACGTGCGATTTTACATAAAATTAATTCGTCCACCGGAAATTGACTTATGCACTCTACTAATATGCTACTAAAATGTCGATTCACATGTTTCCGGTAGCGAGGAGTGTCACGTGGGGGATGAGCGGACACGGGAGTGCTACTGGAAAGCGATTCAATTTTGATTCAAGTTGAAAGCCAACTAGAGCGTTAACTCTAACGGTAGTCTTTAGTCACTTACAGTCAGCAAGAACGATCTTTAAAGTTAATGCGTCATTGAAGGTATCACCGTCCTTTACTTCTTTTAAAAGAAGAAAAAGATGGCGATACATTTAATGAAACATTCTTGCAACTGACTGTACGAGTAAGACGACCGTTTACACATTTCTACTAACGCACTCTCCTAAAGCACTCTACTAACAGCAAAAATAATGTAAACCAGCCTTAATATCCACCAGTGTGACTCGTATCTTCCATAGATATAAATGACAAATGGATAGAAATGAAATGAATAGGAAAAGCCTCGAACAAATGATATCGAAGGGTTGTCACGTCGATTCTCATTTATGTAATGGCTTTGCCCTTTAACTTCGACGCACACTAGGAGTTGTACCTACTTATTTTTTTTTATTATAAAAAATATTAAGAATGTAGACACATTAAAATTATCCTATCTTCTCTTTTTTATGCATAACAGGCTAGTGCTTGGCTTTCCCCGGATGTTAAGTGACGATAAGGCCGAAGGTGGAAGCGCACTACACCCGGAACCCTAATCACTGAGGAAGTGGCTATCTTACCTCTAACTGCCGGAATACAACAATTTTTAAATTGTTGTTATGGGGTCAGACTTAGGTAAGATGGTGGTAGATAGCCAGGCAGACTTGAAATAAACCCTACCACCAACCAAACAGACTACAAATTGTACCCCCCCTGGTAATCGAACCCCTGCATCTTACACGGGTGGATGTACCACTAGACCACAGTGGTGGTTTCTGTCTCTAGTTAGTCAAAGTTACGTTTGCAAAACTTCACTCATCGCTTCGTTTTTGAAAAATGTATGTGTAGTGGACATAACTTTCCACTAACAATTTTTTTAAATTAATGAGCATGCTAAAGATAACAGTTATTACAGCATAATTTTGTGATTGTGCATAAATAATGGTGTTTTTTTAATCAGTCTCTCAATTGATTGCAAAGGTGCTGAAACGTCAGGAAGTGCAAAATTCAAATAACCCCTCCTACCCAGTAAAAGCCAAAATGGCTTTTGTAGCGGTTTTTGTAATATCTGGATCATTGTGTTAACTTTTGTTTTGCAAACGACTTTTTGTAGCTCGTGGGGGTTTAAGTATCGAACTCTGAATGTTCTGTACTCGGCGACATAAAATCGCTCAGCGATTAATCGCTCGTGGGCGTAAAACAATAAATAAAACAAGTTTTTCTTAATCAACTTGTTAAAATATTAACACGGTTTACATATGCCACACATATGCCTAAAAATAATCGGTATTTTTTATGTTTTACTGTACGTTTTCCTTTATATCCGATATCCTATTGTGTGAACAGTTTTTTTGTCATTTCGTTAACAATAGGTTTACTCAACGATAGTGGAAATAAGTATCGAAATGCTAAATCTAGAACTAAGTATAGGTTCGTGAAGGTTTGTTATTTTGAAAAGCATTGTTACAGAGACTACAAAAAAATAGGAAGCACTACAATAAATTTAAAAAACCGGCCAAGTGCGAGTCGGACTCGCGCACGAAGGGTTCCGTACCAAAACACAGCAAAAAAAACACGTTTGTTGTATGGGAGCCCCCCTTCAATATTTATTTTGTTCTGTTTTTAGTATTTGTTGTTAAAGCGGCAACAAAAATACATCATCTGTGAAAATTTCAACTGTCTAGCCATCACGGTTCTTGAGATACAGCCTGGTGACAGACAGACAGACAGACAGACGGACAGCGGAGCCTTAGTAATAGGGTCCCGTTTTTACCCTTTGGGTACGGAAAAATAAATTTTATAGGGTTCAATTTAGTTTAGTAACAATTTAGTTTAGTTTTCGTTTTAAAATGTTTATAATTTTGATGTTGTTTTATTTCATTATGTATAATTAGAATAAGAATTTCATGCGCACACCTTACGTTTAATCTCTGTAATTCTGCGTAAAAGTAGTAATTCTAAAGACTCAACTGTCAACTTTAAATATCGATCTAAATTTTGATAATAAAGTGAAAACCTAAAATATTAAGTAAAAATGTAAATAAATTGTAATTTGGCTGGCTTCCTTTGTAACGTGAGTTAAAGATAGGGTTTAGTACCGTGTTTCAAATAATAATAATCATATTAAGGGTCCGTAATTTTTTTACGAAATTTTGACGGATTTTAGCCAAACAACCTAGAAATCTTTGAGTCTACTAAATACATTTATAGGTCTGTGTCCGCGACAAAAAGTAATATGATGATTCACTGGAAAGTTAGGGGGTTAGAAATGAAAATGAAGTTAGTGAACAATTTCTCAGAGTCAGCTTTGAACATACTTACACAGAAAGACAAACAAGTACAAAAGATGATTCTGATATAAATTTACGTAATAATATTAATGTATCTAGGAGCTAGGAGGAATTTACAGTTAATTCTGAGCGTTTTTAGTAGTTTTATGGTTTTTCATTGTTTTTTCTTCATATTTTATACATATTTCAAAATTCCGAGGCAGCTACAAACTATTCGACTATATAAGAAATAATATATTTTTTCTTTAAATTTCATTTATTTAAAACATTAGTTCAATCCATAGGAGCTCAAAAAAGAGCCTTCGCGCATTTTGTCAAAATCTTTCTCTGCAATTTTGGGTTTAATTAAAAAGTTAAGCCAAATTTCCAAAAAGCGAACGCTACAAACTATTCCAATATATCAAAATTGTTAAAGTATTTTTGTTTTGAGATCAGGAACGCTAAAATTGGGCATTTTACGCAAAAAACACAGTCGAGATATATGCCTCTTAATATGGTGCACATAAACAATCTTTTAACATGTATATCTACACCTCCTTATGCTCTGATCTTTGGTAATGGTGTAAAAGGAGACGTCACAGTGGTTCTGTCTTTGAAGTCCCGAACAAAACCTTTGATGTCCCTTTCAGATGTCCCCTTTTCAAATTCGACACATTAGGTAGCCAACCGAAAACCTTATCCGTTTAGTCTTAAAGGTGATAATGATGATGCGATTTCGTTTCCTTTTTAATGGGAGAGTTTTTTATCTCGGGAGATGACGTGTCGTATCTATCGTCTTATACTTTGACTAGCGACCGCTCGAGGCTTCGGCTGCGTTTTTACATTTTTTCTGGATGAAAGTTACCCTATGTCCTTCTCTGTACTCCTGGCAACGTGTATGTAAAATTTCATGATGATCGGTTCAGTGACGTGAAGGCGTACAAACAAACGAACGGACTTTTGCATTTATAATTATAAGTAAGGATTAATGGAGAAGAAAGATGAAGCATACAAAATAAACATAATAAATAATAAATAAATAAATAAATCATTTATTTCTCTTCTCACAATAGGTAGCTTAAGACTAGAACATAATATTTGAGTACATTTAGTGTAGACCTGAAGTGTGAGAAGCTGGTGCCCGCAATAGGTTTAAAAAGAAAACCGGTTACACAGGTCACCAGGCCACCCCCGCAAAAGGATACAAAATGTGTTCAGTTAATCGTATTTGTAGACCTATGTGTCCTAATAGGTGGTATTAATTGTTGCAAGTAAAAAAAAATCTTAATAAAGATAACTTAGAGAACTAATACATACTAAACATTTTAAATAGTAGCAGAATTTTGTGGTTGTGTGTGTATGAGTGCTTGTGTGTGTAAGTGTGTGTGATTGTGTAATGTGTGAGTGTATAATGAGCCAATGTTATTATATTTGCCGATATTACTCGAGTGGAAAGGAGTCGAAAGGAGAAGCCAATGTTATTCATTAAGTTTTTTTTTTTTTTATAATTTGTTGTTTTTATATTTAAGTATTTATATTTTTTTATGTGTGCAGAAGGTAATTTACATTTTTATTTTAGAGGAATAAGTAAACTTTCAGTATTTTCGTAGTCCTGTTCTTTTAAGTAGTTTGTAATCGTTACTTTACACCTGGCTCTGGGGAGGGGATAGATATTAAGAATCCCATTTAACTTATTATAAAGGTAGTTACCCATGAAAACAAAGAAATTGTGTGAGGTAGCTGTCCTTAGAGAAAGAGTTTGACAAACGGTGCCCTTTCTACGCTTGTCCTTTATCAAATCAGGATCATAGTTCAACTGAGTGTGTTTTTTTAAGATGGTGTTCAGAATGTAGGTCTGTCTGACTGTGAGTACTTTCCACTCTCTGTAGAGGTCTACTGTAGGGTACCGGAAAGGAAGACCAGCGGCCACTTTAAGAATAGCACGTTGTGCCCTCTCTACTTCGAGGAGATCAGTTTTTGCAACACCACCCCATACCACAATACAGTACTCCAATAGTGACTGGCATAGCGCAAAGTATACCGTCTTGATAACTTTGCGGTCCGCTACGTGCTTGAGGGTTTTAAAGATATAGATGAGCTTCCGTAATCTGGGTACGAGGGAGTTTATATGCTGTCTGAAGGTGAGAGTTTGGTCAATGATGACACCCAAATGTTTTACACTACTGGTCCTTTCAAGTGTAGGACAAGAACACAACGCATGGTCATGGATGCATTCATGAGCAGTTAATTGAAAATTATCTGATGGCAGCTGAGAAGTTACTAATGCGAACGCGATATATTTAGTTTTAGTGATATTTAACGTCAACATATTTCGCTTTAGCCAATCGGTAACCTTGTCAAGACCCTTTTGAGCGCTTTCAAATGCTTCATTCCAGGTAGATCCGCTAAAAAAGAGAGCGGTATCGTCAGCAAAAGTATAAACCTTTCCCCCACAAAGCTGTAGATCACACAGGTCGTTAATATAGGCTAGAAAAAGGGTTGGGCCTACTATGCTACCTTGGGGCACTCCGATTGAGACCTCAGCCTCATCACTCAACCATTCACCTATCCTGACTCTCTGAGTTCTATTGGTAAGGTAATCCTTGAACAGCATTAACGGAGTACCTCTAACTCCCAAATTTTCCAATTTCCCTAAAAGGTGTGAGATCGAGACCGTGTCGAATGCTTTCGCAAGATCGAGGAAAACAGTTACACATCTTCTCTTATCATCTCATGAAATTACTGATCATATTTTGTGTTAGATAAAAACATCAAATACTAAATAATATTCTAGAAAAAAAAACAACTCGCACCAGTACCTTGATTACGTAAAGCTGTTGCTAACAATTCTCGATTGAAATCGATTGAAAGCGCGGTTGCATTGCTGCTTTAGTTAAGATATTTTTCACATTGGTTCTTACTGCGTTGTAACTGCGATTTCTGTCAGAGTTGATTGCAACAAAGTTACGTAATTACCCCCCAGATCAATTCTCGGACAGGAATCGAACCCGCGACCTTTGGATATTCGGTCCAATGATCTGACCGCTGAGCTACCGAGTCACTAGTGGCATCGTCGAATTTCTTCTAGTATATCCTGCTCTTACGCTGTAAGCCAGCGTTATTTCACCACTGTGAGGAATTAATGAATGAATGTGGAGGCACATTCAATTGAAATATCTTTCCAGATATTTTGATTTTGCTTGATAAAATTTAAAAACATCGTATTCTAAAAAGTAAAAAAATAATGTTGATGGAAATTTATCTCTCTAAAAGTATCTTGTATTAAATGTTTTCTTTGAATTCTTTGATGAGTCTAGAAATATTTCACTTTTGATCCTAATTCAATAAAATATATTAGCAAAGCAAAAACAAACAGAGAATAAGAAATCGAATCACAAACATTGAGATTTAATTTGAGCTTTTATGAAATGCTGAGAGATATCAAAACTTTTAAAAGCTTTCTGTTTGTGGTGGTTTCAGTTTGTTTCGAAATTCAAGTCGAAAAAGCAATATAAATTAAATTTCTACAGTATCATTTAAGATTTTACTAGGTTCTAAAGTAACAAAAAATATCGGGAAAATTTATCCTTACTAATATTATTATAAATGCGAAAGTCCGTTTGTTTGTTTGTTTATTTGTTTGTTTGTTACGCCTTCACGTCATAGGGTACTTTCATCCCGAAAAAAGGAACAATGACGAAGGAAGGAATAGACAAAATAATTTCCACGCAGATGAAGTCGCGGGCGGTCGCTAGTAATTATAATAAACAGATAAATAATCTAACTACGGGATAGAGCTATCATTGGTAGGGATGTAACATATTGAAACAAAAACATAAAAAATAGTTATTTTTTTCTAAATTAGTTTTTTTTTCAAAAATACAATCTTGGGAAAATAAATGTTTTATTTAATAAAATAAATAATTAAATAAGATTTTAAATCTTCGTTCTAACTAACTGGAGATTTCATAGTGCGCGTCTCTAAATATTGCCAACTCTTGAAAACTTGGTACATACTATTCAACCAAAAAAGTAATGTAAAATGAACAGAAAACTATAATTTTATTGAACTCATAAGTTTTATCTTCCTTAATATGTAGTTTTGATTTCTTTAAACTTGAAAAAAAACATGCTCTTTTTGAAAAAAAAACACGTTGTTCAAACAACAACAAGTTTTTTTTTGCAACACTAATCATTGGACATATTATTTTTCAGATTTTTTTATAATTAATAGGTAGGTATTTTAGTTATTTATCAAGTTATTTTTGTAATAGATTTTTAGAGAATCAGTAAAAATAAAGCCGTAAAGCCAAGTTCAAAATCAGGCGTATTGGAATATGTATTTATTTTTTTCTGCATAAAAATCAAAAGTATAATGCGTGAGAAAATCAACTGTAATATGAAAACTTTTCTCTTGCGTTTTTTTCTCGTGATATAGTTACTTGAAGTAAGCACGCAGCAGCAACAGCCGAAAACGCTCTATTCAAAACGGTCATGATTTGTGACTTCACATGTCACGTTTCAGGCGCGCTTATTATGGAGTTAGCCTAGAATTTTCAAATGTTTTCAATTATCTCCCTAAATTTTGCGTTTAAGTACATATGTGTCATACAAAAAATATTTCTTATTCGATATTCTGACTGTTAGACTGGCCACACACAGACGGAATCCCGTTACGGAATTCCGAACGGAATTTCGACAGTGTTTGAAGATTCGGTACGGAAAAATTCCGCATGTTGTGTGGCAGGCCCATAGATTTTGTATGCAGTTGCTGCGTTCGGAATCACGTATGTACGAAATTCCGTAACGGGATTGCGTCTGTGTGTAGCCAGCCTTAAGTGCATTATATCCAAAAATGAAAAAAGAATCGTTATTTTTCCCTGATTTCATCGTGTGATAAAAACTAAAATAAATCTTTTTTTTTATTTTTCTGTTCCATCATGTTTTTATACGTGTCCGAAGCGATCAAGCTCAAATTTATCAAAATCAGTGACTTATTGAGTATTTGTGTCCTGGAGTACGGTCACCTATTTCGAGATTTCGACGTATTGTGCTAAAATCACAGCGTGTCGGCAAATCTTGTAGTGTTGAGGATGCTACAAATTTTCCTGTAGAGGCATTGCGTATTCCCTTTGATCATTGGGGAAAAACCTCGAGATGGAACGCTGTGTATCACACGATAGCCATATCATGACACAGTATCAAAATGCGTCCACACTACGTACATACATACTGCCGTTCAAGATACATCTATTTGATACGAAATACCGGTTACAGAAAGAACGGAGTGTATCAATTACCGAGTGTGATAAGATCGCTTGATACTTTTGCAAAACCAAATATTTATTACAATAAATATTGAAAAACTCAGCAAGCTTAAGCCCTGATTAATTAGTTATATGTTTCTTAGAATTATATTAAATCTAGAAAAGGAAACATATATTTTTTAATAATGTTTTGGTGTTCATCATAAATAATAATCGCCAAAACGCGATTAAGATAGATTTTCAAAAGGAATGTGTTTGATTCCTGCTCTTAAGTAAACCATATTTTTATCAGGGGGCTAATTGTCTAATTTCAAAATCTATCGCACTTTCATTTCACAGATGGATGTAAAACATTGCTGCATTTCTTTGGTAAGTTTTTATTTATGCCAAATAGAATCATCAATGTGTTACATCTTGAAAGCGATTGCGATAGTTTTGAAATTAGACAATAGAAAGGCTGGTCTCAAGCAAAGATGGTATTGTTACAAAACCACCCCCACCATTTCAACACGCTAAATTAAAATAATTTCGTCTTATTTGCCAAGAAAAGACTAACAGCTTTCCATAAGAAAGATACAATTAACGAACCACCAGGCGTCTTATTGTTTATATTAAATTTAATTCCATTGAAATTTCAATCAAATCTATCTAGGCAGAGTTTCCAAAGATAAATCTTCGACGGAATGAGTTCTCAAACTCATTATACTGGTCACAACTCAAACATTAAACTCATACTCTAGATTGGCGAAATCACGAACCGAAACAAGTTATTTGGTGCCAACAGCTCCGTCTGAGTGCCGACACTCTTGACAAATAAATGTGCCATAATTCCCCTCATATTACTTGTGAACTGAGAGCAAACAAAATATCTACGCAAAGGCGAGAAACTATCCCTAAAACGTTGACCTTTGTTATTCGTAAAAAATAATATTCTCACTTTTATTTGATGTTAGAAGAACTCTAGTATTTTTTATGCACAACGAGATTGGCCTTCACCTCACCTGATGTTAAGTGACGATAAGGCCGAAGGTGGAAGCGCACTACACCCAAAATCCGCATCACTGAGGAACTGGCTATCTTTCCTCTAACTGCCGGAACACAACAATTTTTAAATTGTTGTTATGGCGTCAGGCTTTTATAGGTAAGACGGTGGTAGCTAGCTAAGCGGACTTGAAATAAGCCCTACCACTAACCAAACCGAGTACAAATTGTAACCCCCCTGGGAATAAGTAAGCGAACCACGATACCACAGAGGCGGTTTTCTTTCGGGCGAAAGCAAGGCTTATCTTAAGTCTACGTTTAAGCACAGTATATAATAATAAGGTTTAAGCAGTTATTGCTTTCTCTGTGGTTTAAGGGACAGTTTAATGCCGATTTATTCACGCCGTAATAAATATTATGTAACTTGATAAAGTTAAATGTACATGATCAACTTCTTGTAGAAAAATTCTTGAATATTTTTCCATCAGTGGAGACTTAAATGAATATCTGTTGCTAATTTATTGTGTAGTAAAATAGTATGTTTATAATTAAATAAAAAATAAACTAAAATATCATAAATGGATAGATTCAGTTGCAGTAATATTAAATTTTACGCTCGCTCTTTTGGCAAGAATGAGAAAATTTATGACATCGATTTCGACCCAAATAAGTAATAATATAAAAGTACCTACCGCCAATAAAATCGTGAAAAACATAAATCTCGAAATTACAAAGCTCCATTTACATCACAACAGTAGCGTTTCAATACACAATAGCAATTCAATGTTATCAGTATTTTTGTGATTTAGTATTCTGGTGGCAAAAGTGTCAAGAGGTAGGTTACAAAAATATCACCGACGGCACATTTGCATAATTGAATCTCGGAGCGACTTCAAAGATACCTACAAACTGTGGATATTCTTTCAGAAATCTGGTGTTCATACTAACATTGGTACTTAATATTATTTATAAACCGATAATCCATGTTATCTACCATGCCACTAGAGACCAAAACAAATAAAAAACCAGTCAAGTGCGAGTCGGACTCGCGCAAGAAGGGTTCCTTACCAAAAACCGCAAAAAAAAACACTTTTGTTGCATGGGAGCCCCACTTAAATATTTGTGTTATTCTGTGTTTGGTATTTGTTGTTATAGCGGCAACAGAAATACCTACATCATCTGAGAATATTTCAACTGTCTAGCTATCACGGTTCATGATATCTCGTGAACCGTGATAGCTTGACAGTTGGACAGAAGTCACCAGGCAGGGGTGACAGACAGACAGATGGACCTGCAGTCTTAGTAATAGGGTCTTTTTACCCTTTGGGTATGGAACCCTAAAAAGAAATAAGTAAGTACACTGTTTGTGGATATTCAATTAATAATTATTTTTTATCTAGTAACTTGTCTAACTTTTCTATAAACAGTGTTTTATTCAGGCAAATAGTACGTTTACTCACCTTAATAATGATCTACTAGCCTCTTACCTCTTTTAATACCTCTCTTAATCCTTTATGTTATACAAAATAGACTTTTAACTTAAGTTTAGTAGAAAAGCTTTTCCTTTGTACAACGCTCATATCTCATCTCGAGGAACAAAAGCTAATCCTTACTTTTAAAAGAAAGTAAATTACGTGCTACTTGTCAGAAAGAGTTGCTTTATACCGCGAGTTTAAATAAGTTTCTCTAGTGAAACTTTCAAAGGAATGCGCAAATGAATTAATTATGCACCTTGTTAAAAGACTTTGAAAAACAGCCTGTCACCTGTCAGTTTAAATTAACGGGTGCATGCAACTTCGTATGCGGTTTAATGAAAATATTATTCCACAATATAAGAGGTCAATGACGGGTGAGTGACCTCGGCTCACCGGGCAGCGCCCAGCTAGGATCATGAACATAAAAAAGCGCTTGGAGCGTTCCTGGTTGAGCTAGGTTGGCTGGAGTGATCCGGCCGCACACCCTCCAGATGCAAAATAAGCGCAATAGACGTCGAGTTGCGGAAACCGCCGTATTGTAAAGAAGAAAGTAGAAGATAATATCGCTTGCTGTTGTGTGACCAAAAGTTTCTACCGATTTACTACTACCAACTACTAACTACCGATTTACCTCAGTGTCTCAAGACGAAAGTCTAGGACCAGTGTGTGTTGCCAGTGAGTAAAACGTGGTCGCTAACTATGGGTCTCATAAGGAGGCTCAAGGTTACCCAGCGAGCAATGGAGAGAGCCATGCTCGGCGTTTCCCTGCGTGATCGAATCAGAAATGAGGAGATCTGCAGGCGAACTGAAGTAACCGACATCGCTCGAAGGATTGATAGCGAGAAGAACCGATGGCCGTTGGGGCGGAAAGATTCTTGAATGGCGACCGCGCACCGGACGACGCTCTGTAGGTTGCGGGAAGCCGCTGGATGCGGGCAGCGCAGGACCGATCGTCGTGGAGATCATTGGGGAAGCCTATACCCAGCAGTGGGTGTCGTGCGGCTGATATGATGACCAAAAGTTATTACTTGAGCTCCAGCTCCTTGGTTTGGATGACACGTTAAGCTGTTGGTCTCAGCTGCATTTGATGTCGTTAACACCCACCAATCTGCATTGGGACCTGGTGTAGAGTTATGGCCCATCCTCCTTATCCATAAAGAAGGACTGTGCTGTGCCCCAGCATTGGTATCATTTAAAATTAAAAACAAACATGTTGACTCCATAAATAATGGTTGGTCTTCATTCTTGGAGCAAAACGAGCTCGAAGGTAGGTTTTGTCTTCATAAATTCATTAAAAATTATATTCCAATGTAGGCAAACCTTTTGTTTGTCTCTCAAATGACATTTATATTTTATATTGTTATGTGGACGGATCGTTTTGGGTTCGGGAGATATTATAATACATTATTTTATAAAAAATCAACTGTACTCAGGAAGCCATGACACGACATAGAGAGATGAACCTTAGTGACATATCATCGGCAAAGGAATTATTTCACATACAGCCTTAAGATAAAGTATATTATACAACAATTTCAATGTAGACGTTTTTCCGGGATCGTCATGCTACGCCTGCGGGGTTCCAATCACAGTTTCATCAAACTTTTTCAGTTAACGTAAGTACCTAAGTGAAGAGGCAAATGATGCTTGAATATTTTTGCTCTAACCTAGTTTTCTTATTTTAAGTAGTTATGTATAAAGTGCACACTTAAAATCGCACATAATTTTATCACTTCTAAGTTTCTATACGTACTATTTATTTAAATATTGAAATAAAACTCTTTTTTACCATCGCCACTCTAAAAAGTGCGTTTATATCAACGATAAGAGTGAATAATAAGCGATTTTATTCACCGAGTGAATAAAAATAATTTAAATTTGGAACAAGCGCGCATCATGTACAAAAAAGTACCTATGCCTACTGGCTGCTATGGAGCTATTCCATAGAGCCATAGTTACACAATAAAATTAAACGAAAAAAAAAATCCCGCCAAATTTAATAGGTTCTTTTTAGTGTCTTATCTTTGGGTTCTTTTCTATCTATTAGAGGGAGATTGAATGTTCAGTCTTGCATCAGTCCATTCCATCAGTCTGGTACGATATTCAGCCTGCAAAAATTCAGTCTATGCAGACTGATGAAATGGACTGATGCCAGACTGATCATGTAATCTCTCTCTTGGCGTGGTTGTTTTATGTCATTGGAAAACTTCTAATTTTAAGCATGGGTCGGTCATGGGATGGGTGACCAAAATGTTTTATCTCGAGCTCCTCCGTTTAAATGCTCTAAGCCTCCGTGCCTCGGAAGGCACATTAAGCCGTTGGTCCCTGCTGCATTTGCAGTCGTTAACACCCATCAATCCACATTGGGCCCGCGTTGTGGGTTATGGCCCATCCTCCCACCCATAAGGAAGGCCTGTGCCCCAGCAGTGTGGGGACATTAAAAATGGCTGATGGTCAACTATAAATACTAAGTATAAAGTACCTGTCAGAGGTACGAGTACATACCTATTTGTTTTCTCGCAGTCAATGGTAAAAAGTAGAGTACACAACTCGTGAATAAAAAAAATCATCTCGGTCCTTTGTATCCCTCGCTTCGCTCAGGATTCTACTTTTGAATCCCTCGCTAAGCTCGGGATTCAACTCTAGAATCCTTCGCTACTCTCGGGATCCAACTAAGTCCCTCGAACTGAATTCCCTTTTTATTCACTTGTTGCATAATCTACTATTTACCAAACTAAGCATCAAAAAACCTTTTTAAAGTTTAAAACCCTTCAATAAGAAATTATTTTATTTCATTTTTCGTTAACTTCATCAAAATGGCAATATTTCAGTTTTTTTAATCGGTTGTCCCTCATTAATTAATAACACTTTTACTTGGTATGTGAAACAGGGAATTTTATAAATATGCACTTAATATTTTACTAAATAACACTTCATTACTTTTCATGCTTTCTATTAGTATACAAGGATTTTAACCAAAAGTGGCCAATTTCTTCATAGCCCCGACTCATATCAGCCCCGTAAAGTTGCAATCAATCAATCAAACAAAGCTGTAGAACACAATAATAACTAAACCATGTGGTAAACCTCGAAAAATAAAAATAAATCACTTTTGGTGATCACATAAATAGGTTATGGCCGGTTGAGATAGGTATGTAAAACTTGGACATCTATAATGGCGTAATAAATAACTATATCACAATGGCAAACGGTAACCTTTTTCGTGATTCAAATGTGCTACGGGCGATTGTACTTTTTAAAAGTTCTCGTAGGATCTCAAAAGACAATTCGTAAACAATTTCTTTCACATGCAAATGTCTTTATTACAATGCAGAGGAACAGACGTTGGGTAAGTTTCTCGCCATTTTGTTGTTCTGAGAAAGTTATTTTTATCGCTGTTGACAAACAAAGTCTTTGGAGAAAATTATTCTTGAAGATTTGTATGAGTTGCGTCTTAAGCGATTTTAAGCAACCGTTCTATTATTTTAGCTTAAAATCTATTGTTTTGTTATTATAATGCTCTTTTGTTTATTTTGCAAGTTTATTTCGTAAGATATTCACAGAATACTGGTACAGAACAACGAAATTCGTTACAGTACTCAAAATGTAGTGGCACTACTTTTCCAACAGAATCACGCAATACTTTTTTATTTTATTTTATCTATTTAAAGGCACAACTACAGAATACAATTTCACACATTTAAAGGCACAACTACAGAATACAATCTCACACATTTTTAAAATCGAATTCCAAGAAATGTTGTACACAACGTTTATATAGAACAAAATTCTTTAAAGTGACAAGTGTTAAGCTAAAAAATAATAATAAAGAAATACAAACGAGACAAAAATATTTCATGCATGACAATAACATAACAATAAAAAATACCTAATGGACTGTCGGCCAACTAGGGTCATTTTCAATATTATCGCATATTGGGACAAGACCAAATTGGAAAGATAGCCATTAGATTGGTGTTATCAAATATGATCGTCTGGGTTGCGAAGAAAGAAGCTTCTGGGAGATATGCCACCGTGAACATGGTCACCCATGGCTAAAAAAATATTGATCGCATATTTATATAAATGGTGAACAGGGTCGTGGGCGGCATCATTACCTGAACTAGTTTTTATGTTTTTATATCAATCGAATAAAGAACAAGGATCACAAGAGCATATATGTGAAGTGTACTAACCTGCCCTGACCTCCTAGACACTTCCTGAAAGCGACGCAAGACTATGGTTTTATATACGCCTGGGATCTGCCCTACCCCCTGAATGTAATTACATGCCAATATGTGGTCGATAATTTTTTGGAACAAAAGTCTCTATGTTTTTGCCCTGGCCGCGCGCGTGCTTTCTGAACACTAACCAAGCCGATGTCTTACATGTTTGTAATGATGCCACCTACGACCCTGTTCACCATTTATATCAATATGAGATCGATTAATTTTTGCGATCTGAGATCATTGTATGCTCTCGTATCTGCGGCCATATGTTCAGGGTGCCATATCTCCTGGAAGCTTCTTACTTCGCAACGCAGACGACAATATTTGATAATACCAAACTAATGGCAATCTTACCAATGTGGTCTGGTAACAATATGCGATAGATCCAAAATGACCCTAGTTGGCCGACGGTCCATAATCAATAGTCACAATTATGCACCTATTACATATGGAATAAACGTTTTATTGCTGTGTTAAAAGAATAAAAGCCTTGTGAGAATATATTATTATCCGAATTGTTAACATTTTCTTTATAAGTTCTGCAGATTCGAAACAACGTTACTTTGAGAGGAAAACATGCAGTTAGTTGGAAAATGATGAAATTTAAGATTTTTACAATTTGAAAATAAAAATTGAACTTTAATGGTGTTCAATAATATCATTTCATTTCGATATATTATAACGCCACTATTATGGATTCTAATAAAAAATTGAAAGTTTTAAATTTACGTCCTTTTACGTCTAAAACATTTTGTGAATACTCAGCTTCCTTTCAGCGCTGTGGCGCTTTTCAGGATTCAGATATTGTATTACTGCCTCATAATGGAATGAATTAAAAAAAAAGCTATTTTTTATGACATTGGTTTTTAACTTAGGCAGTGTCACGAATAACACTAGTATTTTTAAAGGCGTTCCAAAAACGTTTTTATTTGTTTCTTGCTGTCTGTCTTCTACGAATGGATTTGAATCCCACCCTTGATGACGAGACACCATACCAAACTTTAAAGAGTTCCTTAAAAAAATAGCTTTTAAAAAAGAGCGTTAATCAAAATAAAACACTTTTAAAGAGCTTAAAGTTTGTTTTTCTTAGTTCACGTTTAACCAATTTTCCAGGGGCCGTAGTCAGGGGTTGATTTAGTCATACCGTCTAAACATTACCTAAAACATAGAAATACGCGTTGTGTAATCCGTAAAAGTGCTTTCATTCACTGAACTGAAGAATAAATCTAAAAGAGCGTTAATTAAAACTAATATTCATTAGCTCTATCCATCTTTTTGTGAGATGAAGATCGCTATTATGTGTAGATAGGTTATCACTAACGTATCGCAGTAACGAAGGTCCAGTAATGAGGGAGATCTTAATGGCCGGCGCCATTAGGAGCGCGTGAGAAGAATTCCTCTGATAAGAACTATTAGATAGAAATATTGGCAGTACGGGCCAGATTAGTCTGTAATGACGACTGTGCGTAACATTACTTTAGGCAGCCATTACATGGTCATGCAAGCGTCAGTCAAATTCCATCAGTCATGAATTACGTTTGACTGATTGACTGATGGAAAGAAGAAATCACATCATGCAACCATCAGTCACTACATTACACGGTAGGTTAACCGTCATTCACAGCCGACTGTGACTGTGGTTAAACTGACAGCAAAACCTAGCGTGTAATGGCTGCCTTAGAAATTCTAATGTGGACTATTTACATCGTCAATTTTAGTCACCTGTCACGGTCGATTTTAGTCACCTAGCAAGTCGCTTCCAAAGTTGAATCGTAGGCAGATGGTGTCGCTGTCGTCTATGTAGTTAATGGCGTAACCTAGGTTACAATATGTAATAACCTTAGAATAATTACACCTAGAACGATAATTCCCTACAAAGCGCGTTGTCAAAAGTGAGGCAACAAAAACAGCCAAAATGACGCCGTTTTCAGATTTTTGTTGTCCATTATTAAAAAATCATGCCTAATAAAAGTACAAAACAGTTTCAATTTCCCTACCTTAAAGAGATTAATTATTATATTATTGGTTTTTAGTTACGATTAGGTAACGTATGAAGGGTATAAATCTGAGAACTGAGCCATTTTGGCTCAGTATAAGTTGCCTCACTTTGCATACATGGACACGGCTTCTAGGTGTAATTATTCTAAGGTAATAACGTAGTTTCAGTTTTGACCACCGGATCAGATAATTTTGTTCAGTCACCTGCGCTGAATTGCCATTTAGACGGTCGATTTTCGCCGTACGGCGAAAGTTATGCGGCTTTAGTCACCCAAGTAAATACCCCGTAAAAGCATTTTTATTATTTTTAACTAAACTAAAGCTCTGTAACCTAACAGTTTTTTATAAAGATTAAATGTCGAATGGTTCTCTATGATTTTTTAAATACAGATCTAAGTACAAAGAAAATTTTAAAATTACTAGAAATGTTTATCTACATTTATTAATATGTGATTTTTCGCATTCACAATGCTATTCTTATAATAAGATAATTAATAACCGCATTAAAAACTTACTAGGAAAAAATCGACTCACCCGTAGTCTCGTAAGAGGTGCTGATGCGGTGAGTCGATTTTTTCTGGTACAAACTTTTCTAATACCTAAGTATATAATTTACATTTCTTTTTCTAAATCTTAGCTTAGCTTCCACTTGAAACCTTCCGCTACCCGTGACTAATACAATTTCGATGTAGGTATTTCATTGCCCAAATTATAAAACAAGTTTGAGAATGCGTTACTGATAAAATACCCTCCACACTGTTAGGAGTTAAATGATCACAACGTTTTACTTATATTTCATTTTTATTACATTTTAAAGTTATATGCAACATTGCATGCCATAAGATTACTAAAGCACTAAAATCTTTTTTCATATTTAAAACCACTTTCTTAGTACAGCTTCGCTGTTATGAGAATGGAAATCTTTATTTAATTCTTTAATTTATATTCTCGTCAGAGATGGAGCGCGTTTGCGAATGCAACAATATACCGGGTGTCCCTAAACTTTGCCACACGGTGGGAAAGTACTTTAAATATTGAAGATAAGATTTTTTACTGAAAGAATACTTCATTTTGATTTTTAAAATAATTGGAACTGTATTCAAAAATTTTCAAAAAATCGCATGCCTTAACCAGGAATAGAACCTACCAAATTAGAAAAAAAAATCAATCTTTTATTTTTACGATACCGATCGAAAAGGTTACTCGTTAGGATTATTTTTTGTTAAGTAACATAGCATCTTAAACAAAAGGAAGACCATGAAATTTTAAATTGAAATTTTAATGATTACGTATTGTATCAATTTGTATAGGAAATAATGCGACTTAAAAAAAAATCTTTGAATGCAGTACGCATTAGTTTTTAAAATAAAATGAAGTCTTCTTTCAGTAAAATTTCCTATCTTCAATATTTAAGGTACTTTCCCTTCATGTGGCAAAGTTTTGGGACACCCGGTATATAAATGTTATTTTGTTGACGTTCAAAAATGTTATTTTAGCTAGCGAACTGCGCCATATTAAGTATAGTGAATGGGGACATTAAGTTTAAATTGAATTTTTTTGAAGAAATATTATGCATGTTATTCAGCTACATGGATATTTTTTAAATTGATTGTATAAAATAGAGATTTTTTAAATAAAAGCTAGAATTTGTGGAGCGGTTTTTAGGGTTCCGTACCCAAAGGGTAAAAACGGGACCCCATTTACAAAGACTCCGCTGTCCGTCTGTCTGTCTGTCTGTCTGTCACCAGGCTGTATCTCATGAACGGTGATAGCTAGACAGTTGAAATTTTCACAGATGATGTATTTCTGTTGCCGCTATAACAACAAATACTAAAAACAGAAAAAAATAAATATTTAAGGGGGGGCTCCCATACAACAAATGTGTTTTTTTTTGCTGTTTTTTTGTACGGAACCCTTCGTGCGCGAGTCCAACTCGCACTTGGCCGGTTTTTGTTTTATTCACGTCTCAAAGCTTACGCACCCACTCGACATACTAGCTAGGCTTTTTAAAGATATTGAAAGTAGGTACTTTGGTAATTAGTTGGTTCCCGAAACGCCGGAAAAATAAAAATCTTACCAAATACCAACTAATTACCAAAGTACATACTTTCAATAAAACGGAGTTAGTATTCGTTAAAATGTGTTTGGTTTCATGTTTTTGCTTTGATTAGTTAGTGTTACAAATCTTTAACTGTCCTAGTTTTTATTACCATTAGGTATGTACTCGTACCCATAGATCTAGATCGTTAGAACTATCCTGGTACTGAAAATGGCGAAAATGGAGAAAATGACTGTCAAAATGGCGCATGCATGCGTGATGCGTTGTTTACGTCCATCGGAATTGACAACGGAAGGAAAATAAATTTCGATAATAATTGAAATCTAAATACTTACGCGTGATATGTTATACGATTTTGCTATAATTGTATTCCTAGAATTATTGGTGCACAGATGAAAGGCACAAGACAGTTTTCTCGTGGTATTTTTTTTAAAAAAATATAGAAGTGATTGACACCGTGTTCAAACCAACACTAAGAGCAAAGAAGTGAGGCTCACTCATTTAAATGTTGACACATTTCGGTGAGCTCATACTATGTTAGGGGCACATCTAACGATCTAGATCTATGCTCGTACCCTTGATATATAATTAATGATGATAGAAAACTTTATCCATAAAATCATAATTGTTATGCAAATTATAGCCACTTAACGTTAGGTGAGGTTGCGCATTAAAAAAAATCTACCTAGATGTCCGAAAGAAAATAATATTTGATTTGATATATCCTTTTCCATTGTATTATATCCAAAAAGCCACTGTCTTGGCAAATAGTGACTTTATGAATATTTTGCTACCAACAAATTATCAAGATTATAACAACATCGTTGTAAACATTTTAATGTTTACACTGGAGCAACATGCGTGTTCACTAACGCTATGACCACAAAGCTAAGTTTAGCGAATTTTATAATAAAAAAAATCTAGTATATTTTTGCGTATATCTAAAATAATATGCACTCGTAGTCGTCTATTAGATTATTTGAAAAAGGATGAAAGAAGCTGCGCTATGAACATTTTGAATTGACTTGAAAAAGGAATGATTATTAATTTACTAATGTAATTTCTGAAAAAAAAAACCAATTACTGTTGAATTCATCATCATCATCATCATATCAGCTGCACGACACCCACTGCTGGGTATAGGCCTCCCCCAAGGATTTCCACGACGATCGGTCCTGCGCTGCCCGCATCCAGCGGCGCACCGCAACCTGTTGTCGAGTTCATTAGTCTTTTGCAATAGTACATTATGATATAAGTGCGGTAAGTTGAAAATTACAGCTGAGGCGATATTGCTAGCCCGAGCCGTAGGCGAGGGCTACAAGAAAGCAGAGGCTGTAATTATCAAAGCGCACGTATGTCATACGACGTTTTATAACATATTTGCGAGGAAATAAATAAAACTCGGACTTTGCATTTTTGCTTGTTTTCCATAATGATGAAATTTTGATACACTTGTAAGTATCTATCGGTCGATTTTTCTGCCTTTCACTTCGATTGTGAGGAAATCAAACAACAATAAAGTAAAAAACAAAAATTGAAAAAAACAGTTTTTTTTTAATTTTGGTGACAAATTATATCATTTTGGAATGTGCTCATCAAGGCTAATTTTATACCCATATTCAAAAATTGAAAAAAAAAATTTATAAAATTTTAGTGTCAAATTATGTAATTTTGGAATGTGCTAATCAAGGCCTTTTGATACCCATATTCAAAAATAAAATAAAAAATTTTTTTTCTTAAATTTTAGTGACAAATTATGTAATTTTGGAATGTGCTAATCAAGGCCTTTCATTTGATACCCATATTAAAAAATTGAAAAAAAAAATTTTTTTTCTTAAATTTAGTGACAAATTATGTAATTTTGGAATGTGCTAATCAAGGCCTTTCATTTGATACCCATATTCAAAAACAGATTTTTTTTTTTTTTAAATTTAGTGACAAATTATATTATTTTGGAATGTGCTCATCAAGGCCTTTCATTTGATACCCATATTCAAAAATCGAAAAAATTTTTTTTTTCTTAAATTTTAGTGACACATTATATTATTTGCTTTTTATTTGATACCCATATTCAAAAATTGAAAAAAAAATTTTTTTTTTAAATTTTAGTGACACATTATATTATTTTGGAATGTGCTCATCAAGGCCTTTCATTTGATACCCATATTCAAAAATCGAAAAAAAATTTTTTTTTTCTTAAATTTTAGTGACAAATTATATAATTTTGGAATGTGCTCATCAAGGCCTTTCATTTGATACCCATATTAAAAATTAAAAAAAAAAATTTTTTTTCTTAAATTTTTAGTCAAAAATTAAATAATTTTGGAATGTGCTCATCAAGGCCTTTCATTTGATACCCATATTCAAAAATTGAAAAAAAAAATTTTTTTTATTGAAAAAATAAATTATATAAAGTAAATTTTATTCATAAAATGTTGACCAAGAGGTCAATCGCACATGACGCATCAGAAAAGATTCTGATATAAAAACTCTTTGCTAAGATTTAAAAAAGTACCGTTCGTTTTAGACGATAAAATTTTACTATAAAATTGATAAACCGTGCGTTTTACTTTACATTACCGCACAAGTTCGTAATGAGATACAATACGATTTTGAAATTGGCGTAATAAGAGACCCTTTACGAGCAAATATGTTATAATAGTACATTACATCCGAGAACGGGAAGCTAGCGAAATACAATTTTCTTTGTAAAAATGTGACATTTAAATTGGTTCGCGTGGCCATGTTAACTGACCAGTCATGCAACCATAAAGTTTCATAAAAAGAATGCTAGCTGATAAGTTCTACCCATTTGAATTTGGAACGCTTACTTGCTTCCCGCACTCAGTGCGGGAAGTAAGTATTGAATTTCATTTCCGCACTGAATTTCAAATTTAGAATGTGATGAACCAGACCCCCACGGAAATGTTGAACGCCCCGCATTCTTTTTTCAAATGGAATGATAACATTTCAGAGCATAAGTGAGTAAAATTATTTTACCTATTCCTCAAACAATTTCGTAAAAATTTTTGAACGTTTTTTGATCAAACATTTTTCCTAATAAAAAACAAACTAGCGCCAATATTTTTTTTCCAAAAAAATATAGCTAGTGTCCCTCGGGACACCTAATGTATAAGAAACTTAATGATACCCCATACATTCAAATCTGTTCAGGCATTTAGAAGTTACGGTGAAATAAATACATGAATCCTATTGATGATTGATGATTATTTCAGATCCTACATGAATCTGAAATACATTACTCTCTCTTTTTGGCAGCTTAAAAACTTCTTATAATTTCAAATTTTCAAATTACCCGACTTCCGCTTCATCCCTTGAACGAAATCTCAACCTAATCATAAATAAACACAGGTAGATGGGCGGAGATGCTTGTCTCCGCCTAGAGGCAAACTGAATAAATTTAGTAGGTAGTTCATCTCGTAAAATTATAAACACATGTTGCCAGTTTTTACGACCTCCCTCAACTGTTAGGATTAAAGTCGTAACTGAGAAAGTGTTGGTTTTACGAGGTCTCTTTTGATTTCCTCGATTTTCATGGTGCCTTAGTACTTTTTATGCGTCAAAGGTATTATGACTCAGATTTTAGGTTTATTGTCTTTTTATTTGTCATTTTTATAAATCTCTAGTAATAAAGGGACTGTTGAGTTGTAAAAAGTGCAAAGAAGTTGAATGGAAAAAACCTTTTTAGGGTAATTTTATAACGACTGTTACGGGTAAATAAGTGAGTTGCATATTAAGTAGTAAAATGTAAATTTTCAGTAGGTCCTTATCTCTCCAGTTATAAATCTGTAATTGATGTGTACATTATCTTTCAATAATAATTATCACATGATGTTTTGAATGATGTTGGCACATGATGAGAAATGTAATGAAATGTGATTACATTATTTTGATAAATTAGTAAATTGTTTGTTGTTACGTTACTAAATGTTGAGATATGATCATAAATATAGGTAATACTTTTTATAACTAGAAAAAACTATCCAAGTAGGTACCTATTTCTATCTCCAGATACGTATATGCTACGGGGTTCAAAATCATTTTTGTTTTTTTTCGATAACAATTAAAAAGACAATTTCCACTCAATTATGTAAAAAATATATTTTTACTAAGTATAAAAATTTAAGTGAATTGAAAATATTCTTTTGTTACGAATATTTACTTCGACTTTTCTTACTAATTTTATAGAATTACTAGCGGCTGCCCCAGACTTCGTCTGCGTGGACAGTTTTTTTTTTTGCTATTCCTCGGGTACTGTACGTTTTTTCTGGATGAAAGGTACCCTATGTCCTTTTCTATACTCCTAACAATGTGAATACAAATTTTCATGATGATCGGTTTAGAAGTTAAGACGTGAAGGCGTAACAAACAAACAAACAAACGGACTTTCGCATTTATAATATTAAGTAAGGATTTAATTTGCACTCATTTTAGTAGGTACAACTATTCGATGTGAAAGAACCTTTAGGGTAAACGTCCCTCATTTTGCTGACCAAGTTAATGAAAGCGTCCAGTTAGTGTTTTAATTAAATTAATGGCAGAACCTTTTGCTGACTGTATTCATGTGTGCTAAGTAATAGCTTGTTAGAGCAAATGTTGGGGTTGGTAACTGTTGCGAAGTTAGTGGGTGAAAAACAGAGCTTTTTGAAATATTTTTTAAGCGCTACGTCATCATCATCATCATCATATCAGCCGCACAACACCCACTGCAGGGTATAGGCCTGACCTAAGGATCTCCACGACGATCGGTCCTGCGCTGCCCGCATCCAGTGGCTTCCCGCAACCTTCACCAGATCGTCGGTCCACCTTGTCGGGGGCCTACCCACGGAGCGTCGTCCGGTGCGCGGTCACCATTCCAGAATAGTGATGTACAAAACTCGAGTCGTCGAGTTCTACTTTTGAAGACTCGACTCGGATTGGCAGGACTCGGTGAGCTCAGTAGGCTCGTAAGCCCGAGCCTAGCCGAAAAACGAGCGCTCTGAGCCACGCCTCGAGGCTTCAAAAGAGTTTCAAGCCTTCAAAAGAGCTCGAACCTATTAAAAGAGCTCGAGCCTTCAAAAAAGCTCGAGTCTTAAAATGAACGCGAGCCTCATAAAAAGCTTAGAGTTCATGTTTATGACTTTAATAAATAATAATATTTACAATATTATTCGCCTATCGAGCTCACAGAGCCCTGAAAATCTGACTCTAGTCTTCAAAATCAGAACTCAAAAAGATGAATGTCTTATGTTATAAAGAGCACCGTAAATGCTTAATCTATTGTGCTTTAGCTCTACTTATCCTCATTCATCAGCAGCAACAACTAGTGCGCCGAAAAAGACTCGAGTCGTGAAAAAGCCTCGAGATCGACTGAGCTCTCCAAAAAGGCTCGAGCCGTGAAAATGGCTCGAAGTCGGCCGAACTCTGAAAAAGGCTCGAGCGCTAAAAAAGACTCCCGAGTCGTCGAGCTTCGTACAAACGAGGCGAGCCCTGTAAAACGACTCCGAGCTCTGTACAAAAGGACTCGGAGGACTCGAGTCTTGTACATCACTATTCCAGAACCTTTCCGCCCCAACGGCCATCGGTTCTTCTCGCTATGTGTCCCGCCCATTGCCACTTCAGCTGAGCAATACTTTGAGCGATGTCGCTACATAATAATTATAAAACAAATGAAATGAGTTAAATAAATAATGCGTTTTTTGTCACATACCTATAGTATATTATAATTAAAGGCAGTTTTATAGGACATCTTTATGATAAATGATGTCAGACTTTGATACATCGACTGGCAATAAAATGATTCTAATATTTAGGACAATTTTCTAATTTTTACCTTTCGTACAAAATCTATTAAAAACTACCTACAAGATTAGATTTGAATTCGATGAAATACGTTTGCTAGATATTGTTTTTATCTAAAACAATATTAAATGAAACACACATTATTTAATATTTACCGACAGTGTTTGATATTATATTTTTTTAATTGTACTCAAAATAAATATAAGTGCTATGAGAAATACGTAAATATCGTTCAAATATCAAATTTAGGACAATAAAGATACAAAGTTAGGCAACTATTTGCTCGGGCACATAATAATGAAAAAGTTGTAAATAATATTGACAATACTGTTAAATATAATTTCTCAAATGTAAGCAAACTAAAAGAAAAGTTTGTTATCTTCTTTTAAAATTAAATCCTATAGTAGTTCGCCCACTCGCGTAAGACATGGGGGCCCAAGTTCGATTACCAGGGGGGTACATTTTTCTACTCAGTTAGGTTAGTGGTAAGGCTTATTTCAAGTCCGGCTGGCTAGCTACCACCATCTTACCTAAGTCTGACGCCACAAAAACAATTTCAAAATGGTTGTGTTCCGGCAGTTAAAGGTAAGAAAGCTAGTTCCTCAGTTATGAGGATTCCGGGTGTAGTGCGCTTCCACCTTTGGTCGTATCGTCACTTAACATGAGGTGAGGTGAAAACCAAGCACAAGCCTAGCATAGCCTAGCATAAAAAAAATATTACTATTCAAAAATCAAATCATATTTTTAAAGCTTTGTTTTTCCAAACTGAAGTCAATAATATCATCTATCTTATACCCGTATCAGTTTTCTATTCAATCTTCTTACGTATTCAGCTTTGTTCAATTTCTATGCAACTAAAACATACCTATAGAATCTAGATATTCTAGATACTTCACTGCTTCTGTTGGGGGTGATCTATAATGCTTGTGACGTGAAGTGCAACAGTTCTTTGTATCCTAAATTCAAAGATAAAACAACAGCTAATAAATAATGATAATAAAATGATAATGATGATAAGATGTTTCTTCTCGAATGTTAGAAATTTGGGTACAAGCACTTCTTACTTGGGCAAGCGGTATACAATTTTTGTTTAATTCTTTTTTATAGATGTTTTGATTGATGATAGATGAAATGAAATGAAAAAATGCTATAAATATATTTTTAATTTTACACATTGAATCCAATATTTTTTAGGGTTCCGTACCCAAAGGGTAAAAACGGGACCCTATTACTAAGACTCCGCTGTCCGTCTGTCTGTCTGTCTGTCTGTCACCAGGCTGTATCTCATGAACCGTGATAGCTAGACAGTTGAAATTTTCACAAATGATGTATTTCTGTTGCCGTTATAACAACAAATACTAAAAACAGAATAAAATAAATATTTAAGGGGGGCTCCCATACAACAAACGTGATTTTTTTTGCTGTTTTTGGTACGGAACCCTTCGTGCGCGAGTCCGACTCGCACTTGGCCGGGTTTTTTTTATTAATTTTATGTGTATCTGCAGTTGTCAAATAAAGATATAATCTATCTTTCTAAAAAACTGTAAAGTTGTGTGTGAGTATGTGAAGACAGTTTTGTGTAAAAAGAGAAAATAAAAACGGTTTATAAAAAAAAACCTGTCGCTGTGTGGGTAAATAAAACTCGGCAAATTCATAGCGATCGTATAATTCAATGGGAAAAGAGAAAAGACCTAAAAAGAGAAAAACAATAAGTGAGTTTAAATACAGTCCTATTTTATAAAATAAACGGTCGTTTTACAAAATTTAAGTTACCTGTATATCACAGGTCTTTTTAATTAAATTCTTCAACTAGGTAGCGGTCCATGTGATTTAATTTATAATTAAGTTGTGAATTCTCAAAATATTTTCAAAGGACTGACGTGCAAAAGAAGTTACACAGGTTAATCAGCTTTCGAATCGATGAATCATTGCTTTTCAGAACGGAATAAAAAAATTCCCAAAAATAAGTTTTATTCTCTGGGACGGAGGTCGTATCGCCACGTTCCAACACTGATTCAGCATTACCTACAGGATGTTAATGAATGAACCAAAAATGGGGGAAAGTTTCTTCGGACCATAAACTGAACAATATTTACAATTGGACTAACTCTAAAAAATCGAGAAAATAAAATCAGCTATTTCATACATTTTGATAACTTCGTTATTAATTTGTATGAAAGACCTGATTTATTTTCGCGATTTCAGAGTTGGTCCCATAGTAAAAGTTGTTCAGTTTGATGGTCCGAATAAACTGTTTTCCTATTTTTCATTAACACGTTGTGTAGACTAAAGTTATAATGGATTTATCGTACATCAAAGTTAGATTTTCATCTAGCGATGGTCCAACAATTTCCAATACTCGCAATAGTCTTCAATTCAGATCTAACAAGAACATAGCATTGTTACAAATAACGATCTGTGCCTGTCCGGTCTCTAGTGCATTCCTACTTTATGTGGCATAAAATACAATCGGACATGGTAGCGATGCCGTCTAGGAGCTTTGATGTCATAGAGTGTGATATCAGCAAATTGGTCAAATGGTAGATATAATTTGAAAGCGTTTCCAGTAACTTGCTGAAGAATTTGATAAAGAGATTCGGCATCAGTATTTTGAAATGGCTCACGGCTTTTAGTTATCATAACCATATCTGCCGCTCGACAGCCACTGTTGGTTATAGAGTATACGCCTCTCCCAAGGATCTCCACAGCGATTTATGCCCGGATTCAGCAGCTACCCACGACCTTCGCCAGACCGTCGGTCCACCTTGTCACGAGCCTGCTCACGGAGCGTCGTCAGATGCGCGGTCGCCATTCTAAAACCTAGAGCGACCTAGAGCAAAAGATTCTAGAGCGAGAAGACTGTTGTAGGGACTCCAACGGTCTTCTCGCTGTGTGTACAGTTCACTGCTACTTTAGCTGAGCAATTATGGTAATGAGCGACATAGTACAGATGTCGTCTAGTTTGATGTTAAAAAGAGTGCTATGAGCAATTTTGGCATAGATAGTTTCACAGCATGTGCCACTAAAGAAGAGCAGCATATTTCAAATATTGAAGGCATTAAGACAGCATTATAAGAGGTTCTCTTAACGTATGTAAGTATGAGGGATCATGCTGCGTCCAATCCAAATCCGTTTTATGGCCATTTTAGTTCTCTGACGTCTTTATTCGGAAATCAATCTTTGTCTGAAAACGTTAAGAACGGCTTATGAAAGATTGAACGGAGTTTTGAATTATGTTCTAGCAAGTTATTAAAGTAATGACGCAAACAAATTAAAAAATACCGAAAGGTTTAGAGCGTAAACTAAGTAGAAAATGTATCGATTGAAACTAATTACATTCTTCTACCAAAATCAGCATTGGGCCTCGTGGTGGGTGGTGGGTTATGGTATCCTCCTTATCTTCCCGTAAGTACTACACGTGTGAACTCGTGTTAACACACGTTATGACGCGTATAATGCGTCAGTAAGAATGCAAGGTGTTTTCGATATCGATAAAAATATGGACTGTGGGCAACAGCCGTCACTTAACCAGTTAGCAAGAAAATTGGTGTTCGCGTGTATGGCGTATGCGTATTGGTCTTCTGCACGAACTAAACGTATGTTATGTTAAGACGGCGCGGCGTGCAAGCGATTTTAACCTAAAGAGTGGTTAAGCGACGCTGTTGCCCATGGTACGTAACATCACATCAGAAGGCATGTCATCACGTAAGCTCAGTGTGGCTCTTCGCTGACGTCGTCTGACGCGTTACGCTACGTAGCGTGGCGTGTGACAAATTTACTTCTAACGTGTCATCACGTGGCGTGGAGTGTCATCACGTGGTCATCACCTATGTTCAATCTGTTTTCAGTTTTATGATGAAATACATAACCTACTGTTTATAACGTCCTGAGAACCTCTCATCATGTGATACAATATTAATTGTTTCCAAGTTATTATTAGACCCCTTACAAGGTAAACCGAAGCAGTTACGATTCAAAACTCATTAATATTAATTGCTTAAAACAAACATGCTATACGGAATGAGTAATCTAAGATCTCGCAATATCAAATAGCTTAGTTCCGATCAAGTATGTTTTAGTTGGTAAATTGATACTGGCTTACTAAGTACCTACCTATTTAGAACTTTAAAACAACGGTCAACTTAGATGAAGTGATTTGGGTAATGTTCACATTGTTTTACATGTTACTCGTAAGTAGGCATATTGAATTTTCTACCCATAGTGCGGTTAAATGTATTTTTGCTTTAAATTGCTCCATGAATTGGTTATAGGAATACTAATACAAATAATAAAAACGTTGTTTGCCAATTTGAGCTATGATGAGTACAATATTTTTTTCTGATCTTTATGATTAATTAAGTTCAAGTTTTAATCGAGATTAATATATGGATGTGGCGCTTAACTAATGCTTGTTGAAGGGCTTATAAAGACAAAAATGAATTTGCGTATAATTAAAATAAAGCGATGCCAAAATAACTCTTCTAGTGAGTTATCATACCATCTGTAAGAACACTTTAGTCTGACCCGATATTTTTGATCATTTTAGACATTACTAATAAAATTACACGAACTTTCCGTTCTCCTATTTGTTTAATGTACATTTAAAACCTACACTCTTCAATACTTTATGGCATCTTAGTGATCATATAATTATTAGATCAGCTTCCACTGTAGTCAACAACATACATACACTTAAGTCTCTCATGACTTACAAAGAGACTTACACCCATGAATAAAACATACAGTCAATGGGGTACAGCCTCAAAGCCTTTCTTATGCTGCATACCATTAAACATTAATCACTCCGTATCCTTGGGTCTTATTGGTTAATTATTAAGGTTGTATTTCGCATGACTATCTTGGAATTTTGAAATATTTAACGCTTAAGTATTAAGCATGTTGTGTTGTTAGATTTTATTCTTAAAATTATATTAATTAAATTTAAAACAAAAATGTAAAGGATGAAAAAGGTTATGGGTCTGTAATCAGTCAAACACGAAAAAATTATGTACTCAAACAGCCTCATTCCATTACGATCCACCAAAGGCACATTAGGCCTACATTAGATCTATGGATATTTTTATTCTTCTTCGATCCACAGGTGGATCAACGGATATATCTATATTCAGATGAATGATCACGATGTCGTGATTCTGATATCGCTCGAAGGACTGCTCAACCAAAGCGGCAGCGGGACATATAGCAAGAATAACCGATGGCCGTTGGGGTGGTAAGGTTCTAGAATCACGAGCGATAACCGGAGGACGCTCCGTAGGCAAGCCCCAACAAGGTAGACCGACGATCTGATGGAGGTCCCGGGAAGCCGCTGGATGCGGGCAGCGCAGGACCCGTCGTTGTGGGGATACTTGGGGAAGCATATACCCAGCATTAGGTACCATGCGGATGATATGATGATAAATGGCTGTCCCTTAGCACTGTCCCTATGAGTACGCTCTCCACCTCTAATAATGTACAAAGACGGTTGTTTTCTCCTCAAGCATATATTCAAAGATGTTCCAATTTCAAAAAGAAATCGCTCCCATGATTCCGAATGAATCTCGGATTTCACTGGCCACTTCCATTGGCTGTATGCCAGTGCTGCCGATGACAGTTCAATTTTCGAACACAGCCAACCACAGACCAACGAGTGTAGAAGCTTATTATATCTATTACTCTGTGGTCAGCTGCCAAGAATTAGCCACTTCGTACTTTATTTACAGGTAACAAACTGTGGGAGAACGTGTCTGTGATTTTTCGTACTTATTTTGGTAAATTCGGTTGGAGAGAGAAAAGTATGAAAAGGTTACTGAAATTCTTTTACGAGTTTTAGGATTGAACGATTTGGTTCAGTAATGAGATAAATAATGTAACATTCAGAACAATTGAACAGTTAGTTATAGTTTCCCGATAATTATAACTTGGGCCTTTTCAAGGCTAGAGCGAATAGGCTTTCTAAGTAATCATGCTCCATCGTAGTCCGCGTGATTGCTTACTTATCCTTACTAATATTATCCTTACTAATATTATAAATGCGAAAGTCCGTTTGTTTGTTTGTTTATTTGTTTGTTACGCCTTCACTTCTTGACTACTGAACCGATCATCATGACATTTTGCATACACGTTGTCAGGGGTACAGAGAGGGACATAGGGATACCTTTCATCCCGAAAAAAAGTATTGTTCCCGAGGGATAGCAAAAAACCTGGAAAGGTCTCAGACGACCACGCAGACGAAGTCGCGGGCAGCCGCTAGTTTTCAACAAAAAAAGATCTACGAATTGCATTCAGTCTGCATTGATTGCAAGTAAAACATTTAGCAGAAAAACTTGTTGTAGGGTATCAACCACTTGGCTTTAAGTCTCTATAAAGTAATTCATAAATATACACCTTTCGAGATTCAAACCTAAGCACAGAATACATAATATTACAAGTACTTAAGTATTACCTAAATGTAACGCACTTTTTTTTAATTAAAGAAGGTTTTTTCCACATGTAAATACTACCCTCATAGTTCTATCAAGATCCAACGAAAAATACGAGTATAATTATTTTATTGACATTTTTGGTTGAGTTCTAACTTTCACTAAATTATAACATGGTCTTCTTGAGTTTAAAGAACCGTTAGATCATCTTATATAATTTTCATAATACAGAAAGCAGTAAAAAGAACAAAAGAATAACCATTTAAAGTGACTTTCGTCACTTAAAAAGACAAATAGGGTAATTAATTTGTGCAAGTTCATTCTTCCTTAAAAATTAAATGGTTTTTAAACGACATCGTCCCTTCCTTATAGGCCAGGGTTTCATGGGGCTATTACATTAATTTCTCTGGCTATTATCAGAATTAACAATTTTCGTTTGCCTCACGGGATTTGATTAATCAGCTACCTGAGTTGTGGTTTTAAAGTTTGATCGTTTCTGGTTAGGGGGTGGTAAACCTTTGGAATTAGTATGAATAATTTTAGTTCGAATATTATGGACTTTTTTCAGTATAGCACCTAGGAAAATGTACTACCTAGTTAAAAATATGCGACAGAATTAATGTGAAAATATTCTTTCATAGGGCACCCATTTACATTTACACACTCGGATTCTTATGTACACACGACGGCACGTCAGGTTATACAGTTAAACTGCGAAAACAGCTTTTATTGACCGAGCGAGCACGAAGTGCGAGCGAAGCGTCTCTGCTTCAGCTTGGGCAAAAATTCTTTCGTATGTCCGGCTGACTGTTCCAGCCTAGAGGTCGCATTTCTCAATCGATTCATGGGAAATTTTGTAAGCAGGTTCAAAAATTATATAGATTTTTTTTGTCGAGCCAGATTTTAGAATTTTTTTAAAATGGCGGAGATATGTTAAAAAAACAGATTTCAGTCCGCTTTCCAGCTCTGCCTGTTTTCCTCTACAGGTCGCATTTTTTAACCGATTCTCGTGAAAATTTGTAAGCTGGTTTGAAAATGACATGCATTTTTTTTCGTTAAGCCAGTATTTTGAAATTTAAAAAAATGGCAGATATATGTTAAAAAATCAGATTTCAGTCCGGCTTTCCAGCGCTGTCTGTTTTTTTCTACAGGTCACATTTCTCAACTGATTCTCGTGAAATGTTCGAAAATAATATTTTTTTTGTCACGCCAGTTTTTTTAAATTTTTCAAAATGACGGAGAAATGTTAAAAAAACATATTTCAGTCCGGTTTTCCAGCGCTGTCTGTTCTCCTCTGCAGGTCGCATTTCTCAACCAATTCTCTTCAAATTTTGTGAGCAGGTTTGAAAATAATATAAAACTTTTTGTCACGCCAGTTTTTTGAAGTTTTTCAAAATGTCGGAGAAATGTTAAAAATACTTATTTCAGTCCGGCTTTCCAGTGCTGTCTGTTTTCCTCTACAGGTCGCATTTCTCAACCGATTATCGTGAAATTTTGTAAGCAGGTTTAAAAATTGTATAGATTTCTTTTGTCAAGCCAGTTTTTTTTTTTTTTAAAATGGCGGAAATAATGTAAAAGAAATCGTATTTCCGGCGCTGTCTGTTCTCCTTTACGGGTCGCATTTCTCAACCGATCTCGGTGAAATTTTGTGAGCAGGTTTGATAAATATATAGATTTTTTTTGTCGAGACAGTTTTTCAAAATTTGTTAAAATGACGGAGATATGTAAAAAAACTATATTTCATTCCAGCTTTACGGCTGCAACTACTGTGTGCTTTGAAAACTTCATGGTGACATTTTATTTTATTTTATCGCGAGGTCTACAGCTCACGCAGCCACTAGTTTAGTAGAATTCAAAATTTAAAATAATTTATTCAGTCTAGGCTGTAGTGACAAGCACTTTGTGGCGGGAAGAACTGGCAAGAAACTCGTCAAGGGCTGCTTTTTTATCCCTGTATATTTCATATTAGCTTCTGCCCGCGACTTCGTCCGCGTGGATATTAGAGAAAATCCTCAGGGAACCTGAACCAACCAGGATCCGTCCAGCCATTTTTACGCGATTAGGCGGGTCCCCATCAAGCGTGCTGCGTCGCGAGGCAAGGCCTTTGCCGCGTGTGGCGGGCCTCGTATGAGGCTTCCCGTTCCGTTCCCTTTCCATTTTCGTGCCATTTCCATTCCGTTCCCGTCTAGTTCCCATCCCGCTCCCGTCTAGTTCCCGTCCCTTTCCCGTTCTGTTCTCGTCCCGTTCCAGTCTAGTTCCCGTCCCATTCCCGTTCCATTCCCGTTCCGTTCCCGTCCCCGTGCCCGTGCCCGTTTCCGTTTCCGTTGCAGTTGCCGTTGCCGTTGCCGTTGCCGTTGCCGTTGCCGTTGCCGTTGCCGTTGCCGTTGCCGTTGCCGTTGCCGTTGCCGTTGCCGTTGCCGTTGCCGTTGCCGTTGCCGTTGCCGTTGCCGTTGCCGTTGCCGTTGCCGTTGCCGTTGCCGTTGCCGTTGCCGTTGCCGTTGCCGTTGCCGTTGCCGTTGCCGTTGCCGTTGCCGTTGCCGTTGCCGTTGCCGTTGCCGTTGCCGTTGCCGTTGCCGTTGCCGTTGCCGTTGCCGTTGCCGTTGCCGTTGCCGTTGCCGTTGCCGTTGCCGTTGCCGTTGCCGTTGCCGTTGCCGTTGCCGTTGCCGTTGCCGTTGCCGTTGCCTTTGCCGTTGCCGTTGCCGTTGCCGTTGCCGTTGCCGTTGCCGTTGCCGTTGCCGTTGCCGTTGCCGTTGCCGTTGCCGTTGCCGTTGCCGTTGCCGTTGCCGTTGCCGTTGCCGTTGCCGTTGCCGTTGCCGTTGCCGTTGCCGTTGCCGTTGCCGTTGCCGTTGCCGTTGCCGTTGCCGTTGCCGTTGCCGTTGCCGTTGCCGTTGCCGTTGCCGTTGCCGTTGCCGTTGCCGTTGCCGTTGCCGTTGCCGTTGCCGTTGCCGTTGCCGTTGCCGTTGCCGTTGCCGTTGCCGTTGCCGTTGCCGTTGCCGTTGCCGTTGCCGTTGCCGTTGCCGTTGCCGTTGCCGTTGCCGTTGCCGTTCCCGTTGCCGTTGCCGTTGCCGTTGCCGTTGCCGTTGCCGTTGCCGTTGCCGTTGCCGTTCCCGTTCCCGTTCCCGTTGCCGTTGCCGTTGCCGTTCCCGTTCCCGTTCCCGTTCCCGTTCCCGTTCCCGTTCCCGTTCCCGTTCCCGTTCCCGTTCCCGTTCCCGTTCCCGTTCCCGTTCCCGTTCCCGTTCCCGTTCCCGTTCCCGTTCCCGTTCCCGTTCCCGTTCCCGTTCCCGTTCCCGTTCCCGTTCCCGTTCCCGTTCCCGTTCCCGTTCCCGTTCCCGTTCCCGTTCCCGTTCCCGTTCCCGTTCCCGTTCCCGTTCCCGTTCCCGTTCCCGTTCCCGTTCCCGTTCCCGTTCCCGTTCCCGTTCCCGTTCCCGTTCCCGTTCCCGTTCCCGTTCCCGTTCCCGTTCCCGTTCCCGTTCCCGTTCCCGTTCCCGTTCCCGTTCCCGTTCCCGTTCCCGTTCCCGTTCCCGTTCCCGTTCCCGTTCCCGTTCCCGTCCCCGTCCTTGTTCCCGTTCCCGTCCCCTGGATGTGCATGTCCAGGTCCAGGTTCATGATGTTTCATGTCCACCGCGTTGGACTTCAAAATAAATCTAATTTTCGCAATCACCATCCCATAAAACCTCAAGAACGACATCCATATCGATTTTTATGTTTACTCACCCCATTTACCCTCTAAGGGGTTGATTTTCAAAATCACAAAATATATATTTGCCTATTTATTTTTAGACGTGCTCCCATGAAGTTTAAAGTTGTACCTAATGTCTATTTTATATTATTTTTCCTTACAAAATTTGAACCCCATTTTCACCCTTTTAGGGGTTAAATCATGTCCACCGTGTTGGACTTAAAAATAAATGTATTTTTCGCAATCACTATCCCATAAAACCTCAAGAATGATATCCATATCGATTTATGTTTACTTACCCCATTTACGCCCTAAGGAATTGATTTTCAAAATAACAAAAAATATGTTTGCCTATTTATTTTTAGACGTGCCTCTACAAAGTTTGAAGTTGGCATGTCAATTTTATATTATTTTTCCATACAAAATTTTAACCCATTTTCACCCCTTTAAGGGTTAAATCATGTTCACCATGTTGGACTTCAAAATAAATGTCATTTTTGCAATCTTCATCCCACAAAACCTCGATAACGACTTCCATATCTATTTTTAGGTTTTTTACCCCTTTTCACCCCCATTTCATCCCCATAGGGGTTAAAATACTAACAAAAACAATATACGTTGCGTTAGATTTCCATCCATAATCCTAAATTATAAATTTAGCGAAATTTACTTCGAAAATGAAGAATTTTCTTCTATACACAACTTCATCCTCCTTTTCACCCCTTCGGGGGTAGAATTTTGAACACCGCTGAGACCCGTATTTATCAATTTTCAATAGTCAGCCTAAATACAAAATTTTGAGATCCTAGCTTCAAAACTGAGGGACCTTCATACAAACTTTCATCCCTTTTTTCATCCCCTAGGGATGGAATTTTCAAAAATCCTTAATTAGTGGATACCTACACTGTATAAGTATCTGTGTGCAAAATTTCAAGTCTCTAGGTCCAGTGGTTTGGGCTGTGCGTTGATTTGTCAGTAATTTTGGGCTTTTTTTGCCCCATTTACTACCTAAAGGGTTGATTTTCGGAAAACTACGAAACACGTGTTTACTTATTTGTTTTTAGAAGTACTCCTACGAAGTTTCAAGTCGAAATGTCTATTTAATATTTTTTTCCATACAAACTTTGAACCCCCATTTCACCCCTTTAAGGGTGGAATTTCCAAAAATCCTTTCTTAGTGGATGCCTACACTGTATAAAGTATCTTTGTACAAAATTTCAAGTCACTAGACCCAGCGGTTTGGGCTGTGCGTTGATATGTCAGGCACTCCTTTACTATATAAGAGAAGATAGAGTCCTCTACATTGAAAAATGACCTCCACATTTAAAGTGTGGTCATTTTCCATAGCAGGGCATAAAGATGGTCTCAAGGTCAACATGTATAGTCTGAGATACCGTCGTGTGTACCTATCTAAAACTAGTAGTATCAATATTTGGAACTATTAGGGCCACGTCGATATAAATCGAAAGAATTTAAAAGTAAGCTCAAAATTCAGACACGAAAAATAAACTTAAAATTAATTAAGTAACAAAAAAAGGTTTATCCATTAATTTTATTTATTTATCTTCAGTATGCAGCCCTTGAAACCCGCGGGTTGAGCGGCCCTGGCTTAAATTGTAATTAAAAACCTATTACGGGGTTAAAAACAGTTTCGTTGAGCAAATTATACTCTTGTTTCCTGAAAATTGATTGCAGCGAACAAAAGCTTTTCAATGGTAATTTTGCAGCGAAAATGTAAGAGTATCTAAAAAAATTCACAGATTTTACAGTCCCCGTAAGAATCGGAGCATTGAAAATGAACACAAAAATTTACGAAAAACCAAAATCAAATCAAATGCAAAGTCCTATTATATTTTTAAAGTTACCTAGCTATTTATCTTTACGATTGTGACACTCGGCTCCGCCTCGTGCCACAAAAGCGCCCGCTGACTGCCTCGACGCAGCCGAAATATTATTAAGCGATTTCCAAAATTCCAACGAATTCACTTCTCGTCTGCTTCTGCATCTTTTAACACTATTACCATGACGATCGCTCAATAATCATAGAAGCTACATCACTTTTTATGTACGGAAACAGTCGTTTTTCTACAAATCCAAATCTAAAGGGACCACCTACAGGTCACAATTATTAACCGATTTTCAAAATTATTTTTCCATTTGGTTGCTAAACTAATACCCTAGGACCCTTTTTTTAATTTTTTCTTAAGTCGGTTTTTTTTCCGAAATATTTACAATTTAGTAAATAAACACCCCCCAAAAAACCCGGAATTTTCGGAATTTTACAAAATTCCAAAAAAAGTTACCAGTAGATTTTCAAAATTCAAACGTTCACATATGTCTTGATAAATTTCTCAACTTTTGGTACTATTTTTATCTCGATCCTCTCAAAATCCTCGGAGATATGCCCAAAAATACGTCTCAGGCGATTTGCATTTGATAACCATTTTCAATGGTAAAAAGGTAGGTAGCATTTTGTTCTTATGCGGGTAATGTAGTTTGTTGTTAGGCCGTACAGTACCTAGAGCATAGATATTATGCAACCAAGTAAAACGAACGTTCACGAATGTTCGCAACCGGCCGCACTGCGCGCTAGGTGCCTCGACTCGATACATCTAGGTGACTCATCATCATCATCATCATATCAGCCGCACGACACCCACTGCTGGGTATAGGCCTTCCCTAAGGATCTCCACGACAATTGGTCCTGCGCTGCCTGCATCCACTGGCTTCCCGCGACCTTCACCCTCACGTTGGTCCACCTTGTTGGGGGCCTACCCACGGAGCGTCGTCCGGTGCGCGGTCGCCAATCCAGAACCTTTCCGCCCCAACGACCATCGGTTCTTCTCGCTATGTGTCCCGCCCATTGCCACTTCAGCTGAGCAGCAGATCTTGTAGGTGACTACCTAGAATGTATCGTAGGCTCGAGGCTTACAACTAAAGACTATGAGATCAAGACGACTATCCTAGCGACTCACCTACCAGTGCGGTCACCAAACAACCTGGATATATCTAGCACCTGTCGGTGCGTTTGCAGCCCTAGTGCTATGAGCTTATATTTTTTTCTAAGTGGATGTTAATATTCTAATTTGTTATATCCGTTATTTCATTGTCAGAGTCCAAGTTCTGTTTCCAAGAAATCTATCTAAAATTATTTATTCCTACAATCGTGTATACATGGAATATGGCTCGCGTATAGGGTTACCATATCTCAGGATTTGTCCTGAGATCTCAGGATTTTTGGACTTTTCTCAGGATTGCGGCCGGATTTTGAAAATCTCAGGAAATCTCAGGATTTTTGGAATTTTCAAGAAAATACAGTAAAAAAACCTGTGAAGTGAATCTACGGTATAGACTAAGCTCCCATTGCATGAAACCTTACCTCACAAGGTGGAAGAGCAGAAATGTGTTGCAGTAATAGATATTACTTAGGAACACTGGATTTTAGTGGGTTGCCATCGCATATCCTGGAAGAACATATATTTTTTTAGTTTTCGTACCGCAATTTTGACCGAAAATTACATCATGAGGTGGAAGATCGAAATGTTAACCCATCGAAAGAGAAACATTCGGAGGTCAAAACCCGCATGGGTTGCCAGCCCCTACCCTGGCAGGTTTCAAGGTCAGCCAAGTTTTATGAGGCCCAAAAATGGGGTCACTTACCTCATCAGGTGGAGAGATAAAATTGATGCAGGTCGATAGCCCTAGTCGTGCCGTTCATGAATATATAGGGTTGCCTGCCTTCAGCCTGGCAGTTTTCCTGGTCAGCCACCTCAAACAATCTATATCAATATCTCGGAAAAACGAAAAATTCTTGTAAAGACGCTTTGATTCGGAGTAAATTGTATACAAACCGTGGTATTCAATTAAAATCTACGCTCTGGCAGTCTTGCGCCTATTACAGTGTTGAAATAATAAGGTAAATGCACCAGTTATGGTCATTTTTCATTGGTATCTTCAAAATATTGAAAAAAGTAATGTAGTTGTTTAACCTCATCAAGTGGCTCGATGAAACTGATGCAGATCGATAGCTCCAGACGTGCCGTTCATGAATATATAGGGTTGCCTGCCTTCAGCTTGGCAGTTTTTCTGGTCAGCTACCTCAAACAATCTATATCAATATCTTAAAAAAACGAAAAATTCTTGTAGAGACGCTTTGATTCGGGGTATATTTGATACAAACCGTGGTATTCAATTAAAATCTACGCACTGGTAGTCTTGCGCCTATACGGTGTTGAAATAATAGGGTAAAGGTACTAGTAAGTGGTCATTGTTATCTTCCAATACGGAAAAATGTATCTGTTTTAGCGTTTTCATACCAGAGTGATAATCTTATACTACGTATAACTTATTTTGATATTACAATTGTAAAAAATTTACATAAAAAGGAAATACAAAATCACGTACATACTTTTTTTTATTCAAAACCAGGGAGTTCACAAAATCTTCTCTTTCTTACAACTGGTTGATTATTGCATAGCTTTTAATTGACACTTCGCTAGAAAAATGTAAAAATTTTAATATATTAAATTTTGGAATATTAATGTCGTAAAAAAATACTAAATTTGACGATTTGAAGTAAATACTTTTATTTGGTGATATTTAGGATTATTTAACAGAGTTAGTAAGTCATTTTTATTACACAACTATCCAAAAAAGTGTATTGTGTTCGGGTTTGATGTATTATGTATGTGAGTTTCTTATTTCACTATAACATCAAAACACCTGAACAAATTTGGCTGTGAGAGGTATCGTTAAATTAGAATCCTTACATCACCCCAAACGACACTAACAATAGATTTTTGAAAAATGACAATAATATATGTCAGCTGCTTGACACCATTTATTTATTTTTTGCAATGATTACAAAATTAAAGGCCTTGATGAACACATTCCAAAACTAATAATTTGTAACTAAAATGTATGAAATAAAAAAAAACATCACTGCCCTGCCAAAAATTAACCAGTTAAATAAAAAGTATTATTGCATACTTGGTTTCTCAGGATTTTAACTTTTAAACAATCAAAACACGATAAAAAGTATCCTATATTTTAATTCAACAATCTGTGTCCCTATCTAAATCCGTTGAGCCGTTTTTGCCACAGAAAAAGCAATAATTAGAGTTTTTGCGTGATTGAGTAACGAACATCGAAACTTTCATAATTTTATAATAATACTAGCTTCCGCCCGCGACTTCGTCCGCGTGCATATTAGAGAAAATCCTTAGGGAACCTACAACCAGGATCCGACCAGCCGTTTTTACGTCATTTGACGGGTCCCCACCAAGCTCGCGAGGCACAACGTTTTGTAAATATTTACTAATTCGAAAAATAAAATAAATATGCATGTTCATACAACAAAGCTGTACCTAGTTAGCATGTAGGTAGTATAGAAGTAGTATTGGAACGTCTTTATTTTCATTTAACAATTACTTACTATAACAAGTTTTGAAAAATATTATAATATTAATATTCCTCCCTATAAGTTCGTTTTATTATTTATTGCTGAAGATCATTTCCAATGCCATTTGAAAGTCATGTGGTGCATGAGATCTGTGAATTTTTTCCTGAACGATGGGTACTCTATTTAATTTTCTGTACCCCTGACATGCCATGATGATTGGTTGATTATAGTTAAGACGTGAAAGCGTAACAAATAAACAGATAAACTTACTTTCGCATTCGGTAATATTAGTAAGGATAGTAGGATTCAGCTCAAATATGTCCCCCTCCTGTAATATTAGTAAGAGTTCCAAATTATATCCCCATCGAGGAGCATAGCCTACCTTACACGTCAACGATATTATTAATGTGGATGAAAATATTGAAAACTAGCGGACACCCGCGGTTTCACCCGTGTGGTTCCCGTTCCCGTGGGAATATCGGGATAAAAAGTATTCTATGTTTTAATCCAGGCTATCTACGATCTGTGTGCCAAATTTCAACCAAATCCGTTCAGTAGTTTTTGCGTGATTGAGGAACAAACATCCAAACATCTAAACATCCAAACATCCAAACCCACAAACTTTCACATTTATAATATTAGAAGGATAATTCCGATATTGGTTGTGATACTTCTTATGATAAAAAAACAACTGTGTGAAAATTTGTTTTTGATGATAACTTGTCGGAATAATATCGGGCACCATTCGCCTCTGCACACAGGCACGCACACGGCACTACACTCTGTATATTTTTTACAATTGTAATATCAAAATAAGTAATACTTAGTATAAGATTATCACTCTGGTATGAGAACGCTAAAACAGATACATTTTTCCGTATTTGAAGATAACAATGACCACTTACTGGTCCCTTTACTCTATTATTTCAACACCGTATAGGCGCAATACTACCAGCGCGTAGATTTTAATTGAATATCACGGTTTGTACTAAATATACCCCGAATCAAAGCGTATTTACAAGAATTATTCGTTTTTCCAAGAAATTGATATAGATTGTTTGAGGTGGCTGACCAGAAAAACTGCCAAGCGGAAGGCAGGCAACCCTATACATTCATGAACGGCACGTCTACGGCTATCGATCTGCATCAGTTTCATCGAGCCACCTGATGACGTTAAACAGCTACATTACTTTTTTCAATATTTGAAGATACCAATGAAAAATGTCCGTAACTGGTGCACTTACCCTATTATTTCAACTCCATAATAGGCGCAAGGCTGCCAGTGCGTAGACTTTAATTTAATATCAGGGTTTGCCCTTGATCATAGCATCTTTACATGACTTTTCGTTTTTCCAAGATATTGATCTAGATTGTTTGAGGTGGCTGACCAGAAAAACTGCCAGGCTGAAGGCAGGCAACCCTATATATTCATGAATGGCACGTCGAGGGCTATCGATCTGCATCAATTTTATCTTTCCACCTGATGAGGTAAGTGACCCCATTTTTGGGCCTCATAAAACTTGGCTGACCTTGAAACCTGCCAGGGTAGGGGCTGGCAACCCATGCGGGTTTTGACCTCCAAATGTTTCTCTTTCGATGGGTAAACATTTCGATCTTCCACCTCATGATGTAATTTTCGATCAAAATAGCGGTACGAAAACGAAAAAAAATATATGTTCTTCCAGGATATGCGATGGCAACCCACTAAAATCCAGTGTTTCTAAGTAATATCTATTACTGCAACACATTTCTGCTCTTCCACCTTGTGAGGTAAGGTTTCATATAGCTGCCGGCATATAAATTGGCAAGAGAAAGTTGAGACAAAAGCTCAGGATTTTTCAATGGAAATCGGGGCTTTTCTCCGGACTTTTGATTTTTTCATCTGGTAACCCTACTCGCGTAACAATGTATTTCAATGGTCCTATATTTTATTTCTTTCCATTGCCCGTTACATTGTGTTGGCCGGTCTTAACTCCAGAGCTTTACAGCGCATGCAATGAAATTTTACAAGAAAATGCTTTTAGGACACAGCACACCACTATTATTTGTGTAGATAGGATACTATGGAACAGATTCGTAAAATTTTAGTGAGGTATTTGATGGTGAAATTCTTATGTATGCAAGGGAAAAATGAAAAATATACGACAAAAATCACGTTTTATATTTTAATTAAGTTTGTAGGTGCAGTCAAACGGGAAAATTAAACTTGATTTAAACTTAGGACTAATTTAATGTAGATTCTTAAACTCGTATTGGCAACACCGGCATAGTTATCAAATGTTGTTGCTACTGCGTAATTTTATAAAATTACCTACATAATGTAAACATTAAAAAATTTGACCTTAAATGAAATTCATACAAAATAAGCTGCATCGATAAAAGTGATTTATTTCACATTAATAGTTTTTTTTGTAGGTATCGAACCAAAATCCAATTCAATCATGATAATAACATGTCATTATTATTATGGATCCTTTTATCACTAGCTGTATCAATCTTTGTGTTCTAGGGAAATGTTTTTATCTACTCCGTGGTTACCTTCATTAAGATAGAAATGCGGTAATTTTTCGGGATTTCTGCCGCTCGGAGACACAGCTTAGTGATAATGAAGCAAAACTGAGAATTATCTCTCGGCTGGTCGTGACTAGGGTGCCTAAGTTTGTCGAGGATCAAGGTTGGAGATCTTTCATCAATGTACCTACATAAAATATGTAACAAAAACCCTGTCGAATACTGAAACAGGTGTTAGTGTTGCTAAAACTGAACATCATTCTTCAAGGAACATAGGTCGAAAGTCGAAACTAATTTTAAACTTTTAGATTTTATGTATTCACAATGCTATTTTTATATTAAGATTATTAAGGGTGCGGGTTCGAGTCCCGTCTGAGCTGCTACGGGTGAGTCGATTTTTCTAATATTTTTCAATTATATTAATAATCTTAATATAAAAATAGCATTGTGAATGCATAAAATCTAAAAGTTTATATTATATGGCTATTTCATCTTAATCGATTTGTCTAGCATCTGTAAAGGTGTTGCTTTCGAATGTCGAAGTTAATTTTCTTCACATTGATGAGATGGCGCTGGCCTACCAGCGGAAACGTGAAAAGTATTAGAAAATTTCGCCAATCCCGCTAGCGACTCGGTAGCATAATTGGTTAGTGCATTGGGCCGGAATCCTAACGGTGTGGGTTTGAGTCCCGTCTGAGTTGCTACGGGTGAGTCGATTTTTTCTAATATTTTTCAATTATATTAATAATCTCGAAACTAATTACAAATTTTACTAACTAGCTAAAAAATTTTTTCGCCTTTTCATAGTAACCTGCTTTATCATCACATCATTTGGGACCATCTTATTAGTATAGTGACTATAGTGACTGTAACTAGGTATAGCATTTGCATTGGCCGAATACATTCCTAATAAAGAATCTAAAGAAAGTTTACATTATAACGTAAGACTAGATTACATTAGATATTGTAATAGATTGTCGAGAAGAGGCGCAAAGTTACTGGTTTGTTATATCCTACTAAACCAACTTACATTGGTCTCTCGCTAAAGTTTTTTCAATGAGTTTCCCCCTCGCGTTCTAGGCACAACATGCTCCATGTCTTGGTCAGAATAAGTTGTCTTGCCTTCGGGTATTCTGGAAGTCGCAAAGTTTGGAAGAAATCTGCGGAAAATTGGCCCGGCCGACGCTGAAGTTTCGTCACCCGCACCGCATACTGAGGATGATGATACACGGGCGGCTCTGCCGCGAAACCACTCCTCGAAAGAGTTGTTGCAGCTTGTCTATGCCAATTACAACCCACAGATCACATTTACTCATGCCACCCCCGTCGTCGTCGGCGCCGAACTATCAAATCTGTAATAATCTATAATAATGGCAGGATAATTTTGCTGATTCACAAATTGTCCACCAGTCCGCGAACTACCGCCAACTTGGCGCTAGTGTAGATGTAGACCTATAATTTTGTTGTTTGTATGTGTTTGCTATCAATTTATGGATGTTGGAGGCGAATTTTCGTAAATAAAAATTTTTCTTCCAACATATTTTGGGTTTTCCTCAATCTATAATTCTAAAGGTTGTCCATCAGCCATTTTTAATGTCCCCACTGCTGGGGCACAGGCCTTCCTTATGGGTGGATAAGGAGGACGGGACATAACCCACCACGCGGGCCCACTGCGGATTGGTGGGTGTTAACGACTGCAAATGCAGCCGGGACCAACGGCTTAACGTGCCTTCCGAAGCACGGAGGAGCTCAAGAAAATATTTTTTTGGTCACCCATCCCATGACCGACCCTTGCGAACGTTGCTTAACCTCCGCAATCGCTGGGCCAGGCGCTAAACCACTGCGCCACCGAGCTCCTTCTAAAGGTTGAATACAATATAATTGAATAGAACACAATCCGAACTGTTAGTAACTTTACATCACTTTCAGCAGTTTGATTTTCACCTGTAGTCACTGTGATCCGCTGCAGAAAATCGTGCCGTGTAGTGATACACCGCGCCGCTATCAGCATACAGCTTCAATATTGAACTGTGTCAGCAGTGGTTAAGGAATAGGGTATTTTCCAAATTTTTGAAAACTGCTTATATTTAAAGATTGGGACGAACAATTTAACAGAAAAATAAAAATAAATTTATTAATGCCTTTTTTCTTCATTTAACCAATTTTAAGTCAAACTTACTTTAATGGTTTTGAATTTACCGCCAAAACGCTCGGTTCGATGATGTCTACTGTGTGACGTCAACTTTGTGTAAACAATAGAGTAGATTGTACCACAGACTATACAGGTTAACACAAAGTTGACGTCACATAGTAGACATTATCGAACTGAGCGTTTTGGCGGTAAATTCAAAACCATTAAAAATAAAATTGACTTTAATTATTTTAATGGAGAAAAAAGACATTATTTAATTTATTTTCATTTTTCTGTTATACTGTTCGTCCGATTCTTTGAATATAAGCAGTTTTAAAAAAATTTGAAAATACCCTATTCAAGAGCGGTTTCCTGTGGCAGGTGAACCGCCCGTCTAGCATCAAACTTAGTACTGTAGCTAGTAGCGCTATGCTACCATGTTCGCCGTCAACTTTAGGTAATCATGTGCGATTCTTTAGTCCATTATGAGAACCTCATTTGTGACATTTTTACGCTTTTTCAAAGGACTCTGTTGGCATTTACTTCCTTTAAGTTTTTGTGTAAAAGTTTTAGATTTTTAGGGCTGGCCAAAGCCCATTTGTTGAACTTGAAAAAAGATTTGACTTACAATAACGAATCCTAAGTCCTCGATTTTCAATATAAATGTGAAATGGCTCATAAGCGGGAAAACAATAATAGTAGTTATTTATAACAGTAGTATTATTAACTTATGTTGAAAGTAAAAAAATAACATAAAAGCAGAAAATATAACAAAATAATACTTTGTGTGGGAGTCAAAATGTGAAAAACAATGTGAATCCTCTTTGTTATAATAAAAAGACCGCTTTATCAGTGATATAAATAAAATAAAAATGATTTTCTGTTGTGGTAATAGTGGGTAAAGATAGAAACAAAAAAAAAAACAGAGCGGTCATTAAATAATTTTGCTCTACTTTACCTATCAAGAAATAAATACCCGTATATAATTCAAAAACAATATTCAAACGACTCTTGCCTAGGCGAACGCACTGCGTTAAAATAGAGCTCTGTGATTGGTTCGTTGGTTTTACGTGTTACGTGTGATTGGTAGTTTGGGACTCTGTGTCCGCAGACTGTGAGACCTCATAGTAATGTTTGTGAAAACGCAAACTGCACTATCCGTGTTCAAAAACACTTCTTTTATTTGTTTTTTATTGTGTTAGTTTTAAATTGCTTGGGTACAAACAACTGCTTTATCTCACGAATGCGGTTTCGGCTATGAATGTTGTTAGGCGTGCACATGCACATTCTTCTAGTGTGCGTCTGCACACTCTCGTATTACGCACACTAAAACAATGTGCATGTCCACGCCTGACAACATTCATAGCCGAACCGCATTTCGTGAGATAAAACAACTGTGTACGTACTGACAGCTTGGTTTCATCTGATACCTATTACTTGTACATAATGTGAATGGGTGTGTGCATGGAAAATCGCGAGTTATTGCAAGCGGCTTATTTCTATATTTTGTGGCTTTTCTTTGAACTTCGAAGTAATAAGTTTAACGAACTCAAGGTCATTTACCGATTTTCACCTGAAAAAAGAATGAGTGAACGACCCGAAACAGGAAAAAACTTAAGGAAAATTGTTAATAGACGGATAAAAGAAAAAAAAATATTCATTCGACTTTCCTTTAACAGTTCAAAGAAAATGAATTAATTAAAAAGGAGATACAAAGAAACACAATCTCCTGTAATTAATCAAATGTAAGTAAACAAAATAATTTCTACGAATAGGTTTCAAAGAGGATCAGATAAAATATGTTGAGGTTAATTAGGTGTTTTATATCACTTCATTTTCATATTCTATTGTTCCTTTTCTCAGAACACAAAATATTAATGTTAATAACTGAAGAGGCATAACATTTCGTGGTAAAGAAATATTTTTTATTAAAATACCTACATAACTGTAGAAATTATGTTTAATAGTTACCATAGGGAACTTCACTACATAGTATATAAACAAAGTCGCTTTCTCTGTCCCTATATCCCTATGTATGCTTAAATATTTAAAACTACGCAACGGATTTTGATGCGGTTTTGTTTTAATTTATAGAGTGATTCAAGAGAAAGGTTTATATGTATAATACATGGTGTCAAATTCCACACTACACCGAAGCGAAGCGAGGGCAGGTCGCTAGTATTTCTATAAAAAAGTTTCAATTCAATGATTCAAAATTATAACGTAAGTATTATTTTTACACCATTATTATTGATGGTTTATACAGTCGTTATCGAGTCGAGGCTACACCTAGTTTTAGCTGGCTAAAACTAGGTGTAGCTACACTTCGGGCACCTATTAGCCGTAACATAAAAAAATGTTGAACAAATTACACCTCTACTACTAACATCCCATAAGATAATAAATCACATACTGGCTGATAAATGCAATCGTGTAACGCACGCGAAGGTCTAAAATTACAAGTTGGTGTAATTCACAAAAGGAAGCGAGTATCAAAAATTTATGCATTGGCTTCCCATCTATCCAATGACTTATGCAATGAATTAAAACACCTTGTACGTAAGTGAACTAACACTTTATATACTCATCAACTCAAAGTAACTAACTTAGAATGCTGATCAGACAAGTTGGGTTTATATAGCGTTCTGAATCTCCTCTATTCACTTCCTGGATAGCCATCATCAGATCACAGCTGTACCGTGCTGTCCCTGGCAGGAAACCAAGGCTTCAAAGTTATCTCGTTTGTATGAAGAAATACCTTGATCACTAGATAAAAATTGGTCTGTGTAGTATGATTCTGTGTATTGCCAAGTTTGTAATGAAATTATAGAGAGAAAATGAGTATGTATGTTGATTTTGGAATTGGCAAATCATTTCATTACTGTTCAATTTATTTATACTTACTTATGTAAGCTAACTCCTGTTATCTCAAATATGTAACTCAAATCAAACTATGATTGCTGAAATATTGTGATTTATTCATACTACAAATACTTATTTCATTTACATATAAAATTATTATCCATCACATCACATCGCGGGAGACAGTAACTGACATTAACGTCTGTCAATGTCAAGACCTATTTAAAAAGTTATAATAAGCAAAGAAGTCCTTATACATTCTGCATAGTGACATAAACGGATAACGTCTTGTAACCGTTGACCCAAATAAAGGCACGCTATCATAATGGTAGGCAAGCAGCGCTTACAACTCGGCCATCCTTTACAGAAGTGAGTCCCTCACTTAAGTTACCTAGTAGAAATTCACAAATTTCTTACAAGAGCTATAGAAAAAGAAAGTTCTTTTCGCTTATTGTTATGAAATCATTCTGAATGCGTCAATAATTTTAAACTTGAATTTATTACCTAACTACATCAGTAAAGTAAGCCGCTAGATAGACTTGCCTCCCAGACGGACTTCCCCCTATTGACCTTATGCCTTTAGTATTTCTCAAGTTACAATAAAATGTCAATAAATAACTTATTTTACTAGAATATCTATCTAATACCATAATTTCTGCAATGTGCTACTAAAAGTATTTTAAAGTTCTAAAACATGTTCTGTTCTACAAAACTCTGCTTTTATCTTACTACACAATACCATTAACCAATTAGGCTTACTTCTAAGTTACAGTTTTCAGTAGGCTAGGTACTATATTCATAATAGCATTGCATTAATTGCTGTTTTTCTGCACATTTTAATATTGGTGAAAGAACAATGACCACTTTTTGGACAAGCGCTGACCCGTCAAATAAACCATAAACTCTTATAAAAGTAAATGTATAATGATTATAATATTATATTTGATTAGTTGCTGCGACCGCAGAACACAATGTTCCAGTTGTAATCACTGCCCATCTCCATTATCAATCCCCTCCACTTCAACATAACCAACTTTTACATTAGTCATAAATAACAATAAAAGCGCAATTCTATGAGCTATATATCACTCTTCTATACACACACGATATTAACAAAATCAACATTTATCCGGTCAGAAATAGGACATGATCAACCTATTTATCCAAAGATCAAATTTAACTAAGCCTTTTCTTAATTATTGTATTAATGATTATTCCATTAAACACCATTTAACTCCATCCAACTGTTGTCGGTTCTATTCAGTTCTATTCATAATTAACCTACTCCCAACTTAATTCGGCTCGATTCAACACTATTCAGCTTAATTTTATTTCATTCATTTAACTAATTGAACCCAATTTATTTCTATCAAATTCCTTTCGAGTCTGTTCAATCCAAACAAATCTATACAATTTTAATAAACTCAATGTAATGCAACTTTGTTCTAATCTTTATAAGGTACCTATCTATCCAAATCTATTCAAATACATATCTTTATTTTTAATTCTATGCTATTTTATTATCTAGTTAATTCTATACAATTCAATTTAAATTAGCCCTATTAGGTACAATCCATTCCATTCATTTTTATTCCATGTCATTCAATTCTCAGTTTTCAGTGAAACGTTATGTAGATCGCGAATTGCATATTCGTTAAACCACTGCAATGATAAGGTACTCAAATTCTTGCCATTCAGATTTCAACCAGAGTTATATTATAACATTAAGTCGCCCTTTAAAAAATAATTGTGTACTCGGTGCACAATTATTTTTTCAATTGAAAGCTTAACTTTATATTAGTAGTATTAAAATATAATGAATGTCATACACCAAATAATTACACTAAATTAATCATCATCAAAAATTATCCTCATAATCATCATCATAATGATTATGTTATCACAACCATCAAAATCAACCTCTATTCAAATAGTATGATTATTCCTTTCAATCAATCAATCTATGTCTATCTTCTCTCAATCTTAGTACTTATCTATCATGTGCAGTCTGTTACAATCCAGTCATCTGTGCGTCATCAATAACTGATCGTTCCCATTATGCACTGACTGTACACATATCCTGCACATACTCATGTCACTGCTCTATGTGCATACCTCTGTAAAGAGACGCAGTTTATGCACCTCTTGCATTCAACTTTCGTTTCGACGCCAAACCAAAGACCGCATCTCCACGCCGCATCACGGCATATCAGCGCACTCGTTGTCTCGTCTCTCGTCATTGCTCTCAATCTGTCTCACCTCACTTGCTGTCACATTATCTTCAGTGTTTTCATTTTCAATTCAATAGGTAGGTACTGAAATTATATCTTTAGGTATACTTTTGAATGCACTTCTGTCTCAGAAAAAAAATCTAACCTACGAATAAAATACTCATCTGAATTTTTGGGTGTTCTTTATCCAACTTCTGAGATGTAAGCTAACTCCTGTTATCTCAAATATGTAACTCAAATCAAACTATGATTGCTGAAATATTGTGATTTATTCATACTACAAATACTTATTTCAATTACATATAAAATTATTATCCATCACATCACATCGCGGGAAACAGTAACTGACATTGACGTCTGTCAATGTCAAGACCTATTTAAAAAGTTATAATAAGCAAAGAAGTCCTTATAGATTCTGCATAGTGACATAAACGGATAACGTCTTGTAACCGTTGACCCAAATAAAGGCACGCTATCATAATGGTAGGCAAGCAGCGCTTACACTTACTATAATTTTTAAAGGTGTTATTTCAATAAGTTTATAACTTAAACCATGTCACCGCCTGGCACTGCCTAGCGTTGTGTTTTGTGTAATAGAGCTGTGCTAGTTGATTACCTACGGCATAGCCTGAAATATAATACTAATTTTCACCTGCCGTTATTTATGCTGGTATTCTGTAAATAGATTATAAAAAATAGCACTGGACTAGACTTTCATGAAAATACAGATTGATGAAATCTGTTTTGATACAGAGAACCATAAAATTAAGTTTTTTTAAAGGTTGTCGATTGAAATACTATTCTTTCTGCAGATTTGGCGATCCTATCCTAATTAGTGCTATCCTAATTAGTGCTCTAATTTTATCGGAAAGCTGAACTGACCAACTGTACTGTATTTCATCTTTCTACTATATCACACCCCGGGCCCTCCATACAAGCGTCGCGTTTCAACTCCTATTACACAGACGCTACACAGTGACGTTTTTGCACACGCGCAACTGTGTGCGTGCTATTGAATGAGCCGACAAACTGGCCTACGAACTCGCGCTGTGGGCGCCGGTGGGGTGAGGTAGTTGATTGTGGGGCGGGGCGAAAAGTTTCCTTTCTGTACGGTAGTACTTATATCTATTCTGTGCTAATATTATAAATGCGAAAGTCCGTTTGTTTGTTAGTTACTCTTTCACGTCTTAACTACTGAATCGCTCTTCATGAAATTTTGCATACACGTTCTCAGAGGTAAAGAGAAGGACATAGGGTTTTTCCTTACTTTTACCTTTCATCCAGAAAAAGTACTATAGGTACCCGAGGGATAGCAAAAAAACTTTCCACACAGACGAAGTCACGGGTGGTCGCTAGTAAAAACATAAATTCAAAAAATCTCAACTAAAACCTGCCATCACTAAACGTGTTTTAATTATTGAAAAAGGTCGCTGTTTTGTGTTCATTAATATGCATGAAATGATACAATCTCAAACAACATATTGACTTTGACGGTGCAAGGAAATGCTTGCGTCTTGTGAGTATAAATAAAATTACCTTTTATGTTTTTTTAAGAAAATAACGCTCTTAAAATTCTTGTTCTCTATTTCTTTAACTGTAGCTTTGCAGGGAGGTATTACCTATTCTCGTTCAACGGGACCGAGTTCAATAAAAATCGAATAAACAAGAATAAACGTCAAAACGGTTTTAAAGTCAAATTATTAATTTACTGGAGTAATCTGACTTTATTACGTTGAACGTTTGAGGCTTGTTTAAAGAATGACCCAGTTGTAACCGAACGCTACTGACTATGTGTGAGTGAACTGAATAACAATGAACGAAACGCAGCACTAGTACAATAAATAAGGCAACACTACTTTACAATGTGACATTAAAATCTGTCAGTTTACTCCAGTGAAAATAATTGAACTTTATTGAAATCGTTTTCAGGGTACCAATATAACAGATTTTTCACGTTTATTTAATGCAGGGGACCTATTTTTGAAATTCTTCGGCTGGCGCCGAGCGCTCTTCGACCGACGTAGCAAAATCCGTATTTTTGAATCGCTCATTGGCCAGTAGTTTTCTGTGTAGTATTACGATTCGATTGTTACAGTCACACGAAAACACAGAATAGACATAAGTACTACGTACAGAAAGGACACTCCCCGCCCCGCTCCATAATCAGTTACCTCGCCCCACCCCACGAGTTCATATGCGGAATCGTATGCTCGTGTTTGTCATTTGTCAACTTATTTTTGCCTAGTTCCAAATCACGCCAACAACAATGTTAGCGTATAATCCATTAAATGATCAGCGTGATTCGGAACGCAGCCTTTGATATACAAAGCAATGCGTCGTAACTTTTCAGTCGTGTTTGTCAACTGTCAACTTATTTTGATATTTATTAGCGTTTCTGGCACTATGCGTCTAAAGGAAAGCAGCGTAGTAACTATAATAGTATAATATTTTACATAAGGCATCAGCACGTATAGGTTTGATCAATCAAAATTTTCAGTTTAATGTATGTAATATGTAGTTCCACCCTTAATCTTTTATTTTTTATTTTTGTGTAAAAATTGTAAAGCACTTTACAGAAAATACTTCTACCTACCAACTTTCAAGTGTGTAATTCTAATAGTTTCGGAATAAAGTGGCTGTCAAAGAGAATGTAAAAATAAAATGCTGTCTTATTCAGAGTGCGTTCGTTAAACTAGGGCCAAAGTTAACATGGCGTTAGACTGCGGACTTACTCCATTTTAGCGCAAATCGTATTTAGAGTGACAGTTTAACGTTTAGTCCCACCGTTTAAGGATTAAAAGGTGCATTGTGATTGGTTTACAAGCATTAAACCAGGTTTTGTTAGAACAGTCTTGCATCCCAGTTTTGTGAAACATCTCTGAATAAGATAGTTGGTGGCTGTGACATACATGACCCATTTAAAAGGGGTCCGTTTTTTGCCATTAGGCTACGGAACCCTAAAAACGTGTTAAAAAATACATAATTTTGTACAGTAAGCTATCATATTTTAATTAGTAAAATTAGTAGTAAAATGATATCAAACACTTTTTAACGGATACTAGTGCAGTTATTGAAAGTACTTTGGTTATTCGTTGGTAATTTGGTTTGATTTTTTATTTTCCCGACGTTTCAGCATCTTTACAGCTGCCGTGGTCACGGGGGACTGAAACTACTCGTGAGAACGAACTATTACCTTTTAACTTTTTTTTCGAAGACTTTTGAGTCATGCATACTAGGCTCTACAACTTTTTAATATGTAACAATCTACTAAACCAAAATCAGATTTGATTTCAAATGAAAAAGTCTACTACTTCAGCCATATTTAAAGTTCTTAAGATGGTATGGGAAGCTATCAACAATAAAACAGCTTGTGTGGGCTTATATAATATGTCAAAAGCTTTCGACTGTGTGAAACATGACATACTACCTACTTTCTCAACTTGAAAACCTCGGTGTACGTGGTATCGCTTTAAAACTATTTGACAGCCACTTAAAAAACAGAAAACAATGTACTGCAATAGACACTTTTAATGATAAAAACAGAACCGTCGATGAAGTACTTTCTGAATTTGGTAAAGTTATTCTTGGAGTGCCTCAGGGAAGTGTTCTGGGTCCGCTTCTCTTTTTGGTTTATGTAAAAGAACTTTCGAATGTAATAAATCATTCGTGTGTTATGTTTGCAGTTGATACGACAATCTTTATTTTTTAAGAAAATAAAAGTCGACGTGACATTGAAAATGAAATAAATGAAGCATTGACAGATATATTTGATTGGCTTAAAACCCTTATAGTTAATCCCACAAAAAATGTACAATTTCGCGAAATTTGTACTATTTTGCAATTACAGGCCAGTCTCGTATAAATTAAAAAATGAATCTAACTCACAAATAAAAGAAGTTAACGAAAGCAATTTTCTTGGTAGTTTCAATAGATGCTAATTTGAATTGGAAATCACACACAGAAAACATAAATAGAAAGATTTCAAGTTGTTCTTATGCATAGTCTATACTGGCAGAAAGTTCCTCATCTGAAATAGCTAGAACTGCTTATTTTGGTTATGTATTTCGTCTTTTGACAATTTTGAAAAACAATAGTTCGGCTACACACTGCTTCGATAGGACATATTTGGACACCACACAACTTCGAATAACACCACTTCGACAGAACGCTTCTTCGAAATGCACTTGTTCGACGGATCTCTATTTCGACGGCACATACCTTCGACAAAATACTGCAGCTCTGAAATATGTGACAATTGAATTCCGCTTAAAATAAATAACAATCATATCTTCAGATAAGATCAGCGGCCCTATTTTTGAATCACTCGTCTCCAATCGAGCGCTCTTTTCTACTGATTTTCGTTCGACATTTGACTCAAATGTATGGAGATGTCGAACGAAAATCAGTAGAAACGAGCGCTCGACGCCAGCCGAGCGATTCAAAAATAGGGGCCCAGTTAGTTTAAGTTTGCGCATGTGCTCGTCGTGTGTGTTAGTCACATGAATCATTTCAAACGAACTATTTTCAAAAATATGGTCCCTGATCTGAAGTCTATCCCTTGAAGAGTGGGGGGTGCTGATTTTTATTAACTGTCGAAAGCTTCATTTATGCTTCTTACATTTCAGACACTACTATTTCAATTGACTTTATTTTTCAGTGGCAGCCATTTTGTTGTTATCCCTAGTTGTTGGGGAGCGACTAGTAGTGGATAATCTTCCATTCATCGAAGACGAAAACATTGAATGCGGGAAATGCCCAAGGGTATACGTACCGGTTTGCGGTTCGGACAACCGTACATACACTAACAAGTGCAAGCTGAACTGCAACATAAAAAGATTAAATTCGACTAAACTGAAGATGATAGAGTAAGTTGGATGGCAATGAGGGCTACCGTTTTTTAGCTCACCAGGGGCCCAATTTTTGAATCGCTCGTATGACATCGTGTTGTCGCATGCGACTTACACTTACAGTGTGACTTACACTCGTCTTCCAAGTCCCATGACGTCGATTTTCCGTATTTTTGAATCGTTCGTTTCCGTGCTGCCAACATAATACGAAATGTTGGGTTTTATCCGTTCCATACAGAATTTAGAGAAAACTGGTAACTACCACAACGAAAACGGAACGTAATATCCATGTTTCTATTGGCTGTTAAACAAAAATCTTTGCTTTTAAGTAGAAAAAAATATCGCTCGCCGTGCCGTATCGCTCGACTGTAAACGAGAGGGTAGGGGCACTCGATACGGTCGACTGATTCAAAAATATGGAAAGTCAAATGTCGAACGAAAATCAGTAGAAACGAGCACTCGACGCCACGTCGAGCGATTCAAAAATAGGGCCCCAGTTGGCGCCACAGTCACTAGACGTCCTGTAAGTCTTTACTACGGCCCCTACGGCCCTACGGGTGTAAAATCTTAGATAATACCAATTTATTAAAAATATCCAGCATACCACAATAATGTGCAGTTCCGTTTTGTTCTGAAAAACCTCTTTTTCTTAGCTACGCTCATTGACCCGTAATTCATATTTGCCTTTTTGAATCTCGTATTGCAAAATAATCACAACATTTTATTTATTTTAGAAATAAAGGCACGTAGCTCACACACAAAGTATGACATTTGACGTTTCGAAGACCTCACGCAACACCAGCGCCTCTAGCGGCGAATTCATACGCGTTAGCCCTCATTGCAGTGCGAAACGAGGTTTACCCTTTATGAGTTAGAGGCGATTTCACCACCATGGTTTTTATTTTTCTATAAGGTGCACGTCCACTGCATTGGAATCGGAGCGGACGGAGCGAAGTGTTGCTTTGTTTGGATTTGTATGGCACTGCGTGCACTGCGTTGGCATTTCCGCGCCATAGAAATCTATACAAAGTGACAAATGCCGACGCTCAGCCCGCGCCGTACGCTCCGATTTTGAATCCAATGCAGTGGACGCGCAACCGGCGCAACTATAATCGGACTCTAAAGGACATCATTCACGTTACATATATTTTTAGTCCAAATATGAAAGTGCCGGCCAAAAGACAAAAGTGCTTTATTCTGATAGATTTAGTCCATCTAAGCATTTTTTATTATGGCACCGAAGCTGTAGCACCGCTTCAAATTTGTGTCAAAATGTATGAAAAGACAGACATTATTATTTATCGTGGGCGATTAGTCGCCGAGCTATGTGTGAGCTACTTTTTGTAGCTCGTGGGCGTTTACGTATTGAACTCCATATGTTCTATTCTGGGCTACAAAAAATCGCTCAGCGATTAATCGGTCGTCAGCGGTGACGCTATAGCACTTTTGCTTTTTGGCCGGCACTTTCACATTTGGACCAAAATGGATGATATACTTACCGATCTTTTTTTCATCCTGGCAACTTCTATGATTGTCTACTAGCATTTTGAAATTAAAAGTTTGACATACAAAATTGATTTTTTTATGGCGGTCTGTAGAACTTTGAAAAGTGCTTATAATTTGTTCATCGAATTTCAAGCAGGGTTGCTTGAAATTCGATGAACAAATTATAAGCACTTTTCAAAGTTCTACAGACCTAGTAGATTAGGAGGTCATTACAAATTTGGTAATGATCGCGTAAGTGGTTGACAGTCCTTACACAGATCACGTGAGTACAACTAGTACTTACTTGCTGTACAAGTAAAAGAAAAAAAAATGTTATCGTAAACAGATTATTAGGTTATAAAACTGGTGTAACAAGACCCTCAACGAACCCGAAGTCTACGCGTTCCGCCCATCATCAGAATCATTTTTGTCTTTAAGACTATACCTGGGAAACCAATAGCTACGAAGTTATTGAAGGTCAAAGTTAAAAATTGTTTTAAAAGATTTTTATGAATTCTTATTTTATTTCGTTATTTTCTAATTTTTGTCTACAGAAAGATTATCAAAATTTTATGTTTTTCGAAACAAATAATGGCTTCAAAACGTTATTACTCAAGTATCTCATGAGCACGCACATAAACTTTTCCTTTCAAAGTCAGCCTTTATTTCACAGACCGTGTCCGTATAATGTTAACTTCTCTTTTCCACGCTTTGTTGGTCTTCTTGAGGGCAGCGAAATTTTTTTTATGTCTATGGTTGCGCCTGTTTTACGGTAACCGCTCAGTAAAAGTTGTCTACTAAACATATTATGCCAACTATATAGACGCTATGGAGTAAAGTTAGCGTAAACTCATTAGGCCTGGAAACTTTCAGAATGTGTTAAGTCCACGAATAATATTATATTGTTTTTTACAGGTATGGTCCTTGTGTCAAGTATGGCGATTCTCTGGATTCATTTTCTAATTTATTTGCTAGTAATAAAATAAGAATTCAATATATGATGCCAGAAAAATAATGAAAATATTTCAGCTTTGTTTTACTGAATATACTATTTACTATATGCATATACGTACTGTACGTTACTGTTGACTATAGCTCAAACCATATTCACGGTAAATACCGTGTGGCAAGCAGTTTTTAAAACCAAAATGAAGTCTTTCAGTAAAATTTCATACCTTCAATTTTTTATGTACTTTCCTTCTGTGTCAAAGTTTTGAGACACCCGGTATGGCTTACCACATCGTTTTTACCCTTTAGTTATTTCCCTTCCATAATAATAAGCGACCTCTTTACTAAATCAAATATTAGTTCAAGGAAGTAATAAAAAAAATCTGGTGAGATAATTATGAATTATTTCTTTTTTAATTCACAGTTTTCAGCCACTTTTTATGTCAAAAAATTCACAGATTTTACAGTCCCCGCAAGAATCGGAGCATTGAAAATGAACACCAAAATTTACGAAAATCCAAAATCAAATCAAATGCAAAGTCTTATTATATGTTTACTCGGTTTATTTATACTCGGCTCCGCCTCGTGTCACAAAAGCGCCCGCTGACTGCCTCGACGCAGCCGAAATATTATTAACCTATTTTCAAAATTCCAACGAATGCACTTCTCGTCTGCTTCTGCATCTTTTAACACTATTACCATGACGATCGGCCAATAATCATAAAAGCTACATCACTTTTTATGTACGGAAACACCCGTTTTTCAACAATTCCAAATCGATCTATGCCCCATTCATCCGCAAAATTCATCCGAATTATTTTCATTCCCCATTCATCCGAGTTACTATGTCCCACTCATCCGAAAACTCAATATAAATAAATTGTTACCCATTCATCCGAAAAAAGATTCCCCATTCATCCGGCAAGTTAATTGCCTATGGAACAATAGAAAGATACAGACTGCAGAAAAATTGTTCTGTATCTTTTTTGTCAATTTACATCTGTATATATAAAAATGAATCCCTATTTCCCTTGGTCATGCCATCACGTGTGAACGGCTGGACCGATTTCGAAAATTCCGAAATTCTTTTTTTGTTGTGTTTGTTATTATCAAGAGAAGGTTCTTATGAAATAAAAAATGAAGAAAATTGCGCGGAAAATTAGAAAATTTAAGAATACTTAACCACCGTATAAAATTATTTTGGACAATATAAACTTTATTATGTAACCTTATGACGTTTGACATAGAATTGACAGAATGCGTGCTGCAAATGTCGTCAAAGAGGATGTAAAAAAAACTGAGTGTCGTCTAAAACAGATGCTTCGGTTGGCCAATTCGAATTCAATAATATTCATAACTAAGATAGGACAATGCCTGTCGGGTCAGCTAGTTTAATATAATATAGACAAATCTTAAAAAAAAACAATTTGTACGTAATTTGAACTCCAGCATGTTCTCCACTTTTCATAAATAGTAGTAATATCTTTCGGGATCATAAAAACTATAATCACATTTTATTTTCAACACACACAACAATAAAAGACTAATGGCCGAATACTCAAACGCTAATTAACTTTGAGGGGCTCTCAAACATCGTCCTGTCACATTAAATGTCAAAGATATGACAAAGACAGCATGCTGTTTGAGAGCCGCTCAAAGTTAAGTTGCGTTTGAGTATTAGGCCATAAATTACATAGGTGTTTCGTAGTATGTGTAGATCTTTTGTTTGTCAGAATGACAAAGCAGCGCATTTATCTGGGTCAATCAAACTTTAATCTCATTTTATTTTCAACAGAATAATAAAAATACTAAGTAATAGGTACAATTATTAAAATTATTTGGAGAAAGTTGTTCAGTTTCATTGACTGAACACATCCTAAAAATTTGGAGTATGAGCAAAAAAACACCCCGTATATAGAGTAGACTAGACCAGAATTTGAAAATGTGAAGTTCTAAAAACAAATCCATTACTTTTTGGTAACCGATGTTTTCTTATTAATTCGACCACGTTGAATTCAAAAATGCCAGTGGATGCCAACCCCTTCCTCCTTTTCCCCTTCAAAGTGTCCCTCGCTGTAGTTTTTTAGAGAAAAACTATTACAGATAGGAGAAAATTATTAAAGATGAAGCCAATCGATATTCAATTTTCTAAACAAATCAATGCTTAATTAATATCGGTAAAATAAGTAGATTTTATAATAAATATAGCCTTCGACATTGTAGTACCACGTAGTACAATCCCATGATTTATGCCGTGAACTAGTAAAGATGGCGGCCGGTTCATTTTATTTGTCCGGTGTTCAATGAAAAGAAATGTAAGACACATTATTTGATATCATGTAAAGCTAATATCAAATGAAATAATAAAAAAACATTTTGAAAAAAATAATAATTAAAATATCTCTGTTGGTAATATTATGTAAGTAGGTATGTGTTTCTTTTATTGAAAATTTTATATTTCACTTTTTCGTGCTACTACATTTTAATTTGAACCAACACCTAATAAAAAATAAATTTAACTTTTATTTGCCGACCCTATTTATTTTTCAGTATATTACGTTTCCAAAATAATCGGATGAGTAGGGCAGACCTTCGGGTCTTCGGATGAAAAGGGAAATTGCTGTAGGTATTTCAATATTTATTAAAATTCATCCGGATGAGTGGGGAATAGATCTCCAAATCTAAAGGGACCACCTACAGGTCATAATTATTAACCGATTTTCAAAATTTTCTAAACTAATACCCTAGGACCTTTTTTTTCATTTTTTCTTAAGTCGGATTTTGTTTCGAAATATTTACAATTTAGTAAACAAACACCCCCCTAAAAACCCGGAATTTTTAGAATTTTGCAAAATTCCAAAAAAAGTTACCAGTAGATTTTCAAAATTCAAACGTTCACACGTGTCTCGATAAATTTCTCAACTTTTAGTACTATTTTCATCTCGATCCTCCCAAAATCTTCGGAAATATGGCCAAAAATACGTCTCAGGCGATTTGCATCTGATAACCATTTTCAATGGTAAAAATTTAGGCGCACACGCTCACCCTCGCGCAAGTGACGCGAGCGGGGGAAGGTGGGTGGCGGGAGGGGGGCTCGCGCGGGTCGGGTCGGGTAGGGAAAAGTTTGGGACAAAAATGTGAAATGTTTTTTTTACTTCACGAATCGATTGTACTGCTGTGATAGTATGACCTGACAAAATTTGAAAAGGGGTCCAAAAATTACCCTGTTGAAGGAACTGTTATCCTAACTGCATAAAAAATTATAATAAGCTACCAAAGTCCGTGAAGTAGTTTACCTATATTAAAGAAAAAAATTACAAACATGGTTAAAAAAATAGATGTTTCTACTCAATTGAAGAATTTCTTAATTCCAAAATTGTCATAAAATGAATTGTTCATAATCAGATGTTATTTTAATTTAATTATTTATCTGTTATCAATTTACTACTTAGGTATTCTAAACTGACCTTTCACATGCCCGTTGTATAGCAAGGCAGAGAACCGGAATTCCAATCAATAACAACTTTATGCACTCCGTTTTGTGTGAATAAATTGATTTGATTTGATTTTGATTGATCGAACCACAAATAATTTATAATCCGCGTGGTTCGATCAATCGGACAACGTGATCGAACCTCGCGGCCGGAAGGCTCAGTTTTATCACCCTGTATTCTTGAAACAGCCGTGATTGTGAACCATGGGTTACAAGGTCGGGCCATAAGAATATTCTTATGGTCGGGCGTTGAGTCACAATTATTAAGTTCTGCTATTATCTTCGAAGAAAATAATAAAATATTCCTGAATTTCTCTGAATTGTTTTTAACAGTTTTTTTAAATAACTAATGCATCCTGTAAACTTAGGATCACCTACAATTTAATGTTTATTACCCTCATCCTTCTTGAGAAAATGATTTGATGAGTTGAATTTTTCTAGTATATTGCTTATTTAGTATTAAATAAAAGTAGTTATTGTGTAGGTATTCTAAGGTAGGTCTCAAATTAAAAAGTTACTGGGAAACTAGTTATGCCGAATAATGTTCTAATATTAAAATGTATTTATGTATCTGTAAATAGGTTTAAAAATCGACATTTATTTTGGGATGTCATATTTTTCTATACAGGGTGTTTACTTGGTGATATCCATAAAACAAAGAACATTTTTTTTTGTACTGTGGTAATATCCCTATAAAGCCGAATATGGTAAATGGGTATCATGCATATAACCCTGGAAAATTATTATAGACACTGAAAACCTAACATAAATAAATCCTCTGTAAAGGGTTCTGAAAAAGTTAGCTTACTGCCAACATTATAACTACCAGTAATCATTAGTTACCACAATATCTGCCCGACGAGTTACATTATGAAATTCAGTACACTATAACACTCGTTCGGATCATAAAATGACGAAAAGGAGGAGGAAAGTTTAGGTGAAAGTAAAATTCAAATACTAGGTCAAGGTTAGTCAAATAAAAGGTAAATTACAGGGTCATGGTCAAATACAAGGTATCGGTCAATTACACGGTCAAAGTCAAATACAAGGTCAAAGTCAAATACAATGTCAAAGTCAAAACCCTTTGTAGAAGATAAATATCATAGGTGTAGATATATATCATGGGTTTTTTTAATCCACATGTATGAAAATATTGTTTATTTCCCAAATAAAAATAACAATAAAAAAATGGTGTAGATAAAGTCTTGTATGCAACTAATTAGGTATTAAAACACTCATCTGATTTAAGAATACAGATAGCAACAGTTTCTTCAGAAGATACGAAATAAACGGGATGGTTCGTCACAGAAATGACGTATGAAACGTCACGAATGCAATCTGCAAGCGCAAGCGAAATATTACGGGAAGCGTATAACCCAAACGTTGTTGCGGTAAGGACAATGCATTCGATGCATAAGTTATTAATCTTAAACTATCATTTTCTCTCTTTCACTCGCATAGACTGTGAGCAGTATATCCGATAGTTTACGGTAGCGAAAACAGATTGCATCAATTCATGGTAGGGTCCATCAACCCCCCTACTCAAATGGCAAATTTTCTATTCTTTCGCTAACTTAAACACTAAAAATAAGTCATAATCTCTAAAATTACGAGTCGTAGGTTTGTCAATTCCATACAATATAACAATGTATGTGATTTACATAAAGCGACATGTGACTTGATCGTGTAATTGCTTATTTTTAAGCGTTAAGTTCGCGAACGAATAGAAAATTTGCCATTTGAGAAGGGGGGTAATTACGTAACTTTGTTGCAATCAACACTGACAGAAATCACAGTTACATCGCTGCTTTAGTAAGAACCAATGTAACAACTATCTTAACTAAAGCAGCAATGCAACCGCGCTTTCAATCGATTTCAATCGAGAATTGTTAGCAACAGTTTTACGTAATCAAGGTACAGATTCACCATTCCTGGCGGATGCGATTTGTTCATCAGCCATTTTTTTTAATGTCCCCACTGCTGGGGCACAGGCTTTGGGTGGATAAGGAGGACGGGCCATAATCCACCACGCGGGCCCAATGCGGATCGGTGGGTGTTAACGACAGCAAATGCATTCGGGACCAACGGCTTAACGTGCCTTCCGAAACTCAATAATTATAGCGACTCGTAGAAAAGAATAAATACAGCCAGTGGAGTGTTACTTCTGTTGAGAACACAATCTTTATATTTTGTTGTAGAAAACATTATTGCATACACATCGATGACATTTACTGAGGTCATAGTAACAAATTGCTTTTTAAGTGCTATTGTTAATCAAAGGAATAAACAATAAATTGCATAAATAGTTATTACTTAATATTAGTAAGTAGATAAGTACTAAGATACAGCCCTTGAGCCATAATCATGAATAAATAAATAAAAATAACAAACAGTGTCTGCAAAGTTGTGAAGGACTAACTATTAATATAATTCAGCTGAGAAATAACTTTATCCAAGAACATTCTCTTACTTTTTCCTCCTAATAATTGCCGTTAATCAGGGGGCCTATTACAAAAATAACATACGCAATTGCGTAACGCAGTCACTTGGCCACGATTATCGTGAGCAGTTCGTCGGTTGTAGATAAAACAAACATTTTGAATTTGGCCATCGCTGTCCATATACTATTGAACGGATGATGTCGGATACTCTAGAGTGAAACTGCCAAACTTACACAATCACTTCGCGATATCGCATACGCAAGAGCTTTGTAATAGTAAACATTCAAAACGAAGCACGGACGCAGCTGCGTGTATCGCATTAAACTTTTCGTAACCTCAAAACTAAACTAACTCAAAATTTTTCGTTCTACTTAATTAAAAATTAAATCTCGACGATTTCAATAGTCGAGTGAAATGCACTGCTCGCGCAGATTTGAAATAATAAATCAAGCTATCATAAAATAGCGTCCAATGCGTTATAAGTAGCGCGAGTGCCGAAGTGAAGCGAGTCGCGATATAAATCACCTAGTTATTGCGATGCAACGAACAATGTGCGTCGGTCGCGTGCAATCATGCAGGCTGAATCCACTGAGATACAAACGGAATATTACTGCGAGTATTACTTCTATAACGATTTTTTCTTAGCACATGATATTATTAAAAAAACCGGCTAAGTGCGAGTCGGACTCGCGCACGAAGGGTTCCGTACTAAAAACAAGAAAAAAACACGTTTGTTGTACGGGAGCCCCCTTAAATATTTTTTTTCTGTTTTTATTGTTATAGCAACAATAGAAATACATCATCTGTGAAAATTTCAACTGTCTACCTGCAGTCGTTATTAATAGCAAGCAAAAAACGGCAAAAAAAATCACGTTTGTTATATGGGAGCCCCCCTTAAATATTTATTTTTTCTGTTTTTAGTATTTGTTGTTATAGCGGCAACAGAAATACATCATCTGTGTAAATTTCACCTGTCTAGCTATCACGGTTCATGAGATATAGCCTGGTGACAGACAGACAGACGGACAGCGGAGTCTTAGTAATAGGGTCCCGTTTTTACCCTTTGGGTACGGAACCCTAAAAAGCAAGCTTGTCACGTAATCATATAGGATGCTCTAAAACCGAAATTACTTTATTTGTTCTGCGCGGCTCTTTTATCTGTGTGCTACTTATGTAGATGTTCTTTTCTACGCCACCATCGGCTCTCTGTGAAATATTGTAGCAGTGTGAACACAATCAGCCCCCTAGCATTAACCAATGAAACACGATATACAGGGCGTCCCAAAACTTTGCCACACAGAGTGAAAGTACCTTAAATATTGAAGATAAGAAATTTTACTAAGAAAAGACTTCGTTTTGTTTTAAAAAATAAGTAGAACTGCATTCAAAGATTTTTTTTTAAATCCCACCAATGTCACAATTTCATAAATCGGGGCACCAAAACAAACGTTATCAAATGTAAAAAAAAATAGGCAACTTCTTTTCAATGAATATTACCTACTGTTATCGTATTTTGTATAACTGTATTGGGATTGCATTACCGTCAAAAGTAAAAAGAAATAAAGAAATTCTAGAAAAAACAACTAAAACTAACGTGTTGAACCTGGCTAAGTATACAATTGAAGAGACCATCTACCTCTGATCTTCCAGGCTTAATTACAAGTCTAGACATACCTAAGTGTCTGTAATGGACTATTTAGTTTTTAGGCCAGAGTGAATCACTGTTACCCATTTTATTACTTACTTTTTAAGTGTAAATATTTAAGTTACCATGCCTGTGGCCAAAGGACGCTTAATTTCTTTTAATAAAGTACTAAAAATAAAATGATATTTTTTTAAGGCTATGAAAACGCTGCTAATCTAAAATTTTAATGATGATAATTGCTTGACTCAGAGTATTTAAATGCGTATATGTTTAACCGATAAAATAATTTTCAATACAGTTGCTTGAAAATGTAAGTTTACGATGACAGTCGAGCGTGCGGTAAATTGATTTTACCGCACGCCGTGCGTTTTTGTTTACGGATTAGTACAGCGTGCAGAAAGTTGATTTTACCGCACGACGGCACCGTGCGTTTTTGTTTACGAACGTTTTTTTTAATTTCTACTAGCTTCCGCCCGCGACTTCGTCTGCGTGGACAGTAGAAAAATATAGCATCCAGTCTAAAATGACCCCTTTAGTGTATGAAAGTTAGTACTACGGAGAGTTCAAGCTGTTTCCCTGGTTCCACTCATCTGAATTTGATGAAACATAGCTTAGATTTTAAGTTGGACTGTAATCTACTAAATTGTGAAAAATCCATCAAAATTAGTTTAGTGGTTTTTGCGTAATTCGCGCACAAATATTTGAAATTTACAGTTTTATTATATGACAGATTACAATTTCGGTAGTACCAATAATGTTTTCTTGCAAATGTATTGAAAAACGTAGTATGGCACACGGTTGTTAAGGTTTTTTAAAACTCGTGACGATTATAAACCCTCGCCTACGGCTCGGGCTCATAAAACGTCAACTCGTTTTAAAAACCTCCTTACCAACCTTGTATCATAAACTACTATTAAATATCGTGAAAAAGATATAGTACTGGTAGCAATGGTAGGTAAATATGTTTTCAACACACTTGCTCGTAAGTGAGCCCTAATACCTACTTACATCGCTTTTAGGGTCATAAACCGAGCTATAACAAACACCGTGCAATAATATATAAAACGCTAGAACGTTATAGAATTATCCCTACAAAGTTAAATTAGTGCAAGATCTATGCGAGTAAACAGGGCATTCCCAATTAAGCCGTGTAATACAGTTATTTTTTAGTAACAACAAAGAAAATTCATATATACATTTTTGGAATAAATAAATGTGTAAGTCCTTAATTAAATCAAACAAATATATATTATAGTCAAATAATTCATAATTCACAATATTTTGTTATAAAATATTAATATATCTGCATTTTGTCACTTAAAATTATAGTTTTGAAGTAGGCTCATGCTCACTCACCCATTTGTTCAAAAAATATTCTTGTATTGTGCGTATGAAAAAAAATCCCCATAATTATCTTATTTTGTTTAAGTTGTATTTGTTGCTGTTACGAATAAGTTGCTGTGTGGTAAATTACTTTGTTTTTTCCTCGCTAATGTGTTGAAAAACGTCGTATCTCATGCTTATTGCACACTTGACTGAGTTACGCCCTCGCCTACGGCTCGGGCTGCAACCCACAGCCTCGTGTGCAATAAGCAACCTAACTTGTTTCATAATGTACTATAATGTGTTGTTACATAACAATCACAAAAAATGGAATTGAACAAGGAATAATTAGCATTTTTTTTTGAAAAACTAATGCTGGAGGTTTCAAATTTACGTGGCGATCTGGTAAAAAGTGCATCGCTCAAGTACAAGCTTTGTACTTGAAGCTATTTATACAGGGTGTTTGGTAATAGCCTTATAATGCCGAATATGGTCGATAGGGACCAAACTGATAGTACGTGAGCCCGCGACAGTATTGCCTACGTCATATGACATCACGATGAAATGTATGGCACACGGTCGGAAAAGTTGTGCTGAGCGAAAATCAGAAGATTATCGCAAATAAAATTGGCCGGAAGCTTGAGAAAATCTTCCACTTTCGGTCAAAATTTTAAGATTTTATTTAAGTCTAGTGGCATCAGTAAGCGACCCGTGTCATCATTTAATTTTCAATCGTAGAGAGAGTAAACATAAGTCTGTCAGTTCTGAAATGGCCGGAATACGTCAAACTTATTTTTTTTTTGTTTTTAAGTCATTTCAGAACAGACAGACTTATGTTTACTCTCTCTACGATTGAAAACTAAATGATAACACGGGTCTCTTACTGATGTACCATGACGTAAATATAATCTTAAAAATTTGACCGGAAGTGGAAGATTTTCTCAAGCTTCCGGCTGATTTTATTTGTGATAATCTTCTGATCATCGCTCAGCACAACTTTTCCGACCGTGTGCCATGCATTTCATCGTGAAGTCATATGACGTAGGCAATACTGTTGCGTGCTCACGGACTATGAACAACTTTTATTATGGAACCAACTCTGAAATCGCGGAAAAAAAACAGGTGTTTCCAACAAAAATTAATAACGAAAATTGTTTAAAAAAAACAAAAAACCGACTTCAAAAAACCTACCTCTAAAAAGCAAGAAATTATATTCGTAATAATAAAAACACGTCTATTGAAGTCGGGAGGGGCTGGAGTACAGATTCCTTTTTTTTTATTCTAAAACCCCCACCCGACTTCAATAGAGGTGGTTTTTATTATTACGAATATAATTTCTTGCTTTTTTAACCGACTTAAAAAATTTGAAAAGGAGGAGGTTATCTATTCGTCGCGTATATTTTTTTTTACTATGTATGTACACCGATTACTCGAAGACGGCTGAACCGATTGAAATGATTCAAACGTTATAACATGAGGTTTGTACCCAAGTTGGTACTACTTTTTGAAATTTTTAAATCGGTTCAGTAGTTTTTGAGTAATCTTGAAAATACTGTCGTTTTCGTTACCATTTTATATGAATTCAAACGAATTTTCCACTATTACTTTTTTGTTTATGAACCGATTTAGATGATTCTTTTTTTGTTTGAAAGAAAACACCTTAAAGATGATATCATATTAATTTATTTGGTATTGGATTTTGAATTTTAAAGATAAACGAGGGAACTCCTCAAAATCAAATAGGAACTGTACAGTGATTGAAATATTGGTAGGTTTATGACAATCAAAAATAAGTTAAGGACCTATCTATATTGACAAAGGACGTTCTGGACTAGAGTTGAACTGCGAAGGCCCAACGGAACTCCTGTGGAAATTAAGTTACTCAGGGTATACCTACCATTGAAAAATATGAAACATTATAACGTTTTATTTTGGAAAATGTTCACTTACATACCTACCACAAAAAAGTTTAAAATAAAAAGCTTTTAAAAAAAAGCAAAACGTCCTTCAAAAATTAAAAAAAAAACAGCTCTATAAAAAGCAAGAAATAATGTTCAAATCGATTAATTAAAACACGTCTATTGAAGTCGTGTGGGGCTTTTAGAATATAAACAATACAATAAGTAAAAAAAATTCACGGTTGATAAATGTCCAGGCGCAATCAGGGCCCCGGGCCATTTTTTCAACGTCCGCCCAACGGAAATATTAGGCGGCGAAATAAAATAAACCCCTACCTCTTCTCACCCGTTATTATTCACTGCACACTCACGTTTTGCCGCGTTTTATTTCTAAACATTTTATTTGTTTTTCGATGTGGATTGGTTTTTTGAGCGGAGTTAAAGTTTCAAATTTCAGATTTTGACTAAGAAAAAATTAAAAATTGCAATTTCTCTAAAGTAACTATAACTGAAAAAAAAAATGTATATTTGGAGGCAGGTATAATGGCAGCCCCAACGGATTTTTCTTGCGTTTGTAATTTATGAAAAGGTAGATAAAGTATGTATAGTACCTATACATCACTTTTAGTCGAGGGATTTTTGAAAAACTTATTTTAGTCTTTTTAAATAAAGAGTTACAATTTAAACCGTCGTGGGTTTTTTTTTAATTTTTTAAGAAATTCATACGTTATCTACTCTAAAAACCGCATCTAAATCGGTCAAACCATTCGGAAAATGATTACTACGGCGCCCTCTAGCGGCTGAACACCATAACACCAAGAACCATCGCCGACAAACTACAAAACTATTACAGAAAACCGCATCCCAATAGGGAATATGCATAAATTTTTACCATTGAAAATGGTTATCAGATGCAAATCGCCTGAGACGTATTTTTGACCATATCTCCGAGGATTTTGGAAGGATCGAAATAAAAATAGTACCAAAAGTTGAGGAATTTATCGAGACACGTAAAAGTTTGAATTTTGAAAATCTACTGGTAACTTTTTTTGGAATTTTGCGAAATTCCAAAAATTCCGGGTTTTTTGGGGGATGTTTGTTCACTAAATTGTAAATATTTCGGAAAAACAACCGACTTAAGAAAAAATGAAAAAAAAGGTCCTAGGGTATTAGTTAAGCTATCAAATAGCGAAATAATTTTGAAAATCGGTTTATAATTGTGACCTGTAGGTGGTCCCTTTAGATTTGGAATTGTAGAAAAATAGCTGTTTCCGTACATAAAAAGTGATGTAGCTTCTATGGTTATTGACCGATTGTCATGGTAATAGTGTTAAAAGATGCAGAAGTGGACGAGAAGTGCATTCGTTGGAATTTTGAAAATTGGTTAATATTATTTCGGCCACATCGAGGCAGCCAGCGGGCGCTGTTGTGACACTGTAACCGTCCTGCTAAAGACAAAAGGAACTAGATGATCACGGCCTATGAAAGAGACTAAAACCTAAGTGGAAACCTAATAACCTACAGGACAGGAGGGCAATCAAAATCCGCTTACTACTCACCGTTGATTACAACTAAACTATTGGAACCTAATTTTACTGGATTAAATAACCTCCAAAATGCAATTAACTAAGTTTACTTTGTTCAACCTTAACTAACCTACAAAGAACCTTACTAACTAGCTTTGTGTGATCTGAGAGGACCTGTGAATGTCTAATGGAGGAACCCTGGTTGTGATAATTAGTGGACCCAAATTCTTTTAAAAGTGTGATTAGTATTGATTTTCATTTTCCAATAGAAGTATTCGCTTTTATTACTAGATTTTAATTATTCCTGCTATTACATTTATTTCTAAATGAAAATACCACTAAAAGAAAGTTATTGCTCTATTGATACAACCAGAGAAATAGAAATTAAGTCTGTGTTTTTCCTAAGTGAGCCTACTTTAATTTCATATTAATTCTTAATATTTGTCATACTGCCAAGGGAAACCCCATAGCTCTTTAGTGTCAAAAATGGGAATACTATAAATAGAGAGGAAAGCGTTCCCAACTACGTTCCGTTGATGAAGTAAGTATGAGTGAAATAAACCTACGTTGATAGGAAATGATCAAAGTGAATTTATGAGTTAAATGGAGGATTGTTATAAGGTAAAAGAGGGTATGTTCAACCATAATAGACTGTAAGGTAAAAATAGGTAAGTCGGGTTATAGAGAAAAGTTAAATTTGGATAATTCTCTTCCGCTGCCAAGTGTCAGTTTATCTGCCATGTATGACGTTATTCTAAACAATGTAAATTATCTATTGTCAACTTAGTTCATTAAGATAAGAGGGATAATTTGAGATAAGTTAAGAAGTTATAGTCGCCAGAGATCAAAGTATAATAAAACCCTCAACGCTTTTAAATAAGGATTCTTTTACTTTCTTAAGTTATGGTACAAGTAGTGAATATGCAATTGTGGTGTTGCCAGCTAAGGTACAAAGCACCGCCCCGCTTTATACAATGGATCTCGACACCGGAATTGGGCAATCCTCTTCTGGCCAGCCATATTTTTTTTCATGATAAATTTACTTAGTAATTTTATTATATTAAAATATTTGGTCTTTGTCAGTCTGTTTCTACAAAAGAGGACGGAGCAAAATGCTCCCAAGCGAACTATCAGTTTTCACAATGAAGAATTCTCCTTCAATTGTGATGGCTGAATTACAATTTTTTTTTCTTTAATAAATAATTCTAGTATGATTGTTTAACATTATAACAGATGGACACAACATTATTATCCATTTACTTGGGACACTGATAGTTCTCATATTCTGAAGGAAAGACAATTCTAAACAAGGTAATAAAGTTCTATGAAGGATTTTTCACACCTTAATCTCGGCTAGATTATAAATATACAACCATAAACCGAATTAACTTCAGTTCATTTCATTTAAAGTTAAAGGCGATATTTCAATTAAATGTTGAGTAGACTAGGCAATATTTGATATCAATAAAATTCTATTTCTTTCATCCTCAAATTGAGTCGGTTGAACCTAGTTGAAATATTTGAACTCAGATAATATGTTGAAGTTATTATTTGTGAATTTAATGTATTCACTAAATAATATAGTATTTTCATAGTAGGTAGATACTTTTCAAAGTATTATCTCACTGTTAGTCATAACCTTCATTCTGTTAATTTGAAAGGTTTACTCAAACTATGATCTAGTGTTCCATAAACTGTGATTCAACATTAGTCTAATGGTAACACGGGATTATTCCATACGCCCAGATCTTGTTTCAGTATTCCTCCCACAATCACCAAAACGGATTATCTCAACTGTAAACGACCATTTGAAAACAGGTTCAATTTTACCAATCCAAGTCAAGGATGAATAATTATTCTTTATTTATGATTCAACTTTCACTATTAAATCATTATCCAATATTAACAGAAGAATTTGTCTAACTCTAATTAATAGTAAATCAAACTGTAGGTACTTACTGAAGCTTGCAAAGTCTACTCAATTGAGCACATTATAATAATTATTCACAACACTGAGTCATAGCATTAATAGATCTTTGTTAAGGCGCCTACTATAGAAGATTGATACTTTTCCTTCGGATCCTACCCAGTAGTTTCACATAACCTTTCGTTCACTATATTTAACACTTCTGCGCTTCCTAGATTCCGTTCCTAAATCATCCTACCTCATCACTTCCTAGTTAAGTTCCTAAGTACCACTGAATGACCTGCGGCAGCCATCTTGTTGATACCATTCTCGACACCACTTGCCTACGTTTCGCGCGACCGCCATTTTGTCATGCACCAACCTAATTGCGGCCTACCTAAACCTGATACACTGCGAATTGACCTACCTCTCCTTCGCCTATATAAGAGTTCCTAGCTTATCTAACGTTACTGCTGTTACCTTGCTGACAGCTCGACCTTCTTGAGAACGTCCAATCTTTTACCAGCATCCAAGTTTCCCTCCCGACTTGAGATGCAAACCTAACCTACTGTTCCTACGCTTACAATGAATTTACAAACCTAATGAGTTTACCTGCCTACCAGCGACTAAATTTAGATTTCCTATGCAATATTTGTGATGCTTACCCCATCACCGAAGCCCTGAATCTGTACAGCGTGAGCAAGCATGACTCGCCTAAATCTCTCCTAACAGCTTGGACGTGGCCAAATTTGATTGGGAGGGAACAAATAGGCACCTACAGCGGAATAAGTATACCGAATCCTCGGGACACCAACGCTAGCACGGAATTAGATTCTCAACTCCTTTCGGACCGTCGGATTGCTAGAGATGGGACACATTCGGTACACTTATGTGACTAGCTAGGCAATCTAGAAATTTTGATGCCCGTCTGATACGCCACATACCAGACTATTTTACCTAACCCCTTGAGGATTGACAGAACGCCCCTTAGAGACACAAAACTAATGATATTTATTCAAAATCAAACCCCCCTTTATCGTTTCCCAACTGCTTATATAAATTTCAAACAAATTTAAATCGGAAAATGCTTAGATTTATTGGGAAATTTACTTTACTTTATGAAAATTCGCAAACAAAATCTACCTACTTTAATTTCAAGCTTACTTATACCATATAAGCCCTAATTAAAGCGTATATGCAAAAGACTCGCACCCGGTTGCGGACCTATACGTCAAAACCTCAATTAAACACTTTCTTCCTGACTTCTTGCTGTTTTCTTGCGTTATAAAAATACTACTTGTTCGAAGCTATCTTACAAAGAGGGTATTGACGGCTTCTACTGAGGTTCCACTTGATGCTACGTTGACGACGAGGAAAGTAAAGAGAGCGATTTCCCTCGAACCGCGTCTTTTATAACCCCCCAAAATCATTCACTCACTCCAGGAACCTCACCCCACACGACCTAAGCATCTTTTTTTCCTACCTTCATTTCCCTACTTTACATAAATTATTCCTAAAATTTTCCCTTCTCCTTCAAAAATGGGGAGAATTCAGTTTTTCCCTACTCAACTTGTAAATATAATATTTAAGTTGCTAATCTTACAAAATGAACCCCTATACTAATCTATAATTTCAACGTACTATCCAACTAACTAATAACCTCCTATCTTCAAGATTCTTTATACTCAAACGCACAATGCCACTGAATTTGTAACCAAATTAAAATTAAGCTGTTACCTAAATATTTCTCTATACTGACATTTTCAGCTACATTTGATTTAAGCAATTCATACAATTGTATGAAACAACGTTTCAATCATAAATAAATCAACAAGTTTTCCCCCGTACATCATTTCTAACAAAACTAACAACTTTGAATAATATTCAGCATATTTATCCAGAATCATATGAAATTATTGTACTATAATCATAGAACTCTGATCAATACGAATCTTATATTCACAACAAATTGAACCTCCCATATGCTATAATTAGAATCCAACTTTTCAATCTTTTTATCTCGCCTTCCCCAAAATATCATAACCTCTAGAATCAATTTGCTAAAATACGTATTACAACATTTTCCATTAAGTATTCGGTCCAATTAAACCTAAAATTTCCGATCAATTTAACATCACAATGTTGGTACTTTAAAAACCCTAACTGGCAACACTCATCCGACTACTTTTACATTTTCTAAATGCCTACCCTCATTTGAATTATAAACCTGCAGCATAAAATCCCGCTTTCGAAGAAACTTCATATCAATCTTTCTTCGTACAACACCCAACGACAAGACAAACTTTATTAGGCTCCATCCACATTTTCCCATGAAATACCTTCTTATTACACCTTCAATAACTATTGTTTATGTTTTTTAATAATATTTCTAGATTTATCCTTACAATATTTCTATTAATTAATTATCTCCCTTTTATTTCACAATTCGAGTTTTCAATTTACCACTAAACTGTCAACTAAACTCCGCCCAGAATAAAACATTGTTCCATTTCTTTTCTTTCTCTCTGTATTATCTGTGAACATCAAACCATATTATAAAATCAAATTAAACTTCCATTTTAATTTAAAATCTCCAATTTAACTGTGTCATGAAGCAAAGGCATGGTATAACAAAATACCCTAATTTAAACAAATACCGCCTACGATTAACAAAATGTACTAGATCCGCTACAAAATTCTCCAAGCCAACTAAACTTGCATTTATCCCCCAAATCTAACTAATGTCTAATATTTCCTAAAACAAAATTTAAATTTACAACTATGATTAGGCAAAGGATATGGGACTTGCCTTGCGACCCTCAGTTACCATTTGGCAATCGATTTCTCATCGATTGATCCACTGGAATGACCTACTATATTTAATTTCGTTCTTTAGCTAAAACACATCACGTGGTGTGACACTACTGACAACTTACAGAAATAATTAACACCGAATTCAATCCTTTTTTAAGTAATCTTCTAAAATAAACTATTATAATGATATTCGAGAGGCTCTAATAAAATTTGATAAATAAACAATAATAAATATAAATAAATTTTAAGCCTATTAGCGTCGTTACCTAGACAGAGACTAATATTTGAATTTTTAGCGCCGTGAAAGATTAAAAGAACTTCCGACATTATTGCTAACTCAAAACCTGAACTACTCTTTATTATAATAACTTGTTCGATAGTTAAATAATATTATGCTCAATATGAAACAAAATTCGAAAAATATTTGAGATAAAATAGCATGTTCAGTTTTGAACCGTTACAACACGAGGCGGAGCCGAGTGTCACAATCGTATAAATAAATAGGTAGTACCTAGGTAACTTTAAAAATATCATAGGACTTTGCATTTGATTTGATTTTGGTTTTTCGTAAATTTTTGTGTTCATTTTCAATGCTCCAATTCTTGCAGGGACTGTAAAATCTGTGTTTTTTTTTAAATCTTAATCAAAAGTATAATGCGTGAGAAAATTCTCTGTAATATTAAAACTTTTCTCTTGCGTTTTTTTCTTGTGATATAGTTACTTGAAGTTAGCGCGCAGCAGCACCCGCCGAAAACGCTCCATACAAAACGGTGACGTCACACATCACGTTTCAGATGTATTTCGGCGCGTTTAATATGGAGTTAGCCAATAATCTTCAATTATCTCCCTAAATTTTGCGTTTAAGTACATATGTGTCATACAAAATATTGTTTCTTATTCGATAGTCTATCTGACTGTAAAATTCATTATATCCGAAAATGAAAAAAAAAATATCGTTATTTTCCCCTGATTTCATCGTGTGATAAAACTAAAACAATACATTTTTTTTATTTTTTTTCCTGTTCTATCATGTTTTTATAAGTGTCCGCAGCGATCAAGCTCAAATTCATCAAAATCGGTGACTTATGCATATTCCCTATTGGTCAAACCGCTTTGGAAATAAATGAGAAAATGATAACTGCAGCGCCCCCTAGCGGTTAAACACCATAACATCTATCTGAGAACCATCGCCGATAACCTACAAAGTTTACCGCTAGGGGGTTTGTAGTACAAACCCATTACAGAAAACCGCATCGAAATCAGTTGAGTAGTTTTAGAGAACTTCTCAAGCGCGACTTATCTGTTCCACTATGAAACATGTCTAAGAACCTGCTCTGAAATGAAACCTTTTGAATGCAAAAAACTACATCGAAATCGGCTTAGTAGTTTCCGAGGAAAATGGTAACAGACGAACACACAAACAAACAAACGCACAACCTCTAACCCCAAACGCATATACCGCCTCCGTTCCGTTCCGTCCGTCGTGGGTAAAGAAGCCTATTGAAAATAGGTTTTGTGCTCATGTATTTATTTTCAGGAAAACCGTAAAACATAGTAAAAAGTTTGGGTATGTTTGGTGTAGTAATTTAAAATATTTTATAAAGGCATGAGTTTTTTACTTTCAATAGTCGTTAAAGATAAATAAAATAAAAACCGGCCAAGTGGGAGTCGGACTCACGCACGAATGGTTCCGTACCAAAAAACGGCAAAAAAAAAAACACGTTTGTTGTATGGTAGCCCTCCTTAAATATTTATTTTATATTGTTTTTAGTATTTGTAAAAAAACGGCAAAAAATCACGTTTGTTGTATGGGAGCCCCCCTTAAATATTTATTTTTTTCTGTTTTTAGTATTTGTATCCAGACAGAGCAACAGAAATACATCATCTGTAAAAAAATCAAAATTTAATAATAATAATAACATCGGAAAAAACTAACACTATACCAGCTAAGCCTATCAGAATTTGAATTTTAAATGGACCTTGTTGCGAATTCGCTACAACTGAAGGTTTCGGCATAATTTGTGTGGAGTCGGCGCATTCGTTTACATGAATAATTTTCGAACTTTTTCGGTTAGGGGCTTTGTACACGCGCGTCCCGAAGAAGGCGTTTTGCGTACGTTGCGTTTTGTTAGGTCGGTTCGTAAGAATATTTTACCAACATGTTGGTTCTATTCTTAGGAAGAGAAAAAGACTATTTAAATCAACATACATTAGCACAAAAACAAAAAAAACCGGCCAAGTGCGAGTCGGACTCACGCACAAAGGGTTCCGTACCAAAAAACGGCAAAAAATCACGTTTGTTGTATGGGAGCCCCCCTTGAATATTTATTTTATTCTGTTTTTAGTATTTGTTGTTACAGCGGCAACAGAAATACATCATCTGTGAAAATTTCAACTGTCTAGCTATCACGGTTCATGAGATACAGCCTGGTGACAGACAGACAGACGGACAGCGGAGTCTTAGTAATAGGGTCCCGTTTTTACCCTTTGGGTACGGAACCCTAAAAAAACACAGAAGAGAGTAGATTGAAAATTTTACTGAAATAAGACTTCCTTCGATTTTAAAAAAGAATTTGAGCTGCGTTTGAAGAAATATTTTTAAAATCGCTTATGTATAGTCCGTGCGCGATGAGAATGGGCTGAAACCTTGTCAAAGTAAATAAAATTGACTAATTTATTAATTTTAATTTAATAACGGCCGCTTTCAATAATCTATCTTCAGTAAGAGACACTATGGATCAGTTATTAGGAAACCTGTTGTTATTTCTAGGAAACAAATCTTTATGAGGATCCTAAGGATAGGTTATTGAAATTGGTTTACTTCTTATCTTACTTGAAGTTACTACAGTAAAAGTTTCCAAGTTTTTGGATATCCCTGCGGCGTACCGTGTACGTCTCACTTTGACAAGGTTCCATCCCATTCTCATCACGCGGATTATACCAGAAATAAAACCTATAAAAAAACCTGTAATTATCCTGTTTGGATAACACCAAAGGCAGGTGTACCACGGGTGAGTCAACGTTTTCTTAACTGTCCACTCTCAAGAACTTTTTAATAATAAATAAATAATAAATATAATAAAATATCAAGTCGTCAGACTGTTAACCCGCCTAAAAGTACTTTTAATAAAGTAATGCGTATGTTTGTATAGGTAGTCTGGCTAAACTAACTTGGTCCTGTTGTGAAAAGTTAGACGCGAGTTGGGCCGTTGGCTGTTCACAGGACGTCTGGAAACTTTATGTTCTAAATTAAATGTAAGTACAAAGAACGTTGGTATTATGAAACTGAGAAATAAGTTTTTCTAGTTAGAAATTACGCAACAACAAATCAGCTTTGCTATATTTCACGATTTTGATTTTGTATATTTGGATGGAAAATATTTTTTTTTTATTTCGGCGCCCTCTACATTAGGTACCATACTTACTAACAAAATACGAGAGAAAAACATCACTATTGTGTAATAAATCTTGTTGGAATCTGCGAAAGTTTGCTTGCTATTTTTTTTACGTTTTTATTAGGTCGCTTTCTCGTTTATCATTCCCGCCGACGAGCGCTTTTTTGTAGCTGCAATAATCGCGGCGTTAATCGCGGCGATAACCGCCCGCGAAATGACACGACAAGGGTTTTACTTAGCCAGCGACAAAAAAGCGCCGCGATTAACGCCGCGTTTATCGCAGGTGCAAAAAGTACTGTAGCTTGTAGGCGTTTACGTATTGAACTCTGTATGTTCTATTCTCGGCGACAAAAAATCGTTCAGCGATTATCGCTCGTGGACGTTATACCTTAAGTATTTGTTTATATTTTTTACATCATACTGCTCGGCAACTAGGATTTACTAGTATAGTAAGAGGCCGTGTAAGTTGGCATGTGCAACACAGTGCATTGTTTAGATAGAACGTTCCATTTTCAAATCACTTTACAATTCAAGCATGGTGAATGCTTTAACTGTAAAGTACACTTTACAATTCAAGCATTTAAAACTCCTTAGTGAACCAATCTCTTTTCTTATATTATAAACTGTGGAAACTTTTTACTGAAAAAAAAAAACAATAAATATGGCGGCATTTCATTTCCGTTCAAGCTATGCAAAACTCCTTGGATTTTGATTTTGAATTTGATTTTGATTTTGATTTTGATCTTGATTTTGATTTTGATTTTGATTTTGATTTTGATTTTGATTTTGATTTTGATTTTGATTTTGATTTTGATTTTGATTTTGATTTTGATTTTGATTTTGATTTTGATTTTGATTTTGATTTTGATTTTGATTTTGATTTTGATTTTGATTTTGATTTTGATTTTGATTTTGATTTTGATTTTGATTTTGATTTTGATTTTGATTTTGATTTTGATTTTGATTTTGATTTTGATTTTGATTTTGATTTTGATTTTGATTTTGATTTCGATTTCGATTTCGATTTCGATTTCGATTTCGATTTCGATTTCGATTTCGATTTCGATTTCGATTTCGATTTCGATTTCGATTTCGATTTCGATTTCGATTTCGATTTCGATTAAATTTACCTCGCATGAATGATGTAAAGTAGTATGCTTACCTCGGTTGCAAGTAGCTATTACACCCTCGAACTATATTCGCCCTTGCTCGCTTCGCTCGCTCGGGCGTCTAAATATCTCGGGTGCACTCGATCCATTAGCGCCCTTTGCGAGCTGCGCTCGCACGGGCGCCAAATTGGATCTTGTTCTGTAATAGCTCACTTACGTCCCTTGTGTAACAAACTACTATTTTTGTTCTGAATTCAGAACTTTGGCATATTTATACAGGGCTATTTGTAAAACACCAACAATCTCGCAGGAGAAGATTACTATCATCATAAACAACAACATTTGCTGTACGACTTTTCCGAAAACCGACAAAAAAATCGACTCTCCATACAAATGTCCCAAATAGTTGATCGAGTTTTGTATAAAAAGTCGATATTTTACCATTGAAAATGGTTATCAGATGCAAATCGCCTGAGACGTATTTTTGGCCATATCTCCGAGGATTTTGGGAGGATCGAAATGAAAATAGTACCAAAAGTTGAGGAGTTTATCGAGACACGTGTGAACGTTTGAATTTTGAAAATCTACTGGTAACTTTTTTTGGAATTTTGCGAAATTCCAAAAATTCCGAGTTTTTTGGGGGATGTTTGTTTACTAAATTGTAAATATTTCGGAAAAAAACCGACTTAAGAAAAAAGGAAAAAAAAAAGGTCCTTGGGTATTAGTTTAGCTATCAAATGGTGAAATAATTTTGATAATCGGTTTATAATTATGACCTGTAGGTGGTCCCTTTAGATTTGGAATTGTAGAAAAATGGCTGTTTCCGTACATAAAAAGTTATGTAGCTTCTATGATTATTGACTGATCGTCATGGTAATAGTGTTAAAATATGCAGAAGCAGACGAGAAGTGCATTAGTTGGAATTTTGAAAATTGGTCAATATTATTTCGGTTGCGTCGAGGCAGTCAGCGGGCGCTTTTGTGACACGAGGCGGAGCCGAGTGTCACAATCGTAAAAATAAATAAGTACTACCTACCTAGGTAACTTTAAAAATATAATAGGACTTTGCATTTGATTTGATTTTGGTTTTTCGTAAATTTTTGTGTTCATTTTCAATGCTTCGATTCTTGTGGGGACTGTAAAATCTGTGATTTTTTTTGTCTGTTAGGAAAAGTTGTAGAACAAATGTTGTTGTTTATGATGTTAGTAATCTACTCCTGCGAGGTTTTTAGTATTTTACAACTTAATAACTCTATATAAGCACATCGCATCTTGTGAAAATATTAAGTACTTACATAAATTTACTAAATACCATAGGTACAGTGCGAATCACGAAAGATGACCACAAATGGCGCCCATCTTCGCATCATAACTAATGAAGAAAAGACTTAAGACAAAACAATATTTCATTACATAAAGATATATATATTTTATCCAAATATATGGAATGTTATTTTGTCTTAGGTCTTTTCTTCATGAGTTATGATGCAAAGATGGGCGCAATTTGTGGTCATCTTTCGTGATTCAAACTATACCATGTAAAAATCTGTTTTTCCAAACTTAAACAAGCAAACAAGCTTGATTTTGGATTCTAGTAATAATTATGGTTAAAAATAAAGAGGGAAAGAAAATGTAATCTATGTGATGATTATGTTTAGGTGTGATTGTGATATTACTGTAGTGTATGCGTGAGGGCGCGGCCGCAGTCGTATGTCTGTACAATCTGTGGAGTGTGGATACTCTGTGGTTATCTGTCACTGTCAGAGAGCGCGGGATACGTCTGGGCGGAGGCTACTGACGATATACAAAACAGCACCATTGGATTGCACTAAATAACTTGTTTTATTTGTAATATAGTGATATTACAATTACAATATCACAAACACACTAACATAACATTACCTTATAGTAAACTAGCGGCCGCTCGGTCTCACCATCGGAATAAAAAGTATTCTATGTTTTAATCTAGGCTATCTACCTATACTATCTGTGTGCCAAATTTCAAACAAATCCGTTCAGTAGTTTTTGCGTGATTGAGGAACAAACATCTAAACATCCAAACCCACAAACTTTCACATTTATAATATTAGTAGGATATTAGTAGGATACCGATGATTTAAACCTTAAGCCGTAGTTTGAGTTTTACTAAGGTTATTTTATTACAATCGTTATTACAATAGTCAAAACTATTGAACCAAACTGTCCCTCACCATTAACCCTACTCATAAATTTTACGTCCCCATAAACAATTTATCGGTAATTAATTGACTTCCTTTATGGGACTTTATAGAGTCGTTATTTATGGTCCCTCTACGGTGTATATCATGATGTTATTGTTACAGATGGCATTAACTGCCGGATGATGTACAAATCACACACCCAGTATGGAGAAATGTTACGTTGGAGAAAGATCTTAAGATATTCGAATAATTTAACATTATATGAATGTAATATGTCTGGAAACGATATATTTGAGAATCAAACGAACTTACCAAGTGAAGTTCGATCACAATTATGTGATCAGCTTCATTCGACGCGATTTATGGTTAACATGGTGTAGTAGCGCCCCCAAGCGTCAGCCTTGCACGGTTTTTAAAGTTTTTTTTTATTTTTTTATGGCAACATCGAGTTCCCGCCATTTTTCACTACTCTATGGACGTTACCGGTTACCCCCACCTAGTTTACTTATGGCGTTGCTTGCCGATTTCAATCATTTGTGTTCAAAGCTAGTTGTTTCATATTTTTATCTAATACTTAGATACTGGGCAGGGTGTTGAACATTGTTTTTTCCAGTTATAAAAAGGTATAAGCATAACGGGGAGGGTGTATGTAAATCGCGTCGAATGAAGCTGATCACATAATTGTGATCGAACTTCACTTGGTAAGTTCGTTTGATTCTCAATTATGTTTCTCAGCTTCATTCTTTGCGATTTATGGTTAACATGGTGTAGGATGTTTAAAGAAATCGATAAAAATATGTAACAAGGTTACAACAAAATACAGCTATTTTGTAAATAGACATTGAAACCAAGTGCGTATAACTTTTAATGTGTTTATTATGTAAATAAAAATAATCTTAGTTACATAAACAGTTCTTATAAGTAAGGCTTTACTTAAATAAATTATAATAAACAAATTATAATAATCAAATTATAACAAATTGTGTTTTTCTTTTGCAGGTTTTTATTGAGAATCAAAGTTGGACAATATTGATCTAGCAAACTGATCAGTACTTGGGACAATTTCCCTTTTATAAAACTTGGCGAAAACTGAGGAAGATTCGCTCCACCCGGCAGTTTTCCTAATTACGTCGATGTTGACTCCTACTCTGCTGGCAGTGGATGTTGCCGCATGACGTGTACTATGCGCTGTGGACGATTCAGTGTTTATACCACTACAATGAAGAGTGTTTTTTAACCAGTTACTTAGTGTCTGTGATGTGACTTTTGAGTGAGGACGTTTGTAACTAATAAAAAGAAAATCGCAAGTGTCTTTGCGTAATAACGTTGTTTTATTTATGTAAGCTTGAATACACCTTGCTGGACATATTTCAGGACGTATGTCATAAAAAGGTAATCTTAATAAGGGTTGGAATGCACTAGGTTTAGAAGTTTTAATCAAATCAGGGATTTTAATAATGATTTCTGTGGGTGTAAGTGTGTCAATATTATTAAGTTTAATAAAAGAAAAAGTTTGCATACGATGAGCTGTTACCAAAGCCAGCAGAGTCAAAGTCTTTTTAGAAAGAGTTTCCAGATTAAGATCTTCATTCGGCCATTTTTGAGCCAAATAGTTTAATACTATGTTTGGGTCCCATGTAATGTTATATTTAGGTCTAGTGGGTCTTAATCTGAACACTCCTTTCATGAATCGTTTGATTCGGTAATCATCAGAAATATTACATAATAATAACGATAAGGCAGATTTATAAGCATTTATTGTGCCATATTTAGCTCCTTTTTCAAAAAGATCAGTTAAGAAATGTAACACTATTGGTACAGAAACATTAGTATAGTCATACTTATATTTATTACAGTGTAATAACCATGCCTTGATACATCCGTTGTACTGTTTATACGTATTTTCTGACAGTGAGGCTAACATAATATCTACAGTTTTTGGGGACAGACTTCTTTTTAGTAATGCTTGCCTGATAACTTCGCGGCAGCTAATTTCAGCGTCCTGTGCAAGCTGTGTGTTGTTCTGAAAGGAGATTTTAATAAGTTAATATTCGGTTCAAAGAAAATAATTTCAGAAACGGTTAATTTTTTAAACAAAGGAAACCAGGGCTGTGACGGCCAATATGGTACAACAACGATGCCTTCTGCCTTATCGTTTATTATTTTTTGCATCACTTTTACAATTAGTGAAAAAAGTGGAAAAGCGTAAAATAATTTATTTTTCCATGAAATCGTAAAAGCGTCAACAGCAAAGGATTCTGGATCAGATTTCCAAGTAACATAAGTGGGACATTTTGCATTACATCTGCTAGCAAATAAATCTATTTCAGGAACACCTAGGTTATGTACTATTTCTTTAAAAGCATAATTACTTAATTCCCACTCAGTATTTTCAAACTTTTTCCTTGAAAGTGAATCAGCTTCACAGTTATCTTTAGTGTTTATATAAGACGCAAAAATTATTATTTTCCGCTTTTCACACCACTTCCAAATATCATTTGCAATAGTATTTAAATGTCTATATTGAATGCTACCCATTCTATTGATGCAAGATATAGCTGTTACGTTATCTATGCGTAATAATATTTCACAGTTATTGTAATCTTTAGCAAAGCATTTTAAGGCTAGAAAAGCTGCCCTTAACTCAAGTTCATTAATGTGCAATGATACTTCATTGTCTTTCCAATGGCCATAAGAACTCTGTCCATTACAAAATGCACCCCAACCAGTAGTAGATGCGTCCGAAAAAATTTCTAAGGAATATGAGTTTACTGTAAGACGAGAGTGCTTATCAGCGTTTTCTAACCACCAGTGCATATCATCGTGTAACGTTATTAGATTTGCCCTGATTTTTGAATTGTTTGTGCAGATTTAATTTTTTCTGTGACATTTTCACCAAAAAGTTGCTTGTCTCTAGTTGTATCAATTAGCGTGTCTTTAAGATTGGTATTAATCGACGAAATCACGAAATTTCTACGTGTTTTAGTTTCAATATAATGACTATCACACAGAATGCGACAGGCATCGCTTATAGGCTTTAAAATTTTTTGCTTGGACGTTTCGTTACTTATTATATATTCCATTGCAGTGGCCAGAGCTGATAGTGCTATGCCAATCTGTTTTTGTTTATGCATTATAGTGAAGTCCCTCTTGACCAGCGGTTCGGGAAGGGCGGCTTTTGCCTCCGGATTGAGAGTAGGAGCGACCAAAAGTTCACAATTGTTTGGAACTAAGTAATCAGTCAAAAGTTTATCTTTAGCCTCTTTTTCTAAACCTTTTAACAATATTTCTTTCCACCTATTGGCTACATCTTTATGGATTGGTGCTCCAAGAGCAGTTTCTGCCTTAGGGGCGTCCCCAAGTAGCTGTAAAATATCTTCATCCAGCTCTATATCATTGGTGCATACGATATCGCCTTCTGTTGACGTGCCAGGGACGGCCTCGACCGGTACTTGCGCTGTCGACGTTGCGGCCGTTGTAGCCACTGCATTGCCCTGTGGAGGTGCATCTGCCGGGGGTGGGCACGGCGATATCGGATGTGGTGGTGATTCCGAGAGCTGCAGCTGCTCGGTTGGAGATTCATAGCCAACCTCTGTTGGCTGGAGTGACGGTGATGGTTGATTGGTGGCATCTGAAATAATATTTCGTTTAAGCACCATAGTTTTATCATCGTGACAGTATCTGCCCTGTAATATAGCAGTAACGCATCACTGATAAAATAACACGACAGAGACAACCCAGGTTAGTTGCTCGCATCGTAACCAAATAATTTGATTTTAAATTAGTGACAGTGTCAGCCCAGAGTTAGCAGCACGCATCACATAAATTATTTTCATAATTAAAATGCACCGATAATGTAGTCACTCTTTTTCTTTTCTGTACTTACCAAAATGTTCAGAATCTGATGAATCCGATAAGCAACGTGAAGTACGACGACGTTTTTTCACCAACCTATTTTCCCATTTTCGTATTTTTCTTTTAATTTCGTCCTCACTATCCTCATGCCTCCTCTTCTTCCCCATGTTCAAAGTTTTTGCAGCGAGTAGTGTTAGACGTGCGAAGGCTTGAGCACGGAAACGCAGAATGATTGAAATCGGCAAGCAACGCCATAAGTAAACTAGGTGGGGGTAACCGGTAACGTCCATAGAGTAGTGAAAAATGGCGGGAACTCGATGTTGCCATAAAAAAAAAAAAAACTTTAAAAACCGTGCAAGGCTGACGCTTGGGGGCGCTACTACACCATGTTAACCATAAATCGCAAAGAATGAAGCTGAGAAACATAATATAATATTTGTAAATATCGTTCTTTCGGTGAAGCTGATAAATTTTTTGCACTCATTTTTCTTGTCAGCCAAAAGACGTCATAGGTAATGGGTGGTAGTTGGAAGAATTATTAATGTCGATTTAAAATTGCTTTATTATTATGAGCTTATTTTGAATAAATAATGTTTCACTTTCATTTTCACTTTCACTGTGGAATATTGGAAGCAATTGTACTAAAATATTTTTTCACTTTCACTTTCACTTTCACTGTGGAATATTGGAAGTAATTGTACTAAGTGTAATTTTCAGTCTAAAATAAAAATTAGTAGTTAAAAAAGATGATGATATCTAAATTTCACTGTTTTTTTATGCACAATAAGATAGTGCTTGGCCTTCACCTCACTGATCTGATGACCCGGAATCCTCATCACTGAGGAACTGGCTATCTTACCTCTAACTGCCGGAACACAACAATTTTTAAATTGTTGTTATGGCGTTAAAAGAGGTGCTTTCTAGCTAGGTGGATTTGAAATAAGCCCTACCGCCAACCAAATTTTTGTCGCTTTACATCGCCAAATTACACAAATACGTTCTGGTCTATATAACAAAATTCAAAAACTTTTAGATAGTCCAATGATTATCGACCTATCTATTAAATTTCATAGTATATTGAGTTCTGTTATGTATTCACTTCTCAAGCTTACGCGCTCACTAGACATGAAAAAATTAATTGCAGCTGCAAAGTTGCCGAAACGTCGGGAAAATCAGAAATCAAACCAAATACCAACTAATTACCAAAGTACTTTCAATAAAACCGCGGTAGTATCCGTTAAAAAGTCTTTTATTTCATGTTCTGTTATGTATGTACTTAATTAGAATTTCAATAGATATTCATACTAATAAATATACTTAATTCACCCAGGTAAATTAGCTCAGGTGAATTAAGTCTACGTCTCGGGCAATATTTCTGGCTAACCGCACAATCACTGTACGAATGACGTCATAGGTACAGTATTATGACGTCATTATGCGCAATTCCTCAAAAGTATGACAGGTGCTTCTAAATCACCAGCCGAGCTTCACTCGAGGCCGTACATCGACTCGGCTCGATCTAATTCATCAATCAACCGAGTTGCTCGTGAGGTAAGTGGTTGATGTATAGGTATTTGGCGTTTGATACACACGGAATGGTAGTGTAGCGAACAGAGGGTCTATTTTACACAAAGGGATAGTGCGTGGCTTTCACTTCACCCAATGGTATGTGACGATAAGGCCGGAATCCTCACCGCTGAGGAACTGGCTATCTTACCTCTAACTGCCGGAACACAACAATTTTTTAAATTGTTGTTATGGGGTCAGACTTAGATAAGATGGTGGTAGCTAGCCAGTAGCCACGGGTGGGCGAAAAACAAGACCACAGAGGCAGCTTATTTAAAAAAAAGTATCGCGACAAGCGTCGATGTTCGTCCCACACCGTGGCACCATTGACTTACGATTAAGGTTCAGTATCAAGTCAATTGAATGACGAATTGCGTTCGACTATCTTGATTCTTATCTAATAGGCCCTCAGTTTTTGGAGGCTTTGAACTTGCTCTTCAGTCGTCCGAAAATGCGGGTCCATCTTGATAACTGAACGACTATTGGTTCGGAAAAATTAAGTTCGCACCGCGTTAGGAAGGTGACATCATAGAAAGGTGTCGCTTAAGGAAAGTGACGAATTAAGAAGAAGAAAAAATAGTAAAGGTGACGATTTGGGAATAAGACGACTTTAGGAAGATGACTATGTGGTCCCAAGGGGTGTCTTTGCTTTGAAATAAGGACAAAAAATAACAAAATCAAACGACGAATATCCTTTGATTATATTGATTATTTTTTTTGGAACAAGCCATTTGTCATCTTTCTATCGGTATTGTTCAATAAGTTAAACAATGGTAGATGATAATAATAAAATTACCGATTTTTTAGAGTTCATTTTCATCAAATTAATAATTGATTTACAATCGACAGATTAGGAAACGTATCGGTGTCGCATTGCTGTTTTATTGATTCGCCAAGCGTTACATTGCAACTCAAAGATATTTTCAGGTATTGTTCAAACTACGTTTCCGATCGCCTTCGTTTTGCCGATGATATAGTCCTTATGGCTGAGACCATGGAAGACCTGAACACAATGCTCGAAGATCTCCGTAGTGCTTCCCAAAGAGTGGGTCATAGGATGAACACGGATAAGACGAAAATTATGTCAAATGCCCATGTTGTACCCTCTCCAGTTCATGTTGGGAACACTACACTTGAAGTTGTTGACCATTACGTATACCTAGGACAGGCAGTCCAGTTAGGTAGGTCCAACTTCGAGAAAGAGATCTCTCGTCGAATCCAACTCGGGTGGGCAGCATTCGGGAAGCTTCGAAAAATCTTCGCGTCCGACTTACCTCAGTGTCTCAAGACGAAAGTCTATGAACAGTGTGTGTTGCCAGTGATGACTTACGGCAGTGAAACGTGGCCGCTAACTATGGGTCTCATAAGGAGGCTCAAGGTCACTCAGCGTGCAATGGAGAGAGCCATGCTCGGCGTTTCCCTACGTGATCAAATCAGAAACGAGGAGATCCGCAGGAGAACTAAAGTAACCGACATCGCTCGAAGGATTGCTCAGCTGAAGTGGCAATGGGCGGGACACATAGCGAGAAGAACCGATGGCCGTTGGGGCAGAAAGGTTCTGGAATGGCGACCGCGCACCGGACGACGCTCCGTGGGTAGGCCCCCGACAAGGTGGACCGACGATCTGGTGGAGGTCGCGGAAAGCCAGTGGATGCAGGCAGCGCAGGACCGATCGTCGTGGAGATCCTTAGGGGATGCCTATACCCAGCAGTGGGTGTCGTGTGGCTGATATAATATTCAAACTACGAGTCAATGTGTCTCAGTAGGATTTCGCCTAAATACGAAATTATTTGGATTGATGGCTAAGCTTGAGATACACCTATGCCAAGCAAGCCGACCTCCTTAGATTAAAACGTAAATTTAGCAGCTAAGTACCTACCATAACCACAATGTAAAAGCTCTGTCCACATAATAAAGTATAGGCATAGAGTTAAATATTTTTTTCACCTCTCCAGCACGAAAAGGGCGCTTTTGGCGCGTAAAAACTCGCAGCAAAATCGATTTTTGCTGCGAGCGTGAGGCCAAGTGTTTTTTTTTAATTTCTAACACCGACTTATAAAATAATAAAGAAAAAAGAAATAAAGTGACAAGGACGAGACTAGTAAAATTGATATGTGAGAAAAGGATAGATAGAGTGCTTTATGATGTCATACATGGATTAAAAAGTAAAAAAATAAAATGCACGGATATACCAATAAAATAAGGATTGTTAAAAAGAAGGTTGATAATTCGAAATAAAGAGTATGGACGAAATGAGGTCGCATGTATGAAATAAATATGAAATAAGAAAAAATAATGAAATTTATTAACAAATTAGAGTTTTATGATTATAAATAAATAAGATGGGATATTAATGAATAAGAGAAAAATATAACAGAATGTAACCAAAACGACAGGAATCTACTAAAGTAGATTAGACTAGAGTAAACTCTATGAATAAAATTTTAGCATAGGTTTGATCAAACTATTTTTGTGATAAATAATTACAAAAATTAGTACGTCCAACGATGAAGATAGTTTGTCTAACTCCAAAAGATTAGAGTGAACAAGTTTCTAATGCTGAAATAAGCTTTTTACCGGGAAAGTCACGTGAAAATTTTCTCGCTGGTAGAGGTGAAAAGTTGTATGTTTTACACGAGACCAAAATTTTGCTCTGTCTCGTGCCTTTAAATCACTCACTGTGTGCTCAGTAGTCTATATTAGAATCACTCGCTACGCTCGTGATTCAATTCTAGACTACTTCGCTAGTTCGTGATTTAAAAGTCGGCACTCGCAGCACAAATTGATTTTGGTCCCTTGTATAACAAATAACTATTCTTATGGTGAGGTATTTCCTTTGCCTCGCGATGAAAAACAAGTGACGTCTGACGAATTATTATGTAATATTTTATTAGTAGAATAAAACATCAAAACATTATATAAGTCTACAGAAAGCGACTTCAATCATAGTCTGAATTTCAATCTTGTTATGTCCGTCGTCTGTTGCCTTTAGGCGCATAATATCAGAAACGCAAAATAGCCGATTCGCATAATATGAGATTCTTATAATAACAGATTCTCAAAATAGCCAAAATTGTACAGATACGGGCAAAAATGTCAGGAAATCAAAAACGCAAAATTAACTAAATAAATTTTTAGTTCCATAGAAATTTGCGATACCATATGGATCGCCTCGTGTTCTAACGAAGCTAAAACAAAGATCACATTTTTAATCGTAGGTAGTGTAGTTAAGCCTATATAATATTGGTGACTATATTATTTGATGTTGAAATATATTGAAAATAATAAAATAAAGTCTAACTAGAAGTACCAGGACTACATAGTTACAAAGGAGGTACTCGATATCTTCTTTTAAATTCAGGTACATAAGTATGTTGAAAATATTTTATTTAATTTAATTTTTTAATTGGATATTTAATTTAATAGAAAAAAATACAGCACCCATTACAGACGGAATTGCTGCTATGGGTGAGTCGATTTTTTCTAGTATTTTTTCTATTAAATTAATTAACTAAATACAATACAATACTAATAGCCATATAAAGCCGAATATGGTAGATAGGGACCATCAAACTGAACAACTTTTACTAAGGGACCAACTCTGAAATCGCTGTCGAAAAAAAAATCAGCGGTTTCATACAAAAATTAATGTCGAAACTATCAAAATATTTTCAACATACTCATGTACCTGATTTTAAATAAAAGAAGATATCAAGTACCTCCTTTGTAACTATGTAGTCCTGGTACTTCTAGTTAGACTTACTTATTACCAAACACCCACATATGACAAAATAAAAAACTTATAAATGACCTATTAGTTTCTTTGTCATCGACTGTACTTTGGCTATTTTGAGAATCTTTTATTATAAGAATCTCATATTTTGCGAATCGGCTATTTTGCGTTTCTGATATTATGCGCCTAAAGGGTCTGTTGATTTTAAGTGGTTTCATCAGAAAATGCTAATTTCTATCATAGTTATTTGTTTTGTAGTGTTATGACTTCACCAAGAAACATTCACTTCTGAGAGAACTTCAACTACTGAGAGAATTCTTTTAAGTGTTTTTTACAATAATATTAAAAATGTACTGCTGTCGAAAAAGTTATTTGACAGTACCTTAAAAGCAATCAAAATAGATAAAATAATAAAGCTTAAATTGACAATCTTAATATTATTTATTGTATTATTTTATTCTTAATTTGTATCATTCTTATAGAAAATCTTTAAAGTGTTTCATGAGATTTCTTGCAGAAAGTACCCACAGAATTATAAATAATCAAAACCTCAAAGAGTCAGCACAACATTTTTTTTGCCGCCACGATTTCTTTCTTTAACACCCTTTCCGGTCGACTGTTAGAGAATGCTTTAAGGCATTAAGTCCGCCAATTGTATTTTATTATGCAATAAAGTTTAAATAAATAAAACATGCTTCCAAGGTCGACATTAAAAAGTGAATTAAGTAAATAACCCTGTATCTTCCAAAACCCCTTTTCGATGATACAGGGTTGTTTTTCTTTATTTATATAATACTTATTTAAATTTATCGATGTAACAGTTCTGAAACATTCAAGAAAATGATAAGAATCATTGATTTTTTTACGTTTATTTATAGTTTGTATTTATTTACATCAATATGGGAAGCGAGTTACATTTTGAAGTTACATTTAGAAAAAAAAAAACTGTTACTGAATGTCTAGCCTGTTTTTTTACAGTCAGACAAAGCTTTTACAAGTGCTTGCAGCAACCTAGACTGATTTTGAGCCCGAAACATCAGATCTAATTCTCGGCGCTCCAGCGACGTTCGAAAGATTTTTTTATTTACCAAAAAGCATTGTTGTCACAATTTCGTATGAAACAGGATGTACGTAGGTACGAAAAATGTTATTTCTGTAATATAACAACTAGGACAAGGAATCCAGTTATTTCCTGGACATCAAGATTTGCTCACAACAATGTCCCAATTATAACTCTAGGAAATGGAAACACGACCAGTATTTTTAGTTAGATTTGTGGGTCAAACATAAGCTGTTTTCTTTATTGAGCTTTTGTGTCAAAATTGAAAGCAATTTGAACAAGTTTAGAAAAAACTAGTGACTCTGAGAGAGCGTTTTTCGCGCGCGTTTATGATAGTAAAATAATTATTAAGGTTTTTTTTTATCTGAAGAGTACAGTATTATAAAACTACTGGAACCAAATTTCAGGAGTCTCAATTATAACGTCATTCCATAATTGATTAATTAATTAAATCCTACGTTGTTTTTGTTTTAGAGGTTTACCAATTAAACACTATCGTTTTGAGCATATACACCTGAAGTGTTTCTTCGATATCAGTTAGTACCTACCTCCACTCGAGTTCACCTATTGATCACTTTCCACCCATCAAGCTCAATCTAATGCCAGATTGACAGTCAGGTGTAGTGTGTGCGACGTGACGTGATGGGGCGGCATTGAACGTGCTCAATCGGCCATATTGCAATGGGCTCGCTAGATAATATATTGACGGGTTATGCTATGCACCGATCGACTACAGGGGGGGGGCTATTAAAAAATACGATAATTGAACGGTGTTTGATAGGTGAATGTAGAAAATATGACCAGTTCTATGTACATACAGTACGTACAATACGATGATTCTAAAGTAGAAGCTTTTGTGGAAAAAAACGGTTCTTTTCCCATTCGTCTGCGTTCAAACGATAACGCACGACCCAACCTCAACCCGAACTCAATTCAATCTCACCTCAACCGCAGCCCACCTTGAAATACATCGCTTACAATTTTCAGTCTTATGACACATTAATAAGCTCATGTGTAATGTTCAGGTGAGTTTGAGGTGAATTTGGGTTTAGTTTGAGTTGAGTTCGGGTTGAGTTTGAGTTGAGTTCGGCTCAAGCATGGGGCGTGTGCAGCTGCATCGACAAAATATAACGGAGCTTATTAATGTGTCATAAAACTCAAAGCTCTGTATTTCAAGGGGTGGTCTCCGGTTGAGTTGAGTTTGAGTTGAGTTCGGGTTGAGATCGGATCGTGCGTTATCGTCTAAACGCAGCTGTGTAATTAATAAGATTATTGGCGTGGATAGTTATTTTTATCCCTCGGAAGCACTACTTTTTTTTCTGGATTAAAGTACCCTATGTCCTTTTCTGTACCCTTGACAGTAAAATGCAATCATGAGTTTAAGGTTGAGTAGTTACACGTGAATGAATTTAAAATACATGTTTCTAAATAAAGTCAATGAAACGACGAATATTGGACGATTATATTTTTTGTAATAGACCCTTAGTACCTACATATGAAAATATGATACTCCTTTCTGAGAGCTGCGAGTATAGGTACTATACTAACATACATAATATTTATGTTTAGCTATATTTTTAAACGTCTCCTTAAAATACGATCTGCAGCCTATCAAAATCCAACATGTGTGACAAAAACTAACAAGATAAAAGCCTGTCGAACACATAAAACCACTAAAAGCTTTGGGAAAAAAAAGTCTTAAAATGCATTCACTTAAAAAATAAAACGCCACTAAAAAGGTTTTCGTTTTCACAAACTTCTTATAAAAAAGAAAACGGTCGTCTTACTAAAAAAATAATAAAAACGTGTCGCACAGTTTTTACAGCATTTAGGTCACGATTCGTAAGGGCACTTTTGAATTCTTTGAAAAAGCTTGGTTAAGCCCGCGAGATTCAACCTCTTTAGGCCTCTCCACACTCGCGTGCGAATCACGACATGAAATGTTGGCGCGAATCGCTTGCGAATCACGGAAAAACTGCCTCACATTTCCACATTCACAGAGGTTCTCGCCAGGTTCACAGTATAGTTCGCGCACTCAACAAATATGGACGCCGAAGTTGCTGCTGGTGCGGGTTTACTTTGCGCATCAGCAATTTATGCTGATATAAAAAAGTAAATTAATTGAACACCCACAGCTTATTAAGTTATGATTTGTTAAAACTCGCATTCACACGAACACAGTGCGAATGTGGAGCCTAGTCGCTTCCGCGCCAAATTCGCGGCTTGCGAACCCTTTGTCGCGGGACAAAAAACCAACAATTTTCGGGAATGAGGCGCGAACGCGACGCGAAACTGCGAAGAATACACTCGAGCATCGCAGCAGGTTCGTGGCATTTCGCTTGATTCGCGCGTGAGTGTGGAGAGGCCCTTTTGGATGTAGAGTCACGATTTAAATGAAGACAAAAGCAAGGAGGTTTGTGCAAAGACTCTCTTTGTATTAAGTACTTTTTGATTGAAGCTCTAATTGGTCGAAGGAGGAATTTAGTTCATTTGTTTCACAATGAATGACCTTTCGTAGAAAGATGAGTGGACATCAAAAGTACCTACTATTCGAAAGCCTTTGTTTCTCGGAATTAACCATGGCCAGTTAACTGGTTATTTGTAAAGATTATTTGTTATCTCTTAGGAATAGATTTTCCTCGCAGATAACATAACTGATTATGGAATACAATGAAAAATATTATGATTATATTGTGTCTATGCTAATTAGACAAATTACAAATGGACGTGGCTGAATTGTAGGGGAAATTAAACAACTCATTTTGAAAACAATCTCTATCATATCCGGAATACTGACTACCAAGGTTATGAAAATAGCTAATTAGAAATATAAAATAATAACAAAGAGAGGAACTTCTGGAGTTCTAACAAAAATAATATTTTCATCTCCATAGTTCATTATTTTCAGGTCAAATACGAAATTGAGACATTTTTATGTAAACATTATTAAGTACGTCAGGTTTATTGCAAAACAACTCTTATAACGAAGAGCTTAAGACCGTTAACGTCAATATGTTACGTGTGATATGACCTTCCGCTTTACCCCAACGAAGAAATAAAATAATATTGGTCATCATTTCTGTGTTCTAAATAAATAAACAGCTCCTAAAACAGGGCATAAAGGAATGATTCGCCTCACGTATCTTGACAAAATGAGGAATGTCACTAATGCCCGGAGATTTTTTTTTACGAGTCGTCATCGGTTACTTGTTTAAGTACTAGCGGCCGCCCGCGACTTCGTCTGCGTGGAAAGTTTTTTTGCTATTCCTCAGAAACAGATTTTTTTCTGGATGAAAGGTTCCTTATGTTCTTCTTTGTACCCCTGAAAACGGTCATGCAAAATTTCATGACGATCGGTTGAATACCTAGTTAAGACGTGAAGGCGTAACAAACAAACAAACAAACTCAATTTTGAATTTATAATATTAAGTAAGGGCTTGTGACCGCCCGCGACTTCATCTGCGTCGACAGTTATTTTTCCATTTCGGGAACAGTAAGTAAGTACTTTTTTTTTGGACGAAAGGTACCCTATGTCCTTTTCTGTACCCCTGATACAAAACAGATAAGCTTACGTTTGAATTTATAATAATAAAAGGACGTCGACAGTTATTTCTCTATTTCGAGAACAGTACTTTTTTCTGAATGAAAGATAATCTATGTCCTTTTTTGTATCCCTGATACAAAATAAACAAACTAATGTTTGCAATTATAATGTTAGTAAGGATTAATTGTGTTTGCTCGATACGGTAAGTGGCTAACTTGCAGTTTGCGATAATGCGCTTTAGAAAAAGTCATATTTTGTGTTTGATGTAGTTGATATTTTTAACAAATAATTTGTTGCTAAAAATTAAAACAAACGAATCAATAAAAGCCATGTATAATCATAATAAAAATAATACATATTACATGACATGTGTATACAGAAAACCATCGAAAAAACATTGCAAAAAATATAATAAAAACGTGTTTTATTGTGCACTCATTTCTTGAAAAATCTTTAACATATTGAATTATTAAAGCAATAATTATAAGCCAAGTAAATAGGTCCTAGTTTCGTTAGCTTAACGAATTGTTTACAGATGGTGTAACCGGGCACATATCGTAGGGAAAATGAAATTACATAAAAGTCAGTCAATTTGATTGTCGCTCCCATATAAATTGATTTTGGCAGTGTAGTGGGTTTCAAATTGAATTGACATTGCAAGATATTGGTACAGGATTCCTAATATGGATGTATGGTATTTTATTAAAAGTCTGTATTCCATAAAGAGGAGAATAAACTGCATCGGTATGTGGCGCTTATCTTTTTTGATTAAGACATGCATTAAAAAAACAGGCCAAGACTCGCGAACGAAGGCTTCTGTACCAAAAACTGTTTTTTTTAACCCATTTAAATACTCATTTTACTCTGTTTTTAGTATTTGTTGTTAAAGCGGCAACAGAAATACATCATCTGTGAAAATTTCAACTGTCTAGCTATCACGGTTCGTGAGATACAGCCTGGTGACAGACAGTGGAGTCTTAGCAATAGGGGCCCGTTTTTTTACCTTTTGGGTACAAAACCCTAAACATTTATAAATCTACACCTTACACTTTATAAATATGGGTATGCTCTAAAAAAATTTTACTGTATTATTATTATTAAAAATATTTTACTCTCTAATGTCATAAGAATTAAGGCCACAGCTATTTTATACCAATCAAAAATTCCCATAACTGTATCAGTTTTGTCATCAAATGAATTCTTCCCAATTATATTTTTCCCTGCAGCGACAGTATCTCATCCGCTTACGGAAATAAATCGGGAACCTCGCTTCTGCATCCCCTTTAATAAAAGCAAAACCGATGCAAGACGCCATCTGTGGCCATTCATTTGAATTACAGAAGATCTAATGTTCCGTGTTATTGCTATACAAGTGGAACAGTAGGGGAAGTCGAAACGACATAACTAATTGTCCAAATCATGGCTATAAAAAATATTAACGGCATTATAAGCTTACAGCGTTAATTTTTAAACGAAGACTTCAAATCTCTACTTCGGTGGATGAAAGATCTATACATTTGCTCTTAAAATATTATGATAAAAAAAATGGATTTTTTTTTCATTGTACTGTATTTGTGGTTTCACTTTGATGGTAACCAAGATAACAAATTCCAAAGAACAGTTTTCACTGTGAGATTAATTCCTACTTAAAAAAATGGATTAGAAGTGTTCCTTTCTTGATTATTTCGACAATTTTTTTAATTATAGCATTCAGAATGTTTTTTTTTAAATTGCACTAGCGGCCGCCCGCGGTTTCACCCGCGTGGTTCCCGTTTCCGTAGGAATATTGGGATAAAAAGTAACCTATGTTTTAATCTAGGCTATCAACTATCAGTGTGCCAAATTTCAACCAAATCCGTTTAGCAGTTTTTGCGTGATTGAGGAACAAACATCCAAACCCACAAACTTTCACATTTATAATATTAGTAGGATTAGTAGGAATAAATACATTAAATTAGGTATATTATTAATATAAAAATAGCATTGTGAATGCATAAAAATCTAAAAGTTTTAAATAAGGCATATTAATTAATATAGGTATTATAAAATAAAACTCTTTTTGTTTTGAAATCGGTTAAAAATGTACTCCACACGTAACTTCTCAGACGGGACTCGAAACTTCGTCGAAAATTCTCTAGTACATTTTACTTATTTCGCTCCAAGCCAAAGTTATTTCATCAATGTGAGGAAATACCCTGAGGGAATACCAAGGTTAGTGCATTGGGCTGGATTGGGGTTTGAGTCTCGTCTGAGAAGCTACGAGTGAGTCGAGTTGTTCTGGTAGGTATTATTTAAAGATAATTGTAAGATGGTGGTAGCCTGACTAACTACCACCATCTTACCTAAGTCTGACGCCATAACAATAAATTAAAAATGTTGTCCTCTGGCAGTTAGAGGTATGTTAGCCAGTTCCTCAGTGATGAGGATTCCAGGTGTAGTGTGCTTCCACCTTCGGCCTTATCGTCACTAAAAAATCAGGTGAGGTAAAGGTTAAATGCTTCTCCAAACAGAACGCGTTTAACACCGCGTTAGAGCGCTAACCTGACGTCGCGCTATAGCGCCGCGTTATGTTGTAGGACGTGCATAGATCCACGCCAAACACAGCGCGCTATAGCGCGACGTCAGGTAACGCTTTCGTGAAATACATAGAAGCGATGCGGCGGAGATAAGGCGCAGATACGGCGGCGACGGCGGCGATACGTGTATTTGATTGGCCGAAAGTCTCACATCTGCACCGTATCGACGCCGTATTCGTGCCGCGTCGCTTCTGTGTATTTCACGCCTAGCGTGGCGCTAAAACACATTCTGTTTGACATCAAACTATGCACGTACTATAACATAACGCGGCGCTATAGCGCGACGTCAAGTTAACGCTCTAGCGCGGCGCTAAAACGCGTTCTGTTGGACATGAAACTATGCACGTCCTACAACATAACGCGACGCTATAGCGCGACGTCAGGTTAACGCTCTAGCGCGGCGCTAAAACGCGTTCTGTTTGACATGAAACTATGCACGTCCTACAACATAACGCGGCGCTATAGCGCGACGTCAGGTTAACGCTCTAGCGTGGCGCTAAAACGCGTTCTGTTTGACATGAAACTATGCACGTCCTACAACATAACGCGGCGCTATAGCGCGACGTCAGGTTAACGCTCTAGCGCGGCGTTAAATAATGCTACCTATTTGTCACGTCAAACTTGTCAAAGGACGTCATGCTGGCTGACAACCTCTTTTTTTGGCTAACTTGTGCTTAACCCAAGAATCTTATGCTTAACCGGTACTTTGACAAGCTTGTTATCGTAAAAGTTAGGTGGTGCAACTGAGCCTAAGAGTAGGTAAGAAATAAAATAACATTAATAGCCCGCATGCACAATATTCTCCAATGTAATTAAATAAGGGTTTCTCTCATGCATATTTCAAGTGCCCAAGATTGTCAATATAGGTAATTGCAAATCTTTTCGCTAGGGGTCGAAATGAAATGCAACGCTCAAGAATAATTTAAACCCCTACATCCCGACTTCTGTTGGGGGAGTGTGATTTCTGTATGCATTATTAACAATTAGGGGGACAAGGAAAAAGAAAAAGAAATATTTGCTGTAAAAATAAATATTAAATATTGGTTAGGCCTTATTGTTTACTCAAAATCTATCACGACTCCTTTCAATTTGACATTGCACAATTTTAAAACCATTAAGCAGTTATCACAGTGATTTGTATTGTTGCACAGTTTTAGTCTAACGGTTAGTATTGTAGTTGGGTACAGGATTTAACCACTTGGTACAATTAGTCTAGCGGCTAGAAACTTTGAGATTACGTAGCCCGAAATTTAGCGGTTTAGAGCAGAGTATACATACGACAAGGACATAGTTGAATTAAACAATATATTTTCTGTTCATGAAAATTTATTAGCAGGTTGCATTGGTGCAAAAACTCTTGTAGATAAATGTTTGATACGTTAATATTTTTTCAACTTAAGCGTCGCGTCGTAAAAAGTATACGTTTCTGTTTGATGCATCCTTATGGATCCTCAAACATTAACGCTATTTATAGTCTAAGTATAGTTGAAATCTTGAAAATTGCTTAGAATGTACATACGTAATCCGCAGCAATTGTGCCTTGTATATTTTCGATATATTATTATTCGAGATATTTGTACCTATAGCTTCGACTCTGCATCAGTGTGAATGGACGCTAACAAGTTGTGTTATTTTTATTTAAAATAACAAAAAGAGTATTTTAAACATTAATTTGACCAACATAATCAAATTGCACAAGAGAGTGCTAGTTAAAAAATTAAGGATGCGTGCCAGTCCAGTGGTGTATTTCGAAACATGATCGTCATCTCTTACTAAACTCTTCACGTGATCTCTTTGATTTAGTGCCGATTTCACCGTTAACCGAGTTAAATTGAACTTGGTTTTACTTAAGCGAGTTCAGAAATTCGTTTTGATCGCGGTCTACGTTGCACCGGTTTCACCGTCTTCATTTTGATAACCGTAGTTCAGCTTTGACAAAGAATGAAGTTGCGTTCAAAGTATTGCAATTAAAGAAATTTTCCCTTCATAAATGGGAAAAAAAATACAGATCATGATATTCTTCGTGGCGCAAACCACATTCACTCGTGGTGTGAACCCTGTGAAACATACCTACTCAGTGAATTTAAAGAAATAGGCTACGCACTTATTCATTCATTACCTACGCACAAAATAAATTTCAGGGTCAGTTGTCAAGAACGTCAAAAACAAAAGTAAGTAATGAAAAATTTGATGTCAAGTTTACGGCGGTCTTTTTAAATTTAGAACAATAAACAGCTTGTAAACAGTTGACAAAAAAAGGTCGCCAATTTATTTTTCAATAACTTACAATTTTTATTATTTTTCAATAATTTATAACAACTTTCTTTTGCATAGGTCAACACTTCAAAATCACATTGACTATCTTTTGTACTTAAAAATATTAGTTCCATTAAAATTCTTTCCGGCCCAAGTATAATTTTTAATTTTGAAATGATCGAAATTATTTAGGGTAAAACTAAAACTTGGTAGTGGAAACACTGACTTATAATCTCTTTGATTTTTGTCAAATTTTTCTATGGAATTTGTTTTTGTCAGTTTGTCAATTTTAAAACAATGTTTATCTGATATTTTTGAGTTTTATGCAGTATTTTTATTTTCCGCAGTGATATTTTGCTCAATTGTTTATTTCGAACGGATTGTGGATATAATAATTTAAGTACCTAGGTACTGAATACATGTTATTTAAGTAAGTGTCGTGAAACTTGTGAATTGTGAATTTTCGACATGGTAGGTAATGAATCAGTGAAATAAATTGTTGTCCGTTTTTTATTTATTATTATTAGTTGTATGTAGAAGAACTAGGTACGTAGTTAACGGGATATCTACTAGCATAATAGTAAAAGTTAGGTAGGTCATAGGTAAGTAAGTGTACTTTACAATATTCTATTATGTTTTGATTTACGGTGCCTATAAAACATTATTAGGCGTTGGATTCATAATGTTTTGAACGCTTATTATTATAATGGGTGTTTAATTACTGTTTTTAAAGGCGCCGCTCGTAATTCAAAACATAATAAACTCGAGAGCAGAAAAATCGCACCACACAGGCCTATTTTCATACAAGCGAGGTAAATTTGAAGATCTGGTTCTCCGCCCAGGATTAAACGGGCTCTGATCTGATGATGGCAAATTAAGAAAGGTGGTTGAGGAAAAAAGGTGAATAGAAAAAAGCTGAATAAAGCATTGGCACTAGCTAAGGCTCTATTCATCTTTTTTTTATTCAAATACGAAAAGAATATTTCTTTCCACTACTTATTTCTTTCTATGCAATAATCAATTCTCCCATGTACACCGTACATACCTACTCCACAATCATGGCAATGAAACAATATTATCTACCACTGAACTATTCAACATTTGACACTGGCAAAAATTACTTCCAAGAGGAAAGTAGATTGCCAAAACAAAAAAGAAGAAGAAGAAGACATCATGGCAGACAGATGACAGACAGTTCTTGAACGTGTTCAAACCATAGATAAGTTCAAATACGCTAACCGTCGTAAATCGGCCGTTCAGAAACTGAAACCAAGTTCAAAAGTTTAAGCGCGTGAGCTGAGGTTAACTCGAATTGAGCGCGTTCAATTTAAGCGGTGAAATCGGCTCTTAGTGTGTAATATATAGTCATTTTACCATTGAAAATGGTGATCAGATGCAAATCGCCTGAGACGTATTTTTGGCCATATCTCAGAGGATTTTGGGAGGATCGAAATAAAAATAGTACCAAAAGTCGAGGAATTTATCAAGACACATGTGAACGTTTGAATTTTGAAAATCTACTGGTAACTTTTTTTGGAATTTTACGAAATTCTTAAAATTCCGGGTTTTTTAGGAAATGTTTGTTTACTAAATTGTAAATATTTCGCAAAAAAATACCGACTTAAGAAAAAATGAAAAAAAGGGTCCTAGGGTATTAGTTTAGCTATCAAATAGCGAAATAATTTTAAAAATCGGTTTATAATTGTGACCTGTAGGTGGTCCCTTTAGATTTGGAATTCTAGAAAAACGGCTGTTTCCGTACATAAAAAGTGATGTAGCTTCTATGATTATTGACCGATCGTCATGGTAATAGTGTTAAAAGATGCAGAAGCAGACGAGAAGTGCATTCGTTGGAATTTTGAAAATTGGTTAATATTATTTCGGCCGCGTCGAGGCAGTCAGCGGGTGCTTTTGTGACACGAGGCGGAGCCGAGTGTCACAATCGTAAAAATAAATAGGTACTACCTAGGTAACTTTAAAAATATAATAGGACTTTGCATTTGATTTGATTTTGGTTTTTCGTAAATTTTTGTGTTCATTTTCAATGCTTCGATTCTTGCGGGGACTGTAAAATCTGTGAATTTGTTTTACATATTCGTCCCTATGTTTCTTTCTTATGAGAAAGTTGTTTAGTTTCATGGACTGAACACATTCTTAAAATTTTAAAGGTGACTGTAAAATAACCCGGTATACTATAAGCTGACGTGTAATATAGAAGAAGTATTTTTATGACTGTGGAATGGGACCGATTGTCCTCCATACCACGATATGCTTTGCTAACACGTAATATTTGTAACCTCGTTCCACCATTGTATTCTCCACCTAACACATAGTCCTCGGCTGTTATCGGCATTCACACTTCGCGCCACACGCTCACTCACATAACATTATTACACTTTGACTTACTAAAGGTTATCTTCAATAAAACTTTGGCAATGTTGGAAGTTGCCGATTTCAAAACCATTTAGCAAATTTTTGGTTTCAACCTATAGTTGGTATTGGAAAATGATAATGATGTAAAAAATGATTGAAGAAAGTTTGCTCAAATTTTCAGACCTTGACCGAATTTTAAAGCAATTAATTGATGTGTCCTTTGATTCGTCTATTTTCATTTGGCTCATTCATAGGCTTAATTTGATTAAATGTGACGTCATTATCATTAGCAGTTCAATTTTCAAGAATGCTTTATCACTGTCAATCTTCTCTTCACATCCAACCTTACACATGTTATTAGGAGAAGTGTCAAAGGTACCAAAGAGTGTAACCAGTGAGTGTGACACCAATCACAGGGCCTAAAGCGAGTTGATATTTTCACTTTTCGCTATAAACGGTAGAAGTGTGACGTCACGTCACACAATGGCGAGTTTGACATTTTGGGTGTAAAAACAAACATACGAAGCATACTTTTGCAAGCAAGCAAGTTTCTCTTTTTTATTAACACGTGTTTATTAGGTTGCTTTCGCGTTTGTTGGTTTGTTTGTTTGTGTGTTTCTCCACAAAGTTTGCGAACGATTTTATCCTAGCTTCCCTATGAGCTAGAGACTTGAAACTTTGAACATAGGTCAGAACTGGAAGGCGATGCAATATTGTGTTATCATTGAGCTGATCTGATGATGAAGCCGGAAGAAGGCCAAAGGAACTCTATGATGAAACCATACAACCCCATCGTGTTTGGTCTCGTTAGGATCGTCTTGATGAGTACTCTAACGGGAGACGAGGTCCAGGGTCTGATGATGAAGCCGAAAGACCATGCCATAGGAACTCAATATTCAAACCGTGCAACCCAATCAAATTTGGGCTCGTTTGAATCGTCTTGACGAGTTCTTTGTTGGGAAATAGTTTCCAGGGTCTGATAATGGATCCGGAAGAAGGCCACTGGAACTCGGTAATAAAACCATGCAATCTCATCGAGTTTGGGCTCGTTTGAATCATTTTGACGAGTACTTAGTTGGGTAATAGGTGTCCAAGGTCTGATGATGGAGCCGGAAGAAGGCCACTGGAACTCGGTAATAAAACCATGCAATCCCATCGAGTTTGGGCTCGTTTGAATCATCTTGACGAGTACTTTAATGGGAAATAGTGTCCGAGGATCTGATGATGGAGCTGGAGGAAGGCCATAAAAACTCTTTAATAAAACCATGCAACCCCATCGAGTTTGGGCTCGTTTGAATCGTCTTGGAGAGTACTTTGTTGGGAAATAGTTTTCAGGGTCTGATGATGGAGCCGGAAAAAATCCACTGAGACTCTGTAATAAAACCATGCAACCCCATCGAGTTTGGGCTCGTTTGAATCATCTTGACGAGTGCTCCGATAGGAGATGGTATATTTATGGTCTTAGCTTGTTAACTAAAAAGCAGAAAATAAAAATTTACTGAAAAAAACTTTTTTAAAAACACGTTTTTAAAACGGACTAAATTATTACAAAAAAATCGGACTAAAACATTAAAACGGACTAGTAAAAACAGACTAAAAAGTATCAAATAAATTTTTCTGTAAATATTTATAACCCTATACCTACAGAAATTTTAAACCTAAAACGTGGGGCGCATGCTAAAGAAAATATGAATGATAAATTTTACAAAATGCGCCCACGTTTTTAGGTTTAAAATTTCTGTAGGTATAGGGTTATAAATATTTGCAGAAAATTTTATTTAATACTTTTTAGTCTGTTTTTACTAGTCCGTTTTAATGTTTTAGTCCGATTTTTTTTTGTAATAATTTAGTCCGTTTTAAAAACGTGTTTTTAAAAAAGTTTTTTTTTACATTGAATTACATACCCAGGACCAAAACAATTTAATCCTAACACCAAATTAACTGAATTATACTTGCTCCTTGTCCAAGATGAGTTAACATCTGTATAATTTGATAACGAAGCAAAAGTGACAACGTTATCGTATTTGTTTTTACCCAAATTTACGTCATAGCTTCGCTAATTATCGTTTCTTTCTCTTTCACTCGTATTGACTATCGATAGTTTTTGATAGTGAAAAGTGAAAACTTCAACTCGCACTATAGGTAACCTTTGGCAGCGCTGTCACAGCGATGAATTCAAGGCTTCTTCATGGAAGGATTCGTCAGCAGTCACCATGATCATTAAAAAAAATCACAAAGGTAACTAAAATAGTATTTCTAAACTGCATCGTTTTATAAAGTTCTATTTCAACTATACGTCGTAACGTAATTCGATAAATCCTCTATGATATCCTAATACCAACATTAATATTAGAAATGCGAGAGTTAGATTGTTTATTTATTTGTTTGTAACGCATTCACGTCTTAATTACTCGACCAATAATCATGAAATTTTGCATATATGTTGTCTGGGATACAGAAAAACTCATAACGGTGACTTTCACCAATAAAAAGTACTGTTCCCGAAGGTAAGAAAATAATTGTCAACCAGACGAAGTCGCAGGCAGCCGCTAGTCTATTATAATGATCTGGATAGACGATATTGAAGAAGTTCCAGGAGGATTATATATCGTAGGTACTTTAAATATTTCCCCTTGAATGTTTTATTTGGAAACAACGAAGATGCATGTTTATCTTTTCAATTACATTCGTCTTAAGGTAAAAGAACTCAAATCCTGTCAGACGTAATAATATTTCCAAGTATTATTTTTAATAAAGTGAAGAAACATTTCAATATAGCTACTTTAGGGGAAAAATGTCTTTTGACATTAATAACCGCATGAAGATAAATACTTGTATTGTAGCGTTTGTACCTAGCCCTGCGATTGCGTAGGTTAAGCAATTTTCGCAAGGTTCGGTCATGGGATGGATGACCAATAATGTATTATCTGTGCTTCGAAGGGCACGTTTACGCTGTTGGCCCCGGCTGTATTTGCAATCGTTAACACCCACCAATCCGCATTGGGCCTGCGTGAAGGGTTATGGCCCATCCTCCCCTGGACTCCAAATGGCTTATGTCGACAGATATTTTTATTTTAAAGTAACTAATTGTTATTTTTAAAGCAAAATACAATCTAAAAGTACTTACAGAGTGTGCTTTATTTTATTTGCTTTTGCCCGCGACTTCGTCTTTATCTAGTTTCTTTTTTTTTTTTTTTTTTTTTCATTTATTGGGGTAAACAAACGGTTTCACAATGTGTAATACATAAAAAAGTATACATAATTTCAAGAACTAAATAATTGTAAAACCAACACCGTTAACCACAAATAAGTTTTAACACGTTAAGAGTACATGTTAGGTAATGTGATTTAAATAGGTAATGAAGTTAAATTTGAATATTGCTTATGTTGTAAGGTACATTTTTTTCGTTTCTCATGTTTCCTTTTAACTATTTTTACTATTGATACTGTGAAGCTTCGCCATAATAGATTTCTTAAACAAGCTAGTTTTAGGTATAAGTATATCAATATCATTCTAGTTTCGGGAATAATTATTATTTGTAGGTAAGGTATGGATGTTATACATTTTCATAAGCAATCATTGAACTTTGTAAACACCTAATTTGGTAAATCAGTAGATCATTGAGTAAAAAAGATAAATGCTCAAATGGCAACTGGATATAGGTACCCATCCATATGCTAGCTGCCAAACAAATCAAGTTACTTTTCATCAATTTCAATTTTATTATTTCCTCGGGATAATAAACATTTGATATATTTCAAATAATTTTGTTCCCGCAGATGGGTGGTTCCACTCTTGATTACTAGTAACTTTTACTATGAGGCCAACTCTAATATCAGTAACATTAAGGTCGAGTAGACATTACGCTTTTGTATGGAACAGCTGATTTATTATATACCAGAGTTGGCCCCATAAGTGAAAAATTTAAAATTTCAGCGTGTATTACCTAAAAGTTACCAAAAAAGAAACGAAAAATTACTCCTAATATTACACGATGAGATACGAAAAAAAAACTGAAAACAAAAACAGCTTAAAAATTAAATACCTCTAAAAAGCAAGAAATAATATTCGAATCATTCGTTACACATATCAATATTAATAAAACACGTCTATTGAAGTCGGGTGGGGCTGGAGGACAACTTAATTTTTTTCTTAAAGCCCCACCCGACTTCATTAGACGTGTTTTATTAATATTGATATGTGTAACGAATGATTCGAATATTATTTCTTGCTTTTTAGAGGTATTTAATTTTTAAGCTGTTTTTGTTTTCAGTTTTTTGAAGGCGGTTTTTCTTTTTTTTTAAAAAGCTTTTTTATTTTCAACTTTTTAGTGGTAGGTATGTAAGCGCAGCGTGTAAATATTTTTTAACTTTATAAAATGGTAAAATGCCCAGAACTCAATTTCCAAATTTACGCTGTTTGTTTTTGAGGAGTTCCGTTGTGTCATCGTAGTCCAAGTCTAGTCCAGAACGTTGCATCGCAAACCATGATTTGGTTTGTTTTGGATTGCCATAAACTTACCAAAACCTAAATCACTTTACTTATACTATTTGATTTTGAAGAGTTCCTTTATGTATCTTCGAAGTTCGAAGTCCAATAACAATGAAATTAAATTGTGACCACTCTTAAAGTATACCCTTTCAAATAAAAAAAGAATCATCTAAATCGGTTCATAAACAAAGAAGTTATGTCCGAAATTCCATAAAAACTCGTGCGATGGCGAGCTAAATAATTGATATTTTTCAGGATTATGAAAAAACTACTGGCCAAATCTCTGTAAAAAAATTATGGGACCACACACGAACTATGTTCTTTGAGTTAAAAAAAGAATTATACAAATCGGGTAATAACTGACGAAGCTATGTTAAAACATACATAAAAAAAAAATAAAAAAAAAATACCGTCGACTTGAGAACCTCCTCCTTTTTTTGAAGTCGGTTAAAAATAATGACAAATTATCACCTGCACGGCTCATAAGCAAGATATAAGAAAAACCTGCGCCAGAAGAAATTCTTTTATAAAAGGATAAGCCATCTGGAAAAGGCTAAAACTTTTCATTGAGGCTTATACGGGATCTAAGGTGAGAGTCGGCATCTTCTAAATCTCACAACGCAGGGTCAATGGCTCCCAAACTGTTTGGAGAATATCCCTAATACTGTTTCAAGATTAGTTTCGTTGCCTTTGAGAAATAATTCTAGGTCGTACAAAAGGATTTCATGTAATTTGATATTTGTAGTAACCTTTAAAGTTGTTTTTTTTTTCTTGTATATTTTGTCAACTAAAAATATTACTCTTATTTAAATTGAAAGTGACACATTGGAAAAATGGTGCTGGATAAAAAAATATAATTATGTCGGGTAATTTTGAGCTTACCATCCAAATTTCAAGGATGTGTCCAGTTCATGAAACTAAACAACTTTCTCTAAGAAACATGACGTGTCGAATTTCGCCACTAAATTTTGGTCATCCCATACTAAATTGATCACGTGATCGCATTGATTTGTATGGATAGTCGATTTTTTTTACACATTTGGCCATGTATTCCTTTAGAGAAAGTGGTTCAGTTTCATGGACTAAATACATCTCCAAAATTTGGATGGTGAATGTAAAATGACCCGGTTTAGTACTATTATATATTCTGTGCCGGTATTTTATACTTACACTTACTTCCGAGCGGTTAATTAGAAATAAAACACTTTTTATGGATAACAGCGCGTGCATTCTTAATTCATGTGTTATTTTAAAATGATTTAGTTTGGGTTTATTGGTTTTTTGAATTCCCTAAGTTTAGTCACTTTTCCAGGGGCCGTGGTCACGTGATGATTAAATATTTTTAATTGTTAATTACTTAAGTGCCTCAGAGTATAAAATTGTAATTTAAAACACAACTTTAGTTTTTTTTTGGTATATTGTGTTGATACAAAAAACTTTTTGTTTAATTTTTGACAGCCGCTGTCCTATTCTATCGGATCTCGAATCCAATTTGCTTCCATGCAATCTGTTCAATATTCACAAAACGCTGATTCTTAAGAACAGGCTTCCTTATTTCCAAATGATATTATCTTAATACCATCTTAATCATGAATAAAAGAAGGAAGTAATCAAAGTATATTAAATTCAAATAATTTCGCAAAATATTCCATTATCATTATCACTTTAATTTGAATTACCTATTCTATTGACGACCTCAGTGGTGCAGTGGTCAACATGCCGGTCTACCACGCAGAGGTCCCGGGTTAGATTCCCGGCCGGGCAGAAATTGAAGTGATGAATTTTAATTTCTGCGCCGGGTCTGGGTGTTACTATGTATAATCATTATATATTAAAAAAAAAAGTATATAAGTAGTATATCAGTTGCTTAGCACCCATATTACAAGCTTTGCTTAGTTTGGGGCTAAATGCCACTGTGTGAAAATAGTCCAAGCGTTATTTATTATTATTTATTTATTCTATTATTTTACTTTGGAATCGGAGCAATAATCTCCTTTGTGGTCTAGTGGTTCACCCACCCGTGTAAGACGCAGGGGTCCCGGGTTCGATTCCCATGGGGTACAATTTGTACTCGGTTTGGTTGGTGGTAGGGCTTATTTCAAGTCCGCCTGGCTAGCTACCACCAACTTACATAAGTCTGACGCCATAACAATAATAAAATTGTGTTCTGGCAATTAGAAGTAAGATAGCCAGTTCCTCTGTGTTGAGGATTCCGGGTTTAGTGCGCTTCCATCTTCGGCCTTATCGTCACTTATCATCAGATAAGGTGAAGGCCAAGTACTATCACGTTGTGTATAAAAAAATTTATGACATGTTGTCCAAAATTGTCTATGTGGTGCTTGGTTCACAGAAACCCTGAACACATCATCATCATCCTCCTGCCCTTATCCCAATTTGTTTATAGTGTTCTACACAAAATAACATTTTGAGCTCGTAGAACGACCACTATTGGGGTCGGCGCAGCATGTAATTCATACTGCATTAGGTTTTGGCAAAGTTTTACGATCGGCCGCCTGCCTGACACCAACCCTCCTCGGGAATGCTGTTGTTGACAGTTTCCTCGCTGCCATTCGAGTGACCCTTTGTGCGATGGTCTGTACCGGGTCCCTAAAAACTTCCCTCTATCGCCTTCTACGATACCCACGGGATGAGATGGGACAGTCCTATTCTTAACCGGAACTGTACGGCGAAAAAACCCTGAACACAATTCTCTTCTTTTTTTGGCATTCGTGTAAAAAATGGGACTTTTTTCACTTGTATGGAACAGCTGATTTTTTTTGCGAGCAGAAGAGTTGGGCCTATATTAAAAGTTGCTTGTGATCATGAGTGGAACCACCACACGGCAGGGATAGCATTATTTTATTTACACTTACCAACATATTTTGTACTTATGTAAACATTTAAATTAGTTTTTAACTGATTTTCAGCGCTCATGGCGGAACTTGACAGGCTGATCGTACTCGATCACGTTTGTTAAGCAATGCTCGGTCCGGCGAGGTGTCGGATGGGTGACCGTTAAGTGGCATTAAAACTGAGCGCTTCCGTGCTTCGGAATGCACGTTAAACAGTCGGTCCCGGCTGTTGTCATCTGATAACAGGCGTTAAGCCAAGTTAGAGGTTTTACAGGCGGCTTGATAAACTCTAACACCAGAGGTGGCCACTAATCCAGAATCCTCATTCAATAAGAAGAAGGAGAATTGACTTTCAAAAGGTATACTTGTATACCTTACTTTTTATGATTCTATTACATTTACAGTTGTCAGTATCATAGTTAGAGCAAACAGAAACCGACAAATTTGACTGAACATTGGGTCAACAAACTATGTAGGTAAGTTTAATAAAAAAAATGATTTCCTTGCGAGCAATCCAAGGTCTCTCTCCGCAGATTTACCAAGTGGTGGCGTATCTTTTTGGCATTCAGTGCTTGCGTAGACTGAATAAATTATTTTGAATTGAGTTGTACCTAGAGAACAAATTGAGAATTCTAGACGTAGGATAACCAAAACACAGAACAAAGGATAGATTTATATTTCCAATTTGCACATTTCAATATCAATCAATAATATTATCATTTTCTCGATCACGTTTAGCTGAATAAGTTATTGAATAAAAATATAGGTATTAATACAAACAATACTTGAGATTATTTTATGATTGAATATGGAAAGTGTCCTCACATTATATGCTGAGGTCAAATTTCGATTTGACGATTGTGTACGAATTAATAGAGTGATAGAAAAAAGTCCCTATAGAATTTCTTGCCGGATCATCTCGCAAAGTCTGTTTTATCTTTTTGAACTTTTGCAAAGCTTGTGAATGATGGGGTTCCAAGCTGGTGGAATTTTCCAACCAAAATCTCTATTGAAATTAGGATATTTATTTATTTCGATAGCTTCGCGGAGCATTCTAGGAATTAATCTACGTTCCCTAGCAAGGATTTGGGGTTTGTCAAATCTAATGTAATGGTTGGGCCCCTCAAAGGCGTGTTCACACACTGCAGCAGACTTGTTATCGCGCCTATTTTTCATGTCAGCTACATGCTTTTTAACGCGGGTCCCTATGCTTCTCTTTGTTTGCCCGATGTAGGAGAGCCCACAGTGACAATTTAGTTTGTAGACGCCTGCGGCTTGAAATCACAATCTACAAACTAGATTGTGACTGTGGGCTCTCCCACATCGGGCAAACAAATCACATCGCTGGCATCGCTATTAGATTTATTTGATAAATGGATGTGATACATTGCTACTTCTTATCGGCACAAATAAAAACTTACTAACGTAACTTGCATTCCATAGTCTTCTTGTATTATTAATATTATTCGATAAGATTAGATCACTATGGACCCCTTCTATTCGGGCAAAGCAACAATAATAAATAGCAATCACTTATTTATTATGACAATTTAAATTTCAAAAACATGATTTTATATTTTTTTACTTAAATTATTATTATGTAGTTGACAATGAATTGTTTTTTAATATACTTACTCTTATGTTTAATTACAATAGGGATTTTATTTATTAAATGTATTCACAGTATGCCAATTACATTCACATGTTAATTAACATACATGTTACAGTTCGCTCCGACATGGTTTTACAGGCATGTGTCACGGTAAATGCATGTGTGTTCCCGCCTTAACTAGAGTGCTAATGCGCTACGGCAGCGTCAAAAGTAAACAAGCTCTTAAAGCTAAAAAAAATAAACAAATGAAGTGTTCTTATTTCGAAAGTAGCTTTTGCGGCCATTTTATTTCCCCTGTCAGATTAATTATTTCGTCATCCTTATTTATTATCCAAGACATTAATACGGCATTACGTGCCCACTCCGTAGTGTAATAAAAACATTTTTTTAGAAACTCGTAATAATTCTTCTGTCTTTTTTATGGTGACATCAAATCTTTATGGTTCGCCATGCGTTTATAGCTCTTGAACAATAAAAATTGGAAGCTTATTTAGCGGTACTTATACGTTAAAGTAACTATTAATTTCATTACAGAAGTGATGTTAAAAGCTTAATAATACCTGCCCCTACGAGTTTTCATCATCAATAACCTCGAATCGACGACCTCCGTGGTCGAGTGGTTCGCACGCCGGTTTTCAAGGCGTCACCATCTCTTGAGGTCCCGGGTTCGATCCCCGGCTGGGTCAATGTAGAAAATGAACTTTTCAATATTGTCTCAGGTCTGGGTGTGTGTCATACCACCGTTGTTTCTGATTTCCATAACACAAGTGCTATAGCTACTTACTTTGGGATTGGAGCAATGTATGTGATGTTGTCAAATATTTATTTATATTTATTTATATTTATTTATATGTTTTTTAACCGACTTCAAAAAAAGGAGGATGTTCTCAAGTCGACGGTTTTTTTATGTATGTTTTAACATAGCTTCGTTAGTTGTTACCCGATTTGTACAATTCTTTTTTTATCTCAAAGAACATAGTTCCTGTGTGGTCCCATAAATTTTTTTCAGAGATCTGGCCAGTAGTTTTTTCATAATCCTGAAAAATATCAATTATTTAGCTCACCATCGCACGAGTTTTTATGGAATTTCAAACATAACATCTTTGTTTATGAACCGATTTAGATGATTCTTTTTTTATTTAAAAGGGTATACTTCAAGAATGGTCACAATTTAATTTCATCGTTATTGGATTTCGAACTTCGAAGATACACAAGGGAACTCCTCAAAGTCAAATAGTATATGTAAAGTGATTTAGGTTTTGGTAAGTTTATGGCAATCCAAAACAAACCAAATCATGGTTTGCGATGCAACGTTCTGGACTAGACTTGGACTACGAACACCCAACGGAACTCCTCAAAAACAAACAACGTAAATTTGAAAATTGAGTTCTGGGCATTTTACCATTGAAAATGTTATAATATAAAGTTAAAAAAATATTTACACGCTGCGCTTACATACCTACCACTAATAAGGTTGAAAATAAAAAAGCTTTTTAAATGATTCGAATTAAAGAATTAAGGCCGAAGGTGGACGTGGACTACCGCCCGGAATCCTAATCACTGAGGATTTAAGTATATCTGGGGTTTTATTTTTTCCCGTGGTCCATCACTATTATCCACTATTATTTATGATACTCCAAAAGTCCAATTGTTTGTTTGTTTATTTGTTTGTTTGTTACGCCTTCACTTCTTAACCACTCTACCGATCATCATGAAATTTTGCATACACGTTGCCAGGGTTACAGAGAATGACATGAAGTACCTTTCATCCAGAAAAAATGTTTCGTTCCCGAGGGATAGCAAAACACTTTCCACGCAGACGAAGTCGCGGGCGGCCACTAGTTTATAATAATATTTTCTTTAGACCTCAACCGTGGTCCACTTATTAAAGCTCGGTTACGCTGGAACATTTTGTCTCTGTCTTTTTCTTTACATGTAAAGAGTAAAGAAACTTTTTCACTTTTTCGATGTTTTTCGTTGTTTTTCATCATTATCGTTATCACAATTATCTTTCTTGAATAAACGTAATTGGAGCTACTTCACAGTACGTTAAAGTGTATTTTGAAGTAGAATTCAATACGTTACCGCTATTATTTACGCAAAAAATATGAACCTACGCAAGCGCTTTTGATGATATTCTGTTTTTATTTCTTACAATAATCTGTGAGGTTAATACGCAATTTAATACTTGTAGTTACTAGAAAATCTCTTTAAAATGTCGTATGTTTTTTTTTGGCTACAACTTTACGTTTTCTATATACGAAAATAATTACCCCCGCGATCCATGTTTTCCTATAATGAACCCTTAAATAAAATACTTCATTGATATTTGAACCGACAAAATTTTTCACCGAACAATTAAGTTAAAATTCAGTAAAAACCAAACTGAGTTCACTTGAAAATTTATTGGCAAATAAAACGTGATACAGTGATTGCAGGCACATAATTGTGGCATTAATAAAGTCCCGCACTGCAGATAGTATGGGTGCCTCAGAAAATGCGTCCTTTAATGTTTTTTTCGCTTGTTAAGGAATTGTATGATCTACGTTAAAGAAACAAAGTTGGTTTCACAACCTCTCGTAATATAATCCTAATTTATGTTGCGATTCTTCAAAGTTAGCGTTAAGTATCTGGAGACAGTTAAAACACCCATAATAAGTAGTGAGAAATATACAACGTGTCACAAAACCACCCCTAAAGCCGAATATGGTAGATAGGGACCATCAATCTGAACAACTTTTACTATGGGACTAACTCTGAAATCGCAAAAAAAACAGCTGTTTCATACAAAAGTTAATAATGAAAATATCAAAATGTATGAACAGCAGTCAAGCGCTTGATTATCTCTCATTAAAAATAATAATAATAAGAAAGTAAAAACATAGATACACATTGCGCATCGTCACGTGCCGAATGTGCTATTGGGGCCTGCTGCAGCCACAGGTTTCCTGCTTGACACATTTGATAATGAAACTTATGGCAAATAATACGTAATAAGCTGATATTTATTTGAATAAAAAAATACAATGAAACTTATGTCACATTGTCATGGGCACAGAATACATAACAGAATACATAACAGTAGTAGTAGTAACGCTTATGATATACTTAACTAATATTTTGATTGTCAGCCCCCAAAATTAATTGTAACATACCTAATAAGAGTAATATAACACACAACAATCTTCCGCAAAAAGTAACAACACATTTTGAACCATCTCTTAGCTTGTTTTCTAGAAACTATCTTAGGAGCCATAGCCGACGCGATTTTCCCAAGCTGGCAGATTTACTGACCATTCCGGCCGTAACGACGTACCACCTGGTTGCACCTTTATGAGGCCACAAAAATAAATATCTTCTTACACCGTTTTACTTTGAGAAGCAATGATGTACAGTAGATAATATAGCACATTAGCATCCACCTGTGAATTCCGCGTCTGCGTGGTCCCTATGGAAATTTTGACCGGGATAAAAAGTAGCCTATGTCGGGTTATAAACGTGTGCTCCAAATCTACCAGTTGTTTATGTGCAAGATGGTACACACACATATATACCTATACACACAAACAAAACACGTAATTATACACACACACAAACACACAAACTTTCGCTTTTATAATATTAAGTACCTAAGTAGTAGGATTTATTTAACACACTAGCGGCCGCCCGCGGTTTCACCCACGTGGTTCCCGTTCCCGTGGGTATATCGGTATAAAAAGTATCTAATGTTTTAATCTAGGCTGTCTACTTTACTGTGTGCCAAATTTCAACCAAATCGCTTCAGTAGTTATTGCGTGATTGAGGAACAAACATCCAAACATCTAAACATTTCCACCCACAACCTTTCACTTTTATAATATTAGTAGGATTAATGTTTAAATCCGTAAAACTATTGCACTGGACGCTAGCAAATCTCTTCTACTCTGCAAACTTGATTTTAATCATGATATTTTCTATTCTTAAGTTTCTAGCGATAAAGAGTACCTAAAGTACCAAAGAAGATCGCTAACACCGCAATACTTTACGAGATTTCCTACGACATCGAATTTAAAATTTAGTGCCCAGTGTGCTTCTTCCAATGTCCCTCGTGGGTGTTCGAGAACTTCTATTAAGACTTCAGCTCAGCATACAAAAGCACTATAGGTACTTCGCACCCGCACTTCACTACTACGTCACACACTGGCATGACGATCCTCAACTGTCAAAATCCATTGTCTTTTGACAGTTAAACGTGATACATCGCTGTAATCATAACGCGTATCCAAGAATCTTATATTCATATTCTATATAAGGTTCTTGCGCGTATCGGCAGTCATGCTAGGGGGCCAGGTCTCTGCTAATTTTAATCTCTAAAATGAGATTTAGCATCAACACAGTTACTCGATTGGGTTTTTTCGATAAAAGGAAATAAATATAATTTATTTATTACCACACACTTTAAATGTTGTTACAATTTAGGATATCTAACAGGTAAAAATTCAAACAAAGAAAATAACAATCAACAAATTGTAGCATCTGCTGCTGAACTAGGATATTTTAATCCTTTATTTCACCCACTTACTAAGCCATATTAATTCAATTGGTCCAAAGATATGCATTATAAATCTCAATTGGACTCAGTTTGTCGCTGGAACACGATGCATCTGCGGTACATTTACAAATTTACGCGTTTTCGATACTACTTACGCGTTTCTGCGAGCAAAGCAAGCAACCAAGCAGCAAGCATCTATGCAAGTGACAAACGTTTATGACCGATGATAAATCTACCATTTCTGTAGATTCATCATTGTAACGCAAAGATTCTGCGCACACTAGCCTCACAGTTGTGATATACTTATATGTTACTAAGCCATATCAATACCATTAGTCCAAAGATATGCATAAAGGTACGTTTGTCGCTGAAACACGATGCATCTTCGCTACATTAACAAATTTACGCGTTTTCGATACTACTTACGCGTTTCTGCGAGCAAAGCAAGTAACCAAACAGCAAGCATCTCTGCAAGCGAAAAACGTTTATGACCGATGATAAATCTACCATGTCTGTAGATTCATCATTGTAACGCAAAGATTCTGCGCACACTAGCCTCACAGTTGTGATATACTTATATGTTACTAAGCCATATCAATACAATTAGTCCAGGGATATGCATAAAGGCACGTTTGTCGCTGAAACACGATGCATCTTCGCTACATTAACAAATTTACGCGTTTTCGGTACCACGCGTCTATGCGAGCAAAGCAACCAAGCAGCAAGCATCTCTGCAAGCGTAAAAACGTTTATCACCGATGATAAATCTACCATGTCTGTAGATTCTGCGCACACTAGCCTCACAGTTGTGATATACTTATATGTTACTAAGCCATATCAATACCGTTAGTCCAAAGATATGCTTATAGGACGTTTGTCGCTGTTACACGATGCATCTTCGATACATTCGCAGATTCACACGTTTTCGATACTACGTGTCTACGCGAGCAAAGCATGCAAGCAGCAAGCATCCATATAAGCATTAAAAAGTTTATCGCTGATAAATCTACCATGTCTCTTAACGCTCTTATTGTAACGCAAAGATTCTTTTCTGTTTAGACCTTTTTAGTGTTCTAGTTATGCGTCTTGGGAGGTGTTTCGAGTTTCTTTTATCTCTTTTGTACGAGTGATTTAGAGACGTTCATGTGAGCTTTATCACCAATGTTTTTAAATGAAAAGACCTTGATAAAGGTAATGTTTTTTCCATACGTTATGTTTGAAGTGTTCTAATATTTTTTTCCTCATTTTCTGAGGCAATGGTTTAAATAATACTTAAAAGAGGGTTCATAAAGATCTTTGTTTAGTTTTTCTTTTCTAATGGGTTTTAACCGACTTCATCAAAAGGAGGAGGTTCTCAATTCGATTGTATACTTTTTTGATGGTTGTTCGCGCATATCTTCGTCATTTATAGACCGATTTTGATGATTCTTTTTTTGTTCGATTGAGTATTCTTGCGAGATAGTCCCATTATTATTTTTTTTCAAATCGGTTCAGTAGTTTTTAGGTAATCCTGAAAATACTTTGATTTTGCATTAACTACCTTGACGACTTTCTTTGTTATTTGTTGTGTTGGAAAAGGGATACCTTTAATGTAGTGTTTTTAACCGACTTAAAAAAAGTAAGGTTCTCAGTTTGACCTGTATGTATGTGTGTTTCTCCGCGATTATCTCACGTTTGACTGAGCCAATTTTTCTACCTAATAATATATAGGTACAGAAGGTACTTACAATAAAAATAAAAAAAATTGTTTAAAAAACAAAAAGACCGACTTCAAGAAACATGCCTCTAAAAAGCAAGAAATAATATTCAAATCATTAGATACGCATTTTTATCGTTATAATAACGTCTATTGAAGTCGGGTGGGGCTTTTAGAATAAAAAAGCAAAACCGCCTTCAAAAAACTGAAAACAAAAACAGCTTAAAAATTCAATACCTCTAAAAAGCAAGAAATAATATTCGAATCATTCGTTACACATATCAATATTAATAAAACACGTCTATTGAAGTCGGGTGGGGCTGGAGGACAACTTCATTTTTTTCTTAAAGCCCCACCCGACTTCATTAGACGTGTTTTATTAATATTGATATGTGTAACGAATGATTCGAATATTATTTCTTGCTTTTTAGAGGTATTGAATTTTTAAGCTGTTTTTGTTTTCAGTTTTTTGAAGGCGGTTTTGCTTTTTTTTTAAAAAGCTTTTTTATTTTCAACTTTTTAGTGGTAGGTATGTAAGCGCAGCGTGTAAATATTTTTTTTCTTTATATTATAATATTTTCAATGGTAAAATGCCCAGAACTCAATTTCCAAATTTACGCTGTTTGTTTTTGAGGAGTTCCGTTGTGTCATCGTAGTCCAAGTCTAGTCCAGAACGTTGCATCGCAAAGCATGATTTAGTTTGTTTTGGATTGCCATAAACTTACCAAAACCTAAATCACTTTACTTATACTATTTGATTTTGAAGAGTTCCTTTATGTATCTTCGAAGTTCGAAGTCCAATAACAATGAAATTAAATTGTGACCACTCTTGAAGTATACCCTTTCAAATAAAAAAAGAATCATCTAAATCGGTTCATAAACAAAGAAGTTATGTCCGAAATTCCATAAAAACTCGTGCGATGGCGAGCTAAATAATTGATATTTTTCAGGATTATGAAAAAACTACTGGCCAGATCTCTGTAAAAAAAATATGGGACCACACACGAACTATGTTCTTTGAGTTAAAAAAAGAATTGTACAAATCGGGTAACAACTGACGAAGCTATGTTAAAACATACATAAAAAAAAAAAAAAATAAAAAAAAAAATACCGTCGACTTGAGAACCTCCTCCTTTTTTTGAAGTCGGTTAAAAAAAGGAAGTTGTATTTCCCGTACGTACGTACGGTACCTTCTTACCCCTATATCTAGTTGCAATGGTCTGCTTATTATATTTGAATTAACTCTATAGCTATATTTTTTAACTGTTTATGATTTTTAATGGAATTCTGATTTGTAATTCTTTTCGTTAAAATAATCACACCAAATAAAAGGTCTTTACCTATGAAATTGCATTTGTATGGAGAATTTACAAGAAGTTGCATTTTTCATACTAGCATTATCTTTGTTCATTTACCAACCGTGAACACTCATATAGGTAAAGACCTATATATATTGGACCACGGGTTTAGCTTTGAAGTGATCGTCTAAGTTAAATAATAAGTAAGTAAATAAAATAAGCTCACAGAAGATCCGTTAGTTCATCAGGTTGAACAGAGCAGTTGGACCATGCCCCCAGAGTGAAGGCAAGTTCCCTCTTGTATTTTAATAGACTGTTTAGATATTTCCTGTTGATAACTCCAACGGAATATTCAACTAACACCTTTTCAGGTGGAAAACGTAAAGTGACGAAATATCTCCGAATAAATACTGCTAGGAAGCTCTCCTGTCAGATCCGGTGATGCTACAAAGTTGAGTGGAGGCTTATAAATCAGTCTTTCACAGCTATGCGAGCTTTGAAAATATTTGGACGAGAATTTTCAGTAGAGCTATGGCAGGCTTTGTGACGTTAAAAGTTTTGAAGTTACCAATTTAGTGAGGAAAAGTTTAAACAAATTGTCTATTTCTTTATTATATAAGTAAACAAAAATTTGTTTACTATAAAAACTGAAAAGTAAAAAAATGGATTAGGTGTGTCATTTTGTATTCACCATATAAATTTTGAGGATGTGTTCAGTGCGTGCAACTGAACAACTTTCTTTAAGGAACACATGGCCAAATATGTAAAAAAATATCGACTATCCATACAAATCAAAGAGATCACGTGATCAATTTAGTATGGGATGACCAAAATTTTGTGGCGAAATTCGACACGTCTTTCTAAGAGAAAGTTGTTTAGTTTCATGGACTGGACACATCCTTAATTAAAATTTGGATGGTAAGTTCAAAATGACACGATATTTTTAATATTTTTAACAGATCTTTCAAAATTATTATCCAGTTTTAGAAAATGCATTGAGTTTTTAAATAAACTTGTAAATTTAAAGCAAATCGAAACTTTTATATTCCTTCATACGGGTTATACTTACTAGATTTATGACTATTCTCTATAAAATTTTATGTCCGTACTCATCCACCGGAGAAGTCAGATAGGTTGTAATAGCAAAACCAATGGTCGAACATGGAACGTTTGGAATAGCTAGCAAATAAGAGCGATAAGTCGGTGAAATTGAAAAGAATTCCAAATCGTGTGGTTTCCTTGCAACGTAAGATTGTGCCACAGAAAAGTATAGATTAACAGTAACGCAACTGTCTGAATCGGCGGCGGCTAGGCGGCGGCGCATCGCTTACACACGTCGCTACACTAGGAAGAGAGATTCGCAATGCAGAAGGTAGCTAGTCGTGGGTGCCGCGTGGAGACTGCTACGACGGTGGATTGATAAGTCCATGACTTTTTAATGAAGAAAGATTTTTTTTCGGAATATTTTGTTTTATTTCTGTACATAATCTTATTGTAGCTCTGGGTATTCAGTCCAACGAAGTTCCTATATCTTTAATCCATTATTTTTTTCTTTCATCGCCTGAAAACTGATAACTGAAATGAGGGCCCATTTCAGACACCACCTTTTGGCTTGATGAAAATCTTTGCCCAATTCATCGTCATTTCAATTATCGAGACATTTATTCATGTTTGGTAGGAGAAAAAATCTCACTGGGTTTGAATATAGAGAATAGGAAGGACTCGCATCTTTATTCGATGAGTTTTGATGTCATGAGTGCGGTCGAGAGGGTCGACAGGGTCATTAAGAAAAGTTAGGAGTCACTCGAGCTTTTTGTTTCCAAAAGTAATAATCTTTTGCCGAATTTGGAAAAAAAATGTGTAATGATGCTTTAAGGAGTTTCTTTTTAAGACACAAAAATAAATTATGAAAAAAAAGGATTTCTTCTTTTGAAAGTCATGGACTTATCAAACCACCCTTGTATAGTCTGACCACAAGAGCAGTGCCACCCCTTGGGAATCTGTGCCTTGGGTAAGCGTGCAGTGCGGACGTGGGCAGAGCAACCTGCCCTTTACTCAACGTCTGCCCGCCCACTACGCTCAGCGCGATAAGCCGAGTGTATTGCATTGTTTATATTTTTTTAAGTGTACTGAAGGAAAGAAAGAAAAGTCATTTGTTTGCTATTTAATGCAGTTATTCACGATAATTATTAAATATCTGCACTAAATTTTCCAAAAGAAATAAGTAACAATGCCGCCAACAACCCCAACGATCGAACAGGGAGCGTAGTAGTGATACTGCTTGCTATAATTTACTGCGGTTGTGCGGACATGTTGGTAGTAAATCTTGGAATAGCGGTGTAAGCGAATGTTGATAGTGTTGCTGCCTTGTTCGGTCCAAGGTATTGCAATGTTGGTCCTGGATTATCTTTATTTGTTAGGGTTGAAGAAAAAATACCTATTTGATAGATTCTGACGCTACTTTGCAGAAGTCCATTATAATTTTAAATCTTTGCGTGTCCTGGGTGAGGTTGATACAAAGATCCACAAAGGTCAATGGGCATTTTGTTCGGACGTTTGACCAATGGCGTACATAAACGAAATAGGGCTATTAGATAGGTAGATAAATTTATCTATGCTACTCAGTGATATGGGTCGCATTCTTGCAGGCCATGTTTCATTTTTATCATTATGTCATATCATTTCAATTATAAATAAAATAAAATTAATAAATAAAGACAATACAAACGTTTATTATGCTTGTACCACACATTTTCACAATGCTGAAAGTAAAAACTTCTGTTTTATTAACAAACTAGCGGCCGCCCGCGGTTTCACCCGCGTGGTTCCCGTTCCCGTGGGAATATCGGGATAAAAATTATTCTATGTTTTAATCTAGGCTATCTACTATCTGTGTTCCAAATTCCGACCAAATCTGTTCTGTAGTTTTTGCGTGATTGAGGAACAAACATCCAAACATCTAAACATCCAAACCCACAAACTTTCACATTTATAATATTAGTAGGACTTTTAATAACATCATATATTATACTAGTGATGTACAAAACTCGAGTCATCGAGTTCTACTTTTGAAGACTCGACTCAGATTAGCAGGACTCTGTGAGCTCAGTAGGCTCGTAAGCCCGAGCCTAGCCGAAAAACGAGCTCTCTGAGCCACGCCTCGAGGCTTCAAAAGAGTTTCAAGCCTACAAAAGAGCTCGAACTTATTAAAATGAACGCAAGCCTTCAAAAAGCTTGAGTTCATGTTTATGACTTTAATATCTCCGTAAATTATAATATTTACAATATTATTAGTTACGGAGATATTAAAGCCGAGCCTATCGAGCTCACAGAGCCCTGAAATCTGAAAATTAGAACTCAAAAAGATGAATGTCTTATGTTATAAAGAGCACCGTAGATGGTTAATCTATTGTGCTTAGCTCTACTTATCCTCATTCATCAGCAGCCCATCACAACTAGTGCGCCAAAAAAGACTCGAGTCGTGAAAAGCCTCGAGATCGACTGAGCTCTCCAAAAAGGCTTGAGCCGTGAAAATGGCTCGAAGTCGGCCGAGCTCTGAAAAAGAGGCTTGAGGGCTAAAAAAGACTCCCGAGTCGTCGAGCTTCATACAACCGAGGCGAGCCCTGTAAAACGACTCCGAGCTCTGGACAAAAGGACTCTGAGGACTTGAGTCTTGTACATCACTACATTATACTCGCACACATACTGTAAAATAACTTTTTTTCTGGCGGTCGGTACATAAAAAAAATATACATATTTTGAAAAATGGGATTGAATTCTTCAATTTAAAACTGGTTCGGTTTCTGTACGCGAACTTTCATCAAGCAGGTCAAGTATGCCCAATGCCCTTTTGTATCTTTGTATCAACGAAAGGGTAAGGATATTACAACAATAATTATTTTCGTATTTGCATTGCTAAATAAAAACCTGAAATGAATTTTGCTAATTGAATTTTTAACGTTATCGCTTTTCTCCTAGCGAAGAGTTTTTCAGCGAGTTTTCAAATAAAATCGCGCTTTCAACCGTTAAATTGTGTATAGAATTTATTTACCGGTATGCCGTGTCCTTTTATGGCTGAAAAACTTTTTGAACCGTAGCATTCGAACAAACAGTGGGGCAGCTTTAAATCGACCGATGTTGGCATTTCGTTTATACTACAGTTTACTATTTCAATGGGTCGGAGGTGAAAACTATGAAATCCCTTACTATTGTTACACAAAGAACAAGTTATTTATTTATTTTTACCATCGCCACTCGAAAAAATACGTCTAAATTATTGATAACAGTGAATAAAACGTGATTTCATTCACCGAGTGAATAAAAGTATTTTGAATTTGAAACAAGGGCGCATCATATGAATTATGTACAAAAAAAAATAAACGTGCTTAAAGTATGGAGCTATTCCATAGATAAAGCCATAATTATTAAAAAAACCCGCCCTTAGACATAGAAACATTTTCGCCGCGCTCACCCGCCAATTTTAGTTAGGTTCTTTTTAGTGTCTTGGGTTCTTTTATATCTATTAGAGGGAGATTATGTTGTAATGAAACCATGACGTATTCCTCGAAACTGCCTTTATTCAGTGTTGCCAACACATAAAACATTAAATAAGTACACAACATCTCCCCCCCAAACAAAAACTTAACGACTCAACAGTTGTTCATGCAGTACATTGTGTTAGTGATAAGATTAATAATACTACTTAATGCACAACATCTCTCTCTTAAACAAAAATATATAAAAATATATAGTTTAGCTGTTGTTGATACAGTACAGTTTGTAAAGGTGATCATTTTAATAAATCTTAACAACAAAATACTCATATATTATCTTCTACTGCTATAGGAAATTTTAAACAACAAACAAGTAGTCATGTGATGAGATACAAAGATTTTTCTTCATACAATGTATTTTAATTATTTAGTTTCATTACAAATGACTCTTCTATTGAGGAATTATATTTGTGACAATTTTAATTTTAGTTAACTGTCTTAAACTTATACAGAATATAAGTAAGCATTAATTACAATAACAAATTAAACTGACAATAATGTGTTTTGAAAATAATTGTTCTCTCTGCAAACGAGTCACTGAACAGATCGTCAGGAGTGAGAGTGGAGTCTGTGTCCCTATCCGACACTGTCTCTTCGTGAGACGATGTGGAGGGCAGCTCATTTGATGGCAACTTAATAAGGTGTCTGCGGTTCCTTCTGTAGTGCCTTCCACGCTCATCGGCGATAAAATAGCAGCGCGGCTGAGGAGCGCGTGCACTTACTCGCGCCTCGTAGCGTGATTTGCCATCGACAGCCACGACTTTGTCACCAACATTGAGCTCTGGTAAGGTGTGCGTGCGTTTTTCGTACTAGATCTTTGTCTTTTCTTGTTTTTGTTTTATTGTATTAGAATAATTAGTGTTATCGTTGGGCTGCATTTTTTCTTTACTAGCAGGTAATCTCGTGTTAATCCTGCGACCCATGAGCATTTCTGCTGGACTGGGAAGCCCATCACGAGGTGATGCCCGATAGTTTAAAAGAGATAAGTAAAAGTCAGAGTTGGTTTTTATACATTTGTTAAGCAATGACTTTACGGTACGCACTGCACGTTCACTTTGCCCGTTCGATTGTGGGTAATTTGGTGACGAAGTTGTGTGCACAAATTCCCACTGATTCTTAAAATTATTAAATTCTTTTGATGAAAAACAGGGCCCATTGTCACTTATTAATTCTTGTGGTATCCCATACCTAGAAAATTGATTTTTAAGAGCTGAAATGACGTGATTAGATGTCAAGGAGTTAAGAGGACACACTTCAACAAAACCTGAACAGTAGTCGACAAGAATAAGAAAATATTTCTTGTTAAGCTCAAACGCGTCAGTGCCCACTTTTGCCCAGGGCAGATTAGGCACTGGATGGGTTCGCGACGTGGCGCCGCCTGCATGGCAAGGCAGACCCGGCAGCGGCGGACATACTGCTCGACGTCGCGCGCCATCCCCGGCCAGAACATCACGTCGCGCGCTCGCCGCTTGCACCGATCGATGCCCATGTGGCCCTCGTGAACGCGCGTGAGCATCTCACTGCGCAAAGCACGTGGAATAAATACTAAGTTGTCCTTGAAGAGGACTCCTTCTATGTATTCGAACGTTTCTCTATATTCCCACAAACATCGAACTCTTTCATCGACTTCATATTTTTGTTGTGGCCATCCCACTGAGATATACTTTATTATTAACTGGCAATCCGAGTCTGGCGAGATGTGCCTCCTTACGAGCTCTAGTTTACAATCACTGAATCTAACGTTTGATATAACGAAACAGGACTGCTCTTCTACGTCTTCTGTTAATTTTTCACTCAAAAGCTCGGGCAAAGGAGCACGTGATAGTGTATCTGCTATAAACATGTACTTGCCCGGAGTATATTGGACCGTGAACTCATACCTCTGTAACCGAAGCATCATGCTCTGCAGGCGCGCCGGCACATCATTTAGTGATTTTTTAAATAAGGCTTCCAGAGGTTTATGGTCGGTTTCTACCAATATATCTACTTTACCGTACGTATATTGGTGAATTTTTTCCAGAGCAAACACAATGGCGAGAAGTTCTTTCTCGATCTGGGCATAGCGCTGCTGCGTGTCAGTGAGGGTGCGGGAGGCGAATTCGACGGGGCGGCCGGCCTGCAGCAGCACGGCACCCAGTGCGTGCGAGCTGGCGTCTACCGATACGACAGCGGGCCGCTCCGGTTCCCACAGCGCCAGTACTGGGGCTCTGCAGATCTCCTGCCTCAGCTGTGTCACCACACGCTCCTCCGCTTCACCCCACTGCCATTCCACGTTCTTCTTCAGCAATGATCTCAGAGGTGCTACTTTTTCACTGTAACAGGGAATAAAGGACATGTCCTAATTTGGGCCACGTCTATGTACACCACCCTCAAAGATGGAGAAAAATACACTGATTCTGAGAAAAATACAAATAATTTTATAGAATGCATGGTTAAATGGTTATTAATAAAAACAGATCAATATTTTTTACTTGAAATAAAGTGTCAAATATGGCAACTCTCCGTTAAAAAGCCGTCAGTGGGCGCGTCCTGCCAGACAAATCTTTGAGTCATCGATTGCCATTTTTAACCATGAAAAGTATAGCGGTAGGTGCTTAGGGTGTTTCTACACGGTGCAAGTAGCCCGCGCAAGTTGAGCACTTGCGCAGGTTACATGCTCCGTGGAAACACGTAAAGCGGGTCCAGCTCCATAGCATTGTACACCCGCGCAAGTAACCCGTGCCTCAACGTGCGCAAGATACATGCACCGTGTAGCACAAGGACGGATAGAGCATTACTATCGCTTTGAGATAGGCGGTCTAGCTGCCGGTATTGATCAATATTTTACTTTCCATGGTTAAAATGTACTCTCTATGGCGATCGATGACTCAAAGATTTGTCTGGCAGAATGCGCCCATTGTCACTGTCATTGAGTTCTACCTACTCTGTGCTGTGGGTTGTTGTTAACACAGACGTATAAGAAGTTGTTAACATCTTCCGCCATGATGCTTTTTTTTATGCGTTTTTGCATTTTGTTTAATGTTCCTTCCAGAAAACAAAGCGATTTTAAAGAAATTGAATAATAAGAAACTGTTTATCGCGTCTTTATCTATTTTTGGTATACTGTACAAAGACGTGGCCCAGACCTCATACATTTTTGGACATCACCTTTGCACAGATAATTTATCATTCCCAAAAACCGCTCCAATGATGGCCTATCCTTGGGGCTAGGCATTTCTTTGACGGCCTTAATTTTCGCATCATCTATTCTCATTCCTTTTACGCTAAAGGAATGTCCCAGGTAAGTAACCTCTGTTACCCTAAATTCGCACTTGTTTTTATTAAATTTTATGCCAACCGATCGCGCTCTGTCTAATAGCTTTTTTAACCTAAAGTCGTGCTCTTCCTTGTTAGCACCCCAGACTATAACATCATCAACAAAAGAATCCACCCCATCCAGGTCTTCCAGCAGTTGCCATAGCCTAGCGTGAAAAACCTCAGAAGCAGAGTTGATACCGTATGGCATTCTTAGGAACTGATACCGACCAAACGGGGTTCCAAAAGTACACAGTTCTGCACTATCTTCATCAAGTTCAATCATCCAGAAACTAGACCTAGCATCTAGTTTGCTAAAATACTGAGCACCCCTTAATTTGGTTGCAATGTCGGTCAAAGTAGGAAGCGGGTAGTGCTGACGACGAATCGCCTCGTTTAAAGGTCTCGGATCTAAACATACCCTCAAAGAGCCATCCTTTTTTGCCGCCACAACTATAGCGTTAACCCATGATGTTGGGTGCATTACTTTTCTTATTACGCCCATTTCTTCCATTCGATTTAACTCCTGTAATAATTTATCTTTAATTCCAATAGGAATTTTGCGTACCGGACACACACATGGTAGTACATTTTCATTTAATGGGGAGGCGAAGGCAAAGTGAATTACAGATGGCGCTTTAGTCTTTGGACCCATTTTGAGCTTATATTGTCTTGACTGTGTATTACGTGATTTTACTTTCTTAGATTATATTTTTTTAGGTTTTGCGGACAAACAATGTATTCTATGCTAACTTTAGCTCAGATTAAAGAAGAATTACGGAAAAGAAAAGCCAAAACAACAGGCAAGAAAGTTTATAGCAACTTACAAAAAATTGCTAACAAGCATTACATTTCTTTAAATTTCGTGTAAGATTTACAAGTAATCATTTTATTTCAGATTAGAAGCATATGATTTAAATTTTAACAAAGCAACTGAGTGTGAATTTCCGTGTTTATAGTTGCCTGATGATGCCTTCTGTGCAATAGTAATTTCAGGTTTCTGTACTGGAATTTCTGTACCATCCAAAATTCCACGAACCGTTTTATCATATTTATTTTATTATTCTAAGTTTCTTGAATGACTCTGGCATATAAAATTCTATTAATTCTCTGTTTGGCCCCAATATTGGGCTTATTCCATATTTGATATACCTATCAAATTCATCCAAGTTATAAATATGTTAGAAACTGCTGAGGTTGAAATATTAAAGAACAAAGCTGTTATAATTCGAATGTTGTTTTATTTTGGCGAAGCTTCATCAAATTCATGAAACATTCCTTTTGATTTATAATGTTTCTCAGGCTCAGCAAACGAGAAAATCGAGGGAAAATCATATTTTTTTTGATATTTTTTTGCCTACTATATTTTTTGTTACTGGGAAATCGATGAACTCCAATATTTTACAAGTTACATGCATAACAATGCGGCATTTTCTCAGTATAAAATTAAAAAGTGCAATACTCCAAGAGATTCCCATATGTTTTGACACTTTCTTTGAGGCGGCCCGGTACCAAAGACCAGACGCCACCTATCGGGATAAAATTGCGCTTTTCCTCCCCATTGGATCTTATATTGACTTGGAAGTTTACCTAACCCAGAAAATAAATCTTGATATGCCTCAAAATTAATTTCAATCGAGTAAACTCTTGAAATTAATTTTAATTCATCCAGTGCATTTTTACCGAGAATACTTTGACACTCAAATTCAGTAATAACAAATTTTAAACAAAATTCTTTACCTTTATATAATAATTTTATGAAACATGACCCAATAATGTGTAAATAGTTGCCACAAAAGGACTGAGCTTTAGTACTATCAAGAGTTAACTCGTCGAGCGAGTAACCTAGTTTCATAAAATTATTTTTTGATATGACATTTAAATCAGAACCAGTGTCCAACTTGAACCTATGGTTTAAATTATTTTTAGTAATACAAATAGTTTCATACCACTTTGAATCCTTAAAACCTGTAACACTGTCAACTTGTTCTATAGTAGAAATAAAATATAAGTCATCCTCGTCCGCATCGAGCACATTACTTGTGTTGGTGTCCTGTACTTCATAAACTTTCCTCGAGACTCATCGGGCATAACCTTTAATAATGACCCCTATTACTACACAGAAAACACTTCACATTTTTAGCCGCACACTTAACGCCAGATTCACAGTAGGGATCTCCACAGCCCGGACACAGCCGCTGCGGCGCGCTGCCCGAGGCGCCCGCGGTGCCCGAGGCGCCCGCAGCCGGCCCGCGGCCTCCGCCACGCCAGCCACCGCCTCCACGACGCATCGCTCCACCACGCTGCCCTCGTCCTGAACCATGGCCTCCGTATCGATACACTGCATGCACGGCTTCACTTTTTAACTCGGACTTGGCCGTCTCAATTTGATGACTTTCATCGTTCGATATCTCATTCAATTGACATATCTTCACCACCTTATCCAACGTCAGGTCGTCGGTCCGTAGTAACCTATCGCGCACAGCGTTATCATTTACGCCGCACACGATACGATCGCGCAAAAGCCCCTCCTCCAATTGTTCAAATTCACACTGCTGGCTTAGTAGTTTCAAGGCGGTAACATACTCGTCAATGCTTTCACCAGGTAATTGAATGCGTGTGAAAAACTTGAAACGTATTGTAGTAATATTGACTTTCGTCCCAAAATAGCTGTCAAATTTTTCTATTAATTTGTCAATGTCATCACGCTCTTCTTCTTTCGTGAACTTGAACGTCGAATAAACATCGTATCCATTTGGCCCTATTAAGTTTATCAAAAGGGAAGCTTGAACATCTTTGGGCTCCTTGTACACTCCTGAGGCTTTGAGAAACACTTTAAAATGTCTGAGCCACCGACGCCATGATTAGGCGCGGGACGCCGGCCCACCTTTTCCGTAGGTGGCCGCGCATGCTCCATTTTGCGTGTTGATTGTAATTCGCACGTATCTCAAAAATGTTTTGACTTAATTCGGGGCTTTAAACACACGATTTATAACAGGAAAATTTAATTTTCACACCGCTGTCGCCATGTTGTAATGAAACCATGACGTATTCCTCGAAACTGCCTTTATTCAGTGTTGCCAACACATAAAACATTAAATAAGTACACAACAGATTACATGTTCAGTCTGGCATCAGTTCATTTTATCAGGGTACGATCATCAGATATGGAAAAAATTCAAAGTCTACAGACTGATGGCATGGACTGATGCCAGACTGACTGATCATATAATCTCCCTCTTATCGTGGTTGTTATAATGGAAAACTTCTAATTTCACTATTTTATGATGTATAAACAATTACCTACCTAAATAATAAAATATTATAACTATAAATACTATAGGTATAAGTACTGCTATTTGTTTTCTCGCAGTCAATGGTAAAAAGTAGAGTACACAACTCGTGAAAAAAAAACTTTCATCTCGGTTCTTTGTATCCCTCGAACTAAATTCCATCTTTTTTCTCTTGTTGTATAATCTACTATTATTTACCCCCTCACTAATAAAGATTGTATAGCAGATGTATAGTTACACAGTGTTTTTAACCGACTTAAAAAAAAAAGGAGGTAAAAAGGATGTTTGTATGTTTGTCCGCGATTATCTCGCGTTTGTCCGCGATTATCTCGCGTTGAACTGAACCGACTTTGTTGCGGTTTTCAGAAAAGTATTTGTTACATTTAGGAGAAGGTTTTAGTATTTTAACCGACTTCAAAAAAGGTGGTTCTCAGTTTGACCAGTATGTATGTATATTTGTCCGCGATTATCTCGCGTTCGGCTGAACCGATTTTGTTGCGGTAAAGAAATAAAAAATTGTTTTAAAAAACAAAAAAAACCGACTTCAAAAGCCTACGCTACCTCTAAAAAGCAAGAAATAATATTCAAATCACTAGATACGCATTATCATTGTAAATAAAACACGTATATTGAAGTCGGGTGGGGCTTTTAGAATAAAAAAATGTACGGAAACACCCGTTTTTCTACAATTCCAAATCTAAAGGGACCATATAGGTCACAATTATTAACCGATTTTCAAAATTATTTCGCCATTTGGTAGTTAAACTAATACCCTAGGACTCTTTTTTTCATTTTTTCTTAAGTCGGTTTTTTTTCCGAAATATTTAAAATTTAGTAAATTTTTGGAATTTTGCAAAATTCCAAAAATAGTTACCAGTAGATTTTCAAAATTCAAACGTTCACTCGTGTCTCGATAAACACTTCAAGTTTGGTCCTATTTTCATCTCGATCCTCGTAAAATCTTCGGAGATATTGCTAAAAATACGTCTCAGGCGATTTGCATTTGATAACCATTTTCAATGGTAAAAAGTTGTCCTCCAGCCCCACCCGACTTCAATAGACGTGTTTTATTTACAATGATAATGCGTATCTAGTGATTTGAATATTATTATTTCTTGCTTTTTAGAGGTAGCGTAGGCTTTTCGAAGTCGGTTTTTTGTTTTTTAAAACAATTTTTTTGTCACTTTCTTTTCAAATAGTTTGACAGAGAGTAACCATTATGTAACTATACATCTGCTATATTATAATCTTTATTAGTAAGAGGGAAAGTATCTGTATACAGAATAACAATATTGAAAAGATATTTCAAACTGACCCTGTATCTTATTTTTCTACATTTTACCGTTGTGTTGTTTTTCTATTCATGTACATTTTATTTAATGTCCTTCCGTAATTGTACCCACTTCCCTATTTTTCTCTATTTCCCCTTATTTCTCTTCTACTCAAGGTTGCCTGGAGGAGATTGCTATTATCTAAGCAATAAGGCCGCCTTCTGTATGCTTTCTACCTTTTTTTCTTGTAACGTTTTTTTGTCTTAATGTGCAATAAAGTGCCTTTTATCATATTATTATTATTTAACCTCGACTACGATACTCGTAGTTTACCATTTTACTAAAAAGGCAAAGTTTTTCTTGTGCCTTCATTATCTGGATGGAAAGCAAGTTAATAAAATTACTTATTGCCTTATAAAATAAACTATTAAAAATTTGTATGTGTCACTAAAATATATTCGAAATTGTATCGTATTCCAATGGTTAAAGCAAAATCTGTAGCAAGTCCTCGTTACGGCTTCGCCCGGACGTTTTTCTATTTCTAACAGCGTAAACTACAATCAGTGCTGCACTCAGAGCTCGTGCAGTAAAACGAGGGATAAATAAAATAAAGCATGATTGTGGGGTGGTTTGATTGTTGAATATGTCGTTGGAGTCAGGCAGTACTCTTTTTTTATTCAAAACGGTATAGTGCTGATTTTAAGTGACGATAAGGCCGAAAGTGTAAGCGCACTACACCCGGAATCCTAACCACTGAAGGAACTGGCTATTTATCATACCTCTAACTGCCGGAACACAACTATGTTTAAATTTTTGTTATGGCGTCAGACTTAGGTAAGATGGTGGTATAGCCAGGCGGACTTGAAATATGCCCTACCACAACCAAACCGAGTACAAATTGTACCCCCACAGGGTAATCGAATCTAGGACCCCTGCGTATTAGAGTAGGTAAACCACTAGACCACATAAGCGGTTGGAAGGGTATATTTAAAAGAGTAGGTTCCTAGCGCTCCAGATAAGTTCATACAAAGCAGAAGCTCGCGGTCTTCTTTCGATCGCCTGACGCAGTTGCCTCCGTCCATACATCTCCATCCGTTGCAGTTACCTGTCGCCGTTGCCCCCAGCGGTCGCCAACATCAGAGAAAAGTAGCACAAAGTTCATTTTGCACTCAAATCGGAGTTACGATATCAGTCATTCTCTCCACTGCTGAGCTGCTGGGGCACACGCCTTCCTTACGGTTGCATAAAGAGGATGGTCAATAACCCACCACGCGGGCCTGATCTGGATCGATGGGTATTAGTGACTGTAAATGCAGCCGAGACCAATGGCTTAACATGCCTTCCGAAGCACGGAGGAACTCAAGCTAATAATTTTTTTATCACCCATCCCATGACCGATCGGCGACCCCTGCGAAGTTGCTTAACCTCCTCAATCACAAGGCTAGGAGAATCACAGGGCCTAAACCACTTGGCCACCGAGCTCCTCGACTGTCGAATCAGAGTTGACTAAGCTGGAATTTGAATTTTATACTAACTACTAAGTAATAAATAAGTTACCCAAATAAAGCGCAGAGAACATAAAAAATACACTTTCCGTGTTCTGTGATTCTGACTATCGAATCGAATCAAGTGCCAATCTCATTGTGAAAATATTTTTACTAGATCCTCTCTTAAAGCTTAGAACCAAATAAATAAATGAGACAGAGCGGATGATTGAAAAAAATTCACTTTATAGAACGATTATTTTTAGTCCCAACAAGAATTTCCAAATCTAACAGATTGGGTTCAAGTGCCAATCTGATTGTGAAAATATTGCTAAGCTTAGAACAAAAAAATGTGAACAAACGGAAGCTGAAAAAATGAAACATTTCGGAATCAATATTTTAGTCAGAAACTAATGGGTGCGATGCACAACGACTGGAAGGCTTTAAAAAATAGAGCACGACCAAGCCAATTTTCAGAAGCCCCGGTGGGACCTTTATTTTCATAGCTTTATAGTCGTTTTTCATTTGTATTTTGTTTACTGTTAGTGGTGACAATTCAGCACTTCTGGGTGTAGTGTAGATTTTAATTACGCTCTAGCTAGTGCTAGTGTCCAATTGACATTTGGCTGGATCCACCGTACTTGTTGTATGGTCTGTGGCTGGATCACATTTAGAGTCGAGTAGCTTGTTATTATAAAGGGTCATTTTGTATTCACCATCCAAATTTTGAGGATGTGTTCAGTCCATGAACCTGAACAACTTTCTCTAAGGAACACATGGCCAAATATGTAAAATAAAAATCGACTATCCATACAAATCAAAGAGATCACGTGATCAATTTAGTATGGGATGACCAAAATTTTGTGGCGAAATTCGGCACATGTTTCTTAGAGAAAGTTGTTTAGTTTCATGGACTGGAATTTGGATTGTAAGTTCAGAATGATTGAATATCAACATACATGGAAATAAAATGTTTAGAAAATTGGAAAAGTCGTGCACAATGACTCGAATATATTTAAAATAAAAATATTGTAAAGCATACAGCGTCTTGGAGCTCGGTGCCACAGTGGTTCAGCGCAGCGATTGCGGAGGCTAAGCAACTTTCGCAAGGGTTGGTCATGGGATGGGTGACCAAAATTTAATTATCTCGAGTTCCTCCGTGCTTCGAAAGGCACGTTAAGCCGTTGGTCCCAGCTGGATTAAAAGTCGTTAACATCCACCAATCCGCATTAGGCCTGCGTGGTGGTTTATGGCCAATCCTTATATCCACCCATAAGGAAGGCCTGTGCGTCATCAGTGGGGACAGATGTCTATACAGCGTCTTATATAATAGCAGGGAGGTATTTGTGTTGAGTAAATTGTACACACACTACATAAGTAAGACGTTTTTACTATTTACACATTATAATATTAGCAAGGAATGATATAAGATTTCTATATAAACATGCAACTTCACATAGTAGTTTAAAATCTGAATTGACGCATATTACGGCATGCAACAAATCACCATTTTAGTATAGCAAGTCATTTCTATAAGGTATGTTGGGGTAAGGTCGGGCTGTTTTTCGATTAGTTGAAGAGGTTGCAGCAATGTTTTTTCCTCATTTCCTATAAAATATTATCAAATGTAAGTTGTTAAGGAATAAATGTATTGTCAATAAGTATTTTTTTACTTTCGAAAGTTTGTGAAGATTAGGTTTGATTTCCCAAAAACCAGATCAAGTAAGACTTCCTTTCTAAAAGTGACTATGTGTCTCAAAATGTTAATTTAAATTAGAGAAATATCCGGTTTTTTATGTGTTATGAATGTACTTAAGGAAATTTCTAATAAAATAAGTAGTTTGGGTACAGTAATCGCATTTTTTATACTTTAGTGCGATCTTGCCCCGCATAACGAAATTTGAAGAAACACCATTTCAGTGACAACCGCCGACTGATAGGAGGAACAGAATAAAATGACGTCTTAAATTATGTTTTCAGCAATATATACCCCAACATACCTTATACCAACTCGTCACCAACTCTCACAACTCAACTACGTTACAAGTTTGCTCAGTACTGAAGTTACCGAACTTCCTACAAAGGTTATCCTTGCATTAGCATTTATATTACAAGTCATTATGCCTCAACATCCAGAACATTACGTGTTAAGCTGGAACTTTGCAAATTAAATCTAACTAAGCCTGATTTGTATGATGAAAGTCTGGGTAAAGTTGGTCGGCGGGCAATCTTTATAAATATATGAAAAAAGGTAGTTTGTCTTTTTTGTATGTACCTACGATGAACGTTATCTTTTGAGAATATAATATTTTGCGAATGTAATATTTTGCGAACAAAGGATCTCGTACAGGCCCTGTCAGAATATCAGCGCTGTTGCGATGTGAGCAATGTTCTCATCGCAACAGCATTATGCTCAGGCAGGGTCCTGGTTGGCTCTCACATACACTCTATTCTAATGTAACCCAATTTTATTGTTTAAATTAGTTTAAGTACCTACTTAGTTTTTTTTATATTTTTCCTGTTTGTGAATTTTTTTGTGTGTGTGATATTTGCCAATAAACTATTCGTTCATTCATTCAGTTTGTAGAGCTTAAAATAAGGCATACGAATCTAATGAATGACAATACCATTTTAGTAATAAATCCTTATCAATATTTTGTTATTATAAATCCTTGAGTTTGTTGTTACGTTTTATCTATTCGGTGATAGAGAAACAGAAAAGGACAAAAGCCTCTGAGAAATTTGGTAAATCAACTAAACTGATTAAAAAACTGATGTAGTGAATTGTTGATATATTAATATGTTGATATTATGATCCACTGATTTCGTAACTTATTGATGTAATAAACTGTTGACTTATTAAACAATTGATCTAGTGGTGTTGATGTAGTAAATTTGGACCAAATGAATGTTGATCTTAGGTATCAAACCCGTACTACAGGCGTAGTAGTTGCAATATCACCTACACCCGGGGAAATAAAACGTGTTTCGTTCGTTAATTTATTGCCATTCGTTATTTTTCGTTATTGTACCGCGTGCATCGCTAAATTGCAACTACAATAGTAGGTATTACAGTATCTCACTTTCAGTAGGAAAAAGTTAGGTACGGTAGGGATGTTCGATCCGATCCGATACTTGCGTGGATCGATACAATACGTTACGATCCACTCGATTTTTGTATCGATACAATAGCATTCGATCCTTTGGCGGATCGATACACATACATAGAGTATCGGATCGAAAAAATCGTATGAAGTTTATCATATTATACGCTAAACGACAGAAAAATCGCACCTCTTCGAAAATAAGTTTAGACTTGGCCACCTACTTGGCTTGGCTAGCTAACGTTTTATTTGAAAGTACATTTAATGAGGTTTCAATTAATAATTGTTTGATTTAGGCTGCGGTCCGCATAGCGATAATATCGATATTATTGCGATAACAGCCGGTCCGCATGCACGTTAGCGCGTTTACAATATCTAGCGTGACGTCACTCATGACGTCATTACCAGCGCCATCTTGTGCTTACAGCGACCATGCCTCGGAGCGTAATCACTGTGAACGTCCTGTCAAAAGTTTCAAGTGACTGTCAAACGAATCGGTTGTCAGAATTTTATTTCGTCAAAAAGTAAAAAAAATATAGTGTTCGTAACAAAATGAGCTTTTACTCACTTCACAACAAAAGGATATAGCATTATACTACTGGTTAGTATTTTGTTATTATTAATTTTGAGCTTATCAGAAAAGGTGACTGATGTTAAAAGGTGAAAAAAAGATGTTGGGTGCACACGACTAAAAAATTAAACGTTTTTCGTCACTATCATCGCTTTAGCGACCAAATATAGTTTCTAGCAATCATTCCGTGTTGTATTTGAGGTTATGATAAAATGTGAGCGCGCTTACGAGCGGTCCGCATTCACCAACTGTCATTGTCGATTTTATCAATTTAAGCGCGATATCGAATGTGGACCGTGCGTGAGCGTTGCACGCGCCAATTATCGAAATTATTGCCATGCGGACCGCAGCCTTAATTAACATAACAATTACCATAATTAATCGCTTAAATCGTTATTGCTTGCGCCGCGCCGCCATAAAAAGGAAATAAAAGGGGTCAATTCAAGAAATGCGGGTAAATTCGCTATCAAGACGATAGAAAAAACACACTTCAACTGTTCAATTAAAAAAGGAATACCCAAGTGGATATTATTGCCCATGAAATATTTCAAAAAATTAGGCAATCTAATGTTGCTCGGAAACTGAATTTCACTTAATTGATTCCATTTAACGAGTATTACAACGGTTTCTAGAGACTGTTGTCTATGTCCGAAGATAAGAAGTATTTATAACAACATTTACCATTAAATTAGATGAGATTAAATTATCTTTGAATAAATTTTTTGAAAGGTGCGATTTTTCTGACGCCGAGTGTATGTTTGGTTATCGATATCGGAGCCTTTAAAGGCAGATAATATGATCAATTTTAATGACATAACTCCCCACATGTTGAGGTCTATCCCCTCTCCTGTTGGAATGACCGACATTTTAATTTTGACTTTTTATTTGAGATGGCATGGCCCTGCCGAACTTAGAGAATATTAGAACTTGAACTTTTCCCTTGTTTAAAATACTATGGTATAGCGGGCGAACAGATCCATGTTATTTATATAAAAAATCCTGTTATCAATTGTTGCCATATCATATTTCAATGTACTATCAAATTCGTCATAACTATTATATTGCTTTTTGTTTAGTTTGAGAACAATTTTACTCCGTTAAAAACGTTTTGTTCACTTTGACAACCAGCAACTTTTAATTTTGTTTAATTTTTAAAAATATTTTTTTAATTCATTAAACATTACTAAGTATATTAGGTACCTAATATCACGTGATAAAAAATTCGACATTCCTAAAATATTTGATTCGATACTGGATCGATCCAAAAAATCGTATCAATTTTAATGGATCGATCCATGGATCGATACAATGGATTACGATCCATTGCGATCCAGAATATCGATACAAGGTACCCGGATCGAACATCCCTAAGGTACGGCTCGTTTACGCGGTAGCGGTGGGGAAAAGTTACTTTGCCCTGCACTCTACCACATCGTTGCTATTTCTTAATGATAGTGAGTAACTATAAGGCATGGAGAATTTATAATATGTGTAGTTAAATTATGCCAAGTTCATTTATTATTTACTTCGATCGCTCGCATCGTAAACACAGTACAGCTTGACAAAATATCTAGTGTCAATTATTCTGAATCCATTTATTATCTGGGGGCACGGTAGTGCCCCCGCCAAGACGAGCAAGCGAAGCTCAAGGGCACTACCTACCTTTTCTCGAAGTACTTCGTCGTTTTTTTGAACCCACATATCTTGGGTTTGGAGTATACCAGATAAACATACATACATATACATACATACATACACTCACGCCTGTTTCCCATGGGGGTAGGCAGAGACTATGGATCGCCACCTGCTACGATCCTTGCACACTTCTTTCGCTTCATTCATATCCATCAATCTTTTCATACATGCCCTGCGGTTTTTGTCACTGCGTACACCAGCCTTTTTTATAATAACCTCTATTTGGTCCGCGTAGGTTTTTCTGGGACGCCCTCGTGCAATCGTTCCTTCCACATTCGCACAGTATATCTCTTTCGTGATTCGCCTTTCATTCATCCTCTCTAAGTGACCAAACCACTGGAGCATTCCTTTCTCAATTCTTGTCACTATATCATCTTTCAGACCACACCTTTTGCGAATCACCTCATTGCTCACTCTATCACTTAGTTTTACTCCACATATTTTCCTCAACGATCGCATCTCTACCGCATTTATTCTGCTTTCATTCTTCTTCTGCCATACCCAAGATTCACTTCCATACATCAGTGTCGGTACCAGCACTCCGTTATGAATAGCCATTCGCGCCTTTGCAGAAACGGTTTGGCTACTCATAACCGAGTGTATAGCACCACTCACCGAATTTCCTTTCTTCACTCGTCTTTCTATGTCTTCCTCACTCTTTCCGTCCCTTGTGAACAAACTCCCCAAGTATACAAACTCACGGACTTGTTCCACTTTTTCGCCACCTAACATTACCGTACAGTCAGTCATTTCTTCATCTTTCTCAAACACCATCACTTTAGTCTTAGTTACATTCACTTTCATGCCTTTTCTCACAAAATCTTCATTCATAACCGACATCATTTCCTGCAACTCTTGCGCAGAAGATGCAAGTATAACTTGGTCGTCAGCGTAGAGAAGGCACTTGATTTGAGTCCCATTCATCACAACCCCACAGTCACGTTCTTTCAGACCTTTCATACAACTGTCCAAAAACAGATTAAAGAGCCATGGTGACGCAACACATCCCTGTCTGACACCCCTAGAGATGCCAAACCAGTCAGTGTATACGCCGTCAATCCTGACGCATGCACGGGAATCCTCATAGAGAGATTTCAGTGCATGAATCAGTCTGCTCTCCAATCCGTATTCGGACAACACCTTCCATAGCTCATTCCTGTCAACTCGATCGTAGGCCTTCTCCAGGTCCACAAAGGCACAGTAAACCTTTTTGTGCTTAGCCAGGTGTTTTTCGGTTAAGCACCTCAAGGAGAAGACCTGATCCGTGCATCCCATTCCCTTTCTGAATCCCGCTTGCACATCCCAAATACTCTGATCAGTTTTTTGCATCACTCTTTCAATCAGTACCTTTGCATACAATTTACTGACAATGCTGAGAAGACTGATCCCGCGGTAGTTTTTAGCATCCTGCCGTGACCCTTTCCCTTTGTACAGCGGCACGACCACGGCTTTACGCCAATCTTCCGGCACTTTGCCACTGTTCCAACATTTATTAAAGATCAGGCACAGCCAGGACGCAACCAGCTCTTTCCCACCTCTCATCATTTCAACAGTAATTCTGTCATATCCTGCTGCTTTCCCTTTTTTCATGCTCTTCATTGCACTAATAATCTCATCCATATATATATCTCTTTCATCCACTTCTGTCTCTTCCTCGTCTTCCACCCTTTTATCCGAGGCTTCTAGCATAGAGCCATCCGCCTCAAACAAACTCTCAAAATATTTCATCCACTCCTGTAGTACACCTTTTTCATCTGTCACTAGCTCACCTTTTTCATCTCTTATCACATTCATTTTAGACTTATGTGATCCACTTCGAGACGTTTTCACTTGTTTCCAAAACAATTTTATATTGTCTCGAAAGTTATCACAGAGTTTGAAGTCACACTTTTCTTTCATCTTTCTCTTTTTTTCGTCTACTTTTTCTTTCACTACTTTCTTAATCCTTTTAAACTCCCTTGCAACTGTATCAACATCATCTTCTGTAACACTTGCATTCACTCTTTTACTGGCTTTGATGGCCAGCAGATCCTGCCATACTTTTTTCTTTTCATTCACTATCTGTCTTACCTCACTATCCCACCAGTTTATTGGGGGAGCATTCTTCCTTTTACTCACTCCACATATTTCCTCAGCTGTTTTAGTCACACCTTTTTTAAACTTTTCCCAAACTTCCTCAAGCTTGCCATCTTTCACTTCAGCCACATTTCCCAATCGTTCTTTCAATTTGCACAAATATGTCTTTTGCACTTCCACTTCATCCAGGTTCTCAACTTTTACTCTAGTCAGCTCCGTTGTTGACACTGTGGGACGATGACGCCAACTTTTGAACAGACCACTAACCCGAGACACTACAAGAAAGTGGTCTGTTCCAATGTTACTACCCCTAAAGACCCTGGTGTCTACAACTCTGCCCTTCAGTCTTTCATCAACAATCACAAAATCGATCATACTCTTCTTTTCCCCTCTCTGCCAAGTGTACATATGAATTTCCTTGTGGTCAAACATGGTGTTCGTTACCACAAGATTCTTTTCTAAACATACCTCAATCAAACTCCAGCCATTATCATTTACTCTTTTGTCTCCATATATTCCTAAAACTCCCTCACATCCCTCTCTTCTCACACCTACCCATCCGTTAAAATCTCCAAGCATAACTATCCTTTCATTATCTTTGCATTCATTCAAGATATCTTCCACACTTTTCCAGAAATCCTCCTTTTCCGTTGCTGGCTTGGATATATCGGGAGCATACACGCCAATGACGCGTATCCGAAGTAATCCTACTTTGAGTCTAACCCAGAGAAGTCTGGGACTAACACACTCATACTCAGTCATGCATTCTATCATCCTTTCCGACAGCAGGAGTCCCACGCCCATACTCGCGTGCTCATTTTCGGCAACGCCCGACCACAGAACTTTAAACGGGCCATGTTCTGAGACTCCTTTGCCCTTTCTTTTCGTCTCGTTCACGCATAAAACATCCAACTTCTTTTCTTCCATAATCAAACACACCTCATCCATTTTCTCCTCCATCGCTCCACATACATTCAGCGTAGCAAAACGGGTCTCCGATGCCCGCTTTTCGCCTCGAGAGAAACAAGTTACGCGTGATGAGTGGCGAGCTCTATCGCCGCAGCCAGGTTTATTAAAAAAATTTGAAACCATTTTGTTCCCACGATTAGCTAGGGAAAGACAACTGTCCACCACACAGAGCCCCGCGTGTGTGGTAAGGCTATTTACGCCTGGAGGGCACCAATTTCCAGGGTGGCACGCTTATGACTAGGCACGCCCCTAGCCATGCAGCCATCGGCACGGCAGACCTTAGCTTAGCGGAGGGGAAGGAATAGGATTAGGATAGGGATGTGAGGTGGGTATAGGAGTGTGTAAAATGGGACGGATCAGGGTACAAAAAGGACACCGTTGCTGCGGGGGGGTTGAGAGGTTGCAGCAGCGGAGGCTGAGGGTCCGGGGGCGCTTACCCGTACTTGTCATAGGGAAACCGGACAAGTCCTAAGTCCTAAGTCCTCCCAATAGGTAATTTAATGTATTATTTATTGAATTTAAGTGTTTATTAAGTAATAATATTTTTACAATTGTTTTTCCTTTTTGAGGTAAAAAAATGGCCGCCAGGCGCATTAAACAAAATTTTCGTAATATGATGTCAGTAGTAAACTTATTAAACACACAACTGTTTGCGAATTCGCTTGGTGATTTTTTCCGATTTGATCGACAAACATCACTAAAGTTTGGCTAAATGAACGAATGATTTAATAATAGGCAAACTTTTTTGTAACTCGTTCCTACTTAGGCTTATATTTGAAAATTATGTTCTGCAACAAGTCGTATTGTATTGAAAACCCAGTTTAATATGTCACAGACCTTTTTTTCTAAAAAGTGAACGAACGCAGAAAACAATTGCAACTTTGGCAATAAATTACAATCGCGCCGCTTAGCCACTCTAATCGTTACATTTGTTTATTTATTTTGTGGTGCCTCAAGAAGTAAGCGATTTACAACATATTATAATATTCCGGACAAATAGTAATTTTATTTCCAATTCATTCATTTATATTAGGCAATAAAATGCCTATAAAATAAACCATATTATACTGTTCTGCTCCTATCCGGCAAAATCAACGAGTAATTACTGAGTACCTATAATAAAAAAACAGATTTTTAAAACACTTTAATTAATTTCAATTGTAAGTGAACAATCAATTAGTTTTAACTTAACTTTCTGTCGAATTAAAAACAGTTTTTGTAAGTATGTATATTGCAGATTTTCCTTATCACTTTACACTTATCACTTGCAACGAATTACAAATAATGATGTTTTTTTTTTGTTCTACCATGTTTGCTAAAGTTGGTTGATATCTGATATTCGATTCGCTTGAGCCAATGTAATTTTGTGTAGTCTTATCATGTTCTTAAAAAATTAAATATCTTACGAATATGTCGATAAATTCTTCATATTTTTAAGGCTTTGTACCTACTTCAAAAAAGAAAAATATCCTAAAAGGAGCACTTCAGTACCCGTCTTTCTGTCAAGACCCTTTTCTCAAGAAAAACGTGGAGTTATCGAGTTGGAATAAAAATCTAACAGTATGGAACAAAAATAAGTAAGTACTACTTGGGTCAATGATCCTATCTATGAATAAATTTAAATTATGTGTGAAATTATAGAAAAAGTGTGAAAATCAATGTTCTCAAAAACTTTCTGTTGCATTTAGGTCATTTGTTTATAAATTGTACACGCAACACGTAAGAATTTCCTCAAACTATTTTAAGCCTTATCGTGTGGGAAGTTAAGATCATACCTAATAAGGAAAGTTATTCCATGGTAACCTGTAGTGCTGTAGACTGTACTTACCGATGACTTAGAATCTGAAAGGCAAAAGGCAATATCTCAAATCAAAGGAAAAGTTTTGAAAATGGGTATCTTATGGAAGCCTAATTTTTTTTATTGTATTCTGAGCATGTCGGGCCCACCATACCACTGACCATACCCATGGTAGTTCCTCTATGCTTCATTTTAATTCGTCGAGCAAGAAAGTTATACAAATCGAGAACTTTAAAATTTTCTTTTCACAGCTAACACTAAATTGGTAAACTGTGAATAAGTACTTTCAAGGAATTTCAACTATCATAATACCCAATTATTTGTATTAATTGAACAGAAGTTAACTTCCCTAAGAAATGACAGGATTAAATTGATAATTCTAATAAGGCTACAGAAGTTTACGTTGACACTTCAATTACATATTTAGGTCTAATATTCTAAAGTCATACCAGAACCAGAGTATCGCTCAAAATTTATTTATTATTAAAGGAGATCGATGGTGCACCGCGCATTCATCCTATGATTGTGGCAGTTCAGCAACTTTCGCAAGGGTCGGTCATGGGATGGGTGATCAAAAATGTTTTATCTCGAGCGCTTTGAAACGTACGCCGTCAGTCTGGCTACAATTGCAGTCGTTAACACCCAAACACTAATTTGCACTGGGTTTTCATGGTGTGTATGTCATGGTCCGTCCTACTTATCCATTCATGGAAGACCTGCTACTTGATTATCTAATTCAAAATCTATCGAAATCGCTTTTAATTTAGCACGAATGCTACCTCCATTACTATGACATTACAAGGCACTCTGACATACTGTCTTTGAGACCCAGTGATGGATGTACACTGTAAGTCCCCAAACTTTCAAAATGACTTATGAATGACGATGATGATTATTGTAACCTTTATTCAGGAATCAATATGTCCACCAATATTGGAACCTATACCACAAATGTGTCATTACAGCGGCAATTACAAACGGACTTGGAGTCATGTTCGAATTAGTTCTATATGAGTTGTGTGACACACGGACGGGTCGTGTGTCTAGCTATGTTGAATAGCGTTAGGAGAATCAGATTATTTCAGATAGGTAAATGTTGTGCGATGTTCTAATTTTCTTAATAGTACTTAATTAATTCACCAAATCCTTTTCATTATTATGATTTAAATTCCTGTCAATTAGCTACGCTAAATATTTCAATCAAGCATTTTCACTTAGTAAAAAAAGTCTTTATTCTGCTAACAAATGAATTAAATTTTGCAGCAGGTATACCGCGTAAAATTTACTTTTTATATGTTCCTCCAGTGAATGTATAAAACTCCACAGTATATTGAATTTAAAATACCAATACTCCATGTTTTGTATTCGGTTGAGTTTTCATCTCTACACAAATATTATGCTTGTCAATAATTACTATAGCTTATTATTAATTATAATGTATAACACACGCATATTAAAGTCGCTAAAAATGGCCTCTACAAGTTGGATCCATTCAAACCCCTACACAAGCCAAGGATCGGTCAATTTTTAAGCACACATAATAATAATAATATGACAAAAAAATATTGACACTATGCCGTAAGACTTCTTAAAGACGAATATGTAAAGAGAGCATAATGTATTTTTTTACTTCACAGTATAAATAAATAAAAATATTTTGTTTGACATTCTACACCGTCCTGTGTGTCCTTAGAGCATTCAACCAAGTAAGGAGACGCCACTAGCACTAATTTGTTAACGAAAAAGTCTGCCACTTTCCGCGGGGGACGAGGTAATGCACACACAAATAGTGTTAAACACTAATGCATTTTCGGACACGTCACTACGCACGCACTCGACAAAATTATCAAACACTAGCTTAAACCTTACGCACACAAATACATTACACACATAAAAACCAACCTGTCAGTACACGAGATGACGTCATTTTCATGTAAACGGGGATAGTGCTTGACATTATCGATATTTTACTCTCGATACCTTCGGCTCATATTTTTAATTTGCTAAAAGCAATAGGTAATAATTGTGCGAGTACGTTTAGGTTTCCACGAAACATGTTTTGCACAAGCTTGGATCGAGGCATCTCGTATCATTGCATCTTTTGGAAATCTGAAATATAAAGATTTAGGCCACTTTCGTCACATTCCGCTTTCGTCAAAATAAATTATAGGCTGTATTTTTTTCTGAATAAACGAAATTCCTCTTTCGACAGAAAAAACGTTGAATATTTTTTCAATATTTTATAGCCGGAATAACATACCTAGGTAATGATAAAGTCGATATCGATATTTGTTTCTGTGCTGTCACAACAATACTTTTGCTGCAGTGTGGCCACCGTTTCTAAATTAAAACGGCATATTTTGGAAATAATTAGTGACATCCGTAAATATTTTATGATAATATTCTGTAACTTTACGGAGGTAAAAAAAGTAAAGTGTAGTAGAACGTGAAGTTCTACTACACTTGAAAAGTTGGAAGAAAAAAAAAATTCTTGGAAGTGAAAGACAGAAATATAATCAATTTATTTATGATAGGTAATCCTCAAGTAGGCAATCCGAAATGGATGTCGTTATTGAGGTTTTCTGGGTTGACGAGTGCGAAATTAACATTTATTTTGAAGTCCAACACGGTGGACATGATTTAACCCCAAAAGGGGCGAAAATGGGGTTCAAATTTTTGTTAAGAGGTCGGGGACGGGCAGGGGTACGGGAAAGGATGAGGGAGAGGGAGAAGGGAGGGAGAGGGAGAGAGAGAGGGAGAGGGAGAGGAGGGGGAGAGGGAGATAGAGAGGGAGAGCGAGAGGGATAAAAATTGAAGATCTGGATTACCTGATGCAGAACCAAGTTTAATTTATTTGCACAAACATGTTTACAAAAATCGAAGATCATCTGATGTGGAAATCATAAATCGAAGATCATCAGCTGATGTTGAAATCTAAGAGATCAGGTTAAAGTTGTTTATTTAGCATAATATAATAACATAAGCTGGGAGTACCTCCACACCACGTGGTGAAGGCAGTAACAGTTTGGGCCTAATTTTTGATATCGACTTGCCCAAAATACGGGTCAGACGCTTAAAGCACACCAGCGGGTGTCGAGCTAAGGACTGGTTGTTTTTCGCATGGACAACTTTATGTGGCTTTTATTAAATAAAATAAAAAATATGTATTATCTTTTAACATTATAACACTGCTACAAGTATTTTATGTAACTAAATTAGTTCATATTTACATGCATACGCCGGAGTCATAAAGTCCACGCGTACGAAGTCGCGGGCATCAGCTAGTCTATAATAAATTCATCAAGCATCTACACTAATGATAATATTAACAGGTAAAGAACGTGATGTTTTAAGTGTCATACATTCAACTTTAAAAATTAGGCTAAAAAAGATCTTGTATAATTTAGTGCCAACATTGTTTAATTGACAATATTTTTGAATTATTTTCATTTTTAGTGCATTATTTGACAATAATTGGACGAAATAATACTAACAAATGGAAAATAACGTTATCCTTTTACACACTAGATGTTTCCGATCTTTTTTTAAATGAAAAAACACTGCAATTCGGCATTTTTAGCTCCCGTCGTTTCGCGTGTACGATGATCAGCTGAATGGCGCGGAACTCGGGTCAACTAGTTTTATATAACGAGTATGATCGGCGCTCATATACCTTTGACAGAGGGGTACGCCTGACAGTGGCGTCTCCTTAATTGGTTAAATGCTCTAAGTGTGTGTCTCTCATACAAGAATTTGCATCCGTGCTTGCATATAACAGTTCTCAATGCCTTGGCTGATGAGCTCACTTAATGAACAAGTCAGCTAAATAGTTCAACCAAGTTCTATTCAAGCGAGAATGAAGCATTGGTTTGTTATTAAGGCGGCGTATTGATAAAGTTTTTCCGAATCGACTGTCGGGCTCAAACTCTCGTAACTTAACTATGCCACTTATGGCAATATTAAGCAGTTAAAAATAAAAATCTATAAGATACCTTTATTTAAAAAATCTAACTGGCATATTGAAGTAAGTGTTTAGTTAGACTAATCTATTAAGAAAAGGCTTAAATCGGTCAAGTTTGCATGTAAAATGCAAATCTTTGTTTCAAAAAGAAGTTTTTTGATATTTTTTCTCAATTTGAAAAGTTAACAAATCGTGTTTCTGCAACTGATAAAATGAAGTCAATGAACTAAATAAGTTATCAAATATCACTTTCACATGTTTTGCAGTTGATGGGAAAAATTAAGATCCCTGCCATGCTACCAAAATATCAAATACTGGCCGAGTGGCATATGTAGCAGTTTGTAAAGTGGTGCCACATCTCCTAGATTTGATTCTCGGGTGGTAAATTTTGGGAACGAACTTTTTTCTATTGTTTGGCGTAGTTAGGCGGCGACCGCAAAATCTACAACAATATCTGGGAGTTTCTGCAAAAAGAGGTTTTACTACGAGACGGTGAAACGATTTGCTAGGTACTCAAACCACAGTGTATTCCACTGGGGCTTTGTATGTAGCATAGTAGCACATACCTCGCGTTTGAGACTTCTTGATTTTTTTTCAAAATGACTGAAATACGCCATTTTGAAAAATTTCGAAAATCTGACACGACATTTTTTTATGTAATTATAGAACCTGCTGACAAAATTTCCAGAGAATTTTTTACCCAAACTGAAGCAGAAACGCTTCGCGCTCGCTTGGTAAATTGTAAGTACAAGTCTCAAACTACATTTTTTTATTTTTTATTATGCTTTTAAAACACTTTATTTAGCTATGATTTTACTAAAATTGTCTCTATTTGTTGCTCTATTTAAAAGATACCTACAGAGTTTAAATAGTTTTTTCTCTAGTAATAAAAAATTATCGTTTGTTTATTTCACATAGAATAACCATAAAGAAGTCCCAGATTATTCTGATTCCAAAAAAGGTCTTTAAGCTTGTATTATTAAATTTTATTACAGACAAGTTACAAAGTAGAGATCAAAGCCAACCGAGATACATTGCAAAGGAGCTGAGACAGATTAGGTACCGGAGTATACCTTCTTTGACGTCCTTAAGCTTTAAAAATATATCTACTAGTTTTTTTACAAAAAAAATGCTGACTTGATAAAGTAAACGTCTTTTTATAACATTTGTGTCTTTTTATTAGTAGCGTAAGTTCGGTTACCTATGGTCAACTCTTTATGATCTTCGTATGATCAACTCTTTATAATCATCCCATTCTGTGTTAGTTTTATTTTTCAGTTTATTAAAATACTAGCGGCCGCCCGCGGTTTCACCCGCGTGGTTCCCGTTCCCGTGGGAATATCAGGATAAAAAGTATTCTATGTTTTAATCTAGGCTATCTACTATCTGTGTGCCAAATTTAAACCAAATCCGTTCAGTAGTTTTTGCGTGATTGAGGGACAAACATCCAAACCCACAAACTTTCACGTTTATAATATTAAGTAGGATTTTCCTTACATATGTCATTTTTTTTTAAACTCGAAAAAAGGGTGCCTCTCTCAAACTCAAAGAAAAGCATGGAGTTGTGTCTCCATGCTTTATAAAATGTGAGTCGCCACTGTCGCGACTAACATTTTATAAGGGTCTGGAATTTGGACTGTATTCTATCAAGGTTAAGAAACTTTCGAAAAACCATTACAGCTATAGTGTAACTGTATAAGTAATTTTACGGTACCTAATGTAAAAAGCTAGAAAACCTACTGCGGTCTTTTGAAGGGAATAAAATAAGAAATGACAGGACCACCCGATACTAATTCTTCGGTTCAACGAAGCGAAAAAATTTGGAGACCGTTTCGTTACAGATAACGCGGTATGAGATTTTTTTTATACAATAAGTTTATTACTAAGGGCGTTTTTCTTCGTAAGACGTACAAAGAAAATTATAATCCCCAACTTTTTCTTTTTCAAACGACTTTTTGAAGATAATGGTGAAAATAAACTAGCTTGACACAAATGACTGAAAGTAGGTACTGTAAATAAAAAGCTTCATTTGAATCAGTAAACATAATGAAAATGATGCCATCTTCATTATCATTATGTTCATAGCCAAAGAAGCAAAACCACATTTTAATGTTAGGTATATAATAACAAAAATTGGCAATCAACTTTTTAAAATAAAGACACTCTAGTTTTCTAACTAATTTAAATGAAATAAAGCCACCTCTACTTTAATCGCTTCATCACTTTAATACACAGAGAATTTAAAAAATGGGAAAGCTTTTTACATTCTCTTGACTGAAAATAATTTAAAAGTACAACAACTTTTATAACTGTCTCATTCTAAAGAAATCTATTCATCATAGCCGTCATTAACTGCAATCAACAATGTACAATAGGTAAATGAAAGACTGAAAAAAAATTTACGAGAAACTCTTTGTGAAAAAAATAAATATTATGTGGCTTACTTCCGCAAACAATATATGCAAGATGCACCCGCCCGCCCTCAAAAAAATGCAATGCACACCACAAAACACCAGTGCACAATACCTGCGTTTAGCAAGACAGCAACACACCTTGCATCTTCACCAATTAGATTACACGTGTTTCGCCCCAACCCGGAGAATTTTCAGGAGTTAGATCGTGCGTAAACCAACACCGAAGTAAGCTGCATATATATTTCTTTTTTTACAATGGTTTGGGACTTCCGCCAAGTGACGTCTGATTCAATCAAATAGAAACTCTTTCGTTACCCAACACTCCATGGTAGATTAATACCACGAGCAAAAGAACCTTCATACAAAAATCCATTTAAACTCAAACTTTCCAGTCCCAAAAAGTTAAATCTGTTTCAACACAGACAACACTTCATAATAATATCACATTATTATGCAAACCCTAAAGTACTCTTGTACGAAACGCAAATTATGTACATTCGTAATTATGAAAAAGTTGTTTTATGCGACGAGCCTTGTTTTAAAGTACCTGGAAATTTATGATGAAAAGTTGTTGACAATTTTGAAGAGTGCGTTTGTGTTGATAATTAGTTTAATTTGTGACTGGCGGAAAAGTTTGGGAGGCTTAAAAGGACAGCGGAAGGAATAAAGAGTTTACATAGTAACAAGCGAGAAATCAGTATTTTGCGGCGACCGTTTCAGAATGTTATGGCTCCTACACAATGCCGGCGGATTTACCCGCCGAGTATGCGCTCGGAAAAAGTTTACCATAAATAAGCCGCCTGGCATAGTGTGTAGGAGCCACATGTTTCTAAAATTCTATACTTTACAAAGTTACCCTACTACACAGTATGCTAATAATTAAAATATGTTTAGCATTCGCGAAACGTAGCGAGACTAAATTTTATTGGCCGCAAAGTTTTGTTCAGATTTCAATACTTGGGAAGGGAAATGTCTGTACAAATTGAAGCAACTAATTCGGTGCAGATTTGGCACCAATTAAATGTCTGACATCGCCTTTATTTCATTCCCTTTTGATATTGCATTTTATTTAAAACTATCCTTCTAGAATTCATTGCTTTTTAACCACCTCTTTGGTCTAGTGCTTCCCCCAACCATGTAAGACAAAGGTCCCGGGTTCGATTTCCAGGGAGGGTACAATTTGTACTCGGTTTGGTGGTGGTAGGGCTTATTTCAAGTCCACCTGGCTAGCTACCACCATCTTACCTAAGTCTGACGCCATAACAACAATTTAAACATTGTTGTGTTCCGGCAGTTAGAGATAAGATAGCCAGTTCCTCAGTGATGAAGATTCCGGGTGTAGAGCGCTTACACCTTTGGCCTTATCGTCAATTAACAGCAGGTGAGGTGAAGGCCACTATACCTATACATTTATCTTTAAAAAAATTATGAGTACCTACGTTTCTTTTAAGCCACAGAACTTATCATAACACGTTAACGTAATTTCCCCCTTACATTTGCATTTAAAAAGTCGTACCATTCGAAGTCACCTCGCATATTGATCACGCACGATTCAGGCTTTGATACCGATCTCGAATGCGAATATAATATTCAAATGTGCCTCAAAAGAATTTAATTCTAATGAGATATTACGTGGAGCCATCTGAATTTCAAATTGTGGTGCGATATTAAAATATCTATGGTAATATTGTATTGATTGAGTAGGGGTGTTCGGATGAAATTCGAACGTGTTTTGCCTTTTTTGTTTGAAAATGAAACGTGTTTTGGTAATTTTATTTTTTCGTGGAATTCAAATTGATTGGATTCAGAATATTGTCTGTCGATTCTTGTTAAAGCTTGTATCAATCAAACAATTGTTTTCTTTCTTGTATGTGAATAGAAATTATCTGATATTTTTTGTGATTTATTAATCCACTTGATTTAAAATTGTATTTAATTGCTCATAAGTAAATAAGTGTGTGCCGTGTAGTGCCGTGTATGTGCCGGCCTAGAATAGCACTACCCCCTATCATCCCGTGGGTGTCGTAAAAGGCGACTAAGGGAGCATAGCCTTCAAGAGACGGGCAGCAGCGTCTCCAAAAAACCTTGGCCTACTGCGATCGCCAACCCGCCTGCCAAGCGTGGCGATTATGGCAAACCCCCCCCCTCATGCACAATGGATCAAAAAATTGGCCCCCAGTCCCCGGCAGCCCCGCTATTCCTAGCTACGGTAGCGGCTACGGTAACGGCGGGGCAGGGGGTGCTAAGAATCCCCGGGTGCGGCTCGGCTACCAAAAACGACGACAACTGCACCTGGCAACCTATAACACGCGCACACTAAGGGAAGACGCGAAGTTAACCGAGTTGGAAGAAGTTATCAGCAAGGTACACTGGGACATTATCGGGTTATCTGAAGTCCGAAGAGCGGGAGAGGACTCGATAATCCTCAACTCCGGTAACTTGCTTTACTACCGGGAGGGCGACCAACAGTCCCAAGGTGGTGTCGGGTTCATCGTCCACAAGTCCCTTGTCAACAACGTGATTACCATCGGAAGTGTGTCGACCAGGGTGGCGTACCTTATACTCAGAATATCCAAACGGTGTTCGCTGAATGTTATACAGGTTTACGCACCGACCTCGACACACCAAGATGACGAAGTGGAGGCTATGTATGAGGAGATCTCTAAAGCCATGCATAGCTACAAAACCCACTACACTGTTGTGATGGGGGACTTCAATGCAAAGTTGGGGAAACGATGCGGTGATGAGCTGAGAGTGGGGCAATTTGGAGTTGGGCAACGGAATGACAGAGGCCAGATGCTGGCTGACTTTATGGAGAAGGAGAACCTCTTTATGATGAACTCCTTCTTCAGAAAGCCGGAAAGCCGGAAGTGGACCTGGGTCAGTCCGGACGGTAAAGTCAGAAATGAGATAGATTTTATCATGTCGACGAAAAAGCAAATATTCAATGATGTCACTGTGATCAACGCTGTTAAGACGGGGAGCGATCACCGATTGGTACGTGGCACATTGAATATCAACCCAAAGCTGGAAAGATCTCGACTGATAAAATCAACAATTCGACCATTGCCGGCCCATATTCAAAACCCCGAGAGCTTTCAACTCGAACTCCAAAACCGCTTCGAAGCCCTTGAGAACAGCATAGATATGGACGATCTAAACAACATGGTGGTGGATACTGTCCGTACGGTAGGGTCCAAGCTCTTTAAGACCCGCCGTCCCAAGATAAAGAAACTCTCCGACCACACACTCCTACTCATGGATCAGAGACGTGAAATGAGGCTCCAGAGTTCAGTAGATGCTAATCGTTATCGGCAGCTTAATAGACAGATATCTAAGTCTTTGACGAGCGACCTTCGCCAATTTAATACGAATCGTATTAAAGAGGCTATCGAGCGGAATAAAGGCTCCAAAGTGTTCGCGAGAGATCTGTCTATTGGGCAAAGCCAGATGACGAAGCTGAAAACTGACGACGGACGCATCATTTCATCAAAGCCTGAAATCCTGAGGGAGATCGAGAGCTTCTATGGGCAGTTATATTCCACGCAGACACCTGTTGAAAGCAAGGCTAAAGACCCCAGAGCCAAGCTTACCCGACACTATACTCAAGATATCCCGGACGTCAGCCTGTACGAGATTAGTATGGCTCTCAAACAGCTGAAAAACAACAAGGCGGCGGGTGACGATGGAATCACTACAGAACTTCTGAGAGCGGGCGGTAAGCCGATACTCAAAGTCCTCCAGAAGCTCTTTAATTCCGTCATCGTCCAGGGCAGAACGCCAAAGACATGGAACATAAGTGAGGTGATCTTGTTCTTTAAAAAGGGTGACAAGTCCCTCTTAAAGAACTATAGACCCATCTCGCTTCTGAGTCATGTCTATAAGTTGTTTTCGAGAGTCCTTACGAATCGTCTCGCTCGCAAGTTCGACGACTTCCAACCTCCCGAACAAGCCGGGTTCCGAAAAGGCTTTAGCACCATAGACCACATCCATACGCTGCGGCAGGTTATACAGAAGACCGAGGAGTATAATGAGCCACTTTGCTTGGCGTTCGTGGACTATGAGAAAGCCTTTGATTCGATTGAAACCTGGGCGGTGCTGCAGTCTCTCCAAAGGTGCCAAGTGGACTATAGGTATATCGAGGTGTTGAGGTACTTATACCAAAATGCCACCATGACGATCCGAGTACAGAACCAGAACACAAATCCTATCCAACTGCAGCGTGGTGTGAGACAGGGAGACGTTATTTCTCCGAAACTGTTCACAGCTGCGTTGGAGGACATCTTTAAGCTCTTGGACTGGAAAGGACTCGGCATCAACATTAATGGCGAGTACCTAACACACCTTCGTTTTGCCGATGATATAGTCCTTATGGCTGAGACCATGGAAGACCTGAACACAATGCTCGAAGATCTCCGTAGTGCTTCCCAAAGAGTGGGTCTTAGGATGAACATGGAAAAGACGAAAATTATGTCAAATGCCCATGTTGTACCCTCTCCAGTTCATGTTGGGAACACTACACTTGAAGTTGTTGACCATTACGTATACCTAGGACAGGCAGTCCAGTTAGGTAGGTCCAACTTCGAGAAAGAGATCTCTCGCCGAATCCAACTCGGGTGGGCAGCATTCGGGAAGCTTCGAAAAATCTTCGCGTCCGACTTACCTCAGTGTCTCAAGACGAAAGTCTATGAACAGTGTGTGTTGCCAGTGATGACTTACGGCAGTGAAACGTGGCCGCTAACTATGGGTCTCATAAGGAGGCTCAAGGTCGCTCAGCGTGCAATGGAGAGAGCCATGCTCGGCGTTTCCCTACGTGATCAAATCAGAAACGAGGAGATCCGCAGGAGAACTAAAGTAACCGACATCGCTCGAAGGATTGCTCAGCTGAAGTGGCAATGGGCGGGACACATAGCGAGAAGAACCGATGGCCGTTGGGGCAGAAAGGTTCTGGAATGGCGACCGCGCACCGGACGACGCTCCGTGGGTAGGCCCCCGACAAGGTGGACCGACGATCTGGTGAAGGTCGCGGAAAGCCAGTGGATGCAGGCAGCGCAGGACCGATCGTCGTGGAGATCCTTAGGGGAGGCCTATACCCAGCAGTGGGTGTCGTGTGGCTGATATGATGATGATGATGATGAAGTAAATAAACCGTTTTTTATCACTCTCCTTAAGTTATGTTTAGTACTTTTTACACCTGCTTCGGCAAGACCAGCGAAAAAGGGTAAATAACTTGGTGTGAAATGAAATTTGATACCGTTTTGTGAAGCAAAATTACCCGCTTGTGTTCTATGGTCTTGTGAATTAGTTAAACTTCAGGCATTGCTGAGGGACAGACTTTCCTTAAAATAGTGATGGAAACTAATCACGTGAATCCAATATAGATTAGTGGGCAGGAAGTTAAAAATATTTAATTTTAGTAATAGTATACAAAAAAAAAATCTAACTTCATATTGACGTTAGGTAATAGTCTTTTAAATCCGAATGTGGCAGATAGGGACCATCAAATTAAACAACATTTACCATGGGACATACTCTGAAATCGCGAAAAAAATATCACCTGTTTCATACAAAAAAATATAAAGCTTGAAACACTGATTTTTTTTCGCAATTTCAAAGTTGGTCCCGTAGTAAATGTTGTTCAGTTTGATGGTTCCTATCTACCATATTTGGCTTTATAAGACTATTATCAAACACCCTGTATATATATAATATTGAGAAGAAAATATTTTTTAAGATTTTTAAAATGAATACAAAGCAACGATTCCAAACACTGTAATCAAGAGAGAACACCTAAGAATGGAGGTACACTGAATCCTTCCATATTTCTCGTCCCCGGGGGTAGGTACGTGATATTTCTCGTGTCTCCGATAAACTTAACGATATTTCCTCGTGAATTCCGAAAGGAACTCCTTTTTTTCCTTTTACCGTCGCTTTTTATTTACTGCACGGTTCTGTGATGGCAAATGTAGGTTATTCTAAATACTCGATTTGAAGGAGTATCTAATTAATTATTTAATAGAATCAGCGGGGCTACTCAAATGGCCACTTTTCTATTCGTTCGCTAACTTAAAAATTAAAAATAAGCCATAAACACCAAAATAACGTGTCGTAGGCTTGTCAATTCTGTACAATGCAACAATGTCTGTGATTTACATAAACTTGCGAACGTCTAACTTGATCATTAATTGCTTATTTTTAAGATTTAAGTTAGCGAACGAATAGAAAAGTAGCCATTTGAGTAGCCCCCCTGGTGTTATATTGCGAAAGTTTATTAAATTGACACAAAAAATATTGCAATAACTTCCATACAACTGTGGTAAAATATGCAAGAAATATATGTAAGTAAGTTCCGCCCGCCCATATATGCAGACACATCGATAGCAATACATCTTGCAATCATACCCAACTGCTCTACATTGCTCGGTGGTGCAGTGGTTTAGCGGCTGGCCGTGAGGTTGTGAAGGTTAAGCAAATTTAGCAGGGGTCGGTAATGGGATGGGTGACTAAAAAAATTGTTATCTCGAGTTCCTCCGTGCTTCGAAAGGTATTTGAAGCTGTTGGTCCCGACTGCATTTGGAGTCGTTTACACCCACCAATTCGCTTTGGGCTTGCGTGGTGGGTTATGTCCCATCCTCCTTATCCACCCATGGAAGGCCTGTGCCCCAGCAGTGGGGACATTTAAAATGGCTGATGACGTTCCCATAACATTTATTTTACTCATGGTACAAAACTCACTTAATTATATTTACTTCTTATGGACCCTGACTGCGAAAGACATAGTCGCAAACAACACAGCAAAGTTATATTCGAACTTTGTACTGTAAAGTAACATGTAAGTGTAAAATAATAGATATAAAATACGTTTTAAGAGTTGAAAACTTTAAAGTTGATACCAAAGCAATTTTGTTAAAAAAAGAAGAAATTATTGGTAATTTCCACACATTCACATCTGCCAACTCTGTTCAGACTCGGTTTTTAACGGTAGCAATATACAATCATAGTCCTATATTTATCTTTCAAAAAGTAATTCCGAGATTTGTTTTATCGAAAAAAAAGCCTCCGCCCGCGGCTTCGTCGGCGTGGACGGTAGAAAAATAATCGTCATTTTAATAAAGTTTAAATGACCTCCATATTGTATGAAACTAGTACCTACTATGGAGAATTCAGCTATTACCCTAGTTCTACCCACCTAAATTTGATAATATATAGCTTAGATTTTAAGTTGGACCCCAGGATACTAAATTGTGAGAAGCCAATCAAAATCCGTTCAGCGGTTATTGCATGATGCGCGAACAAACATACAGTCAGACAGACATTTACAGTTTTATAATAGTTTAGATAGATTTAATAATTAGGGAGAATATTTATCAAAGAGGATTCACTCACTCGAACATATCCGTAGGTGGTAGGTTTCTACCGACCTTCACCAAAAAAGGCAAGAGAACAAAACTCAGATATTCCACGGTGCCAAATCGAGTCAACTCGATTATTTATTCAGCAAACAATCCCGAGGGAATCGATTGGGGCGTTTGACGAGAACGCAAACCGAAATACTATGCGTGGAATATGGTCGGATGAATATTTATGTGCGGTCTCTTTAGAAATGTGAGCTTTTGAGGATACCGTATAATTGGTACATTAATGGCATTATCTTCCATTTGAGTAGGTAGTCTTCTTGTTGAAACAGTTGCCATAGTGTTTGTTTTGTTACAGGCAGCAAACCCAAGTCTAATTCTTGAATCGTGGTCCCGCCAATTTTGACCGACCGGCCTTATGGTCCCACTGGTTTTGGGGTCGTGGTCACAGCAAATAAAATAAAAGTGCCACTGACCTGACTCGTTATTACTTCGTCTCCAACGATTTATTGCCAGTTTCCCTATGCTGATAGTCCTCTTTTAGCTAATCGCCAGTCGAAGTTCAGTTCAACAGCTAAATGCAATTTTTTGGATTTTGCTTTTTTATATACCTATTTGTAAATGTGAACTATATTGTGTGAATTATTGTGTGAAAATATTAAAGTGGATTACCACTTGTTACATTGTTTGTTACCATAGCAACTGAGTGGAATTCAAATGATGAAAGTGGAAATAAACGATATTTTTTTATTTTACTTACACATTTAACTAGAATGCAATCGTTTTTGCAGTCAGAATCAGGTACATTTCACTACGATTGTGCATCCGGTGCAAATTATTAATTAGGAACTGTGCAATTGGGTCACAGATCAGACACCCAGTTCTAGTATGTGTTTCTATATTGACCTTTCCATCCATTAGTTAACTATACAATATTAATCCTTGTGTTTACAAGGCAACATTAAACGAAACGCTCAACACATGTTGCTAAACATGAAACGCGACGTTGAGCTACAGTGAGTGACGTTGCCAGATGCAGTGCAAAATCACACCTTGTTTTAAAAATCAACATAATGCATTAAATGCATAATCGCACATTCGCGCGAGTGGCGAGGCGATCTGGCGAATAGCGACTACGATGTGTAAAGCTGTGGTCACAGAATACGTAATAAAATAGTACTACAAGTTGTAGTGTAGACATAAGCTCGCTATTCACTACAACACTCGCGCGCTCGCATTGGTAGCGGCATTTTGGCAGAATAAGGAAGCTATGTTTACAGTATACAAGGTCGCTATTCGCCTGATTGCCTCGCCACATGCGCCAATGTGTAATTGCAGCATAAGGCATTAGCATAAATGCTCTCTTGACGGTGGAAATTCTCCGATGCTTATATTTTCAAACCATTTCCAAAATGTAGGTATATCCCAAACCCACTTAGCGTTTTACCGTGTCCACTTATTTCTCTGTTATTTTTACTTTCGGAGTGCTTCGGTTAAATAGAAACGACATTTTCTTACCTTTAAACACCGTGTTAAGAAAATAATGGAACGGGTATTTTTTTCTTTATGTTTAATTTGATCACATTTTTGTTACCAAGATCTCCGTAGTGCTTTCCAAAGAGTGGGTCTCCTGATGAACATGGATAAGACGAAAATCATGTCGAATGCCCATGTTGTGCCCGCTCAAGAGGTAAGTCCTACTTCGAAAAATAGATCTCTAGTCGAATCCAACTCATCCGAGTTGCAGGTTGCAGGTGGCAGCATTCGGGAGGCTTATACCCAGCAGTGGGTGTCGTGCGGCTGATATGATGATGATGATTTCTTTGTAAAATGCTTTGCTTTATGACAAAACAATAATTGATAAATTCTGTGTCGATTTCGATATAAAATTTGCACTGAATATGCGTCTTAACGGATGGACGCTTGTTACGGTTACTGGTGTACCGCAAGGCTTTGTCTTAGGCTCGCTATTGTTTCAACACAAATGCATTCGGCTGCCATAAACTAAATTAAAGTATCTCATTCCAGACAAATTTTACAGGATAGCTTAAAAACGTTATTAAGTTTTTTTAGTGAAAAAATGTGAAATTGAATTTTGTTCGGCGTACAAATATTTATCGATTTGTCAATAATATTCTACGCTATAAACAAGTAACTTGAGATTCTCTATTGTTTTTTAGTAGTATCCCTCTAGCTAGATACTTGTTTTCAGCTTTGCATAGAGCCATACTACGCGTTCACTTCATTCGTGCCGCTACCTCCCGGCCCGCTTCTTCATACCGCGCCCCCGGCGTCGCCTGGGGAGGCGCGCAGGAGGGCGACACAGGGGGTGCGGAATGATGAAGCGGGCCGGGAGGGAGCGGCAACGATGAAGTGAACGCGTAGTAGAATATTTTACTTACCTACCACTATAAATAAATACATAGAAATCAAGTATCTGCTAATCTATTTTAAATACAAGTATCTTAATATGACTTGCTTGTTTTTAATTTAGAAACGGGAAAAATGCATTGTTTTATCGTAGATTTTGCAAATCGAAAAAGATTCTTGAAACAAATATTTGCCTATATTTTCCAAATTAAACCGAATTTTAATAAAATAAAAAAAAACGTAGATGCGATTTGCTTTGCTTAAACAGAAAATGATTTTTTTTTTAAACTGAGTTACTTGACTTCTGCGCAGGGCAGCCACATTGCTTTGTTATTTTGCAAAACTGTACTTATTTATGTTTAACTTAATTTAAACAAAAATCGAACAATAATTTTATAATGATTTTTTTATAACCTATTATCCTAAGGAATCGTCGTGGGTTCGAGTACTAAGCTAAGTGGAAGTTGTTTTTTCTAGTACCTGTTACATTAGCTTGTGCCTAATAATGCTTTAATATAGAGAAATGGGGGGGGTATCCAGCTTAATGGGTTATGGCCCATCCTCCTTATCCACCCATAAGGAAGGCCTGTGCCCCAGCAGTGGGGACATTAAAAATGGCCGCTGTCATTATAGGAATATTACAAAATTCGGAGACATTAATATACAGATCTAAGATTTTAAGCATGATATTTTCTTTAAGGTTTAAGTTTTTGCTTCACAACATAGTAGGTATTTCTTTGTAAAACTTTTGCTACTAAAAGAGTACCCTACTACGTTTATATTCGGGTTCTTGTCTCGGTTTCATACCTCTAGGGACTATGTTAAGGAGGAAAATAAGACTGTGAACAGAGGGTATAATGTGCGTTTAGGTCGGAATCAATGACCTGCATTAGGGCAGTTCATTGGGTCTCAATTGTTTTACTTAATATGGGAATACGAATTATACCTAACTCCTTCAAAATATGTTTTAATTTTTTATTCCTTTTGTAAGAAAAATGAATGTGACTTTTGTAAGTGTAATAATTACGGATTTTCAGATATTGGATAATGTTTACGACATAGTTTACACTTAGTTGCAAATAAACATTTGATTTGATTTGATTTGATAGTAATGTATGATTTTATGTCGGTATTCTTTTGTCATAATGAAAATTATAATGAAATATTGAAGTCAAAATATTATTTCATAGAAAGAGCATTTCTCATAAACATAAGCTTTTGATTGTACCCAATTTTGGGGTATTGTTAAAGTATAACAATGGAGTTCTAGATTCCAAAATATGTTACAATGTTAAATAATGCTTGAGTAAAATAAGTTTTAATACGTTGTCGGAATGTAAATCTAGCGCACAATGCTGTATTGTTGTTAATTAGAATGTAAACAGCGCTGTTTACCGCTTTGTAGCAGTTGTATAGCTGCTGATTGGTTTGGGCCTTACTGGACAAATAATTATGGTAGGTACAATTGAAATTACTGCTATTCGAAAAGTGAGAATAAAAGATCTTAGTGTACTTATAACTCAATTATTGTAATGGTTTTGTGGTTAAAATTTATTGTTCAACCACATCAAAAATTTATAATGTTAATAACACTTGGTTACATTACTTAGGCATTTTTTCGTCCATGCTTAGGCATACTGCGTTATAGGTATACAGAGAGCAAATGTGTTATTTTTGTTAATATGAATGAGCTTTGCATGAATTTAAAATTCAGTGATGTGTAGAGTTATTTCAATGAATATGACGACCTCCGTGGTCGAGTGGTTTGCACGCCGGTTTTCAAGGCGTCACCATCTCTTGAGGTCCCGGGTTCGATCCCCGGCTGGGTCAATGTACAAAATGAACTTTTCAATTTTGTCTCAGGTCTGGATGTGTGTCATACCACCGTTGTTTCTGATTTCCAAAACACAAGTGCTATAGCTACTTACTTTGGGATTGGAGCAATGTATGTGATGTTGTCAAATATTTAACAGAATGTAACAGTAAGGTATTTTTTAACAAAAAAAAATTGTATAATTTCAGACTGATAAAACGATTTTATTCTATTAGCGTTATATTTCCTGTAGGAAGCAGATGTGCCTATAAATTACCCTTGCATTTGGACATTGCGATAGCAGAATTAATTTCTCTAAGCTCTTGTCCTAATTAATTAAGCCCTGGTTTTGGAGGTTGAGAATTTGAGATAGCACAGAGTTCCGGCTGCACATATTGCTGTATTATTATGAATTTAATCGACTATAAGAAGGAAAAATTTAGGAGTTTGTTATCGCAGTGGTTTAGTGACCTGGCCCTGCGAATGCGGAGATTAAGCAACATTTGCAAGGGTTGGGTCATTGGATGGGTGACCAAAGATATATTATCTCGACTTCCTCCGTGCTACAGAAGGCACGTTACAATGGCGCTGTCATCTATGTCAGGGGTGTCAAAGTTACGGCCCGCGGGCCGCATCCGGCCCGCAAGCTATCTCAATACGGCCTGCGACCAGAATCTATCCAGTGAGGATTCTAGACGGCATTCGTTGCCACTGCGTTTTGTAACATAATAAAATATGAGACCTCAGGTATCTGGATCTTCAAGGTCAAGATAACTCCTTTTTATTACCTTTATATAAAAATAAAGATTTTAATTTAGTTTGAGTATGGACTTAGGCGGCGACTCACCGGCCCGCTAACAGATGGCCCTTTAGAAAAATCGCAGTTTGACACCCCTGCCCCCCTAGCCAAAGTAACATTTGCAAATTTTCGTTATCGATTCGCTTTCGAAACATGTATGGATTTGACGTTTTCAAATTCGATTGTTAACGAAACCTTATGTCAATCTCATACATGTTTCGAAAGCGAAGCGATAACGAAAATTTGCCAATGTAACTTTGGCTAGGCCCTCTGGTCTATGTAGTCGACGGCGAAACCTAGGTAATAAAGGTAATAATATATGTAATAACGCTTAGTTCCAGTTTTGGGCACCGGTTCAGGGGCCGTACCGGCTAACGCATCGATTATCGAAAAGTCTGCCGAGTTTCAACTTAAAACAGAAAAATCTAAGTAAGGAATTTCGTTTTGTACTTTCTGTTGACGTAATTTGGAAGATATCAATGTCTGTGTGACATCATGAATTGGGGTTCGCCATTTTGGCCCAATTGGGGCTCGATTTATCTGTTTTAATTTGAAACCCAGCAGACTTTTCGATAATCGATGCGTTAGCCGGTACGGCTCCAGATAAGTTTGTTCAGTGTCCTGCGGCCAGGCCGAATTGCCATTTACACAGTCGATTTTTTCCTTGCGGCAAAAATCGTGCGGCTTTTGTCACTCGTGTATAGGGCTTGCAAATATTCGGTGTAATTCAATATTCGAATATTCGATATTTTTTAAGGAGGTATTCGAATATATTCGAATATTATTCGAATATTTCTCTAAAGTAAAACAGATGGTTGTAATTACTTAATATTGTTTATTTTCCACGTTTTTCAAGTTAAACCAAAGAGAAGTCCGATTTTAATACTTTGTAGTTCGTTTTTAAAAGGAGTTTTTTCGTTTTTTGTCAGTAAATATTTATATTCTGCTTGACAGTCTTAACTATGTTTTTTACATGGTTTCTTTCTGGCGTCGTCATCATACCAGGGTCTAACACTATCTCCTATCAGTATACTTGTCAAAACAAACCAAACGAGCCCAAACTTGATGGGGTTGTATGGTATCATTATAGAGTTCAGAAGAGTGGAACAGGCTGCCTGCCTGCCGATGTGTTTCCCAAAAGTTATAACTTGGCAAGGCTAGCGTGAATAGGCTTTATCTAAGTGAGCATGTTCCATCGTAGTTCGCATTATTACTTAACACCAGGTGTGATTGTAGACAAATGCTCACTTATTTTCAATAAAAAAATGAGTTCCTGGGCCCTTCTTCCCGCTCCATCACCAGACCCTGGACTTTATTTTCTAACAGAGTACATATCAAGACAAATCAAATGAGCTCAACTCTGTGGAGTTGTATGGTTTAATAACAGAGTTCCTGTGGCCTTCTTACGACTCTGAACCTGAAAACCTCTCACATCAGAGTACCCCAGAGAGCCCAAGTTAAAAAGTGTTCCATGGTTTTATTGCAGGTTTCGGAAGAATTCCGGCTTCATCATTAGACCCTGGACACTATTTATTTTCACAACAGAGTATTTATCAAGACAAATTAAACGAGCCAAAATTTGATAGATTTGTATGATTTTACGGAGCTCCTGTGGTTTTCTTCTGGCTCCATCGCCAGACCTTGGATACTATTTCCCAACAGAATACTTGTCAAGACGAATTAAACGAGCTTAAACTCCTTGGATTTGTATGGTATTATTACAGAGTTCCTTTGGTCTTCTTCCGGCTCCATCATCCGACCCTGGCCACTATTTACCAACAGATTACTCATCAAGACAAATTAAACAAGCACAAACTCGATGGGGTTGCATTGTTTTATTAGAGAGTTCTTGTGGCCTTCTTCCGGCTCCATCATCAGACTTTGGAAACCATCTCTATTAGAGTACTAGTCAAGACGAATCAAACGAGCCCAAACAAGATGGATTTGAAAAGTTTAATAATAAAGTTCCTGTGGTTTTCTGCCGGCTCCATCATCATACCCTGTTCACTATTTCCCAACAGAGTACATGTCAAGACGAATTAAACGAGCTTAAACTCGATGGATTTGTATGGTATTATTACAAATCAAATGAGCTCAACTCTGTGGAGTTGTATGGTTTAATAACAGAGTTCCTGTGGCCTTCTTACGACTCTGAACCTGAAAACCTCTCCCATCAGAGTACCCCAGAGAGCCCAAGTTAAAAAGTGTTCCATGGTTTTATTGCAGGTTTCGGAAGAATTCCGGCTTCATCATTAGACCCTGGACACTATTTATTTTCACAACAGAGTATTTATCAAGACAAATTAAACGAGCCAAAATTTGATAGATTTGTATGATTTTACGGAGCTCCTGTGGTTTTCTTCTGGCTCCATCACCAGACCTTGGATACTATTTCCCAACAGAATACTTGTCAAGACGAATTAAACGAGCTTAAACTCCTTGGATTTGTATGGTATTATTACAGAGTTCCTTTGGTCTTCTTCCGGCTCCATCATCCGACCCTGGCCACTATTTACCAACAGATTACTCATCAAGACAAATTAAACAAGCACAAACTCGATGGGGTTGCATTGTTTTATTAGAGAGTTCTTGTGGCCTTCTTCCGGCTCCATCATCAGACTTTGGAAACCATCTCTATTAGAGTACTAGTCAAGACGAATCAAACGAGCCCAAACAAGATGGATTTGAAAAGTTTAATAATAAAGTTCCTGTGGTTTTCTGCCGGCTCCATCATCATACCCTGTTCACTATTTCCCAACAGAGTACATGTCAAGACGAATTAAACGAGCTTAAACTCGATGGATTTGTATGGTATTATTACAGAGTTCCTGTGGTCTTCTTCCGGCTCCATCATCCGACCCTGGCCACTATTTCACAACATTATACTTGTCAAGACGAATGAAACGAGCCCAAACTCGATGGGGTTGCATGATTTTATTACAGAGTTCTTGTGGCCTTCTTTGGGCTTCATCATCAGACCCTGGACACTATTTCACAACATAATACTTGTCAAGACGAATGAAACGAGCCTAAACTCGATGGGTTTGCATGGTCTTCTCCCCTTTTCATCGTCAAATCAGCTCAATGACATTATGATATTTCATTGACTTCCAGTTCTGACCTATGTTTTAAGTTTCAAGTCTTTTGCTCATCGGGAAGCTAGATTAAAATTGTTTGCATATTGTGGACAAACAAACAACATGAGAAAGTGAACATTAAACGCTTCATTCTATGCGCACACACGCTATTCGGGTATTATTTAATGAACGATTTTTGCTTAAATCTGACGAATAAGAAAATATTCGAATATTCGAATATCACCGGCTTGAGTATTCGAATAGCAAAATGAAGCGAATATTCGAAGTATTCGAATATTCGAATTGCAAGCCCTACTCGTGTAATAACCACATAATTTAGCTTTTATTGAGGATTTTTTTAATTGGTTGAGTAGGTATAGCTTGAGAAATTACCTCCTTATTCAAACTTACTTTGTAGAACTTCTTTAAAATTTAAGATAGTATAATTATTTTCAATAGCTGACTTACTTTTGTTAATGTTAACAAAATAAAATTATTGATTAGAATTAGAGATGAAACGGATAGCAGTTTGGCCGGATACCGGATATTCGGCCAACCATGTGGCCAGATAGCCGAATATCCGGCTGCCGGATATCCGGCGGAACTTAGCCGTTTGGTGCATCGCATACACACACGCACACACACACCAACACACATATTTGCGTAGGCAGCACGCGAACGATCGGGTGGACTCGGTTCAATTTGGAATTATATTTCTTACTAGCGACCCGCCCTCGCTTCGCTTCGGTGTAGTGTGGAATTTGACACCATGTATTATACATATAAACCTTCCTCTTGAATCACTCTATCTATTAAAAAAACCGCATCAAAATCCGTTGCGTAGTTTTAAAGACTTAAGCATACATGGGGATATAGGGACAGAGAAAGCGACTTTGTTTGAAACTATGTAGTGAAGTGATACTAAGACTAACTAAATAAAGCAAATAATTACTTAAATATTTTTTTTTTTAATTTTCATCCGTTTTTGTTTTATTCTACTACTACTATTCGGCCGGATAGGCATCCGGTCGAATAGTAGTTATCCGGTATTCGTCCGGATAGTATTAAGGCCGCCGAATAGGCCGGATACCGGATAGTTACCGAATATCCGTTTCATCTCGAATTAGAATACAATTTTTATTGATTTGTCTTTCATGTCAGTAACGTATGGAATGTTTTTTTTTTGTGAAATATTTTGTTTAATAGCAAAATGCTTCATTTAAATTGAAGTGAAGAGTTGATATTGACAGTGATTTTCTATTTGCAAAGTCCTTACAATTCAGAGTAAAATCTTCAAGCAAATCTTTGCGTCAAATGTTTATTTTTCTTTGCAAAGAAAAAAATCAAATAATCAGAAGTCTGCAAATAAACACATAGCCAACTTTTTCTTCTGACGATGATCTTTTCCAAATAATTTCAAGTCTAAAAGAACATCCTGCGCTACTTTTAAAGACGAATAGCATTTGAACAGAAAACTTTATACAATTTAAAAGTTGAAAGATTCTTTTCAGGTCATAAAGCTGAGACTTGACAATGATCCTTGTTCATCTTGATAAAACGACACATTAAAGTTAAAAAACTGCAACTTATAAAAAAGTTGTAAGAAGCAAAGTTAGTCGGTTGAAGGTGTTGAAACATTTGTATGGAGTAAGAGACGAAAAAGGATTAAATAATTTGGAAAGTAATTCTCCTACTCAGCAATAGTTAGGTATAATTGTGCAATTTTAAACGTACTTGCACAAGTATAACTATTGCTTTCTACAACAATACTTAAACACTAATTAAGAAAATATTAGTGTTTAGTATCTCATTACAAAATATCATAAAGATAAAAATCTTGATCATGATCGAAGGGTGGAAAGGAAAATAGGCCCCTCCTATGAAATAAGCGTTTTTTCCCACACAAACGTCGTAACTTTTATGATTTAAAATATTCATCAATTGCTTGATAACTCTATCGAATAATGACAATCATAGACAACTATCAATAGTTAAAAAACCGTACTATAGATTTCTAAACATACAAAAAATACCTTCCACTTTTTGTTTGTTTTAATTTAGCCAAACCTGTACGTACATACCAGGCGGTCCCATAATGACCTGGCCTGATATATTTCTAAACATGTTCAATAATTTTAGACTGCGGTATACGAATCTTTGACTCTTTAATAATCTGCTGTGAAACTTGTATCAAACTGCAATTGATAGTTTGAACGGGGCAGCCAAATTAAGAGGACGTGTAGATAGTTTTCTGAAATTGTCGAAAATCGGGTACCGGAGTGTTTCAATTCCTTTATAAGGAAGGCCATTCGCCCGCTACGATCAAACAGCGTTTGGATGGCGTGTATGGCGAGTTTTCCTCTTCCTATAGCACTCTAAAGACTTCTTAATTCCGAATTGGAAGAAAGACCTACGGGGAAGAAAATTTGAAAATGATGAAGAATTGCAATCGGCCGTTTCGGGCCACTTTGAAGGCAAAAATTCGGCCTACTTTTTTAAAGGTAATGAAATGTTGGTTCAGCGATCTTAAACGTGTGTTGTAATTATAGAAGACTATATTGAAAAGTAATGCGGGTTTTATTTCATTTCTAGTACCACAACCCAGTTAGGCCAATTCATTATGGGACCTACCACGTACTATAATGGAGGGATATTAAAACACGAATGTGGGTTTATCACACGAGGCGAAGCCGACTGTGATAATAGTATCACATGAGTGTGTTAATACCTAATTATGTACAGTTGCATACAAGACTTTATCTACACTCATTTTTTATTTTTTTTATTTGGGTGCCAAACAATATTTTGATACATAATAGATTAAAAACACCCATGATATTTATTTACACACTTGATAATGAATCCTCTATAAAGGTTTTGACTTTGACTTTGTCTTGGACTTTGACTTTCCTCCCCTTCCTCGTCATTATATCTTCCGGAAGAGTGTTATAATGTTGTAATGAATTTCATAATGCAATACTTCGTGCGTGGGCGCTCAGAGCAACAGGACCTCCTCTCGCTCGGGATACTGTAATGAGGGCAGTAAGCTGTTTCAGAACCCTTTACAGAGGATTTACAGCATGGGTGTAGATAAAAGTTTTAAAACATTAACGTGCATGGTTGTCAAATAAATTAAGAAAATGTTAGAATGGAAAATGCAACTTTTTCGCCAATTTCATAGGTGGAGACCTATTTTCCGCAGCAAATGTATTAATCTGTTTTTATGCCAGTCTCATTTTCCTCCATTTGACGTACTTTTGCAGGTTAGTTGTTTTATAAAGGCAGGCCTCCCGCTGAGCTCAGACAACAGCACGCACCTGTTACCTGAGATTTGCCACAAATGCGTTCTTCCTGACAACTGACAACGACAGATTTATGTCGGGTCATTACGTCTATGTGGTTCTGTCAAGCGTTCATGAGCTACTTCCGAGTCGTATAAGTGCCATTATACACGGGCGGTTCTGACGCCGCGGTAATCCACTTCTAAGCAAAGTTTTTTTACACTGCACATTTTATATTGTGGCTTAGACCGTCAAACTAAACAACTTTGTCTATGGGACCAACTTAATCATAGCAAAAACATAATCAGCTCTTTCATAGAAAACGTCAATATCTACTCGACCAAAATGTATGGAACACTTGATTATTTTTTTGCTCTTATTACCTAAGTTGGTCTCATAGACAAAGTTGTTCAGTTTGACAGATCTGAGTTCACGAACTTCCTAAACAGCTGATTAATAAAATTTCTAATCATCTGTTTTTGACATTTTCGCCATACTTACAACGTACAACTTACAACTTCAGCCACACCGGAAAATTTGTGCAGTGTTAAAAAATCTTTTTGATGCAGATCATAGGCAGGAAAAAAATCACAGATCTCGTGCCTTTCACGACCTTCTGGTACATTGAAAATAAATTTAATGAATTTAACAAAATATTTTAATATTCTTTTCTTATCGACATTAATATTTTTTGAAAGGTAACCTAAGTACTATGTATAACTAAAACATCCGAATTTCTAAATAAATTAACCCTAATAAAAAAAAAACAAAATCAAATGCAGCATGCGAGACTCTCGCGCCGACTTCATCATCACTCGAATGTGCGATGACAACCCTCATGTTTACCTAGGCATCATCATCACACTCTCATTCTTAGAGATCGTTGTAAAATTTGGAATCGCAGAGTCACTAAGAAAGACGTGACTGATCGAGTAATTTCAAATCTCGAAATTGAAATAACAGCAACCCACGATAGTTCGAGTTTAGATCTTTTGACATTTAGTACATACACGTAGACCCAAAACTCACGGGACCAGGGGAATGTCTCACTTTGGCTGAAACTGGGTACCTTACCGAAGCGATCGAAAAAATATTTCCAATGTTAAAAATCAACCGAAAACCATAGAACTATATATATATATATATATATATATATAATTATATATATATATATATAACTGCTAGTTGAAACTCTATAACTTACAATGACATACCTTTTTTGAAGAGCTATCTACTTGGTAATTAAGGGACTTAGATATTCCACTTTCTGTTTACTTGGTAGTTCAGTTTTCTGAAAAGTTTCCATATTTTGAGAAAAAATAAAAGACGGGCCAGTGAAAACTTTCTCGAGCAGTTTCACGCGGCTGAAAAACGCCCATGTGTCACCACTCTAAAATGATATACTTATATAATGCTCCTGAAGCACTGAAGAGTGCACAGAAATTTGTCTTTTTATGGCTGGCTGTTATTTTATTTGTCGCTGTTATATAGCATTTCACGTTACACTGACCTAGTTTGTAAAAGTAGGTTATAAAGGTTACGTTGGTTTACACCATGTGTTTACGTGGAATAAAAATGATAAAAAAATAAAATAAAGGTGGTGTGCGAAAAACTTGCAAAACAAAATTGTATGAAAGTGCATGTCTTGAATTATATTTATCTCATCATCATCATCATCCTTCTGTCCTTATCCCAATTTATTTATAGTGTTCTACACAAAATAAAACTTTGAGCTCGTAGAACGACCACTATTGGGGTTGGCGCAGCATGTAATTCATACTGCATTAGGTTTTGGCAAAGTTTTACGGTCGGCCGCCTGCCTGACACCAACCCTCCTTGGGAATGCTGTTGTTGACAGTTTCCTCGCTGCCATTCGAGTGACCCTTTGTGCGATGGTCTGTACCGGGTCCCTAAAAACTTCCCTCTATCGCCTTCTACGATACCCACGGGATGAGATGGGACAGTCCTATTCTTAACCGGAACTGTACGGAATTATATTTATCTATTTGGGATAAATAATTCTTCATGCTAAAGGCTTAATTCCACACGAAGTTAAAACAGGAAGGGCGGCTTTATTGCCAAATACCAAATTCTTTCAGTAACAAAGTAAATAGAAAAACTGCTATATTAATTTAAAGTCTTGGTGATTACGAGATTAATTACAATTAGATCACTTTTTCAAAAGAGCCATGTTACTTGAAATCCTGATATAAAATTTGCGACACAGGGTTATTTGTAAAAAAAAAACCCGTGAGAATAGATTACTAACATAATTAACAACAAAGTTTGTTCTAGGACTTTCCGAAAAAGAAAATAACCGGCCAAATGCAAGTCTGACTCGCGCACGAAGGGTTCCGTACCAAAAAACGGCAAAAAAAAAAACACGTTTGTTGTATGGGTCTGTTTTTAGTATTAAAATTTATTCTTTTATAGTGGCAACAAAAATATATCATCTTCGAAAATTTCAACTGTCTACCTGTTGTTGTTATTAATATAAAGCAAAAACGGCAAAAAAGTCACCTTTGTTGTATGGGAGCCCCCTTAAATATTTATTTTATTCTATTTTTAGTATTTGTTGTTATAGCAGCAACAGAAATACATCATCTGTGAAAATTTCAATTGTCTAGCTATCACGGTTCATGAGATACAGCCTGGTGACAGACAGACAGACAGACGGACTGCGGAGTCTTAGTAATAGGGTGCCTTTTTCACCCTTCGGGTACGGAACCCTAAAAAAGAACGAATTTCAATGCAAACGCCCGAACAGCTGATCAAGTTTGTATGAAAAGTCGATTATTTTTTGTCTTTTGAAAAAGACGTAGAGCAAACGTTGTTCTTTATGATGTTAGAATAATCTACTCCTGTGATTGTTGTTTTATAAATAACTCTGTATATTAGAAAGAAATAAAGAAAAAAAAAATACAGAGAAACTTCATATTCTATAAAACTTACTATGTAGTTTCGCTTACTAGGTACAATGTACATACTAGGAACAATAAATTCTTTTACATGACTGGCAAGAAAAATGGGAGCCACCGCTTTCAATGTAGGTAATATCTTGGGAACACTTTGTACAATGTGAAAAATGAACAAGTTGGCTACATCCTGTTTTATTTTTATTTCCTCATAGAGAACGCTTGGACCACAGATTTTATGATAGCAATACTTTAAATGAATGTTTTTTTATTCTAGTTCTTTCAACAAGGAGTTGTATCGAAGATTTTATGGGAGAATGAAAACTTTAGTTTTATTTAAAAAAAAATTAAGAAGAATGAAATGTTCTGATTTTTGTTTTAATTTTGTTGTTAGTCTTGGTAATTTTGACGATTATTTAATTTTTATATCTTAAAAAATATAACCCTTTCCTTGCAATCGGGCAAAAAAGCACTTGAAATCAGAGAGAAAATTTCAAAAGTATTTTTTATTTGACAAAGCTTAAAATAAGTAATCTGATGCGAAAATGGAGGATTCACATTTTCCATACTAACATTTTCTTGATTTCTTTAACAACCATGAACACTAATGTTTTAAAACTTTTATGCACAATAGGGAATATGCATAAGTCACCGATTTTCATAAAATTGAGCTTGATCGCTGCGGACACTTGTAAAAACATGATGGAATATAAAGAAAAATAAAAAAATTAATTATTTTAGTTTTATCACACGATGAAATCAGGGGAAAATAACGATTTTTTTTTTATTTTCGGATATAATGCACTTAACAGTCAGATAGACTATTCAATAAGAAATAATATTTTGTATGACACATAATATGTACTAAAACGCAAAATTTAAGGAGATAATTGAAGATTCTTGGCTAACTCCATATTAAACGCGCTGAAACACATCTGAAACGTGATAAGTGACGTCACATATTTGTATAGAGCGTTTTCGGCGAGAGCTGATGCGTACTAACTTCAAGTAACTATATTACGAGAAAAAAACGCAAGAGAAAAGTTTCAATATTACAGTTGATTTTCTCACGCGTTATACTATAGACTTTGATTTAAAAAAAAATTGATGCATATTCCCTATTGTTTAAACACTCGGCTTACTTGCTACACGTGTTAAGTGAAAATAATGATCATCGGCTAAGTAGTCATTTCTGCTAACGAAAAAAGGAGTCACACATAAGACACTTTTTTTAACGTTCAGGAAAAAATCTGAAATATATTTCTTGCTGGCAATTTCATACTTTAACCACTATTATTTCCCATGAATTAAAAAAATATAAATTACTTATTATGACACACAAAGTAATAATATAAAGTTAGACTTTATATCTAACCAATGATTTTTTGCACTCACTCTTAAGGTATGAAAATAGAAAAGAAGGGAAAGCTCACAAAAGATTCACTGTTTTAGAGTGATTTGGCGAAACACTCAATAATATTATTAGCACACTCCATTTCCTTGGTGAAAAATGGCTTTCGTTACGGCCTGTGCTTTCCTGATGTATTGTTCTAAGGTTGGGTAATATCTTACTTTCTGTTCAAACTTTGATCTCTTTTAACTTTTAAAGTAAAAGAAACTGATTAAAAATGTACTCACATTTACACATCATTTCAATTAGGCAAAACTTTTATCTTTAAATTATTATTTTAAACGTTCGAAATCGAGTTAGCATCCTTGAAATAATATTAGTAATATGATACATAACCCGTGCAGATAAATAATGGGATTAGAAATGGCGTCACTCATATTCACTTCTCGCTCGCCCACTAAACGCTACATCTATCGCTCGCTCAATTACACTCGTTGTAGTAAGCGCGGTGAGCCGTCATTTTCATTACCATTCTTTATTTTGTTAATTGATATTGATAAATTATATAATGTATTTAGTTACTCTATTGTAATGGGTTAATCCTGTAAAAATAGATGTAAGAGTGGAAATAAAATAAATAAATTAAAAAAAAAAATATATCTGCACGGGTTGTATGTGATGATATTTGGATGTTTGTTATTTAATCAGGCTATAGCGGCTAAACGTAATTGGACAAAACTTGGTACGCAGATATTTAATAGCTTGAAGTAACATAAAGGGCGGGAGGAAACTATAATAAATGAATAAATAAATTGGAAAATGTCAGAAAATCAACTTTAAAGATGTTGAAATATATCTACTTATTTTACTATATGCCTTTTCATTTTCATATTAAAAACTTCACGAAAGATTTTAAATGGAGGTATTCATTAAGTTGCGTTGTAGTAAATCCGAAAAAAGACATTACAATTTAACATGGAAATGTGGAACTATTTGGGAAATGTTCACGACATTTACTTCGTGGAAAGGCTAAAAATATTCTGATGCATTTTCAGAGAATCACTGTCATGAAAAATTACAGAAATATTGTTACTAATGAATAGGGAATGTCCGAAAAAAATCAAATTGGCTGAATATTTTTCTATAGGTAGGAATAAGGTCCCTTAGTAATAGAAAAAAGTTTCAGAATTTTCGGTTGGGTAAAAAAGTTTTTAAAAATCAAAGTCTCTTCGACTTCACAAATGTATGAAAGTAACAGCAGAATGGAGATTATACCTTTGCCGCTAACTGCCACAACCACTACACGTATTTAAAAAAAAAAGTTTTGACATTTTGTCTTGAATCTTTTTTTTTAATACCATGTTGTGGTTGTGGCAGGTGGTGGCAAAGGTATAATCTCCATTCTGCTGTTACTTTCATACATTTGTGAAGTCGAAGAGAGTTTGATTTTTAAAAATTGTTTCATGCATCCGAAAATTATGAAACTTTAATCTATTACTAAGGGACCTTATTCCTACCTATAGAAAAATATTCAGCCAATTTGATTTTTTTCGGACATTCCCCATTCCGAAAATAAACTACGCAATTTGAAAGTACTGAATAAATAGCTAGTTCATTCAAAAATTTTGTTATTACCTAAGTAATAAAATTTTTGAACTAGCTATATATAACTACTACAAAGATTCAAATCTTTGAATCTTTGTGGTATTTAGGTGAATTTATTTGAGCGAAATACTTGTTAGTTTATATGTTTGGAGATTTATAAATGGCATTGGAAAATCAGTCTGTTATTCTATTCTATTTGACTAATCCTCCGTGGTCGAGTGGTTTGCACGCCGGTTTTCAAGGCGTCACCATCTCTTGAGGTCCCGGGTTCGATCCCCGGCTGGGTCAATGTAGAAAATGAACTTTTCAATATTGTCTCAGGTCTGGGTGTGTGTCATACCACCGTTGTTTCTAATTTCCATAACACAAGTGCTATCGCTACTTACTTTGGGATTGGAGCAATGTATGTGATGTTGTCAAATATTTATTTATTTATTTATTTAATCCTCCTACAAGAAAATAAGTTAGAATTCATTAATGTCGTTTAGTATAAGTAAATGTAATGCTATAATTTGATCCATTATGATCAAAGTCAGTATCATGATTACTTTTCTTACGCGATAGAATAGAAATCGCATCAAATAATTAAAAACTAGACATGAATGGCTTTACCTAAATTACTGAATTCATGCTAACCCACACAGTTTTGCTTTCAACAAAATATTTTAAGTAATTACTACCACCTACGAGCTTTCTTTCAATGGAAAACGGTAGGTGTGCGTATGATGTGAATAACATCCATTATTATACAACTAGCGGCCATTCACAACTTCGTCTGCGTGGACTGTTATGTTTTCTTTCTATTTCTCGGGAACATTTTTTTTCTGGATGAAAGGACTCTGGGACAGAAAATGACATAATTAAGAGATTTAGGCTCGTATTACAGAATCAAACTCAAACTCAAATCTCTGCTTGAGTACAGTTAGATAGGGATGGCGCTATATGCGATGAATAGCACCATCCCTTTCTAACTGTACTCAAGCAGCAAGCAGTGCTTGAGTCTCGTCCTATAATACGGACCTAAGAGTCCTTTTGCAAAAATGTCACAGCGCACTAACGTACGCGATGCCCGCGATGGGCCGCCGATGGTTTCATTTTTGGTAACAACAAGAGTAAAGTATGATTTTTGTACCGTCAATTACTAGAAACGTAATGTGCTTATGATTTACATAAAGGATATCATCCACGTTTCATACATTTTTGGTCCAAACATGGAAGTGCCGGCCACAAGACAAAAGTGCTTTATTCTGATAGATTTTGTCCATCTAAGCATTTTTTATTATGGCACCGAAGCTGTAGCACCGCTTTACATTTGTGTCAAAATGTATGAAAAGACAGACTTTTTTTAACTCAATTAAAATCAAGTACAACGGTGCTACAGCTTCGGTGCGATAATAAGAAATGCTTAGGCGGACAAAATATATCAGAATTTGCTTTTTGGCCGACTTTTAACATTGAAAATGTTTTTTCGATCGCTTCAGTAAGGTACCCAATTTCAGCCAAACTGAGACATTGCCCTGGTCCCGTGAGTTTTGGGTCTACGTGTATGTACTAAATGTCAAAAGATGCGTCTCAGTAAGGGTTACAATATGGTGAAAAAAAATTTTGAAAAAGTCAAAAGCTTTTTTTGAAAATCGCATAAATGTAGAAAAATGACACACTTTTTCGGGGTCTTTTCACACTAAATCGAATTTCTCAAAAACGAAAAGCGATATCGAAAAAATGAAAAAAACCCCTAGAGATATTGAGTTAGGCTACCTATTGAAAATAGTATATGTCCCTGACTCTTTCTGGGCTGTAGCTTATCCTTTATGTAGCGAAATGTTGGGATACCGCGGGAGACGCGCGCGGCGCGGGATAATAATAATACGTAGTACGATTGAAGTTAGTAAATTATTGTATATTTCAAAGCTTGTAATAGTGTTTTATATTTTGTATTTTTTATTTATTTCCACATTTTTTATACATTAAAAAGTCCATATTCAAGTAAGTGACGTCGCTTACTAAGAATAACTGTAGGAGCAAAAGAGATGACGCTATTATCTCCAGTACACGTGCTAGGCGTCGTAGTGAGTTTTTATGTGTAGATAAACGGATAAACGAATCTTGAGCGAAAGTTGAACAGAAGAGAGGTTTTAGTCTCTTCTACACATAGATTCAAAATATTATAATTATATCGTGGGTTGCTGTTATTTCAATTTCAAGATTTGAAATTACTCGATCAGTCACGTCTTTCTTAGTGACTCTGCGATTCCAAATGAATTTTTACAACGGTCTCTGAGAATGAGAGTGTGATGATGATGCCTAGGTAAACGTGAAGGTTGTTATCGCACATTCGAGTGATGATGAAGTCGGCGCGAGACTCTCGCATGCTGCATTTGATTTTGATTTATTTTTTTATTAGGGTTAATTTATTTAGAAATTCAGATGTTTTAGTTATACATGGTACTTAGGTTACCTTTCAATAAAATATTAATGTCTATAAGAAAGCAATAAACAAATATTTTGTTAAATTCATTCAATTCATTTTCAATGTACCAGAAGGTTGTGAAAGGCACGAGATCTGTGAGTTTTTTATATTTGTCCCAAAATGTATGAAAAACAGACTTTTTGAACTTATTTAAAATAGATTATAGTGGTGCTACAGCTTCGGTGCCATAACAAGAAATGCTTAGGTGGACAAAATCTATCTGAATAAAGCACTTTTGCTTTTTGGCCGGCACTTTCCAATTTGGACCAAAAAGGATAATGTTCTTTGTTCAGAAATGATGTGTAATTATGAGTCCGTACACATTTTGCTGCTGACTGCTGCCGCTCTTTCGCTCGCACATTTAATGTTTTCTCAAAATTTCTTAAATCTGAGTGCGTACTTAATTGAAAAATGTGTCTCGGCTACTTTTCGCAATATAAGATTCAGGACAACCCAACATATAAGTATTTCAGATTCGAGTTGCTGAAGTACAAAATATTAAAATTTTTGCCAGTTCAAATAATTGCTAGAAACGAAAACTTTTTGTACTTTAGCAAAAAAAAAACGAAATATATTTTGAACAAAAAACTGACATACCTACATTTCAGTTTCGAGTTGCTGAAGTACAAAAAGTTATCGTTTTTTCCAGTTCAAATTCAAACGACTACTTTATGTTGTTTAGCAACAAAAAACTGAAATATATTTTAAAATGTCCGTAATCTTATATTGCGAAAAGGGGCCGAGACACATTTTTCAATTACGCACTCAGATTTAAGAAATCTTGAGAAAACATAAAATGTGCGAGTAAGAGAGCGACAGTCAGCGGCAAAAGTGTACGGGCTCTTAAAGATATATAGATAGATAGATATAGATATATTTGAAAAAAACCCATAAAAAGAACATGTTTTCGTAAAAAAAAATATTCATTGAGATTGTAGAGACGTCGCTATCTGAGTTCAAATTTTGCCAAATTCTGTGAACCTTTTGATTTTTAACCCCTGACACAAAAAGAGGGGGTGTTATAAGTTTAACGTGTGTGTGAATCTGTTTGTGGTACCGTAACTTCTAAACGGATGAACCGATTTTAGTTTAGTTTTTTGTGTCGTGTTCTTAGCCATATTTCATGAAAATCTATTCAGCCGTTTAAAGATCATCAGCTCTTTTCTAGTTGATGAGGGGATCTGACTCAATGATATTGGAAGTATATGGTAGGTAACCATGACCTGATCAGCCGTTTGAAGATCATTAGCTCTTTAATAGTTGATGAGGGGATCTGACTACCTTCCATATGTCCTATCGATTCAAAATTATTTTGCTGCCGTGCTGCTATTAATTGCATGTCCGGAGGTTTTTTATTTTTAATTTTTTTCTTGTTTATTTTTTTATATATCTGTTAAAAACTGTTTTAAGTTAAGGTATGTATAGACATTTTTATTTTTTTATATGCTTAATTTCTCTTTAGATCTTCATTTAATATGTCTATCAGAGATGAAAATGCGGACTCTTTGCGGACGTTAACATTTTCAGCGAACTGTAATTGCCGTGTTGCAAACTACTGATTGTCCAACGGTGAAACTATTTTGCACATTTTGTTGCAAAATTTAGGGGTGCGACATACTTGCGATTTTTTATAGTTTTACGTCTGTAGAAAAGTTGTTTTGTGTTACTAGTTGGTATACCTATTATATTCTACTCATCATTGCTTTGATTCCAAAGTAAATAGCTGAAGGACTTGTGCCATGGAAATTAGACATAGAAGAAATATAAAAAATAGAAACTTTAGACCTGGCTCAGACTATATAGTAGAAAAAGTATATATAAAAAGTATCATGGACTGGACATACCAACAAAAATAATTCTGTGTACTTATTACGTGTAAAGTATAAGCACAAGACACTTTTTTGTTTCGCTACCGATATAAAATAAATGTTTTTTATTTCAGGTTTTGTTTTAAATTAAAAAGTCTAATTATGCCTGCATTTTTTTACCCTGCATTTATTAATTTGACAAACAATTGAATAAAAAGTTTACAATAACCCTTATTGGCTTCAACGTACCAAAATTAAATTCCAAATAGGAATTGTTTTTGTTAATGTTCCGTAAAAAAATTGTTCACGCGACAACGGGCGACACACCGCGACATTTGTTAACGGAAAATACGTGACATTTTCGAATTTAAGTCCGTTCAGAGAAATAAAATGTACTTTATTGGGGGAAGACTAATGTATTTATTATGTGGCTAACAATGTGTGGTGGAGTTTAGATTGGGGGCAACTTAATTCAAAAGATTTATTATTAGCAGTTCATATGATAAAAGTTAACCTTGTATCACAGAATAGATATAAGTACTACCGTACAGAAAGGAAACTCTCCACCCCGCCCCACAATCAATTACCTCACCCCACGCCGTGACTTCGTGTGCCGAATCGTGTGCTCATTTAGTCGTGTTTGTCAACGTTGACTAATTTTGATATTCAAAGTAATGCGTTGTAACTTTATTTACCAAAAAGTTCGTTCATACAGTACAAACTGCACGGTAGCCCTAGACTTACACACACAGTTGCGCGTGTACAAAAACGTCATCTGACGTCATCTGTTTATAATGGCGCGGTTGAATGGAGTGTCCGGGGTGTGCCTTGTATATCAAACTTTGGGGTTGGCAGCGCAAAGCTAATGGGGTGTGATACTGAGGAACTAATGGCGCCGCAAGCGTCAGTCCCAAAATAATTTGATTGGTTGTTTCAAATGTCTAATGTCATTTTTGACGTATTTTAACCAATCAAAACCATTGATAGCGGCCAGGTCGCCGCTGGCGCCATCTGCGATTAGCCCATTGTAGATGTCGCTCCGTACGCTTGTTCCTAAGACAGTAGACGTTCAGAACAAAATGTATGGGAAATAGGTATTTATTTGTGGTTATTTTACCGAAAAAGACCCATATTGACCCAAAATGTATATAAAAGATTATTCTATAATGCAAATGCTGTATTTTAAAGCCAAATTAAGATGATTTTATTCTTACAGAATTTATAATTTTTTTATATCCGTATTTTACGGAAATTTGTAAGGTCCAACATTTTTAAAGCCTATTTCACAGAATTCAATCATTTTAAAGATTAAGAAAACGATTTTTTAAGTAAAAGTCCTATGTTTTCATAGTTCTCGTGGAACAAGCGTACGCAGCGCCATTTTGATAGTTGCCTTCTCCATACGTACATGCAAAGTTGATAGTAATGTTTGAGTACCCAAATTTATGCGAGTTAAGGCCATTTAGTAAGTCGAAAAATCTTTAAATACTAATTTAAAATACTAAATAAATCTGGGCGTAAAACAAGTAATAGTAGGTAGTGTAGTAAGTACAATAGTAGGTACCTACTTATAGGTGAATAATGTTGGAAAGGCTGTAAGTTAGTAATAGAAAAACCGTTTCGAACTTATTATAAATTGATGGTCTTTCACTTCCAATGGAATAGGGTATTTTCCAAATTTTTGAAAACTGCTTATATTTAAAGATTGGGACGACCAATTTAACAGAAAAATAAAAATAAATTTATTAATGCCTTTTTTCTTCATTAAACCAATTTAAAGTCAAACTTACTTCAATGGTTTTTAATTTACCGCCAAAACGCTCGGTTCGATGATGTCTACTGTATGACGTCAACTTTGTGTAAACAATAGAGTAAATTGTACCACAGACTATATAGGTTAACACAAAGTTGACGTCACATAGTAGACATTATCGAACTGAGCGTTTTGGCGGTAAATTCAAAACCATTAAAAATAAAATTGACTTTAATTATTTTAATGGAGAAAAACGACATTATTTAATTTATTTTCATTTTTCTGTTATACTGTTCGTCCCAATCTATGAATATAAGCAGTTTTCAAAAATTTGGAAAATACCCTATTGTCACAAAGCATCTGCCATAAAACCTTTAACCGTAACCACATAAAGTTCAAAATCGTTTAAACGTATTTTTTGATAATAGCTTTTTGTCCTACTTTGTTTTCAATGTTTTTACTGAAAACTAATTTCAACAACCAAGCAACAATACTAGTTCGAAACCGATTTCGCGTGAATCGATACATTACACGTTAAAAGTAAAACTTTTTTAGTTCTTTGTCATTTCCTATGAAAACAATGTAACACACTGTGTTTCTTACGTTTTAAAAACTTCTTATAAAGTGTAGCTTGGTCATTTAAAGAACGGGATTGATAATGGCGGCATGTTTTATAATGAGTGCAAGTGAGATAGAAAGTGAGTGTAATAATATTAGTATTGTGCATCTAAGCGAGAGGCAAAAGGGGTTTACTACGTGAAATAGAAATACAAGATATCGATTTTCATTTAAACGAAAACCATTGATCGATTGCTCCATTCATCGATGACTTATTAGTCATCACCATCATCATCATATCAGCCGCACGATACCCACTGCTGGGTATAGGCCTCCCCTAAGGATCTCCACGACGATCGGTCCCGCGCTGCCTGCATCCACTGGCTTCCCGCGACCTTCACCAGATCGTCGGTCCACCTTGTCGGGGGCCTACCCACGGAGCGTCGTCCGGTGCGCGGTCGCCATTCCAGAACCTTTCCGCCCCAACGGCCATCGGTTCTTCTCGCTGTGTCCCGCCCATTGCCACTTCAGCTGAGCAATCCTTCGAGCGATGTCGGTTACTTTAGTTCTCCTACGGATCTCCTCGTTTCTGATTCGATCACGTAGGGAAACGCCGAGCATGGCTCTCTCCGTTGCACGCTGGGTGACCTTGAGCCTCCTTATGAGACCCATAGTTAGCGACCACGTTTCACTGCCGTAAGTCATCACTGGCAACACGCACTGTTCATAGACTTTCGTCTTGAGACACTGAGGTAAGTCGGACGCGAAGAATTTTCGAAGCTTCCCGAATGCTGCCCACCCGAGTTGGATTCGACGAGAGATCTCTTTCTCGAAGTTGGACCTACCTAACTGGACTGTCTGTCCTACTGGACTGACTTAAGTACCAAACTTTAATTCCCCGATCTAACAAATCACCGAAAACGAACTTACCGATGTTTATTTCAACTACACAATACATGACCGAATCAAAATCACTTTGCTGGATCACAAACGCAATGAATGTATTAGGCGCAACACAAAGGTCATCGACGTCGTGGATACCATCCAACACCGTAAATGGAGATGGGCAGGACACATTGGTCGCATGAGCACTGAGAGATGGACCAGGAAGGTACTGGAATGGAAGCCAAGAGAAACTACGCGAGGTAGAGGTTGTTCACCTGAAAGGTAGGTCAATGACCTAAGGAGTCATGCTGGTAGCAATTGGCTTCAGGTGGCGCAAGATAGAAGATCGTGGAAAGCTTTGGATGAGGCCTATGTCCGAAGACGGATGAACGAAAGGCTGATATAGATAGATAGATACATGACCGACTTATTATTTTTCCGAATGTAACATTTCGAGTAATAAGCTTTACAGTAATGCTATTATGGATCCCTTTCTTTAATATTAACCGAGTTACACTACTGATTGGTGCAACTGTAGCCTTCTAAAGAGAAGACTATGGTGCAATGCAACTCATCCTACTTCTATTTCGCGTTCTTACATGTTTTTCTCAATTCATAATTTTTCTATAAGAAGTGTCCTTTCTACACTATACAACAATCATACTCAATGATCACACTCCATACTGTTTCAGCGTATTTCTCTATTTTGTTTTAAGATCTTCTAAAGTTCGCAACAAACAATTGATTTTGTTTGCACAGCAGTCCAATAGCTAGCATCCCGCATGACTTCTAACTTAATGCTTAAACTTAGAAAACAACTGTGCTAAGTTTATTTTCTTGCAAACTGTGGTCTGTGGTTTTTCTCACGAGGGACTTAAAATTGAATGAAATCAAACAGCATTAAAGTTCAATTGTATAACGGTTCTTGTTCAAAAAAAAAGTCATTTTGTTAGCCATTTGCATACCTAATTTACAGGCTTATATCAAAATCATTCCCATTAAATATACATGCTGAATTTTTGATAATTAGTTTCCCGTAGTGGTGTGGTTCCACTCATGATTACAAGCAACTTTTACTACGGGATAAACTCTGATATCGCGAAAAAAACAACAGCTACTCCATACAAAAGCGCAATACCTACTTGACCTTAATGTATGGAACAGCTGATATTTTTTTCGCACTATCACAGTTGGCCCCATAGTAAAAGTTGCTTGTAATATATATAGAGTGGAACCACCCCACTGCGGGAAACCAAATGATTAAAATTTCACGCTGTATAGACAGTATTTTTTTATTACAAAAATATTAAACCTTCCCATACTAACAAAGCGCATCTTGTTGTCAAGCTAAAGTTAAAAAAAAACTTTTGCTAACTGGCTATCGCATGTTTGCGTGAATAATCTACTTCCTAGTGAGATATACCTAGGATTAAAAGTGCAGTGCTGGGTCACATAATCTATAAGTTCTAACAGAAGTGACGCTCGGCCGTGTTTGAAAATACATACGTCATTTATTTTGTTGTAAGCTGCTTGAAAATAGACTGGTTTGGCCCGAAATTGCCTGTAGTACTAATTTTACTATATGGTGATACGAGTTCGTTCCGTTCAGTTTATCTAGCTAAACTTTACACAGAGTGATTTTTATGGAAACTTGCCTTCAGCGGGTAGAGTGTAGACTATTTTTATTATATCTGCTATCACGTCAACTATTTTTTGATTCCAATAACATAATATCAGAACAACGTAAAACTCCAATTAACATTTCAGTGATAGTACGTATACATTACTGCAGTGGCAAGCAACACAGGCATTGAAGGACGAACGTGAAAACATACGTGAGTCCAGAAAAATAGAAGCCTTGGCCGTAACGGCATTGCCGTTACGGCCAAGGCTTCTATTTTTCTCAAATAATGCGCGGAAATTCAAAGCAAGTATTAACTTTTTTAACATTTTATTTTTATTTAAAATTACTGAAAGTATTCGGAACTTTCCATTTGCAAAACCAGTTCTAATTTTTAATATTGATGACTAAGAGCATTCAACCAAGATGCTCTAAGATTGATGATGATCACAGATCTCCGTGGCTGTCGTGTTCATTGAAAAGTTTGGTGTACGATGAGTTTTAATAGTAACATTTATGGTCACACGCCTTAAATTTTGTATGAGAATCCATTACCATACAATAGTTGGAGCAGTTTGGGCTGTCCAGCTACTCCGATTTAGCACGGAGAAGGTTATCAAAATAATGTTCGAATTTCCAAGCATGTTTGAGAAAAAACAGTATTTATTTCCTTCTGCGCTGCGATACTGAGCGTCCTTAGATGTCCAGTTACCTACACCTTAAGAGGTTTCTCGGAAACCAGTCTAGTGAGGTTTCGAAGTAAAGGAAGGATAGACTAATTTATTACGTTATTTACTGGAAATGTAACCAGTTTAAAGAGCTCGCCAGACATTTTCTCGTAACTTTGTTTTGTGTACTCTTTGCTCTTTTATTCCAAATTCACTTGTATGAAGTGTCTCCATTATTAGCTTTAAGTACTATCTACTATTAAGAAGCTGTGTGTCATAAGCTTTTAACCATTATCTATCAAAGCAAATAAAAAAAAAATACAGAGAAAATATAAATACCTATGTCAACATAAAAGGGTCCTATAAAATCACCCAAATTAATTTCTCCTCACTAGTCTCACTAGGTTTGTATTAATTTATCAGTTCGGGACGGCCTTATGATGAACTTATCTGTAAAAAAAAAAAAAAAAAAAAATATCAAAAGTCAAATATTTGTGAAAAAATAATATCAATCAAAATGTTGCATTATGTATACATACACAGTGCGACATTTCCACAATGTATAGCACAAAAATGTTACACGGAATGCGGGGTTGGGTCAAATTTATCTTTTTGAACTTTGTTCAACTGTAGCATCTATCACAAATACTGCTCGACTGATTTCTTAAAAAAAAAAAATTTCAACAAGTCCAGCTCTTGAGAAGAACAGCATTATAATATGATTTGTTTTCAAGGAAGGTAAACTAAACTTTTTTGTAGGAAACCTAAAAATATGGCGGGTAATTTTGACCCAACCCTTAAACCGCCAGGTTATAATAAACATATACAGGGTTATTTGTAAAACACTAAGAGCCTCGCAGGAGTATTTTACTAACATCATAAACAACAACATTATGGTTCTATGACTTTTCCAAAAAAAAAAATACAAAATAATTAAGTAAATCCATACTAATATAATATTATAAATGCGAAAGTAACTCTGTCTGTCTGTCTGTTACGCCTTCACGCCTAAACTACTGAACCGATTTAGATGAAATTTAGTACAGAGATAGAGTAGAGCTCGAGAAAGGACATAGGCTACCTTTTATTGCGAAATAAGGGTTGGAGGGGTTTAAATAGGGGATGAAAGTTTGGTTGTACCACAGAACAGAGACTAATGAAGTTATGCCACTATCGTATTTATTAGGTACCTTTACATACTTTTACGCTAGGAGTTAATGTTGTTTAATCGATTACCAAGAGTTAAATTGACAGAACGAAATTCAAAATCAATAATACAAAATCTATACTTAATCCATACTAATATTATAAATGCGAAAGTAACTCTGTCTGTCTGTCTGTTAAGCTTTCACGCCTAAACTACTGTACCGATTTTAATTAATTTTTTTTTTTTTTTTTTTTTTTTTATTTTATTTATTTGGACAACCAACAAGTACATACACCCTTACATGCTAAGAATTACATTGCATATTTAAAGATTATACATGGTGTTGACTTAATTATAGGCTGCCACGGAAAGCATTAACAGATTTTTTTTTTCGGTTGGAGGCAGGAAGCATCCCCTAAGTTAAATTAATTAATTATATTTACTTACTTACTAAAATTACTAATATTACATATTATAATTATTGCAACGAAAACAGAAAGAAATAAAAACAACCAATGGAGATATGTGCGATAATTCAAGAGCCGAGTAACATGAATAATTGCTTTTTAAAAGCAGGCAATCGTAATTCAAATATATCCACCACCTTATTTCTACTAACAGTATTATACTGCGACTGTAACCTATAAAGAGGAGAGTTAAGGCCTAGGTTAGTTTTGCAACGCTTAGGAGAGAACAATGAATATCTAGATAAACGAGGTAGCTTACGAGTGATATTGAAAGTTAGTTTTTTTAGCAGTTGGGGACAATTTATATTACCATTGACTAGCTTGTGGAGAAAAGTTAGGTCTAGGATTTTACGACGATTTTTCAATGATATTAATTTAAAGTGTTTTAAGCGGTCAGAATAGCTGTGAAGTTTTTTCGCCATATTAACTTTGTACGACAGGTGATACAGGAACTTCTTTTGTACGCGTTCTATTTTATTGGTATGAACTTCGTAGAATGGGTGCCAGACTGCACTGCAATACTCTAGGGTAGATCTGACTAGGCTATTGTAAAGTGTTATTATAGAATTTACGTTTTTAAAATATTTAGTGTTTCTAATAATGAATCCCAGACATTTAAGTGCTTTAGAGACTATATGATCATAATGATCCTTGAAGCTTAACTTTTTATCTAGTATGACGCCAAGATCTCGAACACTCTCAACTTCCCGAATAACCTGATTAGATATAGTGTAAACATCAGGCAAAACGCGGCGATTTCGAGTAAACCGGATATAGCAACATTTATCGACATTCAACACCATCTTGTTTTCTACACACCAAGTGTCCAATCTGTACAAGTCATCTTGTAATAATCTCACATCGTGACTTTCCTTAATTGGCCTCATTAGTTTGAGGTCATCTGCGTACAAATAAACCTTGCAATTTTTAAAACATGTTGCGACATCATTTATGAAAAGATTAAAGAATATAGGCCCTAAATGGGAACCCTGAGGCACACCTGTTGGATTAGGAAATGGTTCCGATTCATACCCACTAACTGCCACCCTTGAAGTACGGTCACTTAAATATGAGGAACACCATTGAAGCAAACTGCCAGCAAAACCATACTGGGATAATTTCTTAAGTAAGATGTAATGGGGAACCCTATCGAAAGCCTTTGATAGATCAGTGTAAACGACATCAACGGGCGTGCGATCTGTAGTATGAGATATGACATCATCAATAAAATCAATTAAATTGGTAATAGTAGATCGGTCACTAACAAATCCGTGTTGGGAGTCGGATAGTAGGCTTTTAATTTGCCATGTTATTAGCGGACATAACAAGGATTCGAGCAATTTAGCAAATACAGATAATATAGTGATGGGTCTGTAGTTTTTTACGTTGGTAGTATCACCCGATTTATGAACTGGCACAATCAAGCCCATCTTCCAAAGTGAGGGAAATACGCCTGAGGAAAGCGATTTATTATATATAAGTGTAAGCGGTAATGACAGCTGATTAGCACAGTTCACAGCAAAAACAGAAGGTATGCCGTCAACTCCCGCCCCCTTATTACGATCAAGTGATTTTAAACGATTCTGGACCTGCTCCTCAGAGAAAGAAACGGTACATAACGAGTTGGAGACGTCATGTGTTTCATTGGTAGAGATATCATAGCTGTGACCATCGTCCTCGGTATCATATGTAGACAAAAAGAAAGCAGCCAACATATTGCAAATTTCAGGGCCTGAAGAAGCAGTTTCACTGTCAAATTTGATTGAGGAAGGAAAGGCTACACTGTTCTGATTTTTTTGCTTAATATACGACCAAAAAAATTTTGGATTAGATTTAATAGAATTTTCAATTAATTGTATGTAATTGTTGTAGCACTTAGTTGCTAAACTTAAGCATCTTTTCTTTAGTGAATTAAACGATATGTTGTCTAAGGGATTTTTATATTTTTTATAACGGACCCGATATTTATATTTTTCTTTAAGTAAGTGCCTTAATTCTAAAGAATACCAAACTGGTATTTTGTTCGAAGATATAGGGCAATTAGGAAAAAATTCCTTGATAGCGTAATTCAGTATATAATAGAACTACCATTGCGTCGACAGAAGGGCAAGTGCTGAATTCACGAATCCATTCAACACTTTCAAGATAATTGCAAATTTGGTCGTACTTAGCTTTATGAAAATTTTTTTTGAAAGAGTTGACATTGTTTTTTAATCGGTCAGGTTCATCAAAAACTGTACAAAATTCTAAAGGGGGGTGGTGGGGATAGTCAATTTTACTAATAGGAAATGATGGAGGTTTAAGGTCACAGATTGGGATATTAGAAAGAATAAGGTCCAAAACATTGTTATTTTGATTTGTAATAAAATTAAACTGACTTAAATTATTTAATGTTAAAAATTCCAAAAGATTATCTGAGTTAACGCAGTTAGATTTTATATCAGGTGAGAGAGGGCTTCCCGGTGTACCAAGCCAGTCAATGTTACTTTGATTAAAGTCACCACATATTAAAACACGATCATAATTACATAGTATCAAATTCGCGTTGTTGCAGAAGTGTTCAAGATGTAATGTTGTAACGGGCGGAGAGAAATAAGCAGTACATAGCAATAATGTCTCCTTTTTATTGTTAACCATAACCTCAATTCCAATCCACAAATCCTCACAACAACTTTCATAGTTTGTCAATCTATATGACTTAATGGTTTTTGAAACGGCTACTAAGACGCCACCCCCACCCTTTTTTCTTTGGAAACTACTAGTTTCGCGGTCTCGCCTATAAACATTATAATAGCTGGAAAAAAGTTCTGAATCTTTAATGCTACTATTAAGCCAAGTCTCGTTTAAGATAATTATATCATATTCGCCGCTAACTGTATTTAAAAGTAATTCATTTGTCTTGGTTCGTAACCCTCTTACATTTTGGAAATAAAAACTTATTTTAGCAGAGAACTTAATTTATATTAAAATAAGACACAAGATTATATTCTTAAAAATAAACTAAACTATTTTAGTTTTTCAATCACTTCCATATTACGCACAAAAATAGCTTCGGAGGTTTCTGTTTTTCGAAATTTGGCACAGAGATAGAGTAAAGCTTGAGAAAGTACACAGCCTACACTTTATTACAAAATAATGGTTGAAAGAGTTAAAATAGTGGATGAAAGTTTGTATGAAAGTCTGAAGGGATTAAAATAGGGGATGAAATTGTATGAGAGGAAAAAGAGGGGCAGCGCGCTTGGTGGGGACCCGTTTGATCAAGGGCAAACAGCAGATCTGATTTTGATTAAACTAAAACATTGAATACTATTTATCCTGGTTATCTCATAGGATTTTCTCGAATATCCACGCGGACGAAGTCGCGGGCAAAAGCTAGTTTTCTATACAAATGTCCGATTTGCTGTTCGGTTTTTGTATGAAAAGTAGAACATTTTTTGTTTGTATTTGGAAAAGTCGGAGAACAAAATATGTTGTCGTTTATTAAGTTTTTTAATGCGTTACTTTTACAAAAATATGTCGTAATCGTCATTAATATTCCCTTCTGTTTTTGCTTGATTACAAAATCGCCGAATGGCATACCAGCAACTGAATACAATAAAAATAAAAAATCATACTCAGCATTGGGAGTTGTTCGGCTAATGCAGCAGAAACTTTTGTTCCGCTCTAAGGAACTTGGCAGCGGCCCAAATAAGGTCTAGACTGAATTTTAATCTAACTAAAAGCCTAGCCTTTTTTGTAAAACGATTTATCGAGAATTTAGGTATTGCGCGTTCAAATGTAACGACTGGAATTGTACGTGAGGAGAGAATAGGAAAGATTTTATTTTATTTTAATGGTATTGCTTACTTTTTTACGGTGACTTGAGGTGGGTTGGTTTATAAAATATTTTTAGGATGCGAAAAAGCAAAAATGGTTGGCTTTACCAGCTGCTACAAGGCTACTCAATCCCAGGCACGCGGGCCGCTTGGACTTTCACCTCACTTGATGTTAAGTAACGATAAGGCTGAAGGTGGAAGCGCACTACACCCGGAATCCTCATCACTGAAGAACTGGGTATCCTGCCTCTAAACTTCCGGAAGACAAAAATTTTTGAAATGTTGTTTTGGTATCAGACTTAGGATAAAGATGGTGGTAGTGGTAGATGGTGGTACTAGTAAGGCCCTACCACTAACCAAGCCAAATACAAATTGTACCCACACTGGGAACCGAACCAGGGACCCCTGCCTCTTATACGGGTAGGCAAACCAGTATACCATAGAGGCGGTCAAAGGTTACGTCGACTTAATTTAAAAGAATGAGTTAAGTACTTCTAAAGAAAGATAAAAGAAAGATGTTATCCTTACTAATATTATAAATGCGAAAGTCCGTTTGTTTGTTTATTTGTTTGTTACGCCTTCACGTCTTAACTACTGAACTGATCTTCATGAAATTTTGCATACACGTTGTCAGGGGTACAGAAAAGAACATAGGGTACCTTTCATCCCGAAAAAAAGTATAGTTCCCGAGGGATAGCAAAAAACTTTCCACGCAGACGAAGTCGCGGGCGGAAGCTAGTATTTACTAAATGAAGTATGTAAGTGCTTACAGCATTAGGAGAGGTCTTTAATTAGTGATTTGGGTACCTCTGGACCTCTCATGTTACTTCGGAGGTACTCGAGCAAACGCAATTAGATTAAAGGATACAATAGCTGATGTTCGAGAGAATGTTGGTTTTGTGGTTCAAGTCATAGAAGATCTATTAAGGGTGCACCGAGCTCCTGGTGAAGGCTCTTGATTGGCGAAGAAAAAACCATTAGGGAATTAGTTAATTCGGTGACTGGAAATAATGGCAGCTATGTCCGCCTTTTCTCCCGATAGGGTCGCTAGTGTAGTTAGGGGTCATCTCATTTTGACAGCTCCATAGAGTGTGTATGGGGTTTTTAGTTGTATTATTTTATTTTGTGAAAAATAGCACAAAAATACGCCATTGAAGGCGACTTTTAATGGGATACATAAATACTAATTTCATTTTTTAGAGTAGTGATTTCCCAAAAATAAATTAATGATGTAATATTTTTCTGGTTATTTCAACCATTAGGTCAGGTCAACCAGGTTGATATTCTAGATTAAGCAAAAATATAAAAGCATAAAAAAATCGATTAAAAACTCGAAATATGACCAAAATCGATTTATTTTAATAATAGATTGCATATTACCGAGTTGAATTTTATCAAGTTTAAATATTATACATACATACATACATACACTCACGCCTGTTTCCCATGGGGGTAGGCAGAGACTTTGGATCGCCACCTGCTACGATCCTTGCACACTTCTTTCGCTTCATTCATATCCATCACTCTTTTCATACATGCCCTGCGGTTTTTGTCACACCAGCCTATATCTATACTAGAAAAAAATCGACTCTCCACTATAATAGAGCACACCATCATTTTCTCAGGTGGGGTTAGCGTTTTTTTTAAATAATTAGGCTTCCCGCCCACAAGTGATTAATCGCTGAGCGATTTTTGTCGCCGAGAATAGAACATACAAATTTCAATTCAATACGTAAACACCGACGAGCGACTTTCTTTAGCTGCGATAATCGCGGCGTTTAACGCGGCGATATCAGGGTGTTTTTTTGTCACTGTCTAAGTAAAAACCTTTGTCGTGTGATTTCGCAGGCGATTTTCGCAGCTACAAAAAGTCACTCGTGGGCGGGAGCCGTAATTTGTACATAGGTGAATTATTACGCATTTTGTTGTGTTTTGCGGTTTCCGTAACCTTTTCTCACGCGAGTTTTTAGTATATTGGGGCTGTTATAATTATGATTAAAAATGTATCTAGAACAGTTAAGCTCTCTCTCATGAATTGGACTGAATCAAAAACGTCCGGCCCGTCCCAAGTAGGTCAAGTGAGCAACCGTCACAAGGGTTGATCAATCACGTGGAATGCCCCGTAAGTGATAATAAATAAATGTACACGCAAACTAATTTAATGAAATAAATTGGACAACAATTCACAGATTTTGCAGTCCCCGCAAGAATCGGAGCATTGAAAATGAATTCAAAAATTTACAAAAAACCAAAATCAAATCAAATGCAAAATCCTAGTATATTTTTAAAAATTACCTAGGTAGTACCTATTTCTTTTAACGATTGTGACACTCAGCTTCGCTTTGTGTAACAAAAGCGCCCGCTGACTGCCTTGACGTGGCCAAAATATTATTAACCGATTTTCAAAATTCCAACGAATGCACTTCTCGTCTGCTTCTGCATCTTTTAACACTATTACCATGACGATCGGTCAATAATCATTTATGTACGGAAGCACCCGTTTTTCTACAATTCCAAATCTAAAGGGACCACCTACAAGTCACAAATTAATAATCGATTTTCAAAGTTGTTTCGCTATTTTGTAGCTAAACTAATAACATAGGACTTTTTTTTCGTTTTTTTTTTCCGGTTTTTTTTTCCGAAATATTTACAATTTAGTAAAAAAACACCCCCCAATAACCCGAAAAAATTCAAACGTTTATTTTCTTTATATTCAACTTTTGGTATATTCCCATTTCGATCCTCCCAAAATCCTCGGAGATATGGCCAAAAATACGTCTCATGCGATTTGCATCTGATAAGCATTTTCATTAGTAAAACGGACGAACGGGAAAACTTTTGAAAATACTTAGCTGTCAGTCCATTGTTTGATATCTCCAGTAAATACAATGTTTCTTTGATAAGGTGCTTACACTTTCGATCCAACAGGATGTCTATCCCACCAAAGGTATTCAGTTGAAGCACTGTGAAATAATATTTCAAAATTATTAGATTCGACGCAACATCAGTTTTTTTTTATCCACAACGGAATAGTGCTTGGACTTCACCTCACCTAAGACCGAAAGTGTTAAGACCACTACAACCGGAATCCTCACCACTGTGGAACTGGCTGTAAATAACTGCCAGAACACAACAATTATTTAATTGTTGTTATGGCGTCAGACTTAGGCAAAATGGTGGTAGCTAGCTAAGCAGACTTGAAGTAAGTCCTACCACCAACCAAACCGAGTACAAATTGTACTCCCCTCCTGGGAATCCAACCCGGGATCCCTGCGTCGTACACTTATGGGCGAAAATTAGACCGCAGAAGCAGTTTTCTTTAAAAGTATTTTGCATCTCAGGAAATTCAAAGTAAATGAGCAAAACAAACCAAATATGTTGCATTCGACAATGATCATAGTAACATGAATACCTTCTATTAAATCTATGCATATAATAAAGCTGTAGAAAAGTTGTGTCTGTACAAAGAAAATATTTTGAAAAAAGTGGTTGGGGTGTTTGATAACAACCTATAAAACCCATTACTATCATTTTTGGAATTTTTGTCTGTTTGTCTGTTTATCTGTTTGTCTGTTTATCTGTATGTTTGTGCGCTAATAACTTAAAAAGCGCTAATTCAATCGTAATGGTGTTTACATAGAAATATACTATGTATTTTGCGAAGTAATTTAATCTTTATCTCATCGCAATCGGTTCACTCAATCAAAAGATATACGACTTTTAAGTTTTTAAGGAGAGTTTACGATGAATTCGTTGTAACAATATCTTTGGGGAATTATACTGTTAGAACGACGACTACCTGGACCTGGTGTTCCCACATCTGGCACGGTAAAATGGCTTAAAAGTAAACAATAAAGTGTCGAGTTTTGGGTCTGTCATTTGTAATTTCTCAGAAAAAAAATGCACGTGCATGCAGTAAAATCAAAGCCCGCTTTCTATTATATTATTTTATTCTCGAATGTCCACGCGGACGAAGTCGCGGGCGGAAGCTAGTCTATAAATAAGACGTTTCTAAATGAATTTCTAATGTATAAAATTTTATATCTCTATTTTATAAGCACATCAAGTGAAATTGAAATGATATAAAAATCATTTTCTCAAAAAGTTTTCTGTTGGAAGCGTCGGAAAAATGTGACGCCACAGTTTTAATGGGTGCTGAGGTAGTCGGTCGGTGCCATGAACGAGCTGGCGTAGCGGCCCATCTCTGAGTTTACTGCAGATTATGCACTGTGGTAACCTACTGTTCAGTTTAAATACACGGTTATTTTTAAAGTATATCTAAAAATGAAAAGGGGTGTCAGACCACGTTAATGAACAACATTTACTATGGGGCCAACCACAAAATCGCGAAAAAAAAACAGCTGTTATATAAAAAGTAAGATGCCGTAATGGGTGTTGAGCTAGTCCTTGTCATGAGTATGAGCGATCTAGCAACCCGTCTCCTGCCGTGCTAACATGCAAATTCACTGTCAGTGATCGTTTCGTTGAGTTTCTGACAGATATCAGATGCCCATTACTGAGTCACAGGAAAAATGCCATAGATTCCAAAGAGTTTAATCAGACATCATAACACCTATCAAACAACGCTACCGCAGTGACGAACTCGACGCTGCTAACTTTAGAAAATACCATGGATGAGCTAACTGCAAACAAACTCATTGGGGGTATTCCAACCTTTTAAAACTTGCCCGGTTTATGAATAGATATAGTTACATCTTTTTATCGCTGTAAAGAAAATAAAAGAGGCGCATTGATAGCCATTCAGACAACTGTCAAGGTTTAATAGGTTGTAATACGGGGGCAGTACAGATTATTTGCAACACAACATGTAATTTAACTACAATGGATTTGTGCGCGCAGTGTGCTCGTGAAGACTTATAGAATTATGTTTTATTACAATGTTGAGTTACACATAATCTGTACCTGCTTTTGACCGAGCGGGCATGACTGCTTCAGCTTGGGCAAAAATTCTTTCGTATATCCGCAGGCTGATTATCTAATTAGAAACCACCTAGCGACCGGTCTCATTTGACATTTGACAGATGAATGTGATACATTGCTACTTCATTTTGGGGTAAGAAAAAACATACCAAAGAAAAGTAGCTATGTATGTCAAATGAAACCGGTCGCTAAATAGTTTCTATTTAGATAATCAGCCCGCCGGCTGTCTGTTCCCACCTACAGGTCACATTTCTTAATAATAAAATAAATAAATATTTTTTAGAAATTTATTAAAATGACGGAGATATGTAAAAAATCATATTTCAGTCCGACATTCCAGCTAGGCGATTGCGTAAAGTCAATCGTATTGATTTGACAGTTCATATTGTATCATATTATATGTCATCCCATTCAAATTGCAGCCGATGGAATACGATATGAACTGTCAAATGAATACAATTAACTTACGCAATCGCACCCCTAGTCTGCCTCTTCTCTTCTACAGGTCGCATTTCTCAACCGATTGTCGTGAAAATTTGTGAGCAGGTTCAAAAGTTATACAGATTTTTTTTATCGAGCCAGTTTTTTGAAATTTTTCTAAATGGCGAAGATGTGTTAAAAATCATATGTCAGTCCGGTTTTCCGGCGCTGTTTTTTCTCTTCTACAGGTCGCATTTCTCTCATATTTCTCTATAGCCGCACAGTTCCGGTTAAGAATAGGACTGTCCCATCTCATCCCGTGGGTATCGTAGAAGGCGATAGAGGGAAGTTTTAGGGACCCGGTGCAGACCATCGCACAAAGGGTCACTCGAATGGCAGCGAGGAAACTGTCAACAACAGCATTCCCAAGGAGGGTTGGTGTCAGGCAGGCGGCCGATCGTAAAACTTTGCCAAAACCTAATGCAGTATGTATTACATGCTGCGCCGACCCCAATAGTGGTCGTTCTACGAGCGCAAAATTTTATTTTGTGTAGACATAGCACTACCAATAAATTGGGATAAGGACAGGAGGATGATGAGGTCGCATTTCTCAACCGAATTTGGTGAAATTTTGTGAGCAGGTTCGATAATTATATAATAACTGTTGAGGCAAGTTAGTTTTTCCAAATTTATTCACCTATTTCGAAAAATTATCAAAATTAGAAGCACCATCTTCACGTTTATGCTTTGAAAACTTCATGGCAACATTTTATTTTTGTAGAATTTGAGCCACTTTTTATCGCGAGGTCTAGAACTCACGGAGCCACTAGTACATAATGTGGTAACTTACTGGTTAGAAAATTATATTAATTTGGATAACGGTATAAACCCATCTAACCCGTAGGGCCAACTGTATTGCACAACTACTTTTAGAAAAAAGTACATATCTTTTAAATACGAGTATAATCCCCCGTGACACAACCAACATAATTAGTAATTAGATTTTTTCTCTCTACGAGACAAACGTACATGTAATTACCCATTGTAATTTACCCTCATAAATCTTTGAGCAATGAAATATTTATTACCTGAGTAAATCTAACAACTACTTACCCCATACTTTCTCGATTGGAAGACGGCGGCAATAGCTATAACGGAAATCGGTTGTTACAACGGGGAAATGGGAGAGACAGCAGAAAAGGATTCTCATATTGTTGTAAAGAACCCTCTTATGTTAATAATACACTAAATATGGCGCTTTTAAGTCAAGGCTAGTTCTATGCATTTTAAAAATCTCTGTGAAAATTTTAGAAGTCGACAGTCCAATGTAAGTATATAACAATCCAAGAAATTGTGTGAACTTCTTGCAGTTCCTGTCCTTTGCCTTTTGTTTTGTTTATCTTTCAAAGAAAATTAGGTCATGCAGTCAGTAAAAAAGCACTTTTACCGACTGCATGAGCTAATTTGAATAAAGAACTAAAAAGTGTAATGATCTGATATGATAATAGTATCAGAAAGTACGAGTATGTCACACCCACATAATATACCTATTTCAAATGCGATAGTATCTGTTTATCTATTTTAGATGGATTGTTTGTTACGCTTTGACGTGTTGCCGAACCAATTTTGAATGTCGGTACCTACTTGTAGATAGCACTATGAAAAACAAAAAAACTACATTGTTTTTACAAATGACAACACAACAAAACTACATAACCAATTTTAAAAACAACTGCTTAGTTTAATTTTTCTAACGGAAAACGACATTCCATATGGACGAATAAAAAAAACTGATTTAAAGCTATTAAAAACCAAATTTCATTTATTTTCCGTAGTTTTTTTGCCATCGGTACGTCGTGTATTGAGGATATTACCAGAGCTTATATTTTTATAAAGTGCATCTCTTCTAGTCGCTACCTACTATTGAATTTACGCACTGGCCTGTAAATTATTGCTTTACTTTAATAAATTTATCTGCGAAAAGAATATTTTATTGCCATTAAGAGCACTCCGATTGATTCAATTATTTAATTGTAAGATGGGTCTAAGAAAAACTTAAGTACTTAAGTCAATTATCGGAGTTTCCTTAAAGAAATGTAATTTGTTCCTTAAATTTCACCAGTATTGGAAGTTTATTGCATAACATCTTCAATGTACAGAATTACAGATTTATTATAATAAGAATAGATGAAGTAGGAGGTATTAAATAACGACTAGAAAATTCGTAAGTATAATTGGAGGTATCTTATTATAAGAAATGAAAATTACATTCCAATAGTATGTACGAGGGTGGATTGATAAGTCCATGACTTTGTAATGAAGAAAACCTTTTCCGGAATATTTTTTTCTCTCTACATAATCTTATTGTAGCTCTGCGTATTCAGTCCAACGAAGTTCCTGCCTCTTTAACCCGTTATTCTTTTCTTTCATCGCCTGAAAATTGGTTGCTGAAATGAGGGCCCATTTTAGACACCATCTTTTGACTTGATGAAAATCTTTGCCCGCCAAGACATTTTTTAAGTTTGGTAGTAGAAAAAAATCTCAGTGGGTTGAATCTAGAGAATAGGAAGGATTCGCATCTTCATTCAATGAGTTTTGATGTTATGAGTGCCGCTGAGAGGGTCGACAGGGGCATTAAGAAAAGTTAGAAGTCGCTTGACCTTTTTATTTTCAAAAGTTTTGAAAAAATGCAGAGTAAAGATTCCTTAAGGAGTTTCTGTTTAGATACAAAAATAAATTATCAAAAAAAAGTTTTTTTTCTTTTCTAAGTCATGGACTTATCAATCCACCCTCGTATTTATTTATTTATTTATTTAAGCAACACTAACATTGTATTAACAATAAACTGTTGGGGAGACTAAACTTATGCTATATACCTGTAAATACAACAATTATAAGTGTCGACAAAATACATTTGATCATCGTTACTATAAATTAAAAGAAATTATTATGCACACATGACAATAAGTAAAATACTAATAAAAATTAAGAAATACAGTTAATTCAAAAATCTTATCTTCTTCTTTTCGAGTCGACGGTGACCTCAAACACGGGCAGCCCAAAAAGCCGCAACCGCGATAGCTCGCTCGGAAGCCTTGTGCAGCTCCTCGTCCGTGCAGGTAGACGGGCACGCAGGACACCCAGTCATGTGCGCAATGGTCTGTCTCGGATGGCCACAGATGCACTCCGTATCGTGTTCGGAGATATATCCCCACTTCGCAAGGTTTGCTTTAGACCTTCCCACCCCAGCCCTGAGGCGGTTTAGCGACCTCCAGATGGGCCAGCTGAGATTGTTTCCTTCGGCCAGTCTCTCTTTCACGTCGATGTTCAGGTTTGCGATGTTTGGGCGCGACCGCCACATAGAGAGCCGTGCAGCTTCGGCAGGTTGGTTAAGAGGCTGCACAGAAGCTAGGAAACTTTTCCTAGAGCGCAACCTAGGCCGGGCCGGTTTGTGGTTGAAAAGTGGGTGACGTCTGTCCTGTAACTGCTTTGTCCTCTCGGCCGAGCTAGAGATGGATCTTCGCACCTCCGGAGGTGCTATTCCTGCCAGCCGGTACAGTTGGTCGGTTGGTGTTGGTTTTAAGCAGCCCGTGATTAAGCGACAAGACTCATTCAGGGCCACGTCGACCACCTTTGCGTGTGCTGACCGTTCCCATACAGGGCAGGCGTATTCGGCCGCAGAGTAGCATAGCGCAAGGGCTGTAGTACGCAGGACAGTTGGTTTAGCTCCCCAAGATGTCGCGGTCAGCTTTTTCAATAAGTTATTGCGTGTGCAGACCTTTTGCTGGGTGTTTTCGCAGTGCTCCTTCATTGTCAGGCTTCGGTCGAGAGTGACGCCCAGATACTTAGGAAATCTGTTATGGGACAGTTTTATATTTCGCCATGTGATGTCTAGTTCCCTGTTAGCATCTTTATTGCGGAGGTGATATGCGCAAACTTCAGTTTTATTTGGGTTTGGTTTCAGACCGTTTGCAGTGTAGTAGTCGCCTAGTTGGTTCAGGGATGTGGTTAGCGTTTCCTCTACACTCGTAAAAGCATCCGATTGGACCGCCAATGCCAGATCATCTGCGTATATGAAGCGTCTAGTTTCCTGTGTCCTAGGCTGGTCGTTTGTATAGATGTTGAACAGACTTGGCGCCAGGACACTACCCTGTGGCAATCCGTTACGCTGATTCCTCCAACGGCTCTTTTGGTTCAGTAAGCCAACCTGAAATCGGCGGTTGCTCAGTAATTGCCCCACAATTTGGCAGAAGGCATAGTCACCCGTAATGTCATATAGCTTTTTCAGTAACGCCCTGGTGTTTACAGTGTCGTAGGCTGCTGATAGATCTACATAAGCGACACCCGTAATTTTCCCCTTCTCATAGCCATCTTCTATATGCTGAGTCAGGTTGAGAATTTGCGACGTGCAGGACTTACCGGGGCGAAAGCCCGATTGTTCTGGGATGAGTTTTTCATCGATGTATGGAGTCAATCGGCCCAGCAGGATCCTTTCAAACAGCTTGTATAAGTGACAAAGTAGGGAGATTGGTCGAAAGTTTTTCGGATCATCAGCAGGTTTACCAGGTTTAAGTAACGCGATTACACGGGCCTTACGCCAGACCTTTGGAATGTTTTTTGTCTCTATGCAGTTGTTAAAAAGCCTCAGGATCCAATCCACCGTCACAGGTCCGAGATGCCTTATTTGTTCGACTGTGAGATCGTCAAGTCCACATGCCTTCCCACTCTTCAGTTGCTTGAGTGCAGCTTTCATCTCGTCGAGACTGATGTTAGTACTCAGGACGTCAGTTTCTGTGGCCGGATTTCTAAGAATTTTTGTGGCGCCAGGAGAGGCTTTGGTTTTCCCATTCAGCAGCAGTTGGTGGGCGACTTGATTTGCAGTTACGTTGGTGTACTCTCCAGGTGAGTTCTGGGTGCCAGTTAACTTTTTGATGGTTGACCAAGCTTTTTTACTGTTGTGGGTCATATCAACTGACTCAACCAGATCCTGCCACTTCTTTCTTCGGCCTTCTCCAATACATTGCATTAGATGTTCTCCGAGGGAGACAGTAGTTTCAGAGAAAGGGTCTTTTTCAAATGCTGATTGGTACTCCCATAGGAGATCGGAGGCGTCGCCAGGCAGTCCCGGCACATAGGATGTGGCGCAGCCCCTCGGAATAGTCTTACGGGAGACTTCTTTCACTATGTCGATCAATGTGCTATAGTTCTTAGGGGTGGCTTCAATGGTGCGGATTCTGCTGTCTACCATAGTTGCAAACTTCTCCCATTGCGCTTTCTGGAAGTTGAAACGCCTTCGGAACGGGACACTGGTGGGTTGTATTACAGCACTTACTTCACAGGAGATGGGTCTGTGTTGGGTGCGGGGAATCGCTCGATCAACTCGTTTTCGGCATTGTGAGCCGATGTTTGCACTAACGAAGATTAAGTCCGGATTGTATCCCCTTTTCCATCTTCCACTATTAAAGGACGCAGGTAGCTTTGGATCGTGGATCAGTGCAAGGTTGTTGGCCTCACTCCATTCCTCAACGGCCTCTCCATTCCTATCCGTTGCGCTGTAACCCCATCCAATGCTATGGCTGTTGAAATCTCCAATTATGATACTAGTACTCGTATTACCGAAGTTAAGTGGGGCTGTGAAGTGAAACGGGCAGTTAGGTGGTTTGTACACGGATGTTACAGTGGTGTCGGACAGCTCTATGGTCAGGATCTCGATATTATTGTCCTCTGTTAGATAGGCAGACTTTACATGCAAACCGGGTCTAGTGTAGACTGCGCTGCCGTATTTGCGGTGAGGTCGCTCGATGATACGCGTCATGGTAGGTATTTCTGGCCTCAGGTTATCTGGGCCTCGATGCGTCTCTTGTACGCATACTACGTCAAACTTATTTTTATGGCACAGCTCAGCAAGTAATGTTGCTTTGTCTGATGAAAAGCCCTCGATGTTAATAGAGAGCACTGTCAAGGCGGGCCCTAAAAAGGACCGTTGGTAGCGAGCTTGGTTCTTAGAGGTAGCCATCGTGGTGAAAAGATTAGTCAGCCTACTGATTGTTTGTTTGTGCAGTAGCTGCTTCCGTGGGACGCCAGGTGCTTTGAATAGATATAGGGCACCATACGGGGAGGCTCTTTTCGTGTCCCCCAAATCTTATCAAAAAGATTACAAAAAAATTAGTTAATGTAAGTAAAAAAATAATAATAATAATAAGTCATAGTATTAGCAGGTTATAAAAAAAACATTGTTGTCATTAAAATATTCAGAAAAATAAAACAAATTATAAAAAAAATACAATCAAATCATAAAATTAAATCAAGACAATAAATTAAAATTAAATCAATAAATATAATCCTACCAATAAATTAAAATCAAATTAATAAATTAAAATCAAATCAATAAATACAACTTAACAAATTAAAATTAAAAAATAAATTAAAATCAAGTCAATAAAATCAAATCAAATCAATAAATTAAAAACAAGTCAATAAAATAAAATCAATCAATAGAATAAAATCGGTAAAATTACAAAAAAACTAATTCATTTAAGATAAATAATAAGTTAATTAAAAATAAAATACAAAAGAAAAAATATATGTTATTTAAAGCTGGTAGTCAACTTATTTTTAAACGATGAAAGAGTGTCATGAAACACATCAAGATCCGTATATTTAGCACATAACTCATTATAGGTCTTGCACATTCGCACCAGAGGCGAATGGTGCCCGATGTTAGTCCGACAACAGGGAACCCTAAATATTGAAGTGATGGCTTTCCGTGGGTAATTATAGGGCACAGTTAAACCAACCTGTTCCAAAACACCAGCGCAATCTATTCTACTGTTAATAATACCATGCAGGAATGTCATGTCTAGTTTGGTACGGCGATCGCGAAGAGATTCCATCTTAAAAAAGGACCGTCTGAAAGTGTATGGAGATCTCGTTGAAATACCACTGGCAAAGAAGGACAGGTGCCTAGTAAAGGCCCTTTGGATAGACTCTAAACGTTGGGAGGATACAGCATACTGTGGATTCCACGCTGGACACGCAAATTCCAACCTGCATCGAACGAGGGAGTTGAAAAGCGTAATTTTTGTATCCGGTGAACGGAGAAAAGAAGTATTACGTTTCAAGAATCCCAACATTTGGGCAGATTTTTTCACAATATTATTAATGTGTGAGTGGAAGTTTAATTTACTATCCAGCAGAACCCCCAAATCACGAACCTCACTCACAGCTGTTATGTCTGTACCATTAAGTTTGTAATTAAACTCGCAAGGAAGTTTTTTTCTTGTGAACGCGATACTATTACATTTACTGACATTGAGACTCATGTTATTATTAGAACACCACCGCCACAAGCTATTTAAGTCATTTTGAATAAGCTCACAATCTGCTTTAGACTCAATCTTGCGATAAAGCTTAAGGTCGTCCGCGAATAACAGAAACTTGCAATGTTTTATAGCCAACTGTATATCATTGATGTACAAGTTAAAAAGAATAGGACCCAGAATAGAACCCTGGGGTACACCGGAAGCTGATATGTAAACATTTGATCTATAACCATTAATTACCACTGACTGCGCTCTGCTCTCAAGGTAGGATCTGAACCATTGTAGTAGAGATCCATGAATACCGTAAAGTTTTAATTTATTAATAAGAAGTGAATGGCTAACCTTATCAAATGCATTTTTAAGGTCGGTGTATATCGCGTGCATTTCACCACCACGGTCCAAAACGCAAGACACATCAGACACAAACGATACCAAATTAGACGTTGCCGAGCGCTTGTGGCAAAATCCATGTTGATTGGCTGAAATAGTAGGTTGTAGATGCCGTGTGAGGAATGGTGCTATTATGGACTCAAATATTTTAGCAAAACAGGATAGGACTGAGATCGGTCTATAATTTTCCACATTGCTGATATCGCCTTTCTTATAAATGGGGACAACTTTTGCTTTCTTCCATTCGTCGGGAAAAACGCCGGTCTGTAAGGAGTGGTTGAAGATGATCGACAAGGGCAGGGCTAGTACCGAAGCGCAACGCTTAACAAACATAGGATGTATTGCATCGGGGCCTGAACCTTTAGTTACATCAATTCCTTTTAATTTTTTGTGTACATGTCTTTCGGTTATACGGATGATTCCCAAGCCATCAATCATCAATACATTCGAATCGGCACCAACAGCGCTACCTTTCTCGAATACAGACGAAAACTGAGTTGCAAACAAATTTGCGATATCAGGCCCAGCATCCGCTATAGTGGCATTCAAATGCATTACAGTAGGAAATGAAGATCCATTTTGTCGTTTCTGTTTAATATATGACCAAAATGCCCTAGGGTCGCGTTTTATATTCATCTCAATATTAGATCTATACTCGCTCAGATACCGGCTATGCAATTTATGACACCGATCACGGACAATGTTAAACTCATGTTTATCACGTGGGTTACCGTATTTACGATATCTTTGACGCAGTTTGTTCTTCTCAGATAGAAGCCTGATAAGAGGATATTTATACCATGTAGGATAGTTAGGACGTTTCTTGATGTGCTTCGGTACCAATCTTTCAATAACCTCTAACAAAATACCATAAAATTTCAGAACCATATCATTAATATTGTTTTCATTATTTAGAATCTCAAACCAATCTACATTACGCAATTCGTTACATATTTCAATAAAATTTGCTTTAAAATAGTTATAGTCAATGCGAGGATTTGGTAACAAATAGTTTTTGGCATTGGGAAAATGAATTGTTAAGAGCAGGTTCGGGTGTAATTTATCCAATCTCGACAGGAGTTCTAGAGGTTGAACCACCGAAACAGCTGGCAAATTTGTTAGAATCAAGTCTAATGCATTATCATTAATGTTACGTATACTATTTACTTGTTGCAAATTATTGTATGATAAGAAATCAATCAAACAAAAGCCCAAAGGATTGTTGTAATTGGATGGTTTTGTATGAACGCCATCATCAGAGAGAGTCCAGGAGATGGAACTCTGGTTAAAATCACCCAGTATCACAACATCGTCAACATAGGACATATTCCGATTGACAGAGTTGACAAAGTTACTTAAAGTGTCCAATTTAGCTGGAGGAGGAAGGTAAACCCCACATATTCCAATCTTTTTTTCAATGCCATTTATCAACAGTTGTATAGATACCCAAATGTCCTCACATTCACTCTCCCATTGAACCATTCGTCTTGATTTGATATCTCGTGACACCGCAATCAAAACACCTCCTCCATCCACCTTAGCACTATTGCAAGGCTGACGGTCTCGCCTATATACATTATAACGATCGTCTATAAACTCGCTGTTCGCTATTGTATGATTAAGCCACGTTTCTGTGAATACTATGATTTCATATCTACTCAAAAGTATATTATTATAAATATCATTTGTTTTAGTATGCATACCTCTTACATTTTGATAGTATACATTTAAGGAATTGAATTTTACAATTAAATCAGAGAATATTGCACAATAAATCAAAAAGATGATTAAATAAACTAAAGTATATTCTGGAGACTGTTGATGTTGCGTATGAGTTTGGCTGCACTTTGTTCGTCTTTTCTCACATAAATTCTTCCATCACGTACCCATATAAATTTGTATGCTTGTTCTTTAGCTTTCATACGAGCAGCAGCATGTAGTTGTTTATTAGAGGGCGTGAGATGTTCGGCTACATATATTGGAGTAGAAGTACCACCAAGTCCCAGATGCTTTGAGTTAAGCTTATCCTCACGTAACTTGTTTTTATTAAACTTGTAGACAGCAGCGAGTATAGCATCACGTTGACGGCGATTGCGTAATTTTACTATTATAGCTCTTGGTCTTTTGTTGTCCTTGTTTAGTTTGGCAACTCTTGTCACATGTTGGACATCAGTATCACTCATAGGAAAATCAACTGTGCGTGCAAGTTGTAACACCATATTGGCCAGGTTTTCTGTGGTATGCTCCGGAACATTACTTATTTCTATGTTAGATTCACGAAGGTGCTGCTCAGTATTGGCAAGTCTTGTAGACACATCATCGAGAGTTATCTTTAGATCTTTGTTTTCAACTTCCAGTTTTCGAACAATTTCATTCTTCTCATCTATCTTAGTTTTCATATCTTCGTATTGCTTATTCATAAATGCCATTGAATCTTGGAAGCCCGTAACTAGGTCGTTGATGCTTTGAAGTTGATCTACAACTAGGTCCTTAATAATAGTTTTCATAGCCGCTGATATCTCTTCTTTAATTATGCAACGAAGATTTTCTTCCGAAAACTTGTAGTTATTCGAACATTTATCGGATTGACCATCTGGTGTAGTATTAGTTTTGCTTTTATTACGCATTGTGATATTTTCAGCACCGCGATCACCTCCATCGTTGCAAGCGACATACTCAGGAGAATCACTACAATCTGTATTTGCTAGAGGACGAAGAGGCGTATTGGAGTTATCTGTCTTGCGTGCTTTGCTACAGCATTCAGAGCATTTCCAGCTTTTCTTACGATCATGATCCAGGGCGTAGAAACTATGGAATCTTTTAGATGATATTTGAGCACACTCTATGTCATACTTTAGGTCGCAGATTGAACAGATTAAAAATTCTTTTGTTTTAATCATATTATTGCAACAAGCGCATTTTCCAAAAGTAGGCGCCATTTCCAAATAATAGTTGGATAAATTAAATAAAAAACTTCAATTTAGAGGGTTCGGCTGGTAAATCTCCTGTTATTCGTTGGTTAAATACGACAAAAAGATGTCCATAAAACGAAATATTAAAAGTCACTCACTATTATAAAAAAAAAAGAACTGTCCAAAAGATATTTTGAAATAACTAAATATTAAGCTGCCAAAAATACTTTCTTGTCAAAAAAAACTGTTCATAAAAAAGACGGTCCACACTGGGTTTCGAACTTGCGATTCTCGTTAATGTTCTCAGTTATTGTAGAACAGCAGCGCTACCGTTACACCAACAATCACTTACGAGAAACGGTAAAATTATTAGTCTCTTGTGGAACAGTCTACGATTTTTTGAATATAGGGCAGTTCAACATTTTTTACTTTCTGAACACCGGCTACAGTTTTTATCACAATATTTTATCACTGTGGATTTGCACTTATACAGACCATAATTTAACTGGTCCACAATAAAGTTGACGAAAATTGAGCGCGTTAACGATTACAAACAAATTGAGCCGTAGGAAGGCGATACAACACAATTTTAACGTCAATTATTGGTACTTATCGCTTTCAACAATGTTTACAATGTTTGTTTTATTAACTTCGTAAAATCGATACTTTCACTGAGAAAAGTCAACTACGGCACTGATTTGTCACATCACATATAGGTAAGTACTTTTTATCTCAATATAAAACAGAGTCTAAGCACACATTTTTTATGAAGTAAAATCTCAGTTATGGGACAATATTTTTAGAAGAAAACACTTGTGCAAAACACTTATAACTAGAACCACTGAATTAGAATAGAATTACTTTAAAATATACGAAATTACAATTTTTATTAATATTTGATTACTGAGCTGATGTTACTATGACGACAGCGCCATCTACTTAGGTTCAAAAGATTTCATAAAATGTATCATCTTAAGTATTGTATAAAAATGAAGGCTGACTGACCTATCAACGCCCAGCCCAAACCTTTGGACCTAGAAAGCTGAAATTTTGCACAAAAGTTTTCTTTGTGATATTATATTACAAGGACCAAGGAAGAATATTTCGAAACTCAATCCCTAAAAAAAGTAAAATGGGGGGTCACAAAGTATGTAAGGAAAAAATATTAAATAGATTTCGACTTGAAACTTTGTAGAAGTACTTCTGAAAAAAAAAGCAAATACGTATTTTGAGGTACTCCGAAACTCAACCCTTAGTTAGGGGATAAATGGGGTAAATGAAACGAAAATATCGGTTATGGATGTCGTTATTGCGGTTTAATGGGATGTTGATTGCGAAAATGGTATTTATTTTGAGATCCAACACGGTGTACATGATTCAAAGAGTTATTCCACTATCAGAAAATTTTATTTAGTAAGTATATTAAATTACTTCCAGTTTTGATCGGAAATTCATTACATTGGTAATTTTAAAACGTTTAAAATTATATGTTTTTAATCATTTTAACCGACTTCAACAAAAAGAAGAAGTTCTCAATTCGATTGTATATTTTTAGGGATCCGTACCCAAAGGGTAAAAACGGGACCCTATTACTAAGACTCCGCTGTCAGTCTGTCTGTCTGTCTGTCTGTCTGTCACCAGGCTGTATCTCACGAACCGTGATAGCTAGACAGTTGAAATTTTCACAGATGATGTATTTTTGTTGCCGCTATAACAACAAATACTAAAAACGAAATAAAATAGATATTTAAGGGAGGGCTCCCATACAACAAACGTGATTTTTTTGCCTTTTTTTGTACGGAACCCTTCGTGCGCGAGTCCGACTCGCACTTGGCCGGTTTGTTCGCGCGTATCTTCGACATTTATGGACCGATTTTGATGATTTTTTTTTTGTTCGATTAAGTATTCTTGCGAGATGGTCCCATTTTTTTCAAATCTGTTCAGTAGATTTCAAGTAATCCTGAAAACACTATGATTTTGCATCAACTACCTTGACGACTATGTTATTTATGAACCGAATTAGATGAAGTTTTTATTGTTGGAAAAGGGATACCTTTAGTGTAGTCTTTTTAACCGACTAAAAAAAAGGTTCTCAGTTTGACCTGTATGTTTGTATGTTTCTCCGTGATTATCTTACGCTTGGCTGAGCCGATTTTTCTACCTAAATAATATACATACACTACCTAATACAGAAGGTACTTACACTAAAAAAAATTGATAAAAAAAAGGACTACTTCAAAAACCTGCCTCTAAAAAGCAAGAAATAATATTCAAATCATTAGATAGGCATTATCATCGTTATAATAACGTCTATTAAAGTCCGGTAGGGCTTTTAGAATAAAAAAGTAAGTTGTACTTCCTGTACGTACGTACGGTACGTTCGTACCCAACCCGACTTCAAAAGACGTTATTATAACGATGATAACGCATATCTAATGATTTGAAAATTATTTCATGCTTTTTAGAGGCCGGTTTTTGAAGTCCCTTTATTTTGTTTTTTTTATCCTTTCTTCAGTCTAAACTCCCTGATGTCTCAATAAGTGCTTCAGAAATCTATCGTTTATTCAAAAGACATAAGATAGCTGTATACCTACTTACGTTGCACATTTCGCGAAGACAAGCCGATTTGCTAACTAAGACACACAACCCTCTTGACAATACATATATCACATTGTTGACATATTATATCTAGATGAATTGGGTACCGAGAGAACTATCCTCAAATCGAGTTTTCGACAAGGAGTGCCATAGCTATTTAATATATCTTATACTAGCGACCCGCTCTTGCTTCGCTTTCTTCCTTTTTTTACCAAATGCGATTTTCCAACAACACCCAAAAAAAAACAAATACAGTCGTCACCTCCGATCTCTAAAAGTCTGTCCCATCCCGTTCGAGTCCCATCCCGTCATCGGTGTAACAATCGTGTTTGAATTTATTTTCGCGCGCGTAATTTTTTGCGATAACTCCTAAGATATTAATTTAAATGCAATAGTGTAAGGGGTTAAAATAATGTGCATAAAATGCTTAAGGTAACTAACGTATTTAAGTTGATGGGGATCAATACTGTAGCCTTCTAAATAGCTTTCCGAATTACCGCATTGTACGTGACAAATTTTTAGAAGATATAATGGGTATAGTAAGTTATTCTTAAAAGACAGATATTTGTGACATCGCGGACTTTTTTGTAGATTCCATCATACATTACTTTGTTATAGCTCAAAAGGTTTATGCAAGCTCCCAGATGGTTTAATTTTTGCCGACGTATTTCTACTACTTTACATAAAACCTCAACTTATTCTACACTTAAACCTTCCTCAGAAATCACTCTATCTATTGGTGAAAACCGCATGAAAATCCGTTCAGTAGTTTTTGAGTTTATCGCGAACAGACCGACAGACGTGGCGAGGGACTTTGTTTTATAATATGTAGTGATATGTGTCCAAAGCTATACCTACTGAACGTAATTATTTCACTACAACGCGACAGGACTGGCAGTCTAAATAAGACACTTGAAGAACAGTATAGAAATCGGCAGTTTGTCAATTTATCGTATGAAAAGTTTATAGGCTGTGGTCTATTTGAACTTATTGTATGTGAATGCTTGTAATCCCTAAGGAAATAAGGGATTTTGATGGAACACAGAGAGGGACAGGTGATTTGTTCTCTGAAATTGGATCTTTAATGAGTTAAGTGTTTGTGTATTTCATTTGAAATAATATATACTTATTGAGAGCTTCGCGAACTGAGTGACTGAAAACTTTGGTTTAAAAGCCTAAATTAATAGAGTTAATAAACAAGTTATCCTAAATCAATAGAAAAAATAATCTTTTCCTTTCTATATTAGTTTATAGTCGAAATAAATTTTCTATTTCTAACTAAAACCAAATTTTAAATAATTATTTAAATGAAATTAAAAGCCTTTTTTTATTACTAACTGTATCTTATAGCATTTAACTTGTTTTAGGATTCGTTTATGAATGGTTATCGTTCAGAATAGAAAATTGATTACGTACGATAATAAACAAATACCTAACATTGGTATTAGGTTTTGGTATTAGAAATAAATAGATCGGAAAAACATTTGTATGTTAAGTATAGGTATCATAAAAAAATCATTATCAAAATCATCCAAACGCGACTGTAAAAAAAAATGTTATTCTATGGCAACTCTCGACTACTTGTATTCTTGCTAAGCTGTAAATTAAGATAAAATAAAGAGGTCTTTTAAAAAAAATACAAAATAAGACGAATATTGATAATAAAAACTCTAGATACCTAATGGAATAGCCGTAGATACACTTGGAATAGCCGTTACGTAAAAAAAAAAATGTTAAGATGAGACATAAGTTTTCGCGTGTAAGCAGTTTTGGATTTTATGCTACGAATTTCGTAAGAAGTAAATTAAAAAATCCATTGGAACGTTTCTAGATAAAAAAGATGTATCTTCCTTAATAACTAGTATTTCAAAAATGGAACTAATGACCAACATCAAATAAGCTTAGCGTTAAAACTTTTTCTTTTTCACAAAATGTTCGAGAAGGTTTTATAAATAGCCAGTATTTCTCGCTAGTCATTTCTTTTTTTTAGAGCGCACAGACCCATCGTCAATTCCTTGTAAGGATACCACAAGAGATATGGTTTGCACATCTGCGCACATTAATAAGCTGGAATAAGAAAAGTAAAAGAGTTTCTTCTTCATATTTGTTGTAATTCTTTTGAAATACAGTACTGATTAACACAATACGGGACGTTTGCTTTTAGTTTGATACATAAAAAACAGCTTTTGTGGTGGAAACTACAATTTTAATCATTGGTAAACAATTTTGGTAATCATATTCTGCATTAATAATTAATTAGGTACTGTTTTTGTTGCCTCTGGTGTTACAGATTGCAGTTAGCACTCGCTATTGTGCTACTGGTTAAACCTCTTTTTTTAAAACGTCGACTAAAATTAAACGTAGTTTTTAACTATCGCTATTAAAAGTAAGAACACCAGTTAAAAAACAGTTTATTTTAGACACATTATTGGGTGTCGTGCGACTGATATTATGATCTTATAATCTTATAATGAGCCTTAATAAAATTAAACTTTTTATTATTCCAAAAATCTACCACTAACAAGTATTTAGCAATATGATTTCCATAATTTAAGCTGTCTGGGGTGAGTGATCGTTGCGCCCGAGCGGTTGATTTAATCAAATTCTGTTTCATAGCGTCATAAATCACTCTGGGATTTCTAATGTCATACGCTAGAAATACAATGTATCAGATGCAAATGAACGCTTATTAATTATTAGGTAGACTTTTTACAATTATAGGTACGAAATGTGATAGCATTTGTAACGGCTAGTCTTTTTACAATTACAGCAATATTTAATGGTATTTGTCAGTCATTTTCAGTTGAATTTATCAAAACGTGTTCAAGGTTTCAACAATTTTAAAGGACAAATTTTTAATAAATAACTTTAGGAATAAACTGTTTCTACATGACTTTTCACATGATAAAATGTCAACAGTGTCTTCTTTTTAAAATAATCATCAATCATAATAAGATCTATGAGTTTGCCAGAAAATGAACATCATTCAATATTCGCATTTCTTTTGTAATGACACGCAGCCGCTGTATACGTTTATCACTTGTTCAAAGTGATAAAAACTGATACATTGTAGGTATACGTTTATCACTTGTTCAAAGTGATAAAAACTGATACAATATAAGTACGCTTATTAGCTGAATATAGTATCAGCATTTTTTTTTTCAGAATTAAAAACATAGAATCTGATACAGAAAAAAATGCTTAAGCTACTCCATACCTTTACTGTGAATTGCATTTTCCGCGCATTTTCATTTTGCCCTTTTTCCTTTGGTGCGTTTTGATGCTCCTTTTGAAGTGCATCGCTACAAGATGGTTTCACCGGAATCCATGTTTCCTTTAGTTTCTCCTATTTTCTGTACATTATCATTTAGTTCGGTGAATTATGGGCTAAGTCGGATCTTTGTTGGGTTTCCATTAGTGTTTTGTGGAATTGGTATACATAAGATTTGAGGTATAATAAATAAAATACTTCAACGGATACCCGGTTTTATTGAATGTCCTTTAGTGATAATGTTGGTTTTGGTTACGTTTTTAGGTTTCCGTACCCAAAGGGTAAAAACGGGACCTTGTTACTAAGAGTCCACTGTCCGTCTGTCTGTCTGTCACCAGGCTATATCTCATGAACCGTGTTAGCTAGACAGTTGAAATTTTCACAGACGATGTATTTCTGTTGCCGCTATAACAACAAATACTAAAAATAGAATAAAATAAATATTTAAGTGGGCCCATTAAACAAACGCGATTTTTTTTGCCGTTTTTTGTTTTGAAACTGCCGTGGTCAAGAGAGACTGTAGTTACACAAGACTAAAACTAATTACTAAACAACATTAAATACCTAAACAACGCTCATATCTGTTAAAAGTGTTTTATTTCAATGTCCAACCTAACAAAGTGACAACATACCTTAATAGGGATGAATAAACTTTTTTAACTAACAGCTAAATGTTTAAGGAAACCATAATGTGAAGGAATTAACATTTCAGAAATACTCAAAAGCGACATCGAAACATTTAACTACCTTCAGAGAGAACGGTTCTTAACACAATGTATTAGAGTTCAAATTAGCTTGGCAAATGTAGTCCAATGTTCCCCAACATGTTAAAATTTATCGTCAAAATAATCTTACGGTGCTAAAAATATTTTAATCCCTATTTCAGTGCCATTAGCGGCTAATATTTATGGTTTATCTTTGATGTTTTTACAAGAGTATTTTAAGTATTCACGCTTTGATCTCAGATTATGTTACAAATGTTTAGTAAAAAAATGAAGTGAAACTAATAAGTTCATTCAACGTAGACCATTCTAGCATAGAGCAACAATGAAATTTTCAATATAGATTGATTAGTTATAACTTTAGTAAGATTTGATTGAATCAGGCGTCACTTGGCGGAAGTCCCAAACCATTTTGAAAAAAAGAAATATATGCAGCTTACTTCCGCAAACAATATATGCAAGATGCACCGCCCGCCCGCCCACAAAAATATGCACATGCACACCACAAAATATCAGTGCACAATACCTGCATTTAGCAAGACAGCAACACACCTTGCACCTTCACCAATTAGGCTACTCTTATCATACCTGTGCTGTGTAATATCTTTAGTAAGATATTACACAGGTATGATGGAATGCGAAAGTTACTTTGGTGTGTATATTTATTTCACGTCATATATCATTATCATGTTAGGTATTTAGAGTAGTTCAGTAACATTACGGGAGCTAGTATGAGGAAATTGAAATAATTTTCAATAGCGGTCTTTCTTCTTTTGATCGTTCGATTAAATGGCTAGCTGTCATTTTATAAATGAATCCTTGCATGAATCCAACTAATTTTCACGAATTATTTTTTTACTTTACTGACCAAAATATTAACTTATTTGGTTAGATACTTTAGCAAAATTGCTAATTACATACTCTAATTACTTTTTGCTTGATATGCAACTATAATTTTATTGTGAAAAATCCAACAAAAAAAGTTAAAGCAACGCTGTATTTTTTGTATTCCTAAATATATATAGTTGGATTTCTAAATATAGTGTTTTATAATCACATCAAAGTGAGATATGCAAAAATACAGCTTAATAGCATTTAATGTTTTGCGAATCCGTAATTTTACTGAACTAGAATGAAAGTTTGTATGTTTGTAACTTAACCGTGCAAAAATGGCTGGACGGATTTGGATAAAACTTGATAGACAAAAGCCTGGATAAATAAATATGTTTTATCCCCATTGCATGTTCTCGTGGATATATGAATTATGATTCAATTCTGTAGATCGTGCGGACTAACGGGCGGAAGCTAGCAAAACAAAAATTTTATACATTTTAATGAGTTCATAGTTTCGATCCATTATACAAAACTGCATTATCATCCAATATGGAAGCCGAAACACCTCCTAAACAGCTCAGTTACACCCCACGTAGTTAAACAGCAGGAAACATGGACGTCCGTTAATTAATCATATTAATCATAATTAATACAAACTTTCTCGTTGACGTTTGACGATTAAGATTAATCACCTGTTCAATGGAAAGTTTTTGTTTGGTACTTTGGTTAGTAGGTTTCGAAGCGAACGACTTTTGGAAGTGTTGCTGTTTTTGATATTATAAGCAAATAGTTACTAAATGGGTCAGTTACAAAATATGCAAAAGTCTGTATTTGCATCTCTCCTTTTTTGTACAAGTAATTTTTTTGTAAACCTAAATATAACGTAGCTTGTATGTTTATTACTCAATCACACAAAAACGGCTGAACGGATGAAAGGCACACAGATAGTTTTTAACTGCCTCTGTGGTCTAGTGGTCCGCACACTTGTATAAGACGCTGCGGTCCCGGGTTCGGTTCCACGGGGGTACAATTTGTACTCGGTTTGGTTGGTGGTAGGGCTTTTTTCGAGCCCGCCTGGCTATCTACCACCATTTTACCTTAGTCTGGCGCCATAACAACAATTTAAAAATTGTTGTGTTCCAGCAGTTAGAGGTAAGATAGCCAGTTCCTCAGTTACTGATGATGATGACAATAGGGTATTTTCCAATTTTTTGAAAACTGCTTAAATTTAAAGCTTGGGACGAACGATTTAACAGAAAAATAAAAATAAATTAATTAATGTCTTTTTTCTCTATTAAAACAATTAAAGTCTAATTTATTTTTGATGGTTTTGAATTTACCGCCAAAACGCTCGGTTCGATGTCGTCTACTGTGAGACGTCAACTTTGTGTAAACAATTTGAACACCTATGTAGTCTGTGTAACAATTTACTCTATTGTTTACACAAAGATGACGTCACACAGTAGACGTCGTCGAACCGAGCGTTTTGGCGGTAAATTCAAAAATATTTAAAAATAATTTAACATTAATTGGTTTAATGAAGAAAAAAGACATTAATTATACTTTTAATATTTTTCTGTTAAATCGTTCGTCTCAATCTTTAAATATAAGCAGTTTTAAAGAATTTGGAAAATACCCTATTCCGGGTGTAGTGCGCCTCACCTTCGTCCTTATAGTCAAGTGGGAGGCACGAATCTTAAAAAAATACGACGCAGTAGGGATAAGTTCGCGCATGTGCTCTTGTGAGCGACCAATTATAGCTCACGCCCAGAACAACAATGTCAATAAACAGGTGATCCGAAAACGAATGCATACATTTTATATGAGATACGTAAAATATGACTTAGATTCATAAAATATGACTATAATATGGCAAAGGAAATTATTAAACTATGTTCTATACTGTTTTCTTTGTCGATAAACGAATAAATGTAGTGAAATTTGGTTTAAGAGAAATGCGTGGCAATATCTTATTTAGGTACCTGTGAAAAGTTTGATTACTTGGATTTTTTCTTTTTGTCACATCACAATTACTTAGAGCACAAGACACCATGGCTCCACGATACTTTTATTTTAAATTTTAATTAAGATTAACAAATATTTTAAACAAACTGTGATTGCTCATTTGCTAGGCGGGTCGCTAGGGGCTCTTACTGTAAAAAATGTTGGCACATGTCACTTGATCCTTTGTCTCTTTTTTACATAGACCATGTCCGTATGATGTTCGCTTCTCTTTTCCACGCTTTGTTGGTCTTCTTGAGCACATTCAAAATGTTTCTATGTCTATGCTCGCGCCCCTCTCCCGCCGCCCGCGTACCTCACCGTTACGCATCGCATGCCCAAAATACCCGTTCCGCGCAATCCCCACCCGATTTCAAGATATTTGCCTGGTACTGTAAAGGCCAAGCACTATCCTGACGTGGATAAAAAAACATGATTAAAACTTTATGATACTTTTGATCCTGGTATCCTGGTTACCGGATTTCCCGAATGTCTACGCGTCACCGGCGAAATCTAGTCTTTTATAGAAAAGACATTGATACAAGAAATACAATGTCAGTTTAATTTATTTTTACTTACGATAATATATCAATATATTTAGAATTTATACATCGCACGATTCTATCTTGTCACCTAATAAATAATGTATGAACAAGGTAAACCTGCCGACTGAAGGATTTCCTATATAGCCGATACAGAGGTTTCCAGATTTAATTTCAATAGATTTAAATAAAATATTGCAATACAGCTTCCTCGACACGTATCAGATCGATCCTTTGATATTGTAAAAAAAAAGTTAAAAAGGAATTATTCTGTAATAAACGAATTAACTAACTTTGACCCTTAGTTTGTGGTTAGCCAACCATCTTTTATCGAAAATTATCTGCATTTTTTAATACTATATGAAGGGCACACGGGAAAAAGGGGCTCATCGACATTTTTGATCAATTTGAACCAACAATGGCAATTGATAGCATATGACCGGGTCTTTCAAATTACATATTCAAAACAAACTAAAAGGGGCCCATTTCTCGTTAAACAGCCGATTTCTAAAATTTTTGCTAATAGGGAACATGCATCAATTTTTTTTGTATCAAAATCAAAAGTATAATGCGTGAGAATATCAACTGTAATATTAAAACTTTTTTCTTGCGTTTTTTTCTCGTGATATAATTACTTGAAGTTAGCACGCAGCAGCACCCGCCGAAAACGCTCTATACAAAACGGTCAACATATGTAACGTCACTCATGCAATGTAACAAGCGCATTATTATGGAGTTAGCCAAGAATTTATAAATATCTCCCTAAATATTGCGTTATATGTACTTAATATGTGTCATACAAAATATTATTTATTATTAGATATTCTATCCGACTGTTACGTGCATTATATCTAAAAATTAAGAAAAATATCGTTATTTTCCCCTGTGTGATAAAAATAAAATAATACATTTTATTTTTATTTTTCTCTTTCGTCATGTTTTTATACGTGTCCGCAGCGATCAAGCTCAAATTCATCAAAATCGGTGACTTATGCATGTTCCCTATTGTCGATGAGCCCCTTGTTCCCGTATGCCCTTCATATACTATCATATTCTGTGAAATGAATGATTATGTTATGATTATAATTCTAAGAGCATTAAATCGAATGCTCTAAGTTATGATTCTTAAAGGTTGAATGCTCTAAGTTATGATTAATCGCATCGACTAGTAAAGTATCGATTTCTTCTCGAATACTAATGTAATTATTATGCATGAGAGTTCTTAGTTTCCTAAAGGATTAATTTTTCAATTCCACTAAATTGTAGAACCAAGTATTGAGTCATGCAGGTTACCTAGAGCTTTAAATAATATGTCATTAGTAACTGACTTTATTCATTAACCAAAATAAAAAATAAACTGTCACTCACAAAACAAGGCAAAAAAATTAACGAAAACATTTTCATTATATCGGATTTATATCTCAAATCCTACTAATGTTATAAATGTGAAAGTTTGTGGGTTTGGATGTTTAGATGTTTGGATGTTTGTTCCTCAATCACGCAAAAACTACTGAACGGATTTGGTTGAAATTTGGCACACAGATAGTAATTAGCCTGGATTAAAACATAGGATACTTTTTATCCCTATATTCCCACGGGAACGGGAACCACGCGGGTGAAACCGCGGGCGGCCGCTAGTAAGTTCATATAAGTAAAAATGCATATATTTAAAGTTATTTTGTTTTCAAAATTCATAGATTGTATCACCCTAGTCCCTCAAATAAACGCTTTTCGTAGTACAGTCAGCAAAAAATGGGTGAATACTTTAGTACCATATCATTTTAAAAATAGCGCTTGTTCAGTAACTTGTTACTACAAGAAAGAACCCAATAGTTGGTGTGACATAGTAACACAATGATCCGATACTTTTGACTGTACTATTTTAACACAATAGTCATGAACATACGAGAATTGCCCCTTTTTAAAATGATTTATAACATTACAACCACAAAGAGGCACGTGACTTCTTTTCATGCGGTATTTTGTCACGGTATGACATTTTTATCCTACAAATTGTTGGTAACACCATGTAACACAGTTGAGATAATATTGTTTTTTATAATAACTAAATATCGAATCTTTTCACATTAACATCTTTTTTATACCTATTGAAGATAGTAAAACTTTTTTCGTTTTACGTTTTGTCAAGTGGTTTTGGACTTGCGAAAACTTACATGAGTTCGTTTACTGAGTCTTTGGTAAAAAAAATCTGCTGTTACATACATAAATTAATATAACGAAAATAATATATCAAAATGTATAAAACAGTTGATTGTTTCACGATTTCAGAGTTGGTCCCATGGTAACAGTTGTACATATTCTGCTTCATAAGGCAAACATCTTGTACCTACCAGTGGCTAAAAAAGTGGTCCACCAAAAACATGTATTGGTATTTATCAATCAATATTTATTTTGTTGTACTAAGTCGAGTATTTTAACAAGTTTCTTACATTTTTACCGGTGACTTATAAGGTTTTTATTTGTGTTTAAAAAAAAATAACTTCCGATCTAACGAAATTACAATCGTCAATTTTAATTTCAATTTACAATATTCTTGATAACGTTTTTATGATTTTCAGTTGACCGAGGCCTAAAAGCTACTGCCAATAACTTATACTGTGGTAACTTTAAGTTACCCTAACGATGTGTAACACCATTGAATGGAACCGTGGAGATGTTACACCCGAGTTAATGGGACCCCAATAAAACCCAGATGTGGGGGATTCGATTCCCGCGCGTGTCACTGCGATTTTGTGTTACAAATTAATGTCATTTGGTTTTGAAGGGCAAACGCCCTTCTAGTACAAGAATTGGAATATTATTTTTACTGATCGTCGTAGAGATTTAGATGGTGTTTAGTAAAAGAGAATAGTACCCGTCAAGAAGCAATATGGGGCATTTACATGGGTCGATTTTCCGGGCGACTTGCTAGGTAGGCAAGTAGGTTTCGAATAGGATTTTTTTATAGACAATCGCTTGTAAAATCGAATCGCAATCCTAATTACATTACAATGACGTGGTTTTACGAGCGAGTACCAATAAATACCGATGAAACACCTACCAAGACAGAATAGAAGAGAAAGAAAAAACACGAACCACATTGGCCTTTAAAACTTAGTACCACACTTTTAATATTGCAATTTCTCTTAAGTATAAGAGTAAGCGTGAGTTGCACCAAAACGCTGTCAAAGTTAAAGTTATCGTTAAATGATAATGCTACCTATTTGTCACGTCAATTGTCAAAGGACATCATGCTGGCTGGCAACCTCTTTTTATGGCTAACTTATGCTTAACCGGTACTATACCCTGTTCGCTGAATCAAGCTAGCAAAGCGCTGTCTCTTTCTCACATTTGCATACAAACGATAAGGACAACAAATGACCTAGCGCCGCCCCCGAGAGCTCGCGACAGGTATAAAATCCTAAGGCGTGTTCATACTGCTAATACATGGTTAATAACTTTTTTCTTAATCTGTGGTTAATAGATTGGGATTTTTTCAATTAAACATTACTTTGATGTTAAAATAAAATAATTAAGTGACGACATTAATTAAAAATACTTATAAGAAAAAAATATTAGGAAATGTATCATAAACACAATGGTGGCAACGAACAAGCTACGCGGTAGAAGTCTGGGGCCCTATTTTTGAATCGCTCGGCTGGCGCGGACCGCTCGTTTCTACTGATTTTCGTTCGACAAATCAACTCAAATGTATGAGCTATCGAACGAAAATCAGTAGAAAAGAGTTCTCGACGCCAGCCGAGCGATTCAAAAATAGGGTCCCTGAACTGTACGGAGAGCATCGACAGACTAATTTATGACTCTTGTAAACACGGTCTTAACCTCTTATCGGCGTCCAATCGTGTGCAAGCGCATCCTTTCCGTACTAGCTTCATTCGGTGAACAAGGTATATAACAAGCTTGTTATCGTTAAAGTTAGGTGGTGCAACTCAGCCAGAGTTTCTAAATAAAAATAAAAAATACTACATTCTTGTAGTTCTCTACTTTGAAGTAATTATTTGTGCAAATTGTACTATGAGTTGAGTGTTTTAATACCTAATTATGTACAGTTGCATACAAGACTTTATCTACACCCATGATAATAATATGCATCCTCTATAGAGGGTTTTGACTTCGACTTTTCTCCTCCTCCTCGTCATTATGTTGTACAGAATTTCATAATGTAACTCGTCGGGCGTGGGCGCGGGGAAGAGCTCGACATCTCGCAAACCTTTTTCAGAACCCTGTGAGATAAATAATTGAATTCTCTTTATAATTATGTTTATGACGAAAATATATCTTGTGTATCAACAGTTGTTGCAATTTTAAAAGTGCGGTACTAATTTTTGAAGGCCAGTGTATTTTGAGACTGCATGTATTCACACTGAGTATGTTTTTTCTTTAAACATGTGTCTACATTATTGTTGAGCGCTTATGCAAATAAGCTTTATGCAAAACACAAGCTGTTCATTTTGCTACCGTTCATTGCTTAGTTTAAATATTTTGGCCAAGTTAATCATTGGAATGGTACCATTGTGCGCGGATTAAGCGTTGCGACTATTACGGAATATAATGGAATTGAAAGGCATTGTTGTCTTGCATTTGTGCTGAAAGTTATTCTACATCGTGCACATAATTAACAAAAGATCACTAAAGTAATACGAAGGTATAGCGATTTCAGTGTTTTATAGCCTAACCAAGAGTTTGCAATAGAATAGGGAATATGCATAAGTCACCGATTTTGATAAATTTGAGGTTGATCGCTTCGGACACATACAAAAACATGATGGAACAGGAAAAAAAAACAAAAATAGTTTTATCACACGATGAAATCAGGGAAAAATAATTTTTTTGTATGACACATATGTACTTAAACGCAAAAGTTAGGGAGATAATTGAAAATAATCGAAAATTCTTGGCTAACTCCATAGTAAACGCGCGCCTGAAACGTGATATGTGACGTCATATATCATGTCCGTTTTTACCCGACTACGGCGAAGCCAAAACGGAGGGTATATGATTTTGACCTGTATGTATGTATGTTTGTAAATTCATCTGTTCCCTCATAACTTCTAAACTACTTGTTATAATTTGACAAATGAGGTATCGTTAGAAGCGTCTTAATCGTCCAATGAACATATGCTATATGACGTTACATTAAATTGAATGTGGCGCCCTCTAGAGGAGTTAAAGACATGAACTAAAAAAAAATTTTCTTTTAATAATGCCGTGTTGGGTACCAAATGAAAGAGCTTAATGAGCACTTTTCAAAAATATATAAATTGTTAGCTTTTGCCCGTGGCTTTGCTTGCTTTCACCCTATTGACAACTACAAAATATTTAAAATAAAAAAGAAGTTTAAAAACTAAAACCCGACTACGGAAAAATCGTGCTCTAAAAGGTAAGAAACAAGAAAATATTCATAAAAAGGATAACCGTAGTCGCATGCCACCTCCAGCCCGTGCCGTGCGTGTCTAGGACAAAGTGGCATGCGACTACGGTTATCTTTTTTATTAATATTTTCTTGTTTCTTACTTTTTAGAGCACGATTTTTCCGTAGTCGGGTTTTGTATGGAGCGTTTTCGGTGGTTGCTGCTGCGTGCTAACTTCAAGTAAGTAACTATAATACGAGAAAAAAACGCAAGAAAAAAGTTTTAATATTACAGTTCATTTTCGCACGCATTATACTTTAAATTTTGATAAAAAAAAATTGATACATATTCCCTATTACGAAAATTATAAAAAAAGCATTGTAATGAAAAAATCTAAAACAAAATTATTGTTTTACATTACTTACATATTGAGTATTAGTAGTATACGGCAGGATGCTAAAAACTACCGCGGGATCAGTCTTCTCAGCATTGTCAGTAAATTGTATGCAAAGGTACTGATTGAAAGAGTGATGCAAAAAACTGATCAGAGTATTTGGGATGTGCAAGCGGGATTCAGAAAGGGAATGGGATGCACGGATCAGGTCTTCTCCTTGAGGTGCTTAACCGAAAAACACCTGGCTAAGCACAAAAAGGTTTACTGTGCCTTTGTGGACCTGGAGAAGGCCTACGATCGAGTTGACAGGAATGAGCTATGGAAGGTGTTGTCCGAATACGGATTGGAGAGCAGACTGATTCATGCACTGAAATCTCTCTATGAGGATTCCCGTGCATGCGTCAGGATTGACGGCGTATACACTGACTGGTTTGGCATCTCTAGGGGTGTCAGACAGGGATGTGTTGCGTCACCATGGCTCTTTAATCTGTTTTTGGACAGTTGTATGAAAGGTCTGAAAGAACGTGACTGTGGGGTTGTGATGAATGGGACTCAAATCAAGTGCCTTCTCTACGCTGACGACCAAGTTATACTTGCGTCTTCTGCGCAAGAGTTGCAGGAAATGATGTCGGTTATGAATGAAGATTTTGTGAGAAAAGGGATGAAAGTGAATGTAACTAAGACTAAAGTGATGGTGTTTGAGAGAGATGAAGAAATGACTGACTGTACGGTAATGTTAGGTGGCGAAAAAGTGGAACAAGTCCGTGAGTTTGTATACTTGGGGAGTTTGTTCACAAGGGACGGAAAGAGTGAGGAAGACATAGAAAGACGAGTGAAGAAAGGAAATTCGGTGAGTGGTGCTATACACTCGGTTATGAGTAGCCAAACCGTTTCTGCAAAGGCGCGAATGGCTATTCATAACGGAGTGCTGGTACCGACACTGATGTATGGAAGTGAATCTTGGGTATGGCAGAAAAAGAATGGAAGCAGAATAAATGCGGTAGAGATGCGATCGTTGAGGAAAATATGCGGAGTAAAACTGAGTGATAGAGTGAGCAATGAGGTGATTCGCAAAAGGTGTGGTCTGAAAGATGATATAGTGACAAGAATTGAGAAAGGAATGCTCCAGTGGTTTGGTCACTTAGAGAGGATGAATGAAAGGCGAATCACGAAAGAGATATACTGTGCGAATGTGGAAGGAACGATTGCACGAGGGCGTCCCAGAAAAACCTACGCGGACCAAATAGAGGTTATTATAAAAAAGGCTGGTGTACGCAGTGACAAAAACCGCAGGGCATGTATGAAAAGAGTGATGGATATGAATGAAGCGAAAGAAGTGTGCAAGGATCGTAGCAGGTGGCGATCCATAGTCTCTGCCTACCCCCATGGGAAACAGGCGTGAGTGTATGTATGTATGTATGTATGTACATATTGAGTTGAATTATATTGTCGAGATAGTGTAATTTTTTTAATGTACCTAGCTTATAACCAGCGTACTAAAATCTATGGAACAAGCATTGAGCTCAAAAAATGGCACCCCACGAAAAGTACAACTAAGTGTATGGAGTTAAAAATGCTGGCATTTGATTATGCAGCACAAAGCGTCTGACTCTGAGCACTGGTTGCTTATTAGCGACCATAATTTGTATACTCATAGATATTTTCTATAGTTAAACGTAAAAACATGATACTTACGTTATTTCTGCATATTTTTACTGCCTTCTTTACGTCTTTTACACCATTTGACTACACAGAACGTCATTTCTAATAAACTTTCTCTTTCTCTCTTTTCTCTACAATACAAACTTGCAATTTTTGTAAAGAAAGTTAACGTCAGTCACCGGGTGCATTGCTAAGCTGAACGGATTGTACTTTTTCGGCCCCGTGGCCGTGGTGCAATTTTTTAAGCAATATTTGTTTGCAATTACACTTCCATAAATTTTAGTTCGCTGCTTATAACATATTATTTTGAGTCTGTTTATATATCAAAAAAAAAATCAAAAATGTTTATTTCGTTCACAAAACATTGTTTTCAAAACAGCAGGTTGGGACTGCCTAGTAAGTATAACAATACTTGTGACAGACAGCCCCGCTCCATCGTAACACTTACATACTATTATGAACAAACTAATTTAGTTAATTTATAGGTATAATATCTACCTTATATTTATATGTGAGTGAGTGAATGAGTGGGTGTGTTTGTGTGGTGTGTGTGTGTATATATATGTTCATTTCATTATTTTAATACTTTTAAAGTGATTGTAGACCGAAAAAAATTACTCACTAGAGTTAAGCTTACTATAAAAAAACTTTTTTGGTTAAAATAGTTTTGTCCACAAACTGCACCATATGTGTGTGTAATAACAAGTCGTTTCGGCTACTTTATGGCAAGAATTAACGTATTAATGAGAACACCCCTCATGTAGGGGCTACAAGCTTATTTTAATTTTAAATCACCACTAAGCCGTGAGGGGAGGTTGGGTGAAAGTGGAATTGACGAAAATTAGGTGCCGCTATTGTGCGTACAATTGCAGTGTCGCACAATACAATAATTTTGGATTTGGCACCGGTTTTGTGGTTATAATAAAGTGCCTGTCAATTATTTCTCTTTGTTAACTGTGTAATCATTTTATAATTCTATTGAAGCTTCCTATTTCGTTAATTCAATATTTTGGTTTTGTATTTAAAACTATACCTAAGTAGGTATTTATGTAGAGTTACGTCTTTAAATATGTATACAGATTAGAACTCTGTCACTCTAAAAGCTATAACTTTTTTGAATGGAATTCGATGACAAATGAAAACTACATCAAAGTGACAAAGTTTTAAACTATATAAATATAAATAGATGTGACAGTACTATTATGTACAACTAGGGAATGCAATCCGGATAATCCGTTATCCGAAAAATCCGGATATCCGCTCATTTTTACTATACTTCCAAATCCGGATTTGAAAATTAAATCCGGATTTTTCGAAAAATAATAAATTATAACAAAAAAATACTTTCTCAGAAGTATTTCACTTAGAGCAATCCAGCGAACAGCAACTGGGCGAATAGCAACTGATTTCACTGGACTATTTTACTTAGCGCATCTTTAATACTTAACAAACGGTACTTTTGTAAATTGTATGTTTAATTTTATAAAGAGTCTACGATCCTTAGCTTCGGTCTTCAGAGTATCTTTTAATGTAGATATTCATTATTTTATTAACGTTTCGTTATTCGCAAATCGGATGTGAATCATATACTGATGATTATTTTAATTTCATTTACACAAATAAAGTTTATTTTTTATTAGAGGGGAGAACTTTCAATTGAAATAAACAGACAAATATTTTTGCTATTCGTGAAATTGACTTTATCTCTAAGATATTTTTTTAGATTAGCTAATACTTTATTTTAACACCTAGAAATAAATATAAAAAATAATTAACAACAAAACTTACAGTGCTAAACATGGCGGTATTATCGCTAAGAACGATTTCTTCTAGACAACCGGAAATATTTTTTTAATAGGCATGTTGACAATTTTTTTTATTTTATGTTACATAAATTACCCCTCAAAAAAAAAACGTTTGTATAAAAATTATTTCACTAGCATGAAAACTGCTCGAGATATCACAGTTTGAAATGCACAAAATTGGACTCACCCGAAAACGCTCCATACTAACGGCTACCAAGTTATGACGTCACGCCTTCCTACGTTGTACGCAACGCGTAGGAAATTTTTTCGGCAGCTATATTAAATATTGTGTTTATCAAAATGGTTTATTTGACAAAGGACATGTCCTAATTTGGACCACGTCTATGTACGCCACCCTCAAAGATGGAGAAAAATACACTGATTCTGAGAAAAATACAAATAATTTTATAGAATGCATGGTTAAATGGTTATTAATAAAAACAGATCAATATTTTTTACTTGAAATAATGGCAACTCTCCGTTAAAAAGCCGTCGTGAGCACATTCTGCCAGACAAATCTTTGAGTCATCGATTGCCATTTTTAACCATGGAAAGTATAGCTGTAGGTGCTTAGGGTGTTTCTACATGGTGCAAGTAGCCCGCGCAAGTTGAGCACTTGCGCAGGTTACATGCTTCGTGGATACGGGTCCAGCTCCATAGCATTGTAGTTACACCCGCGCAAGTAACCCGTGCCTCAACGTGCGCAAGATACATGCACCGTCGGGCTGATTATCTAATTAAAAACCACCTAGCGACTGGTTGCAGTTCACAGATGATCGTTATCCATTGCTACTTCTTTTTGGGTTAAAAAAAAACATACCAAAGAAAAGTGGCAATGTATGTCAAATGAAACCGGTCGCTAAATAGTTTCTTTTTAGATAATCAGGGTGCGGGTAGCACTCTCATCGCGCGACCGACCGACGAGCGAGTGAAGGAGGCCTGCGGCTTGATTGCTTTGTCTATTTTTGGTTTATGACGTCAGAGCACTGTCCATCCTTGACATCGTGTTATGATATGACAAGGACGGATAGAGCATGCTATCGCTTTGAGATAGGCGGTCTAGCTGCCGGTATTGTTCAATATTTTACTTTCAATGGTTAAAATGTAGTCTCTTGGCGATCGATGACTCAAAGATTTGTCTGGCAGAATGCGCCCATTGTCACTGTCATTGAGTTCTACCTACTCTGTGCTATGGGTTGTTGTTAACACAGACGTATAAGAAGTTGTTAACATCTTCCGCCATGATGCTTTTTTTATGCGTTTTTGCATTTTGTTTAATGTTCCTTCCAGAAAACAAAGCGACTTTAAAGAAATTGAATAATTAGAAACTGTTTATCGTGTCTTTTTCTATTTTTTGGTATACTGTACAAAGACGTGGCCCAGACCTCATACATTTTTGGACATCACCTTTGCTATAAATTTTACGGACTAACTAAATGTATTATTTATTTTAACAAATTTTATACTTTTTAAATGGACTTGTCCACCCAACTTTGAAGGGTCATAAAACAAATAATACGCAATATATAAAACCAAGAGGTATACAAGCTACTCCAAAAGTTTGATATGTTTACGATTTTTATTAATATTTCGTTATTTTATTCATAAGTCAACATCCCTTGAATATTTTTTCGGTCATGTGGCCGTTGTGGCTGGCACTTACATGGCGTAATCTGGATGACCAATTTTCACACACTCTTCGCAGTACCTTAGTAGGTAGGTACCTACTGCGAAGAAAATATTTCTATTTCTAAAGCCTAATTAAGATTGGGCTTTTAAAATAGAAATATTTTTATTGCATGAATATGGTGTACGTGTTCGTCAAATCGATTAACGCTTAGAATACTTTCTACTTCTTTGGAAATATGTAAAGTTGCATGTCTACTGCGATATTAAACCCCTGCTGCGGGCTTCTTCGACATCTTCGGAGCAGAGGCCGCAGCAGTGCTGCGAGTCTGGGCTGAGGCACACAGTAGAGATGGCGGCGGAAGAACCCAACCCGTGGAAGGGGTCTAAATCGCGTAATATCGAGTATAACTACAAGCTGATTTATCATGGAACAAGAGCGCAGAATGGGGTCGGAATTGTAGTAGACAAACACTTTCAAGATCGCGTAGTTGAAGTAAACAGAGTAAGCGAAAGACTAATGTCAATCAAGCTTGCCCTGGACGATCAACCGTGCATGAACATCATATGCACCTATGCCCCCCAGTCTGGAACCCCAAGTTCGGAAAAGGAATATTTTTGGGAAGAAATTAGCGATCTGCTGCAGTCTATACCAAACTGCGAGCCAAAGTTCATCGGCGGCGACTTGAACGGTCACGTTGTTGAGAAAACTACCACTTACCAGAGAATACATGACAACTTCGGATATGGTAAAATCAACCCGGAGGGAGAGAGCATCCTTCAAATGGCACTGGCACATAACCTTGCAATTATTAATACTTTCTTCACAAAACCTGTAGAACATCTAGTAACCTATAAAAGCGGCGGGGCATGCACTCAGATAGACTACATTCTAACTGATAGAAAACAACTAAAGACATGCAAAGACTGCAAAGTCATACCCGGGGAACCTCTTACCTCACAGCATAGATTACTGGCAGAGTTCAAAATACCAAAAACATACAAAGTCAAGAAGGAGAAAATCATAAGAACACGGTGGCATAAATTGGAGGGTGAGGAAGGTCTCAGACTATGTGAAGACATCGCACAACACCTTCAGGAGCAGCAGGATGATACAGCTGATGCAATGTGGAGAGATTTTCAACTATACTGCAATGAAAAAGCAAAACAATACTTAGGAGTATCCAAAGGTGCCATCAATAATAACAAGGATACTAGCTGGTGGAATGAAGAAGTAAGAGAAAAATTGTAAACCAAGAAAACACTCTTCAAACTATGGCAACAGACGAAAGACGATACAGACCACCAGGCTTATAAAATTGCTAAGAAAATCGCAAAACGAGCCGTCGCACAAGCCAGGGCAACCGCCAGGGATGATCTCTATGCTAAACTTGAAACTGCTTCAAACGATAAAGAAATCTTTAAGCTGGCAAAACGCAAACATGAAAGTAGTAGGGATACTGCCACAAACAAATTTATCAAAAATGAATAAGGAAAACTACTAACATCAAACGAAGAGCTCAGAGACCGCTGGAAAGAATACTACACAGAATTGCTAAATGAGGTATTCCCTAGTCAGGTACTACAAGATATCCCTGCTACAGAAGGCCCTATCCCATGTATAAGGCCTGAAGAGATAACTCTGGCAATCAAACGAATGGCAAATAACAAAGCCTCTGGCCCTGACGATATCCCTGCTGAATTCTGGAAACGAATAGGAGATACCGGCGTGCTGTTCCTGACGAAAATTTTCAACAAGTTCCCGGTCGATGGAATTCCCGACGAATGGCGGAAGAGCTTTCTCATTCCTTTCTATCAAAATAAAGGTGATATAAGACTCTGCGGCAACTACAGAGCTATAAAGCTAATCTCACATTCATTCAAAATATGGGAAAGAGTCATCAATAAAAGGCTACTTGAAATAACTAGCGTCACTGAAAACCAATGCTGGTTTGTCGCCGGTAGATCCACAACTGATGCCATACATTCGGTCAGAACTCTGATAGAAAAGTTCAGAGACAACAAAACAGACTTTCACATGATATTCATCGACCTAGAAAAAGCTTTCGATCGGGTGCCGAGAGAATTAATTTGGCACTCTCTAAGGGCCCAGTGTCCCCGAACATTACATAATTGCTGTTAAAGATATGTACCACCAAGTATCAACGAAAGTGCGAAGTCCGGCCGGAACAAGCGATGAATTTGATGTAAAAGTTGGCGTGCACCAAGGATCCGCACTCAGCCCTCTGCTCTTTAATATTGTAATGAACCATCTCACCTCAAATCTACAAAGAGCGCCGCCATAGGACATCCTATATGCGGACGACGTCGTCATCATTAGTGAAGATGTGAACAACCTACAGCAGATTTTAGAAAAGTGGAAGGTAGCTCTGGAAACATCAGGTCTGCGAATAAGCAGAGAGAAGACCGAGTACATGCATTGCAACTTTAGTGGAGTCAACAGCAGACACACCATCTGTCTGCAGAACACCCAGCTGAAGGAAGTGGACCATTTCAAGTACCTAGGGTCAGTCATTAGTAAAAATGGGTCAATAGACACTAAAGCCATATTTCATGGCTATTTAAAATATTTTTTTGTGTGTGACATCGTGTGATGACATAAGTGTATTTATAGTGAACTAATTTAGCGTTTGCATCAGTCAATGTTCCTAGTCAGGAAGACAGATTTGTGATTTAAAAAATGCAAGTCATTGAATCCATAATTTACGAGTCTCTCATCATAACCCTATCTCCTCTTTATAACGACCTTGGCTTTATAGTTCGTTAAAAAACGCTGCTATTTATTTTCTAGTATAAAAATTAGGTACTACCTAACTAAATATTCTATTCAAATTAAATTATTTCATACCTAGCATTTCAAAGGTTGCCTTCGTATCATTAATGATTGTGCTTCAAAATACTAATAAAATTATTTAAAACTAAAATAAATTAATATTCTGTTTCAGTAACTAGAGGTGAGTCAAAATGGCAAATACGTTTTGTTTTAGCAACGCTCTTTGCTAGTTTGCTCTAAAATGTTATTACAATAAGTAATTAATTTTATCTAAAGTCGTGTTTAATTATTATAAGAGAACAACAATTTGGGATTTTTTTATGTACAACAGGATAACGCTTGGCTTTCACTTCACCTGATGTTAGTGACGATAAGGCCGAGGTGAAAGCGCACTACACCCGGAATCCTCATCACTGAGGAACTGGCTATCTTGCCTCTAACTACCGGAATACAACAATATTTAATAGGGAACATGCATCAATTTGTTTTTGTATCAAAATCAAAAGTATAATGCGTGAGATAATCAACTGTAATATTAAAACTTTTCTCTTGCATTTTTTTCTTGTGATATAGTCACTTGAAGTTAGCGCGCAGCAGCACCCGCCGAAAACGCTCTATACAAAACGGTCAACATTTGTGACGTCACTCATGACACGATTCAGTCGCATTATTATAGAGTTAGCCAAAAATTTTCAAATATCTCCTTAAATATTGCGTTTAAGTACATATGTGTCATACAAAATATTATTTCTTATTCATATTCTATCCGACTGTTAAGTGCATTATATCAGAAAATGAAAAAAAAAAATTCGCAATTTTCAACTGTGTGATAAAACTAAAATATTATAATTTATTTATTATTTTTCTGTTCAATCATGTTTTTATAGGTGTCCGCAGCGATCAAGCTCAAATTTATTAAAATCGGTGACTTATGCATGTTCCCTATTGTTGTTTTGGCGTCAGACTTGGTGGTAGCTAGCCAGGTGGACTTGAAATAAGCCCTACCACCGACCAAACCGAGTACAATTGGGAATCGAAACCGGGACCCTTGCGTCTTATATGGGTGGGCGAACCACTTGACCACATAGGCAGATGAAGGTCCTTCGTCTGTGTTAAAAAATCTGCTAGCCGATTACAAAAAAGGATCACGATGTTCGTTGATCGATTTACTTGATTTTGAAACTTAAACATGAGTTAATAATGTCACGGAATGGGACGAACATCGTACGCTTATCGCGAAGATTTTTTATAATAGGCCCTCTGGTATGGCTAAGTAAGCGATTACGTATTTATGAGTTAAGGCCTATTCGAATTTCAGCGGTATCCTCTACCGGTGACTGTATTGATATACCAATGGGTATGCGGATAACGCACTGTTCAACCATAGCGGAATTTTACCTCCGCAATGGTTGAACAGTGCTACCACCGGAGGCGGTAGTGGGCGGGCGGCGCGGGATGCATCCGCAAGTTTCGCCGAACACGCGGTGTGTATCGCGTATTCATCCGGTATGCGGTTCCGGTTTCTCGACAGCTGCCAAATTACCGCGCAGGATATCGCTCGGATATTACCGCTACCCACGGCGGTAGCGGATACCACTCAGGTTTGAGTAAGTAGGCCTTAATAGTTTTTTTTCATTACATTACAAAATACGGAAGGAATGCATAAATTTTACAATTGACACAACTTAACTCAATAGAATTAGTGAAAAAGGTAAAAATATTTTCACATTTTTACGCTTTTTTTAATCCGCAATATTGTAACAAACTTTTTCGAATTAATAATGAAATAGAGTGATGGATAGAAATTCTAAGCAAAGTTGAGAAAGGTAATCAACTTATTGGTAATTATTCTCACCCCACTTTAATTAAGTTAGATTAAAAAGTTTTTCCCCTATTTATTTGCGAAATCTGTTGAAAAATATACAATGCAATTAATTTTATTTCGTTATTTATTTTATCGGATTACTACAGCATCTACAATGCAAAGCAACACGATGATTTTTACACGACTGCCCAAAAAAGAGTGTATTGTGTTTAGGGTTCATGTATGTATGTATGTATGTCAGTTTTTTTATTCCACCATAACTTTAAAATGCTTGAACAGATTTGGATGTGTCGGGTATCGTTAGAATTATTTTATCATGCCGAGTGACCATGTTTTTTAGTTTTCAATATGGCGGCTCCATGACGCCATTTTGTAATTAAAAAAAAACTTCAATTATTACGTACAATGTGGGTTTTAAATTAAAAGCCTTGATAAGTAAACTCTAAAACTATTATAATTTGTCATTGAAATGTAAGAAATAAAAATAAACAAGTAAATAAAAAATTTTGAAAAAACAAAGATTCCGACGAATTGAAAACCTCATCCTTTTTTTGAAGTCGGTTAAAAATACGTCTGCCTTGCTAAAATGAACTAAAAAGTAAAAAAAAATCGGTGTCATTGCAGTCGGAAGACCTCAAACAAAGATTAAAAATTGTTCCACAGTACGGTTCCCCGACTGCAATGACACTTATTTTTATTTAACTATTTAGTCCGTTTTTTTGGCAAGTCAGTCGTGCTTTTAATACTTATTTCTTTTTATTTTTTAAGCGTCGATTGAGAATTATTTGCACTACTTATTGCAAAATAATTTGTTCAAAAATATACTTCTAAATATTGTTATTGTTAATATTTTGTTGTTAAATTCGTTTACGAATTTTGGCGTTGCATCTAAAGTTGTCCATTCAGAACCTATGTATAGGTATATTATGTATAATCTTGAATGTAACTATATTATAAGTACCTGAATACAACCGAGCTAAAGCTCGGTTATTACCATAGACATAGAAAAATTTTCGCTGCGCTCAAGAAGACCAACAAAGCGTGGAAAAGAGAAGTTAACATCATACGGACACGGTCTATGTAAAAAAGAGAGAAAGCATCAAGTGACATGTGCTAACATTTTTTACAGTAAGAGCCCGTAGCGTCCCGCCTAGCAAAAGAGCAATCACAGTTTGTTCAAAATATTCGTTAATCTTAATTAGAATTTAAAATAAAGGTATCGTGGAGCTATGGGTGTCTTGTGCTCTAAGTAATTGTGATGTGACAAAAAGAAATAATCCAAGTAATCACACTTTTCACAGGTAAATAAGATATTGGCACACATTTCTCTAAAACCAAATTTCGCTACATTTATTCGTTTATCGACGAAGAAAACAGTATGGAACATAGTTTATTAATTTCCTTTGCCATATATAAGTAGTCATATTTTATGAATCTAAGTCATATTTTACGTATCTCATATAAAATGTACATGCATTCGTTTTCGGATCACCTGTTTATTGACATTGTTGTTCTTTGACATTCTATTTCTATGGTTATTACTATTTATTGTAAATAGTAGTGTTTAGGTGATAACAAAAGTTACTTACTTTGGGATCAGAGCAATGTATGTGATGTTTTTTTCCATATTCGTATTCTCAACCTTACAACACTTGTCACAGAGAAACGCCATCTTTCTTCTTCGCCATCGTTCTTTACGTGAGCTTTGTAATAAGATGTAGTTGAGTTAATTACATAATAATTCCGCGAGGCGTAGTGTTAGTTTTTATGGCATTAGCCGAGAGATGGCGTCACAAAAAGTATCCGAATAACTGTGTTTAAAATTTGTATCGGTATTTTTTTTGTTTTGCACTATGGCTTCACAAGTTTCAATAAAATTAAAACTCGAAAGCAACATTAACTTTTTTTTTTAAACTTGTCTAAAAACAATAAAAATAAAAAATATAAATATATTAACTTAAATATATAAAAAAAGTAAGTCACCGAGCGGGATTCGAACTCGGAACACTCGTTTCTTGTGGTCCGCGTCCTAACCCGCTGAACCAAACAGACATTGGCCGGCCGCGGACGAAATTAGCGACCATATTCTGCGTCGAAAGAAAAACGCATGGAAACGCGAAAACGCGCGTTTTCCCAAACATAACACTAATCTAGATCAATTGTTTACCCCCGAAAACCCCTGTATACCAAATTTCAGCGAAATCGTTAGAGCCGTTTCCGAGATCACAGAAATATATATATATACAAGAATTGCTCGTTTAAAGGTATAAGATATACCAACATACTCTCGTAGAAACATGTCCATTCTACTCCAAAAGCAATTGAACCCAACAAAATCTATTTATCCCATTTAGAGAGGACAATAACATATTCCGTACACTAATACCTCCGGAGATTTAGCAATAATTTCGTTTAATCCCTTTCCAACCTAAATCTCTCATACATGTTAGTAAATCTTGTTCACAAATAGTTTCACTTAATTTAGGCAAAATACCTACGTTAACACGTGTTAAAATTATGACTCATGACTTTTTTGATTTCCAAAACAAAAGCTTAATTTAAGTAGATAGTAAAGTAAGAATTTATTTATTAGAAAAAATACTGTAGGTTTGATTAGTAAATACCTAGAAATGTTAACTTTTTTTATTCAAACTGTGTCTGTTCACGGACCAGGACAGGGACTGCGTGCGTGTTCCGTGCCAGAATGATAAAAAGGGACCCTAAATGGTGCGACTCAGTCTGTCTGTACGTCTCTCGTCTGTCTGTATGTCCGTCACAGCTGGATTACTCAAGAACTAATACATTCAACTTGAAATTTGGAATAGTTTTAGATGACGTTTGCCTCACTATTTTGCAAATGAGGAAGAAATAAATGTAGGTACCTCTATTTTTTTTACAACAGTTTGTCTTAAAAATCCATGTAAAGTTTTCTTCTGTTCACGTAAAGTAAAATAATTGTATTATAATTACAATCCTTACTAATATTATAAATGCGAAAGTCCGTTTGTTTGTTTGTTTGTTTGTTATGCCTTCACGTCTTAACTACTAAACCGATCATCATGAAATTTTGCATACCCGTTGTCAGGGATACAGAAAAGGACATAGGGTACCTTTTATCCCGAAAAAAAGTATTGTTCATAGCATTGTTGGATAGCAAAAAAACTTTTTACGCAGACGAAGTCGCGGGCGGCCGCTAGTATTAAATAAAATTCACAGTGGTGCCATTTTTAGTCAGGGTTGTGTCTGTAACATGATATTGCAATTCTGTTAACGAGATTATGTAGATCCCAAGCATTCATATTACTATTTTCATCATTCACCTTAAAGGTCAAACTACTTGTCTTCAGAAATCTTAGAAGCGTAATAAATCAAGACAAAAATAACACCTCACTGTTTCCGATGAAATACTTCGACTGCGCTGCGTAAAAAAACAGTTACACAATTTCCGAAGTCCGAAGTCAGACTCTTATAGCACATTCTCATGACATTTCAACGGCAGTTGCACGCTTCATTTAAATATGTTCTTTACGACTTTTAATTTTAGCGACGAGTTTCGTTTTTCCGCGGTAAATTTAAGTTCCCTTGGGATCTTGACAAAGTTATGATTAATGACAGCAGCCACGTTGCCTCAGTCATTTCAAATATTCATATTAAATCTTAACTTAGGGATGTGCCGACAGCAGCTTTTTTAATATTAATTACTCCGGAAAAAAGGTTCTTGGTAAGATTTTTTTAATGAAAAGGGAGCGTTTTCCTTAAATAATAATATAAAACAGGAAAAACCCCTCGATGTATTATAAAAATATAACAATACGCTGTAAGGGAAAAGATAAAATAATTAATTACAGAAACAAATAATTTGAAATTCGAATATAATTTTATTCTAATGGGGCGGCAGTAGGGAAGCTAAATACCTATTAGTGGATCATAGTGTTTTAATTTTAGCATCTTCTTCCATTACTGTTTATAAATGTTTTATCTAAATTTGTTTAAAGTATGTGTTGAGATACATCAAGGAAATAATGCTGGCTAACAGAAAAAAGTGTTTTTTTATGATTCGGTAGCTTTGTAATGGTCAAAGCATTCGCACGAATATGTGCGAATTCTTTGATTCCCGTCTGACGAACAGAAACGAGTTGGTTTTTTAGTTAGTGTAAAGGTTAACAAAAATATAGGTAAGTATCACTAAAGACCATGTAACCTTTTTGGCATACCCACCATTTTGAAAAAATCGGAAATTCTTCGCAACTGATAAAACTCAAACTAACTAAAACTGGTCAATCGATAGAAAACGTCAAAATAAACTTGAATTATTGATTGTAGAATTGTAATTTATTGAGTGTAAAGTTTCATCAGTTGCGATGAATTTCAGAATGAATTTTTCGAATAGCAGGTATACCAGTCTCCATACTAAAACTTCGCGTGACTTTTTCAGATAAATAACTTTTTCTGTTCCATTTTTAATTAATCCAAAAGAAAAATTCTATGAAAATCTCATATTAGGCGTACTTAATCGATACTGAAAATTCTTTTTACCACATCCCTACCACAGAATCCGTTTATACGTCACTTGACTGAATTGATGAATCACAACTGACATGCTTCGTTAGTCACGTGAAAGAAATTTCTGACGATATTCCTCTCAAAAAGTATTATTCATTTTAATGAAACTGCCATTTCATATTCATAAGCTATTGTGTTCTTTATTTTAAATGACACAGAGTGCATTACCTATTTTATTTATTACTGTGATTTGAATAGATTTATAACACCTTTATTCATTGGTGTATTATCATATAATATGACTGTTCATTTTTCACCTTAGTTTTTTCTAAGTTTAAAGAACTTGTTTTTCTTTTGATGATAGAGTCGAAAAAATTACGCTAATTATTAATTATATCTAATGGCTTAGTTCATTAATTTAACACCTCAAAAGAGACTTAAAGCTACTTGTGATAAATTTTGTGAATTCGACCCTGTGACCTTCTTATTACCTACAATTTATATTATTATCAATTTTACCTTCGGAATTTTAAAATAGTAAAAACAAGCGCCATCTATTTAATTAATTAGTTAGATAATAACAAACTATTTGTTAAAAAAAAAACAAAATATAATTATGGGAATATTACATTTTTAGGCATTCACAATGCTGTTTTTCCCTAGACGGGATCCAGTCTGAGCTGCTACGGGTGGGTCGATTTTTTCTTGTATTTTATCTATTAAATTAATAAAACTATTTACGTTTTTATGCATGCAAAAGTATGTATTACTATAAAACCACCGTTCTTGTTATTCCTTTTCGTGTATCTCTATTTCAGGCCCAGCTGAAAATCAGCGTCGTGATCCTAAGTGGTCATGATATTGTTAGCTGAGCTGGTTGCCTTTTTGGTTACCATTACATAATAGGCATGACGAATTTTTTTTTTATTTTATGTTACATAAATTACCTCTCAAAAAAGAAACATTGGTAAAATAATTATTTCGCTAGCGTGAAAACTGCCCAAGATATCACAGTTTAAAATGCACACAAATTGGACTCACCCGAAAACGCTCCATACTAACGGCTACCCTAGTTATGATGTCACGCCTAGGTGTTTGTATGCAACGTGTAGAAAATTTGTTCGGCAGCTATATTAAATATTGTGTTTATCAAAATGGTTTCTTAGACAAATTTGCTATAAATTTTACGGATTATTTAAAGGTATTATTTATTTTAATACATTTTATACTTTTTAAATGGACTTGTCCGCCCAACTTTGAAGGGTTATAAAACAAATAATACGCAATATATATAAAACCAAGAGGTATACAAGCTACTCTAAAAGTTCAGTATGTTTACGATTTTTATTAGTATTTTGTTATTTTATTCATTAGTCGTCATCCCTATTATACCTAAGTAATTTAGAATGCGTTTAAGTATTTTATAAGCGAATGTTTTTGTAAACCATTTTGTTTGTAAGTAACCAAATAAAGTTTTATTCATTCATTCATTAATTAATTTCCAAACATTCTGTATAAATAACATTGTAATTAATTTTATACTGCCACAGTAGATTTTTGTGAAGAGTATAGTCATTACTTGCACAAATTTTCCTTTTTAGGTTCATTAAGTTTGCCCTATCAAACCGTCCCAAACATAACATACATCGGTTTTGCTTAACATCTGAAGTAACAGACAACACTGACAGTGTATCTTGTAAACAAAACACAGGTATTGCGCCCCAGGCGCATTATTAACTGTAAATTATAATTCCTATATAATTAGAATTTACAGTTAATAGCAATGTTTACCCGCACACTATTAGTTATTCAAAGTAATTAGAACCAACCTAAACATATAACTGGAAAATAATTTTAACAGTCTCGTTATGTTGTGTTCATTAGGCACCGTACGCATTGACAGGTGGCTTGCTTAGCGCCCAGCGCCTAGCAGTGTTTCTTAACCGGTGGTCCGCGGACCACGGGTGGTCTCTGGAAGCATCAGAAGTTGTCCGCGAAGCCATCCTAAAATAACAACCCATCATTATTTACTTACATTTTGTATTTTAACCTCCAATCTAAACAGTGGATGGTCCATGGCAACACAGAAATTTTGTCAAATCGTCCCTCATCACTAAGAACCACTAGCCTAGATAGTCACCTAGCGTGTAGCACGTTCACAAAAATGTTCGCAACAAGCTAGACGACTAACGAAGGCCGGCCGTACTGCGCGCTTGCCGCCTTCCCAAGTCGCTACACGCTTAATGGCCGAATACTCAAACGCTAATGAACTTTGAGGGGCTCTCAAACGTCGTCCTGTCACATTAAATGTCAAAGATATGACAAAGACAGCATGCTGTTTGAGAGCCGCTCAAAGTTAAGTTGCGTTTGAGTATTCGGCCATGACTATCAAGGCGCTAGGCACTAAGCAAGCCACCTGTCGGTGCGTACTTGGCCTTAGATGTAAGAATCCTTATTTTAAACAAGGTTATTTTTTTCACCATTTATCCAAATTTTCAGGAAGTGTACAGTTCATGAAACTGAACAACTTTCTCAAAGAAACAGAGGGCCAAATATGTAAAATAAACCAAAATGTTGTGGCGTATTTCGATCGACACAATTTTTCCTGGAAAAAAAGTTTTGGACTGAACATTTCCTTCAAACTTGGAAGGTGAAAATCCCTGAAAACTTTTTTAAGTTTTTTCACTAGTTTAAACTCGGTAAGCTCTCAATTATTTTATAAGAAACGATAGTCAATTTATAATAGGTAGCTAGGTACTTATTTATTGTGTCTAGGTTTAAATTAAAACATATAACCGAAAATATTTATTAAGTGTACATATGAGCCGATCCTATGAATATTCTTGTTGCTGCATTGTTGTATATTCACGCTGTTGGTGTACCATTTTTAATAAATAAATAAATAAAAATAACGAGTATAAAGAGTCTAACGACTTTTCCCGTACATAAATTAAAAAGTGAATATCAATAAACTTAAGTAATATCTATAAACACTAACGTAAAACCAACCTAAACATTTTCACAATAAAGTCCATATACGAAGACACATCCGCAACTCGAAGTTCGAGTATAAAATTAAACTCATAAATATTTGTCACCGGTATTCGCTAGTTCGAAATAATTTCGTCCGGGCAACTAAATGGATAAACAAATGCACCGTACACACGCCTACCATAACTCATAAAATGAAAGACAGACATGATTTATTTATAAAAGGGATCCTTTGGCCGTAAATTTATCTCTAATATTAAATGCAAATAATGTATACCGTTTTAGTTCGGATTGTATTTCGTTTCCCTTCAAGTGTGTTGTGAGTGGACGGCAGAGGTTTGGCTCAAGTGTTTTGTAATATTTTTCGTTATTATAAAATCCTTTGTGCATTGGAGACACAGACCTTACTGTTGTATGGTCTGTGATTAGAGATAACCATGGCCAGATACAGTCCTAGGTAGGAACAGTTTTTATGGGTAAATGTTTTTACCTGTCAAACATAGTGGTCACTGGATTGACATGAGTAGGTTTGGTATTAAAATAAAACATTTGGTTTGATCAAACAGAAGCAACAAATTACTATAAATGTATATAGGTATATTGATACTGACAAATAAATCACACTATAAATTGCTTAGCGAGATTATTTCCTACTTAGGTTTAGATTATTATTTACCTTTATTTATGTAATGTTGAGTGCCTTCAAATTTTTAACTTTCGTGAATCATTACATTCTTTAAAATACTATTAATCGCTTAAGTGTATTATTTGATATTAATAAACACGATATTAATTTATAAAATAGAAAACTAATAGAATATAAGCTATATGAATAACATTTTTCTTCATAACTGTACAAAACATCAGATACTAAGCTGCTAATTTGCGAAGATAACCCGTACGCGGTCGCTTTTTAGTGACCTTTACAATTTACAATTCTTAATCTTGTTTTTGTTAAAACTTTCATGATAGGCATAATTGAAAGCTGAAATTAACAGGAAGGAATGTTAATGAATTACTTAAATTTGTTTAATGTATGCCATGTGTCTTAATGTTATAGAAACTGTGTATTCGATCGCTAAAGTACGACCGGTCTTAAATTTATTGAATTTGTTTATATCTTTATATCGTGTAAAGTTACAAAGCCTAAAATTCTTGACGTAATAAGTGTCTACCACGGCTATTTTTAACAGCTCTTCATTTGATTATAAGTGTACTAGTTTATTTGAAAATTCGTTTTTTCTGTTTTTCAAAACCATTTAATTACGTTGGTTTGCGACAACCAAATCAAAAACTAACAATTAAACAAATTTAAACAAATTAAGGTCTCTTAGTGGTATTTTTTTCAAACTTCTGCGTTGAACCGTTTTCGAGATCTGGGAAAACCCAAAACGTTACCCCAGCAAAAACTTAAATAACTCAAGAACCATAACACACACAATTTTTGCTATTTGCTAACATTTACTATGCAACAAAAGCTATCTATTCATGTATTTGGTTCCAGGGTAATGTTTAAAACGTGACCCCAGCAAAATCTGTTTTTCTCATATATCTTAAAAACTACAACTCACACAAATTTTGCTATTAGTAAACAAATTTCTCCTCATGACACACTAATTATCTGATAAGGTCTCATCTCTCTAAAGCACAACTTTTTGCTGGGGTAACGCACACAGTAAAAAGTGAGTATTTTAGGAAATAGAACTCGATACCTGACCGACCTTGATGTGAAGCTCGACAGCGCAGTGTCAGCGATTGCGGAGGTTAAGCAACTTTCGCAAGGGTCGATCACGGTATGGGTGACCAAAAATTTATTATGTCGAGCTTCCCGTGCTTCGGAAGGCACGTTAAGCCGTTGGTCCCGGTTGAAATTGTTGTCGTTAACACCCACCAATCCGCATTGGGCCCACGTGGTGGGTTATGGTCCATCCTTCTATCTACTCATAAGGAAAGCCTCAGCAGTTGGACTCGAAACCTGAGCCAGACACATCAGACTTAGTGCAAATAACTTAGTCATAGAGTTTCTGTAAATTGGTACCTATCTATTGTAGAGTTGTAGTAAATAAGACAAAAATTGCATGATTTATATCCTCTATAAAATGCTTTTAGGTACTTCAACTGCGTTTTTATTTCGGAAATTGGTTTTTAAATTTTTGTTTAGTTTATGTCTCTATATACCGTAAACTTTTCAGTAGACTTAATTCACCCGTTTGCAGGTGAATTTAGTTCATTATTTGGTAGACTTAATGCACCCAGGTGAATTAAGTCTACTGAAGGTCTTTTTCAGGGGATATAATCGCGTAATCAACTTAAAAGCGTATTTATGTACTATCAAACTAGTACTTATTGTAAATTTCGATTCATCAAATATTATTAACCGTGGTCGCCTAAAAGTTATTTCACACGTTTCGTTTCAACTCAATTAATTCAGCAGTTTTGCCGAAACGAACGGACAGAGCAACTCGCTAATAGAGTTTCGGCTTTAAACGAAACTTGTGGAACGAAATTACCTTGGCCTTGTTGAAGTTTTTGGATTTCAGTTTTACATTTTGGTTTAAATAACTCTGCTTTCTGTGGGTTTTGAATTTGAAATGCAGTGGGCTTGCTCGACAGTGTAGTTTTTAACGGTTACTATTTTACGGTACGTTTACGGTATTTGGGTCTGTCGTCGATTCATACCAGGACTGGTTCATCCCACGGTATGAATCGCACAAGGACGCTTTTTGAATTCGCTGTTTCATACCATGGTATGAAAATAATATCAATGTTACCAAAAAAAATCAAATTAAATGCAGGCAAAATTACATTAAAAAGGTTGCTTGCTATGAAACAGCGAATTCAAAAATTCAAAAGTCCTTGTGGGATTCATACCGTGGGATGAAGCACTCATGGTATGAATCGACGAAAAACGTATTACCATTTCAAAATTCCTGGCTTCGAAATGTTACTAAAGTAGCGCGTTCACTGCATCGGAATCGGAGCGTACTACGCGGACGGAGCGTCTGTATTTGACACTTTGTATGGATTTCTATGGCGCGGAAATGCCGATGCAGTGCACGCAGTGCCATAGAAATCCATTCAAAGCAACAAATCCAAGCACTCCGTCAGCTCCGATGCAGTGGACACGCACTTTTAATTTTTTTTAACTGAATAATAAATACATCAAAAAATTTATTTTTTTACAAACAGCCGCAAGCAGCAATTTTACTTGCGAATACTATCGTAATTTTTTTCTACTAAAATAATGAGAAGGCATATCCCTATTTACACGTACACAATATTCTGTAACAAACTAAATTGTCAAATGAAACTCCCCATCGGCGTTTATAAATTGAATAATCCAACGTGACTTGTAATTTTGAGTCGGATACGGTAGTTACAACAGCTGGCGTGTTAAAGCCCTTGTGAAGGGGCCTTTACGATATGCGATACGAAATATTGGGTTGTCATTCTGCGTTATTAAACTTAATAAGTATATATAAGAAAAAAAACCAGCCAAGTGCGAATCGGACTCGTGCACGAAGAGTTCCGTACCAAAAACTGCAAAAATTCACGTGTTGTATGGGAGCCCCCCTTAAATATTATTTTTTTCTGTTTTTAGTATTTGTTGTTATAGCAGTAATAGAAATATTAGAAATACATCATCTGTGATAATTTCAACTGTCTACTTGCAATCGTTATTAATTCCAAGCAAAAAACGGCAAAAAATCACGTTTGTTGTATGGGAGCCCCCTTCAAATATTTATTTATTCTGTTTTAAATACATCATTTGTGAAACTTTCACTTTATATTGTTTTAAATTTCCATGGTTATTGACGTTAATAGAATAAACTATGTCGGGATTTACACCATGTACCTGTTTATTTTTGAGACTCTGATATTTCGGCGCAGTTGCATGCGCCATGATCACGGAAGAACTGTCGATTGTTGCGTGCGGGTAGATGTTATTGGCAGACGAATCGGTCTACCCTCCGTCTAGTTCTTTTATTACTACGTTCGATACCGGTACCACTGTCTGGAAACTCACTATTCACTCGAATTTGTTCTCGACACACGACACTCACTGTATCTGTACGCGAAACGGCACTTTTTTTATTTTTGTTGTTTTTACACACCCGGACTACTGGATTCCAGACACTCGACAATTTAAACCCATCCTCACGATTGAAATTTTTGTATTTGGTAATTTCAATCGCTTCCCTGACCATTCTTGGTATGTAGTGGCGTTCTGTTGAAATAATCTGGGGGTTATGTAACTCGATCCAGTGATTTGTGTCCGAATGAATTAAATGTTCAGCAATGGCCGATTTTTGCGTATCGTTGTTTTGGACAGCTTTTATGTGCTCCTTTATACGGCATGCTATTGTGCGTTTAGTTTGGCCGATATATGAGCTACCACAACTGCAGTCGATCTTATAAACGCCAGGTTTCTCCAAAAGAAAACTATCTTTCGGGGACCGTAGACATTGCGATACCTTTTTCAAAGGAGTGAAGATAGTTTTTATTGCGTACTTTTTCAAAATATTTGAGACCTTATCTGTCACTCCCTTTACATATGGCAAAAATACTGGCTGTCTATCTACATCCTGCCTCTGTAACTGGTGCTTTTTCGTGTGTCTAGGTGGAAGCTTTCCTGAATATCCATTGCTCTGCAGGACATGGCACACGTGTTGTAACTCTTTGGCCAGGTGTTCATCAGCACAAAGATCATATGCACGGTTTGTTAGTGATGCCACGACAGAGTTTAGGTGCCTGCTTTTCTGTATACAGAGTGGCTGAGTGTACCGTCAGCGCGCACATTAATCTTGACATCTAGGAATGCTAAGCTTCTGTCTACCTCCATCTCACAGGTTAGTTTTATTTTCGGATGAATGTTGTTTAAATATGCCAGATAACCTTCAACATCCTGTTTGTTTTCCTTCATTATGCAGAGAACATCATCAACGTACCTTTTCCATAGTTTGATCTCGGCAGGTGCAGTCGCGAGGGCTTGTTCTTCAAAATGTTCCATCCAGAGGTTGGCTACCACTGGGGCTACTGGACTGCCCATGGCTACTCCATCTACTTGAAGGTAGTACTGACCATTATAAATGAAGTAATTCTTCGACAAGCAGTGTTCCAACAATCTGGCATATTCCATCGGGATATCGTTGTTTTGTAACTTGAACTTTATTATTTCGAGACACTCCGCCACTGGCACATTGGTGAAGAGCGATTCTACGTCAAAACTGACCATCAACTCATTCTCCTCGACCTTGTTGTGTGACAGAATGTCAACGAGATGACGGGAGTCCTTAACGTATGATGACGTTTATCCTGCTAACGGCTGTAGTACATTCGACACATGCTTCGCCAATTCATATGTAGGTGAACCTATTTGACTCACAATGGGTCGTAATGGCACGTTTTGCTTATGTACTTTAGGCAAGCCGTATAATTTAGGAGGCTGGTTCTGATCCGAACCAGTGGTCAGTTTTGACGTAGAATCGCTCTTCACCAATGTGCCAGTGGCGGAGTGTCTCGAAATAATAAAGGTCATGTTACAAAACAACGATATCCCGATGGAATATGCCAGATTGTTGGAACACTGCTTGTCGAAGAATTACTTCATTTATAATGGTCAGTACTACCTTCAAGTAGATGGAGTAGCCATGGGCAGTCCAGTAGCCCCAGTGGTAGCCAACCTCTGGATGGAACATTTTGAAGAACAAGCCCTCGCGACTGCACCTGCCGAGATCAAACTATGGAAAAGGTACGTTGATGATGTTCTCTGCATAATGAAGGAAAACAAACAGGATGCTGAAGGTTATCTGGCATATTTAAACAACATTCATCCGAAAATAAAACTAACTTGTGAGATGGGGGTAGACAGAAGCTTAGCATTCCTAGATGTCAAGATTAATGTGCGCGCTGACGGTACACTCAGCCACTCTGTATACAGAAAACCCACACACACAGATCGTTACCTCAAAGCTTCTTCGCATCATCATCCTAGGCACCTAAACTCTGTCGTGGCATCACTAACAAACCGTGCATATGATCTTTGTGATGATGAACACCTGGACAAAGAGTTACAACACGTGCGCCATGTCCTGCAGAGCAATGGATATTATTATTATTATTATTTTATTCTTTATGCACAATTGTACAATGGCGGACTTAATGCCTTAGGCATTCTCTACCAGTCAACCTTAGGGTGATGTGGAGACTTTGTGTGGTAGGGTGCACAACCAGGGTAAATAAAAAAAAGAAATAATATGATATAACTACATAGTTAAAATAAAATACTCAACAATTACCTACTTACTATAAATAAAACATATTATAACATACATACTAACATAAATATAAATAAAGTATATAAATAATTATTAATATAATATATATGTACATATATATATAAGCATATATAATTATATATAAAAGTTATCAACGAATATCAATATTTAAGAACGATCTGCTTGCTCCGTGAGGAATTTGCGCAACTTAGTCTTAAATGCGTACCGACTGGTGGACATTCTGATGTCAACGGGGAGCGCGTTCCACAGCGAAATAGGATATACGAAGAAAGAAGAGTGTATGGTATCAGAGTGATGAGAAGGACAGCTAAGAAGACGGTTAGAAGAGGAACGAAGAATTTTGTCATGAGAAGAAGATAAGTATTGGAAATGCGAAGTGAGATAAGAGGGAGCGTTAGGGGAGCTTAATAGAGAAAATAGAGTGGTCAAGGCCCGCATACTTTTGCGCTGCCGAATGGGCAACCATTTTAGCAGCGATCGGTGTGCGGACACATGATCGTACTTGCGGAGATTAAATACGAATCGAATGCAGTTATTCAGAAGACGGTCGATTTTATTGAGTAGATCTGCATTCAGGTCGACGTAGCACACATCACCATAGTCGATAATAGGGAAAATTAAGGTCTGCACAAGCATTGCTTTGATGTTCGATGGTAAGAAGTTTTTAAGGCGGTATAGATAACGCAATACTCCTGTAACCTTCTGACAAATACTTGTTACTTGAGCTTGCCAGTTTAACCTAGAATCTACATGTAAACCCAGATCTTTCACACTAGGACTTAGTGGAATTGGATTGCCGTCGAAAACAATTGGAGACAGATCTGTAGGGTCCACTCTGGACACCATCCGGGGACTACCTACTAACACAGCTTGGCATTTACCAGGATTGACGGCAACACCGAAGCAGTCAGACCAGTGCTTAATGTGGTGTAGGTCAATGTTTAAAGCATTGATAGCATCATTCAAATCATCGCCATATTGGGACGCGTTAGACTAGCTATTGAGGCAATGGTACGTGAGGTTGATGCACGATCTAATTTCGATGAAGTGGAGAAATGGAGATTGAGATCGTGAAGTCCAATTGAGCTAGGTAGGTCCAAATGTCGCGCTTTGCCTATACCTAGAGTTCCAAAAAACTTCCAGATATCAGCAGAAGAGGAGGATGAGATGTTGTTGAGAATATGGCGGCGTTTAGCGTTACGTATCATCTGGTTACACCGGTTTCTGGCAGCTCTAAAAGAATTCCAGTTATCCTCCTGACGATCCCTTCTGAACTTGCGAAAAGCTCTGTCTCTACGCCTCATCGCCATTCGAATGCCTTCGGTCATCCAAGGCGCTGGTGGTCGCATAAGTTTTATCTTTTTAACAGGAGCATGGACATCATAAATAGCTAGCACCGTTTCGTTGAAGATCCGGACCTTCTCATCAACAGATGTAGCTTGAACCAAGGGGTCCCAGTTGATCACGGATGCATCTTTCTGCAACTTGGCAACGTCAATTTGTGCAAAACAGCGCCTGTGCAGGACCTTTGGGATAGGTTTCGGGGGTTTTAGGATATAGGATAGGAAAATTAGGTCGTGACGGGAAAAACCAGGGGCTATATGTTGACCGTGTGATGAGACGAGGGAAGGATTGGATGTGAAAATTAAGTCGAGCAATGTATCATCACCATCAAGGTTATGGTGAGTGGCTTGTAGAGGCAGGGCGTGAAGGCTGGTCGACTTAATTATATCTAGGAGTTTTTGGGACCGAGGGGAGTTGGGTAATAGGAGATTGGTATTAAAATCACCCATGATGATGTGATGTGTATACTCGGAACCCATAGATTCTAAAACTGATTCAAAATCAGTGAAATAGTCGAGAGAGGGGGGACAGTATACCACACCAACAATTGCTTTACTGGACCCTGTTCCTACATCCAGAAAGAGATACTCAGCGGGTGAGCCGGGGCTGGAAGAAGCTAATATTTTATAGTTCAAAGAGCTACGAAGATAGATAGCAACGCCACCCCCACCACGACTACAAGCCCGGTCATGCCTAATGAGATTAAAACCAGGAAGAGAGTATAGAGAAGATGGAAGATGTGGTTTTAACCAAGTTTCCGAGATTAGGAGAGCATGGATATTTTGGCCAGTGAACACTTCCAGCAGTTCGTTGAAGTGACTGGGTACACTTTGAGCGTTGATGTGGCTCACATTGAACAAATTGGAAGAGTGGGAGAAGGTTCGACCCAGAAAGTCACCAAGAGTGTCGGTATCGGACGCGGAGTGAAAACTGTCGTCGCTTGATGCAGATTCGTTAGCAGAATAATAATAATTATCGTCAAATAACATAAATAATAAAATATATAACTATAAATTAAAAATATATAAAAATAATAAAGAATAAAGATACCTATAACTAAACAAAATTGAGGTTGTGTGGTGTTACACTTAAGTATCTCCACACCACCCGCCAGCTTAACATTACCACAGAGAGAAACAAAGTACAGCAGTAAACAGTACAGTCAGTGGCAGTGGCACGAATCATGACAATTTTTCGACGGAGTGGGGATAAGTTCGCGCATCTGCTCTTGTGAGCGACCAATAGCGCGCGCGATATTCAGGAAAGCTTCCACCTAGTTACACGAAAAAGCACCAGTTACAGAGGCAGGATGTAGATAGACAGCCAGTATTTTTGCCATATGTAAAGGGAGTGACAGATAAGGTCTCAAATATTTTGAAAAAGTACGCAATAAAAACTATCTTCACTCCTTTGAAAAAGGTATCGCAATGTCTACGGTCCCTGAAAGATAGTTTTCCTTTGGAGAAACCTGGCGTTTATAAGATCGACTGCAGTTGTGGTAGCTCATATATCGGCCAAACTAAACGCACAATAGCATGCCGTATAAAGGAGCACATAAAAGCTGTCCAAAACAACGATACGCAAAAATCGGCCATTGCTGAACATTTAATTCATTCGGACACAAATCACTGGATCGAGTTACATAACCCCCAGATTATTTCAACAGAACGCCACTACATACCAAGAATGGTCAGGGAAGCGATTGAAATTACCAAATACAAAAATTTCAATCGTGAGGATGGGTTTAAATTGTCGAGTGTCTGGAATCCAGTAGTCCGGTTGTGTAAAAACAACAAAAATAAAAAAAGTGCCGTTTCGCGTACAGATACAGTGAGTGTCGTGTGTCGAGAACAAATTCGAGTGAATAGTGAGTTTCCAGACAGTGGTACCGGTATCGAACGTAGTAATAAAAGAACTAGATTCGTCTGCCAATAACATCTACCCGCACGCAACAATCGACAGTTCTTCCGTGATCATGGCGCATGCAACTGCGCCGAAATATCGGAGTCTCAAAAATAAACAGGTACATGGTGTAAATCCCGACATAGTTTATTCTATAAACTTTCACTTGTCTAGCTATCACGGTTCATGAGATACAGCCTGGTGACAGACAGAAGGACAGCGGAGTCTTAGTAATAGGGTCCCGTTTTTACCCTTTGGGTACGGAACCCTAAAAAATATATGACATAAAAAGGAATATTTTTTGGTAACAATGAGGGGTTTTCAAAATTACAAAAAAACTGTAGGCTCGATAGATGGCGTTGATAAAAATGTATATGTCAATGTGATTTTTTACCAAGCTTCGAAGAGTACTCAGAAAGGCAGGCAGATGTAATCCTGAAATGTTTCTCTTTGGGCAGATGTCAGCCACCGAGCGCTTAACTTGCCTCTTTGGTACAGGCCGTTTATTTTTAAAAGCCAATTTTGACCCTTCTATTTCCATCAACGCCATCTAGTGAGACAAATAGTTACTATTTTTATTTTTTAAATGTCATTTTGAAAAGCCCTCATTATTAACGGACTGTAATATTATCCTACTAATAGGAAAATATTATAAATGTCAAAGTTTGGATGTTTAGATGTTTGAAAGCCAGTTAGTTATACAATACAAATAAATTATTCCTTTTTCATACTCCGCTATACGTTCTTTGAATAACTGGGAATTGTGTAGTTCAATTTGGAAAATATATCCATTGTAACAACAATATTTTGACAACAATCAAATGAAGCCCTAGCATTATTATGTATTTTGTGCCCTAAAAAACGGTCAGAACCACACGATCGATTGCAAAATAAAAAAAAAATAAAAAAAGCCGTAAACATATCACTTGTTTTTTTTAATAAACCTTAGCTTTTCTGTAGGCGTATTTTGAGTTTGTATGACAACTTCTAGTCTAGGGTTTCCTAGGATGACGGTGCCGTCATATTACGGCCGTAATATAGCGGCGTAGAACGTTGTCTATGTAAACTATACGGTGCGGTTTCTGACGTTACGGTGTCGCCGTATTGTTTACATAGACAACATTCAACGCCGCTATATTACGCCCGTAATATGACGGCACCGCTATCCTAGCTTTATTGCCAAAGGCGCTGTGCCAAATTGCGTACAAAATAACTTACTACAGTCGCTATCGATTGAAGTAAACGACTGTGCAAACTCATAATACAGGCACTGAAAAGTGCTGAAAATAGCAGAATTAAAACGTCACACCTAAAGTGACGTGACACAAAAATAACTCAAATGAGTGCAATTATGTGCACTAGTAATTTTCACGCTCCTCTGTAAATAGTGACATGTTACAAGTTCGGAGTGGCACTTAATTATACAGCTCAGTTTTAATAGCTGGAAACATTCTGTAATAAGTAATTTCCTGAAATAACAAAATAGTGCATAGCACAATAAAAATATAGAGTCGACATTTCATTTGAAGTTGAAAATATTTATTGTTAATTTTATGATATAAGGTAGTTACATCAGTCTTTTTGTTTTTCGCAGAAATTCTGAAAATGACAACATGATACAATGAAAAAAAAAATCAAACATAATATTCTAATTTCATTAAAAATGAACTAGAATAGAAAGGAGGAGAAAAAATAAAAGTTTCAATTTTATTGTTCGCTGGAGATATTTATATGTAGGTATTTAAATTAAGTATTTTTTATTATTTTTGAATCCGTGAGTTATTCCTACTACCTACTTATTTTTTAAAACCTTGCGAATGAGTAAAGGGCATTAAAAAAAATATTCTAAATATGTCAGGCAATTATGCTATTATAAATACCTACCTCACAGAGAGTTTTATATCCTACTAATATTATAAATGAGAAAGTTTGTGGGTTTGGATGTTTGGATGTAGATGTTTGGATATTTGTTCCTCAATCACGCAAAAACTACTGAACGGATTTGGTTGGAATTTGGCACACAAATAGTAAATAGCTTAGATAAAACATACAATACTTTTTATCCAGATATTCCCACGGGAACGGGAACCACGCGGGTAAAACCGCGGGCGGCCGCTAGTTTATCATAAAAAAATATTTCAACATAGGTAGAGTAATGCCTAAAAAATAGTAAGTACAATTCTACAGAATGAAGTCTTTCGAAATGCTTACAAATTCTAACAATAAATCGGTAGAGAGCATTGTAAAAGCCGCTTACCAACCGTCGGGCGTTGTGTGATTTCTGCAGCCTGGGTTTACACTGTAAATGCATTATCAGGTCGCGTGACCAACATACTGAATAAATCGTTATTGGTCCAGATACGAAGCTAGAAGAAAATTAGTGTTAAAACACCTTAAATAAGAAAAGTTAAAAGATTCTCGTAATTTTTTTTGTAAAATTTATCTCAAGACTGGAAAGATGTTCAGGTAATTCTACTACAGATCGACGAACAAGCAGTCAAAAGTATCGATGGGAGTTAGTTGGTTAGCATTCGCCTCATGGGATGGGTGATCAAAAATGTGTTACATAGGTAAGTAATACATTAAGGTACTGGGTGCATTTGCATTAGCAAACACCGGTATAAGGAAGGGCTTTGCGGTACAGAATAATTTTACAACTGCAAATGGTACTTACGAGGGTGGATTGATAAGTCCATGACTTTGTAATGAAGAAAAACTTTTTTTCGGAATATTTTGTTTTATTGGTTACATAATCTTATTGTAGCTCTGCGTATTCAGTCCAACGAAGTTCCTACCTCTTAAACTCATATTTTTTTTCTTTCATCGCCTAAAAACTGGTAACTGAATGGGCCCATTTAAGACACCACCTTTTGGCTTGATAAAAATCTTTGCCCGCCAAGACATGTATTCATGTTTGGTAGGAGAAAAAATCTTAGTGGGTTGAATCTAGAAAATAGAAAGGATTCGCATCTTCATTCGATGAGTTTTGATGTCATGAGTGCCGCTGAGAGGGTCGACAAGGTCAGTAAGAAAAGATAGAAGTCTCTTAAGCTTTTTGTTTCCAAAGGTAATCATCTTTTGCCGAATTTGAAAAAAAAATAGTATAAACATTCCTTAAGGAGTTTCTTTTTAAGATACAAAAATAAATTATGAAATAAAAGTATATTTTCTTCTTTTCAAAGTCATGGACTTATCAAACCACCCTCGTACAGCTTCTCTCAGGTAGTAAATGAATCCATGTATTGGTAAATGGATTCATTTACTACCTACGATCATGTGATTAATGCACAGGTTCTCTTTGGCGTGTGTTCGATGACCGCGATCTGATTAGGCAAGGTTTTGCGGTCACCAACTGTTGTTGACATTGCAATGGCATTAAGAAAAGAGCGATGGTAGGGTTGCCAAAAATTTTAAACCAAAATGGAATACTACTGTATTCCATTTATGGGGTCAAAAAACAGTATTCATATAAAAAAAATATGAACAGGCAAGGCCTCGCAACAGTTCTGTATTTCGTACCCTTACGTAGAGAAAATAAGATCGAACACAAATAAAATCGTCTATATCGGTCCAGCCGTTAAGTTATTATAACGTTAGGTGTAAATAACCCGACTTAGTTTTATTTATATAATAGCGACCGCCCGCGACTTCGTCTGCGTGGAAAGTTTTATTTGCTGCTAGTGTATGCAAAATTTCATGATGATCGGTTCAGTAGTTATGACGTGAAGGCGTAACAAACATACAAACAAATAAACAAACAAACGGACTTTCGCATTTATAATATTAGTAAGGATCATCATACTTTGTTCGACATTCGAAGTTAGTTTTAGTCTGACAATAATCATAATTGTATTATTGCCTAAAAATAACAAAAGTCTATAAAACTAACCGTAACTTCAAAAACTTATATTTTGGTTGTAACTTCTAGGCGGTTTTTAGGTTTGTGCTGAATGAAATTTTATAATACCATTAAAACAAAATAGAGGCTGATGGTTTTCCATACAAACAAGCTGAACGGTTTTTTAATACAAATGAAATCTGTTTTAATTGAATTTTGTATTGTTAGAATAATATATAATTTGCGAACTTTACTGTCAAATTCACTGTATAATTTCTCCTATTCGTTGTGTGTCAGTAAGACAAAAAAAATTGGAGTTTTATACAAAAATAAGCGAAACTTAGCATTTTTCGAATTCTAACAGACACGGTGAATGTGAAATTATACAGTAAATTTGACAGTAAAGTCTGCAAGTTGACTAATACAGCTCTCAAAAAATATCAAATTCAAATAAAAATCAGAATGAATTTATATTATAAATACCTTTTCGAAGTTATAGTTCTTTGTATGGAAAACCATATATGGAAAACCATAGAGTGGCCCCTATTTTCTTTTGAGCATTATACAACGTGTTACAAAATAACCCCTAATGCCGAATATGGTGGATAGGGACCATCGAACTGAACAACTTTTACTTTGGAACCAACTCTGAAATCGCGATAAAAAAAACAGCTGTTTCATACATAAAATAATAACGAAAATATCAATATGTATGTTGTTTTTCAGCTGTTTTTTTTTGCGATTTCAGAGTTGGTCCAATAGTAAAAGTTATTCAATTGGATGATCCCTGTTTACCATATTCGGTATTTGGGGTTATTTTTTAACACGTTGTATAAAAGATTAATTTTATGTAAAACCTAGTAAAATTTAAAAAAATATACCTTTTCTTTAGATTCAAATCCCACATTTACAACCCCGAATCCCACCCTCCATTTTGTTACAAAAGCCAAGTTGTAACAAACTTGAAATTAGGCAAAACGCATTGTCTGGCCTTACAATTTAGACCGGGGGGCCACCGCACGGTTACCTACCCCATCGAGTTACTGGATATTACCACCTTCCACGAAAAGTAGACCTTAAATAGGTAAGAAAAATGTTGGTCTGCCGGGGCTCAACCTGGAGGAACCTTGGTGGTGCAAAGCTGTGCTACCTACTTTTGACCATCATTTTACCTCATGTGGTTACTGAACAAAACCTTTTCGTTGCTTTTAGTCTCTATTAGTAGAGTTTAAATAATTATGTCTGCCGAGCGAATTCTTGGAGGGTTCCGCAGTCCAACCATTTTTAGGGGCCGCATGGGGGTGCTATTTTACCTCATCGAGTTACTAGATGAAACCAAGTTCTCCTAGTAGCTAAAATGATCCCCTTTAAATATTAATTGGTCTGCCAGTACACAACCTGGCAGTTTTTGCAGTCCAACCAAATAACTACATAGTATAAAACAAAATCGCTTCCCGCTATCTGTCCCTATGTATGCTTAGATCTTTTAAACTACGCAACGGACTTTGATGCGGTTTTTTTTTATATATAGAGTGATTCAAGAGAAAGGTTTATATGTATAATACTTGTATAATATGGTAGAGAAACACTGATAATTTTAAAGGTTTCTAATGTGTTTCGTAAATAAACACATTTTTTTGCGTTTCCATTGCAAACGCTGGCTTAATCCTACAAGATAGATCAGAAAAATGTACTACAGTATTGTCCACCTTAAAAAGTTCCACAAAAACGTCTTTAATGGTATATGTCTATCTCTTAGGCATAACCCACAATAACCATTTTTATCCTTTCTTTTTATGAGAAATAATGGCTTATTTACGAAGCTATTTTAAGCAATACAACATTAATCCTTATCCAATTAAGTACCTTAAATACATTGTGCATGGTTGTGATATAGATTAATATAGCCTTAGTATCAACATTGCACCCGTGCGAAGCCAGGGAGAGTCGCTAGTTTAATATAGTTTGTAAGTTCTCCTAATGTCTAAAAGATGCCCTTAAAGTTCGCAACCTGGCAGTTTTTGCAGTCTAACCATTATAATAGTCTACAGACGAAATTTTACTTGCTTGCTTGTTTCTTTGTATTTATTTATGTAGGTATTTATTTACATGCTGAAGTATATTATACATACTTATGTTATGGACTATGTTACAGGGTCAAAAAAGAAACATATAAGTCACACACAACACAATGTTTTAATTTCTTACGAAACGATTATATTGTTATAAAATAAGAAAGTACCGCGGGGGTACTTTGATCATAGACTGGACGAAAATCTTAAATATCCGCTTCCTTCGCCGTTTAAACGGCATTTTGTGAACCATTTGGGCAACATGAGTTTTCCGATGTAAAAAAGGCGGCTGAATTCGATTCTGACGAATTTTATTTTATTTTTTTCAAGCGTGTTTTGCTCTTATAATGACTTGATTCAAGAAAATATCTCTATATTTGTCTACAGGAAATCCTCTATAAAGATAAAACTTTGAAGATTTGCCTCAGAAATAAAACACTCGTAAATTATAGTTTAGCTTAGTTATTTCACTAAATAGTGTAATAAACATGTTGAATATTTTTGTCTAGTACCTAACTGTGTTAAAAAACTAATTTGCATCATGCGGCGGAATTTTCTCAGCCATATTTTTTTCAAAAATCCTCTACAGTATTAAAACTATTCGTATTTCCTCTACAGATTTAAAACTATGAGGATTTGCCCGAGAAAAAAAATACTGGTAAATAGCCCAGTTATATCACTATATATATATAATAATAATAAACTAATAATAATAATAATAATAAACTTGTTAAACATATTTGTCTAGTAACTGTGTTAAAAAAAATTAGTGTCGCGTGGCGGAATTTTCTCTCCTCGAGCCACATCTCATACTTCCGGTAAACGGACGGACTTCCGGTTAACAAAATTGAGTTCAGCGACCTTCTAATAAGATAAGACTCCAATTTGGCCGCCATCTTGAATTTTGGGCAAAGTAGCCAAAATTGGGCCTGGCAACATTCAGAACCGAATTCAGCAGGCTTTTATACTTCGGAAAAGTCATGTTGCCAAAATGCCGTTGAACTTGAAAACTTTAATTTAAACTACCAGTCTATCACTTTTGAAATTCAAATGGATATATTTTATCAAAAACAAACTTGCCGAAAACGAAAAAAAAAACCGGCCAAGTGCGAGTCGGACTCGCGCACGAAGGGTTCTGTACCAAAAAACGGCAAAAAAATCACGTTTGTTGTATGGGAGCCCCCCTTAAATATTTATTTTATTCTGTTTTTAGTATTTGTTGTTATAGCGGCAACAGTAATACATCATCAGTGAAAATTTCAACTTTCTAGCTATGACGGTTCATGAGATACAGCCTGGTGACAGACAGACAGACAGACAGACAGACGGACAGACAGACAGACAGACGGACAGCGGAGTCTTAGTAATAGGGTTCCGTTTTTACCCTTTGGGTACGGAACCCAAATAAATTTTTCAAAATGACGGAGAAATGTTAAAAATACATATTTCAGTCTGGCTTTCCAGTGCTGTCTGTTTTCCTCTACAGGTCGCATTTCTCAACCGTTTCTCGTGAAATTTTGTAAGCAGTTTTGAAAATTGTATAGATTTTTTTTGTCAAACCAGTTTTTTATTTTTTTTTAAATATAGGAGATAATGTAAAAAAAACATATTTCAGTCAGGATTTCCAGCGCTGTCTGTTCTCCTCTACAGGTCGCATTTCTCAACCGATCCCGGTGAAATTTTGTGAGCAGATTTGTTAATTATATAGATTTTTTTGGTCGAGATTTTTTTTTTTTAATTTATTAAAATGACGGAGATATGTAAAAACCATATTTCAGTCCAGCTTTCCGGCTGTTTGATCTCCTCTACAGGTCGCATTTCACAACCGATTCTGGTGAAATTTTGTCAGTAGGTTCGATAGTTATATATAACTGTTTAGTCAAGCCAATTTTTCGAAATTTATAATAAAAATATTCACCCATTTTGAAAAATGATCAAAATTAGAAACACCATCTAGCTGCGAATACTCACGTACCTACTCTGCCCTGCAAAGCCAAAACACTGTTACTTGAGTTACAGTGTTTTGGGTTTATAGGGCCAAATCGATTTATTTAAGTGTATTTTATATCCCTATAAAATAATTTTTCAGTTTTATATAATATATAAGGAGATATAAGTATATACAAAACACTGTAATTAAATTTTATTTATAGTTTGTCATGCCAAAACACCCTAATTCAAATTGAAGTGTTTTGGCTTTACTGATATCGCGAGACAAATAGTTACCGTGTTATGGTTAACCAGTTTTGTCGGACCTATCGTGCAGTAGCATTTAGCATGGAGGAGTAGCTCTACGATCAGTGGTCGTGCCAGAGTCGCGTCACGATCACGCAAAAATGTGTGCAAGTGGTCGCAGTAAAAAAAATTGCAACCAGTGATTTAATTTTATTGAATCGTAAAGAACATTATAAACATTCCACTAGAGCTACCTATGGCATCAAAATTAAACAGTATATCAATTAAAAAGGACAATAATAGCACCAGCAACAAAGTGCATATTGGCACCAATAGATCATACGAATGTCGAATTTAATAACTCTGACAAGTATTCCAAATTCTATTTTAATAATTCACGCAATAAAAGTGTCTTAAATATATTATTTTTTAAATAAGTCAGGAAAATGGACTGGAGATACAGTGTTGTTGTTACAAATAGCAAAATTTCTTACGGTTTTGTTACGCCAATACACATTTATAAGTATTATTGCAAGAATATTCACTGTATTGGCCTAAAACTTACATGGCTATATAGATCATAAAAATATCTTTCGATTGATACCTAACAATATACACTTTAATTGAAAATTATAACTTAAATCGTCAAAAATATGAAAAAACTTTTAAACGCTGTTTTCTCAAAACGGGTGTATCAAAGATACAGTGTTTTGGATTTATAGGGCAGTACTGTGTGCTTTGAAAACTTCATGGCGACATTTTATTTTATTTTATCGCGAGGTCTACAGCTCACGGAGCCACTAGTATAAACCTTTTAGAATCTAAAAGGTATGTGTGTGTTTGTTTCGGAAACAGAACATACGTTTATGTTTATACCAAACATAAAAATCGGCGATGTTAATACCTTCAATCTTAATTGAACATAAGAAAGAAGAATTGAACATATTTTTTTGACTAACTTGAAAGCGAAGAAAAGTAATAAAAACATGTAAAAATTGAGAATTCGGTGCTAGTTCTCAACGCAACCGCCGCGTTGGATCGCGCACTGATTTGAACCCAAAGTGGGTAGAGTTACGTTCGATTTCACTCTATTATTATGGCGTTTTAATTTAAAAGGAAAATCTGTTAAATTTTTTATTAAAAAGAAATTAAATAATGCTTGCCTCTGATATTTTAAGCATTGCTAAATGATATTTGTGGATATAGTTTTTGTTCTTTTATATATTGCAACTCGGCATTTTTATACTATTTTTGTATGGCGTTCGTTCACTCGACGGAGGAGCAATACTTATTCAAAGTATGCGGAGCTACGCATTCTTGCTATAACACGGGTACCGCCAACATGCGACTTCTGCTGGGGATAAAAAACTGTAATGAGGGTTGTAATGTTCTGTGGTTCTAATAGTTTTTCTTGCCTTGAAGATAGCTTGTCACCAGTGCACTGCTAAAAAAATGTTTTAACAAAAACACCTGCAGACATTTAAGGGCGCCATTTGCTTTTCGCAGTATAGTGCTGCCTGCCAACGTCATAAAAAACTGTTCGGATATGTTCAGAAACCAAGAAATAAGAGTTTCTAAATTGATAGTTGTTATCAATAACCCCGTAATGTCAAAGTACCCCCATTTTACGGTAAGTACATAATGAATAGTTTTTCGCATATAATAAACTAATTGTATTTGATATTTCCGTTTGAAAATAAATAGGTAAACAGAAATCAACCAAATAAATAAAAAACAAAAATTTCGTCCATAGACAGAAAAAATAAAATTCAAACTATATTAAACTAGTGACTCACTCTGGTACGGGTGCAATGCTGATACTAAGGTTATATTAATCTATATCACAACCATGCACAATGTATTTAAGGTACTTAATTGCATAAGGATTAATGTTGTATTGCTTAAAATAGCTTCGTAAATAAGCCATTATTTCTCATAAAAATAAAGGATAAAAATGGTTATTGTGGGTTATCCCTAAGGGATAGACATATACCATTGAAGACGTTTTTGTGGACATTTTTAAGGTGGACAATGCTGTAGTACATTTTTTTGATCTATATCGTAGGATTCAGCCAGCGTTTGCAAAGGAAGCGCAAAAAAATGTGTTTATTTACGAAACACATTAGAAACCTTTAAAATTATCAGTGTTTCTCTACTATATTATACAAGTATTATACATATAAACCTTTCTCTTGAATCACTCTATCTATCAAAAAAAATCGCATCAAAATCCGTTGCGTAGTTTAAAAGATCTAAGAATACATAGGGACAGACAGCGGGAAGCGATTTTGTTTTATATTATGTAGTTATTTGGTTGGACTGCAAAAACTGCCAGGTTGTGAACTGGCAGACCAATTAATATTAAAAGGGGATCATTTTAGCTACTAGGAGAACTTGGTTTCATCCAGTAACTCGATGAGGTAAAATAGCACCCCCATGCGGCCCCTAAAAATGGTTGGACTGCGGAACCCTCCAAGAATTCGCTCGGCAGACATAATTATTTAAACTCTACTAATAGAGACTAAAAGCAACGAAAAGGTTTTGTTCAGTAACCACATGAGGTAAAATGATGGTCAAAAGTAGGTAGCACAGCTTTGCACCACCAAGGTTCCTCCAGGTTGAGCCCCGGCAGACCAACATTTTTCTTACCTATTTAAGGTCTACTTTTCGTGGAAGGTGGTAATATCCAGTAACTCGATGGGGTAGGTAACCGTGCGGTGGCCCCCCGGTCTAATTGGAAAATTGATATTGAAACACCGGGTAGGTACTAGCGGGGCATCCATCTTGCTGATTAAATTTATGCTCAAGACGAATAAGCATGGGTGTACCGAGGGGGGGGGGGGGGGCGGGAGGAGCAGCTGCCCCCCTGGATTTTGTTTACCTCCAACTGACTATCTTCTGTTGTCGATAAAAGTTCTTATTTGCCATTTGCAATACAATATACCTACCTATAACTTTCTAAAAATCGTGCGGTGCACCCGTTCTAAACTGACTGAAAACCGTTTTTTTTGGTATATACAGCCAAGACAATATCAGTGGATAAAACTAAATAAATAACGCACTGCCCGGCGTTTTTTTACAATAGGCAGGCAAAATTATAACATTAGTAGATAAAACTGAATAAAAAATGTGCTGCGCGGCCGTGTTCTTTCTATAGACTAGCATTTGAATTACATACATTTTTATTTTATTTATTTCTCCCGACATCAATCCCAAAATCCTGACAATTTCAAATTTTCACCAGATATTTTGAGCTTATGATCTGGCAACACTACTCGGAACTAAAAACTAATACTTAGGGGACTCGAATGGGAAATAAAGCTCATAAAAATTACCTATTTTAATTTATGCATATTCATTTGACTAGGTACTTATGAAAAATCAGATTTGCCCCCCCGGCCCCGAACCTGGGTACACCCATGCGAATAAGCCTTGCAAAGTTTGAGTTATGAGACGTATCGAGTATGCTTCGCTTCCTTTGTAAGTCAATATTTAATGGTAATTGGTATGCATCGTAACATACGTTAGCAAAGAAAGTAGCTAGATATATTTTCATAGCAACTTTTTAACAAAAGTCTTAACGTTAGTATGAAGCCATTTAAAAAAAAATATACGAGAAAGTGCTAAATTGTAAAGTAACATCTCACATCTCACTATTATTAAAATTAAATGTAGCATGGTAAAAAATTAAAAAGCAAGGGATTAGCTCGATGACGCAATAGGTTTAGCTTATTCCCCTTGCGATATAGTAAAGCAACTTTTGCAAGGGCAGTCATGGGATGGGTGACCAAAATGTATTAGGTAAGTGCTTTATTTTGTTGTGTGGGCGGACTGTATTGGGTTATGGATCGTGCTGGATAAAATAAAAGATTAATTTATTAAGGAAATCAACTGTATTGGTGTTTGAGGAAGACATGACACACAGACAGAGAGATATTGTCCAATGACATTTTTCTATAAATAAATACAGGGTCATTTTTGGACCCCTTTTCAAATTTTGTCAGGTCATTCTATAACAGCAGTACAATCGATTTATGAAGTAAAAATATTTTTTTTATATTTTTACCATAAACAATTCCCTACACTAATTGAAATTATTGTCACTGTTTGCGCATCGCACGGTCGACCCGCGTGAGCCCCCCTCCCGCCACCCGACATCCCCCGCTCGCGTCGCTTGCGCGAGGGTGAGCGTGCGCGCCTAGATTTTTAGGATATAAAAAGTGTCTGAAAACTTTAAAATTAAAAAGAAACAATTCATAATTATCTCACCTGATTTTTTTTATTACTTTCTGGAAGTTATATTTGATTTTGTAAAGAGGTCGCAAAATTACCCTGTATATCTAGGCAAGGGAATTACTTCACATACTGCCATAAGTATATTATACAACAGTAAGTATCTCGAAAAGTTTTCCCAGCGGCTTTATCGCCCACTAAGCCGCATTGGGTCCGTGTGGTGAGTGAGTGGCTTTATTTTTATACATAAAAAATGGTCGAAGTCAATGATATCCCAATAGATTTTATTAATTTGTTAAAAAGTAACATATAAATACACCGTCATTTTGTTAATTTGTTAAAAAGTTACATAGAAATACACCGTCATTTTGTAGTCGTTTTAAGTAACATGAGACAGTGTTCTACCAATGAAACTTAACATTTTTGCTAAAGTAATACTATAATTATGTAGTTCAAAAACGCCAAAAAAATGTTGGCTCTCCCATACTAACTAGACATTTTAAAACATTCTAATAGTATGGGAAAGTAGTTTTTGTCGTTTGTCGTACCATGTTACTTTGGCAGAAATGTTAAGATTCAATAATAGAACACTCTCTTAAGTTAACTAAAACGATTACAAAGTTAGGCTGCGTTCAGACGATAGCAAACGACCCGGCCTCAACCCGAACTCAACTCAAACTCAACCCGAACTCAACTCAAACTCAACCCGAACTTACCTCAAACTCACCTGAACATTACACAGGAGCTTATTAATGTGTCATAATACTCAAAATTGTAAGCGATGTATTTCAAGATGGGCTGCAGTTGAGGTAAGTTTGTTGAGTTCGGGTTGAGGTTGAGGTCGGGTCATGCGTCATCGTCGGAACGCAGCCTTACGTTGTATAACACGACTAGTGTCTATTACACATTAGATTTAAAAAAAACTCCAAGAGACTTCGTTACTTTCGCACAGAATTTTCTACAGGTTTTCTAGAAAAGCATCAAGTATTAAAATACACAACGTATGAATTATTCGACCGCATTCTAACTTGACACATTCATCCAAAAACTAATTGATTTTATTTTGAATTAAACTCCAACATAGCTGCTAAATTTTCTGCCTTAAATTTATTTAAGACACCCACGCCTGAAGATTAATTGCGCATCATCATGTTCGGAATTCAGTGAATTTCAAAGAAACAATTCTATCGAATAATTTTGTATAGACTTTCTCTGAAATGTAGCGTGCTTACGAATGATTTCAAATATTGGCAACGAATTTTCTGTTTATTTCAACAATAAAATAAATATTTCGAGGATAGTTTATAGGTATGTTTGTTTTATAATGTTTTTATGATTATTTTTTTAGTAGCACGAAACTGTATGGTGATTGGTATTGGGTGGAAATTAAGGAGTGTGGGTGGTCAAAGCCACTTATAAAGCATCATTCTCTCAGATGGCAATCGAACCCGTGTCCTTTGAAAGTCCGGTACAATGCTCCTCTAACTGAGCTACCCAGTGATCTAAAAAGTGTGATATTTTTACACACAATGATAACAAACCTTTACTTGATATTGCAAAAGTTTCTGGGGTTTTCAAGGAAATTATTTAAAACGCTTTGAATTTATTTTATCTTTTAATTTATTTATTGACTATGAATTTAAATTAATTCTTGAATTTACTTAATGGAATTATCAACTCATCTTTACAAAAAAGCAAATCTTGGATTTCTTTAGTACCTACTTATGTATGACCGATTACTTTTTTCGAAATTCACTTTCAACCGGCCACCATCAGGGTTTTTTGTACAAATAGCCCGAGGTAAAGTTTAATATGAGGCTTTTGATATAGTCTGGACCTGATACGAAAAATAAATGGATTTGGAAATTTTATATACCTCTAAAAGGGATTTCAACAATTTGTAACAGACTAACAAAGTAGCGGACTCAGCATGATTTATGCCGTGAGTTTTAGCAACTTAGAGCAAATATGTAATGTAATTATTTTTTCTGACGGTACGGTAGCTAAGTGGTACTTATTCCATCCTAAATAATTAACGATTTAAAAATGCTTATTATGTGAGCTTATATTAATAAAGAATTTTTCATTTCATTTCTATAAATGGCGGGATTCCCATCTATACGAGTAAAAATAGTATTCTGAATGCCAAAATCTTAAACTAAATTATTTCCAGTCCAGTCCATCAGCCTTTTTTTTATGTCTGCTGGGGCACAGGCCTTCCTTATGGGTGGTAAGGAGGATGGGCCGTAACCCACCACGCGGGCCCAGTGCGGATTGGTGGGTGTTAACGACTGCAAGTGCAGCCGGGACCAACGGCTTTACGTGCCTTTCGAAGCACGGAGGAGCTCGAGATAATAAATTTTTGGTCACCCATCCCATGACCGACCCTTGCGAACGTTGCTTAACTTCCGCAATCGCTGGGTCAGGCGCTAAACCACTGCGCCACCGAGCTCCTCATAAACTAAATTATTTACTAGTACTTAAAATAAGAATGTATATTAAAATAAACTTCCAAAATCAGTATTTACTGATAAAAATCTTAAACTAAAATATTTACGCAGTAAATACTGATTTTGGAAGTTTATTTTTTATATTCATTCTAATTTTAAGTAGTAGTAAATACTTTAGTTTAAGATTATTTGAAAAGACATCTTAAGACGACGCCTCGTGAAAAAATTTTTTTACAGGCTCCGCCCACTCACCCCTCGTATCCCATAGTGACATTCTGCCTTCAATCGTAAAGTTTGATTTTCGCGCCAAATGCCTGTGAGGTTTCATCGAAAGTTTAAAGAAGAAGAATAGAGAAACGATGGAGTCGCAATACATTGTATTTAGAACATTTTCTTTGATAATTTAGGTATCTTCAAATTGAATGAAAAATGAAAATGAATACAAATACCTAACAATAGTTTATTAATTGTAAAAAAATACTATTATTATTAATAAAGTTGTACCATTCGGCGTTTTTCAATACATTTGCGAAAAACAGATTTGTAACTTTTGCGACAGAGGTCCATTTGGGGCCATCCATAAATTACGTCACACGTTAAGGGGGTCGATGACGTGTGGAGGGGTCCTAAATTCGTCAGTTCCAATTCAATAATTATTACTAGATATAAATCGTAAAATATGTGACGCCATCGTTTCTAGTTTTGCCCTTCAGAAGTGCGAGAAAAATAGTTTTAGAATTTTTAAAGCAATATTTATGGAGAAATGGAGAATGTGACGTCACAGCTCGGCACGGCGAAACACACACCTTTGCTCACATTTTTTTATCTGGCCTACCCACATAAAAGAAATAGGCCATTCAAAATGTCACATAAAGAAAAATGGGCAAAAGACGCGTTTAAGCCCGACCATTGGGTTTAAACACATAATTCCCCCCTCCCCTCCCCCCCCGTAGGAGCTAAATTTAATTAAACAGATTTTATGCAATATGTTGTGTTTAAAATGAAGATTATTGAATTTACTCAAAAAAGCTTGTAATATGGTAATTATTTTGACAACCTTCTTTGAACAAAGTCGAGGTTGCCGTGCTCCTCCGATGGTGACGCAGCAAAGTTGTATGGGATATCATTATTGTCGAGTTTTAGCCACCAGCAATTTCCTTTGAGAATCCATTATTGTCGAGTTTTGTTTCAAACATAGTTGGCTGAAAATACAACATTGTACAACGCACTTGACGTCGTTCATAAACACATCCCGCTCGCACACTATACGCCACACCTATCGCTCTCTCATTCACACTTGTTGTGGTAAGCGTGGTGAGCCGCCATTTTCAATCCCATTCTTTTTCTGCGCGTGTGTTGTATTATTGTATGTAGATGCATTATCGCTTCGCCAGGTATTCAGTGAAAAGGGAAGTACTTCCACCGAGCTAGGTGACTGTGCTCGGGGACCGCGGTCCAACCGTTGATGGTTGGTAGTTGTATATGTTACAGTCAAAACTCATATCCGGTCAAAACCACTTTTGACTGCAAAAATCAGGCAAAAGAGGTTTTGACTAAGGACGTTGGTCAAAACCACTTTTAACTGATTTTTGCAGTCAAAATTGGTTTTAACTAATGACGTTGGTCAAAACCACTTTTAACTGCAAAAATAATGGGTAGTATCGATTTTGACCAAATTATGTCGGTTAAAAGTGGTTTTGACCACGAATTTTAGTCAAAACTGCTATTAAGGGGGACTAGGAGCCTATTTAATAATTAAACAAGTGAAAGCTTTAGAAATGATGAGATATAAGTAATTACAATTTAAGCTTCACACAATTCAGTTTATGATCACCGCTCTATCCCGCCCAGCTTCACATCAGTGAAACAGTGAACGTAACCTAAGCAATGCTAACGCATTTAAAAAATAATAAAAATAAAAACTACCTGTTAATTATTTTTATTTTTAAAAGTAATTTATAAGTTAGCATGGCATAAGTTGCGTTTCCACTGACGTGGAACTGGGCGGAAAAGAGCGGTGATCATACACTGAAATGTGTGAAAAGCCCGTTTCTTTCCACCTAGCTCCACTGCACAGTTGCTGTTCATTTAGCTCTACGCAGACTAGACAGGTGTAGGTATCTAAAGTAAAAGCCCATGAACGCAAACAGCTATATCCTCCAAAAACTATCAAAATGACATAGTTTCAATATTATATTTAGATTAAAAAGTAAAATAAATATTTTGAGATCGAATTTCTGTATATTTGCAGTTTACAAGGTCTCGGTACAATGTCGAATGAATTTTGTATAGACAAAACACTTAAACGTTATACCTTATAAATAGTTTTATGAAACTTTTTTGATAATTTTTCTGGTAATTTTCACTAACCTCCATAACTTTTTATGAGTTTTGACCGATAGTAATCGGGCAAAACCACTTTTGACTGAGAATGTTGGTCAAAACCACTTTTGACTAAGAACGTTAGTCAAAACCACTCTTAACTGCGAAAATCAGTCAAAACCACTTTTAACTGAGAGCATCGGTCAAAACCACTTTTGACTGTTTTTTTCAGTCAAAAGTGGTTTTGACCGGATATGAGTTTTGACTGTAACATATATATGCAAAGTCGCTAAGAAAACTCCGATAGCGAGATAACTTATACTATGGTACTGGCTTCAAAAGCATACTTTTTCGAGCAACAGTATTGAAAATATGATTTGATTTTTGAAAATCTACAACTACTACCACTTTGTGGACCGTTTAATTAGGGATGGAAGAGGGGAGGAGGAGGAGAAGCCCCCTTCGAAGGAAGAGTTGCAGAGCCTAATGATCTTTGAGAAAAATGAAAATGTAATTTTGAGGCTAGGTATTCTAAAATGACATAATTTCAAAAGATTAGGTCATTTAACGGGGGGCGAACGAGAGAAAAAGAGGAGAGTAGAGAAGGTGCCCATATACCCCATATCCACCACGTTTTCTGTTAAAAAAATTATGGTGTGTAATTTTTTTCTGTTGTCTGTTAAAAAAATAACCTCCTTTGCGCTCTCCTTAAACTTCTAAGCTATACTCGGGACCTACAGGGGTAAAGCAGGTTCGATTCCTAACTAAATTGGGGTCAAAACAAAATGGCGTCGCAATTTTCTTTTAGTTTCATCTTTTTTTTTCTTAAACTCCAATTTTACTGCTGTAACACTGTGTACAACAGCCTTTCTAATCTGTGGATAGCAATGAAACAAAACGTAACTGACAGCTATATTAAAAAAGGCAATTAGTCAATACAAAATAAAAAAAACTGGATTTCAGATTCTTTTTCTCAAAAACTACAAGATTCTGCAAGATGAAACTTTGGGAAGACTTGTTATAATAAAACATTTCTGCTGAAAATTTGTCATTATCAAAAGCAACGGTCCAGGGTTTGAGAAAAACTGATTTTGCTGGGGTCACGTTTTAAACATTACCCTGGCAAAAAAAGTTGTTTCAGCCTGGAACCAAATACATTAATAGATAGCTTTTGTTGCATAGTAAATGTTAGCAAATAGCAAAAATTGTGTGTGTTATTTAAGTTTTTGCTGTGGTAACGTTTTGGGATTTCCCAGATCTCGAAAACGGTTCAACGCAGAAGTTTGAAAAAAATGCCACTAAGAGACCTTAATTTGTTTAAATTTGTTTAAACGTTAATTTTTTATTTGGTTGTCGCAAACCAACGTAATTAAATGGTTTCGAAAAACAGAAAAAAACGAATTTGCAAGTAAACTAGTGCACTTATAATTAAATAAACAGCTGTAAAAAATAGCCGTGGTAGACACTTACTACGTCAAGAAGAAGGTTTAGATTATTATTTACATTTATTTATGGTTGAGTGCCTTCAAAGTTTTAACTTTCGTGAATCATTCATTACATTCTTTAAAACTACTATTAATCGCGTAAATGTATTCTTTGATATTAATAAACACGATATTAATTTATAAAATAGAAAACTAGTAAAATCTTTGCAATATGAATTACACTTTTCTTCATAACTGTACAAAACATCGGATGCTAAGCTGCTAATTTGCAAAGATAACCCGTACGTATGGTGCGGTCGCTTTTTAGTGACCTTTACAATTTGGTCGGCTTATTCAAGAATTGCTGTCTCAATCTTGTTTTTGTTAAAACTTTCATGATAGGCGTAATTGAAAGCTGAAATTAACAGGAAGGAATGTTAATGAATTACTTAAATTTGTTTAATGTATGCCATGTGTCTTAATGTTATGGAAACTGTGTATTCGATCGCTAAAGCACGACCGGTCTAAAAGGACATGTCCTAATTTGGGCCACGTCTATGTACACCACCCTCAAAGATGGAGAAAAATATGCTGATTCTGAGAAAAATACAAATAATTTTATAGAATGCATGGTTAAATGGTTATTAATAAAAACAGATCAATATTTTTTACTTGAAATAAAGCGTCAAATATGGCAACTCTCCGTTAAAAAGCCGTCAGTGGGCGCATTCTGCCAGACAAATCGTGGAGTCATCGATTGCCATTTTTAACCATGGAAAGTATAGCGGTAGTGAGTGTTTCTACACGGTGCAAGTAGCCCGCGCAAGTTGAGCACTTGCGCAAGTTACATGCCCCGCGTGGAAACACGTAAAGCGGGTCTAGCTCCATAGCATTGTACACCCGCGCAAGTAACCCGTGCCTCAACGTGCGCAAGATACATGCACCGTGCAGCACTCTTATCGCGCGACCGACGAGCGAGTGTAGGAGGCCTGCGGCTTGATTGCTTTGTCTATTTTTTGGTTTATGACGTCAGTGCACTGTCCATCCTTGTCATCGTGTTATGATATGACAAGGACGGATAGAGCATTGCTTTCGCTTTGAGATAGGCGGTCTAGCTGCCGGTATTGTTCAATATTTTACTTTGCATGGTTAAAATGTACTCTCTATGGCGATCGATGACTCAAAGATTTAACTGGCAGAATGCGCCCATTGTCATTGAGTTCTACCTACTCTCCTAACACAGACGTATAAGAAGTTGTTAACATCTTCCGCCATGATGCTTTTTTTATGCGTTTTTGCATTTTGTTTTATGTTCCTTCCAGAAAACAAAGCGATTTTAAAGAAATTGAATGATTAGAAACTGTTTATCGTGTCTTTATCTATTTTTTGGTATACTGTACAAAGACGTGGCCCAGACCTCATACATTTTTGGACATCACCTTTATCACATTTGTTTATATCTTTATATCCTGTAAAGTTACAAAACCTAAAATTCTTGACGTAATAAGTGTCTACCACGGCTATTTTTTATAGCTGTTTATTTAATTATAAGTATACTAGTTTACTTGCAAATTCGTTTTTTCTGTTTTTAGAAACTATTTAATTACGTTGGTTTGCGACAACCAAATCAAAAACTAACGTTTAAACAAATTTAAACAAATTAAGGTCTCTTAGTGGTATTTTTTTCAAACTTCTGCGTTGAACCGTTTTCGAGATCTGGGAAATCCCAAAACGTTACCCCAGCAAAAACTTAAATAACTCAAGAACCATAACACACACAATTTTTGCTATTTGCTAACATTTACCATGCAACAAAAGCTATCTATTCATGTATTTGGTTCCAGGCTGAAACAGCTTTTTTTGCCAGGGTAATGTTTAGAACGTGACCCCAGCAAAATCTGTTTTTCTTAAATATCTTAAAAACTACAATTCACACAAATTTTGCTATTAGTAAACAAATTTCTCCTCATGACACACTAATTATCTGATAAGGTCTCATCTCTCTAAAGCACAACTTTTTGCTGGGGTAACGCACTCCATTTAACCGGTCGGCCTATAGTACCAATACGAACAAGAATTGTTAACGACATAATCGCCTAAAACGTCACGTTTTCAAGTTGTAAGCTATTAAAGTTGAACTGGTGGCGACACCACTGGGTAGATTTGAAGCTAAAATAAAACGTAGGTATGGGCTCTAGAATATTGTTTTATGGTCATCTAGGTCCCGTCTAAGTTGCTACGGGTGAGCCGATTTTTTCTAATATTTTTCATTATTTATTCATCTATAAAACAGCTTATGTCACTTTGTTAGATACCTACTTATTATAGCGTGCGCATGATGCGTGCCTAAATAAATAACGTAATAATGCGAGACGTAAGTATTCGTTTTGAGATTATTTATTATTATTGCTATTCTTTTTGCTTTGCCGTTGTCGCGTAAAGAGACTAATGATTCTGCAAAATAATAATATTTGTTCACGATCGAAACTTGTAAAAGTTAAAAGTTGTACCACGGGTCGGGAAAGAAATTTTATTTCACAATATTTATTAGTTTATTGTTTTGTTACGCAATGGCGACTCTTGGAAGGTTTGTTCTGTTGATAATTTTCATCTCCTAAAAATAGGTTGGATAAGTATTAGAGACTCTTTGTCTTTGAAATGTGGGAGAAATTAAAACTGTCATTGTCAGTATACTGTCATTTTACGTGTTTTGGCTGGTAAATTTTTGGAGCGCTCAAGCACAGGTCTGTCCTCAAGGAAGGCTCGCGGCCGTCTGAAATTTCGGTGCAAAGAGGTAAAGTAATATAGCTTCCCAGCGCAAAGAAAGGGACAACAATAGCGCACGCATTCCAAAATAAAATAACGTAAGCGACATTATGAAAATAGTTGATTTATTAAAAAACTAAATTATTTTTGAAAAAATTGGTTTTATCAAAAGTTGGAACTATTTATTACTTATCTTATTAACCTAATTTCAGTTCAAACTATGAGTCCGTTTGCTTACAGTACTGCAAAAATGATATGAGAGGCATCAACTTTGGATTTTTTTTCTATCGAGAAAATTGTTTCCATTCATGTTTTGAGCTTAATCAAAAAATTTAGTTATTAGTCTATTTTAACATATTCCAAAATTAGAACAATAGTAGTAGGATCAATAGGACTAAATCTAAATTGAAAACCATGAAAATCCACGAGGTATCCTCTTAATAAGAGTGGTAGAGAAAATACTAAATGATCTAATTACGACTATTAATTAGTCAAGTCTATCTAAGTACGAATATTTAGTCTAGTCTATCTAAGTATGACTATTTAGTCTAGTCTATCTAAGTACGATTATTTAGTCTAGTCTATCTAAGTACGACTATTTAGTTTAGTCTATCTTAGTACGACTATTTAGTCTAGTCTATCTAAAAACGACTATTTAGTATATAACAAAAATAATGGTCGAATAAAACTTATCGCTTTAACAAAACTTACGACGTATTAATGCAAACTATTTGACCGACTTCAAAACAGGAGAAGTTATCAAGTCGACGGTATTTTTTTTCAAATTTTCCATTTCCAGATCAATATTGAATCCAAGGCAACACCTTCAAACTTAGTGAATTGTATTTTATGACATTTTATCAAAGCCATGAAACTCATAAAAGCGACAAACGACTGCCACAGTTTGCCATTCACTCTTCAAAGTGCGCAATAAATACACCAAAACAGATTCCTTTTCATACGACGCGAAGTTATTAAGTGTAATTTGATCCGAACAATAGAGACAAGTAATGAAACAGCATTCGCTAAGTCACTGTCGCATTGTTAATCTAGATTTGGAAAACAAAGCCATCCCTCTTGAACCCACTCCTTTATACTTGAGCTTGGATTGAACGCAAGAATCTTTTGAGGGTGTCAGAAATTCTGAATTCGCATTTTTGAGAAATTGAAATGTTCATAAAGACGTATAAGCTTATTGCAAATCTATTGACAATTTTTTAAGGGAGAATCTGACTGAAAACCAGTCTATTCCGAGCCCATACATCGCATAGATCGCAGAGATCTGAGATCATGATCGGAACGCATCCTGTATGTTTGTGCTCTTATGGGATCGGCGAGCTGATTATCTAATTAAAAACCACCTAGCGACTGGTTGCAGTTCACAGATGATCGTGATCCATTGCTACTTCTTTTAGGTTTAAAAAAAATACCAAAGAAAAGTGGCAATGTATGTCAAATGCAACCGGTCGCTAAATAGTTTCTTTTTAGATAATCAGGGTGCCGAAATCAAATAGCCAACCACTGTGTTCCGATCCCATACCTTACATAGATCGCAGCGGTCTGAGATTGGATTTGGAGGACATATCAGCACACATCGTAAACTATTGGGATCTCTATAAATAAAATAAACAATCAGTAAAAAAAGATTTTGGTTTTTTTCCCGTAAAAGGGAAAGACGGATTCTATGCATGAAAGTCGCGCGGCTGCTCAGCTAGTTAAAATAATTTAATACGAGATTATTACGCAATCAGCCAACCAATGCGTTCCGATCCCATACATGGCATAGATCGCATCGATCTGAGATCGGATCGCATGACCGGAACGCATCATGTGTGTTTGAGCTGTTATGGGATCGGAACGCAACCTGCCAACCAGTGCGTTTCGATCCGATCCACGGGATGGCAAAGATCGCAGCGATCTGAGATCGGATCGCATGATCGGAACACAGCCTGGTGTATTTGAGGTCTTATGAGATCGGAACGTAACTAACCAGCTAACTAGTATATCCCGAACGATCCTATATATCGCATAGATCGCAGCAATCTGAGATCGGATCGCATGACCAGAATGCAACCTATGTGTTTGAGCTCCTATGGGATCGGATTCGGAACGTAACCAGCCAACCAGTGCGTTTCGACCCCATACATCGCATAGATCGCATCTTTGAGCGATCTGACATCGGATCGCATGACCAGTGGGCTGATTATCTAATTAAAAACCACCTAGCGACTGGTTGCAGTTCACAGATGATCGTGATTAGGGCTTGCAAATATTCGACGAAATCAATATTCGAATATTCGAAATTTTTTTAAGGAGGTATTCGAATATATTCGAATATTATTCGAATATTTCTGTAAAGTTAAACAGGTGGTCGTAATTATTAAATATTGTTTATTTTTGACATTAAACCAACGTTAAATTCTTCGTTTAATAGGGCGCATTTTGTAAGATTTATCATCAATTGACTTTTGCATTCGCCCCACAGTTTTAGGTTTAAAACTTCTTTACAGGGCCATAAATCTTTACGTGGGTAATTATTTTATACTTATTAGTCTGTTTTTATAAGTACCTATGTTTTGACTTGAGTCCGATTTATATACTTTTTAGTTCGTTTTTAAAACGCGTTTTTTTTTGTTTTTTTGTCAGTAAATATTTATTTTTTGCTTTTTAGTCTAATCTGTGCTTTTTTCTCTGGTGTTTTCCGACTTCACCATCACACCAGGGTTTGATATTATTTTTTAACAGAGTAATTGTCAAGTCGAATCAAACGACCCAAAACTCGATGAATTTGTATGGTTTCTTTTTTTATCGGAAACTGGGCAGGCATTTGACTACCATCTTGCTTGGTAAACAGGATGTGGTCTAAGGTGTAGCACACTTGCCCAAGAAATGCATATTCACTGTTACCTTGAAGAGACAAAGGTTGTAACTATCGGGGAACATATGAGTAGCAGCGCAATCCATTCTTCAGCAGTCAAATGTATTGGCAAAGCCCTTGGTACGGACCTTTGTAGCATCTACTATGTAAGGAAGGGTGATATGCTAACCTGCGTCTTGTACCCCGATGGTGGAAAGGGGCTAGAGGAACAAGCTTGTGCAGTTCCCTCGCACACTCTTTAACTTTGCGACGGTGACAAAGGCTCTGAAGTTCCACCGCGGCCAATTTTGAGTTGCCGATGAGCCTCCTGGCTACAATCTGCTTTCAATTGATTCAGGAAGTTTAAGCTGATACTTAGCAGAACCATCCCACAGGTGACAACAGTACTCCATGATTGGACGAATCTGCGCGTTTTATAACAGAAGCAGTTGGTTGGGTGAGCACTGAGAAGTACCGCTTAGCCCGTGAGAGGGTGGAATTTAATACAGAATTCCTGTGGTTTTCTTCCGGCTCCATCATCAGACACTGGACACTATTTCCCAACAAAATACTTGTCAAGATGAATCAAACGAGCCCTAACTCAATGGATTTGTATGGTTTTATTACAAAGTGTGAAACATGGGCACTGACTCAAAAACACTATTTGAATCTCAGAACATGCCAGAGAAACATGGAAAGAAGCCTAATAAGTGTAACGCTGAAAGACCGGCCAAAATCAGAGGAAATGAGAACAAAAACGAAAGTAGAAGATATCATAAGAAAAATAAGACAGTTAAAATGGCAATGGGCGGGTCATATGGCAAGAGAAAGCAAGAAAAAATGGAACAAATTTATAACAGAGAGACGGAAAAGAAAAAGAGGAAGATAAACCAAAAGATGGGCAGATGATATTATGAAAACTGGAGGAACACTTTGGACGCGAAAAGCAAGAGATAGAACAAAATGGAAACAGCTGGAAGAGGCCTATGTGTTGCAATGCAAGACACGATGCTCACTAACGCCAAGAAGAAATAAAATGTATTTTGTTAATTATTAGTGCCACTGTTTAAAATGTTTGTGTTATTTGCTTAGTGTCAGCAATAAAGTAAAGTATTACAGAGTTCCCGTGGTTTTCTTCCGGCTCCATTATCCGACCCTGGCCACTATTTCTTAACAGAGTACTCATCAAGACAAATCAAACGAGCACAAACATGGGGTCACATGGTTTTATCACAGAGTTCCTGTGGCCTTCTTTCAGCTCCATCACCAGACCCTGGTAACCGTTACCCATCTCCTTTTAGAGTACTAGTCAAGACGAATCAAACAAGCCCAAACCAGATGGAGTTGCATGGTTTTATCACAGAATTCTTGTAGCCTTCTTTCGGCTTCATCAGACCCTGGACACTACTTCACAACAGAGTGCGTGTCAAGACGTATCAAACGAGCCTAAACTCGATGGGTTTGTATGGTTCTATTACAGATTTCCTGTGGTCTTCTTCCAGTTCCATCATCAGGTCAGCTTAATGACACTATAATACTTTATTGTCTTCCTGTTCTGATCTATGTTTTAAGTTTAACTAGTATTTTGCTCATCGGGAACTAGATTAAAATCGTTTGCAATTTGTGGACAAACAAACAACATAGCTAAACAAATAAATAAACGAAAAAGTGAACGTTAACGATCGCTTCATTCTATGCTCACAAATGTTATTCGGGTTTTTAATTAATGTCTTTTGCCTAAATCTAACAAAGTAGAAAATATTCGAATATTCGAATTTCACCGACTTTAGTATTCGAATACCAAAATAAGGCGAATATTCGAATAATTCGAATATTCGATTTGCAAGCCCTACGTGATCCATTGCTACTTCTTTTTGGGTTAAAAAAAACTTACCAAAGAAAAGTGGCAATGTATGTCAAATGCAACCGGTCGCTAAATAGTTTCTTTTTAGATAATCAGGGTGCGGAACGCAGCCAGTGCTTAAGCTCCATATCAGCGCACAATGTAAACTAGTGAGACCTCTATAAATAAAATAGATAGTTTTTTTTTTTTAAATACTCGTAAAAGGGAAAGGGGGTTTCCATGCAGAAAAGTCGCGTGGCTGCAGTTATAGTCCGTGAGCCCGCGACAGAATCGCCTTCGTCATATGACATCCCGATGAAATGCATGGCACACGGTCGGAATAGCATTTCATCGTGATGTCATATGACGTAGACAATACTGTCGCGGGCTCACGGACTATTATAATAATTTAATATGAGATTTTTCTCATTGTATTTGCAACTTTAAAGTTAATAAAATCAAACATAAATAGTTTGAGAATATAAGACTGTATGAATTAACTTGATTTTGAAGTATAACTTCATCTATGTTGTTTAAGTTTAAGCTTGTTTCTTGTAACTTTACTATGTAACTTACTTAAAGTAATTAGAATACATGTAATTTTATAATAAGCTCGAAAGCGTGTGGATCACTTTCTTTGACTTAGATAAATACAGAAATATGCGTGATTGTACAGTTGAAAAATTGGTAACACGCGTGTAATCCCGAATGTCTGACCTTGAATGTTTCACGCAGTCCATCATGTTTTTTTATAGATATGTAGCCTATGAGCAGAGTGTATTTCAAGTGGTGTATACTTGTTTATACTTCAAAAGTATCAGAAGGCCTATTCCAAAAAAGCATAGCGATAAGCGTACGATGTTCGTCCCACTCTGTGGCACTTTTGATTCACGAATAAGGTTTAATATCAAATAAATTGAACGACGATCTGAACGACTATCGTGATTCTGTTTTGTTATAGGCCCTAAGATTTATATTATAGGTTAAAAAATTATGTCCTTTGCAAGAAATTTTTCTAAACAGCACAATTTATACCAAAAAACATAGCTCATGGATCTAACGTTTCCGAAGACTCATCATAACAATTCTACCAGGGACATTATTTTTCCTTTCTTATAAATACTAAAGCACTTCTGTCATACTCGTACAATAAAATAACAGGCAGTGTATTGAGTATTCAGAAATATCATGATAAAATGATTGACACAACCTAATTATTTATGGAAACGACAATCGATTTGCTTCGTACTATCGACACATCAGCGTACTTATTTAAACTGTTTGAAGTGTTCGATATAACTTTTAAATTATTTATGTAATGGTAGTTGACCTCACTTCATGTTTGTTCCGACGTCACATTTTAATTGATAACCCTGTAGGTATTATATGAATAAAAATACAATACAACCCATTAACGAATTACTTTGTTTATTTTGGCAAATTCATCCAAAACTTTGAATAACAAGATTCGTCAACCAAAAGACAAGATATAAAAAACACAGTTCTATTTCCGTCTAAGCTTAGGGGAAGACAGATATCTAAATGTCTCATTAAATTACACATTTAATATCCTTTGAAGTCTCTTGAAATTATCTTTCCCAAAAAGTAAACATGATATTTTTAAACTTTTGAGTAGATTTTTTTAACCTTAATGGATATTTCGTGTTTATCAAACGAAAGATCATTTAAACTGCCTTTAAATACTTGAGCACGTCATTAGTACCTATAGTATAGTTTACTTTCAAAATGACGTATATTAAAAAACGTCGTAATACATACTTTGAAATCCAGTATCTAAAACTATTTTTAAAAACGCGCATTTCCTTTTTGGGACAAAAATAGCCCTGTAAACACATAATTACACGGTATTTGTTAAAATATCTTAATTACAGGAGGGCCAGAACAAATTGACGTAGAAATTAATAATAGTCTTTTCACGCCTTTACTCACGCGATAAAACAGTCACCATATTTTAATGGTAATTATTGTGTCCCAAACCGTCCATTGCACACGCTACCACCATGGGAACAATATGAACGGATTATCTTTGGCATTATTCAGTGGTATAATCGGGCAAGAATAATGGCACTGATAAGACTTCAACTTCCAAATTATGACACTCGTCGTAATTATAATGGCCGTAATTTCGGCTGTACGCAATGAACACATACTTATTATGACTTTATTGACTGAAAAAGGTTTTATAGAATTAAATAAGACCAGGGTTAAAATTAATTATCTTTTTAATAGTAGTTTATGATACAAGGTTGATAAAGGGTTTATAATCGTCACGAGTTTTAAAATTTTTGTAATTGGAAAACATTGTATGGTAACCATATAACGTTTATCTACATATTAAACAGAAAACATTAGAGGTACCTACCTAATACAATAAAAACCGTAAAACAAAAACGCACTGAAACATCAACTTTCCGCATGCTGCATGTACACCGTAAAAAACGTACGGCGGCGCGGCGTGCGGTAAAATAACTTTTCGCGCGCTCTCTCTCGCGATCCAAAGCACACATATTCGATCAACTGTATTGAAATAGTAGTTTGTTACACAAGGGACGTAAGACAGCTATTACAGAACAATATCCAATTCGGCGCCCTTGCGAGCGCAGCTCGCAAAGGGCGCTAATGGATCGAGTGCACCCGAGATATTTAGACGCCCAAGCGAGCGAAGCGAGCGAGGGCAAATATAGTTAGAGAGTGTAATAGCTTCTTACAACCGAGTTAAACATACTACTTTACATCATTCATGCGAGGTAAATAAAACATTTATATTGGTATGACAAAATGAATTTTTCATTAGAGAGAAAATATTAAAAAAATATTTATTAAAATTAATAGTAACATTGGCAGTGATACTGGTTAGCCAGGCATGTGCGTGCACTGTTAAGATAGAACGTTCCATTTTCAAATCACTTTACAATTCAAGCATAGGGTGAATGCAATTTCTTTTCTTATTAAAATCATTTTTCATCAAGTCAACCTCACGACACAATAGGTCTTGCTCTGCCCGCATCCTGCGGCTTCCCGTGACCCTTACCATACCGCGCTGGTACACTTAATTATGAAACAAAAACTTATTTCCTTTCATTTCACAAATAATTAATAATTACATAAGTAAAATGATTGTAACAACAACCATTTCCGTTAACAGGTTTAAACAGATTGAACATAAAATATTTCATTTAAAATAAAATAAAATAAAATAAAAAAAACCTTTATTCTTACCACAATACTTAGCATGCTTTACAAAGTAACAATAATTATAAATAGAAAATTTGATTTAATAAAATTTCCATTAATTTAAATTAAAATATATAAATAATTGTTAAATATAAAAATTGCATTGATTTTAATTATAATTGTAATTGTAATACTTTAATAAAATTAAAATGTTAATTTGTGGAAGTCGCCTCCTTGGCGTAGGCCTCCCCCAGCCTCCTCCAGTTCTCTCGGTCTTTCGCCTTCCTCCTCCAGTCTGGTCCAACTCTTTCCTTAAACACGTCCTCCCATCTTTTCTTCGGTCTACCTCTACCTCGTTGTCCTTCTCTTGGTACCCATTCTGTCAATTTTATGGTCCATCTATCACTTTCTGTTCTACATACATGACCTGCCCATCTCCATTTCAAACTTCTTATTCTTTCCAGTACATCAGTTGCCTGTGTTTCTTTTCTTATGATGTCGTTTTTAATTTTATCTGATAATTTTATACCTAACATGCTTCTTTCCATTTTCCGCTGGTGTATAGCTAATTTGCTTTCGTCTTTTTTTCGCAATGACCATGTTTGGCAGCCGTAGGTTAAGCTTGGTAAAATTACCGTATTAAAAAGTTTGCCTTTAATTTTTATGTTTATATCTCTATTTTTCATGACTTCTTTTAAGCTCCAATATTTCTTCCAAGCGATTGCAATCCTTCTGTTTATTTCTTTTTCTGTCTGATCTTCAAACGCAATTGATTGACCCAGGTAAATATATTCTGTAACATACTCTATTTCTTCTCCATTAACTCTTATACTTTTTTCTTCACCATTAGTGATTATTTTGGTTTTTGATGTGTTTAACAACAGACCAACCTTTCTACTCTCACTCGCTAACTCGTTCACCATGCTCTCTAACTGTGTACTTTCTTCTGCAAATATGGCAATATCATCCGCGAATCGCAAATGACTTAGGTACTCCCCATCTATTTTTATTCCTTGGTTTTCCCATGCGATGTTTCTGAAAACCATCTCAAGAACAGCTGAAAATATTTTAGGTGAGAGTGGGTCACCCTGTCTTACACCTTTTTCGATACGAAATTCAGGTCCGTCTCTTTCCAGTCGAATTTTTGTAGAGCACTTCGAGTATACGCTGTGTAAAAGGTTTATATACTCTACATCTACATTTTGCTGTACTAGAGCCTCCCAGATAGCGAAATGTTCCAAAGAGTCAAAAGCTTTAGTGAAGTCTATAAAACATATGTATAGAGTCATTCCGTATTCCATACATTTTTCTATTAATTGTGTCACAACATGGATATGATCAATAGTTGAAAATTTTTTTCGAAATTCAGCTTGTTCCCGAGGTTGATTTTCATCTAAGATTTTGGAGATTCTTTTCAGTATGATTTTTGCGAAAATTTTATAAACATTGGTCATTACACTTATTGGTCTGTAATTGTTTAAATTAGCTCTATCTCCCTTTTTATGTAGTAGAGTTGTTGTAGACTTAGACCACTGATTTGGAGTTGTTTTTTCTTGCAGTGCAAAATATTTCATTTACACCTCTTATAAATTCCAATTTGCATTTTTCCCCGTTTTGTTGACAGAATGATTATTTATAACCGCATTACGGTTTCCTGTGGAGGCATATTATGTCAATTCATCATGCGGTACCATGTGTGAGCGAATTTATTGCAATACACCGAAAGGTGGGGAACGTACATTGTATGTTACTTAAAGGAAAAGATACAAGTTTAATAACCATTTTATTCTGATTATTTTTTTTATCAAATTTACTTCTGTTGGGATGATTAGGATTCGAGCGATTTATTTTTTGAATTTTGTAAGAAATACCTAATTTTTGGGGTCTCATTGGCGGGAGACGTGGTGCGGGGCTGCTTGCAAACATGTGCACTAATTCCCTCCCAATTTCTCTCACCGCTAAACTTATGTGCAGCGGCCTTTTAAAAAGAATATTCTAGATAACTCTTCACGAACTAAAACAGCACGCAAAATAGCACCTCAAATAGCGTTCCACTTACAAACTTGGGGCTTATTTTGTACATACTCACTTCTTATTTTGTACAAAAACACATCTTTCATCACTTACTTTTTGCAAAATAAGCGCCCGGTTTGTAAATGGGATGCTATTTAAGGTGCCATTTTTGAGACTCTGACCGGACGCGGCTTGGGTCACTGGAAATATGACGTTATAGATGAGGTCAAAAAAAATATTTTTTGTTACATAACTTTTTCTCAAAAAGTTAATAGTTTTTGAGTTAATTGAAATTAAGTATTTTTTTACCAAAAGTTTCTCATTTTTTATTTAAGTTATTATTAAGTTTTATACCTCAACTGAAAGCTGAATAGATGGTGATGCTTTTAAAATATTATGCACGCTTAGTTACAAGGAATTTTTAAAGATAGCTGCCGTTTCTTAAAAATCTTAAAAAATAAAAACAAAAAATACTTTTAAGGATTGATTTTTTTATTAAACACCTCTAATTTTTGTATTTTTTTTTATTCATTATAAACACTTAGAGTGTTTTCTATCCCAAAATAATAAAAAAAGCGGAATCGAATCAGTAGTTATCTCTCATTTTAAATTTTTGTGTCTGAAAACGTAGTTTTGGTAAAAAAATACTTAAATTTCAATCAACTCAAAAACTATTAACTTATTGAGAAAAAGTTATAAAACAAAACATATTTGTTTTGACCTCATCTATAACCCCTTAGCAGGAATACGTCATATTTCCAGTGACCATGTATAATTATTTAGTAACATCAAAGTAACACGATTTCGTTGTCAAATTGAAACACGCAAGTAAAGTTTATAAAATTTTATTATTTCAACAAATAAGAATTGTTGTCATAACTTAATTATAATAAGCCTGTTTCCTTTCATCTTGACGAATTCATGGTTCCTTCGGGACAATTACGTTACAATGTATTTTTTTCAGCGAAACAGCATTATCTGCTTAATTAGAACAGTTGGAATAAGCTGTCGCTTTATTCTAATGAACTTGATGCCTCCGACAAGGGTCGTCTACGTAATAGGCTGTAATTTATTTACTTCCTTTTTAAATTCGCAAAGGACAGTACATTTAGTGAGTTCTGTGAGCTGTAAACCTCGCGTTTGCGATATTTATAAACATTTTTCGAAAATCTCAATTGGAAAAAAAAATCTGCATAATAATAAATTATCAAACATGTTTACAAAATTTCACGAGAATCGGTTGAAAAATGCGACCTGTAGATGAGAATAAACAAACATCCGGACATACGATAAATCATTATGCCCAAGCTTGGAACGGAGACGCTTCGCGCTTGCTCGGTCAATGTATTTTGATTTAACATCCATTGGCGTATCTAGAGATATTTTCCAGAAAAATATATTAGGCTATTTTCTGGGGTGGGCGCACCAGACTGTTCTGGGGTGGGCCCCCCTTCCTATGCCAATGTTTACATCTATTCGATCTCCACGACGATCGGTCCTGCACTGCCCGCATCCAGCGGCGCACCGCGACCTTCACCAGATCGTGTTGGTCCACCTTGTGGGGGGCCTATCCACGGAGCCGAGTCCGATGTGCGGTCACCATTCCAGAACCTTTCCGCCGCAATGACCATCGTATTCCATATCATATTCTGTTTAGTTCGTATTTTGTATAATAATTTCATTTATCGCTTTAAAAGCAATTTATCTAGCCTACAATTTAATTTTTTACTTGAAATCATATTCGGAACATTTCAATAACGTTCAATTCGATCGATTTCACAATTATCCCAAATATTATTCAATCCTATAACAATATTGGTTTAGGCTTCAAACATGAGAACTAAATCAGGTTCCTTTATATTCTAGATTAGCTATCTGCCCACAGCTACACCCACATGGACTACGGGTTATATGTATCCGTCTATCCCGTATAATTATGTATATATAAATAAATAAATATCGTGCGGGTGGAGACTTGTGTTCAGAAGTGGGATAAAAACTTTGTCCTTCTCCAAGGTTCCATCTATATCCGTTATATCCGTAACAAATTTCGTTAAAATCGTTCCAACGTGTCTAGGCGGGAAAGGGTAACAGACAGACAGAGTTACTTTCGCATTTGTAATATTAGTGTGGAAATATGGATTTCATTTGACTATGTTTTAACCTACTCGACATTGATTAGTCTATCATTTATTTAGTTGTAATTTATCTAATGGAGAACTTTAACATCGCATCGTAGATAGGTTACATATCATTATTCACGCTGTGATATGTTATATGTATTCAATGTGTTTTATAAATTCATCTTGTGAAAGTGTAAATCAAATCTTAAATAAAAACATTAGTTGTTACAAAGGAGTTTGTAACCATTGTATAAAAAGACATTTTGCGAGGTTCAACTTTAAGATCTTCTTTATTTACCTACTCTACATAATTTATAAGCGGTTAAGTTACAAAATCTTCTCAAGGAATATTTATAATAGGTTTATGAAATAGCCGATTTCTATGGAGAGTTTTCAAGAAGTTGCATTTTCATACTAGCATTTTCTTTGTTCATTTAACAACCATGAACACTCATGTAACAAAACTTTTATGTACAAATGCTTGAACACTATGCTAACTTCCTTAATTTACGATAAGCTAAAAATACCAGTTTTGGCTAAGTCACAATATCTATACGAGAGAAAATATCGGCAATTTCATAGATAAAGAAAGACCTAATATTCTATGAAATTTCTTGGTTAACTCCTCCTTATGTTGAAAGAGGTTAAAGAGATTGAAATAATATAACTTTTCCCAGGATGTTCATAACTCTTACTTCATCTGTGTACTGTCACCAAAACGACATTCCGAGAGTCATCCATCTCTGAGATATGAGTTATTTTTTTTTGAGACAAAAACTTGTGACGCACTGACAGAACGCGGACCTTTCTCCGGAATCCGGAATCATTATGCGTTAACGCGGAATAAATTGTGTGTGTCGGCGAGAGGGGTCCGATTTAGTGACGTGTGTAACAAGAGGAATTTTGTAGTTCCTTTGTTGATTGGATTTGGGACCAGGAAAATAGTAGTAGGTTAAGTTTCAAGATATTTGTTTCAGTCATTGTGAATTATACCTAATCGTATTTTTCAACATTACAATGCTATATTATAATGCAGAAGATAAAATATGCGAGTAAAACTTTCAAAAAAGGCGTGATTCAAACGCAATACGCAACTATCGCTAGTTCGTGCGAATTGTGTTCGTACGAACTCATAGTGATCGTCTTAATAGAATGCGACTACGTGATCATCGCGCGAGTAAGCGACGCGACCATCGCGTGTTCGCGCGATGACAAAAAAATGTGTGTCCTAATACAACGCGAACGATCATCGGGTGAAATAACGACGCGACCATAGCGTACCGATGACGCGACGCGATTAAGCTAGGGTTTCCTAGGATAGCGGTGCCATCATATTACTGCCGTAATATAGCGGCGCTGAATATTGTCTCTGTAAACAATATGGCGACACCGTAAAGTCAGAAATTGCACCATATTGTTTACATAGACAACGTTCTACGCCGCTAAATCACGGCCATAATATTATGGCACCGTCATCTTAGGAAACCCTAGCTTTATCGCGCGAATGCTAATTAGGACACCTATTCGCCATTAGTATGTTCACTCGCGGATTCGTATGACTAAAATTCGCGCGAACTTGCGATGATCGCGTAGTCGTTCTAGGACGATCCCCAATTGATAGTCGCGCAGTCACGTCAATTAGAACAAGAACTGTAAAATAATAATGGATTCGCAAACATTTAATTTGCACGAAATTTTGATAGTCACGTAATCGTATACCATTAGGAAGACGATTTACACTACTGCCCACGTATAAATTTATGTGTTTCATAAAACAGAACACAACTTCCATACAAAAAAATGCTTTTGTCAAAGCATTATACACAAAATGTTTCGCATGCCCAACGGGCTAAAATACTTGACCCGCTACCAAGCATTCACTTCATTTGTTCCGAGTTTTATTTTTGCGGTCGCTGGTTCTGGTAAACGATGCGAACTTTGTGTGAAAGATATAAATTGCAATACATTTCATATAATCCTTACTGCTGTGGCCGTTTGTTATACAGGAAATAGGAATTGGAAACAAAAAGAATATGGCTGTTATGTATGTTGCTATAGATAGAAGGTGTTTATATTTTCTATTTCTATTATACGCTAACGTATTTTATATTTTACGTATTTTATCAAATACACTGATAATTTTGGCACTTCTGACACTGGCAATCCTGACACTGACTCTTAATGACGCTCTTGACACTTCTAACTTTCCTGAAAATGTTTACACTCCTGACATTACCACTCCCGACGTTTTTGACGCTTTTGAGTTTCCTGACACTTCTGACGTTCCTGATACTAACACTAACAGCGGAAATAAGATTTATAATAGATTATGGTATTGATTAATTTGAGAAACAAAAAATTACCATGCATGAAAAAGAACTGTAATGTCTCTATTACAAACTTATTTGGAAAAGTATCCGTTTCCGAAAAAAGGACGTTAGAATCGCAGTAATGCAGGAAAGAAACCATAATTACGTACGCAGAGTACTCATTATTTGATATAATACCTTATTTTTCGTGATAAGTTCCATAATTACTACTTCTGAGAATACTGTAAGTTCCTGTCAAAGTTTTCAACCGAAAATCCGTTTTATGTAATCATGTTAGAGTTCATAATCAATGTATTTAGTATAAGATTTCAAGCCTTTCAGCGTCTGAAATTATGCGTGATCACGCAACATGAAATACTCAAATCCAATTTCTTCTTTATGCTCAGAGAAACAGATTTCATTTTCGCTAACTCCAATATTTTTTTACAGTACAATGTTTTGTTCGGTATCACATTGATGGTACAAGTCATTAATTGGGAGCTTGTCATACCAGGAATCAGAATAGTCCGTGAGCCTGCGACAGTATTACCTACGTCATATGACATCACGATGAAATGCATGGCACACGGTCGGAAATGTTGTGCAGAGCTAGGATAAGAAGATTATCGCATATGAAATTGGCCGGAAGCTTGAGAAAGTCCTTTACTTCCTGTTAAAAATCACTTTTGGAGGACTTCCGGCCAGATATGGCTTGGCAGACTTATTGATTCTCAAACACACTATTGTTTCAAAACGTTTATAATAATTTTCGTCAAGATGTCACATGACGTAGGAAATGGTATCCGGCGGCCATCTTTGGCACCGTCTTTTAACTACTTTCAGCTTTCAGCCATTTCAGAACTGAAAAACTTATGTAAATTCTTTCTACTATTGAAGGGCTAAATGATGCCACGGGTCTCGTACTGATTGTCACATGACGTAAATATAACCTTAAATTTTTTTACCGGAAGTAAAGCAGTTTCTCAAGCTTCCGGCCAATTTTATTTGCGATAATCTTCTGATCCTCGCTCTGCACAACATTTCCGAACGTGTGCCAGGCAATACCGGTCTTACGGAATAGAAATGTAATTGTTTTGCGCAAACAGAAATATGCTCGGATTTTGTTGAAAGTATTGAAGAGATATAAGTATGTAAGGACATGATATAGCAAGTATTGAAGAATATAAGATAATCATCGAGTATCTAATTGAAGTGCAGCATCAATACCTTTTATAATATTCACAGTAGTACCTATTTAACAGATAGCAAAGTCAACAACGTTCAATTCGTATTTTTTTTGTTTTGACTCTGTACGAAATAAAAGATCGATTTTCTATCGTGTTAAAATATTTGCTACGTCTCGCACTATGAGCCCCATTTATCGTTCCACTGACAAATGAAGACAAAGCCATATTGATAGAACTTTCTGAAGCTACGTCAATAAGGTCAAGGATTGAGTTCAAGACTGAGCTGTTAACTTAACTAAATACTTAAAAGGAGCTTATTTGAAGTGTCATTAAATATCGAGATCTTTTGACACTCATACTTTGTAAGTAAGATAATATGCTTTTAGGTCAAAATTGTGACTAAGTACGACAGACTTTAATAGTTCATTATGAGACAAGTTTTTGAGAGAAGGTTGCAGCCCGAGCCGCAGGCGAGGGCGTAACTCAGCCGAGTGTGCAATAAGCAAGAGCTTACGAGTTTCATACGACGTTTTTTAACACGAGGAAAAAACAAATTAATTTACTACACAGCAACAAATACGACAAAAACAAAATATTATAATCATGATGAGAAAAGGCGGGCAGTTTTTTTTGTTTATTTTCAAACGCCCAATGCAAGAATATTTTGCGAACAAAGGGGTTAGTGAGCATACAGCCTACATCAAAATATATTTTTAAGTGATAAAATGCAAATATTTTAATTTTTTAGTACAAAATATTATTGATTATGAATAATTAGATAATAATAAATATTTGTTTGACTTAATTAAGGACTTACAAGTTTATTTATTCCAAAAATTTATATGAATTTTCAGCGGCATAAAACCTCTTTGTTGTTATTAAAAAAGTAACTGTATTACCCGGTTAAATTGGGAATGCTCTGTTTACTCGCATATAACTTGCAGTAAGGTACCTATTTAACTTTGTAGGGATAATTCTATAACCAACTAGTGTTTTATATATTATTGCACGCGTTTGTTATAGCTCGGTTTATGGCCCTAAAAGCGATGTATTAGGGCTCACTTTACGAGCATGTGTGTTGAAAACTAAATAAATTACTACCACCACCATCATTAAAACTATATAATGATTTGTTATTAATATTAAGTACTCAACTTTTATTCTATTCATTGGCACCCGTATTAAAGCGCTCATGGTGGAACTTGACAGACTGATCGTACACGATCACGTTTGTTAAGCAACGCTCGGTCCGTCCAGGTGTCGGATGGGTGACCGTAAAGTGGCATTCCATGCTTCGGAGGGCACGTTAAACCGTCGGTCCCGCTGTTGTCATCTGATAACAGTCGTCAAGCCAAGTTAGAGGCCTTACAGACGGCTTGATAAACTCCAACACCAGAGGTGGCCACTAATGCTCATTCGATAACAAGAAGAAGAAGGCACCCGTATTCACAAATAACACTCGAACGACCCTTATGCAAATGCACTGCGTTGAAATAGAGCTCTGTGATTGGTTCGTTTGTTTTACGTATACAAGTGACCGGTTCGTGGGACGCTCTGCATCCGGCGGACTTATAGTAATGTTTGTATTAATATAATCCCCGAACCTTTTCACATTAACATCTATGTCAACATACGACATACACATACATGACGTCAACATCATAATGACTTGTAATAATACAATAATTCTAATAGGTAATTTAACATCAGAGCAATACGGCTTCCGTCCGGTACGGAAGCCCTGTTGCTCTAAGTTTAACATAAAATTATTATTTTCAATAAGATAGGGTCTAGGTATATACAAATTTTACAATAAAATTGATTTTCGTTTTTGAGGTTAATAAAATGGCCGCCAAGTTCATTAGCAATTTGCAGGGATAGAATTCCGGTATATTACGCCTACTGGTCGTTACATCTGTGTGTTATATCATAATGTTTGCCTATTGAAAGATGATATGTTTTACCTAAGGCTTAGAATAAAACAAAAGCTTTTACATGCTGTATGTACAGACAATTAAGGAAATGCTAGTTCACTTTACAGAGGAGCTATCGTAATATACAACGTGGATATGACAATGCAACAATTAATGATAACACTGTAGACACTAGTTCATAGAAGTATTTTGAAATAGGGATGTTCGATCCGGGTACCTTGTATCGATATTCCGGATCGCAATGGATCGTAATCCATTGTATCGATCCATGGATCGATCCAATAAAATTGATACGATTTTTTGGATCGATCCAGTATCGAATCAAATATTTTAGAAATGTCGAATTTTTAGTCACGCTTTAATAGAAACATACATAATTAAGACCTACTACCTATACATGGTTAATTATTTAAGTATATCTAAAAATGATATACTTAAATATAAATATCAATCCTGTTCTAATCGAGTATGTACAGTTAAAAGTTTCAATATTTATATTTGGTCTAGATATTGAGGTTTGTTTGTGTCCCAAACTTTTACTGATTTCGATTTTACTAGAGTTTTTTCGTAGAATTACACGTGCGTGATCAAAAGAGAGTATCTTGTTTACCTACGTCAATAATGAAAAGAATTTATCTACGCACGTGTATTGTTATTTTTGTGAGTATGCTGATTAAACAATATTTTTTCCGATATTTTCAAACTATTAATTTTTAACTTTTAACTGCACGTTCATATTCATAAACGTGGTCTGATATCCCCATTTAAAATTTAGATCAAAAATCAAAATCAAAATCAAAAATTGATTATTTCCTTATAGAGACTTACATCACTTTTTATTTAACGGAGCCTCCTTTTAGGCTTGTAATCGCCTGTGCCAGGAGACAACGCTCTGCATAACTCAAATAATTAATATTTAAATGTGTTTATGCTAATAGAGAGTACATACATAAAGTTCTTATTTATACAAGATTTTTCGCTAATTTTGAATTAAAATTAAACCTACTTACTTAATACTTATTAATCTAATATAATATTTTATTTGATCAATATTGACGTGTGTGTGTATTAGTATGTGTAAGAATGTATTGTGTAGTGTGGTAATTGGGATGTATTGTGTGTGAAGGGTGAATGTGTGTGTGGATGTGAGATGTTGTGTAGTAGTGTGCATGTATGTATGAAGATGTGAGAACTTGTGAATTTCTATATTAATTATGTGAATGTTGGTCGTTTAGTTTTCTTTATTAATTGAATAAGGCCTCAGTTTCAGTGTAGTCTAAATTTTGTAACCAATTTCTAATTTCAGATTTACACTCGTTAAATGGTTTGTTATGTATATTTAATTCTTTATTTATTTTATTATATAGGTGTGAAGATAGGAACTCAAATTGTCCTTTAGCAGACTTTGTTCTGACCTGAGGAATGGTTGCTACGTTGAACCTACGTGCCCCTCTTTTACCTCCAACGCGAGGGTCGTATGTGATTACTTTATATTTTCTTAAGATTAACCGTAAAATATAAAGTTTTCTTACAGATAACAGTTCACTGATCGCGTAAAGGCTTTGAGTTGAGAATGTTCTTCTCTTGAAATACATTATCTTAAGTAATGCTCTTTGCGCTCGTTCTACCATCAAAAAACGCGTCTTGCGAGCACCACCCCAGACTGAGATACAGTATGTTGTTACAGATTGGACTAAAGAAATATATATTTCATTCAGTAGGTTTCTGGTGGCACCGGCGCTATCAACCACATTTTTGGGAACGATGTATCTTAGCATTCGGAATATCCAATTAAATTTATGTATTCTGGACACGGTCATTTCAATCTGAGGATACCATGAGAGCCTCTGATCTACCATAACTCCCAAATATTTCACTTGTTCTACCTTATTTATTGAGGGACAGCTACAGTTATAATTAATAGAATGGTCGCATGTGTGTATTTTTATATCGAATTCGTTATTTGGTTGGAATTTATTGTAAATGCTGAAACAAACATAATTAGTTTTAGTGGCATTTAAAGTTAAGAGATTATTTTTGAGCCATGATGCGACCTTCGTTAGGCCGTTTTCTGTATTTTTTTTCGTAGCAGCCCAACTGGATCCAGTGAAAACGATTGCGGTGTCATCGGCGTAGGAAAATATTTTTGCATTGTTGAGGGTCAAGTTGCATAAATCATTTATATAAATGAGGAATAGGGTGGGCCCTAAAACACTCCCTTGTGGTACGCCACATGACACTTCAACGTCTTCACTTGTACAGTCTTCTATTTTAACTTTTTGCATTCTATTGGATAGATAGTCTTCAAAAATCGAAAGTTGTATATCTCTAATACCAATTTTTTCAAGTTTTTTTAGAAGGATACTAGTGGAAACGGTGTCAAAAGCCTTTTTGAGGTCTATAAACACCGAGAGACATTTTTTACCTTTATCAAGATTTTGTGATATAAGTGTACTCAGGGAGGTTACTGCATCTTCAGCCGATATATGACGTCTAAAACCGAATTGATTTGGGGACAGAATATTCTTAGCATCAAGGTAATTTAATAATCTTATATTTAATAATTTTTCCAGAATTTTTGCCAGGACAGGAAGAACCGAGATGGGCCGATAATTGCTGACGTTGTCTTTATCGCCACCTTTGTAAATTGGAGTGATTATAGATTTCTTCAACAAGTCAGGGAAGATACCCATCCTAAAACAAAGATTAGCCAAATGTGTTACTATTGGAGTAATTTCTTTTTTAACGTATTTAATAAATGTTGTAGAAATATTGTCCCATCCTGGGGCGCTTTCTGATTTTAGATTTGTTATAATGCTGTTAACTTCTTCATGATCAGTGTCCAACAGTACAAAGGATTGTTGCTGATTAGGTAAGGTGTTAAGATAATTATTTATGTCATCAATATTAACAGATTGTTTTATTTCATTAGCAAGCTGATTCCCAATATTAGCGAAGAAATTGTTTATATAATTAGCTGAGTCCAGGGCGGATGATTTTAAGTATGTAAGTTCAGAATTTACTTTATTTAATTTGTTTGTGTACGTTATTTTTTTAATACTTTTCCACAGAATTTTATTGTTTTTAATGGATTTCTCAATGAGTTGTTTTTCATAATTTCTTTTTAATTTTTTTAATAACTTGTTGCAGTAATTTCTGTAGCGCGTAAATGTATTTTTTTTTATTTCGTTTAGTGGATCATCTTTAAATTCTTTTTGAAGCTTATTACGATTTTTAATGCATTTCAAAATGCCGTTAGTGATCCAGGGTTTTATTATTCGCTTACTTTTTGGTATTGTAGTAGTTGTAGTATTGTCTTTTATAGACTCAGATAGCAAATTTATGAGATTTTCAGTTGTAAGATTAGGGTTATCAGACAAGAGTAGCCGAGATAAATCAGTTTTTTGTAGATATTTAAGAGCTCCTTCAAAGTCGATTCTAGTAGTCGTTTTGGGTGAAATATATTTATATTAGATATATTAAAAAATTAACGGTGTATAATATTTAGTAATGTATTTTGTTTTTTTATTTATTTTTTATTTATTAGGAAACTCAACAGCTTCTTTACTACAATCTTGCTTAAAATATAAACTTAAAAATTATACTTAGCCAATGACAGAGTTTCACCGCATGTTACAGAGTATATTATGTATAATAAATAAATAAAATAATGCTAAAACAAAATTTAAAGTTGCTGGTGGTCCAACCGACCAAAACGTACTTAATGAAATAAAAATTGTTCTCTTCTCAAAGTAAAAAATAGATAAGATGAAGTTGACGGTACATTGTTTAAGATTGAATATAAGTATAACACGTGGTTAGAGAAATGTTAATATTAATAATATGGGATCTGTTCGCCCGCTATAGTATTTTAAACAAAGGATGCGGTATCATTATTATAACGAATAATTGTTTTGACTAAATTCTGTTCACTCAAGTTCAATTATTCTCTAGGTATTTACTTTACATATTACGATAAATTAAAAACATTATACGTTTGGTTCGATCCGATCCACTACGCATGTGTATCGATCCACCAGAGGATCGAATGCTATTGTATCGATACAAAAATCGACTGGATCGTAACGCATTGTATCGATCCACGAAAGTATCGGATCGGATCGAACATCCCTATTTTGAAACTATCAAATAATTCCTAGGAGCGAAATAAAAAAATTTTTTTTTCGAACAAACTAAATACCACAAAAACAAGTACGAAATTAAACACCCTTTACTAACTTAATGTTATTTATTATTATTTATTCTATTTGTAATGGGAAAAATTTTACCCCGGGGTATAGATGGAAATTACCCCACTGAAAATGTTAGTCGGTAGAGCAAAGGGGTTATGTGGATTCGCGTGGCTCAGTCATCCATGGAACAATTATGATTTTGGGCGCCGTTAATATCCATGAAAGTTAAAAATTAAAAGATAAATTGTCCACGGATCGAAACAAAGTGAGTTTAATAAATCAAACCAATATTTACGTTGAAACAAACATTTATTTAACACATTGTATAACTAATACCAAGTTAACAACGATTCGCAGAAAATATGTCATAAAAATATTTAAAACCACATGGGGTATAAATGGTTTAACGTAGAATCCGAAGGGTTAAAATTAAGTCACACATTTTATATTAATACATAATACCTTGAGAACCCATTATAATGTTAAAACCGCACGAAGGGCAAATGGTTTAACAGGGACCCTTAACAGGTTAAAGTGAGACCATACATTTATTACAAAAAACAATACCCTTGGGTTCATTATAAAATTAAAACCATATAAAGAAGTAGGGATTTAAACTATAAACCCTTAAAAGTAAAGGTGAGGGCATATTTGTTCGTTTCCAGTTAGTCAGACGGATTAAGAGGCCGGTTCCGCATTTGAAATAAGTTTTCAAACGTCACCATATCTCTCAAGTCGGCGGACCGTTAAGAATCGAACACATATGTACTCAAAAAAAACTTATGCTAAGCATTGAAATAATTCATTTCGATGATGCTAAGATACCTATTACTTATCATCTTAACACAAGACATTCATAGTAAAATAGAATTATTTATACATTCTGGCTCATGGACCAGAGTTACGCTGAAGCTAAATAAATTTGAAACATGACTATAGGTACATTTATTGACTGTAGACCTGCTCCGGGTTGAGTTTGAACATGTCATCAAAACATCATTTTGTACTGGATATGAACGTTAATTACTTCACCGGGTACATACTACAGAAACACTGCCGCGATGATAATAAAAGAAAGCTACAGAATACCTTGGTTAGTTTTATAAATCCATGGCAATGGTACGGTTTAACCTGTGCTCGTCGCGCTGATTTTAATGAGACATCATAGCATGGAATTCTCGCCAAGCCGCTGCACAGACGACGTTAGATCGAAATGAGCTTAAACCATAACCTTGAAAGATTTCCTGGACCAAACTGGGAACCACTTATATCTTGAAATTTTGAGGTAAACCTGTGGAGCCCTGTAATAAAAAAATCAAAGTCACCAAATTGTCCAACATTGAATATGAGGTTTTCCTTACAACTAACATTATAACAAGGTTGAGAAACTTACCAAATTTGGGCTTTAATTATCACAGGTTATCTCATGAAAGACATGATGAAATATAAATTGATGAGCTGGAGCCCTGAGAACAATACGACACGAGGTTACAATCTGGATACCACTGGTAAAAACGGACAAATAATTAGATTCGTATTATTATAACACTCACCACTTAAAGGGATGCTCAACGCATCATTAAATTAATAGAAACCCACCAAAAAAAATAGATTGGGTTTCACTTCACATGACGAAAATTTCCTGCATCTACACGACACAGGCGAAATACCACGAATGAGACAAAGACTTCCGTCCGTCGAAGTACGTCGGTCATTGTTGAAACGACTCGAAAAGTCTAGAATGCCATAGACAACAAACTACCCCCCACACAAAATACATTCTATGAACATATTTACCTTTTGTCTGAATATTAATATTAAAACGCTTAACTAGCATGCGAGACATGGGTATTTACTTTATTTAATTAAAATAACAAATAGGATTTATTTGATTTTATCACCAAAGTGTAAATTAATTGGTCCGAAACGTTCAATTAGCTGGAATCGGAACGCCAAACGTCACATCTGACAGTTGTCACTTGTCAATTGAAAAGACAGCTGTGAGATATGTAAACAAGAAAGTTTATTTGCTTTAATTATTGAAAAGTGCTAAAACTCTTTATGAATGAGGTTTTAAAGTGAATTTAAGTGAATGCCCGAATGCCGAAGTGTGTGGTACAATCACCGACATTCGTTAAACTACTGGAAATTGACCCAAATAAAGGTAGAAATTTGCATGCAATAAACTAACACTAAACACATCAAAAGCTATGTGAAAACACTAGGTGTGTTTTGTAAAACCTATCTAAACTCTTACCTACACATAATACCTAATGTTCCTTGTCCAACCTAGAAGACTATAGCGAGAATTTGGATATAAAAAGTACTTTAAACTCAAGTGCTTGCAACCGTAAGGATAGGTGAAAAAAAAAGTGTTACATATTAACGAATATTTTAATGATAAGAGTATTTAAATGTCTGCCCCTGTCTTCCACATTGCTATGCCTGTCAATCAAGGTGCATGCGATAATTAGTTACTTTAAGATTTAGTAGTTAAGTCGCATTTATTTTTATTCATTTTATTCATTTTAACAATTGGTGAACATGCTGACTTACAGTTATACCAAGACGCCAACATGTTGTAATTATTATTAAGACATAGAATTATTATAAGTACAGTAATTTCGTCGTCATGCTGCCAAAACCGGTTAACTGCAATTTTGGTCAAATATGAGTTAACAATACCAATCGATTCAGTTTTTCAATGCCTTCGTCTGCCAATATCGGTTAAACGCAGAAACCCAATAGTTGCAGAGATACTCTGTGCATAATACAGGATAATTGTCAAGTCCTGTAAAAAGCCACCAGACAAAAGCGATTAAATTTGTTTAACGATAGTTTTTTCGATATTACGCTTGCTAAATAATATTAAACTCGTTTAATTGGTTTTCTCATTTACGCACTGGAGCAGGTTCACAGATAATTCATTCTGCTATAGTATTTTAAATGCCGTTAGCTGGTTTTGGAAAAATATTTACTTATTGAAAACTTTAATAACATACGTCAGCAAAAATTAAATTATTAACTTTATCTCATTTTGTCCCGCGCCCTTAACATGCGGAATGAAATAATGTTTTTGTGAAAAAAATAATTATATGCATTTAATTAATTTCTGGTGAAGTTACTACGGGTTCCATTATATAAACGTCTCTGCAGCCAAAAGCGATTAAATGATGATACCTGTAGTTGCCAGGGACTCGCGTTGGCGCGCGGCGCAGTTAGTTCGTTCATTCATTGTTCATTATGATCTAAACAAAAAGTCCTAAAAAAGCTACAGATGTGTAGTCCTAACCATAAAGTTAATATACCAGGTAATATTAACTTTATGGTCCTAACAAAATTAGTACAGAGCAAGAAATACCATCAGTTTGTGGCTCAGTGTTCAAAACGTAGAACAAGTAAGTTCATTTATCCAACATAATTGTGTAGTTCCTTAAGAGGGACTTGTCACCCTTTTTAAAGAACAAAATCATCTCACTTATGTTCCATGCCTTTGGTGTTCTGCCCTCGACGATGACGGAATTGAGAAGCTTTTGGAGGACTTTAAGTATCTGCTTGCTGCCCGCTCCCAGAAGTTCTGTGGTGATTCCGTCGTCATCATCGTCACCCGCCGCCGCCTTGTTGTTTTTCAGCTGTTTGAGAGCCATACTAATCTCGTACAGGCTGACGTCCGGGATATCTTCGGTATATCATCGGGTAAGCTTGGCTCTGGGGTCTTTAACCTTGCTTTCAACTCTCGCGAACACTTTGGAGCCTTAATTCCGCTCAATAGACTCTTTGATACGATTCGTATTAAATTGGCGAAGCTCGCTCGCTCTTTTAAGACTTAGATATCTGTCTATTGAGCTGCCGATAACGATGAGCATCCGCTGAGCTCTGGAACCTCATTTCATGTCTCTGATCCATGAGTAGGAGTGTGTGGTTAGGGAGTTTTTTAATTTGAAACGGCGGGTCTTAAACAACTTGGACCCTACCTACCGTAAAGTACCGTACCGACAGTATCCACCACCGTGTTGTTTAGATCGTCCGACATATTTGCTGTTAAGATTATTAATCCCGTCTGAGCCTACTACTGACTGACTGGGTGGGTCGATTTTTTCCAGTATTTTTAAAATTATATTAATAATAATCTATATATAAAAAAATAGCATTGTGAATGCCTTAAATCTAAAAAGTTCAATAATTATATGCTGTTGTCAAGGGCGGTTTTGGAATTCGAGTAGAAAGCTTTCGGGGTTTTGAATGTGGGCCAGTAATGGTCCAAGCGTGGATTTTATCAGTCCAGATCTTTCCAGCTTTAGGTTGATATTCAATATGCCAAGTATCAATCGGTGATCGCTTTCCGTCTTGACGGCGTTGATCACATCACAGTGACATCATTGAATATTTGCTTTTTCGTCGATATGATAAAATCTACCTATCTTATTTCTGACTGTATCATAACATAACATAACATAATATAATAATTTATTTGCATAAAAGTCTTTTACATGTTAATACATACATAACACAGATTTGACACAAACTGTTACATAATAAGATTTTGGTGACACTAGCACCCTTGCTAAGTTGAGAAGACAACTTGTATAAAAGGTGCTAGGCCCAACCCTGAAAGAAGTAGTATAAAGCAAGGTTACATGAAATTGCGTCGTTTAATGCTAATTAGTATTGACAAATAAATTATTTGAAATATAAATTTAAAAAAGAAATAAGAGATTTTAATTTAATGTGTGTACAGTTTCAGTAAGTGTGTGTGTGTTGTGAGTAGTGTGTATGTTGTGTGGGAGGGGTGTGTGTATGTGTGTGTGAGTGTTTGGTGTGTGTAGTGTAGGTGAAGTGTGATTTTAACGAGTGGATTCGTCTTGCATCTCTTACTTGTGAATTGTGATCGTATCTTAAATAATTTAATTTACCGGGTGTTGTGTTGAGTCAGCAATAAGCTTTCAGTATCGTCGTAGTTAAGACTGAGGAGCCAATTTTTTAATTTTAACTTGAGTGACCTTAGGGGTAGTGCATAAAAGTTAAGTTTTTTATTGAGATTGTTATACAGGTGCGGTCCTTGGAAACATGGGAATCTTCTAATATGAGCGAATTTACAGGAAAAGGGTTTACATACTTGGACTTTACGTCTGGTGGTGATTCTCCTAAAGGGTGTCGTCTGGTCTGTTCCAGGTCCACTTCCGGCTTTCAAGCTTCCCGAAGAAGGAATTCCTTCTTCATAAAGAGGTTCTCCTTCTCCATAATGTGGGCCAGCATCTGGCCTCTGGCATTCCGTTGCCCAACTCCAAATTTCCCCACTCTCAGCTCATCACTGCATTGTTTCCCCAACTTTGCATTCAAGTTCCCGATCCCAACGGTGCGGTGTAGGTAGTGGGTTGTGTAGCTTTGCATGGCCTTGGAGATCTCCTCATGCATAGCCTCCACTTCGTCATCTTGGTGCGTAGAAGTCGGAGCTTAAACCTATATAACATTCAACTAATACCGTTTGGATAGTCTGAGTATCAGGTAAGCTACCCCACTTCCGATGGTAATCACGTTGTTGACAAGGGACTTGTAGACGACGAACCCGACACCACCTAGTGACTGTTGGTTGGGTGGCTCTCCCGGTAGTGTAGCAAATTACCGAAATTGAGGATTGTCGAGTCCTCTCCCTCTCTTCGGACTTTGGATTACCCAATGATGTCCCAGTCTAACTTGCTAATAACTTCTTCCAATTCAGTCTGCGCGTGTTATAGGTTGCCAGGTTCAGTTGTAGTAGTTGATGGTAGTCAACCCACACCCGAAGATTTTTAGCACCCGACGTTACCATAGCCGCTACCGTAGCTGGAGGCCGATTTTTTTGTGTATCTATCATACATGGGGGGTTTGCCATAATCGCCACGTTTGGCAGGTGGGTTGGCCAAGGTTTTTGGAGACGCTGCTGCCCGTCTCTTGATGGCTGTGTTCCCTTAGTCACCTTTTACGACACTCACGGGATGAGAGAGGGTAGTGCTATTTTAGGCCGGCACAAACACGGCAATGAGGACTAAATAATTGTTTTATTTTTTTTTAATTCCATAACTTAATTTAGGTTAAGATGTCTTAGTAAAAAGTATGCTTAGCTCATAGTTTTTCATTTCTTCTTGATTACAAATCGATCTAGCCCATCAATTTTAATAGGAGTTTCAAAATAACTGTAGCACTATAATTCTACTGAGTGGGTTACGTTACGGTTACGTTTAATTCGATCACTATGTAATTATGTACATTGATCTTTGAAAATCAATAGCAAAGTCCAGCAGTAGGTTACAAAGTAGCCTGTGTGTTAATCTTATGCATTATCTATCTATCTATCTACCAACTTTCATCTAAATCCGTTCATTAGTTTCAGATATTAATTCTGTAAGAGACCTGTGCCCAGCAGTGGGATACAAAGTAGCCTATGTGTCGATCCTTTGCCTTATCTATCTACTTACAGAATTTCATCCAAATCCGATCGGTAGCTTCGGAGATTAACGTGTAAACATAAATGTATAGATGAGTAAAAAACGAATAAATGAAAAGTCCCTTAATTTTTTCGTCAGTAAAAACTAGCTAAAATTATGTCAAACTCTTTTTTCTGTTCTTCTGATAACATTAAATAGTCACAATTTTTTCTACATTATGTATTATGGTTAAAGGCTCCAGCACACCGGATGCGTAAGCGTATGCGTAAGCGTGCACGTAGACGTACCATGACGTTGTAATCTCTGAAACCTTATGAGACATGGCACACCGCTTGCGTAACGTACGCGTGCACGTAGACCGATGCGTAACCCTACGCATTGCAGCTCTCATGAGACAACCAGGCTGCGTACTTACGCAGAGCCGAACGCATTGATGACGTTGTACTCAATGGCATTCCCCAGTGGACGTCACACCGAACAAATACGAATACGCACGTATCTTTCCTGCGCGTCACTACGCGCGTAACCACGCGCGTGACTACGCATTCAGTTGTATTTGTTTACAAATAGTACCGGTACTACCGGTAGTAAGTGGTGTTTTTAAATAATGAATAACGATATTAAAGAAAAACAAATTGAATTAGTGCGAAAAAAATAGTCCATTTACTCAATCTTCGTCTGACACCGCGCACTAGAGTCGCAAACATGGCTGCCGCAGCGGCTGGGTACGCAAGGGACAGGTTGCGTTGCGTGCCGCGTAGACGTATGCGTAACCCGGTGTGTCAGGGGGTTACGTGCGTAACTACGCGCGTGTACACGCACGCGTAACCACGCGCGTGTCTACGCATCCGGTGTGCCCAGGCCTTAAATGAATATCTGCTTATAAGCATAATTAAAATTGTTAGACTTGAAGGTTAAAATTTAACAAAAGACTATTTTTGATAATTGGCAGCCAAAAGTGATTAAAAGCACTCCTCTCAAAGAATTTTTTTTATTTTTATCCGTTTCTTTAAGGATAATTGAATCAACTAGTATTGTCTTCTACAGAAGGATAAATGATGCATCGGAAAAGAACTATAAATAATAATGAAAGCTAATATTTAACAAAACAATCTACAGTAAACTTTCAAATTGATTTATCTCAAAATGCATTATTGTGCATTTAGCTAACTTTGGCAGCATGACGACGATTTGTTAATAATTAAAATAGCAATTTATCATCTGTCAAAGAGTTAACTTAAATGTCAAACAAAATTAATAATAATAATAAAACAAATTACATAAGAAACATATAAAGATGTCAAATAATAAACAAAACAAAACACACATATCTACTTAAAACTAACTTAGACTAAAATTGTAAATGTCAATAATATTATGATGTCATTAAATACTAATATAGTCAAAATTATTAAGATGTCAATTGGTACAAAAAAAAACAGAACAGTAATATAAACAGGCATACGCTAAAATTACAAATGTCAAAAATATGATGTCATGGATATTACTAATAAAGTCAAAAGAAATTTTTGAGATGTCAAAATGGTAAAATGGTAAATGGAACAAAGCACCTATTAAAAATTAATATAAATTACAATAACAATAATGTCAATAGATTATAGTGCGATGTCACAAAAATACTCATTAAATTCATTCAAATAATCAATTTAAAATTCATTCATTAAATATTTAAGAGCCTTTCTACGCAACTGTCCAAAATGGTCGGCAAATAGGTCAATACTATAGTCATGGGCGAGCATATCTCCAATAAGGCGTAAAGCACGGGTAGTGGGTGCGTTCGCGGCATACTTGGTGCGCGCCTGAGGCCGCTGCAGCAGGCGAGGCCACCTCCGCGGTGCCACCGTCCCCGCCTCGTCCCAAACCAGTCTCTTGGGAGCTAATAGCCCCACTTCCCTAAGTACAGTTGGGTTATCTACTTTGTTATGTATTATAGCCAGATAATACATCAAGAGCTGCATGATTCTCCTTAATTTCAGGGTATCCATGTCAACCATACCTGTCACAAATAGAGACGGATACAAGAACGGATAGTAACCGTACCTTTTCTTGTACAGCCAACGAGCGTACTTCCTTTGCACCCTCTCAATCATAAGGCAATACTTATCCTCATATGGATTCCAAACAATCGCACCAAACTCAAGTTTGCTGCGGACATAAGCATTGTACAGCACCGTAGCAACTCTAGAATCGTCAAACTGTGCAGAAGTCCTCATTATGAAACCCAAGATTTTATTTGCAGCCTTACATATTGCTACCACGTGTTTGTGAAAGTCCAGTTGTGAGTCCATTATTACACCTAGATCGCGAATGTCGTTTACTCTTTCCATAGGAGCGTCATAAAGCTTATAAACGTTATTGAGAGGACAATGTTTCCGTGTGTAAGTTATTATTTTACATTTCTCACTATTGAATGGAAGATGATTAAGTCTACTCCATTCAGCTACGGCACTGATATCAGCCTGCAGAGCATCAAAATCTGACGCTTTAGCAACTCCTAAACACAATTTGAGGTCGTCTGCGAACAAAAGACACTTAGAAGAATCTACACAGTTTGGCAGATCGTTGATGAAGATGAGGAAGAGCATTGGTCCTAAGGTACTACCTTGGCTTACACCGGATCTTGTATAGTAGTTACTGGACTCAAAACCATCTACCCTTACAAACTGACACCGATTCCGTAGGTAACTGGAAAAAAAATCAAGGAGTTTTGGTGAAAATCCGATTAATGCCAACTTTTGCAGTAAAATATCATTATCTACTAGATCGAATGCTTTTTTAAAATCAAAGTAGGCAGTATCCACCTGCCTACCAGCATCCATTTCAGCATATACATAGTCCACATGGGCCACAAGATTAGAAGTTGTAGAACGGGCCACGCGGAAACCATGTTGACAATCATGTAAAGAATTTTGAATCTGCTTATTAATGAGGCAGCTTAATATTGTTTCAAAGATCTTGGGGAAGACTGATAGCACAGCAATCGGTCTAGAGTTAGAAACATTGTTACTGGCATCACCCTTTGGGACTGGTGTCACTCTTGTTATTTTCCAAGCCTCGGGATACACTGAGCGGCTTAAGGTAAGGTTAAAAATATATGCTTTGTAAGTATTGGTTACTTACATATAGTAAGAGCGGCAACAGCGCGGTGTTAGGTCACAGAATAGTATTGACAGGTGACTAGCCGCGGAATGAACTTTTGGCGCCAATTAATACTAAATTAAAACAGTGTTTTTCTTGATATCTACGGCAGCGACTCGAGCTGACCAGTGATCACTGATTTAAAGTTATTCTGTACACTGAATACCTAGTCACAAATTAAATATTTTTGTATCCTTTGGACTGCTCAATACACTGAATACCTAGTCACAAATTAAATATTTTTGTATCCTTTGGACAGCTCAAGAAGCTTAATAGCTTAGTAATAGATACAGCATGTAGAAAATGTTAAAAACTAAAAAAATATTCTTGTGACTAAACTACTGGGTATTTTTAATTGATATTTTACAGGCAGACTGGGAGCGTTACTAGATATACGAAATTTAATTTATTGTTGCATCGTCCTCTCCACTTTGTATATCACAAAAGCACTTTATAAAAATAAGCACAGACACTTGAACCTTTGAACACAGAATACAATAAGACTTTGTGGCATTTACACAAAGAATATCGTATACATCACATGCATAATGGCTCCAAGCTATTGTTACTTAAACAAGGAATGAAGAATGGGACAGATAATACCCACGCCTTACAGAAACTAGATAAAAAAATATGATAATACCTCCTCGCTTCATGTGAATATCAGATCTACTTTCGAATCTTTCATAAAATATTTCGATGGGCAAATGTTATGTTCACTGAATTTAAGAAGGGTGACGTGACCAATAAATCTCGAGCTGTCTACGTACCTTTGACTGATAGTCTTGGGTTTCGATGAAGGTTCAAGATACGTTGGATGGTGTGAGCTACAATATGTGATAGGCAGTGCATAAGTATATCAGGTCCTATGGGAAAACCTTGGGCTTACACCCTTGATGTCATTTTGTGGCTCATCCTATTTTGTGCGTTTACGAAGTTTATCACGTAAGTGTCTTTGGGTGTCAGACAGAGGATTAACCGCAGATATGTGGCTGGAAATTAAATTATATTTAGCTAAAATGGTAGCTGTTCATTTTTAATTTATTCATCAAAAGGTATGTAAATATTTTCACTAAAATAATTTCTTCCTAAACTGTTTATACTCAGTTTGTTGGTGGAATGTGCGTTCTTTCACAAAATTTATCACTTATACCTCACAAAAATAATGAATAAGAGATAACAGTATTTTTTTTAAATACAAGATGAATAAAAATGATTTTCGTCAAAATGTCGTCTGTGATATAAATTTTATCTCCATTTGTGATATTTCTATTGATAATTAATAATTTAATTGTTATTGTTATGATTAATGTTTTAAATATAGATTTCTTAGTTAATTTCTTTGTAATTACGTACTAACAGATTTCCACGCCTAACGGAGGCAGAATATGTAGATCTTATCTTTATATACCATCAATGTATACTACCATATTCTAGGAAATAAATGATTATGATTATGATTATGATTCTATTACGGTGTTTATTTAAAAACGATAGTAGTTTAAGTCATCATCAGCATAATCATGCCATGCATTACTGGATGCCAGCTACTGGACATAAGCTTGTCAAGGACCTTCACGACGATCGGTCCTACAAGCATCCAGCGGCTCCACCGACCTTCACCATTTATCGTTAATTTACCCAATCGCGATAATTCCGAACGATAAAACCAAAACCGTTACGTTGTCATTTAGGTTATATTTACCTAAAAATCTTTAGTTTAGCTTTAGAATTCTCATTTAAATTGTTCAACATTAGCATCCAAGGCTCCCTAGCTTTCAACAATTTTACCAAATTAAAGCAAGTACTTTTCTGTAAACGAAACTGAAACGGTAATGATTTAGTTTTTGTTTTTGTTATTGAAAATTCGTGATTAAGCTTTTGAGCTTTGCGGTACGCGTTCGCTATTCTAGAACCTTTCCACCCCAACGTTTGTTAAACAACGCTCGGCCCGGCCAGGTGTCGGATGGGTGACCGTTAAGTGGCACTACAACTGAGCGCTTCCGTGCTTCGGAGGGCACGTTAAACCGTCGGTCCCGGCTGTTGTCATCTAATAATAGTCGTTAAGCCAGGTTAGAGGCCTCAGGCGGCTTGATAATGGCCACTATTCCTCATTCGATAAGAAGAAGATTTTTTTTCTGTGTAAATACCTATCACTAATATTCGAGTTTAATTTCAATAGTACAAATCACGCTCTTTGGTTTGAGGCAAATATTAATAATTCTAAGATATAAGTATGCAGACTCTTTTGCATATAAAAATAGAGGATCATTTCAATATCCCGCCATCTTTTTATTTGAATATGCAAATATCCATCGTCTGAATCTGGCAAATTAACAGTCGGGTCATTGATCCCAATGTAGTTAAGATAATTAAGTCTGTTACACTGTAATTTGGCATGTTAAGGTAGCTTAGTAATAAGCTACGTTAGGTTTTGATACTTGGAAGTGATCCAAGTTGGAAACAAATGAAGTGTAATGTAAGGTACTTAAATAAAAATGAAAAGATGTTGTATGAAGAATAATGGAGACCGTTTGGAAAAGAAACCTCTTACGGAGAATTTGCAGTGTAGAATTTTTTTCCGTATCACATAAATATAAAATACTAGCGGCCACCCGCGGTTTCACTCGCGTGCGTGGTTCCCGTTCCCGTGAGAATATCGGGATAAAAGTATTCTATGTTTTAATCTAGGATATCTACTATCTGTGTACCAAATTTCAACCAAATCCGTTCAGTAGTTTTTGCGTGATTGAGGAACAAACATCCAAACCCAGAAACTTTCACATTTATAATTATAATATTAAGTAGGATTTCAACATTATATAAATTATTCACTTCTCAAGCTTACGCGCTCACTAGACATGAAATAAAAGACTTTTTAACGGATACTAGCGCGGTTTTATTGAAAGTACTTTGGTAATTAGTAGCTTCAGTCCCCCGTGACCACGGCAGCTGCAAAGGTGCCGAAACGTCGGGAAAATCAAAAATCAAACCCAAATACCAACTAATTACCAAAGTACTTTCAATAAAACCGCGCTAGTATCCGTTAAAAAGTCTTTTATTTCATAATATAAATTGTTTTTTTTTTAATTGAAGTAAAGGCCGAGTCACATATTTCATCACGTCGTCGATCACAATGGATCTATTGCACCAACATTCATCTCACTATCATCGTTTGATCTTCCATTACGCACTCTTTGGACGTAGCAAAAAGCAGTGCAGTCATCAACACCCACCAATCGACATCGGGCCCCCGTGGTGGGTTATATCCCACCCTCCTTATCCACCCAGGGACTTGTGCCCCAGCAGTGGGGACATTAATAAAATGGCTGATGATGATAAAACAACATACATGACCAAAATATAAGGACCCCCAACTTTACGTCGTCCTTTCCTTATCTCAAATGAGATGTATTTCCAATTTCCTTATATCAGTCTCCTATCTAAAACCGCATTGCACATTTCTTTGCCTCAGAATTTGATAAGGACCATTTTATGGGGTGCCAAAAACACGGCTTATCACAGTTTTTATTGGCATCGCATTACTGAAGTAGATAAACCTAGCCAACCATAAATTGTAATGGTTCGCCATGCCATTTATCAGCAGGATCGTTATTGAATCCTACTGCTTAATAAGTAGACGAGCGACCGCAGTTCAATTATATTGCAGTAAATTAGGCGGTTGTATGACCGAAAGTGGGCGCCGCGGCGCGGTGAATTTTATTCTAGTACACTATTTTAATAAAACTTTACGTGGAATTTTTAGGGCCACTAGTCTAGTAATTTTAAACGGTGTCATTACTGTGAGATGTTGCAATTACTTTGAACTCTAAACCACGATGTCACGAGGGGATGTTTTGATTTATCAAGTATCGCCCACCTTACGTCACTTTTTTCAGCAAGGATCGATGACACAACTTTTAAATCAAAGGATAGGCACTCACTGGGAAGCTGGCTGCCTGTTGATTTTCACTGAATTTAGAAATTTTTGATAAACAGAGCGGCGCGCGCGCACATTAAGGAAAAATGATGAGGTATTGATTCTAGGCTGCAACAATTCCATTCCCTCGTAGTCGCTGATGACATTTGCTATCTACTTCTACGAATGACTATGAGGAAATGTAGTATTCCTTCTAAAAATACTAGACCATAGGCCCTAAAAATTCCACGTAAATTTTTATTAAAATCATTTTCATTTAATAACTTATTAAATATATATAAAAACCTCTGAGGGTGCCACTTTCCGTGGTAAAAGAATTATCGAATACCAAAGAGGTTATAAATAGCATCCAAAAATAATTAAAAGGAATATTTAAAAAAGTAGAAGTGCAGATAATTATTACTGATGCGACTGTTCATCATTACGTCGCACGATGATGCAATAAAAATTGATATCTACGTACTTAATTCAATGTTGTCATAAAAAAAATGTTTTGTTCAGTGCAAGGGAATTGTGCAACAAATTTTATTTTTCAATCTATTCATGTCATATTGCACGTCAGTCTTATTTGTTGCTTGGCTCTTATGAGTTGCTCTACACTAGAGGTGCCCATTATGGCCGATCGCGAGAGTTTTTAAGGTCAATCGCCAAGGACAAGAAGCTTAAATCCACAATGGAAATTGCACGCCTAGTATCATACTGAAGATTGAAAAAGACTCTTTAGTGACGTCACGGCGTATTGCTATCTCTTTCTTTTCGTTTTACAATACGTTTTCGTTTCTTACGAACAAACGAACGACGAACAACGAACACGTATTGTAACACTAAAGAAAGAGGTTGCAATAAGCCGTCACGTCACTAAAGGAGCTTTTTTCAATCTTCACTATGACATATGGCCGTGCAATCTCCATTGGAGGGAGGTATAAGCTTCTTGGCCAAGGATAACAGATTTGACACTTTGCATCCAATGTGGTTATACTTTTTTTTTTCTTGACAAATATTTGATCATTGACGATCTCTTAGAGCCAATTTCACCATTGATTTTAAACGCGCTTTGTCCAGAAACAAGTTTAAGGCTGTCACTGTCATAACAACAAAGTAAAATTTGTTACAAAAATGTACAATTATGTTATAAACAATGCCTTGTTAAATCTTGATTAAATTTTTTTAATGACCTAGTGAAATTGATTTTTGGAATAAACGGGGAACGGGGTATCAAACTCGACAGTTAAACTACATTACGTAAAACGTGATCTTAAACGCGTTTAAAATCAATGGTGAATTTGGCTCTTAGTCATAACATTTTTGCTATGTTGATCTCCTTTCGAAAAAGTATGGGCACCCCTGCTCTACACACTACTTTTAGCAGCGATGCAAACACGATACAGTAGCGATGTTAATGCAATGCTCTTTTCTATTGCGAGTGTAGCGCATGTGTAGAGACGCCAGCGAAAATTTGGGCTCTTTAAAGTCGCAGTGTGTAGGTTCTTAGAAAAACCGTTTGCGACAAATTCGAGTCGCTCGTCTGCACTACCCGACATATTCTGCGCTGAATCAGTCCACACAGTGAGGGGCGTTAGTAATCCGAGAGGAGCTTATTTATCTTGAAATATTACGAAACACTACATTGCAATCTGTCAGAACTGGAACGTGACGGGCGTGGTGATAAGGGATTCACACCCTTATTGTGTGCGATACGTGCGAATGATGACCGTATGAAATTTCCTAATTAATGTCCCGAGGGCGTAAAGTTTAGATTACAATGGATTTTGGTGTATGAATTTCTCAGATTTACATTCTTTTTATATGAAAATTTTTAAGCAGTTAACTTAGAATAATTACACTAAGAATGATAAATCTCTACAAAGCGCGCTGTCAAAAGTGAGGCAACTAAAATAGCCAAAATGGCGCCCTTTTCAGATTTTTATTGTCCATTAGTACATAATCATACCTAATAAGTACAAAACAGTTTCAATCTCCCTACCTTAACGACATTATTTATTATATTATTGGATTTTGGTTACGATTAGGTAACGTAAGAAGGTTTTGGCTCAGTATAAGTTAACTCACTTTGCCTACGCGGACACGGCTTCTAGGTGTAATTATTCTACGGCACTTAAATAAAATCATTGTATTTTTATTTTGTATTACTACTTAAATAAATAATAATAATACAAAATTTTATACTAAAAATACGACTCTCGCCAGATTAATTCTCGAACGGGAATTGAACCTGCGACCTTTGTCCGGTCCGATGCTCTGACCGCTGAGGTACCGAGTCACTCGGTCTAGTCTAGTGACTCGGTAGCTCAGCGGTCAGAACATTGAATTGGATATCCAGTTTTTCCGTCCAAGAATTAATCTGGTGCGAGTTGTATTTTTACTTATTGAAATAAAAACAAAATATTAAAACAAAAACTGTGCATGCAAAAATCTCAAATTTGAAAAAAATAATAAATTAAGGATTCTGGAATCCTAAAGGTGCAGGTTTGAGTCCCGTCTGAGCTGCTACGGGTGAGTCGATTTTTTCTAATATTTTTCAATTATGTTAATGATCTTAATATAAAAAAGGCATTGTGAATGCATAAAATCTAAAAGTTTAAAACAATAATAATATTAAAATTGAGCCCAAAATTATATGTTTAATTAAGAATTTGGACAGTAATAATTTACTACTAAGGATTTGATAATTTTCATGACCATTAAAATTCATACTCAGGACCATGACCTCTTTAAAATTGCAATATTGGTCATAATAAAACTCATAAGTATACAAGTCTTAATAGGGCTTATTAGAACCATAATTTAAAAAAGGTAAAAAAAAACTTTCGACCTTACTAATTTTCCTCCAATGTCAACAATAAAATACAGTTTATCTTGTTTACTAGTAAAAAGTATTACACGAGATAAAATATGCGTTCCTAAAATCAAGCATTTTTGTTTCACTCCCCAAAGGAAACGTGATATAAAATTCTCAGAAACATCATTCCAATATCATAACTCAAACCGAAACGTAAAATAATAATCCTTTAGCTGTTCAAAAACCGAACGCCGAAAACCCAGGTGATAGTTTTCAATAAATCATCCACAGAAATTTTCCCATTGAATACACAAAAGTCTACTAAATCTCCGATCATCGGTGCGAACTCAAAAAAACTCGCGAACTACCGATAGCCAGTGAATTTACGACCAATGATATTCAAACTCCATCCCCACTACATCATTTTTTATTTTTTCACTTCCGATAAATTGCTTGATACCCGATCCTACCTAAGTAGTTAAACATTTAAGGACTCTACCACACCAACTATAACGCATGTTGAGTAAATGGAAAATTTATAAGAACGAAATTATAAGAGCGACATGGTTCTAAATGTGTTCAGCTACTTTGGAAGCTAACTATACCGCAATGTGGTATCGAGAATAACCAATATATCATTTGGGTGTACTCCCTTTACATTTTCATTGTCATAAGGTTCCATTCAATTCCACGACAATCTTAGTCCTGTCACTGATAAGTTGGGTCGTACATCATTTTTATTTGCACTTACGTCAAAAACATGAGCCGAAATTTAACTAAGAACATGATTAATCCTACTAATATTATAATAATGTGAAAGTTTGTGGGTTTGGATGTTTGTTCCTCAATCACGCAAAAACTACTGAACGGATTTGGTTGAAATTTGGCACACAGATAGTAGATAACCTGGAATAAAACATAGGGTACTTTTTATCCCGATATTCCCACGGGAACGGGAACCACGCGGGTGAAACCGCGGGCGGCCGCTAGTAGTTATATAAAATTTTAATTGTTAGCACGCTATAATTCTATTGAATTTTCATTAAGCATGAGTTTTTAAATTTTTGAAACGTATTTCGAGTTTCTGTGCAATTGTGTATCTTCCTACGAAAATATTTTAATTTACTTTTAATTTTTTGAGCGTAATATTTGTTTTACCTGGTAATACGACATAAGACTCTCCATTACATCTACTTTCAACTGCGGGCCCCTACCATTTAGTCACTTATCATATAAAAAATTTAGTGGGTTAGTGAGAGTTATTATACTTACTCAATTGTACAAGTTTTGTGTCTTACTAAAATCATAAAACGCGTAAAATTAGTACAATTTGCGTAATAATTTGTGTTGAATCCTACCTGTAAGTAAGTATTGTTTTTAATTGCAGCTACTATTACTATTGGTTCTGTTAGCTGTAGACCTCGTTGTTGCATTATAATATCTCCGCGTTTCCCATTAAAGTACTCGTCAAGATGATTCAAATGAGTCCAAACTCGATAGGATTGCATGGTTTTATTACTGAGTTCCAGGGGCCTTCTTCCGGCTCCATCATCGCAGACCCTGGACACTATTTCCCAACAAAGTACTCGTCAAGACAATTCAAACGAGCCCAAATTTGATGGGGTTGCACGGTTTCAATATTGAGTTCCTATGACATGCCCTTTTGGCTTCATCATCAGACCCTGGACCTCGACTCCCATTAGAGTACTCGTCAAGACGATTCTAACGAGCCCAATGGTTATGGTTTCATCATAGAGTTCCTGTGGCCTTCTTCCAGTTTCATCATCAGATCAGCTCAATAACACCATAATATTGTATTGCCTTCCAGTTCTGACCTATGTTCAAAGTTTGAAGTCTCTAGCTTATCGGGAAGCTCGGATATAGTCGTTCGCAAACTTTGTGGAGAAACACACAAACAAACAAACAAACAAACGAGAAAGCAACCTAATAAAAATGTGTTCAAAAATAAACGGACGGACATACGAAAGCATTTTTGCCCCAGCTGAAGCACGCTTTCGCTCGCACTTCGAGATCACTCGGTCAATAATTGCCTCCCCGGAGAAAAATGTGTACGTTAGGTTAGGAACCCTTAATTGCGCCCCTGGAGAATTTTGTCTGAACGAAACACAGCCTGTAAGAAATGTCTAACAACATCGATTAATTAGGATCTACCTTTTGAAGGGTATTGTTGGCAACTTCTATATTTCGTACGTATTAGTCGAAAACCTTAAATTGACTTCCTTACAGAATGTCCTATATGTTGGGGCCATATATAGCTTAACAATATTATTGATAGCACTAATTTTATTTTTGCTTGCCATGATCTAAAAAAGGTTTTTAGATCATCAATTCATCAGTGAAGATTATTTGCATGACCTCCGTGCAAAAAAACCGTGGTGGAAAAATAAAAAATTAAAGTAAGGTAATACACTCTAAATAACAAATGTAAGCAATACCTCCTTTGAGTTACACTAGTCACATGTCACGAAGTAGTTTGAAGTCGGAAATTCGTTTGCGTGTAGTTTTAGTAGGGGTAAATCAACAGAGATAACGAGTTGTTCACATTCGAGATACTATGAAAATATTGGAGTTGATACTCGCTCGCGATCGTATCGTGAGCGCGGTAACTTTTGGTCGTAAACAGCTGTAACTTGTGTTTGAGTTTGCTGTTACACATGTATGGGAAATACGATTATTTCTTATATGCTAAATGTTTTCGGTATGACTTTGGTTAAATACTGCCTTCTTACAGCAAAGATTCTTAAAGCAAAGAAAGGCCAAGCTATTTACGCGCAGTATAGGGTACCGTAGTAATATACCATAATATGTCTATAAACTTATATTTACTCCCTGTTTTACAGTACTTACGATTACAAAAATGTGTACCTATGATATTTTTTCCGAGTATTAAAACGATTTCTTGTTAACTTGTAAAGCCTACTTTTATAGCATAAGTATAAGCATAAAACCTATAACAGAATAGTTTTCATTTTCAATTTCATTTCATTACAATATTTATATTCCAAATAGTTTATTTAATATTTATCAATTTTTAACTGAATGTTAATTTAATGAACGATTATTTTGTCACGTCACTACTTTTATTTTGTCCTAAAGTGGTCACACTGGAGCTTTCAAATCAGTATAGAAGTGATAGTTTTCCTTTTAAATTCATCATTATAAATGTACTACTGACCTGAATTTTTTGACGTATCCATATAAGTAGAGGTTAAATTGGTAGGATACATAAACTCAGATAAAACTTAAAGTGGCTCAGCTATTCGCATCATGGCTACGCAAAATATTGGCTGTACTGTTACTTCTATTATTTAAATTTTTATCTTGATTCGTTAATAAGTGCTTAACAATATTATGCTAACAAAATACGATATTTACCTAAAAATCTTTGGTTTAGCTTTAGAATTCTCATTTAAATTGTCCTAGACTGGCATCCTAGGCTCCCTAGGCAAAGCCTTCAACAATTTTAACAAAACTAAAACGAGTATTTTTATAGTTGAAAATTTGGGCCCTTGGAGATGCTTGCATTGTAACTCCATTTAATAACCTAAATTCGCTTAAAAGTGTGATTTAGAAAGCTTTTACAGTAGCTTCACAGATAATTTTGAAAGAGTACCATAGCAGAAAGAAGCTCATATTTCATAAGTATTCTGTGGAATTCACCAAACTTACCGATAGAAGTTAATATATCAAAAGAAGACTGGACAAGAGTGTAAACATACACCCAGTAGAGAAACTTAAGCTATATTTCTGTGAAGAAAAATGAGCATTTAAAAAAACTAATTTGCGGCGGCTTGCTATTCAAATCATCATCATCATATCAGCCGCACGACACCCACTGCTGGGTATAGGCCTCCCCTAAGGATCTCCACGACGATCGGTCCTGCGCTGCCCGCATCCAGCGGCGCACCGCGACCTTCACCCTCACGTCGGTCCACCGTGTCGGGGGCCTACCCGCGGAGCGTCGTCCGGTGCGCGGTCGCCATTCCAGAACCGCCCCGCCCCAACGGCCATCGGTTCTTCTCGCTATGTGTCCCGCCCATTGCCATTTCAGCTGAGCAATCCTTCGAGCGATGTCGGTTACCTTAGTTCTCCTGCGGATCTCCTCGTTTCTGATTCGAACACGCAGGGAAACGCCGAGCATGGCTCTCTCCATTGCACGCTGGGTGACCTTAAGCCTCCTTATGAGACCCATAGTTAGCGACCACGTTTCACTACTTTTAAGATATTAATGTCTTACATATTTATGAAGATTGTTTTCAAACCACAGAGAATACTAATGCTAATAATATATTGTTTGAATATGTATCTATACACCGTTAATTTTTTTTAAAGTTTATCTAAAAATTAAATGGGGATTTCAGACCACGTAAATGAACTTACAACTTTTACTATGGGGGCAACCACGGGTTCGCGAAAAAAAATCAGCTGTTCCATACATTACAGTCGAGTCGATTTTGTACTTTTCTATGGAACAGCTGTTGTTTTTCGTGATTCCATGGTTGGCCCCATAGTAAGAGTTGTTCATTTACGTGGTCTGAAATCTCCATTTATTTTTTAGATTTACTTACTTAAAAATTAATGGTGTATAAGTATCTTTCATCAAAACTGAGTTAAATTCTATGTTAGTTGCAATCCACACAGAAGATATAGCAAAGTCTGCAGATTAAAAATGTAATAAGGGATACGTAGGTAAGGTAGGTATGATAACACGTTTAAAATGTTAAGTAGATACTCGCGGAAATCCAAGAAAAAGTAACAAAATATAAAGTTTTGATTTTTCAGAGGGCCTAAATAAAAAATCTACAGATCTGACACTACAAGCAACTATCAAAGGCATTAAAAATGTAATTTAGAAATACAGCACATGAAAAAAAATTACAAATTTGTTTTATTCAACGAAAATATACGATCTCTTACAAACGATTGAGAACTGTAGATATGTCGTCCAAATTGTAACTACAGTTAGAAAAGTGAACGGAGCGCAGACTGACCTCGTGCGTAAGGGATCCACTACCAGCCTACGCCTCCTTAGATGGCTCAAACTGTAGCTTAATTTAATCCCGAGATACTATGTTTCTATAAAAATAGTTATTGGGAAATTCGCGATGCAATCAACGAGAAAATTTTGATATTTTGACTTTTAGAAAATCTCAAAAATTTACAGACCGATCATAAAAATTTATATTGCACTTTTGAAGCCCTCTGGCAGACGCACATTTTGGCATAATAATCTTCATACCTCTCAAATCTGCGGAACTATTGGCAAATGTCACAACTTCATAAATCTGGGCACTATTACTCGATCACGAAAACGTACATTTTCAATGTTAAAAGCATCGCGATAAGTAGTCTTCGATCCTCCATGGCAATATTGACTCACACGAATAAGGTTCAAAATATCATGGGATTAAGTCTGACTATCGTGATATTCGTGATTCTTTTTTGTAATAGGCCTCAGCCCCACGACCGAAACACGATACGTAGCGATTTATTACCATTAACTGTCAAAAGACAATGTATTTTGACAGTTGGGTGTCGATAACACGCTATATTATATCACGCGATATCGTGTTTCGTCAGTCATGCTAGGGTAGGGGGCAGGGCATATTAATAAACCGCTCATGAGAGCGACGTCCGAAATTTTACACACACACACACACACAAACACACACACACACAAATTCGATGTTAGTGTGTGGGAGAGGCGAGTGATGGGGCATGACTATGCGGATAGTGGCTAAATACACACTCATTAAGTTTGAATTGCTCTGTACTATAGTGGTCTTTAAAGATCGCGTACTGCCCAAACTTTCAATGGCGCCTACCAATAGAAGTCAATATATCAAAAGACGGGTGGACAATGGACTTGGGCGATATTTCACCAGCCTTTGTTCAGGTTCATTGAAAGGAATTAAGATGCCTAGCGCTGTATTATTAAAATGTTCCTTGGAATTTTCTGTCTGTGCTACGATAATGATTTGACCAACTCCTCATGACGTCAGACTTTTGTTCGTAATTCGCTGGGGGTTTCAATAAACCTTTTTTATTTTTTCTGGCTTGATGTATGAATGAACCATCTCCTACACATTTAAAAAGTCTAAGGCATTGATTGAATTCAATGCAAATACTTCAATGATGTTTGAATTATTCTCACAAAACATTTGTAGTAAAAAATAGACTTTTAAGATAATTAAAACAATTCAAAAAATTCAAAATTTAAAAATAATTTATTCAGTCTAGGCTGTTACAAGTACTTGTAAATGTCATAGAAGCTACGCCATCGGTTCGCAAATCCTAAGCGGGAGACCTTGTAACGAGAAAAACCGGCAAGAAACTCGTCAAGGGCTGCTTTTTTCTCCCTGTATATTTCATACAGAGTCGTCAATATTGAAAAAAATAATAGAAAATCGACTCAAACGTAGCAGCTCAGGCGGGATGGTTGCTACGGGTGAGTCGATTTTTTCTATTAAATTAATTATCTTAATATAAAAAGAGCACTGTGAATGCCTAAAATCTAGAATTTCAATAGACTTTTATCCTATTTTATGTAGTACATAAACCTAAATTTATTTCTAGCCAAAAATGCGTTGCAAACTTGTTTTATCACTGAATCCAAGTACCTATGTAAATGGATTTTAAAAGTCTTTAGTCAGACAGAGGCTATTTTATCCTTGAAATAGAAATAATGGCGTAATAAAACACGAAAAAATGTTGTGAATAAAAGCGAGCGAGCACTTTTATTTATAAACTTGACGCTTTTTCTGATAAATTGTTTAACCCCCAAATGAAAAGTAAACAGGCTTGTTTGTGGAAGAGGGATTTGTTTAATTTTAATGCTGTTACAAGGGAAGTGTCAGGTTAAAAGGACATCCGCGAAACCTGTATCAAGGTAAAAGGGCTTATGCCATGACACTCTGTCCAGCTGTCAGTGGTAAGCCTGCTTCGGTTTTTGGGAAAATTTAAGGACCAATGTCCAGTAACGAAAGGGGATTTTTTTTATTAAAATTTATACAACGTGTCAATGAATTAACCCAAAATGGAAAAACCTTTCTTCGGACTGAATAACTGTTACTCTAGGACCAACTTTGATGTCGCGAAAAAAAATCTGCTGTTTAATTTGCTATTTTTGTTATTATTTTTGGTATGAAACAGCAGGTTTTTTTTCGCGATATCTGAGTTGGTCCTTTAGTTAAAGTTGTTCAGTTTGATGGTCCGAAGAAACGGTTTTAACGGTTCATTCATTAACTCGTAAAAGATTTTTTTTGCCATTTTCGTGTGATCAACTTTGTGTTAATAAAATAAGGGCTAAAATATTATGGCTAACGTTGGAGGTGCAAAAATATTAAATCACAAATGGAATTACGATGAAAATGAATTTCTTATAAAACTAAGATACGTACGAAAGGTATCTTATATTTTAGAGACAAAAAATCTAAAAGTAAAGTCTTAATGAAATTATTTTCTTTCGTCTTCGTTTCGTTTCATTTTCGTTTTTACCAAAAATCACTGTATTTGTATACGAATACACTTATTTACGTGAAATTGTTAATTAGGAATATTTTCATTAATTCTAATTTTCATTTTTAATGACAGATTCTTGTCAAGTACTTCAATAATAAAATTTTCATGTGATAGCAAAATGATTGATCGCAGGAAATAAGTACTTATACCAATATATTGGTAAACTATTGAACCTCGAATCGTATTAATATTTTTTCTTTGCATTTTCATTCGTTACACTTTAATAGTATTTTAATCAAGAATAGAACAATGCGGGTTAGTGGGTGTTAACGACTGCTTGCAGCCGGGACCAACACAGCTTAACGTACGCCAACAGCATGGCTTTTAGCAACAAAATTCGTGTGCGCGCGTAGGTATTGCCCCTGCACAAACGTAGGTGTATGTTGTGACGTCGGCATGGCGTACAAGCGATTTTAACCTTAGGAGTGGTTAAGCGACGCTATTGCCCATGGTACCTTCTGATGCACGTAGGAGCTCTAGATAATTATAATTTTAGTCCTCCGTCCCATAATCCAATCCTTCGAAAGTTACTTTATGACCACAAGTACAGTAAGTACAGTCAGTGGCACGAATCATGAAATCGGGTGGGGATTGCGCGGAACGCGTATTTTGGGTATGCGTTGCGGTGAGGGGCGCTTGCGGCGGGAGAGGGGCGCACGCTATTGGTCGCTCACAAGAGCACATGCGCGAACTTATCCCCACTCCGTCGAAAAATTATCATGATTCGTGCCACTGACTGTACCTCACTTTCAGTAGGCAAAAGTTAGGTACAGTTCGTCTGCTCGGTAACGGTGGTGTAACGCCACGCCCCATCCTGCCACCCCGGACACTCCATACAACCACGCCATTATAAACAGATGACGTTGTTGTACATGCGCAACTGTGTGTGTATAGGTCTATGGCTATCGTGAAGATTGTAAGTATTGTATGAGCGGCGTTCAATTCATAATTAGAACTTTTTGGTAAATGACGTAACGACGCATTGCTTAGAGCAACGCAGCTTCCATCCGGTACGGAAGCCGCGTTGCTTAAGACGCATTGCTTGAATATCAAAATAAGTTGACGTAGACAAACACGACTAAACGAGCATACTATTCGGCATACGAACTCGCGGGGTGGGGTGAGGTAATTGATTCTGGGGCGGGGCGGAAAGTGTCCTTTCTGTACTGTAGCACTTATATCTATTTTGTGCCCACGCCACACCCCACATCATTGTTACCCTGTCAACAAAGCTGACTTACCTCGCTATAGCAGTAATCGCTTTATCGTGGACATTATTCCTTATAATATTTGAAACTGTAACACGATGTAATCCCGTTACAAAACGGTAACTCAGGTTGAAGTGAGGATTTTGTGAAAACAACAAATGGACAGGTTATTGTAATGAAGATAACATGTTTTTTGTTCGTGAGTAGGAAGTAGAATAATTCTGAATTTGCGTGTGTATTAAAAGAGAGAATCGTACTGACTGCACTTGAGAGGTAAGAAATCGAGCTCTTTCCGGCATAGAATCAATAAAAAAACTATTCATACATTTCAAAGATGTAGCTTTAAAATGGTACCAATTTTGATTCCGTACTGAAAAAAGATTGAAAGAAACTTAGCTCAGTCGATTTGAGTTATTCCCATCCGACCCCTGCAACCGATCCCCTGGTGGACCGGTTTTATATTTAATTATTTTACCATTGAAAATGGTTAACAGATGCAAATCGCCTGAGACGTATTTTTAGCCATATCTCCGAGGATTTTGAGAGGATCGAGATGAAAATAGTATCAAAAGTTGAGGAATTTATCGAGACACCCGTGAACGTTTGAATTTTGAAAATCTACTGGAAACTTTTTTTGGAATTTTGCAAAACTCCAAAAATTCCGGGTTTTTTGGCGGGTGTTTGCTTACTAAATTGTAAATATTTCGGAAAAAAATCCGACTTAAGAAAAAATGAAAAAAAAGGTCCTAGGGTATTAGTTTAGCTACCAAATGGCAAAATAATTTTGAAAATTGGTTAATAATTGTGACCTGTAGGTGGTCCCTTTAGATTTGGAATTGTAGAAAAAAGGGTGTTTCCATACATAAAAAGTGATGTAGCTTCTATGATTATTGACCGATCGTCATGGTAACAGTGTTAAAAGATGCAGAAGCAGACGAGAAGTGCATTCGTTGGAATTTTGATAATCGGTTAATAATATTTCGGCCGCGTCGAGGCAGTTAGCGGTTGCGTTTGTGACACGAGGCGGAGCCGAGTGTCACAATCGTAAAAAAATATTATAGGATTTTGCATTCGATTTGATTTTGGTTTTTTGTAAATTTTTGTGTTCATTTTCAATGCTCCGATTCTTGCGGGGACTGTAAAATCTGTGAATTTTTTATTCACATCTGATACCTTAGTACTTATTAGCTTATTTTTTGTAGGTACAGTGGTACTGATGTTCAAATCTGATTCTGTGATAGTTATTTATTACATTAAAAATAATTGCTCAATATACACCGTCATTTTGTAGTCGTTTTAATTAACTTAAGGGAGTGTTCTTCTAACGGAACTAAACATTTTTGCCCAAGAAACTTGGGTTGAAAAACGACAAAAAAATGTTACTTTCCTATACTAATAAAATGTTTTAGCTGTCTAGTTAGTATGGGAGACCCAAAATTTTTTGTCGTTTTTCGACCCATGTTTCTTGGGCAAAAATGTTTATTTTCATTGGTACAACACACCCTTAAGTTAATTAAAACGACTACAAAATGACGGTATATATTTGATTTTCATACTTCTTTTTCTTCTGACCTACCTTTTCTTGGTTAGAAATACAATGAGGGGATCCGTTGGGAATAGAAAACTATAAATAAGGGGATCGGTTGGGATTTTTAATTCTCGGTGGATCAGTTACAGTAGATCGGATGGGAATAACTCAGTCGATGAGTTTCATTGCTTTCGAGTTAAGAAAACCATTTGTTTTTGTAAAATTTATTAAACAACGAATTTGTTTTTGTGGTTCCCTGATAGTATAAATATATTTTTAGTAGAGTTTGTTTTGCTTGTACGACGGTTTCATATAGTCCAATTTATTTATTTCTACATAACCCTAAAACTAGAATTGTTATTTTTTATTCGAATGAAATGAAATTGCATTCACATTTCGTAAAAACAATAAACGTATCATACGAGTTTTTATCGATGCCTGTAGATTTCCCAATAGTATAATTTATGTGGTATTGTACAAAATGAACACAGTCGTTTGTGTCCACAATATTATGGAAAATACCATATCCTACCTTATTGCTTTGAAATAAGCATATCAACAAATCGACGTTTGTAAACAAAGTTCCTTATGCTTTAAAATTCATAAATTACTCTGTTTATCGTAACGATGAAGACGATTAAAATCAACTAACTTGATGGAATTTCCATGTAATATGAACAAAAATATCAATAAAAACATTGCTCTTTGCGATTCTAAAATACGATTTCACTGTCAATCTCTGATTGAATCATTAGCTATAACAACGCTGTAGTACATTTATGCTGCTGACCCATACACAACTAGAAAATAAGTCTATAACTCTTAGGGCGCAAAATTCAAATCTTGTCAGGGGCGCTCATGATCCTAGAAATAAGCCTTGGGGCGCAAAATTTTAATCTTGCACGGGGCGCTCATGATCGTAGTAATAAGTATTGGGGTGCGAAATTAAATTCTTGCAAGGGGCGCTCATGGTCCTAGAAATTCATGATTACAACATCTACCAAGTTTGAAGAAAGTAAATATGAAAGTGTAGTACATTTATTTGACCATCAGCTATTTTTATTGTTCCCACTGCTGCGGCACAGGTCTTCCTTATGGGTGGATAAGGAGGATGGACCATAACCCAACATGCGGGCCCAATGCAGATTGGTTGGTAATAACAACTGCAAATGCAGACGGAACCAGCGGCTTAACGTGCGTTCCGAAGCACGGAGGAGCTCGAGATAATACATTTTTGGACACCCATCCCATGACCAATCCTTGCGAAAGTTGCTTAACCTCCGCAATTGCCAGGCAACCACTGCGTCATCGAGCCCCTTATCCATATATTTATGAGAGCCTTATCTGGCAAATGAATATGGCATCATGAGAATCATATCTATAAATTTAAAATAAACATGAAAATAATAAATTGACTAAGAAAATGACAATCTCAAATTATTTAATGAACTAGATAAATCATTCCTACTTCCATAATATTACGAATTACGAACAAGTTAAGTTCCTTGTTTAGAACATAACATTCTCTTATATAAAAGGGACTTTACAATTACACATTAAATATTAATAAAAATATTTTCAGCGTTGCTAGGAGGCAACCCTCAGGGGGATCACTTTGCCGACCCATAACTAGAAAATAAGTCTTGGGGCGCAAAATTAAAATCATGCCAGAGGCGCTTATTATCTTAGAAAAATGTATTAGGGCCCAAAATTCAAATCTAGCCAGGGGCGCTTATTATCCTAGAAATGTCTTGGGGCGCAAAATTAAAATTTGGCAAGGGGCAAATCCTAGAATTATTTCTAGGATCATGAGCCTAGAATTATTTCTAGGATCATGAGCACCCCTTGTCAAATTTTAATTAAGGCTTATGCCTTGAGGCGCAAAATTTAAATCTTGCACGGGGCGATCATGATCGTAGTAATAAGTCTTGGGGTGCAAAATTCAATTCTTGCATGGGGCGCTCATGATCCTAGAAATAACCCTTGGGGCGCAAAATTCAAATCTAGCCAGGGGCGCTTATTTCCTTGAAATAAGACTTGGGGCGCAAAATTCAAATCTAGCCAGGGGCGCTTAATATCCTTGAAATAAACCTTGGGGCGCAAAATTCAAATTTAGCCAGGGGCGCTTATCATCCTAGAAATGTCTTGGGGTGCAATTTTAGATCTTGCAAGGGGCGCTCATGATATTTGAAATAAGCCTTGAGACGCAACATTCAAGCCTTTTAGGGGCGCTTATTGTCCTAGAAATGTCTTGGGGTGCAAAATTTAAATCTTGCCAGGGGCGCTCATGACCCTAGCTCGGATGCTCAATATTTTACAAAATATTACGCAAAAAGCGAATATTGTTATCGAATATTTCTATAGGTAACACGCATGGTGAGTCCGATACGACATACAAAGCGTCATTTGAAGTATTGTTTTATATGGAACAATTACATTTTGGGTAAAGAGATCTGTGTTTGACAACCGGCATGCCAAATAAAAAAATGACAATGTGCAGAATTTACTTTCTTCGTGATATTTAAAATATTTTTTTAACCTTCAGTGCTTAATGCCTAATGTTTATGGTTATATCATTGGGCGTTCAGATCCCCTTACTTAATAATCATTGGATAAGACTTTTAATTAACAATAACAAGAAATAAAACACATTTTCACGGATAGTAGCGCGGTTTTATTGAAAGTACTTTGGCAATCAGTCCTAGTCCAGCACACACTACAGGACAGTTAGTTCCTTTTGTAAATAAATTAATAAATATAAAAGACAGAAGCCAGTAATCCTCTCCAAGTTTTCTTTCGCCATTTCTTTTTTGGAATGGCCTCCCAATTTTATGAAATGATGGTAGATTCAGCAGATTATCTCTTTGTGGCATAAATTAAATCACAAAATTAAATTATAACATTAATTTGGTTCAAACCATTTTTTTTTTGTTTATTGTTAATTTCTGAACGTCTATACACCCGTTATTTTCTAAATATATCTAAAAATGAAATGGGGATTTTAGACCACGTAAATGAACAACTTTTACTATGGGGCCAACCACGGAATCTCGAAAAAAAATCAGCTGTTCCATAGAAAAGTACAACATCGACTCGACTATAATGTATGGAGCAGCTGATTTTTTTTCGCGATTCCGTGGTTGGCCCCATAGTAAAAGTTGTTCATTTAAGTAGTCTGAAATCCCTATTTAATTTTTAGATAAGTATATCTTAAAAAATAACTGTGTAAGTATACCTAAATTCACCGCTTGAGGGTAGGCTCACGAACAGCTTCAGTCTTCCGTAACGTGACCACGGTAGCTACAAAGGTGTCAAAACGTCGGGAAAATAAAAAATCAAATACCAAATACGAAATAATTGGGTAATAAAGTACTTTCAATAAAACCGCGCTAGTATCCGTTAAAAAGGTCACACATATCTAGGTTGAAGCAGGTAATATAGGTAACTATATACCATTGTGTACACGAGCTTAGCTACAAATGCTTATTTATTACTTGTCACTAATACTAATACCTTACTGACTAAGCACGTTTGTATGTTTACTAAGCATTTAATTAGTAGCTGAGCTTGTGTCATGGCATAAGTACGCGTAGGTTCTGTCCCATTTTTAGGGTTTCGTACCCAAAGGGTAAAAACGGGACCCTATTACTAAGACTCCGCTGTCCGTCTGTCTGTCTGTCCCCAGGCTGTATCTCATGAACCGTGATAGCTAGACATATGAAATTTTTACAGATGATGTATTTCTGTTGCCGCTATAACAACAAATACTAAAAACAGAATAAAATAAATATTAAAGGGGGGCTCCCATACAACAAACGTGATTCTTTTGCCGTTTTTTGCTCGCTATTAATAACGACTGCAGGTAGACAGTTGAAATTTTCACAGATGATGTATTTCTATTGCTGCTATAACAACAGAAATTAAAAACAGAAAAAAATATTTAAGTTGGGCTCCCATACAACAAACATGATTTTTTTGCTGTTTTTTGGTACGGAACCCTTCGTGCGCGAGTCCGACTCGCACTTGGCCAGTTTTTTTATATTTTATTCTTCTATTATAGGATTCGCACAATCTTTAGTTCAGAAAAGCTGCACCAGGTGGAGCTTGTAGCTTGCAAATTGAATTTCCAAGTTCTCGACACGGACTACATGTGCCCATTCGTCATCTGACCGCGAGAGTTATTGCTCGCACCCACTTATGGTTAGAGTCTTGGGCTCTAGATTTCATATTTGGTAAATTTGCAATAATGTATTTACATCAAGTGACTAACTTCAGAGCGCTTGCGGTACAAAACGACGTATTTCAATCTGTAAAATTGTCTCTTTTCCATACATTTAGCGTGAAGTGTGAGTAAAGTTGCACGGATCAGTGTCTAAGTATTGACTTTGTTTTATTTTATTTATTTAAGGACAGCTAACACCTACCGGACACAACCACCTACTTCGTCCGGCCATCCCGACAACACTGCTGTACGTGTCCCGCCTGCACTACAGTACGAAACCTGATGATATTGTTGAGTACATCAGAGTGAAGACCAAATTCTGTCTGAGGGTCGAGCGGTTGGAGTCCCGCCACAATGTAAACTTCAATTCATTTGTGGTGAGGGCACCGACCGAACATCTGTCGACCTTCCTGAAAGAAGATTTTTGGCCGAAAGGTGTTTTGTTCCGACGGTTTCGCGGTCGGATACCGGACACTACGTTGCGCAACACGTCGCCGCCATCAATACGTGGAAATTAGTTTTATAAAATGTAATTTTAATATAAATATGTATGTTAGTCTGTAAGGTATATATATGTATGGGCCTATAGTTGCCTGAATTAAATAAATAAATAAAATAAAATAAATAACAAGAACATACATCTAAGACAATGATACATTCAAAGAAATAACATGCTACAGTGTTGTCTTTTTTACAAACTGCCACAATATGTATTTAACTAATCAATATGCTATTTAAATTAACTATTTTATTATTATTCAATCGTATTATACTGAGCTATACAAAATACCAACCTGAAAAATGTGTTCTATTCTATTGTAGTATTAGTTTCATTCATTTATACTGTCTTAAGAGGGCTCCACACTCGCGCCGCGAACCGCGGCCGCGAATCACGGGCGCGGTTCGCGCATGAAAACGGTGCGAAAAATATAGCCCTCCAGACTCGCACGTGAACCGCGGCCGCGAATCACGGCAACCTTAGTTCGGCACACAAGTCCTTTGACGCGGACTAAAAAACCGCCACCGGACGGGGAACGCCGCGAAGCGCGAACGCGAAGCCGCGAAGCCCATGCGCGAAGCCGCGAAACCCTCCACACTGGCGGTTCGCGGCCTTCGCGGGCTTTCGCGGCGCGAGTGTGGAGCCCTCTTATAAATAAGCCTTTAAATTTATCAAATATTTTAGACTTATCCCTCCATTAAGATTATTAATATATGAAAAAATATTAGAAAAAATCGACTCACCCGTAGCAGCTCAGACGGGGCTCGAACCCGCACCCTTAGGATTCCGGCCCAATGCACGAGTCGCTAGCGGGAGTGTCGAAATTTTCTAATACTTTTACGTTTCGGCTGTAAGCCAGCATTATCTCATCAATGTGAAGAATTAACTTCGACATTCGAATGCAACACCTTCACAGATGCCAGACAATCGATTAAGATGAAATAGCTATATTATTTTGTTAATCCCTCCATAATACCTTCTTTTAAGAGTTATTTTTGTTTCATCAATTGTTTAGCTGCCCAAACACCCGGTAAAAGTGCGTGGGTGAAAATATTATTTAACAATAATGGACACTTCGTTTTAATCTAATTTGTCCGACTAGTGCTTGTCAAACATACTAACGTACTCATGTAATCCTATAGCACAGACATCTAACGAAAAAACGCGGGTAAATCTTTATGTAACAGTAATTCTTTATGGGAAAGGACATCATCCATTTTTGTCCAAATGTGAAAGTGCTGGCCAAAAAGCAAAAGTGATTTATTTTGAAAGATTTTGTCCACTTAAACATTTCTTATTATGGCACCAAAGCTGTAGCACCGCTGTACTTGATTTTAATTGAGTTCAAAAAATCTGTCTTTTCATACATTTTGGCACAAATATAAAAAAAACGGCCACAAAGCAAATTCTGATAGATTTTATTTACCTAAGCATTTCTCATTATGGCACCGAAGCTGTAGCACCGCTGTACTTGATTTTATTTGAGTTCAAAAAGTCTGTCTTTTCATACATTTTGACACAAATTTGAAGCGTTGCTACAGCTTCGGTGCCATAATAAAAAAACCGGCCAAGTGCGAGTCGGACTCGCGCACGAAGGGTTCCGTACCAAAAAACGACAAAAATCACGTTTGTTGTATGGGAGCCCCCCTTAAATATTTATTTTATTCTGTTTTTAGTATTTGTTGTTATAGCGGCAACAGAAATACATCATCTGTGAAAATTTCAACTGTCTAGCTATCACGGTTCATGAGATACAGCCTGGTGACAGACAGACAGACAGACAGACGGACAGCGGAGTCTTAGTAATAGGGTCCCGTTTTTACCATTTGGGTACGGAACCCTAAAAATGATGACCTATTTTGACCTTAATTTTGATAAATTTTAGAGTTTTTTACGTGTGTTATTTTTATCAATAGAATATTCTTGCTATGGGTACAGATAGTTCCGCCCGCGCATGTGCATGGAAGTTTCCTTATCAACAAATCCTTTAAATTTAATAAAAAAACACCCAAGATGTAAATGGTATCAAAAGATGTAGCATTTTATTTAAAAAAATATACAGTTTTTTTAAACTTACTTTTACGTGCGTTTTTTTTCTCAATAAATGTCGTGCTAAGGGCACAGATAACTTACTTCAATACAAGATTATTTGTCAAACACCAACACCTCACAAGAGTAGATTACACATATAATAAGTCTATGATTACACATCATAAACAACAACATCAACATACGACTTTTCCGAAAACTCCGACTTTTTCGGACTGTTTTCGGGAAACTCTTCGAACAATGTGTTTTTATTTATGATATTAGTAATCTACTCCTGCGAGGTTGTTGGTGTTTTGTAAATAACCATGTAGTAGTTCAAGCAAATAAAGCACAAAAAATGTAGAGAGGAAAATGGTTGGAACACAATTTTTGACTTCGTAACTTTATTCGGACCTGTTAGGAGGTGAACATATCAAAAGTCCCCGCCCGTAGCCCCTATGCCGGAGGAGAGGGGGTTTGAAGGCCCCATTTTTAAATTTTTCACATATATCTCAGAAACTATGCGTTCTAGCGACATGAGGCGACAGGGACTTTTGTTACGAGTATGTTCACCTCCTAACAGGTCCAAACAAACTGAGTCAAAAATTGTGTTCCAACCATTTCCCTCCACACCTTTTCGTTTACTGGACTAGTAGGTATATAGTTCCATCATTGCTTTTTAAAAAAACGTTTCAAATAGTCGTACAAATATATCGACAAAAGCAACCTTATTGTACCTTCTTAAGATAGTATCTTCCAGTATTCGGCTAGACAAAATTGATGTTTCTTACGACCGGTAAATTTAGTTTCCCGGTCCGCGAGACTGGACCGAGTGTCGCAATCCGTCATGTCACCACTGCCGTTATTAATCTCATACGAGCCGTATCTTGGGTATTTCTTTGGACACTAGTGAACTACTCTGTATCGCTGTGTGTAGGAACATAACTAAAATAGTGCTAGTAAATAGTAAGCTATGATACTACACACATGAGCAAAAAAATAGAATCACAGGCCTATTTTCGTAAAAAACGGAGTAACTTTGAAACCTTTGTTCTTAGCAGGAATTAAACCGAATGTGATCTGAGCTGATCATGGCCATTCAAAGAGTGAATGGAGGAGGTCCAGATCGCTAAAAAACCTAACGGATCAGCCCCCCTACTTGAGTAGGGCCAATTTTCTATTCGTTTCAACGCTACGCTTACTTTTACAGCTTAAATATGAGCAATAGATGATTAAATCACATGTCGCAAACTTATGTGAATCACAGACTTCGATGTATTGTATGAGATTGTCAAGCTTACGGCACGTAATTTTATAGTTTACTGCTTATTTTAAAGTTTTAATAGTAAGCGTAGCGTTCAAACGAATATAATGTTGGCCATTTGAGTAGGGGGGCAGAAGATTCGTTTAAACCAGAGTTCATATGTAGTTTTCAGTGTTAAATTATCCATACTTTTGATCTCATTTTCTCTTGTTATTTTTTTAAGTTCAACCAAGCTAAACAACTCATTTAATCTTTTATGTTTCTTTAGCGCCATGGGCCTCCGCCATTCAATCTTTAAATTGCCATCATCAGATCACACCCCGTTTAATTCTGGGTCTAGGACCAAAGCTTCAAAGTTACCTCGTTTGTATTAAAATAAGCCCGTGATTCCATTTTTTTGCTCACGAGTGTAGTTTTGACGACTGTTTGGTGCAGCCCTCCAAAAAAAGATGGGAAAATCCAAAACTAACTTATAAGTTAGCGAATAAGGAAGTAAATAAATATTTCCAAGCACGTTTTAATATAAATTTCTCCTTAAGTCTCCTAAAAATATTGTGTTTCCTCAACAATCATTTTCACACATTTTTCTATTTCATGAAAAAGTCGTGCAGAAGTTTTCCTCAATTGGAGTAAGACATTGCCAATTGAATTTTCTAAATCCCAAAACGATAAGACAATGCGGGTAGAATCCGTCATTTGATCCTATCTGAGGGCTTATTACAAAAAACGGGATTATCGAACGATGGCCTTTGTTCGATTTTGAACTTTGTAAATGATGATAATTTAATAGTGTCATAAAGTGGAACGTATGATGTGTATTCACACAATCACTTTCACGTCCTTCCGAAGCTCGGAGGAGCTCGAGATAGTAAATTTTTGGTCACCCATCCTATGACCGACCCTTGCGAACGATGCTTAACCTCCGCAATCGCTGGGCCAGGCGCTAAACCACTGTGCCACCGAGCTCCTCCTCCTCCATATTATACAACGAACTAAGATCTAAGGAAGCCTAACTCCTAACAAATATTGCATAAAAAATGGCACCTTCACATATTCTGTAACACAAAAGGTCGCAAACTCAACAATGAACTAGTAAAAACATACCTTATTACAATGCACGCATAATCGGCATTAGATTGTATTCTAACGCATATAACGTTTTTTATTGGCTGGGGTTTGAACGCAGATCAAACATGATTGGATATTTGACTCGCCTCGTGTCACTCATTGGGCCGTTGTCGTGCCTTTGTCATTGAGGCGAGGACGGTGTAACGTAGAATGCAGTCAGTACACCTAACCTACTACGGCGCGCTGGGCGGCATCATAAAACTGTTTTATGAAATTAGTACATTATTGTTTGTTAGATTAACGCGTGAAAGCACTAAACTTAAGAATCGCCTAAGTCTTTTCTTATCTATAACTCGACCAAGTTAACTTAGCGAATCACGGCTACATGACGGCTAAGTTTATGACACCGTTTTAATTTGGTCGTGTTGTAGTTAGGAAAAGACTTAGGCGATTCTTAAGTTTAGTGCAATCGGCCAATAATGTTTGTTTTATTATGTAGACGGACGACTTGGTAAAGACCGCTCGAATACGCTTGATGCAAGTCGCCTGTAACTAGTCGCTCTAAAAAACTAAATTCAAATTCAAATTCAAAATTTTTATTGCACTTTTCATGTTGTACAAAGATGTTATTACAAAAGTAGAATCAAACATGAAACCCTGCAAGGGCACAGCAACTATCAAAATAAGGTGTATCAAATCTATAGATACTCGTAGATACTTAAATTAAAATAATTCTTAAGTTAGGTAATACTTAAGTAATTTGCCAAAATTATTATTGTTTTTTTTTTTTAAATCTAGATACGTATCTAATTGAAAACTAAACTTAACAATTTAAAAAATTTAAATAGAATTATAACAAATTCTTAAACTTATCTAATATATTTTTGTTGTAGCAAACTTAATTACCTAATATTTATCTATTTACATTATTATTGTTACTTTCTAAAAACTCTTGCAGCGAATAAAAACATTTATCTTTAAGATATTTTTTCAAAATTAATTTAAATTTATTTAAGTTCTTTTCATCTTTAATTTTACTGGGTAACTTATTATAAATTTTCACACACATAGATAAGGGGCCACTTCTAAACATTTCAAGTTTGCAGGTTGGTTGTGCTAGTTTATTTTGTGGTCTTAGATTTTGTGGGCGGTAGTGATGTGGAAAGAATTCAGGGTACTTTTTGACAAATTCACAAACAGCGTAGATATAAAGGGATGGTAATGTCAATATATTAAATTCTGTGAAGTACGGTTTGCAGCTATCCATAACACTTAAATTTCCCAATATTCTTAAGCATCTTTTTTGCAGTCGAAAAAGTTTAATCACTTCGGTACTATTTCCCCACAACAATATGCCATAGGTTAGCCATGAATGTGCGTAGGCATAATAAGCACTTTTTGCTGATTCTAGATTTGTTAATTTTTTTAGTTCTTTTAATGCATAAGAAAATCTTGATAATTTAATGGCAACCTTATTGATATGTTCTTTCCAGTTTGTATTTGAATCTATGTTTATTCCTAAAAGGGGATAATGATCTACTTGTTCTAGTTTTGTGTTATTAAATTTAAAATTAATGTTTAGTGGGTTTCTTTGGTGCGGTCGGAATTCTAATAATTTTGTTTTTTTGAAGTTAATCAGCAAGTTATGTTCATTTAACCAGGTATTTACTTTCGATAATGTGCTATGTATTGTATTATTAATATCATGATTTTGGTCGTTTTCAAAGGGAATTACAATAGATATGTCATCTGCGAACAAGGAGCAAGGTACATTGATGACATTAGGCAGGTCATTAATGTAAATTAGAAATAAGACACATCCGAGCACACTTCCCTGTGGAATTGACATTGATACTTCTGCTTTTTGGGATCGTATGGTAGTTGTGTAACCTGTCATATTGTCGTGATGATCAATTTCTACGTACTGACTTCGGTTGTTTAAATATGAAGCAAACCACTTATTCGCAATACCTCGTACGCCTATCCCTTGTAATTTAGATAGCAGTATATCAAACTTAATTCTATCATATGCTTTCATCATCATCATCATCATCATATCAGCCACACGACACCCACTGCTGGGTATAGGCCTCCCCTAAGGATCTCCACGACGATCGGTCCTGCGCTGCCTGCATCCACTGGCTTTCCGCGACCTTCACCAGATCGTCGGTCCACCTTGTCGGGGGCCTACCCACGGAGCGTCGTCCGGTGCGCGGTCGCCATTCCAGAACCTTTCTGCCCCAACGGCCATCGGTTCTTCTCGCTATGTGTCCCGCCCATTGCCACTTCAGCTGAGCAATCCTTCGAGCGATGTCGGTTACTTTAGTTCTCCTGCGGATCTCCTCGTTTCTGATTTGATCACGTAGGGAAACGCCGAGCATGGCTCTCTCCATTGCACGCTGAGCGACCTTGAGCCTCCTTATGAGACCCATAGTTAGCGGCCACGTTTCACTGCCGTAAGTCATCACTGGCAACACACACTGTTCATAGACTTTCGTCTTGAGACACTGAGGTAAGTCGGACGCGAAGATTTTTCGAAGCTTCCCGAATGCTGCCCACCCGAGTTGGATTCGGCGAGAGATCTCTTTCTCGAAGTTGGACCTACCTAACTGGACTGCCTGTCCTAGGTATACGTAATGGTCAACAACTTCAAGTGTAGTGTTCCCAACATGAACTGGAGAGGGTACAACATGGGCATTTGACATAATTTTCGTCTTTTCCATGTTCATCCTAAGACCCACTCTTTGGGAAGCACTACGGAGATCTTCGAGCATTGTGTTCAGGTCTTCCATGGTCTCAGCCATAAGGACTATATCATCGGCAAAACGAAGGTGTGTTAGGTACTCGCCATTAATGTTGATGCCGAGTCCTTTCCAGTCCAAGAGCTTAAAGATGTCCTCCAACGCAGCTGTGAACAGTTTCGGAGAAATAACGTCTCCCTGTCTCACACCACGCTGCAGTTGGATAGGATTTGTGTTCTGGTTCTGTACTCGGATCGTCATGGTGGCATTTTGGTATAAGTACCTCAACACCTCGATATACCTATAGTCCACTTGGCACCTTTGGAGAGACTGCAGCACCGCCCAGGTTTCAATCGAATCAAAGGCTTTCTCATAGTCCACGAACGCCAAGCAAAGTGGCTCATTATACTCCTCGGTCTTCTGTATAACCTGCCGCAGCGTATGGATGTGGTCTATGGTGCTAAAGCCTTTTCGGAACCCGGCTTGTTCGGGAGGTTGGAAGTCGTCGAACTTGCGAGCGAGACGATTCGTAAGGACTCTCGAAAACAACTTATAGACATGACTCAGAAGCGAGATGGGTCTATAGTTCTTTAAGAGGGACTTGTCACCCTTTTTAAAGAACAAGATCACCTCACTTATGTTCCATGTCTTTGGCGTTCTGCCCTGGACGATGACGGAATTAAAGAGCTTCTGGAGGACTTTGAGTATCGGCTTACCGCCCGCTCTCAGAAGTTCTGTAGTGATTCCATCGTCACCCGCCGCCTTGTTGTTTTTCAGCTGTTTGAGAGCCATACTAATCTCGTACAGGCTGACGTCCGGGATATCTTGAGTATAGTGTCGGGTAAGCTTGGCTCTGGGGTCTTTAGCCTTGCTTTCAACAGGTGTCTGCGTGGAATATAACTGCCCATAGAAGCTCTCGATCTCCCTCAGGATTTCAGGCTTTGATGAAATGATGCGTCCGTCGTCAGTTTTCAGCTTCGTCATCTGGCTTTGCCCAATAGACAGATCTCTCGCGAACACTTTGGAGCCTTTATTCCGCTCGATAGCCTCTTTAATACGATTCGTATTAAATTGGCGAAGGTCGCTCGTCAAAGACTTAGATATCTGTCTATTAAGCTGCCGATAACGATTAGCATCTACTGAACTCTGGAGCCTCATTTCACGTCTCTGATCCATGAGTAGGAGTGTGTGGTCGGAGAGTTTCTTTATCTTGGGACGGCGGGTCTTAAAGAGCTTGGACCCCACCGTACGGACAGTATCCACCACCATGTTGTTTAGATCGTCCACATCTATGCTGTTCTCAAGGGCTTCGAAGCGGTTTTGGAGTTCGAGTTGAAAGCTCTCGGGGTTTTGAATATGGGCCGGCAATGGTCGAATTGTTGATTTTATCAGTCGAGATCTTTCCAGCTTTGGGTTGATATTCAATGTGCCACGTACCAATCGGTGATCGCTCCCCGTCTTAACAGCGTTGATCACAGTGACATCATTGAATATTTGCTTTTTCGTCGACATGATAAAATCTATCTCATTTCTGACTTTACCGTCCGGACTGACCCAGGTCCACTTCCGGCATTCCGGCTTTCTGAAGAAGGAGTTCATCATAAAGAGGTTCTCCTTCTCCATAAAGTCAACCAGCATCTGGCCTCTGTCATTCCGTTGCCCAACTCCAAATTGCCCCACTCTCAGCTCATCACCGCATCGTTTCCCCAACTTTGCATTGAAGTCCCCCATCACAACAGTGTAGTGGGTTTTGTAGCTATGCATGGCTTTAGAGATCTCCTCATACATAGCCTCCACTTCGTCATCTTGGTGTGTCGAGGTCGGTGCGTAAACCTGTATAACATTCAGCGAACACCGTTTGGATATTCTGAGTATAAGGTACGCCACCCTGGTCGACACACTTCCGATGGTAATCACGTTGTTGACAAGGGACTTGTGGACGATGAACCCGACACCACCTTGGGACTGTTGGTCGCCCTCCCGGTAGTAAAGCAAGTTACCGGAGTTGAGGATTATCGAGTCCTCTCCCGCTCTTCGGACTTCAGATAACCCGATAATATCCCAGTGTACCTTGCTGATAACTTCTTCCAACTCGGTTAACTTCGCGTCTTCCCTTAGTGTGCGCGTGTTATAGGTTGCCAGGTGCAGTTGTCGTCGTTTTTGGTAGCCGAGCCGCACCCGGGGATTCTTAGCACCCCCTGCCCCGCCGTTACCGTAGCCGCTACCGTAGCTAGGAATAGCGGGGCTGCCGGGGACTGGGGGCCAATTTTTTGATCCATTATGCATGAGGGGGGGGGTTTGCCATAATCGCCACGCTTGGCAGGCGGGTTGGCGATCGCAGTAGGCCAAGGTTTTTTGGAGACGCTGCTGCCCGTCTCTTGAAGGCTATGCTCCCTTAGTCGCCTTTTACGACACCCACGGGATGATAGGGGGTAGTGCTATTCTAGGCCGGCACATACGCGGCGCGTAAGCACATATGCTTTGCTCATATCTAATAACAGGCCAATTGCTCGCTTCTTTTCATTAATAATTGAAAGGACACTTTGTATATAATTATATACGGCAAGGGTTGTTGATTTGTTTTTTCTAAATCCATTTTGTCTTTCATTAAAAATTTTATATTTTTCGCAATATGAGTAAAGACGATTAGACATTGCAGTTTCAAATATTTTGGAGATGGTAGACAAAAGCGCTATGGGACGATAATTGGTGAGGTCAGAATGATCGTCTTTTTTAAATAGTGGCTTTACTATTGATATTTTCAGCAAATCCGGAAACGAGCCATTTCTAAATGATTGATTAATTAAAACTACTAATGGTGAAGCTAATTCGTCTGCACATTTTTCTACTAGTATAGGAGGCAGTTCATCGTGTCCAAAACTCTTTTTATTTTTTAATTGTCGAATAATGTCAAAAACTTCCTTAGTGTCGACTGGTGATAAGAACATTGAATTAGAGGACGGATTGAGGACGGGCCGGCCGGCAGGTGGCGGTTGCGGCAGTGACCCGCCGCCGTGCGCATCGTGGTCTTGCCCTACAGATGTAAAGTATTTATTGAACAAGTTGGCGATGATAGACGGGTCTTCTATTACAGTATTATTATTTCGTAACTTAATATTGTTATTAGTTTTGTTTTTAAGTTTGTTTGTACATTCTTTCACAATTTGCCATGTAGTTTTAATTATGTTATTCGAATATTGAATTCGTTTGATATTTTGAATCTTTTTTGATTTTTCTACTATTCTTTTTAACGTTTTTTCATATTGTTTATAATATTTATGTAAGATAGGATTATTATTATTAGCTAAAAATGACTTTAACAAACGTTTATTTTTACACGATATTTTTATTCCAGATGACAACCAAGATTTTTTTCGGAAATTTTTAAACTTTATTTTAACGATAGGTATACACTTGTTTAATACATTAAGTAAACAGTTATGAAATTTATTATAATTTACATTTATATCGTCTGAAGTCAATATGTTGTGCCAATGGATTTGGTTTAGCTCTAATTTAAATTTAATAATATTTTTTTCAGTAAATAGCCTTTTTTTCATAAATTTGCATTTGTTTTCATTTTGCGGCGAAGAAGTACTTGGTAGAGTTATAGATACTCCTTTGTGATCAGAAAATCCGTACTCAATAACATTAGTGTTTAGGTTTTGTTCTTGAAAATTAGTAAATATTAGGTCTATACAAGTGGCGCTGGTGGCGGTTATTCGAGTGGGCTCCTTTATGTGTTGGTGAAAGTTATAACATTTCATTTGTTCTAAAAGTTTTGAAGTTAATGTAGATTTTTCTAGGACGTCTACGTTAAAATCTCCTCCAATTATTATTCTTTTCTGGTTATATTTCAAAATCAAAAGCTGCAAAAGTTTTTCTAATGAATTAAAAAACAACTCTGGCATTCTTTTCCTATCTGGCCAATATAAACAAACAATAACAAGATTTGACTTTGGAATTTCTACAGCACATATTTCAAACACGAATTCAACAGATAATGTATTTATGTCTGGAAGCTCTTTATAAGCAATATTTTCACTGAGCATGATGCACACCCCACCTCCGTCGTGAACAGAACGACAGAAACACGACGCAAGCTTCATGCCATCTACACGTAGCAAGTCCATTTTTGAGTCCGTTATCCATGTTTCCGAGAGACAAAGGACTTTGATATCACTATCATCTTCTAATTTTTCTTCTATCAAATGACGCTTGTTCATTATACTGCATATGTTTTGGAATAATATACTGCTACTGTTAGCGACGAAAATTATTATTATTATTTGTTCTATATTTAATTGTATCTTCTCTAGGTAAACTCTGAGAGACTTGTTCAGAAACTGATGAATTTGCTTGAAGTTGCTGAGGGACATTATACTCTTTGCCGTCAATAAACAGTTTATTGTTTATAATGTTTGCACGGGATCCGTTTCTACGCGATTCAATAAGAGTATCTATTAAGATTTTTCTATCCTTTAATGGTTTCCCGTCCAAATAGTTATTAACAGCTAATCCAGTATTTCTAAACCTGTGACTTTGTTTGATAACATGTTCAGTCATCTTTTTACTCAACAATTCGATCACCAATGGTCTTCGTTGTCCTCTTTTCCCCATTCTCCTTATGCACTCTATGTAGCCTGTTAAGTTAATATTGAGAATATCAAGGAAAGCGCCAACAACTCGATCATATAATTCGCTCTCTGATTCCCTTGGATTTTCATTGAAACCATAGACAACAATTTTTCTTTTATTTTCTATTTCAGATATGATTTGTGCCGTGGATGTTTCGTTTTCAGAGTTGGATGAGCGTAAATCAACTTTTGTATCAATCATTTTTTGGTTAAGAATTTGTAGATCAGACTTTAATTTAATATTTTCTGATTCAAGATTAGATATTTTTGCGTTCATATGTCGAATCTCTTTTTTTAGGTTGTCTTGTGACAGGGATAAAGCGTTTGTTTCCTGCTTTATTTCAAGTTTAAGAGTAGACATTGTATTTGATATTTCAGTTAATATTGAAGATTTTAATTCAAATATAAGTGACTGCTTAACATTTTCAAGTTTTTTGTCCAATAGCCTTTCTAACTGGTTATAAGATACAGAAATAATCTCTTTTCTAGATGTTTCTATATTTATAGAATTCTCATATTCAGTATTATTTCCTAACTCACTTAAATTATTGTCAGAGTCAGAGGTAACATTTTTATGTAAAGCAGATACTTTCCTCAGTGTTACATTCGCATTATCAGTATTGTGGGAAAAAAAACTGGTTGACTGGTGAGTAGTACGTACTGGAGTGTTGGTGTTGTCTCCTTTTGGCCTTTTGCAGAGACATGATTGACAAATCCAAGACTGTTTGTGTTCACTTGTCATTGTTTTGTGAAATCTTTGCCAGCTGACATTTGCGCAGTCTAAATCATATCTATCATGACAGGTTGAACATATTAAATATTCTCTATTTGGTATGTTGTTTAAACAACTAGCACAGCGTGATTCCATTTTAGTTGAAATTTTTTATATAAAATCAGGAAATTAAAATTTGAAGAAATACTGCCCTCTAGAAAGCAAGACCGCAGAAGGAATCAAAACAGCAGGATTCTTATAGCTATGCTTTTCATTGCTTTAGTGTTGGTTGCTATTCCCACTTTCCACTAGATGGCGCTAAAAGCAACTTGCTGTTGGGATATCTTGGATTGCTATTCCTTACTAGATGTCACTAGTAGTTTCAAAATATAACTTTGAAGGAGGTAATTTTGAATTTTAACGAAATTTTAGTCGTGAAAATACGACAATTTCCACAAAAGTTCACAAAATTGGTATTTTTGCACTAATTTATTATTCACTTTTAGTTTTAAAATGTTTCGCACTGGTTTTATGTACTTTCATATAGTTTATATTCACTTTTCGCTATAAATGAAGCCACTTTAGTTTCCAGTGAATTTTTGATGTTTAACGTAATGTTAAACTTAGATAACACTAGCACGGATTATTTATCAATCAAACTTTGTAATTTATAACTTTTATTTCGAAAACACTGCTTAATTTAATTTTTAGATTCAATAATTACGGAGCTATATTGTGTGCGTGAGAGCAGCGTGAGGTGTACTAAAGGAGACCTATGTCAGCAGTGGACGTCTTTCGGCTGTGATGATTTTATTGTTATTTTATTTTATGAAAATTATAAAATGATGATGTTGATGAATGATGATCATATTATTTATTTTATTTTATGAAAATTATAAAATGATGATGTTGATGAATGATGATCATATTATTTGTCACGAATTGGTAAGACATATGATTTCAAGAAGGACTAAAATTAGGAAAGCTATTGAAATAAAATAGGTATGCTTGATAAAAGACAATGTATTCTGTAAAGATTATTTTTCATAACATGTAAGTAATATTATGTAGATAATTATCACATTTGCGCGAGCAACACCTTAATACGTCTTTTAGAGGTGTGACTGATAAAGAACAACAGTATTAATACGTCGCTTTATTTTTATTTTTTAATTGGCAATACAAAATTCTTATAGCGACACCTTTTTAACCGACTTCAAAAAAGGAGGAGGTTCTCAGTTTTTCGTAATGTATTTTTTATAGCAGCGTATTCCACCAAGTCAAAGTTTATTCTTGTCAAGATCTTTTTCAAATGCAGACTATTTTAACATGCTTATTGACCGGAGCGCAAATACCTAAACTAGCAATATGGGTGATGGGTGACGGTGGATTGGAAGAGGTGGACCAACTCCGTAGCCAGCGCGATCTCCAGATTTGACACCCCTTGATTTTTATTTGTGAGGTCATGTTTACAGTTGATGTTCAAAAACATTTGTGAGAGTGAATCCGTAATGCGTTTGCGAATAATAGCCACATTTGTACTAATTAAGTGGAATACAGGTGTGCTGCAAAGTATTCGGGACAATCTAGTGCACCGTTGCTAGGCATGTATTTCTATTGGTGGTGGAAATATAAAGTAGCATTTTCGCAGCAGATCTCACATTGGGGTTCCAGCAGAATGATCCGCGGATCAAACTCCATATTAAAAAGCTGTTTTCAGAGCTGCATAAAATCATAGTTTCTGGAAATTGTCATTACTTTGTGTTCTGATCTGACGGTCTTGACCTCATGACGTCACTACTTGTCGTGCCACTCTGCTGCCTTCGGTGTTGCAATGTGAGTACTTCATTTTTTATTTATTCTATTTTAACCAGGGATTTTTACTCGTTAATCAAAGAGGATTGCGTGAATAGAATCTTTATAGGTACCTACCTAATCATCCCTTCACGGATTGGACAGCGTTTTTGTTACACCCTGTATAATAATAAAAAACAAGGAGATTACATCAGATTACTTGTTTTCTATGTATTGCATATTGCAGGACGCGCCATTTTTAGCATTACAAAATTTTGATTTAAATTTTCCTTTTTTTTGTTGTACTGAATTCCATGAGAGAGTTTTATTCTTGTTTAAAAATGTGTGATAGCAGTGAATGTGAAGATTTGACTCTGCCCCACAAAGCGACTGAACACTTGTTGCATAATAACGACCATATTTTGTATGTATACGCTCATAGATATTTCTAAAAAACGAAAAATATGTTACTTTCCTATGTTATGTTATGTCTGTATAGTTTTGCTGCCTTCTTTTGGTCTTTTTCACCACTTGACCACACATGACGTCATTTTAATAATTTTTCTAATTATTTTTTTGTGGTAACGCTAACGACTGTCGCCGAGCGCGTGGCAGACATTACTAAATCGTGCTTCACTAGTACTTTTTTAACCCCGCCCACTCTGTGTTAGTTTGCGTGGTGCTATTTTTTGAGCGGAATTACACTTCCTTAGTATCTTAGTTCGTTGATATTATACTTCTATTTGTGCCCATATAGCGTTCCCTTTCAGCGCTCAACTCTCTCCTTGCCAACAACCCTGAATGCGACTTGTTTGCGGATGGTTGAAATTCTTGTCAGAATGTTTGCGTTATTGTGAAGTTGAATGCATAATTGTTATTGAAATTGTGTTGGAAAACTGTGTTAATTGTGTTTTTTAATTGTAATTGGTGTGTCCATTATAATTAAAGTAAAATAAGAAAAGAAATAAAATGAAAACGTAATCTTTTTATGGCAAGCGTTTGACGCCAGACGAATTTGAAAGTTGAAGACGAAAGGGAAAGGGAAAGCGACTCGCTGCACACCAGTAGATAAATCGTCCGATTAGATTGTCGCAATTGTTTTAATGTAATAGGTAGACTCAATGTTGATAAATCTATCTTCTCCGGTCAATATTATATTGATAGTCCAAGTCGTTACTCGGAACTTAACTGCGTATCATCAGTTATTGGAAATCATTTGTATTAAAGATAATGATAAAGATATTTTATTTGCTTGCAATGCGGTTAAAATACATGTGGTGTTACATTCAAAAGATCGTACACATACAGGGTCATTTTGCGACCCCTTTACAAAATCAAATATAAGTTCAAGGAAGTAATAAAAATAAATTAGGTGAGATAATTTTGTATTATTTGGAGGAGGGGGGCTTGCGCGCGTCGACCGTGCGATGCGCAAACAGTGACAACAATTTTCAATTTGTGTAGGGAAAAGTTTGGGGTAAAAAGGTAAAAAAAAAATTTTTTTTACTTCACAAATTGATTGTACTGCTGTTAGATGACTCTGTATTTATACACAGTATTAACTGTTAAGCTTACTTAAAAGCTGCGCGACATTAAAGCACTCTTTTAATTAACTGAATTGTTTATCTAGCGTTATTCTAGCCTATACTACCAGAAAACCAAAAGAATATGCCCAACACACACACACACACACACACACACACACACACATACACACACATTATTATTATTTCATTATTTTCATTTGTTTTCTAACATTTCTTGTAACATTTCTGAACCTTCTCATACAAAAAACCTCTAGCGTCCGCAACAGTACAAAAATGCCAACTACATTTCGTGGCTCACACCGTTAATCAGAACTTGTTAAGGCACCCACAGACTCAGAGGGAAAAAATGCCTACAGACAGTACCCTCATCAACGTCACCTTTTGTGTGGCCTCCTTAGTAGCATTCGGCTAGCTCGCCAAGATTACGGTGAGTGGCTGTGTATCTGAAGCTTTACAGTATCAAAGAGGTAAACATAAGGATGATAGCTGACTTTTGAAATAAGACACTTATGCGGTATATACACTTTTAAACTTTCGCGTTGCATTGTACTTGGTACGATAGGTATTTTCACACCTACCTATTTTTCCGACGTTTCGACTGAGTTGCATCGGCCGTGGTCACGGGCTGAGTCAGCTGACAGCTGACAGTCAGCCCGTGTGAAAATACCTAACGTCATTGAGTTTCACGCGTTTGATTCCTGCCATTTTAACTAATTATATATGCGAGGACCTGTAACTGACTTCCTACTGTTATTACGAGTGCTATCTGTTTGTTACTAGTTGTTGGTCTTCCTTAAGATTAATAAATAAATAAATAAATAAATAAGTACCATGGGCAACAGCGTCGCTTAACCACTGCTAATCGCTTGCACGCCGCGCCCGCTGTCACATACGTTTAGTTCGTGCAGGGGCGATACGCGCGCACACGAATTTTGTTGCAAACTGGTTAAGCGACGCTGTTGCCCATAGTACTTATGGGGTATTTACACAGAGCGATTTGGCAGGCAACTTGGCAGGCGACTTTAGTCAATTAGTGCTTTTTTATCGACAGTCGCTTGTAAAATCCAATCGCCACCTCATTGAAATTAGGTTTTCGATTAGATTTTACAAGCGACTGTCGATAAAATAGCCTGCCATGCCAAGTCGCTCTATGTAAATAACCCATCATGACGATAGTTATGATACATATTTTTTTTCCGCTGAATTCCATGATATAAAGATCCCTCTCAAGCTGACTACGCGCTGACTGGGTATGAAATAAAACACTATTTAACGGATACTAGCGCGGTTTTATTGAAAGTACTTTGGTAATCACTACCATGGCAGCTGCAAAGGTGTCGAAATATCGGGAAAATAAAAATCAAACCAAATACCAACTATTTACCAAAGTATTTTCAATAAAACCGCGCTAGTATCTGCAAAAAAGTGTTTTAACCTACTTCAAAAAAGGAGGAGGTTATCAATTCGACTGTATGTTTTTTTATTTCATAAGTATCTATAGGTAGTAAAAGATTATGTATGTAGCGAAAAATTTTCTAAGTCTATGGTATGTTACCGCTAAAGTACGGAGTAGGTACGTTAATGTGAGAATTAACTAGATAACTGTAAATTACCAGGTACAGCCCGTTAAAGTGCGATTTTTTTTTCACGTTACCTAGTCAATCTGCATACTTTTTTTTTTTTTTTTATATATTGAATGGGTTTGCTCTTGACCCCAGTCTTGCCCAGAAAGCAAAGACAGGGTCTACGATGGAGCGAGCTTGCCCAGAAGGTGCTTATTCACTCTGGCCTTGAATAGAGTCAGGTTGTATGCGCTCGGAAACACAGACGCCGGCAGGGAATTCCATTCCATAGCTGTGCGCATTATGAAAGATGATGAGTAGCGTTTGGTACGCAGAAAAGGTATATCAACTAAGAACGGGTGGTAACCTGCAGTGCGTCTGGATGTCCGATGGTAGAAAGGAGAAGGTGGAATGAGTTCATGCAGTTCTTGAGCACACTCACCGAAGTACAATCTATAAAAGACCGATAGGCAAGCAACTTTTCGGCGGTGAGCTAAACTGTTAAGCTTAGCTGCTACCAGTTCTTCATCGCCTATTAATCTCTTGGCTCTGCGTTCCACCGAGTCCAGTGCAGCAAGTTGATATTTCGCCGAGCCATCCCATAGGTGGCAGCAGTACTCCATGCAAGACCGGACTTGAGCTTTATAGAGAGTTAAAAGCTGCCCAGGCGTAAAGTACCGCTTGACTTTATTTAGGACGCTCAGCTTCCTAGCTGCAGTTTGAGCCTTGGACTCGATGGAGGTGCCGAAGTTGAGATCAGAAGATAACTCCATGCCAAGAAGCTGGAGAGAATCGGTTACTTGAATAGATGTACCACGGAAAGTAAGAGTTAAGGTAAATGGACTCCTTTTCGCGGTGAACAGACATGCCTGCGTTTTAGAGGCATTGAAGCTGACGAGATTTTCATCACCCCATTGGGAGACGAGATTTAACATCAAGTTCAATCGCTCAATCATGGCCTCTCTCATTATTTTTACCTCATCTCCACCGGTATTCGCGCTGGACAGATATCTCTCCATGACGGTACTGTCGTCCGCATAGCCAACAATGCCCGATATTAGTAGGTCATTGATGTGTAGCAGGAAAAGCGTCGCAGAGAGCACCGACCCCTGAGGAACTCCGGCATCAATCGCCATGAGGTCAGAGGAGCAGCCGTCAATGACTACTCTGATCGACCGTTCACTCAAGAAGTCGGCTACCCAGCTACAAAAGCCAGCAGGGATTCCGTACGCTGGAAGCTTGCTCAGCAGACTTGCGTGCCAAACCCTGTCAAAAGCCTTTGAGATGTCAAGCGAAACAGCAAGTGCTTCGCCGTGTTTCTCAATGGCCTCGCCCCAGCAGTGCGTCACATACACAAGAAGATCCCCAGTTGATCGACCTCGGCGAAAGCCATATTGACGATCACTGAGGAGATCGTTATCCTCTAGGTATGTGAGCAGCTTACCGTTCAGTACTCTCTCCATAACTTTACACAGTATGGAAGTGATGGCGATAGGTCGGTAATTGGCAGGGTCGGCACGACTACCCTTTTTAGGTACTGGTTGCACATTGGCAAGCTTCCAAGACTTCGGTACGGTTTTGGACAGAAGGGAAAGGCGGTACAGACGCGTCAGTACAGGTGACAACTCAGGCGCACAACACCTCAGCACTCTTGCTGGTATGCCATCAGGACCACTGGCCTTATTCACGTCTAGATTAAGTAGGACTCTACGGACCTCTTTGTTGTGTATTGTAATCTCCTGCATCGAAGAATTACAGCGAGGTAGGGTTGGTGGTTGTGTAGAGCCAGTATCCAGACGCGAATTACTCGCAAACAGAGTGGCAAATAGATTCGCCTTCTCAACTGCGGAGTGAGCCAGCGTCCCATCGGGCTTCTGCATGGGAGGCAATGTGGGACGGCAGAAGTTAGACTCGACCGACTTCGACAAGGACCAGAATCGCTTACTACCCGGTGGATAGGATGCGAGTTTCGCCCCTATGCGGCTGACATGGTCGAACCTAGCTTTACGCAACACCCTTTTGCAAGATTTTGCGGCTAAATTAAATGCTCTCTTTTTGGCGCGGACTCTTCGCACTCGAACCTTACGATCGCGAGCTTGCACCCAGGCTTGGTATGCAGACTGCTTACGAGCTTCAGCACGAGCACAGTCTGCATTGTACCATGGTCGGGCTTTGTGATCGAGCGGTATGTCGGAGAATGGAATGAAATATTCCATTCCCTGCCGAATCACATCAGCAACCACATCAGCAGAGCAGGAGGGGTCTCCTGAAGAGAAGCATACTTGTCGCCACGGGTAAGATGCAAAGAAGGTACGCATCTCGTCCCAATCTGCCGACTCGTAACGCCAAACTCGTCTCGTGCCCTTTGGACTGTCATCCGGAGGCGAGTGGTTCGATACGGATTTCACCACACAGTGATCGGATGTACCTAGGGGAGCTGAGACCGATACCGAATGTCTGTGTGGATCAGTTGTCAGCAGCAAGTCGAGGCAGTTGGGTGTATGGTCAGCGATATCTGGTATCCGCGTTGCTTGATCCACCAGCTGAGTGAGATCTAGCGCTAAGGCGAACCTTCGCGCCTCTCTCCCGGCATGGTCAGTTTTCTGGTATGGGAACAGCCACTCCTTGTGGTGGGCGTTGAAGTCCCCCAGAAAAACAAGCTCCGCCGTTGGATATCGCTGAAGTGCAGCGTCTGTCGTCTCAATGAGGTGTTCAATGAGCTCAGTTGTCTCCTGGTCACCGCTGTGCGACCGGTAGACACCGACGTAGATCGATTTTTCTACCCCAGTGTCCACCAGGAGCCACAGCACAGAAAACCCTGACTTCTCAAAGCAACGGAGACGCCTACAGCATAAGTCATCGCGAACGTACACACAGACCCCTGCATGTTTTTTGAACTTATGTTCAAGAGTGTAGCCAGGGTAGTTGAGGTACGCCGCATCCGATGGTGTTGCTATCTGCGTCTCCGTTAAGAAGAATAGGTGCGGCTTTTCGGTCTCGAGGTGGTGATGGACCGGATCGAGATTTGAGTGCATACCTCGGATATTAGTGAGGTGCACTTTTACTGGGAGGAAGTGCCGCCGTTGTTTAATCTTGTTCTTCTTTCTTTGCTTTGACATTATAAGTTATAGTGATTTGTGGGGGATAGGATAAAAACAGTCGAGGCACTGCTCATTTAACCCATATTAGTACTTTTCGGCTCAGCTGATCCGAGGGGGAACTCGTTTGGAGACTGCGGGGACGCCCGAACCCCCCCGATAACCCTCCACCGGGTCCTCCCGTCCAGTCGCCAACTGGCACGGTGGAGCATTACGGGATTTTTCGCGAGTTGGCGGGGCAGCCTTTGACACGTGGCTAGCGCGCAAGTCGGGCCCCCTACTACCTGCGGTCGGCCAACGGCTGGCACCGTGCTTCGGATCCCGCTACCCTCCAGAACGAGTTACCTGATACAGCATCACCTAAAGACAAAGACCGGTTCTAGGCAGTGCAACTGACTTAATTTCCAACCCCCAATGGCACTGGCACTCCCGCACATCGACGGAACACAGCAGAGCTGCTTGGCGCCGGACTGCGGCGGGATGGTGGTTGCGAGCCAGGCGGTTCCTTTCCATACTAACGGATACTACACTTAAAGGCGGAAGACAACGAGTGAAATAGCCAAGGCTTCAGGAAATTTAAGTTACAGACCTCTATTGTAAGTAAATTTTACAACGTCGTTTCTGGCGCTTTGCCGAAATGACGATTCGCTGATTAAGATGCATTAGTTAATCTGCACTCAAATTGCGTTACACTTTTTAACGGTAACATGTATACAAAATCTCAGTACTTTATTACCAGTAGCACTATCATCTATCAAGAAAAGAAGCACGTAAAAGTACTTGATAATCATAATCCTACTAATATTATAAAAGTGAAAGTTTGTGGGTTTGGATGTTTGGATGTTTCCTCAATCACGCAAAAACTACTGAACCGATTTGGTTGAAATTTGGTACACAGATAGTAGATAGCCTTAATTAAAATATAGAATACTTTTTATCCCGATATTCCCACGGAAACGTGAACCACGCGGATGAAACCGTGGGCGGCCGCTAGTAATAATCATATTTTTTTTTGCTAGAAACACGGTATGATACAATGTCGATCGATACTATGGATGTAGTAGCCTTTTTTACTGTAGAACAGTAGTCCCGAAGGTATGTGGGATTCCCCGGGGCCCTACCTACTAAACCCCCCACTGCTTCTTACACTAACATAGGACCTACGGGGCCGTGATACCACGCACCGTGAGGTCCTGGTGTTGACTCCCTATCGGGCCCGACACTTGGAGGACAACTGGATGACAGTTATCCCCCATGGATACAGAAGCCTAGATATGAATTTTATGGGACATACTCGTAAAAGCAGTTGCCAGTAAAGAAAAAAAAAGTAAATCTATAGTAATAGTAGAAGTGGTAAGGGGACGTTTTTGTCGAGTTATGAAAATAAACCAAAGCCCCAATTGATACATTATGAATTATGAAAAACCAGCTGAACTCCAAATCGCAAAATTTAGGAAAGTACAATTCAATAAAACAACCATGTAGGTACTTATTTTTTCAATCCCCAGATAATGACAAATTAATGAAACAAAAATATAAAATAAAAGTAATTTAAAAAATATATGACCAACAATTTTCATCTTAGTCGTAAATTATAAATTAAGTCACAGAAAAAAGCTTTATCTAGGCGTTGTAAAATCAGTCCTAAAATATAATGTCAAAATGTTTGCTCCTTTAATAATAGCTAATACCCAAAATAACCCAAGATAACAAGGCTTTAGTTTTAAGCCAATGATACTTGAAAATAAACAGTAAATAGTGATACAGGAAAACGAATCACCGACAGAACTACCCTTATCAAAGTCAGCTTTTGTGCGACGGGTAGGTAGAACGGTCGCTATAGTAGGTATTATGTGGTAAGTCATAGTATGATAAGAGATTTTAAACTACTGTATTTATTTTAAAAGAACAATGACCACTTCCCATACAAGCGTTGACGGCGGGTTATTCCGTATTCATCCCACATCCCATTCGTTATCCACTGATTAGCGCATTTGTCCTGCGATTTTCGCTAGGGTCACTCATCGGATGGGAGACTTATGAATGTGGATCTCTAAGAAACAAATGTTACTGGCAACATTTAATCAGAAATTCAAAACGTAAAAAAAGTACTCACTTCCATATCCCAAACGTACATAATTTTCATCAAGTGTTTGTTGATTTACCGTCGATCTTAAAAATCTACAGTCCACCTATTTTTTGAGGTTAGCTTCTACCATTGTGCGCAACTCTACATCATTCGCCATTTTTCTTTTCCAGCATTATAGAATACAATCAGAGATTGACCGAAGATTATAGTGTAGTCAACTCATTTCGGATTTCATGCATTTTGGGATTAGGTGTTTTCGGAAAATTGGTAATTTGGACATTCATGTATTTTGGTATTAATATTTTATGATCTGAAGGGTCCAGAACGGAAGATCTCCACACAAAAACAAACTATTTTCTAAAGTGACTCTGCGAGGAAATACACATAATACTTACTATAACAACCAAAGTTTTATATTTTTAAAATCCTCTTGATATTGTTTTATTTTGAAATGTTGGCTGTTCTGATATTTTAGAATAGTTTCCGCCCGCAACTGCGTCCACCCGGACATTCAGAAAATCCCTAGGGAACCTTTGACCGGTATAAAAAGTATTTTATATTTTAATCTAGGCTATAAAATATCTGTGTACCAAATTTCATCTAAATCCGTTAACCCGTTTTAGCGTGATTGAGTAACAAACATCCAAACGTTAACATTTACGATTTAAGTAGGATATTTGTAAGTCAATAACATAAGCCCCACGTATTTCTTCTATATCTTTCGTTTCCTTAGACATTTAGATACCTTTGTCCATCTGTTGTGAGCTATGTATGAAGTTTTCACCCTTTTTCCTTACAAATAAAGGTTTCTTGTCGAGATAAGGAAATGTAATACGACATTGTTTTCCTACTGCTCCCTAGAATCGTAAAAAGTAAGTGCACTTGGTAGAGTCACGTAATTTGCCGAAGGGAATTCGACACTATTATTTTATAATAAGATACAAAATCTAGTGTAGGCTTTGTACCTAGTTTTTCTTACCTGTTTGACCGCAAAGGATGTTATAAATAAGGAATAAGGACCTTTTAAGTTTTAACTTCGGTATTTATTTTCGCTTTCGGAGATTTGCAAGTTATTTTTAGTCGTTTTTTAATTTATTACCCTTCCAAAATGTGTTAGTCGTTTCTTATTAGGTAATCTATATATATAAAAGAGTAAATCATAGACAATAAAGAATTTCCCTTACTATGCTGTTTCGACATAAAAATACTTACAGAAGTGAAATAAAACACTTTTTAACGGATACTAGTGCGGTTTTATTGAAAGTACTTTGGTAATTAGTTGGTATTTGGTTTGATTTTTGATTTTACCGACGTTTCGGCACCTTTGCAGCTTCCGTGGTCACGGGGGACTGAAGCCACTCGTGAGCAATGAATTTTTTTAAGCCGTTCAGAAATTAATATTTAACAAAGAGTTAGAGGCAAAGAGGCAGGCAGCTGCAAAGGTGCCGAAAAGTCGGGAAAATCAAAAATCAAACCAAATATCAACTAATTACCAAAGTACTTTCAATAAAACCGCGCTAGTATCCGTTAAAAAGTATTTTATTTCATGTCTAGTGGGTGCGTAAGCTTGAGAAGTGAATACTTCAGAAGTTTAGAGGTCGCTTTGCCAAGATTGTAGTGTGCTCATTCAAAAGAGATTTTAGCAGAATTTAAAAATATGCTTCTTTTTTGATTCAATATGAAGCATTTTCAATACTATTTCAATAGGGAATATGCATAAGTCACCGATTTTGATGAATTTGAGCTTGATCGCTGCGGACACTTATAAAAACATGATGGAACAGGAAAAAAAATAAAAAAATGTATTATTTTAGTTTTATCACACGATGAAATCAGGGAAAAATAACAATTTATTTTTTTCTATTTCGGATATAATGCACTTTACAGTCAGATAGAATATCGAATAAGAAACAATATTTTGTATGACACATATGTACTTAAACGCAAAATTTAGGGAGATAATTGAAGATTATTGGCTAACTCCATATTAAACGCGTCGAAACACACCTGAAACGTGATATGTGACGTCACCGTTTTGTATGGAGCGTTTTCGGCGGGTGCTGCTGCGCGCTAACTTCAAGTAACTATATCACGAGAAAAAAACGAAAGAGAAAAGTTTTAATATTACAGTTAATTTTCTCAAGCATTATACTTTTGATTAAGATTTAAAAAAAAATTTATGCATATTCCCTATTGTCACCTTCACATTACACATACAGTAACTATTTTATTTTTAAGAGCAAGTGAGCAAACTGAAACTCATTTTAAAAATTATCAATTTAAATCTACCAAAATCTACATTTCTAATTTTAATGGCAGTACCCATAATTATACCCATATTTTTTTATGCACAATGACATAAGCACTATCTGCTTGGCCTCACTTGATGTTGAGTGACGATAAGGCCAAAGATGGAAGTGCACTGCACCCGGAATCCTCATCACTGAGTAACTGGCCATCTTATCTCTAACTGCCGGAACACAACAATTTTCAAATTGTTGTTATGGCGTCAGACTTGGGTAGGATGGTGGTAGCTAGCCAGGCGGACTTGAAATAAGCCCTACCGACCAAATTGAGTACAAATTGTACCCCCCCTGTGAATCGAACCCGGGACCCTTGCGTCTTGCACATGGGCGAACCACTAGACCACAGAGGCAGTTTATTTCTTTTCTTTTTAAAAGAAATTGAAATCTAATCGAGGTATTCAGTCAACTCATTGATTTGAAATACTCTGTTTAAACTCTTAGTACCTACTTCAATTTTCTAATTTCCTTAAAAGCTAGGGAAAGTGCTGATCTAGTGAAAATTTCGTGACTTAGCTTCGGAATTTTCACAGATAAATTAGATAAAAGGTGAAAATTCTTTAGGATATTTTTTCTGCAAAATGTGTTTAGATTTTTAAGATCTGCAAAGTTTTCACTAATAACTTCTTTTAACAAGAATAATGTAGTACCAAGTGATTGTTTTTGTTGATTCGCAACAGTTCTATTTTCGTGATCATATTAAGCTGATTCCCTTTTTTGGAACTATGTCTAAAAATGCATTTGTACACGACAAGCTGGCTGTTCAAGCGAAAGCTACTACTCAGCTCTCGTGGACAGCTTATAAGCTCTACTTAGATTTCACCCCTCTCTGTCCACCCCAATATTCCCGTCCCTTTCTCGCTCCCAAGGAATGAACAAACCAGTGCGTTTTGAACCCTTGCGACGTTCGGACGGTGTCGCGTCGATTTGAATTTCGAATATGTCGCGTTGCGTATTTTTAATTTGAATGTGAAATGTGATAGTTTTTGTGACATGTTTTTTTATCTATTCAATAGGTAAAAAGTTAGTTAAAATGTGAAAGTGGAAATATAAAAACCAAATAACTAATTGTATTAGAAGTGTAGACATTAAAATAAAGTATTTTTCAAATAGAGTTAGAATTGATAAGTGATTTGACCATTACTGTGAAAAGTTAAAGAAAATTATCGGACCGTCTGAAAAGGTAATTCACTTATTTTTTACAGTTGAAGCAAAAAAATCTCATTCGTTTTTTGAATTTAATATAACTTGAACTGAAATTTAAAAGGTGTTTTTTTTTTTTATCATTAGTCTAAAATTGATGGCAGGTATACAAATATGAGAATAAAAATACAACTTCTAATAAAACAGCAATTAGTTCCTGAATTGATGCAAACCAATGAAATCATTATTTGTGAAAAATATTTGCTTATTCCAAACGTAATAAAATATCAGCAATGGAAATATTTTTTCTAAGAAAATTATGTAACCAACCTCTGGACAACAAGTAAATATTTTCTTATGTTTCTTTTGACCTTTACGTCAATCCTTGCTTGTCCGATTTTATAGCAAAATGTCGAAACCGAATTTCTCTCTAGTTCCCTTTAATTAAACCTTGTATTTGGTCTCACATTCTTATTAAAAGTTTTTTTTTAACAAGCTCAACTATTTATCACAAGAATAACGAATTAGGTACCTATATAAATAATTTTATAGATAAAACACCAAAAAATCTGCAAATTAAAAACATCAGTAAGATATTTATACCATTTCAAGGGAGCCTAAAAATTATCATTATTAATTGTTTAAAATATTGCTTTATAATATTGAAATAAAAAGAATTATTTTAAGAATAATAGGTAATAATAAAAACACTCTATTACACACTAAGACAGGACAAATCACAAATATTAACAACAAACAGAGAAATCATACAAAAGGCGGCCTTATTTCTAAATAGCAATATCTTCCAGGCAACCTTGAGTAATTGATAAAGTGAAAAAAGATGAGGACAGTACAGATTAGGTACAAATATGGATATACAAGAATCTAAAGAAATAAATTAAGTTTTCTAGAACACACCTATAAAGTGATTTTTAATTTTGTGACGTTTTGAATTAATAAATTTAGTTGATGTATTTTGTCAATAATTCAGTAGTAAAATCGTTTGAATCATAAGTCAAACTTTAATTTGTGATAAAAAAGGAAGAAAATAACCAGTAGAGATAAGAAAAATATAGTTTTATTTTACTCTCAAGGCATTTGAGCCATAGAGAACAGATACAGAACAAATATGGATATAAATAAGAATCTAAAGAAGAAAAATGAAGTTTTCTAGATTATAAAGTGATCTTTAATTTGGTGAAGTTTAATGGCTAATTAAGTTTACGTTTTTTGTGGCAATAATTCAATAGTTAAATAGTTTGAATCAGCAGTAAAATCTTAACTTGTGACCAAGGAAGTAAAAACCGCCAGAGATAAGAAAATAAAGGCTTATTTCACTGTCAAGGCATTTCGAGCCTATGAATAACTTTGTCTCGGCTTTCCCTGCCGTTTGAACACGATTACGGGGAAAATTTATTCATGTACGGAACAGTTCACTGATAAGTGTGTAGATGAACTTGTAAGCGCATTTTAAGCTTTTCTTGAGACAAATGAAATTAACGTTTATAAGTTACTATGAGCTCTGTAGAGCTGAGACACGCGTTTGTAAATTTTTGGTAAGTTTTCGAAATGGATGAAATATGATTATTCCCCATATCTCCGCCATTTTGCAAAATTTCAAAAAGCTGATTCTATAAAAATCTACGTAATTATACAACCTGCTCACAAAATGTTACGAGAATCGGTTGAGAAGTGCGACCTGTAGAGGAGAACAAACGGACAGCTGGACAGCCGGACGGATATATAAAAGCATTTTTGCCCAATCTGAAACGGAGACGCTTCGCTCGCGCTTTGCGCACGCCCGGTCAACTAGCAGTTGCCCGCGACTTCTTTCGCGTGAACTTCGTTCCAAGGCTCATAAGAACTTTCACCCCAATTTCATTCCCTTGATATTTTCGTGACAATGCTAGCTTATGCTCTTTCTCGTGGTCCAATCTATCTTTTTACTTAAATTAATCAAAATTGGTTCAGTGATTCGTAAAAAGGTTACAGACAGACAGAGTTACTTTTTAGGGTTCCGTGCCTCAAAAGGAAAAAACGGAACCCTTATAGGATCACTTTGTTGTCCGTCTGTCTGTCTGTCTGTCCGTCTGTCTGTCAAGACCCTTTATCTCAGACGTGTTTCATCATTCATCATTCTAAGTTGACGTAAAAAAGACACGGCCGTTTATGCCGCAAAAAACTCATATTTCGACACTCCTAACGGATTTAAAATCGGATATTTCCGTTGACCAAAAACTATGGGCAAGTAATCGTTTTATACTATAAGTACAGGGAAAAATCTGAAAACTATACACAAATGTAATGTAATTTAAATCATAGAAAATATAGTCTTTAAGTACTTAAAGAACGTAATCAATCATCAAATACACAAAATAGTACGGAACCCTCGGTGGGCGAGTCCGACTCGCACTTGTCCGGTTTTTCATTAATTATAATCCTACTAATATTATAAAAGTGAAAGTTTGTGGGTTTGGATGTTTGTTCCTCAATCACGCAAAAACGGCTGAACATATTTGGATAAAATTTGTCACACAGCTGATAGTAGATAGCCTAGATTAAAACAAAGGGTACTTTTTATCCTGATATTCCCACGGGAACGGGAACCACGTGGGTGAAACCGCGGGCGGCCGCTAGTATTATAAAAATGAACGTTTGTGGGTTTGGATGTTTGTTCCTCAATTACGCAAAACTGTTGAACAGATTTGGATGTTATTTGTCACACAGATAGTTTATAGCCTGGATTAAAACAAAGGATTACATTTTGTCACGGTAAAAGGTTCCTTAGGGATATTCCGCATATCCACGCAGACGAAATCGCGGGCAGAAGCGAGTAATTTATATTTATATAGAAATATGGACTAGCTCTTGCGCCGTCATTTAGAATAAGGAAGCCAACGGCTATGCCTTTGCTTTGTAATGTTCTGTCTGTTTAGTTTCAAACTATACGAACAACTTAGCATGGCACTGGCATACTAAGTAAGCATTCTAACTTAGCAAGTAAACTGTTTCCTTTATTGTTTTATTACCATCAAATATGTATATCAAACTAGCGGCCCACAGTGGCGCGAATTACTGTTTTAGACGCGCGAAATTATTTTGAGTCATAAATACACCTTAATGATCTCTATTAGTCATTATAACGAATTATAACGAGTTAATAAGCATAGTTACTCCTACTAATGAGTATTCAAGATAAGTAAGATGTAATATTAGACTATTCACTTTTTACATAAGGCAGTTTACGGAAATTAAAAAAAAAATGGGAAACTCGGAAATTATTTATTTGTGATGGTCTTATTCAAAAAAGAAAAATAAAAAATATATCTAGCTCAACTTAATACATAAAATACTAATGTGCAAAAAAATAAAAATAAAATACTTGCGAATCCGTGCGAAACCAACGAAGTTCAAAATTGAAAAACTGACAGCTATACCTTTTAAATAAGGTAGAAATTGTAACCTAATAATGGGATACGCATGTTTAGATTCTCTAATCAAAGTCTCGTACTTTAAAAAAACAGCTACTAAAAATAAGTCAATTTCAATATTTTTTTATGACTTAAATAACAAAGATTATCACGTATGTAATATAGCATAAAAAAGAACATACTTTGGCGATTGTCTCCTATTCATAATATTCACACACTTCACTAATAAGAAAATAATTATAATTCAGGAACGTGAAAAAATGTAATTATTTAATTTAACACCTATCTTATACACTGACTTCGATGGGTGTTCACTCATTTTAATATGGGGGTAAGTGATTAGGAAATTCATTTCCGTGTTCCCTCATTAGTCCTTTGTAAGAACTAATAAGTCAATTAAGGATTCGTTGAAGTGAGTATATTGGGGTATTTTGAACGTCTAATACAGTCATTCGGACCACTGTGGGCCTCCCGCGACTTCATCTGCGTGGACAGTTGTTTGTCTATCCCTCGGGAACAGTACTTTTTTCGGGATGAAAGTACCTTATTTTCTTCTCTGTACTGCTGACAACGTGTATACAAAATTTCATGATGATTGGATGAGTAGGTAAGACGTGAACGCGTAACGAATAAACAAATAAACAAACAGACTTTCGCATTTACAATATTAGTAAGGATTAATCATAATAACTAGTTTCCGCCCGCGACTTCGTCCGGATGGAAATTCTGAAAATCCCTAGTGAAGCTTTACCGGTATAGAAAGTATCCTTTGTTTAATCCACGCTATAAACTGTCTGTTGGACCGTCGGCCAAGAGGCTCATTTTCAATCTATCAAATTTTGGGGCAAGATCAAATCGACAAGATAGCCATTACTTTGGTGTTATCAAAATATCGTCATCTGGGTTGCATAGTAGGAAGCATCTGGGAGATATGCAATTTGGGAGACCAATTTGGTCTGGTCCCAATATGTGACAGCTCGAAAATGAGCCTGGTTGGCCGACGGTCCATGTGTGACCATCTAAATTTGTCGGATCGTTTTTGGGTGATTGAGTAACAAAAACATTACTAAATAATATTCTAGGAAAAATTCGACTCGTCACCAGCCTTCTGATTACGTAACTGTTGCTAACAACTCTCGATTGAAATCGATTGAAACCGTTGTTACATTATTGCTTTAAATAAGATAGTTGTCACTTTGGTTCTTACTAAAACATCAATGTAACTGCGATTTCTGTCAGAGTTGATTGCAACAAAGTTAGAAAATCAGGGGGCAGAACTATTCAGAACAGCTGTCTCAGGCGTGAATCAAACCCGCAACCTTTAAAAGAGCACTAGACCAGATTTCCAAAGGTCGCGGGTTGGATTCCCACCTGAGACAGCTGTTCTGGTGATAAGCCAATTTTATCTAGTGTTCTATTATTTAGTATTGCATGCAAATTGCATTGTGAATGTTAAAATCTAAAATTTAAAAATCAAACTTTCACATTGATAATTTGAGCAAAATGCTTAAGTTAATACCTAAATAGTTCCTGGGGGCCGATTCTCACGCGATAGACAAAATGTCGAAATAAAATGGCGGATTCGCCATTTTGTCTATTCAAACCTGTTTTTGGTATTCTCGAAATGTCACCATAGAGATATGTCGATGGCTAGCCCTCGACATGCAACGTGTGGTCGATAGCAGTAGAGATTGAATATCTCGAACATTACGTTAGTCGAAGTGTCGAATTGTCTTTTCTTATGAGATGGGTGACCATTTGGGACTACAATAACGAATGCTAAGCTACTTTTGAAGAGGCCGAGTACGAGATGGGTGACCGTTTGGAACAGCAATAACGAATATTAAGCTACTTTTGAAAAGGCCGGTTACTGGGTGACCATTTGGGACTGCGATGACAAGCAATTTTAAGAAATGGCCGGGTGTGGGATGGGTTACCGTCTGTGACTGCCTGCGATGCGACGAAAGTAAAAAAGCTTTAAATAAGGCCGGGTGTGAGATGGGTGACCATCTGGTAACCTTTTTGAAAATGGTCAACCATCTCAGATGGGTGACCGTTTGGAACAGCAATAACGAATGCTTAGCTACTTTTGAAGAGGCCGGTTGCCAGTTACTAGATGGGTGACCATTTGGGACTGTGATGACGAAAGTTAAGCAATTTTATGAAATGGCCGGGCTTGGGATGGGTGACCGTTTTTGACTGCGATGCGACGAAAGTAAAAAGAAAATTAAATAAGACCGGGTGTGAGATGGGTGACCATTTGGTAACCACTTTGAAAAAAGGTCGGGTTTGGGATGGGTGACCGACGATGCCAGAAGTAATCAATGTTAAACAACGTTTACAAAGACTGGGTATGAGATGGGTGACCGATTGAGACTTCGATAACGAATGTTAAACAACTTTGTAAAAAGGTCAGGTTCGGGATGGGTGACCGACTAAGCTAACAGTAATCAATGGTAAACAGCGTTGCGTTTCTTGCAGGCAGACATCGGGCGCGTGCCATAGTGTCAAATACGAAATATCTCGAAAAAGTCAAGAAATTGTAGAGATTCCAAAGACTTTCGACTTGTAATGTCGAAAATTGCTGAGAATAAGTGTTTTGTCTGCAATAGAGATATTAGTGACATTTTCAATAGAGATTTGTGATTAGAGATATTCTCGAAATGTCGCAGTGCGCGAGAATGAGCTGTGGAGCTCTTCTAAATCAAAAACCACTTTATTTGGCACATTTTTGTAATGTTTGTAAAATATTCTTCAAAGGTTTCTTATTCTTTTTTTATGCACAACGGGGTAGTGTAGCCTTCCCCTCACCTGATATTAAGTGACGATAAGGCCGAAGGTGAAAGCGTACGTAATCCTCATCATTGAGGAACTGACTATCTTACCTCTGCCGGAACACAACATTTTTAAATTGTTGTTATGGCGTCAGACTTAGGTAAGGTGGTGGTTGCTAGCCAGGCGGACTTGAAATAAACCGTACCACCAACCAAACCAAGTACAAGTTGTACCCCCCTGGGAATCGAACCCGGGACTCCTGCGTCTAACACGGGTGGGTGAACCACTCACTAGACCACAGAAGCCGGTAAAAAGGCGGTTACTGAAGTTAATACCTAAACAATATAGTCCCTGACGTGATGAACTCTTTTAAATTAAAAACCACTTTATTAAGCTCATTTTTGTTACTTATTTCAATGTTTTTATTAATGTTTTCACCAATTTCTTCAAAGGTTTCTTATCTACTTCGAATAACTGACAATCGTACAGTATTGAAGTGATAATTGCTTGTCCCATTTTCAATTCTTAGAAACAAAATGCTGCGTGAAAAACAAACGCTTTTCCCGGAAAAATAAAAGGACCAGAAAGATTTCCTCAAAGATTGATGATAGTAGGTTACTGTTTCCTATTATTTTTCTGTTTTATTTTTGTTTCAGTTGCACTGATGTTTTGAAGTAAACGTTAACATTTACGTTGTTTATTTTTAAAAGGATGCATTTTGTTATTCCTTTTAAAAACTTAAAACAAGTATTTATAGTTTTGTCGAATTCAATTGTTTATCCAATAATTAATACTAATATTTTTTACACTAAGCACAAAGTTGAGAGGAGCTCGATGACTCAGTAGTTTAGCGCCTGGCCCAGCGAATGCGGTGGTTAGGACTTTCGCAAGGGTCGGTCATGGGATGGGTGGCCAAAAATTTACTATCTCGAGCTCCTCCGTGCTTTGGAAGGCACGTTAAGCCGTTGGTCCCGGATGCATTTACAGTCCTTAACACCCACCACCAATCTGCATTGGGCCCGCATGGTGGGTAGGGCCCATCACTTTGCTCGGGCCACAGCATTGCGGATATCAAAAATGTCTGATGTTCAAGCACAGTGCTCAAAAATTGCATCGTAGATTTTTTCTAATATATATTAATATGGTTGTTTAAGATAATTACTATTGTAACTGGTTGGAAACACCACATTTTTTTAGTATTTTAAGGTGATTTTTTATAAGACTCGAATTATAAAAACCAGCCAAGTGCGTGTCGGACTCGCGCACGAAGGGTTCCGTACCAAAAACAGCAAAAAATCACGTTTGTTGTATGGGAGACATTTTTTTTCTGTTTTTAGTATTTATTTTTTGGCAGCAATAGAAATACATAATCTGTGAAAATTTCAACTGTCTAGCTATCACAGTTCACGACATATAGCCTGGTGACAGACAAAGAGACAGACAGACGGACAGCGGAGTCTTAGTAATAGGGTCCCGTTTTTACCCTTTGGTTATGGAACCCTAAAAGCTACATAGTCACGAAAACACGTCTTCAAAATATGACCCTCAGCCATTCAAATTGAACAGTTATTTTAATTGGCAGTATATACCTACCTATAAAATTTCTCATTTGACAAATGTATCAAATCCTCATAAAGTCTCTTTGACCCTCCGGGAATAAATACAATATTTAAAAATGCACAAACAAACGCTCCTTAAAACAAATTGGTACGTTTCCTTTGATCTCTATGAAAAAAATCCTTCCCGAGAACGCGACACAATAAAATTAATTTGACTTGTGAAATAAATATGTAACAAACGTTTTTTTCTTCATTTTCCGCCATTAATGTACTTGTAAAAGCTGTGAAGCAAATTTCTTTCTAGGTTTTTATTTACAGCTCTCCAATCCAAATGGATATGCCGACATGTTTTCCTTAAGATTTTGTTAAGGGCCTTTAAATTAAACGGTAAAATGAAGGAAACAAAATCTATGTATTGGCAAGAAAGTAATTATTTTGTATAAAATATAACACACGCATTATTTTCTTTTATTGATATTACAAACTTCCAATGTCCCTTAGCCATTTTTAATGTCCCCACTGCTGAGGCACAGGTCTTCCTTATGGGTGGATAAGGAGGACGGGCCATAACCCACCACGCAGGCCCAATGCGGATTGGTGGGTGTTAACGACTGCAAATGCAGCCGAGACCAACGGCTTAACGTGTTTTCCAAAGCACGGAGGAGCTCGAGATAATACATTTTTGGTCACCCATCCCATGACCGACGCTTGCGAACGTTGCTTAACCTCCGCAATCGCTAATAACTACTTAATTATTCTAAAATATACTAATATTAATTAATTAGATACCTTCATAATACTTTCCTGAAGTTTTTATTTACTGATTATTAAAACAATTTTTAACTTATAAGTATCTTATATTTAGCCCTGCAAACAGTTTGACTGCAGGATCTAAACTAAAACTAAAACAGATTTTGACCACCTGAGTGGTGCAGTGGTCAACGTGCCGATCTACCACGCAAGAGGTCCCGGGTTCGATTCCCGGCTGGGCAGAAATTAAAATGATAAATTTTAATTTCTGTGATGGGTCTGGGTGTTACTATGGGAGCCCTTGTTTTCGCATAATGGTTTTATACCTAATTTAATTTGGCATAACGGATTTGGCATATATTTTTTGTCATAAAAATACTATGGCATGATTGATTTTTGGCATACTATTTATATTAGCATAATTATCATTTAGAATAATTTGTTTACGCATAATGTTATTAGGCATATTATCTATTCGCCTAAAATTATTTAGACATAAAAATCAAAACAATAAGAATAAATATTTTTACGTAGGTACCTACTTATCAGAAGATATACTTATGAGGAGCTCGGTGGCGCAGTGGTTTAGTGCCTGGCCCAGCGATTGCGGAGTTTAAGCAACGTTCGCAAGGGTCAGCCATGGGATTGGTGACCAAAAATTTAATATCTCTAGCTCCTCCGTGCTCCAGAAGGCACGTTAAGCCGTTGGTCCTGGCTGCATTTGCAGTCGTTAACACCCACCAATCCGCATTGGACCCGCGTGGTGGGTTATGGCCCATCCTCTTTACCACACTTACTTATAGGTATACTTTTATGCAAAATACATATTATACAAATATACAAGATGAATGAAATTTATAATCGATAATAAGTTACCTATGCACGGTAAAAACAGATTTCTTATAAAAAGACGAATTGCTTTGGCTTAAGACATATTTATTAAATCAAGAAAATGATCCTCTCCCTATAGACGCTAGACAATAATTTCTTCGTAATAGTAAATAATATTCTTAAAAATATTTAGTTGTTACAAGAATAATAAATTTATTCCCAGACACGTGTTGTTTCATTCAAGACACCGTTATTTTGTACAGTCAAGTAAATGTATTCTTGATACGAAAAATCTTATATATCTCTTATAGACTAACCTTACTTAGAGTAAATTATAATTTTACTCATAATAAGTAAATGTTTAGTTGGCCTAAGTAATTACTGATTTTTGATGAAAAAAAATAAATGGAGATTTCGTGTATCGAACGAAGATGTATATTTTGTTGTTGTTGTATATTAAGTGGAGATTTGGAGATAATTGGAGAACACTGATGACTTCCTTTTCCTTGACTTCCTGACAAAAATCAAGGTAAAAGTGCTCAAAAGAGGAGTGGAGTCCGGGAAGCCGTTCCAAGTAGGACGCGACACCCAGAGGCAACAAACCCGATTGAGATTGACATAACAAAATTAATTCCGACTACTTAAAGAACTAGATAAAAATCTTAACACCGCGGGTCAGACCATGATGTCAACAAACCCACTAACTTAACTGTAACTTAAGTCATCTTAAGTTAAATACATTGCTTTCTTAAATTTTTTTAAGAAGAAAAGAAAAAATTCTCTCGACTTCAGGATAATAATCTTTGTTGAAGGATAAATTTCTCAAAGTAAAAATGTTATCATGTTTATCGAAAACTATGATTACGTTGTTTCAAAATTTTAGTATTTCTCTGTTTAAAACAAAATTTTCATAAGCCGAACAAAATCATTTCTCAGAACAAGAAATACAATTTTGTTTTTGTTAAATTAAATATATTAAATTCGTACTCCAACTTATTATTAAATTATTTTGGGCCAAAATTGTATGTCTAAAAGTTAGACCGAATGTTTTGATTGAAGTAAATCTTTACTCAATTGTATAATTTCTTATGCTAGACCTAAAACGAAAAAAAAATATAATGAGCACACATTTTATCTTAAATTAAATATTAAATACTTCATAAACAATAAACTTTCTCTTAATCGAAGAAAATGATTTTTTGAAAAAGGTATATCTAAATCCAAGTAACTTGTAGTTGATTTAAGATGATTTTAATTTGATGCAAGAAGATGGACATTTCTTGATTTAAATTAAGTCAATTTAATTGATGTAAGTTGAAATAAGCCTTGAAACAAAAATATTTCTCTTAATCATTAAGAAAAATATTGTCTGAGTGAAAGATGAGCACTATTTTTGTTTTAAAAATATTGCATTGGCCTAAGTAAATATATTTTTAGAATAACCAAATATTTCAAGAAATTGGTCTTTCTTATTTAAAGAAATCCTTTTTTACTGTGTGTGTATGTATATTGGGTAATATAGTGTAATAATAGGTAAGGGTGCGGCGTGGGTGGCCCTTGGACCACCCTTAAGCCGCCAACATGATTGTAATACACACAATAATTATTTCATGTAAACATAAAATTTACCTTTTCTCCAAGTTCATATGGTTCATGATTGTGATTCTGCATATGTTTTGAAATTATTTCATGTTGTTTGTCGTCGTTCAGTTTTGTATTTAAAATATGCGTTAACAACATTACGCGTGTTTAAGTTTATGCTAAAGAATAATATGCTTAAACATGATTATGCTTAAAGTAGTTATGCTTAAAAAGTTATGCATAAACTGTTATGACTAAGTAATATTATGCGTAAACATCATTCGGCGAAATCATATTATGCTATGACATATTATGCCTTAAAATTTTATGCAAATACATAGGGAACCTGTTACTATATTTAAAAAAAAGTCTGGAACTTAGTGCCAAATCATAATTGATAGACAGGTATTTTAATACATTAAGTACTAATAATTAGTTTATACAGGCTCTAGTGTATCAAACAGATTTACATATATAAAACGCAAAAAGGTACAAACTCTCCATCATAAGAACACAGGAATAGATATTTATATTAAAAAGATAGTTACCTACATTTAAAGTAAAGGTACCTACTTAGGTAAGAGTACCATTAACATAGCAAATACAGACAAACTAAATCAATACAACATTGTCAAAATGATTAAAATTGCTCTAAAATAGAAATTCGAATACCGATTTTGATAGAAAAGTCCTTCTTGGGCAATGGCAATTTATACTTTTCGGTTCCCGAAGGGAAAATAACGAATACAGCTGTTTCGAGAACTATCAAGTTAAGGAAAACGCCATCTTGAAAATGTTGAAGTAGAAGGCGAGAAAGAACCGGGAAATTGTTTTTATTTCCTTATGGCAGTTGTATTGGTTATTAAAAAATTGATTATACTGTTAATGAAGTAGTAAAAAGTAAATTTTGATGGACAGATTGCAATTAGTTTCATAAGAAAAAACAAAAAACCGACTTCAAAAAAACTTCCTCTAATAAACAAGAAATAATATTCGTAATAATAAAAACACGTCTATTGAAGTCAGGTGGGGCTTTTAGAATAAGAGATAATGAGGTAGGTTTTTTGATGTCGGTTTGTTGTTTTTTTTAAACAATTTTAATTTTTTTATTTTTAGTGTAGGTACCTTGTATAGGTAGGTATATTATTTAGATAGTAAAATCGGCTCAGCCAAACGTGAGATAATTGCGATGAAACATACGTATGTGTACGTATATGTATGTCATACATACGGGTCAAACTGAGAAACTCCTTTTTTAAGTCGGTTAAAGAACTACACAGATATCCCTATTCCAACAAAAAAATAATTATCTTATTCAGTTCATAAACAAAGAAGTAATACGACCATTATCATCGAGGTAATTCACACAAAATCATACTATTTTCGTGCTTTTTCAAGATTACTTGAAAAGTACTGAACCGATTTCCAAATTTTAAAAAAGCTTTTTAAAAAAAAGTAAAACCTCCTTCAAAAACTTAAAAAAAACAGCTCTATAAAAAGCAAGAAATAATGTTCAAATCGATAAATTAAAACACGTCTATTGAAGTCGGGTGGAGCTGGAAGAATTTTTTTACTTATTGTGATGTTTATATTCTAAAAGCCCCACCCGACTTCAATAGACGTGTTTTAATTTATCGATATGAACATTATTTCTTGCTTTTTATAGAGCTGTTTTTTTTTAGTTTATGAAGGAGTTTTACTTTTTAAAAAAAGCTTTTTATTTTAAACTTTTTTGTGGTAGGTATGTAAACGATGATTTTATAAAATAAAACGTTAAGTATATTGTTTCACAGTTTCCAATGGTATACCCCGAGTAACTCAATGTTCATAGGTGTTCCGTTGGGTCTTTGCAGTTCAACTCTAGTCCAGAACGTCCTTGACAATAATTAACCTACCAATATTTCAATAACTGTACAGTTCCTATTTGATTTTGAGGAGTTCCCTCGTGTATCTTCAAAATCCGAAGTCCAATACCAATGAAATCCAATACCAAAAATATGATATCATTCTTAAGGTGTCTTCTTTCAAACAAAAAAATAATTGTCCAAATCAGTTCATAAACAAAAAAGTAATGGTTGAAAATCGGTCTCAATTCATATAAAATGGTAACGAAAACGACAGTATTTTCAAGATTACTTGAAAACTACTGAACCGATTTCAAAATTTTAAAAAATGGGACCAACTTGAGAACAAACCTCATGTTATAACGTTTGAATCATTTCAATCGGTTCAGCCATCTTCGAGTAATCGGTGTACATACATATAAAAAACAAAAAATATACGCGACGAATAGATAACCTCCTCCTTTTCAAAGTTTTTGAAGTCGGTTAATAACCTCCTCCTTTTCAAAGTTTTTGAAGTCGGTTAAAAAATGGGACTAACTTGGGAGTTTATCTAATGTAATAACGTTTAAATCATTTCAATCGGTCCAGCCGTTTTCGAGTAATCGGTGGACATACACAAAAAAAATATACAGACGAACAGAGAACCTCCTCCTTTTTGGAAGTCGGTTAAAAATTTACTGATGTTAAGAATTTATCAAAGCATTCACAATTTTTTTCCTTTCAAAATGCTATAGGTGCGCAAATCAAACAAGACCGGTTTTGTTTAGTTTTATTCATCCAATTTCGTCTCAAACGATTATTTTCATTTCAAAATGCTCTAGGTGCGCAAATCAAACAAGGCCGCACTTCAAAATGATATTTAGCTTAGAGCAGCACCGGCTTCTGTACCAGAAAGCCCTTGTTGCTCTAAGATTAGTTATGTAAAAAGTTTCTAACACGCCTTCTGTCATAATCTAAGTTTCTGTCTTTCTCTCTTGTCTTTTATTTCTTGGTTATACAATATGGTATTACTATGTAGAATACCATACATACAATCCCGGGAAATTATTAACCCTGAAAACCGCCACATGGCTGAGATTTTTATATTTGTATGGAAAAATGCAAATTACAGCCCTAGACGCAAATTGACTATTGCATTTTAATTCGATAATCAATGCCATTAATGGGCAAAAGCAAAACACAATTTTGGTCTAGGGTTTTTAAAAATATTTTTTGACAACAGTAAAAATTTTTTTTTTAAGCGGTAAGTTTTAGGGTTTATAACAATTTTCAAGGGTTGTATGCATAATTGTCTTTATGAGGCTTTTATCAAACACCCTGTATAAGATAACGTAAGTGATTTATATACCTAACCGAAATCCAGCGATACAAAAACGCCCCAAAATAGGTCAAACCATCACTTTAATATTTTTTCTGCTAACCCAATCTCTAGCGATATTAAAAGTCATGGAGGTCGTAAATCAAAGTTCTCATTCTGTTTGCGAGCAATTCTCGCCCTTTCTATCCCTTTTTAACCCATTAAAATTGGTAACAGATTCTCAAATTACGACACGCCCAACCACAATCCATAATGCAGGTTATAATTTATACTGACCAACAGTGAACCGTTGAGGGTTAAATTACAAATCTGTGAAACCTTTCTGGATGTGGTTGGATAGCATGATTTTCATTTTATTAACATTCTGGTGTCAGTAAATTGTTAACGATTTTCACAAATATTCGAACATATGTTTGCTGTATTCAAGTATCAGTTTACAATCTTTCTAATGTCACGTTCACAGCAAGTTAACTGCATGAAAATAATAGCTCAATAATTAAAATTTATTAAAACTCTGAAGCAAAAAGTCGTAATATAAAATTATCAACGGAAACTTTGAGCTGACTTTGACACATTTTATACAGAAAAAGCCCAGACTCCCAGAGGAACATTACAAACACTTGATTAGAAGTTATTATAAGTACCAATTTATGACTATATCATCCACTTAAACATTAGCAGCCCCTAGACCTACAATTATATTGCGCAATACCTTCATTACACAATAAGATTTAAATACACTTTGTACCCTTAATCTTCAATATTAACCCTAAATTGTCAATAAAATTATACAATACGTAAAACTGTGCAAGGTTATTGTAGATCTAGGGGCCGCCTTACGTAGTTTAAATCTCAAAATCATAATTCTAGAAAAGAGATTCCAAAAAGGTTCATAAAATGAATCCTCGCGAAAATTAAACATTTTCCTAATCTCACCTAATCCTTAGGTTTAATGAGATTGTGTTTTAAGTAAAATGAATAAAATTAAAGTAGGTAGTCAGACATAAAAATCTTTCAGACACAGATAATAGACATTATTTTAGATGGTTTTAGTGTTTCAAACATTCTGAATTGTTGAAAGGTAAAGAATGTAACACAATGTTAAAATATTTAGTTGTATATTTGACTTATTCAGTTAGTATCATTCACAATCGCGCATCGCTACAGCGTTTTCGATGAAAGCTCCCAAGCGACTTGACCTTTTCCGATACTTCCAACAATTATCGCTATATTTCAACCAATTTACACAAAAACTTGACAAATTATGTACCTACTAATATAATATTCTGTGCCTAAACCTTCCTCATGAATCACGCTTATCTATTTGATGAAAACTGCGTAAAATCCCTGCAGAGAGGTTATCGCGAGCAGACAGGCAGACAGACGTGGCGGAAGACTTTGTTTTATAAATGTAGTGGTAAAGGAAACTGGCCCAAACACAAAACAAAATAATGCTTTGGATACCAAAACTTTTATATAATTAGATCTAATTTCATTTGTTTATCTCGCTAAATTATATTTAGCCGCAATCTTCTTATTTTCTCTTATAAAACTACATTAGTTCACGAACTTTTTATGAAGAAGTCTGCGATGGATTGAGTAATAAAAATGATCAATGGTCCAAGTTTTGACGTTTTATTATGAACCTGATTAGTGTAGGAGGTTATTTATTGTATCTAGTTTGCTGGAAGATAGTCTTGTTAAACATTATTATGAAAAACTGTTTTATAAATGATAAAATAGTGAAACATGTTTACAGCATCATCATTTATTTGCGACATAAATTAGGAATTAATTTAGAAACGAAAAAGAATAGCTATGGTCCGATATGGCCTGAGATTGTATGTATGTAATGTGTGCGTGCATAAAACAAAGTCTGTGTTTTCTAAGCAGTAGTTCTCTGGCCGTATTATTAAATACGTAAATAGGTACTTCCAACTATAATGGTACTAACTTTTTTTTTAATCGACAACGAAATAGTCTTTGGTATTCACCTTACTTGATGTTAAGTGACGATAAGGCTGATAGTGAAAAGTGCACTGCACTACACCTGGAATCCTCACCACTGTGGAGCTGACTGTCTTACCTTTAACTGCCGAAACACTTTTTTTTTTCAATTCTTGTTATGGCGTCAAACTTAGGTAAGATAGTGGTAGCTAGTCAGGCGGACTTGAAATAAGCCCTACTTTAGCTCAGTTTGGTCAAACATTGCCTTTAAGTAAGTATTCCTTTATTCAGAGTTTCAAATCTGTACGTAATGTATGTGTGCGTGCACTTTGATCATAGTACATATAAAACTTATATATGTACTGTGCTTTGATTTGCTGATTACTTTCTATTTTGTTACAGTGTGCTTAGCAACAAACACATCGTTTGATTCAGAACATAGTTACTTATCTAAACATGACGGCAATTTTCCTATCTCACGTCAAACAATTGTACAACAGTATCTCGAATAGATTCTAACCTTATCCAGTTATGATAAGAACGCAAGAATTACGTGTTCAAAATACATTGTTTCCAAACTTTTCTGAGCGCAACTTGTTGTAATCGAGTTAGCGCGCTTCATCGAAGAGTCGAATTCAAAGTTCGGTCATGGTATGGTATGAATTTCAATAGAACACTTAAAAACTTCGGGTACCATGCAAACTCCTTGGGGAATGTCGATTTGTTGAGTTCGATACTTTCGGAGATATCGAACTGGGATTATCGGGATGTGCTTTTCGTATCCGGAAATAAATATTTTATGTGTAATAAATTTTGTAATAATAATTGAATATAGAATAGAGTACCTAACAACAATAATTATTACTGTTCAATCGAAGTTTTACTATGTTAATAAAGAAATTATTCATTGTACAGTTAACAACAATTCTTCCTAATAGTAGTAAAAAAAAATCAAAGCCATGCCTCTGCTGTTCTGTACCCCTAGCCAGTACCTTTACCGAGAAAAATAACGCGCTTAAAAACTTTAGAGTAATTTTGTATGGGATTTTTTTACAACGACATAATACTACTTCTGTGGTTTTCTATGGCGAAATGAGTTTTACATAGAGAATAACTTTATCGAGAAATTTTACGCGCGTTTTTTTCTCGATCGCTGTTCCTGCTACGGGTACAGCAGTCAAAGTCCGCATATTCTCGCAGCCGTAAGTATTTATGTGTATGCTTAGAATAATTACACCTAGAACGATGATTCCCTACAAAGCGCACTGTCAAAAGTGATGCAACTAAAACAGCCATAATGGCTCCGTTTTCAAATCTCTATTGGCTATTATTACCCAATCATACCTAATAAGTACAAAACAGTTTTAATTTCCCTATACCTTAAGAGGATTAGTTAACAGTAACTATAATATTCCAATAATAGGTATAGACCTATTATTGGATTTTAGTTACGATTAGGCAACGTATGAAGGATATAAATATCAGAACTGAGCGATTTTGGCTCAGTTTTAGTTGCCTCACTTTGCATATGAAGACACGGCTTCTAGGTGTTATTATTCTTACTGTGTATGTTATAGTCAAACGCCAAATAATATCACTATAAATAATATCACTATAATAAAACAAAGTCCTTTGCCGCGACTGTCTGTCTGTTCGCGATAAACTCAAAAACTACTGCACGGATTTTCATGCGGTTTTTACCAATAAATAGAATGATTCATGAGGAAGGTTTAAGAATTTAAATTGTCAAGGTTTTGTGTAGACCATCAGCCATTTTTTGATGTCACCACCATTTTCCCATCACCACCTAAGACATTTTGCATTTATTCATTAACACGTTGTAAAAACAATTCATAAATATCAGTAATTCTCCAACTTAATGAAAAAGTTTTAATTACAATCCTTTATTAATTTTACTTCTCAGGTACTTTAGTCTGAGTTTTCATAACTTCACGTTAACTTAATTATAATGTCATTTATAGAGAGTAATATGATGGAAACGCGATGTGGATGAAATTATCATCAAAGTAATAAAATAAGTTACCCTCACTTTGGAAACAGAGTTGGTACTTGACATTATAAATAACTTGAAATTTTAATTACTTGTGGTAAATTATTTTTATTAACCACAAATTTTTATACAATGATTACATTTTATCTTTGATGATACTCTGACTAGGCATAATTTAAGTGATTGTTAATCCTACTTATAAATGTGAAAGTTTGTGGGTTTAGATGTCTGTTCCTCAATCACGCAAAAACTACTGAACGGATTTGGTTGGAATTTGGCACACAGATATTAGATAGCCTAGATTAAAACATAGAATACTTTATATGCCGATATTCCCATGGGAACGGGAGCCATGCGGGTGAAACCGCAGGCGCCCGCTAGTGAAGAATATTGATATAATTTTGGAATTTTTATATGGCATTTTGCTTCGTAGGTATTTTTATTTTTAGGCAGTGTGATCAGAAAGGTAACATAGAAAAGTCAATACTAAAATCTGAATCTAAAAAAACTTCTGTGCAAGCGTCTCACAAATGCCATAAATAGCCTATGTTTGCTTCAAAGAAATGGAACAAAAATCACAATTCCTCTAAATGTAATAATTGTTATATATTTAATATGTAAATAAAAATACTGCTGCATTTTTATTTCACACCATTGAGTTCAACCACTGTAATACATTTTATACGCGGCCGAAATGAGATTAGTGTTGGTTGCAAGAAAGCGGGCATATTTATAAAACATACGAGTATGTTTTTTTAATAATAATATTTTATTTTACCTTCATCTTTGTACTAGCTAGCACTCGAACTTTATTTTACTATTAATTTTCACGGCAAAAGGAAGCCCCATGACAGAACTATGGAAAAGGTAACTAACGGACTAAAACATGTTTTTTTTATAAATATAATAATATAATATAAAAATATAATCTAAATAGATTCAATTTTTTTTCACACAAGGCTAGATTAATTAGTCTTCTTTCTTGGTGTCAGTTTTAGAGGTATACCACCCTTAACAGTTTGCACCAAACCAGACTTGGGATTACATTCTTGTTGTCTCTTCGTATTCCTAGATGGCGCTACTGAGAATTTGCTGAGAATTGCTGCTAAGCCCGCCATTGACTGCATCAGGCCTAAACGTTCACCTGAAAAGAAATAAATTTAAACTACTCATTATATTGTCATCTACATGGCAAGATGTTATTATTATGTGCGTTCTTTAAATCATCAGTAAATGTAGAATTTTTAGGATTCTAAGAACATCAATAGGAGTGGTGCTGTCTATCTCTAGTGCTTATGGCCATTGCCATCCCGGAAGTTACGTCTGTCAATCATAGTATAGCAATCAATTTGTTTAAACTCTTTCTTTATCTCACGATCATGTCCATAAAATTAATATTCCGCTAGGAACAGGTATAAGTACTAACTCTATGATCATGCCTTAATATTTGTGTTGAACTTTACTATGATTATAATAAAGAGTTTATCATTGTCAATAAAAAAAACTCACCAATACAAGCCCGAGGTCCTTCGCCAAAAGGTATGAAGACATGATTCGGAATGTTTTTTACATTATCCGGGCTGAACCTCTCTGGAATGAATTTCTCTGGATCATCAAAATACTTTTTATCCATTTGCAACGCTTGGTTGACTACTATGACTGAAATGTTTTCGTCAATTGTCAAGTCTGAATCGGGGAAGGTGTACTTTGATGCTGTTTTTCTTAAAAGAACTCCTAGTGATGGGAATATGCGCATACTTTCACTGAAATTAGGAACATAGAGTTTTTTTTTTAATATCAATAGCAATTTCAAAGAAACAATTGCAGAACAGAACAAATTATCGGACTACGTTGAATACAATGCATTTGTAGCACTTATTTGTTATCTTTAAAAAAACGACAATACCAAAAAATATAACACTTACTTGAAACACATTCTAAGGTACTTCATTTCATTGACTGCATCATAGCAAAGTTTACCATCATATTTACTTAAAACCTCATCAATTTCTTCTTGACACTTCTTTTGTTTATCTGGGTGGAAAGCTAGTTGATGAAGCGTGAAGCTTGAGTTTGAAGAAGAAGTTTCAAAACCAGCTGCAAAAAATACAAACACTTGTGCAGCTATAAGTAAATCATCCAACTCTTGCTCAACAATAACAGGAGAACCATCTGGATTTTTCTTTTCAATCGATTCTCCGATCATTTTCCCTTTCTTTTTAACTTCTAAAAGAAGATCAATGAAGTCATTTCTGTTCGAAGGCTCGTAATTTCGTTCCTCCATAATTCCGGTAACTAGGTCAACTGTCATTTTCCTTATATCTGGTGCAACGGCCGGTACGTCTTTCATAAGTGCGGGCATTAGGCCTTTCAACGTCATTCTTATTATATCAACCGTGTTTAAATTAAATATCCTCTTTCCAAGTTTACGGAACACCGAATTTTCATCTTGCAATGCATCCATATTGATACCAAAACCACATGCTCCTATGAAATCTGTAGTATACCTCGCCATTATGTCTCTGACATCAACTTCTTCATTTTTGCTTGCATCAGCTGCAATGATTTGCAGTTTCTCGGCTCTTTCGATAATCAACGGAAACATAGCTTTAAGCTTGCCTGTGGTAAACGCAGGAGTCATACGCTGTCTTAACAACTTCCACAAATCACCATCGGTAGAAAACAAATGATTGTTCATCGGGTCTGACTCTTCTTTATGTAGTTTCATACCTCTTGGATAGAAACAATGGAAATCAGATATTAGTACTCTTTGGATGTCTCTCGGCTCTGTTACTATTAGTGCGGGCATATTAGCAAGGAATAGTCCAATAAATCGTTCCCCGGGGTGCTTCTTATAGATGTTAACGAAAAATTCAGTGATACTGACCTTGAAACTCATTTGTTTCCAACTGTTTCCAACAAATGGATATGGTTTGTCATGAGTAATCCCTTTGTTCTTCCAGTAGTTAAAATTTCTGGTGCCAAGAATATAAAGTAAAACTAATATCACAATAATTGTCAATGTAATAAACATTTTGTTACGTTCAATGTCACTGGATTTTATCACAATACTGTTTTCATAGTGTGAATGGGCAATCATTTATAATGTAAGTACATACAAGTGATAAGATAATTTGCTATTTTTGTTATGAATTGGCGTGATATTTCTACATTACCGCGATAAGAACTAGACTTGATAAGTTGAGCAGGTATACAAATAATAAAAAAATAATAATTAAAACACGACTGCCCTGCAAAAAACGAAATAAAAAGTGAAATAACAAGATTCATTGCATTCGGGGGAGCGTTTTATGAATGAAAGTTTTGATGAAAGTTTTGAAAAATGTTGATCAAAGAAGTCTCCCGATTACAATAACACTTGTTTTTTAACTTTTTAGTTCTTTCTTGGCAAGGCAGACAGATCACCGACAATCAGTTCACCGAATGCCATTTGTCAACCGCCATATCACCGAAGATTAATTTCACCGACAGGTTATTTTACCGACGACGGGTCATTTCACCGACAAACCATTTGACCGCAACTCATTTCACCGATTTTATCGAAAGGGAAATAAAATGAAGCATGTAAGTAAATCAACAATTTTTATTTCAGACATTATTTGTCAAACCAAAGATAAAGTCTTTATTTTGTTAAATAGGTAATTTGCTTAAAATATTATTGTTATTAGCAACTGCCGACAAAAAATCAATAAGACCCATACTATCTCGGTTTCTCAAAGTTGCTGAAAGAGAGTTTTCTAATTTTCTTCCCTTCTTTTTTGGCGTTACTTCTTTGACAAACGCCCTTGCTTTTACAATTGTATGTTAAGCAGATATTTGTTCTTTTATCAATTCACGTATTGTCGCGTACAGCCCAAGTTTGGGATTACGAATCAGGCAGTTCCATCTACGGTGCCACGCTTCTATGTTGTTCTGTGTTCGCGGCAATTTGATTTCTTCATTGCCGTGAACAGACCATACTAGCGATGGAAATTCAGGCTGGCATCTTGTAACTGTTAACTTCGTGCCATGTAAGTTTGATTTTGCTACACCCATCACGTAGTATGTTTTGAACCAAATAGTTACAGATTCAGCTTCTGGGGGCAAAACTTGCTCTTTTAAAACTTGAAAATCTGCAGGTATTTCTTCAGCAGGTAAATGCGCAAGAGCAATATTTTTGCCGTAATTTTAAAGAAAATTTACTCTCCTCTCCATAACGTGATTATAGTCCACATGCTTGGATATGTCGCCAGAGACTTTGAACAAGATGAAACTAAAAATTGTTGATTTACTTACATGCATGATTTTATTTCCCTTTCGATAAAATCGGTGAAATGAGTTTCAGGCAAATGGCTTGTCGGTGAAATGACCCGTCGGTAAAATAACCTGTCGGTGAAATTAATCTTCGGTGATATGGTGGTTGGCAAATGGCATTCGGTGAACTGATTGTCGGTGATCTGTCCTAATCCCGTTTTTTACGCATATTAGTGACAAATTAAATAGATTTTGGAATTTGCTCACCAAGGCCTTTCATCAGTCGCCTCCTCAAAGTCTGTAATTATCTGCGCCTCATGGTCTTTGACAATATCTTGTTCGTCAATTGCATCTGGTTGTAGAAAGTTAGTGCAGGAGTTCCCTTTGCAGTTGGCACAAACCAATAAGCACTTAATCCCAACCTTCCGACGATGGATTTTCCTCACTAAAAAATCATAAAACCAATTTTTTTGAGGATAATCATAAAAGTACTTTGAAATTAGTAAAATGGCTTAATAATCAAGTAGGCCCATGTAGCTACTAGCTACCTTGTAGTTTCTAAAGTTGTTAACTTTTTACAGCTGTCACCGAAAAGTAAAGTCATCTTTGACATTTTTTTTGTTTTGTTCCTATTCGACATGATTATCTTTGCACAAGATCTAGACATTGCGTCACCATTTAGGGCTTGAAGAACGAAAAAATAACCTTGAATGACGTCAATGATATTTTCCTTCTCTTTCATTAGGGTGACAACAATGTTAATTTTAATTTTAATTTTCTTTATTAGACACATAACAGTATACAGTCATAAAAGCAAATGATTACAATTGTACAATGTCCAAGTACTAGACTGAACTCCAACAGCATGCATCCTTTAATAAACAATATTTTCTGTGAGTGAAAAAGAAACATAGGTACTTAAAATACTTAGGTACTTAGTTAACTAAACTCTAATATAGTACTTAATAAGCATAAATCGTTATTGAATCGCATCAGTGAAATTAAAACATGTAGTAGGATCAATATTAACATTAAACAAACTACAGTAAAAAAAAAACCGGCCAAGTGCGTGTCGGGTCACGCGCAGTAGGGTTCCGTAGTTACCGTATACAATACCATATTGAATACCACTATCATTTTTCGTATGCAAAAATAACTTTGTTTTTCATAGGTATGAATGACAAAGTTATATTTGCGGTTTTGGAAAATGTGATATATCTCTAAAAATTATCACTATATCTCGTTCAAACCAATTTTCGTTGAAAGTATTTATTACGATCTACAGCATATATTTTTTTTAGATTTTTCACTTTCTTATTTTAAAAGTTAAAGGGGGGGGGACACTCATTTCACCACTTTGGCAGTAAATATCTTTCAAAGGGTTGACTTTGAGAAAAAATAGTCTTAGAAACCTCAATTTCATTTTTAAAGACCTATCTATAGACACCCCGCACGTATAGGTTTGATGAAAAAAAAAATTTTCAGTTTCAGTTTCATGTATGGGGAGCCCCCCCTTAATCTTTTATTTTTTTATTTTTATGTGAAAACCTTAAAGCGGTTCACAGAATACATCTACCTACCAAGTTTCACTTGTGTACTCCTAATACTTTCGGAATAAAATGGCTGTGACATACGGACGGACAGACAGATAGACAGACAGACATGACTAATCTATAAGGGTTCCGTTTTTTGCAACAATTGTACTTGTATTTTACAAATTACAAAATTACTAATATAGGTAATGTGTAGTATAAAAAGTAAGCATATACAATGCGTATACAATGCCTGCTGGTCCACAGGCAATGTGTAAAATAAAAAGATTTTGATCGAGGGGAGGGCTCGAGGGGGGGTCGAGGGGAGGGCTCGAGGGGGCTCAAGGGGGGCTAGAGGGGGCTCGAGGGGGGCTCAAGGGGGGCTCGAGGGGGGCTCGAGGGGGGCTCGGGGGGGGCTCAAGGGGGGCTCGAGGGGGGCTCGAGGGGGGCTCGAGTAGGGCTCACGGGGGGGGTCGAGGGGGACTCGGGGGGCTCGAGGGGGGCTCGAGGGCCTCGGGGGGGCTCGAGGGGGCTCGAGTGGGGCTCGGGGGGGGGCTCGGGGAGGGGCCTAGGCATCGTATACAATGCCGGAGAATACACATTGCCGGTAACATATACACCTCTTGAAGGCATTTGGATTATCGTTCATGACATCAATATTAGGGTGCTCCTGAGTCAGATCATTGTAATGTTGTAGGACAGTCAGTAGAAATAGGTCCTTACTACAGACTATCAACTTTTGCCTATGGCTAAAGTTTAAGAATAACCTACCTAACCGATCAAAAAAAAAATTCTAATTTGTGTATGATTTCCTTCCAAGATACTAACAAGTTTTGGGTAATTCTGTAAATCCAGAGTAAAACTTAATGCACTTAATAAACAAAGTTAAAGAAAAGTCCTATACCAAGTTCGTCTGAAATAGCAATTATACAAAGCGGAAAGACTTTCGCTACAACCAACGTTGCACCTACCAGCACCATAACGTCATGTTTTAAAATAAAAAAATATTTATTTATTTTTTGAATTAGTAAATATTTACAAAACAACAGAATTAGAAACGAAAATTTACTTAATGAAATCCTAAAATATTTATCGACAAAAACTCCTAATACGTAAATACAGAAGCGCGCGCCGAGACGCTCAAACCTACAGTTTAAAGTCGTCTTAACTCCTAAAATATTTTTTTTTTTCAAAATTCGAAAAGCATCCCGAGACATAACCTACCTCCATAAGACAATGAAGATGTTATGTAAAAATTATTATAATTAAGACTAGATGTTGGGTACATTACGTACTCCAAAAAAATGACCCATTTAGAGCATTTTTTTAAGTTTAAAAGATAAATGTATGACTTATTCAATTTATTTTTTTAGTACATTGTAGGCCTTGTAAATACAAACATTTTGACATCTCAATGAACTATATTGACCTAGAAATAACGGAAATATCGGCATGTCCCACTTTTGCCGAAAACGGGGCCCTATACAGATGCGATCGAAAAAACATTTCCAATGTTAAAATCGACTCACCCGTAGCAACTCACGACGACGGGATGCTACGGGTGAGTCGATTTTTTCTAATAAATATATAACCTTCAAATGCCTAAAATCTAAAAATTCAATAAAATATTTTAGTATTTTCAATATTTAAGGTACTTTCCCTCCGTGTGGCAAAGTTTTGGGACACCCATGCATTTTAAATAAACACCATATTTTTAGAATTAATAATGGTAGGCAGGTAAATACGCTAGTTCACAAAATATGTAGAGCTGCATTATGTGTTATGTCATACTTACTGAATTTGGACTGTGAGTGGTATTTTATAGAAATGCATTATATCATATCGAAAGGTACCAAAAAGGTTTAACCTTAGACTACCAGCTTGTAGTATTTATTTTTATTGGAGCTCTATTCAACACTTGACAGTGGCAAAAATTACTCCCTGAAGAGGAGAATCGATTGCTAAACCAAAAATAAGAAGCAGAACTCATATAATGCGTTCTGGTCATCCGGTCCAATGAGGGCTTTTCAAAATGACGTTTAAAAAAGCAATAAAGTAACTAATTGGGTCACTAGATGGCGTCGATGGAAAGAGATGTGTCAAAATTGGCTTTTAAAAATAAACGGCCGGTACCAAAGAGGCAAGTATGACATCTGCCCAAAGAGAAACATTTTAGGGTTACATCTGCCTGCCTACCTGAGTACTCTTCGAAGCTTAGTAAAAAAAATCACATTGACACGTACATTTTTATCAACGCCATCTATCGAGCCTACTTATCCTAGCCTTATCATTTTAAAAAGCTCTCATTGCAGATCCCTGCGATTTATGCAATCAGCGATGTGTGAAGTTTTTTAACATGCTTATTTTTTGTGTTGTACACTTTTTATAAGACACGACTACTTAGCTGTCCATTGACGCAAGATTGGAAGAATATATACATGAAACTCCATACATCGCAAAGGTCGCAGCGATTGGAGATTGGATCGGATTACTAGATCGTCCTGTGTGTTTGAATGGTAAACTTAATATGAAGAGGTTTCAAATGTCAAAGTGTTCATATAAAACCTCACATCAAACCATAATATCAAAGGACAATGAATTAAAACCTTATATAGTAAGCCGGTCTAAGCCAGTTGTGAGTGACCAGCCAAAGGTAATTAAGTTACGATGTATAGGAGCTCTGAATTCAGGAATTATATCAAGCATGAGGATTGGATTTTCAATGATACCGTTAGTTTGTCTATTATCTTCGGTATAGGTGCTATTTATATGTAAACAGGCTGCATTTTGCGGCCCACGTTTTTAGGTTTACAACTTCTGTTTAGGTCTATAAATCTTTACGGGAGAAATTATTTAATATTTTTAAGTTCGTTATAAAAACGTGTTTTTTATATAAAAAATGTGTACTTATGTAAATTATTATTTTCTACTTTTTTAGTCAACGAGCTAAAACTAATGATCTTTACTTACATCATCTCCTATCGGAGTACTTGCGAAAACAAATCAATTGAGTTCAAACTTGATGGGGTTTTATGGCTTTATTACAGTTCTTGCCTGTGGTCTTCTTCCGGCTTCATTATCAGACCCTAAAACTCGTCTCCCGTCAAGATGAATCTATCGAGCCCAAACTCGATGGGGTTGTATGGTTTTATTACATTTCCAAAGGCCTTCTTACGGCTCTATCATCAGATCAACTAGATGACACCATAATATTACATTGATTTTCAGTTCTGACCTAGCTATGTTTAGAGTTTCAAGTCTCTAGCTCATCGGGAAGCTAATATAAAATAGTTTGCTTTTGTGGACAAACACCTAGTAAAAACGTTTAAACAAAGAAATATATTTGTTTTTATTGTGTATAAAACGATCGGCTGCGTATGGCGAGAGTAAAGTTTTTGTTTCTCACCATATTAATCATAGGCTAAATGTTTTTATGTCAAACTACCCATTATTCTACAAGTTACGTCCCCTCGTAACACGTCCGTCCGATCAATATCACTTAGCCGGTATTATGTCAAGATGTATGCCAAACAGAGTATTATGCGTAATCTTATTAGATCGAGTACGCTTACACCTGTACTTAGCTCGAGCGTTCGTGTAATAGGTTTACGCATGTGAATAATTTATGTATTTCTTACTTTGCTCAAAGTCTTTACTAGTTGTAGGTATTAAACAATAAGGTTTTTTTAAAGTAAGAATATCCTGAATGACTGATTCAGTGTCGTACACAAACCACTGGATTGAGAGGGCTAAAAAATAACAGATAAAAGACATAGCTTTAAGAAAATTTTTGAAAGTTCCCACGGGAAGTATTATTCATGCAAACGAAGAAATTTTTAGGACATTAACATTGCGTGTCCTAAAAATAGATAATTTTTTTCTTGTGCTGCGAATAGTAGGTAGGTACCTAAGTCTTGTGGCAAATATTTTTTTTAAATAAAAATATATTCTATTATTGTCTTTCTACAAAAAAAACATCTCTTAGAAATGAGAATCTCTTAGTAAATAGTTATTCTTTTCTGGATAAAAGAAATCCGATCTATTCCCCATTCATCCGGATGAGTTTTAATAAATATTGAAATACCTACAGTAATTTCCCTTTTCATCCGAAAACCCGAAGGTATGCCCTACTCATCCGATTATTTTGTAAACGTAATATACTTAAAAATAAATAGGGTCGGCAAATAAAAGTTTTTTTTATTTTATTAGTTGTTGGGTTAAATTAAATATGTAATAGCACGAATAAGTGAAATATAAAATTTACAATAAAAATAAGTACCTAACACATTTACATAATATTACCTACCTACCGAGATATTTAAATAGTATTTTTTTTTATTATTTAATTTGATATTAGCTTTAAATGAACGCATGAATGAAATCAAATAATGTGCATTACATTTCCTTTCATTCGACACCGGACAAATAAAATGAGCCGGCCGATCAAGTCTATTCCGATCTAATACCAAAAACTAACACCAAAACTAATACCAAAAACTAAAATCAAAATAATGGTATTTGTTTATTGCCGCCGTTATAAAATTTCTATTCCCAACGAATACCATTCATAAACGAATCCTAAAACAAGTTAAATGCCTAGGTACAGTTAGTAATAAAAAGTGATTGAAAATTTGGAATTAAATTTTCTCCATATCTATGTTATCCTGGTACTTTGGTGACGTACTAAGAAGAAGAGATTTTTTTTATTAAAAGGGATTAAAAATATAGAAGTTAACCTTCTCCATATTTATGTAATCCTGGTACTTTGGTGACGTACTAAGAAGAAAAGATATTTTTTAAACTCTTCTTATATTTAATTCACCGCTAGAAAAATTGCCGGTTATGATGATCGATAAATTATTAAAAAGCAAAATAAATTGTTTCTGTGATTGTGCCAAATGTTATGTTTTGGTATTCGTTGGGAATAGAAATTTATAACGGCAATAAACAAATACCAATCAATAAATCATTACAAAAACTACTTATTATATCGATATAAATTAAGCATTAGCATTGATGTTTAGAAAATTGTATGTAGATTAATTTCATCTTTAATAATTTGCTCCTATCTGTATAATAGTTTTTCTGTAAAATGAAAAAAAAGGAAAGCTGTTGGCATCTGAAATTTTTGGATTCAGCGGGGTCGAATTAACAAGAAAATATCAGTTACCAAAAAGTAATACTATTTGCTTCTAGAACTTCACTTTTTAAAATTCTGCTCCAGTCTATATATACTTAACTTGGTTTTTTATTATTCTTTTGAAAATAAAAATCCCGAAAAAGATTACTACTATTTATTAAAAGTTGCGAACGTGCTGGAATCCTAGATACGTAAAAGTATTTTTTATTTTTATTTTTCTATATTAAATGTCTATCAAAAAGATACAGAACAATTTTTCTGCAGTCTGTATCTTTTTCTTGTTCCATTAGTTAATGTCGCCGGATGAATGGGGAATCTATTTTCGGATGAATGGGTAACAATTTATTTTTATTTAATTTTCGGATGAGTGGGACATATTAACTCGGATGAGTGGGGAATGAAAATATTTCGGATGAATTTTGCGGATGAATGGGGAATAAATCAGAAATCCGTGTCCTTATGTCCTTATCTGTACCTCTGTCAACTTGCATGAAAAAAAAAATTATCGGTTGCGTAACCAACCTCCTCTGGCGGGTTATGCATAGTAAGTACATCTTGTTTTGTGAAAACGATTTTTTTTTTACTTTTGGAAAACCTTTGTACTGCAGTTCAATATTTTTTGTTTTTTTTCTCTCGTCACTTTAATGGGGATGGCAACGCAAAGCTACGAGTAATTCGGCTGCGCTACGCAAAATTCAAGTAACTCAGATTCCAAAAAAAAAAAACATTTCATTTTCTGTTTAAGCAAAGCAAATCGCATCAATATTTTTTTTATTTTATTAAAATTCGGTTTAATTCGGGAAATATAGCCTGTAAGTATAATCTGTTTCAAGAATATTTTTCCATTTGCAAAATCTACGCTAAAACAATAGTTATTTGTTTATACAAGTGACCAAAATCAAATTGTGCTGCGAGTGCCTGCAGACTCACTGTGCTCAGTAGTCTATATTAGAATCACTCGCTACGCTCGTGATTCAATTCTAGACTACTTCGCTAGTTCGTGATTTTAAGGCACGAGGCAGAACAACATTTTGGTCTCGTGTAAAACATACAACTTTTCACCTCGACTAGCGAGAAAATTTTCATGTGACTTTCCTGGTAAAAAGCTTAATTCAGCATTAGAAACTAGTTCTCTTAACTCTTTTGGAGTAAGGCAACTATCATCATCGTTGGACGCATTCATTTTTGTAATTTATCACAAAATAATTCGATCAAACCTATGCTGAAAAATTTTATTCAGAGAGTCAGTAAAGTAGATTCCCGTCGTTTTGATTACATTACGTTGTGTTTTTCTCTTATTCATTAATATCCCGTCTTATTTATTTATTTATAACCATAAAACATATAATTTGTTAATAAATTTCATAAATTTTTCTTATTTCATATTTGATTCATACATGCGACCTCATTACCTCCTCCATACTCTTTATTTCGAATTATCAACCATCTTTTTTAACAATCCTTATTTAAAACTCCTTGGTATATCCGTGCATTTTATTTTTTTACTTTTTAATCCGTGTATGACACCATAAAGCACTCTATCTATCCTTTTCTCACATATCAATTTTACAAGGGTCATCCTTGTCACTTTATTTGTTTTTTCTTTATTATTTTAAAAGTTTGTGTTAGAAATTAAAAAAGCACTTTGTCTCACGCTCGCAGCAAAAATCGATTTTGCTGCGAGTTTTTACGCGCCATAAGCACCCTTTTCGTGCTGGAGAGGTGAAAAGTATATTTCTCGTTTCTAACTTAAAAACAAGCAAGTCTTATCAAGATACTTGTATTTAAAGTAGATTAGCAGATACTTGATTTCTATGTATTTATTTTATAGTATTAAGGACTATATATAGAGCCATAGAATATAGGCAAAGCTGAAAACAAGCATCTACTAAAAATATAGAATCTAAGTTACTTGTTTATAGCGTAGAATATTATTGACAAATCAATACATATTTCTTCGCAGAACACTATTTTTGTTCGTCAAAATGTAGGTAAGTATAGGAACAATTTTTTTTTACAGAAATATGTTTTTACCTTAAATACCAATTATATTTTAACATTTTAGTGTTCAGACTATCTATTTTTTTTTTTCAATAAAAATACTAAATATCGTTTATAAGCTCTCCTGTAAAGTTTGTCTGGAATGAGATACTTGGATTTGGTTTAGGGCAGCCGAATTGTAGATGTCGCTGTGTACGCTTATTCCTAAACCAGTACTTTTGATTGGTTAAAATATGTCAGAAATGGCATTTGACATTTGTAACAACCAATCAAATGATTTTGGTACAAGCGTTTGTGGCGTCATTAGTTCCTAATACTATATGAACCATAGCCTTCTTTATTTCCAAGCCGTGAACATAAGTTTGGCAACGTCTGTTACTGTCAGTTCGTGGTCATGTCGTCCGCCAGTCTCCATACTAAATGTATGGGAATATTTCAATTTTAAGAGGTCGATATTTTTTTTCATAGTAATCGTGTGAGGTTTAAAATATGAAAATAATTTAGTTCTTTTATTGAAATGCTTTGTATATTAAACAATAAGAAAAATATCAATGTTAACCAGGAAAAAATAGCTGTCAAAGATGTCATCTTTTTTGTTGATTTTCTTCAGCAGGGAGTTGATTAACACGCCCTCTAGCAATAAATGATATATAATTAGAAAGGTCTTTTAAAGAAAAATATTTGCTGTTAATATACTTTATATCAATTGTTAATACTTTTGGAGTTAAAGGTTATTAAAGTATAAAAGTGGTTTATTGTCTATGGGATTGATCTACCACACCTATAGAAATGAATGATATATTATAAGAAAGGTTTTTATATGACAAATATTTGCTGCAAACATACTTTCTATTAATTGTTAGTAATTTCGGAGTTTTAGGTCATTAATGTTAATAAATTGGTCAAGTTTAGAGCGTTATAACTCTCAAAGTACTAATAGTTCACGATTATAGTCATATAATAAAGTGTTTCAAATTTAAATACCTTTCCAATGATGTAAGATTTATTGCTAGGCGAGGCTTAGATCAAAATGCTCATCGTACTAAAGGACCCCCGAAAAGTTCAAATAATTTGACTCAAACCTTATGTTCTAATAAATAAATAATAATAATAAATATGAAACTTTATTGAAATAATCTTACATCACAATTTACAACTAGTTTAAACATAAATAATATAGGAAAAACAAATAATAAATAATTTTTAAAATAATTTTATACTATGTGCTAGACCACATGCGATGTTGTCGTTCTGCTCAACTTCAGGGCTTGGAAGATATAGAAGGCTATGTATGAACTAATTACATGTATTCTTGTGATTCTCAATGTTATTTCCCGTCCACCAGGCGAAAATACTACACTGAGCCTAGACCCTGTTTGCTGCTGCACATAGGCACATTCGCACTACGTTAATAACGTATTGATCATTAGTTAAGTTTACATGTTTTTTCTTATGTCATATTATTGTACCAAATATTTCTATTTGTGTAGCAACAAATAAACAAAATATCTATCTATCTATCACTACGTCAGGTACTACTAATTTTATTGAATTTAAAAATAGTCTTAAAAGCGCAACGAACAAAAAAACAGACTTTCGCATTTATAATATTAGTAAGAATATTGATAGAATTCGGATGTTCATTTATCGTACTGCGAATGTCCCCGTCGCCACTGCCATTCTCCGATCCAATTTCATTTTAGGCAGATTGGGCCAGTCCAACCCACGTACTACTGATATGGCCAATCGTGAAATAGTCCGAAAATCGTTCACCGAATTCGGGCCGAACGGAGTTAGTGCCTTTTCACACACACACGGTTTCCATTTTAACGGTACCGTGCTGGTTGAGAGTTATTATAATAAGTTTTAGAACGATACCGCGGTCGTGCCGTGATCATGATGTAACCGTGCAAATCTGGTGACGTGGTTCCGCCACGGCTGCCGATACCATGTGTGTAGTGGTCTATTGCATTGTACGAAACTGTACACATGTACACAGACGCATCAAGCATGGCACCGTCATGGTATCGTTAATAAATAAATTACACGCTTTAGAGTAATGTTCTCAATAATCCATATTCTCTCCAGTCCAGAGTGCACACACACACACGCGCACACACTTGTTCCCGACCTAGCGCAATTGCTGGTACCCGCGTTTCATCTGGGTGACGGCTGAAAAACGGTATTTTGCTGAAAGGCAAAATTCACACACCGAGCCTGGACCCTTCTTGCTGCTGCACACACATGCATGCCTTCTGCTGATTATCTATTTTACCTAAATTACAATTTTGTTTGTCCTTTTCTTTTTATTAGTCATTGATTTAATGTATGAAATGTTATTGGTATGAATGTATGTGTTTTAGAATTTTTTTTATCTATCTACCTGAAATGCAAGTTTCAATATCTCTGCAACTCTCATGATCGTCAACTCCGTTCAGCCAATTCTCTTTCACTTTCTATTCCCCCCTCTTTCGCTCTGGCTATATGTCCAATTCTTTCTTTACTATGCAAGCTCCGCGTCTAATGGAATGATATCCCTGAGCCAATAAGATCTCCTAACAAATTTTCTTTAAAAAAGTGCCGTTCTGCATTGTACAATAAAGATAGGTAGCTAAAAAAAGATACCGTGTGTATGTGAAAAGAGCCTTACGTACACGAGGACTAGAACATGATTTTGCCCATTGCGAATTCGACTCGCACTAGAGAATAGTTCAAATCAAAGGGAATGGTATAACAACGACGTGATGCTCCCGTGTTTGGAATTTGGGTGCATTTTATTTAAGGGTTGTTTTTGTTAATAAATAATAAGGAATATGGAGATGTGTCATTGAATAGGGATTCTAAAATGGAAAAATACTTAAAATATGTTGCGTGTATTGTATCGCTTATAATATTTATTCATTTTTTCAAAGTTTTTTCAAAAATATTTAAGTGAAACAAAAAATATGAATCAATAATTAAACTCAAATAATATGTTTCCAATTTCAAAGAAATTTCATATTTTATGGTTTTTTAAGGATTTCAGATATACAAATAATAAATGTTTTATTTTTTAATCATGCCGTTTTAGATTTTCCGAACATAATACTTGAGCATATTGTTATTCATTAACTTGTTATTTAACTACGAAAATGTTATTTATAATATTTGGAAACATTATAACTTTCTGTTCGGAAACTGGAGTAGGTCAATAGTTTAATAGTTCGTGAAAGTTTAGATATATTCGATTCCACGAAGCTAAAGTAGCTTGCAGACTATTTGACGAAAGACTATCAAAATTTTATTAATATTTTTAATTATTGAATTTATATATTTTTAGCATTCACAATGTTTTTTTTTATATATTAAGATAATTAATATTTAAAAAAAATATTAGATAATAAAATGGACTTAACCGTAGCCGTCGGAGCTGCTACGAGTGAGTCGATTTTTTCTTTTTTTTTTCTAATATTATCTTAATATTTTGAACTTATAGTGTATACTGCATTTTAGTATTCTAATAAGAAATACCTATTTAATTTTAATAAAGGTCAATGGGCATTTTGTTCAAACGTTTGACCTATGGCGTACACAAACGAAATAGGGTTAGATATGTAGATAAATGTATCTGCTACTCAGTGATATGAGTCGCATTTTTGCAGGCCATGTTTAATTTTTTATCATTATATCATATCATTTCATTAAAAAATAAAATAAAATAAATGAAGACAATACAAACGTTTATTATGCTTTTACCACACATTTTCACAATGCTGAAAGTAAAAACTTCTGTTTTATTAACAAAATTTTAATAACATCATACATATACTCGCACACATTCTGTAAAATAACTTTTTTTCTGCCCCGCCGGTCGGTACATAAAAAAATAATAAATATTTTGAAAAGTGGGATTGAATTCTTCAATTGTTGGTTTAATTTCTGTACGCGAACTTTCATCAAGCAGGTCAAATATGCCCAATGGTTCGTCTACACGACGTATTCTCGGTGTTTTATATGGTTCAATCGAGAAAGTTCAAATGTATGGACTAGTAAAAGGTTTCAAAGCTTTATTGTAGAAGCAGTATCGTATCGCATCGTATGCGATTAAAAAAATATTTGAATGCAGTTTCAATATTTTTTTTAAATAAATGAAGTCTATTATCAGTGAAATTTCCTCTCCTTTCAACATGGATACTTTCCCTCCGTGTGACAAAGTTTCGAGACACCCTGCGTAGTAAATTTAGCTCAAAATATTTGTTGTAAAGGGTTTATGTAACCGTCCAGCTAGTCACAAAGGAATCTAGATGATCACGACCTATGGAAGAAGCTAAAACCTAAGTGGAAACCTAATAACCTACAGGACAAGAGTACAATCAAGATCCGCTTACTACTTACCGTTGATTATAACTAAACTATTGGAACCAAATTTTACTGGATTAAATAACCTCCAAAATGCAAATTACTAAGTTTACTTTATTCAACCTTAACTAACCTACAAAGAACCTTACTAACTAGCTTTGTGTGATCTGAGAGGACCTGTGAATGTCTAATGGAGGAACCCTGGATGTGATAATTAGTGAACCCAAATTCTTTTAAAAGTGTGATTAGTATTGATTTTCATTTTCCAATAGAAGTATTCGCTTTTATTACTAGATTTTAATTATTCCTGCTATTACAATTATTTCTAAATAAAAATACCACTAAAAGAAAGTTATTGCTCTTTTGATACAACCAGAGAAATAGAAATTAAGTCTGTGTTTTTCCTAAGTGAGCCTACTTTAACTTCATATTAATTCTTAATATCTGTCATATTGCCAAGGGAAACCCCATAGCTCTTTAGTGTCAAAAATGGGAATACTATAAATAGAGAGGAAAGCGTTCCCAACTACGTTCCGTTGATGAAGTAAGTATGAGTGAAATAAACCTACGTTGATAGGAAATGATCAAAGTGAACTTATGAGTTAAATGGAGGATTGTTATAAGGTAAAAGAGGGTATGTTCAGCCATAATAGACTGTAAGGTAAAAATAGGTAAGTCGGGTTATAGAGAAAAGTTAAATTTGGATAATTCTCTTCCGCTGCCAAGTGTCAAATTATAGGTCATGTATGACGTTATCCTAAATAATGTAAATTATCTATTGTCAACTTAATTCATTAAAATAAGAGAGATAATTGGAGATAAGTTAAGAAGTTATAGTCGCCTGAGATCAAAGTATAATAAAACCCTCAACGCTTTTAAATAAGGATTCTTTTACTTTCTTAAGTTATTGTACAAGTAGTGAATATGCAATTGTGGTTTTGCCAGCTAAGGTACAAAGCACCGCCCCGCTTTATACAATGGATCTCGACACCGAACGTGGGCAACCCTCTTCTGGCCAGCCAAATTGTTTTTCATGATAAATCTACTTAGTAAATTTTATTATATTAAGATATTTGGTCTTTGTCAGTCTGTTTCTACAAAAGAGGACGGAGCAAAATGCTCCCAAGCGAACTATCAGTTTTCACAATGAAGAATTCTCCTTCGATTGTGATGGCTGAATTACAATTTTTTTTTTGCTTTAATAAATAATTCTAGTATGATTGTTTAACATTAAAACAGATGGACACAACATTACTATCCATTTACTTGGGACACTGATAGTTCTCATATTCTGAAGGAAAGACAATTCTAAACAAGGTAATAAAGTTCTATGACGGATTCTTCATACTTTAATCTCGGCTAAATTATAAATATACAACCATAAACCGAATTGACTTCAGTTCATTTCATTTAAAGTTAAAGGCGATATTTCAATTAAATGTTGAGTAGACTAGGCAATATTTGATATCAATAAAATTCTATTTCTTTCATCCTCAAATTGAGTTGGTTGAACCTAGTTGTAATATTTGAACTCAGATAATATGTTGAACTTATTATTTGTGAATTTAATGTATTCACTAAATAATATAATATTTTCATAGTAGGTAGATACTTTTCAAAGTATTATCTCACTGTTAGTCATAACCTTCATTCTGTTAATTTGAAAGGTTTACTCAAACTATGATCTAGTGTTCCATAAACTGTGATTCAACATTAGTTTAATGGTTACACGGGCTTATTCCATACACCCAGATCTTGTTTTAGCACTCCTTCCTCAATCACCAAAACAGATTATCTCAACTGTAATCGACCATTTGAAAACAGGTTCAATTTAACCAATCCAATTCAAAGATGAATAACTAATCTTTATTTATGAATCAACTTTCACTATTAAATCATTATCCAATGTTAACAGAAGAATTTGTCTAGCTCTAATTAATAGTAAATCAAACTGTAGGTACTACTGAAGCTTGCCAAGTCTACTCAATTGAGCACATTATAATGATTATTCACAACACTGTGTCAAAGCATTAATAGATCTTTGTTAAGGCGCCTACTATGGAAGATTGATAATTTTCCTTCGGATCGGTCAACTTGTGGGTACTTACTGGAGCTTGCAAAGTCTACTCAATTGAGCACATCGTAGTAATTATTCACAACACTGAGTCATAGCGTTAATAGATCTTTGTTAAGGCGCCTACTATGGAAGATTGATACTTTCCCCTCGGATCCTATCCAGTAGTTTCACATAACCTTTCGTTCACTATATTTAACACTTCTGCGCTTCCTAGATTCCGTTCCTAAATCATCCTACCTCATCACAACCTAGTCAAGTTCCTATGTACCACTGAATGACCTGCGGCAGCCATCTTGTTGGTACCATTCTCGACACCACCTGCCTATGTCTCGCTTCGACAGCCATTTTGTCGTACACCAACCTATTTGCGGCCTACCTAAATCTGATACACTGCGAATTGACCTACCTCTTCTTCGCCTATGTAAGAGTTCCTAGCTTATCTAACGTTACTGCTGTTACCTTGCTGACAGCTCGACCTTCTTGAGAACGTCCATTCTTTTACCAGCATCCAAGTTTCCCTCCCGCCTTGAGATGCAAACCTAACCTACTGTTCCTACGCGCCTAACAATGAATTTATAAACCTAATGAGTTTACCTGCCTACCAGCGACTAAATTTAGATTTCCTATGCAGTATTTGTGATGCTTACCCCATCACCGAAGCCCGAATCTGTACAGCGTGAGCAAGCATGACTCGCCTAATTCTCTCCTAACAGCTTGGACGTGCTCAGCGCTGGTGGGACGGGACAGCGCTGAGTCCTAACAGAAGAGGATTAACACCACCAAGCCATATCCTCCACGATTGGGCGAGGAACACTCCTGCGCGCCGTTCGGTTCGTTGGCTCCCAAGCGAGTTGGCTAACTTGGTGATATTAAGTGACTGAACTAGGTGTCTTTTAACAGAACCCGCATTGCACGCCACAGAGCAATGCTACATTACCTACCCCTTTGAGGATTGACCGAACGCCCCTTAGAGACACAAAACTATTGATATTTATTCAAAATCATACCCCCTTTATCGTTCCCCAACTGCTTATATAAATTTCAAACTAATTTGATTCGGAAACTTCTTCGATTTATTGGGAAATTTACTTTACTTTATGAACATTCGCAACCAAAATCTACCTACTTTAATTTCAAGCTTACTTATACCATATAAGCCCTAATTAAAGCGTATATGCAAGAGACTCGCACCCGGTTGCGGACCTATACGTCAAAACCTCAAATAAGCACTTTCTTCCTGACTTCTTGCTGTTTTCTTGCGTTATAAAAATACTACTTGTTCGAAACTATCTTACAAAGAGGGTATTGACGGCTTCTACCGAGGTTCCACTTGATGCTACGTTGACGACGAGGAAAGTAAAGAGAGCGATTTCCCTCGAGCCGCGTCTTTTATAACCCCCCAAAATCATTCACTCACTCCAGGAACCTCACCCCACACGATCTAAGCATCTTTTTTTTCTACCTTCATTTCCCTACTTTACATAAATTGTTCCTAAAATTTTCCCTTCTCCTTCAAAAACGGGGAGAATTCAGTTTTGTCTTACTCAACTTGTAAATATAATATTTAAGTTACTAATCTTACAAAATGAACCCCTATACTAATCAATAATTTCAACGTACAATTCAACTAACTAATGACCTCCTATGTTCAAGATTCTCTATACTCAAGCGCACAATGACGCTCCATTTTTAACCAAATTAAAATTAATCTGTTACCTAAATATTTCTCTATACTGATATTTCAGCTACATTTGATTTAAGCAATTCATACAATTGTATGAAATAACGTTTCAATCATAAATAAATCAACAAGTTTTCCCCCTTACATCATTTCTAACAAAACTAACAACTTTGAATAATATTCAGAATATTTATCCAGAATCATATGAAATTATTGTACTATAATCATAAAACTCTGATTAATACGAATTTTATATTCACAACAAATCGAACCTCCCATATGCTACAATTAGAATCCAACTTTTCAATCTTTTTATCTCGCCTTCCCCAAAATATCATAACCTCTAGAATCAATTTGCTAAAATACGTATTACAACATTTTCCATTAAGTATTCGGTCCAATTAAACCTAAAATTTCCGTTCAATTTAGCATCACAATGTTGGTACTTTAAAAACCCTAACTGGCAACACTCATCCGACTACTTTTACATTTTCTAAATGCCTACCCTCATTTGAATTATAAACCTGCAGCATAAAATCCCGCTTTCGAAGAAACTTCATATCAATCTTTCTTCGTACAACACCCAACGACAAGACAAACTTTATTAGGCTCCATCCACATTTTCCCATGAAATACTTTCTTATTACACCTTCAATAACTATTGTTTATGTTTTTTAATAATATTTCTAGATTTATCCTTACAATATTTCTATTAATTAATTATCTCCCTTTTATTTCACAATTCGAGTTTTCAATTTACCACTAAACTGTCAACTAAACTCCGCCCAGAATAAAACATTGTTCCATTTCTTTTCTTTCTCTCTGTATTATCTCTGAACATCAAACCATATTATAAAATCAAATTAAACTTCCATTTTAATTTAAAATCTCCAATTTAACTGTGTCATGAAGCAAAGGCATGGTATAACAAAATACCCTTATTTAAGCAAATACCGCCTACGATTAACGAAATGTACTAGATCCGCTACAAAATTCTCCAAGCCAACTAAACTTGCATTTATCCCCCAAATCTAACTAATGTCTAATATTTCCTAAAACAAAATTTAAATTTACAACTATGGTTTGGCAAAGAACATGGGACTTGCCTTGCGACCCTCAGTCACCATTTGGCAATCGATTTCTCATCGATTGATCCACTGGAATGACCTACTATATTTAATTTCGTTCTTTAGCTAAAACACATCACGTGGTGTGACACTACTGACAACTTACAAAAATAATTAACACCGAATTCAATCCTTTTTTAAGTAATCTTCTAAAATAAACTATTATAATGATATTCGAGAGGCTCTAATAAAATTTGATAAATAAACAATAATAAATATAAATAAATTTTAGGCCTATTAGCGTCGTTACTTAGACAGAGACTAATATTTGAATTTTAGCGCCGTGAAAGATTAAAAGAACTTCCGATATTATTGCTAACTCAAAACCTGAACTACTCTTTATTATAATAACTTGTTCGATAGTTAAATAATATTATGCTCAATATGAAACAAAATTCGAAAAATATTTGAGACAAAATAACATGTTCAGTTTTGAACCGTTACAGCTCGACCCCAAAATCCTGCACAGGTGACAAGACTACGTATTGGATCCGGAGTAGGATTTTCCTTCTCAATTCTCAAATATTTATTCCGTCTCTACTCTTATTCCTCAATTTTTACTCATACATCCCTTTTGTATAAAAAAAAACCTTCCCCTTAATAACCCTAACCATTATTATTTCTCCAAGATCAAAGAATTGTTGGGTGAACCCTAATGTAAATGAGATTTAGATTGTAGAGTGTATTTAAACCAAGACAATATTGAAAAGTTATCAAGCGAGTTTTAAGTTTTATGTGACTTTTGCCAATTCCGTCTTATGCATATTCAACACCAGAGTCGTACAAAATCACGGTAAGGTGTGGGTTGTGAATCCACAGCTCCTAGTAAGCCTACATGGACAAATAAGTCTTTTTCTAACCTTATGAAAAAGTCTGCGTATGACGCTACATATTTGTGCATTGTACCCTTCCACAATCAAGTATTACTCCTTTCTTGCCAACAGGGCCTACTCCGTCGGTTCGAAGTGAGCCTATACAATGACCCTATATTTCCAAAAGCTTACTTAAGACTCTAGAACAACCCTAATATCGCCTTGGAGAGTGTGCAGTTGTCGAGTTCAATTCATAGCTCTTAGCTTCTTGTGTAGTACGAATTTCGGACAGTTGTTCACACCAGGACAATCACAAACATCAACAGTGTTCGTTTTTCTAATTTTTTTTCTCTATCCTGACACCAAAAGTCCTACTGTACAAAATTCAAGTTGTCAACTCTAGAACGCCAGTCCGGCCGCAAGCACAAACGAAGCGCTAAAGCAGTGTGGTGGTCTTATCTCTTGAATCAATAATAAAGCTTGCATTCAGGTTTCACATATGTTATAATCCAAAGCCCTCCATATAGAATCTAAATTTAGCATCTACTCTTAATTCACACTAACTCTCATTCTAATCAACCTTTAAAATTAATATTCCAATCATACTCATAACCTATATTAGATTCTCATTCTATTCATCTGTTCTTATTACGCTGCATTCACTGTCTTCATTCACTAGCCTACATTCACGCCACCTAAGATTATATCATAACTACACCCTGAATGCAAATATAAATAACTAAATTGTATAGAGATTAATTATACCGTGTTAGACTCAATACGCTGACTGTCACTCGATGAAATTATATGTAACATTTGCAATAATGTATTATCTCAAACACTTTACGAAAGAGAAAAGAGAGAGAGAAAAAAAAAAAAATCTTATATCACGCACTTAATACACTACGCTTTACACTCCTCCCACATTATACAAAGTTTTTTTTTTTTTTTTTTCACGATCAACTCTATCAAAACGCATTTCAAACTTACGTTAACGTAAAACTTTAAACTACCCCTTTATATATGAACTTATTTCATGTAACTGACTCATTATCAATTTTAATTATGGTGTATTTAACTGTATATGCCTTTTCCTCTTCATAACCCTGCCTAAACACAGTCGGACCTCCTGCCAACTACCTAGATCTATATCATCTTAACGACTGCCTAGACCTATATTTAATCAAAAAAAAAATTCCCCCCCGGAAAAGAAAATGTGTGTTGGTGGCTTTCCCTTTTTTTAATAACCTATACCTAAAGTCTTAAACTATTCTACTCTTAAACTATACCTAAAGTCTTAAACTATTCTACTCTTAAACTATACCTAAAGTCTTCCGACTACTTGCTATACCACTACCTAAAACTAGTAAAACTCCGAAACACATGTTAAATCACTACCTGCATCATCTAGTTAAACTACAAGACCTTCAACAAACCGCACACGACATCCAACATAGTCTCAACTCAAAAAAAACCTTTGAGATATAGTGTTTCAAAGATTTAGAAAATCTTAGTTCGACTGTAAAGTATTTTTGGCCCGATTGTAATAACGTTAAAAAGATACAATATTCTATTTCGTATAATTTAAAAATAAAGTCTTAAGATTAATATATAAGGATATTCATGCTACTTTCTAGAACCACCTAGACTTCTAGAGCGCAAAGAGTATTGACTAAAAAGTACTAAATTTAAAATAAACAAGCAAAACAGTAATCATCATCATCATATCTGCCGCACGACATCCACTGCTGGATATAGGCCAAACCCAGTAAAACAGTAATAACTCAAAATAACAATTGATTTTATATTACATTGACAAGCAAAACAGTATTAAGTCACCATTAATACGCTCATATTTATAAATAACTAGAGGCCGCCCGCGATCTCGTCTGCGTGAACAGTTTTTTGCTATCCCTGGGGAACTGTACGTTTTTTTCTGGATGAAAGCTACCCTATGTCCTTTTCTGTACCCCTAACAAAGCCTATGCAAAATTTTATGATGATCGGTTCAGTAGTTAAGACGTGAAGGCGTAACAAACAAACAAACAAACGGACTTTCGCATTTATAATATTAGTAAGGATTTTCTAATTTGGTGTGTTAGTTCGAGATGTAACACTAACTTATGTTTTAATAGCCTCGGTACCAAACAACATCATCTCAAAATGCAATCCAAACGACTTAAGGCTACGACAATTTTACTAGATTGTACAGAAAAACTGCTGATTCCGAATATATAAATAACTCAAAATTCAATTCCTTCCAGTCAACACCATGCCGAATATCATGTGCGAAATATTTAAACTAACAATACCGACCTAAATACCCGCATATCAATTCTACTTATAGTCTCCTCACCAAAAATTACACTTACATAAATGTTAGTATCAACCAAACATTACCCCATTCCTAACCTTAACATCTCCACTACTAGTCTAGGAATAATTTAAACTATATCCTAACCCTACCTTTACTTCTCAAATGATTCATAACACTTGAGTGCGCAACGAACTCGAGTCCGAACTCTACCCAGTTTACCCTAAAGAAACTTAATTTCTACGATAGCTCTTGCAACTCCTCTTGTCTTTCTGGTTGCAAGATCAGATCTTCAAATAAATTAAAATATAGTACCCGTGCTAATTTGGTTTTAAAAAATCCACCGCCTTGGACTCCACAAAACCACGCTCCCTAATACTCGACTTATGTAAATGTTGAAACTAATCATTTCGAATTAAATATCTAATTCTCAGTAAAACGTCAATCACATTCTTTGCTACCATTACTATTCTACATGATTTAAATATTTTAAACTCTCCTTTTATCATTAAATCCCAACACTTTATACCTCCCTAGCCAACTTCCTCAACATTGTTTCCACAACTAAAACATCTTAGTAACTAGTTCTACAACGACCCCCAGTTAGATAATTTTCAAAAGTCACAACGATTAGTTTCAAAATTAATTCACCTCGGATAAATATTTCAAAATGATAATCTATAAATGACTAACTCAAATCTTAATCGATCACGATCCCTTCAATAGTACAATCTCAAAGGTAGGTTACTAAGTTAAACTAAAATCTAATCACCACATACTAAGTTTTCTAGTTTCAATTTTAAAAGTTTATTAAAGTATTTCACGACCCCATCATTCTATGCTACTAATATCCCTCTAGCTTCACTATTACTATTCAGAAGTTAGCGATAACACCCAAACTCTAAAACTATTTATTACATTATACGCTAATATTTTTTTTTTTGTAACTTTGTAAGTTGAATCTAGAATTATCTTACAACACTCACTAACCCTAAATTTCTCCACAACTTCAGTATTACTAAACTTTACTGCCGTTCCTATTAACTAACGCATCAATCGTATAATATTAAGTTAACCACAAACGTGATAACGGCAACGACGGATTTCATCTCTCAAACTGCCAATGACAAAACGTTAATCCCTATCAATTGCTTAGAGTTAATCGGTTATCGTATACCTATAAAGTAATTATGGGCAGAACCTTCTGCATGTCTACTTCCATAGTTACTTTTCCATTGGCATATGCCACCATTACCCTTATGTCCCTTTTATCGTACAGTTAATAATAAAGTAACAGTCACTAACCCCTAATCTCATATCAAGCTTGCCATTATCAATTTCCTATCACACAATCAAATTGTAAACACGCAATTGAATCTTTCTCTTTGCAATGGTATTTACATGTTATTCTAGTTAACTGAAATGACTGAAACTGAAATTTTACTCACCGAATAAAGAACTTACAACCATTGACCTCAACTCGAGAACACAATTATGTACCTCTTCATTTGTTCAATGTAAAAATTCCAATGCACTTTGTCACTCAAACTGAACTACAACCTGAATCGCTATTATGAAATTATTCAACAATAGCAAAATATTTTTGTAAAAAAAAACCACCGATTAACGAAACAACACAAACAAAGGATTACTCGTTTTCTCATCGTTCCCCTTTAACACCCTTCTTATCACTTTCACTGTTAATTAACGCTGAAATCTTACAAAATATAATTTAACCTTATTGGCATAAACAAAAACTCATTATATATGTCATTAAAATCAAAGAGTAGGAATCTGTCAAAGGCTGCACTCCGAATCACACCAAAATCGATGACAGCATACTAAAATGCGTTCCGAATCGGTGATTTTGTATGGGTTTGCCAGATAACGCGAGCGCTGACATCGATTCCATCGTGACTCGGAATATACCCAAGTTAACGTTTCGTTCGGAAATCGATAACATGTAATTTCTTTGGCCGCGTTCCTGACCTTATTCACATTCAGCCATTTACGTAACAACACACTATTACTAAAACTCACACAGATGATGTTACGCACACGTGCGAATACATTTACTAAAATTACTACAAATCCCGTGTCCTATCAACCACGCTTTCGAGCAATTTATTCGATTTTCCGAGTGATAAAAAAAATAAATAAAAGTGTGCACACGTGTGACCATAAGCTTTGACACAACAAAGCACCTATGATTTCGCTATAGCCGTAAATTCAATTGACAGTCCACCTATCACTGTCATCCTACTTCGCAATCATCAAATTAACAAGACTAGAATTTTATAATCGAACATATCCTATGAACTGCTTTATTTCCTAGGTATAGACAAAAGAAGAACAAAAGTTTTATTTTTATTTATTTTTTATAACGTGTCTTTAAAAATAACGTTGTAGTTTCTTACTTCACTTTCCCTCAAGGCCAATAGTTTGGAAGTATTGATCCCCAAAGTGATTTATGCTATTATTTTGTCAATCATTTTTGACACCTCATGACAATATTGATGCGTATTGACATATGATTGATAAGAAACCGCCAAGCTCTCGTTGTCCTTAGTTATACATTTAAAATCGTATATGTGGTAATCTATAAAAAAGTCCCTTTTTTTTCTAACTTAAACATATCAGTGAATAAAATCCGAGTCAAAATTCAATTTTTAAATCGGTCTCGGTCCATGGCCGAAAAGTGGATTCGGTCGGACCTTGATGCGGACCTTTGAACAGAGTAAAATAAATTTGACTTGAATAGATAAACCGGAACTGGGAAAATAATTATATCGATTATCGATAGTGTATATCAATAAAACTATCGCGATACGATTTGCTTAACTACGCAATTTACCTTAAACGAGACTATACTGTATGAACAAGTAATAATTTAGCTGCATAATTGTATCATTGTAACCAAACGTAGTGTGTAAGGTGACTATAGAACCAAATGCAATACAGTTAACCTAAGTGTCGATAGTTTACGTAAATATCGATAAGGTATCAGAGGCGTCGATAGTTTTGGCAGCACTATAATGACAATGAAAACATTATATGTATCGAAAATATTTTACAAAATTTGTCCTAAAACAGTGGTTATTTGTGTATTTGTTTTCAGAGATATTTAACTAAGATCTTACAAATGATCCGCAAAACGAAAGTTTCAAGGACCAGCCAAAGTGACAAGTTAATCGCCATAACTCGTACCAGAATGATAACTTAACAACCATTGGAAAAGAAAATCAGTGTTTTAACGTATCAAACCTTTATACCCACTTCACCGCAACAAAATGTGACTGTCACAATCTCACTTGTTAACAGTCACTCACTCCCAAACCACACAAAACCTGAAGATTCGCAATAATAATATGACATCCTGGTCTCACGGCACCTATGATGTAACCGTCCAAAAGGCACAAAAGAATCTAGATGATCACGACCTATGGAAGAAGCTAAAACCTAAGTGGAAACCTAATAACCTACAGGACAAGAGTACAATCAAGATCCGCTTACTACTTACCGTTGATTATAACTAAACTATTGGAACCAAATTTTACTGGATTAAATAACCTCCAAAATGCAAATTACTAAGTTTACTTTATTCAACCTTAACTAACCTACAAAGAACCTTACTAACTAGCTTTGTGTGATCTGAGAGGACCTGTGAATGTCTAATGGAGGAACCCTGGATGTGATAATTAGTGAACCCAAATTCTTTTAAAAGTGTGATTAGTATTGATTTTCATTTTCCAATAGAAGTATTCGCTTTTATTACTAGATTTTAATTATTCCTGCTATTACAATTATTTCTAAATAAAAATACCACTAAAAGAAAGTTATTGCTCTTTTGATACAACCAGAGAAATAGAAATTAAGTCTGTGTTTTTCCTAAGTGAGCCTACTTTAACTTCATATTAATTCTTAATATCTGTCATATTGCCAAGGGAAACCCCATAGCTCTTTAGTGTCAAAAATGGGAATACTATAAATAGAGAGGAAAGCGTTCCCAACTACGTTCCGTTGATGAAGTAAGTATGAGTGAAATAAACCTACGTTGATAGGAAATGATCAAAGTGAACTTATGAGTTAAATGGAGGATTGTTATAAGGTAAAAGAGGGTATGTTCAGCCATAATAGACTGTAAGGTAAAAATAGGTAAGTCGGGTTATAGAGAAAAGTTAAATTTGGATAATTCTCTTCCGCTGCCAAGTGTCAAATTATAGGTCATGTATGACGTTATCCTAAATAATGTAAATTATCTATTGTCAACTTAATTCATTAAAATAAGAGAGATAATTGGAGATAAGTTAAGAAGTTATAGTCGCCTGAGATCAAAGTATAATAAAACCCTCAACGCTTTTAAATAAGGATTCTTTTACTTTCTTAAGTTATTGTACAAGTAGTGAATATGCAATTGTGGTTTTGCCAGCTAAGGTACAAAGCACCGCCCCGCTTTATACAATGGATCTCGACACCGAACGTGGGCAACCCTCTTCTGGCCAGCCAAATTGTTTTTCATGATAAATCTACTTAGTAAATTTTATTATATTAAGATATTTGGTCTTTGTCAGTCTGTTTCTACAAAAGAGGACGGAGCAAAATGCTCCCAAGCGAACTATCAGTTTTCACAATGAAGAATTCTCCTTCGATTGTGATGGCTGAATTACAATTTTTTTTTTTGCTTTAATAAATAATTCTAGTATGATTGTTTAACATTAAAACAGATGGACACAACATTACTATCCATTTACTTGGGACACTGATAGTTCTCATATTCTGAAGGAAAGACAATTCTAAACAAGGTAATAAAGTTCTATGACGGATTCTTCATACTTTAATCTCGGCTAAATTATAAATATACAACCATAAACCGAATTGACTTCAGTTCATTTCATTTAAAGTTAAAGGCGATATTTCAATTAAATGTTGAGTAGACTAGGCAATATTTGATATCAATAAAATTCTATTTCTTTCATCCTCAAATTGAGTTGGTTGAACCTAGTTGTAATATTTGAACTCAGATAATATGTTGAACTTATTATTTGTGAATTTAATGTATTCACTAAATAATATAATATTTTCATAGTAGGTAGATACTTTTCAAAGTATTATCTCACTGTTAGTCATAACCTTCATTCTGTTAATTTGAAAGGTTTACTCAAACTATGATCTAGTGTTCCATAAACTGTGATTCAACATTAGTTTAATGGTTACACGGGCTTATTCCATACACCCAGATCTTGTTTTAGCACTCCTTCCTCAATCACCAAAACAGATTATCTCAACTGTAATCGACCATTTGAAAACAGGTTCAATTTAACCAATCCAATTCAAAGATGAATAACTAATCTTTATTTATGAATCAACTTTCACTATTAAATCATTATCCAATGTTAACAGAAGAATTTGTCTAGCTCTAATTAATAGTAAATCAAACTGTAGGTACTACTGAAGCTTGCCAAGTCTACTCAATTGAGCACATTATAATGATTATTCACAACACTGTGTCAAAGCATTAATAGATCTTTGTTAAGGCGCCTACTATGGAAGATTGATAATTTTCCTTCGGATCGGTCAACTTGTGGGTACTTACTGGAGCTTGCAAAGTCTACTCAATTGAGCACATCGTAGTAATTATTCACAACACTGAGTCATAGCGTTAATAGATCTTTGTTAAGGCGCCTACTATGGAAGATTGATACTTTCCCCTCGGATCCTATCCAGTAGTTTCACATAACCTTTCGTTCACTATATTTAACACTTCTGCGCTTCCTAGATTCCGTTCCTAAATCATCCTACCTCATCACAACCTAGTCAAGTTCCTATGTACCACTGAATGACCTGCGGCAGCCATCTTGTTGGTACCATTCTCGACACCACCTGCCTATGTCTCGCTTCGACAGCCATTTTGTCGTACACCAACCTATTTGCGGCCTACCTAAATCTGATACACTGCGAATTGACCTACCTCTTCTTCGCCTATGTAAGAGTTCCTAGCTTATCTAACGTTACTGCTGTTACCTTGCTGACAGCTCGACCTTCTTGAGAACGTCCATTCTTTTACCAGCATCCAAGTTTCCCTCCCGCCTTGAGATGCAAACCTAACCTACTGTTCCTACGCGCCTAACAATGAATTTATAAACCTAATGAGTTTACCTGCCTACCAGCGACTAAATTTAGATTTCCTATGCAGTATTTGTGATGCTTACCCCATCACCGAAGCCCGAATCTGTACAGCGTGAGCAAGCATGACTCGCCTAATTCTCTCCTAACAGCTTGGACGTGCTCAGCGCTGGTGGGACGGGACAGCGCTGAGTCCTAACAGAAGAGGATTAACACCACCAAGCCATATCCTCCACGATTGGGCGAGGAACACTCCTGCGCGCCGTTCGGTTCGTTGGCTCCCAAGCGAGTTGGCTAACTTGGTGATATTAAGTGACTGAACTAGGTGTCTTTTAACAGAACCCGCATTGCACGCCACAGAGCAATGCTACATTACCTACCCCTTTGAGGATTGACCGAACGCCCCTTAGAGACACAAAACTATTGATATTTATTCAAAATCATACCCCCTTTATCGTTCCCCAACTGCTTATATAAATTTCAAACTAATTTGATTCGGAAACTTCTTCGATTTATTGGGAAATTTACTTTACTTTATGAACATTCGCAACCAAAATCTACCTACTTTAATTTCAAGCTTACTTATACCATATAAGCCCTAATTAAAGCGTATATGCAAGAGACTCGCACCCGGTTGCGGACCTATACGTCAAAACCTCAAATAAGCACTTTCTTCCTGACTTCTTGCTGTTTTCTTGCGTTATAAAAATACTACTTGTTCGAAACTATCTTACAAAGAGGGTATTGACGGCTTCTACCGAGGTTCCACTTGATGCTACGTTGACGACGAGGAAAGTAAAGAGAGCGATTTCCCTCGAGCCGCGTCTTTTATAACCCCCCAAAATCATTCACTCACTCCAGGAACCTCACCCCACACGATCTAAGCATCTTTTTTTTCTACCTTCATTTCCCTACTTTACATAAATTGTTCCTAAAATTTTCCCTTCTCCTTCAAAAACGGGGAGAATTCAGTTTTGTCTTACTCAACTTGTAAATATAATATTTAAGTTACTAATCTTACAAAATGAACCCCTATACTAATCAATAATTTCAACGTACAATTCAACTAACTAATGACCTCCTATGTTCAAGATTCTCTATACTCAAGCGCACAATGACGCTCCATTTTTAACCAAATTAAAATTAATCTGTTACCTAAATATTTCTCTATACTGATATTTCAGCTACATTTGATTTAAGCAATTCATACAATTGTATGAAATAACGTTTCAATCATAAATAAATCAACAAGTTTTCCCCCTTACATCATTTCTAACAAAACTAACAACTTTGAATAATATTCAGAATATTTATCCAGAATCATATGAAATTATTGTACTATAATCATAAAACTCTGATTAATACGAATTTTATATTCACAACAAATCGAACCTCCCATATGCTACAATTAGAATCCAACTTTTCAATCTTTTTATCTCGCCTTCCCCAAAATATCATAACCTCTAGAATCAATTTGCTAAAATACGTATTACAACATTTTCCATTAAGTATTCGGTCCAATTAAACCTAAAATTTCCGTTCAATTTAGCATCACAATGTTGGTACTTTAAAAACCCTAACTGGCAACACTCATCCGACTACTTTTACATTTTCTAAATGCCTACCCTCATTTGAATTATAAACCTGCAGCATAAAATCCCGCTTTCGAAGAAACTTCATATCAATCTTTCTTCGTACAACACCCAACGACAAGACAAACTTTATTAGGCTCCATCCACATTTTCCCATGAAATACTTTCTTATTACACCTTCAATAACTATTGTTTATGTTTTTTAATAATATTTCTAGATTTATCCTTACAATATTTCTATTAATTAATTATCTCCCTTTTATTTCACAATTCGAGTTTTCAATTTACCACTAAACTGTCAACTAAACTCCGCCCAGAATAAAACATTGTTCCATTTCTTTTCTTTCTCTCTGTATTATCTCTGAACATCAAACCATATTATAAAATCAAATTAAACTTCCATTTTAATTTAAAATCTCCAATTTAACTGTGTCATGAAGCAAAGGCATGGTATAACAAAATACCCTTATTTAAGCAAATACCGCCTACGATTAACGAAATGTACTAGATCCGCTACAAAATTCTCCAAGCCAACTAAACTTGCATTTATCCCCCAAATCTAACTAATGTCTAATATTTCCTAAAACAAAATTTAAATTTACAACTATGGTTTGGCAAAGAACATGGGACTTGCCTTGCGACCCTCAGTCACCATTTGGCAATCGATTTCTCATCGATTGATCCACTGGAATGACCTACTATATTTAATTTCGTTCTTTAGCTAAAACACATCACGTGGTGTGACACTACTGACAACTTACAAAAATAATTAACACCGAATTCAATCCTTTTTTAAGTAATCTTCTAAAATAAACTATTATAATGATATTCGAGAGGCTCTAATAAAATTTGATAAATAAACAATAATAAATATAAATAAATTTTAGGCCTATTAGCGTCGTTACTTAGACAGAGACTAATATTTGAATTTTAGCGCCGTGAAAGATTAAAAGAACTTCCGATATTATTGCTAACTCAAAACCTGAACTACTCTTTATTATAATAACTTGTTCGATAGTTAAATAATATTATGCTCAATATGAAACAAAATTCGAAAAATATTTGAGACAAAATAACATGTTCAGTTTTGAACCGTTACATTTAGTATTGTTATTTATAAACATTTTAATATTTACAACAAAATGTAATGTACCTACCTACTCTGTGATATTATTTGTAAAATAAACACTCAGTTCAAATATCAACTTCTTCAAAATCAATACTTCTAAACCCGAGTTTATTTCAAGTTTCTACTCCAACTCACAGAATAATTTGACGTCAAGATCGATCGGTTTAATACAAACAAGGAAAATTCAAACTTGAAGACGATTTTCAATCTACAATAACGTACTAAAGGAAACGAGGGAATGGCTGAAGTAAAGTTTGTTGAAGAACGAAGCAAGTTTTTGCATCGTTGAATGAAGAAATTGAATAGACTGACGAGTCAGATATTTTTTCTCGATGAAATCACCGATCTTATTCAGAAAGATTATGTGAATGAAAGGTGATCCGGAAAAGCAATACGTTAATCTTTATGTTTACATTTTACCTTTTAAGTACCCATATTGGTAGAACTACGAGCGTGGATTGATTTCCATGACTTTGTAATGAAGAAACACTTTTTTTCGGAATATTTTGTTTTATTTCTCTACTCAATCTTATTGTAGCTCTGCGTATTCAGTCCAATTAAATTCCTACCTCTTTAACCCATTATATTTTTCTTTCATCGCCTGAAAACTGGTAACTGGAATGAGGGCCCACTTCAGACACCACCTTTTGGCTTGATGAAAATCTTTGCCCGCCAAGATATTTACTCATATTTGGTAGAAGAAAAAATCTCAGTGGGTTGAATCTAGAGAATAGGAAGCATTCGTATCTTCATTCGATGAGTTTTGATATCATGAGTACCGCCAAGAGGGAACACTTTAAAAAACTAAGGCGATTTAACTCTCACATTACCTACATTTTCATATAAAACTTGGTTACTGCAGATGTTCGCTTTTTTATCTCGTACAAAACTAACTGTTGCATCAAATTTGCCGTAACTACATCTTCTTCTTTAGTAGTTATAGTGGGTGCAAATGACCGTTTAGATAATTTTCGCTTCAGTAAATTAATGGTAAGTACTTAACTTAAAATAAAGGTTTTTTTTATGTTTGACTAATTTTCTTATCTTTTCTTTGTGCTCCGGTAATTGTTAAATAATAATTACTTTTAAAATAAGTAGAAGTAAAGTAATAGTTTAAAAATACAGCGTAATTTAGTCGTTACACTCGCTTCTCTATGTTATTATTATTTAGGTATACATTACATTGTAACTAATTTAGTATCGTTGCCTTTGTTTTGAATTCCTGTCAAAATCTGTTTGTTTCTTCTGAATTAAATCAAACTAGGCACTTCTGGTATTGACATTTCGAAATGTTCGCATTGTCTGCATAATATTTTTGACACAGTTAATTTATCAAAGGAATTCCGTGAATCGAAAGGGCTATAATTTGGATCGCTACAACCCTTCCGAGTATTGGGAAAAGGTATTCTGGAAATGTAAAATTGGATTTGACAATTTATGTTTCCGACCGTAAGACAAATTTTATACCTCCCAAAATCTTGATTATCTTTACATAAATCATGACGTTTTGTCTGAAATAAATATTTTTTTTACATTTTGTTTATGTTTTGTTTTTGAAAGAATGTTTTCTTTTATATTTACTTCTTAAACCGTAAAGTATTTGTCAGTAAACAAAGACAATCTGGTCATGTGGAATTTCAAAGGATATCATCCAAGTTTCATACAATTTTTGGTCCAAATATGAAAGTGCCGGCCAAAAGACAAAAGTGCTTTATTCTGATAGATTTTGTCCATTTAAGCATTTTTTTATTATAGCACCGAAGCTGTAGCACCGCTTCACATTTGTGTCATAATGTATGAAAAGACAGACTTTTTGAACTTATTTAAAATCGAGTAAAGCGGTGCTACACAGCTTCAGTGCCATAATAATAAATGCTTAGGTGGACAAAATCTATCAGAATAAAGCACTTTTGCTTTTTGGCCGGCACTTTCACATTTGGACCAAAATGGATGATGTCCTTTGATTGTCAAAGGCAGTTTTCACGAAAGTTTCAACAAATAATAATACACTTTCGCCTTTACAACGGTTCGCGCAGAGGTGTTTCGATCAAAATGAAACCTGATCGGAATATACAGTCTTAACAATAATTCGTTCAATTTTAAACCCATTCTTATTAGAAAACAATTCCTAATACTCGTATTGTTTCTAATACCTGTCAGGAATAAATTCCCAGAATGGTTTTCCGACCAAAAAATGAAACCCGTTTTCCTTTGTGTGAAACGTAGCTTCGGTTCGAAAGATATTTCGAATCTCACCGAGAATTAATATTACGGCATGTGCGATATTCGCCGAGTCTGCATATTTCCCGGAATGGTAGAATTTATCAAAGGATTTTATGCTTTTGCTGATTATAATTTAGGTCGAGTTTGGATTAACGTAAAGGATAGTAAGGAAATATTTTTTTGTAAATTGAATGAATCTATTGTGGTACTTGAAAGGAATTATTCCGAGTGAATTTGGGAGTCTTGAGGAAGTAATCTCCAAGTTGGAGAATACTTAAGTGATTAATGTTAAGTAGCTTAAATTATTTAGGCTAAAAATTATGATAGATGGTAACGGATCGCATCGCGTAAAATTACCTTTTAATGAGCCTTCATATTTTTATAAGTAATGGTGTTTCTATACGTAGGCTTACGTATTTACGTTCGATTGAGCAAGTTCGAACGAGCCTTATTTCAAAATAGAGCATGATTGAAAGTTTGCCGTGCTCTATACCCTTAGCACGAACATCTACCGAGGAAAAACGCGTAAAAAAAAACTGGATAGAGAAATTATTTATGAAAAATTTCATTTCGCTTTCCGTAGTAATATTTTGTAGCTCCAAATAAAGAATAATTTGTTCGTCTATTTTTACCACCTGCAACAGTGTCATAAAATTTCATAAAAACCCTTCTAATGACAACGTTTCATACAAATTGTGTTTTAGTATCTCAGAAGCTACGATATTACAGTCGTTCTGTATAATGTCTGACATTTCACTATAGAAATGTGTCACAACTGCCTGTCTGTTTCATCACAAGTTACAAGTATAACGAGTATTTCTCTTATTTGTACGACTCGTTCGCTTTTATGAGCATAGTTTTCAACAGAAGGTCGAAGCTACAGATGGGCGTTAAAAAAAGAAGAAGTGTTTTTGTTAACAATTTTACGACGGTAATGGTATCAAATGGAGGAGCTCGATGGCGCAGTTGTTTATCGCCTGGCCCAGCGATTGCAGAGGTTAAGCAAGTTTCGCAAGGGTCAGTCATGGGATGGGTGACCAAAAATTTATTATCTCGAGCTTCTCAGTGCTTCGGAAGGCACGTTACGCCGTTGGTCCCGGGTGCATTTGCAGTCGTTGGGCCCGTGTGGTGGGTTATGTATGGCCCATTCTCCTTATCCATCCATAAAGAAGGCCTGTGCCCCAGCAGTAGGGACATCAAAAATTAGCCGATGGTCAATGGTATCAAAAGCAATCAAACATTTTATTATTCTTGCAAAGTACTTTTACTATTTGAATAATAATAACAATTTATAAAAAAAAAAAAAAAATGAATTGTTATGCAATATTCAGTTGTTAAAGGAAAATTGTTTTCTTGGTCAGCTAAACGCAGATCACGGTAATAGAAAAATCTATCCCCAAAACAGGTACAAACGAAAGTTAATAGGCTAACGTTATACTCTGCAATTACTTAAATACAAGATTTATTCCCTATAGCCTTTATCCATCAAATATATTACCCTCCATGCCACATAAATCATAAAACGAGAATCCTAATTTCACGAATGCTAAATTTATTCAAGCGTACACGAATGTACACGCAAAATGGTGCTCGCATTCGTTCTGTTACACCCTCTATACTACTGTTTATGAATAAAAGATTAGGATGTTCCGACAATTTTTTTTCTGCAAAGACATTGTATTATTTCTTTGTTGATACCAATCTGAGATATCCTGAAGTGGCTTGTATTGCGATGTTTTGTAATTATTTAGTGTATTTTATTAGGGTTGTCTCTTTGTAGAGTGTGGCATAATTATTTTTATCTACACTCACAACGTAATGTTCCAAATATGAATTCAAAAAAGGTAATATAAATACGTTCTTTATTTTCGTGGATAGGTAAAATTAAAAAATAAACTCATTACGATGCAGTCAACTGCATCATAAAATAACTTTTTTACCATCGCCACTCTAAAAAGTGCGTTTAATTCAACGAAAAGAGTGAATAATAAGCGATTTTATTCACCGAGTGAATAAAAATGATTTGAATTTGGAACAAGCGCTCATCGTATGAATTATGTACAAAAAAAATAAAACGTGCTGAAAGTATGGAGCTATTCCATAGATAAAGCCATAGTTATACAATTAAATAAAAAAAAATATCCCGCCAATTTTATTTAGGTTCTTTTAAGTGTCTTATCTTTGGGTTCTTTTCTGAAAAAATATCTCGCCAAATTAATAAGGTTCTTTTTAGTGTCTTATCTTTGGGTTCTTTTCTTTATATTAGAGGGAGATTAGATGTTCAGTCTTGCATCAGTCTATTCCATCAGTCTGGTACGATCTTCAGTCTGTAAAAATTCAAAGTCTATACAAACTGATGAAATGGACTGATGTCAGACTGATCATGTAATTTCCCTCATAGCATGGTTGTTTTATGTCATTGGAAAACTTATAGTTTCACTATTTTCTAACGGTTAAATTACCGATTACCTATCTAAATAATAAAATTTGATAACTATAAATAAGTACTATAGGTGTAAATACTGCTATTATGTTTTCTCGCAGTCAATGGTAAAAAGTAGAGTACACAACACGTGAAAAAAAATTTCATCTCGGTCCTTTGTATCCCTCGTTTCGCTCAGGATTCTACTTTTGAATCCCTCGCTACGCTCGGGATTCAACTCTAGAATCCTTCGCTGCTCTCGGGATCCAACATAGTACCTCGAACTAAATTCCTTCTTTTTTCACTTGTTGTATAATCTACTATTTTTCTCATTACGATACAGGGCAAATCCAAAAAGAAGGCTGTGCCGTAACATTAAAAAAAAAACAACGATATTTTCCCACAAATTTTCATTGATTAAAATGCACTCTATGGTAATCGATGACTTAGTGCGATTAAATTGTTGGAATGCACTCATCTTTTTTTTTCTAATGGAATGCGCGCCATTTCTAAAGCATTTCAAATAAAGTTTTGATTTCAATTTTTACATTTTGTTATACTTACTGAATTTTGTAGGTTTTTTTTAATTCTTGCTTTAAAATGTGAAAAAAATGGACTTTGCCCGATATTTTAGATGCAGCTAAGGAAATGACTTATTACAAGGTAGGTATCTAGCTGATACAAACAAAGTCTCTCTCTCTTTTCTAACGTTGATCTTTTATTTAGTAGGTTCAATCCCAAATGTATGAGTGTAGATAAAGTAGTGTATGAAACTGCACATAACTAGGTATTAAAACACTCGTGTTTTAATACCCCTCTTTATGTGTCAGTTTCATAAACTACTATTAGGTTACAATGCACTTACATATCGGGTCATTTTGAACATACCATCCAAATTTAGAGGATGTGTTCAGTCCACGAAACTAAACAACTTTCTCTAAGGAACATATGGTCAAATATGTAAAATAAAAATCGACTTTCCATACAAATCTAAGAGATCACGTGATCAATTTAGTATGAGATGACCAACATTTTGTGGCAAAATTTGACACATGTTTCTTACAGAAAGTTGTTAGAATCATGGGCTGGACACATCCTTAAAATTTGGATGGTAAGTTCAAAATGACCCGATATATTTTTTGGAAATGTTGGACTTAAATAATGATGATGCATATTTAAAAGAATTGTGTAATTTTTTTGCTAAGTAGGAGTAAAAATAATGTATTATTTGCATTTATTTATCACAATCAAGAAACCTTAGAGGGGAATAACTTAAAACTTTTTTTGCATAAAGACCAATCTTTTTTTAATTATATTCGGATTTAAAAAGGTGACGAACTCTTTTTAAATCAGAATATAATTCAATAAAATGGTCTTCTAAATCAGTGTTTTTCAATCTGTGGGTCGCGACCCGTAGGGGGGTCGCGAAGCCTTACTCGGGGGGTCGCCGACTCAAAGAAAAAGGCAAGGTTCTAACACTACAATAAAAACACAAGTTATTAACAGGCAAGATTACCTGGGTTACCTGGATGAATCTGACTAAAAATCGCGCTGCGCGGCGGTTTTATTTACTATAAATAAAGAAGCAAAATAAGATTAGTGGATGAAACTGACTAAAAATCGCGCTACGTGGCCGTTTTTTGCTATAAACAGGCAAGATTACAAGGTTACTTGGATAAAACTGACTTAAAATAGGCCTTTTTATTTACTATAAACATACAAGATCACAAGATTTCTGGATGAAACTGACTAAAAATCGCGCTGCGCGGCCTATTTTTGCTATTGACAGGCTAGATTACAAGATTAGTGGATGAAACTAACCAAAAATCGCGCTACGCGGTCGTTTTCTTTACTATAACTATGACACAAGGGGGTCGCCAGATTTTTTCAACTTGTAAAGGGGGTCGCGAAATCAAAAAGATTGAAAAACACTGTTCTAAATTATAATATGCTTATTAATATTTATGAGTAAGAATCTGCACTCAAAACCAAAGTTTTGTTAAGACAACAATTTACAATGAAAACATTTATCAAAGCCATTCTGAATTTAAGCTTTAATTAGTATTTATGTTGGTTTGTGAAGAGTTATTTCAGATTGTTCTTCGTTGGAAAATAAGATATATCTTTTGTGAAATAAGCAGTTAAGATGTTTCTTAACAATAATTAACCTTTTAAACTTCGAAAAAATTTAAGACATATGTATTAGATGTATTCAAAATCACAGTTATGATTCGATGAAAAACTAACATCTTTAAAACGTGTACCTATTATAGCACAGTAGCCCGTAGTACATTTAAATTACCAAAAAGGTTACCATTCGTCGTTGTGATATAGTTATTTATTACGAAATTATAGATAATTTGACCCAAGTTTTACAGATCGCAACCCGCCGTAACCTATATTTGTATATCTCCAAAAATAATATTATTTTTTTATTTATCGAGGTTTACCACATGGTTTAGCTATTGTCGTGTTCAACAGCTTTGTTTGATTGTCACTGTTAATAGCAAGACTATGGAAAGTGGCCATACACAGATTTAAGACCAGATGAAAATTTTACCTGGTCTTAAATCTGTGTATGGCAAATTTTTTTAGTCTTACTATTATCTGTGGCAATCAAACAAAGCTGTAGAACACGACAATAGCTAAACCATGTGGTAAACCTCGAAAGATAAAAACATAATATTATTTTGGAGATATACAAATATAGGTTACGGCGGGTTGCGATCTGAAAAAAATGGGTTACAGTATCTAACGGGTGGCGCAAAAGTAAAGACCCTATTTGGTTCAGCTATAACATTTTTTCTAAATTAGAAAACTAGATTTAGGTTTTTTAAATGTATATTTGTGCCATTAAATTTCGTACCATTAGGATTTAAAGATGATGTCTTTTAAATGGTGACCTCCAGAGTTGATACACATTTGAGCCCTATTTATGACATTTTGCATAACTTGCCGTAACACTTCCTGCGATATGTTCGTTATTTCTTGACGAATGTTTTCTTTTAGAGCTGCGAGAGTCTGTGGCTTGTTCACATACACCCGAGATTTCAAAAAACCCCAAAGAAAGAAGTCTGGACTGGTCAGATCGGGTGATCTTGCAGGCCAAGGCAAATCGCCAAAACGAGAGATAACTCGGCCTGGAAAAGCGTCCCTCACTAAATCCATATTTATTCCACGTTCTTGGGGAGTAAAACGGTCCATGTTTATTTTCAGTGTATTTAATATTTGTTCACTACACAATTTTCAACAACAGAATGACAGAAAATGTCATATAAAAAAAATAAAAGTATTTTCTTTAGTGCCAGTACTTTTGCGCCACCCGTTATAATTTCGTAATAAATAACTATATCACAACGGTGAACAGTAACCTTTTTGGTAATTTAAATGAACTACGGGCTACTGTACTATTATAATTAAATGAAATAAAGAATAATAATACGGGGTTTTTTCGCTAATAAGAAAAAAAATTGAAGATTTCTCATTATCAAAAACCCTGATTACATTATAATTAATATACTGACTTTAAAAGTACTGCTCGCTGCGTAAGCAGTTTAATTATTAACTAAAGTTTAAAGACTAAACTACAACTTATAAAATAGTATAAAATGAGGCGGATTAACCGAGCGAAGTTTTCAATATTGAAAACTAAGTTTGCGCAGTAGTTGCCGAGGGATTGAAGTATTATATAACGCAACACGATAATATAAAGAAGCTTAATCATTGAAAGAGTATTATAATTATTGTACTTTTATTATTATTAAAAGTTTGATCAATCAATCGATTCGAAGTCGCAAAAGATACTGGTAAAAAACGGATGTCCTTTTAATATAAATCAAAGTCGTAGTTTTATTTTTTAAATAACTAAGTAATGACTTACCGCGTTGTTAATAAAAAATCCAATCGCTCTAAGAAAAAATGTTTTGTCTTTTTCATTAGTATTATGAATTAAGTTTGAACGAAGAAGACAAACACTTTCTAACTGAAACAGGTTCCTTTTTAAAGCATTTTAGTTATTTTATGAATAATTCGGTCAAGTGATACGATTTTTATTGTAGTAAATTATTTACTACATTATTAAAACTGAAAGAAAAGTCTGCTGTCAAAAAATAATACCATCTCATTTATAACCTAAGAATCATCTATCTCACTCAGTCCTGTCATAATTTACCCCATAAATGCCTTCACAAAATTCAGATTTAATAGATCTTTCAATTTCACTTATGTCAGTCTTTAAAAGCAATTCCCTACAGCAAAGTTTCATACTCAGACCTTCAAACTACACGCTGTCACGGTAATAAAGTGTATCAGTATTCTAACTTGGTACAAACGGTCGAAATGCGGGCCATACCTACGCGCCTTGAGTTCGGTCTGCACTCGGTATATTATGTATTCTGTGACTCGATATACAACAGTCGCCAATGCGCCGCAGTGACGAACGAAACATTTACGTACTACTGATTGAAATACAAGTAATTACTGTAGCAAAGTGCAGATTGTGCTGTTTTTATTATATTTAATTAACCAATTAATCCAGTTATAACATTTTTAAATACCTGGAAAGACCGAAAAATAAGATTAAGATAAAATTAAGATACTTATTTTTTATTATTTTATAGGTATTACCAACTAACTATGGCCAGAAGGATTTGAAAGTAATTTGTTTCTCCCTTTGATAAGTAGGAATTTATAATTTTTTTAGTTTTCTGTTTTCACCATTAGGTATGTTAACCTAGCTGTTTTATTGCTTAGAAAACCCTATAATATGGATTCTAAAGTATTGCTTACAGAAACAGAAAGATGCGAAAGTACTTATATGAAAATAAAATACTGTAGCCGGGCGGCCCTGTCGCGTATTGATGTATCGCGCGGCTTTAGGTTGTTATTTCAAGGACAGGGCTGAGTTAGAATACTGATACATTTATTTACCGTGACGCTCTGCCCTACTTCTTATTGATTGAGGCTAAATTAAGGTCTAAATTGAATACTTGAGTTTTAAACTAGTTAGCTTGAAGCGGGTCACATTAATAAATCTATCGAGTCAATACTCAATACTTGGAACTAGGCTAGAATTATTTATTCAAAGTTCAAATCAAGACAATAGGTATGAAATTGCCGATATTTTTATCTTACACGAAGAGACCCTCATTATATTCTATGCTTAGAATAATAAATAAAACAATAATTTATTATAAGTTTCTATGATGATAAAAATGCTTCAGTTGTTTGTTAATATTTCGAATTATGAAAGGATGGCCAGCTATTATAATTAAAAATATTTCTGCTTTTCTTTTCTGAATCTCGCTGACATTGTTTCGATAGTAATTGGTAAGTAATTAGTATGTCCTTTCAGAATCTAAGACAACAAAAAATCATATTAATAAACTAATGCAACTGACGACAGCTGTAAAAAGAAAAATGCCTATAGCCCCACACATTTTTTATTTAATCAAAAAAATATCAGACCTATACATGACTCGAGTAGATATGGATCACTACAATAATGTTTACAGTTACATCGAAATTAAGACAACTATTGATTCTGTAATAGTCATAGCTTAAGCTTAATCACTTCTCGTTACAGCTAAACTCCAAACTTCGTAACTATTAATATCGGCTATTATAAGCACCCGTTAAAATAAAGCCAGTTAAAATTACCTGAGTATTCTACTTTTTTTTCTTCGACAATTTTTTTTCTGCAAAGACATTGTATTATTTCTTTGTTGATACCAATCTGAGATATCCTGAAGTGGCTTGTATTGCGATGTTTTGTAATTATTTAGTGTATTTTATTAGGGTTGTCTCTTTGTAGAGTGTGGCATAATTATTTTTATCTACACTCACAACGTAATGTTCCAAATATGAATTCAAAAAAGGTAATATAAATACGTTCTTTATTTTCGTGGATAGGTAAAATTAAAAAATAAACTCATTACGATGCAGTCAACTGCATCATAAAATAACTTTTTTACCATCGCCACTCTAAAAAGTGCGTTTAATTCAACGAAAAGAGTGAATAATAAGCGATTTTATTCACCGAGTGAATAAAAATGATTTGAATTTGGAACAAGCGCTCATCGTATGAATTATGTACAAAAAAAATAAAACGTGCTGAAAGTATGGAGCTATTCCATAGATAAAGCCATAGTTATACAATTAAATAAAAAAAAATATCCCGCCAATTTTATTTAGGTTCTTTTAAGTGTCTTATCTTTGGGTTCTTTTCTGAAAAAATATCTCGCCAAATTAATAAGGTTCTTTTTAGTGTCTTATCTTTGGGTTCTTTTCTTTATATTAGAGGGAGATTAGATGTTCAGTCTTGCATCAGTCTATTCCATCAGTCTGGTACGATCTTCAGTCTGTAAAAATTCAAAGTCTATACAAACTGATGAAATGGACTGATGTCAGACTGATCATGTAATTTCCCTCATAGCATGGTTGTTTTATGTCATTGGAAAACTTATAGTTTCACTATTTTCTAACGGTTAAATTACCGATTACCTATCTAAATAATAAAATTTGATAACTATAAATAAGTACTATAGGTGTAAATACTGCTATTATGTTTTCTCGCAGTCAATGGTAAAAAGTAGAGTACACAACACGTGAAAAAAAATTTCATCTCGGTCCTTTGTATCCCTCGTTTCGCTCAGGATTCTACTTTTGAATCCCTCGCTACGCTCGGGATTCAACTCTAGAATCCTTCGCTGCTCTCGGGATCCAACATAGTACCTCGAACTAAATTCCTTCTTTTTTCACTTGTTGTATAATCTACTATTTTTCTCATTACGATACAGGGCAAATCCAAAAAGAAGGCTGTGCCGTAACATTAAAAAAAAAACAACGATATTTTCCCACAAATTTTCATTGATTAAAATGCACTCTATGGTAATCGATGACTTAGTGCGATTAAATTGTTGGAATGCACTCATCTTTTTTTTTCTAATGGAATGCGCGCCATTTCTAAAGCATTTCAAATAAAGTTTTGATTTCAATTTTTACATTTTGTTATACTTACTGAATTTTGTAGGTTTTTTTTAATTCTTGCTTTAAAATGTGAAAAAAATGGACTTTGCCCGATATTTTAGATGCAGCTAAGGAAATGACTTATTACAAGGTAGGTATCTAGCTGATACAAACAAAGTCTCTCTCTCTTTTCTAACGTTGATCTTTTATTTAGTAGGTTCAATCCCAAATGTATGAGTGTAGATAAAGTAGTGTATGAAACTGCACATAACTAGGTATTAAAACACTCGTGTTTTAATACCCCTCTTTATGTGTCAGTTTCATAAACTACTATTAGGTTACAATGCACTTACATATCGGGTCATTTTGAACATACCATCCAAATTTAGAGGATGTGTTCAGTCCACGAAACTAAACAACTTTCTCTAAGGAACATATGGTCAAATATGTAAAATAAAAATCGACTTTCCATACAAATCTAAGAGATCACGTGATCAATTTAGTATGAGATGACCAACATTTTGTGGCAAAATTTGACACATGTTTCTTACAGAAAGTTGTTAGAATCATGGGCTGGACACATCCTTAAAATTTGGATGGTAAGTTCAAAATGACCCGATATATTTTTTGGAAATGTTGGACTTAAATAATGATGATGCATATTTAAAAGAATTGTGTAATTTTTTTGCTAAGTAGGAGTAAAAATAATGTATTATTTGCATTTATTTATCACAATCAAGAAACCTTAGAGGGGAATAACTTAAAACTTTTTTTGCATAAAGACCAATCTTTTTTTAATTATATTCGGATTTAAAAAGGTGACGAACTCTTTTTAAATCAGAATATAATTCAATAAAATGGTCTTCTAAATCAGTGTTTTTCAATCTGTGGGTCGCGACCCGTAGGGGGGTCGCGAAGCCTTACTCGGGGGGTCGCCGACTCAAAGAAAAAGGCAAGGTTCTAACACTACAATAAAAACACAAGTTATTAACAGGCAAGATTACCTGGGTTACCTGGATGAATCTGACTAAAAATCGCGCTGCGCGGCGGTTTTATTTACTATAAATAAAGAAGCAAAATAAGATTAGTGGATGAAACTGACTAAAAATCGCGCTACGTGGCCGTTTTTTGCTATAAACAGGCAAGATTACAAGGTTACTTGGATAAAACTGACTTAAAATAGGCCTTTTTATTTACTATAAACATACAAGATCACAAGATTTCTGGATGAAACTGACTAAAAATCGCGCTGCGCGGCCTATTTTTGCTATTGACAGGCTAGATTACAAGATTAGTGGATGAAACTAACCAAAAATCGCGCTACGCGGTCGTTTTCTTTACTATAACTATGACACAAGGGGGTCGCCAGATTTTTTCAACTTGTAAAGGGGGTCGCGAAATCAAAAAGATTGAAAAACACTGTTCTAAATTATAATATGCTTATTAATATTTATGAGTAAGAATCTGCACTCAAAACCAAAGTTTTGTTAAGACAACAATTTACAATGAAAACATTTATCAAAGCCATTCTGAATTTAAGCTTTAATTAGTATTTATGTTGGTTTGTGAAGAGTTATTTCAGATTGTTCTTCGTTGGAAAATAAGATATATCTTTTGTGAAATAAGCAGTTAAGATGTTTCTTAACAATAATTAACCTTTTAAACTTCGAAAAAATTTAAGACATATGTATTAGATGTATTCAAAATCACAGTTATGATTCGATGAAAAACTAACATCTTTAAAACGTGTACCTATTATAGCACAGTAGCCCGTAGTACATTTAAATTACCAAAAAGGTTACCATTCGTCGTTGTGATATAGTTATTTATTACGAAATTATAGATAATTTGACCCAAGTTTTACAGATCGCAACCCGCCGTAACCTATATTTGTATATCTCCAAAAATAATATTATTTTTTTATTTATCGAGGTTTACCACATGGTTTAGCTATTGTCGTGTTCAACAGCTTTGTTTGATTGTCACTGTTAATAGCAAGACTATGGAAAGTGGCCATACACAGATTTAAGACCAGATGAAAATTTTACCTGGTCTTAAATCTGTGTATGGCAAATTTTTTTAGTCTTACTATTATCTGTGGCAATCAAACAAAGCTGTAGAACACGACAATAGCTAAACCATGTGGTAAACCTCGAAAGATAAAAACATAATATTATTTTGGAGATATACAAATATAGGTTACGGCGGGTTGCGATCTGAAAAAAATGGGTTACAGTATCTAACGGGTGGCGCAAAAGTAAAGACCCTATTTGGTTCAGCTATAACATTTTTTCTAAATTAGAAAACTAGATTTAGGTTTTTTAAATGTATATTTGTGCCATTAAATTTCGTACCATTAGGATTTAAAGATGATGTCTTTTAAATGGTGACCTCCAGAGTTGATACACATTTGAGCCCTATTTATGACATTTTGCATAACTTGCCGTAACACTTCCTGCGATATGTTCGTTATTTCTTGACGAATGTTTTCTTTTAGAGCTGCGAGAGTCTGTGGCTTGTTCACATACACCCGAGATTTCAAAAAACCCCAAAGAAAGAAGTCTGGACTGGTCAGATCGGGTGATCTTGCAGGCCAAGGCAAATCGCCAAAACGAGAGATAACTCGGCCTGGAAAAGCGTCCCTCACTAAATCCATATTTATTCCACGTTCTTGGGGAGTAAAACGGTCCATGTTTATTTTCAGTGTATTTAATATTTGTTCACTACACAATTTTCAACAACAGAATGACAGAAAATGTCATATAAAAAAAATAAAAGTATTTTCTTTAGTGCCAGTACTTTTGCGCCACCCGTTATAATTTCGTAATAAATAACTATATCACAACGGTGAACAGTAACCTTTTTGGTAATTTAAATGAACTACGGGCTACTGTACTATTATAATTAAATGAAATAAAGAATAATAATACGGGGTTTTTTCGCTAATAAGAAAAAAAATTGAAGATTTCTCATTATCAAAAACCCTGATTACATTATAATTAATATACTGACTTTAAAAGTACTGCTCGCTGCGTAAGCAGTTTAATTATTAACTAAAGTTTAAAGACTAAACTACAACTTATAAAATAGTATAAAATGAGGCGGATTAACCGAGCGAAGTTTTCAATATTGAAAACTAAGTTTGCGCAGTAGTTGCCGAGGGATTGAAGTATTATATAACGCAACACGATAATATAAAGAAGCTTAATCATTGAAAGAGTATTATAATTATTGTACTTTTATTATTATTAAAAGTTTGATCAATCAATCGATTCGAAGTCGCAAAAGATACTGGTAAAAAACGGATGTCCTTTTAATATAAATCAAAGTCGTAGTTTTATTTTTTAAATAACTAAGTAATGACTTACCGCGTTGTTAATAAAAAATCCAATCGCTCTAAGAAAAAATGTTTTGTCTTTTTCATTAGTATTATGAATTAAGTTTGAACGAAGAAGACAAACACTTTCTAACTGAAACAGGTTCCTTTTTAAAGCATTTTAGTTATTTTATGAATAATTCGGTCAAGTGATACGATTTTTATTGTAGTAAATTATTTACTACATTATTAAAACTGAAAGAAAAGTCTGCTGTCAAAAAATAATACCATCTCATTTATAACCTAAGAATCATCTATCTCACTCAGTCCTGTCATAATTTACCCCATAAATGCCTTCACAAAATTCAGATTTAATAGATCTTTCAATTTCACTTATGTCAGTCTTTAAAAGCAATTCCCTACAGCAAAGTTTCATACTCAGACCTTCAAACTACACGCTGTCACGGTAATAAAGTGTATCAGTATTCTAACTTGGTACAAACGGTCGAAATGCGGGCCATACCTACGCGCCTTGAGTTCGGTCTGCACTCGGTATATTATGTATTCTGTGACTCGATATACAACAGTCGCCAATGCGCCGCAGTGACGAACGAAACATTTACGTACTACTGATTGAAATACAAGTAATTACTGTAGCAAAGTGCAGATTGTGCTGTTTTTATTATATTTAATTAACCAATTAATCCAGTTATAACATTTTTAAATACCTGGAAAGACCGAAAAATAAGATTAAGATAAAATTAAGATACTTATTTTTTATTATTTTATAGGTATTACCAACTAACTATGGCCAGAAGGATTTGAAAGTAATTTGTTTCTCCCTTTGATAAGTAGGAATTTATAATTTTTTTAGTTTTCTGTTTTCACCATTAGGTATGTTAACCTAGCTGTTTTATTGCTTAGAAAACCCTATAATATGGATTCTAAAGTATTGCTTACAGAAACAGAAAGATGCGAAAGTACTTATATGAAAATAAAATACTGTAGCCGGGCGGCCCTGTCGCGTATTGATGTATCGCGCGGCTTTAGGTTGTTATTTCAAGGACAGGGCTGAGTTAGAATACTGATACATTTATTTACCGTGACGCTCTGCCCTACTTCTTATTGATTGAGGCTAAATTAAGGTCTAAATTGAATACTTGAGTTTTAAACTAGTTAGCTTGAAGCGGGTCACATTAATAAATCTATCGAGTCAATACTCAATACTTGGAACTAGGCTAGAATTATTTATTCAAAGTTCAAATCAAGACAATAGGTATGAAATTGCCGATATTTTTATCTTACACGAAGAGACCCTCATTATATTCTATGCTTAGAATAATAAATAAAACAATAATTTATTATAAGTTTCTATGATGATAAAAATGCTTCAGTTGTTTGTTAATATTTCGAATTATGAAAGGATGGCCAGCTATTATAATTAAAAATATTTCTGCTTTTCTTTTCTGAATCTCGCTGACATTGTTTCGATAGTAATTGGTAAGTAATTAGTATGTCCTTTCAGAATCTAAGACAACAAAAAATCATATTAATAAACTAATGCAACTGACGACAGCTGTAAAAAGAAAAATGCCTATAGCCCCACACATTTTTTATTTAATCAAAAAAATATCAGACCTATACATGACTCGAGTAGATATGGATCACTACAATAATGTTTACAGTTACATCGAAATTAAGACAACTATTGATTCTGTAATAGTCATAGCTTAAGCTTAATCACTTCTCGTTACAGCTAAACTCCAAACTTCGTAACTATTAATATCGGCTATTATAAGCACCCGTTAAAATAAAGCCAGTTAAAATTACCTGAGTATTCTACCCTGTTTGAAATTGTCTATATTGTCTGTCTAAAAAGTCTGTTTACATGGGTAATTAATTTTAAAGGTAATTTTATTACCCACCTAAATCCCCAACCACTCCACCAATACCCATCTAAATAAATATGTTAACAATTAAAATTTTGACAGCACCAACAGGGTTACCAGTATAAGTTTTTATATATAACTAGCGGGCGCCCGCGGTTTCACCCGCGTGGTTCCCGTTTCCGTGAGAATATCGGGATAAAAAGTATTCTTTGTTTTAATCTAGGATATTTACTATCTGTGTGCCAAATTTCAACCAAATCCGTTCAGTAGTTTTTGCGTGATTGAGGAACAAACATCCAAACATCTAAACATCCAAACCCACAAACTTTTACATTTATAATAAACATCCAAACATCTAAACATCCAAACCCACAAACTTTTACATTTATAATATTAGTAGGAAGGAAGTAGGATTTAATAATTTCTCATGTAAACAGACTTTTTAGACAGACCTTAGCTAAAGAATTGTTTTGAGGTTAGCTTCAAATAAGATTGAATTTTATCATTTATATTGAATTATAGCAAGAAAATCGACATAAACCATAATTTTATTAATAATGATGTATCGAATAGACTATTTGCATTGTGGTAGCCAATTTAGATCCATAAATATTTTCGATTGTACCTAATATTGTATTGTTGGAAAAGGTTTGTTTTATTTCATGTTTAAAATCAATATTATACCCCTTAGTTAATGAACTTCTATTAAAATAGTAATTATTACTATCCTATTAAATTACAATTCATTAATTTGATACAGAATCAACGCAGTTCGTTTCAAAATCATTCAGGATTTAAATTTAATGGCATGCAAATAGTTATTTCAAAATAAATCAACACTAATGCAGAACCACAGATCACAGGGAACCATCAAATATCCCAATGGATTTCAATTAAGCAAATAATAATAAAATAGAGATTGTTGTATCTATTAATTAGTGTTGACACACTGAAAGGAAACATTCGCACATCTGTTTTATTTTCCTTTTCTTCGAATCTTTCTTCTTATCGAACCAATAACCCAGTTCGTATTCTCTTTGTTAGGTGACGCAACGGTTTTCATAGAAAGTGAAAGTGATCATTGTGATTGGAAAAAGCAGAATCAATTGTGATTGGAAAAAGCAGCGTTGAAAGCAGGTGGTTCGTTTTCTATGGGAGAGGGAGATGTCGCAAAGTGAAATGCAATCTGAAATGAAAGCAGGTGGCACAGTATATCGGGTCATTTTGAACTTACCATCCAAATTTTAAGGATGTGTCCAGTCCATGAAACTAAAAAACTTTCTGTAAGAAACATGTGTCAAATTTTATCACAAAATTTTGGTCATCCCATACTATATTGATCACGTGATCTCTTTGATTTGTATGGAAAGTAGATTTTTATTTTACATATTTGACCATGTGTTCCTTAGAAAAGTGCTTGAGTGTTTTTTATATTTTCACCTGTAAATAAAATCTCACCAGTTATCGTGAAACTAACAAATATTTAAATAGTTGTTTTGATAATTTACAACAAATCTGGAAACAAAAACAAAACAGACGCATGGGCAAAAATAAAATATTGTTTCTTTTAATCTAACCTAATAATATGGAACTAAAAATAACACGTCAAGAACAATTATAAAAAATGTCGATAGATAATGTCTGAAAAATATGATTTCGGATTTAGTGCAGTTATATTACCTCAATAACTGCACTAAATTCGCCGAAATAATTATTTTCCGGATAACCTCAATTATCGCAACCGGGTCGACCCGAAATTTCCGGCTCCGACACGGGTAGGGCTACCATGCGTTTCTTTTTAACCTTAAAGTTACGGACTATTAAAATAATAATTATCATCGTACCGCACAACCATGTCACAGTGTATCGAGCTGTAAAAAGCTGTTTGTATTATACCAGATAATGTTTACATCTGGAATTTTGAGCAATTTAGTCTATTTAATTTTTTTAATATAGTTTAAAAGAGATTTCCTTGTTGAATTAGCAAACAACTATTTTATGCATAGTGTCTTTTTTCCATGTTTTTGTCCTGATTTCCTAATTTGGATATGGTAACCCTACCCGGATATTAGTGAAACGATTAAGATTGTCTCGTTAATCGAAGTTTCTGATAACAACAGATTCTGAATGAACATGATTTGGGATTTTATTAATTACCCGTCAATGTCATGAACAGATTCTAGGAGGAAATTGATATTTTTGGTACTAATGTACGAGAATAAAAGACATTATTATGTAACTCAAAATTCTTCATTCAATTTGATATTTGACAAAGTAAAATATTATACTATATTTTCTAGCATCAAAGTCATTTTCCGATGAATATGAAATAAATTTGAAATTACTGGTTGAAATTTATATTTAGAAAATCAAACACAGGACACCAATCACTTAACCCGATGAGCGTAAGGTTAAAATTTGTTACACGGAGCGAAGTGGGTGCCACAAACACATACCGTAATAGGGAATATGCATAAGTCACCGATTTTGATGAAATTGAGCTTGATCGCTGCGGACACTTATAAAAACATGATGGAACAGGAAAAAAAAATAAAAAAAAATAGTTTAGTTTTATCACACGATGAAATCAGGGGAAGATAAATATATGTTTTTTTTAATTTTCGGATATAATGCACTTTACAGTCAGATATAATATCGAATAAGAAATAATATTTTGTATGACACATATGTACTTAAACGCAAAATTTAGGGAGATAATTGAAGATTATTGGCTAACTCCATATTAAACGCGCCGAAACACACCTGAAACGTGATATGTGACGTCACCGTTTTGTATGGAGCGTTTTCGGCGGGTGCTGTTGCGCGCTAACTTCAAGTTACTATATCACGAGAAAAAAACGCAAGAGAAAAGTTTTAATATTACAGTTAATTTTCTCACGCATTATACTTTTGGATAAAGGTGCGTCCAGATATTATGTTCTTTTGATCGTACCGTACCTCCGTTCCGTACCAGCGTTCCGATCAAATAAGTCTGGACGCTACTTTTGCCCGTTCCGTACCTCCGTTCCGTACCACCGTTCCGATCAAACCGCCGAACGTCGCCGCGATCACGTCCAGACTAGCGCCGTACCGTACCTCCGTTCCGTATCAACGTTCCGATCCAATAGTACAGCAGCCCGTAGTAAATTTAAATTACGAAAAAGGTTACCGTTTGCCGTTGTGATATAGTTATTTATTACAAAATTATAGATACTTTAACAGATCGCAACCCGCCGTAACCTATATTTGTATATCTCCAAAAATGATTATTTTTTTGTTTTTCGAGGTTAATCACATGGTTTAGCTATTGTCGTGTTCTACAGCGCTATCTGTGTATGGCTACTTTTCACAGTCTAACTATTATCAGTGGCAATCAAACATAGCGCTGTAGAACACGACAATAGGTAAACCATGTGATTAACCTCGAAAAATAAAAAATCTCATTTTTGGAGATATACAAATATAGGTTACGGCGAGTTGCGATCTATAAAACTTGGGTTAAAGTATCTATAATTTCATAATAAATAACTATATCACAACGGCAAACGGTACCTAACCTTTTTCGTAATTTAAATGTACTACGGGCTACTGTACTACAACCTCCGAACGTCGGCGTCGCCGCGATCACGTCCAGACTAGCGCCGTACCGTTCCTCCGTTCCGTTTTTCCTTTGAACGGGGCGAAAAAACCGACTCGCGATGGATCGGAGCGTACCTGTCGGCGATCGAGACGGCGTACCTCCGCACCGTTCCGAACATGCGTCCAGACTAGCGTTCTTTGTTCGCGACGCTCAAGAGCGAGAGATACGGGTACGGGCAAATGAGCGAGAGATTCGAGGTGGATCGGGGCGTACCTGCCCCCCTAGCCAAAGTAACATTTGCAAATTTTCGCTATAGCTTCGCTTCGAAACATGTATGGATTTGACGTTTTAAAATTCGATTGTTAACGAAACCTTATGTCAATCCCATACATGTTTCGAAAGCGAAGCGATAACGAAGATTTGCGAATGTGACTTTGGCTAGGCCCTCTGTTCGGCGAACGGAACGGCGTACCTCCGCACCGTTCCGAACATGCGTCCAGACTAGCGTTCTTTGATCGCGACGCCGATCGGAACGGAGGTACGGTACGGGCAAAAGAACATATCTGGACGCACCTTAAGATTAAAAAAAAATTATGCATATTCCCTATTGTGTCATTTTTTATACATTATTATGAATAAGTTGCAGCCAACTGGTTTAATCAGTCACTCAATTAACAGCCTAGTTATTTAATTGAACAGCGAAATCACCGGCCTGCATGACACGCAGCGTAAGATGGTTTCAACGGACCCGTCATCAGCTTTTACCTCATCTACACAAGTCCCTGGTTGACGGTCGACTGAGCCGTGAAAATAGGCACATCCTTACCTACCCTCGCACAGTTACTCAGGCGCACAGCCTAATATAACAATTCTTCATTAAATTTGAAATATCCTTGGAAAGCAGGATCCCGAAGGTGTAGCTGATGATACACAGGAGCACAAATAAAACACAACCGTTCGCTTCACACATCTATTGCAGAGAGAGAGAACAAATGTTTTGCTACCCACTTATTACTATATTATTGTTTACCCACATACATTACACCCTCACCCTTATCTAATAACATAAGTACAATATGAAAAGGTTCTTAACCTAATATTAATCTATTTCTAAACCGTATCGTCGTACCGGTTTCTTAACTCGCTTGCTGGGTAGGTCCACCGGTGGCTCAGTGTCAGTTGGGGTTTGTACACTGGGTGAAATACCAGTACTCTCAGTTGGCAATTCTTGTAAACTCGTTTCCGAGCTCTCCTGGGTTTCCTCCATAGTACCAGAGGATGATGGAAAAACCATTGCACTTACGCCTTTCTTTTTTATTTGATCAATGTGCCTTTTTAATGGTGGACCGCTTCCTGTACCTACTAAATAATGTCTAGATCCTAATTTACTCTCAATATTCCCTCTCACCCATTTATTTTTTTCCCCAAAATCTCTAGCTAATACTTCCTCTCCTACCTCTACTGACCTAATCCTTCCTCCTGCATAATCATTTTGCTTACATTGGGCCTCTCTAACTTTATCCTCTAACATCCTATCGCTCTTTAGTAAATCTAGTCTGGACCTAAGTGATCGACGTTGTAATAACAACGCCGGGGAAGTACCCGTAGTACTTTGTTCTACATTTCTATACGCCATTAAATATGCTTGCAGTGCGGCATCCAGATCACAACCATCTCTTAATGATTTTTTTATTGCGCGTTTGCATAGTTTGACCGCACCCTCCGCTGCTCCATTTGATGACGGGTGGTAGGCCGCCGTCAGGGTTAAACGAATTCCATTATTTCGTAAAAAATCTGCATATTCCTTACTTGAAAATGGTGGCCCATTGTCCGATACTACTTCCTTAGGTAAACCGAAACGAGCAAAAATTTCGCGTAAAACTTTAATTACACATGTCGCTGTAGTGCGTGACATCTGAAATAATTCAATCCATTTCGAAGTTGAATCTATGATTACTAAAAACGTTTTTCCATAAAAGGGGCCCAAAAAATCAACGTGAAGTCGCGACCACGGCTCCGTATGATACGGCCAGGGCTGCGGCGGCGCGCGGGGTGGCGCGGGGCTCTCGGCTGCGCACGCGTCGCACTCGTGACACGTGCGCTCGATGTCTGCGTCCAGACCGGGCCACCACATCGCGCTACGAGCCAGACTTTTCATCTTAACCATACCTAAATGTCCCGTATGCAATTCTTTCAATAAAAATTCTCTTAAAGTATTAGGTATAACTAACCGATATCCCCAAACGACACAACCTGCTTCTATATAAAGTTCATGTCTTTTGTTAAAATATGGCTTAATCGTTTCATCGTTACAGTGATTAGGCCAACCCGTCGAAACATATCTATACACGCGAGTCAATACCTCATCTTTACTCATATTTTCTTGAACCGTTTTCCGTGTAATTGGTAAAAAAATTTGGACAAAATGTGTATACGTTATTTCGTTCACATTTCCCCTACTCTGATATGTTAAAGGTAATCGCGATAATGCATCCGCTGCATTATCTGCGCTGCGAACATATTCAATGTCATAATTATATCCCGCCAAAATGACTGCCCACCGCTGCATTCTACTAGCTGCCATTATTGGAATTCCTACCTTATTACCAAATATTGTTACCAAGGGTTTGTGGTCGGTTCTTAAAATAAATTTTCTTCCGTACAGATATTGATGAAATTTCCTCACACCATATATAATTGCTAAAGCTTCCCTTTCAATTTGAGAATAGCCTTTTTCCGCCGTATTGAGTGATCTGGAAGCGTACGCCACCGGCCGCTCGCCCTCTGGCATAAGGTGCGAAATAACCGCTCCTACCCCTACCGCGCTGGCGTCTGTCGTCAAAACTAAAGGTACATCATTAGAGTAATGTGCTAAAACCTCACTAGATATTAAAAGATTTTTTATTTTTTTAAAACAATTTCTATGATGTATGTTCCATTCAAATTTGACATCTTTTTTTAACAAATTATACAAGGGTTCCATTATTGTACTCATATTAGGAACAAATTTGGCATAATACATGACCATTCCAATAAAAGAACGTAATTCGGAGACGTTATTTGGTTCTGGTGCTTCTCGGATCGCCTTAATTTTATCTGGTGACGTGTGAACTCCCTTGCTACTTATAACATACCCTAAATAAGTAACCGATTCTGCAAAAAATGTACATTTATCCTTCCTTATCTTCAAGCCGTACTTTGATAATCTGTCAAATACCTCGTGCAGCGTACGGATGTGGGACTCATCATCTACTCCCGTAATAATCAAATCGTCAAGAAAAACACCCACTTGAGGCATGTCCGCAAATAATTGTTCTAGTTTCCTTTGAAAAATCCCTGGACTGGAAGCTAATCCATATATTAACCTATTATACATAAAAAGGCCCTTATGAGTGTTAATCACCGTATACCTTTTGGATGAATCTAATTCAAACTGTGCATAAGCTTGTGAGAGGTCTAACTTTGTAAATTTCTTACCTCCGTGTAATTTAGTTAATAAATCTTCAACTCGTGGTAATGGGAAACGATCCACCTCTAGGCATTTATTTAACGTTAATTTGAAATCTCCACATACCCTTATGGAACCATCTTTCTTCATCACCGGTACAATGGGGGTCGCCCAATCGGAGGTAGTGACCGGCGTAATGACGCCGTCGCGCACCAGCTGCTCCAACGCGCGCTCCACCGGCTCGCGCAGCGCGTACGCCAGCGGCCGCGCCCGCATAAACACGGGGCTGGCGCCTTCCCGTAAGCGAAAACCCACTTTGCCACCGGTGTATCTTCCCAAGCCCTCAGCGAACACGTTAGCATATCTGGAACTGAATGCCGAAACATCAAATGCAACATTTGTATTTGAAATACTATTACAACTGGTTAGCGTCACATGTATACCTAGCTCACATAGCCATTGCCTACCTATCAGACTAGTATTTCCGCGATCTACAACATACAAATCCAACACTCGGCTTCGATTCCGATATTTCACTGAGACTTTAATTTTCCCTAGAGGTTTCATTATTTCTCCTGTATAATATCTTAAGACTAAATTACTATTTGTAAGCTCACAATTACTAAAGTTTTTTAAATAGCAGTCATGATTAATGCACGATATGGTACTTCCCGTGTCTACTTCCATCGACAAACACGTATTCTCGATGTAAACATCTATGGTAAAAGGTTCATTTCGTTTTAACACTGACTTAATAGAAAAATTATTTACCTCGTCACTATTACTATCTTCCGAGTCCGACATGTAATCCTCATTTTCCTCTATGTTAAACATTACATCTTTTCGTATCTTCGGGCACATTTTTTTTAAATGTCCTTCTTGGTTACATATACGACACACATATAACTTAAATTTGCATCTGCCACTATCGTGTTGGCCTCCACAAACTGAGCATAATAACGTTTCATTGAGTCTAAAACTACCCTTTTCGTTTTTGTAGTTCCTACTTCCTCTGCTGTTTACACTCTGCACTCGGCGAACTTTGGGTTGTGTCGTAGACTGCCGCCCTCGTTGCCGTAGCCCGTCTCGTTCCCTCCTGGAGTCCGCCAACAGCTGATTGACCGGTTGCGCCTGAGTACTGGTGCCCCTCCCGCGAGCACCGCCATCTACCGCTGCCGCGTTCACCTCCGCTGCCTCCATGGAGACGGCCAGCTTAAATGCCGAATCGAACGTTATGTTTTCCTCTGTGAATAATCGTTGTCTCACATATTCATTTTTCAGACCGCAAACAAACTGATCTCTTAAATTCTCCTTTAAAGTTGTCGAAGTAAACTTACAATATTTTGTTAACTTTTTTAATTCCGTCACATATTCTGCCACACTTTCTCCTTCTCCTTGTACCCGTTGTCTAAATTTGTAGCGTTCCGACAGCAAACTAGGTTGTGGTTGTAGATGTGATTTCATAATTTTCACCAAGTCGTCATAACTTATGTCCGACGGTTTATCCGGCGTACACAAATTAACCAAAAGTTCATACGCGTCACTTCCCATCACTGTGATTAACGTTGCCACTTTCACCGCCGGTTTCACATCATTCATAATAAAATATTGATCTAGCCGGTCAACGTATAATTCCCAGTTGTCCTTGCCCACGTCGAATTCGCCGATTTTGCCGCCCGCCATCATTGAAAAATAATGCTTATTTCAAAGCTTCTTTTCTAAAATTTTTCTTGTGTTTTTACGCGTAGTTTCCAAAAAATCCTCGATGCCACTGAAATATCCTTGGAAAGCAGGATCCCGAAGGTGTAGCTGATGATACACAGGAGCACAAATAAAACACAACCGTTCGCTTCACACATCTATTGCAGAGAGAGAGAACAAATGTTTTGCTACCCACTTATTACTATATTATTGTTTACCCACATACATTACAAAATTGTCGATCTATTTGTCTAAGCCTGGGTGTACCACACCCAACCTTACGCTCGTCGGGTTAAGAGAAAGGCTATACTTACTTACACTTTTTCCGGTAGTAAATTGTTTTAGGTATGTGGGATTTCTCCACACAGCGCTCTTTCTGGTTTGTCAGAAAGTGACAGTTACAATCCTGTGTATGGTAACATTTGAATAAAGTTAAAATGATTTTTTCTTTCTTTCTAGAATGCCGTTTATCAAGAGGACATCGGTCAAAGCATACCCAAGAAGATAGCAGTGCCCAAAAAATGACTATAAATTTAAGTGAAAATGAACAAATCTTTCAAATGTGACGCTTGACAGTGCCAAAACAATGTTTTTCTGTAAAGAACTGAAACTACTCTATGCCACTGTTGTCCTTTTGCTCGAAGCGGAGTTGCTAGTGAACACTGGTGCTATGGAGTCGAAGAGGTCTTCCATATTGGTTGCGCAGAATGCTGACGACTTGAAATCGTTAGATCTGTGCACTTCGAGGAACCAGCAGAGGTTGGGAAGTGTGTTCGGGAATTTCACCAGGCATCACAAGAAAGGTAATTATAATTAAGCTTTTTTAAGTAATCAATCATTATCATTCTCAGCCTCTATGCCTTCTAGAGTGCATAACATTAATATTAGATGAGAGCAGAGAAGAACGGCAATAACTGAACAAAATTTATGTCTAACCACTCAATGGCAGTATCTACTAATTATAGATATCTTTATAATATCACGAAATTAAAGTAGGTTAATTTACCCCTTCCTTTAAAATCTACGGCAGCCACAAATCAGTGCCAAAATAAGCCTTCTAGGTTCCAAATTCATTATTATTTGCTGAGTTGCTGTCTCGGCTGAGGCGTGAATTTATGCCCCTTTTATACAGTGATAGCGAGAGAGAAACTAACGTTGCTTTTTGATCCTCCAAAGTTGAAAATTATTCGCAGAGATTTTTGGTAGCGACGTGTATGACAAGAATATTAGAAAAGTTTTAAGCTTGACATTAATTTTAGCGGATAGCCCATATAATAAAACTCATGCTAATAATATAGAAGAGTATCTAATAACAATTTATATAATAATTTTATTTTCATAGGTCACAGAAGAAGAACAACCACATCAACAACACAAACAACGCTTCTCTACACAACAGTTGAAAATGATGAAGACACGACAGAAGCAGTTCAAACAACTACAGATTATGTTTATAGTACTCATGCAACATACCCAAAATTACCTAAACCACTTCGCCTATCAGCAAATTACTTAGATAATGACTACAATGAAGATGTACATAGATTAGATAATATCATTGATGAAGTTCACCAAATAGTAGGTAGAGAAAAATATCATACTAGACATAGACTAGACAGAGAAACACTTAGAGAATTAGAAGAAAGCTCATTGTCAAAGTCTATGAATAAAGTTAAGAAAATGTACAGAGATTCAGCGAGTTCAGCTGTTAATAAATTAAGTGGTAAAGGAGGAAAGAGTGGTATATTTTTGACTGAAAATTGTACTACAGTTATAGCTCAAATAGGAACTACAGCTATTCTACACTGTGAAGTTAGTGATATCACAGAAAATACGGTACGTATTATCCATAATAATATTATTTTGTGTTAAAGTAACTATAATTTGTTTTCACGCCTAGACTGCTGGCCTGATTTTGACGAAATTTGGTAAGGATGGGACCTTGGGGAAGGACATAGGCTACTTTTTATCTCACTGCTGAGCACAGGTCACCGCCTGCACGATGTAACCTGTAGTATACACGGGCGAAGCTGCGTGCGGAAAGCTATAGTACTTTATACTAATTGTTTGAAACAGTGCAAAACAGCACACTGCATAAAATAATCATGATACAGATAATCCCACAAACAACAGAATACCTACTTAATCTGTGACCGTACATAAACGGAAACCCAATGCATTATATTTTTTGGAAGACCGCTGCGAAACTCTTAAATTCAATACCCAATAAAACTTTAGTTCTTCGTAAAAAAGTGTACAAATCTATTGAAAGATATAAAATACAAAAGTTTACAAGCCTCGGAGGCATTGCAAAACTTTTGGGAAAATGTTCGAAAATTAGTTTCATACGATAATTAAGAAAATTTGCGTCATAAAATCGGCCCATCTGGACGGAGAAAGTTTTCTACTCAATATTGCTTTTTTGTGTTTTGAAGACATGAAATATGATCTTCGGGGGTCACGGTTTGTTTATTTATTTAAACTGGTGAAATATTGGAATATGAACTCCTCTAAGATTTTTCCAAACTTTTGCTCTTTTTTTAGAAGTCTTATAACTGTCTTATAACTTTTTATTTCCAACTTTAAGAGAATTGGGCTTGATGTTTAAAGATTATTATTTGTTACCTATTGCTGTTTGTTAAGACAGGTCATCCTACTAATATTATAAATGTGAAAGTTTGTGGGTTTGGATGTTTGGATGTTTAGATGTTTTGATGTTTGTTCCTCAATCACGCAAAAACTACTAAACGGATTTGATTGAAATTTGGCAAACAGATAGTAGATAGCCTAGATTAAAACATAGAATACTTTTATCCCGATATTCCCACGGGAACGGGAACCACGCGGGTGAAACCACGGGCGGCCGCTAGTATTATAAATGTGAAAGTTTGTGGGTTCGGATGTTTGGATGTTTGTTACTCAATCACGCAGAAAATACTGAACGGATTTAGTTGGAACTTGGCATACAGATAGTAGATAGCCTACATTAAAACATAGAATACTTTTTATCCCGATATTCCTACGCGAACGGAAACCATGCGGGTGAAACCGCGGGCGGCCGCTAGTTAAGCTTATGTCTTGCAACTCTTGCATCAGAATATGAAAATAGTTACTGTGCCACAATCCTATCATATTTATACCGAGTAAAGTCATGCCCATATTTATATCATACTAGCGGCCGCCCGCGGTTTCACCCGCGTGGTTCCTGTTCCCGTAGAAATATCGGGATAAAAAGTGTTCTTTAATTTAATCTGGGCTATCTACTATCTGCTAAATTTCAATCAAATCCGTCCAGTAGTTTTCTCGTGATTGAGGAACAAACATCCAAACATCTAAACATCCAAATATCCAAACCCACAAACTTTCACATTTACAATATTAGTAGGATTTTATGCCGATTGGGTTTATGGAGATCGATTTTAATAGTGCGCGTTAGACCTATACTGTGTATATGTGTTGGTAGGTAGGTATTTGTAAAGTGGTGCTCAGAACTTATTTCCAGTTTGGATTAAAAATATCCACGGATACTTTTCCATTACTTATAGAAGCACAGACTACAAATTACACAAATTATATTTTTACCATTTCCACTCGAAAAAGTGCGTTTAATTCAACGATAAGAGTGAATAAAACGCTGTTTTATTCACCGAGTGAATAAAAATATTTTGAATTTAGAACAAGCGCGTATCGTATGAATTATGTACAAAAAAAATAAAACGTGCTGAAAGTATGGAGCTATTCCATAGATAAAGCCATAGTTATACGATTAAATAAAAAAAAAAATCCCGCCAATTTTATTTAGGTTCTTTTTAGTGTCTTATCTTTTTTTTATTTTAGAGGGAGATTAGATATTCAGTCTTGCATCAGTCCATTCCATCAGTCTGGTACGATCTTCAGTCTGTAAAAATTCAAAGTCTATACAAACTGATGAAATGGACTGATGTCAGATTGATCATGTAATTTCCCTCATAGCATGGTTGTTTTATGTCATTGGAAAACATATAGTTTCACTATTTTCCAATGGTTAAATTACCGATTACCTATCTAAATAATAAAATTTGATAACTATAAGTAAGTACTATAGGTAAGTAAGTACTGCCATTATGTTTTCTCGCAATCAATGGTAAAAAGTAGAGTACACAACTCGTGAAAAAAAAATTCATCTCGGTCCTTTGTATCCCTCGTTTCGCTCAGGATTCTACTTTTGAATCCTTCGCTGCCCTCGGAATCCAAGCATAGTACCTAGAACTAAATTCCTTCTTTTTTCACTTGTTGTATAATCTACTATTTACACGACTGCCCAAAGCAAAAAGAGTGTTATGTGTTCAGGGTTCATGTATGTTTGTGGGTATGTGAGTTTCTTTATTCCACCATAACTTCTAAATGCCTGAACTGATTTGGATAAATGGGGCATCGTTAGAATTCTTACAACATCCCGAGTGACACAGGCTATATTTTTTTTAGAAAAAATTAATATGGCGACTGAACGACGCCATTTTCAAATGTGAAAAAATTTTTTTTTCTTCTATTATTACAATATGGGCATCAAATGAAAGGCCTTGATGAGCACATTCCAAAACTATATAATATGTCACTAAAATGTGTGAAATAAAAATAAATAAATTAAAAAAATATTAAAAACACGACTGCCCTGCCAAAACGAACCAAAAAGTTAAACAACAAGTGTCATTGCAGTCGGGGGACCTCTTTGATCAAAAATTGTTCCATGATAAGGTTCCCCGACTGCAATGACACTTGTTGTTTAACTTTTTAGTTCGTTTTGGCAGGGCAGTCGTGTTTTTAATTTTTTTTTTTTAATTTATTTATTTTTTACCTCTTAAGCCAAGATGAGAGCTTGACAATATTTAAACAAACATAAGAATCTGAGCGGAAAGAAAACTATCACGGGATATGTGCTTGATTGCCGTTTTTGTCATGTTGACGGCACTGTTATACTTTATTATAGAGCGACTATTTTGACTTGATAGATATCAAGATATTACATTTGCACTATAAACTAAACAATGCACTCAATATGAGAAAAATGATAATCAAGCTCAAATCCCATGACGGTACACTCTCAGCACTGATTCTAATGAAGACGATTTTTTTTCTTATCACAGGTTACGTGGATAAAGAAGAAGGACTACTCATTGCTGTCAGTCGGCCTTGTCACTTACAGTGCTGATAGCAGGTTCTTCTCCGCACATGGAAGACATGTCAAGGTACAGCTTAACTTCAATTTTTATATAAGATAACTTTTGAGTTCGAATTCTGGTAGCGGTCATAATTATGTTTGTGTGTACGTGTTTCCGGGTCTTGGACGTTAAAACTCTATTTCATGCATCCTATCCATTAGGTCTTGTGATGTCTCTATTTTACCGTAGTGATAGGAAAATACTATAATATATTTCATTCAAAAGTGCTTAACAGGGATGACGACTAATGATTAAAATAACAAAATACTAATAAAAATCGTAAACATATTGAACTTTTAGAGTACCTTGTATACCTCTTGGTTTTATATATTGCGTATTATTTGTTTTATAACCCTTCAAAGTTGGGCGGACAAGTCCATTTAAAAAGTATAAAATGTATTAAAATAAATAATACCTTTAATTAATCCGTAAAATTTATAGCAAGTTTGTCTAAGGAACCATTTTGATAAACATAATATTTAATATAGCTGCCGTACAAATTTCCTACGCGTTGCATACAAACACCTAGGCGTGACGTCATAACTATAGGGTAGTAGTATGGAGCGTTTTCGGGTGAGTCCAATTTGTGTGCATTTTAAACTGTGATAGCTCGGGCAGTTTTCACGCTAGCAAAATAATTATTTTACCAATGTTTCTTTTTTTGAGTGGTAATTTATGTACCATAAAATAAAATAAAATTTCTTCATGCCTATTATTAAACATATTTAAATAAAGACATTTTGCCTTTGACTTTGAGCCGCCTCTGTGGTCTCGGACTAGGTTGGTGCTAGAGCTTATTTCATGGCCACCTGGCTAGTTACCACCATCTTACCTAAGTATAACACCAGTTAGAGACAGTGTTCCGGCAGTTGGAGGTAAGATAGCCAGTTCCTTAGTTTTGAGGTTTCCGGGTGTACTGCGTTTCCACCTTCGGCCTTATCGTCACTTAACATCAGAGGCGGTATTCTGAGCTCTTATATCAACATCAAAGTGATGTGATAGAGCTTTACATCGCGTAAAGCGCCATCACAAAATCGCTTCGATATTACTTTTGACTGTCATTGCAGGGGGGCAGATGTGGTAAAAGCCAAGCACAAACCCGTTGTGAATAAAAAAAAATATTTATGCGCTAAGAACATCCCTTGACACCAGTATTTCAGTCACGAATTTCCAGAGCTCTATACCATTTGACATCTCCCGGTTTGTTGCACAAGACGGCGTAATGTTTTATGCAACATCCTGAGGCTGTCTGGATACTTTGACTGCAACATACCGCATTCTATCCTTTTGCAAGATTTGAAAGACGTCTGGAAAGTAGAGCTGTGCAGATTTTTCTGTAAATAATATCTACATCTTACACTGTCCTGCGCAAAATTCATAATAAATAAAATACTTTTTAGAAATATAGAGTTAGGTATCTCAAAAGCTTTCTATCGGGTAGTATTTAATTGGGTAACAATAAGTTCCCATTTTGGGTTAAGATGAGTAAATAATGAAAAATATTATTTAAAATTTATTATTTAAATTAAATTATATTTTTCATTATTTATTCATCTTAATATAAAGATAAAAATAGTTAATAACTTAATAATAGTTAATAGAATAAAAATTATTAATATAAGATAAAAATAGCATTGTGAATGCAAAAATCTAAAAGTTTAAAATCCCATTTTGGGTATCAAAAATACTGAATATAGCGTACTGAAATACTAAGTGGGCGACCGACTGAGGGTGACTAACAGATATTGAAAATGGGTGACTTTAAAATACAAATTGAGTAACTAGTTATTCAGAACGGGTGACCAATTTACTATTTGGGCGACAACCTTAGGGCACACAAAACATTTAAAATTTAGCATATATTTTATTTAAAAAGGGTGACTATGACTATTAATCCTAATCGAGATGACAAAAATACCATGTTGGGCAGCAGCAGCTCAGTAATATAGTTACCTACTTGATATAATAGTTGCCCACTCAGTATTTTTGTCACTCATTTCTTAAATTATTTGTCTCCCACATGTAGTCGCCCTTTTTACGTATTTTTGTAATCCACAGTTTGTCGCCCGTTTAATTATTTTGTTGCCCAAAAAAACCACTGCCCAGTTTAGTATTTTAGTATTCCATTAACAGTCGCTGTTAATTATTTCCGTTTCAGTAGAAATTGCTTAGTTAAATTTGAAAAATACTTTATTCTGTTTTTTAAAGCTCTATTACGAGTAACTTCAATAAAAATTGGTCGACAGTTAATTACTATGTTTATGATTGCAAAAATACTCTTTTCAAAGCACACAAATACAGCGCTATAAACAATCTAGCAAACAAAAATTGACATTACTTTTTTTGACGTTTATCTGTACAAAAACCTAGAAAAAACATAAAGTATTAAACTTGTAAGTGCCACACAAACAATTCCTTTGTAAGCTCATACGAAGATTTACTTTGTAAATGTAACGTGGTCGAGTGTTTGTAAGATTGATTGAGACGTAAAGGCTCCTTTGTTATACCCATCAATAGCAATTGGTTAGCAATCCATTCTAGTTTAGTAGTTGTTTGTTTAAAGAATAACCTTGAACTTGTAGTAAGAACGTTCACTTTGAGAGTTAAAATTGAAATTTGTCGCTTGGCGTCAGGTAAAGTTGAATAGCACCAACCAACCAACACATAAAACCGAGTCGAGTCGAATCGAATCGCTATATTTGCCTACATACATTTTATGAGTAGTAACCGACATCGCTCCAAGGATTGCTCAGCTGAAGTGGCAGTGGGCTGGACACATAGCGAGAAGAACCGATGGCCGTTGGGGCGGGAGGTTCTGGAATTGCGGACCGCGCACCGGACGATGCTCCGTGGGTAGGCCCCCGACAAGGTGGACCGACGATCTGGTGAAGGTCGCGGGAAGCCGCTGGATGCGGGCAGCGCAGGACCGATCGTCGTGGAGATCCTTGGGGGAGGCCTATACCCAGCAGTGGGTGTCGTGCGGCTGATGTGATGATAATGATAATGACATTCTGCGCGCCAGTGGACGCGGGGTGGCGCCAACCTTTAGGGGTGTCTTAAAAAGCAGACGCTTTCTGCTGTGTTACACACAGTTGATAGAATGTGTTGCCTCAAGTTATTAGTCAATGACTTGCAGTTATTAGTCATTGAGTTGAGGTTATTAGTCAATGACTTGAGATTATTAGTCAATGACTAGAGGTTATTAATCAATGATTAGAGGTTATTAATCAATTACTTCAGGTTATTAGTCAATGACTAGAGGTTATTAGTCAATGACTTGAGGTTATTAGTCAATGACTAGAGGTTATTCGTCAATGACTTGAGGTGGCACATCTATCAATTTTCTGTGGGCCTAAAAAAACAGACGCAGCGTTTTTCGATGAAAACGATCCAACACAACGCTGCGGCCTCCAATCCACCACAGGAAATGTCTATTTACTGAAGTGGAGTATAATGTACCATCATGATAGGATGATATAAATTGAAATCTATATTCGTATGCTTATTTGACTAGTAATACTTACGGGATTATTTTGACCATTTACTGTTATATAAGCCACATAATTTTAAAAGATTAAAATCACATTGAAAAGTTGTGCCAAAAACAAAACGCTTTGCTTGTTAGTCTTGAGGACAGGAAAGGGAAATTACAAATCTTCAAAGTCATATTCCTACTCGTATTATTATAATATAACTAGCAATAATAATTTTCTAGTAAGTACTATCTACTTAATGAAATGTAAAGAACTCAACAACTCAACTAGGTATTCTCGGAAAATCACCCTTAGCTCGTTTCAGGATGAGATGAATAATAATGTCGGTAACATTTTCATTTGCTTCATAAAAATCGTTTGGGTAAATCACGGAGTTGGAGTTTTTATATTTTCGTTGTATATTCTGATAAAGTCTTTATAAAAATTACATTCAAATGTTACAAGACAAGAATTATAATTTAAAAGCAGTTTCAAAAAACTTAGCTTTCAAAATGTGACTAACTTATGTTAGTAAAGTTAAATAGTAGTAATGTACGTAACTAATGCCTTCAAAATCGTTTTTTTTTTGTTTTTTTGCTTCTTAACAGGTTAGTCTCTGTAACAATCCCAAAGGTTTATTTAATCCTACTTTTTCTACTTTGCTAAAACGGCTGAACGGATTTGGAGAAAATCATAGGATACTTTTTATACTAGCCAAAGTCGGAATGTATTGAATCTGTTTCACGTGAACGAAGTCGCGGACAAGAGCTAGCAACATTGATTTTTTTATTTATTTATAGTCAACGCTTAGTCATATACTCAAATCAAAATCACAGCACAGACTGCTATTAAAACAATCTGAAAGTTTTCGAAGGGAAATAGAATGTGAATGGCCTATTTTATTACGTCACAGTCTGTGTTTGTTAGAAAACAAAGTATAAACATGACGTGTTTCTTTCAACGAGTGTTGAAAAGGAAAAGCTGACGTCAACCGCATTCAATGAGGATTGTCTGTATTCAAAAGTTCCGCTTTCAAATTCAAACAACTAGGTCAATACGAACTTAAATAAGACCTTCATTTTCTTCAATCCTACCAGCAATTATATTAAAACCCCATTCAACCCCACCATTGTTTTGTTTAATTTACTGATTACGACAGTTCGGCGGTGAGCTCCAACGAAATTTCGGTTTCGGTTTGTTTCGATAGCGTTGGTATTACGGAGTTTTCATATAAATATAAAATGTTATTGGTATCATTTGGACGGACATTCGACGGAATGGAACGGCTAATGAATTTTTGGTTCCCTTTCTATTTCCATGTTTTTGACGGTTGAGGACACTTAAATCTGGTGAAGTAGGCAATGAAAATAACACTATGTCACTTAAAACCCCGAAATTATAATTAATGCCATGTTTATACGAGCTTATCTGTTAATGCTAAGTTAAGTTCACTTGTCAGTGGTCCTACCTTGCGTGTAAACATATAAACAAGGTGCTTATTCAGTATGTTTATACGGAAGCTTTAGTTGCTAAGCACGTGTAAATGTGGCATTAGGTCAATCACAGACGATAATTATGTCTAATTTACGGTAGTTAGTGAAGATTATTAAACAGGTAACTGCTTATTACATGATTTGTGTTGTAATGTCGATCAATATAGTCTTTTTTTAGAAAATGGACTGAAAACGTTTTTATTTTTATTGTTTCCTTCTAACATTTATGTCAAACATAATCGAACAAAACTTTTCACTGGTTTTATCTTCCTAAAGCGCTCTTTATTGAAAATAAACCTTTCCATTATATAAAAAAATAATAAGCCGCAAACACTAAAATGCTCCAATGAAAATAAACCCCATAAGAGGCAGAAATTATCTAAAAATCCTTTCCGCTCGTTTATAATAGGAAACATAAATTTATCTCTTTTAGAGATAAGCTCTTCTTTGCTCACAATAATTGTAATCATATATGTAACCGTGTTTATACTGCAATAAAGAGTATATAAACATTATGACAAAAATCCAATATTACAAGCAGCTGATATACGAGTATTTATGTCAGTCAGTCATCCGATCAGTTAGTTTCTCTTTTTATTAAGATATAAGTAAGTTCGGAGAAGTCCCTTTTTCAAGCGAGGATCACACGAAGTCCATACGACAAGGCCCATATAGCCGTATTTATTTTTATTATACGTTAATCAGGCCAATATTTAAAAAAAGAAAATAACCATGCCCTCTTAAATTGTCTCTTATATTTTTTTAATCCACTCTTCAACAGTTTTCATTCTTTCTGTAAGTTTTAAAATCCATTTAAACCAAAAGTGGCCACTGTCGTTTCAAATGCATTTTAAAACTAGTGTAAAGAATGAAAAATATTAAAGAGTTATAAAAAAAATATTAGAGACAATTTAAGAGGGCATGGTTTTTTCCTTTTTTTTAATATTTACTTGGTTTACGAATAATAAAAATAAATGTATTGTTGGCGCTAGTTGACCTATATAAGCCCCTTGTCGAAACAATGATAAATTGAAGAATCATAGGTGTCTGATTGGATTTTTGTTTATTCGTGAAAGGTTTCAAGATAAGTAAACATTGACCTTTCATTCAAGCCGGCTTAGTTCAAATAAATCGTTTTAAAAATTTCGCAGACATTTTCCTGTGTTTGTTTTGTATCTCGCTTTACTAGAACAACAATAAGAGGTGCGAAATAAAATTTCTGTCCTCAATTTTTTGAAGCTTTTATTTTTTTCCTTTTATCTATAAGGCTAAAGTGTTATTGTTTTAATAAAGCATTTTGTATTTGTAATTTACTTGATTAAGGCGATAAGTGCCCTCAAAGCGGTGCCCTCATCTTAATTAAATTTATTTCACGCTAAGTACCTATACATAATGTATCAAAAATCCACAGGTACCGATAGAAGCTAAGGTTTAAAAAGTGGCCACTTTTTGCTCTTTTGCCTACTACTACTACTACTACAACGAACTATATTTTACAAAGGTTATGGAGTAAATACTCGTAAATGAACTATAGGTATAACCTTAGCTTCAATCGGTACGTGTGAATTTTAGATACATTATGCACTTAGCAAGTAATGGTGCCACTGTGAGGGCACTAAATAGTCTTAATGTCTTATTCAGAGATGTTTCACAAAACTGGGGTGCAAGACGGTTCTAACAAAATCTGGTTTTATGCTTAGATTAGAGGCCGCCCGCGCTTTCACCCACGTGGTTCCCGTTCCTGTAGGAATATCGGGATAAAAAGGATCCTATGTTTTAATCTAGGCTATCTACTATCTGTGTGTAAAATTCCAACCAAATCCGTTTAGTAGTTTTTGCGTGATTGAGGAACAAACAACCAAACATCCAAACACACAAACTTTCACATTTATAATATTAGTAGGATCCCAGACTAGCTCGTATGATTCCGCTCGTAAACCATCCTCAAACGTGGGACTAAACGTTAAACTGTCACTCTAAATACGACTTGCGCTAAAATGGCGTTAGTCCGCAGTCTAACGCCATGTTAACTTTAGCCCCAGTTTAACAAACGCACTCTGAATAAGACAGTTAATGATTTATGGTCATCGCACATCACTTTTGGAATGGACGGAAAAGAGAAAGTTTCTAAAGTATGATAAATCTATAAAACGCATCGGTCCTCAATTGTTTATAATTAATGAAGTGTTTTTTTTTAATCTATGTATCAGTTTAGGCTGTTTTCGGTTACTGTTGTCGCGGAGAATAGTAAACACTCAGGGTTATATAAATTCACTACTAATTGCAGCCCGTTAGGTAATTATTTTCCTACAACGGACGTACATGGTCAAGGAGGCGGGGCGGACCTGGGCCACAGAATAGATATAAGTACTACCGTACAGAAAGGAAACTCTCCGCCCCGCCCCACAATCAATTACCTCACCCCACCGGCGCCCATCCGTGTGTCGATCCGTGTGCTCATTCAATAGCTCGCACATAGTTGCGCGTATGCAAAAACGTCACTGTGTAGCGTCTGTGTAATAGGTAGTTGAAACGCGACTCTTGTATGGAGTGCCCGGGGTGCGAATTTACAAAGGCTATACTATTTCAGTCACGAGTCAGACTCTAATGGTTGAGCTTTTGTTTATGCATATTACTCAACAATACCTAAACTATTTCAGTAAAAGAAATGACTCAAATGGATTAGCTTTTGCGTTGATATTTTCAAAGAAAATGCACGGACAAAACCTAGTACGGTATTATACATATTCACTCAAATAGTCCTAGTCGAGTAGAGTCTCACTGCCTTGTTTATCGCGAATTAAATTATTAAAATAATTAAAATACTTGTTTTTATTTTGTATTTGATTGACAAAAAAAAAACGAATCTTCAAACGAACATTTATTACGAAAGAAACAGGTACACACTCAACACTTGTTGAGAGTACTTACAAATAAAAATAAAATATTTTTTCCTCTAATGTAAAATACAAAAGGCAGATAATTATTTTTATCTACACCCATGCTTTAAATCCTCTGTAAAGGGTTCTGAGGGCCTAGCCAAAGTAACATTCGTTAATCTTCGTTATCGCTTCGCTTTCGAAACATGTATGGGATTGACTTAAGGTTTCGTTAACAATCGAATTTTAAAACGTCAAATCCATACATGTTTCAAAGCGAAGCGATAGCGAAAATTTGCAAATGTTACTTTGGCTAGGGGGGCTGAAACGGTTATCTTACTGCTCACATTACGATATCCGAGCGAGAGGAGGTCGCGCTTCGCCGCGCGCGCCCGCGCGAAGTGTTAGGTACATTATGAAATTCAGTACAACATTATAACACACTTTCGGAAGATATCATGATGAGGAGGAGTAAAGTCAAAGACAAAGTCAAAGTCAGAACCCTGTGTAGAGTATACATATCATGGGTGTAGATAAATATCATGGGTGTTATTAATCCATATGTATTAAATTAAAATATTGTTGGTTTCCCAAATAAAAATATAAAAAATATAAAAATGGGTGTTAATAAGGTCTTATATGCAACTGTACTTAATTAGGTATTAAAACACTCATGTGATACTATTATAAACCCACATTCGTGTTTTAACACCCCTCATTATAGTACAGTTGCATAAATAACTATTATCTTCACTCACAACGTAAAGTTCCATATGGGTTCAAAAAAGATAGTATAAACACGTACTTTTGTTCATGAATAAAAAAAGCCATCACAGTTCAACATTCTGCATCATAAAATAACTTTTTTATTTTTATAGCACACTTTTACTTTTTAATTTTAATAAAATAATAGTACTAACCACAGACCATAAAACAATACTATGTAGTACTAACGTATGGGCTCTAGTATTAATACGGTCTGTGGTGCGGGGTGCGCCATTTACAGAAAAGCCATTTTTAACTGTTTGTTGAACTGTTTTTATTCTTGCTTTAAAATGTCTGATAGCGGTGAATGTGAAGATTTGACTCTGCCCAATATTTTAGATGCAGCGACAGAAATGACTTCTATTGAAGGTACCTAATACAAGCAAAAGTCGGTCAGTGTTAAGGTCAGCCATTGTTGTAGTACAAGTCATCACATCAATAGACTATTATTTGTCTGTAATATGCGATCGAGCGCCATTGCTATTTGTTTTGCTTTAATAAAAATAAATAATTATAATTTTGTTTTATTAAATTCTTAATAGGATATTTATGAAATATGTTGTTATATATGAAAAATATATAACAGGATGATGAACCGAAACTGTATGTATTGACAAAGTTTTTGTTTTACGTTAACAAAACCAACTGTTGAATAAAAGGTATATTTAATAGTTAGACTTATATCTTTATATTATATTGAAGTCATCCATAATTCCACTATAAAATCATTATATTAAGATTTTTTAAAAACGTTTTTAGACCAACAAGTTGTTTAGATGTTATAATAATGTCTCTATTTTGATGATATTGTCTTAAAAAAAAACGTTTTACGACTGAAACGTTCTTACGACTTACCATTATATTACTGTTACTTAATTGAGTTGAAAAAACGTTTATTCGAGGTTGTAATTAGACTAGTTAGACGACTTAATCATCAGATGTACTTTGTCTATCAGAACGATAACAGAGTTAATAACCAATATAAAACTTAAAGAGTAAGTAAGTAGTACATAACCCTTCATTTATACGACTTGTTTGCTTGTACAGTACTAGGTTTTGTCCGTGCATTTTCTTTGAAAATATCAACGCAAAAGCTAATCCATTTGAGTCATTTCTTTTACTGAAATAGTTTAGGTATTGTTGAGTAATATGCATAAACAAAAGCTCAACCATTAGAGTCTGACTCGTGACTGAAATAGTATAGCCTTTGTAAATTCGCGCCCGGGGTGTGCCTGGGCTTAAGAAAAACTGCGTACCCCGTACTATAAAACTCATTGCGCGTGGCGATAAAGTGGCGACAGTCGTTACTCCGAGGCGTTTTCATAATACTTATCAACCTAGCTATTTTAGTTCTCGTTCGATAAACGCCTACACCCTTTATATTTTCCTTGTAATGTAGATTGTATCCGTTAACATTTACCTACTCGTACATCAGTATTAATATCATAACCTTTCCTCAACAGGACTGGGCGTTACACATACGCTTCGCGACCTCTGCGGACGCTGGCTACTACGAATGTCAAGTACCCACACACCCACCCACTAGTATATTTTTCAAGCTTGTTCTTGTTGGTAAGTCTTCAGTTCAGTAGATCGAATGTCAACGCGACTATTAGAGCCTTAACTGGACACTGCAAACTAAACAGACACCTATTTCATATGACATTGAGTGATACCGGAGCTCTGTCACTCTGCGCGGAGTATGAACAAGAAGCTTATACCCACAATGGAGATTGCACGCCTAGTATCATAGTGAAGATTGAAAAAAGACTCTTTAGTGACGTCACGGCGTATTGCTATCTCTTTCTTTTCGTTTTACAATACGTTTTCGTTTCTCACGAACGGACGAACGACGGACAACGAACACGTATTGTAACACTAAAGAAAGAGGTTGCAATAAGCCGTCACGTCACTCAAGGAATTTTTTTCTATCTTCACTATGACACTGGCCGTGCAATCTCCATTGGAGGGAGGTATAAGCTTCTTGAGTATGAAGCGCTCGGCGTCCTCTGAGAGGATAAATTTCATATGTCCGAAATGATAAGACCTTCGCGATTGAAAGAGAGGCAACTACTTAGTGATGTTTTGGAGCGAAGGGAGCGCTGTGCGACCTGAAGTGCACTTTATTGTTGCGGAGCAAGAGTCGCAATTTATTTAAACTATTTTGCGGAGTGCAACTTTTGTACGCTAGTAGGTACTATTATCTATTCTGTGGTGATAATAACGTTTGAAGATATTGCAATGAGGAGCAGAAAAAGCCCAAGCACCTCTTATGTGATTGTGAACCCCTAATCCACAAGCGTAGTATCCATCTGGGGCTACACGTTATTGACCCGGAGGAAATAAAAACTCTTTAAAACTAGGTAAATACTAGACTTCTGGGGAGCCGCAGGGCTTAAAGAGTTACTATAATTAGGTGACGAGTCACAATAAATTATTTAGATCGCAGTGACTACAGCTCTATTAGAGCTGTGGAGCCCCTAACATTCAAATAATAATAACTCTTATTTTTATTACTTACAGGGCCCTATTTAAACATGTGACAATTCATCAATTGTCATGACAATTTGGTTTACGTTGCGGTGTGACTATGAGTGGTTTGTTTTATTTCAAACTAGCGGCTGCACGCGACTTCGTCTACGTGGAAAAGTTTTTTGTTATCCCTCGGGAACAAAACTTTTTTCGGGATGAAAGGTACCCTATGTCCTTCTCTGTACCCCTGACAACGTCTATGCAAAATTTCATGATGATCGGTTCAGTAGTTAAGACGTGAAGGCGTAACAAACTAACAAACAAACAAACTTACGCATTTATAATATTAGTAAGGATTGGTTGACGCAATAGATATAAATTTGTCATGACAAGTGACAAATTGTCACGTTTATTAAATGGGACCCTGGATGCTTAATATTTTTATTTTGATTTTATTCTTTAAGGTACAAAAGCAGCTTAGAGACCAAAACATACAGCTATAATATATTAATACAGAATAAACTTATGAGTCTAATGGCCGATTGCACTAAACTTAAGAATCGCCTAAGTCTTTTCCTAACTACAACACGACCAAATTAAAACGGTGTCATAAATTAAGCCGTCATGTAGCTGTCATTCGCTTAGTTAACTTGGTCGAGTTGTAGATAAGAAAAGACTTAGGCGATTCTTAAGTTTAGTGCAATCGGCCATAAAAGCCTTACATTGTACACAACATATCCAATCATTGTTCAAAAAGTTATAAAATATTAATGAATTACAATTATACTCATTCCTGCAATTGCCTTCTGAAGCACGGAGGGGCTCAAGATAATACATTTTTGGTCACCCATCCCACGACCGATCCTTGCGAAAGTTGCTTAACATCCGCAAACGCAGGGCCAGGTGCTAAACCACTGAGCCACCAAGCTCCTCCAATTACTTTTCCGTTTTACACAGATAATAATCTTCACGCAACGAACGCAATATGATGCAGTGTCTCTCAGCGTGGCTTATGGCTGTCATATCGTGACCATGTACATACTTACCTAGAAAATTCATATTTCATTTTGTATCAAAAATACAAACTGTGAATCTACTTTCTTTACACGACAAAATTAGCAAACGTTCTATAAATAAACTAAATCGACTCATTATAAAAGATTTTAGTTAACAGAACAGTACCTCAGAGTTCATAGAACCATTATTCAACGGCACGTGATCCTTATTACTTAGAAAATAAGATAAATATTTTTTTGACCATATCGAATAAAAGAGACATATTTTTTTAGACGGGTAACTAATGTAACTTAATGTGCAGACTATATTCTCTATCGCATACCACGGCAACCTTTAATTAAGATAACACTATTCCTAGATTTAGTTGCAATTGTATTTTATGTTCATGTATTTCGTGTTTGCTTTGTTGGTTGTCTTTAAATAAATGATAAAAGTGCGTCATCTGCATAGCCCTAAGTATGGTTTTTTGTATCACAGCGGCTTACGCGGAGATCGTCGGGGAATCAGAAAAGATCATCCATGAAGGTTCCATGCTCCGGCTGGTGTGCGTGGTGAAGAGATCTACGGAACCCCCCTCCTACGTGTTTTGGTACTTCGAGAATAGAATGATCAACTACGATCAAAGTGAGTCTTATTTAATTAGGTACATTACGAGGCAAACATCTTGACACTTTTTCGACGGAGTGGGGATAAGTTCGCGAATGTGCACTTGCGAGCGACCAATAGCGCGCGCCCCTCTCCCGCCGCCCGCGTACCTCACCGCTATGCATCCTCAAAATACGCGTTCTGCGCAATATCCACCCGATTTTTAAAATGTTTGCCTCGTTCTGTACTATGGGGTTTTTAGAAACAAAAATCTCCTTCTATTTTATATAATTATCCTAGTGCTACTTTCATTGTAGCCCATGAAAAAGACCTGGAATATATTGAAATAAAAGAAAGTAAAGTAAATCTGTACAAACTTTTGTCTTGAGTATACAACCTGAAGACGACAATATGACAATAAACTAAAAAAAAGAATCATCAACATCGGTCCATAAATGACAAAGATACGCGCGAACAACAATAAAAAAAAAAGTATACAATCGAATTGAGAACCTCCTCCTTTTGATGAATTTGGTTAAAAATTTGTAGTATCTAATAACGCTCAAAATATCCAATAGGAAATATTGTTCAATTACTGTTTTCATAACAATTTATTTATTTAATTTGATTGTTTTTTTATTTCCTTCCTATGAATTACTTATTTGATAGTTTTAAAATACTCCTATGAACTCCAATGTTTTCATTTATTGTTGTACTAGCGGCCGCCCGTGACTTCGTCTGCGTGGAAAGTTTTTTACTATCCCTCGGGAATAATACGTTTTTTCGGGACGTAAGGTACCGTAAGTCCTTCTCTGTAGCCCTGACAACATGTATGCAAAATTTCATGAATTTCATGATGATCGGTTCAGTAGTTAAGACGTGAAGGCGTAACAAACAAACAAACGGACTTTCGCATTTATAATATTAGTAAGGAAGTAAGGATTGTCATCTCCAAATTGTATATTTTTATCTATATGTATGAAGCTTTGAGAATTCTGTGAACATGTTAAATGATACAAGAATTTTCCTCAAGCCCCGCTCTACGTCTTTATTTGACTCCAGCTGTCTCCCGGAAGGATGTTTGCGAGAGTCAACGACGCCTCTACAAAAAGTAGCCTGAGCGAGCTTTCATTATGTGAAACTCCAACGTGTTAGTTTGAAAAAAGAACTCAGTCGCGGCGGCCATTTTGTTGATAGTTGGAGGGAAAAGTTTTGCATTGTTATAAAACCTTTTTTGAGTTGTGGGGAAATATGCAAGTAGTTTCTTTGCATCGTACTCGTACAATGTACGACGTATATTATGTGAATATGAAAATACCCAATCTTTTTATGCTTCCGTTTATTTCGTACTTAAATTCAACTATTAACAAAATCTGCACTATCTACAATCTATGAAATTATACATTGTGTGGAAAGATTAAAATCATTTCATTAGGTATATTGTATTTCAAAACCTTTCCAATTTCAAACTTTGCTGCGCAATATGGGATGGAAAAATATCTGTAGTCAAAAGATAAAGGGTTAGATCACAGGGAACATTTAACTACAAGTAGCAAATCCGGTAAACTATTATAACATTAAAAATAAAACTGTAAAATCAGGTTTATTTTTCAGTATAAAAGCAACCGGAGAAATAGTGACCCATTTATAAGGACAGCGAAGCTACGAATGATTTTTTTTTTCTTATTGTGTCCTGAGATAGTAGATGAGAATTAGAACCACGTTGGAAGAAAAAACCTTTTAGCTTCTGTGTGTAAGTTTTAACACAAAGATAAAGAGATTGTTGGCAAAATAAGCTTTTGTTGTTGAATAGATAGAAATAGTAAATAAGATTAACAGAAGGTGACGACGACTTATCTACACGTGAAAGATTACTGACAAATATTTTTCGAAAAGCGTTTTTGGTGAGAAAATAAATATGTAGTATAAAATGTATGAAAACTACAGGAAATAGGTCAGTGGCGGCGTTTAGTGGTTGTGGTTAATGGCCCTTGTGCCCTAAATCACATAATTAAAATCGCCTTTCGAAAAATAGGTACCTTGAATATAATTTTACCAAATATCAAATTATAGAGTCATCTCTTGGTGTCATTTATCGGAAATAATACCAAAAATTTTTGAAGAGTCGGTATTATCTATTTGTTGTACCTATCTTGATTTCAATTGTACGTACAAATAAAATTAATAACACTGCAAATCGTCATGTTTCATTGTCATGTTTCATCAACCTATTACGTTTCTCTTCTGCAAATACTTTTATCACTTATGCTAAACTTAGGTCAGTAAATTGATTTTTCTCTATCTCATTCTCTTAAAATATCATCCGTTGCAAATTAGCCCTCCACTCTCGTGGTCCCTTTGCGTTGCCCCCCTAGGGGACCACAAGGGATTCGCTTTTTACACGTGGTTCCCACTCTTACTATGAATATGATGTGATATGATATATGTTACTGTTTAAAGTTTCCACAGCAGTATTTATGACCAAGAGTGCGAGTAAAAATTTGATTCCTTGTAATCCCCCTGGGGGGACAATGCAGGGGGACCACAAAACTGGAAGGCAAATTAGTAACAGTGGCATTCTTTCCAGATGGAGTGAACGTCCACAACGGGCGACAGACCAGCGAGTTGGTGATCGGGAAGGCTGAGCCGAAACATGCTGGCAACTACACCTGCGTCCCTGCTAACGCTAAAGCCGCCTCCGTCACAGTCCACGTTGTACAAAGTAAGTACTTGTACAAAGTATGTACCTACTTGTGCAAAATAAATATTTGTACAAAGTAAGAAAGGCTTCGCGTATAATATGACACCGAAGTTTGACCGGATATCAACTCTGCAAAACGTGACCGGAGCTGAACTGGATCTGGACCTGAACTGGACTGAGCTGGTCCAGAGTTAACCGGAGCTCGACCGAAGCTGTTGCTTTCATTCAAAATGGAGTGAACGTTTACAACGGGCGACAGACCAGCGAGCTGGTAATCGGGAAGTCTGAGTCGAAACAAGCAACTACACCCTGCGTTCCGACTAACGCTAAAGCCGCCTTTGTCACAGTCTACGTTGTACAAAGTAAGTAAAGCTTCAGGTGCATGACACCGGTGTTCGATCGGAGATCAACTGAAACGCGACCGAGACTGGAGCCGGACCGAAGTTCAAGCGGATAGTTTCTACTAGAAAGTAATTCATCTCACGATGGTTCCTCGCAAATACATTATTGTTTTCAAACCCACCTCCACCCCCTTCCCCCCTCTCGACGAGAATTGACGAAATCGAGTTCACATCAGGATCGAATAAACATCAAAAATCTGTTATTTTGGTACATTGGAAACAGTTTCCATTGAACTGTTTTGACGTTTACTCGATACCTATTCGATCTCAGATTCTCGATCGCGTTCGGTAATAATCCACTTGGTTGCAACACCTGTCATCAACTTTTTATTTAATAAAGTGATCATTAAAAGCGGTAGGTATGAAACAACTAAATACTCGAATAGACACATTTACCACAGAGTACCTCTAAAACAAAAACAAACGAACCTCTTTCAATCCAAACCTTGGACCTAAATAAGGTTCTTTACGAGTAACACTTTCGGAACCCATAAAATGACTAAGAACCGTCGTTACTCGTATCGATTCCCCTAAAAATATTACTAATCGGCTATTATTTCAAGTGGACGGTAATTTTACCCTCCATTAAGGCCTATTCTTTCAGAAACTCTAATAAAATTCCACGAGCATGTTAGTATTTTTTGTGTGTTTTTACGGTATTTTAACCTGTGATATGGCAGGTCTCTGAATAGGTTTTGAAGATAAATACTGTGTATGAAAATAAATTTTCTCCTACATAATTTAATTTCTTTACTTTCATTTATATTTTGAGCCTAATGGGTGGATGTAAGTATGAAGACGAACAAATTTAATGTAAAACTTCAAACATTTTACTAAGTTATAATTATTCAGCTAAGACTGTAATAGGGGCTTATGAATCTCAAACCTAAAATAATATAACGATTTAACTAAGGTCGATATATTTTTTTTATAATTTTACTAGAGGCCGCCCGCGACTTCATCTGCGTGGATAGTTTTTTTGCTATCCCTCGGGAACTGTACGTTTTTTCTGGATAAATGGTATCCTATGTCCTTAACTGCAACCCTGACAACGTAAATGCAAAATTTCATGATGATCGGTTCAGTAGTTACGACGTGAAGGCGTAACAAACAAACAAACGGACTTTCGCATTTATAATATTAGTAAGGATTGTTGTCTACATTTTTTGAAGATGTTTTATTCTGAATTACGAATCGATAAAAAATAAACTTTTTACTAAAAAACTGAAATGCTTTATAAAGTTAGTGCTGTTTAGAAAATTAATGTTTCTTTTCTTTTAAACAACAATTTTTTTATGAATAACACAATAAAACTGTTACCCTGCACAACAACAAACATAGCACTACTCTAACTAAGGATGAGCTCTCACATTAATGAATGTAGCCATCAGCTGAATGAAATTGTTAGCTTAGCGACAACTTAAACAACGCAGGGTTAACAAAGAAGAATTAATTAAACTCTATACAGTGTGAGTCTTTATAAAGTGCACATATCAAAATCAGGGAAACTACACTCTATTTTATCGACGGGAAAATTATAAAAAAAAATAAAAAAAATAAATTGAAATTTTTATGATTTTTTAAAAATTGTGGGTTACACCTGTTGACCCTATTTACATAATTCGTCATAATTATTAAACTAAGTATGTTATCACAGTGGAATAAATTTTGTGATGATAACTAATAATAGGCCGTCCCCATAAACTAAAAACATCCAAGAAAACTAACCCTACAATTTTATAATTAAGTGAAACTTAAAGAAAATCTGTTTTTTTTTCATCATTTTTACAATTATTTTACAATTTCTTAAAAATTCATGGTATTAACCCAACTTTTTTTCAATTTTAGCTTATTTCACATGGCATTAGCTTTCTAAAAGTAAAAATTGAACGTTTATTACTTAAATACAACTTCAGAAATCAGCGTTTAAAAAAAGCAGTTAACTGAAATGAACTGGAGGATGATTAAAACAAAAGTATTTTTCTGCATAAATGATTTATTATTTTAATTTTTTTAGATTTTTTTATTATTTGATTTTAATTTTTTAAAGATAATAAATCATTTATGCAGAAAAATACTTTTGTTTTAATCATCCTCCAGTTCAATTCAGTTAACTGCTTTTTTTAAACGCTGATTTCTGAAGTTGTATTTAAGTAATAAACGTTCAATTTTTACTTTTAGAAAGCTAATGCCATGTAGAATAAGCTAAAATAAAAAAAAAAGTTGGGTTAATACCATGAATTTTTAAGAAATTGTAAAATAATTGTAAAAATGATGAAAAAAAAAACAGATTTTCTTTAAGTTTCACTTAATTATAAAATTGTAGGGTTAGTTTTCTTGGATATTTTTAGTTTATGGGTACGGCCAATTATTAGTTATCATCACAAAATTTATTCCACTGTGATAACATACTTAGTTTAATAATTATGACGAATTATGTAAATAGGGTCAACAGGTGTAACCCACAATTTTTAAAAAATCATAAAAATTACAAATTTTTTTTTTATTTTTTTTATAATTTTCCCGTCGATAAAATAGAGTGTAGTTTCCCTGATTTTGATATGTGCACTTTATAAAGACTCACACTGTATAAAGTTCACAAATTTATTTAAATTACCACTATTGTAAAGGCAATATAAAAGTAACTATTTGTTGATAGTTCTTCACGTTATGTTGAACCGACAAACATCGTACATCTAACTAAATGCGAGCTCTCACGTTAATGAATGTAACCCTTAGAATAGAGTAGTAAGCTTTCATAAATGAAATTGTTTGCTTAGCGACAACTAAAACAACGCAGGGTTGGCAAATAATGGTAAAACTACCTTTTATTTTATGCTTCTGAACTATCTATCCATTTTATTGTTTAAAGTAACAACTAGTATAATAAGTACAGTTTTATTAACCGACTTCACAAAAAGGAGGAGGTTCTCAATTCGATTGTATGTTTTTTTTTTTTTTTTTTATCGTTGTTCGCGCATATCTTCGTCATTTATGAACCGATTTTGATGATTCTTCTTTTGTTCGATTGAGTTTTCTTGCGAGATGGTCCCATTTATTTTTTTTTCAAATCGGTTCAGTAGTTTTTGAGAAATCCTGAAAATACTATGATTTGCATCAACTAACATGACGACTTTGTTATTTATGAACCGAATTAGATGTTTCTTTTTGTTGGGAAAGGGGTACTTTTAATGTAGTCTTTTTAACCGACTTCAAAAAAAAGGTTCTCTCTCAGTTTGAACTGTATGAATGTATGTTTCTCCGCGAATATCTCACGTTTGGCTGAGCCGATTTTTCTACCCAATAATATACCTATAATAAATACCTAATACAGAAGGTACTTACACTAAAAATAAAAAAAATAAAAAATTGTTTTAAAAAACAAAAAACCGACTTCAAAAACCTGCCTCTAAAAAGCAAGAAATAATATTCAAATCATTAGATACGCATTATCATTTTTATAATAACAACACGTCTATTGAAGTCGGGTGGGGCTTTTAGAATAAAAAAAGGAAGTTGTACTCCAGCCCCACCCGACTTCAATAGACGTGTTGTTATTATAAAAATGATAATGCGTATCTAATGATTTGAATATTATTTCTTGCTTTTTAGAGGCAGGTTTTTGAAGTCGGTTTTTTGTTTTTTAAAACAATTTTAACTAGTGCAGTCATTGACGATCACTACTAAACAGTCATATAGTATGTCAAAATTATGTTTTTGTTGCAAATAAAAAAGTTCATTTTAATATCGTTTCAATTATTTCATTAAATCATTTCATTTCAGTATAATTATTATGTAGTTAGGTGTTTTTTTATTTTATCAATTGAATAAACGTTTCCGTCCCTTTTTATAAATATTACACCAGAAAAAAAGGATCGAAACCACACAAACAAACCTTCTCTGAACCTTTTATAATAACAATAATTTTTAATAATCATTATTAAACCTTATTTGCCTCTAATGACCATACTCAAATTCATTTAAAAGTAAATTTTTAAATTAAAAGTTTTTGAATTTAAAGTAACCACCTTAAATTCAAAAAAAGTTGTTAATTTTGTCAGAAACTCTATAAAACTTTTAAAGTTAAGATGACCTTAACTAAGAAGCCTTTGAGTATTCGGCCGCTTATTAGTATAAAGGCACTAAAGCCTACATATTATAGTGAAGTATAGCCTAATATTATTGCTTCAAAATGGAAGCAAAACTATGGTAATTCACATTATGATGGCCGAGTGATTTCTAAATCACGATTCGATTATTAATCGAATAACATCGCTCGCTCTAATGCCGTGAATAATCGCTAACTTCGCTCGCTTCACGTCACTGCTTGTCATCAATTCATCGTTTTGTTGCAGATTTGCCAGTGCAAACCACTGCATCAATATGCAGTAGGTAATTAAAGTTCTTGATCTAATCCTAAAGATGTTCAGAGAGATAAAATAAATATAATGTCGAATTACCTATACGGATAAAAAAATACACAATAATTAAGTGGCATCTCACCTAAAAAAAACTCGTCTCATAATTTCACCTGATTTTTGTAGTCAAAATTTTAACCTAAATGCTTCCAAATTATTATTTTTTGTTTTAATAGAAACAAAAATTTGAATTTGTATTTTAAGGGAAAAGATAGAAAGTTGGAATATAAAACTGCAATACATAGTCTAAGCTAGTAGAACTGAAACTAGCAAGAAAAAACGGGTGACTTTCTGCGTTAAACGTTTTCTTTTAGAATCATTTTATTTTAAGAAAAGAAAAAAAAAGAAAATACATCCGTTCGGGGCCACACAACGATACACAAAATTATAGCAAAAAAAAAAGGAAAAAAAAAAATTAACATCATAAATACATAATGCGTATACGCGTGATGCTAAAATCTGCAATCTTAGTAAAAGCAGAAATCGGGGGCCCTGCTGCATTGGTATTCTGCTTGATACACTATGGCATCAAAAACGACAAAAATAGGTACTCTACTTAAGAACGCTTGCAAAAACACAAAGAAAAATAAAATCATAATACCTAATAAAATCACAAAACAACAATAAAAAATCAACAAACAAATAAAAATAAAAAACATGACTTCACTAGGCTGGCGAGATTACGTTTACCACTCCTCAAAGGGAGACAAAACAAACTGTATAAGTACTTAGTACGAACAGCTATCGAGAAATCAAACGCACGTAAAAGTACTCGAAAGAGTATTATTAGAAATTTCATTTGGTTTTTCAGCGATAGATGGCACCTGTACAAATTTCCACTACAACATTAATCTATTGAATGCTTTTTTTTCGCGCGTCATTTTTTACTGACCTTATTTTTTTACAAAAAGAACGTAAAGTCTTCACTTCTACAAAAGCGAAAAGACAATCGATACTAATACAAAAGCGCTTTAAATTTCAATACCTATAGACTAACAAAATATTTCGCCTTCTCAGAAATGACATCCCTATTGTCTTAACTAACGATTATTAGTCTCGAAACTAATTAAAACATTGCCCTTTTGTCTGTAACCGTGGTTTGAGTAAAGTTATACAGCTTTATGAAGCTTCCATTTAATCCAGTTAGTTAAGTTTATTGCAATATGTTTCATTGAATTATGAAGTTAGACGGATTTATAATTCAATGTTGGTGCTGTGTTTTCATATTTTTCAAACATTATGAGTTTGATTTAGGGCTGTTGAAAATAATTAACTTGCTTTGCAGTCAGGTAAAAAGATCTCGAACTCATAAAAAACCTTAACTGTCTTATTAAGAGTGCGTTCGTTAAACTAGGGCCAAAGTTAACATGGCGTTAGACTGCGGACTAACGCCATTTTAGCAAATCGTATTCAGAGTGACAGTTTAACGTTTAGTCCCACCGTTTAAGGATTAAAAGGTGCATTGTGATTGGTTTACAAGCATTAAACCAGGTTTTGTTAGAACAGCCTTGTACCCCAGTTTTGTGAAACATATCTGAATAAGACAGTAAGTGAATAACCTCCCATTTCCATCACTGGTGATTTGTGATGAGACTCGACACTCGAGTCATAATGAATTCGAATAATTCGAATGAGTATATAAGCTGATCGAATCATCACCTGATTCGAATTTGTTGGCTCATTCGAATCACTGTTCGAATTCGAATCAGTTTTTATGATTCGAATCTTTGATGGCGTAGCAAACTTACCTTAGCGACTGAGAACTACAAAGAAGACAGTTTAATATTCGTTTAGAGTTTTTAATTTCTTTAACCATATTTTGGTGTTTTAAGATATTGTGTAAAAATTCTAAGATTTTTTATTTTTGTTGCAATTATATTCCTTTTCAAACTTTTGACATCAGCCATTTTTGATGTCCTCACTGCTGGGGCACAGTCCTTCTTTATGGATGGATAAGGAGGATGGGCCATTACCACCCACGTGGGCCCTATGCGGATTGGTGGGTGTTAACGACTGCAAATGCACCTGGGACCAATGGCTTAACGTGCCTTTCGAAGCACGGAGGAGCTCGAGATAGTAAATTTTTGGTCACCCATCCTATGACCGGCCCTTGCTAAACTTGCTTAACCATCGCTGGCCCAGGCGCTAAACCACTAAGCCAACGAGCTCCTTTTCCTCCTCCTTTTCCTTAAGGTTAAATTATTAACGATATTGTTCTTGATTCGAGAAATCGTATCGATTCGAATCATCGTATCGTTTCGAATTTATCGTTAAATTCGAATCGACGATTTAAACTACTTACGAGTAATACAAATCGATTCGATTTTTTATTCGAGTCCCATCACTACTAGTGATTGTATTGGTTTAAATTATTTTCATGTTGTTACAGGTGAAACTCCAGCGGCCATGCAACATGGCAACAGCTCTCCAGCTTTCACACAACAAATACATACACTCATACATATGTTAGTCAAAGTAACAACTTTGAAAATAATACTTTTTAACATTTACCAAGAGTTTGGATAACAGCCTTCTTAACTTTTTAAAAATTTCTACTTAATGTTGTTGTGTATTTACTAAATGCTATCGTTTACAGATGTTGAAACTGCATTTCGAAAAAAAGGGATAAAATAAAACTTCTCTATTAATTGAAAATAAGTAAATTCAATACTTACTAAAATTATTATACTTTTATTTTTAACCCCTAATGAAAAATAAATGTGTTGACAATCATTAATGTAAGATTAATACTGAAAACTTACTAAAATTTGTTAATTAAGGCATAATTAATCATTTATATAAGTTACTATTATTATTGTCATCAGTTATATTTATTACTTTATATTAATTATATTATGGGAAAAACTGTCTGTAACAAGATAATGTAAAATTATTTTTCGAAGTTTAAATTGGTCACACATAAAATATGACGTATACCAACTGAGTACAATAATGTCGCTTGTAAATAATATGTGAAATATAACTATATAGTAAGTTATACATATAATAATGTATAAGAAATGTAATTATCTGTCATTTAAATAAATGTAAGAATAAATAACAACTTTTGAATTTAACGTGCCAAGCCCGTTTGTTTTATTTACTCACATTCTTTATATTTAACTAAGTGACAAGTATTTTTTTGAAATAAGATGACAAAATAGGCAATTTAATCAATGGAAACAATTTCTTTTTGTCAATTCAATGGGCGATTTTCTGTAAAGAATGTTAAGTATTTCTGTTCTGTAAAGTTAGACACCTTTCACACTAAGCCATTCATCGCATTCAAGTGTTTGAAAAATTTTATCGCAAGGTATCGTTCCGCCTTGGAGACTGCTAAACGAGGCAGGGGAGTTAAAACGGCGATAGACATTATAGGAAATTTTATGACTGCTTGGATTTCATAAAATGTCATCTGTACAGATTTTTCTAACTTTTGGTCTCGGAAAATCGCATATAACTTCAATTGTTTAGTTTCTGTAGAAAAACGCGTAGTACTTCTCGTAGCAAACTTCGTAGCTTACTCCGTAGTCGCTACGACAGGTGATAGATATTTGGATATAAGGTATTTGGCTGTACCAAATACGAGGCAAACATCTTGAAATCTGGTGGGGATGACGCGGATCTCGTATTTTGTGTTTGCATAGTGTTGAGGTACACGGGCAACGGGAGAGGGATGCGCACTATTGGTCGCTCGTAAGTGCACATGCGCGAACTCCGTCGAAAAAGTGGCAAAATGTTTCCCTTGTACCAAGATGTTTGAATACCAGTATATTTCTCTTTATTTTGGTTATTGGGGTAAACAAACTTTAATATCTCTTATATAATAAGTACATTTATTTATTTATTACTTTGTCACCAAATATGGCAGAAATGATACCATGCAAACCCAGGAAAATTTATATAAAGCATGTAAACCACCGCATTTTTATTTTGCATTGAAAACGGCCAAGTGACAGCCATACAAGTTGACAGACTATCGTTTTTTTAATCCATCCCGTAATAGTCAAAACAATACACCATATAGGGTTTCCACTATGTATTTATTCGAAAACAGATATTATATTTAGATGAATAAATAATGAAAAATATTAGAAAAAATTGGCTCACCCGTAGCAACTTAGACGGGATTCGAACCCGCACCCTTAGGATTCCGGCCCAATGCACTACCAATTATGCTACCAAGCCGCTGAGGGATGTGGCGAAATTTTCTAATACTTTCCACGCTTCCGCTGAAGATCAGCGCCATCCCACCAATGTGAAGAGAACTACTTCGACATTCGGTTGTAGCACCTTTGCAGATGCCAGACAATCAATTAAGGTGAAACAGTACAATTTTAAACTTTTACATTTTTGCATTCACAATGCTATTTTTATATTAAGATGAATAAATAATGAAAAATATTAGAAAAAATCGGCTCACCCGTAGCAACTTAGACGGGATTCGAACCCGCACCCTTAGGATTCCGGCCCAATGCACTACCAATTATGCTACCAAGCCGCTGAGGGATGTGGCGAAATTTTCTAATACTTTCCACGCTTCCGCTGAAGATCAGCGCCATCCCACCAATGTGAAGAGAACTACTTCGACATTCGGTTGTAGCACCTTTGCAGATGCCAGACAATCAATTAAGGTGAAACAGTACAAATTTAAACTTTTAGATTTTTGCATTCACAATGCTATTTTTATATTAAGATGAATAAATAATGAAAAATATTAGAAAAAATCGGCTCACCCGTAGCAACTTAGACGGGATTCGAACCCGCACCCTTAGGATTCCGGCCCAATGCACTACCAAAGGGTGCGGGTTCGAATCCCGTCTAAGTTGCTACGGGTGAGCCGATTTTTTCTAATATTTTTCATTATTTATTCATCTTAATATAAAAATAGCATTGTGAATGCAAAAATCTAAAAGTTTAAAATTGTACTGTTTCACCTTAATTGATTGTCTGGCATCTGCAAAGGTGCTACAACCGAATGTCGAAGTAGTTCTCTTCACATTGGTGGGATGGCGCTGATCTTCAGCGGAAGCGTGGAAAGTATTAGAAAATTTCGCCACATCCCTCAGCGGCTTGGTAGCATAATTGGTAGTGCATTGGGCCGGAATCCTAAGGGTGCGGGTTCGAATCCCGTCTAAGTTGCTACGGGTGAGCCGATTTTTTCTAATATTTTTCATTATTTATTCATCTTAATATAAAAATAGCATTGTGAATGCAAAAATCTAAAAGTTTATTAATTGATTAATAAAATAGTTCTGTAGTAATAATATTTCTTTAATATTAGAATCAATCTTTATTGTAACTATTTGCAATCAAACTTAAATGAATAGGTACCTATACGAACGGCTTACGTAAAAAATCAAATGGAAGTACAATTTTTCACTGTTACCTTGATCACAAACTAAAAAGTCTGTGCTGCATGGAAAACCGTGTTTAGTTAAAAGCACAGAACAGTAGATTACTTTTGCGTGTTCAAAACATCTCTTGAAAAAAAAATGTGGTTGAGTAACATCCAAGAATGGACCATATCCCGTCTAAGTTGCTACGGGTGAGCCGATTTTTTCTAATATTTTTCATTATTTATTCATCTTAATCAATTAATATTAAAGAAAACTACCATGCATAAAGTAATAGTAGTTTGTTACACAAGGGTGTAATAGCTACTTACAACCGAGGTAAGCATACTACTTTACATCATTCATGCGAGGTAAATAAAACATTGACAAAGATATTTTTCGTTCATTAAAAACCTCTCGTGGGGTTGATCAGACCATCAAACTTTCATTATGGGAAAAATCACGAAAAAAAATCTGCTGTTCCATACAAAAGTAAAATGCCTACTCCATCGAAATGTAAAACAGCTGATTTTTTTCGCGCTTTCAAAACGAATGTTATCATATACTCTTTTAAACTTTCGCGTTGCGCGTTAGTTCGAATGTTATCATTTTATGAAAAAAAAATTGTTTGACCAAGGAGTTTTGCATAGCTTGAATTTTCATAGTTTTTTTTTTAGTAAAAAGTTTCGTCATTTTATAAGAAAAGAAATTGGTTCACTAAGGAGTTTGACATAGCTTGAATTGTAAAGTTACTTTACAATTAAAGCATTCACCCATGCTTGAATTGTAAAGTGATTTGAAAATGGAACGTTCTATCTAAACAATGCACTGTGTTGCACATGCCAACTTACACGGCCTCTTACTATACTAGTAAATCCTAGTTGCCGAGCAGTATGATGTAAAATAAATAACTGTAACAGAGTTAAAATTATTTCACAGATCTTGTTTTAATCAAAACGTCATTTGAGTTTATTGAAAAAGAACTGAATAACTCAACGATATTCCATAACTGCATAATTTGCGTTATTTTAAATTAAAAATGGAATACCAAATTGAATTTTGAATTGTTCTTGAACCAAGTGGTGGGTGTGAACCTAAACAATTGAGCGTCGAGTGAGTGAGGGAGAAGTGGTTCTGTCATGCGCATGACCGTAAGTGGCAATTCAAACAAATGCCTATTAAACACATCACTTATATTTTATAGCTATGTCTGTTTGTCTTATTGAAAATGATTTGCACTCCAGTCCCCAATCTTCACAATCAAGTTAGGCAATTAATTATATTCGATTTGGAGTGATCGTCTGGGCTTATAGGATTTTTAACTAATGACGCATTTACAATAAGCCGTTTAAATCAATTTTAACCTCCCTTAATTTATAGAATACTAAAAATACGACTCGCACCAGATCAATTCTCGGACGGGAATCGAACCCGCGACTCTGGGTATCCGGTCCAATGCTCTGACCGCTGAGCTACCGAGTCACTAGTGACATCGTCGAATTTCTTTTAGTATCCAACTCTTACGCTGTAAGCCAGCGTTATTCCACCAATGTGAGGAATCACCTCGATCTTTTCAGAGGGGTTACTCAAATGGCCACTTTTATATTCGTTCGCTAATTTAAAACTTAAAAATAAGCAATTAAACGATCAACTCACACGTCGCAAGTTTATATAAATCACAGACATTGTTGTATTGTTTGGAATTGACAAACCTACGATACGTAATTTTGGAGTTTATGGCTAATTTTGAATTTTAAAGATAGCGAACGAATAGAAAAGTGGCCATTTGAGTAGCCCCCCAGATATTTTGACAATTGATAAAGATGAAATAGCTATATAATTATTAAATTTGAGATTTTTGCATTCACAGTGCCATTTTTATACAATACTAAATAATATAAGTACCAGAAAAAATACGACTCCCACCAGATAAAAATATATTTTTTTATTTAAAAATCCATTATTCTCCCTTATAAGTACAGAAATAAGTACATTCCACAGATATCTTGGCTTGGTATGAAAATTTGTGAGAAAGGATGAAACGCATTTCGTGAAAGAGTGTTGGATATTGATAAAAGGAGTGGAATAAAGTGGATCGATAGAAGTAACGTTGTTAGCACAGTGTTTTAGGAAGACTATTTTCAGACATAGGCTTTTTATTGAAAAATCATATATAGAAATATTTAATTGAAAGATATTGAATCCCCATTCAGCTAGCACATTTAATCATTTTTAGGGTTCCGTACCTAAGGGGTAAAAACGGAACCCTATTACTAAGATTCCGCTGTCCGTCTGCCAGACAGCTGAAATTTTCACAGATGATGTATTTCTGTTGCCGCTATAACAACAAATACTAAAAACAAAATAAAATAAATATTTAAGGGGGGCTCCCATACAACAAACGTGATTTTTTGCCGTTTTTTGGTACGGAACCCTTCGTGCGTGAGTCCGACTCGCACTTGGCCGGTTTTTTTTTCGCTTTAACTTAAGAGAAAAAAAAAGAAAATTAACCAATTTTCTCTTGGACATTTAAAAATAAAACTCTTAAAGTGAGTATGATACACTAAAAATTATGTATACATGTTAATAGCGTCTTTTATGTTGCTCCTTTCGGAGCACAAACGAATGTCATATCTTTGTTAGATTCAGGTACGCGGTTTTATGTTATTAATTTTAATTTTTTTCAAGTTACTTCCGCCGTGTTGGTAAAAGCTAGAATTGATTCCTAACGATATAGTTATTGGGATATTATTTTGTAGGCACAGTGCCTAAAAAGCTAGACTGAAAATGAAAAGAGAAACACAATAACCGAACAGAATATTGAAAATACCGGCCAAGTGACAGTAACAGAAATACATCATCTGTGAAAATTTCAACTGTCTAGCTGTCACGGTTCTTGAGATACAGCCTGGTGACAGACAGACAGACAGACAGACAGACAGCGGAGCCTTAGTAATAGGGTCCCGTTTTTACCCTTTGGGTACAGAACCCTAAAAAGGATAACTTTTTGTTTTTCTGACAATAAACGGGGAGATTTTCATAAATGATCCTGATTAAAAACAAATTTTAAAGAGCTAGTGAAAGAGTAGATTTTGTGAACTGCCTGGCCCTAAACTCTTTAAATTTTATGTCATCATCATCACTGCTGTCCGCCTTCGCCAAGAATCTTTACGACGATCAGTCCTGCGCTACCCGCATCCAGCGACCTTTACCAGATCCACGCCCCGCCTTATCGGAGTCTGCCCACGGAGCGTCATCCGGTTAGTTACAAGACTGCCCAACAACAAACATTGAAATGTGTTCAGGGTTCGTTCATATTGTATGTCTGTGGGTATGTTTCTTTATTCGACCATAACTTCTGAACGCCTTAACGGATTTGGACGTATGGTGTATCGTTACAAGTCTTACATCATCCCAAGTGACACTAACTTTTTTTATATATGGAGACTGTACAACGCCACTTTCAAATGTAAAAAAAATCTTTTTCTTCAGTTATTACAATACTATCTAAATTGTTACTAAAATAGTTCGCTGACTAACATCTGTGAAATAAAAAACTAAAAATTGTTTAAAAACAAAAAAAACCGACTTCAAAAAACCTGAAAATAAAATCAAAAATAGCTTCAAAAATAAATACCTCTAAAAAGCAAGAAATAATTTTCAAATCACTAGATACCTACGCATATCACTGTAATAAAACACGTATAATGAAGTTGGGGTTGGGGTTTTGCCGTGTATGTGCCGGCCTAGAATAGCACTACCCCCTATCATCCCGTGGGTGTCGTAAAAGGCGACTAAGGGAGCATAGCCTTCAAGAGACGGGCAGCAGCGTCTCCAAAAAACCTTGGCCTACTGCGATCGCCAACCCGCCTGCCAAGCGTGGCGATTATGGCAAACCCCCCCCCTCATGCATAATGGATCAAAAAATTGGCCCCCAGTCCCCGGCAGCCCCGCTATTCCTAGCTACGGTAGCGGCTACGGTAACGGCGGGGCAGGGGGTGCTAAGAATCCCCGGGTGCGGCTCGGCTACCAAAAACGACGACAACTGCACCTGGCAACCTATAACACGCGCACACTAAGGGAAGACGCGAAGTTAACCGAGTTGGAAGAAGTTATCAGCAAGGTACACTGGGACATTATCGGGTTATCTGAAGTCCGAAGAGCGGGAGAGGACTCGATAATCCCAACTCCGGTAACTTGCTTTACTACCGGGAGGGCGACCAACAGTCCCAAGGTGGTGTCGGGTTCATCGTCCACAAGTCCCTTGTCAACAACGTGATTACCATCGGAAGTGTGTCGACCAGGGTGGCGTACCTTATACTCAGAATATCCAAACGGTGTTCGCTGAATGTTATACAGGTTTACGCACCGACCTCGACACACCAAGATGACGAAGTGGAGGCTATGTATGAGGAGATCTCTAAAGCCATGCATAGCTACAAAACCCACTACACTGTTGTGATGGGGGACTTCAATGCAAAGTTGGGGAAACGATGCGGTGATGAGCTGAGAGTGGGGCAATTTGGAGTTGGGCAACGGAATGACAGAGGCCAGATGCTGGCTGACTTTATGGAGAAGGAGAACCTCTTTATGATGAACTCCTTCTTCAGAAAGCCGGAATGCCGGAAGTGGACCTGGGTCAGTCCGGACGGTAAAGTCAGAAATGAGATAGATTTTATCATGTCGACGAAAAAGCAAATATTCAATGATGTCACTGTGATCAACGCTGTTAAGACGGGGAGCGATCACCGATTGGTACGTGGCACATTGAATATCAACCCAAAGCTGGAAAGATCTCGACTGATAAAATCAACAATTCCATATTCAAAACCCCGAGAGCTTTCAACTCGAACTCCAAAACCGCTTCGAAGCCCTTGAGAACAGCATAGATGTGGACGATCTAAACAACATGGTGGTGGATACTGTCCGTACGGTAGGGTCCAAGCTCTTTAAGACCCGCCGTCCCAAGATAAATAAACTCTCCGACCACACACTCCTACTCATGGATCAGAGACGTGAAATGAGGCTCCAGAGTTCAGTAGATGCTAATCGTTATCGGCAGCTTAATAGACAGATATCTAAGTCTTTGACGAGCGACCTTCGCCAATTTAATACGAATCGTATTAAAGAGGCTATCGAGCGGAATAAAGGCTCCAAAGTGTTCGCGAGAGATCTGTCTATTGGGCAAAGCCAGATGACGAAGCTGAAAACTGACGACGGACGCATCATTTCATCAAAGCCTGAAATCCTGAGGGAGATCGAGAGCTTCTATGGGCAGTTATATTCCACGCAGACACCTGTTGAAAGCAAGGCTAAAGACCCCAGAGCCAAGCTTACCCGACACTATACTCAAGATATCCCGGACGTCAGCCTGTACGAGATTAGTATGGCTCTCAAACAGCTGAAAAACAACAAGGCGGCGGGTGACGATGGAATCACTACAGAACTTCTGAGAGCGGGCGGTAAGCCGATACTCAAAGTCCTCCAGAAGCTCTTTAATTCCGTCATCGTCCAGGGCAGAACGCCAAAGACATGGAACATAAGTGAGGTGATCTTGTTCTTTAAAAAGGGTGACAAGTCCCTCTTAAAGAACTATAGACCCATCTCGCTTCTGAGTCATGTCTATAAGTTGTTTTCGAGAGTCCTTACGAATCGTCTCGCTCGCAAGTTCGACGACTTCCAACCTCCCGAACAAGCCGGGTTCCGAAAAGGCTTTAGCACCATAGACCACATCCATACGCTGCGGCAGGTTATACAGAAGACCGAGGAGTATAATGAGCCACTTTGCTTGGCGTTCGTGGACTATGAGAAAGCCTTTGATTCGATTGAAACCTGGGCGGTGCTGCAGTCTCTCCAAAGGTGCCAAGTGGACTATAGGTATATCGAGGTGTTGAGGTACTTATACCAAAATGCCACCATGACGATCCGAGTACAGAACCAGAACACAAATCCTATCCAACTGCAGCGTGGTGTGAGACAGGGAGACGTTATTTCTCCGAAACTGTTCACAGCTGCGTTGGAGGACATCTTTAAGCTCTTGGACTGGAAAGGACTCGGCATCAACATTAATGGCGAGTACCTAACACACCTTCGTTTTGCCGATGATATAGTCCTTATGGCTGAGACCATGGAAGACCTGAACACAATGCTCGAAGATCTCCGTAGTGCTTCCCAAAGAGTGGGTCTTAGGATGAACATGGAAAAGACGAAAATTATGTCAAATGCCCATGTTGTACCCTCTCCAGTTCATGTTGGGAACACTACACTTGAAGTTGTTGACCATTACGTATACCTAGGACAGGCAGTCCAGTTAGGTAGGTCCAACTTCGAGAAAGAGATCTCTCGCCGAATCCAACTCGGGTGGGCAGCATTCGGGAAGCTTCGAAAAATCTTCGCGTCCGACTTACCTCAGTGTCTCAAGACGAAAGTCTATGAACAGTGTGTGTTGCCAGTGATGACTTACGGCAGTGAAACGTGGCCGCTAACTATGGGTCTCATAAGGAGGCTCAAGGTCGCTCAGCGTGCAATGGAGAGAGCCATGCTCGGCGTTTCCCTACGTGATCAAATCAGAAACGAGGAGATCCGCAGGAGAACTAAAGTAACCGACATCGCTCGAAGGATTGCTCAGCTGAAGTGGCAATGGGCGGGACACATAGCGAGAAGAACCGATGGCCGTTGGGGCAGAAAGGTTCTGGAATGGCGACCGCGCACCGGACGACGCTCCGTGGGTAGGCCCCCGACAAGGTGGACCGACGATCTGGTGAAGGTCGCGGAAAGCCAGTGGATGCAGGCAGCGCAGGACCGATCGTCGTGGAGATCCTTAGGGGAGGCCTATACCCAGCAGTGGGTGTCGTGTGGCTGATATGATGATGAATGAAGTTGGGTGGGGCTTTAAGAGTAAAAAAAAAGTTGACCTCCAGCTAGCTAGCCAGTTTAAATTTTGCGTTTAAGTACATATGTGTCATACAAAATATTATTTCTTATTCGATATTCTACCTGACTGTAAAGTGCATTATATCCGAAAATGAAAAAAAAAAATCGTTATTTTCCCCTGATTTCATCGTGTGATAAAACTAAAATAATTCTTTTTATTTTTTTTCCTGTTCCATCATGTTTTTATAAGTGTCCGCAGCGATCAAGCTCAATTTCATCAAAATCGGTGACTTATGCATATTCCCTATTATTTTCTGAGGTTGTGTCCATGATACCTTATCTACTATATTCGGGATGATACGGGTATTACCAAACGCCCTGCAATATATTCGTTTTGGTTCCTATGTAGAGAGTTTTCATCCTAATAACTAGGTACATTACTATCATAATACAAGAATACTTGACTACTTGAGACTTGAACTAAACAAAACACACCCTTAGGTAGTATATTTACTCTATTAAGAATTAAATAAATTTTCTTTCGAGTAAAAAATAAAAATAGTTTATCCCTAGCACTTTACGAAAGATTGCTATTTGCTTTACTTTTCAATAAACAGTTTTTTCGAATTCAGTGAAAAATACCGAATAGAGTTTCTATCTATACACCGTGTTTATTTGAAGAGCGAAATTTAAAATTCAATTATAGGATCCTAAATTAAATTGAAATACGTTCTCGTACCAAACCGTGGGTGGGGTGTGAGCCTAAAAAATGTTAGCGTTTTACGTCCAGCTCTACGTCTAGCTCCATTCCACGAATCTAGGAGTTCCTAGAGAACAAAACACTCGCAGCTCATTGGGCTATAGGCACACCGGGCACTCCATACAAACGCCTCGTTTCAGCTACCTATTACACAGACGCTACACAGTGACGTTTTTGCACACGCGCAACTGTATGCGTGAAGTTTAGAGCTATTGAATGAGCACACGATTCGGCACACGAACTCGCGGGGTGGGGTGAGGTAATTGATTGTGGGGGGATAAATACCTCTAAAAAGCAAGAAATAATTTTCAAATCACTAGATACCTACGCATATCACTGTAATAAAACACGTCTAATGAATTCGGGTGGGGCTGGAGGTCAACTTTTTTTTTACTCTTAAAGCCCCACCCAACTTCATTATACGTGTTTTATTACAGTGATATGCGTAGGTATCTAGTGATTTGAAAATTATTTCTTGCTTTTTAGAGGTATTTATTTTTGAAGCTATATTTGTTTATATTTTCAGGTTTTTTGAAGTCGGTTTTTCTGTTTTTAAACAATTTTTTATTTTATTCTTTTTAGTGTAATCACTATACGGTTCTTATTTGATTTTGAGGAGTTCCTTTGTGTATCTTTGAAATCCAAGGCCTAATAACAATGAAATCAAAATGGTATCATCCCTAAAGTATCATCTTTCAAACAAAAAAAGAATCATCTTAATCGGTATATAAACAAAGAAGATATGGTCGATCATCCGTATAAGTTCACAAAATGGTAACGAAAACGACAGTATTTTCAGGTTTTCCTGAAAAGTACTGAACCGATTTCAAAATTTTAAATAATGGAACCAACTTGGGAGCAAGCCTGATCTAATAACGTTTGAATAATTTCAATCGGTTTAGCCGTCTTCGAGTAATCGGTGTACATACAAAAAACAAAAAAAAAACGGGTCGAATTGAGTACCTCCCTCCTTTTGAAGTCGGTAAAAATAAAGAATAACACGACTGCCCTGCCAAAAACGAATTTAAATTTAAATAACAAGTGTCATTGCCGTGACATTTTGTGGAACAATTTTTAATCAAAGAGGCCCGACTGTAACATGACACTTGCTATTTAACTTTTTAGTTCGTTTAGAGCATTCAAATACCTATAGGTAGTTAGTTGTAGCTAATAAGAACACGTGTTTATCAAGGCGAGGTTGATATTGCACGTTATTTGCATAGTAAACAAATAGGTATAGTGTTGAAGACGACTAGTTGTTAATTTTCATGTATACTCATTTAACCGTGTAATATCGTGATGCAATCAACGTGCAGTGTCAACTTACACGGCGCTGTAGTAATTAGCTCGCATTTGTTTATAAATGCGTGTTTTCATTAACTGCATCTGTGTTTAAATGCACGCCAATTTTTCGTATAGCTGTTTTATGTTGTTGATATATAGGTCTATTAATTAGGGTAGTATTACCTACTTGGTATAATAGTCACCCACTCAGTATTTTTGTCATCATTCATCATCTCCCACATGTTTGCTCGTTTTGTGTATTTTTTGTAATCCACAGTTATTCGCCCGTTTAGTTATTTTGTCGCCAACAAAATAAACCGTTGCCGGGTTCAGTATTTAAGTATCCCATTAACATTTGCCTTTATCCTGTCACCCAATTAAAAATATCCTTATTATATCTTTAGTGAAATTTCGCAGTTTAGTAATTCATTTTTGTAGTTTTTTTTTTTATTTTTGTATTTTTTTATGATAGGCAAGCGCTTGCCCGCTATCACGCCTGTTAAGCGATGATGCGATCCACGATGAAACGCGTTTGCCTAGATACCTATTCACTCGCGACTTGAAGGCCCCCAGATTGTACCTATCGGGAAACACAGACTCAGGCAAGGAGTTCCACTCTTTAACGGTACGGATAATAATATTTGAAGCAAAACACTTAGTGAGAGTCTTTGGAATATCCTCCAAAAAACGGTGGTGCTGAGGGGTGGAAAGGAGATGGCAGAACTAGGTTGTGCAATTCCACTGCACACTCGCTGAAATGTATCCGATAAAAAACCGATAAGCTTGCAACCTGTGGCTTAACGTGGTTGATCCGTCCAAGGGCTTAACTAATCTAGAGTCTAAAACAAAAGCCGCTAATAAGGATGAAATTCAATTGAAATAGTACCCATTGTTTCATTAGCGTTTACTATTAATATAACAAGCAATACCACAATAAGATTAATCAGCATCATACCGGATATTCGTAAGTAATTTATAAGGCATTAACCGTAATTCCGGCAGACGGAATATTCTCACATTTCATCACATTACGGCACCTGTCGGTAATGCTTAGACGATTTGTTCGTTTAATGCCCAAAATTATTGTATTAAGAGGTTACTGAAATAATATAAGGTGCCCTGTTATTAGTGTCAAAGGTGACAAATATTTTCAGGGCTGAACATACAAGTCATGTCACAAAAACACCCTAAACAGCTGACCACAACGACTTACATGCATTATCGACTTCTTTGCACACTTGGACATGCTATACTACGATTTGTCTAATATGTTGCTATGTATGTGTAATCTTAGGATAGTGTGAGTTTACATATTTATGTTAGCTTATTTTGCAAATAATTGCATTTTTTTGTTTCACAAAATAAATTCTATGCTAACGTGGAAATTTCGAAATATTTTTATAGGTACTATGGGCAACAGCGTCGCTTAACCAGTTAGCAACAAAATTCGCGTGAGCGCGTATGAGTGTATTTCATGACTTCGACGACAAAACTGCGCGTAACACGATCGCGACAGCTTGTTAGTGCCGCTACCGTGGTTGCGACAGAAGACTACTGCGCATATCGTCATAGCGACTGAACTCCACTGCGGCGCACCCTACTCCGACATAACATCATTTGGGAACCTTAAACCAGGACAAATAGTATTAATTGTTTTTAATTTCATAAAAATCAGCTCAGCCGTTTGTACGTGATCAAGGTCTCCATCAAGCAAGCTGCCCTCTTTGTCCTCGCCCTCCCCCTCCCCCCACCTCTCCCTCTCACTCTCCCCCGTGGTACGTTATGGCCTATCCTTTTTGTTTACCCATATGGAAATACCCTTAGGTATCTAAACAAATAAGTAGGATTGTAGTATAAGGTGCCCTGTAATTATTGTCAAATATTTTCAGGGCTGGACTAAAAGACATGGGTCACGTAGGTACCATAGGCAACAGCGTCGCTTGACCACTGCTAAGGTTAAAATCGCTTGCACGACGCGCCGTCACTACATACGTTTAGTTCTTACAAGGGCGATACGCGCTGAGTGTATTTCATGACTTCGACGACAAAACTGCGCATAACACGATCGCGACAGCTTGTTACTGCCGCTACCGTGGTTGCGACAGAAGACTACTGCGCATATCGTCATAGCGACTGAACTCCACTGCGGCGCACCCTACTCCGACATAACGCTACTTCGACAACTCAAAAAAGCGATGGGACAGTCCGGCAGTGCAACAAACGGTAGGTAGTGTTTATTATTCTTATATTCTCTACCTCCGCAGTACCATTTTTTTTTAAATTAGAGGGGTGGGGGGAACACATTTTATCACTTTGGATTGAAAAAACATTGAGAAAAAAACCTATCTATAGACAGTGCATGTATAGGTCTGATGAAAAATAATTTTTGAGTTTCAGTTCCATGTAATGGGAAGCCCCCCTTTATCTTTTACTTTTTTATTATTGTGTAAAAATCAAGTAGGTAGGTAGATGTAAACCGCTGTACGATTCTTACACAAAAATAAAAAAATGTAAAAGATAAAGGGGGGCTTCCCATACATGAAACTGAAACTCAAAAATTATTTTTCATCAAACCTTTACATGCACTGTCGTAGATAGGTTTTTTCTCGATTTTTTCGCAATCCAAAGTGATAAAATGTGTTCCCCCCACCCCTCTAATTTAAAAAAAAAATGGTACTGCGGAGGTAGAGAATATAAGAATAATAAACACTACCTACCGTTTGTTGCACTGCCGGACTGTCCCATCGCTTTTTTGAGTTGTCGAAGTAGCGTTATATCGGAGTAGGGTGCGCCGCAGTGGAGTTCAGTCGCTATGACGATATGCGCAGTAGTCTTCTGTCGCAACCACGGTAGCGGCAGTAACAAGCTGTCGCGATCGTGTTATGCGCAGTTTTGTCGTCGAAGTCATGAAAAACACTCACGCGCTGAGTGTATTTCATGACTTCGACGACAAAACTGCGCATAACACGATCGCGACAGCTTGTTACTGCCGCTACCGTGGTTGCGACAGAAGACTACTGCGCATATCGTCATAGCGACTGAACTCCACTGCGGCGCACCCTACTCCGACATAACGCTACTTCGACAACTCAAAAAAGCGATGGGACAGTCCGGCAGTGCAACAAACGGTAGGTAGTGTTTATTATTCTTATATTCTCTACCTCCGCAGTACCATTTTTTTTTAAATTAGAGGGGTGGGGGGAACACATTTTATCACTTTGGATTGAAAAAACATTGAGAAAAAAACCTATCTATAGACAGTGCATGTATAGGTCTGATGAAAAATAATTTTTGAGTTTCAGTTCCATGTAATGGGAAGCCCCCCTTTATCTTTTACTTTTTTATTATTGTGTAAAAATCAAGTAGGTAGGTAGATGTAAACCGCTGTACGATTCTTACACAAAAATAAAAAAATGTAAAAGATAAAGGGGGGCTTCCCATACATGAAACTGAAACTCAAAAATTATTTTTCATCAAACCTTTACATGCACTGTCGTAGATAGGCTTTTTCTCGATTTTTTCGCAATCCAAAGTGATAAAATGTGTTCCCCCCACCCCTCTAATTTAAAAAAAAAATGGTACTGCGGAGGTAGAGAATATAAGAATAATAAACACTACCTACCGTTTGTTGCACTGCCGGACTGTCCCATCGCTTTTTTGAGTTGTCGAAGTAGCGTTATATCGGAGTAGGGTGTGCCGCAGTGGAGCTCAGTCGCTATGACGATATGCGCAGTAGTCTTCTGTCGCAACCACGGTAGCGGCAGTAACAAGCTGTCGCGATCGTGTTATGCGCAGTTTTGTCGTCGAAGTCATGAAATACACTCACGCGCTGAGTGTATTTCATGACTTCGACGACAAAACTGCGCATAACACGATCGCGACAGCTTGTTACTGCCGCTACCGTGGTTGCGACAGAAGACTACTGCGCATATCGTCATAGCGACTGAACTCCACTGCGGCGCACCCTACTCCGACATAACGCTACTTCGACAACTCAAAAAAGCGATGGGACAGTCCGGCAGTGCAACAAACGGTAGGTAGTGTTTATTATTCTTATATTCTCTACCTCCGCAGTACCATTTTTTTTTAAATTAGAGGGGTGGGGGGAACACATTTTATCACTTTGGATTGAAAAAACATTGAGAAAAAAACCTATCTATAGACAGTGCATGTATAGGTCTGATGAAAAATAATTTTTGAGTTTCAGTTCCATGTAATGGGAAGCCCCCCTTTATCTTTTACTTTTTTATTATTGTGTAAAAATCAAGTAGGTAGGTAGATGTAAACCGCTGTACGATTCTTACACAAAAATAAAAAAATGTAAAAGATAAAGGGGGGCTTCCCATACATGAAACTGAAACTCAAAAATTATTTTTCATCAAACCTTTACATGCACTGTCGTAGATAGGTTTTTTCTCGATTTTTTCGCAATCCAAAGTGATAAAATGTGTTCCCCCCACCCCTTTAATTTAAAAAAAAAATGGTACTGCGGAGGTAGAGAATATAAGAATAATAAACACTACCTACCGTTTGTTGCACTGCCGGACTGTCCCATCGCTTTTTTGAGTTGTCGAAGTAGCGTTATATCGGAGTAGGGTGTGCCGCAGTGGAGCTCAGTCGCTATGACGATATGCGCAGTAGTCTTCTGTCGCAACCACGGTAGCGGCAGTAACAAGCTGTCGCGATCGTGTTATGCGCAGTTTTGTCGTCGAAGTCATGAAATACACTCAGCGCGTATCGCCCTTGTAAGAACTAAACGTATGTAGTGACGGCGCGTCGTGCAAGCGATTTTAACCTTAGCAGTGGTCAAGCGACGCTGTTGCCTATGGTACCTACGTGACCCATGTCTTTTAGTCCAGCCCTGAAAATATTTGACAATAATTACAGGGCACCTTATACTACAATCCTACTTATTTGTTTAGATACCTAAGGGTATTTCCATATGGGTAAACAAAAAGGATAGGCCATAACGTACCACGGGGGAGAGTGAGAGGGAGAGGTGGGGGGAGGGGGAGGGCGAGGACAAAGAGGGCAGCTTGCTTGATGGAGACCTTGATCACGTACAAACGGCTGAGCTGATTTTTATGAAATTAAAAACAATTAATACTATTTGTCCTGGTTTAAGGTTCCCAAATGATTTTTTCGAATATCCACGCGGACGAAGTCGTGTAGAAGCTAGTATATAATATTATAAATATAAAAGTAACTCTGTCTGTCTGTTTCGTTTTTACGCATAGACCGCTGGACCGATTTTGACGAAATTTGGTACGGACCTTGGAAAAGAACATAGGCTACTTTTTACCCTACTGCTGGGCACGGGTCTCCGCCCGCACACTGTAGTCCACGCAGGCAAAGCTGCGGGTGGAAAGCTAGTAACCTTTATTTTGTAACATAAATTAACACAAACAATACTCAGAACTTATCTAAGACTCAGAAAAGGTTTTACATATTATTGAACTTGATTTCGTTTTGCCGCGTCATTGCTAACTTATGTTACTGACAGCCATAAAAAAGGTTGTAAGGGATGTTAAGTATTCCTTTTTCAGGGTAATTAACAAACTCATTAAGCACATGGTAATTACATGCTGGAGCTTGACAGATTGTAAAGAGATTTATGTTTATCCTTCAACATAATAATGTAGGTATTTTAATATTCCGATTATAAATAATAGTTCGGTTCACTTACCAAAATGGGCGAATTTCCGAGTAAAAAATTTTTTTTTTAAACTCTCGATAAATGGCGTTTTATACTAAGAGCTGGCCCCGGAAATAGGTGGACAATTTACAGAGCGACGAAATCCCTCTAGTAAGTTTGCCATACTATCATTATTAACGGATCCGGGCACCTGGCAAATTTTCAATGGTGGGGGTAGGAGTAGTTGAGCAACAAAGGGGCTGAAAAAGCAATTTAAGGTATATAATTTACAGAGCTCTGGATTTGGTATGTTATAATTTCAAGCCAATCATGTATCTAAATCGAATATAAGATTGCCAGGAATTTTGACTGGCGGAAAAGTAGTGCCAGGCGGCATCAAACTTTACCACTTATTCGCGCACCTTTAATGCCACCTGGCACTATTTTTCTACCAGTCAAAATTCCTGGCAATTTTATATTCGATTAGATATAACATTGCCAGGATACAGAATATATTTAATGAAAAACTCTTAAACAGCTCATTCGTTGTTAGTTTTAAAACAAATCTATGAGATTCAATAATGATTATATGACAATATAAATTCGATGAATTAACTATAATAGAATCGTGCTGCTGACCTTAAATAGTCCATGATTCTTCGAATCATTCGCATTCGTTCTTATAAGGTTCTACTCGACCGAATTCAACCTCATTGTTACCCAGTAATTTTCGCCTTCTATCAAAACACTTAAGCTTAGATGAAGGGCATATAGCCCATTTGATGAGGGCTACTCTTTCACCTGTCAATGCCATTGACGGGTTTGGTCGTTGTTCACGAAACATTAATCATCGAAAGAGGTGATTATAACAAAGAAATATATGTTTTTGTAAATGCTTGAGCTAGTAAAATAGTAAAAATATTTGTGTGTGGTGTTAAACCGAACGTCAAATCGAATATTAACAAACAACTATGTGGGAACAGGGTAACATTATTTATGTTATATTAAGTAGAAGATTAAACAAACGAAGAATAACTTTATACCTAGTTTAACCAAAAATATTGAATAACAATATTACTTCTTACGTTTAAGGTCTCAAAGCATCTTATTCTTAAATAAACTTTTTGTTATTCTAAGTAAAAACTTATTCTTTGTTTATTTGTACAGCAGAAAAAAGTTTCTAATTACCTACCTAGTATAATCCAAGGTTAATTAAATTAAAATTAAAGTTTAATATTAGTTTCTGACTGAATTAATGTGCGTAGAAACGACGCAGAAAATTCGCACGAAACCAGTATCATTAATCGTAGTTCTTGATAATTAGATAAATTAATATAATTATTAAACTGACTTCTCTTGCATATTATTATGTATTACGTTATCTATGCTTACACTTTTTATTTGAAGATATTTTTTTGGGATTACTTATCTAAACATAAGCACTAAAATTTCATCCATACACCAAATGCATTTGCATGTTTAAAAGCTTTTACGTAGCCTTTGGTAATAATTAACTAGAAAATGTACTTTCTGTCCCAAATAATAATCTAGGATTAAAAAATACTGTCATATCTAAAGAGATTTAATTTTAGTATTTTTAAAAAGAAATATCACAATTTAAATATGGAATAGGAAGTGCCGAGTTTGTTTCATTGTTTCAGATAATATTCCAATGCAAGTTGAAATACTACTAGGCGATTGTACTTTGAAATTTCTATTTATCTTTCCATCGTTTAACAAAAAGTGTCTGATTAAAAAAAAATTGAAATTGCTTTTAAGTCAGCTTTATGCAGCTTCTCATTTCTCATTTTTTGAAATGAAAGTATAGAGAATATATTTTATTCTGTTCTCATACCCAGTAATATTATGATATTATCGAATCGCAAAAGCCTTATTACACTAAAACATGCCTTCACAAAATTACCAGCTAACTTCACTGGCGTGCTTCTAATAATCACTTACGCCTAAAGCTGGATGTAAGCAATTTATTTTATTACTTTCAAACTAATTTATAGCGCAACAATGCTCTCTTTTATAGACCCCTGATGCTTCGTAAAGTTTTTACAACTTAATCGCGGTCGGCTTTTTATAAAGAAACAGTAAAAGACAGCAGGCATCTTCCTTAAGATGTTGACGTTAGGGGAAGTTAAGTTTATTGTTTTTATGGGACGTTGATAGATTAAGGTGAAAACCCCACCGAAAGTTGCGCCCTCAGAGGTAAAATGTTCATAGAAAATGATTTTAATAAAACTTTTCGTGGAATTTTTAGGGCTCATAGTCTAGTATTTTTTGGCAAGTATCACTTCATTCCCTCGTAGTCATTCGTAAAAGAAGATACCAAATGTGTCATAAACGGCCACTTTTAGCAGTTTTTAGCCCACCGAAAGTGGTGCCCTCAGAGGTTTTTACTTGTTAAGTTGTGAATAGAAAAGTTTTTAGTATAACTTTTCGTGGAATTTTTAGGGCTCATAGTCTAGTATTTTTAGCAAGTATCACTTCATTCCCTCGTAGTCATTCGTAATAGTAGACAGCAAATGTGTCAAAAAAGATGAATGTGAAAATGAAAGTGAATCAAACTGCAATGAAAAGGAAGTGGCGGCACCCAGCAAAATTAACAAGAACTACGAGATTTTTCGGCACAGAGCCAACTCATTTTCAAACCAAGAACAATCGTAAAAATGTCAACAAACCAAAAAACAAATACAACAAACCAAACAAAAGCAAAACGCTCCCCAATCCGGCCGGTCACCGTGGGGAGATAGACCAAAACCCTTCAACTAAAAAAGAAACAGAAAAAGAAATAGAAAAAGAAACAGAAATAGCAATGGAAAAAGAAATGGAAACAAAACAGAAAAAAATGTCTTTATATATCTGTACACTGAATACGCGCACTCTAAGAACACAAGAGAGCTTGCACGAGCTAGAAAGTGCTATCGAAAATCTAAAATGGGACATCTTAGGGATTAGCGAGATGAGAAGGATAGGGGAAGGAATCGAAGAGAAAGAGAACTATATTATGTACTACAAAGGAGAAATTGCCGGACATAGAGGAGTTGGTTTCCTTGTAAAGTCGAAGTATAAGAAAAATGTTAAGGACTTTGAAGGTATTTCGGATAGGATAGCTGCAATTCACATAAACTTCAAGGAAAACGGAAAAGTCTGGACGATCGTACAAGTGTATGCACCAACTGAACAAGCCAGCCAAACAGACCGTGAAATTTTCTACAACAGTCTTAATGAAGTTACAGGTCGTTACTCCAACAATAACTTAATAATTATGGGAGATTTCAATGCTCAAGTGGGCCCTCGAAGAGATGGCGAAGATTGTATCATTGGAATGTACGGAGAAGGTAAAAGAAGCAATAATGGTCATAAACTGGTGGAGTTCCTGTTGGAAAACAATCTTAATTTACTGAACTCCATATTCCGCAAAAAATCTAAATCTAAATGGACTTGGGTGTCCCCAGATGGCAAGGTCAAAAACGAAATTGATTACATGATTTCAAACAAACCCAAACATTTTACAGATACAAGCGTAATACGAAACTTAAACTTCAACACTAATCACCGTATGGTGCGCAGTTGCCTAAGAATATACGATAGCAAAAAGCCTAGGCCAAAAACATCACAATTAAACCTACCACGTTGGAATGACACTAACGAGACAAATACAAAGAATGTAATTGAAGAAATGAAACAAATTGTTAGTTCTGAACTCAAAACTACTAATAAATACAACAAACTCGAAGGCCAATTAAAAGAAATACTCAATACCCACACTAATAAAAGTAAACAAAGCTATATGAGTAAAGAAACGTTAGAACTTTTAGAGAAAAGAAAAAGGCTAATATCGGAAAGGCAAAAGAAAATAAACCACAATGACATTTCAAACCTTAGCAAGAAGATAAGAGAGAGCATGAGGAAAGACAGGAAAGCTAAAAGAACGAACAAGATTGAAGAACACATTAGAAAAACAGGAGGTCTTAGGAAAGCATTCAAGGAACTTAACGAAAAAGGAAAGGAGTGGATACTTAAAGTAAGGAATAAGAGGAACACTACTTCCTCTAATCGCAAAGAGATTCAGCGAGTTGCTACGGGATACTACCGCCAGCTATACTCAAAACAGGACTTGATGCTGTCTAATACTGGACAGGAATACAACGAAAGCGAGGATGTACCTGAGATACTGGTTTCTGAAGTGCTGAAAGCCATTAATAGTCAAAAGCTGGAAAAAGCCCCTGGACCTGACCGAATTCCCAACGAACTCTTAAGAGGTACTGCAGAAGAGATGGGGCCAATACTAGCCAAAGTCTTCAACGAAATACTACGCACGGGTATTATACCTAAACAATGGGCGGAGTCACACATAATACTCCTACATAAGAAAGGCCCAAGGGAAGACATAGGAAACTATAGGCCTATTTCATTGATTTCAAACATATATAAAGTCTTTGCAAAAGTCATACTGGAAAGAATATCTGGGAAACTTGATGAAAATCAACCAATCGAACAAGCTGGGTTCAGGAAAAACTACAGTACGATAGATCACATACACACCGTCAAACAGCTCATCCAAAAATACAACGAATATAACAAGACAATTTATTTAGCTTTTATAGATCACTCCAAAGCCTTTGACAGCCTTAACCACGAGCATATCTGGCACAGTCTTGCAGAACAAGGAATTCACAAAGTGTATATAAACACCATACGAAATATCTACAAAGAACGTGTAGCGAGAATCAAACTAGAATCAGTAGGCGAACCATTTAGAATAAACAGAGGAGTAAGACAGGGTGATCCACTCTCGCCAAAGCTGTTTTCAGCAGTACTGGAAGAAATTATGAGAAAACTCGATTGGGACCACCTTGGCCTAAATATAAATGGATTTCGCCTCAACCACCTTCGATTCGCAGATGATCTTGTAGTACTGGAGGAGGACCCAAAACTACTGGAACACATGATCCAAAATCTAGCAGACAGAAGTGGTGAAGTTGGACTGGAAATGAATCACAACAAAACCAAAGTGATGACTAATGCAGAAGAAATAGAAATAACAGTCAGTGGAAGAAAGCTTGAATATGTTAAGGAGTATGTGTATCTTGGGCAAATAATATCACCCAATGACCTCATGACCAAGGAAATAGACAAAAGAATTACATATGGGTGGAACAAATACTGGTCCATGAAGGAAATAATGAAGAGTAAAGACTTCAGCATGAAAATAAAGAAAACCGTTTTTAACACCTGCATTTTACCCTGCATAACATATGGCTGTGAAACTTGGGCGTTGACAAAAGCACACAGAGACAAATTGGCCAAATGCCAAAGAGCTATGGAGCGAAGCATGTTGGGCGTGAAACTACAGGACAGGATCCTGAATACTCACATCAGGCACATGTCAAAACTTCCTGACATTTTAACACGTATAGACCAACTAAAATGGAGATGGACCGGCCACATGCTTCGCTGCAATAAAGACAAATGGAGCAAACGAGTGACGCTGTGGTATCCAAGGGACGGGCACCGAAGCAAAGGTCGACCCATAAGAAGATGGGAAGACGACCTAAAGTTGACCCTAGGGCCATTCTGGACGAGAGTGGCTGCTGATAGGCAGTACTGGAGAGGGTTGGAGGAGGCCTTTGCCAAAAGGCACACTGAGCGGCTAGATGTTATTTAAATATATTATGTAACAACCATGTAGCTCAGAAATAAAAGGCTTATTATTATTATTATTATTATAAATGTGTCAAAAACGGCCACTTTTAGCAGTATTTAGCCCACCGAAAATGGCGCCCTCAGAGGATTTTATTTAATAAGTTGTGAATAGAAAAGTTTTTAGTATAACTTTTCGTGAAATGTTTAGGCCTAATAGTCTAGTATTTTTAGCAAGTATCACTTCATTCCCTCGTAGTCATTCGTTAAAGTAGATAGCAAATGTGTCATAAACGGCCACTTTTAGCAGTATTTAGCCCACCGAAAATGGCGCCCTCAGAGGTTTTTACTTAATAAGTTGTGAATAGAAAAGTTTTTAGTATAACTTTTCGTGAAATGTTTAGGCCTAATAGTCTAGTATTTTTAGCAAGTATCACTTCATTCCATCGTAGTCATTCGTAAAAGTAGATAGCAAATGTGTCAAAAATGGCCACTTTTAGCAGTTTTACTATCTACTTCTAGCAGTGACTACGAGGGAAAAATAGTAGACTATGGGGCCTAAAAATTCCATGAGAAGTTTTATAAAAAAAATTCATTATAATTACGATATTAAATAAAATTCACCGAGGTGCCACTTTCGGTTAGGTAAGCGCCTTAAGGGTTTTTTACCCAGGTTACGGATAGCACCTATCTTCTGGATTTATTTTTATCTGTAGGTCTGATGAATATGTTCTCATACTCATTGTAGATAATATAAATTTATTTGATTCCTGAGTGTTATATTGGCAAAAAATTACTATGTACTTACTAAAAATTTCATACAAGTCAATACTCAATACTCAATATTTTATTTGCAACCAAGCTGATGTATGATAATTGAAATATGCTGTTGTTAATGAATCTTTTAAATGACTAGGTATTTATAAATAACGACGTAATCTGACAACAGATACATAGGCCTATCTCTTACTGAAGGTAGATTATTAAAAACCCCATTAAAATTGGTCTATTATTTTGGGAACTACGTAGATACACAAATACACACACACGTCAACTTATAACTTCGGTATTTTGCGACTAGGGTCAAAAACGGCCGTTAATATTGTGCAAAAGAATAAAAAAAACAGTTACTTTTCAAATAAAAAATACGACTGGCAGAAATGTTGTTTTATTTTAGAACAAGGAGGTACAAATCATAACGAACCTTTTCATACGCAATCTTATTTTATTAACCCTCCACCCACCACCTCCCACTCTCCACTTATAATGCTTAATTCAATCATCATGCACTTGGGTCGTTTCTTCCCGCTTCACTCAATTTAGATCCCGAACCTGATTAACCCTCAATTCCGTTGGACCCGCATGTTGATAGCTTGTATTATCAGTTGCACTTAGATTCCCATTTCTTTCATTAAAAATAATATTGGTTTTCTTATCTTATTTAGAATAATTAATAAATAAGATAACTCTGATATCTAAGGGTTGAATAACGCGTACCACAACAACAAAACACACTTTAATGACAAAACGAAGAAGTAACTCGATAGCTGTGCGGTAAGAGTGACTAAAGGTAGCGACTTCAATTCCCGTCCGAGAATATGATCAGGTGCAAGCGAGTCGTATTTTTTCTGGTTTAATATTTAGTAAAGTGTTGTAAATTTTAAAGATAAAACCCATCAACGCCCTTTAAATGAGATACAATAGATATTCCATTATTGTCTTATGTGTTTGTGACTAATCTAACTACACTCGGCGTCAGAAAAACCGCACCTTTTCTTCAAAGTTAATTCTATCCCATATAATTTAAAGTACTTTTTTTTTCATTTATTTAAGGACAACCAACAAAGCAAACACTAAATACATGATCTAAAACACAGTGCAAATTAATCTAGGACTAGTGTCACCTTAATTAAAGGCTGCCACGGCATGCAATAGAAAATATAGTCTGGTACAAACTTAAAATTACTTTAAATACCTATAAGAAAGGTAACTAACAAGGTTGGTATCTAAAATTAACTAAAACTATACAGTAAGTACTTGCTGTTGCAACATTACTAAATTACTAAGTAACTAATAATTTTAACAATTCCGTTTTGAATTTACGTAACTTTCGTTAAGTTTCGATAAGTGTTATTATATACTTCATTTCCTTCGGACATAGCCAACAGTCTTTAGAAAGCGTTGGAATACTCGTCGAACGGAATCAATTACTGAGATTGAGTTTCCGAGCACATTACATTGCCTAATTTTTTTGCAATATTTGAGTAACTTCATGGGCAATAGTATCCATCTTGGGTATTCCTTTTTTTAATTGAACTGTTGAAGTGTATTTTCTCCATCATCTCGATAGCGAATTTACCCGCATTTCTTGAATTGACCCCTTTTATTTCCCTTTTGTGGTGGCGCTAGCGATAACGCTTTAATCGTTTAATTATGGTTACTGTTATGTTAACTAAATCAAACAATTATCAAAAGAAAGCTCATTAAATGTTCTTTCAATAGATATCAACATTTACACAATAAAACGTTAGCTAGCAATAGCAGATGGCCAAGTCTAAACTTAGTGTCAAAGAGGTGCGGTTTTTCTGACGTCGAGTGTAGTACAGTTAGATTAGTCACATTTTTCACTATCTAGATCTGATAATCAGTTGTATAATTTACGCAGATGATCTCAAATCACGAAATATAATCAAATCTTGTACATATTCAACTTAATTTCTACTGATACGATTTCAGAGTTGGCTTAATAGCAAAAGTATTATCTATGAGTATTTAAACACTGTGTAAACACTTGTGATCAATAAATTGAGTCCTATAATGAAACTGTCTAAATTCACACTTCGCCAGTCAACGTCATACGAAAACACAATTATTACTATCCATCATCATCATCATATCAGCCACACGACACCCACTGCTGGGTATAGGCCTCCCCTAAGGATCTCCACGACGATCGGTCCTGCGCTGCCTGCATCCACTGGCTTTCCGCGACCTTCACCAGATCGTCGGTCCACCTTGTCGGGGGCCTACCCACGGAGCGTCGTCCGGTGCGCGGTCGCCATTCCAGAACCTTTCTGCCCCAACGGCCATCGGTTCTTCTCGCTATGTGTCCCGCCCATTGCCACTTCAGCTGAGCAATCCTTCGAGCGATGTCGGTTACTTTAGTTCTCCTGCGGATCTCCTCGTTTCTGATTTGATCACGTAGGGAAACGCCGAGCATGGCTCTCTCCATTGCACGCTGAGCGACCTTGAGCCTCCTTATGAGACCCATAGTTAGCGGCCACGTTTCACTGCCGTAAGTCATCACTGGCAACACACACTGTTCATAGACTTTCGTCTTGAGACACTGAGGTAAGTCGGACGCGAAGATTTTTCGAAGCTTCCCGAATGCTGCCCACCCGAGTTGGATTCGGCGAGAGATCTCTTTCTCGAAGTTGGACCTACCTAACTGGACTGCCTGTCCTAGGTATACGTAATGGTCAACAACTTCAAGTGTAGTGTTCCCAACATGAACTGGAGAGGGTACAACATGGGCATTTGACATAATTTTCGTCTTTTCCATGTTCATCCTAAGACCCACTCTTTGGGAAGCACTACGGAGATCTTCGAGCATTGTGTTCAGGTCTTCCATGGTCTCAGCCATAAGGACTATATCATCGGCAAAACGAAGGTGTGTTAGGTACTCGCCATTAATGTTGATGCCGAGTCCTTTCCAGTCCAAGAGCTTAAAGATGTCCTCCAACGCAGCTGTGAACAGTTTCGGAGAAATAACGTCTCCCTGTCTCACACCACGCTGCAGTTGGATAGGATTTGTGTTCTGGTTCTGTACTCGGATCGTCATGGTGGCATTTTGGTATAAGTACCTCAACACCTCGATATACCTATAGTCCACTTGGCACCTTTGGAGAGACTGCAGCACCGCCCAGGTTTCAATCGAATCAAAGGCTTTCTCATAGTCCACGAACGCCAAGCAAAGTGGCTCATTATACTCCTCGGTCTTCTGTATAACCTGCCGCAGCGTATGGATGTGGTCTATGGTGCTAAAGCCTTTTCGGAACCCGGCTTGTTCGGGAGGTTGGAAGTCGTCGAACTTGCGAGCGAGACGATTCGTAAGGACTCTCGAAAACAACTTATAGACATGACTCAGAAGCGAGATGGGTCTATAGTTCTTTAAGAGGGACTTGTCACCCTTTTTAAAGAACAAGATCACCTCACTTATGTTCCATGTCTTTGGCGTTCTGCCCTGGACGATGACGGAATTAAAGAGCTTCTGGAGGACTTTGAGTATCGGCTTACCGCCCGCTCTCAGAAGCTCTGTAGTGATTCCATCGTCACCCGCCGCCTTGTTGTTTTTCAGCTGTTTGAGAGCCATACTAATCTCGTACAGGCTGACGTCCGGGATATCTTGAGTATAGTGTCGGGTAAGCTTGGCTCTGGGGTCTTTAGCCTTGCTTTCAACAGGTGTCTGCGTGGAATATAACTGCCCATAGAAGCTCTCGATCTCCCTCAGGATTTCAGGCTTTGATGAAATGATGCGTCCGTCGTCAGTTTTCAGCTTCGTCATCTGGCTTTGCCCAATAGACAGATCTCTCGCGAACACTTTGGAGCCTTTATTCCGCTCGATAGCCTCTTTAATACGATTCGTATTAAATTGGCGAAGGTCGCTCGTCAAAGACTTAGATATCTGTCTATTAAGCTGCCGATAACGATTAGCATCTACTGAACTCTGGAGCCTCATTTCACGTCTCTGATCCATGAGTAGGAGTGTGTGGTCGGAGAGTTTCTTTATCTTGGGACGGCGGGTCTTAAAGAGCTTGGACCCTACCGTACGGACAGTATCCACCACCATGTTGTTTAGATCGTCCACATCTATGCTGTTCTCAAGGGCTTCGAAGCGGTTTTGGAGTTCGAGTTGAAAGCTCTCGGGGTTTTGAATATGGGCCGGCAATGGTCGATTACTATCCATATCTAAGCTAAAACATTTAAGCAAACATACACAATTTGATCACAAAATTACTCTATATCACTATTTTTGCATACACTCAGAAAAACTGCATTCAATCAAAATGAGCTTTATTGCGTATGCGTCACAGTGTATAATTAAACGAATTTCGTTTTAGGAACAGTAAAAACTTCTTTGACAAGGTAATGTCGATCTTGCGTGACGAGCAGAAGGTTGCGTCATCAGCGAGCTAGTTTTATGTCAACCCCAGTTACTGCGTGATATATACCCCTTACGCACATTGGATTAGATACAGTGGCTTTGTCAGCTACGTACCTCGCGTTTGTGACATTAAAAAATTTCAAAGTGCCTGAAATATGATTTTTCTCCATATATTCGCCATTTAAAAAAAAACGAAAAGCTGAATCGAAAAAACATAAATATCAAACCTGGGGCCTTACCGCCTAACTTACACGGCTATCGTAATCGCTTTCATTTCACAGATGGATGTGACATTTATGGATTAAGAGCTAGCCCCGGAAAAAGGTATACAATTAACAGAGCGACGAAACCCCTCTTATTAGTGTGCCATACTATAATTATTAATAGATCCGGGTGCCTGATAGCTTTTCAGTGGTGGGGGTAGGAGTGGTTTGGCTACAAAGGGGCTGAAAAACTCATTGAAGGTATACAATTTACAGACCTCTGGATTTGTTGTGGTATAATAGCAAGTCAATTATGTATCTAAATCGAATATAACATTGCCAGGCAATTTGGGTGGTGGGAAAGTAGTGCCAGGCGGCATCAAATTTTACCACTTTTTCGCCCACCTGTGATGCCTTCTGGCACAACTTTCCCACCAGCCAAAATGCCTGGCAATGTTATATTTGATTTAGATACATAATTGGCTTGCTATTATACTACACCAAATCCAGAGGTCTGTAAATTGTATACCTTCAATCAGTTTTTAAGCCCCCTGGTTGCCCAACCACTCTCACGCCCACCATTGAAAATCTGCCAGGTGCCCGGATCTGTTAATAATGATAGTGTGACTTACTAACAAGATAGGTTTCGTCGCTCTGTAAATTGTAAACCTATTTCCGGGGCTAGCTCTTGATCCATTACTAATTTTCTTTGGTAAGTTTTTATTTGTGATAAAAATAAGTAGTTATGTGTCACATTCATCTGTCATGTAAGTAAGCCATGTAAATTAGGCGGTAGGGCCCCTTCTCACAAAATTTCACGAGAATCGGTTAAGAAACGCGACATGTAGGGCAGAACAGACGGACAGCGGGACAGCCATCGTACATATGAAAGCATTTCTGTCCAAGCTGAAAAAGAGCAAAGCGTTCGGTCAATAAAAAAAAAAAATTTCTCATTATGTCTTAGATCTCACTCTTCTTGGTTTTAAGCTCGACTATAAAAGAGTTTTACATTATTTTGTTTATAGTATGAAATCGGTAGATATAGCACCATTTAACAGAAATATTTTAGGCTGAATAGGCGAGAAAAGTATTTATGTTCAGTTTCATTCAACATTATAGCATAAATTAATATGTCTAGACAGTCTACTAAATTATGATTCGGTCCATTAATCAATTTGCTTGCTTGACCTCATTTCGTAGTTTAACATTTGCATGAGAAAAAATTGTGATTTTAGAATGAGGGCTTTTCACAATGAAAAAAAACTGTAGCCTCGATAGATGGCGTTGATAAAAATAGGTGACAATGTGATTTTTTTACTAAGCTTCGAAGAGTATCAACACCATCCACTGATTCAAATAGTTACTATTTTTAAGGTTCGACGAGTATCAACACCATCTAGTGAGGCAAATAGTTACTATTTTTATTTTTTAAATGTCACTTTGAATATCCCTCATTCGAATACATATTTTTTTCCATTACAAAATAGAACTAACTATCTATTTATTGTACAGTACAGTACAGATAAATAACCAAACCTGCCCCACTAGCTAGACCACCGAAACGCCATAAATGATACTTATAGCGATTTATCACGTTTAACTGTCAAAAGACAATGAATTTTGACAGTTGGGTGTCGATAAAATGCTATATCATACGATATACCTATTACATCGTGTTTCGCAGGTCATGCTCGGGACTGGTTTACTTTGAGTCTGGGGGACTATTACGAAAAGTTTCACGCGATACACGCAACTGCGTCCGTGCTTCGTTATGATTGTTTCCTATTACAAAGCACTTGCGTATGCGATATCGCAAAGTGATTGCGTAAGTTTGACAGTTTTTTTCTAGCGTATCCGACATCATTCGTTCAATAGTCTTTGGGCTACGATAGCCAAATCGAAAATGTGTTTCATAGCCACATTCGAGGAACTGCGGACGACTATCGTGACCGAGTGACTGCGTACGCAACTGCGTATGTTATTTTCGTAATAGGCCCCCTGTTCTATTGCTATTGTCAAAAAATCGAATGAAAATCCAACTTTAGTTTTAGTCTGTTTGGGTTTAGTTAATATACCTAATTTAAATCTTTTAATCCTAATTTGCAGAGTCCCGAACACTGTATGTTTGAATAAAACGTAAACGCCTAGGTTGACGTAATACTATTTAGTTATATCGACAGTAAAAAATGTGTTGAATCACCGTACATTAACGTGAATCAATGCTTTGGCAAAATCACCGTTTGTCGTGAATAGCCACAGAAAAGATAATATTCTGCTTTTTGTCATATTACTTGCTATTTTTACTGCCCACATAGTCGATTCATCAACATTGTTATTTAGATGCCAATTTTCGAAATACATATTGTAAAATAATACATTAAAAACGTTCAGAAAGTCTCTTTGTATTTAAGTTAAATACCTTGTCATCATCATCATCATCATATCAGCCGCACGACACCCACTGCTGGGTATAGGCCTCCCCCAAGGATATCCACGACGATCGGTCCTGCGCTGCCCACATCCAGCACCGCGACCGCGCACCAGATCGTGTCGGTCCACCTTGTGGGGCCTACCCACGGAGCGTCGTCCGGTGCGCCATTCAAAAACCTTTCCGCCCCAACGGCCATCGGTTCTTCTCGCTATGTGTCTAGCCCACTGCCACTTCAGCTGAGCAATCCTTCGAGCGATGTCGGCTACTTAAAATACCTTTATTAGAAAAAAAAAACAACTCATAACTAGCTCTTCAGGTGGGAATCGAACCCACGACTTTGGATCACCGGGCCAATGCTAACGCCATTTGAGCGACCAAGTCACTATAATAGTTGCTGTTCGATTTTAGTCAACTATAGCGTTTTTTATCGACAATCGCTTGTAAAATCTAATTGCAAACCTGCCTTTCTATTGTCTGATTTCAAAATCTATAGCAGAGGATGTAACACATTGAAATTGAAGCTTCTTTTTGGTACAAATAAAAACTTACCAAAGAAATGCAGCAACGTGTCACAGCCATCTGTCAAACGGAAGCGATTGCGATAGATTTTTAAATTAGACAATTTGCCCCCAGATTTCAATGAGGCGGCGATTAGATTTTACAAGCAATTGTCGATAAAAGCCCTAGTTGACGATAAATCGACCAGTAAGTCGCCTGCCAAGTCGAACCGTGTAAATATCACATAAGGGTATAGCTGTAGGTATCGAATTCTCATCAAATAGAATGCGTTTTGAGCACAAATGTATTTTTTGTAATGGAAGTCCAAATTTTCTATACGGAAGGTGGCGCGTACGAGTTTCTATTAAAAAAATTAAGTCTGTTTTCTGAATTCGATTAGCAGTCAATGTTTTTCGTGATAAGGGTACTCGAGATACGTCGTCGGTCGATTGTATTAATAAGTTAGTAGTTTGTAAAAGGACAGACACAGACAAAAACTGCCCTTGCCAAGTTTCTTACCGACCCGTCTCGATACGTCAAGGTTTCCCGACAAAGAAATATACTATCGACAAAACTTCCGCATTACCACTCCTAGGGCTAAAATCGCTTGCACGCCGCGCCGTCACTAACATACGTTTGGTTCGTGCAGGGACGATACGCGTGTTTCCGATTTTGTCTTCAAAGTGTTAAAGCACATGAGTTGCCGATCGTACATACATTAAAAGTTTTAACTTATAAAAATCAAAAAATCAAAATTAAACCTTTAGGACTGCCTACTACTACAATGAATTTAGGTATATTTTTAGAGTTATTTGCTTCTTGAGAAAACATAGTCGTAATTTCGTTTATAATTGTCTAGGTACTTAATACAAAACACCTGGGGGCCAATTCTCACGCGATAGACAAAATGTCGAAATAGAGATATGTCGAAATAAAATGGCGGATCCGCCATTTTGTCTATTCAAAACTGTTTTTGGTATTCTCGAAATGTCACCATAGAGATATGTCGATGGCTAGCCCTCGACATGCAACGTGTGGTCGATAGCAGTAGAGATTGAATATCTCGAACATTACGTTAGTCGAAGTGTCGAATTGCCTCTTTCTTATGAGGTGGGTGACCATTTGGGACTACAATAACGAATGTTAAGCTACTTTTGAAAAGGCCGAGTACGAGATGGGTGACCGTTTGGAACAGCAATAACGAATATTAAGCTACTTTTGAAGAGGCCGGTTACTAGATAGGTGACCATTTAGGACTGCGATGACAAATTTTAAGCAATTTTAGGGAATGGCCGGGTGTGGGATGGGTGACCGTTTGTGACTGCGATGCGACGAAAAAAAAGTTAAATAAGGCTAGGTTTGGGATGGGTGACCATCTGGTAACCACTTTGAAAATGGTCACCCGTCTCAGATGGGTGACCGTTTGGAACAGCAATAACGAATGTTAAGCTACTTTTGGAGAGGGCGGTTGCCATTTACTAGATGGGTGACCATTTGGGACTGTGATGATGAATGTTAAGCAATTTTAGGAAATGGCCGGGTGTGGGATGGGTGACCGTTTGTGACTGCAATGCGACGAAAAAATTTTTAAATAAGGCTGGGTTTGGGATGGGTGACCATCTGGTAACCACTTTGAAAATGGTCACCCGTCTCAGATGGGTGACCGTTTGGAACAGCAATAACGAATGTTAAGCTACTTTTGGAGAGGGCGGTTGCCATTTACTAGATGGGTGACCATTTGGGACTGTGATGATGAATGTTAAGCAATTTTAGGAAATGGCCGGGTGTGGGATGGGTGACCGTTTGTGACTGCGATGCGACGAAAAAAAGTTAAATAAGGCTGGGTTTGGGATGGGTGACCATCTGGTAACCACTTTGAAAATGGTCACCCGTCTCAGATGGGTGACCGTTTGGAACAGCAATAACGAATGTTAAGCTACTTTTGGAGAGGGCGGTTGTCATTTACTAGATGGGTGACCATTTGGGACTGTGATGATGAATGTTAAGCAATTTTAGGAAATGGCCGGGTGTGGGATGGGTGACCGTTTGTGACTGCGATGCGACGAAAGTAAAAAAAAAATAAGGCTGGGTTTGGGATGGGTGACCGACGATGCCAGAAGTAATCAATTTAAACAACAATTTCAAAGACTGGGTACCTATGAGATGGGTGACCGTTTGAGACTTCGATAACATATGTTAAACAACTTTGTAAAAAGGTCGGGTTCGGGAAAAACTTATTCTCACCAATTTTCGACATTACAAGTCGAAAGTCTTTGGAATCTCTACAATTTATTGACTTTTTCGAGATATTTCGAATTTGACACTGTGGCACGCGCCCGATGTCTGCCTGCAAGAAACGCAACGCTGTTTAACATTGATTACTGTTGGCTTAGTCGGTCACCCATCCCGAACCCGACCTTTTTACAAAGTTGTTTAACATATGTTATCGAAGTCTCAAACGGTCACCCATCTCATAGGTACCCAGTCTTTGAAATTGTTGTTTAAATTGATTACTTCTGGCATCGTCGGTCACCTATCCCAAACCCAGCCTTATTTTTTTTTTACTTTCGTCGCATCGCAGTCACAAACGGTCACCCATCCCACACCCGGCCATTTCCTAAAATTGCTTAACATTTATCATCACAGTCCCAAATGGTCACCCATCTAGTAAATGGCAACCGCCCTCTCCAAAAGTAGCTTAACATTCGTTATTGCTGTTCCAAACGGTCACCCATCTGAGACGGGTGACCATTTTCAAAGTGGTTACCAGATGGTCACCCATCCCAAACCCGGTCATTTCCTAAAATTGCTTAAAATTTGTCATCGCAGTCCTAAATGGTCACCTATCTAGTAACCGGCCTCTTCAAAAGTAGCTTAATATTCGTTATTGCTGTTCCAAACGGTCACCCATCTTGTACTCGGCCTTTTCAAAAGTAGCTTAACATTCGTTATTATAGTCCCAAATGGTCACCCACCTCATAAGAAAGAGGCAATTCGACACTTCGACTAACGTAATGTTCGAGATATTCAATCTCTACTGCTATCGACCACACGTTGCATGTCGAGGGCTAGCCATCGACATATCTCTATGGTGACATTTCGAGAATACCAAAAACAGTTTTGAATAGACAAAATGGCGGATCCGCCATTTTATTTCGACATATCTCTATTTCGACATTTTGTCTATCGCGTGAGAATACTCGCGCACTGCGACATTTCTCGAATTCGAGATTATCTCTAATTTTTTATTTTATTTTTATTTTATTTATTTGGACAACCAACAAGTACAAACACCCTTACATGCTAAGAATTACATTGCATATTTAAAGATTATACATGGTGTTGACTTAATTATAGGCTGCCACGGAAAGCATTAACAGATTTTTTTTTCGGTTGGAGGCAGGAAGCATCCCCTAAGTTAAATTAATTAATTATATTTACTTACTTACTAAAATTACTAATATTACATATTATAATTATTGCAACGAAAACAGAAAGAAATAAAAACAACCAATGGAGATATGTGCGATAATTCAAGAGCCGAGTAACATGAATAATTGCTTTTTAAAAGCAGGCAATCGTAATTCAAATATATCCACCACCTTATTTCTACTAACAGTATTATACTGCGACTGTAACCTATAAAGAGGAGAGTTAAGGCCTAGGTTAGTTTTGCAACGCTTAGGAGAGAACAATGAATATCTAGATAAACGAGGTAGCTTACGAGTGATATTGAAAGTTAGTTTTTTTAGCAGTTGGGGACAATTTATATTACCATTGACTAGCTTGTGGAGAAAAGTTAGGTCTAGGATTTTACGACGATTTTTCAATGATATTAATTTAAAGTGTTTTAAGCGGTCAGAATAGCTGTGAAGTTTTTTCGCCATATTAACTTTGTACGACAGGTGATACAGGAACTTCTTTTGTACGCGTTCTATTTTATTGGTATGAACTTCGTAGAATGGGTGCCAGACTGCACTGCAATACTCTAGGGTAGATCTGACTAGGCTATTGTAAAGTGTTATTATAGAATTTACGTTTTTAAAATATTTAGTGTTTCTAATAATGAATCCCAGACATTTAAGTGCTTTAGAGACTATATGATCATAATGATCCTTGAAGCTTAACTTTTTATCTAGTATGACGCCAAGATCTCGAACACTCTCAACTTCCCGAATAACCTGATTAGATATAGTGTAAACATCAGGCAAAACGCGGCGATTTCGAGTAAACCGGATATAGCAACATTTATCGACATTCAACACCATCTTGTTTTCTACACACCAAGTGTCCAATCTGTACAAGTCATCTTGTAATAATCTCACATCGTGACTTTCCTTAATTGGCCTCATTAGTTTGAGGTCATCTGCGTACAAATAAACCTTGCAATTTTTAAAACATGTTGCGACATCATTTATGAAAAGATTAAAGAATATAGGCCCTAAATGGGAACCCTGAGGCACACCTGTTGGATTAGGAAATGGTTCCGATTCATACCCACTAACTGCCACCCTTGAAGTACGGTCACTTAAATATGAGGAACACCATTGAAGCAAACTGCCAGCAAAACCATACTGGGATAATTTCTTAAGTAAGATGTAATGGGGAACCCTATCGAAAGCCTTTGATAGATCAGTGTAAACGACATCAACGGGCGTGCGATCTGTAGTATGAGATATGACATCATCAATAAAATCAATTAAATTGGTAATAGTAGATCGGTCACTAACAAATCCGTGTTGGGAGTCGGATAGTAGGCTTTTAATTTGCCATGTTATTAGCGGACATAACAAGGATTCGAGCAATTTAGCAAATACAGATAATATAGTGATGGGTCTGTAATTTTTTACGTTGGTAGTATCACCCGATTTATGAACTGGCACAATCAAGCCCATCTTCCAAAGTGAGGGAAATACGCCTGAGGAAAGCGATTTATTATATATAAGTGTAAGCGGTAATGACAGCTGATTAGCACAGTTCACAGCAAAAACAGAAGGTATGCCGTCAACTCCCGCCCCCTTATTACGATCAAGTGATTTTAAACGATTCTGGACCTGCTCCTCAGAGAAAGAAACGGTACATAACGAGTTGGAGACGTCATGTGTTTCATTGGTAGAGATATCATAGCTGTGACCATCGTCCTCGGTATCATATGTAGACAAAAAGAAAGCAGCCAACATATTGCAAATTTCAGGGCCTGAAGAAGCAGTTTCACTGTCAAATTTGATTGAGGAAGGAAAGGCTACACTGTTCTGATTTTTTTGCTTAATATACGACCAAAAAAATTTTGGATTAGATTTAATAGAATTTTCAATTAATTGTATGTAATTGTTGTAGCACTTAGTTGCTAAACTTAAGCATCTTTTCTTTAGTGAATTAAACGATATGTTGTCTAAGGGATTTTTATATTTTTTATAACGGACCCGATATTTATATTTTTCTTTAAGTAAGTGCCTTAATTCTAAAGAATACCAAACTGGTATTTTGTTCGAAGGTATACGGCAATTAGGAACAAATTCCTTGATAGCGTAATTCAGTATATAATAGAACTTTTCTACCATTGCGTCGACAGAAGGGCAAGTGCTGAATTCACGAATCCATTCAACACTTTCAAGATAATTGCAAATTTGGTCGTACTTAGCTTTATGAAAATTTTTTTTGAAAGAGTTGACATTGTTTTTTAATCGGTCAGGTTCATCAAAAACTGTACAAAATTCTAAAGGGGGGTGGTGGGGATAGTCAATTTTACTAATAGGAAATGATGGAGGTTTAAGGTCACAGATTGGGATATTAGAAAGAATAAGGTCCAAAACATTGTTATTTTGATTTGTAATAAAATTAAACTGACTTAAATTATTTAATGTTAAAAATTCCAAAAGATTATCTGAGTTAACGCAGTTAGATTTTATATCAGGTGAGAGAGGGCTTCCCGGTGTACCAAGCCAGTCAATGTTACTTTGATTAAAGTCACCACATATTAAAACACGATCATAATTACATAGTATCAAATTCGCGTTGTTGCAGAAGTGTTCAAGATGTAATGTTGTAACGGGCGGAGAGAAATAAGCAGTACATAGCAATAATGTCTCCTTTTTATTGTTAACCATAACCTCAATTCCAATCCACAAATCCTCACAACAACTTTCATAGTTTGTCAATCTATATGACTTAATGGTTTTTGAAACGGCTACTAAGACGCCACCCCCACCCTTTTTTCTTTGGAAACTACTAGTTTCGCGGTCTCGCCTATAAACATTATAATAGCTGGAAAAAAGTTCTGAATCTTTAATGCTACCATTAAGCCAAGTCTCGTTTAAGATAATTATATCATATTCGCCGCTAACTGTATTTAAAAGTAATTCATTTGTCTTGGTTCGTAACCCTCTTACATTTTGGAAATAAAAACTTATTTTAGCAGAGAACTTAATTTATATTAAAATAAGACACAAGATTATATTCTTAAAAATAAACTAAACTATTTTAGTTTTTCAATCCATTCCATCTAATCACAAATCTCTATTGAAAATGTCACTAAAATCTCTATTGCGGCCAAAAAACTTATTCTCAGCGATTTTTAACATTACAAATCAAAAGTCTTTGTGATCTCTACGATTTCTTGACTTTTTCGAGATATCTCGAATTTGACACTACGTCACGCGCCCCAGACATTTTCAACGCAAGGGAAAATTAATAGAGTGAAAACAGGGCAAGTTTAAGATTACAGACAGCGAAAAGTTACCTTAGTGCGATCTTAGTAGGTCAACAAGCTGTCATCGCCAGACCTGAGTATCGTAAATCAATTGGCAAGTTACCCGATATAAATCGAGGTGACCACTTAAACACAGTATAAGTAATTAGATACCAGTATGTATAGGTATTTCGTCTGAGTTTCCTACGTGAGATCGAACGCCATAAGAGCGAATCACAAATTCTCGAGCTCTTGCCTAGTATCAGTATGTATTCCGTCACCAGTCAGCTATCAATCCGCATTGGACCCGCGTGGTGGGTTATGGTTATAAACCTGTGCCCCAGCAATGAAGATAATAAAATTGGCTGATTTCGATCGATTTACCTTTTCGGTCTGGGTTTTCTACGTGAGATCTAACGCCAAAAGACCGAATCACAAATTCTAGAACACTCTCCCGATGCAACGTTATACGAATGTTTAAAAAATCATGGTTCAGATACTTTTGAAAGCAGTGGACTAGTGTCGATAATAATTCTTCTAGAAAATTGTAGAATTTACTAGTGAGTGGTATTGCGAAGTTTGACTAACTTAGGCTTTCGAGGAGTCTCGTTACGAACGCCTAAGTAGCGGCAGTCGTGCACAGATGATAGAACTATCAACTTTTTGACAACTTCGGGGATACAATTATTGTTCTGTACTGCCTACAGTCTTAATTTAACTTTAAAAAAAGGAGTAAAATTGTTAAACACCGCAGAAGAGGCTGTCGAAAAATTAAGACGGCTAATTTTCAATCTTCTACAAGATGAGTTTTTTTAATATTTTGAAAGCTGGTTAACCTGAATGAATATGCGCAATGAGTTACGAGAGGAAAGCTCTAAAAAGTTGTAAATAATGATTTTTAATATTCTTGTTATTTTTTATTTCACTTAAAACTTTTGGTACATTATGTACAAAACCTACGTTCAAATATTTTGGAAAAAAATTTGTAAAAGAAACACGTATGAACGTGGACTAAGATGACGCCCTTGCGTAATCATTTAGGTAGAATTGTAACACGAAATTATTACCCGTATTGTTCAGTGTATTAAGGAGTCTGTAAGTAATTATTTCAAGACAAGACATAATACTTACTGGTCATTAATTACACTGTGACATAAGTTTGCTATCGGAAATATCATTACGAATTCAGTAGTGATCTGGCCCTCAATTTGGGTTCAATTGTAGGCAACAATTATCGATTCGTGTTGCGGTTTTTAGACCGCAAAACTTGAATCTGCTTTAAACAGATTCTATCGCTACTTGGATTTAAGGTATAATTTTCGTTAGCAATTTTATTCTGAAATGGTTTCGTTCCTGTGAAATGAAATTACAGAAAGTTTTGTTTGATTAAAACAGACATAGTGTTTGGTAGTTTTACAAAGTTTCTCAGCATTTAAATAAAGTTTTTGAACCATTAATAATATCTTTCTTATAATTGGTTAATTTGCGACCTGGGTCGAGTGACTTGTACGGTTGTCATCTAACATGACAACGGTTTTCAACCCCAACTGGGTCTTGTTTCAAATCTGTGTGTTTATTGTACCACTTTTGTCTCTGATTTTCATAAAGGCCTACTCGAATTTGACCGGTATCCTGTACCGGTGGCGGTAAATATATCCCGATGGGTATGCGGATAACCCGCTGTTCCAACTATAACGAAACTTTACCGCTACTAGAGGAGGCGGTAGGAGTACTGGCGCGCAACGCGAGCGCTACGGGTTTTGCCGAACACGCGGTACGTACCGATTTTCCATCCTGTATGCAGTTTCGGTTTCGCAACAGTTGCAGTAAAGCCATACAAAATACCGGTTGGGATATCGGTCGGGATTACCGTTACCCTACTGCGGTGGCGGATTCCGGTCAGCACCCTGATTATCTAAAAAGAAACTATTTAGCGACCGGTTGCATTTGACATCCATTGCTACTTTTCTTTGGTATGTTTTTTTTACCACAAAGAAAAGTAGCAATGTATTACGTTCATCTGTGAACTGCGACCGGTCGCTAGGTGGTTTCTAATTAGATAATCAGCCCGCCGGTCTGAGTAGGCTTTAAGGCTTCGGTGTCCTTTACGCCGTTGACCACTTACAGCATCGTCGTCACAATGCTTACTAAAGAAATGTACTGTCACCGTGGTCTCTTTCTAATGCTGACGTCGGCGTATGAAATGTGAGAATGTTTAAGGTGCCGTCAGACGTCGTGTATATCATAAAATAGGAATCCGAGGCCTTACAAAAGTATTTTAGCTACTGAGTTTGGAATCAGTGCTTTATTGCCCATAACATTTGAAAATCACATAGCTTTCTATTTTCATTTTATAACACGCTACAGTGTTCCCATACCTCTACATTTTTACACCACATAGATACGAATATTGGATTGGTAATCCTTCACGGCACGGCCACAACAAAACGTTCACATGTCAAGTTATATCATGTCATGTCATTGTCACAGTGTGTCAAAACGTGCAGCGCCTAGCTAGGCTACTAAAATGTGCTTTCGCTGCACGGATTTTGTGATGAAACTTTTCATGACAGACAAAGATATTAGATTTTTTTTATGACAGATGTATTTCAGTTCAGATTATGTTATAGGGTTATATGTGTCTGCCTACCTGACTACTATTCGAAGATTAGTAAAGAAAATACATTGAGATATACATTTTTATCAACGCCATCTATCGAGCCTACAGTTTTTTGTCATTTTGCAGTTCAAAGTTGTTTGAAAGAGAGACCTTTCGTTGACGTGTCGTGACGTGAACGGGAATCAAAATACATTAGGAGACAATAACCCTTTATAGGTCAGCGGAAAACTAAATTAAGACCATTGAGACCATTTTGAGGAACTTTGAATAATTAATTGTAAACAAAAAACGGTTCACCCTACAATACTTAGCTTAAATATTAGATGTAGGCCTATTAATCATTTTCCAACTCACTTGGCCGGTCGGCCATCGAAAACTAAATTTAGTCACCACGCCTCTAAAGCCTTATTAAGTCTCTATGTAACTTTTCGAATCAGAAACGAGGAGATGCGCAGGAGAACTAAAGTAACCGACATCGCTCGAAGGATTGCTCAGCTGAAGTGGCAGTGAGCTGGACACATAGCGAGAAGAACCGATGGCCGTTTGGGCGGGGCGGTTCTGGAATGGCGACCGCGCACCGGACGACGCTCCGTGGGTAGGCCCCCGACAAGGTGGACCGACGTGAGGGTGAAGATTGCCGGAAGCTACTGGATGCGGGCAGCGAAGGACCGATCGTCGTGAAGATCCTTAGAGGAGGCCTATACCCAGCAGTGGGTGTCGTGCGGCTGATTTGATGATGATGATGATGTAACTTTGTTAAGTTACAGTTTATATTTGTCAATATCACTTTCTTTGCTTCAGGCGGTTTGTGTATCGTGTGTTCATATACTTTTGTGTGAAAGGTTGGGGGAAAATTTAAATCACGTTTCTGTGTTCAGCAGAATTGAATTACTCTACTGGTTTGCTACAAAGATGATGTTAATCAGTTTCTATCATCTAAGCTAAAATTATCGAATATTTTTCTCCACTCTCCATAATTCGATTTTCCACAAAAAGCTAAAACTATTCCCAAAATGATCAGTATACACCCAAACAGTTTATTTAGAAACGCGACAGCCGACTATCTCAATTTGCTAGTACTATCACACGCCTTATTTGATCTCGACTATGCCTCTTCTGCCTATATTGACTCGAAGGTGCTCGTAAAAAGGCAGGTAACTCAGAAAAAAAGCTTTTTTCCGTGCCAGTTGAAACGAATTGTCAATAACGAGGGCTTTGCGGGCCCCATGGGACTTACTATTGTTGTGTTAAACGAAGGAGGTGTGACTTATGGGTACGGACTTTTGTCAGTGATGTGGAAAAAAGAAAACTGTTCGAAGTTCGAAATTTAAAAAACAGTATGACATCGTCCGCCACAAAGTTCTTACTTTCGATTTTATATTCAAAAATTCAAAATTTTGAACATTGGAGACGATTGTCTCGCACTTAGGGTTACCATATCTTAGGATTTGTCCTGAGATCTCAGGAATTTGGACTTTTCTCAGGATTGCGGTCGGATTTTAAAAATCTCAGGAAATCTCAGGATTTTTAGAATGTTCAATAAAATACAGTAAAAATCCTGAGAATCTGCAGTACCGTGGCCGCTTGCTACTTGAAGCTACTTTCGAGAAGACGCTGGCCGTACCTTATTCTCAAACTGCTACAAATCTCAGGATTTTTCAATGGAAATCGGGTTTTTTCTCCGGACTTTTGATTTTCATCTGGTAACCCTACTCGCACTAGAGAAAAGTTCAAATTCGTAAAAAAGATTGAAAATAGCTAGTATTAGTTATGAACTATTTTTGTATGCGTTTTTCTTGGTTTAAATGTTTTTGTGTAGTTAATCTGGATTAATGTCTAGTGTGGCGCTAGTGGACGCACAATGCACCCTTAAGGCCAGTATATTCGAAATTATCGAATATGGCCTATTTTTTTTGATTCAACGATGAACAATCAAATATTCTTTATTTTGAGCAGATAAAACTATATTTTAAAGTTTCATAAACAGTCTTGATTATTTTACGGTTAAAAATACGATATTCGTATACAACGTGTTAATGAAAAAGCGCAAAACCTCTAAGGTGGTGATTGTGCTCATGAATATTAACAACTTTTACTGTGGGCCAACCTTGAAATCGCGTAAAAAAAATCAGCTGTTTCATACATTCTGGTCGAGTAGGTATTGACAACTTACTTGTATGAAACAGCAGATTTTTTTGTTGAGTTGAAGAGTTGGCCCCATAGTAAAAGTTGTTCATATTTATGAGCACAATCACCACCTAAGAGATTTTGCGCTTTTTCATTAAGACGTTGGCCTACGCACCGACAAGTGCCTCCAACAACTCCAGCGGGATACAAACGAGGGAGAAAAACAACGCCGGCCGGTCTCTAAACCTGTGCAGTCAGTTCCAAGGAGACTGGATGAAGAGTGCGACAAGGACGGCTTCAAGAAGGTGGAAAGGAGGAGGAAGCCCACTCGCCGTAATCTATGTGGCACCGCCACGACCGGACACAACCACCTACTTCGTCCGGCCATCCCGACAACGCTGCTGTACGTGTCCCGCCTGCACTACAGTACGAAACCTGATGATATTGTAGAGTACATCAGGGTGAAGACCAAATTCTGTCAGAGGGTCGAGCGGTTGGAGTCCCGCCACAATGTAAACTTCAATTCATTTGTGGTGAGGGCACCAACCGAACATCTGTCGACCTTCATGAAAGAAGATTTTTGGCCGAAGGGTGTTTTGTTCCGACGGTTTCGCGGTCGGATACCGGACACTGCATTGCGCAACACGCCGCCGCCATCAATGCGTGTAAAATAGTTGTAAAAATGTAATTTAAGTATAATGTATGTATGTTAGTCTGTAAGGTATATATTGTATGGGCCTAGTTGCCTGAATTAAATAAATAAAAATAAATAAATAAAAAATATACATCCTGGTTACTTGATACACGGTGACCACACTGAATGGAGTGTCACTAGGATAGGAGCTTTGGTCGTACAACCTTGCACATAAAACGCTAGTTTTTTTTACATTCTCTTTGCTTGCACATACTTGGCACATACGATAAATCTAGCATTTAGCATGTATCGTAGGCATAGCGAGGCGCCTAGCGCGCAGTGCGGCTGGTTGCGAATATTCGTAAACGTTCGTTTTACTTGGATACATATCTAGGATCTAGGCACTATAGGCACCTGTCGGTGCGTAGGCGGCCTAAAGGAAAATAGTATCGCTTTATTATAAAAACAGTAAATCAAATCGAAATACTCAATATTAAACCTTTTCTTACTGACAATAAACGCTATTTGGTAAGGGTCTTTCGCTCCATCGGACACAAGATCGGTGGAAAAAGGGACAATTGTACGATGTTCCATTTATGGAGAAAATAAATTGAATGTTCTGTCAAAATTGGAAGCGGTAATTTGTGCCTGCTATTGAATGGTTAAAAGCATTAAAAAAAGATCAAATTGTTAAATCCTACTAATATTATAAATGTAAAAATTTGTGGGTTTGGATGTTTAGATGTTTGTTCCTCAATCACGCAAAAACTACTAAACGGATTTGGTTGAAATTTGGCACACAGATAGTAGATAGCCTGGATTAAAACATAGGATAGTTTTTATTCAGATATTCCCACGGGAACGGGAACCACGCGGGTGAAACCGCGGGCGGCCGCTAGTAATCTATAAAAAAGCTATACATAGTGTGTTTTAGTAACCTGTATAATTTTGTTTTTTATTTGAATGGAAAACTGCAAAGTAACAACCCTAGACGGAAATAAACTATTGATTTCGTGAATTATTTTTTATAAGTGGCGGCTTTCAGGGTTTATAATATTTTTCCGGGGTTTTATGCATGGTACCCTATCTACTATATATTTAGCTTTAGGAGTTTTTAGGGTTCCGTAGCCTAATGGCAAAAAACGGAACCCTTATAGTTTCGTCATGTCTGTCTGTCCGTCCGTCCGTATGTCACAGCCACTTTATTCCGAAACTATTAAGATAACACAGTTGAAACTTGGTAGGTAAATGTATTCTGTAAACCGCTTCATAAAAATAAAAGATTAAGGGGGATGAAATAAAAGACTTTTTAATGGATACTAGCGCGGTTTTATTGAAAGTACTTTGGTAATTAGTTGGTATTTGGTTTGATTTTTGATTTTCCCGACGTTTCGGCACCTTTGCAGCTGCCGTGGTCACGGGAGACTGAAGCTACTCGTGAGCCTACCCTCAAGCGATGAATTTTTTTAAGACGTTCAGAAATTAATATTTTACATTTTTTTTTATCTTTTTAATTGTTTTAGGTTAATTTTGTGATTTAATTAATGCTAAAGAGAAAGAATCTACTGAAACTACCACCATTTCACAAAATTGGGAGGCCCCTCCAAGAAAGAAATGGCGAAATAAAACTTGGAGAGGAAAGGCGACCTTCATCTTTTATATTTATTAATTTATTTGCAAAAGGAACTAACCGTATCATTAGATCTTGCAGTGTGTGTATGGGGCTTTAGCTTGTGAATGATGGGGTCCCAAGCTGGTGGAATTTTCCAACCATCATCTCTATTGAAATTAGGATATTTATTTATTTCGATAGCCTCGCGGAGCATTCTAGGAATAAATCTACGTTCCTTAGCAAGGATTTGGGGTTTGTCAAATCTAATGTAATGGTTGGGCCCCTCAAAGGCGTGATCATACACTGCAGACTTGTTATCGCGCCTATGTTTCATGTCAGCTACATGCTCTTTAACGCGGGTCCCTATACTTCTCTTTGTTTGCCCGATGTAGGAGAGCCCACAGCCACATCGGGCAAACAAAGAGAAGTATAGGGACCCGCGTTAAACCTATACCTGCGGGATATCTATAGATAGGTTTTTATAAATGACATTGCGGTTTCCAAGACTATTTTTTCTCAAAGTCAACTGTTTGAATGATATACACTGCCAAAGTGATAATTTGAGTGTCTCTCTCCCCCCCCCCCCCTTTAACTTTTAAAATAAGAGAGTGAAAAATAAAAAATAAATATGCTGTAGATCCTAATAAATACTTTCAAAGAAAATTGTTTTGAACGAGATAAAGTGATATTCTTTAGAGATATATCACATTTTCCAAAACCGCAAATATTACTTTGCCATTCATACAAACACTATGAAAAACAAAGTTATTTTTGCAAACGAAAAATTATAGTGGTATTCAATATGGTATGGTATAAGGTAACTACGGAACCCTACTGCGCGTGGCCCGACACGTACTCGGCCGGTTTTTTTTAACCGACTTCAAAAATTTGAAAAAGAGGGGGTTATCAATTCGTCGCGTATATATATATTTTTTATATGTATGTACACCGATTACTTGAAGACGGCTGAACCGATTGAAATGATTCAAACGTTATAACATGAGGTTTGTTCCCAAGTTGGTTCCGTTTTTGAAATTTTGAAATCGGTTCAGTAGTTTTCAAGTAATCTTGAAAATACCGTCGTTTTCGTTACCATTTTATACGAATTCAGACGGGTTTTCACCCATCACTTTTTTGTTTATGAACCGATTTAGATGATTCTTTTTGTTTGAAAGAAGACACTTTAAGGATGATATCATATTAATTTCATTGGTATTGGACTTTGGATTTTGAAGATACGTGAGGGAACTCCTCAAAATTAAATAGGAACTGTACAGTGATTGAAATATTGGTAGGTTTATGACAATCAAAAACAAGTTAAGTACCTATCTATTGTCAAGGACGTTCTGGACTGGAGATGAACTGCAAAGGCCCAACGGAACTCCTGTGCAAATTGAGTTACTCGGGGTATACCATTGAAAAATGTGAAACATTATAACGTTTTATTTTATAAAATCATCGCTTACTTGTGGTAGGTATTACCACAAAAAAAGTTTAAAATAAAAAAGCTTTTTAAAAAAAGCACAACCTCCATCAAAAACCTTAAAAAACAGCTCTATAAAAAGCAAGAAATAATGTTCAAATCGATTAATTAAAACACGTCTATTGAAGTCGGGTGGGGCTTTTAAAATATAAACAATACAAGTAAAAACAATACTTCCGGCTCCACCCGGCTTCAATAGACGTGTTTTAATTAATCGATTTGAACATTATTTCTTGCTTTTTATAGAGCTGTTTTTTAAGGTTTTTGAAGGAGGTTGTGCTTTTTTTTAAAAGCTTTTTATTGTAACACATAACTTATTCTGTGGTAACACCGTGTTCCCGAGATAGTGGGTTTTGCTTGACAGACGGACAACAAAGTGATTCTGTTTTCCTTTTGAAGTACGGAACCCTAAAAATGACAAAACAAAATAAACATTTATTAGTCAGTGACATAATTCCATGCTATACTGTACCTACTTTATTCTTACCTTATAAAAGGTAAATGTTTTATCCAACTTATTTTTTAATATTCGTATAGACAATAATAATTCAACAATATTAAAAGAAGCAGTCGTTCCAATGAAACAATTATAGTTTAATATAAACGATTCATAAATCAAATATTTCCTGCGTAGCTGGGAATATTGCGCTTTGTAAGAAAATATTTACGAGTAATTACAAGGCTACGTTTAACACTGGCTTTTGTGTATCGGTAGGGGTGGCACATCTCTGAAAATTTACAAGTATTTTGATAGCAATTAAACAGTTTTAAGTTTTTATATCCCATAGTTTTGTTCATTGGAATTATTTTTTTAATATAAATTTCTAACAAAATATTCGTTAATAAAAAAACAGATGTTTTGTAAAGCTTTCATTATCAGCTCTTAATAGTAATCAACATCTCTCAGGTGGAGGACTTTAACAACTGCAGGTATTATGAGGGCTTCTGTCACTCCGCTCGTGAGTATGAAGCGCTCCACTCCTCAGAGAGGACCAATTTCATACGTCAGAAAAGATAAGGGCTACGCAATAGAAAGAGAGGCAGCTACATAATATAATGTACGGAAGGGTGTGCTGTGCGACCTGAATTGCATTTTATTGTGTCGGAGCAAGAGTCGCTATCTAATGATTTTGCGGAGTGCTACTTCTGTACGTAGTACCTCCCTATTATCTATTCTGTGGTATTATTTTGAACGATTCAAATATACTTCTGAAAAAGTTACTCGATAAAAGAGCTACCTGTAGCCTTAACGTCAATTGGTTACCTATAATATTTTCAAAAATGGGAGCGCCACTTATCGGCTAAGCTGTCTCGTATTCATGCCATGCCATCAATCCTACAAAAAAGAAGTGATACTTACTTAGATTCTTCTTTTGTTTATTTCTTTCTCTGTTTCTCACTCAGGTGTCAGCCCTGTTTCCTACAGAATTAGCTTCGACCTTAGCAAGCGAAGCTTTCGACGCTTCTCAAATAAAGTACGTTTACACAAGACAAGCCGGGCGCTCGAACGTCCCTACGAAATCTCAATTAAATGTAATAATATAGTCAAATATTACAATTGTAATTAATGTGACGTCGCTTTATTTATAGAACCTTTTAATAATGCTTGATGTCGTCTCTAAGACGAATTTATACAATTTTATGTTTTGTGAACGAATGATTACGTCATAATAATAGCTCTTTTGTTTGTGCTTTTGGTAAAAATAATCTAATTGTATCAGAAAATGGAAATGAAGTCTGGAATGGGAATACGGAATTGATATCCCATGAGATGTGTTCTGTATACGTATGCCAGTCTACTTATAGCTATTTGCTCCACAGAAATGGAACAAAGAAAACGTGATGGTTTTATCAAAAGTTCAATTATTATTGAAAATTTCAGAAAAACATACTTAATACCTAACAGCAGAAAATACTACAAGGTGATTTTTGAGTGACGTGACAAAATTTCAGGATTTCTTCAATCCATAAAACTGAAAAACTTTATCCAAGAAACATATCGAAAAATGAAACATAATTTTTACGAAACCTGAAAACTGTTTTATCAGAATCAGTAATAGAATCGATTGCAATATTTTTTAATATCATGTTGTATTTTGACAAAATAATATTTGCAAAACCATAATTAACGCACACCCTACTAACGGGACAATACAAAAAGCTTGTGACTTCGTTATTATTTTTATACTGATTCTAAAAATGAAAATATGTGACCCGTGTTTCGGCTTTTGTATTTAAAAAATAATACTGTATATACGTATGTATGTATGAATAAAGAAGTACTCTGAACTATTTTGTCTTTTTACCGATATAGATTTTCACATTAATAAACAACAATATCAAATTTTCTTTTGTAAGTAGGTAGTTGAGTGTAGGTGGTAGATAATAATTATTCTACGAATAAAAACCAATATTCTTTCACTCTTATTCAGATTTCACCATAAATATAAGCTGAAAACCCATCAAAATACCTTCGCTTCAGCCACGTCTCCGTGTAAATACGTTCTTAAAGTCACCTGGGCAGAATGGGGCACTTCCAAGCAAAAATGACTTCTTTTGTCGAAACAACAATGGTTGATTTATTGCAGGCAACACTCGCTCTCTGACCTTAAAGTTGTATTAAATAGGTCTGTATAGATTATGTTTGTAGAAGATAGGACAGTTCGTTGAATTGTAGTTATTTATGCAACTGTACTATAATGAGTATTAAAACACGAATGTGGGTCTATCACACGAGGCGAAGCGGAGTGTGATAATAGTATCGCGAGTGTTTTAACACCTAATTATGAACAGTTGCATACAAGACTTTATCTACATTCATGATATGATGTATCCTCTATAAAGGGTTTTGACTTTGACTTTCGTCCTACTTCTCGTCATTATATCATTCGAACTAGTGTTATAATTTTGTACTGAATTTCATAATGTAACTCATCGTGCGTGGGCGCGGGGAGGAACGCGACATCCTTTCGCTCGGATGTTGTAAGCTAGCCATTTCAGGACCCTTTATAGAGGATTTTAAGCATGGGTGTAGATAAAATACTTAACATTTGTTACAGAGGTATGCAAGGTGGATTTAAATTGTACAGACGCAAAGAAAACTAAAATAGCACCACTAAGAAGTGTTATAATAATGAAATTGACGTTTTGTATGTAATTATACAAAGTGTTACAAAAATACCCCTAATGTCGATTATGGTATATAGGGTCCATCAAACTCAATAACTTATACTATCGGACCAACGCTGAAATCGCGGAAAAAAATCAGCTGTTTCATACATTTTAATGTTTTCGTCATTAATTTTTGTATGAAACAGATGTTTTTTTTTTCGCGATTTCAGTGTTGGTCCCGTAGTAAAAGTTTTTCAGTGTGATGGTCCCTATTTATCGCATTCGGCATAATAGGGGTATTTTTGTAACACTTTGTACATAATTTTTGACTAATGGCAATTTCCATACATGCATTTTCATAATTAATTTAACAACCGTGAACGCTATTGTAACACAACTATTAAGTACAAATGTTTGAACATTAAGCTAACTTAAGCAACATAATTTAATCGAAAATAATAAGTTTGGGCTAAGTAACAACGAATTATGTGGTGAAATTCGCTAACAAAAAAAATGACTTTCAAGGTTTTTCATGTTAAAAAAAATACAAAATAAATAGACTTTAATTATGGTGATAGTTGACGGTTATGTAATGGTCATAATTTGATGTAATATCCAGTAACTAATAAATATTCTAAATATTTAATGTATATAAAAAAAAGGTGTAAAATAAACGATAATAGTGCAGTTTTTAGGGTTCCGTAGCCTAAATGGCAAAAAACGGAACCCTTATAGATTCGCCATGTCTGTCTGTCTGTCTGTCCGTCTGTCTGTCTGTCTGTCTGTCTGTCCGTCCGTATGTCACAGCCACTTTATTCCGAAAGTATTAGGATTACACAGTTGAAACTTGGTAGGTAGATGTATTCTGTTAACCGCTTAACGAATTTAACACAAAATAAAAAAAAATAAAGATTAAGGGGGGGCTCCCCATACATGGAACTGAAACTGAAAAAAAAAATTTTTAATCATACCAATACGTGTGGGGTATCTATAGATAGGTCTTTTAAAATGACATTTTGAAACAGACGATTTTTTTTCAAAGTCAACCGTTTGAAAGATAAACACTGCCAAAGTGGTAAAATGTGTGTCCCCCCCCCCCTCTAACTTTTGAAATAAGAAAGTGAAAAATCTAAAAAAAATATATGCTGTAGATCTTAATAAACACTTTCAACGAAAATTGGTTTGAACGAGATATAGTAATTAGTTTCCGAGATATATCATATTTTAGAAAACCGCAAATATAACTTTGTCATTCATACCAACACTGCGAAAAACAAAGTTATTTTTGCAGACGAAAAATAATAGTGGTATTAAATATCGTATGGTATAAGGTAACTACGGAACCCTACTGCGCGTGGCCCGACACGCACTTGGCCGATTTTTTATTTTGCTTACATAGGAAGATTAAATTTTTCATAAATTACACTTCTGCATACATAATCTTTGCCCAATATCGCAAGGTCACCTATGTTATTATCAAAGTACAGTATAGGTTTGACTAAGTTTTATTTTCGTCACTTTTAATAATTTAGAACTTAGGTATTGTAGACGAAAATTTCATTAAGCTATAATACGTTAGAGTACAATTTGAACACGAGTAGTTTTAGAAAATCTGATTATATTTATAACCTTATTTTTCTGAGAATTTTAACTAAACATCATAGGTGTTGAACACCTACCTTTTTCCCGACGTTTCGACCGAGTTGCATCGGCCGTGGTCACGGGCTGACTGGAGCTGCGGTGTTACTTATGATCAATTAATTTCCTCAAAAAACCCCTTAGACTCGGTAAACGACATCAACAAATTCTTTGCTTCAGTTGGGAGGGATCTCGCTGAGAAAGCATATGCTGCTAGCCCCAATAATGTGTCTTTATCTACAAATGTTCCATTTTCTTTTGTCTTGGATCCTACTGATGAACTTGAAGTTTCAAATTGTATTCTTAGTTTGACAAAAGATAAATCTAGTGGGCGAGATGATATTACAGGTGCCATCCTTAAACGTTACCACCAAATTCTAGTACCACCATTAACCTACATCTTTAATTTGATCTTTTCTTCAGGTACTTTCCCTGATGAATTGAAACTGGCCGAGGTAGTTCCAATTCACAAGAGTGGTGACAGAGGCTGTGTAAACAACTTCAGACCAATTTCTAAACTACATACCTTTTCTAAAATATTAGAAAAACTTATAAATAAGCGTCTTGTAAACTACCTTGAAACTAAAAATCTCCTTTCAAGCTCGCAATTTGGATTTAGATCAGGCACCTCTACAAACGACGCAGTACATGAATTAACGGATTATATTGTAACAAAATTAGACAGGAAGAACAAAGTAATAACGATATTTTTAGACCTAGCGAAAGCATTTGACACAGTCTCTGTCCCACTTCTTGTGAACAAACTTGAAACGATGGGAATCCGTGGTACTCAACTCAATCTGTTTAAAAGCTACTTAACCAATAGATATCAGAGAGTAAGGGTTGGGGATCTAGTTAGTGATGACTTGCCAATTACTTATGGTGTTCCTCAGGGCAGCGTATTAGGCCCAACACTATTTTTATCCTACATTAATGAGCTCTGTAGCCTTCGGTTACCTAATGGCAAAATCGTATCTTTTGCAGATGATACCGCTCTAATCTTTCATGGTGATAGTTGGGATGAGGTTTATAAATTTGCGCAGAGTGGGTTCAATATGGTTACCACATGGCTAAAAAACCACGGACTGACCCTTAATGTTGACAAAACTAAATTTATGCCCTTCTCCATTAAAACGGTCCCCTTGTCTACCCATGACCAATTCTTCCTTACAGCTCACTCTTGCTCATCTAATCAACTATGTCATTGTAGGAGAATTTCACTCACGCTCAGCATTAAGTACTTGGGTGTGGTAATTGATAGTACCCTAAGTTTTAACCATCACCTGGACCTTCTTTCCTCTAGGACCCGTAAACTTATTTACATCTTTAAGAGCCTTCAACATGTAGCAGATAAATGTACTAAAAAAATGGTATACCAGGCTCTGTGCCAGTCGATTATCAGTTATTGCATCACGGTGTGGGGAGGTACTAATAAAACTAGTTTGTTAAAATTGGAAAGGGCTCAACGTGCAGTGTTGAAAGTGAGCTATTGTTTACCTTTTCTCTTTTCTACAAAAGAACTTTACTCCTTAAGTGAAGTGCTAACGGTGCGTCAGTTGTTCATTCTCAACACTGTTCTAAGACAACACTCCCTAATTAAGTTCGACCCCTCACTAAATGCTAATAAGCGACTGAAACACAGAGTCTGTCTACAAAGTACACAGTGGTCTACAGCTTTTGCAAAAAAATTTTTTGGTTTCTTAGGCGAATACTTATACAATAAAACGAACAAAGAAATTACCATTTACCCACTGACAAAATACCAATGCAAAAGAATCACCACTACATGGCTAAAATCGCTCGACTACGATCAAACGGAAACATTACTACTTGTTCCCTCATAAACCATCCATCTTATTTACAAATTTAAATACTTGATAAAAATATATAATTATTTATTTGTTTTTACTATAATAAAGTACATCGTATCGCAACACTTTCGGACAGACTAGCTCACTTTATACCTACTCCCACATAATAATTATTGTTCACATACATAATACACACGCACACACACACACACATACACACCACACAAACACATGCACACACATTCACACACACTATTCACACATAACACACATACATAACACAGTCACCTTTAATTAGTATTTTTCTTTACAGTTTTAATTTTTAAATAACAATATATGTTCTGTAAGTTTTTTCCAGTAACTACTGTTTTTGTAATCTTTATTACTTCTAGTGTTCAATATCTACCTACCACATCCAACAAATTACTGAATAATTTTAAAATAACCTCTTACCTGATTCCACCTGGTCCGGTTGTGGACAGACTGGTTATCCGTCACACAGGTTCTCCTAGCACAGAGGCCAGTCTCTCACATAGACTACCATCATTTTGGTTCTTAGAATAAGCTTTATAGTTGAATGTTTAATTATCATGTACGTATATGTGAGAGAAGAAATAAAGATTTATTTATTACTTACGCCTCCTCCTCTGTATCGGTGGAATCTTCATCCACCGTCGAACAGTTTTTCCAACTAAATCGCGTTTAAAACCTGCGTTCCTAATCTAATAAAATGCAACGCGAAAGTTTAAAAGTGTATATTTCTGAGAATTTCTTGAATAATAATCGTATGATTACGCAAGTAATATACCAAAACTCGTAATACCGAAAATGGTAGAATAGGGACTATCAAACTGAACAACTTTAACTAAAGGACCAACTTTGAAATCGCAAAAAAAAAGTATCAGCTGTTTTTTTTATTTTTATTTATATACAAAAATGTTTTTGTTCCTATGTACCATTTTCAAAATTAAGCGTTTTTTATTTACACGACTGCCTAAAGCAATAAAAAGAGTGTATATGTGTTCAGGGTTCATGTATGTTTGTGGGTATGTGAGTTTCTTTATTCCACCATAACTTCTAAATGCCTGAACTGATTTGAATAAATGGAGTATCGTTAGAATTCTTACAGCACCCCGAGTGACACTGGCTATATTTTTTTTAGAAAAAATCAATATGGTGACTGTACGACGCCATTTTCAAATGTGAAAAAAAATTTTTTTTCTTCTATTATTACAATATGGGCATCAAATTAAAAGCCTTGATGAGCACATTTCAAAACTATATAATATGTCACTAAAATGTGTGAAATAAAAAATAAATAATAAATTAAAAATATTAAATAACAAAAACACGACTGCCCTGCCAATAACGAACTAAAAAGTTAAACAACAAGTGTCATTGCAGTCGGGGGACCTCTTTGATCAAAAATTGTTCCATAATAAGGTCCCCCGACTGCAATGACATTTGTTGTTTAACTTTTGAGTTCGTTATTGGCAGGGCAGTCGTGTTTTTAATATTTTTTTGAATTTATTTATTTTTTTGTAACACGTTCTATATTCGCACTCATAATAAAACAATGACCGATTCCAAAATTGCAAACCGGGAATCGACGAAAATTTATTCTTAACTAGCGGCCGCCCGCGACTTCGTATGCGTGGACAGTTTTTTTGCTATCCCTCGGGAACTATACGTTTTTTCTGGAGGAAAGATACCCTATGTCCTTTTCTGCACCCCTGACAACGGTTATGCAAAATTTCATGATGATCGGTTCAGTAGTTACGACGTGAAGGCGTAACAAACAAACGGACTTTCGCATTTATAATATTACTAGCTTTTGCCCGCGACTTCGTCCGCGTGGATATTCGAGAAAATCCTATGGGAACTTTAAACCAGGATAAATAGTATTCAATGTTTTGATTACATCAAAATCTGATCAGCCGTTTTAACGTGATTAGGCAGGTCCCCACCAAGCGCGCTGACCCGCTTTTTCCTCTCATAAAATTTCATTCCCTATTTTGATACCTACAGACTTTCATACAAACTTTCATCCGCTATTTTAACTCTTTCCACCATTATTTCGTAATAAAAGGAAGCCTGTGTCATTTCTCAAGCTTTACTCTATCTCTGTGGCAAATTTCATTAAAATCGGTTTAGTATTTTAGGCGTGATAGCTTAACAGACAGACAGACAGACAAAATTACTTTCGCATTTATAATATTATTATGGATTAAGAATAGATTTTGTATTTTATATTTTGAATTTTGTTCTGTCAATTTTACTAATGGTAGTCGATTAAACAACATAATTTCGTAGTGTAAAAGTATGTAAATGGGTACCTAATAAATACGATAGTGGCATAACTTCTGAAGTCTCTCTATTCTGTAGTACAATCAAACTTTCATCCCCTATTTCAACCCTTCCAACCCTTATTTCGCAATAAAAGGTAGCCTATGTCCTTTCTCGAGCTCTACTCTACCTCTGTACCAAATTTCATCCAAATCGGTTCAGTAGTTTCGGCGTGAAGGCGTAACAGACAGACGGACAGACAGAGTTACTTTCGCATTTATAATATTAGTATGGACTAGCGACCGCCCGCGACTTCGTCTGCGTGGATATTAATTTGTCTATGCCTCAGGAACGGCTCCTTTTTTCGGGATGAAAGGTACCCTATATGTCCTTTTCTGTACCCCTGAGAACGTGTATGCAAAATTTCATGATGATCAGTTCAGTAGTTAAGATGTGAAGGCGTAACAAACAAACAAACAAACAGATTTTCGCATTTATAATATTAGTAAGGATTATAGTAAGGATAGTAAGGAAGTAAGGATTAATGTTTTTTTTTTAAACTTCTATAAAATGGAAACTATATTATTATTAAGTCAATAGACTAATCCAACATTTTGTTAGTTTAGGCACAGTTTATTCTTGTTATCTACACCGATTGTTATTACAAGCAACAAAAACAGTATTTTCCATCAAAGCTTAAAACAAAATTGCTATCGAAAAAACACTAAACATTGAAAGAAAATTCAAATTAACGGTTTCCTTTCAGCCTGAAATAATGTAGTATAACATTAATAAATTTAAATTTCACCCACTTTGCAAGCCCAGTGGTCAGCTTTCATAATTCGCACCGTCAGTGGGGTGAATCGCCAGGGAGATAACTGTTTATGTAAATTTTCGACCGTCTAAATTAACTTTTGGGGTCAACGTGCAGCGCGATGAAGAAACGCAAAAAAATTCGAACTGACTTTTACGGAATTGCCCCTCTACCACGTAAGAACATTGGTATGACTATGAAGTTCATGTAGGTAAATTTTAACATTTTAAGTCCCTATTGTTGTTTTTTTTTGCCTTTTTTGTTCTTTGTAACAACGTCGGTAATAACGAGATCCAGCTGCGTTGCAAAAAAACAAACAAATCAACAAGAATGCCATAATTAAAAATTAAAAAAAAAACCCACGACGGTTAAAATTGTTACTCTTTATTTAAAAAGACTAAAATAAGTTATACAAAAATCCCTCGACTAAAAGTGATGTAGGTACTATACATACTTTATCTACCTATTCATAAATTACAAACGCAAGAAAAATCCGTCGGGGACTGCCATTACCATATTTTTTTTTCATTTGGGGGCATGTCTTTTTAAATATAGAGTAACAATTTTAACCGTCGTGGGTTTTTTCTAAATTTTTAATTTTGCCATTTTATTTAAACTTTTTAAAGAATTTATACGTTATCTACTTTAAACACCGCATCTAAATCGGTCAAACCGTTCGGAAAATGATTAATACAACGCCCCGAAGCGGCTGAACACCATAACACCAAGAACCATCGCCGGCAAACTACAAAACTATCACAGAAAACCGCATCTAGACGTGAGGCGTATTTATTGTAACAGTTAAAAACAACAGATAATCAAATGTAACTGTTTCGCCCTGTTACGAGCGCTATAAAATAACTGTTGTTCAAAGGAACAGGCGAAACAGACTGTTCTCGCCGTCTTCACTGTTCCCTGTACCTAGCTGTTATCAAAGTAACAACCGTTGCCATTGTTCTGCCTGTTACGTGGGAACAAGCGCTATCTTACTCTAACATATGGAAAGAAAAGAGACAAATCTTGTTATTTTTTCCTGTTATATAAACCGACCATATCAAAAATACATTCGACTTTGTAAATTAGTCGTGTTATCTGTTCCTATATTTGTTTATGGCCTTTTTGTTTTTTGTCGCAATGGAGTTTGACTGTTTTGCCAATATTATGTTAAAAGGTAGGTAAACGGGGTGAATTGAAATAAAATTATTTTATTTTATTGAGATTCTAAGGTGACGGCTACACGCGTAGTAAATTCTGTGATCCATCAGTATTGAATCAGGGGTCTTTTTCATAAAAGAATGAAAAAGTACAGTTATTTACCATGGTAGTAGTTTATTGGGGTATAATAATGTTTTATAATTTATAAGAAACATAATCCTACCCCAATGACAACAATGGTAAAGTATTGTAGTAAATTAACTATTTTTTATGAAATACGCCCCTGATTAAATAAATACTGATGGATCACCGTATATTTTACCATGCGTGTAGCCATCGCCTAAAGGATGTTAAAGCACTTTATTATTTACGTGGAATGGATGCATTCTTAGGCAAAGTAGGATATGCGGGTAGGAAATGGGACATCTAGTGCTGCCAGGGAGTTAAGGAAAAGATCAGGGTTCCCAGATTGGGGTTAATTTTTCGCAATTTAGAATTTTCCTTCAGTAGACTTAAATCACCTGGTATTTAATGATTATTATCATCACCATTTATGTCTCCACTGCTGGGGCACAGGCAAAGGCCGAAAGAATAAAATGATGTAAGGGAAAAAAAAGGAAGGTAAGGAAACATTTTACTAGTTAGTTAAAAAAACATTATCAGACATTTATCAAAATAACTGATTTTAATGAACAAGCAAAGTTAGTAAAAGAGAATATGCGAAAAAACCAACCAAATTTCAAATGTCAATATGGTCGAAAATCGCTTGCACCTGTATTTTTAACAACAATCTATCTTTATCTTTATTAGGTATTTAAATTTCTTTAGTGAATTTATGATAACTACTGCCATCTATCGCAATTAAAGTGAAATACCGAATGAAAGTAATGCTGCAAGCAAGTTCATTATGACATGATGATTTACTCAATAAAAACTAGATGACGCTTGTGTGCCGTAACTGCCGCGATGGAAAACAAATTTTATAATATTAGATTTTACTTAATTGTAATAAAGTTTAGTCTTGCTTAACGGAAAAAATAACAGTTTATGATCATAATAGATAAAAATAACAAGCTTTGTCTCTTTTCATTATGTAAGTAGTCCTTAGGTTATAGTCAAGAAGCGCTTGTTTCACGGAACAGGCGGAACAATGGAAGCAAATTGTTACGACATGGCTGTTATTTTTGTAACAGGATGTTGAAACTGTTATTTTAGTGTAACAGGAACAGTTGTAACAGGTAGGCAATTTACCCTGTTACAACCCATGTCTAACCGCATCCAAATTGGTCAAACAGCTTTGGAGATAAATGAGAAAATGATAACTACAGCTCCTTTGCGGTTAAACACCATATCATCTATCTGATAACCATCGCCGATAACCTACAAACCCATTACAGAAAACCGCATCGAAATCAGTTGAGTAGTTTTTGAGAACTGTTCAAGCGCGACTTATCTGGTTGCTGCAGCGCCCCCTGGTGATCTACCACCATGAAACATGTCTGAGAACCTGCTCTGAAATGAAACCTTTTGAATGCAAAAAACCGCATGGAAATCGGCTTAGTAGTTTCCGAGGAAACTGGGAACAGACAAACATGCAAACAAACAAACGCACAAACGCACAACCTCTAACCCCAAACGCATATACCGCCTCCGTTCCGTTCCGTCCGTCGTGGGTAAAAATAGGGACTTTCAGTGTCAACATTTTTTACATGAACTTCACATCAATATGCGTATAACACCCGGTATATAGAGATTACGCGGTATATAGAGCCCCTGAAAAGAAACCAAAATGAGACAATAGTAGATTTACAATAAGTGAAAAAAGAAGGAATTTAGTGTATCGAGGTACTATGTTGGATCCTGAGAGCAGCGAAGGATTCTAGAGTTGAATCCCGAGCGTAACGAGGGATTCAAAAGTAGAATCCTGAGCGAAACGAGGGATACAAAGGACCGAGATGATTTTTTTTTCACGAGTTTGAATTTTTACAGACTGAAGATCGTACCAGACTGATGGAATGGACTGATGCAAGACTGAACATATTCTAATCTCCGTCTAATTATAAAGAAAAAAACCCAAAGATAAGATACTAAAAAGAACCTAATTAATTTGGCGAGATATTTTTATAGAAAAGAACCCAAAGATAAGACACTAAAAAGAACCTAAATAAAATTGGCGGGATTAATAACTATGGCTTTGTCTATGGAATAGCTCCATACTTTCAGCATGTTTTTTTTTGTACATAATTCATACGATGTGCGCTTGTTCCAAATTCAAAATATTTTTATTCACTCGGTGAATAAAACAGCATTTTATTCACCCTTATCGTTGAATTAAACGCACTTTTTCGAGTGGCAATGGTAAAATAGTTATTTGTTATACAAGTGACCAAAGTCGATTTGTGCTGCGAGTGCCGACTTTAAATCACGAACTAGCGAAGTAGTCTAGAATTGAATCACGAGCGTAGCGAGTGATTCTAATATAGACTACTGAGCACAGTGAGTGATTTAAAGGCACGAGGCAGAACAAAACTTTGGTCTCGTGTTAAACATACAACTTTTCACCTCGACCAGCAAGAAAAAATTCACGTGACTTTCCTGTTAAAAATCTAAATTCACTCTTTTGGAGTTAGATAACTATCTTCATCACTGGGCGTACTAATTTTTTGTTATATCACAAAATTAGTTCGGTAAAACCTATGCTGAAAAATTTTATTCATAGATTAAAATATATTCCTGTCGTTTTATTTATGTACATTACGTTGTGTTTTTCTCTAATTTATTAATATCCCATCTTATTGATTTATTTCTATATATAAAACACTAACTTGTTTAAAAATTTCATAGATTTTTCTTATTTAATATTTATTTCATACATGCGACCCCATTTCTTCCATACTCTTTATTTCGAATTATCAAACTTCTTTTTCAACAATCCTTATTTAAAACTCCTTGGTAGATCCGTGCATTTTATTTTTTAAACTTTTTAATTCTCATGTATGACAACATAAAGCAGTTTTTCTATCCTTTTCTCACATATCAATTTTACAAGTCTCATCCTTGTCACTCTATTTTTTTTTCTTAATTATTTCAAAAGTTGGTGTTAGAAATAAAAAAGCACTTTGCCTCACGCTCGCAGCAAAAATCGATTTTGCTGCGAGTTTTCACGCGCCAAAAGTGCCCTTTTCGTGCTGGAGAGGTGAAAAATAATTTCTTTGATGCGTTTTAGAACACATTAACCCATATTTACAGACATTACTAAAACGCTAGTTTTTTTACATTCTCTTTCGACATTACTACGAGGTCTCCACAGTGCCCGAACACACAGCGTCCATTACCAATCACACGTAATACATTATATATTCTGTGGTAACCAATCACAGAGATCTATTTCAACGCAGTGCGTTCGCATAGGCAAGGGTCGATTGAGTATTGAGCTTGAATACCGTTGTTACAGTGTAGCAGGTATACCAATGCGTTATATCTGTGCCTCCAGTCAAAAAGGGCATAACTCAAAATGACTACTTTTCAGGGGAGTTGAAAAACCAAATTTTTGTTGCTTTTTTAGTTATCAAATTATGAACACGAAATCCAATACGGCATATATTTAGATATATTTTTAATGATACGATTAATGGAAATTTATTCTACATTTGTACACTCTATATATATTTTTTTCTAAATTTTCTTGAATTATGCCCTTACTAACAACTACATAAAAGCATAACGTGATTTATATGAACTTTTTTTTGCATATGTAAGAATAATACTAATTGTCTATTCAATAAATTAAGACTTAAGGTAACAAATGATGTACATAATATGTTTGGTTAGCGATATCGGAGCTTTTAAAGGCAGATAATATGATCAATTTTATCGACAAAACCCCCCTCATGATCGGGTCTGTCCCCTCTCCTGTTTGAATGACTGACATTTTAAATTTGACTTTTTATTTAAGATGGCCCTGCCGAAAATATTAATTCCTTTAGATTTAAAAGTCCGACAGTTATAAAAAAAAATACTTTTCAAAAATCAAAGGCAAACATGCAAATCGATACACTTCCCCACTATAGGAGTGCTTTATTCGAAGAGTGACGGGAACCTACCCATTTATGTGATAGTCAGTCTTGGCCCAGTATGGTAAAATATAAATTAAATTATTAACAATAGCACTAAGATTAGGTACTAACACATATGGATGTAATTTATCTGAAATAAAAATTATTTAATTTAATTTTTAAAAGACTTATCATAATTACCTATCAAGTAAAAAATAACTATGTAAACTTTTGACTTTAATACTTCATAAACATTACTCAAATAAATTTTAATCCGAAATTGGTGTTTTTTTTGTTTTTCTTACAGGTCTCAAAACAAGGACTTAATGTGCATTGTTTTATGTTTTTATAATACACAGAAATATTATCTACAAAACGAAATCATAACTATTGCTCTGAGTTGCATATTTTGAGAATTATTATTGTAATATGACCCTTACGTAAATGGAAAAATAAAAAAAAAAACATTTTTATCAGTTTTTAACTTAACTTGAAAATTTTATCTCAATATAAATGACATTGAACAATAAAAGCAAGTGGCGAGTTTTGAATTTTGACCATTTTCGAAAATTAACATTTAGTGCCATAGGGTCATATTCAAACAACCATATTTTTTTTATTTTTTTTTTATTTATTTATTTGACAACATCACATACATTGCTCCAATCCCACAGTAAGTAGCTATAGCACTTGTGTTATGGAAATCAGAAACAACGGTGGTATGACACACACCCAGACCTGAGACAATATTGAAAAGTTCATTTTCTACATTGACCCAGCCGGGGATCGAATCCGGGACATCAAGAGATGGTGACGCCTTGAAAACCAGCGTGCAAACCACTCGACCACGGAGGTCGTCGAATATTATGCAACTCAGACCAATGACTTTGATGTCGTATTGTTTATAATATTCCTGTGTATTATAAAATGCAAAAAAATGCACATTAATGTCCTTGTTTACAAGATCTGTGGGAAAACCTAAGAAAATCACTGTAATTTTGGATTAAAATTTACCAAAGTATTTTTTCTGACGACTTTAAGTTAATAGTTGACATATTTTTTTATTGATAAGTGATTTATAAGCTTTCTAAAACTATTTTTTTATAACTATAGGACTTTTGAATCCAAAGGAATTAATATTTTCGGCAGGGCCATCAAAAATAAAGTCAGATTAAAATGCCGGTCATTCCAAAACGAGAAGGGAAGAATGTGGGGGGGTTTTGTCGATAACATTGATCATATTATCTGCCTTTAAAAGCTCCGACATCGCTAACCAAACATATTGTATGTAGTCATAATCGCTTTCTTCACATAAATTTGTTTTGCAGAGAGCAACAAATGGCTCTGATTTGATTGTGAATATTGGAACCACCGTACATCGGGCCAATGCACATTTTCTTTATTGGCATTAATTTTCCTTAATACCAGTGGGCCTTTATGGAGTGCTTCAAAATTATAGAAATTCTCCAAAGTCATTTCTTTCACAGTGAATTGGCCTTTTTCCACAGCAGACCCTACCATCTGGTAATAATCTCTAGGATGGTGAATAATTTAGATTTTTTTAGGTGGTTATAAGGTGGTTTAAAAGAGCATAACTACATTTAATTCTATATTATTTTTAAAATTAATGATATAACATGAATTATGTCTTCTATTAATAAATCTAATGTAATTATGCTTTTTTAATCACAGATAATTTTGAGATTATACCATTTATGTCTTTCTGATCGTAAAACTCAACAATTATTCAAAACTGTGCCCTTACAAACGGTGAGTTATGCTTTTTGTGTGAACAATAAATGTATGTTAGGAGGTAGGTACAGTTATGCCCTTTTGATATGTTATGTAACTCAATGTGCTGATTACAACAGTGCAATAAAATAAAAAGGGCATAACTCGTCTTATGCCGCTTTTGACTGGAGGCACAGATATCTGTAGGGACATTGTAGAATGAATGTTGCATGTCAGCGATTTTGTATAGGTGTGTGACGTATGAGAGAGTCGTGGCAGTTACTGCACACTGGCCGACTTTCGTGTTTGTGTTTAGTATTTGGGGAATTTTTATTTGAAATAAATTTGTAATTTAAATTTCTAATTTCGGTTTTTGATCTTGAGGTCAGTGGCATTAACTCCCAGATGGTGTAGGACCCATAACACTAATAAATAGGGTAGCTTTTGGAGTCATTAATGTAAATTCAGTAACAGAGTCAGATTTCATTAATTCAGAACATTATAGGAACACCATAACGTACATATCTTAAGAATTTGTAAATTGCTGTAAAAGTTTAATTTTATTAAATACCCCTTTTTACCAGAATATTTGCTTCATCTAAAATTAAAATTAAGGCAGATGAAATGAAAATTAATTAACAATAATTTAAATTAAGACAGAAGCGATGATAATGATTTTGTGCACAACTGAAATTCTTTGCTTACGTAAATCTAGTACTCAATAAGAGATTTTTTTTAAGATAAAAATATTTATTGCATGAAACATGGTTATTTAAAGATGACAAAAAATTTGAACAGGTACACATATTTCGCCGGATTCTCGACATGCAAATTAAGAAAAAAATATGAAATTTTTTTTTACTTTAACATTTCAGTTGGTTTCTCCTTTCAATGTCCGCTTGCCCGAATGTTACCTGTTTGTTTGACGAATGAAAGCGTTAATGGGGAGGCGAAGGCAAAGTGGATTACAGATGGCGCTCAGTCTTTGGAACAATTGTCAGTTTGAGCTCATATTGTCTTGACTGTGTATTACGTGATTTTACTTTCTTAAATTATATTTTTTTAGGTTTTGCGGACAAACAATGTATTCTATGCTAACTTTAGCTCATATAAAAGAAGAATTACGGAAAAGAAAAGCCAAAACAACAGGCAAGAAAGTTTATAGCAACTTACAAAAAATTGCTAACAAGCATTACATTTCTTTAAATTTCGTGTAAGATTTACAAGTAATCTTTTTATTTCAGATTAGAAGCATATGATTTAAATTTTAACAAAGCAACTGAGTGTGAATTTCCGTGTTTATAGTTGCCTGATGATGCCTTCTGTGCAATAGTAATTTTAGGTTTCTGTACTGGAATTTCTGTACCATCCAAAATTCCACGAACCGTTTTATCATATTTATTTTATTATTCTAAGTTTCTTGAATGACTCTGGCATATAAAATTCTATTAATTCTCTGTTTTTGTCCCCAATATTGGGCTTATTCCATATTTGATATACCTATCAAATTCATCCAAGTTATAAATATGTTAGAAACTGCTGAGGTTGAAATATTAAAGAACAAAGCTGTTATAATTCAAATGTTGTTTTATTTTGGCGAAGCTTCATCAAATTCATGAAACATTCCTTTTGATTTATAATGTTTCTCAGGCTCAGCAAAGGAGAAAATCGAGGGAAAAGCATATTTTTTTTGATATTTTTTTGCCTACTATTTTTTTTGTTACTGGGAAATCGATGAACTCCAATATTTTACAAGTTACATGCACAAGAATGCGGCATTTTCTCAGTATAAAATTAAAAAGTGCAATACTCCAAGAGATTCCCATATGTTTTGACACTTTCTTTGAGGCGGCCCGGTACCAAAGACCGACGCCACCTATCGGGATAAAATTGCGCTTTTCCTCCCCATTGAAATTGTCAAAATATACGTATAAGGCTTAGTATGATCTTTCCCTCCGTTTGAACAATGTGGTGGCATGTGTGTTTACCCACAGATAAGCGTAAATTGAAAATTTATCTTTTTTTCATTTAATATAAATAAGTAACGTTGCACTTAATTTTATAAAATATTTGTGTGGTTTGTCTAAAAAACCGTTCAAGTGCGAGTCGGACTCGTCCACCAAGGGTTCCGAAATTCCACCTTTAAACGAGCAATTCTTGTATATTTATTTATTTCTGTGATCTCGGAAACGGCTCTAACGATTTTGCAAATCTTATTTTTAATCTAATTTTAAACAATCCATCTAGATTAGTCTTATGTTTGGGAAAAGGCATGCTTTTGAGTTTTCATGCGTTTTTCTCTTGACGCAGAATATGGTCGCTAATTTCGTCCGCTGTCCGGTCCAGTGGGTTAAGACGCAGACGGCAAGAAACGAGCGTTACGAGTTCGAATCCCGCTCGGTGACTTTCTTTTGTTTTTTATATGTTCAAGTTTATCCCTTAATAAGGCGCGAGCTTCTGTAATACTTAGACTTAAATAAGAGGCATGTTAAGGGTAACTTAATTCTGGAGATTCCAAAAAATATATTTAAAGGGGGTTGGAGAGGGGAGAACTACCTTTTTTGCAGTGAGAAAATAATTCCCTTTGCCCGATTATGCTATTCCCTTGAGTGTCGAAATATGTGTTTCTTGCGCCATAAAGGGCGGCTGTATCTTTGTTTTTTACGTTAACTTAGAAGTTTGATTTTATTCACTGCTTCAAGGGACTGTAGACCTGAGTTGGTTTCAATTTCAGTTCGATAGTTCCACGCGTTCCCGAGATAAAGGGTCTTGACAGACAGATAGACAGACAGATAGATTGACAACAAAGTGATACTATAAGGGTTCCGCTTTTTTCCTTTTGAGGAACGGAACCCTAAAAAGTAGTCCCTGTGAAAAAGGCGTGACCTCCAAATGAACACTTGTGACGACACGGTTTCCATCAATACTCCAAACGTTTATGGCATTTCATAGTTTTCATATGTCTTGGTAAAAGCCGTGGTATTCCGAAACGAAACTCACTTCGAATGTCACCTCACTTTGCACGAGTTTGATTTGATTTTTTTTTTTTTTTTTTATTTATTTTATTCAACAAAACTTAGTACTACCATTACAGATTTAATAAAAATCCAAGGCGATAATACCAGCAACTTCATTACTTATGTAGGTACCTATTCATTTATTTTTGTAACAAATAATAAACAATGCAGCCCTAGTGAATTCACTCAGAGTACATCCAAATAAATCTACTTCTTTAGCTACTTCATTAATAATCTTTGTGGCGCGAGTGAGTGGCGCCTCCTTCAACATGTTAGTGCGCGCGCGCGGTGTCGCTAGCAGCGGCGGGCGACGCCTTCTCTCCGCGTATCGGTCTGGTACACAAAAATAAACAGTACTCAATACATGAGCATTGTTTATCTTTCCTCTTAATAACTTAAAAATGTATGACACCAGTGCGAGGTCTCTCCTTACCCTAAGTTCGTTATACCCTACCATCATCATCATCATCATATCAGCCACACGACACCCACTGCTGGGTATAGGCCTCCCCTAAGGATCTCCACGACGATCGGTCCTGCGCTGCCTGCATCCACTGGCTTTCCGCGACCTTCACCAGATCGTCGGTCCACCTTGTCGGGGGCCTACCCACGGAGCGTCGTCCGGTGCGCGGTCGCCATTCCAGAACCTTTCTGCCCCAACGGCCATCGGTTCTTCTCGCTATGTGTCCCGCCCATTGCCACTTCAGCTGAGCAATCCTTCGAGCGATGTCGGTTACTTTAGTTCTCCTGCGGATCTCCTCGTTTCTGATTTGATCACGTAGGGAAACGCCGAGCATGGCTCTCTCCATTGCACGCTGAGCGACCTTGAGCCTCCTTATGAGACCCATAGTTAGCGGCCACGTTTCACTGCCGTAAGTCATCACTGGTAACACACACTGTTCATAGACTTTCGTCTTGAGACACTGAGGTAAGTCGGACGCGAAGATTTTTCGAAGCTTCCCGAATGCTGCCCACCCGAGTTGGATTCGGCGAGAGATCTCTTTCTCGAAGTTGGACCTACCTAACTGGACTGCCTGTCCTAGGTATACGTAATGGTCAACAACTTCAAGTGTAGTGTTCCCAACATGAACTGGAGAGGGTACAACATGGGCATTTGACATAATTTTCGTCTTTTCCATGTTCATCCTAAGACCCACTCTTTGGGAAGCACTACGGAGATCTTCGAGCATTGTGTTCAGGTCTTCCATGGTCTCAGCCATAAGGACTATATCATCGGCAAAACGAAGGTGTGTTAGGTACTCGCCATTAATGTTGATGCCGAGTCCTTTCCAGTCCAAGAGCTTAAAGATGTCCTCCAACGCAGCTGTGAACAGTTTCGGAGAAATAACGTCTCCCTGTCTCACACCACGCTGCAGTTGGATAGGATTTGTGTTCTGGTTCTGTACTCGGATCGTCATGGTGGCATTTTGGTATAAGTACCTCAACACCTCGATATACCTATAGTCCACTTGGCACCTTTGGAGAGACTGCAGCACCGCCCAGGTTTCAATCGAATCAAAGGCTTTCTCATAGTCCACGAATGCCAAGCAAAGTGGCTCATTATACTCCTCGGTCTTCTGTATAACCTGCCGCAGCGTATGGATGTGGTCTATGGTGCTAAAGCCTTTTCGGAACCCGGCTTGTTCGGGAGGTTGGAAGTCGTCGTACTTGCGAGCGAGACGATTCGTAAGGACTCTCGAAAACAACTTATAGACATGACTCAGAAGCGAGATGGGTCTATAGTATAGAACAAATAAAGTAGGATATTTATGTGGAAAAAATGGGTATATTCCGTAAAGTTTTAAATATAAATATCTCACAAATTTATTTTGTATTCGCTCTAGCATAAAACTATACTTAGCTTCGTGTGGAGTCCATATAACTGCGTTACACTCAAGCTGGCTCCTAACTAAGGTGTTATACAATGCTATAATAGCTTTTATGTTCGTGAAACTGTAAGCTGTGCGCAGTATAAATCCTAAATTGCGATACGCCTTTTTACAGATGGTAGTAATATGTTCACGAAATGTAAGTCCCGAAGTGAGGCGAACACCCAAATCTCTGACGTCATTCATCCTTGCCATAGCCACTCCATTAACTTTATAAGCATTTAAAACGGGGTGATGTGCGCGCGAGAAAGTTACCGTTATACACTTGGAGGTGTTAAACTGCAACTTATTCTCCTCGCCCCAGGCCGCCACTCTATCGATGTCTCTTTGCAGCTTTTCACAGTCTTTTGGCTCTTTAATTGTCAGATACAACTTCATGTCGTCTGCGAACAGCAAACATTTGGCGTCCTTTACAACATTAGGCAGATCATTGACCATCAGGATGAACTCAAAAGGGCCGAGATTACTGCCTTGGCTCACCCCTGACCACGTATAATATGGTTCGGATACGTGACCACCGTACTCGACATATTGCCGTCGGTCTCGCATATAACTGGCAAAAAGTTTCAATAAATGGGGAGTGAAGCCAACGCTTGCCAACTTTTTGAGTAAAACATCATTGTCAACTAGATCAAATGCCTTTTTGTAGTCGAAATATGCTGTGTCCACCTGCGCCCCACTGTCCACCGCTGGTATAACATCCGCCATGTAACTAAGGAGGTTGCTGGTGGTACTCCGAGCCGGGCGAAATCCATGCTGGGCGTCCGTTAACTGCGCACTTACCTGTGAGTACAATCTTTTGTGCATGGCTGACTCCAACACTTTCGCCGGTGTCGATAGGACTGCCACAGGTCTGTGATCCTCCACTTTTGATGACAACCCTCCCTTTGGGACCGGAACAACACGAGTTACCTTCCATCTCTCGGGGAACTCTGCTGACTGTAAACAAAGGTTGTATATGTGAAGGAGCGGTTCAACCAGCACCTCCCGACAATCCCTAAAAATGAAAGGAGGGATTCCATCAGGTCCAGTAGATGTTTTGGGCTTGAGTCTTTGCAGTGCACCTCTAACATCTTCAGGCAACAAACAATCGAGACTCACGCGTGCTCCTTCATTTCCTCCACCTGCATTTGCCACACTCTCAGTAACGTTCAGATTCGGGCGTTTTGTACTATAAACGGAATGAAAGTACTTCGCAAATTCCGCTACACACTGATCTCCAAGAATCGTCTCACCATCCTTGACTATTCCTTGTGGCCTTCGGTTTCCCCTTTTTGATTTAATGTAATTCCAAAAAGCTTTTGGGTCTCTCATCAAATGATTTTGAACGCGGTATTGATATGCTTCGTGCGCTAGTTTTAACATTTGTTTTACTTTAGTCCTACATTGTGCAAAATTAACGTAATCGCTATCCGCCTTACTCGATTTATACAGCTTATGAAGAGTCGCCTTTAACTTTATACTACGTATTATTTCCACAGTGTACCACTCTGGATAAATGTACCTTGGGCTGCTACATTTTCGCTTTTTCCTTGGTGCACAACTATCTATAATATAGTTCAAAGTTTCATAAAAATAATTTAAACTGTTATCTAAATTCATTTCCCCCATTGGACTCCAATCTACATCTGCTAACAACGAATACAATAAGCTAAAATCTGCTTTATTAAAGTTCCATCGCACCGGCGCCGGCGCATACTGTTTATTTACATTATGACTCACCCCACAGTCATTAGAGTAGCAGCGGTCGCTGGAGGTGCCCGCCGGCGACGGCGGAGAAAGCGGCGCGAGCGACGCCGCGGCACCGATTTGTATGGTCACCGACAGCGCAGGATGATAAGAGTCGGGTGGTACTATCGGAGTTGCTTCACTCACACACACATTATTTTCGTTCCATGTAGTTAATACGAGATCTAATTGATCACCATTGCAATTTTCTATACTATTACTCTGAGTGAATCCGCAATAACTTTGAAAAAAATAATAATAATTCGTCACTGTCACTGGACATGAATTTAAGTTAAAATCTCCTATTACTAACACTGCACTATACAGGTTACAATATTGTTCTATTATTTTAAACATTATCATGTACTCACTTTCAATACTTTTAGGCGGAATATAAATAACACAACACAAAAACAAAAATCTCTGACCTAAATAAACTGTCGCACTGGCTAATTCAAACGAATGACTGTCTATTATGACGTCGCCCGGGATCGGCACTCGTCTGAGCTGGAAGCGCGGTGTGGCCACTAAACATGCGCCTCCCTGTTTGCGGCCGTCCGCTCGGTCACATCGAATCAATGTATAGCCAGGTGGTATTAATTCGGCATCGTGGATTGACTCGTTGCTTCGAGCAACAAAAGGCTTCGTTTGTCACGAAGGGAGAAGCCTTAGCGATATTACTCTATTCAAATTATTCTGGCATTTTTTGCGGGGGGGGAAAATGCATACAAGTGCAGTTCCGCATACCCACATACAAAAACTACACTGTAATGACGACACTCACACATAAAAAATAAAACAAAACAGCAAAAATTTGTGTACGGATGAGTCACACATCAAAATATGACACGTTTTTGACATAAAGGGCTGGGCTCAACTGTCGATGCAGCAATATCGATACGGAAAAAGGAATAAAGGTTACAAACTCAATCATTTTACGATGGGGTGAATAACAACAAAGAGGTAATTTTTATACGCTTGAGCTTTATACAATAAGCTCGAGAGTGTAGGTGATTGGGTTGGGACTAATGTGTACCCAGGGAAGTTGGGCTCAGGCTGCTGACACTGAACATCGCTCCATGACAGTACTGCCATCAAGGGCGTATCCAGCTTTGGCACCAGGAGGGGGTCACATAGTCGTGGTCAAGTCAAGAACTTATAATTTAATTTTGATAATAATAGAAGTAAAAAGTACGTATTTTATTAATGTACGTAAGTAAAAAACTGGTAAACTGGGCATTTAGGGCATTGGCAACTTGCGTGGTGAGTAACAACAGCTACATTTTCGATAGAAAAATTTAAAAAAATGAAAATGAACTTATTGGGCCTGTTCTTAGAACACTTTTCTATAAAACTAATAAGGTCATTTTGATTTTAGTTACCTATTTTTTCTATCAAAAATGTCGCCGTTGTTATTCACCACTCATGTTGCTATTGCCAGATCGAAAGTCCAAAATATCTGGAGAAAATTTGAACATGTTTGATCCATCAAGCAATAGTTATTTTACTTCTTCATTACATGTATTTAATTAAGTTTGTAAATAAAATATCTACGTAACGGTGGAGGTGGTTAATATAGCATCTGTTTACAGTTTCTTTGCAGCACGTTAGGTACCTACGAGTATAATATCGCGCGCGACCTTATATTGTGTTAGTTCGATGAGGACTTTTATGACACAACTAAGTCAATCAAGCTATTTAGCTAAGCAAAGTTAGTGAACGAGAAATATGGCGAAAACAACCTGGCGAAAAACAGAAAACCTCAAATTTCTCATAAACTATCGCGAGTAGAACTTCCAAATAACTCTTGAAATGTGAGTGTTTACTAAGCACATAATAGTATGCTATCAGGTTTACAATCGCTGATATCAAACGATACTATCCTGTTTAGGATACGATACTCCTAAACAGGAGTAATAAAGGATTTTCCAAAATTTTTCGCCCGTTTTATGCATTTTAGAAATTCGTCTAGAAAAAAATCTAGACATAATTAGCACATGGGAGTTCTCGTCGTGAGTTACAAATAACTAGAACTAACAAATTTTGGAATTATCTCGACGATGTCACTTTTTCGGGTTCCAAAATCCACTGTGCGTTAGTCCCTCGAACTAAATTCCCTTTTTATTCACTTGTTGTATAATCTACTATTTCGACATTTATTTCGCGATATCTGTCGAGCTCACATCAGTGCAGAGCAAATCATGCAAAAATCTCGCAAATGAATTTGGCGCAGAATCAGGGCCAGATTGACCAACACTTTATCGACAAACATTATTTAACGGTAACATCACTAAGTTGCCCATCGGCGAGAACTCGGATTTATCTAGCGACAGATCTGAAATTTGTACGGACGAGCCATGGACTAGCAGACCCGATGTCACTGAACAAATTTGACAACTAATCAAGAATAAAATATACGAATTTAATGTTTAAATGTAAACAAATAGCAATAATACGATAAAAAATTACTTTTATGTGAAATGTAAAACCGTCTTTTTGTATACTTGATGTTCAAGATCTCTTTTAACAGCAAAAAACTCATCAATTCGACATTTTAAACAGAGGAGCGTTCACATGCGCGACTGGACTCGGTCTAGAAAGAAATCCGGGCGCAACTGGTTTTACTAACGCGTATGCCCATTTGGGCTTGTACTTCGGCAGAGGGGAAACGCTTCGTATGGCTTCTCTTTCTGTAGAAGCCCGTCTTACTCTAAGACTCGTTGCAACCAGTTTCCGTGATAGCAAACAAATCTGCTTCGGAAGAAGAAATTAGAATTAAAAAGATAATAATAGACTACTTTATTAAATGAAGGTTGCTTCTGTAGTTATTTAATTTTAATTTTCAATAAAATTGATAAAATATATCAAACTCATGCGAAGTGAAGTAAATTTTGAAGTGACTTGCGAGTCTCGTTTCGGAATTAGAATCGCTCGTCTGGCGTCGAGCGCTCGTTTCTACTGATTTTCGTTTGACAGTTCATACATTTGAGTTGATTTTTCGAATGAAAATCAGTAGAAACGAGCGCTCGACGCCAGCCGAGCGATTCAAAAATAGGGCCCCAGCAGTATTGATGGACCCTGTTAAGTAAAGGGGTATTTACATGGGCGACTAACTGTGTAAATGGCAATTCAGCCTAGGCAAAAGGTGCCTGAACAAAATTATCAGATCCAGTGGCCAAAACTGAAACTACGTTATTACATATTGTTACCTAGGTTATGCCATCAAATACGTAGACGACAGCGACGCCATCACCTGCGATTCAATTTTGGAAGTGACTTAATAGGTGATTAAAATCGACTGTCACAATCACAAGTGACTAAAATCAACAAATGTAAATAGCCCATAAGCATAGTAAAATTAGTAATCAAGGTGTCAATTCTACTAATAATCGTGTTTCAATGGTGTTTGAATCGTCATGTTTATTCTTCGCTCAGTTTTTGTTTCATAAACCCAAAACTGAAACACTATTGTAACACGATTCTGACGTTAACATTAGCAAAATCGACACCCAGGGTGTAAGAAGAAAGGAAGTGTTATTCTATTGAAAGGTTAATATTAACATAAACATTGGATAAGTAATGGAGAATTGGAGATCTAATATTATTTTACTCAAAAATGCTTGTAATATGGTCATTATTTTGACAACCTTCTTTGAACAAAGTCGAGGTTGCCGTGCTCCTCCGATGGTGACGCAACAAAGTTGTATGGGATTTCATGATTGTCGAGTTTTAGCCACCAGCAATTTCCTTTGAAAATCCATTATTGTCCAGTTTTGTTTCAAACATAGTTTTTGTAATTTTAATCATTTTTAACATTTTTGTCATTTTGGACCAAGTCTTGTATAGTGCTTTACTAAAAAATGAAAAAAAAATAAAAAATGTCAAAAATGTCGAAAATGTCAAAAATGTCGAAAATGTAAAAAAAAATACAAAAATGACAGAAATGACATTTTCGTCATTTTTGACGTTTTTGACATTTCTGTCATTTTTGTAATTTTTTGTCATTTTTGACATTTTTTATTTTTTTAAAATTTTTTACATTTTTGAGTAAAGCACTATACAAGACTTGGTCCACAATGACTGCACTGCTGGCCACGCTATGATGGCCTCAAGCTGAGCTTAACTACGCTCTCGGCCTTCAAGCTTGGTCATCATTGCAGCCCTTGCTGTCCGCGCTATAAAGGCCTCGACCTCCGGTCTCGGCCTTTATTCCAGCTTGGCCATCAAGGGCTGCAATGCTGACCGCGCTGTGACGGCCTGGACCTGCGCTAAACTACGCTATCGGCCATCATCATCGCGCTGCCAGCAATGCAGTCATTATTGACCGCGTCAGTAATGTACTATTGTTTATTATTTTAATTCATTTCTATTTTAATCATTTAAATATTTATGTATATTATGATAACATTTATTAATTAGAATTCTGTTTTAATTTTCTTAGAAATCAAATGGGTAACAGAGAATATTATAACCTAAATAATCACTGAATATCATTTAAAATGTAAACTGTTTAATTTTTAATTAATAGAGCGCTCATATTTGTTTACACCGTTATTATGCTTTTAACTATTATTGGTATATGTGGTTTCGCACATCATCATCATCATCATATCAGCCGCACGACACCCACTGCTGGGTATAGGCCTCCCCTAAGGATGTCCACGACGATCGGTCCTGCGCTGCCCGCATCCAGCGGCGCAACGCGACCTTCACCCTCACGTCGGTCCACCTTGTCGGGGGCCTACCTACGGAACGTCGTCCGGTGCGCGGTTGCCATTCCAGAACCTTTCCGCCCCAACGGCCATCAGTTCTTCTCGCTATGTGTCCTGCCCATTGCCACTTCATCTGAGCAATCCTTCGAGCGATGTCGGTTACTTTAGTTCTCCTACGGATCTTCTCGTTTCTGATTCGATCACGCAGGGAAACGCCGAATTCACACATCATTTCCCACTTATCCATATCTGACCTACACAGTACATAGTTTGAATTATTATTTAACCTGAGGTTGTTGGTATTATTCTCCGTTTTTTAATTCACTATGTACCTATTGTTTGCCATTGATATACACTGTTTTGGCAAATGTGTGATTCAATTGTGGAATATACATGTATTGTAAAGTTGCAGTTTGTTTCCCTTAAGGTGGCACCCCGAGCGAAAGTGGCGCCACGCTAAATTTTTAACCGACTTATTTTACTTACTTACCGACTTATTACCTTATTTAATATTAGCATTCTAATACACAATGTTAATAATGTTTAACGTGGAATTTTTAGGGCCCACAGTCTAGTATTTTTAGACGGTATCGCTACATTCTCTCGTAGTCACTGCTAGAAGTAGATAGCAAAACTGCTAAAAGTGGCCGTTTTTGACACATTACTTGTACTTCTACGAATGACTACGAGGGCATGTAGTGATACCTTCTAAAAATACTAGACCATTAGCCCTAAAAACTCCACGTAAAATATTTTATTTTAATAACTTATTAAATAAAAACCTCTGACGGCGCCACTTTCAGTCATACAACCGCCTTAATAAACTAAATAAATAAATATTGTTTGTTAATTAAATAAATTAATAATGTTTATAGTATTATATAATCTGGATTTTTATAAACAAAAAATATTTATTTATTTTTCGTAAAAAAAACTTCTGAAGATCATATTCCTGTGACGGAAGTTAATTACAAAAACAAACTTCTTCGACTTCGAACAGGAAATGGGCAGCGCCATTGACTGCAGTCGTTTTCCTTAATCTTGCTGTAACATTAAGTAATCATTTGGGTACGGTGATTTGACCGCGGTTCGTTACTTCGGGGTAACTTGAATTATTTCATTCAAAGCTTTATATTGGTAATAGCGGCCACCCGCGGTTTCACCTACGAGGTTCCCGTTCCCGTGGGAATATCGGGGTAAAAAATATTCAATTTTTAATCTAGGCTATCTACTATCTGTGTGCCAAATTTCAACCAAATACGTTCAGAAGTTTTTGCGTGATTGAGGAACTAACATCTAGACATCCAGACCCACAAACTTTCACATTTATAATATTAATAGGATGATATACTTAGTTCACTTTGTAATGTTGCTTTTACATGAAAAAATGTAATAATTGAAAAAAATATAAATAACTGAAGCAAATATTTTTTTTCCCTTTTGAAAGTGGTAAAGAAAAATGACAATGTCACTCGGGATGACGTAAGGATTTAGAAGTTTGGTGGAATAAACTCACATACATATTATTATTTATTTATTTTTTTAGTACTATTCAAAGTCTTTTAAACAATGAAATGTTATGTACTGTTTAATTGCATGCTGTAAATAATAATGTGAATGTCAAAAATATTAAATACAAATAACCATATCATAAATAATCATACTAATATTTTGAAGGTTTTTTATTTTTATAATTATAACAATATAATAATTAATAATTACAGTAAATATTTTTAATTAAAAGTGAACCAATTCCTTTATTTAATTGCTTTAAATGATGTGTAATTTGGGATCATTCGATTGTTTTCTTTTCTTATGATATTAATTAATAGAACCGGTTTAGGTACCGGCGTGCTCACTTAGGTTAAAGCTGAAAATCAGCGATTTGCTCGCGACGCGAGTGAATATAACGCTGAGCTGCGACCTTTGCGTACTGCTACGGCACACACACATCTTTATTAGGGAATAGACTACTGTTTTTTGTTTGTTGTATTATGTACCTATTTGTATTAAATGAATATGTGTGTCTGTAGCAAGAAATAAAATGTTAATCAATCAATCAATACGCACAATACATACGTGAACCCTGAACACATTACACTCTCTGTTTTTTGGACAGTCGTGTAAAACCAACTAAGTAATGTTTTCTAGTAATTTAGACTGTATTCCTCAGTGGTCGATTAGCTTCTACACCGGTTTTCATGTGTCGCAATCTCTAAGGTCCCGAGTTAAATTCCTGGCTGCCCCAATATAGAGAACGAATTTTTCTGTTTTGTCTGCGTGTTTGTGGCACCGTCTTTGTTTCTGATTTCCAGAACACAAGTGTTTGCAATGCATGATTTAATTTGACAATGACGGTGTTTCTCGGCAACTTCACTCGAGTGTGCGCACAGATTAAAATATACCGTATTTTACCACCACAAGCACTCTGAGGTTGCTTATCGTCCTTTCGGGGCGTTAGGACCAAGGTGCTAGTGTATATAGGGAATATGCATAAGTCACCGATTTTGATAAATTTGAGCTTGATCGCTTCGGACACGTATAAAAACATGATGGAACAGGAAAATAAAAAATAATAATGTATTAATTTATTTTTCACCTCTCCAGCACGAAAAGGGTGCTTTTGGCGCGTAAAAACTCGCAGCAAAATCGATTTTTGCTGCGAGCGTGAGACAAAGTGCTTTTTTAATTTCTAACACCAACTTTTAAAATAATAAAGAAAAAACAAATAAAGTGACAAGGATGACACTTGTAAAATTGATATGTGAGAAAAGGATAGATAGAGTGCTTTATGGTGTCATACACGGATTAAAAAGTAAAAAAATAAAATGCACGGATATACCAAGGAGTTTTAAATAAGGATTGTTAAAAAAAAAGGTTGATAATTCAAAATAAAGAGTATGGAGGAGGTGATGAGCTCGCATGTATGAAACAAATATGAAATAAGAAAAATTAATGAAATTTATTAACAAATTATATGTTTTATGATTATAAATAAATAAATAAGACGGGATATTAATGAATAAGAGAAAAACACAACGTAATGTAATCAAAACGACGGGAATCTACTTTACTGAATGAATAAAAATTTTCAGCATAGGTTAGATCGAATTTTTTTGTGATAAATTACAAAAATGAATGCGTCCAACGATGAAGATAGTTGCCTAACTCCAAAAGAGTTAAGAGAACAAGTTTCTAATGCTGAATTAAGCTTTTTTACCAGGAAAGTCAAGTGAAAATTTTCTCGCTGGTCGAGGTGAAAAGTTGTATGTTATACACGAGACCAAAATGTTGTTCTGCCTCGTGTCTTTAAATCACTCACTGTGCTCAGTAGTCTATATTAGAATCACTCGCTACGCTCGTGATTCAATTCTAGACTACTTCGCTAGTTCGTGATTTAAAGTCGGCACTCGCAGCACAATTTGATTTTGGTCACTTGTATAACAAATAACTATTTCTCACACGATTAAATCAGGGAAAAATAACGATTTTTTTTTTCACTTTCGAATATAATGAACTTAACAGTCAGAATATCGAATAACAATAATTTTTTTGTATGACACATATGTACATAAACGCAAAAATTAGGGAGATAATTGAGAATAATTGAAAATTCTTGGCTAATTCCATAGTAAACGCGCGCCTGCAACGTGACATGTGACGTCATAATATATCATTTCCGTTTTGTATGGAGCGTTTTCGGCGGTTGCTGCTGCATGCTAACTTCAAGTAACTATATCACGAGAAAAAAACGCAAGAAAAAAGTTTTAATATTACAGTTGATTTTCACACGCATTATACTTTAGATTTTGATAAAAAAAAATATGCATATTCCCTATTGTCAGATTAATTGCATTATATGTTGTTTTCTAATATTATTAGAACGTCACATACTTCCTCATATCAGCCGCATCATTTACTACCGGCATCGGTTTCCCCCAAGGATCTCCATTCGATAGCTTTTTATTATATAAGTACTTATAAGGGTCACACGAAATATTAATGAAGTTGTAGCTTACAATTTATGTTGTAACTTGTAACCATAAAGAGTTAGGTACAACTTCATTAATATTATAACTTAAACACATGAAACTGACATTTCAAGGTAGACAAAACACCACAATATTAATTTTATTTATCTAATAAACACAAAAAAAATACTAAGACTACTAGCAGTCACCCGCGATTTCGTCTGCGTGGATAGTTTTTTGTCTGTCCCTCGGGAATTCTTTTTCGGCATAAAAAAAATACTTCTTTTTCTGCACCCCAGACAACTTGTATGCAAAATTTCATGATGATCGGTTGATTAGTTAAGACGTGATGGCGTAGGCGTAACAAACAAACGGATTCTCGCATTTATAATTAGTAACGATAAAAAAATGAATACGTTAATAACACCCAGAAGTAATTAAAACAAAAATACTGACTAAAATATTATATCACGGTGCAAAGTGTTACAAACCGTTTCGAGTTGACTTAAGTCATAGTCTGAAATATAATTTACTTTTATTATTATTTTTGTATAAAAAGTACTTTGAGAAACATTTAACATGTTGCAGAATTTATGTTTTGGTTTTAAATTTTTACAAAACAGCGTAGTTATGTTGCACATGTAGTAATAAAAGTCGGGAAAAACACCTACGTTTAGTTTAAGCGCGTTTAATACCTGTGTTCTTAATGTAATAACATGTAGTAATTTTTTAAATGTTTCCAAATACAGCTTGACCATAAAGAGTTGACAAAAATTGAGGGCGCCACTTTCTATGTAAACACGTCAAAATCACGAATAAATTGGCAACACTTACTAAATTTTGTACTGAAAAATTTTAGTTCCATTTTATTTAATTTCAACTCTTTATGGTCAAACTGTACATAGACTTCGGATATTGGTTCTTACAATTTGATGCTGACTGTACATAATCCCAGTTTTTAGGGTTCCGTACCCAAAGGGTAAAAACGGGACCCTATTACTAAGACTCTGCTGTCCGTCTGTCTGTCTGTCTGCCCGTCTGTCTGTCTGTCTGTCACCAGGCTGTATCTCATGAACCGTGATAGCTAGACAGTTGAAATTTTCACAGATGATGTATTTCTGTTGCCGCTATAACAACAAATAAAACAGAATAAAATAAATATTAAAGGGGGGCTCCCATACAACAATCGTGTTTTTTTGCCGTTTTTGGTACGGAACCCTTCGTGCGTGAGTCCAACTCGCACTTGGTCGGTTTTTTACTCTATAGTTAAATTATCTAGGTACTGCCTACATAATTTAGTCACAATTAATTGTGTAAGTATGTTAATTTTTCAAAACTGTAGATAAATTACCTTCATGTTTTGTACTTTTTTTGCTTTCGTAATCCTTAATATATTTTCTGCTGCGTTTTTGTAACAATTCAATTATCAGTTTATTATACAACTAGCGATTGCCCGCGACTTCGTCTGCGTATAAAGTTTTCTTTGGGAAACAATCCCTCAATTCTTTTTTTCGGGATAAAAGGTACCGTATGACCTTCTCTGTAGCCCTGACAACGTGTATGCAAAATTTTATGATGATTTTATCGGTTCAATAGTTTAGACGTGAAGGCGTAACAAACAAACAAATAAACAAACAAACAAACGGACTTTCACATTTATAATATTAAGTAAGGATCGCTGTTCGCTTGTCACACGCCCCAAACGCCGACTCCACGTAAACTCAGCACATTAATCTCTGTACAACTCAGATTTTCCAAAGTTAAGCCCAAATTTTGGCACAAAATCGGAAACAATTTGCAAATAACAACAAACCCCATAATTTGTACCCTCACCTTCGTATTGTACCCTGAGTCGGGATGATTATACAATTTAGTATTTATATTGTTCACAATTGAACAATATAAATACTCCTAATTGTTGAGTTAAATTGAATTCGGAAATTTATGGGAAAGGGCTGTGTGTTCTCCGAATTATGACTATCTAAAACGAAGTTGGTTTGTTTACCTTTTTACCTCTGAGATTAGCATACAATTTATTTGTTGAATAATTTTAATTAAAACAGTGTTTTTTTAATGAATTTTTAGATTTTAGGCATTCATAATATATTTGAAAAAAATACTAGAAAAAATATGTTTTTATTTTATTGAAAGTAATTTGAATGATATTTTTTAATTAAGTTATTTCTTGTGTTTAAACCAAGGCCCAACGGAACTCCCGGGGAAAACGAGTTACTCGGGGTATACCATTGAAAAATGTGAAGCATTATAACGTTTTATTTTATAAAATCATCGCTTACATACTTACCACGAAAAAGTTTAAAATAAAAATGCTTTTAAAAAAAAGCAAAACCTCCTTCAAATACCTTAAAAAAACAGCTCTGTAAAAAACAAGATAATATAATGTTCAAATCGATTAATTAAAACACGTCTATTGAAGTCGGGTGGGGCTTTTAGAATATAAACAATACAATAAGTAAAAAAATACTTCCAGCTCCACCCGACTTCAATAGACGTGTTTTAATTAATTTATTTTAACATTATTTGTTGCTTTTTTAGAGCTGTTTTTTAAGGTTTTTGAAGGAGTTTTTGTTTTTTAAAGCTTTTTTTTATAAACAGTGAATTAACATAAAAACATCGCTCTAGTATTTCAGTTAAATAAGGGCCATCTTACACTCTGGCTAAGAAACAATTCCGTACCTGTTTCGACCTGTTTACAGACATAATTTTAAAAACATAATTCTACCACACCACCTGAGTCCGACAGGCTTATTTATCTTACGCATACCTAATAAATTTCAGCTCTCTCGAAATATTAAGAATTTCACTCAAGAAAATTTCATTTCCTCAGTTCTCTAGCTTCGCATTTTATTGCGAGATAGCCAAAAATAGGAATTGATGAACAACATTTTATTTCTTATTTCTAAAAGGTTACTTTAAAAGTAAGTTACCTAATTTAACTTTATAAATGAAAGAAGTTTACGCCATCAAATACATCTATATGAAATACTCAATATAGTATAGTTACGTAGCATAAAATTTTAAGCATTGTGATCCAAATAAGAAAGGTTTCGAAATTTTTGAAATGAGTACACTAGACCTGCTTTTAGGGTTCCGTACCGTATAGACGGACGCTATTACTAAGACTCCATTGTCCGTCTGTCTGTCTATATCTATATCTCATGACCCGTGATGCATATAAGCAAAATCTAACTCTCGAGTTTTGATGGTGATCCCTGATTGGTCAAGAAACTCAGTAGTAAGGTTTTGCGCGCAAACTCTAACTCCATAGTTTCGCGCTAATTCGATAGTGATCTCTGATTGGTCAAAAAACTCAGTAGTTAGGTTTTGCCCGCAAACTCTACTGAGTTCGCAACCACCAATGAGCGCGCTTCATAATTCAAAGACTGTGGTAGATTTTTTTTATGACTTCTAACGAAACTTTTCTGTAAGTACAAATGAACATTAAGATAACCTATTCAATATAAGTTACTCGAAAAAAATAAGTGTAGGCTACGTTACAACAGATTAAGAGGTCATTTTTACCGACAAAAAAGGAGTCACAGAACCCTCAAATTACATCCAATTATAAGCATAGCCGTCAACTTGATAGTTTTATTATAGCCGTAATATCCAGCAACTGCTAAATAATTTAAATCACTGAAGTTATATGGTTCACTGTGTGTGAGAAAAAAACGCCAATTTCATAGGTAAGGACCCAATATTATAGTTTGGAAAACTGTGGCATATGCCAAGTTCTCCAGTTTATCCATATGGATACAAGAATGCTGAATAAAATTGACGAAATGGATTGTCAAGAAAACCAAACCTGCGTCGCAACGAATCATAATTGCAAGTTAGTATCTACTTAAAGTGCATTTATTCTTACTTGTCCTATTTGGTTGCGCTATGCCCTATGCTATGCGCTATGCCGTTGTGAATTTTGCCTGAAAACACGCTTTGGTGGACGCCAGTATCATCGACACGATGAAGAAGAAGACTTCTTCTGTGTTTAGGTTAAAACTTTTGAGAATAAAACAATAGGTACTTAATAAACAAAATAATAAATATTTATTGCACAGAAACATTCTTAATAAATTTTTCTTCAATTCAACATTCTTATTCTTAATCTCAATACAGTATCTAGTATAAGGCAGAATGGTTTGAAGGTATTCGCCTTTCTTTACACATTAATGTATTGTTTTTGGTTTATCGTTTATATGTAAACATCTTTTTATTACAGTAGGTATAGCCAGCAACGGAAATTATTGAACATAATTTGATTAATTTTTTTCCTAATCATAATTAAGTGCCATAAATTACTGATGAAAATATATTGCAAAACATCTTGTTATAACTAAACTAGCAAAGTCCCTAAAATCAGTTATACCATTACGCGCTATACATTACCACTGGCAAAAAAAAATAAAGATGCGAAATCAGTAGTTAGAGTGTGTGGGCAAAAAAACCTAACTACTGATTTTTTTGACCAATCAGAGATCACTATCGAATTAGCGCAAAACTGGGGAGTTAGAGTTTGCGCGCAAAACCTAACTACTGAGTTTTTTGACCAATCAGGGATCACCATCAAAACTCGAGAGTTAGATTTTGTTTATATGCACCCGTGATAGCTAGACAGTTGATATTTTCACAAGTGATGTACTTACTTCTGTTGCCGCTTTAATAACAAATACTTAAAACATAAAGGGGCTCCCATACAACAAACGTGATTTTTGCCGTTTCATGGTATGGATCCCCTTCGTGCGCAAATCCGACTCGCACTTGGCCGTTTTTTTAGTCCATGTATTTTATTACGAATCAACGCCAGCATTTAGCATCGGATCAATGAGCTTAGATAATAGAAGCTCACAATGATGAAAGAAAGTAAGGTTTAAAATACATTTTGATTGAAAATAACAAGTAGTTATACAGAATTACATTACAAAATAATTTTCTCTTTCTTGCCTGCACCACGTCATAAGCGATATCAATAGACTTGCCTTAAAATCTACACGTATACAGAAATGCTGTTTACACAAAAAAACATACTAATAATCAGAAATGCCACTGTTTCACTGACGTCTATTATACAAGTACGCTGGACAGGCTATTGTCATGAAATGAACTAATTAATTCCAAGTACACTCACTACTGCCATAGTATAGAATCTACTGCTCTCAGCGCCAATATGGCGATTTTCAAATCGGAACAAACGATTGGTGACGTTCGCCTGTCCAGCGTACTTGTATAATGGAGGACAGTGCACTGTTTACACAAACTAGAACCTTTTCTATGTCATCGCTCTCCATTTGTTTTCTTCGACAAATCCGCCTATCGGTATAATAAATGCTTAGAGCAGAATGCTCTTGAATCAATATTTTCTCAGTAACCACTTTGTGTTTTCACAAATGTTTTTATTCACAATCCCAATCTGCAAATGCGAGATAGCAATTTGGAAAAACAATAGCAATTGTTTTCTCACCCTTGATGTCGATAAACGCTTATCAACATATTTTGTGAAGTGATGTCCGACTTTTATCGATAGAATCTGATTTAAGAAAGTAAAAATAGATATAAAAAACGGACTAGTAAAAACAGACTAAAATGTAAAAAATAAATTCTTCTGTAAATATTTATAACCCTATACCTAAATACAGAAATGTTAAACCTAAAAATGTATTTTCTTTCTAATCTACACAGTCATACACGCACACCGACCAATAATATTTAGTCTTTAATACAGAATCAAGTCTCCGTTTGTCATCTCGTTCACGTGACGGCTTGAAATCGGCTTCGGTGTACCTAAGTCCTTTGTTCTACAAGTCAATATACGTCAACATAATTAAAACCTTTGAGATTTTCGCATTCACAATGCTATTTTTATATAATACTAAATGATATACTAGTTTTTTTGCGCCCATTTTTTTTGTCAGCTAAAATACGTCATAATGGGTGGTAGGGTAAAAAAAGATTTGACGATTTAAAAATGCTTATTATGTGAGCTCATTTAAATAAATATATTTTAATTTCATTTCATTTCGTTTCGTTTCGTTTCGTTTCGTTTCGTTTCATTTCGTTTCGTTTCGTTTCGTTTCGTTTCATTTCATTTCATTTCTAGAAAAAATTCGACGCACTCCAGATTCAATTCTCGGACGGGAATCGCACCTTGGATATTCGGTCCAATGCTCTGACCGCTGAGCTAAGTACCTTAAAAGTTCATTTTCATCCCTTCTATTCGAAAAATGATGCTTTGTTCCTATAAAAGTGGGACCAAAATAGCTCTTTTCTGGTAAGAACTTTTTAGTGGGAGGAAAAGAGATTTGAATTTAGAACATTTATCTTTCAAAGAATTCGAACGCCGCGCCCCGCCGCCGGCTGGTACCTATGTATTGACTGGCTGTATAGACGGCGCGGCGAACTGAAAAAAAAACATAAGCGCGCGAATTAAGTCTGTGTTCTTGTAATTAGTACATACTTACGTACTTAGTACAATAACCTTTGAAAATCGCGCTAGTGTATCAAACGTAACTATAAATTTGTAATTATTTTTACTTTTCACGTGTCTTTTTTAAATAAAGAACATTTTCATTAATTACATAAACACAGTCTCCTATTTATTTTCTCATAGAAAGGGGATGAAAAGTAGAGTATATGACTCGGGCGCAAAATATTTTTGGCGAGGGCGACATACTTTGAATCCCTCGCTACGTTCAGGATTCTACTGAAGAATCCCTCGCTACGCTCAGGATTCTACTCTAGAATCCCTCACTTCGCTCTGGATTCAAAAAAGCGCCCTCGCCGTAAAAATATTATTTTGCTCCCTTGTAATACAATCTACTATTTCATTCCTTCTATTCGAAAAATGATGATTTGTTCCTATTTAAGTGGGACCAAAATAGCTCTTTTCTGGTAAGAACTTTTTAGTGGGAGGAAAAGAGATTTGAATTTAGAACATGTATCTCTCAAAGAATTCGAACGCGCCGCCGCCGGCTGGTATGTATTGACTGGCTGTATAGACGGCGCGGAGACTAAAAAAACATAAGCGCGCGAATTAAGTCTGTGTTCTTGTAATTAGTACATACTTACGTACTTAGTACAATAACTTTTGAAAATTGCGCTAGTGTATCAAACGTAACTATAAATTTGTAATTATTTTTACTTTTCACGTATCTTTTTTAAATAAAGAACATTTTCATTAATTACATAAACACAGTCTCCTATTTATTTTCTCATAGAAAGGGGATGAAAAGTAGAGTATATGACTCGGGCGCAAAATATTTTTGGCGAGGGCGACATACTTTGAATCCCTCGCTACGTTCAGGATTCAAAAAAGCGCCCTCGCCGTAAAAATATTATTTTACTCCCTTGTAATACAATCTACTATTATAGAATAACAAAAAAATTCCAGAACTAATAGTATAATAATAATAATTACACTTGCACACTGACACGACATACATTATTACAAAGAAAAACAAAAAAGAAAGCTCACAAAAGGCGGCCTTATTTCCAAATTGCAATTTCTTCCAGGCAACCTTGAGTAATAGAGTGAGAGAGGAAGTGGCGAGTGGGAGCAAATACGGGGAGGAGAACAGATATAAATCTACAAGTATATGTAAAAAGAAATAAAGTTTTATACTACACCTGCTCGGAAAGTATCTTGATACTTTATCAAATTTACGGTAGAAAGTACGTCATTGCATATCGAACAAATATGCGGGGAGAAAACGCATCTGAGCGGGAGAGAAAGTGTATGAAAATCCATTTCTTACGTGGTTTTTCTTTTTTAATTTTGGGTAAGACAATGCGCCGGTAACCTAAATATCAGAAGCCAAAAAGTTTTTACAGTGAGTTTTTATCTCCAAGTTCGCAAAATGACTACTAAACTGGCCACTAGCTGTGTGTCAGATGGTGTTGGGCTGGCGCAGTGCGACCCTGCGGCGGCAGGATAAACAATTTGAAAAAAGAACATGTGAGTGTGAGAAAAAAGTGTTACATTAAGCTTCACTAACTGCAACAATTTCAATATAAATTTCAATTAGTAAAGATTTAGTTTTTTATTTTCCTCGTAGGTGTAGCATAAAGCACCATGTATCACTCGAGAGGAAGTGCGATTCCCGATCTCGGGTGTTTCTCCTCTCGGTGAACAATGTACTATTCTAGATTATTAAGTGATAATAAGGAGAGGAAATAGGTTAGATAGAAGAAAGGAAATGTCTTCTGACTTGATCGCGAAAGGAACTCAGAGAAAGAGCCTTCCTGTTACCCTCCGGGAGTAAATTCCACAGCAGCATGCAAATATGAGAGAATACAAGAGAAAGAAAATGAGAGGAAAGTTAAAAAGTTAGGTATACTCTATTTATCTCATAAAGTTAATATACCTCAGGTATATTAACTTTATGGTTTATCTATACTTGTCCTATTATAAACAGCTTTTGACAGGTTGTCAAACGTCTTCTTAACTTAAATCTTATTTTAAAAATAAACTGTCTTATAAGCTAAACTGTCACTATCTATGTGTGGAAAACTGTTTGTTGTATTTTATTAGTAGTTTATGATACAAGGTTGGTAAGGAGGTTTTTAAAACGAGTTGACGTTTTAGCCGTAGGCGAGGGTTTATAATCGTCACGAGTTTTAAAAAACCTTAACAACCGTGTGCCATACTACGTTTTTCAATACATTTGCGAGAAAACATTATAGGTACTACTGAAATTGTAATCTATACATATAATAAAACTGTAAATTCTAAATATTTGTGCGCGAATTACGCAAAAACCGCTAAACGAATTTTGATGGATTTTTCACAATTTAGTAGATTGAGGTCCAATTTAAAATCTAAGCTATGAATCATCAAATTCATGTGGGTGGAACCAGGGCAACAGCTTGTACTCTCCGTAGTACTAGCTTTCATACACTAAAGGGATCATTTTAAACTGGTTGCAATGTTTCTACTGTATACGTGGATGAAGTCGCGGGCGGAAGCTAGTAGAAATAAAAAAAAAACGTTCGTAAACAAAAACGCACGGCGTCGGCGTGCGGTAAAATCAACTTTCCGCACGCTGTACTAATCCGTAAACAAAAACGCACGGCGTGCGGTAAAATCAACTTACCGCACGCTCGACTGTCATCGTAAACTTACATTTTCGAGCAACTGTATTGAAAAATAGATTTTTTTCAAAAAAGAGTTGGGTGAAAATTGTTCACCAAATAAGACAACTAAGAATAAACAGACTATTATAGTGTCAGCTATAACGAAAGCTTTTCTGCCTCAAAGACTGGCGTAGACAATAAACAGTTCACCATTAGCTAATCAAACATCAACTCACAATTTGGGTTAAGAGTCTAGCTCAAGACGGAAGGAACTATCAGTGTCAAAGAAATGGAGACATGAGACCGTATTTTGTTGAGAGTTGGAAAAAGTTAAGTGTGAATTTAAAAGGGAATCAATTAATTGGGTGACTGGAAATAATTAAAGGTGACTATTAATGGGATACTTAAATAACCTGGCAGCGGTTTATTTTCTGGGCGACAAACTGTGGATTATAAAAAAATAATACGTAAAACTGGTAACTACATGTGGTAGATAAATAAATTACGTTAGCAGTGAAAATTCTAAAGGAGTGACAAAAATACTGAGTGGACAACTATTATACCAAGTAGGTAACTATATAACTGGTTTAAGCTGCCCAACATGGTATTTTTGTCATCTCGATTGGCATAGTAGTCACCTTTTTAGGCTTCCGTACCCAAAGGGTAAAAACAGGACCCTATTACTAAGACTCCGCTGTCCGTCTGTCTATCACCAGGCTGTATCTCATGAACCATGATAGCTAGACAGTTGAAATTCACAGATGATGTATTTCTGTTGCCGCTATAACAACAAATACTAAAAACAGAATAAAATACATATTTAAGGGGGCCCCCCATACAACAAACAGTTTTTGGTACGGAACCCTTCGTACGCGAGTCCGACTCGCACTTGGCCGTTTTTTTAAATAAAATATATGCCATGTTTTGTGTGCCCTAAGGTTGTCGCCAAAATGGCAATATGGTCACCCGTTCTGAATAGCTAGTTACTCAATTTGTATTTTAAAGACACCCAATTTCAACATTTGAAGTCGCTCTCACTCCGTCGCTCACTTAGTATTTCAGTATGCTGTATTCAGTATTTTTGATACCCAAAATGGGTATTTATTGTTACCCGATTAAATACTACCCGATTTTAAAAAGGATGTGATTGACTAAATTCATTTACGTGGGTATGCCAGAAAATAATTCTAAAAATAGTAACTAAGTACATTTTTCATTGTAATTACAACAGGAACAAGTTTTAATTAACTTACTTGTTTCGAAACAGTTAATGAATTTTCCTCCTTGTATGTATAACTTGTCCCTTTTTATGCCGTCTACACACGGAGAGGCACGACCTTACTGACGGCAATGGGGAATGTCCGAAAAAAATCAAATTGGCTGAATATTTTTCTATAGGTAGGAATAAGGTCCCTTAGTAATAGAAAAAACTTTCAGAATTTTCGGTTTGGTAAAAAAGTTTTTAAAAATCAAAGTCTCTTCGACTTCACAAATGTATGAAAGTAACAGCAGAATGGAGATTATACCTTTGCCGCTAACTGCCACAAAGACAACACGTATTTAAAAAAAAAGTTTTGACATTTTGTCTTGAAACTTTTTTTTTAATACCATGTTGTGGTTGTGGCAGGTGTTGGCAAAGGTACAATCTCCATTCTGCTGTTACTTTCATACATTTGTGAAGTCGAAGAGACTTTGATTTTTTGAAATTTTTTCACGAAACCGAAAATTTTAAAAATTTATTCTATTACTAAGGGACCTTATTCCTACCTATAGAAAAATATTCAGCCAATTTGATTTTTTTCGGACATTCCCCATTGGTTCAGTTTTATACAACGTGTTACAAAAAAATTCACAGATCTCGTGCCTTTTACGACCTTCGGGTACATTGAAAATGAATTTAATAATTGCATTTTTTTAAAAATATATTCCTTTCTTTGAATTAGTACTTACAATACTTTGAAATCACAGCAAAGCCATGAACAATTTTGGATTTACTTTTCTGTGATTCGTGTGTATGAAATTCATATAAAAATATTTAATTTTTATAAACATTACTATTTTTTTGAAATGTAGTAACTATAACCTAAAATATATAAAAAAATCTAAGATTAACGGCTTCGCCTCCGGCTTCAGCTACGTCAACTCAGCGACGCGACGCGCATCTAAGGAGCGCGCTTCCCGAAATTACGCCTACACACTACATATTGTAGCCCTTGTTGATACGCGACTTTTGATTTGAGGCTTCAACTATTCATGTAGCCTTAAAACTTACGACACCAAGGCGATGTCGCACTCTGAGCGAAAATGGGGGCTATACTGAAGCGATCGAAAAAACATTTTCAATGTTAAAGGTTAAGCTACAGGGCAAACCCTTAACCCGATTGTCTTTGTTTTAGGCTCAAATTGTAGTTGACTAAATTGTTCAGAGGAATGTTTTCTCAAAATTTTGATATCATTCTTCGTTTCGAAAATATCGAGCGCCAAAATCAAAAAATCGGAAAAAATGAGATTTTTTTCCACTATTTCAGCCGTAATTTCTTTCGTTTTTTATTTTCTCAAATAATTCTTTTTGCACCTTGTAGCTCTCGTAAATACGCGTCTTTTGAGTCTTTTTGAATATCATATCTTCACAACCTTCTGTGATATAAGGGGATCGCACTTTTTCGTGAAATCGGTGCCTGTACTGGAGCGAACGAAAAGACATTTTCAATGTCAAAACCCCTAATGCCGAATATGGTGGATAGGTACCATCGAACTGAACAACTATTACTATGGGACCAACTCTGAAATCACGATAAAATCAGCTGTTTCATAGATTTTGATAATTTTCGTTATTAATTTTTGTATGCAACAGGTACAGCTGATATTTTTTTTGCGATTTCAGAGTTGGTCCCATAGTAAAAATAAGTCCCTATCTACTATATTCGGCTTTATAAGGCTATTACCAAACACACTGTATAAATCATAGACAAAGAAAAATTTTCGCTGCGCTCAAGAAGACCAACAAAACGTGGAAAAGACAAGTTAACATTATACGGACACGGTCTGTGAAAAAAAAAAGAGAGAAAGGATCATTTGACAATGTGCCCACATTTTTTACAGTGAGAGCCCCTAGCGTCTCGCCTTGCAAATGAGCAATCACAGTTTGTTTAAAATATTTGTTAATCCTTACTAGAATTTGAAATGAAAGTGAAAGTGAAGTGAAAGTGAAAGTGAAGTGAAGTGAAGTGAAGTGAAGTGAAGTGAAGTGAAGTGAAGTGAAAGTGAAAGTGAAAGTGAAAGTTTGATGGTTCTTATCTACCATATTCGGTATTGGGGGTTGTTTTGTAACACGTTCATAATAAGAATATTTTATTTTTACCTCAGTGCATAAGTAAAAAAAACCACAGTAAATAAAATTGACAGAAGCGTTAACTTAAAAAATAAAGATTTAAGGAAATAATGCTTCATTAAACTAATCACTTAAATAATTATAAAAAATTAAAAAGAAAGTAAATATAACTCCTTAAAGTTGCTTTTCCTAGGGCCTTAAAAGCAACATAAACGTTGCTTTGTTAATCTGAGGCTACGTTAATTAAGTGGCAAGGGAACCATAAAATTAATATTACATTTTTATGACCACTCTTCTTTCAACGTTTTAATAGTTATAAATTCTTAAAGAACTGACAAGAGTGTTTACACTTTAATTATTTAAAATTTCTCTGTAGAATTAAAACTTAACGTATTTTCGAAATAAGTATCGTTTGCTAGGTAGCAGTCGCGAGGGTGAAATTATCGCAAAGGTAAGCCGTTCTACAAAAATGTTATGATATCTGCAGTGGATCAGTGGAGTGGGATTTCTAAAAGGTAAGCCGATGGGAATCGGCTTGTATGGACCCTTCACCACTGTTAGGTAGGTAGTTAAAATAAAATTCATTAAAGTTTCTCTGTAGAATTAAAAAAATTAATGTATTTTCGAAATAAGTATCGTTTGCTAGGTAGCTGTCACGAGGGTGAAATTATGGCAAAGGTAAGCCGTTCTACAAAAATGTTGTGAACTGCATAGTGGTCGGTGGAGTGGGGTTTCTAAAAGGTAAGCTGATAGGAATCGGCTTGTATGGACCCTTCGCCACTGGTAGGTAGGTACCTGAAATAAAAATAATTAAAATTGTAGAGGTAGATTTTAATCAGACTTAATAAATACAACTTGTACAGTCAGCCATGAAAATTCTGAGTCAAATTAAGTAACAGATAAGGCAGAGTTGTTATTGTATGAGAAGTTTCAATACGACAAGGTTCTAAGTATGCTCGACATTTCTATGGGCCGACTGTACATGCAAAAAACATGTTTTGATTTAAGTATTCCAAATGACTAACCTCATTTCTTTCCGCTGATAAGACTTAAAACTAATTATTATTACACTTACATTGAAAAGGTTGTTCATTTTAAACCTCAATATGATAATTCCCATGAGACATAATATAACATGAGGGTGAATATTCAACATGGGGCATGCTAAGAAATGCACATTAAGTAAATGTATCATAGCCTTTATATTGATATAAGTAAGTGTAACTGTACCTTTAATGTGGTATTTTACAGGGGTCGAATTGGCAGGCAACTTGGCAGACGATTTTAATCAATTAGTGCTTTATTATTATTATTATTTTTTACTTTACAAGGGATAACAACAGCCAATTCTTAACTAATACAAGATAACGCTAAAATTAATTGGGCCAAAAACGTTATCCACAAATTTGCTTATATCATAGTGGGTACTCGTATTAAAAATCATCATCATCATCATCCGCACGACACCCACTGCAGGGTATAGGCCTCCCCTAAGAGTCTCCACGACCCTCGGTCCTGCGCTGCCCGCATCCAGTGGCTTCCCGCAACCTTCACCAGATCGTCGGTCCACCTTGTCGGAGGCCTACCCACGGAGCGACATCCGGTGCGCGGTCGCCATTCCAGAACCTTTCTGCCCCAACGGCCATCGATTCTTCTCGGGACACATATCCCGCCCATCGCCACTTCAGCTGAGCAATCCTTCGAACGATGTCAGTTACTTTAGTTCTCCTGCGGATCTCCTCGTTTCTGAATCGATCACGCAGGGAAACGCTGAGCATAGCTCTCTCCATTGCACGCTGGGTGACCTTGAGCCTCCTTATAAGACCCATAGTTAGCGACCACGTTTCACTGCCGTAAGTCATCTCATCACTGGCAACAGACACTGTTCACAGACTTTTTGAGACACTGAGGTAATGTTACTTGTCCATCAGCCATTTTTAATATCCCCACTGATGGGGCACAGGCCTTCCTTATGGGTGGATAAGGAGGACGGGCCATAACCCACTACGCGGGCCCAATGCGGATTGGTGGGTGTTAACGACTGCAGACGGCCGACGACAGCCGAGACCAACGGCTTAACGTGCCTTCCAAAGCACGGAGAAGCTCGAGATAATAAATTTTTGGTCACCCATCCCTTGCGAACGTTGCTTAACATCCGCAATCGCTAGGCCAGGCGCTAAACCACTGCGCCACCGTGGTCCTCATCCAAATCCGCCTTATAGGTATTCAATTCATATTAAGGAATTTTTAAGCCATTCTTTAAAAAAAGGGATTAAATCCCCTTCATTTATTTTCATTGAGCAAATTCACAATTCGATCGCACCGTAACCCAATCGTTAAGATAATAAATAGTCATCGTTTACTCGATGGAGGTCGTCCCCGTTTACGGCAAAGAAAAAAAAGAGAAATATTTCTCGATTAAAAAAGGTGAAATATCTGTAGGGCCACCGAAACGATTCAAATAAATAACCTCAAGTAAGAAATATCGCACCTTCGCGCCATAAAAACTTTTCGGTATGCCTCGACCTAATTTTCCGCTCATATTTTTCGAATATAAAAGAAAAATCGAGCCGTCAATCTAAGCCCCATTATAAGTAAAACGTCCCGTCGTGCACCGTCAATAATTGATGATGCAACTTTGTCGAACTTAGACCATTACTCGTTAGAGTACTTGACAGCATATTTTTGATCGTTATTAAATGCAAACGGTCGGAGACTAGATTTATTTAGGTGGTGATCGTTATCGATAATTTTATCGATAAAAGACAGTATCACAAAGGCTCTTCTTCAACAAGTTTTTTAATTTCTAATGAAGTGTACACTTCATTAAAAATTAAAACTTTTTGAAGTTTAAAAAAGTTGTGCTGTTTTGGATCTATGACAGCGACTTTCCAAGGTCCAGCATTATAATGGATTATTAATGGACAAGAGTATCAATGGATAATCGAAATCAAAGCACTAGTTGGTCTAGACGATCTTACGTGATAACAATTTTTTTTTCTAGTGTAGTCCAATCTAGTCTATGATAAAGACGGGCAGATTTGCTACTGATCCCTAGAGTACAATAAATTTCAAATTCATCAAACAAATGCACGAATTACATAAAAATATAAGTAATCAAGCAAAATAAACTAAAACATTTTTAATCACTTTAATAAACAATTTTTAATAACATTGTGATATAAAAAATGAAAAGTATGCTCGGAGAAGTGTACAGTCAAGTTCAATAATATGTACGCATTTTTGAGAGTTCATCAGCCTTTATGTCTTTGTAATAAAAGTCAAAATCCTCTCAAAAGTGGTGTATGTTTTTTGTGGCTACAACTTACGTTTTCTAAATAAAAGTATTACCCGCGCAATATTTTCCTATCATGGGTCCTTAATTAACTCGACTGTACACTAAAAATATTGTAGTAATTTTTTTTTTCGTAAAATAAAATATTGTAATTATAATTTCAAACAAGGTAAAAAAGGACAAACAAGGTGGAGCGACGATCTTCGCAAGGTGGCTGGCAAAAACTGGATGAGTATAGCCGCGGATCGTGCTAAGTGGCGTGCACTTGGAGAGGCCTATGTTCAGCAGTGGACGATGATAGGCTGATGATGATGATGATGATAATTTCAAAAAGCCATTAAACATTATTAATGAAAAGACTTAAATAATCTGCATAAAAAAAAACTATATTCGATAAAAACGGTAACAACACCAGCTACAATCGTTTGCAGTAAATTTTTATACGAGTCTTATTATAATTCTTTTTTTCCCTTTTTTCCCTTTCCCTGCGTGATCGAATCAGAAATGAGGAGATCCGCAGGCGAACGGTTCGGTTACTTTAACCGACATCACTCGAAGGATTGCTCAGCTAAAGTGGCAATGGGCTGGACACATAGCGAGAAGAACCGATGGCCGTTGGGGCGGAAAGGTTCTTGAATGGCGACCGCGCACCGGACGGCGCTCCGTGGGTAGGCCCCCGACAAGGTGGACCGACGTGAGTGTGAAGGTTGCCGGAAGCCACTGGATGTGGGAAGCGCAGGACCGATCGTCGTGGAAATCCTTGGGGGAGGCCTATACCCAGCAGTGGGTGTCGTGCGGCTGATATGATGATGATGATGATGATGATGATTATAATAAAGTTTTTAATCTACTGAACTGAGATCTTACAGCTTGTTTAATACAGTTAAAAGGAAATTACATTTTATAAAGACGCAATCTTCGATAGTGATTTGTTAGATTTCCTTGTTCAATTGTAATGTAACTATTAGGGTTCCGTATCCAAAGGGTAAAAACGGGACCCTATTACTAAGACTCCGCTGTCCGTCTGTCTGTCTGTCCGTCTGTCTGTCTGTCTGTCTGTCTGTCTGTCACCAGGCTGTATCTCATGAACTGTGATACCTAGACAGCTGAAAATTTCACAGATTATATATTTCTGTTGCCGCTATAACAACAAATACTAAAAACAGAATAAAATAAATATTTAAGGCGGCTCCCATACAACAAACGTGATTTTTTTGCCATTTTTTGCTCGATATTAATAACAACAACAGATAGACAGTTGAAATTTTTACAGAAGATGTATTTCTATTGCCACTATAACAAAAAATACTAAACACAGAATAAAATAAATATTTAAGAGAGGCTCAAATACAACAAACGTGTTTTATGCCGTTTTTTTGGTACGGAACCCTTCGTGCGTGAGTCCGACTCGCACTTGGCCGGTTTTTCTGATTAATTACTTAACGCTTTTCATCAAGAGAAGATTTTTAACAAAACGGTTTTTGGCATTCAACTAAAACTTATTACAAAATTTATTACACTTGAGTGCAATGGAACCACTTCAGCTAAGTTTCTTTTGATCTTTTTTCAGAACAGAATTAATTGATCTAGAAGAATTAAAATTAAAACATTACTAATTTCTAAGTCGGAAAGAACATAAAAAAACCTAGCTGAGTTGATTTCTTTGCTCTCAAGTCTAAAAAAACTTGAGTTAATTAATTATAATTACTAAGAAACTGACCAGTTTGAGAAACTGGGGAATTAGGGAAACTGACGAGACGAGAAAGTATTATAAGGTCAGTTTCCTATTTCGTCAACATTTAGAAGAATCACATTCCACCACCCATAACGCTTTGACCTCAATAGAAACATCAAAAATGTGTGTTAAAATACTTACTTAGTTACACAACGTGTGTTTGCTATACAAATTTGTCATTTTATGATCTTTAAAATCTGCAGACACGCTCTGAAATCTATAAATTTCACTGTTACAAACTATTATTTTCAGTTGACAACGCAGATATTAATTCCTTTCAAGACACGTCCTCCACATTCTATTTCATAACATCATAATTAGCTCACACACGAATAATTTGGGCTTGAGACGGTACAAAGAAGCGAACAGCGCCCTAATTCTCTAGTCGGAATGAGCATAAATTTTGTCCTTAGCTAGGGCTGCTTATAGTGACTTCTATAGTGAAATATACAAATAGATCAGAGTCAGTCAAAGTCAAAATATATTTATTTAAATAAACTTAATAATTAAACTCCTATATTATACTTATACACACACATCTTCTATGTCTTCTTCATAATACAATATCGCACACTTTACAAGCAGTATTTTTTTATTGACATGGTTGTAATTGTGTCACTACAAAGACTGCAGTCCTGTTTATGTTTTCGTTGGCAACCATTAGCACTACCTAATCTAATATTTTTTTCTATTTTTTACTTTATTTCAAAATGAAAAATTTCAAACGGCATAGCATCAATTTATTTATTTCATTAGTGTAACAAGAATTACTTTCATTTTGAGTGAAAAGTTTAGTAAATGGAATCCCCATTGATTAAATTCTAATGCATTCGCCGACGAAACCAGAGGGGTGTTAAGGTCTGTGGCACCATAATTCTAAAACAAAGAAACATTTCATACTCTTCTTGCTTGTTATTAATAGTAAAAGGTGACAACCCTAACCTAAGACTTCAATGTACGCTCAGCTCGTCAAACCGTGAAGCCATTGGAGTGTCCCTGATATGTTTTATGTATTCGCTTTGATATCCGCGGTTCATGCTACACCGATCGGACTGAAAGGTACACTTGCTTGGGTAAAATGCTCAATGGGTTGAATCTGAGATTTTAACACTGAACTTAGAAGGTATCCCTAATCTAATTAACACACCTTAAACAATTTATAGGATAGCTTGCAACTATGTTTATAAAAGGTCATAGGAAAGTCCCAAGGCTGTGCAACGCAGTATTGGGATATCAATACTCTATGAATATAGTAGGTTTTGCAAAATAATCACGGTATTCCTGCCCCAATAACAATTTTACATTTATCTGGAGGATGTCGAGGAGCTCGATTGCGCAGTGCTTTAGAGCCTGGCCCAGCGATTGCGGAGGTTAAGCAAGTTTCGCAAGGGCCGGTCATGGGATTGGTGACCAAAAATTTATTATCTCGAGCTTCTCCGTGCTTCAAAAGTCACGTTAAGCTGTTGATTCCGGGTGCATTTGCAGTCGTTAACACCCACAAATCCGCATTGGGTCTGCGTGGTGGGTTATGGCCGTTCTCCCTGCCCCATCAGCAGTGGGGACATCAAAAATGGCTAACGGTCAATATTTAACAATGCCGTACAGTTTCGGTTAAGAATAGGACTGTCCCATCTCATCCCGTGGGTATCGTAGAAGGCGATAGAGGGAAGTTTTAGGGACCCGGTGCAGACCATCGCACAAAGGGTCACTCGAATGGCAGCGAGGAAACTGTCAACAACAGCATTCCCGAGGAGGGTTGGTGTCAGGCAGGTGGCCGATCGTAAAACTTTGCCAAAACCTAATGCAGTATGTAGGTATTACATGCTGCGCCGACCCCAATAGTGGTCGTTCTACGAGCGTAAAATTTTATTTTGTGTAGACATAGCACTACAAATAAATTGGAATAAGGACAGGAGGATGGTCAATATTTAACATAAATAAACAGACGCAACGGTGAAATTTTATAAACAACCTTACAAAATGCACTATTACATTTGAATATCAGTTTGGCAAAGGGCATCCGGAGTGGTATAGTACCAACCCTTCTCACCTAGGGTTGTCACAAAATGGGCAACGGCATTTTCCAATGAAAAGTATCCAACATTTTCCAGAGCTACAACCCGTCTGGTAGCGTGGAGCTTATGGTAATATCTTCTGTTGACAGAGGCCTATTGCAGTGGACTATGGGATTTTGAATATGTATATTCAATGGGGAATGTCCGAAAAAAAAACAAATTGCCTGAATATTTTTTAGGGGAGCAACTGAAAGTTCTGAAACTTTTTTCTATTACTTAAAAAAAATATTCAGCCAATTTGATTTATTCGGACATTCCCTATTCAGTGTTACACGCTCTAAAGTGTAACAGAATTAATGGCTAAACCAGAATATGGTAGATAGGGCCCATCAAACTGAATTTTTACCATTGAAAATGGTTATCAGATGCAAATCGCCTGAGACGTATTTTTGGCCATATCTCCGAGGATTTTGAGAGGATCGAGATGAAAATAGTACCAAAAGTTGAGGAATTTATCAAGACACGTTCATACGCATTTTTTTTCTTTATTTATTTTAGGGACTTTTGTAAATTTGTTTACATGTCAGTCCCATCGTGACTGTTCCTTTACTTAAACTATCAATTGGACGTTAAGCTTGCAGCCACAAATTTATAAATCAATAAAGCTTCCTTAGATGAAGGTTTTGATAGAAAGCTCTGAAATTTGCCCACATCAGCATTATTAATTTTCAAATCTGCAGCTAGTCTATTTCTCTCAACCCGATTCTTGACACATTCCGCCAACAAATGTAGTACATCTTCTACTTTTCCACACACAGTACAGTTAGGTGAGGTTCATACGCATTTGAATTTTGAAAATCTACTGGGAACTTTATTGAAATTTTGCAAAATTCCAAAAATTCCGGGTCAAAAGAGTCCTAGGGTATTATTTTAGCTACCAAATGGCGAAATAATTTTGAAAATCGGTAAATAATTGTGACCTGTAGGTGGTCCCTTTACATTTGGAATTCTAGAAAAACGGGTGTTTCCGTTTATAAAAAGTTTTGTAGCTTCTATGATTATTGACCGATCGTCAGTTAATAGTGTTAAAAGATACAGAAGCAGACGAGAAGTGCATTCGTTGGAATTTTAAAAATCGGTTAATAGTATTTTGGCTGCGTCGAGGCAGCCAACGGGCGCTTTCGGCTCCGCCTCGTGTCACAATCTTAAAAATAAATAGGTACTACCTAGGTAACTTTAAAAATATAATAGGATTTTGCATTTGATTTGATTTTGGTTTTCGTAAATTTTTGTATTCATTTTCAATGCTCCGATTCTTGCGGGGACTGCAAAATCTGTGATTTTTTTTACTATGAGACTAACTCTTTCACTTTCAACAAACAACTTTTCAACTTTTTCAGACATTTTCATATTTTCGTTATGAATTTTTGTATGAATCAGCAGTTTTTTTTTCGCGTTTTCAGATAGGGACCATCAAACTGATTATGGGACCAAGTAAAAGTTAATCAGTTTGATGGTTCCTATCTACCATATTCTGGTTAAGCCATTAATTTTGTTACACGTTTTAATTTTTTTTCAGTGACAGAACTTATTTATTTCAGGTCCTCATATAGATATAATAGCTTTGATGTTATATCAAAGATCCTCAGCGCGCCAACTCTCGAATCCAACAGAACTTTTTTTGCTAATGTCATTCATTAACGTATGTTATCTCTGGTTTTACTTACATAAAACAAAGGGCAAAGAACAAAAACAACCTTTTGTACTTCTCTGATTCTATAACCCAGTTTGTTGAGGTTCGTCCAAAGTCAATATTTGCTAGTAGTTTTCTTTGTTCGTTCGTTGTTTATCTCCTGGGAGCTGAATTAAGGAAAGAGAAACCACTATGTTTTTGGCTTCTGAGAATATTAAGTATCTAATATAATGTTTTGTATAACAATTTCAAAGATAGCTTTAGTTTGCGTAGGTAATAAATATACTTAGTCAATGTATAAAGTCGGTTGAATTTAATTCTGCTTTTCGTCACAAGAAATCCATGATTTAATCTAAAATTTATTTCTTCATAGAAATACCTACCTACGTATAAAGCTTTTAAAGCTGCACAACGTATTATTTAGTCAAATTCTTATAATTCTCTACAGTGTTTTTCATCCTACTAATCCTACTAATATTATAAATGTGAAACTTTGTGGGTTTGGATGTTTAGATGTTTGGATGTTTGTTCCTCAATCACGCAAAAACTATTAAACGGATTTGGTTGAAATTTGGCACACAGACAGTAGATAGCCTAGATTAACACATAAAATACTTTTTATCCCGATATTTTCACGGGAACAGGAACCACGCGGATGAAACCGCGGGCGGCCGCTATTATTATAAATGTGAAAGTTTGTGGGTTTTGATGTTTGGATGTTTGTTCCTCAATCAGGCAAAATCTACTCAACGGATTTGGTTGAAATTTGGCACACAGATAGTAGATAGCCTGGATTAGCACATATAATACTTTTTATCTCGATATTCTTACGGGAACGGGAACCACGCGGGTGAAACCGCGGGCGGCCGCTAGTTGCTTATATAACTTACGTACCTACTTTATGTAAACTATGTATTATAATATTTACTCAAATAGATCTTTATGGTAATTTAAGTGAATACAAACAAATTTGTGTAAAATATCAAGGTGGTTGTATATCTCGTAATAATTTACTTTGACCATTGGAAAATGTATAGCTTAATGTGAACAGTCAATTTAAATCGATTGCTCGAGACCTTAAGGTGTGGACACATTAGCACACCCCGGGCACTCCATACAAATGCCGCGTTTCAACTACCTATTACACAGACGCTACACAGTGACGTTTTTTCACACGCGCAACTGTGTGCGTGAAGTCTAGAGCTATCGAATGAGCATACGAACTGGCCTACGAACTCACGGGGCGCGGTGAGGTACAGTACGGGGTATGTATCTTGAATTTTTTTCGACGGAGTGGGGATAAGTTCGCGCATGTGCTCTTATGAGCGACCAATTAAATAACGCGCGCCCCTCTCCCGCCGCCCGCGCTCCTCACCTCTACGTATGCCCAAAATACGCGTTCCGCACAATCCCCACCCGATTTCAAGATATATGCCTCATAGTCATACTGTAATTGACTGCGGGGGCAGGCGGGGCGGAGAGTTTCCTTTCTGTACGGTAGTACTTATATATATTCTGTGACATTAGTACGGCGCGGTGTGGCGTCGTCGCCGTAAAACGATGTGATGTCTAGCACCGAACAACTATCGAGAAAAAAAACGCGCGTAAAAATACTCATTAGAGTAATTATCTAAAGGAAATTTCATTTTGCTTTTCAGCGTTAGATGGCGCTGTACAAATTTCCAATACAAAATTACTCTATCGAATGTGTTTAGGCGCGTTAGCTATTTGTGCTAAGGGTACTGACATGACATGTTGTCGTGTCATGTAGATTATTTGCACATTGCGGCACCGTCACGACTCTGCGATACGATGGTCAATATCCAATATTCGTCTACCTCTGTTTCTATTCTGAGATTTTTTTCACCCGTCGCTTTAGCAATGACTAATACCTGCGGTTCATAACTTCAAGAAAAACTAACCAAGCGTCATTTCTCAAGTTATAATACATATTTGAACCGGAAAACTTTGGGACCGTACCGTAACGCCGTACAGTGGCTCTAGTGCGGTGCCACGATACGGTGGCAATACTGACCGTACCGTGGTTATATTGTGTTCTTGTCGTTATCGCAAACCAGTCAGCCAAGTCTTAATTCAAATTATCCCCCTTTCTATATGACTGGTTTGGTTCTTCACTCGTTACATGCGAAAGATCATAAAAAATACAAAATAAGCAAATTCAATACTTCGACTGCGGTGGAGATACTTTTTTATCAATTAACTAGCTTCCGCCCGCGACTTCGTCCGCGTAGATATTAGAGAAAATCCTTAAGTAACCTTCAACCAGGATCCAACCAGCCGTTTTTACGCGATTAGGCGGGTCCCCACCAAGCGCGCTGCCTCGCGAGGCAAGACGTTTGCCGCGTGTGGCGGGCCTCGCACAAGGCTGTTCGCTTGGTGGGGACCCGCCTAATCGCGTAAAAACGGCTGGTTGGATCCTGGTTGAAGGGGTTAAATCATGTACACCGTGTTTGGACTCCATGAAATAAATGTCATTTTCGCAATCGTCATCCCAGAAAACCTCTATAATGACATCCATATCTATTTTTAAGTGTATTTACCCCATTCTACCCCCATTTCATCCCCATAGGGATTGAAATACTGCCAATTACAATATACGTTGCGTTTGATTTCCATTAACAAGCCTTAATTATAAATTTAGCGACTTTTACTTCGAAAATGAAGGATTTTCTTCTAAACACAACTTGGTGGTTCCTGTACCGGTGGCGGCAACGGTATACCCGACCGGTAGGTATTTTGTATGGCATTACCGCAGCTGTTACGGAACACCTTTAAACAGCGCGTTACCGCATACTCATCTGGATATTGTTACCGCCACCGGTACAGGATACCAGTCAGATTTAAATAGGCCTCAAAGCTATTTCGAATTGTTACTTTATTATTTAATATATTATGAAAGTCAGTTTACTGGTTTGTTACGCTTTCACGTCATAAACATTGAATCGATCAATATCAAATTTTGCATGCACGTTGTCAGAAAAGGACGGTTACCTTTTATCCAGAAAAAAAATCACAGATTTTACAGTCCCCCCAAGAATCGGAGCATTGAAAATGAACACAATAATTAACGAAAAAGCCAAATCTAATCAAATGCAAAGTCCTATTTTATTTTTAAAGTTACCTAGGTAGTACTTTCCTATTTATTATTACGATTGTGACACTCGGCTCCGCCTCGTGTCACAAAAGCGCCCGCTGACTGCCTCGACGCGGCCGAAATAATATTAGCCAATTTTCGAAATTCCAACAAATGCACTTCTCGTCCGCTTCTGCATCTTTTAACACTATTACCATGACGATCGGTCAATAATCATAGAAGCTACATCACTTTTTATGTACGGAAACAGCCGTTTTTCTACAATTCCAAATCTAAAGGGACCACCTACAAGTCACAATTATAAACCGATTTTCAAAATTATTTCGCCATTTGATAGCTAAACTAATACCCTAGGACCCTTTTTTTCATTTTTTCTTAAGTCGGTTTTTATTCCGAAATATTTACAATTTAGTAAACAAACATCCCCCAAAAAACCCGGAATTTTTGGAATTTCGCAAAATTCCAAAAAAAAGTTACGAGTAGATTTTCAAAATTCAAACGTTCACACGTGTCTCGATAAATTCCTCAACTTTTAGTACTATTTTTATTTTAATTCTCCTAAAATCCTCGGAGATATGGCCAAAAATACGTCTTAGGCGATTTGCATCTGATAACCATTTTCAATGGTAAAACTGTTCCCAACGAATAAAGAAATAACTGTCCACGCAGACGAAGTCACGGGCGGCCGCTAGTTATTCTAAAATATCATTTCCTACGATCAATAAAATAGTTCACTTATGTAAGAGGTTTACCAATGTTGATTAGAAAATGCATTAAGTAAGAAAACTAAATTCGTGTCGCCAAGTGCATTTAATTTGGAGCGAATTAGGAAAACAACATTCTACTACAAAATAAAATTTAAATTCAATTCTTAGTTTTTATAAAGGCAGGTACAAACCAAAATCTACATTTTAAGTATGAAAAATATTCTGCAAGCGACCCCACCATCCACAAAGCGCAATTTATGGCCTGCCACCAGCGTCATCTATCAGTCGTTTTTGAAACAACGGTACAGCATTCGAATTTGTTTACTGACAAAATATTTATTATCCAGCGGTTTTTATTAAAACGCCTGAGCATGTTGTTTCAGGTTTCCACACCTATCTTATTTATTTTGAGGTTACATATGTTTGAACAACTTATTGGGAATAAGTTTATCATTTATTTTTATGACAGAAGCAAACAAAAAATATTTCGCTATGATTTCCACACAACAGATGGTAAAACATGTAAGAAACCGATACAAGAAATACACAGAAGCAGAAACAGGGAAAAAAAGGCAAAATATATACCTACAGACTACTGACCTGAAAATTTTTCAGCCAGTCTAGTGGATATAGAAGTCAATGCTACAGACTCAATCAAAGACCCACCATGCACTTATTAACAACTATTTTACTCTACATGAGTTTCACCATACACAGAGCATTAAGAGCTATTTTCGTAGTTTTTTACTACTGTCAACTGTCTTTGACTAGCTCTAAATCTACTGTTCCATCCAATACATAAGAGGATATTTTCTGTGATTTTGAAAATGAAATAAATATTATTACTGTAGGGTTATCCTTCTAAAGAACACTTATAATAAAATAAGAACACATAAATACCTTTAACATCCTTTACTTTCACAGAACTTGGACACTGTACACAGTAGTTTCACTTTTCAAATTGCTGCGTCGACGGTTGGAACAGAATGAATCCGATTCTACCGTAACTCTCTGCTTATATAGCTCTAGTGTTGCCAACAATAAATTATTGCCAGTAGAATAAATAACTCATATTCGGAAAATAGCGTTAACGTTATCGTTAAAAATAGCGAAAACGCCAAAAACTAGTGTTATAAATGGCAAAACCTAACAATCGACCATCCTGACCACGTGCATGTCCCCATGCACGCGACCTCTCCGTTGCACGCGACCAGGATGTCGTACCTAACAATCGGCCGACTTGTTCCAACCTCGAGACAACCTCCAAATAGAATAGAATAGAAATGGTTTATTGCCTCAAAATTACAATTATTTACAATCTTAGTTTAGAAGTAGCCACAGAGGCAGAGGCAAATACATATTTAGACATGACAGTTTTATTGCAATTTTATCCTAAAATTATGAAATATATTTTAAAGGTAACAATATCAAATTAAAAGTTACATTATTAAGATATACTGTTATGAGCAATTTAATTAAATCAAATTAATTATTTATTTATGAATGCAGATCGACCTATATTTTATCTCGATGGTATAAGGATATATCAATCTAAAATCTCATTCACTCATGTACCACAAAGATTCCTTTTCTCGTGATACATAAGCTGTAATCTATTTATGAATGAGATCAACTCATATCACCTCCAAACTTCTTATGAGGGTGTATCAGTTTGAAATCTCATTCACTGATGTACCTCTAAGATTTCTATCTCATAAAAGTACATAAGCTAAAATCTATTTATAAATGAGATCAACTCATATCACCTCCATACTTCTCATGAGGGTGTATCAGTCTGAAATCTCATTCACTGATGTACCTCTAAGATTTCTATCTCATAAAAGTACATAAGCTAAAATCTATTTATAAATGAGATCAACTCATATCACCTCCATACTTCTCATGAGGGTGTATCAGTCTGAAATCTCATTCACTGATGTACCTCTAAGATTTCTATCTCATAAAAGTACATAAGCTAAAATCTATTTATAAATGAGATCAACTCATATCACCTCCATATTTCTCATGAGGGTGTATCAGTCTGAAATCTCATTCACTGATGTACCTCTAAGATTTCTATCTCATAAAAGTACATAAGCTAAAATCTATTTATAAATGAGATCAACTCATATCACCTCCATACTTCTCATGAGGGTGTATCAGTCTGAAATCTCATTCACTGATGTACCTCTAAGATTTCTATCTCATAAAAGTACATAAGCTAAAATCTATTTATAAATGAGATCAACTCATATCACCTCCATACTTCTCATGAGGGTGTATCAGTCTGAAATCTCATTCACTGATGTACCTCCAAGATTTCTATCTCATGAAAGTACATAAGCTATAATCTATTTATGAATGAGATCAACTCATATCACCTCCATACTTGTCATGAAGGTGTATCAGTCTAAAATCTCATTCACTGATGTACCTCCAAGATTTCTATCTCATGAAAGTACATAAGCTATAATCTATTTATGAATGAGATCAACTCATATCACCTCCATACTTGTCATGAAGGTGTATCAGTCTAAAATCTCATTCACTGATGTACCTCCAAGATTTTTATCTCATGAAAGTACATAAGCTATAATCTATTTATGAATGAGATCAACTCATATCACCTCCATACTTGTCATGAGGGTGTATCAGTCTGAAATCTCATTCACACTCATTCCATATAAGCTAATCACTTCTATTTGCATATTCAAACATCATCAGCATCATAAATACCATAAACATAGAAACATTAGTTAGGGCTTATTTGCACTTAAAGATTTCCTAAACCTAATACTCTTGTAATAATTAATATCAATCATTAAATAGGAACCATTTGCAAAAACACAATTATCGATACAATGGATGTTTTAACTCACTGATTTCCCAACGCCTCGACACCCTTTCGGGGGCCGTGATCACGGGAGGACTAAAGCAAAAGGCCATCGCTATAACCTATATCCAAAAACCATCCATCAGTGACATCGAGGAGCCATCAGTGGCGCCATCCATCGGCACCATCCAGAAACTTCAGTCAGCACTATCCAAAAGCCATCGGTCAGTGCCCCATCCAGAAGCCATCCGTCAGCACTCAGCGCCACCCAAAAGCCATCGGTCAGTGCCTTCCAGAAGCCATCGGTCAGCGCCATCCAGAAGCACACAAGTCTTCTGAAATTAAACACAAAAGCGACAGCAACCCCTTTCAAGTATTATCTTAAGACTATGAAATAAAAATACCTTGGAACATTTCAAATCGTAACTTTCAATACATTATCAAATGAAACCTTATATGTGTAAATCCTACTATCATAACCCTATAGTGAACCAAACTTTCCCCAATGCTAAAGTAAACAGAACTGTGGACATACATTTATTTATATTCAGTGTCAAGATCCAGTTAACACTTAGTTACTTCAACTTTTAATTTAATTCAACTATGGAACCAAGCCATGGTCTTGGCAATGCCTAGTTTCTGTCAATACCCGAAAGATACCTTCCTCCGTAGGCCTAATTATGTTAACAATAACAGGTAAATTTACCCGCGACTCTGATCAGTTATTCAAGGAACTTGATTTGTTACCACTTACTAAACATCTTTATGTGTATGTGTAATGTTGTATAATGAGCCACCGAATGACTAAGTACTTAATATAAAATCATTTAAGATTAAATCATATAACTGACTGTATAAGTATAATTACAATAGTGTGAAACATTAATTCTCGAACATGAAATACTAATGTCAATAATGTGAAATATAAGATCAAGCAAGACCACTTGATAGTTGCAGACCATTATTTTAAAAAGCTTAGTGTGAGTTGCACCAAAACGCTGTCAAAGTTACGGTTATCGTCAAATGATAATGGTACCTATTGTGACGTCAAACATATCAAAGGACATCATGCTGGCTGGCAACCTTTTTTTGGCTAACTTGTGCTTAACCGGTAGGTACTTTAACAAGCTTGTTATCGTTATAGTTAGGTGGTGCAACTCAGCCTTAGCATATTACCGCCGACTTGTCCGTATATCTGGGAGGAAGGCAGTTTTTTTTTTTATAAACATCCTCATTTGTTTGGACTGTCTATTAGTATGTACTCACGTAGAACCCAGTTAAGTCGCAAAACGATGTCATCATTAGTATATAATCATAATACCAAAAGCTATAAAAAGGTTAAAAAGTGTTTCTATTCAATGAGGGAATATTTTGAATGTAAAAATGCATAATAATTTGACATGTTAATTATTGACTATTTGTTATTTTTATTATTTTATCTTATGACATTAAAATCTCTTGTCATTATGTAGGTACTTAATAACTTTGCAACTTAGAATTAGACTTCCGAAATGATTAATTTTAATATGAATGACATGTGCTTAAATCTCCCTTCATTCTGCTTGCCTGAAACTGGTGTCGTGTAGCGGATATTACTTATTTTAAGATCTTTATGTATGTGTAGGTACCATGTTACTTGCAGAATAAATATTTCTTATTATTCTTTTCTTAATCTTATATGGATAATTTGGTAGGCCCTGTATTTGTATGCATACCAGCGGACAATAATTAATGTACCTACCTAATCCGCCTTGCTTTTGCGACCACGCACGTTTTTACTTTTAATTATAATGTTCTCATGTAAGTGACAATGTTGATGTATTTATGAGAATAAAGTTCTTTTAACCTAACCTAACAGCTAGTGCATAAAGCAGTAGATACGGCGGCAAATCCTGGCAGCCAGCACAGCGCCTAGGAAATCCCGTCCTCCCACTATTAAACTTGTGATTTGTTATCAATCACTGATCATGATCAACTTATATGCTCGTCAAAAATGTTCAACGTATCAAAGATGTAAATTATTTTATATAAAATACTAATTTATACCTAGTCACATGTCACATAATGTGACACAAACATGGTGTATTATCTACCATTGATTACTTCAAATTAGTTAGGGTGCAGTGAGCAACTATGAAACACCAAAAATTCTGAGTCTCATATTTCTCTCATTTTTGAAGACAAGGATTTCATTAACATGAAAGGAGTCTACTTAATTAGGTATAATATAGCATTTATAGTTTCACTAATAAATATATATGTACATAACCAATAAGAAGACCTTTTAAAAAAAAAATAGTTGCATTGTGTTCACCTAGGTGTACACAATGTAACACCCTGTGTCCAACAATGAAACACTGTTATTAATATTGTCTTAAGTGTATTTAGTGTGGTTATTGGAACATGTAAATGATAAAAACCGTTAAATTGTAATCAATAAAGGTTCTGTCCAGAGTATTGCACTTTATTCAGACTTTTGATTTGTCTTAGGTACGATTATTTTGTTACTTAACGATTGAGGATTTTTTTTTTATCATAGTTATACCTATAAATAGGTTATAATGAATTACAATCAATATTTACTCATAAAACCAGCGCCACCTTAATAACATTTTATTAATAGAAAATGATTATGTACCGTTTTTTTTTAATGTTTAGGTATAAATATTCACTAAATTTGTGTGAAATCATAACTAATGAATAAACCACTTGATAAACCACATGACATGGTTACACTAAAAAAAGTTAAATATAAAACTAAACTAAACAGCGTTTCATTGTGTCCACCCTTGAGCTGTCATTGTTGGACACCGGGGTGACTCCGAGGACACCTCAAACATATCGTTCAAAATCGAATAATTTAATAGGTGATCTAGTCCTCATGAATCCATCATATATGTACAATACAATGCAATGTCATACGGAGAAAAAGGGATTTATTTATAGTATTTAACTGAGAAATCAAATACAACTGAAAAAATAATCTGTACACTATCAGACAGCATCGCGATTCAAAAATATGGCAATGTTTCACTGTGTCCGACCGTTTCAACGTTAGACACTTAACCGTACCCTGTACCTATGCGTTAACATGATTGAAACCATACTTAGTTGTTTGTCTGTTAATTTCCCAAATAAAATAAAATAAAATAAATACCATTGTACAGAATAGGTACCAAATAGCGTTAGGACCTTAACCTTGGACTTATTACAGTGATGGAGAGGAGAATAGAAACTCAAAACATAATGCTTCAAAGAAACTTTGATCTAGCGTTATCATCATTTGGCACGAATTAGCGTGTCGAATGCTACCAAGGGTAAGGAGTAAGCCCTGGCCACGGTCGTGGCTGCGCCCAAGAGACTCATTCAGTAACTTGCGCACCACGCTACCAGAAAGTCACCCTGATCAAGCGCTACGCGCAAGTAACCAACCCCAGCATCTCCCTGTATACACATCTATGTTAGCTTACGTAAAACACGGCATAATAAATAAATATTCATATATGTACGTACTTTTATGGGCATTTATGTGGCAAAATTAAAATATTCGTCAAGAGTTATCAGAGTTGCCCTGGCTTAGCATAAAGCGTAAATCAAACTATGTCACCATTTTAATAAAATAATTATACTCTCAGTTTAGAGAGAAATTCAAATTCAGTAACAATGAAGCACTTTAGGAAAGAGAATGGTTCGATTAAGGCTTTTGACGAAAAGTTCTGTAAAATGTGTTTTTACAGAAAAGTACAATTAAATTTAAGATTAAAATATGTCAATGGTCTCTTCACCGGAAAGTAAAAGTTGTCTTAGCACATATTATTCAAAACATGGCACAATACCAGCAGTACGTGTCCACCGTTTGCCAAAGAGTATGTAACACCTCAAAAGTGTAAACAGTAGGTAATTATTAAGCAAGTTGAGAGTGTAAATAATTTATTTATTTAGGGAAAAGAGAAAGAAAATTCAAATTAACTTCTATTACTAATAAGTCGCGATATCCGCAATGTTAAATGTTAAAGAAAGAATGTAGTATACTTGTTAATTTTAAGATAATATTTGCATGTTAATGGTTGAATAGGCAGATCTTTAAATAAGTACTATAAGACCTCCAGTGTACCCTAATCAAATGCAAATAAATTCTATTCTATTCTAAGAGTAGTATTTTTTTGTTTTGGGGCAACTTTATTACCTTAATTATATTAAATGTTCACGCAAAGCCCCCGTATAAACTGAACCATTCCCTTTTAATGAATTATCAAAATTATTAAACATTTGTAAAAAGTAGGGTTACTTTCAATCTCGTAACTCATAAAATAGTAAGATGCAATGTTACTTCTGACCTTTAAACGATTTGAAGAGGATACCTCAGCATTCCATCCTCGATCTCGTTTCTTCACCTTCATCTTCTTCATCCTCGACTTCGTTTCGTCACGCTGCCGCAGCTTGTGGGTAGTTAGTCTCGTTCCAATGAGTATTAAACAGAAAATAATGCAAATTTTAGAATAAATAAAGCCATGAGTACCTACGTATCAATTTAGCTTTGTTTTATCTCAAACACAAAATTTACTGGAATAGTTGGGAATGACTTTGAACTTTAACTTCAATTATGGAGAAAATTTCATATTGACTGATAATAAATTAACAGTTTTCCAATGGAAACTGGATACTACAAAATTAGAACAAAGGAAACCCATTTTTTTTTATCATGCAACGTGAGTGATAGTAATTCACGATTAAATACAGCAGGATCAAATCATTTATCGCACTACACGCCAATTCTATCGAGGCGTGGCCCCGACCAAGTACCAGCGCAGTGCCTTTATTACCCTACCCGCCAATTCTGTCGGGGAGTAGCCCCGACCAAGGATTAGCGAGCAGCGCTTTCATTACCCTACCCACCAATGCTATCAGGGAGTGGCCCTGACCAAGCATTAACGAGCAGCGTTTGAGGGTGGTGTAGAACAGAGTGTGAAGTATGCACTGTCGAAGTGTAGCCTCGACCAAGTGCAATGAGTGTGAAGTGAGTAGGATCAAATCATTCATCGCACTACCCGCCAATTCTATCGGGGAGTAGCCCCGACCAAGGATTAGCGAGCAGCGCTTTCATTACCCTACCCACCAATGCTATCAGAGAGTGGCCCTGACCAAGCATTAGCGAGCAGCGCTAGGGGCTGGTGTAGATCAATCAGAGTATTGTTTGAGAGTGAAAAAATGTTGCACGGCCGAAGGGTTGCCTCGGCCACGTGCGGTGAATGTGAAGTATGTAAGCACGACCGGAGAGTAGCCCCGGCCACGTGCAATGAGTGTAAAGTGTGTAAGCACGACCGAAGTGTTGCCTCGACCACGTGCAATGAATGTGCAGTATGATAGCACGACCGAAGAGTTGCCTCGGCCACGTGCCATGAGATGAGTGTAAAGTATGTTAAAGCACGGCCGAAGAGCCTTGGCCACATGCAATGACAATTTTGTTTTTACTGCGTTCAATATTGGTTACCACTTCTGAATTGTAGGGTTATCCTTCTAAAGAACACTTATAATAAAATAAGAACACATAAATACCTTTAACATCCTTTACTTTCACAGAACTTGGACACTGTACACAGTAGTTTCACTTTTCAAATTGCTGCGTCGACGGTTGGAACAGAATGAATCCGATTCTACCGTAACTCTCTGCTTATATAGCTCTAGTGTTGCCAACAATAAATTATTGCCAGTAGAATAAATAACTCATATTCGGAAAATAGCGTTAACGTTATCGTTAAAAATAGCGAAAACGCCAAAAACTAGTGTTATAAATGGCAAAACCTAACATTACATTAAAATTATATTAGACCGTGCAAAGCAAAGCAATAACGTCAAACACCGACTTTCTGTGATTTTCCTAATTGAGACGAAAGCTAACAAAAATTCGTATCACCTTCTTTAAATTCTGGCTTTGATAACCAATGGATTAAAATAGTATTTCAATATTAAAAAATTCACAGATCTCGTGCCTTCCACGACCTTCTGGTACATAGAAAATGAATTTAATAATTGAATTTTATGAAAAATAACGTGGATTTGACAATGCAACAATAAATGATAACACTGTAGACACTAGTTCATAGAAGTATTTTGAAACTATCAAATAATTCCTAGGAGCGAAATAAAAAAAAAATTTTTTCGAACAAACTAAATACCACAAAAACAAGTACGAAATTAAACAGCCTTTGTAAATATTGGTTACTTACATATGGTAAGAGCGGCAACAGCGCGGTGTTAGATCACAGAATAGTATTGACAGGTGACAAGCCGCGAAATGAACTTTTGGCGCCATTTAATGCTGAATTAAAACAGTGTTTTTCTTGATACCTACGGCAGCGACTCGATCTGACCACTGATCACTGATTTAAAGTTATTCTGTACACTGAATACCTATTCACAAATTAAATATTTCTTGTATCCTTTGGACAGCTTGACCAATGGTGCGACCATTATTGCTTGGTAGGACAAACACAAGTGTTACCATAATATCTCTCTCGGTATGTCCGTAAAGCTAAAGCAACGATATTCCCCATAAATTAAAATCACGTCGGTGTACTGGAAAACTGTGAAATTATAATAAGGCATAGTAGAAGTAATACTTATTCGTATTCTAACAGATTTTAACACCTTTGACGCAGTTTGGACGCAGTCTTATAAGACTGCGTCAATGAGACGTAAAGTCATCATCGACTTGCTCTTTGGGCGTTTTTGTGTTGTGTTGTACAAAAAGTAAACAGAATAAAAATAAAATATTAAAAAGTCACAGACTAAAAATTACAGTACAATGGTGACCTATTTTTTTGGTGAAGTTAATATTATTATACCATAGTTGAATGAATTTTCTACACTACTAGCTTTTAGAGAACACATTGCATATCTGCTGCTATGAAAAATAAAAAACCGGACAACGAGCATTCACAAAAAAACTATCGCTGTCAAGTGCCAAAATATTTTTCGCTTGTGCTTTGAATGTTTTGAATTGGATTGCCTATAAGTACTAGTATTTTATTTAGTTTAACTTTATTCGAAAATAACATCAAGGTTTCTGAAGAATTTGTAATGGCCTTAGTTCGTTGGTAATGGCAGACAGTCGTAATGTAACAGTCCCTAGGTGGAATTCATGTCATGATACAGCTAAAACCGAAGTTTGCAGCGAAATATTTTTTTGAATTGCGAAATTAAAGTCGAAATTGTTAACGTTTGAATCTGTTTAATAAAATACAGTGTGAAGTGAAGTGCATTTTTTTCAATTTCCATAAAACTTAAGAGACCCCACTGTAGGTAAACGTGTAGACAAGGTGTAGAACTTTAGCACGTAAAAATGTGTTTGTTTGGACATTTCATCAAAATAAAATTTTGCAAAAGGAAAAAATACGTGTCTCCTGTTTTCGTAAGTAATTTAATAATAATAAATACACATTTTTACACAGGTAAAAGATTTGAAACGTTGTCAACTTTATTGTTTGTTCGAAGTAGATTTTGTCTCATTCGCACATTTTTAAATGACACGCTTAAGCGTGTCATTTAAAAATGACTCTTACGGCTTGAGCCTGAGGTACAATTTGGCAACGTTGTGTTAATTTATACTGATGTAGGGGTTTTTGACTTGTCGGCAATAGCTTAGTAATAGATACAGCATGTAGAAAATATTAAAATCGAAAAAATATTCTTGTGACTAAACTACTGGGTATTTTTAATTGATATTTTACAGGCAGACTGGGAGCGTTACTAGATATACGAAATTTCATTTATTGTTGCATTGTCCTCTCCACTTTGTATATTCCTTTCTTTGAATTAGTTACAAAACTTTGAAATCACAGCAAAGCCATATGAACAATTTTGGATTTACTTTTCTGCGATTCGTGTGTATGAAATTCATATAAAAATATTTCATTTTTATAAACATTACTATTTTATTGAAATGTAGTAACTATAACCTAAGATATATAAAAAAAATCTAAGATTTATTTTCAACTACGTCAATTCAGCGACGCGATGCGCATCTAAGGAGCGCGCTTCCCGAAATTACGCCAACACGCTAGGTACATATTGTAGCCCTCGTTGATACGCGTCTTTTGATTTGAGGCTTCAACCATTCATGTAGCCTTAAAACTTACGACACCAAGGCGATGTCGCACTCTGAGCGAAAATGGGGGCTACTCTGAAGCGATCGAAAAAACATGTTCAATGTTAAAGGTTAAGCTACAGGGCAAACCCTTAACCCGATCGTCTTTGTTTTAGGTTCAAATTGTAGCTGACTAGATTGTCCAGAGGGTTTTTTCTCAAAATTTTGATATCATTCTTCGTTTCCAAAATATGGAACGCCAAAATCATAAAATCGGAAAAAAATGAGTTTTTTTCCACTATTTCGGCCATAATTTTTTACGTTTTTTATTTTTTCGAATAATTATTTTTGCACTTTGTAGCTCTTGTAAATACGCGTCGTTTGAGTATTTTTGAATATCATGTCTTCACAACCTTCTGTGATATAAGGGGATCGCACTTTTTCGTAAAATCGGTGCCTATACTGGAGCGAACGAAAAGACATTTTCAATGTCAAAAGCTCTCGGAACCTAACTCGCGATCTTTGAAGTCTTACCACTATGAGTTATATAGAAACGAATAAATTAAGTACCAGTTGGACATAGAGATGGACGTAGTAGGAATTTCTTCTTCGAAGATTTTGTACTTATCTACAGCACGAGGCAAACATCTTGATCTTTTTCGACGGAGTGGGGATAAGTTCACGCATGTGCAGTTGTGAGTGACCAATAGCACGCGCCCCTGTCCCGTCGCCCGCCTACCTCACCACTACGCACCAAGAAGCTTATACCCACAATAGAGATTGCACGCCTAGTATCATAGTGAAGATTGAAAAAAGACTCTTTAGTGACGTCACGGCGTATTGCTATCTCTTTCTTTTCGTTTTACAATACGTTTTCGTTTCTCACGAAGGAACGAACAACGAACATGTATTGTAACACTAAAGAAAGAGGTTGCAATAAGCCGTCACGTCACTCAAGGACATTTTTTCTATCTTCACTATGACACTGGCCGTGCAATCTCCATTGGAGGGAGGTATAAGCTTCTTGCTACGCACACCCAAAATACGCATCCTATGCAATCCCTACCTGATTTCAAGATTTTTGCCTCGTACTGAACCTTACCTTACATAAATGCTAGCTAAGTGTCTCATATTACCAACACCGATGCATAACGAAACGTGTTACAAATTAGATTGACGTCGCGACAGAAGTGGAGCCATTTACCGCCATTAATTGAGCAGCCGATTCTATTACGGTCCCTCATGTCGACGTATGGGATGGCTAAATTTCAGCTTGAATCGGTAAGTAAAAGACAGATTTATACATTTAAATATGTTTTATGGACATCATGCTTAGCATAAAAAGGAAATATTATGGTAATTCTAAACTTAACATCCTTTCAAGGATGCGTCCAGTCATAGCCTTCTATTATTTCCAAGCCCTGAAGTTGAGCAGAACGGCAACATCGCATGTGGTCAAGCACATGGTATAATATTATTTTTACCATCGCCACTCTAAAAAGTGCGTTTAATTCAACGATAAGAGTGAATAATAAGCGATTTTATTCACCGAGTGAATAAAAATAATTTGAATTTGGAACAAGCGCGCATCATGAATTAGTACAAAAAAGTACCTATACCTACTGGCTGCTATGGAGTTATTCCATAGAGCCACAGTTACACAATAACATTTAAGAAAAAAAATCCCGCCAAATTTAATTAGGTTCTTTTTAGTGTCTTATCTTTGGGTTCTTTTCTATCTATTAGAGGGAGATTAAATGTTCAGTCTTTCATCAGTCCATTCCATCAGTCTGGTACGATATTCAGTCTGCAAAAATACAAAGTCTATGCAGGCTGATGAAATAGACTGATGCCAGACTGATCATAAATAATCTCTCTCTTAGCGTGGTTGTTTTATGTCATTGGAAAACTTCTAATTTCACGCATGGGCCGCATGGGTCGGTCATGGGATGGGTGACCAAAAATATATTATCTCGAGCTCCTCCGTGCCTCGGAAGGCACGTTAAGCCGTTGGTCCCGGCTGCATTTGCAGTTGTTAACACCCATCAATCCGCATTGGGCCCGCGTGGTGGGTTATGGCCCATCCTCCCACCCATGAGGAAGGCCTGTGCCCCAGCAGTGGGGACATTAAAAATGGCTGATGGTCATCTATAAATACTAAGTTTAAAGTACTGCTAGGTAAGTACCTATTTGTTTTCTCGCAGTCAATGGTAAAAAGTAGAGTACACAACTTGTGAATAAAAAATTTCATCTCGGTCCTTTATATCCCTCGCTACGCTCAGGATTCTACTTTTGAATCCCTCGCTACGCTCGGGATTCAACTCTAGAATCCTTCGCTACTCTCGGGATCCAACTTAGTCCCTCGAACTAAATTCCGTTTTTATTCACTTGTCGTATAATCTACTATTTAATCATTATTTATTATTTGTTTTTCCTATATTATCTATGTTTAAAGTAGTTGTAAATTGTGATGTAAGATTATTTCAATAAAGTTTTATATTTATTATTATTATTTATTTATTAGAACATAAGGTTTGAGTCAAATTATTTGAACTTTTCGGGGGTCCTTTAGTACGATAAGCATCTTGATCTAAGCCTCCTCTAGCAATAAATCTTACATCATTGGAAAGGTATTTAAATTTGAAACACTTTATTGTATCACTATAAACGTCAACTATTAGTACTTTGAGAGTTATAACGCTCTGGACTTGACCAAATTTTTTAACTTTAATGAACTAAAACTCCAAAAATACAAACAATTAATAGAAAGTATGTTTGCAGCAAATATTTGTCATATGAAAACCTTTCTAATGATATATCATTCATTGCTAGAGGTGTGGTAGATCAACTCCCATAGACAATAAACCACTTTTATACTTTAATAACCTTTAACTCCAAAAGTATTAAAACTTGATATAAAGTATATGAACAACAAATATTTGTCTTTAAAAGACCTTTCTAATAATATATCATTTATTGCTAAAGGGCGTGTTAATCAACTCCCTGCTGAAGAAAATCAACAAAAAAGATGACATCTTTGACAGACATTTTTTCCTGGTTAACATTGATATTTTTCTTATTGTTTAATATACAAAGCATTTCAATAGAAGAACTAAATTATTTTCATATTTTAAACCTTACACGATTACTACCAAAAAAAAATATCGACCTCTTAAAATTGAAATATTCCCATACATTTAGTATGGAGACTGGCCGACGACATGATCACAAACTGACAGTAACAGACGTTGCCAAACTTATGTTCACGGCTTGGAAATAAAGAAGGCTATGGTCCAGTCCATGAAACTGAACATCTTTGAAATATATGTCAAAATTTAAATGTTTTGTGTGCCCTAAGGTTGTCGCCCAAATAGTAATTTGGTCGCCCGTTTTGAATATCTAGTTATTCAATTTGTATTTTAAAATCACCCATTTTTAATTTTTGTAGGCGCCCTCAGTCCGTCGCCCACTTAGCATTTTGATACCCAAAATGGAAATTTATTGTTACTCGATTAAATACTACCCAAATAAAAATGGGGAAGTAAATAGGTGTAGGTACGTGTATTTTTTTCTGATCTGAATATCATAGCAATGTGAGAAGCAGACGAAATTTTATTTATAAAACGGGTCATTGCTTTTTCTTAAGGCGAGGTGGTAGTGAAACTAGCGCCGCCAATACATTTATTTTTATTTCTGGTAAACCAAGTCAATATTTAAAAAAAGCTCATGAAAAAAAAGTCTTAAATTGTCTCTAATATTTTTCGAATCACTCTTTTATAGTTATCATTCATTCTGTAAGTTTTAAAAACCATAATTGCCAAAAGTGGCCACTTTGAGCTAAAATGGATTTTAAAACTTACAGAAAGAATGAAAACTGTTGAAGAGTTATTAAAAAAATACTAGAGACACTTTAAGAGATTATTACATGAGTTTTTTTTTATATTGACTTGGTTTACGAGTAATAAAATCAAATGTAGTGGCGGCGCTAGTTTCACTACTTACAGCGCCTTAACGTCTTCCATATCAACTCAGTAGTAACAACATCTAGATATAAACTTGTTGCCTATATTTTAATAATGTTTCTCGAGTTACGTCTTTTTTACACGACTGCCCAAAGCAAAAAGAGTGTATATGTGTTCAGGGTTCATGTATGTTTGTGGGTATGTGAGTTTCTTTATCCCACCATAACTTCTAAATGCCTGAACTGATTTGGATAAATGGGGTATCGTTAGAATCCTTACAGCATCTTGATTGACACTGACTAAATTAAAAAAAAAAAATTTAAATGTCGACTGTACAACGTTATTTTCAAATTTGAAAAAAAAATTTTTTTTCTTCTATTATTACAATATGGGCATCAAATGAAAGGCCTTGATGAGCACATTCCAAAACCATATAATTTTTTACTAAAATGTGTGAAATAAAAATAAATAATATTAAAAACACGACTGCCCTGCCAAAAACTAACTAAAAAGTTAAACAACAAGTGTCATTGCAGTCGGGGGACCTCTTTGATCAAAAATTGTCCCCCGACTGCAATGACACTTGTTGTTTAACTTTTTAGTTCGTTTTTGGCAGGGCAGTCGTGTTTTTAATATTTTTTAATTTTATTTATTTTTTAGGGAATAGATTTTTTTTTATCCACCACGTGATATGGTGCTTGGCCCACCTGATGTCAAGTGACGACAAGGCCAAAAGTGTTTGCGCACTACACGCGGAATCCTCACCAGCACCACTGAGGAACTGTGTGTATGGCGTCATGCTTAGGGAAGATGGTGGTAGCTAGCCAGGCGGACTTAAAATAACCCCTACTACCAACAGAACCGAGTACAAATTGTACTACCTCCCTCCTGGGAATCGAACCCAGGACCCCTGCGTCCAACACGTGTGGGCGAACCACCTGACCACCTATAGAATATTCTTCAATATCTTGCATCAATTTCACGCTGTCGAAGACTTTATTTTGACTTCGTAAAAAACCATTAAATCTGAAATTAAAAATATTTTGTAAGAAATCTTTTCATTACCATATCACACCCCGGGCACTCCATACAAGCGTCGCGTTTCAACTCCTATTACACAGACGCTACAGTCAGTGGCACGAATCATGAAAATTTTTCGACAGAGTGGGGATAAGTTCGCGCATGTGCTCTTGTGAGCGACCAATAGCGCGCGCCCCTCTCCCGCCGCCCGCGCCCCTCACCGCAACGCATACCCAAAATACGCGTTCCGCGCAATCCCCACCCGATTTCATGATTCGTGCCACTGACTGTACACAGTGACGTTTTTTCACACGCGCAACTGTGTGGGTGCTATTGAATGAGCCTACGAACTGGCCTACGTATTCGCGCGGTGGGTGCCGGTGGGGTGAAGTAATTGATTGTGGGGCGGGGCGGAGAGTTTCCTTTCTGTACGGTAGTACTTTATCTATTCTGTGACCATAATGCCACCGAGAATTTCTCTTTGCATCGGTTAATTGCATGGCGTTAATAAAACTTACCTTGTATAAAACATACCACTTTCCTATTAGTAGGACCGCTACAACGGCAACTCGATTGCTCAGCAAATTAAAGGCACATTTCGGTTTCAGCTGGTTTCAGGTGTGGTTCCTACGCGATTGGAGTTAATCGATTTTGCGAACGAGATTTCTCAATTCTCTCATTTGCTTAATTCCTTTTCAAATATTTTCTCTTGGGAGTAAACATGTTGTTTACTTGGGAGGTAATGAAAGAATTCATTCGTTTTTGAACGGCAAACATATTTGGTATTGGTTTATGAAAAAAAAAAAGATAAAGATAAAGAAAAGGTGAAGACGGATTACTTTCCTTTGAAGATTAACTTTCACAGGAAATTCAAAAATAAAATAATAATTTATTTTTGATATAAAAAATACTTATTATTATTATTCAATGTAATTTACTGACTACAAAGGTCAAATAAGTCAATTTTGTCTTGCCGTTCCCTAAAATAAAATATTTATTTTCTGTCAAATCAAATATCGCATATCGCATTTATATGTGTAATACCCTAGTTTAGTTTCCTAAAACTAATCATCATCATAATCATATCAGCCACACGACTAAAACTAAAACCAATCTCAATTTAAAACATACGTATCACTTTTAAACTTTAGATTTTTTATGCATTCACAATGCTATTTTTATATTAAGAAGATTAATAATTGAAAAATTATTAGAAAAAATCTACTCACCCGTAGCAACTCAGACGGGATTTGACAGACAGACAATAATTGGTAGTGCATTGGGCCGGAATCCTAAGGGTGCGGGTTCGTATCCCGTCTGAGTTGCCGTAGCAATTTTTTCTAATACTTTTTCAATTATTAATCATCATACTAGTGGCTCCGTGAGCTGTAGACCTCGCGTTAAAAAATAGCTCGAATTGTATGTTGTTTAAAAAATTATCTAAAAGATGTCGCCACCCCTTTTTCCCACACTGCTCACGAGCTTTTCGAAGCACATAGTGGGTTCGTTCTGTTTGGTATATTATTTGGTATGTATATTTGCAGCAAGATGGCACTTCTAATTTTTACCATTTTTCAAAATAGGTGATTTTTTGGAAAATTTCTAAAAACTGGCTTGAATAAAAATTCTTTATAATTATCGAACCTGCTCACAAAATTTCACGATAATCGGTTGAGAAATGCGACCTGTAGTGTAGGGGAAAACAGACAGCTGGAAAGTCGGACTGACATATGTTTTTTTACGTATCTCTGCCATTATAAAAAAAACTGGCGTGACAAAAAAATCTGTATTATTTACGAACCTGCTCACAAAATTTCACGAGAATCGGTTAAGAAATGCGACCTGTAGAGGAGAACATCCAGCGCCAGAAAGCCGGACTGATTTTTTTTTTACATATCTCCGCCATTTCAAAAAAATTTGAAAAACTGGTTCTATTTAAAATAAACTGTATCATTTTTAAACATGCCCACAAAATTTCACGGTAATCGGTTGAGAAATGCGACCTGTAGAGGTGAAAAGACAAAGCCGGAAAGCTGGACTGAAATATGTTTTTTTTACATATCTCCGCCATTTTTGAAAAAATCAAAAAAGTGGCGTGACGAAAAAAATCTACATCATTTTCAAAACTGCTCACAAAATTTCACGAGAATCTGTTGAGAAATGCGGCCTGTAGAGGAGAACAGACAGCGCTGGAAAGCCGTAAAATCTGTTTTTTTAACATATCTCCGCCATTTTGAAAAAATTAAAAAATCTGGCTCGACAAAAAGAATCTATATAAATAACAAACATGCTCACAAAATTTTACAGGGATCGGTTGAGAAATGCGACCTGTAGAGGAGAACATACAGCGCCGGAAATCCGGACTGAAATATGCTTTTCTTTTATTATCTCCGCCATTTAAAAAAAAATTGAAAAACTGGCTTAACAAAAAAAAATTATGTAATTTTCAAATCTGCTTACATAATTTCACGAGAATCGGTTCAAAAATGCGACCTGTAGAGGAAAACAGAAAACACCGGAAAGCCGGACTGAAAAATGTTTTTTTTAATATTTCTCCGTCATTTTGAAAAATTTCAAAAAACTTAATAAACAAAAGAATATTGTACATCATTTTCAAACCATCTTACAAAATTTCACGAGAATCGGTTGAGAAATGCAACCTTTAGAGAAGAACAGACAGCGCTGGAAAGCCAGACTGAAATAAGTTTTTTTAACATATCTCCACCAATAAGAAAAATTTCAAAAAACTGGCGTGATTAAAAAATTCTATGTTATTTTTAAAACTGTTTACAAATTTTCACGAGAATCGGTTGAGAAATGCGACCTGTAGAGGAGAACAGACAGCGCTGGAAAGTCGGACTGAAATCTGTTTTTTTAACATACCTCCGCTATTTTGAAAAATTTTAAAAAACTTGCTAAACAAAAAAAATTGTACATCATTTTAAAACCTTCTTACAAAATTTCACGAGAATCAGTTGAGAAATGCGACCTGTAGAGAAGAACAGGCAGAGCTGGAAAGCGGACTGCAATCTGTTTTTTTAACATATCTCCGCCATTTTACAGAAATTCAAAAAACTGGCTCGACAAAAAAATTCTATGTAATTTTCAAACCTACTCACAAAATTTCACAAGAATCGGTTGAGAAATGCGACCTGTAGGTTGGACAGACAGCCGGACATACAAAAGAATTTTTGCCCAAGCTGAAGCAGAGACGCTTCGCTCGCACTTCGTGCTCGCTCGGTCAATTACGTATCACTTTAAAAAATTAACAAAATTCTCGTAGCACAAAAAAACAAAATTTAATTTCATAAACGAAAAGGCAATAAGCGTATTATATCGAGATTGGTTCCGTAATGCAATCCGTTATGTTCTAACATCGAATGGCGAATGCAATTTCCCCTAATGCTTCCGAGCAACTTCCAACTTTGATGCAGTTTGCAATTTCTGTTTTCGAAATGTCACGAAATACAAATATAAATCTCTTTAGCAATTTCATTTCAATATTTATTTTGTACGATTCTCACTTGATGGTGGTTTTTTAATTTACGACTTTATTGTTGTTGTAAATTTCTAGTTTGTTATTAACTGTTAGTGCGAAGTTCAAACGGGGTAAATGCATGTAAATGGAATACTGTTTGTAATGGAAGGTGATACTTGTCCGTCACACCGTTCCTTCAATAAAAGAGTACTCTGTGAGTCACACAATGCCCATTGCTGAGGCTAGACGTCCACGGATTTCCACGAGGACTGGACCTGCACTGTGCCCTTTTAGCGACTTCTTGACCCATCTGTGACCTTTACCAGATAGTCTGTTCATCTTTACGCTGTCGTCATTCAAAACCTTGTGACTAGATACACTATGCCGAAATTACGCGACCGACGCATGATTACGTCTGCAGTGATGCTATTTTGAATTACTAATAACGTTTCGTTTTTTTCGTAATAAAAGCGTTGCTGCGAAACTTCGGTTGCGTCATTTCGGCATAGTGTATCTAGACACTAAGGTAGTTATACCACCGAAAGTGGCGTCCTCAGAGGTTTTTATTTAATAAGTTGTTTATAAAAAACATAACCCTCTTGCTGTCGGGTAAAAATTATTTTAACTAAACTTTACGTGGAATTTTTAGGTCTCATGGTCTAGTATTTTTAGAAGGTGTCTATATTGTAGTCATTCGTAGAAGTAGATAGCAAATGTGTGAAAAATTGCCACTTTTAGCAGTTTTGATATCTACTTCTAACAGTGATTAAGAGGGGGTGTAATGATACCGTTTAAAAATACTAGACCATAGTCCATAGTCCATGGCCCATAGGCCTTGAAAATTCCACGTAAAGTTTTATTAAAATTGTGTAGACATTAGAATTACAATATTAAATAAAACTCACCGAAGCACCATTTTCGGTCACACAACCACCTAAATAAAAAAATATTAATGTTGTTAGCAAAGCCTAAAGTTCATTTTTAATACAAATTCAAATTACCATCTAATCTATGTTACTCCACATGTTGCTTCCATTTGATAAGTTGTAATAGATGTACTCGTATTAGAAATGACTCACAACTTTCCGCCTTTCAATTTCTACCTCGTCTGTTGCATGGATATTGCATTAGCATACTACTCCCACCCAATACATTCAAAACTTCGAAGAAGCAAAGTTGTCATTACTATGCTATCGATGCATTTTCACATTACTTTGAAACACAAATTGAATATGATGGGTTCCTTTTGGCCGCATACGAAACCGTGCGTTCGTAACCAGTTGCAATGGAGGAAAAAATGATCATTGTACGAAACCGGTTTCGAAATATATTTTTTTCTTCCTTGCAAAGCTCAAGAAAAAGTCAAGCTTTCTCGGTAAATAATCTATGCAAAATAAAAAATAAAATAAAAATGGTATTTGACACATTTTTAAAGTTAAGCTTAGTATTAATTTTGCTGATGTTTTGGTGCCTTGTCAGTGAACTTTTAACGATGTATAAAAAAAACAATGCAACTGTCTATCAAAACTTTTGTCCAACGCACATTATAAATTAACAGTGACTGCAGTGCAGTAAAATATTATGTTTCGGGAGTCATCGTAAACTGCACAAAACAATACTGCGTCGCTGTGAATGTGAATATCATTCTAGCCCAGCTTGTGACTAAGGCTGGAACTTAGTAATTAAGAGGCAGCGATTGTTAAGATTCGTTATTTCCGCTCTTTCTAATAACTAAAATAAGTTCTTAAATAAAACCTTTTTAACGGACACTAGCGCGGTTTTATTAGAAGTAGGTACTTTGGTAATTAGTTGGTATTTTAGTTTGATTTTTGATTTTCCCGACGTTTCGGCACCTTTGCAGCTGTCGTGGTCACGGGAAACTGAAGCAGCTCATAAGCCTACCCTCAAGCGATGAATTTTTTAATTCATTCAAAAGTAAAACCGAGCTAGTATCCGTTAAAAAGTGTTTTATGTCTAGTGAACGCGTAAGCTTGACAAGTGACTAAATAAGTTCTGCTTCTTACCATACGATTTTTCACTAAATTGTGATTGATTTTCGTGCATATTTTAATTATTTTTCTTGCTTATTTGCATGCATATTTTGGGCTTTTTATGTTGCATATAATCTGGTCTCTAAGTGACATAAGCAAGCGATTAGCTCCTGTCAATCATTTTCTTTCTATTCTACCAGCGTTAATTTTAATAGAATTAACGCTAGTAGAAGCCTAGCCATTTGAATTGACCTTCAGGTCAGACTAGTCTCAGTAACTCAAGGTTAAGAGCATTCACTGATTTATTCAAGATATATTCCATTAAGTAGTCTTCTATAATATTCAATTTTAACATCTCAACATACTTTTACGAGTAGGTATTTGTACCGATTTGCCAACCAACGATTTTTTTCTAAAATGTTCTACCTGCTAGCTTTTCAACTTTCATAGAGGTTTGTAAACAGCCCTAAATAAATGAGTTTTCGATTTTAATATAAATATTTACTTCCACCATATCCTCACCCTAATCACGCAGTGAACGTGTCTCGTGATTTTGCATAATGCCGAGCTCATAGCAACGCGCATAATTGACGAAAACGTTTCCCATTACGAAATGACGTACATTTAAAATGTGCAATCATGGTAGCTTTAAATGTTTTTCATGAAAATTATTATTTGTGAATGTCCATTTTGATAATAAATTGGGCTGATTAAATATAATATGCAATGCATTAAACATTTTGACTATAGATACCTACACTTCCATGAACTTGGTGTTCTGTGGCAAACTGTACTATAGTACAAACTGAATCATCATTCTGCCTCTTTTGCTCACAGAATCTGTTTCGCCAATATGAACAGTTTATCCGATAATGTGCTAGATAGATGTAATATTAGAAATTTTCGGTTGCATCTTTCCGACTAATAGTTCATCGCACAATCGATCTTTCGCACAAACATTCATCACACAATCGATATTTCACACGAACGTGAATCGCACAATCGATCTTTCACACGAACAAACGTGAATCGCACAATTGACCCATTGTGCAAACATTCATCGCACAATCGATTTTTCACACGAACGTTCATCGCACAACCGATCTTTCGCACGAACGAACGTGAATAGCACAATCGATCTTTCGCACGAACGTGAATCGCACAATCGATCCATCGCACAAACGTGAATCGCACAATCGATCCATTGCACAAAATAATGTTCATTGCACAATCGATCTTTCGCACGAATGTGAATCGTACAATCGATTTTTCACACGAACGTGAATCGTACAATCGATTTTTCACACGAACGTAAATCGTACAATAGATTTTTCACACGAACGTGAATCGTACAATCGATTTTTCACACGAACGTGAATCGTACAATCGATTTTTCACACGAACGTGAATCGCACAATCGATTTTTCACACGAACGTGAATCGCACAATCGATCCTTCCCACAAACGTTCAGCACACAATCGCACTATTTGTGGTTCGACTGATAATTACCTACATTCACAGCAAGTCGTAAAACAAAACTTTCTTATTGCGGTGTCTATTCGGTTAATGTTATTATCTTCTTCACTGTCCTAATTCATTTGGTTTAGTTCAAACTAAGTAAGTTTAGTCAAAACTAAGTATGTCCATTCTTCTCTATTTACATACTCTACATAGGTAATAATGAACTCACACAGCTTCACACAGTCAATCCATCTTGTGCTTATACGGAGTGTATTTTTATTCACTCTTAAAATTTTAAGGATGTGTTCAGTCCTATTGTACAAATTTCTCTAAGAAACATGTATTGTGTTGATATTTCAACACTGTTTCTTAGAGAATTTTGTGGTATATTTGCCACAAAATTTAGGTCATCCCTTACTCAACTGATCGCGTGATCTCTTTGATTTGTATAGATAGTCGATATTTTACATATTTGTTCCTATATTTCTTAGAGAAACTTGTTTAATTTCATGGACCCAACACATCCGTAAAATTTGGAGAGTGATTAAAAATACAGCCTGTATACTTTTTGTGTTATAGTAATAAAATAGTAATATAGTTATTCCATAATATAAAAGAAGACTTTAATAGTCATAAAACACTTAAGAAGCTCAATTTCAAAACAATTTACTGCGGAACTACGGTCATAAGTCACGGCAAAATTTGTGGAAACAACTTTCTGTTATTGCAGTAATTTCATGAAACGGTTCGTAGAATAAAGAAAAATGAATTTACATTCTTTCAAAATAGAGTTTGAAATCTTATAAATTTGGTTATTAGATCATCCCCTTAGCCAAAGTAACATTTGCAAATATTCGTTATCGCTTCGCTTTCGAAACATATATAGGATTGACTATAATATTAATGAGATAACTCTATACATAGAAATATGATGAAAATTTTTAAAGTATGATAATTCAGACACTATTATGCGATGCTGTCTTTTTCAAACAATATTTTCAAAAAAGTTACAGCATCATATTTCAACACTGTATTTTGTCATTACAAAAGATTTTTAAGCACCTGTTTTACTTAGACACTGAATAAATGTAATGCTGTCACTTTTTTGGCAATATTGTTTGATGTTTAAATGATGCTATCTTTCAAACAATATTGTCAAAAAAGGGACAGACATTTAAACATTGTCTAGGTTAAAAGGTGTTTAAAAATCTTTTGTAATAACACCGTCTATGTTTCAACTAAAATCCTTACTAATATTATAAATGCGAAAGTCCGTTTGTCTGTTTGTTTGTTACGCCTTCACGTCTTAACTACTGAACCGATCATCATGAAATTTTGCATACACGTGGTCAGGGGTACACAGAAGGACATAGGGTACCTTTTATCTCAAAAAAAGGATTGTTGTTAAGGGATTATAAAAAAACATTTCCACGTTGACGAAGTCGCGGGCGACCGCTAGTAAATCTTAAATATCTGTGGTAAAATTTATTCCGCCACTGTTTACACAAATAATCTGAGCGGCTGTGATTCTAATTAAATATCACGCGAAATTTCTAACGAGTAGTCCACAGCTACACTTATTATCATCTGCTGAATATTCGCAAGAAGTGGCCCCGCCCTTGCGCTGTTAAAACCAAAATAATTTATTAACATCGCTGTCAACAAAATCGTCTTTATGTCTTCCCTGTTAAGAGTTACGACTGTGTTAAATGTCGGTATAAAAATATTGGTCTCTCTGAATAGAAGTGAACCTTGCCAAATTGTTTCTTGAATGTCTTAATGGCTACACCCGTGTTCTTACATCAACCAAATGAAGAGGGAATTTCGTATGTATGAAGTGGAATTCGAAATATGATGGATTTTAAAACGATGGTTGGATCATGAGTTAATTGAAATGTGTGGGTGTTTAAGGAGATAATTTAATGAGATCATGACAGATGTGTTTGACGTGAGTTAAATCAACCAATTTAGTAATGTAAGTACTGCGTATTGCTAACCATCACATTACTGAGTTGACACTTTTATTTTTAGATTGACCAAAAGTTTCAATTTCTTCATTGAATAGCTAAATAATGACTAATTGGATAGTGGAATAGGTACGATATTGATCGTTATTGAGCATTTGCACTTGCAACTAGTACTTACTTAGGTATTATTGTAAATATTAATGTAAATGTTATTTTATCACATATTGAGTATCTACTTATATCAAGTATTGGAATTAGTACCGGTATATATCTCTTGCTCCCACAGATATTCACGCACACACGCAGACACACGCATACACCACCCATACAAACACGACACACATTCACCTACACACACACTTTCTCACTTCCACTGATACATCTTAGCTTTGGGGTATCTAATATAGTTTAGTCTACATTGTTTTGTTTAAGTTTCATACCTGTAATTATTATTCCGTCCTGTACTAGGTGTAAGTATTATGTTATATAATGTATACGGTACAACTATTGTCTGTGGGTGGGCCTGGCGACCTGTGTCACAGGTTTCTTTTTTGAAACCTATTTCGGGCACCAGTCCCTCACAAGTATAGTAACCCTCCATTTGTAACCTCTAATTACCACTTAAGACCTTTATTTGTGATGGGAAAATAAACAAACATTTTATTTATTATTTATTATATTAAAAGATATTAAATTGTGTTCTTGTAGTTTACAAACATAGAAAGCGAGTATAACCATTATAAGTGTAAGTATTTTCTTCTTCATGGAGAACTTTTTTAATGTGGTATTTAAATCTCGTGTATATGTACAGCTGGTAGATATTTCATTAACTTCTTTTTGTACCTGCGATAATCGTGGCTATTTTCTCGGTGACATTGTCAGCGATTTTGTGAGCGACTCAATGCACAAGGACTTTTTTTATCGCTGGCTATCGCAGGAATGAGGGCTTTTCAAAAGACAAAAAGCTGTAGGTTCGATAGATGGCGTTGATAAAAATGTATGTCTCAATGTATATTTTTTACTAATCTTCGAAAGGTAGGCAGGCAGATGTAATCCTAAAGAGGTTCAAACCGTTTATTTTTAAAAGCCACTTTTGACTCATCTCTTTCCATCAACGCCATCTAGTAAGGCAAATAGTTACTATTTTTATTTTTTAAATATCACTTTTAAAAGAGGAGTTGGCAAGTAGGTACAGTTAATAAAAAAACAGGTAAATGAGAATACTAATGGCACCATTAACGTATTAAGGATAGCGATTTTCTTGGGAAACATAAAAATATCCATGATTCTTTATCAACGGGAATGAATGACTTCTTTACCTAGTTTAGATTTTTACCGACTTCAAAAGGAGGGAGGTACTCAATTTGACCCGTTTTTTTTCAAGAGTTGAGTTTGGTACGGTCGTTGAGTTGGCCGTTGTCCCCCACTTTGGGATATCGGGAAAAAAGTTTGTTTTTCCATACCTACTTTTTCCCGATATTGCCCAGTGGGTCCAACGTGAAAAGGCCATATTAAGATGTATTTTTGGTAGCTTGATATTTTTACAGCTAGAAAACTGCCTAAAAAGGAGTGTAATGTTTTTCTTACAGATTTTAAACCACCTCTCATATCTGAGAAAAATGGTATTGAAAGACGAATAGACGGCGAATCCAATAAAATTATTATGAGGGAATGAAATACCTATTTTATAAACTTTAAAAAGAATTGTTGCCGAGCCTGCCTTTTTTTGATACATACTTTTTTGTTTTATTACTTTTAATTTATTATTTTTTAATTATTGTTTCTTTTTATACTATGACATAATAGTAACAGAGCTACTGACAAAATACTGCAAGAGGTATCTCAAGGCCCATCATTCAATATGATATAGTGTTTAGGATGTACATGAGTCAGCATACTTTCAAGTATGTAAAAATTCGAAATACTCAAGAGAGTTTTGCTCCTACAACGTATGTCAATGATAAGATTATAATTAAAAAAAATCTAGAAAAAATCGAGTCACCCGTAGCAGCTCAGACAGTACGGCTATGTTGATTTTTTCTAGTATTTTCTCAATCATATTATCTTAATAAAAAATTGCATTGTGAATAATGCCTAAAATAAAAAATTTCAATAGTCTGTCAATGTGTCACTTGTTGTTTGGTGAAAAATACAACATTTTAACCGCATACAACGTCTCACACTTATTTTCACTAGCCTATTATAGCTTGCCTCAGTTTCAACAAGAATGTGTAATAAACTTGACAAACAAATTTTAAGCAAACCCCCTGTGCCAACCCTTCGAGCACAATTCAAAATTTGCCCACCATAAAACAAATATTGAACATAATTTCGACTTGACTAACAATGAATTGAATCACCGACTCAGAAGGTTAATTTTTGATTAAAACTGGAACTGTACCCTTTGTCTCGACGAGACAAAACAAACAAGATTTCTGAAGAACAAGCGAAGTAATTAAAATGATAAGTATAAACAATTCTAAGCGAAACCCTCGATCAAAACCGCTGCGGTACAAAAAGGAATCATTTTATGAAACACTAGCGGCTGCCCGCGGTTTCACCCGCTTGGTTCCCGTTCCCGTGGAAATATTAGGATAAAAAGTATTCTATATTTTAATCCAGGCTATCTACTATCTGTGTGCCAAATTTCAACTAAATCGGTTCAGTAGTTTTTGCGTGATTGAGGAACAAACATCTTAACATCCAAACATCCAAAGCCACAAAATTTCACATTTATAATATTAGTAGGATTATATTAGTAAGATTTTTAAGTGAAGGCACGCAGTGAAGGTTCGCACTGAAATTCTTAAAGTCTATAAATATTAAACAAACAATCAATTCAGAAACATCTGCAATTTATTTTCAGTTGAGATGGATAATATTATGATTCATACAATCTTTTAAGATTTGAGAAATGAAACACGCCTTTTTGGTCCCCAGATACGAGTAAAAGTCCCTTTATTTGTCAAATATTTATTCTTCAGAAACGAATTGAAGCTTCCATAACTAAGTTTGATAAAAAATATTGATCCTACATTTGGAGTGTTTTTCGTTACTCTTGTGCTGGAATTAATTTACAAAGAAATAAAAAGAAATATTATTAATTCTATGTTTACGTATAAATTACATTGGCTTATGTTAGAGACGGTTACTATTCAGTATTAAGTAGTTGAAAACAGGGCTCACAGTTTAAATTCTATGATAGCATAATGAGTATCATAGATCTACAGTGGGGTAAGTAGGTCGTGTTGACAAGTTGTACGGAACCTTAGAATTATTGTTATATACAGTCAGCAGCACATCCAGCTATACAAAACTGTCAAAAACCTCCAATGAATTTTGAATCTTAAGCTGCGTGTTTTTAAGTTTAAAATTATGTCAGAAAATTTGAGACTTTGTCCTGGAATACCAGCGTGCTGTTTACTCTACAATTATTTACGAAATAATGCATTTAATTCACGTATGCCTACCTATATATTTACTGGATCGCAACACGAGATTTAATACGACGCGACGAAATAAAGTGCAATTTCTGAATAAAAAATCTTTGTATAGTTCTACACAATAGTGGTTAAAGTGAGAAATTGCAGATTTTCTCTCACACGCAGAGGCTCTCATATCTTCTATGATTTAAAAAATGCTTCAGTTACTAGTTATTATTTCAAATTATGACCATAACGCAGGGCTTTATTACGTTACCAATTAACAGTAAAAATAACGTTAAGTAACGTTATTTTCAATATGATACCTAGATAACGTTATTTTTTTAACGATACCTAATAACATAACCTTAATATAACGTTAAATTAATGTCCATAACGTTAAAAAATAACGTTATTTTAACGGTAATTTTATAAATATTGCGTATTGTAGGCAGGTACCTCTACTACCTAGTACCTACCGCAGAGACTGATCACGTCACGGCGGCGTCAACGTCATTTACACATTGCTTTTAAATATTTTTATACAGTAAAATAATAACGTTATCAATTTACAAAAAAATAACGATAAATTCTGTTTTACCGTTAATAATTTCCATTTTTAACCGACTTCAAAAATTTGAAAAGGAGGAGGTTATCTATTCGTCGCGTATATATTTTTTATTTATACGTATGTACACCGATTACTCGAAGACGGCTGAACCGATTGAAATGATTTAAACGTTATAACATGACGTTTGTTTTCAAGTTGGTCCCATTTTTTCACCCGACTTCAAAAGACGTGTTTTAATCAATCGATTTGAACATTATTTCTTGCTTTTTATAGAGCCGTTTTTTAAAGAGGGCTCCACACTCGCGCCGCGAAAGCCCGCGAAGGCCGCGAACTGCGAGTGTGGAGGGTGTCGCGGCTTCGCGTATGGGCTGCGCGGCTTCGCGTTCGCGCTTCGCGGCGTTCCCCGTCCGGTGGCGGTTTTTGGTCCACGTCAAAGGACTTGTGTGCCGAACTAATGTTGCCGTGATTCGCGGCCGCGGTTCACGCGCGAGTTTGGAGGGCTATATTTTTCGCACCGTTTTCATGCGCGAATCGCGCCCGTGTTTCGCGGCTGCGGTTCGCGGCGCGAGTGTGGAGCCCTCTGACGATTTTTGAAGAGGTTGTGCTTTTTTTAAAAAGCTTTTTTTAACGTTACTAATTTTTAACGGTATGTGAAGCCCTGCCATAACGGCTCACTATCAACAATAAAATTATTTCTGGTCTTTTCCTGAACGTTAAAAAATAATCTTTAAAAGTGACTCCTTTTTTCGTGAGCAGAAATGACCATTTAATTCTTTGTAATTTGACCGATACTTATTCTGTTCATTAGTTAGCTGAGTGTTGAAACATGTATGCATATAAGTTTTTAAACATTATTGAACGGTAATGTTCAAGGTTGTTAAAAAAAATCATGAAAATGTTAGTATGGAAAATGCGGATCCTTTAAAATTCTCCATACAAAACGGCCATTTCATAAATTAAATCACTAATATTAAGATAACTGCCATAAAAAAATAACAAAGTAATAAAAGCTACCTACGTTTCTGTACCTATTCTTCTTCTCGTTTCTCGTAGCACGTAGCGATATGACCGTAGAACCGTAGTAGCGCTACAGCATGCTACGGTTAAAACGGCAGCCCGTAGTCGATAACAGCACTTCGTAGTGTGTGAAGTGAAACCGACTTGTATAATCACAGAACTGATATCTAATAGTACTAGCCTTAGAGCAATTTGGGACGAAGCCGAAGCCAGCGTTGCTCTTAAAGGTTCTAGCGTACAGAAATTGCACTCCGCAAAATCGTTTAAATAAATTGCGACTCTTGCTCCGACACAATAAAGTGCAATTCAGGTCGCACAGCGCTCCCTTCGCTCCAAAACATTCACTTAGTACTTAGTTGCCTCTCTTTTCATCGCGTAGGTCTTATCTTTTCTTACGTATGAAATTTGTCCTCTCAGAGGATGCCGAGCGCTTCATACTCGCGCGCGGAGTAACAGAGCCCTCCAGCGGGGCTACTCAAATGGCCACTTTTCTATTCGTTCGCTAACTTAAATCTTAAAAATAAGCAATTAATGATCAAGTCAGACGTCCCAAGTTTATGTAAATCACAGACATCGTTGTATTGTATAGAAATTAACAAGCCTACGACACGTTATTTTGGTGTTTATGGCTTATTTTTAATTTTTAAGTTAGCGAACGAATAGAAAAGTGGCCATTTGAGTAGCCCCGCTGGTATAATCGACAGAAGTAGGTACAGTTATGCTTTCCCTGGGTTCCATCGAGCCACTGGCTGTGTGGGACCATGGGAGGCAGTCGTCTTGCGAGCCCCACATAAAAACCCCCTGCCCACCTGCGGGAGGGGAATGCGTAAATGCATTTTTTTCTCGATATAAAAAGTCCAGTTATGCCTTAACGTTTTAACTACTTCTTGAGAGACGCTGAACACTTTAGTAATAGCACAGTATATACATATATAAGTTTTATATACTGTGGCAGTAGGTACAGTTACGCCTTCACGTTTTAACTACTTCTCGACAGACGCTGAACACTTTAGTAATAGCACAGTATATACATATATAAGTTTTATATACTGTGGCAGTAGGTACAGTAACGCCTTCACGTTTTAACTACTTCTCGACAGACGCTGAACACTTTAGTAATAGCACAGTGTATACATATATAAGTTTTATATACTGTGGCAGTAGGTACAGTAACGCCTTCACGTTTTAACTACCTCTCGACAGACGCTGAACACTTTAGTAATAGCACAGTGTATACATATATAAGTTTTATATACTGTGGCAGTAGGTACAGTAACGCCTTCACGTTTTAACTACTTCTCGACAGACGCTGAACACTTTAGTAATAGCACAATGAATACATATATAAGTTTTATATACTGTGGCAGTAGGTACAGTTACGCCTTCACGTTTTAACTACTTCTCGACAGACGCTGAACACTTTAGTAATAGCACAATGTATACATATATAAGTTTTATATACTGTGGCAGTAGGTACAGTTACGCCTTCACGTTTTAACTACTCAACCGATCAGTCGTGAAAATTATTCCGTTCATAAGCGATTGCATTTTTCTGGACAAGCAAAATTAATTGGTATTTGTATCATGTTTTTAATTACAATCTTTTGACATGTGTAAAAAAGTAATTAGTATCTTTTAGTTAAGTTTAAGCTTTAAGTTTAAGGGAGCTTTAAGTTAAATTTTAAGAGTTTTAAAATCAATAGCAAGTTATCATTTGAGTGTTTATTATTTTGTACCTTTAACTATTCATCCTTTCAAATAAATTAATAATTAATATATAGCTATCAACACTTTATGTACTAAGTCTAAATAATATAATTTATTCACCCTTTAAACACTAAGTGTTTAAAAAACTTAATCACTTTTCAAATCCGTGAGAACTGTTGGTGAGTTGTTTTAGATAAATCATTGAATCAAAACCGCTCTAGACCTTTGGTACGAAACAAAATATTTCGATTACATATTGCTAAAGTTGTTTTCCTTTTCATCTATATTCGGATCCATTGTTTGTCATCAATATTGAAATTCTTTTGTTTATGGTTTGGTACTGTAATCAAAGAATTTGTATTATTTGTACAAATATTTAAAGATAGCTCCTTTCTATGAAAGAATATTCGATGTCATATTGTAATAAGTTTTTTTCATCTTCATTCTTTTCAATAGATACTTTGTTGTTCTTTTATCGATGAGTAGAATTTGATTAAATATTTGATTATAAATAGTAATTTAATAGTAGAAGTGCGATGTACCTACAGAAGTATGGATAAATATAATAATAGTACATTATGAGACAAGTAGGTAAGCTTAGGTTGCTCATTGCACACAAGGCTGTGGGTTGCAGCCCGAGCCGCAGGCGAGGGCGTAACTCAGCCGAGTGTGAAATAAGCAAGAGCTCACGAGTTTCATACGACATTTTTCAACACATTGGCGAGGAAAAAACAAAGTAATTTACCACACAGCAAAAATACGACAAAAACAAAATATGATAATTATGACGGGAATGGCGCGTAGGTTTTTTTTTATTTTTTCACATGCCCAATGCAAGAATATTTTGCGAACAAAGGGGTGAGGAGCATACAGCCAACTTTAAAATTATAATTTTAATTGATAAAATGCAAATATTTTAATATTTTATAACAAAATATTGTGAATTATGGATAATTTGATAATAATAAATATTAGTTTGACTTAATTAAGGACTTACACATTTATTTATTCCAAAAATGTATGAATTTTCAGCGGTATAAAACCTCTTTATTGTTACTAAAAAAATAACTGTATTACCCGGTCAAATTGGGAACGCTATCTGTTTATATTCGCTATCGTTGTATTCGCTACTTAAATAAGTACCTTACTGCAAGTTCTATTACGCTATTCGCATAGAACTTGCAGTAAGTACTTATTTAACTTTGTAGGGATAATTCTATAACCAACTAGTGTTTTATATATTATTGCACGCGTTTGTTATAGTTCGGTTTATGGCCCTAAAAGCGATGTATTAGGGCTCACTTTACGAGCAAGTGTGTTGAAAAATCTCTTAATTAGAAAGTCGCTTGCAGAAGTCACAAACATACTTAATGTGTACTTTTCTAGGGATTGGTCTCGTATCGTCCACTATTTACATTTCTTACTATTTTGTATAAGTACAGTTGTATTTTGTTGTTTTTACTTTGTACAGTTTGTTGCTGACTGTACTTGGCTAACTATTCTCGATTCACGATGATCTAGCGAAAATCGCTAGATGCGGGCAGCGCAGAACCGATCGTTCGTGAAAAATGCCTATAACCAGCAATGGGCGTCGTGCAGCTAATAATAATGATAATTTTTAATCATCTATTTATAATTATCTAACCGCCTCCGTGGTCTATTAGTTCACCCACCTTAACACTATTTTACCCATAGAAATAGAATGTCAAAGAACAACAAAGTCAATAAACAGGTGATCCGAAAACGAATCAATACATTTTATATGAGAGACGTAAAATTTGTCTTAGATTCATAGAATATGACTATATTATGATAAAGGAAATTAATAAACTATGTTCCATATTGTTTTCTTTGTCGATAAACGTATATGTAGCGAAATTTGGTTTTAGAGAAATGTGTGGCAATATTTTATTTACCTTTGAAAAGTGTGATTAGTTGGATTGTTTCTTTTTGTCACGTCACAATTACTTAGAGTACAAGACACCATAGCTCCACGATCCCTTTATTTTAAATTCTAATTAAGATTAAAAAATATTTTAAACTGTGATTGCTCATTTGCTAGGCGGGACGCTAGGGGCTCTTACTGTTAAAAATGTTGGCACATGTCACTTGATCATTTGTCTCTTTTTTACATAGACCGTGTCCGTATGATGTTAACTTCTCTTTTCCACGCTTTGTTGGTCTTCTAGAGCGCAGCGAAAATTTTTCTATGTCTATGATCTTACCTAAGTCTGACGCCATAACAACTATTTAAAAATTGTAGTATTCCGACAGTTAGAGAAAGACCAGAACCTCGTGAAACGGGAGTCAAATTATTTTTATTAAAAACACATGGTTGTTACATTGTAGCGTGGTTTTTTTGTTGTTTTGTCGATTTCCCTTAAAGGGGAAGTTTTTTTGGTAGTTTGTTTCCATTAATGATAAAATTTATTTTTTGGCAGTATGCCTCATGTCCTTTTCCTTATTTCCGTAAAAAGTCCGTTTGAAATTTCGCGGCATCGACTTATAAAAAAAAAAAAAAAAAAGAAAGATTAAGATCGTATTTCTTATGGTCGTCCTTCGCCCACTTCAGGGGCCTTTGCGATGAGCCCTTATCGCAAGGATTTCTATTCAGTTGTTTACCTTTCATACTAGACCTCAAAGGTTAGTGTGAAAGCAGGCCTTAAGCAGTCCTGTTAAGGCCTGCTTTTGAACTGAAATGGTTTTTTTTTTGTCCGTAATGTCGTAGGTTGTTTGACCGTGTTTTCGGGAAGTCCGATCCGATTGAAGTCGCTTTCGGCGGCGCGATGTCAGTCCAGTCCACGCTCTTCGATGAGCTATCGCTGGACCTGTGTGTAGGAAGTCGGAATGCGTCGTGATGGCGCGAGACTTGGAACGCAGCGATTATCAGCTGTGATTCATATGATACAAAATTTTTCGGTTGGAAAGAATTTCATTTTATATTTATATCGCTGTTAAAGTTATTGGATTCGTAATTGTTCCTGATTTTAATAATATCTTGCAGCTATTCATTGTAATTTTCGTCGGCACAATAGAATTTCGCCAAGGTACCTATTTGTGATTTACTAGACATTCAGCTGTTGGCAGTGTGAGAATTTGAAATTTATTTATTTGAAAATAAAAGCCGCCGAGAAGAGTTCTAATTCGTGTCGTGATATCCGATCGAAGGAGGAATACTGATTGACCGGATTCTAAACCATATAAAAGATATTGTTAACAAGGAGCCGCAGGTATATCAAAATTTATTGCTATCCATTATCCAGTATTTACTTCAAGGGGTGTCTATATATTTATTACTTTCAATTTCAGTTCTTTTCATGTGAAAAGAGACTTTGTAAGTTGAGAGCTACGGTCTGTACATTAGTCTGCTGTGAAGGGGATAGTTTAACAGAAAAGTCAGGGATCAGTAATATTTATTGTCAGAATGAACATACAAGAATAGATTTTCCTCAGTTCTACCATACGCTGCAGGGTCCCCCCGTCATGGAATATCACTCGGGATTGGGTCCGAGTAATTGAGTAGTAAATAGTTGTAGTCCATTTAAGGCCGACGTTGTTAAATTATGGTTTTTGTGCACACCATTCCAGGGGAAGAGTGGCGTACGTATCCAGCCACGAGTTCAACCACTGCTCTGTCGCCCATACAACCCCAGTTGAGCGGAAAAAGTGAAATAAACCGGACTTTGGTTTCTCACCCACGGCTCCGAGACATAATTAATAGAAAGCCGCCATCGAAGCGTTTCTCTACTAAACAGACTCGCTGCGAGATATTCTAATAGGTACCAGTTAACTCTCAAATCTTTTTAACCCCTAAACTAACCGAAGTATAAGAATCCAGCTATCCGTACTTAGGCCTTCGAGTACAACCTACGAGCTAGATTTATGTTAGATAATTACCACACCACCTGATATCCTAGGGCAGGCAATTCTTACCCACGTAACGCTCTGCGAGTAGTTTTAAGTTTAACCTTTTAAAATAACCCCTTGGGAAAAAGATTAGATTCATAGCTTCGTTTTTCTTCGTGTCAAATCACCGTGTAAATTTGCAGATCTGCGATTACAACGTTTGATGTTTATTATTGTATAGAATCAACCATATTTAAATAAAACTGTAGTTTGCTGTTGACTGTATTTTAAGTGTTTATTTATTTTCCCTTGAGTTGTCATTAAGGTGAGTCATTCGCATGAGTTTATTTATTACTTACTGTTTCTTAAGCCAAAAGGCAATAAGAGGAAAAAATAACATGACAACATACAGTCTGTCAAGAAAGTCATAAAATTACTTTCTTTGTTATTAGTGTTAACTTAAATTCTTTTGTAATGGAACAATCTCGTGTTTTTAGTAAAGATAATTTTACTTCCGTTTCATGATATTCTGGTCTACCTCTAGAGGTAAGATAGCCAGTTCCTCAGTGATGAGGATTCCGGGTGTAGTGCGCTTCCACCTTCGGCCTTCCCGTCACTTAACATCAGGTGAGGTGGAGGTCAAGCACAATCCCGTTAAGAATAGAAAAAAATCCAACGGTTATCAATGATAAGTACCTACTCTAAAATATCAATAATACCTATATAGAAACCTTGTGACAAAAATTACAATACAAGTAAATATAACTAGATTAATTATTCAACAATTTACAAGAAAAAGTTCATCATTTTGCCGTCCGAATTATGGCCACGAAAGCTCACCGATCCGAAAACCAACCTTTTCTTAACTTTGGTTAACTTTCGCAATCGGAACAACCCACTGCAATAACAAGCACTTTAACAAAAAAATTATTAGATTACAACTTTATGGCGTATATCCGTTCTACCCATTGATGTATCCCACATTATTCGTACTAGGAATGGTGGGATACAATAAACTTCAGGTGAGGCGAGAGCTAGGTTTGACTACCTATATATTTAAATAAATACGGGGTAAGACATATAACTAAGTGGTACTGCAGGCGATAAGCATTTCTGTGCCGGACCGGTATGTGTGGCGACGTCGGCGACCACCATTGTTAAAAGAAGCACCTCTTATTCGAGCATTGCGAACAATAAATATTGTTGCCAATACTGTTGACGTATTTTGTTGCTCATTGGATGAGTTCACAAAAGTTACTCTGTTTGTGCTGTGTTACAGTCAAAGTTAAGATAATTTCGTTTTTATTTTTATAATCATATAATATTTTGTCAATATAACAATAATATTAGTTAAGTACACTTAAATTTTGTCTACTCTACCGCATTGGGTGTACCTGTAAAGATAGATGCGTGTTATAAATAAATAAAATAAAATAAACATGCTAATGATAATAAATAAAATAAAATAAACATGATAATTTTCCAAGTATTGTCAGTATTAGAAACGTTAAAATTTCATTATATTTCTAAAAGCATTAACTACATTTCATCGGAAAATAAGCGAACAATCTCCCATTTCCACTTCGTGCATCATATTCGGCATGTTATTACTTTCACTATAACTATTGCTATATTACCACCATTTATTTGCGGATATTCACACCCTTATCATCTGATTCATAAAGCACAGATTCATTTAACACGACTATTTTATAATTATAAAACCACCAGCATACTTTTTGCTTTTAATACAGCGTTTGTCTTTTAAGTACTAGAGTTCAATTTCCCTTGTATCTAATTTATGAAAATTGACCGAATTGTGTTCTGCCTAGATTTTATTGCGACAAGTCACGTAGGCTATCATACGTGTCTGGGTGTTTCCGTTGTATAATTGACTTATTTCTGCTTACAGTGCCCTTTTGACTAGCCCATTCCTTTGTGAGTTTGCAATCCTTTATATTGCGTTACAAATAAAGTTGCCGAAATGTTTTTACACACTTTTAAGCTCATATTTACTTTAATATGCGGGATGATTTACTTACTGTCATATAATTTATTTATGTAATGGCACGTGTTGCGTCACGTTTATAGCAACACTCGAAGAAATAAAATGTCAGAGCGTAACCGCCATCTTGCGTTTCAGTTGTCCCTGATTTCCAATATTTATCACTTACTAATAATAATAATAGACAGTTTGCTCTAAAACTGGCCATTTAATTTTGTACATCAAAGTAACATTAACATTCGTAATTGTTAAATAATAAAGAATATTAATAAGGAAAGGAAAATGCAACTTATTTAAAGATCTTCATACGAATCGCCAATTTCATAGGTAAGGCTTTAAATAAAACAGAATAAGCTATAATTTCTTTAACAATAATATTTGCGTACTGTTTTGACGTTATTGATAAATGGAAATGAGTATTATAATCACACTATAATAATCAAAGTGGAATGATTGTCTGTTACAAAATTATAATTAAGTATTATTATTGTATGAAACTGGCAATAGTTCTATCATTGATATTGATGAATTCAATTTTGGTAACTTAAATCCAGAATTTTGGTATTTCCACCTTTTAATAGATGGCGTATAAACAAACTATGTTCGACACAATTTGAAGTCGATGCTAACGTAAACGCGATCGTAACCGTTAACATGATGGCTACAGTCATGCAATTTTGTAAAATGCTTTCTGGCTTCATAGCAAATGCTGTTTGTTATTAGAACTCGATAGCTATAAGCTAAATGCTCAATGGCGCAGTGGTTTAGCAACTGGCCTGCGGTTTACGCAAAGGTCGGTCATAAGATGGTTGATCAAAAATGTATCATCTCGAGTTCCTCTGTGCTTCGGAGAGCACGTTAAGCCGCTCTTATCTTATCCAACAGTGGCTGATGTTGAAAACTCGATATTCAGTTAAAAATGAGATTCTACAATATGTACACTACAGCTATTTTTAAAGGAAAACATAGTACGCACCTTTCAAATTATAACAGTTGCACCGTTGTATACACGACAACACATTAAATTAAACAGTTTGATTGCGAAAACAGTTTTTATTACCTACGTTAGTATTGCATAAGATCTCAAGATCAACATAATATATAATACAACGTGTTACAAAATAACCCCTAATGCCGAATATGGTAGATAGAGACTACTACAATTACTATGGAACCAACTCTGAAACCGCGAAAAAAAATCAGCTGTTTCATACGTTTTGATATTTTCGTTATTCATTTTTGTATGAAAAAACTGTTCTTTTCATCGCAATTTCAGCGTCGGTCTCGTAGTAAAAATTATTCAGTTTGATGGTCCCTATCTATCATATTATGCATTAGGGGTTATTTTGTAACACGTTGTATAGTCGAATATGCCATTAATCTTAAAAAAGGAGTCATAAACACATATCTATGTACAGAATATTATGAATGAGAAGTATACAGTCAACTATGTACAAAATTACAACAGGTGACGCTTTTAAATTTTGCGACTAGCGTTTAGTAATGGTTACTGACTTTGAATGCTCTAGCACAGTGTTTTTCAATCTGTGGGTCGCGACCCCCCTCCACAGATTGAAAGTCCTTACTCGGACTCGGACTCGGAAAGAACCCAAGCCTTACTCGGGGGGTCGCCGACTGAAAGAAAAAGGCAAGGTTCTAACACTGCAATAAAAACACAAGTTATTAACAGGCAAGATTACAGGGTTACCTGGATGAAACCGACTAAAAATCTCGCTTGCGCGGCCGTTTTATTTACTATAAATAAACAAGTTAAATTACAAGATTAGTGGATAAAACTGACTAAAAGTAGCGCTGCGCGGCCATTCCCTTTGCTGTGAATAAGCAAGATTACAAACAAGGATACCTGGATAAAACTGTCTAAAAATCGCGCTGCGCAGCCCTTTTATTTACTATCAATAAGCAAGATTACAAGATTACTGGATGAAACTGACTAGAAATCGCGCTGCGCGGCTGTTTTTGCTATTAACAGGCAAGACTACAAGATTAGTTGATGAAACTAACTAAAAATCACGCTGCGCAGTCATTTTCTTTACTATAACTGTGACACAAGGGGGTTGCCAGAATTTTTCAACTTGTAAAGGGGTCGCGAAATCAAAAAGATTGAAAAACACTGCTCTAGCATTATGAATGTTGATGGTAATATTTCCGCTGCAGTTTTGCGACTAATTTGGGTTGAATACTAAATTTTGCTAACGAACTCTCGATCGGTTTGGTGAAATTTCTTTCGTAAACTGGCTGTGATGGTGTTTCGATTTTGGGACATTTACTTTTTGTAATTATGCCAATTTGACTGCAAATCACTTGACGCTAACGAAAGGTCAATGAAAAATGTACTGTAGATTAAAGTGTCGTTGAAAATTGTTTTCTGTCGTTCTGTTCTCCAATTTCACTCTCGATCTTCCATTTTGTAGAGTTTATCAATTAATTTATTTGAATTCCTTAAAAAACCCCCTCTCATTACAACGTAAAGTCTGTTTTTATTAGAGAGACAAGTAAATAAAGTTTTTCATATTTTCTAATTACACATTTCGTTCGTTTGAAATTATTATTTTGTACTTAATGTGGGATTTGTATCTGAACGTATGAATGTGATGTGTGACTACAGATGTTGAACGAATGTTCGAGAGAGAAGGAAGAGAGGCCTGAGAGGGACGAAAGACAGACGAACGATGAAAATATGTGTGTGCGCACTCCAAAAATTAGCTTTTTTTAAAATCAGAAAATAAAAGTCGACATCAAGATTTGCTGTATAATTCACCAAGTTCAATATTCTATATTAATTGTATTATTTGTTGTAAAAAACATCATAAATCATATTGATGAAATGATTAAAACCATTTTAATGGATATCATTTAAGGGCCATACATTTTTGGGTCTTTTCTGAAAGTTTCGGATAGATTAAGCCAGATAAAGCTGTCGTTTTCTTCTCTCTAATAAGTAATAAAGAAACAGACTTTATTTGTATTTTTTTCTTAAATATATTTACTGTTTATGTTTAACCCTAGAAACGTGTCTACTAACAAACGGAGAAAAGAAACGTACTCGTACTGTAGACTTTTAACTGTTAACAATACCAATTGAAAAATACAAGTTGAAAATATAACAAGGAACTAACGATTCCAGTCGAGTTTAGTTTACACGTAGCTTGAAATCTGTTGAGTTAGTTCCTAGGTACAGTACAAATATGATGATAGCCAGATCTTATGTAATATATATGATACAGATCATATTTAATATGTGTATTTTTTTAAATCAAGCTTTCATTACTAGGTACACGTTAGTAAAAAGAGAACTAAAAATTTGTACACGTTACTGAAAAAGAACTATAGTTAAAAATATTTTTATTGCTATTAGAAATAAACCGTCGTATAAAACTCTATTAACAAACTAGCTTTCGCCCGCGACTTCGTTCGCGTGGACATTCAGAAAAACTCTATAGGGAACCCTTGACCGGAATAAAAAGCTCCTATTTTTTAAATTATCTGTGTGCGGATTGCTTATAGATAATTTATAAGCCGTTCAGAAGTTTTTGAGTAACTGATAGTATATTATTTTCATATGCGAAGGACCTATTCATACTTACAATTTTTTCATACAATTGGGATTAAGAAAGGAACCAAACAAATAAGTATTATTTTTATAATCTAAAGGTTATAAAAAGCAAACAGCTTTTATTAATAACACTGTCAATGCAAAAGTCTATTAATATAAAAGATCCTATCCGTCCTAAAACGAATATCTACTTCACTGAAAAAGAATCTGATGCGAGCCTATAACAGAATCCTAATAAAGAAAGATCCGAACACCTCCTAACTAATATGCCATCTATATGATAATCTAAGGATAACAGTTCTGAGTATTGTACACGGCCGTGCTGTTTCATATGAATCAAACAAATATTTTCTGCCCGGAATATTGAGGATGCCCTTGAACTTTAGTCTTTATTACTGTGGGCTAAAGTTCAGACTTATTGGATTACAACGTGGGAAGCAATTGGATGACAAATAGGTTTAGAGATATTTAAATAGGCTCTTCTGTGACCTTGCGTTTGTGGATTTTTTTTACATTTTTCGATATGTCTGCAATGTGTTTTTTTTTTCAAAATATTTCGAAAAACTGTTTCTATAAAAGAATCTACATTATTATCGTACCTGCTCACAAAATTTCACGAGAATCTGTTGAGAAATGCAACCTGTTGAGGAGCAAAAAACGGACAGACAAACGAAAGCATTTTTTGCCCAAGCTGAAGCAGAGGCGCTTCCCGCTTGCTCAGTCAATAACGGAAAAACAATACAAAAAATACTGTTACCGAAGGATAGAAAAAAATATTGTCCACGCAGATAAAGTCGCGGGCGGCTGCTAGTCAAATTAACAAACCAAATAACTTTCCAAAACTCCTAAGGTCCAAAATCCCAAAGTAAAGTCACAGCAATAATATTAATCTCTCCATTTGAAGTTCGCATAAAGTTGAACTAGAATAAACTATAGCCAAACTAATAGCCAAACTGGTCAGAAATGGGTATGATAAAGATCATTGGGCAAATTGCTATTATAGAGAATTTCGGGTCAGATATTAAATGTCAGGTACCTATTACTGAATAATACAACCCTTTACGAAATAAGACAAGAAAGAAAAAACCAGATCTTAGTTGATATATGCGCCATAATTATTTTGAACCCTGATATTTTTCTAAGAAGAACAATCTGTTTTGTTGAAAAAGTCTTGACAGACCGTCTGTCTAATAGGTACTAGTACAGCTGTGGTTTAAGCTCTAAGCTAATCTAATAACCAAGGTTAACCATAAGACTATTTCCAAGGCTTTGGTCTTCAATTTATGTTATAGGTACGTACATTCTCAAATTCTACCACAGATTCTACGTACAGTAAACGAACAAAGAAAAAGCTACCAAAAATCTCGTCTAGGTAAAGGACACTTTTTTCCTCTTATATGTTACGTAACATGTCAAAGTTGACCTTTACTTTTACCCAATTATAATCCTCATTATAACGAATAACTTTTCTTTAGGTAAGTACATTAGTATAAATATCTAGGGTAATTTTTATTCGTAACACAAAATTTAATGATATTTTCAGTCAAACTACATTTTCTTTCAGAAAAGTGGAACGAAGTAAATAAAGAAAATATAAGAAAAAAGTTTTTGAATAATCTCAACTCTTATTTCTTATAAAGTTTGGGGTTATGTGTTAATGAAAAGTAACGCAAAATAGTAGTTTATGAAACTGACACATAAAGAGGGGTACACACTCGTGTGATACTATTAAAAACCTCGCCTACGGCTCGGTTTTTAAACACACACTCGTGTTTTAATACCTAGTTATGTGCAGTTTCATACACTACTTTATCTACACTCATACATTTGGGATTGAACCTACTAAATAAAAGATCAACGTTAGAAAAGAGAGAGAGACTTTGTTTGTATTAGCTAGGTACCTACCTTGTAATAAGTCAATTCCTTAGCTGCATCTAAACTAAAATATCGGGCAGAGTTAATTTTTTTTCACATTTTAAAGCAAGAATAAAAAAAAACCTACAAAATTCAGTAAGTATAACAAAATGTAAAAATTGAAATCAAAACTTTATCGGAAAAGCTTGGCGCGCATTCCATTAGAAAAACAAATTGATCAGTGCATTTCAACAAACTAATCGCACTAAAGTCATCGATTACCATAGAGTACATTTTAATCATGAAAAATATGTGGGAAAATATTCGTTGTTTTTTTTTAATGTTACGGCACTGCCTTCTTTTTGGATTTGCCCTGTATCGTAATGAGAAAAAAAGTTATTTTATGATGCAGTTGACTGCATCGTAATGAGTTTATTTTTTAATTTTACCTATCCACGAAAATAAAGTACGTATTTATATTACCTTTTTTGAATTCATATTTGGAACATTACGTTGTGAGTGTATAGGTAGATAAAAATAATAATATGACTCCTTCAAACAAAATAGCCTTCGTGTAATTTCGTTTTAAATTCCATAATCTAGTTGTGATTTCAAACATGCACAAATAAAATTAAAACTTGAATTCTCAAAAATTTAGTTTGCATTATTCGACTTTAGTTAAATCTTTAGTTACCTAGTAGAAATTAGAAGTGAAATCCTTGCGATTATATTTTTACAATATAATCCCAAGAATTAAGTCAAAAATAGCACCCTAACCTTTTTATGTGGCGTAATAACACCTTATAATTTAGAACTGCTCTAATAACCGTATAACTCACTGATGACTTATATTACTATATTGCCACTAAAAAACGCTGGAAGCAAGTCTTAAGCATTATATGCGAATAATGACCGCGGGGATATCAAGATCGCGACCGAGATCGTAAAAAATAAATGGACTGAGTAAACTTTGGATGCGTTACATTTGAGTTTGTGTAAAAAATATATCTGACAAAGATATCTTTTACTAAATGTAAGGTAACTTTTCTTTTCTATTGAAATACATTTAGAATGAGATAAATATTAATAAGGGAAAAAATGGAATACATAGTTCGAAAACTGTCGAAGCTAATGTTTTATTCGTTGGCTGCGACAAGTATACAGGGTATTAGTAGATCCCTAGCAAAAACTTTAAAAGACGATTCTACCGTTAGAGTTAAGCAACTTTATCCATGGAACTACTTGTCGCAAATGCCTTGTTTAGATTTGGATTTTTAGTTGAGCAACAATGTACGTGTAAGTGTCCGGGCACGAAAACTGCGACGGCGGAGCGGCAGCGGGGCGGCGCGACAGCGGAGCGGCGGCGATGCATTCAACAGTATGGCACAGTATGGAGACGCGCACGAAACGGGCGGTGGCGGCGCGGGGCGACGAGCGATGCACGGGCGGGAGGAGAGCGACGAAAACAAATGAACAAACTAGTTGGATTTGGTAGCCCGCGATTACAGTAGTGTTGTGTTGAATAATATAATAGTGTCTGTTTGATTACTAGGTAGTACCTATTTATTCAGTATGGATGTCGGCATCTTGGACATCATTTAAAAAACACAAGATAAGCAAAGAATCCGGTTTTGAAACTAGTTAACGCCTATACTTAGACCATTTTGTCGAACTAAATAAATTTTTTGATATAGGATATATTTCGTCCTTTGAATATTTTTCGGTATTAATTTAACAAGAAATTGTTTCCATAGCAACATCACATTTGACACATCAATAGAAATAAAAAAAATAAGAAGTTACTTTAGTGGTATACCGTGGTCCTACCAGTAGGTCAAATCGGTAGGTCCACGGGCCCTTAATGGTATTTAGCCCATCTGTCACAACACTACTAGCGCGGCTGACCGACCGCTAAGTTTCGTGCCCACGTTCTCATCGCCCCGCCCCGCCGCCGCTCCGCTGCCGCGCCGCCCCGCCACCGCTCGGCCGCCGCCACTTTCGTGTCCGGACACTAACAACTCGATAATATCGCGGGTGCGCGTGCGCGCCTACAACAAAGCCACGACCTTCGATCGCGAGCAAATAGCTGTTGTTTGTACATACATTGCGGGTTTATAAAATGTATATAATTACTTAACTATAAATTTAGACTTAACGCAACTAAGAAAGCTTGTGTGACAGAAAAAAATAAAAAAAACACTCAACTTTTCATGAAAATCCACTTCAGATCGACTCAGAATCATGAGTCGACTATGCCCCAAAAGTGTTCGGTAGGATGCTCAAGGGCGTAGCCAGGATTGTATATATGGGGGTACAAAGAAAATCTTATTGTTTTTAAATTTTATTGTTTTTATTATCGTTGTTTTGTTGGATTACAAGCCAGCCTTCAAGCCTGTTAGTTTCTTAGGTCTTACAAAAAGCTTCGCAAGCTATGAAGCTCGTCAGAACTACAGTTTACCAGCGTAGACCGCTCTTCTAATGGGGGGCAGCTGTCCCCCCTTGCCCGTACCTCGCTACGCTCATGAGGATGTTACTAACATCCTGTATTATATTATAGACAGGTATTGCTTATAATTTGGACTGAAGCATAAACACGGTTATTTGGGCATTTATTTCATACATCGCCGTAAGGTTCATTAGCAAGGAGCCGTTATCATTGCGGGTGTAATTTGCGTTATTTACTGCGTGGCCCAGTCAGCGATTTGGCCCCGATAATGTCACCTAAGTAATTTAATGCTTTCTGTTCTAAATGCTAAACGGTGGTACGCGGGGGAATCGACGTAGTGGAAATAACACCGTTTCAAATTAAGGCCGCGATTTGATAAACTATGTTACGTTAAAAGGAGGTGTTTGTTCATTTAAAGGATTAATGAGTATACGAGTAAAACAGAAGGTCGAACAACTATAGTGCGATGAACGTTTGTGCAAAAGATTGATTGTGCGATGCCCGTTTCTACGAAAGAACGTTTTGTGCGATGAACGTTTGTGCAAAAGATTGATTGTGCGATGCCCGTTTCTACGAAATAACGTTTTGTGCTATAAACGTTTATGTAAAAGATTTATTGTGCGATGCCCGTTTCTACAAAAGAACGTAACTTTTATGCAAAAGTTGAATAAAAAATAAATCTTTATTTCTTCTCTCACATATACGTACATTATATCTTACATTCAACTACAAGCTTAGTCAAAATGTGCGATGCTCGTTTTTGCGAAAGAACGTTTGTGCGATGAACGTTTGTGCGAAACATTGATTGTGCGATGCACATTTTGGGCGAAAGAACGCTTCTGCGACAGTTTTATTTGTACAAAACCGATATCATAAAGCAGATATACCTTATTTTCACTTAAAAACAAACACATAAAAACAGATCAAAAAGATTTTATTTAAATTTTCTAATAGGTAATTGATTTGCTTATTTATTGAAATTCCAGCCAGATTGCACTGGAATCCAATATTTTCCCAATGCGAATCGGATAAAAGAGAAATAGAAAATAATTTTACTGATGGAAAGGTACGTTATTCTTAAATAGGAATTTTCACGAGAATGAAAAACATAAGGTTATAATTAGCTATAAAATGCCGACTTTTTCTTCGAAACTAATAAATACATAATTTATATCATTTTTAAATTACTTTTTTGTTAGTAATAATTTTAAATCCTGCAGTTCTTTAGTGTTATAACCTAACCAACCAAAATAAAGTTTCACATAGAGATATTTCTCATTTATAACTTGCCGGAAAAATTATGGGAACTTAATAATATTTGATAATGCATGGCTTGACCACCCATCCATATTAGTTTAAAAACGTAAGATACTTTTTACATAATTTCAGTATATTTTTTTTATCCTTAACTATAAAAGACACATTATCTTCATCGTTTGTGATTGTCAATTTAACGTCCAATTAAATACTGATTAAAAATGGTTTAAAATGTTCTTGTTAAACTTATATTACTTATAACACTTTATAATGAAAGTAGCTTCGAAAGTTTAATGATAAAAATGAACACTTCATAAAACTTAACCAAAGTTCTTTTAAAACTGATAATTTTCAAAACTTTTGAGACGGCACAGAACTCGAAAATATTTGAAAAGACTTTTAACTTAATAGAACAGCGCAGTATCGTTTTACTTTTTCTTTTTTAAGTTAGCTCTACACTTAGAATAATTACACCTAGAACGATAATTCTCTACAAAGCGCGCTGTCAAAAGTGAGGCAACTAAAACAGCCAAAATGGCGCCGTTTTCAGATTTTTATTGTATTATTACATAATCATACTTAATAAGTACAAAACAGTTTCCATTTTCCTACTTTTATGAGATTAGTTATTATATTACTGGATTTTAGTAAGAATTAGGTAACGTATGAAGGATATAAATCTGAATACTGAGCCATTTTGGCTCAGTATTAATTGCCTCACTTTGCATGCAAGGACACGGCTTCTAGGTGTAATTATTCTAAGGCTCTAAACTTGTAAAACGTTTGTTACAATATTATTTTTCATGGGTGTGTAATGTATGGCCTTAATTTACATGCACTAACGATCAGAGGATATAATAATATTTCATATAATTTCATTTGACATACCGATCGAATAATATAACATACGGTTAATATAATTTCACTTGACCTAAATACATGTGATATAAAAATTATTTGACATAATAAACATTTGATCTAATTAACAGATGATATAAAGCACAATTCATATAACATTCATTAACTCTATTCAACATTTAAAATAATTTTATTTGACCTATGATTTAAATGCTATAAAAACAAGCATAGCCAAAAATATGATTTCATCACTTATATATTTTTATCTACACCCACGTTTTAAATCCTCCATAAAGGGTTCTGAAACAGCTTACTGCCAACATTACAGTATCGCTCCACTGCGAGTGGTCAAAACACTAACCTAACCTAACCTACCTGATGCATTAAGTTTTTATTTATAGCGGGGGGCCTAGGGCCAGCCCCCTGCACCCCCCAGCAAGCACTTTGCAAGCAAGCACCCAACATGCAAGCATGCAAGCAAGCATGCAGCATGCAAGCAAGCATGCAGCATGCAAGCAAGCATGCAGCATGCAAGCAAGCATGCAGTAAGCAAGCATGCAGCATGCAAGCAAGCATGCAGCATGCAAGCAAGCATGCAGCATGCAAGCAAGCATGCAGCATGCAAGCAAGGATGCAGCATACATGCAAGCAAGCATGCAGCATGCAAGCAAGCATTGAGGAGCTCCGCTTGCTTCGCTCGCTCCGCTGCGAGTGGTCAAACCACTAACCTAACCTAACCTACTGGCAAGCTACATGCATGCTTGTATGCTTGCTTGCATATAGTAGTAGTCATTGTTATGTTATAGATAATATATATGTATGCTATTGATGTTATTACATTAAAAAATAGTGGATTTGATAATTAAGCAAGCATCGTAATAACAAAAACTAGTTATTTCTATTTTATAGTAAAAGTTGATTATAACATGTAAAATTAGATCAAATGATATGTTTAAGAAATGTAAGTTAGATAAAAAAAAATATATCAAATGATACTTGTGCATAACGCACCTTTTTTATAAGTAAATTGTCTATTTAAAATGTGACACTGACGTCGGCGTTTTTTGCCTTTTGTAATATTATTACTTGTCAAGTGTAAAAATTATCTGAAAGTTTGCCTTTATATTTTTGCTAATAAATTCCCTTCCATTACGTAGCCTTTTTATTGCTTTGCTAACCAGTTTTACAGTCCCTCGCTCACAATACTTATGGGATATAAACGTTAGAGCAAATGTAAATATGGCAAATAATAATGATGACAAATGAATAATAGGTTAAATAAAAATTCTGTCATTTATTTTTGGGTCAAATAAAAATTTGATGAAGTCAACGTTAGTGACATTGAAATTAGATTAACTGTTTTATGGGAACCGAATCGCACCCATTTTTCATCAGTATTCATAATGAATAGGCGTGCCTTTAGATGAGATTTTATAAAATGTGGAAGCATATAATTTTATTTTATAAATCAAACAGCAAACTCTCATATTTTCTTTTTGTTTGATATCAAGTCCTCTATTTGTTTTTACACGACTGCCCAAAGCAAAAAGAGTGTTATGTGTTCAGGGTTCATGTATGTTTGTGGGTATGTGAGTTTCTTTATTCCACCATAACTTCTAAATGCCTGAACTGATTTCGATAAATGGGGTATCGTTAGAATCCTTACAGCATTCCGAGTGACACTGGCTATATTTTTTTTAGAAAAAATCAATATGGCGACTGTACGACGCCATTTTCAAATGCGAAAATATTTTTTTTTCTTCTATTATTACAATATGGGCATCGAATGAAAGGCCTTGATAAGCACATTCCAAAACTATATAATATGTCACTAAAATGTGTGAAATAAAAATAAATAAATTAAAAAAATATTAAAAACACGACTGCCCTGCCAAAAAAGAACTAAAAAGTTAAACAACAAGTGCCATTGCAGTCGGGGGACCTCTTTGATCAAAAATTGTTCCATAATAAGGTCCCCCGACTGCAATGACACTTGTTGTTTAACTTTTTAGTTCTTTTTTGGCAGGGCAGTCGTGTTTTTAATATTTTTTTAATTTATTTATTTTTTTGTTTGATATCTATTATTTAGACATTCTAGACCTCTATCTTCTATTTTAAAATTTACTTGAAATCGATAGAGCTTCAGGAAAGGTTAAAAAAACCCCCGTAGTCACACTGGTGTGGTAAAACGGTGTGATCACGAGTCGGTCGGGAAAATTAGTATCATATCGAGTCTAAATCCAATCATTTGTCTCTGTTAAATGAGAGACATTATTTATAATATACGAGTATTTCAGTTATTCAAAACGATAGCTCTTTGATTCCACAAACCACTAAATTATATTGCTGGCTATTGCCCATGAATACTAAAACGATCCATCAAAAAGACCGCGTAGTTAGCTCAACAGGTTTATAAACTGCAAAGTATGAGGTAACTGAATCGGGGTCACATGACGGTACGCGGTACAACTATGCACGGTACGGGTTTCACATTTCCGATTTTCGAACGCTACGTTTCGTGATATTAAATTAATTCGGAGGTTCGAAATGATTTCGTGAATATGTTCAGTCGTGATGTGAGTCAGACATTTGATCGTTTTGAATATTAACTGCTATAATATCGGTTCTCACTTTTAATTTTTCACTCAAATTTAAATTCTAGACTTAGAACTAGACTTTTAGTGCCAAATCCTTAATTATCTCTTCACTTAAGTAACCTATAAATAACTCAGGTAAAAAACAACCACTACATATCACCTAACACAGACACTGAAGCTATAAATTCACTTTCAGTAGCTGTATTTCAGAAAGTTGGCCATGCGGGCCTCAGCATGTGGGTGTCTTATGCACATTTCTATTATTTACTTATAAAATGGAGTAGTATTGGAACGGAAATAAAGTGAAAAGCTCCGCTTCTACTCCATTATAGTAAATGGAGTAGTAACTACACAGTTACATTTTTATCAGACCGGCAAGCTGATTATCTAACCGGTTTGAATTCACAGATGAATGTGATACATTGCTACTTTTCTTTGGTATATTTTACCATTGAAAATGGTTATCAAATGCAAATCGCCTGAGACGTATTTTTGGTCATAGTTCCGAGGATTTTAGGAGGATCGAGATGGGAATAGTACCAAAAGTTGAGGAATTTATTGAGACACGTGTGAACGTTTGAATGTTGAAAATCGGCTGGTAACTTTTTTGAAATTTCGAAAACTTCTGGTTTTTTGGGGGGTGTTTGTTTACTAAATTGTAAATATTTCGAGAAAAAAACCGAATTAAGAAAAAAATGAAAAAAAAGGTTCTAGGGTATTAGTTTAACTACAAAGTAGCGAAATTTTTTGAAAATCGGTTTATAATTGTGACCTGTAGGTGGTCCCTTTAGATTGGGAATTGTAGAAAAACGGGTATTTCGGTATATAAAAAGTGATGTAGTTTCTATGATTATTGACCGATCGTCATGGTAAAGATATTGAAAGATGCGGAAGCAGACGAGAAGTACATTAGTTGATTTTTGTGAATCGGTTAATAATATTTCAGCCGCGTCGAAGCAGTCAGGGGCACTTTTGTGACACGAGGCGCAGCCGAGTGTCACAATCGATCGTAAAAATAAAAAGGTACCTACTATACCTTAAAAAAATTATAGGATTTTGCTTTTGATTTGATTTAGTTTTTTCGTGAATTTTTGTATTCATTTTCAATGCTCCGATTCTTGCGGGAACTGCGAAATCTGTGATTTTTTTTAACCCAAAACTAAGCAGCAATGTTCATTCACCTGTCAAATGAGATTGGTCGCTAGGCGGTTTTTAATTAGATAATCAGCCTGCGGAAAATTTTAGAGGTAACTTGATAGAGGTTATACTATAAACAAGAAAAAACATATATGCTTTTTTGTTCTGGTCCTAAGCCCATTGAAGTATATAAAGATAAAATGCATTGCCATTTTGTAGTTATTCATAGTTTTTATCACGAAATGTCCGTGTGGAGTCCACTTAAAAGATTATTAAAGGATTTTTTTAAAGGTTGCCTTGGTTATTAATTCTTCAGTTTTCTTTTGAAACTGTTTAATTTTACTGTTAAAAAAATATTGCCTTTTAACTTACAGTAACATAATTTGACATAAAATAGCAAAAAGCTAGTAAGAAAATCTGTTACAAACTATTTATATATGAACTAAGATATAAAACTGACTTTCCGTTGGATCTTCGTATAGGATGTATTTCGAATTCAATCCACACAAGTCCATTTCATGATATATGTATGAAATCATATGATTCCGTTGCATTTTAATATCGTTAGGTGGAATTCAATTTGAAATTCATGCTGGACGTCATGACATGAGTAAGACGAAAAAATCTGATTGATTTTGAATAATAAAAAAGTGGTCAACTTACAAAGTCCTCATTTTTCGTAGATAATTAAAATTAAAATATTTAAAATTAAAATATTTTTAAAATTAAAATTAAAATATTTTTATTCCTTTAACTTAACAATTAAAACACAAAGCAGTGATTGATTCCACCTTTTAGGTGCTTAGGCACCTGTATTAGACAGAACCGCTCATCCTTAGCATAGAAAAACTTAACAATTACAGATAAGGTAAAGGTATAAAGATACAATATTAAAATTACCTACTAAAGCAACTTTGTTCTTTTTTTTTTTTATATATATAACTAACTTAAACCTACGACTCTGCGTGTGTGTGTGTGGAGGGAGGTGTGTGTGTGTGTGGGGGGGGGGGGGGGGGGTGCTAAAAGTATGTACGTTAAGCAAGATTTTTAAGGAGACTTTCAGTTGCGTCATAATCTAAAGTCTTAAGCCAGGTAGTAAGAGACTTTTTGCACTCGTTGTTTAGTAAATGGTAAATTTTTTGACTCTTATTTATTTTATTGTACAGAACAGATGACAGATATTGATACTGACATTTTGCAAAACTAGTACGTGTTTGCTTTGTAATCGCAACGATGTCATTTCTTCTTTTCAAAGTAACAGCTGTGTTATAGCCTATAGACCTGTGTTTCTTTAGAATAGTGTGTAAAATGTACAGCTGTCTTACTGCTAAAAGATCCGCGTTCATGTACAATGTGGCAGTAGGAAAACGACGCCTTTTGAGTAGCATGACCTTTAGTAAAGCTCTTTGGGCTCTCTCAACTGCTAGAAATTTAGTTTTCAATGCGCCACCCCATATTGGTATACAGTATGTTATTATTGACTTGGCTAGGGCATCATTATTTTATAATAATATAAAAATGTATGTAGTTTTTTCACCATTTTGAATTGTACCTACAATTTATTCTGATAAAAGAATGAAACTCATTCCTTTATGAATAACGACTTCTCATGAATATTAATTTTATTACACACTGATATAGCCAACTGACGCATTGCGTAAAAAAATAACTGCATTCTGGCTCAAAATTATAATTGTAAATGTTTTTGAACTATTGGATTCTTGTAATATTTATATAGTCAAATAATTGCACGATGATAGGTGATAAAGTCGGTTAATAACCGACGTTTTTTTGTAATTATATTTATTTTGCTTCAAAATAGTATTTTTTTTTTGTCAAAACAACAATTTCGAGTATTGCAATGGCAGATGATGTCAATACCACTAATTGTTGTTCTTAATACTGTCTGCTTAATCATCATAAACATCCCATTATACGTAACTGTCTCTGTGGTCTAGTGGTTTGCTCACACGGCACACGTGTTAGACGCAGTTGTCCCGGGTTCGATTGCCAGGAGGGGTATATTTGTACTCGGTTTGGTTGGATGTAGGGCTTCTTTCAAGTCCGCCTGGCTAGCTACCACTACACTGAGAAAAATTTCCTCTGCCGCACTACGTAAAATAAGGATAAAAATCGACCACTATGACGTGTGTAACCCGCTACATTACGCGTAAGTAGTCAGTCATACGTAGTCGGCATACTGACGCTCATCATGGAGCGGGTTACGTAATTTACGAGTGGTCGATTTTTGTACGTACGTACGTAGCCCGACATCCGGCTACGTACATACGTATTGCGCAAGCCGCACTGAATACTCCTGAAACTACGACTGCGGCTTACGTACGTTACTGTAGCGGGCACAGTAAATAATGGTGAGCTATACGTGTGCACCGCGGCGGCATACGTACAATACTGTGGCAGACACAGTAAAGCACGGTGAGCCGTACGTGTGTACCACGGCGGCATACGTTCGATACTGCAGCGGGCACAGTAAATAATGGTGAGCCATACGTGTGCACCGCGGCGGCATACGTACGATACTGTAGCGGGCTCAGTAAAGCACGGTGAGCCGTACGTGTGTACCACGGCGACATACGTACGATACTGTAGCGGGCACAGTAAATAATGGTGAGCCATACGTGTGCACCGCGGCGGCATACGTACGATACTGTGGCAGACACAGTAAAGCACGGTGAGCCGTACGTGTGTACCGCGACGGCATATGAACGATACTGTAGCGGGCACAGTAAATAATGGTGAGCCATACGTGTGCACCGCGGCGGCATACGTACGATACTGTGGCAGACACAGTAAAGCACGGTGAGCCGTACGTGTGTACCGCGACGGCATACGTATGATACTGTAGCGGGCACAGTAAATAATGGTGAGCCATACGTGTGCACCGCGGTGGCATACGTACGATACTGTGGCAGACACAGTAAAGCACGGTGAGCCGTACGTGTGTACCGCGACGGCATATGTACGATACTGTAGCCGGCACAGTAAATAATGGTGAGCCATACGTGTGCACCGCGGCGGCATACGTACGATACTGTGGCAGACACAGTAAAGCACGGTGAGCCGTACGTGTGTACCGCGACGGCATACGTATGATACTGTAGCGGGCACAGTAAATAATGGTGAGCCATACGTGTGCACCGCGGCGGCATACGTACGATACTGTGGCAGACACAGTAAAGCACGGTGAGCCGTACGTGTGTACCGCGACGGCATACGTATGATACTGTAGCGGGCACAGTAAATAATGGTGAGCCATACGTGTGCACCGCGGTGGCATACGTACGATACTGTGGCAGACACAGTAAAGCACGGTGAGCCGTACGTGTGTACCGCGACGGCATATGTACGATACTGTAGCCGGCACAGTAAATAATGGTGAGCCATACGTGTGCACCGCGGCGGCATACGTACGATACTGTGGCAGACACAGTAAAGCACGGTGAGTCGTACGTGTGTACCACGGCGACAACCGTACGATACTGTAGCGGGCACAGTAAATAATGGTGAGCCATACGTGTGCACCGCGGCGGCATACGTACGATACTGTGGCGGGCACAGTAAATCATGGTGCACCATACGTGTGCACCATGATGGCATACGTATGATACTGTAGCGGGCACAGTCAAGCATGGTGAGCCATACGTTTGCACCACGGCGGCATACTTACGATACTATGGCGGACACAGTCAATCATGGTGCGCCATACGTGTGCACCATGGCGGCATAGGTAGGATACTGTGGCAGGCACAGTAAAGCATGATGTGCCAGACGTATTAACTGTCGTAGTAGAGGTAAGGTACCGTTGCCGGTACAGTAAGGCATGATGAACCGTGCGTATATACTACGGCAGCATACGTACGATACTGGTGCGGGAACAGTAAAGCACGGTGAACCATACTTATGTAACACGCCAGCGTACGTACGATACTGCTGCGGGTATAGTAAGACATGGTGCACTATACGTGTTACGTATGGCACACCATGCCTTACGATACTCGCACCTGTATTTTCCTTATGCTGGCATGGTACATACAAAGGTGTTCAGATAATTAGTATGAATATTAACCAAACTCAATGAAATTTTGTAGACGCGATCGAGAAACTAATATCTAGGTCTATAGTTTATTACATTTTCGTAAAAATGTATAGTTTAAATATTGCAGGGAGTTTTTAATGAAAATATGAAAATACCACAGACCTAGGTATTACTTTCTAGACCATATCTACAAAATTTAATTGACTTTGATTGGTTAATATTCAAAATAATTATCTGAACACCTATGTATGTACGGCCAGCGTCATAAATATATATACGTTAACAAGAGCTCAAAAATATCTACACACCTCTATGTCACTGACAATAAGGTTGGTGTTTACATATTTTGACTCAATGGCTGTATTTATGTATATGAATGACACTGACTGTACCATGCCAACATAAGAAAAATACAGGTGCAATTATCGTAAGGCATAGTGTGCAATACGTAACACGTAGTGCAATAGTGCATCATGCCTTATACCCGCAACAGTATCGCATGTACTCGGGCGTGAGTCTAATTAGACACAATTGATTTTTAAGTTTCCGTTTTTCCTTTTTTTGAGGCACGGAACCCTAAAAATAAAGTATGTCTAATAGCCGTCCATCTATGTACATACTTATGGTGAATGGTATGGTGCCTTATTGTCCCACACTAGTATCATACCTTCTATTTGTCTTCTCAGCATATATATTTGTCCAATGCTGGAGATATGCTTCTCCCATGGTTTTTCTATGTCGTCCTTGTTGCGGCGTATCTGGTTGAGGTAGGCCCTGACATCTTAGGAATGGCGGTCTGCCCACGCTTCGACTTCCCGTTCATACCTCTACTATAACAGTTAATAAGTTTTATACAACATTATGCTTCTTTGTAGTATAACCTGCACTGGTTACGTAGATATCTACTTATAAATATTGGTGCGGGTACGATAAAGAATGATGTATCATTTTAAAGCTGACCAGATGTTTTAAAAACTGGCATGCGGCATTTTTCACATTTAATTTCTTTTACTGGCAATAGTTACGTATAAATAAATCACAAAGGTCGCGTCCTCATTGCAGGGTTTTTTTAAACTCTGGTCAGGCTTTATCTACTTATGTTGAACTTGTACGATATTAGTGCGGCTATTATTATTATTATTATTATTATTATGCAAAATAATTTTAAAGCAAACTTAACAGCTGCACCGATATAGCACCAAAGTCCAGACCTGTAAGTGAAAAGCATATAATAATTGGTAATTTAGATAAAATCATACTTCACGATACATTATACATTTAGTGTACACAGCCATGATACAACATTTTTTATTTTTTAACTTTTACAAGGTTATTAACAGAAGAAATTCCGTTCTCAAACCCTGTACAAGTTTTATAGCTTAACATGCTTAAAAGGAAATAGACATAAAAGATTCATATTATTTATTTTCAATCGCAAAAATTGAGACATACTTAGTTACAAAAAAACCACAACAAGCTTAATTAATCATACTATTCTAGAATTACATGGTCGTCAAATTGGCGTACCCGTGAAACATTATGCTTTCTTTGAATGATCTTGTTGGATACGTCGGATTCAGAAGCAGCTTGCGATATATAGCCGTCGCATTCCGTGCAAGTGAAATGTTGATGACATAAGCCAGCAACATCAAAGCAATATTGCAGGATTTCTCTGGTTTATCTTCTGTATTCAAAGAAAAAAGTTTCGGTTAATTTTTTAATACTTATTTTTATGAAGGTTTAATAATAAGAACTAATATTTGAGAAAAATTTTTTACCGTCAATCATATGCAATGCCGTGCAATTATATTTGCTATTTTTGTTCTCGTGTCTCTATTTTTTCGCAATTTTGATGAAGCATAATATTTTATAATTTCTCCATTTTTTGAGGGTGATAGAGGAAAATAATTTGTTTTCCATTCCTAGATACAGACGACTGAAATCGTTCATTAGCTGAAAAAAGAATAAGTAACTTTTGTCATTTATATGTCATTGCGTACGTTTTTATAGAAAAACCACAAAGATTATGTAAAAAATAAGGCTGCGGACTGCGGTATATGCTTACCAAGGTATAGTTATTTCTATCAAGGTTGAATAATAAGAACTAATATTTGAGAAAAAATTCTTACCGTCAATCAGTGCAATTATAGTTGCTATTTTTGTTCTCGTGTCTCTATTTTTTCGCAATTTTGATGAAGCATAATATTTTATAATTTCTCCCTTTTTTGAGGGTGATAGAGGAAAATAATTTGTTTTCCATTCCTAGATACAGACGACTGAAATCGTTCATTAGCTGAAAAAAGAATAAGTAACTTTTGTCATTTATATGTCATTGCGTACGTTTTTATAGAAAAACTACAAAGATTATGTAAAAAATAAGGCTGCGGACTGCGATATATGCTTACCAAGGTATAGTTATTTCTATCAAGGTTTAATAGTAAGAACTAATATTTGAGAAAAAAATCTTACCGTTAATCAGTGCAATTATTTGCTATTTTTGTTCTCGTGTCTCTATTTTTTCGCAATTTTAATGAAGCATAATATTTTATAATTTCTCCCTTTTTTGAGGGTGATAGAGGAAAATAATTTGTTTTTCATTCCTGGATACAGACCACTGAAATCCTTCATTAGCTGAAAAAAGAATAAGTAACTTTTGTCATTTATATGTCATTGCGTACGTTTTTATAGAAAAACCACAAAGATTATGTAAAAAATAAGGCTGCGGACTGCGGTATATGCTTACCAAGGTATAGTTATTTCTATCAAGGTTTAATAATAAGAACTAATATTTGAGAAAAAATTCTTACCGTCAATCAGTGCAATAGGGTATTTTCCAAATTTATGAAAACTGCTTATATTTAAAGATTGGGACGAACAATTTAACAGAAAAATAAAAATAAATTAAATAATGTCTTTTTCTCCATTAAACCAATTAAAATCAAATATATTTTTGATGCTTTTGAATTTACCGCCAAAACGCTCGGTTCGATGACGTCTACTGCGTGACGTCAACTTTGTGTAAACAAGTTACAATTTACTTTGCAATTTACTCTATAGTTGACACAAAGTTGACGTCACTCAGTAGATGTCAGTGAACCGAGCGTTTTGACGGTAAATTCAAAACAATTAAAAATAAATTTGATTTTAATTGGTTTAATGGAGAAAAAAAGTCATTAATTAATTAATTTTTATTTTTCTGTTAAATTGTTCGTCCCAATCCTTAAATATAAGCAGTTTTCAAAAATGTGGAAAATACCCTATTATATTTGCTATTTTTGTTCTCGTGTCTCTATTTTTTCGCAATTTTGATGAAGCATAATATTTTATAATTTCTCCCTTTTTTGAGGGTGATAGAGGAAAATAATTTGTTTTCCATTCCTAGATACAGACGACTGAAATCGTTCATTAGCTGAAAAAAGAATAAGTAACTTTTGTCATTTATATGTCATTGCGTACGTTTTTATAAAAAAAACTACAAAGATTATGTAAAAAATAAGGCTGCGGACTGCGGTATATGCTTACCAAGGTATAGCCTTGTGATTGTTTCAAGGCTGGGAAATCCTTGAAGTAATCCACTATATCACTTTTTCCACATTGGATGCGGTTTAGGCAGTTTCTGCCCACTTTTCTTCAACAGATTTCCATGGTTTCCAGATTTCCATGATATTTCATTTTTCAGCCAGACTAATGTTTCTTTAGACAATACCTGTAATACACACGTAAACCACATAAATGTGTATGGTGGGATGAGTTAACAAGAGGAAGCGCATCAAGGGCAGATTGAGATGACAGCAGTCGAGCTGTCAAACGTCAAAAAGAATGAAATGAAATTAAAAATTAAAATTGAAATGAAAAAAAAAAAAAATGAAAAAAAAAAATGATATTAAATGTGGTACAATATTGTTTTTACATTTGACCATGTAAATCTACTGTTTGCGAGAAATTTTAAGTTTTATTTTAAACATTGTAAATTGTGTAGGAACTATAGGCAACAGCGTCGCTTAACCACTGCTAAGGTTAAAATCGCTTGCACGCGAATTTTGTTGCTAACTGGTTAATCAACGCTGTTGCCCATAGTACCTACCTATCCGACAAATATTTTACAACAGTGTATTGAGGTGTTTACAATTAGTGGCGTTTATGATTAATGTGACAAACATTGGTCAAATCATAAAAAAAAAAAAAAAAAAAAATTTTTTTTACAAGGTAGGTAAGTAAATACCTACACGTTTACATTTGACCTTTTACATTGATTGATTTCATTTGATCTTGTAAATACCATAGTTTGCGAGAATTTTAAGTTCTATCCTCGTAAGTCCTGTGTTTTTGAAATGTGTAGTTCCAACGACCTGACGTACTGTATGAAGTACAAACTAAAATTAGTGCTTCAGACCGAGACAGAAAAGTTTCATTTTCTGCGAATTTAGATGTGGAACCTGGTTGTTTATGTTTTTTGGTATGTTTGATATGCTCCAGACTATATTTTGAAGCAAAAAGTAAAAATATTTTGTACTAAATTTAGTATGTTAGGTTTTGGTGTCCATCGTTCTGGCAGCGCCACGGTCTCCGATTTACGTGAAAAAAAATCACCATGCAGGCCGATTTTTTCCCAGTCGGGAAAAAATACGTTTGATTTTTTCCCTCCACTGGATCCGAAGATATACGAGGTTTTTTGTGGCGCTGCCAGAACGACGTCGTTCTGGCAGCGCCACGGCTATATCTCATTAATTACAAATGCTAGAATAAATCCGATTACATACAGATTTTTGGCTTTTTTTTCCATTTCACACAAGCTAACATCCACCCGTGAATGTCAACAGATTCAGGAGTAATCGTGGGTCATTTGTGGCGCTGCCAGAACGACGTCGTTCTGGCAGCGCCACGGCTGTATCTCAGCAATTCGTTTTTTTTTCCTGGAAACGGTGTGGGTATATATTTAATACCTTCGTCATAAGGCACGGCAAAAAACGAATTTCTACATTTCATCGTGGATTAAGAATTTTATAGGCTTCGAGAAATTCTAACCACAAAAAAATTTTTTTTCGCTCTAACGCCTTTAATTGATGTATTAAATAACATTCGCGCATTCCCTTATCTTCCTATAAAGGGAAAAAAATAAACCCCGCAGCGCCACACCCAGTACACCATGATCCAGGGCACCTGTCGCCAAACTGAGTATGCCAATATTTAGTACCACCATAGCGAACACGGAAAAAAATCTGATAACGTGTATAACACAGCTACATTCCGAGAAATAAGCCATTGATTCAATATGCCATACAATTGGTACATTCGAGTAGAAAAGTTTTAAATTGCTTTTTATTTTAGCATTTTAAGTATCGGATCCGGTGCCCAAAACCATTTTTTACTATACACGGTGTTTGGTAATAGCCTTATAAAGCCGAATATGGTACATTTAAATATTTTTTTTATTAATTTTTGTATGAAACAGCTGATTTTTTTCGCGATTTCAGAGTTGGTCCCATAGTAAAAGTTGTTCAGTTTGATGGCCTCTATCTACAATATTCGGCTTTATAAGACTATATTACCAAACACCCTGTAAAGATAAACTAAACGATCGTTCAGACAATGCTTGATAAGCTTGTAAACGGTAACTGTAACTGCTCAAACATCGCTTCTAGACTATAAGAAAGGCTTGCAGAAACATTTTTATTATAACGGTTAAACCGGTTTTATCGAAAAATTGCGTTCCGGTGCGGAACGAAATAGAAGCGATACTTTAAACCTAAATAAACCGGTTTATTCCTAGGTCATCGCCCGGGCAGTCATATCATAGGGGTTTCTCAGAAATCGTCAAAAAATCATAAGGGTCAATTCAAGTTGGGAGAGCGCAGCGAATTTTCGTACATCGAAATTTTCTTTATTTCTTCTTTAAAAAAAATATAAAAATCTTTTTAAAAAAACACGTTTTTAAAACGGACTAAATTATTACAAAAAAAAATTGGATTAAAACATTAAAACGGACTAAAAAGAAAAATATAAATTCTTCTGTACACATTTATAACCCTACCTACAGAAATTTTAAACCTAAAAACGTGGGGCGCATTTTGTAAAATTTATCATCCATATTGTCTTTAGCATTTTTTAGAAAATTTCGAAGTACCAAAATTCGCTGCGCTCTCCCAACTTGAATTGACCCTAATGATTTTTTGACGATTTCTGAGAATCCCCTATGATATGACTGCCCGGGCGATGACCAAGGAATAAACCGGTTTATTTAGGTTTAAAGTATCGCTTCTATTTCGTTCCGCACCGGAACGCAATTTTTCGATAAAACCGGTTTAACCGTTATAATAAAAATGTTTCTGCAAGCCTTTCTTATAGTCTAGAAGCGATGTTTGAGCAGTTACAGTTACCGTTTACAAGCTTATCAAGCATTGTCTGAACGATCGTTTAGTTTATCTTTACAGGGTGTTTGGTAATATAGTCTTATAAAGCCGAATATTGTAGATAGAGGCCATCAAACTGAACAACTTTTACTATGGGACCAACTCTGAAATCGCGAAAAAAAATCAGCTGTTTTTTATACAAAAATTAATAAACAAAATATTTAAATGTACCATATTCGGCTTTATAAGGCTATTACCAAACACCGTGTATAGTAAAAAATGGTTTTGGGCACCGGATCCGATACTTAAAATGCTAAAATAAAAAGCAATTTAAAACTTTTCTACTCGAATGTACCAATTGTATGGCATATTGAATCAATGGCTTATTTCTCGGAAAGTAGCTGTGTTATACACGTTATCAGATTTTTTTCCGTGTTCGCTATGGTGGTACTAAATATTGGCATACTCAGTTTGGCGACAGGTGCCCTGGATCATGGTGTACTGGGTGTGGCGCTGCGGGAACGATGCCTAATGTATGAACCAAATCTAAACCTATGATTTCTCTGGAACGGCTAATGCTGCGATGGTGGTTTATTTTTTTCCCTTTATAGGAAGATAAGGGAATGCGCGAATGTTATTTAATCAACAATTAAAGGCGTTAGGAAAAAAAATTTTTTTGAGGTTAGAATTTCTCAAAGCCTATAAAATCCTTAATCCACGATGAAATGTAGGAATTCGTTTTTTGCCGTGCCTTATGACGAAGGTATTAAATATATACCCACACCGTTTCCAGGAAAAAAAACGAATTGCTGAGATACAGCCGTGGCGCTGCCAGAACGACGTCGTTCTGGCAGCGCCACAAAAAACCTCGTATATCTTCGGATCCAGTGGAGGGAAAAAATCAAACGTATTTTTTCCCGACTGGGAAAAAGTCGGCCTACATGGTGAATTTTTTTCACGCAAATCGGAGACCGTGGCGCTGCCAGAACGATGCACACTAGGTTTTGATAGTTTTTGAATACGAAAACAACAAAATTCATTTTACATTTTTATTTAAAAGTTATTATTATTATCAACAAAATCATATCTTCTATCAAACATAAACAATAATTAACTAATTTTCATAAAAATACTTGTAAAAAACAGTACTATTAACAATTTAGCCTTAATTCTTAAGCTCACTTACACACATCGGTGTAAGACTAAAAGAGAGAAAATTAAAATATAAAAGTATGTACGGTTAGTTAACAAAGTTAACAGTCCCACTGTCGATTAATAAACTTAATTTAAGTAGATATCCTGATTTAGATTTCTTGAACATTTTTGTCTTCATCTGAGTAAATGATGATGATTTATTCAGGTATGAACACCTTTTCACCACCAAAATCATCGTGAATGAAATTGTTTAAAAGTTTTGCAATATGCTCATCATCAAAAGCTGAAATGTAACAAGTATATAAATAAAAGTAAATATCTAACATACCAAATGAAATTGGAAGAAATACTTAACGTACTGTATGCAGTACAAGTTATTTCAACCAATCATCTAACTTGGGTGATATGGAGTTATCAACTAAATTTTGTTTTATTTGTATTAATTACTATTTAAATTTACTCTTTTAAATTAAAAACAATGAAATAAACATAAGATTACGTTAATATAGCTGGATTTACTTATACTTACCTCGTATCGGCCTGGAAACCGACTGCGTGGACATTTTCAAAGAAATGACACTGACAGTGGCAGTTGACAGTACTGGTTTAAGGTGGCAAGGTTGGCCATAGATTACAGAAGTAAATGGCTGTCTCGATATTACCATTCTAGAAAAAACTTCGTCGAAAACGGGAGATTAGAATTTGTACTCTACGTAGTACATTAGGTAGTTACGTCTTGCTATAGAATTCAATTGTCAGGTCTGAAATACTAGCGTCAATTTGTACTTTATGAAGTGCGCTAGGACTTACGAGGTAATAAAAAAATCCCATAAAAACTTTCGTTCTTTTTACTTTAATCGGTTATTTTTATATTTTTTTCATGATTTAACCAAAGTTTGTCACATTCACCATGTCATATTAGACGGATAGGTACCTACAAAATTTACAATGTTTAAAATAAAACTTTAAATTTCTCGCAAATGTAGCATTTACAAGGTCAAAAGGAAAAACAACATTGTAGCGCATTTAATTTTGCTTTTTATGACACCCCACACAAGCTTATAAATTACATACTTTCTGTTGTATACGCCATATTCTGAAAGCGGCAACAGCAACTTTTATGACGTCATAACCCGTTATGAACCCCCTCCCCCCCCGTTAAGAACTGTCTCCCGATGGTTTTTTAGTCAGAATACCATGCCTAACAACATACTAAACTATGCCGCTAGTTTCATCAAGCGCATTTTTTTTCCCTTGAGGGAAGGCACTATTAACAAAACGGGTGTAACAAGACACTCAACGAAGCCGAAGTCCACGCATTCCGCCCATCATCAGGTTCATTTTTGTCTTTTAGACTATACCTGGGAAACCAATAGCTACGAAGTTATTGAAGGTCAAGTCAAAATTTTTTTTTTCAAAATATGAAATCTTATTTTATTCGTTATTTCCTAATGTTTGAAACATTTAGAAAGAAACATTTATCAAAATATTATGTATTTCGTAACAAACAATGGCTTCAAAATATTATCACTCAATGTATTTCATGAGCACGCACATAAACGTTGCTTTTCAACTCGGCCGCACGCAGCTCTGTAGCATTCACTCGCAGGCGCGGTCTTTTATAAAGTTACCTTGTGTGGTAATGCTTTTTAACACCAAACATTAAAATCGTTTCCCTGCAATAATTTTAAACAGAAATGGTTCTGATGATGGGCAGAATACGTAGACCTCGGCTTCGTTAAGTGCCGATTTCACCGTTAACCGAGTTAAATTGAACTTGGTTTTACTTAAGCGAGTTCAGAAATTCGTTTTGATCGCGGTCTACGTTGCACCGGTTTCACCGTCTTCATTTTGATAACCGTAGTTCAGCTTTGACAAAGAATGAAGTTGCGTTCAAAGTATTGCAATTAAAGAAATTTTCCCTACATAAATGGGAAAAAAAATACAGATCATGATATTCTTCGTGGCGCAAACCACATTCACTCGTGGTGTGAACCCTGTGAAACATACCTACTCAGTGAATTTAAAGAAATAGGCTACGCACTTATTCATTCATTACCTACGCAAAAAATAAATTTCAGGGTCAGTTGTCAAGAACGTCAAAAACAAAAGTAAGTAATGAAAAATTTGATGTCAAGTTTACGGCGGTCTTTTTAAATTTAGAACAATAAACAGCTTGTAAAGAGTTGACAAAAACTTACTAACAATTTTTAATATATTACAATTTTTATTATTTTCCAATAATGGGGAGGCGAAGGCAAAGTGAATTACAGATGGCGCTTCATTCTTTGGAACAATTGTCAGTTTGAGCTTATATTGTCTTGACTGTGTATTACGTGATTTTACTTTCTTAGATTGTATTTTTTTCGGTTTTGCGGACAAACAATGTATTATATGCTAACTTTAGCTCATATAAAAGAAGAATTACGGAAAAGAAAAGCCAAAACAACAGGCAAGAAAGTTTATAGCAACTTACAAAAAATTGCTAACAAGCATTACATTTCTTTAAATTTCGTGTAAGATTTACAATTAATCTTTTTATTTCAGATTAGAAGCATATGATTTAAATTTTAACAAAGCAACTGAGTGTGAATTTCCGTGTTTATAGTTGCCTGATGATGCCTTCTGTGCAATAGTAATTTCAGGTTTCTGTACTGAAATTTCTGTACCATCCAAAATTACACGAACTGTTTTATCATATTTATTTTATTATTCTAAGTTTCTTGAATGACTCTGGCATATAAAATTCTATTAATTCTCTGTTTGGCCCCAATATTGGGCTTATTCCATATTTGATATACCTATAAAATTCATCCAAGTTATAAATATGCTAGAAACTGCTGAGGTTGAAATATTAAAGAACAAAGCTGTTATAATTCAAATGTTGTTTTATTTTGGCGAAGCTTCATCAAATTCATGAAACATTCCTTTTGATTTATAATGTTTCTCAGGCTCAGCAAAGGAGAAAATCGAGGGAAAAGCATCTTTTTTTTGATTTTTTTTTGCCCAATATTTTTTTTGTTACTGGGAAATCGATGAACTCCAATAATTTACAAGTTACATGCATAACAATGCGGAATTTTCTCAGTATAAAATTAAAAAGTGCAATACTCCAAGAGATTCCCATATGTTTTGACACTTTCTTTGAGGCGGCCCGGTACCAAGACCAGACGCCACCTATCGGGATAAAATTGCGCTTTTCCTCCCCATTTATAACAACTTTCTTTTGCATAGGTCAACACTTCAAAATCACATTGACTATCTTTTGTACTTAAAAATATTAGTTCCATTAAAATTCTTTCTGGCCAAGTATAATTTTTAATGGGGAGGCGAAGGCAAAGTAAATTACAGATGGCGCTTCAGTCTTAGGAACAATTGTCAGTTTGAGCTTATATTGTCTTGACTGTGTATTACGTGATTTTACTTTCTTAGATTGTATTTTTTTCGGTTTTTCGGACAAACAATGTATTTTATGCTAACTTTAGCTCATATAAAAGAAGAATTACGGAAAAGAAAAGCCAAAACAACAGGCAAGAAAGTTTATAGCAACTTACAAAAAATTGCTAACAAGCATTACATTTCTTTAAATTTCGTGTAAGATTTACAAGTAATCTTTTTATTTCAGATTAGAAGCATATGATTTAAATTTTAACAAAGCAACTGAGTGTGAATTTCCATCTTTATAGTTGCCTGATGATGCCTTCTGTGCAATAGTAATTTCAGGTTTCTGTACTGGAATTTCTGTACCTTCCAAAATTACACGAACCGTTTTATCATATTTATTTTATTATTCTAAATTTCTTGAATGACTCTGGCATATAAAATTCTATTAATTCTCTGTTTGGCCCCAATATTGGGCTTATTCCATATTTGATGTACCTATCAAATTCATCCAAGTTATAAATATGTGAGAAACTGCTGAGGTTGAAATATTAAAGAACAAAGCTGTTATAATTCAAATGTTGTTTTATTTTGGCGAAGCTTCATCAAATTCATGAAACATTCCTTTTGATTTATAATGTTTCTCAGGCTCAGCAAAGGAGAAAATCGAGGGAAAAGCATATTTTTTTTGATATTTTTTTGCCCACTATTTTTTTTGTTACTGGGAAATCGATGAACTCCAATATTTTACAAGTTACATGCATAACAATGCGGCATTTTCTCAGTATAAAATTATAAAGTGCAATACTCCAAGAGATTCCCATATGTTTTGACACTTTCTTTGAGGCGGCCGGGTACCAAAGACCAGACGCCACCTATCGGGATAAAATTACGCTTTTCCTCCCCATTTTGAAATGATCGAAATTATTTAGGGTAAAACTAAAACTTGGTAGTGGAAACACTGACTTATAATCTCTTTGATTTTTGTCAAATTTCTCTATGGAATTTGTTTTTGTCAGTTTGTCAATTTTAAAACAATGTTTATCTGATATTTTTGAGTTTTATGCAGTATTTTTATTTTCCGCAGTGATATTTTGCTCAATTGTTTATTTCGAACGGATTGTGGATATAATAATTTAAGTACCTAGGTACTGAATACATGTTATTTAAGTAAGTGTCGTGAAACTTGTGAATTGTGAATTTTTGACATGGTAGGTAATAAATCAGTGAAATAAATTGTTGTCCGTTTTTTCTTTATTATTATTAGTTGTATGTAGAAGAACTAGGTACGTAGTTAACGGGATATCTACTAGCATAATAGTAAAAGTTAGGTAGGTCATAGGTAAGTAAGTGTACTTTACAATATTCTATTATGTTTTGATTTACGGTGCCCATAAAACATTATTAGGCATTGGATTCATAATGTTTTGAACGCTTATTATTATAATGGGTGTTTAATTACTGTTTTTAAAGGCGCCGCTCGTAATTCAAAACATAATAAACTCGAGAGCAGAAAAATCGCACCACACAGGCCTATTTTCATACAAACGAGGTAAATTTGAAGATCTGGTTCTCCGCCCAGGATTAAACGGGCTCTGATCTGATGATGGCAAATTAAGAAAGGTGGTTGAGGAAAAAGGTGAATAGAAAAAAGCTGAATAGAGCATTGGCACTAGCTAAGGCTCTATTCATCTTTTTTTTTATTCAAATACGAAAATAATATTTCTTTCCACTACTTATTTCTTTCTATGCAATAATCAATTCTCCCATGTTCAACGTACATACCTACTCCACAATCATGGCAATGAAACAATATTATCTACCACTGAACCAACTGAACTATTCAACATTTGACACTGGCAAAAATTACTTCCAAGAGGAAAGTAGATTGCCAAAACAAAAAAGAAGAAGAAGAAGACATCATGGCAGACAGATGACAGACAGTTCTTGAACGTGTTCAAACCATAGATAAGTTCAAATACGCTAACCGTCGTAAATCGGCCGTTCAGAAACTGAAACCAAGTTCAAAAGTTTAAGCGCGTGAGCTGAGGTTAACTCGAATTGAGCGCGTTCAATTTAAGCGGTGAAATCGGCTCTAAGTGTCTTGCTACACCCGGTATACTTAACTGGTACCTTCGCGGTGCGAGCCCGACTCGAATTTGACTAGTAATTATTATTTGCTCACCACTTCCCAGATATTCCAGGCGCCAGGCATCTGTGATAGTTGGCGTGGATCAGATGACTTCGAGGTTGTGTAATGTTATGATTACAATGTAAAAAAATAATGTTATGATAACTCACAGTGTTATTAGCTGCAGTTTAATAAATCTGTGAATATTTTTTCATTATCACCGATCCGATGTCCCGTACAATCACAGTACTTGTTGTATGGTCTGTGCGTACAATACAGCGTTTAAGTTTTTTGAGTTGTTTAGCTCAGCGTTCTTAATTTCAAGGTTCTAGAATAATAATTTAAAGGTTTATTATTAAGTACACAGCAGAGTTCCAAGAGAAAACACAAAGAAAACGTTTTTATGTTTACATTTTCATATTTTACCTAAATACAAGATGTATAAAAACAAGTACGTACTTACATTGACACCGGTCGCTTTAAGATGTTGTGGCCAATTTTTATAGTATTCTATTTTTGGAATATTTTTTTTTATTCTTCATCGTTTTGCAGAATGGCAGTTTCAATTTAGTTAAATAAGGTTGACTGAAAAATGCAAACACAAACTTGTTATGTAGGTAACCATACAACAAGTACTTACGTGTAGATACAGTCGAGTTCATTAATATGTTGGCACGTTTGGCAGGATATTGACTTTTATTACAAATGCATAAAGGTTGACGAACTGTCAAAAGTGCCAACATATTAATGGACTCGACCGTACCTACCTACTTGTTATTGCCTAAGTACATGTTCAAATTTTCTAGTTGTCTACGTGTTCTAAGATGTTCATGATCTAATGTTTTATACTTTAATTAGGTATTACATAATGGAGTTGTGGAATCTTGTACAGCATTCTTTGGTTGAATGCTCTAAGGTATGAATGCTCTAATAAACAAGCTAGAGCTCAAATGTAAAAAAAAAATAGATTTAAAAGATCGACAGAAAAGAAAATATTTTCTCCTCCCCCGGTTTTCAATAAGAAAAAATTTCTGTCTCTTCATTATAGTTTACGACTTTAGCCAACAAGCAATGGATAAGGTTTTAAACTTGTTTGTCATTAGTATTATGCAGATTTTTCAATAAAACAAATGCTTTGTCAAACACGTTTAAAAACCTACGAGAAAACCAATGATAATAATAATAAGTCTATGGAGAAAACTCTAAATAATACTTACACGTGAAATGTTGTATTTGCACTGCACAGATAAAAAGCACAAGACGGCATTTTGAAAAAGTTCTCGAGTGTTTTTTCGAAATAACTGTATTCACGATACTCACTCTTAAACAAGTTTTGTACCTAGGTATAAAACTAAGAAAACAAAAGCGTCTCAAAACGCTGCAATGAGTGCTAACTCTGCTGTCACAAATGGCCGCCCGCCAGTGTTGCCAACCACTGCCAAAATCTTCCCCCAAGAAATTTTCAAAATTCCCCTAAAAACCCCCAAGTTTAAATTCTTATTATAAAGTAGGTCGTGACTAATCAAATAAAACGCTTGCATATTAAGGTTCGTATTATAGAATCAAACCAAACTCAAACTCAAATCTCTGCTTCTAATTACTAATTCACAGGCTGCGTGTTTGTAAAGTTTTGAATCAATGAAATCCGAGTACTCACATGGAATTTCCTATTGTACGAAGGTTTTGTTTGAAGCCCCTAAAAAAAACCCTGAAATATTCCTGCCCCTAAAAAATCCCCTTTTGACACTTGCCCCCCCTAAATCTAGGGGAAAATCCCCCAAGTTGGCATCACTGCCGCCCGCGCCGGCCGGCCGCTCTCTGCTTGCTTCAGTGTTGCCAGATGAGCAAAATGAAAATGCGGTAGCTGTGCTTAAAAACACGCAGATTTTCAACAAAAAGTGGAATTTCTTGTTATAACATTTACATCGATTTTTCTCTCGATTCGTGTGCTTATTAGTTGTTTTTCACACAAAGACAAGTATCAACTTATCTCAAGAAAAAATCAAATTAAGTCAAGTGCAGGACAGAAAATAATTTAACTAAATCTTATTAGATGATTCGATACTTTTTATAATCTTACTACGCGCGGCTGCCTGTCATGTCCTATCTGTAACTTATCTTCGATCGATTCTTGTAATCCAAAATAAATACAGCGTTCGGCTAATATAATGCAAAATTGTAAGGTTAGAAAGTAGCCGATGCATCTTACAGACTAATTTTGTTCCGCTTATATTTTTACACAACTAAAGTGGTTGCCCACTTAGTTCTAAAAAAAGAGCAAACGCAAACATGGTTAATAAACTTATGAAGTAGCTAATGAATGACCACCAAACAACATAACTTTAATTGTGATGGCAACCCCAAATTTGCGTAAAATGCGCAGTAGGTACGACGTTCTTTAGGTAATAAGTAAGCAGATTCATTATAAATAGCCGCGTTATTTATAATGTAGCTCGTTACTTATTTTAAGTATAAGGCTTGCAGTATAATTTATGCCACTACAGTTAAGTATAGCGGCTCTGTTTTTTCCGGTGCCAGAATATCTTTTTAACTAATGCGACTATTGAAAGTGTTTCGGGACATCTATATTCGAGGTAGGTATATAACTACATATCTACTAAGAATGTTATAAACCAATATGGCGGCTAACTTTTTGTTTGTGTGCCGATTTTGATGAAACTCGGTTTTTGTTACTATTTTGACAAGGAAACAGCAACGCAATAATAAAATTATAAAAAATCCAAGATGGCGACCAACTTTTTTGTTTTTCGGCCGATTTCGATGAAACTTCGTTAATGGTGTTATTTTAACAAGGCAATAACAACGCAATGTTAAAAATATAAAAAATTCAAGATGGCGGCCAACTTTTTTGTTTGTGGGCCGATTTCGATGAAACTCAATTTTTTATACTATTTGACAAGAAAACAGCAACGCAATGTTAAAAATATAAAAATATCTAAGATAGCGGCCAAGTTGGTGGTTTATGAGCCGATTTCGATGAAATTCCGTTCATAGTACTATTTTGACAAGGAAATAATAACGCAATGTTCAAAATATTGAAAAATCCAAGATGGCGGCCAATTTTCTTGTTTGTGGGCCGATTTCCATGAAACACGGTTTTCGGAACTATTTTAGCGAGGAAACAGCAACGCAATGTTAAAAATAGTGAAAAATCCGTTATGGCGGCAACTTTTTGTTTGTGGGCCGATTTTGATGAAACTCGCTTTTTGGTACTATTTCGACAAGAAAACAGCAACTCAATGTTGAAAATATTGAAAAATCCATTATGGCAGCCTACTTTTTTGTTTGTAAGCCGATTTCGATGAAACTTGTTTTTTGGCACAATTATGACAAGAAAACAGCAACGCAATGACACAAATATAAAAATTCAAGATTGCGGCCAACTTTTTTGTTTTTGGGCCGATTTCGATGAAACTCGGTTTATGATACAATTTTGACAAGAAAACAGCAACGCAATGTTAAAAATATAAAAAAATCCAAGATGGCGGCCAAACTTTTTTGTTTTTTGGTCGATTTTGATTAAACTTGGTTTATAGTGTTATTTTAACAAGGCAATAACAACGCAATGTTAAAAATATGAAAAATCCAAGATGGCGGCCAACTTTTTAGTTTTTGAGCCGATTTCGATGAAACTCCGTTCATAGTTCTATTTTGACAAGGAAATAATAACGCAATGTTCAAAATATTGGAAAATCCAAGATGGCGGCCAACTTTTTGGTTTTTGAGCCGATTTCGATGAAACTCCGCTCATAGTTCTATTTTGACAAGGATATAATAACGCAATGTTCAAAATATTGGAAAATCCAAGATGGCGGCCAATTTTCTTGTTTGTGGGCCGATTACTATGAAACACGGTTTTTGGAACTAATTTAACGAGAAAACAGCAACGCAATGTTGAAAATATTGAAAAATCCATAATGGCAGTCAACTTTTTTGTTTGTAGGCCGATTTCGATGAAACCCGGTTTTTGGTGTTATTTTAACAAGGCAATATTAACGCAATGTTAAAAATATAAAAAATCCAAGATGGCGGCCAACTTTTTGGTTTTTGAGCCGATTGCGATGAAACTCCGTTCATAGTTCTATTTTGACAAGGATATAATAACGCAATGTTCAAAATATTGAAAAATCCAAGATGGCGGCCAATTTTCTTGTTTCTGGGCCGATTTCGATGAAACTTGGTTTATGGTGTTATTTTAACAAGGCAATATTAACGCAATGTTAAAAATATAAAAAATCCAAGATGGCGGCCAACTTTTTTGTTTCTGGGCTGATTTCGATAAAACTTGGTTTATGGTGTTATTTTAACAAGGCAATATTAACGCAATGTTAAAAATATAAAAAAATCCAAGATGGCAGCCAACTTTTTTGTTTCTGGGCTGATTTCGATGAAACTTGGTTTATGGTGTTATTTTAACAAGGCAATATTAACGCAATGTTAAAAATATAAAAAAATCCAAGATGGCAGCCAACTTTTTTGTTTCTGGGCTGATTTCGATGAAACTTGGTTTATGGTGTTATTTTAACAAGGCAATAACAACGCAATGTTAAAAATATAAAAAAAATTAAGAAGGCGACCAACTTTTTTAACTATCGGCCGATTTAGATATAACTTGGTTAATGGTGTTATTTTAACAAGGCAATAACAACGCAATGTTAAAAATATAAAAAAATCCAAGATTGTGGCCAACTTTTTTGTTTCTAGGCCGATTTCGATGAAACTTGGTTTATGGTGTTATTTTAACAAGGCAATATTAACGCAATGTTAAAAATAAAAAAAAATCCAAGATGGCGGCCAACTTTTTTGTTTCTGGGCTGATTTCGATAAAACTTGGTTTATGGTGTTATTTTAACAAGACAATATTAACGCAATGTTAAAAATATAAAAAATCCAAGATGGCAGGCAACTTTTTTGTTTCTGGGCCGATTTCGATGAAACTTGGTTCATGGTGTTATTTTAACAAGGCAATATTAACGCAATGTTAAAAATATAAAAAAAATTAAGATGGCGACCAACTTTTTTGTCTATCGGCCGATTTAGATTTAACTTGGTTTATGGTGTTATTTTAACAAGGCAATAACAACGCAATGTTAAAAATATAAAAAAATCCAAGATTGTGGCCAACTTTTTTGTTTCTGGGCCGATTTCGATGAAACTTGGTTTATGGTGTTATTTTAACAAGGCAATATTACCGCAATGTTAAAAATATAAAAAATCCAAGATGGCGGCCAACTTTTTTGTTTCTGGGCTGATTTCGATAAAACTTGGTTTATGGTGTTATTTTAACAAGACAATATTAACGCAATGTTAAAAATATAAAAAAATCCAAGATGGCAGGCAACTTTTTTGTTTCTGGGCCGATTTCGATGAAACTTGGTTCATGGTGTTATTTTAACAAGGCAATATTAACGCAATGTTAAAAATATAAAAAATCCAAGATGGCGGCCAACTTTTTTGTTTCTGGGCTTTTTTCGATAAAACTTGGTTTATGGTGTTATTTTAACAAGGCAATAACAACGCAATGTTAAAAATATAAAAAAAATTAAGATGGCGTCCAACTTTTTTGTCTATCGGCCGATTTAGATATAACTTGGTTTATGGTGTTATTTTAACAAGGCAATAACAACGCAATGTTAAAAATATAAAAAAAAATAAGATGGCGACCAACTTTTTTGTCTATCGGCCGATTTAGATATAACTTGGTTTATGGTGTTATTTTAACAAGGCAATAACAACGCAATGTTAAAAATATAAAAAAAAATAAGATGGCGACCAACTTTTTTGTCTATCGGCCGATTTAGATATAACTTGGTTTATAGTGTTATTTTAACAAGGCAATAACAACGCAATGTTAAAAATATGAAAAATCCAAGATGGCGGCCAACTTTTTAGTTTTTGAGCCGATTTCGATGAAACTCCGTTCATAGTTCTATTTTGACAAGGAAATAATAACGCAATGTTCAAAATATTGGAAAATCCAAGATGGCGGCCAACTTTTTGGTTTTTGAGCCGATTTCGATGAAACTCCGTTCATAGTTCTATTTTGACAAGGATATAATAACGCAATGTTCAAAATATTGGAAAATCCAAGATGGCGGCCAATTTTCTTGTTTGTGGGCCGATTACTATGAAACACGGTTTTTGGAACTAATTTAACGAGAAAACAGCAACGCAATGTTGAAAATATTGAAAAATCCATAATGGCAGTCAACTTTTTTGTTTGTAGGCCGATTTCGATGAAACCCGGTTTTTGGTGTTATTTTAACAAGGCAATATTAACGCAATGTTAAAAATATAAAAAATCCAAGATGGCGGCCAACTTTTTGGTTTTTGAGCCGATTGCGATGAAACTCCGTTCATAGTTCTATTTTGACAAGGATATAATAACGCAATGTTCAAAATATTAAAAAATCCAAGATGGCGGCCAATTTTCTTGTTTCTGGGCCGATTTCGATGAAACTTGGTTTATGGTGTTATTTTAACAAGGAAATATTAACGCAATGTTAAAAATATAAAAAATCCAAGATGGCGGCCAACTTTTTTGTTTCTGGGCTGATTTCGATAAAACTTGGTTTATGGTGTTATTTTAACAAGGCAATATTAACGCAATGTTAAAAATATAAAAAAATCCAAGATGGCAGCCAACTTTTTTGTTTCTGGGCTGATTTCGATGAAACTTGGTTTATGGTGTTATTTTAACAAGGCAATAACAACGCAATGTTAAAAATATAAAAAAAATTAAGAAGGCGACCAACTTTTTTGACTATTGGCCGATTTAGATATAACTTGGTTAATGGTGTTTTTTTAACAAGGCAATAACAACGCAATGTTAAAAATATAAAAAAATCCAATATTGTGGCCAACTTTTTTGTTTCTGGGCCGATTTCGATGAAACTTGGTTTATGGTGTTATTTTAACAAGGCAATATTAACGCAATGTTAAAAATATAAAAAAATCCAAGATGGCGGCCAACTTTTTTGTTTCTGGGCCGATTTCGATGAAACTTGGTTTATGGTGTTATTTTAACAAGGCAATATTAACGCAATGTTAAAAATATAAAAAATCCAAGATGGCGGCCAACTTTTTTGTTTCTGGGCTGATTTCGATAAAACTTGGTTTATGGTGTTATTTTAACAAGACAATATTAACGCAATGTTAAAAATATAAAAAAATCCAAGATGGCAGGCAACTTTTTTGTTTCTGGGCCGATTTCGATATAACTTGATTTATGGTGTTATTTTAACAAGGCAATAACAACGCAATGTTAAAAATATAAAAAAATCCAAGATTGTGGCCAACTTTTTTGTTTCTGGGCCGATTTCGATGAAACTTGGTTTAGGGTGTTATTTTAACAAGGCAATATTAACGCAATGTTAAAAATATAAAAAAATCCAAGATGGCGGCCAACTTTTTTGTTTCTGGGCCGATTTCGATGAAACTTGGTTTATGGTGTTATTTAAACAAGGCAATATTAACGCAATGTTAAAAATATAAAAAATCCAAGATGGCGGCCAACTTTTTTGTTTCTGGGCTGATTTCGATAATAAAACTTGGTTTATGGTGTTATTTTAACAAGACAATATTAACGCAATGTTAAAAATATAAAAAAATCCAAGATGGCAGGCAACTTTTTTGTTTCTGGGCTGATTTCGATGAAACTTGGTTCATGGTGTTATTTTAACAAGGCAATATTAACGCAATGTTAAAAATATAAAAAGTCCAAGATGGCGGCCAACTTTTTTGTTTCTGGGCTGATTTCGATAAAACTTGGTTTATGGTGTTATTTTAACAAGGCAATAACAACGCAATGTTAAAAATATAAAAAAAATTAAGATGGCGACCAACTTTTTTGTCTATCGGCCGATTTAGATATAACTTGGTTTATGGTGTTATTTTAACAAGACAATATTAACGCAATGTTAAAAATATAAAAAAATCCAAGATGGCAGGCAACTTTTTTGTTTCTGGGCCGATTTCGATGAAACTTGGTTCATGGTGTTATTTTAACAAGGCAATATTAACGCAATGTTAAAAATATAAAAAATCCAAGATGGCGGCCAACTTTTTTGTTTCTGGGCTGATTTCGATAAAACTTGGTTTATGGTGTTATTTTAACAAGGCAATAACAACGCAATGTTAAAAATATAAAAAAATTAAGATGGCGACCAACTTTTTTGTCTATCGGCCGATTTAGATATAACTTGGTTTATGGTGTTATTTTAACAAGGCAATAACAACGCAATGTTAAAAATATAAAAAAAAATAAGATGGCGACCAACTTTTTTGTCTATCGGCCGATTTAGATATAACTTGGTTTATGGTGTTATTTTAACAAGGCAATAACAACGCAATGTTAAAAATATAAAAAAATCCAAGATGGCGGGCAACTTTTTTGTTTCTGGGCCGATTTCGATGAAACTTGGTTCATGGTGTTATTTTAACAAGGTAATATTAACGCAATGTTAAAAATATAAAAAATCCAAGATGGCGGCCAACTTTTTTGTTTCTGGGCTGATTTCGATAAAACTTGGTTTATGGTGTTATTTTAACAAGGCAATATTAACGCAATGTTAAAAATATAAATAAATCCAAGATGGCAGTCAACTTTTTTGTTTCTGGGCTGATTTCGATGAAACTTGGTTTATGGTGTTATTTTAACAAGGCAATAACAACGCAATGTTAAAAATATAAAAAAATTAAGATGGCGACCAACTTTTTTGTCTATCGGCCGATTTAGATATAACTTGGTTTATGGTGTTATTTTAACAAGGCAATAACAACGCAATGTTAAAAATATAAAAAAATCCAAGATGGCGGGCAACTTTTTTGTTTCTGGGCCGATTTCGATGAAACTTGGTTCATGGTGTTATTTAAACAAGGCAATATTAACGCAATGTTAAAAATATAAAAAATCCAAGATGGCGGCCAACTTTTTTGTTTCTGGGCTGATTTCGATGAAACTTGGTTTATGGTGTTATTTTAACAGGGCAATATTAACGCAATGTTAAAAATATAAAAAATCCAAGATGGCGGCCAACTTTTTTGTTTCTGGGCTGATTACGATAAAACTTGGTTTATGGTGTTATTTTAACAAGACAATATTAACGCAATGTTAAAAATATAAAAAAATCCAAGATGGCAGGCAACTTTTTTGTTTCTGGGCCGATTTCGATGAAACTTGGTTCATGGTGTTATTTTAACAAGGCAATATTAACGCAATGTTAAAAATATAAAAAAATCCAAGATGGCAGGCAACTTTTTTGTTTCTGGGCCGATTTCGATGAAACTTGGTTCATGGTGTTATTTTAACAAGGCAATATTAACGCAATGTTAAAAATATAAAAAATCCAAGATGGCGGCCAACTTTTTTGTTTCTGGGCTGATTTCGATAAAACTTGGTTTATGGTGTTATTTTAACAAGGCAATATTAACGCAATGTTAAAAATATAAATAAATCCAAGATGGCAGTCAACTTTTTTGTTTCTGGGCTGATTTCGATGAAACTTGGTTTATGGTGTTATTTTAACAAGGCAATAACAACGCAATGTTAAAAATATAAAAAAAATTAAGATGGCGACCAACTTTTTTGTCTATCGGCCGATTTAGATATAACTTGGTTTATGGTGTTATTTTAACAAGGCAATAACAACGCAATGTTAAAAATATAAAAAAATCCAAGATTGTGGCCAACTTTTTTGTTTCTGGGCCGATTTCGATGAAACTTGGTTTATGGTGTTATTTTAACAAGGCAATATTAACGCAATGTTAAAAAAAAAAATCCAAGATGGCGGCCAACTTTTTTGTTTCTGGGCCGATTTCGATAAAACTTGGTTTATGGTGTTATTTTAACAAGGCAATAACAACGCAATGTTAAAAATATAAAAATCCAAGATGGCAGCCAACTTTTTTGTTTCTGGGCCGATTTCGATGAAACTTGGTTTATGGTGTTATTTTAACAAGGCAATAACAACGCAATGTTAAAAATATAAAAAAATCCAAGATGGCAGCCAACTTTTTTGTTTCTGGGCCGATTTCGATGAAACTTGGTTTATGGTGTTATTTTAACAAGGCAATAACAACGCAATGTTAAAAATATAAAAAAATTTAAGATGGCGACCAACTTTTTTGTCTATCGGCCGATTTAGATATAACTTGGTTTATGGTGTTATTTTAACAAGGCAATAACAACGCAATGTTAAAAATATAAAAAAATCCAAGATTGTGGCCAACTTTTTTGTTTCTGGGCCGATTTCGATGAAACTTGGTTTATGGTGTTATTTTAACAAGGCAATATTAACGCAATGTTAAAAATATAAAAAAAATCCAAGATGGTGGCCAACTTTTTTGTTTCTGGGCTGATTTCGATGAAACTTGGTTTTAGGTACTATTTTACAAGTAAACAGCAATGCAATGTTTAAAATATTAAAACACCTAAGATGACAGCCAAATTCTTTATTTGTTTTTTTTAACCAAATAACACGAAAACGATCCCTTTTTTCCCAAGCTGTTTTTTTTGTATAATAGTATCAAAAATCGAGTTTCATCAAAATCGGCCCAAAAACAAACTGTGGGCTGCCATCTATTTTTTATATTTTTATTATTGCGTTACTGTTTTCTGTAAAAATAGTACCAAAAGACGGAGTTTCATCGAAATCGGCTCACAAACAAAAAAGTTAACAGCCATATTGGACTTTGCAATATTTTCAACATTGCGTTGCTGTTTTCTCGTTTAAATAATTCCGAAAACCATGTTTCATGTAAATCGGACAAAAACAAAAAAAGTTGGCCGCCATCTTAGATATTTTTATTATTTTAAACATTGCCTTGTTATTTCCTTGTTAAAATAATACCAAAAACCAAGTTTAATGAAATCGGCCGAAAAACAAAAATCGGTTTAATATCATTAAACCGCATACGTTAATGTAAAGAGTGTGCCACAGTAATTTAATGATGCGGCTGACGTCATAAAGATTCTACGTACCGAAAACAGTCAGTAAGTAAACGGAGTTCGTAAAATGAGCCAGGATACGTAAAAACTGATGATGTAGACGGAGACTTTATTAATTATCCCGTGTACGTAAAATGTATCGGCATACCTCCGACCCTGCTCGTACATTATGTACGTAACCGGGACCATTACTTAATGTGACAGGGACAGTACAATGATTTGGCAACCAGTTACTGTTAAAAAGAGCCTGGATACTGAAATAATGCAGCTGTATAACTATTCGTACGTATGGCGCATACATATTTTATGTTTCGGGTTAAGTAAATTACGTATGCTGCTCCGTGCAGAATCACTAAGCTGCATACGTAACTGTAAAGAATGCGCCACAGTAATTTCATGATGCGGCTGACGTCATAAAGATTCTACGTACCAAACACTGTCGGTAAGTAAACGGAGTTCGTAAAATGAGCCAGGATACGTAAAAACTGATGATGTAGACGGAGACATTATTAATTATCCCGTGTACGTAAAATGTATCGGCATACCTCCGACCCTGCTCGTACATTATGTACGTAACCGGGACCATTACTTAATGTGACAGGGACAGTACAATGATTTGACAACCAGTTACTGTTATAAAGAGCCTGGATACTGAAATAATGCAGCTGTATAACTATTCGTACGTATAGCGCATACATATTTCATGTTACGGGTAAAGTAAATTACGTATGCTGCTCCGTGCAGAATCATTAAGCCGCATACGTAACTGTAAAGAGTGCGCAACAGTAATTTAATGATGCGGCTGACGTCATAAAGATTCTACGTACCAAACACAGTCGGTAAGTAAACGGAGTTCGTAAAATGAGCCAGGATACGTAAAAACTGATGATGTAGACGGAGACATTATTAATTATCCCGTGTACGTAAAATGTATCGGCATACCTCCGACCCTGCTCGTACATTATGTACATAACCGGGACCATTACTTGATGTGACAGGGACAGTACAATGATTTGGCTACCAGTTACTGTTATAAAGAGCCTGGATACTGAAATAATGCAGCTGTATAACTATTCGTACGTATAGCGCATACATATTTCATGTTACGGGTAAAGTAAATTACGTATGCTGCTCCGTGCAGAATCATTAAGCCGCATACGTAACTGTAAAGAGTGCGCAACAGTAATTTAATGATGCGGCTGACGTCATAAAGATTCTACGTACCAAACACAGTCGGTAAGTAAACGGAGTTCGTAAAATGAGCCAGGATACGTAAAAACTGATGATGTAGACGGAGACATTATTAATTATCCCGTGTACGTAAAATGTATCGGCATATCTCCGACCCTGCTTGTACATTATGTACGTAACCGGGACCATTACTTAATGAGACAGAGTCAGTACAATGATTTGGCAACCAGTTACTGTTAAAAAGAGCCTGGATACTGAAAAAATGCGACTGTATAACTTCGTACGTATAGCGCATACATATTTCATGTTACGGGTAAAGTAAATTACGTATGCTGCTCCGTGCAGAATCATTAAGCCGCATACGTAACTGTAAAGAGTGCGCCACAGTAATTTAATGATGTGGCTGACGTCATAAAGATTCTATGTACCGAACACTGCCAGTAAGTAAACGGAGTTCGTAAAATGAGCCAGGATACGTAAATGTTTATGTAGGCGGAGACATTATTAATTATCCCGTGTACGTAAAATGTATCGGCATATCTCCGACCCTGCTCGTACATTATGTACGTAACCCGGACCATTACTTAATGAGACGGAGTCAGTACAATGATTTGGCAACCAGTTACTGTTGTAAAGAGCCTGGATACTGAAATAATGCGGCTGTATAACTTCGTACGTATAGCGCATATATATTTCCTGTTGCGGGTTAAGTAAATTACGTATGCTGCTCCGTTAATACATATGCGGCATCATTAAACCGCATACGTAAACGTTAACAGTGCGGGCACAGTAATTTCATGATGCGGCTTACGTATTAAGGATTCGGCCTCATTACAAGTAACTCGTTTACATTGTCTTTACAGGGCATTATGCCGCATACTTACTGGACATGGTGTCGGCTCATTATAAGTATGGCTCTTATTTATTTCATGTGAAAAGCACATTATACGTATCTGGCTGCCAGTGCATTACAAATTTGCCAATTTTAAGTAGCCCGTTTTTCTCAGTGTACCCTACCTAAGTCTGACACCACAACAACAACAAAAAAAATTGTTCCGGCAGTTATGGCCGATTGCACTAAACTTAATCGCCTTAGTCTTTTCCTAACTACAACATGACCAAATTAAAACGGTGTCATAAACTTAGCCGTCATGTAGCTGTCATTCGCTAAGTTAACTTGGTCGAGTTGTAGATAAGAAAAGACTTAGGCGATTCTTAAGTTTAGTGCTTTCACGCGTTAGAGGTAAGATAGACAGTACCTTAGTGTTGATGACTCCGGGTGTAGTGCGCTTTACACTTTCAGCCTTATCGTCACTTAACATCAGATGAGGTGATGGCCAAACACTATTCCGATGTGGAAAAAAATTATTGTTCACTATAGGTATCAGCTTAGAATAATTACACCTAGAACGATAATTCTCTACAAAGCGCGCTGTCAAAAGTGAGGCAACTAAAACAGCCAAAATGGCGCCGTTTTCAGATTTTTATTGTCCATTATTACATAACCATACTTAATAAGTATAAAACAGTTTCAATTTCCCTACCTTTATGAGATTAGTTATTATATTATTGGATTTTAGTTAGGATTAGGTAACGTATGAAGAATATAAATCTGAATACTGAGCCACTTTGGCTCAGTATTAGGTGCCTCACTTTGCATTCAATGACTCGGCTTCTAGGTGTAATTATTCTAAGGGTTTCAGTAAAAACATTCAAATTCCATTAAAACCCGACAATTCCACAAAACATGAAGCGTAGCGTTATTACCTCGAATGGAATAGGAGATTTGCGGTCAAAGTTATCTGATACAATTATAAATTCGATCCTTTAAACGTTAAACAGCGGGACTCCATTTTCCGAGCCGATAAACACGATTCTAAATCAGCCCAACTTAACCTGCCCACGTTATTCATTTCTAAAGAGACCTCTTCATTTAATTTTTTAAGGTATTCATAATAAAATGCATTTAATATTTTCTTATAAAAATCTAACTATCTTTTCTCTGCAACTTTGTTACCCTAAATAAGCAGCTTTCTAAAAATCCTTTTTCTCTTATTTAATCAGTTGGGACTCGAATCCATGACCGTTCGCAATCTCGGTAAATATACTCTGATCAACTCAGCTCTGACTCGTTAGAAGATTCCTTGAAATCTAGTACTTTTTAATTTTTCGCTGTAAGCAAGTGTTATTTTATAAATTGTAAGCAGCCTTTTCAAATTCTACTTCCTAACTGATATCTATCTTAAACTTCTTTGCTAAGTTATCATGTAAAGGGTCAGCCAATTAGAGTTAATGAGGGCTCGAGTTTCTCCATCCTAACTTGTCCCGACGAATTGCATTCATTCGGGAAACCTTAGGGCCAAAGTTAGATTGATGGGACAAAAAGTTGATGAGATTTTATATATTGTATGTATTCAAGTTAATTGCAATATCCCGGATATAAATCACTTTTTACGGCATTATGACTAAAGCCGAACTATCTTAACTAAGTAACGTAGACTAATAGTCTAGAACTCTAGAGTCTATAGAATTTGTCTATACAATAATAGTCTATACTCTAGACTTTGTTTAGACAAGTTCTGTCATTGAAAATTGTCAATGACATCCAGAAGAAAAATGGAAGTCCATTGAAGTAAAATGAAGGATAATTTTCCGTATATAAAATTCCACAATACATTTTTATTTAACTTCAAAACCCCATGACCTATTTCCGCCCATCGTTAATATAACAAATGGCAATGTCAAACCCATATAAAATGAAAAATAAAGACTTGGCAATGGTACGCAATACCCGAACGGTATAAGGAATCCATCAAAATTACTTATTAGTAATGTTGATGTTTTTTTGAACTCCCATAAGTACGCAAATGAAAAGGGAAGCTAAATAAGAAATGCTTATGAATAAAAAGTAGCTAAAATAAGTAGTGAAAATTGAGGTTTGATCAATATAGGATCAAATCAGAGAGAAATAATAATTTTTAAATTGAATCCAAGAAGGATGAATTATGGAGTGACTCCCATCCACCCCGGTGGCTCTGTCCCGGTGGCGGGACCGATGGGAAAAAAAGTTCCATCCGCCCCGGTGATTCGTGTCTTGATGTTTAACGAGGTGGATGGCACTCGCGAAGTACCAGCCACCCCGGTATTTCATTTAACGGGACGGATGAGACAAATCTTTTAATCGGTATATGTAAATCGGTATTGCGTTTAGGAGAATATACTAAATATATTATTTATTCTACACCGTAAAATTAGACCCATTAAAATAAACCAAGATATTTTTGTGTAATAATCAGGTTTTATTATGACAAGAAATATTAATTTTTACCATCGCCTCTCGAAAAAGTGCGTCTGATTCATTGACAACAGTGAATGAAACGCGATTTTATTAACCGAGTGAATAAAAGTATTTTGAATTTGGAACAAGCGTGCATCATATGAATTATGTACAAAAAAACGTGCTGAAAGTATGGAGCTATTCCATAGATAAAGTCATAATAAAAAAATATCCGGCCAATTTTAGTTTTTTTCCCATCGGTCCCGCCCCCGGAACAGAGCCATCGGGGTGGATGGGAATCACTCGACTTATGGAACCGAGGCATTGTGGTAAAAAAGGAAACATTGCTTTATTTTTTAAAATAAGTAAAACTGAATTCAAAGATTTAGAAAAAAAATAAGAAATTTAGTAGCTACTAGCTAAAACTTTTTTTTAACTAAACTACATTTTTATATAACTTAACATAACATAAACAAAAAGAGTCAATTTTATCAATTCAATGAGAACACGTGTGACGCCCGCCAAAATAATAATTTTAAAGTAACACGTGCTTATAACAAAAATATTCTTTAGCCAATAAATTTACAAATCTTGGCGGGGTAATAGTTTCTGAAACAAAGGGGATATGTTCTTTTGTGTGCAAATACCAAACTTTCAAAATTGTTAACAATAAAGGCTAGGGTCAGGAAGGACGGCCTTATTGTGTTTGTAAAAGTTTCCTGTCTTAAATACCAATTTCAATAGAAAGATACACAAAGGGACGTTAAAATAAATGTATCAGTTGTTTTACAAAAGAGGATTTGAACATTTGGCAATCATAAAAGCGCAAATGTGTTTAGAAATGGTCGGCGCAACGAGGCGAGGTTAAAGAGATGTGAGAACAATAGCTTTGAAAATATGGTAAAAACCCAAGAAATAGGGCTCGTGGGAAGATTGGGAAAAACTAGCTCGTGGTTGGAGAGGGAAGACGCGTTCGAGGCATTCGAGTTTGGGTGACGGGACAAAGCGGACGGTGTCGCTGGTCGTAAGGAAATCGAGCGACTGCGCGCGCGCGTTTCGGGGGTACGGGGAGACATACGAAAGTCGCGTGACGAATCTCACCTTAGGCGTCGCGAGTGTTAGTGTTTAGGAAGCAGATACGGGGCAAGAGAGCGGCTAACCGAGTAAGTAGTGCGGGTCGACGTAAACCACACGAGTCTATCCTGGTGAGTCTAATTTGCGTATTACTTATAGTATTAAGTGTGTAGGGCGTAGGGTTAGGTAGTGTGTGACTTATCTTAGTGTGTTAAGGGTGTAGAGTACTTGAGTTGTCCCTGCGTAACACTCCGCGGTGTATTAAGAGTATGATGTCATTTCGCGTGTTTAATGTACTTTTAATGGTCTGCCTGATATTAAATCTGACACAGTGAAGAGTGTCAACTTAGGAACGTAGTTAGGAACCCACCAATCGATATCACACAAAATCGGGGTTCATCATTATTCTATTAGGGCCGTTAGATAAGAATCAATGCGGTACCACTGAAAACCGGGATTCTTAAAATCAGGAGTTCAATTAGGGCTTTAGGATACTTAACTAGCTATTCGATTAGAATTCGGAGAGGCCATTAAGGTATTCGTTTCCTTTGGTAAAAGTAACTATAAAACAATTGTTGTATCAATTCGGTGGAGGAACCATTGTTTGGGTCGGGTTCCACAGAGTGTCGCGGATAGCGCTAGAAATCTAGGCTATACTGATCTAGATTTCTAGTTGGTGGTGCGACACTTCCCTCCCCCCTGTGGGGGGCCGATATTAGTTATTCCTTATAATTTAAATAATTAAAATAAAGACAAAAAAAAATATCGTTGGGACAAACTCAAAGTAGGGTGTTGCGTCACAAAATGGTGCCGTGACCAGGATGTCCGTCATTAAATGTATTGATTTAGGTCGATACAACGGACATCGCTATTTCTTATACCGTAGGGGTTTTATTAGCACGACGTATGGGTCCTATATAAAACGATCATAGCCATTATAAGTATAAAGGGGTACAATTACAGAAGTGACATATAATCTAATGTTTAGTTGTAATTTAACTACGTAAAGGTCTGAGGGGGGAAAAGTCAGAAATTCACTAAAGTTTCCAAAAAAATTTGAAAGCAGAAAGCTTATTTGGAATGCGCGAAAACCTTCCAGGTTTCATCACGGAAACGGGCTGGCGACGGGTGTCTGCACGGATAGGCGTTTGAAGCGAGCCAAGGGCGGGTCGCTGACGAAGGCTGGAGATAGATAATAAGTAGTGGTAGAGGGGTAAGCCACTAGCAAGGTAAGCAAATCCTTATTCTCCTTTTATAAAACTTAAAGCATGAGTAGGCGTAGGCGGTTAGTAGATCCCATTGAGGATGACATTCCTCCTGAGGAGAGGGAACCCCAGACTTCGAAGAGGGCGCGGAGTAATGTCATGGAGACGGTTACGTCTATGTTAGATATGATAGTAGGTCAGTTAGAAGCCCTGAAAAAACGTGTTGAACTGGTCGAGAATGTACCTGGTAATGTTTCTAGAGAAAACGTAGCAGTTCAAAACAATCAGGGAGTCAATGCAACTCCAATTATTGCCACAACGCACCGCGTCGAGGAAATCCGGCAAAGCGATACGATGAAAACTTGTAATTCACCTGTGGACGATTATTATCATTTTTGTGGTTCCCCATCTGACCGACCAGTGTTTGGTGATAGGAAAAACAAAAATCCGGCTAGGTTTATTAAAACTTTAGGTAGTTATATTCAAAGCAAAAAGGGCGAAGGCAAAGCATTAACAATAGCTTTAGGTAGTTTGGAGGAACCCACTCGACGAATTATGGAGATTTATAGCGATAAATGGAACACCTATGAGGATTTTAGTAGGGATTTTCTAAGTGTATTCTGGGGTAATAAGGAGCAAGGAATAGTATTAAATCGTATAAATAATTGCGTTTGGGATCCCATGGGTCTAACCTCTATGGAAGAACATTTTGCGGAGATGGTCGAGAACGCTAGATATCTATCTCAACCTCCGAGAGAGTCCGATGTAATTGATCAAATAATGCGTCATTTTCCGGAGAAAATACAAATAGCTTGGTTTGCTAGACGTAATGCTAGTACGTTTGTTGACGGAATCGAGTTTTTACGAAGCATCGAGAAAAACATTCGTAGTAATATTAGTAATAATACTTCGAGAAATACAGGAGAATTAGCGAGGGGGCGTTGGAATGAAAATCCTCACAGAAATAGGTTTATAAGGGGCCCAGGGCCTTCAGAGCCGCAACGCGCTTTAAATCGGAGACAAGTACATGCTTTAGAGTTCGTGACTGAAGGAGAGAAAGATAGTTTGAATACTGAAGCTGGGGCACATGAAAACGACTATTCGGGAAACGTCTAAGTGTTGCTGTCTTGGGCCCAGATCAATTAACAGAAAGAAAAATTAGCTTAGCGTTTGAAAATAGTTCACCCTGTGAATCCTTATTATTATTGTGAGTGCGGGGGTCCGTTGGTTTGTTTGTTGCGCCTTCGCGTCTTGACTGCTGGACCGATCGTTATGGAGCATTGCATGCACGTTGTCAGGGTTGCGGAAGGAGACGTAGGTGCCTTTTATCCCGAAGGAAGGTGTTGTTCCCGTGGGATGGCGAAAGACTTTCCACGCGGACGAATTCGCGGGTGGCCGCTAGTTTACAATAAAATTAAAAGGTAGTTGGATTATGTATTACAATACATCTCGATCAATATTACGTTTAAAGATGGTACATAACACGTGTCAAAGCCTGGTAGTTAACTTAGTAATGTAAATACTATATAAAACATGTAAAATAAGGGGAAACGTGCCGTACCGAAGAGGGGGCTTATTTTATGATGATGTAGTGTATTATAGTTAGTACTTATAGTTAGTAGCGATTAAGGGTTATACTTATCACAAATTAGAGTATGACAGTTAAGTTGATAATGTGGATGCTGTAATTCTATTAAGGAGAAAAAGGGAAAACCGAAAAAAAAAAACAAAAACAAAAAGGGGTGTCGTATCGGAAGTAGGCTTATTTTATAATATTATAGTGTGTTGTAGTTAGTTCTAGAGTAGATAGGTCCATTCTGTTTTATCAGACTTTGTTGCGTTAAAGATTTAGTAAGTTTTAATTAGATGCATAACTATAATGTAAAACGCTCAATTGGTTTCTGTCTCAATTCCATATTGCCGGACGTCACGCAAGGATAAGGCAATGCGCGGAGACGCGGCATCAATGTATCCTGTCGTACTCATCGTAGCTGGCAGGGGAAGCTGCGTAGGAGTACGGAGCTTACGCGGTTATACGTGCCGGAATGTACTCAGCTACAGAGTACCAGAGGGAAGGACAGATAAGTTGCATGTTTCGCTTCGCTTCATACTCTCTTCATTTCGTATTGGCGTAAACTGTGCCTTATTGATGGATTCTCCCAAAATTAATCAGTAGATAAGGGACAATAATAATTATTCTGAATACTGCGTGGATTTGGGAAAAAGGGTAACAACATGTAACTCTAAACATGTTTTTTCTTATGTAGGGAGATAGGGAGGTTATTTTCTAATAAGATTATAAAGGAAGCGGAATATTGATCATTAAGCACAAATCGACCATCCATTTCGAGAAAGACTTAGCGCATAGTTGCGGTAAGATAGTACTCACATGCTGAACGAAAAGATCAGTTAGCGATCAGGCATTCATTTAAATAAAAACATACTAAGTATAAGCATTTTAATGTTCAAAATAAGTGTTGCATTTGAGTTAGCGTGAAGTAGAGGACGGATCGTATTGGAGATGTTCATTCTACATTAGTTATAAGCAATGGCTGGGGGTAATCATCTTAACCTAAACCTACCTGTTACTCACATTATTTTATAACGCCACTAATTAGGTACAAACATTGACCTAGGGGGAAATTTAGTGTTTCCTCAGTAGGGTAAGATGAGAGGTTAAATTTTCTAAATATATTTTTACTTCTTATTGGATAACTGGACCTGTATATTAAAAGTTTAGAACGGACGCTCTGTAGATACAATACGTTTAGAGTAAATGCTCTGTGAAAGATACGGAAAACGGGTGTCATTCGATGCTTATCATTGTTGCATATGAGAAACATTAGGCTGGGTCAGCGGCATACAAAGTACGAAACTAATTGGGACCTTAATTATTCAAGAACCATAAAGCATAATAAAATTATAATAGTTTTCTAGTGTGAAAACTCATACGTCTCGAGTTGTCTCGTCGTCTGATTTTCAGAGGGGGGAATGTGACGCCCGCCAAAATAATAATTTTAAAGTAACACGTGCTTATAACAAAAATATTCTTTAGCCAATAAATTTACAAATCTTGGCGGGGTAATAGTTTCTGAAACAAAGGGGATATGTTCTTTTGTGTGCAAATACCAAACTTTCAAAATTGTTAACAATAAAGGCTAGGGTCAGGAAGGACGGCCTTATTGTGTTTGTAAAAGTTTCCTGTCTTAAATACCAATTTCAATAGAAAGATACACAAAGGGACGTTAAAATAAATGTATCAGTTGTTTTACAAAAGAGGATTTGAACATTTGGCAATCATAAAAGCGCAAATGTGTTTAGAAATGGTCGGCGCAACGAGGCGAGGTTAAAGAGATGTGAGAACAATAGCTTTGAAAATATGGTAAAAACCCAAGAAATAGGGCTCGTGGGAAGATTGGGAAAAACTAGCTCGTGGTTGGAGAGGGAAGACGCGTTCGAGGCATTCGAGTTTGGGTGACGGGACAAAGCGGACGGTGTCGCTGGTCGTAAGGAAATCGAGCGACTGCGCGCGCGCGTTTCGGGGGTACGGGGAGACATACGAAAGTCGCGTGACGAATCTCACCTTAGGCGTCGCGAGTGTTAGTGTTTAGGAAGCAGATACGGGGCAAGAGAGCGGCTAACCGAGTAAGTAGTGCGGGTCGACGTAAACCACACGAGTCTATCCTGGTGAGTCTAATTTGCGTATTACTTATAGTATTAAGTGTGTAGGGCGTAGGGTTAGGTAGTGTGTGACTTATCTTAGTGTGTTAAGGGTGTAGAGTACTTGAGTTGTCCCTGCGTAACACTCCGCGGTGTATTAAGAGTATGATGTCATTTCGCGTGTTTAATGTACTTTTAATGGTCTGCCTGATATTAAATCTGACACAGTGAAGAGTGTCAACTTAGGAACGTAGTTAGGAACCCACCAATCGATATCACACAAAATCGGGGTTCATCATTATTCTATTAGGGCCGTTAGATAAGAATCAATGCGGTACCACTGAAAACCGGGATTCTTAAAATCAGGAGTTCAATTAGGGCTTTAGGATACTTAACTAGCTATTCGATAAGAATTCGGAGAGGCCATTAAGGTATTCGTTTCCTTTGGTAAAAGTAACTATAAAACAATTGTTGTATCAATTCGGTGGAGGAACCATTGTTTGGGTCGGGTTCCACAGAGTGTCGCGGATAGCGCTAGAAATCTAGGCTATACTGATCTAGATTTCTAGTTGGTGGTGCGACACTTCCCTCCCCCCTGTGGGGGGCCGATATTAGTTATTCCTTATAATTTAAATAATTAAAATAAAGACAAAAAAAAATATCGTTGGGACAAACTCAAAGTAGGGTGTTGCGTCACACACGGAATACTTTTTGCATTAAAAGATCATCAACATAATTAGCGGCGTCAATCTATGGCAATAAACTTTGCATTTCCGAAAAGTTTCGAACATCTAGTTAATTTGCAAATTTCCTGAGTCAATTTGAGAAATCTTTGCGTAACCCGCTCTTTGGTACTGTGGTCGGATCGGTGAGATCAATCAAGAATTTAACTCTGATTCACAATTTTTGTTTCAGACACTTTGTATTTTTTAAATAAAACCCTTTAAAATATTATATACACGTTGGCACAAAAACAGTAACGAGTTTGTCAATCTCCCAGATTAGTTGTCGCTTTAGTAATTGCTGGCCTAAATCTTCGCTAAGATGGATGAGTAAATTGTTACACCAATTAAGTGCCGTCGATTTATCGGGATCTAGCTGAAAGGACGGATACAACCTTAGGCGATGATTGGACTAACTCAATGGGTAATTTCGGTATACTATAGCTAAATCTTGAGATAAGCTCTTTAGATAGACAGTGAAGTTTGATGCTTTCTTGGTGTGAAATATTCTGTCAGCGACAATCGCTGGATAACATGAATAGTAAATTTCGGGAATACTAGTCTATCTTGTAATAACCAAACGTAAAACTGACATTTGACGTTTTCTTGATGTGAAACAATCTGTTTGAGGCAGCTAGAGAATATGTTATTTATACAATGGTGTAAAAATATTTGCCACCTCTGTGGTCGAATGATTCACCCACCCGTGTAAGAGGCAGACGCAGGGGTCCTAGGTTTAATTACTTGGCTTTAGGATACTTAACTAGCTATTCGATTAGAATTCGGAGAGGCCATTAAGGTATTCGTTTCCTTTGGTAAAAGTAACTATAAAACAATTGTTGTATCAATTCGGTGGAGGAACCATTGTTTGGGTCGGGTTCCACAGAGTGTCGCGGATAGCGCTAGAAATCTAGGCTATACTGATCTAGATTTCTAGTTGGTGGTGCGACACTTCCCTCCCCCCTGTGGGGGGCCGATATTAGTTATTCCTTATAATTTAAATAATTAAAATAAAGACAAAAAAAAATATCGTTGGGACAAACTCAAAGTAGGGTGTTGCGTCACACACGGAATACTTTTTGCATTAAAAGATCATCAACATAATTAGCGGCGTCAATCTATGGCAATAAACTTTGCATTTCCGAAAAGTTTCGAACATCTAGTTAATTTGCAAATTTCCTGAGTCAATTTGAGAAATCTTTGCGTAACCCGCTCTTTGGTACTGTGGTCGGATCGGTGAGATCAATCAAGAATTTAACTCTGATTCACAATTTTTGTTTCAGACACTTTGTATTTTTTAAATAAAACCCTTTAAAATATTATATACACGTTGGCACAAAAACAGTAACGAGTTTGTCAATCTCCCAGATTAGTTGTCGCTTTAGTAATTGCTGGCCTAAATCTTCGCTAAGATGGATGAGTAAATTGTTACACCAATTAAGTGCCGTCGATTTATCGGGATCTAGCTGAAAGGACGGATACAACCTTAGGCGATGATTGGACTAACTCAATGGGTAATTTCGGTATACTATAGCTAAATCTTGAGATAAGCTCTTTAGATAGACAGTGAAGTTTGATGCTTTCTTGGTGTGAAATATTCTGTCAGCGACAATCGCTGGATAACATGAATAGTAAATTTCGGGAATACTAGTCTATCTTGTAATAACCAAACGTAAAACTGACATTTGACGTTTTCTTGATGTGAAACAATCTGTTTGAGGCAGCTAGAGAATATGTTATTTATACAATGGTGTAAAAATATTTGCCACCTCTGTGGTCGAATGATTCACCCACCCGTGTAAGAGGCAGACGCAGGGGTCCTAGGTTTAATTACTAGGAGGGGAATATACTTGGTTTAGCTGATGGTAGGGTTTATTTCAATTCCGCCAGGCTAGTTACCACCATCTTACTTATGGCGTCAACGCGATAACAATAATTTTAAAATTGTTGTGTTCCGGCAGTTAGAGGTAATCACAGATCATATCATACTATTTAATATAGCCAGTTCCTTAGTGATGAGGATTCTACCTTCAGTCTTATAGTCACTTAACATTAGGTGAGGTAACAAGCACAATCCCGTAGTGAATAAAAAAAATATCATAAAAATCCTCATAAATTATTAAGAAGGACCTTTTAACTTGATTTGGTATAAAATAAAATGCGATAAAGTTTCAAAGACAGTTATATCTATCTATCAAATTACTTGACGCTTGTGCTTAGTCTCCATCTGATGGTTGGTTACTTAAGACCAATTAAGGGTACAGATGTATCCACCTCCCGTTCTCAAAGGGGTCGTAACGAGATCCTTAGTGTAGGTTGATCGCACACACTAAATAGGTAATTCCACCAGTGTATTACATCAGAGGCTGGCCCTTCTATTGATGGATAATCTTTGATCTAACATTGAGTAAGGGAGGATTCATAACATAATAATATATTAATCTTTCGCTTATTGTACAGAATCTAAAGAAGATCTAGACGACCTCCGTGGTCGAGTGGTTCGCACGCCGGTCTTCAAGGCGTCACCATCTCTTGAGGTCCCGGGTTCGATCCCCGGCTGGGTCAATGTAGAAAATGAACTTTTCAATATTGTCTCAGGTCTGGGTGTGTGTCATACCACCGTTGATTCTGATTTCCATAACACAAGTGCTATAGCTACTTACTTTGGGATTAGAGCAATGTATGTGATGTTGTCAAATATTTATTATTTATTTATTTATTATTTATTATCTGTAAGTATGTCTTCATACGATCGCATTCCCGTTCCCTTTCATTCCGTTCGCTTTCGTTTTCCTCTTGCGCTTTCAACAGAGGCATCATCATCATCATAATATCAGCTGAACGACACCCACTGCTGGATATAGGCCTCCCCCAAGGATCTCCACGACGATCGGTCCTGCGCTGCCCGCATCCAGCGGCTTCCCGCGACCTTCACTAGATCGTCGGTCCACCTTGTCGGGGGCCTACATGCGGAGCGCCGTCCGATGGGCGGTCGCCATTCAAGAACCTTTCCGCCTCAACGGCCATCGGTTCTTCTCGCTATGTGTCCAGCCCACTGCCACTTCAGCTGAGCTGAGGCATATGAGACTTATCTCTCATCACAGACGCATATCTTCTAAAAAACAAACGTCAGAAAGTTGAACGTGCAAGCGCACGATTTGGAGGCAGTCAATTTTGCATGCGTTTGACTCAAGTTAGTTTGAAAGTTGAATTCAAAATTGAAGTGACTTGGTGAAGACAGACCATAACATGAATAATCTAACCTATCAAGCTGAGATAATATCCATTATTTCAAAAACGAATTGCTCCAAATAGAAGCTTAGTATTTATCAAAGGCATTTATTCTAAAATCACATACATATAATTTGACTAATACAATTATTATTATTACAAATATCAATCAACGTAATAAATATATTAATATACCCGTTTCAGTAAGATGAATTTGCAAACTGTAAGGTCAATTAATTGTTCTAGATTAATCGCTTTTTCGTTCGGAAAGGCTTTTGATAAAGGAAACCTCGTTGGGATGATAGGGCAAAATGAATAGCTAATTTCGAGGTTTATTGATGACCCTTTTTAGTATACAAATTGATGCTGTAAAATTTTCTGTTTTACGTTCTTTGATCAAACTAACGATGTACTTACTGTACGGGAAGAAAAAAAAATTCTTACTTTGAAATTACAGTGAAGAAAAATCAATGGGTAGGCAACTTACAACTAGAGACCGGATTATATGCAACATAAAAAGCCCAAAATTTGCAAGAATAATATATAAAATATGCACGAAAATCCATAAAAAGGGCCAAAATATGCAACATGAACTAATAAAATAATTTTTTTTCTTAAAAGGTATTATTACTCAACGATAACTATAGTATTTGCAAAAACATCACTGACAAAATTTATTTGACATTAAAATTTTCCTTTAAAAATGTGTACGACAAAGTATTGTTCCAAATGTTCTGAAGAGAAATTGTGTCATATTTTTAACCGACTTCACAAAAAGGAGGAGGTTCTCAATTCGATTGTATGATTTTTTTATCGTTGTTCGCGCATATCTTCGTCATTTATGAACCGATTTTGATGATTCTTTTTTTGTTCGATTGAGTTTTTTTTCAAATAGGTTCAGTGGTTTTTGAGAAATCCTGAAAATACTATGATTTTCATCAACTCACATGACGACTTTGTTATTTATGAACCGAATTAGATGTTTCTTTTTGTTGGGAAAGGGGTACTTTTAGTGTAGTCTTTTTAACCGACTTCAAAAAAAAAGGTTCTCTCTCAGTTTGACCTGTATGAATGTATGTTTCTCCGCGAATATCTCACGTTTGGCTGAGCCGATTTTTCTACCCAATAACCCAAGTCGGGTGGGGCTTTTAGAATAAAAAAAGGAAGTTGTACTCCAGCCCCACCCGACTTCAATAGACGTGTTGTTATAACAATGATAATGCGTATCTAATGATTTGAATATTATTTCTTGCTTTTTAGAGGCAGGTTTTTGAAGTCGGTTTTTGTAAGCGGAATAGACCGTACTACGTCCACCCACATGCACTGAGGTGACTGAGCAGAATTTAAGTTTGAGTGCCATTGTTTGGACATGTTAGACATTTGAACGATAAACAAGATCGAACGTAAATATGCATGATTTCCAAATTGTTTGCCAAAATATGCAACTACCACTGAAAAAGGGTTAAAATGCATTTACATTTATAATCCGGTCTATATTTATAAATATTTCTGTTATGAAAATTAGAAAAAGTGACAGATATATCTCAACTACTGATTTGAGAGCGTCGTCGTTGAACGCAACCACTGTAAACAAAAGATATACCATTCCGTGACGCAACTATTGCTTGTTCGCATAAAAGTTCGTACGAACCCATAATTTGGCCGAAAGAAGGGTGTCTTGTTCCGGATGGTCTCGCGATCGGTTACTGGATACTGTGTTGTGCAACACGTCACCGTACGAGTAAATACGTGATAACAAATAAATTAATTATTTGTAATTAAGTATGTTAGTCTATTTTATATTTATATTTTTATATTTAGTAGTATTTTTGTATGGGCCATTAGTTGCTTGAAATATTATTTTAAATCCTACTAATATTATAAATGTGAAAGTTTGTGGGTTTGGACGTTTGTTCCTCAATCATGCAAAAACTACTGAATGGATTTGCTTGAAAGGCACACAGATAGTAGATAGCCTAGATTAAAATATAGATTACTTTTTATCCCGATATTTCTATGGTAACGGGAACCACGCGGGTAAAACCGCGGGCGGCCGCTAGTAAATATAAAAAAACCTGAAACATGATTTTGTAAGAAAGCGGGCGAACTCGAGTTTGCGTTTTTATACCTGTCGTCTGCAGCTCGAATGCCATGTGCTCTGAATTCGGGTACGTTTATGTTGTAAAAGTTCATACAAACTCTGCTCGCGCGAACTAGCGATGGTCGCAAATCGCGTTCAATTTGGAAAATGCCTTTTTCACTCCTCTTGCTCAAAAAGTCCGTCATTGTAAGGTACAAGAGTCAGGATAAAATAGCATAAAAACCCCTAAAAAAGGGATAAAGTTTTTTTCTTTTTTAATGTTTGTCTATTACCAATGAACCTACTGAAACGAAAAAGTCTTTATTCATAATTACGAATAAAAACTAGATTTTTGAAAATGGAACTGAAAGCAGCGATCTCTTCGGTGAAATCATAGACTTATTTATACTCTGCTACAGTAGAAATTAAAAAAGGCACTGGCGCGAAATCTTTAGAATTTTTCTCTAATTCCAAACTGATTGAATTGTGTGACTGTAAGTAAGTAATAGGATAGAAATAATTTTAATTTTTTGCCGTCAAGCACAAATCATTTATTTAAATACTGTATGAAAAGTTTATGAAGTGGAGGATAGAAAATGAGTGGATTCGTTTACGGAAGTATAAACTATAGGTATTTAATATTGGATTTTATTTTTTCGCAATCGTAGTGAAAAGTAGAGTGTAACACACGACGCTAAAACCCATTGTAACTCGGTTTCTATTTATTCCCTCGCTAAAGCTCGGGAATAAAACTACCTCGTAAGCAATGGGTCATTTTAGCGTCTTGTATAACAATCTACTATTAGAGCCAGCGAGATAGCTATTCGTTAATAAACAACCGACACTATACCAAAACCTCGTGAGCTTCAAAACCTTACTCAAAATGATGATTGCCGATAATATTGTTACCTTTTGTCCAACCCTAAACTAATTTTGTCTTTTAGTATGAGATATTATCGAAACGATTAGTTGTTATGATTTATTTAAAAGTTGTTCATTACATCAATTTCTGTAATGTACCTAAAACGGAAGAAACGAAAGATGATAATTATGTTTTTGGGTCTAAGCAGAAAGATACAAATCGCTTAAAACAGACAGGATTTTAGGCACTTGCTCCCACATAAATGTTACTATTAAGTGGAAAATTGTAACTTAGTTTTTAAAATGGTAATTAAATAAAAATAAATATGTATGTATAGACTATAGCTTTGGTTTCATAGTCTAGGACAAAGTTTGATACTCTAACTAAACACTTATTAAAATAGAATTCAAGTTTTTGAAAAATACGTTCATCCCTCATGTCTGAAAAAAAAACTGGCTGAATATTTCCTATCGGTAGGAATAAGCTCCCTTACATAAACTTAATAGCGAAAAATTTTCTAAGTCTATTCCCTTATTGATAAAAAAAGTTTAATTATCACCACATATTTAAAAAAATCGTTGACATAGCCACATGCAGAAATGTCAGAATGAAGAGCAGTAATTGTCAGTGGATTTTTTTAACTTTATGTTTTAAGTTGTTTTATCGTTTTAATTTTTTTCATGCAACCAAAAATTCTGATACTTTTTAGCTTATGCCTACTTATAAAATACTAGCGGCCGCCAGCGGTGTCACCCGCATGGTTCCCGATCCCGTGGGAATATCGGGATAAAAAATATCCTTTGTTTTAATCTAGGCTATCAACTATGTGTATGCCAAATTTCAAGCAAATCCGTTTGGTATTTTTTGCGTGATTGAGGAACAAACATCCAAACATCTAAACATCCAAACCCACAAACTTTCACATTTATAATATTAAGTAGGAGTAGGATATTCAGCCAATTTGATTTTTTTTTCAGACATTCCCCATTGTAAGATAATCTTTAAAGGATATTAAAATTCTCCCTTTTGTTTTCAAATATTTGTTCATAAGGGATCTGTAGATCACAAACCACGTACAAAAGCATCTCATTCCATCCCAACGTACAAAAGGAATTTATCTCATTAAACATGTTACCAAATTAAAAAACCGGACAAGTGCCAGTCGGACTCGCCCACCAAAGATTCCATACAAACTCGATGATTGATATAATATTTTTATAATTTAATTACAAATGTATAATTTTCAGATTATTCCCTGTATTTGTACAAATTTTATAGTTCTAGATCAACGGAACCTACCCTTTAAATTTTGATTCCCTTTTCAGTTTCTAAATTTGCATTTTTTGCGGTATAAACGGCCATAATCCTTTTTTTGTGTAAACTTATAAGTTTGTTTTTTTTTTACATCTTCAAGGGACTATAGACTTAAGTATATATAGTTTTAATTTCAACTCGATACCTCCACGCGTTCCCGAGATAAAGAGTTTTGCCTGATAGACAGAGGGACAACAAAGTGATGCTCTATGGGTCCATTTTTACACGACTGCCCAAAGCAAAAGGAGTGTTATGTGTTCTGGGTCCATGTATGTTTGTGGGTTAACTTCTAAATGCCTGAACTGATTTGGATAAATGGGATATCGTTAGAATTCTTACAGCATTCCGAGTGACACTGGCTATTTTTTTTTTAGAAAAAAACAATATGGCGACTGTACGACGCCATTTTCAAATGTGAAAAAAAAATTTTTTTCTTCTGTTATTACAATATGGGCATCAAATGAAAGGCCTTGATGAGCACATTCCAAAACTATATAATATGTCACTAAAATGTGTGAAATAAAATTAAATAAATTTAAAAAATATTAAAAACACGACTGCCCTGCCAAAAACGAACTAAAAAGTAAAAAACAACAAGTGTCATTGCAGTCGGGGGACCGCTTTGATCAAAAATTGTTCCATAATAAGGTCCCCCGACTGCAATGACACTTGTTGTTTTTTAACTTTTTAGTTCGTTTTTGGCAGGGCAGTCGTGTTTTTAATATTTTTTTAATTTTTTTTTTCCTTTTTAGGTACGGAACCCTAAAAAAGGTAAAGAAAAACTTTAAATGACACAAATTATCTTGAGTAATTTAAAATTACACCTCATTTACTACTAAAGGAAAAATTGCGTCGGAAACTTGAATAAAAGGCTAATAGGAGACTAGGAAATATATTGGTCACTTAAATTAATGAGACTTTTTTAAAAAACGGCCTCAACAAGGGAAAGGGTAGAAAAGCATTTTTTATCTCGTTAAAAGTGTAAACAGTTTAAATTGTTTGTTTGAGAATAATGAGAAAAGGGTTTTTCTAAGAGTTAATAACGGTATAAGTACCGTTTTTCCTTATCATGTCTATAGGTACGTTAAAAAATATATTACGGTATATCTTGGACTACAGTTTACTTGGAAGTTTTAATAATTTTTTGATTAAGCGATGAGCGAGCGCGAAGCGCGAGTGAAGCGTCTCTGCTTCAGATTGGGCAGAATTTTTGTTTATATATCCTGATGTCTGTTCTCCTCTCAGGTCGCATTTCTCAACCGATTCTCATGAAATCTTGTGAGCAGGTTTTAAAAATATATAGAATATTGTTTTTGAGTCAGATTTTGCAAAAATTTTCAAATGGTGGAGATATGTAAAAAAATATGTTTCAGTCCGGCTTTCCAGCGCTGTTGTCTGTTCTCCTCTACAGGTCGCATTTCTCAACTAATTGTAGTCAAATTTCGTGAGCAGATTAAAAAATTATATAGTTTTTTTTGTCGAGCCAGGTCTTTTTTATTTTTCAAAATAACGGAGATATGTAAAAAAAAAATATTTCAGTCCGACTTTCCAGCGCTGTCTGTTTTCCTCTATAGGTCGCATATCTCAACCGATTCTCATGAAATTTTGTGAGCATGTTGAGCCATTTTTTTTTATTTTTCAGAATGATGGAGATATGTAAAAACTAAACTTTCCGGCACTGTCTGTTCTCCTCTACTAGTCGCATTTCTCAACCGATTCTCGTGATATTTTGTGAGCAGGACTGAAAATTTTATAGAATTTTTTCTCAAGCCAGTTTTTCAAAATGTATCTAAAAATATTCACTCATTTCAAAAAATGATTATATTCGAAGTGCCATCTCGCTGCAGATACACCAAATAATTTACGAAACAGCACGTACTATGGGCTTCTAAATCCTCTTGGCGACATATTCTGTTAGATTATTTATGCAATTTGAGCTACTTTTCAACGCGAGGTCTACAGCTCGCGGAGCCACTAGTTAATAATGTTTGTCGGCGCAAAATCATAACAAACCGAGCAAGCGCATGGCGCCAGACAGGCGCACGAACCTGCGCGACATGCCGACGCCAGCATTATCGATCGATCGTCAGTCTCATTGTGCCACCCCGCCAGCCGAACACTATATAAAGCCTGCGCCAGCGCACAGCAGTCAGTCGCTCCCCGGAGTCGACTCAATAAGGACTTGATCTTCTGGATCGTCCGCAACTCGCCATAATAATAAAATCTGCTACTTGGTGTGGCTGGAGTCGCCTAGGATAGGACTGATCGCCTCAGATTGTCCGAATCCTTAGTAAGCCGACTCAATCCATCACGGAGTCGCCTAGGATAGGACCGATCGCCTCAGATTGTCCGAATCCTTGTTAAGTCGACTCAATCAATAGGGATAGGACCAATCGCTACAGATTGTCCGAATCCTTACTAACTACGCTGCCGCTTTTCGCTAATGTTCACTTGATAAAAATAGAACCGATATTGTCCGAATACTGACTGACTGCTTTGCTTTGGCTAGGCTTTGTTACGTGCGTAGTGCAATTAGCACTAGTGCGAACTGATGATAAAATAATTAGCTGATTGTACGACTATAAAATTATTGTTGATATTAAAGCTGATAAGTTTCTTGCGGCCATTCTTCTTGTCAGCTAAAAAAAGTCTCGAATGGGTGGTAGGAAAATATAGACAATCAAAAGAATTTACTTTCTAAGTTTAATAAAATAAATCAATTATTCTCAGACCTTTATTGTTATTTTTCCAAACCTGATCGCTTATAAGTAATCGTTTAGGTAGGTAATTTGATAGGATGAATCAAATAGATCCTCCTACACATAGTTTTGATCTCACATCAGAAGTGGGATCGCAATCCTTGTGATCCTCTATTTCTGAACCTCCAGGAACAGCCGAATTTAGCCTGGCTGCTGCCGCGATTGCCCCTGACTTTTTTTTCTGTCATATAATGGCATTAATGTTGAATTACAATCTTATACTTCCCGACGTTGATTTTCTGTCGGCTTACTGATTGACATCTATTCAACACTGGTCTAGTAGGTAGTGCATGCACACACGTGGTGCACGTTCAACTGAAATTCACCGAATTTCATGAGTTTCAACTTAGAAATAGAATATTGTAAGGAGGAAGGCATCTATCATGCAGATTTCCTCAGTCGAAATCTTTCTTCTCTGACTTTTTCTGTTCATGAGTTTCAACTTAGAAATAGAATAAGTACTGGAAAGAGGAAGGCATCCGTCATGTAGATTTCTTTAGTCAAAATCTTTCTCTTTTTCTGTTCATGAGTTTCGACTTGGAAATACAATGTAGGAAAGAGGAATGCATCCATTATGCAGATTTCTTTAGTTGAAATCCTCCTCCTCTGACATTTTCTGTTCATCTTATGAACAAAGATAATGAATGGCTAATAGAAGAACTATATCGTGACGTGAATAATCGTGATCTAAAACTTAGGTCATTGATCAATCAAATTTAAAAGCTACTTAGAAATTCATACGATTACGTCAGGTATCAGCCGAGCAAATTGTCAAGTCGAAAAACTCACTTTTGAAATGTTAAGGAACTTAGACAATGAACGGTACCTTGTACGTGTCGTGGACGGTGGTAGACCACGAAAAGTTGCTCATGATCAACTTCAATGCACTCCAAATCTTGGTCAGCAAATAACCGTGTCGGCTGAAGTACATGCAAATAATCATGACTACAGTATGCCACATAAGAGTAATGCGACCAGAGAAAGAAAGAAAGATGAAAGAAAGAAGAAAGAAAAAAAAAGAAAGAAAGAAAAAAAAAGTTTTTTTTTTTCAGCGACTACTTTTTCTTCTTCAAAACCCAACGATCTTCTACAGATCGAGTCTGGTCAATGAAAGATGGAGGCGCCACTTTCCCTGTTAAATTAACGTTTAGAGGTTAAGTTATTGGAAACTGAACCTTAAAATAAGACGCAAAAATAGTTCCATTTCTAACCGAGTCTCATCTTTCTTTAACCAATCTTTGCAGCACCTGAGTTTATTACAGTTGCAATGGAACCTGAAGTTTTTAACTATATTCAGGACGATGTGCCAAACCCAGAGAATGCTGCCACGAGTTCTACTGATACCACACCAGAAGTTGATGATGTATCTACAGACACAGCATTGTAGCTTCCGTCGCCCGGTGAGCGTATTTAGTTATTTTTACTTAATAACTTATTTTCCTTTCTTTTTAGAGCCCCTGTGTAACACGGTCATAGAACCCAGAGCACAGCATCAACCCACCTTATTCCTTAGAGCCCCTGTGTAACACGGTTCTGAAACCCAGAGCACAGCATCAGTCTTCCAAATTTTTCTAACGTCCTGTGTAACACGGTTGTAAAACCCAGAGCACAGTGACTACCTGTGTAACACGATTAGGAACCCAGAGCACAGAATCAGCATTCCAAATAGTTCTAACACTCTGTGTAACACGGTTCTGAAACCCAGAGCACAGCATCAGCCTTTCAAATTTTTCTAACTTCCTGTGTAGCACGGTTTCAAAACCCAGAGCACAGTGACTAACAGTGTAAAAGTGTAACACGGTTTAGAAACCCAGAGCACAGTGACGAATTGTGTAACACGATCAAAGAACCTAGAGCACAACATCAGTCTTCCAATTTTTTCACAGCTGTGTAACACCGTTTCCAAACCTAGAGCACATTGACTTCTTATGTACAGTGTAACACGGCTAAGAAGCCTAGAGCACAGTGCCTAATAAAATTGTCTGAAGTGTAATAAAGTGTCGGTCTTCTATAGATTGTGATTCGGCGAGTCAAGAGCTGCACGAGCTGATTCCACCTTCTCTTTTCTACCATCGGACATCCAGACGCACTGCAGGTTACCACCCGTTCTTGGTTCATATACCTTTTCTGCGTACCAAACGCTTCTCAAAATCGTTTATAATATGCACAGCTAAAGAATGAAATTCCCTGCCGGCGTCTGTGTTTCCGAGCGCATACAACCTGACTCTTTTCGAAGCCAGAGTGAATAGGCACATTATGGGTAAACTAGCTCCATCGTAGATCTTGTCTTAAAAAAAAAAGTGTTTTTTGTCATGAAAAAATTATATCGAAACGTCAAGGCTTCACAAGTTAGAAAGTAGTCCCAGAATGTTTTCGAGTGCCTAATAAAAAAAAAATCCTTTAAGTTTAATAAAATGTTATTTGTCATGAAAAATTTATATCGAGCCGTTAAGGCTTCACAAGTTACAGATACTTTCAGACTGTTTTCGACTTTCAGGATACTGCTGTTGCAGAGCACGCAACAGATGTCAGAATGGCCGTGTCGGCGCAAAATCATAACAAACCGAGCAAGCGCATGGCGCCAGACAGGCGCACGAACCTGCGCGACATGCCGACGCCAGCATTATCGATCGATCGTCAGTCTCATTGTGCCGCCCCGCCAGCCGAACACTATATAAAGCCTGCGCCAGCGCACAGCAGTCCAGCGTTGCCAATTTGGCATTTTATATGCTAAATTTAGCATATTTTCGCTCTGTTTAGCATATTATTTATTCATTTAGCATATAGCATATTTTTAAGCATAATGCATAATACCTTAAAAAATAACACTTTTAAGAAAAAAAACTGGCACTGCTAATACAAAGCACGCTTTTGACCGCTTATTTGGTTTATAAATACAAGAGAAATATGTAGGATGGTCTTGTGCAAGGAAAGCTGTGCTTTTTTGTACTCCAGCAGCAGTTTGAAGCACTTCGAAGCGTTTTGCGTTGCTTTTTAGCATGCTTTGAACTGTTTTGCTAGCTTATTTTTTAAAAATAGTTCTGATGCATCAAATACTGATATTTTGGGACATTTTTTAAAATAAATATATTCTAGTTTTATTCTTATATATTAAGCTACACAAACGTATTTTTTATTTTGATCTAGCTTGTATAGTTTTCATATAATATAACAAACGTATTAATTTGGCATATTTTTTAGCACTTTTTTAAATAAACTAGCATATTTTTGGCATTTTTTTAACAGCACTTTAGCATATTTTGTATTAGCCGAGTTGGCAACACTGCAGCAGTCAGTCGCTCCCCGGAGTCGACTCAATAAGGACTTGATCTTCTGGATCGTCCGCAACTCGCCATAATAATAAAATCTGCTACTTGGTGTGGCTGGAGTCGCCTAGGATAGGACTGATCGCCTCAGATTGTCCGAATCCTTAGTAAGCCGACTCAATCCATCACGGAGTCGCCTAGGATAGGACCGATCGCCTCAGATTGTCCGAATCCTTGTTAAGTCGACTCAATCAATAGGGATAGGACCAATCGCTACAGATTGTCCGAATCCTTACTAACTACGCTGCCGCTTTTCGCTAATGTTCACTTGATAAAAATAGAACCGATATTGTCCGAATACTGACTGACTGCTTTGCTTTGGCTAGGCTTTGTTACGTGCGTAGTGCAATTAGCACTAGTGCGAACTGATAATAAAATAATTAGCTGATTGTACGACTATAAAATTATTGTTGATATTAAAGCTGATAAGTTTCTTGCGCCCATTCTTCTTGTCAGCTAAAAAAAGTCTCGAATGGGTGGTAGGAAAATATAGACAATCAAAAGAATTTACTTTCTAAGTTTAATAAAATAAATCAATTATTCTCAGACCTTTATTGTTATTTTTCCAAACCTGATCGCTTATAAGTAATCGTTTAGGTAGGTAATTTGATAGGATGAATCAAATAGATCCCTACACATAGTTTTGATCTCACATGTTAATAACAAACTCCTTGTGCAATTCTTTTTCTCGTTGTCATGGTATAAACCATAATATCAGAAACGCAAAATAGCCGATTCGCATAAAATGATATTCATATAATAACAGATTCTCAAAATAGCCAAAATTGTACATCATATACGGGCAAAAATGTCAGAAAATCTAAATCGCAAGTTTTACTATACCTAACCGAGAAGTTAACCTTCTCTAGATTTATGTGACCCTGCTACTTTTTTTAAAATAATTGTTAACCAATCCCTTAGTTAGTTATTCACAACAATAATTATGTGTTTACACCTAAGTTAAAAGCTGATTAATATTTTTAATTTAATCGATTAATTACAACACCTCTATTGAAGTCGGGTGGGGCTTTTAGAATATAAAGAATACAATAAGTAAAAAAAAATACTTCCAGCTCCACCCGACTTCAATAGACGTGTTGTAATTAATCGATTTGAACATTATTTCTTGCTTTTTATTGAGCTGTTTTTGAAGGAGGTTTCTGCTTTTTTAAAAAGCTTTTTTTTAATACTAGAACATGTGCTCTAAAAATTCCACGTAAAGTTTTATTAAAATCATTTTCCATTAACTACTTATTAAATAAAAAAGTAGAATAGTAAAATAGTTCAGTGGAGTAAAATTATTTTTTACAGTTTTTATTTTTTTTGTTAACATTGACGTAAACTAGTCGATGTTTTACCTAAAGTCGGTCACAGTTCATTTGTTATTCCGTACCTATGTAACGAACGCTATCTAGAGACACGTTTCGCGGTTCCTTCAGGGCCTTACAAATTTATGGAGGCCGAAAACTCTTGGCCTTTTGAATTATGAACATTTTCCTTTGCACCGAAAGCACGTTTGTCCAACGTACTCTACTGTTTTTCTTTTTTTTATGTTCTGTTTACTTCGCCACTTTATACATTTTTAAAGCCTCCGTAAAAGTCGAACGAATTCGTCGTTGCATCAGAGACTGTTAATGAATTTCAAATACATGTATGTCGATGGATTTATGACGAGGAGTCCGGCGGGCGGCGCGGTGGTATAGCGCCTGGCCCAGCGATTGCGGAGGTTAAGCAACTTTCGCAAGGGTCGGTCATGGGATGTGTGACCAAAATACTTTTTTCGGGTGAAAGGTACCCTATGTCCTTCTTTGTACCCCTGACAAAGTGTATGCAAAATTTCATGATGATCGGTTCAGAAGTTAAAACGTGAAGACGTAACAAACAAACAAACGGACTTTCGGATTTATAATATTAGTAAGGATGACAGCCACATACCTACATTGCGCCGCCGCTACGTACTTTGCGACAATGAAGGTAGGTATGAACTGAACAATCAAAATTAGTAGTCCACACGCTATCTCAATTTCTATAGTATCGTAGTATATACTTACTAGCGGCCGTCCGCGACTTCGTCTCCGTGGAGAGTTTTTTGCTGTCCCTCGGGAACTGTTCGTTTTTTCTGGATAAAAGGTACCCTATATCCTTTTCTGTACCCCTGACAACGTGTATGCAAAATTTCATGATGATCGGTTCAGTAGTTAAAACGTGAAGACGTAACAAACAAACAAACGGACTTTCGGATTTATAATATTAGTAAGGATGACAGCCACATACCTACATTGCGCCGCCGCTACGTACTTTGCGACAATAAAGGTAGGTATGAACTGAACAATCTAAATTAGTAGTCCACACGCTATCTCAATTTCTATAGTATCGTAGTATATACTTACTAGCGGCCGTCCGCGACTTCGTCTCCGTGGAGAGTTTTTTGCTGTCCCTCGGGAACTGTTCGTTTTTTCTGGATAAAAGGTACCCTATATCCTTTTCTGTACCCCTGACAACGTGTATGCAAAATTTCATGATGATCGGTTCAGTAGTTAAAACGTGAAGACGTAACAAACAAACAAACGGACTTTCGGATTTATAATATTAGTAAGGATGACAGCCACATACCTACATTGCGCCGCCGCTACGTACTTTGCGACAATGAAGGTAGGTATGAACTGAACAATCTAAATTAGTAGTCCACACGCTATCTCAATTTCTATAGTCTCGTAGTATATACTTACTAGCGGCCGTCCGCGACTTCGTCTCCGTGGAGAGTTTTTTGCTGTCCCTCGGGAACTGTTCGTTTTTTCTGGATAAAAGGTACCCTATATCCTTTTCTGTACCCCTGACAACGTGTATGCAAAATTTCACGATGATCGGTTGAGTAGTTAAGACGTGAAGGCGTAACAAACAAACAAACAAACGGACTTTCGCATTTATAATATTAGTAAGGACTATAGTCTCGTAGTATTATACTTAATACTCACGGTACTAGTCGTAGTAGTAGGCTGGAACTTTAGTAGTGTTACTCGAAGACTAGTAAACTTTTATATTGTCATTCATTTCGTCTAACCTTGTAGATAAAATTGCAGTTTGAACTACAAAGTAGCTTCTACAGAATGAAATCCAAGTCATTGGCATTCTTTAAACTAAGAATCAAGAAAGATGTGGATAACTTTAGGAGAAAAAATCTTAAATCGAATATATCAGAATTCAAGATGAAATTAACATAAAAAATCACAAGAAGTCATAAAGCATTCTAATGCTAAATAACATGAAAGTAACGTTTTATTTTTATTTTTACGTACTATTTCATAATAATGTTTCACTCAGTTCGTGTTTTTTGGCATCGGTTATCTTTTCATCATTCACATAATACTTAGATTTCGGTGTGACTGCGCCTTTACTTTAACCACTCGTTTGTCGCGCGGCCGGCGCGCAATTTCCTTGTTTGTCACGCAGTTTTGCGTTACAGCAGTGCACTTGCACAGCTGCGTTAAAACCGTTTTTATGACCCGTTCCTGTTTGTATACGAACAAATAATGTTCTATTTCGTATAGGTAATGGATGAAGCTATAAGTATTGAAAAAAAAACGAGTACCTGTAATGGTAAAATAATTTCTAAAAAATTCGTGAATTTAGCTAAAGAGAAAATTCACGACTTGTAATGGGAATTGATTTTTAATATTAAATCTAAATCGATAACTAGTGTTTTTTTTTACATAATTAAAAACTAGAATAATACCCCTTTCCGTACATGCCAATTTTTTTATGAATTGGAAGCAATTCAACGGTCTTAATAATGTTTGTATATCGCACAAATTTTTACTGCGCGTCTTAATTCGCTGCTGAGTCTAAGCGCTGTTTCGTAGTATTTTTTTCCAATTGTGGAAGGCTTGTGACAAAAATAAAATATACTTTAGAAAGATACAGATTTCAACTTTCATATTTTGTAAAAAAAGATGAGACTCTTGAAGAAAAGTATCTTTGTAAAAAATTAAAACATTAAAGCGGCCCACTATAAATGATAAAATTGTGTTTTTGTAACAAGCGTTGATTGGTTAAACTTGGATCAAGATTACCTTGTACTAATTATATGTACAGAAAGAGCAAAACCTGCAGTTTCTAACAGTATGCAATACATAGGAAAGATTCTTCCGAAATGTATGTAAAATTTCGATCTAAATAATCAAATTCCGCGCTGCCGGGCGCTGGCGTACGGGCCGTTCGCTGCCAAGATGGCCGCGCGTAGCCGAGTTTAGTTCAGGGTTGTCGCACACATTAAATAAAACTAGGTAGGTACTTAATTTTTTTTTATTATATTTTTAATTTTATAGTCACATTTTTTTTTAATAGTTCTCCTCTTCCTCGTCCCCTGCCTCACTCTCCTCGATTTTCACTGTACACAGCATAAAATATAAAATGGATGTGGACTAAAAAATTATAACTAGACACCCAACACCAATCACAATAACCAACACCAAAACCAAAAAAACATTCACTAGGTAATGTATAAAAACAACATAAACACAACCTAATATGAAAATAATAAGCGTGTGAGGCAGCCCTGCCAAAATGCTAGTTTGTTTCAAGGTCCCACAGGACCTTGTTACCTTGACCGTGGATAATGGCGTAATAAAAACTCACTATTTTGCGTTGCATCAATCATCCTGTGTAAACAGATGAATGTTATATTTTGAAACCACTTTGAAACTGTTCACTAATAGTATTATTATCTTATTTCGGATAATTCTTTGATTAACCAATCTAAATTATAACATAATGTTGTTGTAAACAGAAACAATACATCAAGAAATTTACCGGGCTACGGTTTTGTTATGATTTTTAACACTAGACATTAAATTTGTGACGAGATATTTATATGATCGAATAAATCACGATATGACGATTCTTTTAATATATGACATCAAACAGAAATATAAATTAACAAAATACTTACGGCATATCAAATTAGAGCACTTCACACAGAAAAAACAAGTATGGCGTCAACTGACGTGAAACTCTTCAAAATTATTTTTTTCAACCAATCACAGGCCTTTTCTACTTTTTTTTGCGATATTAGTGTTGCCAAAATCATAATCTAAATCAGCCCAAGAGGTTTTGGTGTGGCCGCCTAAAAAAAACCTACCAAATTGGTAGAAATCGAACAGCGATCGACCCGGTCCTACAGCACCGCGCGACAAAGGACCGTCTTTTGCTTGCGGTACTACAGTACCGCGAAGCAATCGAGTGGTTAAGGCTCCTATATACCTTAAGGTGGCGCCCTCATCTAATTTATTGCTCGCGAAGTACCATGGGCAACAGCGTCAATTAACCCTTAAGAGGGCGCAGTCTGCACACTAGCGCCGCCACTAGAAAAAAAATCATAGTGCTTAAATAAAGACGAAATAGTGAATTATCTCTCTGGAGTGCACTCCAAACAATCTTTGTGGTATTTTTATCACTTAATCAATATTTTCTAGCCTGCCGTTTAGTTTAATGGACTTTTATTGCGAAAAGTGGCCACTTTTAGCAATAAAAGTCCATTAAACTAAACTACAGGCCCAAAAATATTGTTTCAGTGATAAAAAGTACCACAAAGTAAGTTCGGAGTGCACTCCAGAGAGATAATTCACAATTTCGTCTTTATTTGAGTATTATGATTTTTTTTCCAATGGCGGCGCTAGTGTGCAGAATAAGCGCTCTTAAGGTTAAAATCACATGCACGCCGCGCCGTCCCAAAATACGTTTGGTTTGTGCAGGGGCGATACGCGCGCACTCGAATTTTTACACCACTGCCCAAAGCAAAAAGAGTGTATATGTTTACACGACTGCCCAAAGCAAAAAGAGTGTATAATGTGTTCAGGGTTCATGTATGTTTGTGGGTATGTGAGTTTCTTTATTCCACCATAACTTCTAAATGCCTGAACTGATTTGGATAAATGGGATATCTTTAGAATCCTCACAGCATTCCGAGTGACACTGGCTATATTTTTTTTGAAAAAAGTCAATATGACAACTGTAGGACGCCATTTTCAAATGTGAAAAATTTTTTTTCTTCAATTATTACATTATACTTCAGATTCATCCGAAGATATTAGTATATTAACAAATGTAGTATCGCTTGCATGTATCACCACTTAGCACGTTATTTTAAAGCAATAACCTAAAAAACCTAAAAAGAGAAGGTTTTTGACTTAAAATTGACAGATATTTTGACATTTCCGGTCCGAGCTCTCCTCGTCACTACTAGACGCCAACCACTTCATTCGTTTTTCGTGCTTCGCCACGGACGCACGTATACAGTCTCAAAGTGAGACTTCTTTAAAATTATATTTTTACAGTGAAAATTAAACTATACTTAAAATGCTTCGTGAAAAAAGGAAAAAATTTTCAAGACGGAAGAGGACAAGAAGAAGAAGTCAAGACGAAGGTACACTATTAAATGCCGTTCATTTGGTTAAACAGCATAATTGTCTGCTTACCTTTATGATGGCGTAACTGCCACACTGGTCTTTTACCTTATTTTAATTTTTGTTTGATGCGAACTTACCATACTGGGTATTTTCTGTCAATTTATTTATTTATCTGATGCGAACTTACCATACTGGGTACTTTCTGTCAGTTTATGTATTTGTCTGATGCGAATTTACCATACTGGGTACTTTCTGTCAGTTTATTTATTTGTTTGATGCGAATTTACCATACTGGGTACTTTCTGTCAAGGTATTGTGTCTCAAAAGACATCAACTAAATATCTATTGCACTCGAGATAGTCATACTGGACTATTTCACCGCATAGATAGGTCAGACAATGCAACTACACTAACTAAACCAACTCAAAGTGCCGCTGAAGACGCGACATTGTAAAAAGCAGACTACCCTCAAAGGTTGCCACGTTGAAACCGCTGCCGAGCACCGATCGGGTGACTCCGCCGTCCGCTGGATCCACCTTCCAGGCAGGCGACCGCCGTGCTGGAGCTGCAACAGCAGCCCTGACAACAGCGTTGCTCATCAGGTATGAGTTTTGATATCATGTTATCATGATATTCTTAGTGTTGAGTTGAGTTAACACCAACGGTGTAATAGAATACCATCGGTACTAAGATAATTTAAAACTGACAGAACTAGCTATAAATGCTAAAACTTAAGAACTTAATGGAACCAAATATTGAGTTATACAGCAACTAGCTAATACCTGATACTTCAAACCTTTTATGTGAAATTGCTTAGCCGCTGAAATAGCTAGCTGCTGGCATGCTGATAGAAATTTCAATGAAAAATGGAATAACAGAATCCATACATTTTATTCATATTCATCCATAATGTTTGTTGGTCATTATATTATTATATTATATTACTTAGAAAAAAAAAACATTTGCCTAAACTAGGAAACCTTGTATTTCAGGCGGGTAGACCTAACATGTTGAGAAACTTGTTAATCACTATTTAGTATGGTTCTACTAGCTATGCCCTTGTACAAAATTATCTCTATTACTTTTCAAATTTAATTTGTGTGAATTTGTACAAAATAATGTTTCTGATGTGAAACAATATACAAGTTACAATATACAAGCTACAAGTACCAGTTATGTTTAATGTATAGTATTATGTAATCTGTGGTTTAAGGCAGCTTTCCAATACAAAACTATACACACCTTTTGTGTGACAGTATTTCACATTTTTTACATTATGTGGGGCATTACGACGTTCGGTTATACCGTACACGGTCAACTATAGTGTAGCTAGGGCTGTTTGCTTAAAAGACCACCGACAGTTCAGTCGAATATGAATGATCGATTGGCCACAGGCCTGATGCGAACGATCGAAAAAACTGTAAGTAAATCGGGCGCAGTACTCAATAAAACATTTTTAAAATTGATTTATATATTTATTTGCCTTAAAAACGACAAACAAAAGACGTAGGTAGGTGTGCCACATCACCACATGCTTCATTTCTGACGGCAAACAAACAGTGGGGCACGGCGAGGAGGCCCCATCAGCGATTTGTTTCGTCAGGAAGGCCGATTTACACATAGCAGACTCGCAGACGGGCGTTACGGCCCATCCAAATAGTTGCCGATGATGCATTCATCGATGTTTGCCTTCGATCATCGTACGTGGGGTAAGGACACTCATTAGGATAATGTATTCATGAGGGTGCATGCTGGTGTGGCATTTGTCTGTACTCAGCGAATACAGGCAGTGGTCGGCAACTACAGGTGCAAAGGTCCACTCAATCGCTGGCGCCGGTAATCTTCTATGTATGGAAGTACCATTTAGCCGGCTAGCAGGGTACCTAGATTATTATTTCATTTTTTTTTCTTTGGCAGACTATATGAGTGTTATCTCTTTAATGATTCACTTTTGTAACATCTCCCAAATTACATTATAGTTTACCATTAATATGACTTAAATTCGGGCAGAATACATAACAGTTATATTAAATTACATATGAATAATAGTTTTGTTACATTTTGTTGAAGGTTCAATAGAAAGTGATCTCTGTTAAAAAAAAAACAGGTTGTCATATCAGATTTAGTTAATAGCTGTTTAAAAGTTAACTTAGCTTTTAGAAAAAAAATTCGTACTTAAGTAAAACTATAAGCACCTAAAAATAATAATATCACAATTAAAAAACGCTTATTGTTTTTTAAAAAAAAAACTTTTGGACATTGTAGTGCCCACATTTTTATTACAAAACTACCGCCGATGCCTGGCTATGATGTTTTTTAAACAGCATGATTTCCCTGTTATTGGATGATATTTACTATAAGGGTCTCAAAACCTATATATATATATTTTTAATTGAAGTTCATCCTTTTTATATTCATTTTTTTTTTATATATACAGCTACCGTCGCAACTTTCCATTCTATTACAAATGTAATGGCAATTATGGTCTTCACAAGACAAACGTTCACATAACTGCAAAAAACACTTATTTTATTACCTTTTTTTATGAATTGATTAAACTGGTAGATACCGGTATGTCATTATATTATTTTACTTAGTTGAATATCATCGATACTTACACCGAATTAGAGACGTTTCTTTTGTGCCTTTAAACAATAGGGTAGACTAGGGGACACTAGTGATCATATCAGGAATCACAAATTGTAAAATAATAATTGCATATCAATTATCTAGAACAGGCAGCTTATGATATTTTCATTGCCATTTTTCTAATTGCATTCAGTGCGGGGTGTTAAGTATTTTAGATGTTATTATTTTGATGCTAAACAGAAATTATTCAATTCATTAAAATATCAAAAACTAATCACCAGTTTTGTTTTGTTTTGTTTTTCAGATCGAGAGTGAGTAAATTCGAATGCAAGTCGAATTAGGCAGTAGAAATCAAATGAAGTAGACTTTTTTCTATTTCTAGCATTTTTAGCCCAAAAACATTTTATTTTATAATTTGAGACTTTAGCATTCACAATGCTATTTTGGTTTAGTATTGTAGAAAGACTATTATGACACTAAGCTACCTACTATTTTATTTCTGTTCCACCAGTTTCATAAACTAGAGGTGATAACGATTGTGCCATTCTGATCGTCACAATTTTGAGCCTTAGTTTGGTACCTCTTATTCACATGTAAGGTACTTCTTCGTATCTTGTATTCTAATATAAAGTATTTACATCCTATAACTTTCAATTTCAGGGACGGAAATTAAACGCACAAATAAATTGGTTTTCACAACATTATCAAGGTGGTATGATTTTACAGGTATATTATTTATGTTATTATTGAAGCTGCTGTCTACTAATACTATCAGGAAGAACAGAGTTTGGTAACGGTTCGATTATTTAACAAATAATAATATAGACAGAATAAACACATTTTCCTTTACAGAAGTGTATATTATACAATTTAAATATCAGTATTAGATAATATTGCGTTCATTATTGAATAGACAAAATTGAACTAATCTCAAGTTTGGTAAATAATTTAACTACCTACGCCTTTGCGTAGACTCCATTATTCAAATACAATGGATATATTAGATTACTTAAAACTTTATTTAAATATTTTTTCAAATTGGAAAACTTTAAATATTTTCCACTTTTGTTCTTTTTTTTTCAACTTTTTTATCTTAAAAATTTAACTTTGATTACCTTGCCTATTGCACAAAGAATGCAAACAAGACAAAAAAAAACAAGATTGTATTAGTATACACATTTATATTAAGTATAATAAACAGTTCATAATCACTTCTTATTTAGAAAGAAATTAAATTCCTATATGTATTGTAAATAATAGATTGCTGAAATAAAACATTTAATGATAGTGGAGTAGACTCGTGTCCAACCAGTTTTAACACTCGACGTACGCCAATACCTTTATAGCCCTAACAAAAAACGATATTATAGATGTTCCAGGTAACACGGCGGCATGGTTAATTACTCCACTATAATAGCAAAATATTAAAACATAATAATATCATCAATAATCAAACTGAGTTTTCCAAACCAACCTTGCATATATTTTTTTTTGTACCAACCATCTGTAGGTACCGTTTTTAGTAGTAATCATGTCAAACGTTCAGAATTATGTTAAATGACTTTCTTTTCTTTTTTAAAAGACTAATACGCAAGAAATGATATTTCCATTTTCTTATTATAATGCTTTAAACATCTACATTTGTTAATATACTAATATCTTCGGATGAATCTGAAGTATAATTAATGATTAAACGAACTTACCTGTAAGTGAAGTTCTATCATAATTATACGAAGGATTCATCCGAAGATATTAGTATAAAATCCCACCCTCCCTTCTCATTATTGTAAATTACAATAACTATCTACCCACTGAAGAAAATGAGGAAATATCATAAGATTTAGACTTTAAACTAAATGAAGTGGTTGGCGTCTAGTAGTGACGAGGAGAGCTCGGACCGGAAATGTCAAAATATCTGTCAATTTTAAGTCAAAAACCTTCTCTTTTTAGGTTTTTTAGGTTATTGCTTTAAAATAACGTGCTAAGTGGTGATACATGCAAGCGATACTACATTTGTTAATATACTAATATCTTCGGATGAATCCTTCGTATAATTATGATAGAACTTCACTTACAGGTAAGTTCGTTTAATCATTAAATATTGGCATCAAATGAAAGCCCACAATGAGCACATTTCAAAACTATATAATTTATTACTAAAATGTGTGAAATAAAAATAAATACTTTTAAAAAAATATTAAAAAAAAACACGACTGCCCTGCCAAAAACAAACTAAATAAACAAAAGATAAATAACAAGGTGTCATTGCAGTCGGGGGACCTCTTTAATTGAAAATTGTTCCACAAAACGGTCCCCCGACTGCAATGACACCTTGTTATTTATCTTTCTAGTTTGTTTTTAAAAGGGCAGTCGGGTTTTTAATATTTTTTTAAATTTATTTTGTTACTAACTAGTTATGCGGCGCAGTTGTCCAGAATTAATCGACGTTCTTGACAATCTCTTTTCTACCTATTCGTGATTCTACACAATATGGTTTCCGCACTACAGCAATATGATGGTATCAAAAATTCATATGTAAAGTTTGAAGCTAAGGTTCTATAGTTTATTTACAAACAATAACCTCAGTAAAATATGTTTTTTTGTAGTAGTTTTGGCACTTTTACTAAGATCCCAAGTAACAAAATTTGGTACTATAAAAGTCCTGAGAACGCTTTAGGACGTGCTAATTAGTTTCATGATAAGCACTATAATGGTATTGTAAACATTTACAGAAACCCAAATAGGCCCTAGTTTTATCACTGATTAATTCTATAAACATTACATAAAGGCTCTCACGGTAATAAATCAGCTCTATACATGAAAAGCAAAACATGTTTATAGTGCTATTTTGATCTTTTATCGCACTATTGTTCGCCATTTTGTTCGTGCTGTGCTCATGTCATCGTGAGTGTTCCCCAAGAAAACAAAATGTCGTTCGCTATTACCATTTATAATACAAAAGACATTCTACAAAACATCACCTTTGATCGACCATTGACTGTAACTCCACCGTAACTTGCACTTGCGAAAATAATTGTATCGATAAAATCACTATGCTGATTTCAAATTTGACAATGCGCCCTCATAATTTTCGTGATTTAATTAAATTTAAATTAATAAAATAAAGACTCGTCCCGACTATGGCTGCTATAGTACACATTGGCTCCAGCCATGCCACTAATGTGCTATCATGGCAGCCATATTTTTAATCAGCAGCCATATTTTCACCGAAAACGGTTTAGTCTATTAATTATTCATTTTAGTGCTTATATCTCACGCTTTAGTCTGGTAGCAGTAACACAAAAAGTTATAGTTATTTAGCAACTGCACCAGAAGTCGCTATGATACTATTTAGTACCATAGAAGAGTTTTCATGACTTTTACAGAACTAGCCCCATAGCGATGTTGAGGGAGCATTTAAGGAGCTAAACCGTGACATAATGGTTGTGCAAGGTACTTTTATAGTGCAGATTGATTCTGTAATAGTGATTTTGATACTGCTACAATACTAGTACTATAAAAGTTATTTTGACGCAATATTAGTGCAAAATAGATACATAAAACTGACAGTAAAGTCGTCTATAGTACTAAATAGTACTATAATCGCTTTTTTCTTATCTATTACAGTGCAACACTTTAAAGATTCTTTTCTATGTCCTGTAAGTGTTCTAAGAGCTGCATCATAGAACTGAAATGCTCTTTAATATTATAGAACCAAAACGCTCTGTGGAAAACTTTTATAGCACAAGCAGTCACAACGGTTACCATTTAAGGCCTACTATATCACTGTTTGGTGATAAAACCCCTTGGTTATATAAACTTTTGTTACTTGGGATATAGGTAGGTAGATGGAGTAATCAACCTTTTGATTAAAACCCCAATTATACCAAGCTTCATTAATGTGTTATGAATGTTTTGAGAGGATCGAAAGGTATAAAGGTTTTGCGGTATAGCCCAAAGAAACAAAACGTTTTTAAACACATCTGAGATTAATATTGTAAGTTGTTTCATTAATAATGGTTATGGTTTTGCGGTGTAGCCCAAAGAAACAAAACACACGTCTGAGATAAATATTGTATGTTGTTTCATTAAGGTGGCACCCCAAGTGAAAGTGGCGCCACGGTGAATTTTATTTAATGTTATAATGAGGATCAGTAACAGGTTTGAATCCTATAGTTTTATTGATATAATATAAACACATATTGATAGCTATGAAACCTAGTGAAATAATTTTTGAAATCCGTTTAGAAATTGTTGAGTTAAAAAGGATTTGAAGGAAATGCCAAGCTCTATGCAATATGTGCTTTATCACGTACGACATAAGGTTCGCGTACGTCGCGATGACGTCATAGGGAAAAACCAGCGTTTTAGCTCTTATAACTTCTCAGGTTTAAGAGATATCGTAATTTTTTTTACAGTTAATCATGTGGTGGCATAAGCTTTCTAATTAGCCACTAAACAAAAATCGTTACTGATTCTCATTCTAATACACAATTTTAATAATGTTTTACGTGGAATTTTAGGGCCCACCTTCTAGTATTTTTAGACGGTATCTTTACATTCCCTCGTAGTCACTGCTAGAAGTAGATAGCAAAACGAATGATTACGAGGGCATGTAGTGATAATTTCTAAAAATACTAGATCATGGGCCCTAAAAACTCCACGTAAAACATTATTTAAATATTTTTCTATTAATGATTTATTAAATAAAAACCTCTGAGGGCGAACTTTCGGTTATACAACCGCCTTAATGATGGTTATAAAAAAAATTGCTATGATGTTTGTATAAGATTATAAGAATTTTAAGTCACTTTGTTACAAACTTTAGGTTTTCATTGATGATGTATCGGTGATATCATTATGACGTGTCAGAACCATGGGTTATGTCTTAGGATTAAATTCTATCTTTTTGAGCACATTATTTTTTTATTATCGAATGAGGATTAATGGCCACCTCTGGTGTTAGAGTTTATCAAGCCGCCTGTAAGGCCTCTAACTTTGGCTTAACGACTGTTATCAGATGACAACAGCCGGGACCGACTTCTTAACGTGCCCTCCGAAGCACGGAAGCGCTCAGTTGTAGTGCCACTTAACGGTCACCCATCCGACACCTGGCCGGACTGAGCGTTGCTTAACAAACGAGATCGAGTACGATCAGTCTGTCAAGTTGCGCCATGATGAGCGCTTCTGTGAGCAAATAATCTTTGATACTACGATAATAAAGCGTTGAAAAAAACAACAATTATTATTTGTGAGCATTATTTGCTCACAATTTTTTTTTCAATTATTATTTAACTGTCTTATTTTTTCAATGCTACTGAGACATAATAGTGCTTAGATACTTGTTTTTTAGGTTTTAAGACTTCGCTGTCCGTCTGTCTGTCTGCCTGTCTGTCTGTCTGTCACCAGGCTGTATCTTATGAACCGTGATAGCTAGATAGTTGACATTTTTACAGATGATGTATTTCTGTTGCCGCTATAACAACAAATACTGAAAATAGAATAAAATAAATGTTTAAGGGGGGCTGCCATACAACAAACGTTTTTTGGTACGGAACCCTTTTTGCGCGAGTCCGACTCGCACTTGGCCGGTTTTTTTTTATTTACTAGTCTTCTAAAGTCACTAAAGTATTTCTTCTATGAAACCTCTTTTGATCTCAATAAACCAATAATAGTTGATACTTAACTATTTGGTGATATAAGCACAGAGCTTACTTTACGCAATACCAAAGTTGTCTTGAATGCTTCGGTTTATTAGTTTAGAACCTAGATTACAAACTTAATTTTGGCAAGTAAATATCAACGTTAATATTCGTGTATAGTAGAAAACGGACAGTAGGTGAAGTCATAATATTGTGTGTCGCAGCAAGCGAAGAGGACACCGTACGAACTCTATTTGACACTTTCTTCTTTAAAACTTTCAAGCACTCACAGCAACAAGGATCGTTTTACAAACAAAGTGAGAAAAAACAGCCAAATTATATATTTTTCTATTGCAGTGACAGGCATTATCAAAAATCATGACCTTATTCAGTACCCTTAGCTAGAACAGCTAAAAAAAATAAGGCGTGTAAAAACATTCTATAGAGTAATTTTGTATGGGGAATTTGTGCAGCATCATCTACCGACGAATAGCGGAATGAATTTTGTAATCGAAAATGAGGACTTTTCAAAATGACAAAAATCCTAATGTAATGCTGGCGAATGTAACCCTAAATGGTTTTTCTTCGGGCAGATGTCAGCCAGCAAGCGCTTACTTTCTGCTTTGGTACAGGCAGTTTATTTTTAAAAGCTAATTTTGACACTTACCTTTCCATCAACGCCATCTAGTGAGGCAAATAGTACTTTGAAAAGCCCTATCGAGTACTTTTATGTTCGTTTTTTTTTCACGATAGATGTTCGTAGTTCGTACTGAGGGCACAGAATAAATATAAGTAAGGTACTGGCACCCTGTAAGGCCCACCTAATTTCAAAACCTTGTGAAATCGTCAATTTGGATATTATAAAGAAAAAACATAAATATAAAACTAGGGTATAGGGAAATACAATTTATAAAAAAATGCGATATTATTACGATGTTAATAGAAAAAAATCACCATTTTTTTAAAGTTGATGTTGGGCCATCTTAGGAAGGTGGTCACCTAACAAGGCCCGTAATATATTAATTTAAATCTATGCTTTACCAACATCTAAACATTTTTTTCTTTTAATACTGATCGAGAAATACAGTTTTCATATAAAACTAATAACAAAAGTCTAAAATATTACCCATATTTTGGCTGTGGGCCATCTTAAATCTATTAAAAATTAAAGTTATTAAAAAACGACCATATGTTTATTAAATTGAATATATCACACAATCAGAAATTCATCCGAATAGTAGGTAACAGAAAAATAATCAAAAAGTTATTTATTCGGTGATTAATTTTCGATGACCTTGGTACGTGAGCCAAGTTAGGGGTATTGAAAAATCGACTTATATTTACTTTAAAAAACCTAACACAAAAGCATGAATCCACCAAAAAATGACATTTAATTGATTATTTTGATTATAATGACTTATAATATATTTGATAATTGCATTTAATGCAAAAAAATAAGCATTAAAAAATCATAATTTAGAAACAATTAAAAAATCAAACTATTCAACACGAAATTCTTAACCAACTTATTTTATATTCATGTTATTTATTATATAAATTGTTTCTATAATACTTAAAACACTTTTAATTGGAAATAAAAAAGTGGGCTATCTTTTGAACCAATGGGGTGGGCTTTCATAGGAAACTTTACCCCATTTCAATATAAATTGTAATAAAAAGCAACAAAAATAAGAAATTAATAAAACTTACCGATAATTTTATGGCAAACATATTAAAAATGTAGTTTAACTTGTTAAAACAAAGAAAATCTACTTATTTTTGCAAATTTTTAATAAAAACTTACTCTTCTAAAGTTAGAAAACGTGTACTAGTTAGACGCAACACAGCAAACCGTTTGCCATATTAAAAATGGCAGCTTGCTGATAGTCGGATGAAGTTGCAATATTGTTTATGGCTGCAGTCGCATACACCCACGAGTTTTTAATTAGATTGGACAGCCATAACTGTTATTTTTTAAAGGTAGGCCATGATAAGAGCCGGGCCATCTTAGGTCACAGTACCTTATTACCGTACTCAGGGTACAGACAGATATAGGTAGGTATGCACGATTAATATGAGTTTCATTTTCGTTGAGGATTAGCGGTGTCAGTAAATTTGTGTTTTAAAAATCACGCCTAAAATCACACGCTATCTGCACAAGATCTTAGCGCAAAAAACTCAAGAATAATACTGATTTGCCATACATTATGCCACGCAAGGTGGCACGAAATCTAATCAATGCTTCCCTCGAGAATACGACCACATTCGATAGCAGCACATTTCGACTTGACACCACGACATTGGGGTGCGTTTCAAATAAATCACTTTACTGAAGAAACTTGCTCGATAGTGCTCATTTGAAATCTATCGAATCACAATGCGTAAACGAAACTAAATTGGTTTTCACGAAATATATCAAGCGCCATATACTTTGATAGTTGAAAATTTAGTTGTTTATTTGAATAGCTTTGGCGAATAGAATAATTACAGTAAAATAGTTCGCAAAGTAGTTATTGTCGTTGAAACTTGTAAACAAAGGAAAATGATTGTTTTTTTAATTAGTTACAATACAAAGTAGTTATAATAAATCTTTATAAAAAGATCCTATTAATATTATACACACATAAACTTTGTCTTGGGATACAGGTGCTATTTTCATACAAACGAGGTAACTATGAAGCTTTGGTTTCCTGCCAGGGATGTAAGTACTGTTCTGGTGATCTGATGAAGGCTTTCCAAGGAGTGAATGGAGGAGACTCAGATTGCTATACACACCCAACTGATTTGACCAGCATTCTGAAAGGTGAAAGGACATGTTTAAAAAAAAAACCGCGAAAATAGCATTAAAATGTATGGAAATCCTAATACTGAGAACTCTGCCCCATTAATCTTTTAGAATGCTGATCAGATCATTTGGGTGTGTATAGTGGTCTGAATCTCCTCCATTCACTCCCTGAATGGCCGTCATCAGATCAGAGTACGGTACATCCCTGGCAGAAAACCAAGACTTCAAAGTTACCTCGTCTGTATGAAAATAACACCTGTATCCCAAGACAACATTGATGAGTATAAATGTGAAAGTTTGTATGTGTTGGGATGTTTGGTACTCAACCTTGAAAAACGGTCGAAAAGATTTAGTTGAAAAACGCACTGAGAAGCTAAAAGAAGTTAAAACCAGATAAAAGTTTCCCCATGGATTAAACAAAAATATACACGCGGATGAAGTCGCGGGTAGAAGCTAGTACCATGAGTGTGCCAGTCCCAAACCAGGGGCTGTACCGGCTAACGAATCGATTTTCATAAAAGTCTGCTGGGTTTCAAATTAAAACAGATAAATCGAGCCCCAATTGGGCCAAAATGACGAACCCAAATTCATGATGTCACACGAACATCGATATCTTCCGAATCACGTCAACAAAAAGTACAAAACGAAATTGCTTACTTTGATTTCTCTGTTTTAAGTTGAAACCCAGCAGACTTTTATGAAAATCGATTCGTTAGCCGGTACGGCCCCAGGTCTACTATAATTGACTAATTTGAAAAATCCATTGCAATCGCTTTCATTTGACAGATGAAAGTGACACATTGCTGCATTTCTTTGGTAAGTTTTTATTTGTGCCAAAAAGAAGCATCAATTCTCAACCTGAAAGCGATTGCGATAAATTTTGAAATAAGACAATTAGCCCCCAGTTATGACTTTGAAATGTTCTGAACTAGTATTATGAAGTTTTAACGTAGAAATGTAAATAAAAAGTTGTTTATTGTTTACTAAAGCTGCAATATTAATTAATTAATTGAATGCAAATATTTCAGTTTTTTTTATTTCATAGTCAATACCAAAAATGGGAATGTTTCTAAGTTTGACAAGTGCGTTCCAATAAGTAACCACTTTTGCACCAATGATTGACCACTGAAACTTATGTAGTTAATTGAAAATAAAACTCTTTTTTTTACTGAAATTGACTTTCATGTGTTGACTGAAAGTTTATTTTGACCTACCACCAATTTTTTATTGCACAGTTGAAGAACTGAAGCAATCGAAATAAACTGTTTCCATTAATAGTTCCTTGGTAATGGCGATTCCCTTTTAAGCGTATGCGTTAATTCACCTAGTCAATAGCAACTTTTCTCGTGGGGTCAAGATAACGTTGATGGTCCGGGATGATACAGGATGTTCATTGTTAGTTTGTTAACACCTAACAGTTATCGTGTGAGGGATATGATATTTTTAACATATTGGCATTATTTTTGTTATATTTTAAAAATATCTTTTTGGGGGCATCTTCAATCTATAAAACGAGAAACAAAGTTCAAAATATAATCTGTTCATCCAAAGGAACACTTTTTTTACTTCTGTGTACCAATAGCAAACCGGTGGTCAATTACTAGGACACACTGCATAAAACGATTTAAATGGTAGGCTTTTAAGACTTTTAAGCTTTTTTAGAGCTAAAGCTCTAAATTGTCAAACAAAAGCATTGCTATGAAAAAAGGAAAAAGTATGAACAACACCATAGCTAGATAACCAGTTACAAACCAGTTGGTCAACAATTGGAACCCAGTACAAAGTGTGTTCTAGTAGTAAACCACCTTTAAAAATACTTGATAATGTAATTATTTACAAAAAAATTTAGCCCATAGCACTTATTTTATACTACTTTGCCGTGTATGTGCCGGCCTAGAATAGCACTACCCCCTATCATCCCGTGGGTGTCGTAAAAGGCGACTAAGGGAGCATAGCCTTCAAGAGACGGGCAGCAGCGTCTCCAAAAAACCCTGGCCTACTGCGATCGCCAACCCGCTTGCCAAGCGTGGCGATTATGGCAAACCCCCCCCCCCCCCCCCCTCATGCACAATGGATCAAAAAATTGGCCCCCAGTCCCCGGCAGCCCCGCTATTCCTAGCTACGGTAGCGGCTACGGTAACGGCGGGGCAGGGGGTGCTAAGAATCCCCGGGTGCGGCTCGGCTACCAAAAACGACGACAACTGCACCTGGCAACCTATAACAAGCGCACACTAAGGACCGACGCGAAGTTAACTGAGTTGGAAGAAGTTATCGGCAAGGTACACTGGGACATTATCGGGTTATCTGAAGTCCGAAGAGCGGGGAGGACTCGATAATCCTCAACTCCGGTAACTTGCTTTACTACCGGGAGGGCGACCAACAGTCCCAAGGTGGTATCGGGTTCATCGTCCACAAGTCCCTTGTCAACAACGTGATTACCATCGGAAGTGTGTCGACCAGGGTGGCGTACCTTATACTCAGAATATCCAAACGGTGTTCGCTGAATGTTATACAGGTTTACGCACCGACCTCGACACACCAAGATGACGAAGTGGAGGCTATGTATGAGGAGATCTCTAAAGCCATGCATAGCTACAAAACTCACTACACTGTTGTGATGGGGGACTTCAATGCAAAGTTGGGGAAACGATGCGGTGATGAGCTGAGAGTGGGGCAATTTGGAGTTGGGCAACGGAATGACAGAGGCCAGATGCTGGCTGACTTTATGGAGAAGGAGAACCTCTTTATGATGAACTCCTTCTTCAGAAAGCCGGAAAGCCGGAAGTGGACCTGGGTCAGTCCGGACGGTAAAGTCAGAAATGAGATAGATTTTATCATGTCGACGAAAAAGCAAATATTCAATGATGTCACTGTGATCAACGCTGTTAAGACGGGGAGCGATCACCGATTGGTACGTGGCACATTGAATATCAACCCAAAGCTGGAAAGATCTCGACTGATAAAATCAACAATTCGACCATTGCCGGCCCATATTCAAAACCCCGAGAGCTTTCAACTCGAACATCCACATCAAGCGGTTTTGGACCGCTTCGAAGCCCTTGAGAACAGCATAGATGTGGACGATCTAAACAACATGGTGGTGGATACTGTCCGTACGGTAGGGTCCAAGCTCTTTAAGACCCGCCGTCTCAAGATAAAGAAACTCTCCGACCACACACTCCTACTCATGGATCAGAGACGTGAAATGAGGCTCCAGAGTTCAGTAGATGCTAATCGTTATCGGCAGCTTAATAGACAGATATCTAAGTCTTTGACGAGCGACCTTCGCCAATTTAATACGAGTCGTATTAAAGAGGCCATCGAGCGGAATAAAGGCTCCAAAGTGTTCGCGAGAGATCTGTCTATTGGGCAAAGCCAGATGACGAAGCTGAAAACTGACGACGGACGCATCCTTTCATCAAAGCCTGAAATCCTGAGGGAGATCGAGAGCTTCTATGGGCAGTTATATTCCACGCAGACACCTGTTGAAAGCAAGGCTAAAGACCCCAGAGCCAAGCTTACCCGACACTATACCCAAGATATCCCGGACGTCAGCCTGTTCGAGATTAGTATGGCTCTCAAACAGCTGAAAAACAACAAGGCGGCAGGTGACGATGGAATCACTACAGAACTTCTGAGAGCGGGCGGTAAGCCGATACTCAAAGTCCTCCAGAAGCTCTTTAATTCCGTCATCGTCCAGGGCAGAACGCCAAAGACATGGAACATAAGTGAGGTGATCTTGTTCTTTAAAAAGGGTGACAAGTCCCTCTTAAAGAACTATAGACCCATCTCGCTTCTGAGTCATGTCTATAAGTTGTTTTCGAGAGTCCTTACGAATCGTCTCGCTCGCAAGTTCGACGACTTCCAACCTCCCGAACAAGCCGGGTTCCGAAAAGGCTTTAGCACCATAGACCACATCCATACGCTGCGGCAGGTTATACAGAAGACTGAGGAGTATAATGAGCCACTTTGCTTGGCGTTCGTGGACTATGAGAAAGCCTTTGATTCGATTGAAACCTGGGCGGTGCTGCAGTCTCTCCAAAGGTGCCAAGTGGACTATAGGTATATCGAGGTGTTGAGGTACTTATACCAAAATGCCACCATGACGATCCGAGTACAGAACCAGAACACAAATCCTATCCAACTGCAGCGAGGTGTGAGACAGGGAGACGTTATTTCTCCGAAACTGTTCACAGCTGCGTTGGGGGACATCTTTAAGCTCTTGGACTGGAAAGGACTCGGCATCAACATTAATGGCCAGTACCTAACACACCTTCGTTTTGCCGATGATATAGTCCTTATGGCTGAGACCATGGAAGACCTGAACACAATGCTCGAAGATCTCCGTAGTGCTTCCCAAAGAGTGGGTCTTAGGATGAACATGGATAAGACGAAAATTATGTCAAATGCCCATGTTGTACCCTCTCCAGTTCATGTTGGGAATACTACACTTGAAGTTGTTGACCATTACGTATACCTAGGACAGGCAGTCCAGTTAGGTAGGTCCAACTTCGAGAAAGAGATCTCTCGTCGAATCCAACTCGGGTGGGCAGCATTCGGGAAGCTTCGAAAAATCTTCGCGTCCAACTTACCTCAGTGTCTCAAGACGAAAGTCTATGAACAGTGTGTGTTGCCAGTGATGACTTACGGCAGTGAAACGTGGTCGCTAACTATGTGTCTCATAAGGAGGCTCAAGGTCACCCAGCGTGCAATGGAGAGAACCATGCTCGGCGTTTCCCTGCGTGATCGAATCAGAAACGAGGAGATCCGCAGGAGAACTAAAGTAACCGACATCGCTCGAAGGATTGCTCAGCTGAAGTGGCAATGGGCGGGACACATAGCGAGAAGAACCGATGGCCGTTGGGGCGGAAAGGTTCTGGAATGGCGACCGCGCACCGGACGACGCTCCGTGGGTAGGCCCCCGACAAGGTGGACCGACGATCTGGTGAAGGTCGCGGGAAGCCAGTGGATGCAGACAGCGCAGGACCGATCGTCATGGAGATCCTTAGGGGAGGCCTATGCCCAGCAGTGGGTGTCATGTGGCTGATATGATGATGATGATGATGATGACTTATTTTAACACTATATTTTCAAAATTATATAACTTGATTGCGGTAATTAAGAAATAATAGGTTATTTTAAAATATTTGCCTTACTATGTCGTCGTAAACATCTTATTGTAATGGCGGCCGAATGATTAGTGTACGAGACACTGGTTTGACAAAAAGTGCAAGATAGATATATATTTTTCATTGATTCTCGCAAAACATATGTTCGTTGGGTTAGTAAAAGTCTAGGAAAATAACAATACAATTAATTTCTTAATTCATTCAATTGAACATGCGAGTGGTCAAACACTGGTACCTGGGTTGGGACTGGCGAGACTTCACCCACCCTAGCGATTGCAATCACCGCGAATTAATATAAATCGAAGAGGACTATATAACAAAACATTTTCCCGTGAGTATTTTTGTTTGATTTAATTGGCAGGATTTTTCACTTTTCAAAAATACTGTTTAATTTTTTTACCATTGAAAATGGTTATCAGATGCAAATCGCCTGAGACGTATTTTTGGCCATATCTCCGAGGATTTTAGGAGGATCGAAATGAAAATAGTACCAAAAGTTGAGGAGTTTATCGAGACACGTGTGAACGTTTAAATTTTGAAAATCTACTGGTAACTTTTTTTGGAATTTTGCGAAATTCCTAAAATTCCGGGTTTTTTGGGGGATGTTTGTTTGCTAAATTGTAAATATTTCGGAAAAAAAACCGACTTAAGAAAAAATTAAAAAAAAGGTCCTAGGGTATTAGTTTAGCTATAAAATGGCGAAATAATTTTGAAAATCGATTTGTAATTGTGACCTGTAGGTAGTCCCTTTAGTAAATTGTAAATATTTCGGAAAAAAAACCGACTTAAGAAAAAATTAAAAAAAGGGTCCTAGGGTATTAGTTTAGCTATAAAATGGGGAAATAATTTTGAAAATCGATTTGTAATTGTGACCTGTAGGTAGGATTTGGAATTGTAGAAAAACGGCTGTTTCCGTATATAAAAAGTGATGTAGCTTATAGAAGCAAATAGAAGAAATCATAGGATTATTGACCGATCGTCATGGTAATAGTGTTAAAAGATGCAGAAGCAGACGAGAAGTACATTCGTTGGAATTTTGAAAATTGGTTAATATTATTTCGGCTGCGTCGAGGCAGTCAGCGGGCGCTTTTGTGACACGAGGCGAAGCCGAGTGTCACAATCGTAAAAATAAATAGGTACTACCTAGGTAACTTAAAAAATATAAAAGGACTCTGCATTTGATTTGATTTTGGTTTTTAGTAAACTTTTGTGTTCATTTTCAATGCTCCGATTCTTGCGGGGACTGTAAAATCTGTGAATTTTTAACGATATTCCTAAATATAAAAATCAAAGATATTAGAATTTTTAATAAATATCTGTTTCTTTAAACATAAATGGCAATTTAACGGGGTATTTGTTTTTTTGGTTTATTGCTCAAAATAAGCACAAATTTAAGAGTTGTATCAGACTGTTTTATTGCAAAAGTTCGCTTTTCTGCAACTACTAAGTAAAAAAACTGCCAATGTAAAAATAAAACAGACAGCAAAAGAAGGATAAGTTTTTTCTTTCATAAATAAAACTCTCTTAAGAAAATAATTATTTGCTCCAAGTTTTACTTGAAGTTTTACTTAACAAAGGACAAGAGAAAATTGATATAGTACTTATATTTTTTCCAGTAACTCTCGAAGCAAAATCTGTTCGTCTTGTAGGAATAAGAAAGTCCTGAGGGTCTAAAAAAGCAAGAATGGAGGTGAAACATATTAATGAATAATTCATTCATTTGTAGCAGAGATTCTTTGAAAGCCTTTTAAAACGGTGGCATTTATAATGGACTTATTAAATATCGGCATTTCATTTGAGCATATTTGAGACATTTGATTTATTTATTTGTCTACCTATAGATAGAACGTCGCGCTTTGGACGAAAGTACTTAATCAAACAGGTCAAAAACATTTTTAATTTGGTGTGCGTTATTTGCCTCACTGCGTCCGAAGAGTGAAACATGGTGCAGTATACGGGTAGAGTATACGGTAGAGTAGCATGGTAAATTACTAACTATAATAATGTAGACAGCATTGGTAGAAGAGAGTAGAGTGAAATATGGAAGAGTAGAGTAGTTAGCACCTTGGGCGAGCTACTCTACCTTTTTCCACCGCCCACCTCGTCGTCCACTTTACCGTATACTTTACCGCCCCTCGACCCATGTATACGTTCATGGCATTTTAAGAATAACGCAACTAACCACTTGACTAACAAAATGAAAATTACGTGTAGAGGTTGAGTACTTGGAAATGGTAGAGTTGTATGTTAGTTGACTCTACTATTTTATATAATAGTAGAGCAATCTAAAGTAAGGCCGCGTCACATTGCTACTTCGTTGCTTCGACTGTCTATCTAGACAATATAAGTAAAATCTGAGACTATGCTAAGATTAAAAAACCGGCCAAGTGCGTTCGGGCCACATGCAGTAGGGTTCCGTAGTTAGCATATACCATACCTTATTTAATACCACTATAATTTTTCATCTGCAAAAATAACTTTGTTTTACATAGATTTAGTAAAAATGATAAAGTTATATTTGCGGTTTTGGAAAAAAATATCATCATCATCATATCAGCCACACGACACCCACTGCTGGGTATAGGCCTCCCCTAAGGATCTCCACGACGATCGGTCCTGCGCTGCCTGCATCCACTGGCTTTCCGCGCCCTTCACCAGATCGTCGGTCCACATTGTCGGGGGCCTACCCACGGAGCGTCGTCCGGTGCGCGGTCGCCATTCCAGAACCTTTCTGCCCCAACGGCCATCGGTTCTTCTCGCTATGTGTCCCGCCCATTGCCACTTCAGCTGAGCAATCCTTCGAGCGATGTCGGTTACTTTAGTTCTCCTGCGGATCTCCTCGTTTCTGATTTGATCACGTAGGGAAACGCCGAGCATGGCTCTCTCCATAGCACGCTGAGCGACCTTGAGCCTCCTTATGAGACCCATAGTTAGCGGCCACGTTTCACTGCCGTAAGTCATCACTGGCAACACACACTGTTCATAGACTTTCGTCTTGAGACACTGAGGTAAGTCGGACGCGAAGATTTTTCGAAGCTTCCCGAATGCTGCCCACCCGAGTTGGATTCGGCGAGAGATCTCTTTCTCGAAATTGGACCTACCTAACTGGACTGCCTGTCCTAGGTATACGTAATGGTCAACAACTTCAAGTGTAGTGTTCCCAACATGAACTGGAGAGGGTACAACATGGGCATTTGACATAATTTTCGTCTTTTCCATGTTCATCCTAAGACCCACTCTTTGGGAAGCACTACGGAGATCTTCGAGCATTGTGTTCAGGTCTTCCATGGTCTCAGCCATAAGGACTATATCATCGGCAAAACGAAGGTGTGTTAGGTACTGGCCATTAATGTTGATGCCGAGTCCTTTCCAGTCCAAGAGCTTGAAGATGTCCTCCAACGCAGCTGTGAACAGTTTCGGAGAAATAACGTCTCCCTGTCTCACACCACGCTGCAGTTGGATAGGATTTGTGTTCTGGTTCTGTACTCGGATCGTCATGGTGGCATTTTGGTATAAGTACCTCAACACCTCGATATACCTATGGTCCACTTGGCACCTTTGGAGAGACTGCAGCACCGCCCAGGTTTCAATCGAATCAAAGGCTTTCTCATAGTCCACGAACGCCAAGCAAAGTGGCTCATTATACTCCTCGGTCTTCTGTATAACCTGCCGCAGCGTATGGATGTGGTCTATGGTGCTAAAGCATTTTCGGAACCCGGCTTGTTCGGGAGGTTGGAAGTCGTCGAACTTGCGAGCGAGACGATTCGTAAGGACTCTCGAAAACAACTTATAGACATGACTCAGAAGCGAGATGGGTCTATAGTTCTTTAAGAGGGACTTGTCACCCTTTTTAAAGAACAAGATCACCTCACTTATGTTCCATGTCTTTGGAAAACATGCTATATCCCTAAAACTACGAAATATATCTCGTTCAAACCAATTTTCGTTGAAGTGTTTTGAAAATTAAGATAGATCTCAATAAACTATTTCAACGAAAATTGGTTTTAAAAAAATATACTGTCGACAGCAGTGCGTATGTCACATAGATATGACGAATCTATAAGGATTCAGTTTTTTGCCTTTAGGCTACGGAACCCTAAAAATGAAGCATAATGAGAATAATATAATGTAACATCTAATCATGCCATTCTAGTCCCCTCTGGTAAAATATTTTTGAATCCCTACTAGATATTGGAGTTCTGTAGGACAAACTACATTTCCCAAAGGCTTTCTTAATATCGCATATCGGTTATAAAACATATGGCATTACATTAAGTGTATTTGGTATTGGTATACCTAGAATGTCAAGTACTTTTTGTATTTCTTTGGAAAAAAACTTTTTTCATAAAGATTTTTTCGTGTGGGTAAATACACGAAAAAAATATTTTTAAACTAGCATTTTTTTAAAGCAAAAAATAAATACTGTTCACTAACCGTTCAAATCTCGCTTTCTATTTTTTAATTTAATCTAAAATTCAAAATTCAAATATTCCCGCTGCTTATGTGAGTGGTTGTTTGCTGCAACAGTAACGCACCGATCCGACCGCTGATTGGCTGGCAAAAAGACACTAGAAATTTCGTCGGCTTCCGTGTCGGCATTGAAAATGATCAAAAAACCATAAAATTCGGCGTGTGAGATTCTAAATTCATAATAATTGTATTTATCCCTTAGCATCTATACACCGTCATTTTGTAGTCGTTTAAATTAACTTAAGTGAGTGTTCTACTAACGGAACTAAACATTTTTGCCAAAGAAACATGGGTCGAAAAACGACAAAAAAATGACTTTCCCATACTAATAAAATGTTTTAACTGTCTAGTTAGTATGGGAGACCCAAAACTTTTTGTCGTTTTTCGACCCATGTTTCTTGGGCAAAACTGTTTATTTTCATTGGTACAACACACCCTTAAGTTAATTAAAACGACTACAAAACGACGAATGTTCGAATGTTCATAAAATCTTGCCTGTCGATACTTTACACATCGACTGTGGAAAGGAAAAAATGCTAAAGCGCCAAAATGCTAGTTGTGGGAAATGAGGTTTAAAGTTTCATTTTTTCGAAAAAAAATCATAACTTTTTTGTTATTAACGTGAGCAAATTCATGTGTATGAAAAACCATATTATTTATTTTTTTCCCAAATTTAGGAAATACTCATTGGTTTCTAATTCTATTATATCGCGAAATACTTGTCGCTTAAGCAAAAATACTTATTTTTTTGAGAAAACTCCAGTCAGGAAAAAATTACTTATGTCCACAATATTGTAAGAACCCAGTCAGTGAAAACTGATTATAAGTCGCAATTATCTTTTCTAGGGTAATGACAAAATGCTTAATGACCTTAACTTTAACAGATGCAGTGAAGAAAAGTTTACTCAATTACCCATGTTGGCGATGATTTACCCGAACCCTTTAGGGAAAATTGCTTAAATGCACCAATGCTGTAGAATAAATGCAAACAAGTATTGCTGAACACCAACTCAATTACTTTATATTAGATTTCTTTTTTACTTATCGATATCAGTAATAAGTATTACTATGTTTCAGTTAATTGTCTATTATTTCGCCCTGGTGGACTGTAAACGGCGGCCTTTGGAGAGGCTACTGCTATGCTACTGCTCGGCTACTGCCATCCGATCAAATCACATTGGAATTTGTCTGCAAGTTGCAGTGCGGTGTGGTGATGGTGATGCACGGTGAAAATTAATGCTGTATTATTTTTTCTGAAAACTTGCTGGCTAATATTAAAATCATCATCATATCGGCCTCACGACACTTACTGCTGGGTACAGGGCTCCCTCAAGGATCTCCACGACGATCGGTCTTGCGCTGCTTGTATCCAGCGGCGCACCGCGACCTTCACCATCGTTGATCCACCTTGTCGGAGGCCTACCCACGGAACGTCGTCCAGTATGGGGTCGCCATTCCAAAACCTTTCCGCCCCAACGGCCGTCGGTTCTTTTCGCTATGTGTCCAGCCCACTGATACTTCAACTGAACAATCCTTCGAGCGATGTCGATTCGATCACGCAAGGAAACGCTTATCATGGCTCTTTCCATTGCAAGCTGGGTGACCTTGAGCCTCCTTATGAGACTCATAGTGAGCGACCACGTTTCACTGCCGTAAATCATTATCACTGACAACACGCACTGACTTTCGTCTTGAGACACAAAGGTAAATTTGAAGCGAAGATATTTCAAAGCTTCCCGAATGCTGCCCATCCCACAACTTCAAGTGTAGTGTTCTCAACATGAACTGGAGCGGGCACAACATGCGCATTCGACATAATTTTCGTCTTACCCATGTTCATCTTGAGACCCACTCTTTGGGGAGCAAAGCACTACTGAGATCTTCGAGCATTGTGTTCAGTTCTTCCAAGATCTCAGCCAGTACCTATATCATGGGTAAAACGAAGATATGTTAGGTATTGACCATTAATGTTGATGCCGAGTCCTTTTCAGTTTAAGAGTTTAAAGATGTCCTCTGATGCAGCAGTGAACAGTTTCAAAGAAATTACATTTCCCTGCAGTTGCATTGGATTTGTGCTCTAGTTCTGTACTCGTACTCGACCGGATCGAGATGGTGGCATTTTCGTGTTAGTACCTGAACATCTCGATATACCTGCAGTCCACTACCCTTGGCACCTCCGGAGAGACTGCAGTACCGCCCAGGTTTCTATTGAATCAAAGGCTGTCTTTTAGTCCACGAACGCCAAGCAGAGTGGCAAATTATACTCCTCAGTCTTCTGTATGACCTGCCGCAGCGTATGGATGTGGTCCATGGCGCTAAGCCTTTACGGAACCTGGCTTGTTCGGGAGGTTGGAAGTCGCCAAACCTGCGAGCGAGACGATTCGTAAAGACTCTCGAAAACAACTTATAAATATGGCTCAGAAGTGAGATGGGTCTGTAGTTCTTTAAGAGAGTCATGCCTTCGGCGTTCTGCCTTCAACGATGACGGAATTGAAAAGCTTCTGGAGGATTTTAGTATTGGCTTATCACCCGCTCTAAGAAGTTCTGTAGTGATCGGTTGTTATTCAGCTGTTTGAGAGCCATACTTCGACGACCTGAATAGTGCAGAGGTCAACATTATTTGGGTGGGTGAAACCAGGGAAGCATCAAAATCGGTGACTTCCCATTGAGTGTCTTGGAAGCGTGAAGTAATTAGTATTACTATGTTTCAGTTAATCGAAATAATGTCAAATTATGACTTCTGTATTGTAATATACGTTGCATCAATAAATCTGAGAGTAGTATTTTTGCTAACGTACTAGAGTAATAATAACACAAACAGCTAGCAAAAATTGCTTAAGCGCCAACCGTTCTTACTTCTTAAACCAATGATGTTTTGCTAAAGCGCCAAACCATTGTAGTCTATAAAATGCTTAAATTACTAAATCACCATTACTTTTCAAATTTGAATAAACGAAAATTGCTCAAGTGGTACAAATGAAATAAAGGTGGACCGGATAAAAATTCTTATGCTACATTTGTTACAAAAATAATAAAAATACGTCGCTTTAGTCATATTGACAGCGTAAATTTGTGAAAAACGTTGAATTTTAGAAATGCTAAAGCGCCAAAAAAGTGCTCCGATTGCTTTGAAACCTAGACAGATCGACGCAGAAAAAAAAGCGCTATCCAATGATATATATAACTCATAATGGCCAAAGTGGCACTTTAGCATTTTTTCCTTTCCACAGTCGATATAAAAAATGTACTCGTAGTTTTTGCAGCGAGTAGCCTGCCACACACACCGAGTTCTGGTTGCAAGTGCCTATTCACACCGAGTATTCGCTGTGGCTGTGTGTGACTGAGGATTAAGAGGCCGGTGAACAGTGAACTTCCTAAAAAAACCTAATACCAAAATGATTTGCAATAGGGTTGGCAACGTAAAGCTAATCGCAGATGGCGCCAGCGGCGATTTAACCGCTATCATTACTTTGATTGGTTAAAACAAGAAGCTTCTACCTCCCTCCAATGGAGATTGCACGGCCAGTGTCATAGTGAAGACAGAAAAAATGTTCTTGAGTGACGTGACGGCTTATTGCAACCTCTTTCTTTCGTTCGTTCGTTCGTGAGAAACGAAAACGTATTTTAAAACGAAAAGAAAGAGATAGCAATACGCCGTGACGTCACTAAAGAGTCTTTTTTCAATCTTCACTATGATACTAGGCGTGCAATCTCCATTGTGGGTATAAGCTTCTTGGGTTAAAATAACATTTGATATTTGAAACAACCAATCAAACGATTTTAGTACAAACGCTTGTGGCGCCAGTAGTTTTTCAGTTTGCATCCCCATTTGAGCATAATTAAGTCTCCTTGTGATGTTATTCAGCTAGGGTGATTGCATAAAGTCAATCGTATTCATTTGACAGTTCATATTGTATCATAATATATGTCATCCCATACAAATTGCAGCCGATGGAATACGATATGAACTGTCAAATGAACCTTACACAATCGCATCCCAGATTAAGACATTAAAATTTGTTCTATTAAATAAAAAATTCAAAATACCAAACCAAATATGTTAACGAATTTAATTTGCTCGGTCTAAGCATAGATACAAACTTAAGTTGGAAATCTCATATAAACAAACTGAAATCAAAATTATCATCTTTTCATACGCTCTTCGCGAGGTTAAAAAAACTACCAATACAGAAACCGCATTGACCACATTATGCTTATGCCTTCGCTTGGCTTAATTATGGTATCATTCTGTGGGGGAATAGCACGGACTCCTTATCTTTGTTTACCGTTCAAAAGAAACTTATTCGCATTCTAGTCAATATAGATCAAACCGATAGTTGCCGACCTCATTTTCAAAATCTTAAAATCCTTACATTGCCGTGCTTATACATATTGGAAATATGTGAATTTAACAGGAAAAATATGAATTTATTTACAAAACGTGATGATATGCAAATTAAATATTCTCTAAGAAATAAACATAAATTATTGATCCCACATTACTGCGCGCCTGCATCTATGTTCATCAAGTACCTACTTATAACATGTCTGTTAGAATTTACAATAAATTACCGGAAAATTTAAGAGGTGAAAAAAAACGAAAACATATTTACAAACCAATTAAAAAAAATACTAATTTCAAAAAGCTATTACAATATTCAAGAATACTTAAGTGATAAAATACACATAAGTACCTATAATAATATAGCATACCTATAATAATATAAGCAGCAATGAAAATAGATAGGTGTCTTTGTATCCGCTTTACAAAAGCCCCAAAATCTAGTTTATTTAATTTCATTATGGAAAAGTCGTCCTCTTGTCTTCTCTTTCTTCCCAATATTGCGATACCCAACAGGGTCCATAATTTGTACTTTGTTTTTAGTTGTAACATCTTTATAACATTATGGTTGCAATAAATATATTGAATTGAATTGAAATAAAGATTAATGCGATTTACAGTTTTGTATGAAAAAATAATCGGCATTTATTTTTAATTAGGTTAGTATTGGCTTTTTTTTTAATAGAGCACTAGACAAATAAAACTAAAACTGTCTTATTCCGAACATCACAAGAATAGTTAATTATGCTCAAATTGCAAATAATTTAGGTAAGTATTACGTTTGTATAGAAAATTCACTGTTCACCGTGTCAAAACATTCGCTCGCAGATCCATTTATTTATATGCTGATACCTACTTGATCAGTAAGAGTAAACATTTCCTTATACATACCCAATGATTTCAAATATAATAAGTCTATGTACATACCTCATTTATTTAACATTCCAAAAAGATACAAACATCAAAAGACCGTATTAATTACTTTGACAGTACAAAAAGCACTTGAAAAACATCTCTCCTTACAAAGAAAATATTACTTCCATTGAGTGAAAAATAACAAAGCTAAACAAAATCGTTACCGACATCTGCCTTTGTGTAAATGGCACTGTTTGATGTCATACGCATTACTTTTTACTTGACAGCGCACAACAATAAGCTGGGTACACACACATCCAACACATCACTTGTCAAAATATCTAGGATGTAACGTGGCATACGTTACGAGGCATATATCTTGAAATCGGGTAGGGATTGCGCGGAACGCGTATTTTGGGCATACGTAGCGGTGACAATTTTTCACTATGAACTATGTTATTAAAGCAAATGTTTTTAGACACTTATTTGTACATACTAAAGTTGTATTCGCCTATAGCTCCTCGGGTGGGGCTAAAACTTAGTATATTTAATTGACCGAGCGAGCACGAAGTGCGAGCGAAGCGTCTCTGCTTTAGCTTGGGCAAAAATTCTTTCGTATGTCTGTATGTTCTCTTCTACAGGTCGCATTTCTCGACCGATTTTCGTGAAAATTTGTGAGCAGGTTTGAAATTAATATAAAAATTTTTTGTCGCGCCACTTTTTCGATTTTTTTCAAAATGGCGGAGATATGTAAAAAAACATATTGCAGTCCTGCTTCCCGGCTCTGTCTTTTCTCCTCTACAGGTCGCATTTCTCACCCGAATTTCGTGAAATTTTGTGGGCAGGTTCGAAAATCATATAGATTTTTTTAAGTTGAGACAGTTTTTCCAAATTTTTCGTAATGGCGGAGATATGTAAGAAAAATGTATTTCAGTCCGGCTTTTTGGCGCTGGATGTTCTCCTGTACAGGTCGCATAATTCAACCGATTCTCGTCAAATTTTGTGAGCAGGTTCGAAAATTACATATAATTTTTTTTGTCACGCCAGTTTTTTGAAATTTTTCATAATGACGGAGAAATGTAAAAAAACATATTTCAGTCCGACTTTCCAGCTGTTCATTATAACACGTTATTTCCTCTACAGGTCGCATTTCACAACAGATTCTCGTGAAATTTTGTGAGCAGGTTCGATAATTATATAGATTTTTTTTAATTTAGCCAGTTTTTCTAAATTTACCGAAAATCACCATTTCGAAAAATGATTAAAATTAGAAGCGCCATCTAGCTGCGAACATACCTACCAAATAATACCAAACAGCACGTACGTACTACGTGCTTAGAAAAGCTCGTGAACAGTGTGGGAAAAAGGGGTGGCGACATCTTTTAGATAATTTTTTAAAAACATACAATTTGAGCTACTTTTCACCGCGAGGTCTACAGCTCACGGAGCCACTAGTTTAATTTCAGTTCAAAACACTGAAGATGTATTCAAAACTTACTCTTGCGCCATTATGGTCCATTGACTAAATTCAATCGCCAAATTGTCAATTGTTTGCTTCCGAATTCAAATGTCGATAATAAATCGATACTTTGCCACTTCACAAGTGCGGAAAGGCCTTTCATTCAGCCGCCTGTCTGGGGGCCTACTCCCACCTTTTTTATAAGTAAGCTTATATCCAGCAAGCTTGTTACAAGCTCTAAATGATATCACTCAAATTCGTACCACGACATCAAATAACAATCTTGTTTTGTGCTGGGAATGAACGAATGATTATTACACATATATTGCTTGGAAAAAGCAAAGAAATTATGCTTTGTAAATAGTAAATGTGGTAAATAGTATACCATTTTATAAGAAATATAGCCTAGAATAAAACTTTATGTATAACTAGTTTCCGCCCGCGACTTCGTCCGCGTGGATATTAGAGAAAATCATTTGGGAACCTTCAACCAGGATCAGACCAGCCGTTTTTACGTGATTAGGCGGGTCTACACCAAGCGCACTGCCTCATGAGGCAAGACGTTTGCCGCGTTTGGCAGACCTCGCACGAAGCTACTCGCTTGGTATTAGTTATTCTGTGGCTTGGTGGGGTGCCTAACCACGTTAAAATGGCTGGTCGGGTCCTGGCTGAAGGTTCCCAAATGATTTTCTCTAATATCTACGCGGACGAAGTCGCGGGCTGAAGCTAGTTTATTACAATAAACAGAAATGGGTCGAGAGATATAAATATCCCGTTCCCGTTTCTTTACCCTTTCCCGTTCCCGTTTGGACCCGTCCCCGTTAGGTGCAGTGCAGTTCCCCTTTGTGCTCGTTCCCGTTCCCAATCCTGTTCAGAATTGAATCCACATATGTCTCCTCTCCCTCTCACTCTCAATCTCCCTCTCCCATCCCCCTTCCCGTCTATTTGGGCGACAATAAATTCTCATTTTGGGTATCAAAAATACTGAACATAGCGTACTGAAATACTAAGTGGGTGAAGGACCGAGGGCGACTACAGATATTGAAAATGGGTGACTTTAAAATAGAAATTGGGTAACGGGTGACCAAATTACTATTTGGACGACAACCTTAGGGCACACAAAATATAAAAAAATTGGCATTTATTTTATTTAAAAAAGATGACTACTATCCTAACCGATATGACAAAAAACAAACAAACGAGAAAGCAGCCTAATAAAAACCTGTTAAAAATACCATCTTGGGCAGCTTAAATCAGTTATAATAGTTACCTACTTGGTATAATAGTTGCCCACTCAGTATTTTTGTCACCCATTTAGAGTTTTCTCTGCTAACTTAAATTATTTATCACCCATATGTAGTCGCCGGTTTTGAGTATTTTTGTAAGTTAGTCGCCTGTTTAGTTATTTTGTCGCCCAAAAAATAAACTGCTGTCCAGTTTAGTATTTAAGTATCCCATTTACAGTCGCTCTTAATTATTTCCAGTTACCCATTTAATTAATTCCCTTTTTCATGTCATCATTCATTTCTCGTTCACTCAATCCGTACCATAAATCCGTACCACGAGCTGCCTTTTTGACAACTAGCAATCTTGTTTTACGTCAATTATGTCAAATCTAGCGATCTTTCAGCGATCTTAAAAAGGGTGTTTTTGTGCGACACAATCAACATGATTTAAAGTAAAATGTTCCAAAAGTAGATTGTCCATAGTGAACAATATGCATAATTTACTCATATTTCATATTGAGTGAACTTTCTTTAAAATAAGACTTATAAATAAGTTATCTTTTACAATTATTTTTAGATGATAAAAGAATGGTACGAAATCACGAAGATTTACTGTGAAGAAAAAGGCGTCGTATTTAACTACGCCCAGAATGTGTTTTTTTTTAACTTGATGATTATTTGTTCATCGGGTGATTTCATTTGTAGCAGAACCAGCTTGTTCATAACCTGTGCGACAATTGGAGGCTTGTGATGAAAAATCTCAAATTCTACTAATATTTTGTTCGTGAGTTTTCTTTCTGTGAGTGAGCTTGTGCTCTTATAAATCTACACAACTTCCTTTTAAAATAAAACAGTACATGTATTGTATTATTGCCTTTTTATTAATCATCTTCTAATGGGAACATATTACTAAGACAAGTTGTCCCTACTAAATAAACAAAATCAACATTAATTACAGCACGCCTACCTATGATAGTGCTAAGCTATGTTTAAGTAGGTACCCTAGATTTTTTTGTCGTAGAACATGCACAAAACCAAACTACAAATTTTACAAAACCAATTTATAGAAATAAAGTCACGGCCCTTTTGCTAAGCCTAGCTATAGCTAGCGCAATGGTACAAAATAAATAAGAGCAAAGAAAATGATTACTTTATTACTTGATATGGGTATTTATTTATGATATTCACTTTTCAAAATGAAACATCTTTTCTATAAGTATCTAATAAAATTGACACAGTATTGTTGTACAAAATTATCCTTTTTAAGTCGGAAGCTTATGGCGTTTATGGGTTTATCACTGTATGATTCCCTGGCAAACCTGCAAATAACCAAGAATAATGTAAGTAGGTAGTAAGATACTCTAACATAATTCAATCAAGCGGTTACGAGCACTTCAGTATAAAACGACTTATTTACACAAGGTACTTGCTTTTAAGACCATAAAACAATAAATATAATACTCCAATTTACTTACATGAACTTAAAAGACGTTGTGACGATATTCAGCTCTTTGGACTAGAATCCTATCCTGTTTACTGCAAAAGTATTAAATTGTCCACTTTTAAGATATCACGTGTGTGGTTGATTTATCAATAAATTATTAATTTAAATTAATACGTGGTTATAAATTATATCAATCGAAGGATTATAGCTGTTTAGTGTTTAAGTAAATATTTTTTTGAACACGAGACGAGTGACATATTTACGCATGGCATGACATAAGTAGATAGGTACCTCTTTGTTCATGTCTATTGTTGAAACCACAGAATAAATAATCACAACATAGCGTATTTTTTCCTATATCTAAGCAAGGTATAGACAAATTATTAGTAAAATTATTCGTTCTTTCCCAGTACTTTGCGGGAATAATATAAGGTTATTATATTATCATAGTTTGTTTGACAGAAATGTCATGGTACGAATCTATGTAGAGCTCATATCAACATCGCTGGAAAAAAGATCGTTTTGAAAAAGGCTGGTTTAAACAAGCTGTTATTGCTTTGTCATTATAACACATTACATTTTGCATTAGTAATTTTCATCATCAAGACTTCCTCATCACGAGCACAGGTAAGTCTTTGTTATACAAACAAACGGCCTCCACAGTGTGCGTCAAAAATCTTCTAAAATATTTTGTTGTTCAGTGTGAAAGTGTTGTATTTATAGTGTTCGTGTTCACTCTGATAATTTATTTAAAAATAATAATAAATTACGCTTTATTGCACACAAGTAGAAATATTACAGAAAAGGGGACAAAAATACAAAGAAAAAAGTATAGAAGAGGCGGTCTTATTGCCAATCAGCAATCTCTTCCAGGCAACCATTGGGTGTAAAATAAATGGAAAAAATGAAATATAGGGGAGTGGGTGCAATGATAAAAAAGGGAAGAACAAGTGTGTTGTATGAATACAAACAATAGTTATACCTAAAGATAAATACAATTAAAATAAAGGAGAAAATAAATAAATGGTCAATCAGAAGAAGAGGAAAGGAAATGCCTTCTAACTCTATCTCTAAAGGACTTGGGAGTCTGAGATTTATGTTTACACGGACAGTTGCCATCAGTATATCATAGCAGACAAGGTGACCAAATACTTCTGATCAGTTTAAAATGTCAATAAGTTCCATGCACTACAAGTTACCTTTACAAGTTCTGATGGTGACTGTGCGAACCAAATAAATATTCGTGAATGTTCGTGTTCATCATGCTCTTGTTCGTTCGTGTCTACACGCCTTAATAATTTTGATTCCATCCTGCCTGTCACTTTTATGATCGCCAAAAGATCGCTAGATTTGACGTATTAAAATGTATGCTTAGGGTTGCTAACAAGAATCTACTATGTTATTTTTCTTTTTCATGGGTAGTTACAAAATAAGTATCGAAAATACTTTATACTTAGATAGACTTACTTAGACGTATTAACGCTTACGATTATGGGAAGAATGTTAATGTTAGGTATAAGAATGGGACGGATTTCTGTGAGCGTTAGAATGGCTGGTTGTCTGTATCGATTCACATCAGGCTGGAGACCAAAAGTTGCTCCCTATATTTGCTACCATTTACGATTTACCTACAGTCAAATAATTGCTAAACTTTAAAACAAAATAAAGGGACTTCAAAATGACCAGCCATTCGGATATCAGCCATAAGAATAAATAAAACTTATTCTTATGTATCAGGATAGCCGGTCAAATCCCGGTTGTGTAAACTATTCAAATTCTGGGCACTCGTTGTCTACACCATTAACTCTAAAAGTTCATGTTATTATTTACTTGAGTAATTACTACCTGTATGCAGAACAAAGAAAATATGATTTGTGAGTTTATCTTTACTATACTTACTTGGTATCGACTATGAGTTGACATTCTTATGACAACTTAGTTTCTTCCAGAAAAATATGTTATAGAACTTGTAAAAGATACCTAGTAACTTAGTTAAATTTGCGTTAAGTTGGCAACCTTAGATATTTTTTGACAAAGAGTGAACAAGTTAAAGATGATCGCAACAAAATTGCTAAGAAATTTGAGGTAGAAACAACCTTCTTTATAGGACGTCGTGGTACGAAAAGTCAATGTAAGACCTAAAAGACATTGCTATAAGAGCTCGTTGTAGGCCCCATCGGCCGTCAAGGACGACGCTGATAAATTGTCGGCTTACGTCAGATTAATTGCAGAGCCACTTTCAGATGCAGGAAGAGGGGGATGATTTGTTGTCGGAATAGGTATCTTTTGTTGTATGTATTGAGTGCATAGAGATCATAAGCTTTGTGTCTGTAAAAGTTAAAGAAACGTGATGCTTTGCTAAAATACTCCCTTCCTTTTTACCCACGACGGACGGTACGGAACGGAGGCGGTATATGCGTTTGGGGTTAGAGGTTGTGTGTTTGTTCGTTTGTTTGTTTGTATGTTTGTCTGTTACCATTTTCCTTGGAAACTACTAGGCCGATTTCAATGCGGTTTTTTGCAATCAAAAGGTTTCATTTTAGAGCAGGTTTTTAGATATGTTTCATGGTGGTAGACCACCAGGGGGCTCTGCAGCAACCAGATAAGTCAAGTTTGTCTATTACCATTTTCCTTGGAAACTACTGGGCCGATTTCAATTCGGTTTTTTGTAATCAAAAGGTTTCACTTTAGAGCAGGTTCTTAGATATGTTTCATGGTGGTAGATCACCAGGGGGCGCTGCAGTAACCAGATAAGTCGCGCTTGAGAAGTTCTCAAAAACTACTCAATTGATTTCGATGCGGTTTTCTGTAATGGGTTTGTAGGTTATCGGCGATGGTTCTCAGATAGATGTTATGGTGTTTAACCGCTAGGGGGCGCTGCAGTTTTTATTTTCTCATTTATCTCCGAAGCGGTTTGACCAATTTGGATGCGGTTTTCTGTAATAGTTTTGTAGTTTGTCGGCGATGGTTCTTGGTGTTATCACATTACAATTTCATATTATGTAATGGCTATGTTGCTACTCTTAAGTTATAATTATGTTGCAAGTAAGACTTTTTCAATAATGTATAGAGTCCAAGAAGATTAAAATAGTGTTAAACCCCTATTTTTTTAACTTACTCTATGGTATTAAAAAAAAGTCCAAGAAACATGTGTTCTAACATAGCCTTCTATATCTTCCAAGCCCTGAAGTTGAGCAGAACGGCAACATCGCATGTGGTCAAGCACATAGTATTATATTATTTTAATAATTATTTATTATTTGTTTTTCCTATATTATCTATGTTTAAACTAGTTGTAAATTGTGACGTAAGGTTATTTCAATAAAGTTTTATATTTATTATTATTATTTATTTATTAGAACATAAGGTTTGAGTCAAATTATTTGAACTTTTCGGGGGTCCTTTAGTACGATGAGCATTTTGATCTAAGCCTCTCCTAGCAATAAATCTTACATCATTGGAAAGGTATTTAAATTTGAAACACTTTATTGTATTACTATAATCGTGAACTATTAGTACTTTGAGAGTTATAACGCTCTAAACTTGACCAATTTTTTTAACATTAATAACCTAAAACTCCGAAATTACTAACAATTAATAGAAAGTATGTTTGCAGCAAATATTTGTCATATAAAAACCTTTCTTATGATATATCATTCATTTCTATAGGTGTGGTAGATCAACTGCCATAGACAATAAACCACTTTTATACTTTAATAACCTTTAAGTCCAAAAGTATTAACAATTGATATAAAGTATATGAACAGCAAATATTTGTCTTTAAAAGACCTTTCTAATGATATATCATTTATTGCTAGAAGGCGTGTTAATCAACTCCCTGCTGAAGAAAATCAACAAAAAAGATGACATCTTTGACAGCCATTTTTTCCTGGTTAACATTGATATTTTTCTTATTGTTTAATATACAAAACAATTTAATAAAAGAACTAAATTATTTTCATATTTTAAACCTCACACGATTACTATGAAAAAAAATATCGACCTCTTAAAATTGAAATATTCCCATACATTTAGTATGGAGACTGGCGGACGACATGACCACGAACTGACAGTAACAGACGTTGCCAAACTTATGTTCACGGCTTGGAAATAAAGAAGGCTATGGTTCTAAGCTTCTTGATGTGTTCTAAAATGTATATTGACATTTTAATGTTTTGCTTTTATAGCATTCGACCATAGAGTTTAAAAATCCCAAAAAGGATTATCTTCAATTTCTTCTTTTTATGTTAAACCTATATAGTTTTTACTTTTGTCATAATAACCGATCAAAGATTTGAACCAACGAGCGCAGCGAAAATTTTTCTATGTCTATGGAACCAACAATTGTCAAACAGTTGGCCCATAGGTACTCGCCCAAAATCCCAATAATACAAACGTCATGTTTGACACAAACAACACGAATCCCTCAAGAACTGAACTGAGTCACCTCAAATGGCAATGGAGCGTCGATAATACGCCAAATGAAATCCCTTGGCATGCAACCATGCCGTTTAATTTGTACCAGCTATTCTATTTGAGTGCAGAACACGAAAACTATGGATATGGTTTTAAAAGGAATGTGTTTAATAGCACTTTAAATTGTATATCAGCACTTTAAAATAATAATAGATCTATAATTTAATATTATCACTACAAAAATAATGGTTTGCACTTTAACTGTGTCCCACCCAACCATTGGTCCCAACTCCGAAACCATTTAGTTTCTGTCCAACCATGTCAGACTTGACCACTGTTAAAATGAGATGGAAAGATGAAAACAACTTATGGCATAATGCATATACGCCATCAGGTCGGTTCTGGCGTTGTTGGTCACAATGGAACCTAACCTCCTCCTGGGCTCCTCTCTCACTGCGCCCGCTCGTTGTCGCACCTAGACATCTGTTTACCAGTGCTAAAGTTATAAATATAAAATTAATTTGTAAGGTGCAAAGTATTAATTTTAAAGCTAAGCAATTAAATTGTATAGTGCAAAGTATTAATTTTAAAGCTTAGCATATTTATAGTGGAAACCATCATTTTTATAGTTCACTAGCGGCCGCCCGCGGTTTCACCCGCGTGGTTCCCGTTCCCGTGGGAATATCAGGATAAAAAGTATTCTATGTTTTAATCTAGGCTATCTACTATCTGTGTGCCAAATTCCAACCAAATCCGTTCAGTAGTTTTTGCGTGATTGAGGAACAAACATCTAAACATCCAAACCCACAAACTTTCACATTTATAATTATTTCTAAATTAGTAAGATTCAATAAATTTTGAAGCTAAACTTTTTAAAGTGTGTTACATTATTTTTAAAGTTCATTTATATATTCCCCGTTTTAAAATAAAAATTTAAAACATTTATAGTGTGCGACAAGTTTTTTGCTGCGAAACTGATCTGTGAGTATTTATTTTCAGCGAATGCACTTGCAGCGAATAGGTACTCCGCGCAACTGCGAACCTGCAATAGTGCGCCAATAGGGAATTGCATAAGTCAACAATTTTGATAAATTTGAGCTGGATCGCTTCGGACACGGTATAAAAATATGACGGAACAGAAAAAAACTGTATTACTTTAGTTTTAGGTAGACCTTGATATCAGGGAAAAATATCGATTATTTTTAATTTTCGGATATAATGCGTTTAACAGTCAGATAGAATATCGAATAAGAAATAATATTTTGTATGACACATATGTACTTAAGCGCAAAATTTTGGAAGATAATAAAAGAAAATATCTTGGCTAACTCAATAATAAACACGCATGAAACGTGACATGTGATGATGTGACACGTCACAAAGCATGACCGTTTTGTAAAGAGCGTTTTCGGCGGTTGCTGCTGCGAGCTTACTTCAAGTAACTATATCACGAGAAAAACAGGCAAGAGAAAAGTTTCAATATTACGTTACAGTTGATTTTCTCACGTATTATACTTTTGATTACGTGTGAGAACCTCGGTGCGCGCTCTGGATTTTGCAACTCCGTCGAAAAAAAATCTAGATACGAGTACTTTATGCCTCGTAGCTACTGTATAAGTTCGACATAGCATTCACATAGAGCTCCACGAACCTGCGGAGGTTGGTTTAAATTGCCACTTTTGCCAGGTCCTTTTTTAAAGGCTTTTTCTACTCCTCGATTTGAAATTGTGTTAGCGTCCGTTCGATTCGCGGCTGCGGCAAACTTGCTTTTAGTTTGTGCGGAATTCGCGAAAGCAAGGAATACATTACGACTTTAATCGTTTATGTAATAAAATAAAAGATAAATACCAAGCATCATTTTACTTAGATTCTATATACAATCTACATTAAATTGCAAACAAAACTGCTCTGATCAGCATTCCAATATGTTTAAAAAAACCGTGAAATTAGCACAAAAATGTGTGGAAGTCCTAAAACTGTAAAACTAGATCCTTATATCTCTTCGAATGCTGTTCTGTACCCTTAGCACGAACAGCCATCGAGAAATCTTACGCGCGTAAGAAAATACTACTCGAAAACGTAGGGTGGATATGCCTAACTACAGCCCCCCCCCTAATACCAGCCCCCAAAAGTTTTTGCTTTGCTTTCATTAAAAAACAGTGAAAATCGGAAACTGTTTGATGGAGCCACACCGCTAGTTAATCCTCTAAGTTGGAAAATCACTATTAGCCGGTCACGTCACCTACAACTCACACAACGAGCAATAATGTTTACCGAGACCGAGTAGAGGTGACTATGTTTGAAAAACAGCATAAAAGCTCGATCGATGCGAACTTTGGGAAGTGTGTTTACGAAGGCAAGATGCAATTTTTTTAGGTTTTAAGCTTTGATACTAGTAATAGATTAGATATATAACGTTTTGACATTACTAGTTTGTAATTAAATTTACTAATTTCGAAAAAAATAGGGGGGCTGGAGTTTGACTGGATGATTTTCAATAACTTTCTATTACCAGCCGGGGCTGGTATTGGGTATTTAACTTTCGTTTAAGAAATCAAGTTCATCTTAATTTGCTCGTCTCAAGGTTGGAATTTGTAGTGCTATTCACTAGAATTACTAACCCTGCACCCTATGACCTAATTACAGCCGGGTGAAAAATGTTTAATTTCTAAGTTATTTGTTCTGCAAATTAGGGGCTGGTATTAGGATATGTATGAGAACCTAACTCCAGCCGGTCATCTAACTTTACGGCAATATACAGGGTGTTCTCAAATATGATTTTAATTATTTTGTTTTATTTTTTAATGTTAGATGTAAAAAGTAAAAATAATTAAAATCATACTTTTCTTCACTCATAGAAACAGAAAATAAATTCAATATAAAAAAATGTATATTGAATTCCACTTCTTGGAAAACGCTTAAAAAAGTTTCAAATAATTAAAACGATTTCATACTCGTTGATTATATGTTTATTAAACCAAAGTTAACTTTTTGATACGCCATTTTTAATATATGTGTATTCTTAATTGATTAATATCTACAGGAGAGGTGTAAGTTTCAATGACTTGCTATGGGAATCATAATTTATAGCCTTTAGTGTTTTATTATCACTATTGAGAGTTACGAAATTATTATTTTTTTATTTTATACTAACATGGTTGTATTATTTTAGAACACCCTGTACCCGGCTGGAATTAGGGAGCAAAGCGGCTGATATTAGGGCAAAGGCGGCTGGAGTTAGGGTTTTTCGCCCTTCGGATATTTAAACGCTTCTCTATTTTTTTCCCACAAAACTACGTTAAACTAAGTTCTATTTTCGTAATAAAGATGAATCAACCTACCTAAAACTGTATCAACAATATTTTTAAGATAGCAATTGTGGCAACAACAGAGATTCAAAGTTGAAAAATCCTTGGGGGGGCTGGTAATTGGCATATTCACCCTACTCGATTCGAAAGCTAGCAGAATCGGCAGCACGAATTTTACAGAGCTGGCTAACGTCAACTCGATAGTAGCGATAAATAAAGCTAACCTGACACAATCCAAGGTGCGTTCAAAAACCATGTTATATATCTATGTAAATCATAAATATGTAAATTAAAATTCAATCAAGTTGTTTATCATCATAATTTCACATTTATTATTCTTATTATTAATAATAAAACTGTTAACAATATTAATTTCATTTAATAACTTAAATTAATTTGCAAATATTATAATAATTTTTAAAATGTGCATGATTTTGCCCATGCTTTTGAACGGTCATTGCCCCTTGCCCGTGATTGGTTTGAAAAAGAAGAGTGTCGCTATTCTTTCTCTCTTTCTTTCTCATCCTGTGATTTAATGAAAAATATAACCTAAAATAATAAAAAGCCGTGAAGCCATTTCTTTATTTTGTTTTTGTCTAAAATGATTTATCTGTGTCGGCTAATAAATACCTAATACAATTGCGAGGAAATGATATTATGATGACCGAGGAGTAAACTACAATGTTTCATAGTTTCATCAAATTGTTCTAATTGAAGATGTTTTATGAACTTGAAGAATAACAATGGAATATCGTCAATGAATAATAAATTGTTTACACATAAACAATAAAACCTTTGGACGTGCTATGAAAATATGTGAATTTCATCGGAATTAGTGCCTATAGTGTTTGAAGATTCGACAAATTAGAGACTTTGTTAAGTTTGCATTGTTATAGGTACCTACCTAATAGTTAGTTTTCGTCATAGTTTTATGATCTTATTTTTTTAATATCTACTTAATGAAACATAATTAATTAACTGTATCCAAACTGTGTGATGTGTTGTCTGAAAACAAATATTATACGTATAACACCGTATTCTATAGTTTTATTTGAGTTTTGTAGGTTAGTTCTAAAATATTGCTAAAATAAAGGTATGGTGGGTGTGGGGGACACCGTGGATAGCGTAAAATGACGAGATTTTTATTTTACAAATTTCTATGTCTAATGAGAACAATTTAAGTAATATTGCCTGTGGATAATTCGGTAGACATGTCATAGTTCTCAAATTAAATTTTTGTTACTACATACATGCTTTTAAAATTTAATAATAAATAACACAAAGTCGCTCGGAAAGTCTCTCACTGAAAAAATGTCAGTGAGTAAGTTGTCGATAGCCAGCTTGCGAGTGTCTCGATACCGTATGTCAAAAGTGGGTTCGTGCTACCGATTTCCATACAAGTTGTAACTTTACTATTCGAACTCGATTCGAAGGCTGCTCGATACCGTAAGTCAAAATGTTTCGTGCTTCCAAATCTTAGTTCCGTTTACGGACGTAGTGGCGCTGTACTAATTTCCATACAAAATTTTGAGATTCGAGTAATTTTACGCGCGTTATTTTTCTCGATAACTGTTCGTGCTAAGGGTACTGATCAGTTGGGTGAGTATGGCGATCTGAATATCCTCTATTCAGTCTCTCAAATCATCAGTACCTTGATTACGTAAAGCTGTTGCTAACAATTCTCGATTGAAATCGATTGAAAGCGCGGTTGCATTGCGGCTTTAGTTAAGATAGTTGTCACATTGGTTCTTACTAAAGCAGCAATGTAACTGCGATTTCTGTCAGAGTTGATTGCAACAAAGTTACGTAATTACCCCCCCGATCACAGCCAGAGGCGGCTCGTGACATTTTTTATGGGTGTTCACTAAAAAAAACAGAAATAGTTGCTCACTATTTAATTTTATATTGGTACCTACTTATAAAAAATCCATTCGCGTGAGCGAAAACATCTACCTATATAACTTTTTTATGAAACTCTGGAGATTCCGGGTTTCACCTTAAAATGCACCACAAAATACCACACAATCTATTAAACTCCGTAAAATATCTCAGTTTTCATCAACGCGTTCATTGAACTCTCTAATAGATTTTCGATAGGCAGAATCGAGCGACGGATGTTTAGGCGCCCGATAGATGCCTCACATATAACATATGAAATCGAAATCATCAATTTTTTTCACAATTTTTAATAAAATAAACTGTATATTGTTCCATTTTCAACACAAAAACTATTTTTATCACTTTATTAGAGAAAACCTTCCAACAAGCGACAACGATGTTCGTTTGTTTACATAAGATCGGCAACAGCGCATAATCCCCGCGCCAAAATGTCAATTTTTCAAAACAACGCAAACTGGCAACGTAGCACGGAGCGCCGCGATTTCAAATGTTCTGTTTCACGCGCTGGACTCGGTCGATGTTTCTCTTTCGCACTCATTGAAATCAGCATTAGGCATTGTACTGCACTTTGTTTCATAGGAGCGGAATCGCCAGTGCACCACTCGATACAACTTGATACAAAATTTTATGTTAAAAAACATATTTTCTTTGTACGTAGGTAATTGTTTCTAGTAAAATTGTATAAAGACTAAAGAGTGTATACTGTATAGTCATAGTAAAATGTATGTATAGGAATTATAAAAGTAGGTATGTATGTAGTAGGTAATTAATTGATATTTAGTGGGAGTGCACTGCACCAGCGCTCCTTAGGACGAGCCGCCTCTGATCACAGCTAGGTCAATCCTTGCCAGAAAACCAAGGCTTCAAAATCATCTCGTTTGTTTGAAATCTACTGGTGTCTTAATGTGACCGTCACTGTACCTATAAGTTTGTTTGAAACACAGTCAAAGTCAAAACTGCTAACGCGTAAGCCGCAACCTCGCAATTCACCGGCTCCGTCGTAGAATGTCCCTTTCGCAAAATGTCCCCTGGTCGCAGAACGTCCCTTTCGCGAAATGTCTCTTTCGCAAAATGTCCCTTTCGCAAAATATCCCTTTCGTAGAAAGTCTCTTTCTTAAAATGTCCCTTCGCAAAATGTCCCTTTCACAGAATAGTATATTGTAGCAAAATATCATATCACACTTTCGCGAAATTGCCATTTTGATCAAAATTTTCTATGAAAATCAAAAAATTAAAGTCAAATCAGTAGTTCATGTATATTATTAATCATAGAAAATCAGTAAATAATTATGTTCATTATGTTTAAACAAAAAATGTTTTCTGAGTAAAAACCTACGCATATCTATAGTTCAACTTATCTAACTAAAATTACAATAATAGCCTAATAAACAATAACATTTTTGTTATTTTTTGCATTCACGATTCTATTTTTACTCTAGAAAATAATGAAGTACTAGAATTGATACCAGGGGGACATGCTGCAAAAGGGGCATTTTGCAAAAGGTACATTTTGCGAAAGGGACGTTTTGCGAAAGGGACATTTTGCGAAAGGGACGTTTTGTGACCAGGGGACATTTTGCGAAAGGGACATTTTGCAAAATGTACATTTTGCGAAAGGGACGTTTTACGAAAGGGACATTCTGTGAAAGGGACGTTTTGCGACCAGGGGACATTTTGCGAAAGGGACATTCTGCGACGGAAGAAATTCACCGTTCGTCGAAAGTCACCCAAGAAAAATCCCATTCTCACATTTGCATTCCTATTAAAAAAGTATGATGAAACCAGCTCCTGGAACACATAGACACAACTTAACAGTACTTAACACCTGTCTTTCAGCCAATAAGGGTGTCGAATTGACACGACAGGCATCCCATCAGTCGTTCGTAAACTTAGAACATTAATCTCCGAAGTCGATCCGAATTTATCTATGTTTTAGCAAGTTTCTAAAATAAATTTGGCCTCTCTTTCAAAGCGAGAGATACCCCCCCTCTTATAAACATGATTAGACTAACGACTTTATTATCGACAGACTTATATTACATAATAGTACATCTTAGAGTAAGACGGGCTTAACGAAGCCGCGATGCTCGAAGTAGTACATTATGTGACAAGTTAGCTTAGGTTGCTCATCGCACACAAGGCTGTGGGTTGCAGCCCGAGCCGCAGGCGAGGGCGTAACTCAGCTGATTGTGCAATAAGCAAGAGCTCACGAGTTTCATACGACGTTTTTTAACACACTTGCGAGGAAAAAACAAAGTAATTTACCACACAGCAACAAATACGACAAAAACAAAATATGATAATTATGATGGGAAAAGGCGTGTAGGTTTTTTTCTGTTTTTTTCACAAGCCCAATGCAAGAATATTTAGCGAACAACAGGGCTAGTGAGCATACAGCCTTCCTAAAAAAATATAATTTTAAGTGATAAAATGCAAATATGTTATATCAAAATGTTATGAATTATGAATAATTTGATAATAATAAATATTTCTTTTATTTAATTAAGGACTTACACGTTTATTAATTCCAAAAATGTATAGTCAGGTGGAGTAAGTGAAACACCGGGGTAAGTGAAACACCCAACCATATCTAAGAAACTATCGTAGTTTATTCTCATAGCGATGTGTCGATAAAGCAGGAATGACGAATTACTTCCCTTAATACAACACAGATATCGCTGCGATCATTAAACTAGCTAGTAAACCAAAAAGAAATTCATTAGATGTCAAAACGCAAAACACGATGTTTTTTTGATAAATCTTTAAAACTGGACCCTATTTTATGAGAATTTGATACATTTTGGATATTAACGGTTAAACATGATCCTTTTGTCCTGTTTTTAATTAAATGGACAAAATATTTAAAGCTATTTTGGCCACTGTTTCACTTCCCCCTTGTCAGGGGTAAGTGAAACACTTCTTAGCTTTTATATTATTTTCGTGATTTTGTTGCTTATGCAAGTCTTTAGATATTTATATTCATACCGTTAAAGGCTGATTTAATTAGGAGTACATTGCCTATACAGCTAACTTTAATTGCGAGTTTTATAGCTTTACTACACCTTGTTAAATAAAAATAAAATAAAGTATGTTTCACTTACCCCACCTGACTATATATGAATTTTCAGCGGCATAAAACCTCTTTGTTGTTACTAAAAAAATTACTGTATTACCCGGTTAAATTGGGAATGCTCTGTTTACTTGCATAGAACTTGCAGTAAGGTACTAAATTAACTTTGTAGGGTTAATTCTATAACGTACTAGTGTTTTATATATTATTGCACGCGTTTGTTATTGCTCGGTTTATGGCCCTAAGAGCGATGCATTTAGGGCTCACTTTACGAGCAAATGTGTTGAAAATTACATTACATTAAACTGTATTTCAATTCAAGAAAGGGAATGTCATTCATTGATATAACTTTTAGACGGCCACTAGGTGCAACGATAGCGATCCTACCTTCTGCGTCAAAGGTTCGAATCCTGGTAGAGGCAGACGTTATTGTGATGGGCAAGAGAATTTGTTGTTTATATAATTATTTACGTATTCTATACGTTATCCATCCATCAATTCATCCCTTCATCCGTTCATCTATCCATCCATCCTTCCTTCTTCCTTCCATCCTTCCTTTCTCCATCCCTTTCTTTCTTTCTTACTTTAAAATTTTTAAGTTTCGGAGAAATAACGTCACCCTATTTATCTCATACTTCAAAATAAGTGCCAATCACTATCAATTTTTTGCCAATGACTATAGTTTTCGATGTTTTTAGAAGATTTTTGTGTTTTATTTTATAAAAACCGTTTCTCTTCCATTTTTTTCAATTTCGCTTTAATAAATAAACCATAAATAATTTATTTAAAGTCGTAAATTAGGCTTTAAAATGTTACAGATAATAATAATAATCAACAAATTAAGGAAAGATTTCGCTAAGGGTGCGAATCATTGTATAGTTAACCCTATTATTGACTTTCCTGTATGTGCTGTGATCGTCTTGGTTTGGAATTGTCGCCTCGCCAGTCTACTAAATAACAATCAAAGTGTAAATATAGCTGAACTTAAAATGCCAACTTTCGATACTACAATTTCCAACTTTTCACCACTCCAAAATGCTTTCAACGATTGATATCTCATTGAGCTAATATTTGATTTAGTTAGATTTTCATGAGGATTGTAATTGCGCTGAAGTTTATTAGTTAGGTACATTTTTGACGCCAAAATATGGAGAAACATTACAACATTAAAAATAAAGTAACTAATTGCCTCACTAGATGGCGTTGATGGTCAAATGAAGTGTCAAAATTGGCTTTGAAAAATAAACGGAAAATCATTTTCATTCCTTGGCATTCGTTGGTTGTAAACGGTGTTTTCATATGAATCAAGAAGCTTATAGGTATAGGCTTCTTGATATGAATAGTATTTTCCTTTTCCTAAGTTTTCTACAGTTGACACTTGCCTGTTTATCAACGCCATCTATCGAACCTACAGTTTTTTGTCATTTTGAAAAGCCCTCATGAAATGTACAAGTGAATATTTTTTTTTATTATTTGTATGTTTTTCGTTTATGTACGGAATTAATCAATTCAATTTTTTGTAGATTCAGTTCACAAAGGAAAACCCAAAAGCATCCTGTACTTAACATAACAGTTTTGACATACTGTGGGTAGGTACAGACTTGGGGTAGGTAAGGTACAAGAGTACAAGACAGTCATGTAGGGCGGCGCTCTGTCACTCAAGGCCAAAATTGGTTGCGCTATTGCCAAGGTGCTTAAACTTTTATATTGGCCTACTGTGTGCTGCTCGCGGCTGACTCAGTCGAGCCAGCGGACAAGGGATGTTATGTGTTTGTTGAGACGGAGCTACGCGACAGAAATAAAAGCGCTTCGGAGGTGCTTATAATAATATGCACGCAGCAGTCTGTGCAATTTGGAATTGTACTTCATCGTGGTGCAGCGAGAGTATCTTATTATTTGATTGTCTTCGCGCGGATTCGCATAGTACTATTATAATAGTATTTTGTGGCTATAACGACGAGAACCGTGCAAAGCATTTTGTTTGCAAAGTGACAGAGCGCCAACCACCCTGTTTGTACCTTATTGTTGCCGATTATTCCCAGGAGTCCCCTCTAACACTGTCCCCCGGGGTGACAACTGGGATTTTTTTCCCAGTCGTCACGGGGGTGAATTTTTTTTCCCAAATGTTCCCTTCAAATTTGTGCCAGAGGGGACAACTGGTACTTTTTTTCCAAATTGTCACACCTGTAGGGTTATTCACGATTGTCGGAAATCTAGTCGAAAGCATTCGATTCGAATCCGTATACTCCGATATTACATAAATATAGCAACTCACAAATACATTCGACTGGAATTCGATTCACTTTTCGACGGGAAAGCCCAATGCATTTACAAAGTTAGGTAGTATAAGGTAGAAAATAAGATCGAAGACTATAGATTTGCCGATTCGATTCGGAAAGTTGGTTTCCGACAATCGTGAATAACCCCCCTGACACTAGAAGGGCTGACGATTGCTACGAAAATGGTCCAGTTGTCCCCTCCAATCCAAGCAGTATGGAGTATATTATCTTCTTTCTCTCAAAAAAATAATAATTATGAGTTATTTAAAAAAAACTTTTAGGTAGGCAAGAAATTATAACGTAAAAAGTTCAGTAGGTACTTAAAAATAATTTTACAGAAGTACAATTAGTATGGTGCAATTAGACCCAGACCTTGAAGTCCAAAGTAAAAGTATCATATTATTAGCTCCAAATAACTCCTTGTATGTTATGTTGCCCTGGTAATTTTGCCTGAATATAACATTATTTCGTAATTGAATATAAAATAAATATAGGATTTCGGATTAGGTTCGGAATAATCGTTCTTTATTATAGGTGACTACGATATTCTAAAAAGCCCTAGTCCAGTAGGACCACGAGTACATAGTGGTATACCGTGGTCCTACCAGTAGGTCAAATCGGTAGGTCCACGGGCCCTCAAGGGTCACGGGTGACAATTGCTACAAAAAAGTTCCAGTTGTCCCCTCTGGCACAAATTTGAAGGGAACATCTGGGAAAATGTTGTCCCAGTCGTCACGGAGGTGACGACTGGGATGAAAAGATCCCAGTTGTCACCCGGGTGACAGTGTTAGAGGGGACTCCTGGGAATAATCGATGTTGCTACATTGTGTTAGTATCTACCTACATTACATACCTAGTAATTTTTTAAGTGACATCTATATGTCTCCTGTAAATAACTTTATATGAGATCCTTCGCGTCAAACTAGTTGTTTCTCGTTTCCAAAAGAAATGTGAACATCCTGATCTACATCATCGCTATATGTATATATATGAGTTAACCACTATTATACAAGTTGGAAAAATAAAATATGTATTTGGTTAGCGATGTCGGAGCTTTTAAAGGCAGATAATATGATCAATTTTATATGATCATTGCAACAGGAGAGGGGATAGACCCCAACATGTGAGGGGTTTTGTCGATAAAATTGACCATATTATTATCTGCTTTTAAAAGCTTCGAGATCACTCACCAAACATAAAATTGTATAATCTGTGTTAGTGGCTCCGTGAGCTGTAGACCTCGCGTTAGAAAATTGCTCAAATTGTATGTTTTTTAAAAACAAATCACCTAGAAAAGATATTAAATAGTTTTTCCAACTACCTAATAAGTTTAAATTCGAATATTGGCCAGAAATGTTCTGAGCGATGAAATTTTGAGTCTTCTAAAAATAAAAAAATAAATTTACTTTGCACCGCTAAACAAAAAAAGTTTTGTTTGATCATTTTTCAAAACTCTTGAAATATTTCTTTTTTTTACATAATAATAATAATAAATAAATAAATCATTTATTTCTCTTCTCACAATAGGTAGCTTAAGACTAGAACATAATATTTGAGTACATGTAGACCTGAAGTGTGAGAAGCTGGTGCCCGCAATAGGTTTAAAAAGAAAACCGGTTACAAAGGTCACCAGGCCACCCCCGCAAAAGGATACAAAATGTGTTCAGTTAATCGCATTTGTAGACCTATGTGTCTTCATAGGTGGTATTAATTGTTGCAAGAAAAAAAAACTCAATAAAGATAACTTAGAGAACTAGTACATACTAGACACTACATACATATCTCCGCCATTTAGAAAAAAAATTGAAAAACGGGCCCGACTGAAAAATTCCATATTATTAGGTACCAAACGCTTACAAAACACGAAAATCGATTGAGAAATACGACCTGTAGGAAAGAACAGCCTGCGCCGGAAAAAAGGACTAAAATATGTTTTATTTTACATATTTTCACCATTTTAAAAATAATTGAAATAATGGACGAATAAATCCGTTATTATACTTCAGGCTTCGTCCGAAGAGATTAGCTTGATTAACACATGTAGTACGCGTAGCACACGCCATTTCACTATATTGAGAATATTTTAATTAAACTGTAAAGAAAATTAAAATAGGAAACATTTTTGTATTGCTTTATTATCTGTGGTATCGACTTCACCCCTGCCCTAGCGCTTGTCACTTCACTACTGTCATTCGCTTTTTAGTGCTCTGCCGTTTCACAACGCGTTCGCGATTTTTGCCCGAAAAAGTGTTTTAGAGTGAGTTAAATCTGTAATTTAATCATGCCCAAGCGGAAAACTGATGATTGTGATCATATAAAACGAAAAATAAGAAGACTGGAGAAAAAATTGGATCGAAAAAAGCGCAAGCGTCACCATCGAAGCCGCCATTACTCGTCAGATTCTGAATTATCCATGCAATCACATAATTCATCATCAACAATTAGAGGTACAGTTTACTTAGGTAAATACTTTATGCACAAATGTAATACACACTTTTACATCATTGCTAAAGTTGTACGCCAAAGTTCTATGATGCAGTCTGTATCAAAGTTCAGTGACCTACTTTACGAATCACCATGTGTGTCACAGTATGCGGTTATTCGCTATATACATAATTACTTTAGAATTCGGTTCATCTCATCATAAATTCATAAGTACAAAGGCAAAGCTTACACAATGTCACAATGACGTGTTTAATTTGTGTTTTTTCTCTAGTTGCTTATTGGTTTTAATTTTGTAAAAGAAAACATAGGCAGACATATTATTTTATGTAGGTAGATACCTAACTCTGTACAGTACATTTAATGTATCTGTGTAACAGTTCTGTTGTCCGGACAGTACTTACTTTGCACTCAGACTGTCCCTTACTAAATCAATACTAAAATTGCTAATGAATTAAAAACAATAAATATAATGCCAGATAAATTAACTTTAAAAACATACATACACTGCAGTCAATGGGCCCTACAAACAGTATGTTTGGACTGTTATAAGGTGCTACAAAGTGTTGTTTGCGGACAGTACGTGTTATAATAACTGGGGACTGTCTCTTACAATATAATATTGACAAGCATAAATTGAATAAATGAGGTATAACCTCTTATTTACAGATGACATAGAGGACATAATTGATCTTGATGTGCCATATCCTGAGGGAGAACCTGAAGGAAAAATGGAACAAGTGCTGGATCCTCTTGTGAATACAATCCCCAGCACATCTCAGGCTGAAAACACGCCTTTACAGGAAGAGCAAACGTCATCTGCAGCTCCGGAGCCTGGTCCACCGGAACAAACGCCTACTACTCCTGCAACAGAAAACACACAAATAGATACTGAGTTATTAGAAATTTTAGGCACAGATCCTACATTAGAAAAAAAGTATGGTAAAGATATAAATAATGACATATCGATTAGATTTCAACACTGGACCACAAAGGGTATCACAAAAGAGATACGCAAAGAACTTATTGATAAATATATCACTCCGGAAAACTGTAAATTAATAGACCCACCGGATCTTAACGCCGAAGTCAAAGCGGCTGTTTCAGAAATAATTGCAAAACGTAATAAGGCTATTCAATTTAAACAAAAAGAATTGACAGCGGGAATCACCTGCCTAGGACAAGCTATCTCTCTTATGTTATCTGTCCAAGAGAAAAATACTGACTTATTAAAAATACTTTTGGACGTGGCAAAGATAATTTGTGACTGTCAACATGCTGACACAATGACACGGAGAAACTTTCTTTTGAATGCTGTCAAGAAGGATGTAAGGGAATCTCTTCAGAATACAAAAATCGATAAGCAACTGTTCGGTGAAAACCTAGCTGAGACCATAAAATCAGCAAAAGCCATTAATAAATCTGGCACAGACCTCAAGCAACCGACAACATCGAAATTTCCCAATAAGAAACCAAACCCGAATCCAATGAACTCATCAAGAAATTTAAACTGGAAGGGTCCGGGTCCGAGTCGCAGGCCGACGGGCCCTCCGAGGACGAAGGAGCCTGTTATGACTTCGACGCGCAGGCGGCCAGTCAACTCATCGAAGCAGTTGCAGTATCCGCAGCAGAGGACGAACAACAACCGTCGCTAAATATGGTAATGTCTCATGCTGGTCGTTTATCATTGTTTTATAAACAATGGTCAATGATCACTAAAGATCCAATGATTCTCTCATATATAAAGGGATATAGGATCCCTTTCACCCAAACACCAATACAACCTATACCACCTAGTATACGAAGATATAGTGATAAAGAGAAGACCCTCTTCATCACAGAAATTGAAAACTTGCTATCATTAGGGGCTATTTCAGAATGTGACAACAGACATGATCAATATCTATCAAATATTTTTTTAATACCCAAGCCAAATGGAAAGATGCGTTTTATCTTAAATCTAAAATCACTTAATAAATTTATTGACACTAGCCACTTTAAACTCGAAGATCTCAGAACCGTAATAAAACTAATAACAAGGGATTGTTATTTATGCACACTCGATCTTAAAGATGCATATTTTTTGATAAGTATACATGAAGAGGACAGAAAATATCTTAGATTCCAATTTGAAGGAAAAACATATGAATTTAATGTCTTACCTTTTGGCTTGAATACCGCCCCATTCGTTTTCACCAAAGTGATGAAACCGGTCATGAAATTACTAAGATCGTGTGGTTACTTGTCAACAATATATTTAGATGACATGTGTCTCATTGGCTTAGACAAACAATCATGTCTTGAGAACTTACAAGATACAATAAAGTTGCTTAAAAGCCTAGGTGTTATTATAAATACATATAAAAGTAATTTTACTCCCTCTCAATCTTGTAAGTTTTTAGGATATGTGTTAGATACTAAAAAATTCCAGGTCACATTGCCAAAAGAAAAAAATCTTAAAATTAAATGTGCAGTACAAAAATTCTCTAACTTGCAACAGTGTAAAATTAGAAAATTTGCCAGTTTCGTTGGTCTTTTAGTTTCCGCCTGCCCAGCAGTGGAATACGGCTGGCTATACACGAAACTATTCGAAAGATGTAAATATCTTAATTTGAAATCTTGTAATAATTACAATAATAATATGAATATACCAAATTCACTGAGATCAGATTTTGAATGGTGGAGTCGTACCATTGAGAACAATCCTGTTGCAAAGATAAAATAGATAAATATGACCTGGAAATTTTTTCAGACGCCTCAAATACGGGGTGGGGAATTGCATGTGGAGAGCACAGAGCTAGTGGATCATGGAGTAAAAATGAAAAGGCCAGACATATCAATGGGGAGGCGAAGGCAAAGTGAATTACAGATGGCGCTTAGTCTTTGGAACAATTGTCAGTTTGAGCTTATATTGTCTTGACTGTGTGTTACGTGATTTTACTTTCTTAGATTGTATTTTTTCGGTTTTGCGGACAAACAATGTATTCTATGCTAACTTTAGCTCAGATAAAAGAAGAATTACGGAAAAGAAAAGCCAAAACAACAGGCAAGAAAGTTTATAGCAACTTACAAAAAATTGCTAACAAGCATTACATTTCTTTAAATTACGTGTAAGATTTACAAGTAATCTTTTTATTTCAGATTAGAAGCATATGATTTAAATTTTAACAAAGCAACTGAGTGTGAATTTCCGTGTTTATAGTTGCCTCATGATGCCTTCTGTGCAATAGTAATTTCAGGTTTCTGTACTGGAATTTCTGTACCATCCAAAATTACACGAACCGTTTTATCATATTTATTTTATTATTCTAAGTTTCTTGAATGACTCTGGCATATAAAATTCTATTAATTCTCTGTTTGGCCCCAATATTGGGCTTATTCCATATTTGATATACCTATCAAATTCATCCAAGTTATAAATATGTTAGAAACTGCTGAGGTTGAAATATTAAAGAACAAAGCTGTTATAATTCAAATGTTGTTTTATTTTGGCGAAGCTTCATCAAATTCATGAAACATTCCTTTTGATTTATAATGTTTCTCAGGCTCAGCAAAGGAGAAAATCGAGGGAAAAGCATATTTTTTTTGATTTTTTTTTTGCCCACTATTTTTTTTGTTACTGGGAAATCGATGAACTTCAATATTTTAGAAGTTACAAGCATAACAATGCGGCATTTTCTCAGTATAAAATCAAAAAGTGCAATACTCCAAGAGATTCCCATATGTTTTGACACTTTCTTTGAGGCGGCCGGGTACCAAAGACCAGACGCCACCTATCGGGATAAAATTGCGCTTTTCCTCCCCATTATTTAGAAATTCTTGCCGCATTTATTGGTTTGAAAATATTTGCCAAAGACCTGTCTAACTGTCAGATACTTCTCAGAATTGACAATACCACAGCAATTTCCTACGTCAATCGTATGGGAGGCATACAGTTCCCACACTTGACAGAGGTCACGAAAGAACTCTGGCAATGGTGTGAACGTAAAAATATTTATGTATTTGCATCATATATTCGATCTTCAGATAATTACTATGCAGATCAAGAATCAAGGCGTATACATCCGGATATCGAATGGGAGCTTGCTGATTATGCTTATCAACAAATAGTAACAAAATTTTATGAACCCGACATTGACTTATTTGCTAGTCGCTTAAATAATAAATGTTTGCGATATATATCCTGGCATAGAATAGAATATAGAATATCATTTATTTGCATTTGATTAGGGTACACTGGAGGTCTTATAGTATTTAAAGGATCTGCCTATTCAACCATTAACAATAGCATGCAAATATTATCTTAAAATTAACAAGTAGGTATACTAAATTATTTCTTTAACATTTTACATTTCGGATATCGATATAGCAGTCAGATTATTATATTAATGTCACAATCAACAACAATTACAATACAAATGAAATAAATGTCAATAAGATTCAGAATAATAATTAATGTCAAACAGAATTAGAATAATATTCAATAAAATACTCAAAGCAAAAGCAATACGAACACACACACAAAAAGTAGATACTGACTGTTATTGATAAACATTATATGCCTTAACACTTGCTAGTCAAATATTCATTAGTACTATAAAACATTCTATCGAATAGCCATCTTTACATAGCAGTTTTAAACTTATTAAAAGGTAATTGTTTGATATTTTCTGGTATCTTATTGTAAATTTGCATACACATCCAAAAACATTCTTTCTGAAATCTTCTGCTTTTTGGAGTAACTATAGAGACCAATCTATTACCATTTCGTGTATTCCTTGGATATACATCCTTAGCTTGGTGGAAATAGTGCATATTTTGTTTAACTAATTTGGCGGCTTCAAGAATGTAGATGCAAGGTAATGGTAGAATTTTTAAACATTTAAACAGTGGCCTGCACGGTTCATCTGGCGCAGTACCACATATTGCCCTTACGCATTTTTTTTGAGCAATGAAAGCTTTATTTATATCGCAGCTATTTCCCCATATGATTAGTCCATACCTAATAACTGATTCTACGTACGCAAAGTAGGCTGTAAGAGCAGTATTTCTTGTTGCTATTTTGGTCAGTTTATAAAGAGCGAACGTAAATCTATTAATTTTATTGGCCACAACTTCCACTTGCCTTTTCCAATCAAACTTTTGGTCAATTTCTATACCTAAGAATTTTGTTGTATTTGCATTATTAAGCATTTGTCCATTATAGTTAATATTTAGAACCTGACACTTATTAGAATTATTAAAATTTATTAAACTAGTTTTATTAATATTTATAACCAAATTATTGTTTTCAAGCCAATTTATAATCGATATAATAGTGTTATTAATGTCAATTTTATGTTCCTCTAGTGTCAATTTACTATCTGTCGTAACTATCACCGATATGTCATCGGCAAATAGAATGCATCTATGGTTAGTTACGTTTGGTAAATTATTGATGTAAACCAAGAATAAAAGTGGACCCAACACACTTCCTTGCGGAACCCCAAATCTGTTCTCTTTGAAATCGGATCTATACATTTGTGCAACATTATCGCTGTCTAATTTTGTGATTTCAACTGATTGTTTCCTGTTCCGTAAGTAAGTTTGGATCCATTTTAGTGCAACTCCCCTTATTCCACAATGTTCTAATTTAGCTAATAATTGATTATGACAAACAAAATCGAATGCTTTCGACATATCAAAGAAGAGAGCAGTTGTATATTTATTATTATTCAGAGCTAACATGCTCTCAAATAGTAATGTTCATAAACTCAATACAAGAAACAAGAACAAACTTGCTGTTCCAAGGCGCAGACTGCATAAAACCGGAAGCTCTTTTTTGTGTAGATGTATTACCTTTTATAATAAGATACCACAACAAGTCACAGAACTGCCCTTGGAAAAATTTAAAAATACTGTTAAATCCAATCTAATGAGTAAAGGTTATTACACTGTTGACGATTATTTGAAGGATAAAAAGGCATGGGCATAGCTTTTGTATTGTTAATTATTACTCTAATACCTCAGTATTGATTAGAAAAAGTCAGGGGTTCTTTCATAGGTCTAGATAAAAGTCCTTTAATAAAACTCGAATCGTGATTTTCTTTTCTAAGTATAAAATTGTGAGAAGTATCCTACCTACTTAAAAACGTACTACTGGCCTCTTATATGGGTAGCTTTAGTATGTCATGCTCACTTCAAACATTTCTGCGGTGGTGTCGTGTAAGGCGGGTCGTTACGTTCCCTCAAATATGGTTGAGCGAAGCGATGGCTGGTTCATGCGTCATGCTCGTGAACGGGTGCTGCCAGTGGGAATGGGTCTGCTTCTGTCTGCTTGTATTAAGGGCGTCGTATAACTCGTATATAAAAGATCTGTTTTATATTGTCTGTATGTATGGCACTTCTTACTCAAAAAATATAATTCTTAATAGCTTACCTTGTTTTGATTTATTTAATTGCAATATTTTTACTTTCTATAGTCAGTAGTTAAGTAAAAGACCTATGAAAAGCTTTTGGATATAAATTTTCAATTCGATGCCTTAACATGGGTAGTCTTAGTATGTCATACTCTCTTTAATCATTTCTGCGGTGGTGTCGTATGAGGCGGGTCGTTACGTTCCCTCAAATATGGTTGAGCGAAGAGATGGCTGGTTCATGCGTCATGTCATGCTCGTGAACTGGTGCTGCCAGTGGGAATGGGTCTGCTTCTGACTACCTATCTTAACGCATATTGTATTGTATATTTTTCTTTTATTTTTATTTATTGTAACAACCTAGACTGAATAACAAGTTCAAACTTTGAATTTAGCTTAAAATCTGTAAATTGATTAAGAAATTTGAAATTCATTAAGAAATGAGCTAATTCAATAATGTTATTTATTTGTTAATCTTTGTTAATATAAAGTCTGGAAACGATATACATATTTGTAAATATCGTTCCATCTGATAAAGCTGACAAGTTTTTTGCGCCCATTTTTCTTGTCAGTTAAAAGACGTCATAATGGGTGGTAGGGTAAAAGAATTGACGATTTAAAAATGCTTAGTATGTGAGCTTATTTAAATAAAATATATTTCATTTCATTTCATTTCATTTCTCATTCACTAAATCATAAACAGCATGTGTGGTTGATTTCTTTCTTTGGAAGCCGTACTGGTTGTGTTTTAATATCTGGTATTTGTCAAAGAAAGAAGTAAGCTTATCATGCATAACTTTTTCATAAATCTTTAAGAAAATGGATAAAAGCGTAATCGGTCGGTAGTTATCAATTTTTGATTTGTCGTCCTTTTTAAACAACGGTTTGACTATTGAAAATTTAAGCTTTTCGGGGAAGACTCCAGAGACCATTGAAAGGTTAATCACATACGCTAAAACAGGACTTATTTCATCGCTACATGCTTTGATAACTTTTGTGCATATATTGTCATATCCTTCTGCATTCGTGTTGTTTAAAGAGCTAATATTTTTTTTCACATAATGTTCGTCAATAGGAGTTAAAAAAATAGAATTGTATAAAATGTCATTTGAGGATTTATCAGAATTATTACTATAATTATTATTATTGATTTTATTTGTTAGTCCAATAAAGTAATTATTAAATGTCAAAGCAATTTCGCTAGGATTATCAATAATTTTATTTTGATATTCAATTGAATTTATAAAATAATTTTGTTGTGAACTGCTATCTCCTTCATTTTGTATTACTCTCCATGTAGCTTTGCAAGTATTTTTGCTACTAAGTACATATTTATCATTGCTTTGTTTTTTAGCTCGCAGTATATTTTTTTTTAACAATTTAGAATAAGTCTGGTATTTATTTTTAGCATGTATACTTCGTTTTTTGTAGTAATTTTGGCGTAGTATTCTATTACTAGCACAGCTTTTCCTAATACCTTTTGTAATCCATTTTAATTTAGGTCGTGTATTTAGTCTAACTCTACAAACGGGAAAACACAGTTTGTAGAGTAGGCAAAACCAGTCATAAAATTTATTAAATGAATTATTAGGATTTGTATCACTGTATACGTCTGAAAACGAGAGCTTTGCTAAATATGCTTTAAACTTTACGATATTTTCAGTAGAGTAGCATCTTTTATAATTATATATCACTTTTGGATTACTAGGTTTATTTTTCAATTTAAAGACAAGTACCTGAGCTGTGTCATGATCAGACAAGTAGAGCGGGAGAGTTGAGCCAGTTGCACCTTTTACATTACTAAATATATGGTCAATACAGGATGTACCCCTAGTGGGTGTAGTTATATGTTGCATTAAATTATTATTTTTTAATATGTCCATAAGATTCCTATTTACGTTATTACTAAGCAAAGTGTTAATATTGATGTCTCCTACGATAACAATTCTATACTTCAAATATTTATGTATATATTTATGCAATAAAAGTTCAAGTTTTTCAAAAAAGTACTCAAAATGTCTTTTCTTTGTAGCCGTTGAGGCACGATAAACACACAAAATTATTATGTTATGTGATATATTTTTGTAACTGCAACACTATACCGATTTAACTGGTCGCTGTGAGGGTGTGTTCTGTAAGACTACTACTCTGTGTAATTCGCTATGGTTGAAGAGATAATATATGCTTTTAATGGTGACTATCTGGTTTCATTGGATCGCTGAAATATTAAGTGAATTCGCAAGAATCTACGGACTTCTTATTGGCGACGAAAATTCACGGACCCCGAGTTGATGAGTGACGAGATAGAAAGCGATACAACTTGTAAAAAAGTCCTTGTGGTAAGATGGCGGTCGGAAAAATCTCGGAATTCAATTTACGAACAGACAGCTGGAAATTATACGTAGAGCGTTTAGAACAATATTTTGTCGTTAACGAAATTAAAACAGAAAAGCAAGTGCCGACCCTCATTACTGTAATGGGGGCAGAGTGCTATGAACTTCTAGTGAACCTTTGTACTCCGGATAAGCCTGCAGGCAAATCTTTCACGCAATTGGCAGAAATATTGGAGCAACATTTACAACCCAGACATAACATCCTTTCGGAAAGATACCAATTTAGGAGTCGGAAACAAAACAAAACGGAAACGATTTCCGATTACGTAGCTGTCCTAAAAAAGATGTCGAAAACATGTGAATTCGGCAGTGCGCTAGAAGAAAGTTTGCGGGACCAATTGGTTTGCGGTATAAGCAGCGAAACCATACGCCAGCGGTTATTCACCGAAGATAAGATTGATTTCAAAAAGGCATATACCTTAGCGGTAAATATGGAAGCGGCAGAGAAGGATGCGGCGACGGTTGAAGGCCGCATAAACACGGTTGGGGACAGCGCGGCGTGCCAAGCTGTGGCAGGTGTGGGCGCAGCGACGATGGCGCGGCGCAGCGGCGGTGTCGGAGCTGCAGGCCGGGCTCGGTATCCGATGGCACGCGGGCGCGCCACGTGGCGTGGGCAAGCCGGTCAGCAACGTAACGCTACAGCGCACCAGCAGTGTCGGGCATGTGGTGCCAATCATGATGTCTCCCGTTGTCAATATGCTCGTTACGTGTGCAAGGTGTGCAACAAGCAAGGGCATTTGCGTCGTGTCTGCCCTTACTTAGCCGAACATCACAGCGTGGAAGCAGCGGGAGCATCCCAAGAAAGAGACAGTGACAGCGAGGTTAGCGATGAGGTAACAATAAAAACTATTCATCAATTATCCATATCACAGTGTAGACCAATAATCATAGCATTAGATATAGATGGAAGGAATGTGAAAATGGAGTGCGATACGGGAAGTGCAGTGTCCTGTATAAGTTCTAAACTTTATCTTAATTTATTTAATAATCTTGAACTTAAGGAAAGTAGTTTGAATCTGAGGTACTATACGGGGGAGTTAGTGAGACCTATGGGTGTAATCAAACCATTAGTTTGTTATAATGGTGTAGAAAAATATTTAGACTTATATGTAATAGAAGATGCCAAGACTGAATTGCTGGGCCGACAGTGGTTAATGGAACTAAACATACAATTACCTCCATTGGTAAATGTAAATAAAGTGTCGAGTAACGATTTTAATATGAGTGATTTTAGTTCCAGATACTCTGAGGTGTTTGCGGATGGACTGGGGCGATTCACGGGCGGCAAGGTGAGCGTGCACTTGCGCGAGGGGGCACGGCCAGTGTTCATGCGGGCGCGGCCGCTGGCGTACGCTCTGCGGGCGCCTGTCGAGCGCGCGCTCGACCAGATGGTGCGCGACGGCATCCTCACTCCTGTGGACCGCTCCGACTGGGCCACGCCTATTGTACCAGTAGTTAAAAAGGATGGTAATATAAGAATTTGTGCCGATTATAAACTAACCTTAAATAAAGTAATTGAAGTCGACCGTTACCCGTTACCCAAAGTGGAGGATTTATTAGCACGTTTGCACGAAGGAGAAAAATTTAGTAAAATAGACTTGTCGCAGGCTTATGCCCAATTTGAGTTAGATGAAACTCGGAAATGCACTGTTATAAATACCCATAAGGGATTGTTCATGTACAATCGATTAGTCTTTGGTCTATCATCTAGCCCAGGGATATTTCAAAAGCGGCTTGAACAGTTGTTTGCTGATATACCTTATGTAGGGGTATTTCTGGATGATATCATTATTACTGGAAAGGGGGCTGCAGAACATATAGATAACTTACATAAAGTTTTTCAAAGGCTGCAATCACACGGTCTCCGGGTTAAGAAAGAAAAATGTTCTTTTTTTCAAGATAGTGTAAAGTATCTAGGTCATGTTATTGATAAGAATGGGGTTAGAACTTGTCACGATAAAGTCAATGCCATTTTAAATACACCGGCTCCCACTAATGTATCAGAGTTGCGTGCATTTATAGGTATGGTAATGTATTATTCAAAGTTCCTAAAAAATGTAAGTACAATTTTAGCCCCTTTGTATAGCTTACTGCGGACCAATGTCAGATTTGAGTGGAGCACGGAATGTGACACGGCCTTTGCTAACATTAAGCAGCGTTTAGCTTCGAGTGAAGTATTAGTTCACTATTCACCGGATCAACCGCTGATTCTGACAGCGGACGCGAGCGGGGTGGGGGTGGGGGCAGTCATCTCGCACCTGACGCCTGACGGTGAGCGGCCGGTGGCCTATGCTTCGCGCTCCCTCACCTCCGCCGAGCGATCGTACGCACAGATTGATAGAGAAGCCTTGGCAATAGTGTTTGGTATTAGAAAATTTCACCAATATGTATATGGACGGAAATTTGTACTCAGAACTGACCACAAACCTTTAACATACATATTGGGTAACAAAGTAGGTATTCCTGTTATGGCCGCTTCCCGTTTACAAAGATGGGCCGTTTTATTATCAGGGTATAGTTATGATATAGAATACGTTGCGTCGAGCAAAAACTGTGCCGACGCATTATCGCGGATGCCTCAAACCGGCCCCTTAAAAACACCACCTGACGAAGTAACTTATGCCAATTTTGTCGAGCAGTTTTTACCTATAACGAACAATGAGGTTAGGACAGCTACAGCTAGGGATGCTATATTAAGTCGTGTCATATTGCATGTTCAAAGTGGATGGCCAAACAAGTGTGATGATGCACAGATCAAACATTATTACAATAAAAGAAATGAATTATACTTGGAACGTGGTTGTTTAATGTGGGGATATAGATTAGTCATACCTACAATTTTAAGAGAGAAGGTGTTAATGCAATTACATATAAGTCATATGGGAATAGTAAAAACTAAATCATTAGCCCGAAGTTTTGTTTGGTGGCCTAATATTGATGCAGATTTGGAAGCAGTTTGTAAACAGTGCGATACTTGCGCAGCGGAGGCGGAGGCGCCCGCGCGCGCCCCACCGCAGCCATGGCCCTATCACATACAGCCGTGGAGTAGAATTCACATCGATTTTCTAGGACCACTAAATGGACGTACTTATTTGGTATTAGTAGACGCATCTTCTAAGTGGCTCGAAGTTTTTGAAATGCCTAGAACTAATGCAGTATTGGTAATAAAGGTACTTAGGACAACTTTTGCGCGGTTTGGGTTACCTTTAGAAGTGGTGTCGGATCAAGGGCCACCATTCACGAGTAGCGAATTTCGTAATTTTCTATCGAATAATGGTATTCGGCAATCTTTTTCACCTGCTTATCATCCCTCGTCAAACGGCGCGGCGGAAAACGCAGTGAAACAGTGCAAACGTGCTATTAAAAAGGCCATGAGGGAATCAATAGACGTAGATGCCGCCTTGCAGACATTTTTGTTAAGCTATAGGAACAGCATTCACAGTAGCACGGGGGATACGCCAGCTATGCTACTGCAACGCCGTCCGCTCCGCTCGAGGCTCGATTTATTGCGTAGTGAGACGGCACGCGAGCAGAGCGTGCGGCGAGCGCAAGACCGGCAGCGAGAGCACGGGGGGGGTGTGCCACGCGCGTTCACGCCAGGTGACCCAGTATGGGTCAGGGGCTACAGTGGCGTAGACAAATGGCAAAAGGGCACCGTGGTGGCCGCTGAAGGGTCACGCAGGTACCTAGTAGATAACGGCGGTAACGGTCGACCGATACAAAGGCATGTTGATCAAATTACGCGCAGATCGAGGATGTCCAGTGCCCCTTGTCCGTCTACGAACGATGAGGCAAGTCAAAATGGGAGTGAGGATGAGGTTGAGCATTCAGAAGTAGGTAACGGGGTGTCGGAGGATAAAAGTGAAAATGAGGAAGGCCATTTCGGTACTCCCTCTAGTGATCGGCACGGTTGTGTGGATGGTTCACCGAGCACTGCACAACCGGTTTCACCTAGCTCCCCATGCACGCCTGTGGATCGTCCCCGTCGAACCCGGAAGCCAGTACTGCGTTACGGCTATGAGGAGGAATAAGTAATTGTTAATTTAGGCATACTTAGTATTAGTGATTTAAGTCGGGAGGTGTGATATATTTTTGTAACTGCAACACTATACCGATTTAACTGGTCGCTGTGAGGGTGTGTTCTGTAAGACTACTACTCTGTGTAATTCGCTATGGTTGAAGAGATAATATATGCTTTTAATGGTGACTATCTGGTTTCATTGGATCGCTGAAATATTAAGTGAATTCGCAAGAATCTACGGACTTCTTATGTTACACATCGGAACTACTATGCAGCAACCTTCAAAATGAAAATTAATCGTTATATTATCACATAAGCTAAGTTTCTTATAAGTAATTCCTTTTTTAACCATGATGCAGGACCCTCCCCTTTTTTTATTTCTTGAGAAATGGGCTGCAAGTTCATAATTTTGTATGTTTATATTTTTTTCTTCTCCACCCATAGGGATCCGGATGCATACGCCGTAAATGCATTTACAGTTTCATGGTCAAAATTTAATTTTTATGCGTTTCCTCCTTTCACTATGATTTTGAAAGCCTTGAGAAAAATTATCTGTGATAAAGCCACAGGTATAATGGTGGTTCCACTTTGGCCCACTCAACCATGGTACCCACTATTTAAGAGTCTCCTAATAGGTGAATTATTAGTATTAAAAAATGGTAAAAACCTAATTTTATCTGAAAATTGCAGTCGCAAACAAATGCGCAACTCGATTACCCTGGTGGCAGGTGTCTTATCCGGGAGGCGATGATACGAAGAGGTGTCCCACCGTCTTCTCTGGACATCATGTTGAACTCCCTTTCGGATAATTCGTATAAACAATACGAAGGATGCTATAAAAGGTGGTTTATTTATTGTCATAAGAATAAATTAAACTTATATGATGTATCAATTCCTGATGTACTTAACTTTTTAACATCTATCTTTAACAGTGGTGCTCAATACGGAACAGTTAATTGTTATCGATCGGCTTTAGCTTTAATTACAAAACAAAGTCTCACAGAAAATCTAGAAATCAAAAGATTTATTAAAGGAGTATTTCGTTCCAGACCTCCGCGTCCTAAATACAACGAGGTTTGGAATGTATCACTAGTTTTAAGTTACCTGCAATCTTGGTATCCTAATGAACAATTAAGCCTGGAAAAAATATCAAAAAAATTGATTACTCTATTAGCGATAGTCACCGCTCACAGGGTACAAACCCTGTCTAAAATTAGAATTTGTAATATTGATAAGAGTGCTTCAGTAATCAAGATCAAAATTCCTGATATTATTAAAACGTCCAGGGTTGGAGCAGCCCAACCGCTGCTCACTCTACCGTTTTATAATGAGAAGCCAAATATTTGTCCGGCAAGAGTTTTAGTTACATACCTCGAAATGACAAGGACACTTCGTAACGATACAGACGCCTTATTTATTAGTTTCAGAAAACCACATAAGCCAGTAAGCACACAAACTTTATCCAGATGGATAAAGAATACCTTAAGTTTAAGTGGAATTGATACTTCTACGTTCACTGCGCATAGTACCCGGCATGCTGCTACGTCAGCTGCGCAAAGTTTGGGTGTAAGCATAGATCAGATTTTAAAAACTGCAGGCTGGAGTTCAGACTCTTGTACTTTTGCTAAATTTTATAACAGGCCAATAAATGATTGTAATGAAGAATTTGGCACTACAGTTTTGAGTGCCTGATATAGACTATAATATTATGTAATCCATTATCATTAACTTGGTTGATTGTAATTATTTATATTGATTAATCTAATCTTCTTTCCTCTAAAAATTTAATAAAAAAGCAGAATGTGATTTTACTCATAATCTTTATTATTCATCATCCTATTCATATTTTACGAATCTGCTCTAAAGGTCTACATGTGTTAATCAAGCTAATCTCTTCGGACGAAGCCTGAAGTATAATTAGAGATTAAACGAACTTACCTGTAGTGAAGTTCTATCCTAATTATACGATGGCTTCGTCCGAAGAGATTAGCTTCCCTCCCACCCAAAAGTTACTTTACCCGTACTATTCGAAAAATATGAATTTATTAACGTTAAACCCTAAACTAAATGACAGTAGTGAAGTGACAAGCGCTAGGGCAGGGGTGAAGTCGATACCACAGATAATAAAGCAATACAAAAATGTTTCCTATTTTAATTTTCTTTACAGTTTAATTAAAATATTCTCAATATAGTGAAATGGCGTGTGCTACGCGTACTACATGTGTTAATCAAGCTAATCTCTTCGGACGAAGCCATCGTATAATTAGGATAGAACTTCACTACAGGTAAGTTCGTTTAATCTCTAATTATTTTCGAACCTGCTGACAAAATTTAAGGTTGAGATAAATGCGACCTGTAGAAGAAAACAAACAGCGCCGGAAAGCCGGACCGAGATGTTTTTTTTACATATCTGCGCCAATTTTAAAAATTTTAAAATTTTAGATAAACTGGATCGAAAAAAATAACCGACAAAATTTTCTAACCTGCTCACAAAATTTCACGACAATCGGTTGAGAATTGCGACCTACAGACGAGAACAAACGGACAGCCGCCGGAAGGACATACGAAAGAATTTTTGCCCAAGCTGAAGCAGAGACGAGAGATAATCGAAGCAGAGATGCTTCGCTCGCGCTTCGCGCTCGCTCGGTCAATAAGTTTATCTATATGGGATCAACTCTGAAATCGCGAAAAAAAACAGCTGTTTCATACAAAAATTAATAACGAAAATATCAAAATGTTTGAAACAGTTACCTAGCACCCATATTACGAGCTATGCTTAGTTTAGGGCTAGATGGCGCTGTGTGAAATTGTCCAAGCATTTATGATTATTAAAGAAGTAAATTTCCCAAACATCAGTAGATTCGGCGCACACTCTTTATTATTCCCCTGCTCGTCATATCGTTCAATTCTCGCAAATTCAAACTTGCTCCGCTTATAAAAAGCGCTATGAAAATTTTATTAGCTTTGATCGACTGCACGAAATGGCGCGTAAATTTTTTATTTAGTTATCACTTATTTGGCTTGACGTAGAATTTACGAGACACATTTGGTGCGAATAAAACTTTACGGTTCACTTCGTCGTTGGAGGTCGTTTCTCATATTATGAAGTTCAAGGCATTTTATTGTCGCCTTTCTTGCCCTTAGGACCACGCACACACTATTCTTTTAACATGGGCGATTTAGCTGCTTTTTCGTATATTTACCTCTCTTCACCTCGCTTATAAGTTTGAGAGAACGCGCTCACTAGACATGAAATAAAACACTTTTTACGGATACTAGCACGACCACGATGTCCCCCATGACCACGGCAGCTGCAAAGGTGCCGAAACGTCGAGAAAATAAAAAAAACCGGCCAAGTGCGAGTCGGACTCGCGCACGAAGGGTTCCGTACCAAAAAACGGCAAAAAAAAAAAAACACGTTTGTTGTATGGGAGCCCCCCTTAAATATTTATTTTACTCAGTTTTTAGTAATTGTTGTTATAGCGGCAACAAATATACGTCATCTGTGAAAAAGAAACTCGTCAAGGGCTGCTTTTTTCTCCCTGTATATTTTATACAGAGTCGTCAACATTGAAAAATGAGCTCCACATTTAAAGTGAGGTCATTTTCCATCACAATAATTAACAAAAGTTTGCAGACAATGGTTAGGTAGGTTGAAATTAAATACCTACTACATATCGGATAGGTAATGAGAGTAAATAACTTTCAACTAGTTGACAAATCACTCTGTCTGCTACTCGAAAGTGCACCTAAGTAGGCAAAATTTACGAAGTTATGGTTACAAGATGTTACAAGACATAAAAAATAATTAAAAAAAAATGCAATTCTTACAATTCAATATGCGTTAAGATAGGTACTCAGAAGCAGACCCATTCCCACTGGCAGCACCCATTCACGAGCATGACGCATGGACCAGCCATCACTTCGCTCAACCATATTTGAGGGAACGTAACGACCCGCCCCACACGACACCACCGCAGAAATTATTAAAGAGAGCATGACATACTTAGGCTACCCATCCTAAGGCACCGAATGGAAAACTAATATCCAAATGCTTTTCATAGGCCTTTACTTACAAAACTACTGAAAATAGAAAGCAAAATGATTGCAATTAAAAAAAAATTTGAAATCAAAACAAGGTTTAGTTATTAATTTAAATTTTGAGTAAGAAGTGCCATACATATTGATAATATTAATCAGAAGTTTAAATTCAGAAGAACGTAACGACCCGCCTCATACGACACCACCGCAGAAATGTTTCTAGTAACGAAACGGCCAAGCCACGTATTTTGACTAAGATTTTGAGTTTTTGAAAGTTAGGGCTTCTGGAGTTATGGCGCATAGAGTTAGAAGCTTGTCTCTACATGAGGTCTGATAACTTTTTGACAGTGCGAGGTCTTGGCAGCATTATACATGAAAATGTTTTTGGTGGGATTTATATATGATATATAATGCTTAATTAAGTAAATGCTTAAAATTAATATTATAATGCTTAATATTATGTATAATGCTGCCAAGACCTCGCACTGTCAAAAAGTTATCAGACCTGATGCTAACCAACGTACAAATCCCCACTAAAGCCAATATTCGCTAGTTTGTGTAGAAGGAGATCAGACCGTATCCGGTCGAATGCCTTGCTGTAGTCAGTGTAAATTACATCGACCTGCTGACCTTTATCCATCGCCAAGGTAAGAGTTTCATTTAATAAAACCAGATTAGACACTTCTGAACGGCTCCTTAAGAATCCGTGTTGGGAATCACTAAAAGAATGCTGCAACGCCGAATGCAGTTGATCAAAAATGTTTTTTTCCAACACTTTGGAAACAATACAGAGTTTAGAGATTGGACGGTAGTTAGCAATGTCCAACCTGGATCCCTTTTTGTGGACTGGTGTTATAAAGGCACGCTTCCATATACTGGGGACCGAGCACTCAAATAATGATTTTTAAAGAGGATCGTAATGGGAATCGCTATGGTCTTTGCACGGTTTTTTAATGAAGAGAGCCGGCAGAAAGTCTGGTCCTGCAGATTTGGTCGGATCAACTTTCAAAAGCAGCTTAGGTAGTTACTTCTTCAACGTTTATTATGATTTTTGTGATGTTTGTAGCAGTTGAAGCGGGGATGATACTATCAAGTTAGCCAGAGGGAGTGGGAGTATCTAAAAAGTCGGAGTGAAAGTAATCAGAGAACGCCTCACATATTGCATCAACGGTGTTGTAAATAGAATTACCAAGCTTCAGACTACTAGGTATGTCGTTAGTTTTTGATTTCGACTTTACGAAAGACCAGAACATTTTAGGGTTATCCTTAAGATAATGAATGATAATAATCCATGACGTTTTCATTAGCGCGGTTACCGTTCGTTTTATATTTCATCAAATATTTGTACTTTTCTCTGATAAGTTTTTTCAGCGCAGCAGAATACCATATTATGGGATAATTATTAGTTGTTATTTTTTTACTAGGAATGAACTTTTCGCGTAACGGTAGAAACACGATGTAAAATTACTCAGCTGCTGCATCTATGGATTTAGATGAAAACTCGAAATGCCAGAATTTTTTTTTAATTTCAGGGTTTATCGCCTCATAGTCACCCTTGTTAAAAATATACTTTGTATGTAAGGCGCTACTCAACGGAGTATATTCGACAAATTGTAACTCTATCTGCAAGGCACCGTGATGTAAATCTATTGGCACGAGAGGGTCATCGCTGCAGTCTATAACCTGTACAGTGTCATTTGAGAGCACGAGGTTCAATATTCTATCGTGCATATTTTTTACGTCATTAAATTTCCCTAGCCCAATCATATTAATTTCGTCGACGAAAATTATCTCACTCTCAGTTTTATAATGGTTGAATCAAAATAAGACCCATCTTGAGCTGGGAACCCACGATATACCACTCAGATTAAAATCGCCACAAAAATCTGTCCTTCGGTAGCATCGCTACTATGTCACCTAACTTATCTAAAAAGTTTTGTAACCGGTGTGAAAAAGTGAAACCACGACTCTCATTAGATAAATAAAGAACACATATATTTAGCTTAAGAACGATACTGGTGCCGTGCTGCTTAAGACTAACTATCAACCATATATATTCAGCACTAGAGTGGAAGGTATGCTGTGGGGTGGCGGCAATATCACGACGAATTGCTATCAGAACGCCGCCGCCATAGGCCTGGCCAGTTGCAGTATAACTACGATCGCGTCGAAAGACCAAATAACGATCGTCAAAGAGCTCGGCATCTACAATATCGTCCAGTAGCCAGGTCTCGGTAATAATAATTATATCATAGTCACTACCACATAGATTTCGGAAAAACGTAGATGTTTTTGTGCGTAACCCCCTTACATTTTGGTAATAAATTTTATGTTTATTTAATTAGCCATTTATCTCCAGTTATATAAAAACGAATTGGATCCAATGTAAAATAAATAATAATATTAAAATAAAAAATCCATTGCAATTGTAAAGAGAAAATAATAGTAATAAAAACAATAATAACAATTGTAAAAAACAAGTTCGAAATAATTGAAAATAAAAACTTTTCTAGAATAGATTAGTAACAATGCCGCCAAGGCATTGCAAAACATTGCGGAGTTAAATATTTCGACATGATTTATTAAAAAAAGGAAACAACCATGCCCTCTTTGTTTGTTGTTTTAAATTGCTATCGAAACGACGACGGTAACTTTTGGTTTAAATGAATTTTAAAACTTACAAAAAAAATGAAAACTGTTGAAGATTTAGTAAAAAATATTAGAAACAAATTTATGACGGCATGGTTTTTCTTTTTTTGAATACTTGGTTTACGAGTAATAAAAATAAATTTATTGATTGCTCTAATGGACCTGCGCCTTAAGGATCCTTGGTTTAAGTTTGCAACTATTATAAATATTGTGGAGTACCTGTCAATAGATCTTTCTAATTTTAAAAATTTCTTATTGACATTCGCATCGACCGACCGCTTCTCATCATTTCGTCAAGTTCATTACCATAACCGACCTATTGTTGGCATTAATTACTAATTAAACAGTAATTTTTACTGTAATAATTAGTCACGCTTAAGAACTTTTTATAGTTATTTTTATGTTTTTGGTTAATCGAGCAACTGTATAATTGTGAGATTGATTTTATAGCTTATTGTGATAATCTACAACAATAGTAATACATGTAAAGTTCTCATTACCTACTATTGTCAGCAGGTGTTTATATTTTTAAATATGAAAATATTATGCTTGGTTCTTACATTATCAGGTAACTTAAATTCTTCAAAATGAAAAATTTAATGAGTTTTGTAAATGTTGAAGTACTTACACATGAAAGCACATTGCATTGTCAACAGAATGTACACAAGTTGACCTTGAGACTGTTTTTATGCCCTACGTGACATAAGCTGTTTTTGTACTCCAACTTGACGTGCTGTTGTGTGTACAACAGTTATTTTATAATAAGTTTTTAAAATGAATTAATTTCAGTGCTACTGACTAACGCCTTTCACTTAGACGGTGATATTAAACCGACTAAACCAAATAAACAGCCAAATGAAACGCAACAAAAGGGTTTTGGTATAAAACCTATTTCAAATGGAAGTCGGATCGTTCTAAGAAACCACATTAAAATGAATAAAAGTAGAAATGATAAATTCAGGAAGAATTACGATTATTATAGCAACTATGGAGCAGCTAATAATTTTGCAATGAATTCAGAATACAATATACCAAATTACAATCTAAATCCAAATGAACCTGGTGATTTCATCGATTTAAACCGTAATCATTAATTTCCGTAATACGTCAATAACCCTTAACGTAATCATTGACCATGTACATACGTCAATGATTATAGGGAAGTTAATAATTACGGTTCAAATATAGGCAAATGTTTTGGAAATAATGCTGTCGTCTTTATGAAAAACGCATTAACTACATCTTGACACATCCTGAGATGTGTGTCAAGATGCGGTCAAAGTTTTTATTTTTGTTTTGCTTATATCTCTGAAAGTACTTGGGATACGAACATAAAAATTTGTATTAATTAATAAAGAATATTGTCAAAAATACAAATATCTAACGACATAATATTTAAATTATATTAAGGTGTAGTATGTAATCTGAAAAAAAGGTAGTTATGATCTAATAATGAGATATCCTGACTTTTCAGCACCTACCTACATCTGCATTCTTCATTTAGTTGACGTTTGATAATTTTATCTCACCAAAATTATTAACAAATCTTACACTTTTTGGGATATCAAAAATTCCTGTCAATTGCAGTTTTTCTCTATTTTCCTGACAGATGCCCTAAATTCCTGACATCTGTTATGGCTAGCAGTCTATAACATTTTCCGTTTATAATGACTTGTCATAAACACATTACAAATCCTAGTTGATTCATTTTTGCTTAACAAATCAATATAATGCAATTTTGTTTAGTAGCTTTATACTCCAATATAATATATAAATAATACGAATTAAGATAAGTGCATCAACTTACTCTCTTATTGCATTTATGTCAATGAAACTTGCTGTAAATTGAGGTGAAATTTTATGAGATTACTAGCGTTAAACGCACTTAAACATAGTGCATTTATAACTAGCAAATCTTTAATTGCAAGATAAATGATTGCATTAACTTTAGAAAATGCTTTCTTGATATGTGGTACTGCAACAGGAATCCTAGATAATGCTTTTATAAAATCTGGAAACTGGTGTTGCTGATTTATTCATGTATAACTGTTACTTTGTGAAAGTTTTAGATCTCGTTCTCCTGATGTCAGGAGACATCAGGAGAACGAGATTAAATATACATATTTAACTCATTTTGCACCAAAAACCAAGATGATGCGTTTTTCATTAGCTCGGCAGAATGTACCAGTGAATAATTATAACCAACATGGACCACGGCTTACAGCCACTCCAGAAATTAAAGGATTAGGAGAAAACTTAGGAAAATTAACGAAACAATATTATGACTACTATGGTACAGCTGATGGTCAAGCTCAAAGAATGCCAGATCAAGACGAAGAATATAATAATTATGGAAAAAATAGTGGTTTTAATGAATCATTTTATCCATATTACTATAACTATGGACGCCAAGGAGAAAAAACAACGGATCCTACGATAACAGATTTTACAACAACGGATACGTCGGCAACAGATATTAAGTCAGATGAGAGTACGACAACACCACCAACAAAATCACCTAGTACTTCAATAGACCCAGAACTAACAAACACAGATACAACAGACCCAGAATCAACAAATACAGAACTAACAGACCCAGATTCAAGAAACACAGACCCAACAGACCCAAAATCAACAAACACAGAAACAACAGACCCAGAATCAACAAACACAGAAACAACAGACCAAGAATCAACAAACACAGAAACAACATATCTAAAATCTACAACGAGGAGTAGGAGGACAAGACGAACAACGACACGAAAACCAAGAAGTACCATAAGAACGACGCCTGGGCCCACACCGGATACATGGGTACATGAAAACGAAAAGTACGGCATTTTAGTAAAAAACAAAATGAACTTATATGAACCTTACCAATTAATAAATAGGGATAAATTTGTAGACTTGGAAGAACAACCACTTTGCGATTGCCCTAGAGTTTATTGGCCTGCTTGTGGTACTGATGGCATTACATACTTAAACGTTTGCATTATGAATTGCATCGGGAAAACTTTTAAGCGATACGGTACATGTATGAACTATTAAAAGGCAAATGTAAATGAGAATGTTTTTATTTCATCATTTTTTATTCTACATCCAGTACATCTTCATACACACTTGTAATCGATTCAAAGTCTTATTTTATTGCTGCTGATAAAGGATTTTCAGGATGGTACACGAATGCTGATCACTTTATTATTTTGTCATAACAATTTTTTTGATTTATATTTTAATCTGTGAAGCATCTATCAAAAAGTTGCTATGACAAAGTTCTAAAGCTAAGCGACTTCATTACATTTTCTAGAATAAAATCCTTCGCTGCGTCTGTCTGTCTGTTCGTGATAAATCCAAAAACTACTGAAAGGATTTTCATGCGATTTCCACTAAATGATAATGTGACGCCTGAGGAAAGTTTAGATGTATAATAAGTTGAGGTTTTATGTAAATTGGAAGAAAAATGACAATAATTGTTGAAGATGTCGGCAAAAATAAAGCCGACTGGGAGCTTGGATCAAAAACGCTGCATAAAGGCCTGGGCACACCGGATGCGTAGACACGCGCGTGGTTACGCATGCGTGTACACGCGCGTAGTTACGCAAGCGGTGTGCCATGTCTCATAAAGTTTCAGGCATTACAACGTCATGGTACGTCTACGTGCACGCTTACGCATACGCTTACGCATCCGGTGTGCTGGAGCCTTTAGTCTTTTTAGGATTCCGTACCTAAAGGGCGAAAACGGGACCCTATTACTAAGACTACGCTGTCCGTCTGTCTGTCTGTATATAATGTCTGTCAGTCTGTCTGTCACCAGGCTGTATCTCATGAACCGTGATAGCTAGACAGTTGAAATTTTCATAGATGATGTATTTCGTGTTGCCGCTATAACAACAAATACAAAAAAATTAAGGGGGGCTCCCATACAAAAAAACGTGATTTCATTGTCGTTTTTGATACGGAACCCTTCGTGCGCGAGTCTGACTCACACTTGCCAGTTTTTATAGATCTACAAAACAGTCCGCGATGGCATATATCTATCTTTTAATAATAGCTTACTATACCCATTATTTCCAATTTAAAACAACTTAAAATGTAAGCCATGTTTCATCTAATTCGTGAGGGTGGAACCAGGGAAACAGCTTGAACTCTCCGTATTACTAGCTTTCATACACTAAAGAGGCCATTTAAACTGGCCATTATATTTTCTACCGTCCACGCGGACGAAGTTACGGGCGAAGCCTAGTCCTTACCAATATTTTATAAAATTTATATAACACATTTATATGTGAAACTTTGTTTGTTTGTTAATTTGTTTTTTTTTATAAAAAGAAATTATTCCGAAGTTGAAAAGCCCGAATTTTGCAAGACCTAAGGACGAAAGACCGATAGTTAAAAATCCGAATGGTTGTTCGGCCGAACGTTTAAATGATTCCGAAAGGACATTTTACCTAAAAGACTATCCCGAAGCTTAAAAACCCGAAGTTTAATTGAAGTTACATGCCAGAAGGTTGGTTCTGGTTGTTCGCAATGGAACCTAACCTCGTTCTCGCTCGCTACGCTCGCTCGTCATCGCATCTAATAGACCTAAAACAAACTTTCGGGACTTCAAACTATCGGCATTTCAAATTTCGGGATTTTGAACTATCGGTCATTTAATAATAGATCTTTAAATTTCGTCTATCGGATAACGACATTTAGGATTTTCGGTATTTTGAAAACAGACGTTTTAAACTTCGATATTTCGGTCAAATGTGTTATGAATTTTCGGCATTTTAATACATACCTTCTTTACTACTAAACCGAAAATCATAAAAAAGTGCTGAGCTGCTGGTATTTACGTAATAATCTAATTTTTTTCCATATCGCTCGCTCAAACTCTCGTAAGTTACGCTTAACCTATCCCACTCATGGAAAGTAGTATTGCAACGCATAACCGGTTATATTTGTTAAAAAATCTTTATTTAACATAATGTTAAAAAATTGAACTGGAAATTCAAAGTGTGGTAGGCTTAAATCGGCCAGGGGGTTAATTGTCTAATATCAAAATCTATCGCAATCGCATTCATTTGACGGATGAATGTGACACATTGCTGCATTTTTTTCCCCTTTTTAATATACTATATCTATGATTTCTTTGATAATTTTTATTTGTGCCAAAAAGAAGTATATCAATTTTCTGTCAAATGAAAGCGATTGCGATAGATATTGAAATTAGACAATTCGTAGGCTGGTTTGCCTGCGGAAAGCCGGGCCACAAGGCAGAAAATTGCACCGCAGAAGCCAGGTGTTCGGTGTGTTCTGCGCACGGAAAGCCGGCCAACCACCTGATGGGCAGTCGTTTGTGCAACCCCCCGTTGACGAAGGGCAGAGGCCCCGAGAGCCAGGTTGCCAGAACGCCGGTAGAAGAGCACCCCATATGTGGCAGGAGTGAGGGAATGTCCGAGTGATCGGCATCCCCGGTGCGAGGGGGTTCGCCCCAAGACGCTCCCCACACTTCTCACTCGGAGAAGAGTACAGGAGCCGATGAAGGGAAGGGAACATTCCATCTGTTTCCGAAGTCTAGGGCCAAGCGGGTAGTGGGAGGTGAACCACTGCCTGCCTTGCACGGTCCTGACTGACAGGTTGGGGAGATGGCCAAACTTACCCGACCATCTCCCGTCGGAGAGGCCCGGGCAGCTGGGCGGACCAATGTGAGTCGCTGGGGAAATTATCACCGTAACCCCCGTCAGCCTCTTGGCGGCGAACACATATTATGGCGGCGAGAGGGTAAGTGCTGGGGTTTTAGTGGGTATTCCCTCCTCCCGGGATCCCATCGAGAAAGTCGGCTGGGTGGGATCACGGGAGGTAGTCGTGGCGAGTCCCACATGCCCCCTCCCCGATCACCTGCGGGAAGGGAAGCGCGTAAATGCGTTTTCCCTCAGCATAAAAAAAAAAGGCTGGTTTGCCTGTAAAATGAAAATCTCTGTTTTACAAGAGGTTTCTTACTTTGGTATTTTTTTCTCTGTTAAAAAGTTAAGGAATCGTGTTTCTACAACTGACAAAATGAGGTTAATAAAATAAATATCATTAATATCACTTTCAAATGTTTTGTAATTGATGAGAAAAATCGAGATCCCTGACACCAAAACGTTCATCATCATCATCATCATATCAGCCGCACGACACCCACTGCTGGGTATAGGCCTCCCCTAAGGATGTCCACGACGATCGGTACTGCACTGCCCGCATCCAGTGACTTCTGGCAAGCTTCACCAGATCGTCGGTCCACCGTGTCGGGGGCCTACCCACGGAGCATCGTCCGGTGCGCGGTCGCCATTCCAGAACCTTTCTGCCCCAACGGCCATCGGTTCTTCTCGCTATGTGTCCCGCCCATTGCCACTTCAGCTGAGCAATCCTTCGAGCGATGTCGGTTACTTTGGTTCTTCTGCGGATCTCCTCGTTTCTGATTCGATCACGCAGGGAAACGCCGAGCATGGCTCTCTCCATTGCACGCTGGGTGACCTTGAGCCTCCTTATGAGACCCATAGTTAGCGACCACGTTTCATTGCCGTAAGTCATCACTGGCAACACACACTGTTCAGCTTTCGTCTTGAGACACTGAGGTAAGTCGGACGCGAAGATTTTTCGAAGCTTCCCGAATGCTGCCCACCCGAGTTGGATTCGCGAGAGATCTCTTTCTCGAAGTTGGACTTACCTAATTGGACTGCCTGTCCTAGGCATACGTAATGGTCAACAAAATCAAAATGTCCAATGCACTGTAATTTGACATGAATGCGTATAAATTACGCCAAAAAAAAAGTGGTAGAATTAATAGTTTAAATAAAATTTTATACAAAACTAAATAATATACCAGAAAAAAATCGACGGGAATCGAACCTTTGGAAGTCCGGTGCAATGCTCTTACCACTGAGTGACTCCGTAGCTCAGTGAATATCAAGCAAGTCGATTTTTCTTTTATATTATTTAGTATTGTATAAAAATAGCACTGTGAATGCTATTATAATTTTTAGAGTAAGTACATCCCCTACGTATAGGTAAAAGGTGTCTCAATTTTTTTCCCCTTTATTATTATTATGAAGTTTAAAGATAAACTATCGGTTCTATAGGAAGGAAAAAAACCAAACTTAGCAAATCATAATTACTTGTAATGTCACATTATTCGCATAAAATCTGAATTACTGAGAAACGTGACTTTTAAAAAACGCATTCAGCTTAATTAACCAAAACATGTACTAATTATTCTGGAGGTATCGTAAATGTTTTTAGTATAAATTACGTCGAATTCTTGTTATTCTCATTAATTGACAACGCAACTGGAACTCGAATGCGGCTCCCTATTAGAGGTACGTTGGCGCCCTCATAGAATTAATCAGTCAAGCCAGTTTTTCAATTTTTTTTTGAAATGGCAGAATTATTTAAAAAATACACGATTGCTCGCTATTTCTCGTTATACAGGGCCATTTTATATTCACCATCCAAGTTCCATACAAAAGTGCAATATTTACTCGACCTTAATCAAAGTCAAAAGTCAAAGTCAAATAAGCTTTAATCAAATAAACTTAATTTTGAATCGTCTATATTTTCCTGCCACCCGTTCCAGACTTTTTTATACTAACGACTAATAGATAGCCCACCTGTGCGAAGCCAAGGCAAGCAGCTAGTCATAAAAAAAGAACTTTAACCCAAAGGTACATGTCCGGATTGTCCGGGCCGTGACCGGACCGGGACGTGTCAGAGGCCCAATGGGGAATGTCCGAAAAAAATCAAATTGGCTGAATATTTTTATGGGTAGGAAATGTAGGAATAAGCTCCCTTAGTAACAGAAAAAAAAGCTTTTTAAAAAAAGCACAACCTCCTTCAAAAATCTTAAAAAAACAGCTCTATAAAAAGCAAGAAATAATGTTCAAATCGATTAATTAAAACACGTCTATTGAAGTCGGGTGAGGCTTTAAGAATATAAAGAATACAATAAATAAAAAAATCTTCCAGCCCCACCCGACTTCAATAGACGTGTTTTAATTAATCGATTTGAACATTATTTCTTGCTTTTTATAGAGCTGTTTTTTTAAGATTTTTGAAGGAGGTTGTGCTTTTTTATTTTAAACTTTTTTGTGGTAGGTATGTAAGTGATTATTTTATGAAATAAAACGTTATAATGTTTCACATTTTTCAATGGTATATCCCGAGTAACTCAATTTCCACAAGAGTTCCGTTGGGCCTTCGCAATTCAACCATAGTCCAGTAGGTCCTTGACAATAAATAGGTACTTAACTTGTTTTTGATTGTCATAAACCTGCCAATATTTCAATCACTGTACAGTTCCTATTTGATTTTAAAGAGTTCCCTTGTGTATCTTCAAAATCCAAAGTCCAATACCAATGAAATTAATATGGTATCATTCTTAAGGTGTTTTCTTTCAAAAAAAAAGAATCATCTAAATCGGTGCATAAACAAAAAAGTAATGGTTGAAAATCCGCCTGAATTCGTATAAAATGGTAACGAAAACGACAGTTTTTTCAAGATTACTTGAAAACTACTAAACCGATTTCAAAATTTAAAAAAATGGGACCAACTTGAAAACAAACGTCATGTTATAACGTTTGAATCATTTCAATCGGTTCAGCCGTCTTCGAGTAATCGGTGTACATACATATAAATAAAAAAATATACACGCGACGAATAGATAACCTCCTCCTTTTCAAATTTTTGAAGTCGGTTAAAAATATCAGAATTTTCGGTTGAGTAAAAAAATTATAAAAAATTTAAAACTCTCTTCGACTTCACCAATGTACTAAAGTAACAGCAGAATGGAGATGATACCTTTGCCACTACCTGCCACAACCACAACAAGTATTAAAAAAAACATAGTGTTGAGTCATCGAAATGTATTACGTAGTAATTATACGTAATGTATTACTACGTAATACATTTCGGTGTGTTGAGTTGTGGTTGTGGTCTGTGGTGGCAAGGGTAATCTCCATTCTGCTGTTACTTTCGTACATTTGTGAAGTCGAAGAGACTTTAATTTTTTATATTTTTTTACGCAACCGAAAATTCTGAAACTTTTTTCTATTAATAAGGCAGCTTATTCTTACCTATAAAAAAGATTCAGCCAATTTGATTTCTTCGGACATTCCCCATTTACATTGGTCGTGCTAAGATTCTGTATTAAAAACAAATATACGTTGAGCTCCGGCCCGGTTCCGGCCCGGATATAAGGGGATAGACCTGCCCTAACATTACATAGCTCTGTTGCTAACAATTCTTGAGTCATTATTCCTCAGAGGGCTGATTGATTATTGTAACTTTGTTGACATTAACTCGGACAGAAACCGCAGTTACATTTCTGCTTTAAATAAGATAGTTCTCATATTGGTTCTTAATAAAGCAGCAATGTAACTGCGATTTCTGTCAGAGTTGATTGCAAAGTTACAATAATCAATCAGCCCTCTGAGCAATAATGACTCAATCTTTTGCCGTTGGAGTAGATATACCTACTACATTTGAACCCCAGTAACTTTGTTTTTTGTTTTCAGGGTATCTTTTCCTGATTTTCTTCATCTGTTACATCTATGGAGACAATGTCTGGTTGCCAGATGCCAACGCATGGATCAAGTTCACACATTACTTCAACAATAAGACCGTAGATGTTAAAAACTTGAAGGATTATAACGTTACGTACTATGAGGGTTTCAAATGTCATGAGGCTTGCCCAAAAGTCTACATACCAGTATGTGCAAGCAACAACCTTACGTATACAAATGAGTGTTACATAAAATGCGCAGACAAATATGCAAAGTGGAAGGAAGAGCATCTCAATATGAGTTACACACCGCTGAGGAAACTTCGGCTAGGAAGGTGCTATGTATTCCCTACATAATACAGGTTAAAAAAAATCTCTTTCCGTGTTAGGTAAAGAAGGTACAGAAATAAATTCATTATTCTGCTGTAATTTAGCCTTTTTTTTCATTACTAGCGACCGCTCGCGACTTCGTCTGCGTGGACAGTTTTTTTGCTATCCCTCGGGAGCTGTTTGTTTTTTCTAGATGAAAGGTACACCATGTCCTATTTTGTATCCCTGACAACGTGTAGGCAAATTTCTTGATGATCGGTTCAGTAGTAACGACGTGAAGGCGGAACAAACAAACAAACGGACTTTCGCATTAGTAAGGATAGTACACAATTTGAAGCAAAATACCTATTAATTTCTGATTAACAATCTTCAAACTTAGAATAATCACACCTAGAACGATAATTCCCTACAAAGCGCGCTGTCAAAAGTGAGGCAACAAAAAACAGCCAAAATGGCGCCGTTTTCAGATTTATTATTGTCCATTATTAAATAATCATACCTTATAAGTACAAAACAGTTTCAATTTCCCTACCTTAAAGAGATTAATTATTATATTATTGGATTTTAGTTACGATTCGGTAACGTATGAAGGATATAAATCTGAGAACTGATCCATTTTGGCTCAGTATAAGTTGCCTCACTTTGCATACAAGGACACGGCTTCTAGGTGTAATTATTCTAAGTCTTCAAACAAATCATCAGTCATCACATAACCAAAGTGTTACTTATAAATTACTAGCGGCCGCCCGCGACTTCGTCTGCGTGGAAAGTTTTTTGATATCCCTCGAGAACAATTTTTTTTTCGGGATGAGTTACCCTATGTCCTTCTCTGTACTCCTGACAACGTGTATGTAAAATTTCACGATAAAAGGTTCAGTAATTAAGACGTGAAGGTACCAAACAAAGAAACGGACTTTCGAATTCATAATATTAGTAAGGATTATCAAAGGATTCCAAAAAAATAATTTGAAAAGCGATACCATATCACACCAGCACGATGTTTATTCCGATAAAGAATAATATTACTTACGTTGACTATAAAAAGGTAGGATAGGAAGGAACAAAACAACATAACAACAAATCTCCTTAAATAGTGCTATCGTTCCTAAACGGGTCAAATAAATGGAATGTTTGCGTCGTTACGTATTTGTCCCTAGCGGTCCCTTGAAGTGTAGAGCAACAACTGAGAATTGGCAATTTTTTACATTTTTGTAAAACTGTAAGAAAAAAGGAAACAAACTGTTTCATTTAAAACCTAGAGCCCCCCTTTAGCCCACCTCTAGTTTCCCTCGAATCCACCCCGAGCCCCCCTCAAGCCCATCCTCAGCCACACTCAAGCCCACCCCAAGCCCCCTCGGGCCCACCCCGAACCCACTCGAGCCCCCTTCGAAGCCCTGAGCCGCCACCGAGCTTTTTTGTATGCCCTCTAACCAACTAAGACCAACATCTACTTATTTTACACATTGCCGGTGGACCAGCAGGTATTCTATACAATACCTAGTCATTGTATACATTGCCTAGGTAATATAATATATGAAATAGACAATAATATTAATTCTATTTCATACATTGCCTAAAAGGCCCAGGCATTGTATACAATACCTAGGGATTGTATACAATGCCTGCATTTCATACATTGCTGGAAAAATATATCTTTCAAACGGTTGATTTTGAGAAAAAATAGTTTTAGGAACCTCAATGTCATTTTTAAAGAGCTATCTATAGACACCCCACCTCGCACGTATAGGTTTGATTAAACAATTTGCTTTCAGTTTCGGTTCCATGTATGGGGAGCCCGCCAATATTTTTAGGGTTCCGTAGCCTAAGGCCGTAATATACAGAGAGAAAGCAGGTTGCCGCTGGTAGATTTAGTTCGCTATACTAAAATGGACCTTACCCCGGCGTATTATACCTATATTATATTTTCGCTATACTTAAATGGACCAGCGCTTACCGGCGCTTGTCGGCGCCCGGTCCATTTTAGTACTTATAGCGAAAATATAATATCATTGTCATGTATACAAACTCTATGAAAAACAAAGTAATTTTTAATAGTACCTACTACTAGCGGTAGTATATAAGGTCCTTCTTAAATAGTGCACAAAATTTTAAGGGGTCAATATACTTATGCATACAAACAACTTCATACATTTGGATCTATTCGATTTTAAATTTTCAATGGAACAGCTGATATTTTTTTTCGCGATTTCAATGTTGGTACCATAGTTAGATAGAGCCTACACACATAACGGCGTTGCGGCGCCGCACCGCAACGCAACGCCAATTTTTGCGGTGCGTTGTGGTGACGCGCGGCGCCGCGAGTTGCCTGGGGTGATCATTTTTCTGTAATTCGTGAGTGTTGATACACGTGTCTCTACAATGGATCGCAATAAACGAATAGCTCTTTTGTTATTGTGTAGACATTACGCCAAATTAAATAAACGTCTACAGAAAAGATATTGAGTGCATCTATTTAACGAAGTTATGAATCCTGATGGAGAGTACGAACGAAAAAAGAGACGAAAAATTGATTTTGAATACTTTAAGAACTCATACGTTACAAACAAACAAACTAACGGACTTTCGCATTTATAATATTACTAGCGGCCGCCCGCGACTTCGTCTGCGTGGGAAGGTATTTTGTTATCCCTCGGGAACAATACTTTTTTCGGGATGAAAGGCACTCTATGTCCTTCATTGTACCCCTGACAACGTGTATGCAAAATTTCATGATGATCGGTTCAGTAGTTAAGACGTGAAGGCGTAACAAACAAACAAACGGACTTTCGCATTTTATAATATTAAGTAAGGATAGTAAGGATATTTAAATCAAAGAAATTATTAATTTCTCTGTATGTGTCAAAATATCGGCAATTTCATAGGCAAAGACCCATATTTTGGTGTTTTTACCATTGAAAATGGTTATCAGATGCAAATCGCCTGAGACGTATTTTTGGCCATATCTCCGAGGATTTTAAGAGGATCGAGATTGGAATAGTACCAAAAGTTGAGGAATTTATCGAGACATCTGTGAACGTTTGAATTTTGAAAATCTACTAGAAACTTTTTTTGGAATTCAGCAAAACTCCAAAAATTCCGGGTTTTTTGGCGGTTGTTTGTTTACTTAATTGTAAATATTTCGGAAATAAAACCGACTTAAGAAAAAATGAAAAAAAAAGGTCCTAGGGTATTAGTTTAGCTACCAAATGGCGAAATTATTTTGAAAATCGGTTAATAATTGTGACGTGTAGGTGGTCCCTTTAGATTTGGAATTGTAGAAAAACGGGTGTTTCCATACATAAAAAGTGATGTAGCTTTTATGATTATTGACCGATCGTCATGGTAATAGTGTTAAAAGATGCAAAAACAGACGAGAAGTGCATTCGTTGCAATTTTTAAAATCGGTTAATAATATTTCGGCTGCGTCGAGGCAGTCAGAGGACGCTTTTGTCACAATCGTAAAAATAAATAGGCACTACCTAGGTAACCTTAGAAATATAATAGGACTTTGCATTTTATTTGATTTTGGTTTTTCGTAAATTTTCGTGTTCATTTTCAATGCTCCGATTCTTGCAGGGACTGTAAGATCTGTGAATTTTTTGTATTGATTTATTCTTTTTTCAATAATATTTTTTTATAAATGAAGAAACGTCATTTGTGTAATTAGGTAGTTTAGTTACAACGCGTTTGTTTTATTTTATAGCATCATAGACTATACAACAAGTATCTACTATGATATGGAGTGTCCGAGGTTGGACTAGAACTGTGGTCAACAAGTGTGACGTTATTTCTGCGCGGTGCCGCCGATTTTGGTGTTGCGTTGCGGTGCGTCGCCGCAACGCGGTTATGTGTGCAGGCCCTAAAAGTTGTTTGTATGCATGAGTACATTGACCCCTTAAAATTATGTGCACTATTTAAGGCGTAAAATACACAGAAGCGACGCGGCACGGATACGGCAGCGATACGGTGCAGATGTGAGACTTTCGGATGCTTTCGGCCAATCAAATACACGTATCCGCGCCGTCGCCGCCGTATCTGCGCCTTATCTCCGCCGCATCGCTTCCATGTATTTCACGCCTAAGAAGGACCTTACATAAGGCATGGTTATAATATGGTAACTACGGAACCCTACTACGCGTGGCCCGACACGCACTTGGCCGGTTTTTTCTAATTTTTGTCGAAAAATCGTACAGTGGTTTACAGAATACATCTACCTACCTACTAAATTTCAAATGTATAATACCAAGCGCGTCCATTGCGTTAAGCGGGAGTCGGGACACGCGCGCGGGACCCGCGTTATAGTTTCGGAATAGTGACTGTGATGTGACAACGGACGGACAGACAGACAGACTGACATGACGTCTATAAGGGTTCCGTTTTTTGCCATTAGGCTACGGAACCTTAAAAATAGATAATGAAACCTCATAATCATTTCAATAGCCCTTTTGAATGACTCCTCACTCAACTGAGTCAAAAAATAAGTAAAAAAAAGAGAAAAAAAATTGTTGCTACGGAACCCTATACTGCGCATGGCCCGGCACGCACTTGGCCAGTTTTTATCGAAATCTCTTTTCATTTTTGAGAAGAATAAGATTCTTTGAAAAAAAAACCCTAAAGAAACGGGCAAAATAGGCCCTTTTTTTAAAAATATAATAAATATTTAACAACAAATATTATTGCAGTACTATAGGCCGTTTAATAACAAAACTTTTGATGCCATTTTCATTTCTATCTTAATAATTGAGGACGCTAGCTTGCATCGAGCGACTCGAAGTGTGACGTCACACGCAATGGCCGCCCTGACTGCCCGTCGATTAATGTTGGCTGTGTACTATTATATATTCTGTGCTGTAGGTATAAAATATGCTATAAAATCGCAATGGATGGACCGATTTCGACGATTTAAAGACTATATTGATGAGAAAGTTTTGAGTTGATTTGACGACCTAGTTCTGATCTTCATTATTGCACCAATGCACACCGTCTTCACTATAAATTGCAATACGACTGTTTCAGCCCTGAGCCAGGATGTAAGGTTCTGTTACATTTGACACTTTATCGTCACCATCAGAAAGAAGTATTCATTACTGTTTTACAAAAGAGCCTTATATTTTAAAATAAAAATAATTAATTATTATTTCTTTTGAATATTTTCATACAGCAGCCGCCCGCAATTTCGTCTGCGTAAAGTTTTGACATTGAAAATGTATTTTTTGCTATCATCAGGAACAATACTTTTTTCGGGATGAAAGGTTTCTTTTGTCCTTCTCAGTACACAACAATGTGTATGTAAAATTTAATGATGACCGGTTCAGTAATTAAGACTTGAAGACGTAACAAACAAATAAACAAATAGACTTTCGCATTTCTAATATTAGTAAGGAAGTAAGGATTTTCTTTCATAGGTCGAAAGTAGGTTACGAAGCAAATTAACCTTTTTTTGGATTTGACATTTTGTCACTTGTCACATTGATGTAAATAAGAAAAAAATAAAATTTTCAAGAACCCCCGACATGCAATCAATTAACATCGTACCAATTTTCGAATCGATAGGAAACATGGAAGGTAGTCAGATCCCCTGATGGCTTCAAATGGCTGATCAGCCTTTCTATTGTCTAATTTCAAAATCTATTGAAATCGTTTTCAAGATTCAACATATTGATGCTTCTTTTTGGCAAAAATAAAAACTTACCAAAGAAATGCATCCATCTGTCAAATGAATGCGATTGCGATAGATTTTTTAAATTAGACAATTAGCCCCCAGGTCATGGTTACCTTACCATACAAGGTGTTACAAAAATACCCCTAATCCCGAAAGGGGGTTAAAGTACATCATGTAAAGAGTCCTCTGTAAAGTTCTTAAATTCCTAATATTAAGTTTTAATTTCGTCTAAATTTGCAAACGACAATGATTTACCACATCACTATTTCAAGGCAACCGCGGTCAAACACGATTTCAAAGATTAAACAACAACAGATAGGACTTCTGGAACCTGCTTGAAATTATCTATCAAAGCAAGAACTCTTTAGGTAAAATTTGTAATAGAGATGATGACGCTTACGTGTCTTTTCGAAATGGTGTGCAGAGATTAATTTTACATTTTTGAAATAAATATTAATTCAGTAACTATGTAATTTAGAAATTACGTCACTGTTATATCTCAGGTATTTATGTTATTTTAAATACGCTTATGTCATAACTAGCTTACTTAGGTCACTGTAATGTAAACGTAGGTACAAATATCTACAGATGTCCAGTCTGAAAAACGAATAGTCTGTGATTTAGAAGCCAATGACCGGAACTGACCGGAACAGCTGATTGGGAATCTTTCAAATGCTTGTCGATATTTTTGCAAAACTTCGACATCGTTTTTCTCCGTAAATATTATAGCTAAAAAATAAAGAACAGCGCCCATCATTTCTATTTCATTAATACTCATTGGCATTTCAGGGATTAGGGGTACTTTTGTAACAGGTTGTATACTTCAAATCTCATTGAAGTAACACGGTACCAAATTTCGAATCAATAGGACATATGGAAGGTAGTCAGATACCCTCATCAACTATTAAAGAGCTGATGATCTTCAAACGGCTGATCAGGTCGTGGTTACCATACCATATACTTCCAATATGAACAATAATGATAATAATGAACACATTTGAATGAACAGATTTTCATGAAACATGGCTAAGAACACTCGGGATAAAATAAACTATGACACAAAAAAAACTAAACTAAAATCGGTTCATCCGTTTAGGAGCTACGATACCACAGACAGAATACAGATACACAGACACGTTAAGCCGGCTCCACACTCGCGCGCGAACCGCGGCCGCGAATCACGGGCGCGGTTCGCGCATGAAAACGGTGCGAAAAATATAGCCCTCCAGACTCGCGCGTGAACCGCGGCCGTGAATCACGGCAACCTTAGTTCGGCACACAAGTCCTTTGACGCGGACCAAAAAACCGCCACCGGACGGGGACCGCCGCGAGGCGCGAACGCGAAGCCGCGAAGCCCATACGTGAAGCCGCGAAACCCTCCACACTCGCGATTCGCGGCCTTCGCGGGCTTTCGCGGCGCGAGTGTGGAGCCCTCTATAAACTTATAACATCCCTTTTTGCGTCGGGGGTTAAAAATACTTTTGGTAAGTTTGTACTCTAATACCGTCAAGTAGGGCCATTTGGGACCAGTCAAACATCGCGTTTTGATAGCATGTATTTTTTCATAAATGAATGGAAGTGTGACGTCAGATATGTCCGCCATTATTGTGACATCACACTTCCACGGTCTATTACTTTACTTCCATAAAATCTTGTTACCATACAAAATAACTAGGTAGAACAATGCAAAACTCCAGTCTTGTTTGTGCTACTTAAAATATCTCACAGCAAAATTGCATTTTACAATGACAAAAGGACGGACAGTGGAATCACAGCTAAAAACAAATTAAATGCCTTTGCCAAATAAAAACAGTCCAGTGCAAGATACCATTTTGTAATGTTCGTAGTTTAGAGTTCAGTTTACAATTTGGTATTTTTAATATTTGTCGTGGAACATCACGTAATCTGGTATATGGTGACTTGTCGACTGCCTCGCCGTGATGGGTGCAGGATACTTAGTACCTTCGCACACGAGTCGTAAGCGTATCTTTTTTTACCAAACCAATACGAGCATGATACCCAACATCGCACTCACACACGTCACAATCTGTTATAAATTGGCTCAGAAATTATAATTTAATGATTAATATTGACAAAACTAGCTTTCTAAACTTTAACAATTCTACACGTCAAACATTTAACATAAATTATCAAGGACAAATGCTTAAAAAGGAAAACACTACAAAATTTTTAGGTATTGAAATTGATCAAAAACTAGATTGGAAAAAACAAATAGAAGTTGTATGTAATAAAATCAATAGATTCACATTTGCACTACGTAAACTAACAAAGATAGCTACAAGAAGTACTGCGCTTACTGCGTACTTTGCATATGTAGAATCAGTTTTAAGATATGGATGGGGAAATAGCACTGACATAAATAGGGCTTTTGTTTCTCAAAAGAAATGCATAAGGGCCATATGTGGTACTGCACCTGATGAACCATGCAGACCACTATTTAAATGTTTAAAAGTCTTACCACTGCCTTGCCTTTATATCTTTGAGATTGCTAAATTTGTGAAATTAAATTTTCATTATTTCAAACAAGCTAAAGACGTATACATACGAAACACACGTAATGGTAGTAGACTGATTTCGGCAGTTATTCCTAGTAACGCACTATTCCGAAAAAATTGTTATTGGATGTGTACACAAATCTATAATAAGTTACCCGAAAATATAAAACAGTTACATGTGAATAAATTCAAGACGGCTCTCTATAAATGGCTTAGCGATAAAATGTTCTACAGTGTAAGAGAATATCTGGACAATGTCCATTGAACATTGCCATTCCTTAAATGTAAATTGGGTATTATTTTGACATTTAAATTAAGGTATTATCTCGACATTATACTCTGTTATTATTTCAAAAATTTAATTAGGTATTAGTTTGACATTATTTTGACACTAAAATTAGGTAATAATTTGACTGACTTTTTTATTATTAATATTAAAATGATTTGAATTTTACAATAATCTGTGTGACATTACTTTGTGAATCTTTTACTGACACTGAAATGTTATGAATAATTTAATTCGATAATATAATAATATTGCATTTATTTCAAGTACCTAACAATGTTAATTTAAGTAGATATTGAATTTGTAAAGAATAAAAATTTGCATGCTGTTGATAATGGCTGAATGGGCCGAGCTTTTAAACTAGATTAAGACCTTCAGTGTACCCTATTCAAAGGCAAATAAATTAATTTCTAATTTCTCATATTACGAGTAGGATGTGTTTTGGTATCGTAAAAAGATTTGATTACGATTACCCCACGACTTGTGTCCGAAGGCACTAAGTGCACTATTCCTTAATTAAAGTCTAATCCACACTCTACAGGAAGCAAAGCGAGCTGACACGACTGCGAGAATGCAGGCAGCCCCTCTTTTTTAACACGTTTTTATTAGGTTGCTTTCTCGTTTTACAATTGAAAATGGTTATCAAATGCAAATCGCCTGAGTCGTATTTGTGGTCATAGTTCCGAGATTTTAGGAGGATCGAGATGGGAATAGTACCAAAAGTTGAGGAATTTATTGAGACACGTGTGAACGTTTGAATTTTGAAAATCGGCTGGTGACTTTTTTTGAAATTTCGAAAAATTCGGGTTTTTTGGGGGGTGTTTGTTTACTAAATTGTAAATATTTCGAGAAAAAAACCGACATTAGAAAAAATTAAAAAGTGAGTCCTAGGGTATTAGTTTAGCTACAAAATAGCGAAATTTTTTGAAAATCGGTTTATAATTGTGACCTGTAGGTGGTAGATTTGGAATTGTATTAGAAAAACGGGTATTTCGGTATATAAAAAGTGATGTAGTTTCTATGATTATTGACCGATCGTCATGGTAATGGTATTGAAAGATGCGGAAGCAGACGAGAAGTGCATTAGTTGATTTTTGTGAATCGGTTAATAATATTTCAGCCGCGTCAAAGCAGTCAGAGGCACTTTTCACGGTCACAATCGATCGTAAAAATAAAAAGGTACCTAGTATACCTTAGAAAAATTATAGGATTTTGCTTTTGATTTGATTTTGTTATTTCGTAAATTTTTGTATTCATTTTCAATGCTCCGATTCTTGCGGGAACTGCGAAATCTGTGATTTTTTTTCTCGTAGTCTCACCTTGAATCTGCGACGAAAGAATCCATGCCAAAAAAATCAATTGGGCATTAGACCTCACACAAAAGTACTTGAATTAAGTAAGTAAAGGTTGTTATTAAGTAGAAAACTATTTGAAAGATCGGAATCGTGGAAATGATGTAACACATAACTTGCTATTATAAGTACTTTATTGCCAATAATCATGTTGTACTGTATTTGGTAACGATATATTTAAACGTCCTGCCCCCCTACTCAAATGGCCAACATTCTATTCGTTTGAACGCTACGCTTACTATTAAAACTTTAAAATAAGCAGTAAACTATAAAATTACGTGCCGTAAGCTTGACAATTCCATACAATACATCGAAATCTGTGATTTACATAAGTTTGCGACATGTGATTTAATCATCTATTGTTCATATTTAAGCTTTAAATGTAAGCGTAGCGTTCAAACGAATAGAAAAGTGCCCATTTGAGTAGGGGGCTGTTCTGCCAGACGTTAAAAAAGCTCCGCCGCGCCTCGCAAGCGAGTACTATTCACACTGATTTTTAAGCGTTCGTATGAAAACAACTCTTGGGAATGGTAAAAAACACCAACGACGGGTTTTAAGGCGACGCTTTTTAAACTATCGTGCGAACGGGGTCTTAGGCGGCCATTACATGGTCATGCAAGCGTCAGTCAAATTCCATTAGGTATGAATTACGTTTGACTGATTGACTTATGGAAAGAAGAAATCACATCATGCAACCATCAGTCACTACATTACACGGTAGGTTAACCGTCAGTCACAGCCCGTGACTGTGGTTAAACTGACAGCAAAACCTAGTGTAATGGCTGCCTTAGAGACCGGTCGGCGTTAAGGCCTACTCAAACCTGACTGGTATCCTATACCGTCGACGGTAACGGTGTACCCAACCGATAGGTATTTTGTATGGCATTAATTACCACAGTTCAAACTGTGCCATTACCGGCAGCTGTTGCGGAACACCTTTGAACAGCACGTTACCGCAAACCCATCAGGATATCGTTACCGCTACCGGTACAGGATACCGGTCAGATTTGAGCAGGCCTTTAATTTTCTCCCTCATTGGTATCCCACACGAGTTGTTAACAGCGGGTCGGTTGCCCATGAGGCGTACCCCAGGAAAAGCTACTGTGTCAAGCAAGATACTTAACACTTTATGTTTTATGTTATGACCAAGAAGCTTATACCTCTCTCCAATGGAGATTGCACGGCCATATGTCATAGTGAAGATTGAAAAAAGCTCCTTTAGTGACGTGACGGCTTATTGCAACCTCTTTCTTTAGTGTTACAATACGTGTTCGTTGTTCGTCGTTCGTTCATTCGTGACAAACGAAAACGTATTGTAAAACGAAAAGAAAGAGATAGCAATACGCCGTGACGTCACTAAAGAGTCTTTTTCAATCTTCAGTATGATACTAGGCGTGCAATCTCCATTGTGGATTTAAGCTTCTTGGTTATGACTCATATTAAGGGTTACCAGATCCCATAATGAGATTTCCTGAAAATTTCCTGACATATTTTGACATGTTGTTCTTACACCTACATTCCTTATTTAGTTCACTTTTACTATTATCTTTTACCAAAATGATTAATTATTACAAATAAGTATTTTATTACTTTCACTTTATTATTAGGATTTCAAAAATCTCTGACAATAACAGTTTTTTCCTACATTCCTGATGGACGACTAAAATTTCTGATATGTCAGGAAAATTCCTGTCATCTGGTAACCCTTCTCATGTATGACTATAGAACAAAGAAAAATAATTGTTTTACTCTATTGACAATCTGTCTACCCGTGAAATTTTCATTTATGAGAATGTTAATGGGATTTCATGTCAAAACGCGAATTTAATCAGTTACTAGATAACCTGTTTTTCATCGCATGAATTGCAGCAATAAAGAATTAATTTCTTCGCTCAATTCTTTCAGCCAAACAAGATATTTCAAATATGTCGCTTTGTCGTGAGTAACTGGATTTAAAATAACGCAAATGAAATACTTTAAATGTACGAGTACCTACATGCTTTCATTCATACTTCCCTACTATCAATACTAATATTACAAATGCGAAAGTAACTCTGTCCGTTTAGCACTTGTACTATTACGTATTCTGTGGCTACGCTTTCACGCCTTAACTAGTAAACCGATTTTGATAAAATTTGGTACAGAGATAGAGTAGAGCTGGAGCGGACCTAGTCTACCTTTTGTTGCGAAATAAGGGTTGAAAGAGTTGAAATAGGGGATGATAGTTTGTATGAAAGTCCCTCGGTTTCGAAGCTAGGATTGTGTTTTACTACAGTAAAATTAGACATTTAGGTTGACGGTTAAAAGAGGAGGAGGGAAAGGGGAGGATGAAGAGTGAGAGAGAGGGGGAGGGGAGGGGTGAGTGAGGGAGATAGGGGAATGAGAAGGGCGGAAAGAGGAGAGAGAGAGAGAGAGAGTGAGATGGGGGAGGAGGGGGAGAGTGAGGGGAGGGGTGAAAGAAGGGGAGGGGAGAGGAAAAGGGGGGCAGCTTGGTGGAGACCCGCTTAGTCACGTAAAAACGGCTGATCTGATTTTGATGAAATTAAAACAGAATACTATTATTTTATCCTGGTTAAAGGTTCCCCAAGGATTTTCTCGAAGATCCGTAAATTCTAGCTAGTGTTTGATATAAGGGTAATGTTATAACTGAAGAAAGTTACTAGAATTACATATAATTTTAAATTTATTAATTATCTTTACTTATAAATCGGTAAAAAAATAGTTTTGATTTGAGTTCCGTTTTGATTTTTTAGGGTTCCGTACCCAAAGGGTACAAACGGGACCCTATTACTAAGACTCCGCTGTCCGTCTGTCTGTCTGTCACCAGGGGCCGTACCGGCTAACGAATCGATTTTCATAAAAGTCTGCTGGGTTTCAAATTAAAACAGATAAATCGAGCCCCAATTGGGCCAAAATGACGAACCCAAATTCATGATGTCACACGAACATCGATATCTTCCAAATCACATCAACAAAAAGTACAAAACGAAATTGCTTACTTTGATTTCTCTGTTTTAAGTTGAAACCCAGCAGACTTTTATGAAAATCGATTCGTTAGCCGGTACGGCCCCAGGCTGTATCTCATGAACCGTGATATATAGCTAGACAGTTGAAATTTTCACAGATGATGTATTTCTGTTGCCGCTATAACAACAAATACTAAAAACAGAATAAAATAAATATTTAAGGGGGGCTCCCATACAACAAACGTGATAATTGTCGTTTTTTGGTACGGAACCCTTCGTGCGCGAGTCCGACTCGCACTTGGCCGGTTTTTATTTTATCGGGAAACGAAGTCACTTTGAAAGTTATCGATCAAGAACGATATCTAGCCTAGGGTGTTTTTAGCATTGTCCTTTGATGATGGATTTTCAAAGTGACATTTAAATAATGAAATATAGTAAGTAACTATTTGCCTCCCCAGATGGCGTTGATGGAAAGAGAAGTGTCAAAATGGGCTTTTAAAAATAAACGTTCCAAAGAGGCAAGTAAGCGCTCGCTGGCTGACATCTGCCCAAAGAGAGACATTTTAGGGTTACATCTGCCTGCTACCTGAATACTCTTCGAAACTTAGTAAAAAAGTCACATTGACACATACGTTTTTATCAACGCCATCTATCGAGCCTAGAGTTTTTTGTCATTTTGAAAAGTCCTCATTGATTGATTTAAAAAATTACATATTTTTTTCCAGATTATGTACCTATCGCCGTTCTTATAACACTACTTTTGGATACACACGCAAGATACGCCACCCACGAAGAGTTGAGAGATTGGTACATCAATAACATAACTGACCCCTTGCCACCATTGGAAACAATTTTAGATTGCGACTGCCCAAGAATATATATACCTGTATGTGGATCGGATAACAAAACATATACTAATGTTTGTTATATGAATTGCATCAACCTTGGACGAAAAACTAAGGAAAAAACTCAATTATATTATATGGGATATTGCCTGCAGTTTTTGGATCCTTTTGAATATTAAAATTTTACCATAGAAAAGTTTTTTTCTATATGTTATAGTCAAACCCCGAAGTCCAGGCGCTCCTAGGTTTGCCTAGTCAAACCTCAGGTTTGACAAGAAGGCTTAGTCAAAGTCCAAAACTAATAGCGTGTTTCGGGCTTTGACTAACGCATTTATAGCCAAATCTAGGAGAGACTAACTTGGACAGTCAAACACCGAAACGCAATTCGATCAAATCGGGGTTCGACCAGTCTAACTTAAATTAGGAACAGAATATTTTTTTTTTTGTATTTAAAAGAATGAAAAACGCATTCTTTAGAGTGATAATTTAATCAAATTAATAATCTTCCTGTGAAACAAAGATTTCTGTTGTCTGTAAAAAAAATACAGGAGTAGGTCACGTTTTAACAGACAAAAGAAATCTTTGTTTCACAGGAAGTTTGTTGATTTAGTTACATTTTCACTCTAAAGAATGTATTTTTACATATGTAAATACATACAAAATAACACATTCTGACCCTAATTTAAGTCTGACTGGTCAAACCCCGATTTGATCGTATTGAGTTTCGGTGTTTGACTATCCAAGTTGGTCTCTCCTAGGTTTGGCCAGAAAAAAACAACCAAGGCGACTTAAAATCAGTAACAGAACATGTTAGAACAATTTGTAAATTTCTTGTCTGCCTGTCTGTCTTTCTATCTGTCTGATCACTCATTACGCAAAAACCACAGAACAGATTTTGACGAAACTTTTTGTAGTGGCAGTGTATACCTCGGATTACAATCTTAAATAAAAAATATTACGAAAAGCGACCAACAAACAGTAAACCAGCACCAAAGAGAACAAGTACAGTACAAAATTTGCATGCTTCAGACGTTGTCGCAGTATATTTTTCATGTCATAGAGAGATCACAGAGATCTACGTATTTTAGCATTCCAAGATCCACAAAAACCAGCAGGGTTGACCTTTGTCGCAGTACGTTCTTCATATCATAGAGAGCTCTACTACAGTGACACACGCTGCCGGCGTCACTGTCGTCTATGTAATCGACGGGCGGCGGTGGCGTAATCTAGCTAGGTAACAATGTAATCATGCATGGCCTGCGCCCACTGACGGCATGGCCGTGGCGCAGCCAACGATATGTCAAAACAAGTTTTAACATATCGTTGGGCGCAGCACGGGGTGGACCGCACGGCACGCTTCGGCATACCTACCAAGGGCATACCGAATCATCCTGTGTGACATCCTGCGGTCTTTGAAGAAATGAAAGATCTTACTGAGATCTTCATTACGGGTGACAGCCTAACAAGCAAAAACGTCATATGAGATCTGACTTGTACGACTTTAAGTCGGATAGCAGTCTTATAATAGTAATGAGATGACTGCTAGGTCCTATAGACGTCTTAAATTTAACTTTTTAGTCGTGCGACAAATATGTCCTAATAAACTGGTCATATAACGTCGGCACGACTAAACTATACGACGTTATATTAAATTTTTAACTAAAACGTCTGTACGACTTGTAGTCGCATTTGAGTCAAGTTTCGACTTTTAAACGACGTTTAACAAAATGGCGGCTTTACTTGGTCTTCAAATAACCTTAAAATGACTTTTTGTCTCACGTCATATAGAGTATAACGTCATATAGAGATTAGTGTGCGACAAAATTAACATGGCCGACATTTTTAGAATTAAATATAATTTTATTAATACAAATTTTATGTTTCAAACGCAAAATTATGAAGGGGCATGAAAATATGAATAGTCCCAACTAACAATTTATCGTCGTACAATCGTCGTACAAACGTTATCTTATTACCACTGGTCGCAAAAGCTAGGTCGCACTAACGTTATAATAACGTTTGCTCAACGCGAAAAGGGCCCCATTTATACGACCAACATTGTTGTTTAATGGTCGTACAAAAGTCACAAGATGACTTTGTTAACGTCATTCAAAAGTCGTATGAACGTTATGGAATTACCGCTCATCGTACAGTTGTCGCATGAAAACTTTACAACGACTCTCTCATCGTACAGTTGTCGCATCAAAACGTTACAACGACTCTTTCGTTATATTGTGGTCATACAGATGTTTTTGAATGACGAAAACGTTTTATTTGAGTCAAGTCACAACACCTGTACGACTGATTTTTAATGTTCGTTAGTGGCTCGTGTTTGTGGTTATGTTTCGAGATCTGAGTGCAAAATAAATCAATAAGTACAAGGATATAAAAGGTGAGTACTATTTAACTTTCATATTATCTTACTGAATGTCTCTCATACCGTTTAGTTTGACTGGGAATTAAAGTTTTATGATAATATACCTATGTAAATACTATTCATATTTTCATGCCCCTTCGTAGTTTTGCGTTTAACACATAATATTTTAATTCATAAAATTATGTTTGATTCTAAAAATGTCAGCCATGTTAATTTTGTCGCACACTGATCTCTTTATGACGTTATAAAGACAAAAAGTCGTTCTGAGGTTATTTGATGACCAAGTAAAGACATACAATACGCCATTGCCGCTAACTATTAGGGTTCTTTAAACAATTAAAAACCCTTTTTTGATTATGTCAATATTAACCAAAATAATTATTTTAAATTTTTTTTCAGGCAAAAACTGGTCATTGTATAAGTTCAGTGCAGATTATATTCAAGTACTTATCTAAATTTATCTGAAACATGATTAAAAGATTAAAGGATCTCTAAGGATTTTCTCGAATGTCCTCGCTAGCGAAGTCGCGGGCGGAAGCTAGTACCTACTGGTAGGTAATACGTTACGAAAAAAGCTTACCATAATTATGTTACCACAGCGGATCCACCAGGAACACTTTAAACAACGTCTACTGTAATCCAAATTAAATTCACTTTCATATAAGAACATAAATCATTTCAACATTTAGGTAGTTACCTACCTACTGATAAAAAAATTCAATATCGGAAAAAATCATAAACAATATTTTTTATAGGTAGTAAATAAAATAAATATTGATACTGAACCTTCTTGTTGTTCATGTGTTGTACACTTTTCTTCTTCAACATTTGTGACTAATGCCACAGTTGTTGTTGTTGTACTTTTTAATAACAGGAAATTTCGTTTTACTTTCCTTTTGAAAGCTCCACTACGTTTTTTTGTTTTCTCCACGAATTTTTTGCTTCCAATTTTCGTATTTGATTTATCATATGTTCCGTAAATATGGCGGCCAAGTCGTTTTAAAGTCAAAACTTGACTCAAATGCGACTACAAGGTTTATTAAAGTCAGGGCATGGCATTAAATGGACATCATGTAATACAAAGGTTATATTTGAGTCGTAAAAAAACCACCAAGTCATATAAATGTCTCAAATTGACTGCTGTATAATAAAATAGTGATAGTTTTATAAACGTCACTGTAAAAACGTGTATACAACTGCCACATTATATAAAGGTCGTATATAGGTTTTTCAAACACCTAATTTGGTCAGTTGAAAACGTCTAACGGACTGTAACGTTAGTACGACCATAGTACGACTATTGCGTTGTCGTATAGACGTTATAGCTCAAAAATCAATCAAAATCAAAAAATCAAAAAATATTTATTCACTAACATCAAGTTATTACAAAAAGTCATATACTGAGATCCCCTTATAAGTATTATTATACTTGTGTCAAGAGACCTCGCTCTTTCACATCATACAATGCAATTGATTTTAAAGAATAAATACTTGTTTACATTTTTAGAGGTACAAGAACTAATTCAAAAGTATTAACTAATGCTATTAAGAAAAGTGTGTGTGTGTGTGTGTGTGTGCTTGTTTGTGTGTGTATGTGTGTGTGTGTGTGTGTGTATGTGTGTGAGTTGATTATTTTATAAGTTCTTCAATGTCATTATAATCTTTATCGTTTAGCCAATTGGTAATGAGTATTTTACATTCTTTATTGGTTTTAGGATAAATATTTAACTGTGTATTTATATGGTTGTATAGATAGCAAGATTGATTTGACTGTTGCCGTCTAGCAAAAGCAGTACTAACGCCTACAATATTAACTACATCTCTATTTCTTCTTCTGTTTTCAAAGTTAGGGTTGTATTCAAGGGACTTGTGTATTTTAAGAGTCAAATTCAATACATACAACTTGCGGACGGAGAGAAGCTCACATAGTACATATAAATCTTGTGTCGGAAATCTGTAAGGTTTAAAATAAATAACTTTTAGCAAAGATCTTTGTGCTCTCTCTAAGTCCAAAAATTTTGTTTTAGTAGCGCCTCCCCATATACTGATACAATATGTCAAAACTGGTTGAACTAGAGAAATGTACACATACTTTAATATATCTGCAGTTACAATATGTCTTAAATTTTTGAATAGCCATATGAATTTTCTGATTCTTGTCATTAGAAGCTCCAGATGCAGATGCCATGACAAGCGCTGGTCCAGAAGTATACCGAGATATTTTGTGCTTGATACTTTATTTATTTGTGTGCATGAGCAACTATCGCTATCATAATTGTCACAATAGTGAATTTTAATATCAATTTCGGGTTGAGTCCTATTGTAATTGGTAAAACATATGTAACTTGTCTTTGACGTATTTAGAGTTAAAAGATGTTGTTTTAACCATTGTGCAATTTTGGCTAAGCCTATTTGAGCATTGTTACGAGCTTCTTCCCAACTTTTCCCGTAGAACATTACAGCAGTATCATCAGCATACGAGAACAAATGTCCATTTTGGAACGTCAAATTGCAAAGGCTGTTTACATATATCAAAAATAGAGTCGGTCCCAAAACACTACCTTGCGGAACTCCGTAAGTGATGGTAGAGTCGTGACTACAATGTTGACCAATTTTAACTCGTTGCCTGCGATTACTCAAATAATCTTTAAATAAATCCAAAGGAATGCCTCGTATGCCGATTCGTTCGATTTTATCTACAAGAGTGGAGATAGAGACGCTGTCAAAAGCCTTTTTTATATCTAGAAAAACTGTTAAGCATTTGTTTCCTTTGTCAATATGGTCAACAATAAGTGATGTAAGTGCTGTAACAGCATCTTCGGTACTGAGTCCTCGGCGGAAGCCAAATTGTGATTTTGATATTATGTCAAATTTAGTTAGATATTCAATCAAACGGTTATTTATCAATTTTTCAAAAATTTTTGATAATGCCGAAAGGACCGAGATTGGCCTGTAATTACTTGGATCGTCTCTATCGCCACCCTTGTGCACGGGTGTAATCAATGCCAACTTCAAAGCTGTAGGAAAAACGCCATTTTGGAAACAAAGATTAGCCAAGTGTGTTATAAATGGGACGAGCATATTCTGAGCCTGTTTTAAAAACTTTGTGGCTATGTTGTCGTATCCGGGGGCGCTCTCTGTTTTGAGGTTCATCAATACACTTCTTACCTCAGCTTCGTCAGTGTCTAACAAGACGAAAGACGAGGCATTGGGACTCGCTGGTATGTTTGCAGTGAACATTCTGCCAGACTGTGGTTGGGATGAAATATTTTCGGCCAGTAATTTTCCAACATTAGCGAAGTGGTCACTAACAAAATTTACAGATTCCATTGGAGAAGATTTTATATTTAATAGCTCTACATTTTCAGTCCGAGTTTGTTTGCGCTGAGTTACTTTGTTTACCGTCTTCCAAAGCGTCCTAGAGTTACCGGATGCTTTAGTTACCTGTTCTCGCTCATAATTACGCTTCAGTTTTTTAATAAGACAGTTACAATAGTTTCTGTAGCGCTTATAGGTGATTTTTAACACTTCATTCTCTGGATTCGACCTAAGTTTAATTTGTATATTGTTCCTGTTCTGAATGCACCTAAGTACACCTACAGTCATCCAAGGTTTTAGTGTTCGATTTCTTTTTGGAACTAATCTAACTAAGCTGTTTTCTAATATACATGATTGAATTTTAGCCAATAATAGTTCTGTTAAAATGTTAGCGTCTGCACATACCAACAAATCTTGTAAATTTGAATTTTTTAAACTAACAAGAGCATTTTCTATATCGAAAAATGTTTTATATTTATTACTAGGAACTTTTTCGCCGGTTACATTATTTAATTTCAGAAAAGTCATGGAATGATCTGTAATTGAGGTGCTTATAACTACAATAGTAGCGCTAGACTTATTATCACTAATTTTTAACATTATATGATCGAGACAGTTATTTTTTCTCGTAGGTAATGTATGTCCCGGGAGTAAATTATGTGTTGAAAGCATATTAAGGTAATTAAGTCTATTTGTTCTTTCGTGTGAGAGTTCGTCTGTATTATGAATTATATTGATGTTTATATCTCCCGTTAATACAATAAGTTTGCAGGTTTTAATAGACTCTAAGTAAATATTTAGAGATTCGATAAAGCTTTCAGCATTCGTGTTCGATGGTGAGCGATAAATAGCAACCACAATGCAATCGTTGAAAGTAATTTGCAAACACGAAGCTTGTGTCAGATAGATTTCCTTTACACTAACCGAGTGTTTTTCATTGATATAGGCAGTTACTCCATCTGACCGATTGATGTGATGGGTGGTATTAAAACAATTAAAATTATTTATCTTAGGTGTTGGTTTATTACTGTTTAACCAGCACTCGCTAAGGATTATAATATCTGGTTGTATTTTAAGTTGCGTTAGGTTTAAATTCAAATCATCGAGGTTTTTATAGATACTCCGGATATTTTGTGATATTATATAAATATCGGATTTTTCAGAGTAGTTTTGTATATTAAAGTCCTTAGCTTCACATGTACTAGAATCAGCTATGTTTATCTTGTCTAATTCATGTATTGTACTGAGTGAATTAGCCATTTTTAAGGTTATAATGAATATAGTTTTCTTTAGATAAGTTTGTTAATGCGTAGAATAATTGTAAGTGTGCCATATAATATGATAGTTGTACTAAACTGTTAAGATTGTCGGTTTTTCGATTTAAGTAAGTAAATAATGTATACTTGTATATGTATGTAATGTGTATGCTGAAGATGACTTTGAAAGTATTGTTTGTGAGTGTGAGTGTGTCATATGTATGGAGCTGACGTAACAGTGTAAGTGTGCTTATTATAACAAAAACTATTTTATAACATGCATTTGGTTTACATATGTTAAAAATATTAAACTGAAAAATAAAATGTATATCTGAACAAGAAACAACAAGCAATACAATAAAAAAATTAATTATCTTATCTAGTCATTGTTTTTGTATGAGGTTTTGTATCTGTGACTCACTGGTAACAACAATTATAGGGGAGCTGTCATCCTTCCTAATATATATTCTTCCAAAGGCCGTCCAGCAGTACTTGTAGTTCTTGGTTTTAGCCAGGTCCCTTGCTAGAAAATGGAGGCGCGCTGCTTTTGACGTCAATTGTTCACATACGTAAACAGGCGAGTATTCATCAGTTGTAAAACCTAAGTGCTTGGCGCATAATTTTTCTTTTTGTTTAAAATTAAACTGTTTTACAGTTTTAAGAAAGTCTGTTTTTTGTATTGTGGATGTAAGTTCGATTATGATAGGGCTCTTGTTTGCGTCGCGTTTGTTTCGGATCCTGTAGATGTCCTTTAGATCAGCTTTTTCAATGTTGCTACCAACGTTTTTTGATAAGCATAAAACCATTTTTATTAGATCTTACTTAGTCTCTTTCGCAATTTTCGGAACATTTTTAATTTCTATGCCTGTTTTTCTGTTCTCTCGTTGCAAATCCTCAATTTTATCTTCAAGTATTATAATATAATCCTTGTCTTTTTTTGTTTGAAGTTCTAACCGCTCAATTTTTTGTTTCAGTTCTTCATTTTGCGCCGTGAGAAACTCCATAGAACTTTCTATATTATTATTTGTATTTTTAATCTCCACCAGGGTAGAATGAATTTTACTTATATCAACATGTTGTTCCGAAAACATTTGTGAAATCATCAGTTTTATATCATTTCTAAAATTTATAAATTCTTGCTCCCAGTCATGCTCTCTCACTCGCTTATTTCGCTGAGAAATAAAATTCGGTGGCGTATGCTCCGTCTGCTCAGAAATATTTGACTCAGATAAAGATTTGTCAGACTTTTCCATCTCAAGTACCAGGAGTTAATAACGTAGTAAGAAGTGCCGCACTAGCGTCCACTGTTGCAAGGACACGCCCACTTGATGCTACCGCCAATGACGTGACTTTGACCTTGAGTCTTAGAAATGGCGTATACTGCGCGTACGCTGATTCGGCGTGGTAAGGACAATAGAATTCACAGTACCTCGTGAGTGGTGGATTTCGTGTGAGAGTACCAGGGCGGCAGTAGATGCGAAGAGGTTGCTAGTTGATTCCCAACAGGTGTCTTGTTTAGCTTTTCACCGGTTATGCACTCCTATTTTTCGGTCTTGATTTATTTTCACAAATTTGGATTAATTAATTAAAAGTAACTCATGCGCGGAGTCAGTAAACGAGTACACCTAACGGTGGTCCGCGGGGCAGAGGACTACTAGCTAAAACGTTAATGTAACGTCGTATAGTTTAGTCTTACCGACGTTGCTATGACCAGTTTATTATAACATATTCGTCGCACGACTAAAAAGTTAAATTTAAGACGTCTATACGACCTAGAAGTCATCTCATTACTATTATAAGACTGCTATCCAACTTAAAGTCGTAAAAGACAGAGCTTATATGACGTTTTTGCTTGTTGGGGTATTTACATAGGTATATTATCATAACATTTTAATTCCCAGACGAACTAAACGGTATGAGAGACAGACACAGTTAGCAAGATATGAAAGTTAATTAATACTTACCATTTATTTCCTTGTAATTAATTTATTTTGCACTCAGATCTCAAAACATAACCACAAACATGAGTCACTGAAGAACATTAAAAATCAGTCGTACAAGTGTTGTTACTTGACTCAATATACAACGTTTTCGTCATTCAAAAACGTCTGTATGACCATAATATAACGAAAGAGTCGTTGTAAAGTTTTGATGCGACTACTGTACGATGAAAGTGGTAATCTTGTGACTTTTGTATGACCATTAAACAACAATGTAGGTCGTATAAATGGGGCCCTTTTCGCGTTGAGCAAACGTTATTATAACGTTAGTGTGACCTATCTTTTGCGACCAGTGGTAAATAACGTTTGTTCGACCATTGTACGACGTAAAATTTTTAGTTGGGAGCTGTCACATTTGAAACTGCAATATCTCGGAAAGTACCTACTCATCTCAGACTGATGGTGTCTTTGGAGAAATGAAAAGTTTTTATGAGATGTTCATTTACTTATTCGTTCACCGGTTATTTCTAGATTTTTATCGATCATGAATAGCCGGTTATAGATAATTCTATTAAAGTGAAATTTTTCAGTCATGCCAAACCTGGCTGTTTCATACAAAAATTAAAAACTAAAATATCAAAAAATACGAACCAGCTAATTTTTAGGGCTCCGTACCTAAAGGGTAAAAACGGGACCCTATTACTAAGACTCCGCTGTCCGTCTGTCTGTCTGTCTGTCACCAGGCTGTATCTCATGACCCGTTACAGCTAGACAGTTGAAATTTTCACAGATGATGTGTTTCTGTTGCCGCTATAACAACAAATACCCACTGAAAACAGAATAACTCCCATACAACAAACGTGGTTATTTTTTGCCGTTTTTTGGTACGAAATCCTTCGTGCGCGAGTCAGACTCGCACTTGGCCGGTTTTTTTCACGATTTCAGAGTTAGTCCCATAGTAAAAGTTGTTCAGTTTGATGGTCCCTATCTACCATACATGGCATTCGTTGTGTACTGTGGTTTACATGACATTATGGCAATCTATTCTGTTTATTCTTATAGATGATGGTAAAAAACTTGTAAAAAACTAATAATTTAAAATTCACAAGCATGAAATTAAAGTTTAAAGCCGCGGCCACACTGATGCGGCGATTGCAACGACACACGGCGATTTTATTTATTTTATTTTCTTTATTCTCTTAACAATAATAGTTAGGTATTTGGTATACTAAAGACCAAAGTTAATTTGTGCTGCGAGTGCTGACTTTAACAGCGAAGCATTTTCGAATTTAAGGCTCCGTACCGATTTTGCCGCTGACTGCCGCTCTCTCGCTCGCACATTTCTCAAGATTTTGTAAATCTGAGTGCATAAATGAAAAATGTGTCTCGGCCACTTTTTACACGACTGCCCAAAGCAAAAAGAGTGTTATGTGTTCAGGGTTCATGTATGTTTGTGGGTATGTGAGTTTCTTTATTCCACCATAACTTCTAAATGCCTGAACTGATTTAGATAAATGGGGTATCGTTAGAATCCTTACAGTATCCCGAGTTACACTGGCTATATTTTTTTTAGAAAAAATAGATATGGAGACTGTACGACGCCATTTTCAAATGCGAAAAAAATTTTTTTTCCTTCTATTATTACAATATGGGCATCAAATGAAAGGCCTTGATGAGCACATTCCAAAACTATATAATATGTCACTAAAATGTGTAAAATAAAAATAAATAAATTTTAAAAATATTAAAAACACGACTGCCCTGCCAAATACGAACTAAAAAGTTAAACAACAAGTGTAATTGCAGTCGGGGGACCTCTTTGATCAAAAATTGTTCCATAATAAAGTCCCCCGACTGCAATTACACTTGTTGTTTAACTTTTTAGTTCGTATTTGGCAGGGCAGTCGTGTTTTTAATATTTTTAAAATTTATTTATTTTTGCAATATAAGATTACGGACATTTCAACATATATTTCAGTTTCGAGTTGCTGAAGTACAAAAAGTTATCGTATTTGTCAGTTCAAATAACTGTTACATACGATAACTGTTTGTACTTTAGCAACAAAAAAACTGGAATATGTTTTAAAATGTCTGTAATCTTATATTGCGAAAAGTGGCCGAGACACATTTTTCAATTGCGCTCTCAGATTTAAGAAATCTTGAGAAAACATGAAATGTGCGAGCGAGAGAGCTGCAGTCAGCGGCAAAATCGTAACGGGCTCTTAATCACGAGCATAGCGAGTGATTCAAATTTAGACTACAGAACACACTGAGTGATTTAAATGCACGAGACAATAGAAATTTAGTCTTGTGTTAAACAGACAACTTTTCATAGTTATTTCCACGTTTTCCTGGTAAAAAGCTAAATTCAGCAATAGAAACTTGATCTCTTAACTTTTTTGAACTTAGACAACTATCTTCATCGCTGAAGGCACAAATTTTTTTGTAATATATCACAAAAAAGTTCATTCAACCCCATGCTGATAAAAAAATATTCATAAAGTAAAGAGTAAAGTAGGTTCTCGTCATTTCGTTTTATATTACGTTGTGTTTTTCTCTTATTTATTGATGTTCCATCTTATTTATTTATTTACAATCACAAAACACGAATTTGTTATTATATTTTACAAATATATTTATTTCATACAATACATTCGCCTCATTTCGTCCATAGTGGTCCATACTTTTTATTTCCAACTCGCTAGTTAGGTCGCTGACCCGCCCTCGCTTCGCTTCGGTGTAGTGTGAAATTTGACACTAGTATTATACATGTAAACCTTCCTCTTGAATTACTCTATCTATTAAAAAACAGCATCAAAATCAGTTGCGTAGTTTTAAAGATTTAATCATACATAGGGATATAGGGACAGAGAAAGCGACTTTGTTTATGTACTTAGTAATGAGGGCTTTTCAAAGTGACATTTAAAAAAATAAAAGTAGTAGCTATTTGCCTCACTAGATGGTGTTGATAATCTTCGAAGCTTAGTAAAAAAATCACATTGACACACATTTTTATCAACGCCATCTATCGAGCCTACAGTTTTTTGTCATTGTGAAAAGCTCTCAATGTCAACCTTCTTTTTCAACAATCCTTGTTAAAACTCCTTGGTATATCTGTGTATTTTATTTTTATACTTTCTAACCGCAGATTTTTTATTGAAATATATTATATAAATATATAATATACATATTTTATATCGAAAATCAATAAAAAATCTGCGAGTTTATACGCACCAAAAGCGGCCTTTTCATGCTGGAGAAGTGAACAATATACAGGGTGTCCCAAAACTTTGCCACACCGCACACTAAAGGTTCCTAAAATCTTGATGGTACGAAATTTTACTGCAAGAAGACTTTCAGGCAAAACGTCTGTTTCGGCACTCCCTGTATATTAGCACATTAACCTCACTGTTTAGTACTAAAAGTTAACACAGATGCAATTTCTGTTTAGTGACAAAGATGCGAATAATATACGAGCTCACTCACTCGAAGAGAGTTTTTTGTCATTCCAATTTAGCGCGAAAATTATCCGGTAGTATGGAAAATAAGAACATTTCTAGTCAAAGAAATCACACACCATGGTACGTCAGAAACTCAGTTCGTCATTTGAAGGTTATAAAATCTATCTTATATAACTATTTAATATCGATCGAATCGACAAAACAATCCATTCAAATATTGATATTTTTATGTCGCATTTCTCAACCGATTCTCGTGAAATTTTGTTCATGAGAATCGGTTGAGAAATGCAACTTGTAGAGGAGAACAGCGGGACATACGAAAGCATTTTTGAGAAGCTCAAACGGAGACGCTTCGTTCGTGCTTCGCGCTCGCTCGGTCAATTAATCGTATAGCAGTGGCCGCATCACGAGTCCTGAACACACAGGCTGCTATTGTAAAAAATAAAACTTTTTAACGATGGCTTTTCATAGTAACATTAAAAAATAGTAACTATTTGCCTTACTAGATGGCGTTGATGGTAAGGGGAAGTGTCAAAATTGGCTTTGAATAGTTACTTTTTCCTAAGTTTTTAAGTTCTACAGTTGAAACTTGCCTGTTTATCAACGCCATCTATCGAGCCTACAGTTTTTTGTCCTCATTAAAAACGTCGCCGTGGCGCGCGGCCGCAACGAAATCGCCGTAGCAGTGTAGCCACGGCCTAGTTTATCAAATTTATAGATATAATAACATGAAATATCATATCTTTAATTTTTTTAAACCGATTCATTCACACTACTCTTTTCATATAAATGTATTTTTCTTTATTTATAAAGAATGAAGCTTTGTAAGTACCTATACATTTTTATGTTTCGTGTTTGACTAAGTATACCCATAGACAGAGTAAATGGTGAACTGGCAAAAATTTGCGAATGGAGTGTAGCACATGGGCTGAAGGTTAATCCTGATGAAACACAAATTATCATAATTGGAAGCACTAGGTTAAGATCGAAACTTGTTTGTTCTCAGTTGCCACCAATAATTTTCGACGGAACCAATCTGCAGCTCAGTGATCACGTCAAAACTCTAGGCGTGCACTTCGACAGCAACTTGAAACGTGTGCAACTTCAGGAAGTTAGCAAAAAACTTTTTGCAACAGCCAGTTCTTTGCGTAGATTCTGAAACTTCGTACAAACTGCCACTAAAATTGTGCCAGCTCAGTCTTTACTATTGCCTATACTTGACTATGCCGATATCAGCTATCTTGACCTAACAGAAGAGCAACTTAATAAACTTGAGCGGCTTCAAAACTTTTGCATAAGATTTATATTTGGACTTAGCAAATACCTTTATGATCATGTTTCCGAATTTCGTTCTAAGCTCAATTGTTTGCCTATTCGCCTTCGCCGGAATACGCACATTTTGTCCTAATAAGTGTAATAATACAATATTCTTTTTAATCCTACCACCCTTTCTTATCTCAAAAAATAGTTTCAAATTTGTAAAAGACTCCCATTCTCGTTCCTTAAGGTCATCAGAAAACTTGCTACTGGAAATGCCAATGCTTATAGGCCGACCGGTTAACTGAGTCCCCGCCCGCGGGGCACAGAGGCAACAGAGGCGCAAGGGGAGACGAGAACGGGGGTCACGAGAGGTGCGGGCGGCAGGGGTTTGCCGCCCGTCGCCCGCATCGCCCCCGTTCTCGTCTCCCCTCGCGCCTCTGTTGCCTCTGTGCCCCGCGGGCGGGGACTCAGTTAACCGGTCGGCCTATAGGTTCTACGATCAATCCTTTTCGGTACAGGCTGTTCGCCTATGGAATGCATGACGGGTGACGATAAGGACTGTCCAGTCTCTCCACACTTTTAAAAAGCAAGTAAAAGAACACTATCTTGCCTTGTAGCAAAGAATAGATATAAGTACTACCGTACAGAAAGGAAACCTTCCGCCCCGCCCCACAATCAATTACCTCACCCCACCGGCGCCCATCCGTAGGCCAGTCCGTAGGCTCATTCAATAGCACCGCGCACACAGTTGCGCGTGTGCAAAAACGTCTGTGTAATAGGAGTTGAAACGCGAGATTACAAAAGCCTGTTGATTTCGGCTAGGTTACGCTCTGGCTTTTTAACCGACTTCAAAAAAAGGAGGAGGTTCTCAAGTCAACGGTATTTATTTTTTTATTTTTTTTTTCATTTTTTTTTTTTTTTATGTTTGTTTTAACATAGCTTCGTCAGTTGTTACCCGATTTGTACAATTCTTTTTTTATCTCAAAGAACATAGTTCGTGTGTAGTCCCATAAAATTTTTTCAGAGATCTGACCAGTAGTTTTCTCATAATCCTGAAAAATATCAATTATTTAGCTCGCCATCGTACGAGTTTTTATGGAATTTCGGACATAACATCTTTGTTTATGAACCGATTTAGATGATTCTTTTTTTATTTGAAAGGGTTTACTTCAAGAGTGGTCACAATTTAATTTCATCGTTATTGGACTTCGAACTTCGAAGATTCACAAGGGAACTCCTCAAAGTCAAATAGTATATGTAAAGTGATTTAGGTTTTGGTAAGTTTATGGCAATCCAAAACAAACCAAATCATGGTTTGCGATGCAACGTTTTGGACTAGATTTGGACTACGGAAACACAACGGAACTCCTCAAAAACAAACAGCGTGAATTTGGAAATTGAGTTCTGGGCATTTTACCATTGAAAATGTTATAATATAAAGTTAAAAAATATTTACACGCTGCGCTTACATACCTACCACTAAAAAGTTGAAAATAAAAAAGCTTTTTAAAAAAAAAGAAAAACCGCCTTCAAAAAACCTGAAAACAAAAACAGCTTAAAAATTAAATACCTCTAAAAAGCAAGAAATAATATTCGAATCATTCGTTACACATATCAATATTAATAAAACACGTCTAATGAAGTCGGGTGGAGCTTTAAGAAAAAATGAAGTTGTCCTCCAGCCCCACCCGACTTCATTAGACGTGTTTTATTAATATTGATATGTGTAACGAATGATTCGAATATTATTTCTTGCTTTTTAGAGGTATTTAATTTTTAAGCTGTTTTTGTTTTCAGGTTTTTTGAAGGCGGTTTTTCTTTTTTGGAGTAAAAAATTTTACTCTTACTAAATCAACAGGTTGTTGGAGTAATTTTTTTGAAAAATTAAGACTACAAAAGCCTGTTGAACTCGGCCAGGTACTTGGACGTAATCAACAGGCTTTTGTAGTTAATTTTTTTGCTACAAAAGCCAGAGCGTTCCGGCCTAATGCCTTGCTGAACCAACAGTGTAGAGTCTGTCACAGAGAAAGCAATAACTGAGTCTGTCTGCACTATGTAGGTAGACTATACCAAGTTTTGTCTTGATTTATATGTTTATGCTTTTTGTGCCTACTTTGCGTAGGTACCTTAGAAAAATACTTTACAAAATCTCTATTTTATTTTCTACTTTATATTATTTAATTTTATTTAAAATAATCCTACTCGCTTGTAATTATACTTATATATATCTTCTAATTAATATATTCATTTAAATGATATACTGTAAAAAGTATTTTAATCTACATTAAGTGCTTAATTAACTGAAAAACTGAATTCGATTATTAATAAGGATTAATTAATACTGTAGGTACTTATTAGTGAAAATGGGTTACCTCTATCTGGCAGAAACTTGATGCTCCGAAATTTATTTGGCAGAACACACTTGGCAGAATCTTTTTTAAACGAATATTTTTAAGGCAAAAAAATTGTTTAATATAATTATTGTTTGGCAGAATGTTTACATGTCCGATTTTACAATGGCATACTATTCAGATGGCACAATTTCATTAGGCATAAATACCTTTGGCAAAATTTTTATTCGCAGAATTTCGTTTGGCATAACGTTCATTTAGTCGACAATTATTTGGTATAATTTTCACATGGTATACAAGGATTATGGCAGAATTTCATTAGGCATATTGTGATTTCTAAAAAATTGCCTTTTTATTAAATATTTGTCTTAAAAAGTAAATATGTTGAATTTTTGTAAATGTTGTGCTACAAAAATCAACAACAGAACGAATCGCTGCAAAAACGACATGCATGCTGCTTGCTTGCTTGCATGCATGCATGCTTGAATGCTTGTTTGCATGCACGCTGCTTGCATGCTTGCCGGGGGGTGCAGGGGGGCCGGCCCCCCTGCACGAAAAAAGAAAAACTTTTAATGCACCTACCAGTAGGTTAGGTTAGGTTAGTGTTTTGACCACTCGCAGCGGAGCGAGCGGAGCTCCACAATGCATGCTGCATGTTTGCTTGCATGCTGCACGCTTGCTTGCATGCTGCATGCTTGCTTGCATGCTGCATGCTTGGTTGCATGCTGCATGCTTGCTTGCATGCTGTATGCTTGCTTGCATGTTGCATGCTTGCTTGAATGCTGCATGCTTGCTTGCATGCTGCATGCTTGATTGCATCCTGCATGCCTCGTTGCATGCTGCATGCTTACTTGCATGCAGGTTTACTTGCTTGCATGCATGTTTATTTGCCTGCATGTAAGGATGCATGCAGCATGAAACATGCGTGTAAGAAATACAAAATTATTCTAGATATGAATTTTCTATTAAATGTATGCCAAAAGATGATTCTGACTATAAACTTTCTGCGATATGATAGTTCTGCCTTTTAATGACTATAGATTATGAAATGTATGCCAAAAGATGATTCTGACTATAAACTGTCTGCGATATGATGGTTCTACTATTTAATTATTATGGATATGAAATGTATGCCAAAAGATGATTCTGGCTTACAAAATTATGCGTTTTAAGTGTATGATAAATGAGTGTATGCCAAACGATTTTCTGCGACATGAAGTTTATGCCATTAGTTGTTATGCATAATAAAATTATGACATAAAAAGTTCTGCCATAAAGGGTAGACCCAGTGAAAATACTTCCATTTTCAAAACGCTTTTTCAGGTGAATTAGGAGACAAAAAAAACATTTAACAGTTTTTGTAAAGAAAAATTTATCATAAATTTAGAAAATAAACATATCTAAGTACCTTATATCTAAACAGTGAAAATAAAACATAGTTCCTAGTTATTCTAATTAGTTGTATCAAGGGCACAGCACTACCCCTCGCCAAATCAAGTTGAGCAAACAGACATGTTTATATCTTTAGTTGTAAGGGAATGAAGAAACTACTTTAATTTATTTGTATTTCATTGTCTACGCAATGTAGACAGTGTTTATTACAAACTACAAGTTTCTAACTTGAATAGTTTATTAAAAAATATATTTCGTCACTTACTCACTGACTCACTGATCATTAAAAAGACACTTCCAGGTGACTTAAAATAAAACACGTCATTGCCAAAAAACAAACTAAAAAGTAAAAATAACTAGTATCGTTACAAGCAGGGGACCACTCGGAACATTGTTTAATCAAAGTTCCCCCAACTGCAATGTTTTTATATGTTTCAAAATATTGATATTAATTTCATACATAATAGCTTTTTTAGAATATGCTTATCAAGGCTTTCATTTGATAGTCATACATAATGTTGTAATAATAAAAGAAAACATAATTCACATTACGAAATGATGTCATGACATGAAACCGTTCAAGCCATTTAAAAACATTACTTTAATAATCTGTTGATTTCGGCAAGGCACTTGACCGAAACGCTCTGGCTTTTGTAGTAAAATAATTCATTACAAAAGCCTGTTGATTTCGTCCAAGTACCTGGCCGAGTTCAACAGGCTTTTGTAGTCTCTCTTTTTCAAAAAATAACTCCAATAACCTGTTGATTTCGGCTAGGTACTTGGTCAAAACGCTCTGGCTTTTGTAGTTAAAAAATTTACTTTTGTAATCTCGCAGTTGAAACGCGACGCTTGTATGGTAAAGGTAAAGTGGCCACATTTAGCAATATCGACATTCATAACTTATTGCTTATATTTGAGGCCATGAAAAAATATTGAATATTGCACTTTACTCTTCTATTTGCGCAAAAGAACTGAAACTTTTATTCTAAGCCCTTGATAAAACGTAATTGATTTATTTCCATTGGTGGCGCCACTGAGCTTGACGTACCACCTTAATGGTGGCGTTTGGGACTCGGTCAAAGAAGAGTCCGTTCTATCCAGTTTTATTTATTCTTATGGTTGGACCTACCTAGCAAAAATTGTCTATGGGTTCGAACTTTGCGTGCGCGTCGCCAGATAATGTTATAGAGTAGGGTCAGAAATAAAACTTCGTTTCAACGAATTTTCGTTTCGTAGAAAGAGAGTTGATCTTCAGGGACTTCACTGATATTCGTAAATTTTTATGTAACATATAGTAACAATAACTAAACGATGTATTGTTTTTTTTTTAGTGACAATATTTCTAATAATGTTACTTTACCAAATGGCATCGCAAGACGAAATCAAAACCACAAAAACAATAACTCAACACACAATATTGCCGGCTTTGTCGAAGAAAAGGAAATGCAATGAATGCCCAAACGTCTATTTTCCGGTGTGTTCCATTCAGAATATCACCTTTATGAACGAATGTCTCTATAGGTGCTTGGATAATCTGGAACCAAAAGAAGTCCGATACAGAGGGACTTGCATGAATTATTGATAATTCGGCGCTAAGAAACAGTTCAATGTAAATATAAAATACAACAAAATGAAAGAGGATTGCTAAATCTATTAATCGTGTCTAAAAATATAAATTAGCGCTACCGCACACAAGCAACTTTTGTCTCCGCAACTATTTTGTCTCTCACATCAAGTCCACGGGTTTATATGAAAGCGCGCACACGAGCGACGCAACAGCCGGGCGACTTTTCTGTCTGCGGGCCTGGGCGACGCAACTGTTGCCCTCCCTGTAGGTTTAAGTGCAAGTGCGTTCACGGCGACAAATTCTGAAGTAATTTAAAAAAAATTTGGAAATGCTCTCAATTTCGAAAACATTGTATGGAATTTTCCAAGTGCAAATCCACAACGGATGCACCCAATATTGCCTTTTGTGTTGTCGTTGTTTTCGGTTTCTAATAACAAGAGCACAGACCACAGCCGTCTCTTCAAAATCCATATTGATGAATGTGGCCAAATTTTACGAAACAGTCGCTCCCGTGTGCGCACCTTTCAAATCTCGACAAAGAGACAGTGACAGAGACAAATAAGTTGCTGAGCGACTAAGTTGCCCGTGTGCGATGGCTCTTACTTACAAAGATGTGACTATTCAGCGAACTAAAATTTATGAAAGTGTAATTTGCAAAGAAATATTGCCTTAAAAAAGGCACCACTCTGGGCTAAAAGATTACAACTCAACTTGCATAGTTTGATGCGCCTACTCACGATGCAACTCAACCACAATCTGCTGACACAATTTGTAGAAGTCGCGGTTAGTGCTCTACTCACGTTGCATTGCGCCCTCAACTCGAACTGACGATTCAATCTGTCAACTCTCAGCAGATTGGGTCAGCAAGTTGGAAAAAAAATTTTATCGTGGGGCCAGCCACGCGCCCAGTTACAGACATTAGGTAGCGTTTTTTACAGTAAATTGGGAGAGTTTATAAGAAATGACGACCTGTGTGGTCAAATGGCGTAAAATACGCAAAGCAGGAAAAAAGATGCTGAGATAACATCACAGAATAACTAATTAGTTGTATCCATAGAGGGAAAGTACCTTAAATATTGAAGATAGAAAATTTTACTGAAAGAAGACTTCATTTTGATTTTTTAAATAAATGGAACTGCATTCAAATATTTTCGAAAAATCGCATTTCTTAACCAAAAAACAATATTTTTCAATCGCATTTCTTAACCAAAAAACGATCGAAAGAGTCACTCATTAGGATTATTCTTTGTTAAGTAACACTGTAACACAGCATCTTAAACAAAAGACCATAAAATTTTACATTTAAATTTTAATTATTACGTATTGAATCAATAATATGTGTATAGGAATGAATGCGATTTTAAAAACAAAATATATTTTAATGCAGTTTGTATTATTTTTCAAAATAAATCAAAGTCTTCTTTCAGTAAAATTTCCTATTTTCAATATTTAAGGTACTTTTCCTCCGTGTGGCAAAGTTTTGGGAAACCCTGTAATGTAAGTATATCGACCCCTAGGTACAATAACTCGGTAATGTTCTAATATGAGGTTTTTGGCTTTTTTTGCTGTTATGGCAAATTCAGCATCTGTGGACTGGAATACACCTTTTGATTTTTTCCAGATTTTTTCTATTGATATTCACAAAGATATAAACATTGTGAAGCATCATTACAAAAGTTGATTTTATATTTTAATTTGGAAAGGTGCGTTAACCGAGTTATTGGCGTAAGTAAGTAAACTTCACGCCACTTTTAGTAAAAGCTAATACGGGTTTTTTGTCGTAATATTTTAAATACACGCATTGCGTAATAGTCCTCTTTACTAATAGTATTAATGCGAAAGAAAGTACGTTTGTTTGTTTCTTTGTTACGCCTTCACGTCTTAACTACTCAACCGATCATCATGAAATTTTACATACACTTTGTCAAGGTGTACAGAAAAGGACATAAAGTCCAGTGTGGTGCCCTTTCATCGAGAAAAAAAGTATTGTTCCCGAGGGATCGCAAAAAACTTTCCACGCAGACGAAGTCACGGGCGGCCACTAGTTTACCATATTTTAAAAATAATTAATATGGTTAATTCATATACACGTATATGAATACGTTGTTACGTGTAACAATTCAAATTTCAATACATTTAGTACGTAGGACTGTTATTGATACATATTATTAACTGTTTATGTCTAGCAGCGCAATACGGCTGCTCAAGAACAAAACACAGTATTTGGTAAAATTTACAGGACAAGCAGAAATGTGTTTTTGATATGTTAATTACTATTACTAGCATAAAGCTAAATCGCAGTGGCTAGGGGTGAAATTATGGCAAAGGTAAGCCGTTCTACAAAAATGTTATGATCTGCATAGTGGATAGTTGGGAAGTTGGGATGGGCTTTCTAAAAGGTAAGCCGATGGGAATCGGCTTGTATGGACCCTTCGCGACTGCTAAATCGTCAGAATCGTCACACATAATGTCGAGGTAAGTAACATGTTTAAAAGCTTGTATTATTTATGTCAATAAAAGTTACTATTATAATAATAATCTTTAATTTTTTATTAGTGAGCAATGAGGTGATTCGCAAAAGGTGTGGTCTGAAAGATGATATAGTGACAAGAATTGAGAAAGGAATGCTCCGGTGGTTTGGTCACTTAGAGAGGATGAATGAAAGGCGAATCACGAAAGAGATATACTGTGCGAATGTGGAAGGAACGATTGCACGAGGGCGTCCCAGAAAAACCTACGCGGACCAAATAGAGGTTATTATAAAAAAGGCTGGTGTACGCAGTGACAAAAACCGCAGGGCATGTATGAAAAGATTGATGGATATGAATGAAGCGAAAGAAGTGTGCAAGGATCGTAGCAGGTGGCGATCCATAGTCTCTGCCTACCCCCATGGGAAACAGGCGTGAGTGTATGTATGTATGTAATTTTTTATTTAATTTTTTATTTCTTAAATCTTTAATTTTTAATTTTACTATTATAATAATAATCTTTAATTTAAACCCATAAAGGCCGTATGCAAAGCCTTGCCCACACTCTCCAGAACCACGGACGCAACCCGAGCAAGCCGTCCTCCCCGTCCACTCAAAGCAGATTAAAGGCTGATCACTTCCAGCCCCAAACAGGTGTCCCCAAAATAATAGGGAATATGCATAAGTCACCGATTTTGATGAATTTGAGCTTGATCGCTGCGGATACTTATAAAAACATGATGGAAAAAAATAAAAAACATGTATTATTTTAGTTTTATCACACGATGAAATCAGGGGAAAAAACGATATTTTATTTTCATTTTCGGATATAATGCACTTTACAGTCAGATAGAATATCGAATAAGAAACAATATTTTGTATGACACATATGTACTTAAACGCAAGGGAGATAATTGAAGATTATTGGCTAACTCACATGGCATGGATCACATCCGGAATTTTACGATGTATTCATAGCCGTAACAAATTACAACTCAAGGTCAAAAAGGAACCATTTAATGAGGTTAACAAAATAACATATATTAGATATAGAAATTACTGCAATAATCTTATAAAGAAAATTAAAAGGCAGTATGAAAAAGAAGTTTTGGCTAAGTCTGTTAAAAGTAATAAATTATTTTGGAAGAATATTAAGAATATCACTTATACTAGCAAAAACAAATGTAATAACACAGATTTACTTAACATCAAACCATCTCCAACAGCCTCTGCTGATTTTGTCAATGACTACTTTGCTAACATCGGTAAATAGCTGGCTCAAAAAATACAACCTAATTTGGACGATTATAATACCTATATCCGAAATTTACCTCGCCACGCTAATTCTTTTGTCCTGCTAGAGAAAGATCATGATGAGGTTAATCGCGTACTAATGTCATTGAAATCAAATAGTGCACCAGGCTGGGATAATATTCCTACCAGCTTTTTAAAATATGCTAGATTAGAAATTATACCTATCATCACTCATATTGCAAATCTCTGCATTAATCAGGGAGTATACCCATCCTCACTGAAACAAGCAATCGTAACTCCAGTATACAAGGCTGGTGAAAGAGACAGTGTTAATAATTATAGACCAATCTCGGTATTACCGGCCATATCTAAAATAATAGAAAAAATACTGAATTCTAGGCTTCTCGACTACCTAAGTAAATATGATGTGTTATCCCCTTCTCAGTTTGGCTTTAGACAAGGTAGATCAACTAAAGATGCAGTTTTGGCACTAAGTTCATTGATAACTGAGCAACTTGACAAACATAATAAATGTGTCTCAGTCTTTCTAGATTTAAAAAATGCATTTGACACTGTCTCTGTCCCCATTCTTGTACAAAAACTGGAAGCGATTGGTATACGGGGGTCTTCCCTCGAACTTTTCAAAGATTATTTGTCTAACAGGAGGCAACGGGTTAAATTAGATTCCTACTTAAGTGAAGAGTCAGTGGTGTCGTACGGTGTGCCACAGGGAAGGGTACTTGGACCCACACTATTCCTTATATACATAAATGACATCTGTGGTTTACATCTTAATAATGCAAAAATTTTCTCTTACGCCGATGACACTGCTGTTGTCTTTACCGGAGATACTTGGGATGATTTTAGGTATAGAACTGAGTGTGAGTTGGGACAGATAAATAAGTGGTTATGTAATAATCTTCTTATATTAAATACCGCTAAAACAAATTATATTTGTTTTAGTATTTATAGCAATAACCAACCTAACAACGAATTTAACATTAAAATATATAACTACAACCGAAGTTCAAATAGCGTAACGTGTGACTGTCCAATTATTAATAAGGTTGAACAAACGAAATATCTTGGTGTTTTTGTGGATCAGCGGTTGTCTTGGTATCCTCACTTAGAACATGTTATCAGCAGAATCAGAAAGCTTACTTGGATATTTAAGACACTTAGAAGTGTGGTACCGAGAACGGCTGATGACTCGCAGAACTCGGATAAGGATCTCCTCAGAGACATATATGTATCGTTGGTTCAGTCTATCCTGATATACTGCATTCCTGTGTGGGGCGGTGCAGCTAAAACTCGTTTTTTGGATATAGAACGGGCACAGCGAAATTTAATTAAAGTCATGCATTTTAAAAAAGGCGTTTTCCAACGGATCGCTTTTATGAAATTAGCAAGTTACACTCTGTTAGAAAGCTTTACATCATACAATCAATTTTAAGGAAACATAAATCACTACCATATAATCCGGACATCAAGAACAAAAGAATAAAATGTATGGTTGTGGATGTTCCGAGAACAAATACTGTATTTGCTTCTAGGGAATATAATCGGCGTTCGATACATCTTTACAACACAATAAACAAGGAAATAGATATATATAGTAAGCAATACTGTGAGTGCAAAAGGTTAGTCACTGAATGGCTAGAATCAAAAAATTATGATGATATTAATACAGTACTCATATCATAGGGTCAGCCCTATGATATGAGTAAGCATACAGAAGAGTGAAGCTGCTGAATGAATCAATGCTTAATAATGTTTTTACCCACGACGGACGGAACGGAATGGAGGCGGTATATGCGTTTGGGGTTAGAGGTTGTGTGTTTGTTAGTTTGTTTGTTTGTTTGTCTGTTACCATTTTTTTCGGAAACTACTGGGCCGATTTCGATGCGGTTTTTGCATTCAAAAGGTTTCATTTCAGAGCAGGTTCGTAAACATGTTTCATGGTGGTAGACCACCAGGGGGCACTGCAGCAACCAGATAAGTCATGTTTGTCTATTACCATTTTCCTCCGAAACTACTGAGCCGATTACGATGCGGTTTTTTGCATTCAAAAGGTTTCATTTTAGAGCAGGTTCTTAGACATGTTTCATGGTGGTAGATCACCAGGGGGTGCTGCAGCAGCCAGATAAGTCGCACTTGAAAAGTTCTCAAAAACTACTCAACTGATTTCGATATGTGTGGGTCTCCAGCTTCCTCATAGGCTATAGAGAAATTCTAAGCATGCCATATTTTAAAGCATAATAGCAGCAATCAAACTTCCAGACATAATAATAGCAGCCACCATAAGTTCGTTACCATGAGTTGTTTTATGTGTGCGAGCTGGCGACACGTGTCACCAGCTGACACATCCCGTTAAGGCAAACCATCGAGGTTAGGGTTTTAGACTATAGTCAGAAATTTAGAGCCTAATTGCAGCAATGAGATCCAAAAAAACTAACCATCACACTCAAATACTGTTGAAACTACGAGCATAAAACTGTGTGCGAGCTGGAGACACGTGTCACTGGCTTGCACAACTGTATTTTCGTAATTATTCAAGCTACGATTATGTAATATACCTCAAAATTCTCAGCCGAATTGGAGCATTAGGCTCCAAATTTATCAAAACTTTAACTCGAAAAGTTTTTGAGCTACGAGCCGATATCTATGTGTGAGCTGGTGACACGTGTCTCCGGCTGACACACGGTGAATTGCCTTAACTGTATATGTTAGAGTTTCGTTTTAAAGATCAAATAATACGTTATAATTGCAGCACACACGAGGCATAATTTCAAATCTCTGGGCCTCTTAGTTTCAAAATTATAAGCCTAAAACCGTTTTCCCGCCAAAAAATTCAAAATAATGGCTCGGAAGCGGCTAATCGCGCCGTTGCCGTTCCGTGCGCTACACTATTGCAATTGAATTTGAACCTAAGAGCTAGTATTATTTTGAGTCAGTTTAATTTGCGCTCTCAATCTTGTTAATTTCTATACTGAGAATTTTAGTCTAGGAGGCATAAGAATAAATAATAGTATTGTTTATTCTTATGTAGGAGGTTAGAGCCGTCTGATACAACTGGTTGCCTAATTTAAAAGAAAAACTAAGTCTATTTATTTGGAATATTTATGTCGCTGAGCTTAGTTATTAAACTATTTTTTACACTAATCCCACATATATTATAAGTACGAAAATTTTGTCTGACTGTCTGTCTAAGTATATATTTGTTACTCTTTCACGCCGAAATTATCACGGCATACAGACAGATTTAAATATGGCCAGACTGGACTGGAATCGGCGGGCTGATTATCTAATTAGAAATCGCCTAGCGACCGGTCGCAGTTCACAGATGAACGTAATACATTGCTACTTTTCTTTGGGGTAAAAAAAAACATACCAAATAAAAGTAGCAATGGATGTCAAATGCAACCGGTCGCTAAATAGTTTATTTTTAGATAATCAGGGGGGCTACTCAAATGGCCACTTTTCCATTCGTTCGCTAACTTTAATCTTAAAAATAAGCAATTAGTGATCAAGTCAGACGTCGCAAGTTTATGTAAATCACAGACATTGTCGTATTGTATGGAATCGACAAGCCTACGACACGTTATTTTGGTGTTTATGGCTTATTTTTAATTTTTTAAGTTAGCGAACGGATAGAAAAGTGGCCGTTTGAGTAGCCCCGCTGGGTGCCGGATTAACACAATTAGGATAGCATTGTGAATGCAAAAATCACAAATTTAAAAACTTCCTGAGCGAAATTATTTTTTCCATGGTAGATAATGAACCGAGCGCGCGCACACGGCCATTGATAACACGGCTTTAACGATAGTTCTTTGGTGTGCGAACAGATGGCGTGAGAAAATAAAACCCATTGTTTGGTTGCAGCACTTGTGGAATCAGAGCGCGCGCACATGGCTATAACAATAATTCCTTGGTGCGCGAACAGATGGCGTGATTTTGTTTACTACTATTCATAGGATTATAAATTTTAGTCTAGTGCCGTAGGAAATATAACCCATATTTGGTTGCACTTGTGTCAGAGCGTGTGCGCAAAAGTCCGTTACATTACAGATGTCGACCACATTACGCGTTTAAATGTTGAACTGTTTTGAGTTTTCATTTCTCCTGTGATTCCTGTGAAGCTAAAAGATACTCTGGAAATAAGAAGATACCTACTATACTACCGATGTCACAGATATGCTTGGTTACGATGTGGAGTGCAGTTCGGTGTAGTGCAGTTCAATGATGAAATATTTTGATTTGACAGACATGACAAATTAGTTTCAAAATGCATTAAGGATCATTCACACAGCTCCGGCGCGTCAACGGCGCGTCACCGGCCCGTCAACGTCAAAAATATAGTTACATACAAGTTGTACTACACTGTTCACACACATCAGTCATGGCGCGTCAACGGCGCGTCACCGGCCCGTCAACGTCAAACGCATATTGCTACGGCATGCCGGCGACGCGCCGGTGACGTGACGGCCGGCGCGTCACCGGCACGGCGCGTCGCCGGCGAGCCACCGGCAAGGAAAACAGGGTTGATACTTTTTTGTTTAAATAAATTATTGGTTGCTGTAATCGGTACAGAAAATTACACTGTGGTATGGAAACAAAGTATAATTTATTTATTTCAACTTTGAAAAACAATTATTTTTACTACTTTTGGTAATATATTGGTAATTAATTTACACCACCAGTCTAGGATGAGTATTTTTCGAGATATTCCTGTTTTAAGATTAACAGATGTCCGCTGTCAAACTTAAAACAGCAATATCAATATATAAAAAAATTGAGATTTGCGTACGTCGTGGATGACGTCATAATTTATTTACAGATCACAAGAATATGTTTTCCTAGCTTCACTTGTTTTTACGACATTCATTTGTTTACCCGAAGTTCACTCACATTGTTGTATTTTTATTAAAATTCGAAAAAAATACCTTTACTAGAACTTAGTGGAACAGGTGAATTAAAGTTACCAAAATAATAGGTCTTCACCTATGAAATTGCCGTATTTCAGTACAGACTTTTTCAAACAAAAAAAAGTTTTGATTGGCTATGAATTCTAAATTCAAATTAATTTTGTTTTAAAAATATGACATTCTATTTACAAAATCAGTCTTTTGTTTATTGATTAGCGTTGTATTTTCATTACATTTCAACATTTTTCCTCATAATGGATACTTCGAAATTTCGTGTAATTATGGAATATGAGTTCCGTCGTGGCACCAACGCGGCACAAACGACACGTAACATCAACGACGTTTACGGAGAGAACTGTACAAACGAACGTACAACCCGTTATTGGTTTGCTCGGTTCCGTTCTGGGAATTTTGACTTGAAAAATGAACCTCGTGGTCGTCCGGAAACTTTGGTCAACAATGATGAATTAAAGGCGATTGTGGAAGCAGATGAATCGCATGCGGTTTTCTGTAATGGGTTTGTATAGGTGTTCTGGTGTTTATAGCCGCCAGTCCCATTTATCTTCAGAGCGACTTGACCGATTTAGATGCGGTTTTCTGTAATAGGAATACGTTTGTAGTGTGTCGGTGATGATTTTTGGTGTTATGGTGTTGAGCCGCTAGGGGGCGCTGCAGTAATCATTTTCCCATTTATCTCCAGAGCGATTTGACCGATTTAGATGCGGTTTTCTTTTTTTTTTTACAACAACAAAGAGGTTTTATGCCGCTAAAAATTCATATACATTTTTGGAATAAATAAACTTGTAAGTCCTTAATTAAGTTAAACAAATATTTATTATTATCAAATTATTCATAATATTAAAATATTTGCATCTTATCACTTAAAAGTATATTTTGAGGTAGGCTGTATAATCACTAACCCTGTTGTTTGCAAAATATTCTTGCATTGGGTTTGTGAAATAAAACAAAAATTCACAGATCTCGTGCCTTTCACGATCTTCTGGTACATTGAAAATGAATTTAACAAAATATTTTTTATTATTTTCTTATAGACATTAATATTTTATTGAAAGGTAACCTAAGTACTATGTATAACTAAAACATCTGAATTTCTAAATAAAGTAACCCTAATAAAAAAAAATCAAAATCAAATGCAGCAAGCGAGACTCTCGCGCCGACTTCATCATCACTCGAATGTGCGATAACAACCCTCATGTTTACCTAGGCATCATCATCACAGTCTCATTCTCAGAGATCGTTGTAAAATTTGGAATCGCAGAGTCACTATTTCAAATCTCGAAATTAAAATAACAGCAACCCACGATATATAATATTTTGGATCTAGTAGAGGCCCTCGGCTTCGCCTCGGTCCTCAAATTAAAACCTCTCTTCTGTTCAACTTTCGCTCAAGATTCGTTTATCCGTTTCTCTACGCACAAAAACTCACTACGACGCCTAGCACGTGTACTGGAGATAACCGCGTCATCTCTTTTGCTCCTACAGTTACTTATTGCTAATAATAACTCTTTATTCATACCAAAATTACATAGTCACATCAGAAATAGCTATAGCTATAGTAAACAAGTAACAAGTACAGATTTTAAGGCAAAAGGAAAATATTATAATAGTCTTAGCTGACCCTACTAGGTTATGAAATAACCTGTAATTAGGGATTCAGCCCTTACGCCATATTAAACCTTAAATAATATCATCGTGGCTAGTTTATAAGATAACTATTACATTTTATATCTTAGCTAACACTACTTTCTCTTTCGTTTTCACATAGTAAGCGACGTCACTTACTTGAATATGGACTTATGGAGACATTTCAGTGCAGTCACACTATGGTACCGCCCCGCGCCACCGTATCTAACGATTTTTAAATCTTTGACTAGATCTGGAATCAGCTCTCGCTTCACGCTCTATTCACGTCATACCATCTGTTGACCTGCTAGAGCTAATCAATATCAATATTATGGTTTTAATATATATCTAAATACTTTTTATTTATAAAAAATGTGGAAATAAAAAATACAAAGTATAAAACACTATTACAAGCTTTGAAATATACAATTATTTAAAAACTTCAATCGTACCAACTACGTATTACCATTATCCCGCGCCGCGCACGTCGCCCGCGGTATCCCAACATTTCGCTTCATAAAGGATAAGCTACAGCCCAGACCTTAAGAGTCAGGGACATATACTAATTTCAGTAGGTAGCCTAACTCAATATCTCTAGGGGTTTTTTTCATTTTTTCGATATCGCTTTTCGTTTTTGAGAAATTGTCCATTTAGTGAGAAAAGACCCCGAAAAAGTGTGTCATTTTTCTACATTTATGCGATATTCGAAAAAAGTTTTTTACTTTTAAAAATTTTTTTTCACCATATTGTAGCCCTTGCTGAGACGCATCTTTTGACATTTAGTACATACACGTAGACCTAAACCTCACGGGACCAGGGCAATGTCTCACTTTGGCTGAAATTGGGTACCTTACTGAAGCGATCGAAAAAACATTTTCAATGTTAAAAAACCTGCGCGCCTTTTCTCATCATAATTATCATATTTTGTTTTTGTCGTATTTGCACAGAATAACTAATATGACATGGAGACCGAATTCCGTTACGGAATTTCGAATGCAGCTAATCCATACAAATCTATGGACCTACCACATAGGTACACATTAAGACGGAAATATACTTTTGTGTTGTGTTGTGTCGTGTCACGTTGTGTCGTGGCGGTGGGTGTGCACACTATTGTGTCGCGACGCGACAGATTGCGTTCTGTCGTTTTTTCTCCACAGTATCAATCGAAGCTTTGCACCGCTTGCACGTTCATAATGCTTTGATCAGGTTCTGAGAGTAATTTAGAAGAGGACCTTAATTTTTTATATGCAAGGTGTTTGGTAAAAGCCTTATAAATCCGAATATGGTAGATAGGGACCATAAAACTCAACAACTTTTACTATGGGACCAACACTGAAATCGGGAAAAAAAAATATATTTTCGTTATTTTTGTATGAAACAGCAGATTTTTTTTTGCTATTTTAGAGTTGGTCCCATAGTAAAAGTTGTTTAGTTTGATGGTCCCTATCTACCATATTTGGCATTAGGGGTTATTTTGTAACACGTTGTATATCTATTTGTTTACTTATAAAAAAAAACGATAAAAAGAAACCTACAAACTATTCCCAAGCAGCAGCTCTGATAAACTGATGTTTATATTTTTTGCATTTGGTATCATACAACACTTTACGTTGACGCACAAGTTCTATTAAATCTTCATCTTTGAGTCAAATCAAAATTACAATGCGCGTATTGCGAGCGTCCGCCGCCAGCGACAGATACCAATACAATGCTAGAAACATACTATTGTGTTGTGTTGTGTCGCGACAGATCGGTGGTGGGGGTTCTGTTGCAATCGCAGCCGAGCGATACGCGCCACAACAGATGCCGACACAACACAACACAATAGTGTGTTTCTAGTCATACTAAATGTATGAAAGCGATACGCGACAGATCGCGACACGACACAACACAACACAATAGTATGTTTCTAACGTTACACATGCGGGATATTTCCGTACGGAATTTTCATATGTTGTAGGCTGGCATGGCAATGCATGCGAGCTGCGAGCTGCTTGCTGCTGCAGCGCTTGCTACGCAAAGGAGGTATTCCTCGAAGCGCACCCATTTTGAAGCGCACTTAATGTAGCGCACCTGAACTATTCCTCGAAACGCACCTAAATAGGTGCGCCAATCAAAACAAATTGCCTATTTAGGTGCGTTTCGAGGAATAGTTTAGGTACGCTTCATTAAGTGCGCTTCAAAATGGGTGCGCTTCGAAGAATACATCGCTGAAAGCATTTGCACACGTGCAGTTCGCAAACTTTTCGCAAACAGCCGCATTCGGACCCCCTCCCCCCACCCGCGCTCAATGTTTCATTGAAATTGACTTTAAGATAAAAACCTATTAATTTTATGACAATCACGCATATATCATGAAAAATACATGCATGAAATTAAACTCATAATTGAACGTAGTCAAGCAGAATGGAGCCATCCCATAAAATGTGACCGTTTTGAGATGTGATTTTTTAAGGTCATTTCACTTCAAAATTCATTTGTTTTAGAAAAGGACTCAGTTTTGATCTATAGTGAGAAATACTCAGTCTTTATTATCAAGTAAAATTCTTTAATCTCAATGTTTTAATTTATCTATAGGATTCAGATCATGACAAGCTGTAAAGGCCTAGACCGGAAGTCGAGCATGCTTGCACGCATACTGCATGTTGGGTGCTCGCTTGCAAAATGCTTGCAGGGGCCGCTATAAAGAAAAACTTTTAATCCACTAGGTAGGTTAGGTTAGTGTTTTGACTACTCGCAGTGGAACGAGTGAAGCAAGCGGAGCTCCAAAATGCTTGCATGTAGGTTGCATGCTTGCTTGCTTGCTGCATTCTTGCTTGCATGCTGCATGCATGCTAATACTACTAACTATAAAACATAAATGAATCTTATTTAAGGTTTTACTAATTTGTTAGTAAGTATAATTTCTACCTGTTAACATTATGATATTTGCATAAGTATGACTTGGAAATTCATGATAAAGATTGATATGCGATATGCCAATACCTATAAATGGTATGATTATTAATCGGTATAGCACAACGTTTATGCCTAGGTATGTGTATAATAAACATGTGCTTATTATTATTACAAAAGAGGTTTTGGAGAAAAAAGTATGAGTTATGATTTATTCTGTATGACGTTATGCGAAATGATGAGTATGCCAAAAAACGTTATGCATTCCTAAAATAATTCTATTTTATGCAACCGAATATGGACCCGGTTGAGTCATAGCTAAAATTCTGTCCAATGCTGCATCGTTTTATTATTATGAAACCCATCAAGACCATTTTGGAATTTCACTCATTTTTAATAGAGTTTTAGATTGAAATGGAAAATATAAATTTATTTGCTATTGATCGAGGTACATTTATAAGTCACTTAATCAATAATATCTCCTGCCATTCAGCCAACAATAGTAGCAAGCATGCAAATTGATAATTATTATTAAAATGATGCTATATGTACATATATTATTACAACAAACTATTTGAAGTACTACAATACATTATCATGTCCATTAGCCATTTTTAATGTCCCCACTGCTGGGGCACAGGCCTTCCTTATGGGTAGTAAGGAAGATGGGCCATAGCCCACCACGCGGGCCCAATGCGGATTGGTGGGACAATATATCATACATATAACATACGCACAAGTAGGTAGTTATCGGGAGTTTTGTTAAGTGAAGGATCTCCAGGTCACCACCACACCAAGATGGACACACTCTTCTACCAGCACTCTGTACACCAGGAAACTCCACGAGCTCCCATACATTATATTAGGTACTTGGCTTTTCCATTAATCCAACATAAACAGCCGCTATCACCATCTGGACTGACAGTGACAGTTCAGTGTTCCCATATACTGTGCGTGTGAGACAGAGTATTATATCTATTCCATAGATACAAACACTATATCCCTTCCTTATCATTTTTTTTATATTTTTTCTGACCGTTGAGATCACATCACATAATCACAGGAAAGCAATCAATCATGTAACTTACTACACAATCGTTTAACACAATCAATTAAGTACTTATTTACTTATAAAATTATGTCTTTAGAGATCACAGCAAAGTACTTATTAAGCTTACACTATCAATTAGAACAAGCAACCATTCATATTAACATTAGGTAAAATATATGCAATGCAGTATTGAAATGAAACCCAAAATTAAAACTTTAGAAACCACAACAAAATAATATTTTGAACCTAATGAATTAGAACTAATTATCCTTGAGAAATTACAGTAACGTTCAGTAGTTATTGATTATTAATTACTTTATGAATTAAACACAATCATATTTAAATTACCTATATTTATTTTATATTTATTTATATTTATTTATTATAATTTATAGAAGTCTTTTAAGTATTACAATAACATGTCCGTTTCATTCTAGTTCCCATTATACTGTAGCCTCTGAAACCACTTTCCATGTACAATTGACGGCACATCAAACCACACATGTTGCCCTTGAGGCCGTCCGTCCCTTATGCAATAAAAGCTGCTTTCACGTCTCGACCGTTCACTCGACGTGCTGTCCCGTGTACTCTGTACAATGTACATGCCTATACCCTCTATTTTATTTATGTGTACTAAATACATTCCTTCTCAACTTTTCCTGTTCCTTCATTTCTTATTTAATGTTCTCACTGTCTACGCTCCTTCTACACATAATATGTAGTAGAATTAAAATCAATTACTACTTAAGTTATCTTTTCCATTTATCCCCATCTCTCTTTTCCCTATTCTTTTTTGTTTTTTTTATCCTGGTTCCTCACTTTGGATCGTTTGGAGAATTATTTTAGCTAGGTGTTTTCCAGTTACACAGTCAAGTTATAGGTACACAATTCAATATTCATTTAAAATATATATCTTTTGCCTGTTTATTGATTTTTGCTATTAAAATCATTATTACGTAGCCGGCCAAATAGAAAAAAGAATTAAACTGTTTGATACATTTTGAAATAAAAGAAGGATGTCCAACGAATTCCCTAAACGAGCTAATAAGCTCACTGTATTTTGTATGCAAGGCAGCTAATGTTTTGTTATTAAACATATTTTTGTTATAATGTCATTCATTTACTATTATTTCTTACATTTGCTTAGTATTTAGTTTCCTGTCTATTAGCTGTCAAATATTAGTATCATTTCCAAATGTATTCCCTAGCTTTGATTATTATAAATAAATCTAAGTTTCCTGTTATCTAGTTCCTTTAGTTAGGTACCTACAATATAAAATTTTATTTTGTTATTGACATTAAGTTGAATCAAAAATTTTACTATAGTTATTATCGAGCTAATATCAAATAATAATTTTATTCTTCATTAATGTTATTCTTACTATATCATGTATCCTCTGTAATTTGTACCTAGCCAATATTTGCATGCCTCTACTACAGGTTAAAGACCTATGTGAACTTTGATATGTATTATATCATATGTATTGCCTTTATCGAATGAGTGTACCATATTTGTTGCAAATATGGTACACTCATTATCCTGCAAAATTAACAATATTAATAATATCCAATAATATCAAATTATAAATATCCTGCATTATGAATAAAGATCCTATCAGCATAGCTTGGTATTTCCATCTCCCATTGTCAATATCCTTTTTTGTCTTCGATACACGCCCCAGGCAAGTAGTAAAACCCCTTGCAATGTTGCTCCTTCTAGCACCAATAAACTAGCATATATGAAACAGATACTACCTAATATACTAGAAAACTTCGAACCGTCACCAGAATTTTCTCAGGCAGGAATTGAACCTGCGACCTTTGGAAGACCAGTCCAATGCTCTTCCACTGAGCTACTGAGACACTAGTGCCAACGTCAAAATCTTTCTAGTGCCTATACATATATTATATAATGAGGATAACTATGAGATAGATTTAGACAGATTATTACATAAAATTTAATGGTCATCTACCTCCAATTTAATGGTCGTCAGGTAACTCCAATTGAATAGAATTCTACATCCAATTTAATGGACGTCGGTTAACTCCAATTTACTGGAATTCTACATCCAATTTAATGGACGTCGGTTAACTCCAATTTAATGGAATTCTACATCCAATTTAATGGACGTCGGTTAACTCCAATTGAATGGAATTCTACGACCAATTGAATGGTCGTCAGTCATCTTCGATGAAATGGAAACCTTTGCCGACTGGCAAATAGACCTGCAAAACAAGCAAAACTTAAATACTGAACAAAGGACATGGCCAAAAGGTACATTCCATTTACACACACATAGTAAATAATATTGTAAAATAAAAATAGAAAAATGAATTTACACGTAGTTTTGAACCTCTCTGAACTTGTCAATTTTTATTTCAAAATAATAAGTAATGCAAGGTGAATTTAAAGTACCGTTTATCAACAGCCAATAAAGTACATTCCACTTACACACGTAGTAAATGGGTAATATTGTAAAATAAAAAAATGAATTAACACGTAGTTTTGAACCTGTCTGAACCTGTCAGTTTTCATATCATAATAATAAGTAATGCAAGGTGATCAAAGTACCGTTTGTCAACTGTCGCCATCTTCTCTTATATAAAAGTGAAGGGGTGACTGACATATCAACGCACAGCCCAAACCGCTGGGTCTAGAGACTTGAAATTTTGTACAAAGATACAAATTTTATAGGAGAACAAAAAAACATTATTTTGGGTTAGCCGTCGTGAACTACTAAGTATCAGACTAGAAATTGATATGTAGGAAAAAGAGCGGTATGGTACCATTCATTTTACAAACGTTTTTCTTTTTGTAAACTTATACTACATGTTTTATAAAAAAAAACAACTTGAAACAAAAACAAGATTAAATTTTAGATCACAAAAACTATATCAAAACCCAGTTACAGCTCTTACTAGGTTTTGATCTGGTTCAAATCGTCGCCAAAGTATCAAATTACCCATATCAAATGAGCTCATACTAGGTTCTGTTCTGATCAAGGTCGACTCGTCAGGTATGTATTTATTTCTGCAGATTAAAACCAAGTAAAATTGAATGAAACATGAACTATATTATATTCTAATTTAATTTTTATTCTATTTTAATTTGAATTCAATTGCCAATTTAATTTTAATTAATGAATGAATTTTAAATGCCTTCTTATTTTTGATTTTAATTTTTAATTGTTATTAATGTGTCTATCTTAAACTGATCTTTGGGTGTGAAGCCTGAAATAAATGATTTTATTTTATTTATTTAAAACTTTTTTAGGTTTTTAACTAGCTGACTTTAAGCGATTTTTACTTCGAAAATGAAGGATTTTCTTCAATACACAACTTTATCCCACTTTTGACCCCTTCGAGGGTAGAATTTTGAAAAACGCTGAGACCCGTATTTATTAATTTTCAATCGTCAGCCTAAACACGTGACTTTCATACAAACTTTCATCCCTTATTTCATCTCCTTAGGGATGGAATTTTCAAAAATCCTTGTTAGTGGATTCCGTAGTTAACTTATACCATACATACCATATTTTTGTATACCTAGGACAGGCAGTCCAGTTAGGTAAGTCCAACTTCGAGAAAAAGATCTCTCTTCGAATCCAACTCGGATGGGCAGCATTCGGGAAGCTTCGAAAAATCTTTGTGTCCTATTTACCTCGTGTCTCAAGACGAAAGTCTATGACCAGTGTGTTTCACGTGGTCGCTAACTATAGGTCTCATAAAGAGGTTCAAGGTCACCCAACGTGCAATGGAGAGAGCCATGCTCGGCGTTTCCCTGCGCGATCTAATCAGAAATGAGATGATCCGTAGGAGAACTAAAGTCACCGACATCGCTCGAAGGATTGATCAGCTGAAGTGGTACTGAGCGGGACACATGGCGAGAAGAACCAATGGCCGTTGGGGCAGAAAGGTTCTAGAATGGTTCCCGCGCACCGGACGACCCTCCGTGGGTAGACCCCCGACAAGGTGGACCGACCATCTGGTGAAGGTCGGACTGGATGCGGGCAGCGCAGGACCGATCATCGTGGAGATCTTTGGGGGAGGCCTATACCCAGCAGTGGGTGTCGTGCTACGAAACCCTCAAAAACACAGCCAAAAAGTACGTGCGTTTCCCGTATGGCCTCGCAGGCGTCTGCGCTTGCGCTCGTCTCGTAAACCAGACAAACCGCGTCGGAATGGCACCAGCCGGCAAAGGGAGAGGGAAGGAAGGCACTATCCAAAGCACGACTCTCCGCCTTCTAATAAAAATAGTATTATATTATCTGTGATAAAACCTAGTAACACACGACTTTAATGTCTTACTAAAACTAATAATAACTGTGATTTCTTAATATAATAACCTAGTATGTATATTTAACCATTTTAAAAACCTAGTAAGTGTGTGCTCTTACTAAGCTTTTGAAATGGTTTTACGACTTACTATGTTTTGAAGTGGTAAAGCTTAAGAAGTTGATGCTCTTACTAGGTTTAGGATAGCTCGTAACTCTTTATATAAGCTTGCTATCGATACAGGTGTTTTTGCATTATATTGAGCCTTACTAGGTAATAGTATTTAGCCAAAAATCAATAATCGCCCGTTTTGAAGACTTACTAGGTTTTGAAATGGGGCAGCCGACGTGTTTCGTGGTTTTCCGAAAATCAACCCTTTAGGTAGTAAATGGGGCAAAAAAAGCCCAAAATGACTGACAAATCAACGCACAGCCCAAACCACTGTATCTAGAGACATGAAATTTTGCACACAGATACTTATACAGTGTAGGTATCTACTAATTAAGGATTTTTGAAAATTCCATCCCTAGGGGATAAAAAAAAGGATGAAAGTTTGTATGAAAGTCCCTCAGTTTAAAAGCTAGGATCTCAAAATTTTGTATTTAGGCTGAAGAGTGAAAATTAATAAATACGTGTCTCTGCGTTTTTCAAAATTCTACCCCCGAAGGGGTGAAAAAGAGGATGAAGTTGTGTATAGAAGAAAATTCTTCATTTTCGAAGTAAAACTCGCTAAATTTATAATTTAGGATTATGGATGGAAATCTAACGCAACGTATATTGTTTTTGTTAGTATTTTAACCCCTATGGGGATGAAATGGGGGTGAAAAGGGGTAAAAAACCTAAAAATAGATATGGATGTCGTTATTGGGGTTTTCTGGGATGACAATTACGAAAATGACATTTATTTTGAAGTCCCACACTGTGGACATGATTTAACCCCTAAAGGGTTGAAAAGGGGTTCAAATTTTGTATGGAAAAGTAATGTAAAATAGACATTAGGTACAACTTTAAACTTCGTAGGAGCACGTCTAAAAATAAATAGGCAAATATATTTTTTGTGATTTTGAAAATCAACCCCTTAGGGGGTAAATTGGTAAACATAAAAATCGATATGGATGTCGTTCTTGAGGTTTTATGGGATGGTGATTGCGAAAATGAGATTTATTTTGAAGTCCAACGCGGTGGACATGAAACATCATGAACCTGGACCTGGACATGCACATCCAGGGGACGCAAACGGGACGCGAACGGGACGGGAAATAGCCGGAAACAGGACGGGAACGGAAAGGGAACGGAACAGGAACGGAACGGGATTGGAACGGGAACGGAACGGGAATGGGACGCGTACGGGACGCGAACGGGACGCAAACGGGACGTGAACGGGACGGGAAATAGACGGGAACAGGACGGGAACGGAAAGAGAACGGAACGGGAACGGAACTGGATCGGAACGGGAACGGGACGGGAACGGAATGGGAACGGGTACGGTCACGGAACGGGAACGGAACGGGAACCAAAAGGGAACAGAATGGGAACGGTACGAGAAAGGGACGGGAACTAGACGGGAGCGGGACGGGAATTAGACGGAAACGGAACGGAAATGGTACGAAAATGGTAAGGGAACGGAACGGGAACGGGAACGGAAAGGGAACGGTACGGGAATGGAACGGGAAGCCTCATACGAGGCCCGCCACACGCGGCAAAGGTCCTGCCTCGCGACGCAGCGCGCTTGATGGGGACCCGCCTAATCGCGTAAAAATGGCTGGACGGATCCTGGTTGGTTCAGGTTCCCTGAGAATTTTCTCTAATATCCACGCGGACGAAGTCGCGGGCAGAAGCTAGTGAACCATACTAATGGACTTCAACACAAGCATACTACTTTGTAGACATTGTGATGTGATATAGACGACGCCAATGCTTTTATTAGGAACATTTTACTAAATGAAACTGTTTTCAATAGATTTTTTACATATTTTATAATCACCTTTTTAACAATGTTGCCCGTCAGCTTTTTGAATATAGGGTGGATATGCCTAACTCCAGCCCCCCCCCTAATACCAGCCCCCAAAAGTTTTTGCTTTGCTTTCATTAAAAAACAGTGAAAATCGGAAACTGTTTGATGGAGCCACACCGCTAGTTAATCCTCTAAGTTGGAAAATCACTATTAGCCGGTCACGTCACCTACAACTCACACAACGAGCAATAATGTTTACCGAGACCGAGTAGAGGTGACTATGTTTGAGAAACAGCATAAAAGCTCGATCAATGCGAACTTTGGGAAGTGTGTTTACGAAGGCAAGATGCAATTTTTTTTAGGTTTTAAGCTTTAATACTAGTAATAGATTAGATATATAACGTTTTGACATTACTAGTTTGTAATTAAATTTACTAATTTCGAAAAAAATAGGGGGGCTGGAGTTTGACTGGATGATTTTCAATAACTTTCTATTACCAGCCGGGGCTGGTATTGGGTATTTAACTTTCGTTTAAGAAATCAAGTTCATCTTAATTTGCTCGTCTCAAGGTTGGAATTTGTAGTGCTATTCACTAGAATTACTAACCCTGCACCCTATGACCTAATTACAGCCGGGTGAAAAATGTTCAATTCCTAAGTTATATGTTCTGCAAATTAGGGGCTGGTATTAGGATATGTATGAGAACCTAACTCCAGCCGGTCATCTAACTTTACGGCAATATACAGGGTGTTCTCAAATATGATTTTAATTATTTTGTTTTATTTTTTAATGTTAGATGTAAAAAGTAATAATAATTAAAATCATACTTTTCTTCACTCATAGAAACAGAAAATAAATTCAATATAAAAAAAAATATATTGAATTCCACTTATTGGAAAACGCTTAAAAAAGTTTCAAATAATTAAAACGATTTCATACTCATTGATTATATGTTTATTAAACCAAAGTTAACTTTTTGTTACGCCATTTTTAATATATGTGTATTCTTAATTGATTAATATCTACAGGAGAGGTGTTAGTTTCAATGACTTGCTATGGGAATCATAATTTATAGCCTTTAGTGTTTTATTATCACTATTGAGAGCTTAGAGCATTTGAATGCTCTAAGATTGAGAGTTACCAAATTATTATTTTTTTATTTTATACTAACATGGTTGTATTATTTTAGAACACCCTGTACCCGGCTGGAATTAGGGAGCAAAGCGGCTGATATTAGGGCAAAGGCGGCTGGAGTTAGGGTTTTTCGCCCTTCGGACATTTAAACGCTTCTCTATTTTTTTCCCACAAAACTACGTAAAACTAAGTTCTATTTTCGTAATAAAGATGAATCAACCTACCTAAAACTGTATCAACAATATTTTTAAGATAGCAATTGTGGCAACAACAGAGATTCAAAGTTGAAAAATCCTTGGGGGGGCTGGTAATAGGCATATTCACCCTACTTTGTTATTATTGTTCCATTTTTAAGACTATTACCCAGTTTAATAAATGTTAGTCAATATACAGTTGCAATCCTTAATTCAGATGGCCATTACATGCCTAATAATTCCAAAACCATATCAGTTTACTGTAATAATTCGCTACTGTTCGCCATTAAAAGCGCCTTGCGTTTTTTAATAGCAAAATCATATTCTTAACACTTGTTGCTAGCGATCTGATTATAAGGTTTCATGAAACTGTTAAGTCTAGTGTGTTGTAATGACAGGTTCTTTGAATTTTTTATTTACAGCATTTGAATGTGCCAATATTCTTAAACATAAAACACCAAAAATCATAGGTGTAAAATAAATTTGATAACAATGCAAACCCCCATACAAATATTGGCCATGTCATTTAAAACAAAAATATCTGATACTAAAGCTATTGTTATTATGAATGGAAATCCATCTTAACTTAATTACAGTTTTTTTCCTCTAAGTACATTTTGATTTATTCTTTTACTAGCTTACCACCCGCACCTCCGCCTGCGTGGATCACGTACGGGCGGAGACCCGTGCCCAGCAGTGGGACAAAAGTAGCCTATGTCCTTCTCCAAGGTCCCATCCAATTCTGTACCAAATCTCACCAAAATCGGCTCAGCAGTCCAGGCGCGAAAGCGTAACATAACATACCTAGTTTACTTTCGTATTTATAATATCAGTAGATATTATTATTAATGTAATTATTAAAGAGCTTTATTAAGTAGTGAGGAACTTATTGCAGAGCAATTTGTCATAAAGATACTTAGGTATGTTAATGGTGCTGTTTGTCAATTTAATTGTTTGCACCAATTTCCGTGACAAAACATAAAAATTACAGATTGAAAACAAAAATGAACAAAGCGTATAGGGTGGATATGCCTAACTCCAGCCCCCCCCCTAATACCAGCCCCCAAAAGTTTTTGCTTTGCTTTCATTAAAAAACAGTGAAAATTGGAAACTGTTTGATGGAGCCACACCGCTAGTTAATCCTCTAAGTTGGAAAATCACTATTAGCCGGTCACGTCACCTACAACTCACACAACGAGCAATAATGTTTACCGAGACCGAGTAGAGGTGACTATGTTTGAAAAACAGCATAAAAGCTCGATCGATGCGAACTTTGGGAAGTGTGTTTACGAAGGCAAGATGCAATTTTTTTAGGTTTTAAGCTTTGATACTAGTAATAGATTAGATATATAACGTTTTGACATTACTAGTTTGTAATTAAATTTACTAATTTCGAAAAAAATAGGGGGGCTGGAGTTTGACTGGATGATTTTCAATAACTTTCTATTACCAGCCGGGGCTGGTATTGGGTATTTAACTTTCGTTTAAGATATCAAGTTCATCTTAATTTGCTCGTCTCAAGGTTGGAATTTGTAGTGCTATTCACTAGAATTACTAACCCTGCACCCTATGACCTAATTACAGCCGGGTGAAAAATGTTTAATTCCTAAGTTATTTGTTCTGCAAATTAGGGGCTGGTATTAGGATATGTATGAGAACCTAACTCCAGCCGGTCATCTAACTTTACGGCAATATACAGGGTGTTCTCAAATATGATTTTAATTATTTTGTTTTATTTTTTAATGTTAGATGTAAAAAGTAATAATAATTAAAATCATACTTTTCTTCACTCATAGAAACAGAAAATAAATTCAATATAAAAAAATGTATATTGAATTCCACTTCTTGGAAAACGCTTAAAAAAGTTTCAAATAATTAAAACGATTTCATACTCGTTGATTATATGTTTATTAAACCAAAGTTAACTTTTTGATACGCCATTTTTAATATATGTGTATTCTTAATTGATTAATATCTACAGGAGAGGTGTAAGTTTCAATGACTTGCTATGGGAATCATAATTTATAGCCTTTAGTGTTTTATTATCACTATTGAGAGTTACCAAATTATATTTTTTTTATTTTATACTAACATGGTTGTATTATTTTAGAACACCCTGTACCCGGCTGGAATTAGGGAGCAAAGCGGCTGATATTAGGGCAAAGGCGGCTGGAGTTAGGGTTTTTCGCCCTTCGGACATTTAAACGCTTCTCTATTTTTTTCCCACAAAACTACGTAAAACTAAGTTCTATTTTCGTAATAAAGATGAATCAACCTACCTAAAACTGTATCAACAATATTTTTAAGATAGCAATTGTGGCAACAACAGAGATTCAAAGTTGAAAAATCCTTGGGGGGGCTGGTAATTGGCATATTCACCCTATAACAAAGCTTACTACACTGAAAAACTTAATGTGTTCACTATGAATTCCAGCTAAAGAATAAGAAAGTAGAACAGCACAACATTTGCAAATTTCAATGTTATTAGCATTTTCTTTAAACACTAAGGTAATGTATATAGCTAGAGACAAAATAGTTAATACCATACCTTTTCCTCCTTTTTTATTTTTTCTTTGTATTTTGTATTTTTTGCCATTGATTTTGCATATTTTGCTTTTCTCATTTCAATATTTAGGCTTATAAAAACCTGTGGCTCATTCATAGGGAAAGCCATAGTCCCCACAATGCAACAAGCCACCGATCCTCCCTTGGATGAATGCAAAAACCATGCCAAAAGACGCTCATGGGCAAAGGCTACTATAAAGTAGACGACTATCTGAAAGATCAAAATGCCTGGAAATTATGTAACACATAGCACATAACTTGCTAGTAAACACCTTCCTGCCACAATCATGCTGCACTGTATTTGGTAACGAGACATTGAAATTGCAAACATCGCTACTTTCTCTGTTATAGCCTATAAGTTTACCGTGTCCGTTCTTCCTGTCAGCCAATAAGCCCGGAACGAGTTGCAGGAAAACAGATCGATTCAAAAGCACTCCATCATTAGTTCAATTGAATAAAGACACTTGGACTCTGAAAATTAACCAGGGCCCTGTTTCATATACATTTTAACTTAGTCAATTACACGAGTCCGGTGTTCATTGCATTGCCAATTTGAAACCAGAGAACCAACCACTAACAGACACCGCAATGTATGCTATCTACTGTAGCACTACAAACTGCAATGCTTTTAAAATAGTCCCAGGCGATTCGCTAAAAACAGTGCTGTGCTAATGAATTTCAACTATTTTAAATAAATAAAAATATACATACAATGTACGCGAGTATGTATCTGGACGCTCGCCGGGATACACTAGCTAGATGATAGGGGCCGCTTTAGTGTTATTAATAAAGATACCTAGATGCATTGCACATTGATCTCTTCAAGAGTAAAAGGGACACGCTTGTTTAGAATTGTAAAAGAGATTCTCATTACACTTTTCTGAAATCAGGCCTCAAAAAGACTATAATATGTACCTATCTAGTATTTCTTAAACATACAACAGTATCAGGTTAGACATAATGCTGTGCATATATATATATAGGTACATTTACAATACCTAAATTATACAGGTTGCCAGTGGGTAAGTTTTTATTCTTTACTTTTAGTTTGACATTCTTACCTCAATGATTTAGCCTAAAATAGTGATAGGCACTTAGGTTACAGGTAATTGAATCGAATAGTAATAATCAAAAGGTCATTTAAGGTAAACAATAGCGAAAAGGGGTACAATGTACCGCTTTTACCGGGTAACCTAACCTCTTTTCCCCCACTGAAATATAGCTAGTTTAGTTAGTTGGTCTTGTCTTACTATTATGGTGAAGTTAAGCAATAATCTGGTTATCCAAAGAAACTGAAATACGTGTTCTCGATAAGTACGTCTCCTTCCCTTCAAAATAAGAGCAAAATTTTTACCTTCGTCGCCACTTATAACATACGCACAAGTAGGTAGTTATCGGGAGTTTTGTTAAGTGAAGGATCTCCGGCTCACCACCACACCGAGATGGACACACTCTTCTACCAGCACTCTGTACACCAGGAAACTCCATGAGCTCCCATACATTATATTACTTGGCTTTTCCATTAATCCAACATAAACAGCCGCTATCACCATCTGGACCACAGAACAAAGAATTTTTTTTTTTATGTTCTGTGATCAGCCTTTCTATTGTCTAATTTCGAAATCTATCGCAATCGCTTTCAGGATGTAACACATTGATGTTTTTTTTTTGGCACGAATAAAAACTTACCAAAGAAATGCAGCAATGTGTCACATCCATCTGTCAAGTGAAAGCGATTGCGATAGATTTTTAAATTAGACAATTAGCCCCCTGGACTGACAGTGACAGTTCAGTGTTCCCATATACTGTGCGTGTGAGACAGAGTATTATATCTATTCCATAGATACAAACACTACAATACACAAACAAAAAAAACAGAATAAAACAAAAAACAAAAAAGGCAATTCAAATTCAAATTCAAAAATAATTTAATCAGTCTAGGCTGTTACAAGCACTTGTGAATGTCATAGAAGCTACGCTATCAATCACAATAATACCTACATAGGCTTGATGATTTCATTCATAAAAAAGGGTTTACAAATGTCAAATAATTCGTAATCGTCTATGTTAAAAACATATTTCCACTTTCCATCATGGCAAAATGGCGTAGCATCCATTTTGGAAATCTAATGAAAAAGATAAAGTTTGGAAAAGAAAAGTTTGTAAAGATGTCAATTCTGAATTATCAAATACGTTATGTCAAGTGAGATACAAAAAAAAAATACATCCCCAGCCTACGAGCAAACCCGTACATTTCTGTATGTTTCGTTATTTAGCAAAGTAAGCAGAACGTGGCCTGCGCGCCGCTTGATCGATATTATAAATCAGTTGCAATAAATAACTCATGGAAACAACATCTTATCATTTTCCACCAAACTGACCGCGATCGGGTTATTTCGGAATTGTCTATCAATTATCATTATCATCGGTAACAATCCGTATACCAAAGTAATATAAGAAAACCTGCTACAAGAAAAATTTACCTCATGAAGTACATGATTTGCAATGATTGTGGTTTAAATATTCTTTTACCGAACAAAAAACATATACTGAGTATTTTTTGCTTACTGACATCCCATTTATCTACTATAAAGCGTCTCGTTTTCATCATTTTTACCGACTGCAATTATATTTTATCTACACAATTTTTCGAACATAAGAATTTTTCTGAATTTTTCGAAGAATGAGGCTTCGTAAGTACCTGTGCTTATAAAGAATGCCCATTTCTGACCTGTCAAAATATTGATTTTATCAATAATGTTGTGTATAAAAGAGTAATATAGCTCATAATTCATTAAATCTATACATATAAAACTCTAAATTGATTGATTGATTCATTGATTCATTCATTGTTGGGATAAGCGTGGAGCCCTTACGGCTGAAGGAAGAGACACCATTTTTGGAGGGTAGATACCTTTCATGGTGTAGGTGAGCACTAAGAAAGCGTTTTGTAAAATTCCCGTTATACAGGGTGCAACAGGGTGTTCCAGTTTGAATAGGGATTTGTATATGGCTGAAGGTAGAGACACAATTTTTTGAGGGTATACCTTTCATGGCCTAGGTGAGCACTAAGAAAGCATTTAGGAAAATTCCCGTTTTACAGGGTGTTCCAGTTTGTATGGGGCTGAACCATTTTTGCTGGTAGAGATACTATTTTTGGAGGGTAGATTCCTTTTATTGTGTAGGTAAGCACTAAGACAGGGTTTTGGAAAATTCCCGTTATACAGGGTGCTACAGAGTGTTCCAGTTTGTACATTATTTTTTAATGGGAAAATTTAAATGTGTGAAATAAGGTTTACTGATAAATACCTCATCATATCAGCCGCACCACACCCACTGCTGGGTATGGGCATCCCCTAAGGATTCACGACGATCGGTCCTGCGCTGCCTGCATCCACTGGCTTCCCGCGACCTTCACCAGATCGTCGGTCCACCCCTCGGAGCGTCGTCCGGTGCGCGGTCACCATTCCAAAACCTTTCCGCCCCAACGGCCATCGGTTCTTCTCGCTATGTGTCCCGCCCATTGCCACTTCAGCTGAGCAATCCTTCGAGCGATGTCGGGTTACTTTAGTTCTCCTGCGGATCTCCTCGTTTCTGATTCGATCACGTAGGGAAACGCCGAGCATGGCTCTATCCATTGAACGCTGGGTGACCTTGAGCCTCCTTATGAGACCCATAGTTAGCGACCACGTTTCATTGCCGTAAGTCATCACTGGCAGCACACACTGTTCATATACTTTCGTCTTGAGACACTGAGGTAAGTCGAACGCGAAGATTTTTCGAAGCTTCCCGAATGCTGCCCACCCGAGTTGGATTCGACGAGAGATCTCTTTCTCGAAGTTGGACCTACCTAACTGGACTGCCTGTCCTAGGTATACGTAATGGTCAACAACTTCAAGTGTAGTGTTCCCAACATGAACGGGAGAGGGTACAACATGGGCGTTTGACATAATTTTTGTCTTATCCATGTTCATCCTAAGACCCACTCTTTGGGAAGTACTATGGAGACCTTCGAGCATTGTGTTCAGGTCTTCCATGGTCTCAGCCATAAGCTCAGCTATATGTATAAAAAAATAAATGTAGATATATATAAAGATAAACACCTAGGTATGTTCAAAATAAATGCACAACTATAATCACACGAACGAAGTCGCGGGCAGAAGCTATTATATGTAGCGGGGGAGCAGCAAAAACAGTTATTTTGATGAGAAACTATTTAATTTCAATAAAAAGGTTACAGAGCAGAGCGTGCGTCGTTCGTCGTTGCAAGCAATATAAGATGGCGTCCCTCCTGTCATCGCTCTCTCTTCCACATTCATACGTCTCACTCGCACACTCCTTACGTTCCGTTTCCCACTTAGAGTAAGACGGGCTTCTACAGAAAAACGAAGCCTTTGTTGCTGTCCACGCCCAAGCGCCTGAACTAATGCAACGGCAATCTGTTATAAATACGTTGATGCGGACCTCTTCATACAGGTGTCATTTTAACGCCGGTAGTCGCAACTGATTTTTTTTACTTTTATTCTGTTACAATTTCCGATCGGCCACTATTGAAAACGCCCCATGTATTTTAATTTTTAACCAAGTAAATGTGAATTTCGAGTCAAAATCGACGTTTTATTCAAGAAACCATTATCAGCTTCTTGCCCAAACAAGAAAGTTTTTGGCGACCGTGACAGGACCACTGCATTTTTGGAAAAGGCTCGATGTTCCACGCCCCGGTGACCAGCGGTTTCCAAGTCAAGTAATTACGAAGCAAAGGACGGAATAATTGGACTTGAATTATTATTCCATCACAATCAAGTGGATTTTTCTATGTTTGCCTGCGAAGATCAACGACTCATCAAAGGAATCGTACTTGGCAGTTAAGCAGAAGTTAAGTGCTATCCTTTGTTCCATTTTGTTCCAGTAAATCCAAACAAAATACTCCTTAATACCTAATCCTTTAAATAATCTAAATAGTTTTTACTTGTGCTATAGTTTTTTAGGAAAAATATTCAACGAAAGATAAAAAATCATACTTTCAAATTGCAAATGACTTGCAACTTTGCAAGCAAGTAAGTACATAACTTGTTATTTCATTGTAGGATTTTTCTGTTTATACTGATACAAAGGTGTTATTTCTCATTAATCATAGTGAATAATTCGTTAGTTTAGTGAATAGTAAAGAACATAAATTTTACAAAACAAGATTTTACTTAATTCTAAAGTTTTTTTTTTGGTTTTAATTATTGTGAATTGAATAAAACTTAATTGCATAATAGTTATTTATCCAGTAGTTTCTAGTTAGTAACGGGCATTTCAGTGCTCTAAAAAGATATTGTTTATACAGTAATTTTGATCCGACAAATCGAACATTCCAGAGCGTACGCGTGTGAATGCGGTGAAGCTGACATCGGCCGCTGAGCGGACGGTGTGTGTCATTGTGCTCGGACCCCAGCCACCTGCAAATCCATTCCACCAACATCTGGAGTTCAGATAAGCCCTAAAATAGTTACTTTACTTATTTTTTATGTTTAAAGAAGTGAATTCCGTTTTGATAATTGTTGAACCTTGTTGATTTTTTTTGATAGGTTTTTTGTTATTACGGTGAGTACTATTATTAATATAAAATGACACCACCGCCCTCACCTACTCCGAAGGCATCTTATTTGTCGGTTTCTCCAATTCCTACCGTATCTATTACTAATTTAAAATCACTAAATACTAAACGCAGTTCTATTAAGGGACAAATTACTAAATTCAAAAACTACTTAGACAAATTAAATGATAGAAACGGAGAAATTGGTGAAATTGATCTTGCAGAATTAAATTTAAAATTAAATAAAATTGAAAGTTTGTCAGCCAGGTTCGATGATTTACAGACTGAGATAGAGGTGTTAAATTCTGATGATTTGTTATCCGAAGTCGATGAACGGGAACTCATTGAGGACTCGTTTATTCAATGCATTGCAGCAGCTAAACCTATTATAAAACAAAATGATTGTTTACAGCATAATAAAACAGTTCATGCGTGCCCTGACATAGACTTAGGAATTAAATTGCCACAAATTCAGATTTCAAAGTTTGACGGGTCCTACTTCCGCTGGCTTGAGTTCCGGGACACTTTTACTAATTTGATTCATAACAAAACAAACGTGTCTGATATACATAAATTTCATTATTTGATTTCGTATCTGGAAGGTGACGCAGCACGAATTATCTCAAATTTAGAAGTGTCATCTGCTAATTATAAGGAAGCTTGGCAGCTTCTCTGTCAGCGTTACAATAATAAAAGGCTCCTTATTAATTATCATTTAGATTCATTATTTAAAATACATCCTATATCGCGAGGGTCGGAAAAGTCGTTGCGTTTCCTCGTTGACCATGTTACGAAAAATCTTCGCGCGCTTACAAGCCTTGGTCTTCCCACTCAGCATTGGGATGTGCTTTTAATTTTCATGCTTTCGAATAAATTAGACAGTGATACAAATATAAAATGGGAAGAATTTCGTAACACTTTAAGTGATATTCCCAACATTAGAACAATTCAATAAATTCTTAGTGGATCGTGCTGATGTTCTCCAGTCCTTAAATTGCAATATAAATAAAAATACATCTAACAACAATAACTATAAAACACCAAATTCAAATATAAGAGGTCAAAATAATTATTCTCGTTCATTTCATCAAAATAATTCAAATAATAATAACAATAAAGCAGATATGAATAAAAATACTAGCGTTTTCGCTGCTTCAAATTCGAATAAGAATAATTCCTCATTTTTATGCATTATTTGTAATAGTAACCACAGAATATATGACTGTTCAGTTTTTAAGTCAAAGGGGCTTAACGAAAAATACAAACTTATTTCTAAATATAAATTATGTAAAAATTGTTTGCGACAAGGGCACCCTTTGAGTGAATGTAGGATGGGTCCTTGTCGTCAATGCAATCAAAAACACAACACTCTGTTACATGACCCTGATGTTGTTGCTAACTGTACCACTACCGATGTGGCCGATCATAATAATGAAAATAATTCTGTGGTAACATTTTCCAATGCAAACTCCAATCAAGTGCTTCTCTCCACTGCAATAATAGAAATTCTAAATCCACAAAATGGCAAGATGGAGAAAGTGCGTGCATTGCTTGACTGTGGGAGTCAGTCTTCGTTCATGGCAAAATCTCTATTAGAAAAATTATCACTAAAGTCTACACCTCTAAATTCTATTAACGTTATTGGAATAGGAAACAATTGTTCCAATAAAGTTGTAGAAAGTTGTACAGTTAATATAAAATCTATAAATAGTACTTACGAAATCACTTTATCTCTTTATGTCCTTGAAGAGCTAACAGGAATGTTGCCAAAGACACCTGTTAATATCCAAAATCTAGACATACCTAAACACATTAAATTAGCCGATCCACACTTTGCTCAACCTGCACCTGTTGAAGTCTTAATCGGAGCAGATCTCTTCTGGGATGTTCTTGGGTGTAAGCAAAGGTCTATAGGATCCAATAAACTGAATCTTCGTAGCACAAAATTTGGTTGGATTGTTGCTGGTCCTACAAATCCAGCTAATTCTAATGAAGTTCATTGCAATCATGTTATGACTAACGCATCTTCTGAAGTTGATGAAATACTAAAACGATTCTGGGAGCTCGAAGAACTTCCGCAAAAGACAGTTCTCAGCTCAAACGAAATTGCTTGCGAAAGGCATTTTGAAACGAATACAACACGTTCTGCTGATGGCAGGTTTTGCGTGAGATTGCCTCTAAAGGACACTCCCGACTGCCTCGGTAATTCTTACTTTCAAGCTAAGAAAAGACTTCTAAATCTAGAAAAACAATTTCGAAAAAATTCCGAATTAAAACTACAATATTCAAACTTCATACGTGAATATCATGACTTGGGTCATTTGTCTGAATCACCTATACAAGTACCAAATCCATCATATTTTTTATGTCATCACGCCGTTTTCAAAGAGGAGAGCGAATCAACTAAACTCCGAGTAGTGTTCGATGGCTCCGCCCCCACTACCTCAGGATTCTCTCTGAACGACATTTTAATGGTAGGTCCTAATGTACAACAGTCTCTCTTCTCCATATTAATCAGATCACGACAATACAAATTTCTCTTGACCGGTGACATCGCCAAAATGTACCGTCAAGTAGAAGTCAATGCTGAAGATAGAAACTTGCAATTAATATTATGGAGAGAGAATGAGCATGAACCTATCAAATCTTTTCAACTTAACACTGTAACTTATGGAACTGCCAGTGCTAGTTACCTAAGTACCAGATGTATTAAGCAGGTTGGAGAGGAATGCTCTGATCAGTGTATCAAGGAAATCATACAAAATGACTTCTACATTGATGACTTATTGACAGGTTGTGATGACGAAACACAACTAAAATACATTCTAAATTCAATTACAAAAGAACTTAATTCTGCCTGTTTTCCTTTACGCAAATTCAAAACTAACTGTACATCATTATTTGAAAATTCAGAGTTGAACTCTAAAGACAATTTAACCCTGAGTGAGTCCTCGTGTACTCTAGGTCTAGGTTGGGATCCATCTAAAGATAGTTTTAACTTCCTTATAAAGGTTCCACCTAAAGTTGACGTTGTAACAAAACGAGTAATACTTTCTCACTCATTCCGTATCTATGATCAATTAGGGCTGTTAAGTCCTTGCATAATTCAAGCCAAAATGCTAGTACAAAAATTATGGGTAGAGGGTGTAGGATGGGATGAACCCGTTCCCTTAGATATCAAAAATAAATGGCATGAAATATCTAATAATTTTACCTTTCTCGCTACCCTGAATATTCCACGTAGAACTCTTTGTGATTCTCCAGTATCAATAGAATTGCATACATTTAGTGACGCTTCTCAACACGCTTACGGCAGTTGTATCTTTCTTAGATCTATGGATTGCAAAAATCAGATTACAATGAAATTGTTGTGTTCTAAATCGAAGGTGGCACCCCTGAAACCGTGCACAATACCCCGATTAGAACTTTGCGCTGCGCTTTTAGCTGCTAGGTTGTGTAAAAGTGTTATCGACTCCTTAAGATACACTCCCACGCGTATAGTTCACTGGTGTGATTCAAGCGTGGTTTTGGCATGGATTAACTGTAATCCCAGTAACTTAAAGCAATTTGTGGCAAATAGAGTTGGTGAAATTTTGGAATTAACAAATCCTGGTTCTTGGCGCTATGTTCCAACAGCTCACAATCCCGCCGACCTGATATCTCGCGGTGTTAATGGCAACCAAATTGCAAATATAGAATTATGGTGGTCGGGACCTGCGTTTCTACTCCAAAATGAAACTGATTGGCCTGTTTTAAATAAAAAGGTAATCGCTGAGGACTTACCAGAGTTAAGAACATTAACTGTTATAACTGAAGATAATTCGCTAATAGATTTCAAAAGGTTTTCAAGTTTTGATAAAGTGCAAAGAATCTTAGCTTATGTTTTACGTTATCTACATAATATAAATCCTAAAAATAAAAATAACAGATTTAATACATTTCTAAAATCCGAAGAGTACAAAAATTCATTTAACTTAATATGTAAAATAATACAGAAACAGTGTCTTAATGTTGAATACAACAGATTTTTAAAGGGATTGCCTTTGAATAATAAATCTAAAATATTATCTTTATCACCATTTTTAGATGAACATTCTGTCATACGAGTTGGCGGACGAATTGATTCATCAAACTACTCATTTGATAAGAAGCATCCTATATTGCTGGATGCATCGCATTATATGACGAAATTATTGTTTGAGCGTGAACACGTTAGAAATCTCCACGCTGGTCCCCAGCTGTTATTAGCTACGCTTAATGAAACAGTATGGCCTGTTAACGGTAGAAGGCTCGCTAGGAGCGTTGTCAAAAATTGTGACACATGCACTCGTGTTCGCGGTCAAACACTCTTTCCTAAAATGGGAGACTTACCTTCCTATCGCGTATCAGTTGATTTCCCATTTAGATCCGTCGGCCTTGACTATGCTGGTGCCTTCTTCATCTTAAATAGGAAGGGCCGTGGTGCTAGGCTTGTAAAATGTTATTTGTGCATCTTCATTTGTTTACGTTTCAAATGCGTGCATCTCGAGGCGGTGTCAGATTTGTCTAAAGAAGCCTTTATAATGACATTTCGTAGATTTGTTGCGCGTCGTGGTAAGCCAGCTGAAGTATACTCCGATAATGGAAGAAATTTTGTGGCAGCCGCAAAAGAGTTGTCTCATTTTTTAACCAAAACTTCTGAATCTCTATCTGAGTTTGCTGCTCAGGAGGGAATTAAATTTAATTTTATCCCGGCTTACGCTCCCCATTTTGGTGGTATGTGGGAGGCTGGGGTGAAGTCTGCAAAATATCATATCAAAAGGGTTATGGGAAATACGCATCTTTCATTCGAAGAATTTAGTACGTTATTGGCACAAGTGGAGGCAATTTTAAATAGTCGCCCTCTTTGCCCTATGTCCTCCTCGCCAAATGATCTCCTTTCCCTGAGTCCTGGGCACTTTCTACTAGGAAGACCGTTGAACGCTCTGCCATCAGCTGCTCTGGAGGATTTGAAGGAGACATCTCTAAATCGCTACGCTCGCTTGGAACAAATACGCCAACATTTTTGGCGAAGATGGCAAAAGGAGTACATATCAGAGATGCAGCAACGAACTAAGTGGAAAATATCTAAAGCCACACTCAACGTTGGAGACTTGGTGCTGATTCAAGAAGATAACAACCCCCCTCTGAATTGGCGTTTAGGAAGAGTCGAAAAATTATATCCTGGACCAGATGGGATTCCGAGAGTTGCTGACGTCCATACCACGAAAGGGTCCATAAGACGTGCTTTGGTCCGCCTTTGCCGCCTGCCAGCTGCTGATGAACTTTCTGGTTGAAGAACTTGGATTCTTCAACGGGGGGGAAGATGTCCACGCCCAAGCGCCTGAACTAATGCAACGGCAATCTGTTATAAATACGTTGATGCGGACCTCTTCATACATGTGTCATTTTAACGCCGGTAGTCGCAACTGATTTTTTTTACTTTTATTCTGTTACAATTTCCGATCGGCCACTATTGAAAACGCCCCATGTATTTTAATTTTTAACCAAGTAAATGTGAATTTCGAGTCAAAATCGACGTTTTATTCAAGAAACCATTATCAGCTTCTTGCCTTAGAATAATAAAGCCAAGAATGATAGTATCCTAAAAGGCGGTCTGTCAAAAGTGAGGCAAAAATGAAATTTATGTGTGCGTGAGGTGCTTGTGTTTACGCTCGACGAAACGCACACAGCAAAAAACTAATGTTACCAGTACATGAAATTTTCCCTTAAAAGTAGGGAAATTGAAACCATCGTCGTACTTAGAGTTGCGATTGTGTAGATTTCACCATTTACATGTAACTAGAGTTTGCTTGTCATAACTAGAGACGGGCTAGGGTTTAAACCGAAATTTTATATATTATATATTTTTTAAATAAGATGTCGACTGTGCAATGCTAAAAATGACAAAATTAAAGATGGTGCGAACTTTTTTGTTTATGAACCGATTTTGATGAAACTCGATTTGGGGCATTATTTTGACAAGAAAACAGCAACGCAATGTTAAAAATATAAAAATCCAAAATGGCGGACAATTTTTTTGTTTGAGAGCCGATTTTGATGAAACTCGGTTCGGGGTATTATTTTAACAAGATAACAGCAACGCTATGTTAAAAATGTAAAAGATCCAAGATAGCGGCCAACTATTTTGTTTGTGGGCTGATTTTGATGAAACTCGGTTCGGGGTACTATTTTCGCAAAAAAACAGCAACGCAATGTTAAATATATAAAAAAAATCAAGATGGCGGCCAACTTTTTTGTTTGTGGGTCGATTTCGATGAAACTCGGTTCAGGGCACTATTTTCACAAAAAAACAGCAACGTTATGTTAAATATATAAAAAATTCAAGATGGCGGCCAACTTTTTTATTTGTGGGCCGATTTTGATGAAACTCGGTTCGGGGTACTATTTTCGCAAAAAAACAGCAACGCAATGTTAAATATATAAAAAAAAATCAAGATGGCGGCCAACTTTTTTGTTTGTGGGTCGATTTCGATGAAACTCGGTTCAGGGCACTATTTTCACAAAAAAACAGCAACGCAATTTTAAATATATGAAAAATCCAAGATGGCGGCCAACTTTTTTGTTCGTGGGCCGATTTCGATGAAACTCGGTTCAGGGCACTATTATCACAAAAAAACAGCAACGCAATGTTAAATATATAAAAAATTCAAGATGGCGGCCAACTTTTGTGTTTGTGGGCCGATTTCGATGAAACTCAGTTTGAGGTACTATTTTAATAAGATAACAGCAACGCAATGTTAAAAATATAAAACATCCAAGATGGCGGCCAACTTTTTTGTTTGTGGGCCGATTTCGATGAAACTCGGTTCAGGGCACTATTTTCACAAAAAAAACAGCAACGCAATGTTTAATATATACAAAATTCAAGATGGCGGCTAAATTTTTTGTTTGTGGGCCGATTTCGATGGAACTCGGTTCGAGGTACTATTTTAGCAAGATAACAGCAACACTATGTTAAAAATGTAAAACATCCAAGATAGCGACCAACTTTTTTGTTTGTGGGCTGATTTTGATGAAACTCGGTTCGGGGTACTATTTTCGCAAAAAAACAGCAACGCAATGTTAAATATATAAAAAAAAATCAAGATGGTGGCCAACTTTTTTGTTTGTGGGTCGATTTCGATGAAACTCGGTTCAGGGCACTATTTTCACAAAAAAACAGCAACGCTATGTTAAATATATAAAAAATTCAAGATGGCGGCTAACTTTTTTGTTTGTGGGCCGATTTTGATGAAACTCGGTTCAGGGCACTATTTTCACAAAAAAACAGCAACGCAATGTAAATATATGAAAAATCCAAGATGGCGGCCAACTTTTTTGTTTGTGGGCCGATTTCGATGAAACTCGGTTCAGGGCACTATTTTCACAAAAAAACAGCAACGCAATGTTAAATATATAAAAAATTCAAGATGGCGGCCAACTTTTGTGTTTGTGGGCCGATTTCGATGAAACTCGGTTTGAGGTACTATTTTAATAAGATAACAGCAACGCAATGTTATAAATATAAAACATCCAAGATGGCGGCTAACTTTTTTGTTTGTGGGCTGATTTTGATGAAACTTGGTTCGGGGTACTATTTTAACAAAAAACAGCAACGCAATTTTAAATATATGAAAAATCCAAGATGGCGGCCAACTTTTTTGTTTGTGGGCCGATTTCGATGAAACTCGGTTCAGGGCACTATTTTCACAAAAAAACAGCAACGCAATGTTAAATATATACAAAATTCAAGATGGCGGCTAAATTTTTTGTTTGTGGGCCGATTTCGATGGAACTCGGTTCGAGATACTATTTTAGCAAGATAACAGCAACTCAATGTTAAAAATATAAAAAATCCAAGATGGCGGCCAACTTTTTTGTTTTTAGGCCGAATTCTATGAAACTCGATTTGGGGCAATGTTTTAACAAAAAACGGCTATGCAATGTTAAAAATATATAAAAATCCAAGATGGTGGTCAACTTTTTTGTTTGTGGGCTGATTTTGATGAAACTCGGTCTAAATAGTCACTTTTGTGGTATGGGAGCCTTCAATCACGTTTGTTGTATGAGAACCCTCTTTAATATTTTTTTCTGTTTTTAGTATTTGTTGTTATAGCGGCAACAGAAATACAACATCTGTGAAAATTTCTCCTGTCTTTCTATCACGGTTCATGAGATACTGATCCTGATGACAGACAGATAGACAGATGGACAGCGGAATCTTAGTAATAGGGTTCCGTTTTTACCCTTTGGGTACAGAACCTGGTGGCTAACTTTCTTATTTGTTTTTCTTTTTTTTCAACCGAGTTACATCGAAATAAACCCAAAAACATAGTTCACCGCTACCAACCCTTTGTCATTTATAGGGTTCCGTACCCAAAGGGTAAAAACGGAACCCTATTAGTAAGACTCCGCTGTCCGTCTGTCTGTCACAAGGCTGTTTCTCATGATCCGTGATAGCTAGACAGTTGAATTTTTTACAGATAATGTATTTCTGTTGCTGCTACAAGAACAAATACTAAAAAAAGAATAAAATATATGTTTAAGGGCTGCTCCCATACAGCAAACAGTATTTTTTGCTGTTTTTGGTACAAAACCCTTCATTCGCGAGTCCGACTCGTACTTGGCCGACTTTTAACATTTTTATTTATATTGATATTGCTGTTTTCTTATCAAAATAGTACCCTGAACCAAGTTTTATCAAAATCGGCCCACAAACAAATAGTAAGATGTTATCTTGGATTTTTTTATATTTTTAACATTGGGTTGCTGTTTTCTTATCAAAATAGTATCCCGAACCGAGTTTCAGCGAAAGCGGCCCACAAACAAAAAAGTTGGCCGCCATCTTGGATTTTTTATATTTTTAACATTGCGTTGCTATTTTCTTATCAAAATAGTACCCCGAACCGAGTTTCATCGAAATCGACCGACAAACAACAAAGTAGGCCACCATCTTGGAATTTTTATATTTTTAACATTGCGTTGCTGTTTTGTTGTCAAAATAGTACGCCGAACCAAGTTTCATCGAAATCGGCCCTCAAACAACGAAGTTGGCCGCCATCTTGGATTTTTTATATTTTTAACATTGCGTTGCTGTTTCCTTGTTAAAATAATATTCCGAACCGAGTTTCATCGAAATCGGCTCACAAACAAAAAAGTTGGACGCCATCTTAGATTTTTTATATTTTTAACATTGCGTTGCTGTTTTCTTGTCAAAATAGTACCCCGAACCGAGTTTCATCGAAATCGGCCCACAAACAACAAAGTTGGCCGCCATCTTGGATTTTTTATATTTTTAACATTACCTTGCTATTTTGTTGTCAAAATAGTACCCCGAACCCAGTTTCATCGAAATCGGCCCTCAAACAAAAAAGTTGGCCGCCATCTTGGATTTTTTTATATTTTTAACATTGCGTTGCTGTTTTTTTGTCAAAATAGTACTCCGAACCAAGTTTCATTGAAATCGGCCCTCAAACAACAAAGTTGGCTGCCATCTTAGATTTTTATATTTTTAACATTGCGTTGCTGTTTCCTTGTTAAAATACTACTCCGAACCGAGTTTCATCGAAATCGGCCCACAAACAAAAAAGTTGGCCTCCATCTTGGATTTTTATATTTTTAACATTGCGTTGCTGTTTTCTTGTCAAAATAGTACCCCGAACCGAGTTTCATCGAAATCGGCCCACAAACAAAAAAGTTGGCCACCATCTTATATTTTTTATCATATAATTTTTTTCAAATGAGAACATTGCATTTTTTCAATGCTAGCAACCCTTTTAGTAGATAAGTAGTTGTCGAATTGCGTGGAATCTTAATTATGTAATTGAGATGTGTTTAACTTTTAATTGATCAACTAAGTAAATGCGGGGGATATTTTTTCCCCGTACTGGCAACATTTTCATAAAATATGAAGTGACAAAAATAGTTATTTTTGATGAATGATTTACGTAAAAATGTAAGTGAAAACACGTTAATTAGACGTAAAATGTTATCTACAATCTTTCTAGTGTTTTTTCGATGTAATGTGACCTGATTGTGACATCCGTTCATTGCGCAAACCCTCATTTTTATTGAAATTTTCGGGAGTTGTGTTCGACACGAATATCACTTGAGAAATGGCGGGCCGAATAGTCATACTTAGCCATTCTGGCTCAGTTTGAGTTGCCTCACCATACGGACGCGGACTAGGTATCTGGGTCTTATTAATCTAAGCTTCTTGCCCAAACAGTTGCTTTATGGTTTCCCACATATAGGTACTCAAATTGCTAACTAGTATGAAAATTGGTAGTACAGAAATTGAGTAAATTAATAATTTAGCAATGGACAACCTTTCAAAAATATAATATGTCGTTTTCACTTTGTATAATGAAAGTAGATACAAAATTAGGGGACACGTAAATTAAATCACTGTTTGAAATCTTACTCATTCTAAAAGAGCGTAAGTACATTGTCAGGAAGTTGAAATGTGTAGCTTTTGCCAAAAAAAAACAAATCTGATCTTATCTGTGACAATATGACACCATGATTTCGATAGTGATGTGGCATGGGATTTCTGTAAGTGATGTCGATAATAGACAACATTTTCATTTTGAGAAAGTCGACGTTTAAATGTCGTCAGCTTATATAAATATTTTCAGCTTTTTTTATATTCGCAGCAAGATAGCACTTCTAATTTTGAGTTTTTTTCCAAATGCGGGATAAATTTAATTTTTAAGGCCAGTTTTTTTTAAATATATCCAATACTAGTGGCCGCCCGCGGTTTCGACCGCGTGGTTCCCGTTCCCGTGGGAATATCGGGATAGAAAATTATCCTATGTTTTAATCTAGGCTATCTACTATCTGTTTGCCAAATTTCAACCAAATCCGTTTAGTAGTTTTTGCGTGATTGAGGAACAAACATCCAAACATCTAAACATCCAAACCCACAAACTTTCACATCCTACTAAAACCACGCGGGTGAAACCGCGGGAGGCCGCTAGTCCTACTAATATTATAAATGTGAAAGTTTGTGGGTTTGGATGTTTGTTCCTTAATCACGCAAAAACTACTGAACGGATTTGGTTGAAATTTGGCACACAGATAGTAGATAGCCTGAATTAAAACAGAATACTTTTTATTCCGATATTCCCACGGGAACGTGAACCACGTGGGTGAAACCGCGGCCACCCGCTAGTTTATAATATTTCGAAACCAGTTTCGGGCCAGTTTTTTGGAATTTTGGATATATTTCGAAAAACTGGCCCGATAAAAAATTCTATATTATTTTCGAACCTGCTCAGAAAACTCATTTTGGATAAAAAGCACACTCATAGTTTATAATCTAGCGGAAACTAGTCAAGGACATTAAAAGAACACGTTAAAAATATCAATGTTTATTATTTTAAAGTGTTCACTTTTTTAACTCTTTCTAGTTGTCGCTGCAACCTATAAATAGCTAATTGCTTCATGTCGATAGCTCGCAGGCTCTCCGTGACGTGTTACGTTTTGTGTTTTGTTGGATAACGGTGGCGCCTAAAACAAAGAAATTGAGCTTGTAGTAGTACCTACATACAAAACGTAATATTACAACTGATTTGAGTTTTCAAATGTAAATTACGTGATTATTATTTATTTACATAAAAGAAAGATGTGCCAAGCCATGTGATGGTTTTCTACTTTTTGTTTCCATCAAATATAAAGTAAGAAAGTACAATAAAACAAATATCGATATAGAAATGCACATCACTAGAAGAAATAATATAACCTCTACGACTTGTAATAAAAAATCTAATATTTGCAAAATCAGCAAGGAACTGGACACAAACGACTATTTGCACAAATTATTAGTACCTATATTATAATAGTTTCAAGCTATTTACACTACATAAAAACATCTAAAACAATATAAACTTACCGATGAAATCATAATGTTTATTGATTATTTTCATTTCTTCCTGTGCGAGATTTATAGCCTTTAATCACACAAGACATCATTTCACTGGTAACGCACAAGTATCTCAAACAAAGCTATGACTTTCTTTTAAGTTTTTTACAAGAATATTTTATAAATTTCTACATTTTACTAGTCTGATCAGAAATACGCTTGAATGCAAAGAGTAAAATAATATATTGGGAAAAGAGCGCCCACTCGTGGCAATTTTTTGAAACACTGATTTGAAAGGCCATCAGCGCCTCTGGAGGTTTGAGCGGAACTAATGACAAGAAATGCGTGAAATTATAATTGCTGAAAATAATTTTTCATATACATATTTTGTCATTTTTTGTAATATTCTTCATATAAAACAAAAAATATTAATTAAAAAGAATAAAATCTAAACAAAAAACACAAAAAATAAAAATGTGACTTTCCCTGGATTTGAACCTCGGTATTCGTCGAACGATTGTAGTACTGTGTATTCGGTGGAGGCAGATGTGGTAATCCGTTACGCTACTGGGTCATTACTTCGAGTGTTGAATTTTATCATTATATTGTAATTCGCTCAATGACCATACTAAAAAAACCATTTCATCTTTTAAATAATTTTGTTTTAAATCACTAGGCGGCTTTTATTGTAGGGTGGATATGCCTAACTCCAGCCCCCCCCCTAATACCAGCCCCCAAAAGTTTTTGCTTTGCTTTCATTAAAAAACAGTGAAAATCGGAAACTGTTTGATGGAGCCACACCGCTAGTTAATCCTCTAAGTTGGAAAATCACTATTAGCCGGTCACGTCACCTACAACTCACACAACGAGCAATAATGTTTACCGAGACCGAGTAGAGGTGACTATGTTTGAAAAACAGCATAAAAGCTCGATCGATGCGAACTTTGGGAAGTGTGTTTACGAAGGCAAGATGCAATTTTTTTAGGTTTTAAGCTTTGATACTAGTAATAGATTAGATATATAACGTTTTGACATTACTAGTTTGTAATTAAATTTACTAATTTCGAAAAAAATAGGGGGGCTGGAGTTTGACTGGATGATTTTCAATAACTTTCTATTACCAGCCGGGGCTGGTATTGGGTATTTAACTTTCGTTTAAGAAATCAAGTTCATCTTAATTTGCTCGTCTCAAGGTAGGAATTTGTAGTGCTATTCACTAGAATTACTAACCCTGCACCCTATGACCTAATTACAGCCGGGTGAAAAATGTTTAATTCCTAAGTTATTTGTTCTGCAAATTAGGGGCTGGTATTAGGATATGTATGAGAACCTAACTCCAGCCGGTCATCTAACTTTACGGCAATATACAGGGTGTTCTCAAATATGATTTTAATTATTTTGTTTTATTTTTTAATGTTAGATGTAAAAAGTAACAATAATTAAAATCATACTTTTCTTCACTCATAGAAACAGAAAATAAATTCAATATAAAAAAAAATATTGAATTCCACTTCTTGGAAAACGCTTAAAAAAGTTTCAAATAATTAAAACGATTTCATACTCGTTGATTATATGTTTATTAAACCAAAGTTAACTTTTTGATACGCCATTTTTAATATATGTGTATTCTTAATTGATTAATATCTACAGGAGAGGTATAAGTTTCAATGACTTGCTATGGGAATCATAATTTATAGCCTTTAGTGTTTTATTATCACTATTGAGAGTTACCAAATTATATTTTTTTTATTTTATACTAACATGGTTGTATTATTTTAGAACACCCTGTACCCGGCTGGAATTAGGGAGCAAAGCGGCTGATATTAGGGCAAAGGCGGCTGGAGTTAGGGTTTTTCGCCCTTCGGACATTTAAACGCTTCTCTATTTTTTTCCCACAAAACTACGTAAAACTAAGTTCTATTTTCGTAATAAAGATGAATCAACCTACCTAAAACTGTATCAACAATATTTTTAAGATAGCAATTGTGGCAACAACAGAGATTCAAAGTTGAAAAATCCTTGGGGGGGCTGGTAATTGGCATATTCACCCTACTGTCCAAAATTTTATTTTGAACATTTTATATTATAAGTACGACTGTAGAGACATCTTTTGGCAAACTTGAAGTATGAATTTTTCATGTATATTTTTTGTCTTTTTTGTAATATTCTTTATAAAAAAATTAAAATATTAATAAAAAATAATAAATCGAAATAAAAAATAAATAAACAATAATGTGATAATTCCTAGGATCGAACTCGGTATTCGTCGAAAAATGGCAGTATTGATGTACGGTGGTTGTGTAGTTATCCTCTACGCTACGAAGACATTACGTTAAGTGACGAATTTCCTCATAATATTGCAATTCGCATCATGATCAAAAATAATGATCAAAAATGACTTTTCTTTTCATCTTTTTAAAATAATTTTGTTTTAAATTACTTTATAGCTATTTGAAAAGGCGATTTCTTATTGTACTGTCTTCTTAATTTATTGATTTTATTTTGAATATTATAATTAGTCCGACTGCAGAGACATCTTTTGGCAATCTTGAAGACTTTGTTGTAAAAGTTGATGGTTCAAACTTAGAGATGACGCTACTTTTTTCTCCCACTTGGGTTGTTCTAAGTGTGCCCCCCCTGCTTGAATGACATTCTGTCACTATGATTTATTATGACAATAGGTTTTATTTTTTAATGAATGCACAGATAATATAAATACAAGACAAATAGACTCAACTCAAACTTCCTGACATTCCCAATTTGGACTAGATTTTAGTTTTTTTTAAATAACGTAAAAAATACTGAACTAAAAATTCTGAAAAGAAAAATATGAGTTTAGAACACTAAAATCTCGAAATGGTTTTCTAATTTTAGTACTTTCTCAAAATGAAATGTTGTCCATTATTACATTATATGAAGGGTAAGGATCTATTCCTTTCTAATACCAAAAACTAATACCAATATATTTGTTTATCTATCGTCGTAATAAATTTTATATTTCTAACATTAGTTAGACCACAAGATAGAATAAAGTTCATTAGGACTAGTTTATTTATTAATGGCAATTCTTTCGGAATAGAAAATTAATAACGATAAAAAACAAATACCATCGGTATTAGTATTTGGTATTAGAAAGGAATATATTAGGGAAAGAAAGATCATTGTCAATTCTTTCCAATTATGAGCTTACATGCCATCTTATACAAAATTCACAATTCATTAAAGTTAGGTATGAAACAAAAAAAAGTTAAAACGAATCAACGTAAACATGCGACTTAAAAAACCTCAGTATGGTTGTATGCATCATAGTCCTCACTCTAATATTTAAAAAGATCAATGTGTTAGGTAAAAAAAATGATGTAGCTTTAATAATAAAGTTCACGTTTTATAATTTTATAACACATACATATAATTGTAGTATCAAAAGATACTTCACTGTGTTTTAAAATAAATAGGTACTTTGAGAAAGTTACGTAAAAGTTTATCAATTTTCTCAAGACAATCCTCAATTGACTGTGATCTTTCTTTGACTTTACCATTCATATTGATTTTACCACTATGTACATATTTTTCTGATTGCCAAATACAAATTCAATAAATATAAGTGTTTAAAGGTCATAGCAGTAGTGTATAATTGGGGGTTCTGGATCAAAGGAGATCCAGAACCACCCAATTATACACAGTGATTTGATTGAATCATGAACTAATCATAACTTATTTTTTTCGTTTATTAATATTTATTCCGCAACAATGCTAATTTGACTCTTCAGCATATTTATTTAATTGATTCAAAGGTGTCATTTAGGTAAGTAGAACATTGTGAATAATTGTCGCAACTTTTTTAATCTTGCTAATTTGACTCTTCAGCATATTTATTTAATTGATTCAAAGGTGTCATTTAGTTAAGTAGAACATTGTGAATAATTGTCACAACTTTTTTCATCTTGCGCGCATGCAACATATTAAATGATTTTTTTAAATAAAAAAGAACATTTTTTTATTTTCATTTATTGGATATAAATACAGATAATTTCACAATCGTCTTCTTCCAAATTAGCATTAGCTTCCTCGAAATTATCAGCATATTTATTTTCAAAGGTACACTGCTCCAAAAGCTGCGTGTTCCATGGATTGTCCGTCACCAAACTACAAATCTTGAAAAACAGCTTCATATTATCCGAAAACACATGGGGCCTCAGTTAAAATTTTGCAACGTCCAGCAAATCAAAATAATACAGAAAAATATCCGAACTCAACCATTGGTTTTTAAAGGTTTCGAGATCTTTATACACCCAATATTTCGATTTATCCATTAGTAAATGTTCAAGCTCCAATAAAGCAAAATGTAGACTCATTTTCAGAGTTTGGCTAAGCACTTGACCAATCGGCATACACGTCGTAACTGCAGTGTCTGCTTGGAAGTCTTGGAACGACTATTTATTCTCGCAAATTGAAACACTATTTTCTTGACACCACTTATCCAAACATAATACATTTTTTAAAGCACATACTTTATTATGATATATACAGCTTCTTATATTTGAAGAAGATGAATATTTGTCATATAATGTTATTAAACTAGGACAATTTCTATCGTCTAAATTATGTACGTTATTGTCATCAAACATATCTCTAATCCACAAAACTTTTTCGTAACCTGTAGTTAATATGCATTTATTGTTTAAAAAAGCGTCTAAAGTTGTTTTATAATTCAGATAAGGCACGAATCCTTCATTCCAATGAATTCCTCTATTTTTTTCTATCCAAGCTATTTGTGAGCGTTCTTCTTTTGTTAAGTCATAATATGGTGGTTTTATTAACAATACAGTAATATGTCTATTCCACAAGATAGAAATTTCTTTCGGAATAAACTGATTTTGGTCATTCTTAAAGCCTTGCACATCTACAATCACATTCATGTTATTTTTACGACTTAAATTGAACCAAGTCAATGACGACGGACAAACAACAGAGTTGTAGTACAAATGAAGAAAATGAGCATTCATTTAAATAATATATTATATTTGCCGTAATAAAATTTTTGATTATGTAACTAATCTGGAAAATACTTATGTGAGTTTAAAAAGTTACTCTAAGTTAATAACTTTATGGTTAAACATTAAGGACCTTCAGCTTCATTACATTTTATCAAATGAAATGAAGTGTGACACTGACTGCTACCCGATGCTGTATATGGAAGTTCGCTGCATTCCACAGTTGCTATTATTAGACTACAATAAAGATTGACTATATTTTTAGCTTGTAGTTATTCTGCAAGAGTATTTTTTGTTAAAATTATAACGACCAATACATACTGCTAAATGAAAATACTATGTTAATTACGTAGTAATAGTTGAGGGTATGTTGGAATAATAAAATATACAAATGAAAAGACGTTTTATATATCTTATCTTCTTATATTTTCTTTTTCGCTAAAGATAAACATATTAGGCACTTAATCAAACTTATCTATATTATTATTATTATTACTATTACATTAACTATTATGATTATGTGTTAAATATACATCAATAATACAAAAAAAATCATACAAAGTTGTAATTATTATCATAGTACCACATTTTTAGATATAGTACGTTTTTAAAGCACACGTTTTTACACATTTTTACAGTAATCTATATATATAAAATTCAAAGTCCTGACTGAGTGAGATATCAACGCACAGCCCAAACCGCTGAACCTAGAGACTTGAAATTTTGCACACAGATACTTTATACAGTGTAGGCATCCACTAAGGAAGGATTTTTGAAAATTCCATCCCTAAGGGGATGAAATAAGGGATGAAAGTTTGTATGAAAGTCCCTCAGTTTTGAAGCTAGGATCTTCAAATTTTGTGTTTAGGCTGATGATTGAAAATAAATAAATACGTGTCTCAGCGTTTTTCAAAATTCTACCCCCAAAGGGGTGAAAAGGGGGATGAAGTTGTGTTTAGAAGATAATCCTTCATTTTTGAAGTAGAAATCGCTAGATTTGTAATTTAGGCTTATGGATGGAAATCTAACGCAACGCATATTGTATTGGTATAATTTCAACCCCCATGGTGATGAAATGGGGGTGCAATGGGGTAAATAAACCTAAAAATCGATATGGATGTCGTTATTGGGGTTTTCTGGGATGAAGATTGCGAAAATGACATTTATTTTGAAGTCCAACACGGTCGACATGATTTAACCCCTAAAGGGGTGAAAATTGGATTTAAATTTGGTATTGAAAACAATATAAAATAGACATTACAACTTAAAACTTCGTAGGAGCATGTCTTAAAATAAATAGGCAAACATATATTTTGTGGTTTTGAAAATCAACCCCTTAGGGGGTAAATGGGCTAAGTAAACGTAGAAATCGATATGGATGTCGTTCTTGAGGTTTTATGGGATGGTGATTGCGAAAATGACATTAATTTTGAAGTCCAATTTAACCGCTAAAGGGGTGAAAATGGGGTACAAATTATATATGGAAAAATAATATAAAATAGACATTACATAGTTTACAGCTTAAAAATTCGTAGGAGCATGTCTAAAAATAAATAGGCAAACACATATTTCCTTATTTTGAAAATCATCCGTTAGGGGGTAAATGGGGTAAGTAAACATGAAAGCCGATGTGGATGTCGTTCTTGAGGTTTTATGGGATGAGGAATGCGAAAATGACATTTGTTTTGAAGTCCAACACGGTGGACATGATTCAGCCCAAGGGGACGGGGACGGACACGGGAACAGGAACGGGAACGGGGGCGGGGACGGAAACGGGAAAGAGTAAAGAAACGGGAACGTGATACTCTTAATATCTCTGGACCTAATTCTGATTATTGTAATAAACTAGCTTCCGCCCGCGACTTCGTCCGCGTGGATATTAGAGAAAATCCTTAGGGAACCTTCAACCAGGATCCGACCAACCGTTTTATACGCGATTACGCGGGTCCCCACCAAGCGCGCAGCCTCGTGCGAGGCCTGTCAAACGTCGCAAATGTTTTGCCTCGCGAGGCAGCGCGCTTGGTGGGGACCCGCCTAATCGCGTATAAAACGGTTAGTCGGATCCTGGTTGAAGGTTCCCTAAGGATTTTCTCTAATATCCACGCGGACGAAGTCGCGGGCGGAAGCTAGTCTCATCATCATCATATCAGCCACACGACACCCACTGCTGGGTATAGGCCTCCCCTAAGGATCTCCACAACGATCGGTCCTGCGCTGCCTGCATCCACTGGCTTTCCGCGACCTCCACCAGATCGTCGGTCCACCTTGTCGGGGGCCTACCCACGGAGCGTCGTCCGGTGCGCGGTCGCCATTCCAGAACCTTTCTGCCCCAACGGCCATCGGTTCTTCTCGCTATGTGTCCCGCCCATTGCCACTTCAGCTGAGCAATCCTTCGAGCGATGTCGGTTACTTTAGTTCTCCTGCGGATCTCCTCGTTTCTGATTTGATCACGTAGGGAAACGCCGAGCATGGCTCTCTCCATTGCACGCTGAGTGACCTTGAGCCTCCTTATGAGACCCATAGTTAGCGGCCACGTTTCACTGCCGTAGGTCATCACTGGCAACACACACTGTTCATAGACTTTCGTCTTGAGACACTGAGGTAAGTCGGACGCGAAGATTTTTCGAAGCTTCCCGAATGCTGCCCACCCGAGTTGGATTCGACGAGAGATCTCTTTCTCGAAGTTGGACCTACCTAACTGGACTGCCTGTCCTAGGTATACGTAATGGTCAACAACTTCAAGTGTAGTGTTCCCAACATGAACTGGAGAGGGTACAACATGGGCATTTGACATAATTTTCGTCTTATCCATGTTCATCCTAAGACCCACTCTTTGGGAAGCACTACGGAGATCTTCGAGCATTGTGTTCAGGTCTTCCATGGTCTCAGCCATAAGGACTATATCATCGGCAAAACGAAGGTGTGTTAGGTACTGGCCATTAATGTTGATGCCGAGTCCTTTCCAGTCCAAGAGCTTAAAGATGTCCTCCAACGCAGCTGTGAACAGTTTCGGAGAAATAACGTCTCCCTGTCTCACACCACGCTGCAGTTGGATAGGATTTGTGTTTTGGTTCTGTACTCGGATCGTCATGGTGGCATTTTGGTATAAGAACCTCAACACCTCGATATACCTATAGTCCACTTGGCACCTTTGGAGAGACTGCAGCACCGCCCAGGTTTCAATCGAATCAAAGGCTTTCTCATAGTCCACGAACGCCAAGCAAAGTGGCTCATTATACTCCTCAGTCTTCTGTATAACCTGCCGCAGCGTATGGATGTGGTCTATGGTGCTAAAGCCTTTTCGGAACCCGGCTTGTTCGGGAGGTTGGAAGTCGTCGAACTTGCGAGCGAGACGATTCGTAAGGACTCTCGAAAACAGCTTATAGACATGACTCAGAAGCGAGATGGGTCTATAGTTCTTTAAGAGGGACTTGTCACCCTTTTTAAAGAACAAGATCACCTCACTTATGTTCCATGTCTTTGGCGTTCTGCCCTGGACGATGACGGAATTAAAGAGCTTCTGGAGGACTTTGAGTATCGGCTTACCGCCCGCTCTCAGAAGTTCTGTAGTGATTCCATCGTCACCCGCCGCCTTGTTGTTTTTCAGCTGTTTGAGAGCCATACTAATCTCGCACAGGCTGACGTCCGGGATATCTTCGGTATAGTGTCGGGTAAGCTTGGCTCTGGGGTCTTTAGCCTTGCTTTCAACAGGTGTCTGCGTGGAATATAACTGCCCATAGAAGCTCTCGATCTCCCTCAGGATTTCAGGCTTTGATGAAATGATGCGTCCGTCGTCAGTTTTCAGCTTCGTCATCTGGCTTTGCCCAATAGACAGATCTCTCGCAAACACTTTGGAGCCTTTATTCCGCTCGATGGCCTCTTTAATACGATTCGTATTAAATTGGCGAAGGTCGCTCGTCAAAGACTTAGATATCTGTCTATTAAGCTGCCGATAACGATTAGCATCTACTGAACTCTGGAGCCTCATTTCACGTCTCTGATCCATGAGTAGGAGTGTGTGGTCGGAGAGTTTCTTTATCTTGGGACGGCGGGTCTTAAAGAGCTTGGACCCTACCGTACGGACAGCATCCACCACCATGTTGTTTAGATCGTCCACATCTATGCTGTTCTCAAGGGCTTCGAAGCGGTTTTGGAGTTCGAGTTGAAAGCTCTCGGGGTTTTGAATATGGGCCGGCAATGGTCGAATTGTTGATTTTATCAGTCGAGATCTTTCCAGCTTTGGGTTGATATTCAATGTGCCACGTACCAATCGGTGATCGCTCCCCGTCTTAACAGCGTTGATCACAGTGACATCATTGAATATTTGCTTTTTCGTCGACATGATAAAATCTATCTCATTTCTGACTTTACCGTCCGGACTGACCCAGGTCCACTTCCGGCATTCCGGCTTTCTGAAGAAGGAGTTCATCATAAAGAGGTTCTCCTTCTCCATAAAGTCAGCCAGCATCTGGCCTCTGTCATTCCGTTGCCCAACTCCAAATTGCCCCACTCTCAGCTCATCACCGCATCGTTTCCCCAACTTAGCATTGAAGTCCCCCATCACAACAGTGTAGTGGGTTTTGAAGCTATGCATGGCTTTAGAGATCTCCTCATACATAGCCTCCACTTCGTCATCTTGGTGTGTCGAGGTCGGTGCGTAAACCTGTATAACATTCAGCGAACACCGTTTGGATATTCTGAGTATAAGGTACGCCACCCTGGTCGACACACTTCCAATGGTAGTCACGTTGTTGACAAGGGACTTGTGGACGATGAACCCGATACCACCTTGGGACTGTTGGTCGCCCTCCCGGTAGTAAAGCAAGTTACCGGAGTTGAGGATTATCGAGTCCTCTCCCGCTCTTCGGACTTCAGATAAGCCGATAATGTCCCAGTGTACCTTGCTGATAACTTCTTCCAACTCGGTTAACTTCGCGTCGGTCCTTAGTGTGCGCGTGTTATAGGTTGCCAGGTGCAGTAGTCGTCGTTTTTGGTAGCCGAGCCGCACCCGGGGATTCTTAGCACCCCCTGCCCCGCCGTTACCGTAGCCGCTACCGTAGCTAGGAATAGCGGGGCTGCCGGGGACTGGGGGCCAATTTTTTGATCCATTATGCATGAGGGGGGGGGTTTGCCATAATCGCCACGCTTGGCAGGCGGGTTGGCGATCGCAGTAGGCCAATGTTTTTTGGAGACGCTGCTGCCCGTCTCTTGAAGGCTATGCTCCCTTAGTCGCCTTTTACGACACCCACGGGATGATAGGGGGTAGTGCTATTCTAGGCCGGCACATACACCTTATACAGTGTAGGCATCCACTAAGGAAGGATTTTTGAAAATTCCATCCCTAAGAGGATGAAATAAGGGATGAAAGTTTGTATGAAAGTCCCTCAGTTTTGATGCTAGGATCTTCAAATTTTGTATTTAGGCTGACGATTGAAAATTAATAAATACGTGTATCATCGTTTTTCAAAATTCTACCCCCGAAGGGGTGAAAAGGGGGATGAAGTTGAGTATAGAAGAAAATCCTTAATTTTCAAAGTAAAAATCGCTAAATTTATAATTTAGGCTTATGGATGGAAATATAACGCAACGTATATGGTTATTGGTAGTATTTTAACCCCTATGGGGATGAAATGGGGTAAATAAACCTAAAATAGATATGGATGTCGTTATTGGGGTTTTCTGGGATGACGATTGCGAAAATGACATTTATTTTGAAGTCCAACACGGTCGACATGATTTAACCCCTAAAGGGGTGAAAAAGGGTTCAAATTTGGTATGGAAAACAATACAAAATATACATTACAACTTAAAACTTCGTACGAGCATGTCTAAAAATAAATAGGCAAACATATATTTTGTGGTTTTTAAAATCAACCCCTTAGGGTGTAAATGGGGTAAGTAAACATAAGAATCGATATGGATGTCGTTCTTGAGGTTTTATGGGATGGTGATTGCGAAAATGACATTTATTTTGAAGCACAACACTGTGGACATGATTTAACCGCTAAAGGGGTGAAAATGGGGTGCAAATTGTGTATGGAAAAATAATATAAAATAGACATTACAACTATAAAATTCTTAGAAGCATGTCTAAAAATAAATAGTCTAATATATATTTTGTTTTTTTGAAAATCATCCCTTAGGGGGTAAATGGGGTAAGTAAACATGAAAATCGATGTGGATGTTGTTCTTGAGGTTTTATGGGATGAAGAATGCGAAAATGACATTTATTTTGAAGTCCAACACGGTGGACATGATTCAGCTGCAGGGGACGGGAACGGGAACGGGAACCGGAACCGGAACGGGACCGGGACCGGAAACGGGAACCGGAACCGGAACGGGAACGGGAAAGCAAACGCGATCGCTCGAAAGCGAACGCGAACGGGAACAGAAACCGGGGACAGGAACGGGACCCAACGGGAACGGAAAAGGGTAAAGAAACGGGAACAGGATACTACTAATAATATCTCTGGAACCACTTCTGATTGTTGTAATAAACTAGCTTCCGCCCGCGACTTCGTCCGCGTGGATATTAGAGAAAATCCTTAGGGAACCTTCAACCAGAATCCGACCAGCCGATTTTATGCGATTAGGCCGGTCCGCACCAAGCGCGCAGCCTCGTGCGAGAGGCCTGCCACACGCGGCAAACGTTTTGCCTCGCGAGGCAGCGCGCTTGGTGCGGACCGGCCTAATCGCATAAAATCGGCTGATCAGATTCTGGTTGAAGGTTCCCTAAGGATTTTCTCTAATATCCACGCGGACGAAGTCGCGGGCGGAAGCTAGTCATCATATAATTTTATAAAGCTTGGGCATCCTTTTTCACCTAATTCTATAATTTCACAATTTTGACATAACTCTCGAATCCACTTAATTGTTTCCAATCCTTTTATTAATATTTTTTTAGCGCTTAGGTATGGGATCACTATCTTTCTAAATTCATAATAATTAATGTATCCTTCACTCCAAGTAAGGCCACGATTCTTTTCCAACCATTGTACTTGCTTTTTTTCTTTGTTTGACAGAGTTCTGAACGCATAGGGTGGTTTAATGAGAAATGTTTGTGTATGGTCCTTAGAAGCTATCGCCAACTCTTTGACAATAAATTTATTTTCGAAATCTTTAAATCCTTGCAGATCTACAAATATAGTATTGGTATTCATGATACTTTCTTAACAATGTTGCTCAAAGGCTTGTATTCAAATATGCAGTCGTTTAAAATGAGACAATATGCGGTGGTTTGGTCAGGTATTTCTTCATCTGCTTCGATGTCAACCCGAACGTCGATCGAGCCCTTTAGCGTTTCGTGTTGACGGGAACAATCAATAACAAATAAAGGAGCAACGTCTTTAAATTTTTTCAAACCCATCAACGGTTCGGCTCGACGTCCGTAGTAAGACTGTTGAAATCTTGCATACTGTTCGTATATTAATGAATACTGTCTTCAGAGAAACTGACATTCAACCCTTCATATGGGTAATACGATGAATTTAAAAATACTCTTACGTCACGTAGATTGCAATGATCAAATTCTGCCATTGATTTTTGAGCGGAACTTTTACGATTAGTTTGTAAAGCAATAACTACATATCGCGGTTTCTCAATTTGCGATGATGTTTTAATAGACCAAGTATGTTTCCGTGTTTTGGGTAGTAACGGATATTCATATAAATCCCAATTACGAAATGCAAGTGGTCGGTCTTTTTCTAAATGCTTTAATAAATTAATTCTTTCACGATCTGATACTTTGACATGTGGTACTCGCTAAACAATTTTACTTATTATTATATCCTCAACAACTTCCCCTGCTTATAATTTTAATGAATTAAGATTAGTATTGCTTCTCAGTAATACTAACTCATGTTTGCAATTAATTATGATTTTTTCATAATCTTCTGCAAAACCTAAAATTTTATTCAAAGGTATTGAGATGGAGAATGCTCCACCATTAACACTGTCAGTTTCAGCAGTCGACCACCCCCAAACTTTTGCGCATTTGGATTCTTGTTCATTCAATGATAGATAAGACTTAATAGTTGTAGTTATGCCCGTATTTTTAATTTTATCTATTTCTACTCCATTTAATTCGTACCTAATATCTTGAAACAGAAATAAGGCAGGGTTATTTGTAAATTTTACATCTAATACTTTTGCTTTAGTAGTTGCGTCTGAGCTCTTGTACACATCCACTTTGCCCTCAATATACAATGTGCTAAGAGAGGGCAGCACATACAAATCTTGCCGATTAATAGGTATTCGTATTTCATCATTCTTGTTGAAACTTGTCACGTATGGTTTGTATGAATGGTATTCAAAACTTTCAATGCTGTTATCATAAGATGTTGCTTGAGATATATTTAAAATATTCATTTTAATAAACCCACTAGCTTAAGAAATTCCTTATTACTTTTGGTTAGCTTCTTTTTTAACCGAAGTGGTGTTCGTTTATTAAACGTTGTTTTAGAACTGACATGAATATAAGGGGGAGACTGGTTTTTATTGAAATTTAGCATTCTTTTTTCTGAAATGTAAATACAACTGTACTTCTTCACCGCGTAAATTTATTTGCTTGTTTTCACCGTCTAATAACCTTATATTGATCGCGTTTATTAAGTTTTGGTTGACTGGAAAATATATTAAATTCTTAGGTATTTCAATAATTCGATAACCAGGTGGGACGTTAGGCACAAATTCATAAATTATATGACTTGCTGTTCCATTCACAAATGATCCGCTTACTACGTCGCATTCGATGCGTACGATGGTTGTTGATAAAATACTTACAGGATACGGAGTCTCAGTGCTTATATTAGCTTTTACTGTTTCCATACCAAAACCCAAAATTTTACCAAGTGACTCATTTCTTTCAAAGTAAACATCTTCAGAACAGAAAATACTAGTTTTCAGCGTATTATTGTTACAAGTCATTTTCAATGCAGCATTCTTGACATTCCTTTTTAAATAATCACAAATATCTTGAAATTCATATGATCCTTCAGGTATTTCGATAATTTCATCTGTGCCCTAATAAAACTTATTGTTTCTGTCATCAATATTAGGAATAGAATTAAAGGTAGAAAAATACAAAAGTCCACACTCGTATTCATCGTGCAGTTCTAAAGTTGGTGAGTAATTTGTTATCAAAGAAGCTCCCTTTCCAGTTATCGACACAGTGAAAGACATTTTTATACTGACTAAGATTATTATTTTGTTCGTATTATAAATGATTTTTCCAATAGTCTCTTAAAAATTTTAGACAAAGGTGACCACAGTTACTAGTACCGAATTTTTGATGCTGTATGTAATTATAGTTTATACACATGTATCTTAAATACTTTATTAGTTCTAAAGGTGGTTTCAAGTTACCAAAACTATCAAAATATTCACAATAGTCATTTTGTTTAACATAGGTTACCCAATGAGTTCCAGGATTATCAGAACTATCTAGATTTAGTACAGCACACTCTCTTTTTCTAGGTTTTAAGGGTAAAGTGTCTCTCATAAAAACACCATGAAAATAAGGAATGTCACTTGCATGCTCCAATATATCTAAATTAGTGAGAGGTCGTCTAGGTAGCCGTTTAATCAGTTTTTTGAAGAATTTATGTATAAGCCATTTCTTTTTTTATGAGATTTGATATACAACCCTTTTCCCAAAGCAATAGCTTCCATCATTTTATTGTGTCGCTCGGTTTCATGAAGATTTTTTCAGCGCTCTTGTAATCATTCACAGCTTTTGCTATACCTGCAGCACCTCCAGCCAGTGCACCGAGAGCTGACAATCCAGCAAAGATTGGAATGAGTGGCAGCATTCCACCACATTTTGGGATAGGAATGCAACGAGGCAACCGTATACCTTTCTTATCATGAAATAGTTTTTTAGCGGCTGCATATGCGTATTTTATTGCAGTGTGATCATCTTTAGATTTTATTTTTTTTAACTAAGACTGTATTTTTTTCACAACTTTCATAAAAGATCTTACTCCACCACCAGCTTTTAGCTTTGCTTTCATTGCATTTTTTACTACCCATGAAGCAACTTTTTCTCCTTTCGTAGCATCTTTCGATTTCATTCTTTTCTTAGCCATATTTAAAAGTTCTAAATCAGCTTTATGTCTTATATTCAAATCACTGTTGTTATAAGCTATATCGTGGTACATACAAGCTTCATCCAATTTGTTTATACCTCGATCACCCCTCTGTAACCGTTTCTTAAGTTTTGTTCCAGGTCCGCAAAATTAATATCCAGGTAGATGTAACTCTACCGGTATATTATTTATTAAATCGTTAATAATGCCACTTCCTTCCTTCATTGGTTTTTATAAACTGACTATATTAACTAAAAATGCTTAATTTATATCATGACACCAATGCATTCTTGTCAACCCAACTATTCTCTTTATCACTGAGACCTAACCATTTCACAAAAAGTTTATTTCCTGTTCTTTTAATAACTTTCTCAATAAGATATATGTCTGGAAACTTTGTTTTCTGTAATTCATATTCGAAAAAGAACCTAAAATCATTTGTTTATGTTTATCTTCTAAGTGATAAGTTGGAGGATTCGTGTGATTGATTTTAACGATTTTGAAAATTTCTGTTGACCAATTTGCGGTATAACCTTTGTAAAAATCTCCTTTATGTTTACTAATACGAACATAATCTCCAATTTTGAACTTAATTCGTTTATTTTTCTTTTTGTTATTTTGAGTTTTAATTATGTTTGATCGGACAACCATCTCGTTTGTTTTATTAACATCAATGGGCTTAAATTTTGTTATTCGGTGTCTAGTGTTATTATAGCACATGACAACGTCTTCCAAATTTTTTTTATCCATTGATATTGACCATGTAAGCTAAACAATTTAAAAAAGTGACTTTTTAATGTTCTGATTACTCGTTCTACAATAGATGCCTTTTTTATAGAGTAGGTAGAATAATGGTTAATATGATACGTATTCATCAATTGTTTAAAATTATCGTTATAAAACTCTTTGCCTAAATCAGTTTGTAAATTTTTTGGCTTTCGAGATGAATTTCGTATTATATTTTGCATTGAATTTGTAACACATTTTTTCTCCTTCGATTTTAAAGGACTGACCCATACAAACTTTGACAAAGCGTCAATCACAACTAAAATGTATTTATAATCTTTATTATAATGTGAATACTTTTGAAAGTCCATAAGGTCAGCTTGCCACAAATCATCTATTCCTTTTATGATTGTACATCGACGAGGAAAATTCCTTCTCGCTGGTCTGTGAATTTCGTCGACTATGTCCTTTTTACTCATTTTTATTAGACTTTGTATGACTCAATCATACGATCTATTTCAGATTTTGAATAAAATAAAGTACTTAAATTTTCACTAGTCACTTTTTCCAGATTATTGAGGTAAATTTTAACATCGCTATAATTTTTTTTCATTTCATGTCTTAATTGTTGAACAGTTTCATCCATATATGCTTTATTCACAGCTTCATCATCATTCTCAGGAGATGCCAGACCTTTTAATTTTGATGATTTTAAGTCGTAGTCACCTGTTTCCGACTTAACTAAAGTATCGTTTAAGGTATCAATGTATTCTGATAATCGTAAACGTTTATGAACGTGATTACCAAATTTATCTCTATTCATTGCAGAGTGTTTATGTGTTCCTTACTGCTAGCCGACTGCTCAGTTTTCACATTGCATGTTACTTATATTTTTTTAATAATGCCATTTTCATATAGTTCCTCGATTATTGCAATAATTTCATTATCTAAGCCAGTGTTACCAGCATCTCTTGATGCATATAACAATTTTAATCGTTCTACTAACTCATTTGGATCATCCCAATAAACATAATCTGTGTTTTTCTTAAACTTTTTTAAAATTTGTATACCTTTTCCTTCTGAATGACTCTCCGAGCTAGTAATTTTTCTTGAAAATTTGAATAATGGTCTAATAATATTCATATATTTAAATCCCTTGTTGCTGTTGATTGGTTTTGATGGGTCATAATTTCGCCTATGTGCATTGGTTTCTATTAATAGTGATTTATAATTTAGTAAATCATTATCTGTGATAATTTCCAAATTAGGTTTCTTTTTGTACAACAGTTCTTTTAAGCCTCGAGTTTTATTGATACTATAGTTTCCAATTTTCAAAATTCTACCATCATCATAAACTCGTGTTTTGCCAAGTAGTAGTTTTCCCCGTTTATTTCTTATTCCAAAAGGAATATCAGTCATTATTTCAGAGGATGTAGACCATGACAGTGATTGGTTTTTTGAATTAGGTGATGATTGGAAAGATTTAAATGATCCATCGCTTACATTGAGGTCATCAGGAAGTCCTTTGCTTGCATTGTGATATTCAGAAGGTGAAGCAGTAAGAGTTTTGTTAGTTTTTCATATGTATCCGTGGCTATTTGTTGTTCTTCTTCATCTTCACTGAGAGGTTCATTAAAGTTTTCAATAGAAGGATACGAGGTATCACTTTCATTATCTTTTATCTTTTTTAAAATAGGTTTATATTCTGGCTTTTCGTTATGATGTTTTTTATTTACTAATGTATTAAGGGGCTCAACTATGGGCTTGAATATTGTCTCCAAAGTCATATTATTAGAATTTTTGGCATCTTTAATCATTTCAACCTTTCTTTTTACAGCTGCTGCTGATTTCACAATCTGTTCTTTAAGTTCTTTTTCCATTTTAGAAATGATTGCACTCAGTTCAAAGTCAAAAATAAAAGTGACTCATTAATGATAAAACAACCTCTTATGTATGTTAATCTACCACTATAAATGTGTCAAATGCCATTCTGTAATATCCTTTATTTCGTTCACAGTCCTTATTGATCACTAGATAACTGAAAGGTTTATTCCAAACAGTTGAGCACATTTCACGAAATTGACGCCATGACATGTCTGATCCCACATGTTCATCATAAACATGCCTTAAATTTATGTCATCTTGTTTAAATAATATTATTAGATTTGAATTGTCTCTTACAAGTTGTTTGGGTATTTTTGTGTACGTTTAATTTATATAAAAGCAATCAATACCTTTGTGACGACCCATAGCACAATAATCTCGGATGCTGCTTTGTTTTTCACAAGCAACATCATCAAAAATAATGATGGAGTTAAGTAAAGCATCATGAGGACTTAAAATATCACTGTTATTATTGTATTTATTAAAGGATGTGTATGGAACCATATTTAAAACTTTTTCTAAATATACGTATTTAGGTTGATATAAAGATTTCGAATACACATAAATGTTACGAAAACGCGGACCATCTTTTTGTAATAATAAACTAATTACTAAGTTCGCCTTCCCACAATTCGATGGACCGCAAACAATACAACGTATACTATTAGGAAATAAGTTGCCATGTCGTTTTGGTTCATTTGATGATGGAGGACAGATGCACTCTAATTTCAATGTTTGTTTTTGTTTTAGAAATTTCATGCCTATTGTTTAAACTTGACCGCAGCGTTTCACGGATTTCGCTAAAATGACTTTATAACATTAAGCCCAACACAATATAAAGATTCTTATATTACGAATACCTACTATTAAATCTCAAGATAATCTAAAGTTAAGTTTGAATTTTTATGAACTATGATGCAAGAATGATTGTTTATAAATATCCTTTAAATATATATCGTCATTATTCCAACATACTTACGTCACTTAAATCAAAGAGAGTAAAATATTTGATTGAAACAGTAGGTAGGTGCATTTAAATGAAACTAAAATAGTTAAATAAAAACACATCTTTATTTATGTTAACAATATTTATAATCAAAGAACAATATTTAAGTACTTATATTGATACAAATATTAGGGCAAACTCATACATTGCGCTTACTTAATTCTAATGCTAATTAATTTTTTAGGTAACTAATAATCATTTTATTCATTAAAGTTCATTATGCAAAGGTATTATTTTAAAATATTAAAAAATTAAACTACGATGACCCCGAGGTAAGGTTTCTACTTTATTGGGTAATATTTGTCTTTTATCATCGTTACTATTTAAAACAACTTTGTTGACTTGCTGTGTGTAAAGCACGTGTTTTATTGATTTAATCATTCTCATCTTATATCTGAACTGTTTATCAGAATGCAATGCTCTGCTATAATTAGAAATATTTAAATGTTTCGTTATAGGTTTTGAAACACCCTTTGCTTTTGCTATTGTAGTCTTGGTGGTTTTCAAACAGTACAGTTTAGCTCGTAAGCCAACGAATTCGGTAATAACGACTCCACCGAGTTCATCTTTAAATAGTCCTGGAACTTTAGAATTCATTTTAGGTATATCAAAAGGGTTATCTTCATCAAAATTGCTTGTATCAAAAATTTTAATTTCATCTTTTAGGTCTTTATAAAAATCATCAGTCCTAATATTATAAAGAAGACTATCAGTGTCTGTGTAACAAAGTTGAGCATCGTCATTATATTTTTTCTTAATAAAATCGTAGTGAAACTTATATAAATGCTGTTTGGCAAACTCTAATACAGTAAAGCCAATATATATAGGTTTGTTTAATAATATTTTTTCTAAATTTAAATGAACTGCTATTAAATTTTCCGAGAGTATAGATACATTCTTGACATTAGGTTTTAAAAGTATTTTCTCCGCGCTGATGTATTTATTTGTTTTATTCTCAACGTCGTTCCATTTTGATACTAATTTAACATTCACTTGCTTTCGTTTATTCTCAATCGTTTTACCGAACACAGCATTGTTCAATAATTTAAAAAAATCTTTTTCGAATGTTGTTGTAGCTTTCTGTCATAAACATGTATTTAAATCAATATATTTTTGTAAAAAGTTTTCTTGTCTAAAACGGAGGATTCTATGTATTTTTTTTTAATCAAACCATTTTTAAGCATTCTTTTAAGTGGACAAAATGAATGACATAGTAGAATTTATCATATAAGTTAGCGATCAGCTTTTTTGCTTTTCCTCCTGGCGGAGTAAAATGTTCGGGTGCAAAAGGTAAATCACTGTGACGATCGTGTAAATATTCAGGATAGCTCAAATCAACTTCTAGAATAAATCCATATTCTCCATCGTTTGGAGTCGTCAAAATGTTAAAACGTTCTAATTCATCTTGAGTTAAAAATTTGAAATCTGAAACGGGCATTTTTTGTCGCATTGCGTAGCCGTAGAGATTATTGCAATCAAGATATATTAAATAAGATGATGGTTTTGAATCATCGAAATGTGGAGTGTATAAATTATTCGCTTTAACATTCCGAAGAGAACACTGTGCCAATCCCCCGCGTATTCCCTTCTCTAACATTTCATATATCTCTAAATCGTTAACAAGTTCTAATTTAATTCCAGTACATAACAGCATAGCATCCCAGCTTAAACTAGGTGCAGACAAATAATAAGCCGGATCAAGATTATAATGCAATAAACTTGTATTTCTAAAATGTTCAAATATGTCACATAATAATAGAACATCGCATTTTAAATATAAATCAGTATATTCTCCCATTGAATTAATTTTAAAAGTGGACCATACTGCTTGAGCATGGGCGTACTCGACATCAGTGATATGCTAAAATTTTAAGGTATTATAAAATTAATCCTTGGATGGAAGCTTTTTCTCTTCATACTTAGACCATGAATCAATATAATCGTACGGATAGATACCCTTTTGTCTTAACAAATAAAAATCTTTGTGGTCTCCAAATTCTTTTCTTAAGTTATTAAAATCCGTTTCATTCAAATTTTTACTTAGTACATCCAAACTAGAACTTAGAAATTGAAAAGAATCAATAAATTTTATCTGTATAGGCTTAGATTTATTTGTTTCATTTAAAACTTTAGTAATGGATAAATATTTTTCTTTAGATTTAGGTATAATTTCTAAAGATCCTTTATATTACGCCAGTTCTTTAATAAATAAATGACAATCATAACCAGCTAGGTTGTGAAAAACAACAGGCACAAACGAACACACTTGGTATCGTAAATTACATAGAGAGTGTGTTGCGCCTCTGTACTCTGATGTTATGTGATCATGGTCACGTACTTTATCTCCAAATAAAAATTCTTTACAAATATGACATTTGGTAGCATTTTCAAAACTATGTTCTTGTTCTTTGGTTAAAGGTTTCATTTGATTATTTTGAAATAAAATTGTCTTAATATATTGTATATCTTCAATTAAGCGCTTTACGAAAATTTTAACACAAACTTCGCCTCTGTAACTAACATATTTATTTAAGTTAGAATCATATGAACAACAAATATAATAAGCAAAACATGATGGAACATGGAGTTTAAGATTTTCAGTACTTTTGTTTCTATTTACTTCACATTTCGTTAACATACTCTCAAAATAAGCATAAATAACAAAATATATTTTTTGTTATCTTTCATAATTTTTGAATTGTAAAGTAACGTGTTTTTCTGGTAAAATCGTTAGAATTTGAGAACAATAATGAGAATTTCGCTTTTCCTCGCTCGTGAAAAATTGTAAACATAATTCACAAAAATACATTTTACCTTTATGTTGAGTTATTTGTCGTCTCACTAATCGCATGAGGTCTTTAATCAAACAGTAGTGTCCTTTACCCTGTTGCTCAATGTATAGTAAATTAATGTGATGCTCTTTCTTAACTTTCGATACATACAATGGTCCTGTTACGAGACATTTATCTTTATCCAAACCATAAATGTTAACGCTTATATCATTATTATTTCTTTCAAATAACTTAATGTCATTTACTGTGGGTGGAAATTTCATTCCCTCTATGTTTAAAACTTCTGAATAGTGTGGATAAGAGTTTACTCGACACACATTAGTTCTTGAAGGAAATAACGCTGCTACTATGCTCCATAAAAAACAACTACTGTCACTATTTTTTATGTTTAAACAACTTTTTGTATTCCTTATAATTTCAGGCAGAGCTACGTAAGTGCCCCCTCTCATCGGACAATATTTATTGATATTAATTTCTAAATGACTTATACATACATAAGACCAACCAGATTCATTATGCTCAAATTCAAATAATTTATTTTTTAATTTTTCAATTGTTTCCATAAATAATCCATTTATATCTGTATTTTTATAAACTATTTCATACTTAGTATTAAAAGATTTAAGTTGTTGCTCCTCCGATTTCTGTAATGTAAAGTAAACAAACAGTTCACAGTTCATTTTAATGCAATAATGTTTCAGTAATGATATGTTGATAAGTTTTGTGATATCAGCTTGCGTCTCGCACAGGAACGCCTCAGGAGTGAGGTACTCGACTTCCCGTTTTGGACTTAAGCGATATGTAACAATTCTGTTTTTAAACGCTGTTGCAACTATATCAATATTCTCAAATTCTGTTCTCAATAGACAATTTGATTTATGCATGTTTGTTCTCAAATGATATTTTAATTCATTTTTGGGTAACTCAATCTGACATTTATCACATTCCATTAAAACATCATTAGATGACTCGAAGCGAGTGGGTAGAACTGTAACGAAAACAAAAGACATTTTATTTTAGTAGATTTATTGATATTTCACCAAAGACTGCATAATAATTATTGTATAGAATAATCTAATGGTAGGTAATAACACCACAATAATAGTAATAATGCCTAGGCATAATAATAGCCGTAGTAACCTATAATGGCTTACAATACTACTTATTTATTGCCTTAGATATCATAATCAGTAATTAAGCATCTTTTACACTGAATTTAGAAAAGAGATACGTGAACAAACACTGTTTATTAGAGCATTGCTTTATTACTGACTATAATAAAGGTCTATAAATGATTGATTTACACAATGATTAATATAAAAAAATATAATAGTAAGATTGAGTACATAGAGTAATTTGAATTAGATAAAGTTACGGGCAAAATGTGGAGTCACACTTGTATCTTTTAATTTATTTTCAGCATTAACATCAACTGAGTTTAAAAACCGAAATTGGTATCTTTATAAACATCAACTCAAGGGCTTTAAAATGATACTAATTATTTACTTGAAATTGATTCTATGCTGAAAATAGGTCAAAAAAAACAAGGGTGATTCCATATTTGTATGTAAGTACAGAATTTTATTATTATTTCAATTATAATTACTGACGAATGAGGGTGGACACGTTCTATACTCTTTGCGAGTTGCTATTATAAAGTTGGAGAGATGCTTCCAAGCCTCGGTGTCGTCGTTAGTTTGGTTTTTAATAGTAATGATGGCTTGACGCCATCTATTAACGGGCAGCACTTTTGAAATTTCATCAGACTTGTACACCTTCAGTTCAATAAAATGAGACCCCGTTTTTAACGGGTTACCTGCTGCGCAAAACCATTAGCTAGTCTCCGAGACATATAGGATAATAATTTACCCGATGTCGATGGTGAGTGAGGTGGGACTATTTCGTCGTCTTCACTGTCGCTGCCGAATAAATCGGCAGCTGTTGCGTGTCGTGATTTTGCTGACGACACTGGGTTGATCTTGATTTTCTTGGCGGTTGAGCTCGATGTCGATGCCCTGCTGCGCTTCTTCTTTTTTTCAGCTGGCTCGACAGGAACCGACACCGATGCTTCATCTTCCTCGGAGGGAAATAATTCATCAGCGTTTGAAGTATGCTTCGACCTGAAATAAACGTAAAATATTTAATTTCTAACAAACAATATTTGAATATTGCTATATTTAATTGATCACATCATTCAAATACAGCACTATTTGAATTGAAGATATTATTAACAGCCTAATCAGTGTAATCGTATTTTCATTTGAATTGAGAATAATTCAATTGAAAAAGATGAATATTATATTATATAAATGGACACTTACATTGTATTGATGCAAATCCTGTGGCTTTGGAGATTGGTAGACGGAGCTTCCCGAGGGGTATCGTAGAATGGTGTCAGGGGCTGATCTGTAGAGCTTAAATACTAGAAACTCACGTGTACTTTGCCCAATTATGGAAAGCGACCGCGTGATGCCAAAACACTGTGTCAGCAAAATCTTATTCAGTTTAAATGCATGTTTGCATTTACATAAAGCAGAGGCTACAACGCCAGCTAAAATATAATTGCATAGCTTAGCTCAGTTAACTGCTACATTATCCATAATTCGCCTTATAGCGGATTTACACATTCTTATGAAACTATGTATTATATTTACATTTTATTTATAAAACTTGATATTGATTGCATACAGTTACACGAACTAAACTACATAGGATAGTATAGCTTGCGATGTAGCTTATGCCTTACGAATCGAATGCTAAGACGATCCTTTTTAAAGCCCTTTGCAATAACGTAGCTTAATTTTATTTACATTGCGTTGTACAAGTATAAATAGAAAAAAACAGTAGACAGCAAAACATCAATGTATGTGAAACACAGGATAGCTTCCAGATATGCGTTCGGTTTCAGAATAAAAGTAACAATATAAACACCAAGTCTTCGTTAGACCACCCATCATCAGGTGTCGCTACAAATTTGTAAACGCTAAATAATTTTATTCTAATGTATGAGCCTGATGTAATGTCGACAGCAATTCAATCTATACACTTGCACTACAAAAAATTACTACATTATTACAAACGACATAAAGATGGTTTCAAAGTCGAACTGTAAAGCTAAGTGTGTTGTTGGCTGTACAATAATTACATTAGTATATAGGTAAAAGAATGAAAAATAAGGGACACTAGATCATAAATATTTTGGCGGAGACGTCGGAAGCTTCCTTATAACACGGTTCTACTAGGTACCTCCTCCACTCTGTAAAATGTCGGTAAGTGTGGTATTGTTTTATAGGTATATAATCAAGCAGATTTTATCAATCATTTATCATATATTTATTGATTAGATCAATAATTTGTCAAGGTTGTGTGATTACTCATTTAATTTTTTTATTCATTTCTAGGATAGTGAAGATATCTTCAACTTTATTCCCAGAGAATCTACGTCAATTCAAAAAACTGTACAAAAAAAATCTGGTGCTGATAATATATCTCGCAAGAGAGCCAAGACAGAACCATCAGTTTTTTCCTTCATAAAGAAACCTGCAAATCGAGGGACAAAAATCATTAGAATAGAAATATACGACTCTGAAAACTTCGTCAAATCCGAAAATCCAATGTGTAACTGTGAAGCTGAAGTATGTGTTCAATATCCAGTGAAGACCGTGCTTTATGATGACATATACCACAGAACTAGGGATGTTATTAATAAAATTCAAGACGAGTTAGATATAAGATCATAGTACTTACTTAAAAATCCATTTTATACCTACTTCTTAAGGTTCTTATCTACATTATATTATTTCATATTTTAATAATTATTCTTTAAAAAAATTGATTGTTGTTTTATTTAAATGTATAGGCAGTGGCGTGCACTCCATACATGCAAATAAGCACTGCATACCCTGTAGTCCCATAAATATATTATGACCCTAATTCCCTAGCCTATTATTTGTAAACTACTTGTAATTAACCCATTATGAACCCATCGTGCACAGCACTTCTTCGGCTTTCCGTGTCTATTAGTTTAAGCGCCATCTATTTGTGGTTTTTGAAACTAAATTCACTTCAACCAAAAATCACAAGAACAAGAACCAACGATCGGCCGGGGGCGACAGAGGCGCCAATTATTTACCGCGTGTCCATAAGCAGTACTACGGGCTGCTTCTTTTTCATAGAACGAATCTCGTGTAGTACACATCAAAAGTGTGACTGTGTGCATGAAAATGTATGCGCGTGTTTATGTTTTGGAGGCACTGCTTATTTGCAACCCGACCGACCGCGTAATGATTGCATTGAAGAGAGTAGCGTTTTTTAATTTGCCCTTGCAGTTGCAGTTAGTTTTGCTTTGTTTTGATTGTTTTTCTTGGCGCAAGTTATTGACTATTTTAAGTTAAGTACCTAAGTAATTATTTCGTTGATTTACTGTGAAAAATTCAATAATTTACATGCGAGACCTATGCTGGCAAAGTTTGTTTAAATAAATTAAAAATTGCCGCTTTATCGAGGTTATCTTTTGAGGATAAAGTTTAATTAAATTGATTGCAAAGGGAAGATGCGTTGTGTTTAAAAACATGGTAGGTAGGTTATGAATGTACCTCGTTCTTTTCATAAAAAGTTTTAATATAATTAATTATAACTGGCTAACAGCTTGTACACACAAACCAATTGTATTGTTTTCTATGCATTTTGTTTTCCAATCAAGATGATAAAAATGTTTGGATTTCGTTCAGTATAGGTTGGCAGATACCGAAACAGTGATAAAATTGGTATATTTTTTATCCGTGCCTACCCTGTCTAAAATCTCTGCGCACGCCACTGTGTATAGGTAGTTAATACTTATTAGAAATAATTTCTCTGTAGTACCTACTTTTTAAATAAAAAGTCATTTTCACTAAAGTCAATTTCTTATAATCTAGCCGAATATGAATGTATGAAAGATTACTAGGTAGGTAATAAACACGCTCGGATAAAATTCATCTAGGTAATAAATATAAATAGTAGGTAGGTAACATCTCAGTGAGCTTATAAATGTAGCGCACATGACTGCTGAGATCCGTAGAACTTAAACACGCTTGGATAATTCATCTCATATAAGTATGTATAAAAAGTAGGTACCTATAACATCGATGAGCTGCATAAATGTAGCGCGCATGACTGCTGAGATCAGATTCAATGCAAATTCATCAAATGTGAAATACGAAGAAACATCCAGTAGGTACTTACTAATATATTAATAAAACATTAAGTCTGTTTCCGAATTGATATTAATAGACTAAAAAAAAACAAGTTATGATTAGTTCACGATAAGTTATCAATTCACTGTGTATAATTGGGCGGTTCTGGATCTCCTTTGATCCAGAACCCCCAATTATACACTACTCATAGCAACCATTCAAATATAATTTTATCATCATTATATATCAACTATTAAAAAGAAGCTATTTGTCAGGTCAACGATTGTACAGAAAGAGGCCAAGGCCAAGGTTTTTTACTATCCAATAAAAAAAATTTTTGAGAGAGGACATTCTATTTTATTGATTAATTTATTAAACAGACAATATTACTAAACAATGACTATTTTTTTCAGTTTTAATATTTCTTCAATTGCAACTGTACATAACGGTTTCATTAGCATGGTGGTTCTGGTATGATTCGACGACACTAGCTCCTTTGAATGCAATTCCAGATTTGAACGCTAAAATGCCATGCGAAAATTGCTCGTACCTCTATTTTCCAGTGTGTACTATACAGAATATTACATTTATGAACCCGTGTTTATACATCTGCAGGGAAGATGAGCAATTACAACCGAAATCAATTATACATAGGGGAATTTGCATGAATTACTGATAAACTACCCGCGGGCTTCGGCGATTCATTATTTTGTTTTTTTTTGTTGTGTTTTAATAAATAAATTTATTATTTGTATTTTCTCATTGATAATGTAGGGGTTTTCAAAGTGACATTTTTTTTTTTTAACTATTTGCCTCACTAGATGGCGTTGATGGACAAGTGAAGTGTCAAAATTGGCTTTGAAAATTAAACGGCCTGTGCTGTGCTTAAAACAGTCATGTTAATTTCTTGGAGTTTGTTGGTTGTTAGCGGTGTTTTCAGTGTTTTATGTGAATTGTGTTTTCTTTTTCCTAGTACGTTTTCTACAGTTGACACTTGCCTATTTATCAACTCCATCTATCGAGCCTAAAGTTTTTTTTTCATTTTGAAAAGCCCTCATCTTGTGAAACAATTTTAAGATAACACTTTTACGGATATCATCAACTTCTGTTGCTGAACCACACCCCCAAGAAGCTTATAGAAGCTTCTCGCACACCCCGGACACTTCATACAACCGCGCCATTATAACAGATGACGTCAGATGACGTTTTTGTACACGCGCAACTGTGTGTGGAATTCCGTGCAGTTTGTACTGTATGAGCGGGCGTTCAATTCATAATTCGAACTTTTTAGTAAATAAAGGTCGTAACTTTACTATGCGTGAACCGATTTGACACAAATCACATGACACAAATAGCAACTACGACAAATTAAAAAGACGCCGTTTACTAGAAGTCATGGTGCTTTTTTGACCATCTTAAATCAACAGCTTATAGGTTCACGCGCAACGTTGCCAAATAGCATGGCTTGTAGAACAATAGAGAAGGCTATGGTTACGACGCATTGCTTTGAATATCAAAATAAGTTGTCAGTTGATAAATACGACTAAAAAGTTACGAAGCATCGATTTGAATATCAAAATAAGTTGACATTTGACAAACAAGACTAAACGAGCATACGATTCGGCACACGAACTCGCGGGGTGGGGTGAGGTAATTGATTCTGGGGCGGGGCGGAGAGTGTCCTTTCTGCACGGTAGTACTTATATCTATTCTGTGGCTGCACGTAAAGTACAATGTAAGTAAGTAATTAATTGTCATTATGAAAAATAAGACAGTATTAATTAACAACCATCTCCTTCTTATTTTGTATCAATAAAATACTAAACATACGCCGAATCATAAAATAGTTTATCTACACTCACAACGTAATGTTCCAAATATGAATTCAAAAAAGGTAATATAAATACGTACTTTATTTTCGTGGATAGGTAAAATTAAAAAATAAACTCATTACGATTCAGTCAACTGCATCATAAAATAACTTTTTTTCTCATTACGATACAGGGCAAATCCAAAAAGAAGGCAGTGCCGTAACATTAAAAAAAAACAACGATATTTTCCCACATATTTTCCAGAGTAAAATGTACTCTATGGTAATCGATGACTTAGTGCGATTAGTTTGTTGGAATGCACTGATCTCTTTTTTTTTCTAATGGAATGCGCGCCAAGCATTTCAGATAAAGTTTTGATTTCAATTTTTACATTTTGTTATACTTACTGAATTTTGTAGGTTTTTTTTAATTCTTGCTTTAAAATGTGAAAAAAAAAATACTCTGCCCGATATTTTAGTTCAGATGCAGCTAAGGAATTGACTTATTACAAGGTAGATACCTTGTTAATACAAACAAAGTCTCTCTCTCTCTTTTCTAACGTTGATCTTTTATTTAGTAGGTTCAATCCCAAATGTATGAGTGTAGATAAAGTAGTGTATGAAACTGCACATAACTAGGTATTAAAACACTCGTGTGATACTATTAAAGACCTCGCCTACGGCTCGGTTTTTAAACACACACTCGTGTTTTAATACCCCTCTTTATGTGTCAGTTTCATAAACTACTATTTTGGGCACCCTAGAAAATACAATCCTACCAAAAACGTTTTTATGTAAAATGTTGCCAAGACGAGACCATACGCATTAACAAAAAGTTATCAGACCTCATGTAGAGCCAAGCTTCAGCCCCAACTTCAATCCTATCTTAGGCGGTGGTCTGCAACAAACGCCGTAGGTCGCGTCCGGCGTAACGCTGTACGCGGCCTACGAATGCTTACTATGGAAATGTAGTAGTGTGGTCTCTCTCGCACGCCTGACGCGGCGCACAAACGCCGTGCGCCGCGTCCGTAGGCCGTACGCCACATACGCAGTCATTTTGGAGCATTCTGGCGTACGGGACGCCACGTTTTTGTCGCGCGGTCACTCTGGAAACGGTGAAAATTAGGAAATTTGGGTAGAAACAAGACGGAGGACTAATAGAATTAGTTAAATGAAACATAGTTTCATATTATTATGATGCCAGTAATAAAAACAATGTGTTGAAACACAAACGTTGGGAAGAAATAAGCTTGGTTGTTGGTCAACCAGGTTAGTATCCGTTTTATTCACTTGCGTAGGTACCTGCCTATTTTGTTTTTGTATTGTGTAGGTACCTAGGTACTTTGTTTTAAGGTTTTGTATTTATTTACCTTGCGTAAGTACTATGCGATAAAAATCTACTTAATATTTAAGTACTAACTTCTTTACATTTTATTACCTAATAGAGTTTGTGATGTTGGGGCTGAGGCTTGGCTCTATATGAGGCTGAATAGTATAGCTAGTGGTAATTTTATTTATTTTTACTAAATCTTGAAATTGAAATGTATATCTTGTTAAAACGTCTTTCTATTTCAACTAAAAATAAAAACATATTTTTTTTTTATATTTCATACAAACAACCTACCAAGTAATATTTTATCGCCTTTAGCATAGATATAGGTGGATTATAGTATTTGAAGTGCTCATAGTTAGCTTAACAGACTGATCGTACCTACTCGATCACGTTTGTTAAGCAACGCTCGGTCCGGCCTGGTGTCGGATAGGTGACCGTAAAGTTACAACTGAGCACTTTCGTGCTTCGGAGAGCACGTTAAACCGTCGGTCCCAGCTGTTGTTATCTGATAACACTCGTTATGCCAAGTCAGAGGCCTTACAGGCGGCTTGATAAACTCTAACACCAGAGGTGGCCATTCATCGTCATACGACAAGAAGAAGAAGTGGTGACGAAGAACGACGTGTGTGTACAAGGTGCTCAGGGGTAAATCCGTACGGGGTCATATCAGCTAGTATACGATTTTACCCCATAGTATGGAAAAACGCTATTATAATTTCCTCTCCATATAAAAATGAGCTGGAGGAAATTTAAAATAATCGAAAACGTAAGCCTGCCCTATGTCTCAATCAGCGTAAAAAAAATATATAGCCTAAAAAGGAAAACTACCACCACTAAAGCAAAAAATAACAAAGAAAACTTATGTTTGTATGAGCCGTTTGAATGATGACTAGGTTCAATGCATTGTTTGTGGAGGGAGGTCACATGAAATCTGTACAGGTTTGTATCCCAAGGATCCTGATTAATTTGGATGTTTTGACTACATTGCTGAACGCTGAGTTCTAAGGGGGTAATACCGTATACCGTAACTATAGTATACGGTTTTGGATACCCTCCGGGGCAAAACCGGAATTTCGAATGGTTTGCCTTGTTGTATAACTAACTTCTTAAAATTGCTAGATATAAGCAAATGTTTTATTGAAGAATGTTCCTAATAAGACTGTTAAACAAAACCATTGATTAGACTATGTCTTGTTTCATTGATTGCTAATGTTAAAGGCTTTCATCCTTAGCCATACGGTTTTGGAACGGTCTCCCCTACTACAACATTTTGATACAATTAAAGTTTTTGTATTGTGTAGGTAGCTAGGTACTTTGTTTTAAGGTTTTGTATTTATTTACCTTGCGTAGGTACTATGCGATAAACATCTACTTAATATTTAAGTACTGACATTCGAGACTATCTTCACTTTGGTAAGTACCTAAAGTGGGTATGCAGGTCACCCATATTTTAATCGCTCACGTCCGTTTACATTGAGCGTATGCGAAACTTAAAAACAGTTCCGAGTGACCATCGCAGTGACGCTGGATGCGGCTGCCAGCGTTACTACCGGCGTTTGTTGCAGAGCAACGCCTGACTACTGAACCGATCGTTATGAAATTTTGCATATACGTTGTTAGGGGTACAGAGAAGGACATAGGGTACTTTTCATCCCGAAAAAAAGTATAGTTCCCGAGGGATAGCAAAAAAAACCTTTCCACGCAGACGAAGTAGCGGGCGGCCGCTAGTAATATTATAAACTAGCTGATGCCCGCGACTTCGTACGCGTGGACTTTATGACTTCGGCGAATGCATATAAATGAACTAATGTAGTTGCATAAGAAAATACTTGTAGAAGTGTTATGGTTCTGCATCAGGTGTTCCACATCTTCAGTCTGAACAACTTTTGCAAAGATGTCATTATTATATTTTGTATAGTTTAGCTGGACCATTATGGTTCTGCATCAGATGTTCCAGATCTTTGATTATTATACCTACCTCAACAAAAAATGCTCATCAGGCTGAACAACTTTTGCAAAAATGTCATTTTTATATTTTGTATAGTTTAGCTGAACCATTATGGTTTTGCATTAGGTGTTCCAGATCTTCGATTTTTGTACCTCAACAAAAAATGCTCATCAGGCTGAACAATTTTTGTAAAGGTGTCATTTTTATATTTTGTATAGTTTAGCTAGATCATTATGGTTCTGCATCGGGTGTTCCAGATCTTCAATTATTGTACCTCAACAAAAAATGCTCATCAGGCGGAACAACTTTTGCAAGGGTGTCATTTTTATATTTTGTATAGTTTAGCTGGACCATTATGGTTCCTCATCAGGTGTTCCATTTTTCAAAATCAATTATACCCTAAGTTATGCCCAGGCTTAACAGCTATAAAACAAAAAAGTTTTATTCGAATCCGTTCAGTATTTCCGGAGATTAGCGTGTTCAAACAGACAAACAGACAAACAAACAGACAAACAGACACACTTTTTTTTTCAAATTCTTACTCTATTACTATGTCTCCATCGCGCCAGATATATATATATATATATATATATATATATATATATTTAAATATATGTAATGTACAGACACACTTTTTCTACTGTTTTATTATATGTAAGGATAAGGATAAGGATAAGGATGCGAAAGTCCGTTTGTTTGTTTGTTTGTTACGCCTTCACGTCTTAACTACTGAACCGATCATCATGAAATTTTGCATACACGTTGTCAGGGGTACAAAGAAGGACATAGGGTACCTTTCATCCCGAAAAAAGTATTGTTCCCGAGGGATAACAAAAAACCTTTCCACGCAGAAGAAGTCGCGGGCGGCCGCTAGTTATTCATATGTTTATACGTGACTACAACAATGCGATCTTTTATCATGAAAATGTTACAATCCCCTTTAATAGTAATACAGTAGATTGCAACCATAATTTTTCCTCGACATGGTTTTTGGTCACCCATCCTTTACCCGACCTCTCGAAAAGTTGCTTAGAGCTTGTATAATCTCCCGTCGAAGTCATTAGAAACGTCTCGTACTAATCTGCTTCCTAGTATTGCGCTCGTACAAAAGGATAATACAACTTTTAATCTGGGCGATGTTTACTTATTGAATATGTCATAATCCTCTTTGCTGTTGAATCAGCGGAATCCGACCACATTTAATTACATCCCGACACGAGCACAACTCTGGAATTATAATAAACCAAATCCTTGGGTTGGCTGAGTTGGCTCCTCTCTGTATGGTCTAAGTTGCAGGATACAGCAATTATGCAAGCAGACCGAGCAAGCGTAAAGCGCGAGCGAAGCGTCTCTGCTTCAGCTTGGGCAAAAATAATTATTTCGCATGTCCTACCGTCTGTCCGTTTGTTCTCCTCTCTGGTCGGATTTCTCAACCGATTCTCGTGAAATTTTGGGTGCCCTTCGCATCGCATAATTTCGATTGTCCTAAAGTCACTTGGCATAACTCGATTGGCATAATAATCACAAAGCATACTATTTATTTAGCATAAATTTCGATACGCATAACCATCGAATTGCATAACTTTTAAAAAGCATAATATTTCAAAGCATAATAGTTACAATTCCTAATTTCAATTGGCATATTGTCAGTAAGCATATTTTGAAAGGCATAATTTTGTTATGCCTAATATACATAACTACTAATGTTTTATAGCATAATATAAAAAACATAACTAATTTATAAAAAAAAACTTTAAATGTGACCACCATTGGTGGGTTAGGTTAGGTCAGTGTTTAGAGTTTAGACCACTCTAAGCTAAACGGGTGGAGCTTAATAATGCTTGCATGCATGTTGCACGCTGCATGCTTGCTTGCATGTTGCATGCTTGCTTGCATGCTGCTTGCTTGCATGCTGCATGCTTGCCTGCATGCTTGCCTGCATGCTGCATGCTTGCCTGCATGCTGCATGTGAGTGCATGCTTGCCTGCGTGCTGCATTCTTGTCTGCATGCTTGCTTGCGTGTTGGGTGTTTGCTCGCACGGATGCTGCATGCTGGGCTTTTGCATGCAAAGCGCTAGCTGGGAGGTGCAGGGAGCAGAATTGCTCATATTTTTAATGACTTATTCATAAAATATTTATGTGTTTGAAAAAATATGCCTAAAGAAATAAGGTGTCTTGTTACAATGCGTAAAAAGATTATGTCTATTAATGATTATGCTTTTTAGACAATATGGCAATAAAAAAATATGCGTTTTGTTATTTATGCTTTTTGAAAATATGCCATTCAATATTTATGCTTTATAAAATTCAGCCTTATGATATTATGCGTTTTGAAATTGTGCTATAAAATATTATGCTAAATGATGATTATGCAATTTAACAGTATGCGTTTTATGTTTAGAACAAATAAAGTTATGCGTTCCATTAGGTAATCTGAAATTTTGTGAGCACGTTCGAAATTTATATAGTTTTTTTTCCGATTTTACTTAATTTTTCAAAATGGCAAAAAAAGATATGTAAAAAAACATATTTCAGTCCGGCTTTTCGGTGCTATTTGTTCTCCACTACAGGTCGCATTTCTCTGCCGATTCATGTGACATTTTGTGAGCAGGTTTGATAATTAAATATAATTTTTCAGTCAAGCCAGTTTTTCGTAATGGCGGAAATGTCACACATTTGTAGCGAAATTCGACACTATGTTTCTTGGAGTAAGTTGTTCAGTTTCATGGACTAAACGCATCCTTGAAATTTGTACGGTGTATATAAAATGACCCTGTATATTAGTTCTCAAGCAACACCGACTTTATATTTATGCTTTGTACCACACCCTTAAGCCTCAGAGAGTTACGTCGACACGTCACAGAGATCGCTTGAGCAACCCGCAATAGTAATCTGATCAACTTCGCTACCACCGGCGACATATCAATATGACGTCATAACACCTTACAGTTCTAAACATACCTTACAGTACTAACATAAATTTTGCGTCGTATGACAATAAATGATGAATTTAAAATTAAAATTGCGTCTCACTTTTAGCTGTAGTATGGCGGTTACGTGTTAAGTATTTGAGTTTTTAACCGACTTCACAAAAAGGAGGAGGTTCTCAATTCGATTGTATGTTTTTTTTTATCGTTGTTCGCGCGTATCTTCGTCATTTATGAACCGATTTTGATGATTCTTTATTTGTTCGATTGAGTTTTCTTGCGAGATGGTCCCATCTAATTTTTTTTCAAATTGGTTCAGTAGTTTTTGAGAAATCCTGAAAATACTATGATTTTGCATCAACTAACTTGACGACTTTGTTATTTATGAACCGAATTAGATGTTTCTTTTTGTTGGGAAAGGGGTACTTTTAGTATAGTCTTTTTAACCGACTTCAAAAAAAAAAGGTTCTCTCTCAGTTTGACCTGTATGAATGTATGTTTCTCCGCGAATATCTCACGTTTGGCTGAGCCGATTTTTCTACCAAATATTATACACCTAATATAGAAGGTACTTACACTAAAAATAAAAAAATAAAAAATTGTTTTAAAAAACAAAAAACCGACTTCAAAACCCTGCCTCTAAAAAGCAAGAAATAATATTCGAATCATTAGATACGCATTATCATTGTTATAATAACAACACGTCTATTGAAGTCGGGTGGGGCTTTAAGAATAAAAAAAGGAAGTTGTACTCCAGCCCCACCCGACTTCAATAGACGTGTTGTTATTATAACAATGATAATGCGTATCTAATGATTCGAATATTATTTCTTGCTTTTTAGAGGCAGGTTTTTGAAGTCGGTTTTTTGTTTTTTAAAACAATTTTTTATTTTTTATAGCCTCTACTAGCGGCCGCCCGCGGTTTCACCCGCATGGTTTCCGTTCCCGTGGGAATATCGGGATAAAAAGTATCCTATGTTTTAATCCAGGCTATCTACTATCTGTGTGCCAAATTTTAACCAAATCCGTTCAGTAGTTTTTGCTTGATTGAGGAACAAACATCCAAACATCTAAACATCCAAACCCACAAACTTTCACATTTATAATATTAGTAGGATAGTTATTAAATGAATGAATGATTTTATTTCCACAACCATACATTAGGTTATTATTATAGGACCTACAAAAAGTATCATGCATGACCCACTTTTTGTGTAGGTCACGCTTACGCCAAATTGGCAAAAAATCACCAACAAACTCCCTATTTTTTTGTCTTTTTTCGGAAAAGTCGTAACACAAACGTTGTTTATAATGTTATTCTAACCCTGCGACATTGTTGGTGTTTTACAAATAACCCTGTACATAAAGCCACGTATCAAATGTAAATAAGTAGATAAACAAGGTCTGCCCTTCACAATGTCAAATCATATTTCCCCTATTGGAGTGCAAATTAATTTATCAATACAAACTAATTCGGAGTTGTAACTCCACAAATTAATTCCGTAACGGATCGCAGAGGGTATACTTGAATGAGAAGCCTCCAGAGGCGTGATTGCGGTTGACAAGTGACTCATTAATGGTAATTATTATGTTTCCCAACTGGAAGTGTTGAATAGAAACTGATGTTTGCGATCACAACAAGATATTTACCATGAAAATGTTAGAATCTCAAAGTGACTCTTAATTTTAATAAAATAAATTAAATAATTTCTCTGTTGCTCTAGAAAGCAAAAAGGATATCATCCACATTTCATACATTTTTGGTCCAAATATGAAAGTGCCGGCATAAAGACAAAAGTGCTTTATTCTGATAGATTTTGTCCACCTAAGCATTTTTTATTATGGCACTGAAGCTGTAGCACCGTTTCACATAATTTGTGCAAAATGTATGAAAAGACAGACTTTTTAACTCAATTAAAATCAAGTAACAGTGGTGCTACAGATTCGCTGCCATAATAAGAAATTCTTAGGCGGACAAAATCTATCAGAATTTGCTTTTTGGCCGGGTTTTTTTTTAATCATTTGTGCCAAAATGTATGAAAAAACAGACTTTTTAACTTATTTAAAATCGAGTGTAGCGGTGCTACAGTTTCGGTGCAATAATAAGAAATGCTAAGGTGGACAAAATCTATCAGAATAAACCATTTTTGCTTTTTGGCCGGCACTTTCACATTTGGACCAAAATGGATGATGTCCTTTGACAAAATAATCTTTATTCAAATAAGCTAAAAAAACACCTTCGGATCATCGTTATTTTCCTACCATTTCTATTCTATATTTTTTAACTACAAGAAGATTTTGCGTCTAACTTGCGGCGATGGCGTATGAAGTTGTATGAGCGTGTTTACACACAACACAGTAGGTATTCCGGATCCAGTAAACACACAAACTGATGTGATTTTGATACTGTATCCAGTATCGACGGATGCGTTAAAAAGGTACTTGAAAACGGATCTCTCTGTCTCAGGTACAAAATCAGATCAAATTAAGTATATACATATATACTTAATTTGATCTGTTAATGTTACTTCGTTAAAGCAAAACCTAAAATTTTCAATTTCGACCCTTTTTTCAGGAACTTATTTGGATGTTGTGTAGTTGATTATTTTATGTATGAAAGAGTGTTTCAAGACAATTATGTTGCAAAAAGAAAACCCAAAAAATTCTTAATATGAAAGGAGTTATGATTTTTTTTGGTCCGTCCGGTACAAAATTCGCAACAACACATTTAAAAAATCAAAACTTCTAAACTACGAAAAATCGCGGAACATACATAGGGTATTTTCAGATGCACCTAGGTGTGAGTAATCTAAAAAAAATCTTGGACGTCACTATCTCGACCACCCTGTATGTATCAGCATCATTCTTAGAGCAACGCGGCTTCCGTCCGATACAGAAGCCGTGTTAATCTAAGGCATCATTAAATCATCCGCACGAATTTGTGTAATGTTAAACTACTTTATACTTACATAAAGTCTGTGTTTAGTCCAAACTTAATTATTTAAGAGCGACCTAATAAAATTAATTAACAATTTGTATTAATTACTACGCTAATAGCTCAAACGCACGCAAATAAGTGATTTGAAATGCGTGAAATGTTCAGATAGAAATCTCAATTGTTTTTCTTCTTTAATTATTTAATTCATTTCTTGTGCGAAGACTTAATTTACAACCTTACATTAATTACATCATCAATGTTATTTTAATGGCCCTTTTGTTGACCTGTATGACCTTTTGTTGCATTGACCTTTCTTATGGATGAATATAAGAAGGGTGGGTCATAATCCATTATCTAAACTTGCACCCTTGCACTCTAAATTTGCACTCTAATTTTGTAATTCTAAAGTTAAAGTGACAAAATTCTGAATTGTTTACCTATTTATACAACGTGTAACAAAAAGGGGGTATCAACCCGAAAAGAGGTCAATGTACTCGTGAAACTGAACAGAAAAATATTTCAAAAAAAAAGAACTCTCCATACAAAATGTTGGCGGCAAATTCAAATTTACTATGATAGATATACAGACCAATTTTTTTTTCGATTTGATTTTTTTTCTGTTGGAAGGTGTTCAGATTCACGAGTAAATTGACTTCCTTTCGGGTCGATACCCCCTTTTTGTTACACGTTGTATAGACGTGATTGTACCGTGCATGCAACTCCGAAAAAATATTAAACACTGGCAACCACCTCATAGCTTAGAATTTTTGATTTTTATGTGTACTGAAAACTGCAAAATGACAACCCTAGACGCAAATAGCAACCACCACATGGCTTAGAATTTTTTGATTTTTATTTGTGCAGAAAACTACACTTCACGTACGGATAGACTATTGTTTTCGAATGGAAAAAACCAAAACATAATTTTGGTCTAGGGTTACCAGTTGTCTTGCCACTAAGCAGTTTATCATAAAAAGAAAATATACATATAAAATCGTGGTTTTCAGGTTAAATAATAATTTTCCGGGATTGATGCATGGTGTTAGTAATATTATATACTCTGTGGCATGGTATCCTATCTACCATATTCGGCTTTTTCCTTTAGATATTCTGTTAGATAGCAGGTGTACCCATACTTTTTCTTAAGGAGATCGACTTAGCAAAAGTTTTGATTAAGAGATCGACATTTTGACCATTTTTTTTTACTTTACTGTATTATTTATATTCTAAAAGCCCCACCCGACTTCAATAGACGTGTTTTAATTAATCGATTTGAACATTATTTCTTGCTTTTTATAGAGCTGTTTTTTTAAGATTTTTGAAGGTGGTTTTGCTTTTTTTTAACTTTTTTATTTTAAACTTTTTTGTGGTACGTATGTAAGCGATGATTTTATAAAATAAAACGTTATAATGTTTCACATTTTTCAATGGTATACCCCGAGTAACTCAATTTCCACAAGAGTTCCGTTGGGCCTTCGCAGTTCAACCCTAGTCCAGAACGTCCTTGACAATAAATAAGTACTTAACTTGTTTTTTATTGTCATAAAACTACCAATATTTCAATCACTGTACCCTCTGATGTAAAGTGTATACTTATTGCCATTTTATTTCGATGCTAATTTATTAAAAATTCCTCCTTTTTGTTGGGTTATTTAATAGACGATAAAAAACCCATAAAAAAAGAGGCAGAGTTATCCAAATTCTTCACAAAGAAAATTTTTAAAGGAGTGCTTCCCATTCGATTAAAAAATTGCCGAGGTATGAATATTTTGATTAATTATGGAGTTCCCACTCAATAAAAGTTGTGGAAGTTACGTTGTTATTACTGGCAACAAAGAAAAAGTACGACAACTTTTTTATATTCAAATTAAGTTGGATATCTTTTCTTAGAAGCAGTTTGAAGTTGCAAGTTCTTAGCAAAGGAAACTTCATAATGATTCTTTTTATAGTGTAAGTATAGATAGTTGGTGATAAGATATAATTGAGCGAGCAAGACGTTATTAAAAGTTCATAATATAGTGCTAAAGTAGCTATAAAAACTGTCGTTTTGTTGCTTGTTAATATTTTCAATATAAATACTACTTACTTTGATCAAAGAATATTTTGATGGCCTGGCAACCCAAGATTTTTGACAAATAAATATAAAAAAATATTTGTCTTTGTTTTAAAAATCATTTTTTCCCCCATTAATAATCTACCGTGTATTATAGTTTAATAATATGCGCTATATAGAGTTGGCCCCATAGTAAAAGTTGCTTGTAATCATGAGTGGAACCACCCCACTGCGGGAACCAAATGATTTAAATTTCATGCTGTATTATAGTGTTTTAACGAGCTGAAAACGGCGTTTCATAAATCCAGTGATTACGACGTGAAATAACGTTAATATGCATTTTTTGTTCAACATTATCAGTACCTACAACGTTGAACAAAAAATGCATATTAACGTTATTTCGAAATTAACTCCGTCTGTCGTGTATGTACTCTGTTAGCTTGTGAATTTTGTTATAGAGATAGATTGGAAATTGACAAATGCTTCTACATTTACAAAATTCGTAGAGGAAACAAAATTACACGCGGGCAAAGGCGTGGACAAGAGCTAGTCTTGAAGTTACTAGGTATTACACATAAACCAATAAAGTAGTTTGTCTTAAATTAGAACATGAACTAAATCTGTTATCTAATTTTATTAACAAAATCTGGGTCTGCAGCCAACACTAATTACGCAGAGAATGTAAGCACTCGGTCTTCCAAGGCGAAAAGTTAGCAAAAGTTACGCCTGTTAAACCACTTACCGAGATAACGTGCTGCGCAAACTGGTACATACTACATTTCGTATGACTAAATTTAATTAACACTGAACGTAATAAACTTATTTACTTTTGCTGAATTTACTACTCTTTTTGACGACATTCGTCACACGATGCGGCCCGTATTTGAGGTCCCAGATTTATAGTCAGAGCAAGAACTAACTTTTTCTAAGACATCCGGATTGTTATAATTTACCAAGACCAACTACTACAATTAAAATAACAATAAGTAAACAAATTGTCAGACCGATAGATTTATGATTATTCGGTAAAGTTAAGGGAGCAATCGTTGCTGGGTTGAATCCTGTAGGGCATTAACGTAACACTTGTTTACAAGCAGATAGCAAATTATTAATATTTTAGTTTTGGTTTATAAAACAGTTAAATCAGATAAATAAATTAATGTAAATCAGGTGTGGAAACCCCTTAAAGCTTTGAAACTTTTTCTGCAAGGAAATCAAACCATGTTAAATGTGACGCCATAAAAGAAATATAATGGAAATATTTCAACTTTACCTTACTGAATAATACTGTATACTATACATATACCGTACGTAACTTGGACTATGGTTCAACCCAACAAAACACTTTACAAGGGTTCCATAAATTATTACATATTGACTCCACTTGTAAACTTATGCTTAATATTGAAAAGTGGTATTAAAAATGCTAATAAATAAGAGCATTTGTGACACAAATAGCTCTCAATATTTGTTTAGTATCAGGAAACATTGTGTCAATGAGACATTTATCTTTGGGTTTGACGTGTAGAGTGCAATTTGAGGATTTTAATTGCTTTAGAATTCTTGGAAGGTTGTGAGAAACAATTGACCATGGGTGGTAGCCCAGGTACTGCTCGTTGAGTAGATGAAGTTGTGAAGGGCTCGCTCGATGGCTGGCTCGCTGCGATGACACGTTGCGTGAATGATGAGGTGATGGAATTAATGGTGTTTAACCTTTAAATAAAACTTGGGAGTTTCTATAGCATCTGCTTTACTTCTTATAACAATTGTTTGGTACAATACAATATGGCAATAAGCTTAGATTCTAAATTTTGTTGGGTGATGGGAGCGTGTACACGCTCCGTCGTTTGTATGTCAGTCGTGGCCGAGAGAAATAATGAAAGTGAATTGTCTTCTGACGTTGACGTCTCGATGACATTTGATGCAGACAGGCGCTCCTAATTGGCTGCTTCTAGGTGTCGTCTATCGATATCACGGCATTGGCCTCATGCCTTTTTCGCCGTTGGCAAGCTTGACAAACAGTTATGCTTGCAGGCGTTAACAGGTTGCCGCCTCGGGAACAGGAACTGTCACTCGTGGGACGGCCGCTGGAACTGGATCCTCAGGTCGGTCTAGAACAGGCAGTGGGCATAAGCGGTTGTAAGCTCTTCTTATAGTCCCTGATGTTGTCCTGACGTCGGCTACTCGTGCCACACCGTCGGAGCCTGGATACACGGTTTCCACTCGACCCAGCAGCCACCTGTTCGCTGGGAGTCGGTCATCCTTGATGAGGACCATCTCGCCGATTGCTAGTTGTTTTCCAGCCTGTTTCCATTTGTGGCGTTTTTGAAGCTCTGAAATGTACTCTTTGTAAAACCGTTGCCAAAAGTGTGCTCTCAGTTCCTGCGTCCTCTTGTAACGTGAAAGAGTACTTAACTTCTCTAAGTCTCGAGGTTCTGAAGATGGCAAGACTGTTGATGCTCTTCCGATGAGGAAATGGGACGGAGTTAAGGCAGCGAGATCGGATGGATCAGATGATAGAGGCGTCAAAGGCCTTGAATTTAAAATTGCTTCTATTTGTGAAAGGACTGTGTTCATTTCCTCATAAGTGAGGTTTGCATATGCTAAGATTCTTTTTAAATGATGTTTCACTGACTTTACGGCACCCTCAGCTAAACCGTTAAAATGTGGACTATAGGCTGGCGAAAAATTAAACTTAATGGATAAATCTAAGGCGTGCAATGCTATGTTATCTTTGTTTAACTTAAGAAATTTTGCAAGTTCATTACAAGCCCCTACAAAACATGTTCCGTTATCTGAATAGATATTCGTGGGTCTTCCCCTACGAGCAATAAATCTATAAAGAGCGGAGAGAAACGTTTCAGAACTCAGATCGCTTACAAGTTCTATATGTACTGCTCTGACCGCCAAACACACAAAAATGCATAAATATGCTTTAATTAATGTAGCACCTCTACCCTTTCGGTTCAATATCATGACAGGTCCGCAATAATCTACGGCACAGTTAGTGAATGCATACTCTGTATGCAATCGCTGTTCAGGGAGATTTCCCATAATTGGTTGTTTTGTTCTGCCTGAAAAACGACAGCACACATTACATTTATGTACTGTTTGTCTTGCCAGATTTCTGCCGTTGATTGCCCAGAATTTATGACGAATGTTAGCGAGCAACAATTGTGGACCAGCGTGTAAAAGTAAGATATGATAATGTTTAAAAATAATGTTTGTTAAATGGTGAGATGCGTGTAATAATATAGGGTGCTTTGTGTCATAATCATAATGAGAGTTGGATAACCTGCCACCAACGCGTATGACATCGTTCGAGTCTAAAAAAGGAGAAAGATTAAGCAATTTATTTTTAGCCGGCAACTGTTTACCATTTTTTAATAGTTTATATTCATATTCAAATGTTTGTAGTTGTGTTAGTTTACATAAAGTGAGTGTTGACATTTTTAATTCATCTAAAGTTAAATAGCCTGTATGCCTAGTGAGAGAGTGTCTACAGTTATGAATAAAGCGTCTTATGTAGGCTGTGATTCGTTGGAGCTTACTGAATTCTGAATATTTAGTAATAAAATCCAATGGAGGTGATTCTGAAACATTTAAATGAGTTAAAACTTTCAGCTCCGGCAAATCAACATTGTTTACTTGTGTTACTTGACTTGGCCAATCGGCTTCTGAATTGATCAAAAATTCAGGACCCGACCACCACAATGTGTTGTTTTCGATTTTTCTCGCGTCCATGCCGCGTGACCCTACATCGGCCGGGTTCATACGCGTAGGCACATAACGCCATGAATCTGGTTCTGAAATAGTAGTAATTTCATGAATTCTATTGTGTACAAATTGTTTTAATAAATTGGTCTTAGACGACTTAATCCAACCTAGGACAATAGTGGAATCGCACCAATAAACTGTTTTCTGAATATTTAATCTTAATGAGGATTTAACTTTATCCGCCAGACGGGCAGCAATTAGCGCACCACACAATTCCAAACGTGCTATTGTCATTTGCTTGATTGGTGCAACTCGACTCTTTGCAGTAACTAGGTGAACTGAAACATGATTGTTGTTAACAGATCTAATGTAAACGCAAGCACTATATGCTTGAGTTGATGCGTCACTGAATACATGTACTTCTAATAATGTAGGACATTCACAAATAATGTGTCGTGGTATTTTAATGTTTTTAATGTAAAGTAATGATTGTAGAAAGTTACCCCATGCCACACGTAAATCTGTGGGGATATCTTCATCCCAAGATATCTGTAACGACCACAGCTTTTGCAAAATTATTTTTGCTTGTAATATGCAAGGATTAATAAGTCCTAAAGGATCAAATAATTGTGACATGTTAGATAAAATTGTCCGTTTTGTAATGCGTTCATGATGTGTGATGTTAACTGAGAATAATAAAATATCTTCCTTACAACCCCACAGTAAACCTAAAGTTTTTGAATAATCATGATTACTTAAATTAAGGAATTCGTTATCACTGGCTTCACCTACAAGTTGTGTAATGACCTGCGGATTATTTGAATGCCATTTTCTTAAATTAAATTGACCACTCTTTAATTGTTTAATTACTCCCTTACAAGTACAAATCAACTGATCTAGATTGTCATTACCACTGATATAGTCATCGATATAATAATCATTAAGGATGCAAGTTGAAACTGACTCATCGGTACATTCCCGGCCCAGCTGACACAAACATCTGGTGGCGAGATAAGGAGCCGAAGCAGTTCCGTAACTCAGCCTATTTAATTTGTATTGTTTGAGTTGCTCATCGGGTTCAAAGCGCCAGAGGATTTGTTGTAAAGAACGTTGATCTTCTGTTACTTTTACCATACGGTACATTTTTTCAACGTCTGCCGTGACCACATACGTCACGTATGTTGACGAAACCGAATTAATATACTAATGAGGTCATTCTGAACCGTAGGGCCCACTCTTTGAATGTTGTTGAATGATACACCGGATGTGGTCACAGCGGAGGCATCAAACACGACCCTTAGTTTAGTAGTTAAACTTTCCTCACGCATTACCCCATGATGTGGCATAAAATATGTGAACTCGTCTTGTTCGGGTGTTATATTTTCTGTCATATGACCTAAAGTGATGTACTCTTTAATGAATTGAGTGTATTGTGCTTTAAAGTCTGGGTCACGCTTGAATCTACGTTCTAGGGAAATGAACCTAGATAGCGCTTGTTCATAAGAGTCACCCAGCTGTTGTGGCAATTCCTTCAATGGAATCGTTACAACAAAATGACCGTCGTCCTCACGAACTGTAGTATTTGTAAAGTTATACTCACATTCTTCTTCATCCTTCGACATTGGTTTACGAGTTGCAACTGTTTCAAGTTCAAAAAATTGTGTTAATTGCTCGTGAAGACGATCATCGGTTTGTGTTAATGAATGATTGCAATGGACTGTATGATTTTTATGTGATGTGTGTATGGGACCAGATATGACCCATCCAAGCTTTGTCTCACTTAATGTCGGTTTGTTTTTACCTAGTGAGATATTGTTTGAACACAACAAGCTCCAAAATAGATCTGCCCCTAGTAGCATATCGACTTTGGATGGTGTATGGAATGTAGGATCTGCTAATGTAATGTTTTGTGGAATATCTAATGTTGTATAATGTATGTGTGTGCTTGGAAGCAACTGTGTAATGTTTGGAACGACAAGACAATTAATGGTTCTTGTGTATGATGTAGCATGTGATGATATAATGACATCACAGCGCTTGAATATGGATGATGATTGACCATTCAACCCTTCAACTGTTGTTGAAGTTGAAGTGGTAGGCAAATTGAGTTTTGTATGTAAACTGTCTGTAATGAAGCTCGAAGTACTCCCACTGTCCAATAATGCCCGGACAGTATGCTCATGACCATCGTGGTCCTTGACTTTAACGAGAGCCGTTGACAGTAAAACGTTTTGAAAATTCTGAATGGAAGATAATGATATATCCTTTGTTTGTGTGAGAGGAGTACCTTGAGTTTGTGGTGATTGTACACTGTAAAGAACAACACCATTCGCACTTGTAGCGGGTAATGTGGATGTGTCTGTACTCGACTCATGTGAGTTGGATGGTTCGTTTAAATGTAATAATGTATTATGTGGCTTGTGGCACAGTCGGCATGAACCTAATCTGCATGTGTTAACGTTGTGACCTTGACGTAGACAATTAAGACATAATTTAAGTGCCTTTGCTTTCTGAATCCGACTTTCAACAGGTAAAGATTTGAATTTTGTGCAGTGATAAATAGCATGTCTATGTTTGCAAAGAGGACAACAAAATGTTTGCGGTGATGGAAGTGAATGTGACTTGACAGTGAACGCCTTTTGTCGTGTATGTGTAATGTCACTATGTCTACGGCGCATGTTACTATGGTTTGCTTCCTCCATAGTTTCCAGCAAATCAGCTCGACTAGTTAAAAATTTATTGAAATCAGCAAGGGTAGGCAATTCCGTTAATGAATTTCTGAATGTCTCCCATTCACGCGTTGTTGTCGAGTCCAATTTACTAGAAATAATGTGAATAATAAGTAAATCCCAACCATCAACTGGCAAATCTAATGTTTTTAAAGCTCTTAAGTTGCGGTTGACAGTATCTATTATGTTCCGTAATGATTTTGCGGACTCTTTAGGAATTGAATCTATGTTGAAAATAGCTTGAATGTGATTGTTGACAAGAAGTCGCTTATTGTTGTAGCGGTCACATAAAAGTTGCCATGCTATATCATAGTTCTCGGTTGAAAGATCCAAAGAACGTATAATTAAAGAAGCACTGTCTCTTAACGATGACCGCAAGTAATGAAATTTGCTAATTTTAGGAATTGAGCTATCTAAGTGTATGAGTGATGTGTATGTGTCACGAAATTCTAACCAGTCATGATAATTTCCCGAAAAGGTAGGTAAGTGTATAGTTGGAAGTTTAAGGTTTGGCCCACCTCGATGTCCAGAAACAGTACCAGCAGAACCTGCAGCCGATCCGAAGTCCCCCGAGAGCTCCTGCTTGGTAGCAGTCAGCTCCCGTGCCTCAGCAACCGCAGCGAAGTACTGGGTTTCGAAGCTCTCACGCTCTTTGTATTGCTCGTCTGGAATTTCACACAAATTCTCTATGTCAGTTTGGATGCAATCAAAATCAGAATAAAGTTCTTCTATTTTGGACAATCTAATATTTAATTCTGTTACTTGCAATGTACTTAAGGTACTTAAGCCTCGAACGCCTTGTAAATGTGTTTTAAAAAGAGTTAATTTAGCTTTAAAACTACCTCGTTTCTTAATGAGATCCTTGAAATCCATTTTTAACTGATTAAAATTGAAACTATACTAATCTTACCAGCCAATAATTCACTGAAATGAATACGTTACGTTTATGCACTTTGATAAAAATGAAAGTAATGTGAAATAAATTGGTACTTAAATTTAATGAACGATGCGATGAGTGAGGGTGCACGTAAGCTTGAATGTGCAGCAAGCAGTGAAACAGCATACACGCGCAGCGAAGCTAGGCCCGCGACAGGCAAAGCACAGTTCTGCGCAAGGCCAAACACGCGGTCGCTGCCCCACAACGTGGCGTCTCTAGGAACGAAAAAACACCGTCACTTATTTAGCAATGAACACAATACACAGGTCAATCACCCCTTTATATGTATAGGTATAACCTATTTAGCAAGTTGCAAAGTAAAGTGGTTTTGTTATAAACAATAGGCACCTCTAGGGAATAACTTATTGTTTAAAATTGGTTATTCACTGCACTGTGAAATGAAATTAGCAAATTAATGTGAACAAACTTGAAAAAATGTGTTGATTTTTATGAAAAAATGACTTTGATTTGAAAAATGACTCGACCACTAAATGTCACTAGGGTTGGATGTTGGAAATGTTGGAATGGAAAAAAGAACGAACTTGCATCACATGCCCTTATTCGCATAAAATATGTAGATGGATATTACTTTTTCTGATGCTTAGAGATTTCTTTAACACACGTGTGGATACCAAAATGGCCACCTGTATTTCTTCACAAACTTCACTATTGGCGAACGTAGTACTTCCTAGGTGTTGGCGGCGGCGCGTAACTCAGCTCGACGTGCGGCTCGAGGACCAAAACTTGGTAGCCCAGGTACTGCTCGTTGAGTAGATGAAGTTGTGAAGGGCTCGCTCGATGGCTGGCTCGCTGCGATGACACGTTGCGTGAATGATGAGGTGATGGAATTAATGGTGTTTAACCTTTAAATAAAACTTGGGAGTTTCTATAGCATCTGCTTTACTTCTTATAACAATTGTTTGGTACAATACAATATGGCAATAAGCTTAGATTCTAAATTTTGTTGGGTGATGGGAGCGTGTACACGCTCCGTCGTTTGTATGTCAGTCGTGGCCGAGAGAAATAATGAAAGTGAATTGTCTTCTGACGTTGACGTCTCGATGACATTTGATGCATAATTCATATAATTCATAATTCATAATTTATTTATTGCATAAAAACATGGTACAATTAGGTTTTATAAAATAACAATAGTCTCACATATTTTACTGTTGGACAGCATGCAGTATTTTAAATTTAATTTTATAATGAGTTACATAGATGCCTATAGATAATCATAATATTCATTATACATTTCAGTAGTCAATATTAATTTAATTATATATTTTACATATTATATTATTCAGTCGTCATAAAATTCTTAATCTAGACAGGTATTTAAAGTTGTTACGTAAACTTGTCCTTGAAGAACTCTGCAAGTGAGTAAAAGCATTTTTCTATTAGTATTTTATGAAGTCGCCGTTTAAATAGAACTAGTGGAAGTGACTTCAATGCCTCGGGTAATTTATTGTATATCTTTACTGACATTGAAATGCTATTTCTTCTACATATCTCAGATCCAAAGTCTGTTATGCATAATTTGTTTGGATACCTAGTGTTAAAAGTACAACAATCTTTTTTAGTTTTGTAAAGCTCTGGATGCATTTTAACAAATACACATATTTCGAAAATATACAAACATGTTACTGTTAACAGCCCATAGGATTTGAACAAAGGCCTGCAGGAAACCCATGAATTAACATCCGCAATGGCTCTGACGCATTGCTTTTGTGCAATTAAGAGTCTATTAATTTTTACTGAGTTACCCCATACCAGTATACCATACCTTAGGTTTGAAGTTACATAACCATGATATGCTTTTAGTGCAGTTTTAATGTTACATATTTTAGTCAAACGCCATAAAGCATACGCAAATTTGTTAATTTTTTGTACTATTTTGTCAACATGTGGTTTCCAAGTACATTTGTCATCAAACTCTATACCTAAAAATGCAGCTTGATCAGCTTCAGCAATTTTTTTGTCACCATAACGAACGTCTAATTTTGATTTCGTAGCACCTTTATTAATGAATTGTACAAATTTAGTTTTTTCTAAATTTACAGTCAAATTGTTACCATTTAGCCAATTTATTATGTCACTTACTGAAGAATTAATTATTTCATTTAAATGTTTGTCATCTTTGTCGCTTATTACTACTGCAATGTCATCTGCGTATAACGAGCAATGGAATTTAGTTATATTTGGGGAGGTCATTAATATATAATAAAAATAGCAAAGGGCCTAAGATAGACCCTTGCGGAACACCTACGTTATTGAACTTTAATGTTGAAGCATAAAACTCTTCGTGAGAATTATTACGATTGCTTTTTATCTCTACAAACTGTGCTCTGTTGTGGAGATAGCTTTCTATCCATTTTAAGGAGGTGCCTCTTATACCACAAGCTTCACATTTTTTTAGAAGAAGTTCATGTTTGACGAAATCGAATGCTTTACACATATCGAAGAATAATGCTACGGTTTTCCTTCTTTTGTTTACATTTTTTATTATTTCATTAATAAGCTTGAATGCTGCTAAGCCCGTTGACTTTCCTTTTTGAAATCCGTATTGGTTTGGGTCAAGGATTTGAAATTTTTGTATAAATTTCATTAATCGTCTTTGCATGCACTTTTCAAAGATTTTAGACAGGATCGATATAAGTGCAATTGGTCGATAGTTACTGGGATTTTCCTTATCTCCTTTCTTATGAATAGGTTTTATTACGCTAATTTTTAACCTATCAGGAAATACACCTTCTAGAAATGATAAATTTATTATGTGAGATAATATCGGGGCAATAATATGTTTAATTTCCTTTATTATTTTAGTACTAAGCTTGTCATAACCAACCGAATTGGTATTATTCAAGGAGCTAATTATTTCCGCAACTTCTACGTCGTCTGTTGGAAACAGAAACATGCTAGAAGCAACTGATTGATTATTGTTATTAAAATGAATGTCAGATTTTTTATTAGTTGTATTAGTCATGTCAATAAAATAATTATTTAGAATGTTGCAAATGTCCTCTGGATTATTGTATGTAGTATTGTCCAATTTTATTTCTTTGATTTCTTTGTTTAAATTTACGTTATGTCCAATATTATCTTTTATTATGTTCCACGTAGCTTTGGAAACGTTCCCTGCGCTGTTAATGTATGATATGTTACTGTTTTTTCTAGCTGTCTCTACGCATTTTTTGAAAAGTTTGTTGTAGCTTTTGTACTTTATCATGTCAGTGGTTTTCTTTGATTTATAGTATTTGAATCTTAGTTTTCGTTTGTTATTAGAAGCAATTTTTAAACCTTTGGTCAGCCATTTAAGTCCTTTGCGAGTATTTCTTATTTTTACATCATATACCGGGAAACATAGGTCAAATGCAAGAGTGATGATATCATGAAATTCGTTAAACGCTTTGTTTGTGTCCGTTTCAGTGAGTACCTCCTGCCACGATAATGCTGACAGGTAATCAAGAAATTTTGATTTATTTGCAAAACTAAAATCTCTTTTTTTAGTGTATATTGTTTTCAATGGCATATCTTTTTTTTCAAGATTGGTTACAAAAATCTGAGCTTGGTCGTGGTCTGAAAGATATAATGGGATATTTTCTCCTATTGCTTCGTTACAATTACTAATGATCTGATCCAAACACGCGTTCTTTCTGGTTGGAGAATTGATATGGATTGTAAAGTTATAATTTTGTGTCAGTCTATAATACTCATTTAAAATGTCAGATTCCTTTAATAAGTCAATGTTAAAATCGCCTGTTACAATAATTTTTCTGTTTCGCTTTTTTCGAAGCATTTCCAATAGGGATTCTAATTTTTGTAAAAATATGTATGGTAGGCTTTTTGGTATTCTATAGATACAAATTACAATACACTTATACTCGGGAATATCAATACCACAAATTTCAAAACGCAAGTCACACTTAAGCTCTTCAAAAAAATTAACCTCTTAAATTCAAGATAATCCAAGATAATCTCTAACTAGTATCATAGAGCCTCCGCGTTTCTGGTGTCTTCTAGAGTACCAATCAGCCAATACAAAGCAAAGCAGACAGGCGCTCCTAATTGGCTGCTTCTAGGTGTCGTCTATCGATATCACGGCATTGGCCTCATGCCTTTTTCGCCGTTGGCAAGCTTGACAAACAGTTATGCTTGCAGGCGTTAACAATGGGAAAGAAAGGACTACAGTGGTAGGGATGACAGGAGACGCGAGAGCAAAGCGTGGTTTTGGGGGATTCGGAGCGAGGTGACGGAGTGAGACGGTTGTGAAATTATGTGTAAATTTGTAATTTCCTGATTAGAGAGTTAAGATCAATTATAAGTGATTAATTACAGAATTGTCTCAGACAGATGTCATAGGAAGTACTGAGTTGTTGCTTAGTGCAGAAGGAGTAAATAAATGGTAATAGGTTATAAGTTCCCTTTCGGTAAGTTTCATTTAATTATTTAGTCTACTTAATGATTTGCCTGTTGTTGATTCTGGCATTGAGGTGTGTCAAAATATATTAGGATGGCCTTTTAGCTTGTCTAAAATTGCCATTAGAAGACTAGGAGTAATAGATTTTCGGCTAGATAGCCGAATTCCTCACTCGAAGAATAGGGAACAAAATAATTGTTCAAGTAAATATTATTCTAGGTATACCTCACAGTAACACTTATGATTGAAAACAATCATTATCACATTCACTTCTAAGACTTTACATTGATGCACACTTGGTGTTGGTTTAACCAGCCTCTGGTTATAATACAGAAAATAGTCCTAAAATCATAAACAACAACGATTCGGAACCTTAGAGTAAAGATGAACAGTTACATTTGGCGCATGTGACCAGGATCCCGTCATTAAATGTTTCAATAGCAATTGAAACAACGGGAGTAAAAAAAAAATACAACGTGGGGTCCATAACGTAACGATCACTCTCTAAAAATTATATTTAGTAAGTAGTTGCTATGACCATAGAACACCAGTATTTATAAAATTTTGATTTTATAATAAGAAAATATGTAGTGGTAAAATCAATAAGTTCTAGTCTATACCAGATGTAATAATTTTCAACCTTTCATTTGTTTGCTCTATTTCTGTATTGCTGATTTTCGTTCCAGTTGGTAATTTAAAAGCAACAACGAAATGCAATTATATGAGCTATATTACTTCTTTATAAACGATAATTGATTAAATCAACATTTTGATAGGACAGAAATGGACATCAATTATTAAAAACGTAACTCACTTTTTAAAAAAAAATATATAACAGTTAGCCAGATGCTTACTATGTTGTTCAGAAATAGTCACAAACTTCGTTTCGTTTACAAAAAAGGGTCACTTATACAAAAGTTTGGTCTGAACCAAACTTTTGTAGGTATAAACTTTTGGCTTACCATCAAACAGACACGTGGTCATTTTAATGGCAGAGACCTAACAAAACAAATGGTAGGTATAAGAAAGATTTTCGTTTAATGAAATATAAATCGATCAATGTACGAGCAATGAACGAACACAGCTAAAAATATGCCCACCTAAATAGGATGAGGAACAAATTTACGATATTTTACTCATTGAGGTCGTGTGCAAATAATGTGTTTAATAGATTCATTTTATAAATACCTTACTAATGGGTAAAAGTTATGGCAATAAAATAAAATACATTTAAATCTAATTGACATAAGTTTTTATTTCTTGACATAGTTTAAATTAAGACCATTATATTTATTTTGCTAAAATACTTATACAATGTCTAAGTTATACAGTAAGTACAACATATTTTGCCAAACAACCTCGTATACAAAACGCGAAATGCATTTTCAAATATTAAATTCATCATTCATTCACCACATTAACACCACTAATTATTAAATCAATAATAATTATTATATTATGAAGTTAAGAAAATGAATATCTAATCGTATAAGTGAAGAAACATTTATTAATTAGCCATATTTTGGTAAATTTTATTTATAGAAGTTAAAACTGTCTCATAGTCAAGCTCGTTTTGGAACAATGGTAGAAACTTAAGTTAATTCCAAATGTTGTTAAAATATTCGATCGAAAGTTCTGTAAAATGCATTGCAAAAGAAAAAAAAACACCACGCAGCTCGGCTGTTAGCCATTGTTTAAGAAGTCGGACTAACAGATGTGTAAAAAGTGAAAAAAAAATTGCTTGGGTAAACGCAGCAAATTATATAAGATACAAAAGCTTTATGGCTTCTATTTAAGCATGAGTCTTTACGTTAATTTTGGGAAACGTAACGTAACCAGTTATTTCGATAGCGTCACCTGTTTCGAAAAGCGTGATCTTTCAAAACTAGCTATTTCATCAAGTATCGACTATACTACGATAACAATAACTTTATCTTGAGTCTAACTAGTGACTACCTAATATGGCTGTCACCTATGAGTACGCTGTGTTAGCTAGCTATAATTATTTAGTCACAAGGAATAAAAAAAATGTTTTACACGTCCGTGAATTTATCTATTTGCAGTTTGTTTTTCTAACTAACTAACAATAGTAAAGGGCTCAGACCCCAAAACTGGAGCTATAAACCTCGGAACAATATGCCTTAAAAATTATTTTGAGAAAACAATACAAGTTTATGTCATTGTCTCGGCCCTCCGTTCGTGTCACACGTGCGGCGGACTTTACTTTGTCAATGTGTGTTACTCGCACTACACCCAACCCCTTGCCCATAACGCCTTTGTTGATTGTTGCTATCTATTTGTCTAGTAACTGCTTATGTGTTAAATAACGATTCCTTTTTCTTCTATTGTCAGACAGAATTCTTATTACAAAATATTATAGTTGGGTGCAGGGTTACAATTATATTTTGCTTTATTAGAAAGACCATGTACATTTTGCATTAAGATCGATAATTCAATAGAAATAATAGTAAACATCATGAGATTTGAAGTTATTGACAACTTGATAAAAAAAAGGGAAAATGCGTTTGTAACTTTCGCATTTTCCTGGCGCAATTTTAATTTCGTCAGGCACAATGTCTGACAAAATTAAAATCAAATTGATTTTAATTTTAACACAAACATTGGTTTGAGGGGGGCTTAAATAATATTGATGTAAAATAATTTTCCTAGGTTTCATTTTACGTGTTAAAATTGTCGAAAACTCTAATCTAATGAGTTAATTGAGACTTATGTTTAAAAATAAGCTACAAAAGGTACCTATTATCATTTCAACAATCATAACATTATTTTTTATTACCTATTCCATATTATACATCTGCAAAAACGTGGAGCATCCATCACCTGTTTCCTGATCGTGGTGGTAACTTCGTCTCAGTTCGTACCGTAGCGACTACAACAGCCAGGCTTCGGAGATGAGGAGTGTCAGAGCGAAGAAAAAAAAATAAGTTAAGTGTTCAGTAGTATAATTATTATACAAACTTAAGTTTAAAACCCAAGAGTTTTACCATATTGTTTTAGCTTAACGATTGATTAAATTTTTAAAATCACTTTACATCTAATGTGAAACTTCAAGTTTTATGAAAGAGCTTATTGTTTATCGTTAGACAACTTTGATTATTTATTTCGACGGGTAAGTGCCATTGCGATAAATCAGCTACGTGAGTTAGCGGGTTCGAGTCCCGAGTGAGAGTGTATAATTGCAAAAATCAGATGTTCAAACCACACGCATACTATTATTACTCTAAATATGCGGCATTCAGTAAGCACAGTTAACAAAGTTATAACCTTAACAGTTGAAAATAAATCGCTTGCAAGGATGAGATGACTAAAAGTTCGTCTATTACCTGCCTCCATTGTCTTTGTACAAAAGATGTTTTTGTGACTTTTGGGTAAATGCCAATCTAGAAATGAACCTTATGGTGTTCAACTCATAGCTTTGCTGATGACAAAATTATTTTCAATTATGAATGCATCAAAATTAAATTAATATTAAGACATTAACAAGGTTTTGATTGAGTAATTGAGTAAATAAATAATAGGTTAAGTTATATAAAAAAATATAAAAGGTTAAATATTAATTAATGTAGATTAGTCATTACTCTTGGTATTGACAATACAGAAGTTGTAAGTAATGTGGGTATTACAGTTTCTTAGCTAGTTTCCTATCACAATTCCAGCACAAGTTCCGGGAAAATATTATGGCAGTCCGTCTCCGTTCGCAGAGCAACAATGGATTAGTGCAGTTTCTGAGGCAGATTGCGTCTTCATCGTGAAGACAGATAAGTACAATTGCATGCATGAGAATCATTATTATTATAGTATTACGAACTAGTCCCTTCAATGAAATGTCTGTTAGGAGATTGTCGTGCGAGTCGATTAAACAGTTTAGAAATTCAAAATTTTGAAGTCCAAATTGCAACAATTCTTAAAATTTATAAAACTTTGAATTAAACTTAAAAATATAAAATCGTATCATTATTTTATTCATAAATAATGATACAAATATTTATATATTTTGGGAGATCTCAAACATAGTGTTATAGTGTTTCATCATAATTGATCTATTTGCGGTATTTTTATAAATATCGTTCTATGAGTGTTGACATACCTTGTCTAAATTTTCTTAAGTGAAATATTAACGTATATTATATTATTAGCTAAGGAACATCAAATAAATATATATTAATTTTAGTGACATGAGGAAGAAATACACGGCAATCTTTAAAACTTCTAAAGTAACAATAGAATAATTACTGAAGGATAGAACTTTACTTTAGAATCTTTACATCATCTTATTTATGACCTTGATAATAAAATACTGTGCGTCAGGTGCTAACTACACATTTGTTTGCAATATCAAACGACAAATTACTGAAGGATAGAACTTTACTTTAGAATCTTTACATCATCTTATTTATGACCTTGATAATAAAATACTGTGCGTCAGGTGCTAACGACACATTTGTTTGCAATATCAAACGACAATATAAACTACAGTGCTGACAGAGTAATATGACTTATCGACAATCACAGGAGAAGATTGTGGGTACCAAGTTGCAAATAATTTTCGATTCCGTATTTGAAAATATCAAAAGATTTCATGATACGTTCAATGCGTTGGTAGTCACAATAGTAATTATTATAAATAATTAATTACGGTAGACCTTATAAAATGTAACGAGATAACATTTTATAATTTGCAAAATCTCAAAGGTAACACACTAGAAATCAAAAATCTATTATTCACCCATACTTAGTCAATAATAATAATCTAAGCAGAGCAAATGCTATCCGGGTCTATGGTATCATTTTGGATGAAGAATTTTCATTTAATGACTTACCTTGATAAGGTAGTTGAAAGGTCATTACAACTATTTAGGTTTTTATAAGAGAATTGGAAAAGAATTCAGGAATTCAATCACGAAAAAAAAAAAAACTTTACTTTCGTTCAGTCCATACTAGACTTTGTGTGCACAATTTGGAACCCTACATTTGATGTTTAATAAAACAAATGTATGGTTATGTAACAATTGACATTTATTTCAAAAAACCTTCTTTTATACGGCACAGAAGGCGCTAGTAGTTACATACAAAAATAATATTTTGCTATGCACAGACCTATAAACTAACATCCTCTCCTAACAAAATAATCAAACAATGCAAAACCAATTAAACTTAAATTTCAGAGATGGCCATTAATCTAAGAAATTATAATGCTTATTAGTACAAAGACTTTGTTAATAAGTCTATAGGCATATTGGAAGTTGGTACACATTAAATTTATACATTATTGATTGCTACACATTCCCTGACAAAATGATGACGAACATCTATATGTTTTGTTCTTTTGTGAAATAATGGGTTTGCAGATAATTTTGAACAACTTTGTTTATTAAAATTTAAACTTATGGGAATACTATAATTCAGTACACCCATTTCATTCATTAAAGGCATTAAATAATAAGCTCTTTTTAACAAGCTTCAGATAGGGCCATGTACTTGACTTCGGTACTTGACAATGCTACAGTTCTTAGCTTTAGATTCAGTACCTATTAATAGAGACAGATTATATCTTATTCGCGAAAAAAAAAATCAATTACATTAATTTATTTGACGTTGAAATTTACCTTTAAAAATATATACGTCTAAGTACTTGATGATCGCTAATTACTTAATATATTTTTGTAAGTGGAAGGGACTATTCTGCGTCCACTGAGGTGACTGAGCAAAAGCGCCATTGTTTGGACATGTTAGACATCTGAAAGATGAGCGGAATCAAGCGTAAATAAATAGGTATGATTTAAAAATGTTTTGCCAAAATATGCCGCTGCCACTGAAAAGGGGTTAAATATGCAAATGCATATGCAATAATATGTATTTGCATATAATCCGGTCTCTACTTATTACATACCTTGACAGATTAAAGTTATAACCTGTTATATGACCTACTATCCATAGTACGAGCCGCCCTGTCAGCATCAAAAAAAAAACATTCAAATTACAATCACTTTTATTATAAACTAGACAATATTTTTCTTAATTTTGTAGGTATTTAAACAACCAATATAAGTGTTTCCAATGAGTTTCATTAACAGTAGTCAGTATAATACATTTACATGTATAAAACTGACTCAAATAAATAACGGTATAAGAAAAACCTGGTTTGGTCAACGCAGATAAATACAACAAACTTCCTATTAATTGCTGATAAGGAAAAGTTTCATTTCTCTGATCATTTAAACCTTTTCTGATTTTAGATCAAATTTCATAGGAGTATCTGAAGTTTACATTGACTTATATTAATTCTAGTTAAAAAAAAAAATGTTTACAAATTGCTTTGGTCAATAGTAATACAATCTCTTTTAACTTTTACATTCATATCAAGGCATTGGGATGACTGACCTAAACCTTTTATTTTAGTTAGAAGTAGGAGTAGTAGAACGTACGTGAATATCAATTTATATGCTCAATACATGAAAATTCAATTGTTTTTACACAATATACTAAAAGAAAATCTACACATTATTTATACCATCATTTACTGAACCAAGTTATAAAGTTGTGGTAATTAGGAAAAAGGTATTAGACCTAGATTAATAACTTTCTCATAAAATGTATCGTCTAGATAGACAAGTCTGTTTTGTTGTTTTATATAAATAAACAGTGGCGTATAAACATCTGATTAAGTTACTATTAATAAGTTATTATATTATTTTTCAATAGGATAATTCTAAAACAATTATTTAAATTACTATAGCAGTTATTGATATATTTTGACCTAATATATAATCGAGACCGTTCAGGAAATAATAAGACTTTCTTATAATAAAATAATTATCGTTAACTAAATTATTTCACAAGTAAATAATTATCTGCAGAGTATTTTGGAGATATATATTATCTTCTTTGAAGCAAAATGAGAATAGTCTGATAAAGTTAGAAATTCGTAATATCGAAAGGTTATCTATAGGTAAGAGGACTAAAGCATATTTTTAATAATTCAAAACATTAATTCCTCTATTGTCATTATAAAATCAAGGACAATCTTATCGTGTGATAATTGATATAGTTATACTCTTCAGTTACAGTGTATACAGTAAGGTATATCTTATTGGAGAAGCATCAGATAAATTAAATGTCTTAACTACATAAAAAAGGCATAACTTTACTTGTTTAATAATAATTTAGTAAAATATTTACAACCACCGTTGTAATTAAACTACAAGACTATAAATTTCTGTGAAATCACAATCAAAAAGAAAATAAAACTGTAAATCTGTTCAGATTGTATTTTACATAAATTGAATATAGTGATTAGCACGCCAATATCCGTACAACAATAACCATTGAGTGATTCTGCTAATAAATCTATAATAATGTCATTATTGAAAATACTTTTAAAAGAAAGGATGATTTAAATGACTACTTAAAAGATACGTACCTCAATAAGATACGTACCTCAAAAAAATTGCATAGCATCCAACAGCAAAACGCAGTTTGAGAACGAATAGCGCCACCTACTTGATTAGTAACAAAGCAAGCATAACACGCTTGAATAACCATTTCTTAGCAAAACAGCACTTCCTTTTACCGAATGCTTTTTACCTTATCTAATCTCTTTCTTGATGGAAAGGTGCATCAACTATAAAAAAAAAGTATATATATATTTTCTCAAGCAATGCAATCAAAAGTATTCAAAGCCATTGTAAAAATATTGATCTGTAGGTATTACGGACTTGCAATTTTAACTTAAATTTAGATTACTAACGTATCTAAGAGAATGATACGAGAAATGAGTTTAAATAAACTGTACCTGTCTTAACGAGTCCTATTGTGAAAATCTATCGCTTCATTCTTACGCGTCTTATTTTCAGAGGGGGGAATGTGACGCCATAAAAGAAATATAATGGAAATATTTCAACTTTACCTTACTGAATAATACTGTATACTATACATATACCGTACGTAACTTGGACTATGGTTCAACCCAACAAAACACTTTACAAGGGTTCCATAAATTATTACATATTGACTCCACTTGTAAACTTATGCTTAATATTGAAAAGTGGTATTAAAAATGCTAATAAATAAGAGCATTTGTGACACAAATAGCTCTCAATATTTGTTTAGTATCAGGAAACATTGTGTCAATGAGACATTTATCTTTGGGTTTGACGTGTAGAGTGCAATTTGAGGATTTTAATTGCTTTAGAATTCTTGGAAGGTTGTGAGAAACAATTGACCATGGGAAAGAAAGGACTACAGTGGTAGGGATGACAGGAGACGCGAGAGCAAAGCGTGGTTTTGGGGGATTCGGAGCGAGGTGACGGAGTGAGACGGTTGTGAAATTATGTGTAAATTTGTAATTTCCTGATTAGAGAGTTAAGATCAATTATAAGTGATTAATTACAGAATTGTCTCAGACAGATGTCATAGGAAGTACTGAGTTGTTGCTTAGTGCAGAAGGAGTAAATAAATGGTAATAGGTTATAAGTTCCCTTTCGGTAAGTTTCATTTAATTATTTAGTCTACTTAATGATTTGCCTGTTGTTGATTCTGGCATTGAGGTGTGTCAAAATATATTAGGATGGCCTTTTAGCTTGTCTAAAATTGCCATTAGAAGACTAGGAGTAATAGATTTTCGGCTAGATAGCCGAATCCCTCACTCGAAGAATAGGGAACAAAATAATTGTTCAAGTAAATATTATTCTAGGTATACCTCACAGTAACACTTATGATTGAAAACAATCATTATCACATTCACCTCTAAGACTTTACATTGATGCACACTTGGTGTTGGTTTAACGATTTGAGAGATCATTATGTAGCAGTCCCTTTGCAAGTCCTCATTTAGTAATATTATTATTTTATTATTAATTGTATTATGCCAGCTGGAGATTTGTCCAAGTCAGGTGCCGAGAATCACAATACGACGCGGTATCTAAAAATCTAGATGATATCTAGATTTTTAGTTGGAGGGGCGTCGTTTCTTCCCCCCATTTTTTCACATTTCACAAGGGGGGGAGGCTGGTTATAATACAGAAAATAGTCCTAAAATCATAAACAACAACGATTCGGAACCTTAGAGTAAAGATGAACAGTTACATAAAGAAACTGTCGTATTTATGCCCTGAAACGCTGAATACTTCCTTTACGATTGCACTTACAACGTTTACAGCGTTTTCCAGTTGAATTTGGCAAGCTTTGTTTGGTTATGAGCTATAAAACTCCTTTGGAATCCGTGCCAGTAAAGTTTTTAACTGTTTAGGATATAAACATAAGACATGTTTAAAAGTTTGACACGTTTATTATTTCCGTAACAAAAACCAACATATTGATAGTTTGCAACAATATATTTTTAAGAAACCTAAACGTACGTAAGTGACGGGCGGCGTGAAAGCAGTAAAGTGTTGTCAACAGTGCCATCTTCGCTTCCATTTCTGACGTTGCGTTGGCGGTGTAAAGGACATCATCCATTTTGGTCCAAATGTGAAAGTGCCGGCCAAAAAGCAAAAGTGCTTTATTCTGTTAGATTTTGTCCACCTAAGCATTTCTTATTATGGCACCGAAGTTTTAGTACCGCTATACTCGATTATAAATAAGTTCAAAAAGTCTGCATTTATTATTATGGCACCGAAGCTGTAGCACCGCTGTACTTGCTTTTAATTGAGTTCAAAAAGTCTGTCTTTTCATATATTTTGACACAAATGTGAAGCAAAATTTTGACACAGCTTCGGTGCCATATTAAAAATGCTTAGATGGACATAATCTATCAGAATAAAGCACTTTTGTTTTTTGGCCGGCACTTTCATATTTAGACCAAAAATGTATGAAACGTGGATGATATCCTTTAACCTAAATATATATGAGTTTATCTCAGATAATACTATGATTTTAGAAGGGTACACAGTTTCCCTGGTGCACTACAGTGATGTTGGTGGCACTTCTGTCACATTCGAGCATGCACGTGTTGTAGTAAGATTTCTTGTTGCTCCCACATACTGGGTCGTATATTTTGGAGCAGATACAAGAACCATGTACCATTCTTTCTGTTGTAGTTTCCTCTTCAATTGTGTCACTGTAAAAAAAGACATTTATTGTAATTGTATGAAGATACTCATCAAGAATTTGTAAGCTATATGCTACGAGAACTTAGTACGACTTTTTTATATGTAATAGTATTTGGCCTTTACCTCACCTGATGTTAAGTGACGTAAGGCCGAAGGTAGAAGCGCACTACACCCGGAATCCTCATCACTGGGGAACTGGTTATCTTACCTCTAACTGCCTGAACACATATTTTTTTAATTATTGTTATGGCATCAGTCTTAGGTAAGATGGTGGTAGCTAGCCAGGCGGACTTGAAATAAGCCCTACAACCAACCAAACCGAGTACAAATTGTACCCCCCCTGCAGTGGCGGATTTACCCTAAGGCCAAGTAGGCCCGGGCCTAGAGCGGCCAGAAATTAGGGGCGGCCAAGCGAGGTGGAAAATAGACTGATGACAGGACTGATGTAAGACTCTTGCCGCATTTGACAGGCATTTTACAGGCGTGCGGGCGGCACTAAAACAGAGACAGGCATTTTTAAATTTCGCGGATTAAACCACTACAACTTTGGTTGATGATTACAACATTAGAGTATGAAACAGACTAAAAATCGCGTAGCGCGGCAATTTTTTTTGTAAAAGACAGACAATATTACAAGATAAGTAGTTAGAACTGACTAAAAATCGCGATGCGCAGCCGGTTTTTTGCCTTTTTTATAATCTTAAAACGTGGTCCTAGTTACAATCTGATAAGCTTTTGCCGCATTTGATAGGCTTTACTTGTTACGGTTTAGACTGGCGTGCGGCCGACATTAAGCTAAATGAGATAGGCATTTTTGTATTGCTGAATGAGGCTCCGAGCTCCCCCCCCCCATGATGGCAGCTGAGAAAGGGGCGGCTGGTACTATTCGGCCTAGGGCGGACAAGACTGTAAATCCGCCACTGCCCCCCTGGGAATCGAACTCGGGACCCCTGTGTCTTTCGCGGGTGGACAAACTACTAGACCACATAAGCGATTAAGGTTAATAGCGTTCTATTAGCAAATATGAATTCGTACACCTCTATAATTTATTTATAAATATGTATACAGTTAAGAACTTTGTCACTCTAAAGCTGTTACTTTTCTGAAGAGAAATCAATGATAAATGATAACCACAACAAAGTGACAAAGTTCTAATCTGTAAACATATTTTTAGACGTGACTGTACAGATTCCCGTAGTAAAAAATACTTGCATTTATTTGCACCGATGCAATTTTCAAAACCTAAATATGACACTCAATGTATTGTAAAATTTTTGTATTTGACAAAATAACAAACGAATGTACATTATTTTTCGATGGTCCCTTTTCTGAAAGGAACCTAAAATAAGCCTACTCGTTATTACTAAGAGAGAAAATAAAACAATTCTTATAAAAACTTCGATTGACAGGTACAACATAACCTGAAAATGTGTTTTGGACATCTAAAGAGCTTGTAGCTAAAGGCTTTCACGCAAAAATGACAATTTGAAAGGGAATCTGTAGCGCGTATTGCTTACAGGAGGTTATATCAGTCTTTTCACTTTTATTTACAAACATTAATGAGGGCTTTTCAAAATGACAAAAAGCTGGTAGGCTCGGTAGATGGCGTTGGTAAAAATGTAAGTATGTCTCAATGTAATTTTTTTTTTACTAATTTCCGAAGAGTACTCAGGTAGGCAGGCAGATCAAGAGGTATAAGCTTCTTGAGGCAGATGTTACCCTAAAATGTTTCTCTATGGGCAGTTGTCAGCCAGCGAGCGTTGGCTTTCCTCTATGGTACAGGACGTTTATTTTGACTCATCTCTTTTCATCAACGCCATCTAGTAAGGCAAATATTTTTATTTTATATTTCTATTATAAAATATTATGTCAAATATTTTTATTTTATATTTTATTTATATTTCTATTTTTATTTTTTAAATGTCACTTTGCAAAGCCCTCATTGTAAACGTTATAAGGAATCGTCCTAATAGAACGCGACTAGCCGATCATCGCAAGTTTGCGCGAATTTTAGTCGTAGGAATCCGCGATCAAACAAGCTGATATCGAATCGATAATCGCATCAGCTAAAAGACGTCATAATGGGTAGTAGGGTAAAAAAAGATTAATTATGTGAGCTCATTTTAATAAATATATTTTCATTTCATTTCATCGCGTCATCAGTACGCTATGCTCGCGTCGTTATTCACGCGATGATCGTTTACGTTGTATTAGGACACACATTTCTTGTCATCGCGCGAGCACGCGATGGTCGCGTCGCTTACTCGCGCGATGATCGCGTAGTCGCGTTCTATTAGGAGTAGGACGATCCCTACGGCCCGGTCACAGCTAGCGCGGCGCGCGGCGAGGCAGGCGGCGCGGCAAGCGAATTCGGTAATCACTGCGCGGTCGTAATGACGAGCTGAGAGGCCGCCATCGAGATAGCGCGCAGTGATTACCGAATTCGCTTGCCGCGCCGCGCCGCCTGCCGCGCTAGCTGTGACCGTGAGTGTGGAATGATTCCCGAATTTACCAAACGTCTTTTTTCCTAGCAATTACAAGCCAATTTAGAGTTACGCAGAATATTGCAACTTAAATTTAAGAATCTACTTTTATTTCAGTTCTTCGATATAAATCTACTTCTCGTTTTTCACTTTTTTGTAAATTGACTTTTGGTGATTGAATGAAAAAAAAAGTATAAGTACCTAATGGGTGTTCTCTATTTTTATTTATTTACGGCGATCGCAAAGTGTCCTAAAAATATGAACGGTAACAAGCAATAACACTGTTTACAACATTGAGGTATGTCTCATTAAAATAATAGAAATAATACAATCATTATATAATTGTATTATATTATTTTATTTTATAATATGTGGGGGGCTTACAGCTAACGTTACAGAGTAGATACCTAAATAAAATATAAGAAGCCAATAGGGAATATGCATCAATTTTTTTTTTAATCTTAATCAAAAATATAATGCGTGAGAAAATAACTGTAATAATAAAACTTTTATATTGCGTTTTTTTCTCGTGATATAGTTACTTGAAGTTAGCGCGCAGCAGCACCCGCCGAAAACGCTCCATACAAAACGGTGACGTCACACATCACGTTTCAGGTGTGTTTCGGCGCGTTTAGTATGGAGTTAGTTGTAATCGAGTAGTTGTAATCGAGTAATAACATGGAGTTATAATCTTCAATTATCTCCCTAAATTTTGCGTTGAAGTAAATTATGTGTCATACAAAATATTATTTCTTATTCGATATTCTATCTGACTGTAAAGTGCATTATATCCGAAAATGAAAAAAACATATCGTTATTTTCCCCTGATTTCATCGTGTGATAAAACTAAAATAATACATTTTTTTTTATTTTTTTTCCTGTTCCATCATGTTTTTATAAGTGTCCGCAGCGATCAAGCTCAATTTCATCAAAATCGGTGACTTATGCATATTCCCTATTACAAGCCTCCACAGATAAAAGTGAATATAGCTTATTATGCGCTTGATAAAACAGCTGATTGCAATTGCAATCTACATTATTAAATGAAAATTAAATTTCTAACGTAGGTACTAAAAGCTCTATTAACAGCTGACAGACTATCACAAAATAGGTCTAGAGCAGGAGATGTTCCGCTTATTAATGCTGTTAAACAAATTACAAGAACGAATATAAAAAAATCTGTGGTGTACAGTACGGACAAATGGAGTCTGGAGTAGATTTCTTGGTAGATATGTGACATAGCTAGGTGGATCTACGGTGTTACCATTTCATGAGCGGTGAACTGCCAAAAAAAATATCGTACTGATATTTATCTAAGCTGTGGCAAAACAGAATATTACAGAAGACTTACCTAAGTCTTAGGATCTTCGACATTGCTGATTTCACGTCTTCTACATCTTTGAGGGTCTTAAGTTTTTTCTCTGTAGTGCTTACAATCAAATATATGGAAATATCTAAAACAAAAAAGCTTAAAAATCGTAACTAGTGTAAGAGTCAGTTCAGACAGAATGGAAAAAATGCCCGAGAAATCTGGCTTCATTGAAAATAGGACCGTAAATATTACAACAATAAAAACCACCTAACGACTGGTTGCAGTTCACAGATGATCGTGATAGCAATGACTACTTCTTTTTGGGTTAAAAAAAACATACCAAAGAAAAGTGGCAATGTATGTCAAATGCAACCGGTCGCTAAATAGTTTCTTTTTAGATAAGTACCTAATCAGGGTGCCGTTTTATCTGAACTGATCCTAAGGCATAATGTTTTCATATGTCATTAAAAATATTTTGTATTGATATGAACATTATTGTTTTTTTAAGTTAGAAGCAAAATATAAATATTTTATTAAGTAGTATTCGTTTGTAAGTGATTATATTAAAAAAGGATAATTATTGTATTAGCGGTTGCGGTAACGGTGGGTGTTATTATTAGAGACTGTTAATCAATTTCAGAAATGAAGTGATCCGCAGGCGAACTAAAGTAACCGACATCGCTCGAAGGATTGCTCAGCTGAAGTGGTAGTGGGCGGGACACATAGCGAGAAGAACCGATGGCCTTTGGGGCGGAAAGGTTCTTGAATAACGACCGCGCACCGGACGACGCTCCGTGGGTAGGCCCCCGACAAGTTGGACCGATGTGAGGGTGAAGGTCGCGGGAAGCCACTGGATGCGGGCAGCGCAAGACCGATCGTCTCGTGGAGATCCTTTGGGGAGGCCTATACCCAGCAGTGGGTGTCGTGCGGCTAATGATGATGATGAATCAATTTCAAATACATTTTGTGACGATGGATTTATTACGAGGAGCTCGACTGCGCAGTGGTACCTACAGCATTATGTCCCAGCGATTGCGGAGGTAAAACGACTTTAGCAAAGGTCTGTCATGGGATGGGTGACCAAAAAAATATTATCTAGAGCTCCTCCTCGGAAAGCACGTTAAGCCGTTAGCCACCGCTGCATTTGAAGTCGTCAACACCCATCAAACCGCATTGGGTCCGCGTGGTGGGTTATATGGCCCGTCCTCCTTATCCGCACATAAGGAAGGCCTGTGGCCAGCAGTGGGGACATTAAAAAAGGCTGATGGTCATTGTACCTATTAGTCTTATTAAAAAAATTGTTTAATGTACTTATTAAACTTACAAAGAACGGCAACAAGTATCCGTCTCATCTTTACTAAATCAAATAATGAATTTGAAATTAAAATGTCGATTCGGATTTGTTCCATTCTTTAATTGATTTTCACGATGTAATTTTTGATTACCATTCCAAACAGATAAAAGACTGAAAATAAATAGATTACCACTCAGTCAAGTATATATTCTGTGACTCATAGTTCAGTAAAATTACGGGAGCTAGTATGACGAAATAGAATAATTTGCAATAGCGGTCTTTCTTCTTTTGATCGTTAGATTAAATGGCTAGCTGTCATTTTGTAAATGAATCCAACTAATTTTCACTAATTTTTTTTTTACTTTACTGACCAAAATATTAATTAATTTAATTGCTTTAGCAAAATTGCTAATTAAGTACATACTTTTTTTACTTTTTGCTTGATTTGGAACTATAATTTGATTGTGAATGTAAACCCAACAAAAAAAAGTTACAACTACGCTGTATTTTTTTGTATTCGTAAATTTAGTTGGATTCGTTTATATTAGTGTTTTATAATCACATCAAAGTCAGATTGCAAAATTACAGCTTATTACCATTTAATGTTTTGCGAACCCGTAATTTTACTGAACTATCAGTGCAGCCTGTCAATTCTGTAACCAAACTCTCATCTCACTTCGATCCTCACTTCACTTCACGCGAATTTGTTATTAGAAATTAGCTGTATATAACCTACTTTACTGATTGCTAAAATTACATTGGGTTTAGGTAGCTACCGTAGCTATCTAAAATCTTATGTGATTAAAAAACCGGCCAAGTGCGAGTCGGACTCGCGCACGAAGGGTTCCGTACCAAAAAACGGCAAAAAAACACGTTTGTTGTATGGGACCCCCTCTTAAATATTTATTTTATTCTGTTTTTAGTATTCGTTGTTATAGCGGCAACAGAAATACATCATGCGTGAAAATTTCAACTGTCTAGCTATCACGGTTCATGAGGTACAGCCTGGTGACAGACAGACAGACGGACAGCGGAGTCTTAGTAATAGGGTCCCGTTTTTACCTTTTGGGTACGGAACCCTAAAAACAACCTATCACTATTTCATTTATGATTTGTTTCCGCGCAGTGAAGTGAGATAAAGGTTCTAGTTTGGTTACAGAATCATCATCTTACTGAGGAGATCATTTAAACTATACTAAATAAAATACAAGAAAAAACTCAACTCGCACCAGATCAATTCTCGGATGGGAATCGAACCCGCGACCTTTGATTATCCGGTTCAATGCTCGGACCGCTGAGCTACCGAGTGACTAGTGGGTGGCAGGGCAGTAGTGGGTGGTGGGTCGAATTTCTTCTAGTATAAATATACGCTGTAAGCCAGCGTTATTTCACCAATGTGAGGAATTACCTCAGATGAAATAACATGGAACTAGAATATTATTAAGTATTGTATAAAAATAGCATTGTGAATGCAAAAATCTCAAAAAATCATTTAAACTGTTCATCTTATTAAGTTGCGGGAAAATTTATATTAATAAATTAATACAAAATAAAAAAACTGAGGATTTTTCTACTATCCACTCGGACAAAGTCGCGGGCGAAGCTTAGTAAGAAATAAAGCTTTAGAAACATGGTGTCCTGTTCAGTGATTGATTGTTGTACAAAACATCAAAATAACCCAGAAAAATGTTCATTTCACAGGTAAATTATTCCAAATCGACCCCGCCTAACTTTGTGTTTATTTTTACCAATACGTTTCGAAATTTTAGCACTGAGCGTGATAATTCTCTTCTGTAAATACTCATTTTTGTAAGAAGCAAAGATTGGCTAGACAAAATGCACAATTAACGAATATTTTGTGTAAAGAAATAATTTTCAGTTTACAGTAGGGCTGCATAAAGATATCGATATCTTGGAATGTAATCCCATTTAAGATACTTAAGCCAATCCATAGGTCTGTCTTTGTTACAGGTCAATATTAAGCCTAGACGCACAGTGTCGTCCTACGTTTATAAAGATATTGTACCAGAGGCATTCACACATGTATCAACCTCATCGAATTCTAGATCTACACCTCCGCTATTGCAACAGTCACCACCCATCGACTTCTTTCCGACCAGAATTGACGCCAAGGAAAAAGAAGCTTATGGCTAAATGCACTAAGTTACAGGATAAAATCAAAATTATGTTAAATAAATGATTTTAAATATCTTCTGATCTTTTTCTAATAGTCATACTTCATTTCAGAATCGTAATTTTAGTACACCCGTGCAAAATTCTATCCCATTTATTTTGAATCTATGGCTGTTAATTAATACTATCGATATCGATATTTATATCAATAGTGACAAGATTACATCACTGAGACTTATACATAAAAAAATACACACACAAATGTAAATCAATTTCGGTTTCGATTGACAGCTCATGTTTGTTCCTTACAGGTATATTTGTATAAATGACTAAAAGTTTCGTTAGGACAATATCAAACTACGAATATTTTATCGTCCTAAAAATCGTATTACAATAAGTCTATGCGTATTACAGTGAAAGATGCCATTGAATAATCCGGCCCGGCTATGTCCCTTCTCGGCAATAGAACTATGGTTCCTAGATGACCTATTTTAATGAATCAACCTCCATGAGTACACGGTTAATAATTTTATCTATACCTATAATAATAACTGGCCGAGTAATAGACATTTGAAAAAAAATTTCACAGATTTCGCAGTCCCCGCAAGAATCGGAGCATTGAAAATGAATACAAAAATTTACAAAACACTAAATCAAATCAAATGCAAAATCCAAAAAATATTATATTTTTAAAGTTACCTAGGTAGTAGTACCTATTTATATTTACGATTGTGATTGTGACACTCGGCTCCGCCTCGTGTCACAAAAGCGCCCGCTGACTGCCTCGACGCAGCCGAAATATTATTAACCGATTTTCAAAAATCCGACGAATGCACTTCTCGTCTGCTTCTGCATCTTTTAACACTATTACCATGACGATCGGTCAATAATCATAGAAGCTACATAACTTTTTATGTACGGAAACACCGTTTTTATAGAATTCCAAATCGAAAGGTCACAATTATTTATCGATTTTCAAAATTGTGTCTGTGTCTGTGTGGGTCTTGTAATGCAAAATGCTAAAAACTGAAATACACGAAAACGTTTTTTTATCAAAATTCGATCGCTAGTGGAGCGCTCAAGCTGATAAGCTTATTTTTCCTACAACCTACGTCACATTAAGGGCCCTATCACATTTTTTCGTCGAAATTTCGATTTTGACGGATTTTAGCGATACAACCTAGAGAAACCTTTGGGTCTACTAAATACATTTATATGTATCCGCGACAAAAAGTAATATGATGATTCACTGGATAGTTAAAGGGTTAGAAAGGAAAATGAAAGTTGGTGAACGATTTCTTAGAGTCAACTTTGAACATACACAGAAAGAAAAACAAGTACATACAACAAATAAAAGTATGAAATTTGATTTTTTTATGAAGTAAAGATTATTATGATATAATTTTTACGTAATAATAATAATGTATCTAGGAGAAATCCACAGTTTATTCTGAGCGTTTTCAGTAGTTTTATGGTTTTTGATTGGTTTTTTTTTCACATATTCTATACATAATTTCAAAATTCCGAGGCCGCTATGAACTATTCGACTATATAAGAGATAACATTTTTTTTTTTCATTTCAATTGTTTAGCACAGTTGTTCAATCCATGAGCTCAAAAAAGTGCCTTCGCGCATTTTATGAAAACCTTTCTCTGCAATTTCGGGTTTAATTATAAAGTTAAGCAAATTTTAAAAAAAGCGAGGCCGCTATGAACTCTTCCAATAGCTATTCTGCACCATTCAATAAGTCAAAAGTGTAAATGTATTTTTGTTTCTGAAATCGATAACGCCAAAATTGGCCATTTTACGCAAAAATCACAGTTGAAATGTAATATGCCTCTTAAACAACTTTTGAGGGATCTTGTAATGGAAAATTCTAAAAATGAATAAAACCGGCCCACGCTGCTATTCATCTTAGCGTAGCTCTTAGCTTGATTGCGAGTTTGAATTCTTTTACGTGAACTATTATAAATGTATAATGCGATTCAATTGAATATAAGTACAATGACTTGCTGCAACTTCGCTCGAGATTGAATGTCAAAGAGTTCGTTTTGTACCGCAAGCGCTCTGAAGTTAGCCACTGCAGATACATTGCTAAATTAATCGCATTGACTTAACTTTTTTGAGTTCTTCTTATCGAATGATGAATGGTGGCCACCTCTGGTGTTAGAGTTTATCAAGCCGCCTGTAAGAACTCTAACTTGGCTTAACGAGTGTTAGCAGATGACAACAGCCGGGACCGACGGTTTAACGTGCCCTCCGAAGCATGGAAGCACTCAGTTGTAATGCCACTTAACGGTCACCCATCCGACACCTGGCCGGACTGAGCGTTCCTTAACAAACGTGACCGAGTACGATTAGTCTGTCTAGTCCCGCTATAGGCGCTTTCCCTTTTTTGAGTTAATTAAAGAACATATCTAGGAAAATCAAATTCGGTGTAACTGAAACTAAATAAAGCGTAGAACATTTATCTCAATCCATTGAGTTGAGAACATCTCTTGAAGCTTGATCGATCGAGAAATGAGAGGAGACGATTTATAATAAAAAATTGGGACTTTCTCACGGGTTTGTTGTTATGAAAACTTTTATGCTCTATCTGTCAAATTGCGATGGAAGTGTCATAACATTTTTAGGGACTTCGGGAAGTACAGAAAACAAAGTTGCCAACCCAACACTAATGTATTTTTTTCTCAATCAACTTTGAATTTTATGTGTTCGGTTTTAAGCACAAAATAGGTTGAAAAAAATATTTTTTGGTTGTACGATCGACACTGACTGTACCTAAGTTTTACGTTTATTGATGGATGGAAAATATAATCTTGAAAATTCACGAGCAAAGAAATTTGGTGAAGTTTATGGGCGTATAATCAGCTTCTGCTGATAACATTGCGGCGTCCGGTTACTACTATACTATTCTACTGAATAGCAGCAACCCTTCATACTAAAGGGTGTCGTTAGATTAGAAAATGGACAGCTCTGTTTCCCTTGTCTAAAACAAGCGTGGAAGTTATGGCAAAACGGCACCACAGAACATATATAAGTACTAATAGACTAAGCTCCCATTGCATGAAACGTACCTACAGAAGCCCATCTGCGCTAGGACCATCAAATAATAAGCTACTCTCGCTGCACGGCAATAAAGTACAATTTCAAATTGCACAGCGCTGCGTACCTATTATTATAAACAACTCCGACCTTTCTGTCGCATAGCTTTGTCTCAACCGACACATGACATCCCTCGTGCGCTGACTCGACTGATTCAGATGCGAGCAGGTAGGATAATATAAGTAGTTCGGGACAAGCGGGCAGTGGGAGGTGAACCACTGCTCGCCTTGCACGGCCCTGACGAGTTGGGGGGATGGCCAAACTTGCCCGGCCATTCCCCGTCAGAGGAGGTCCCCCACACAGCCCCTTGGCTGTCGGCGAGTGAGCAGGTGCCGTAGTTTTTTAGTGGGTATTCCCTCCTCCCGAGATCCCATCGAACCACTTGGTTGGGTGGGATCACGGGAGGCAGTCGTGGAAGGAGCCACAACGCTGAATGTTGCGGTCCCCTCCCGGCGAGTCCCACATGCCCCCTTCCCGATCACGAAGGGAAGCGCGTAAATGCGTTTCACTACGGCATAAAAAAAAGGATAATATAAGTGAGACCCCCAGACGGTGCACTGGCTGGACTCAGTACCACAACAGGGTGATTAAATGTTTTCGGTTTGTCGGTTTACCATTACCATGGAAGTGACTAAACCGACAAACTATTAAGAAATCCGTAAAAAGTTGGTCGGTAAATACAAAAAAACTACTAACCAACAAATCAGGTTGGTTGATTGATTAAGAAAAAAAATACTAACCGTCCTTTAATGTTGCCAATTTTGAAAACATAAACTTTCAAAAAATATTATTGTAAAACCTTTTTGCACAAGTGTTGCCATCTCAAACTTCCGCTTTACACCACTAGTGCTTAATATAAGTATTATTACCAATGAAGTTTTAGCTAGAATTGTTATTACCAGTTTGGTAGTTGTAACTATTGTAACTAAGCTTTAATGGTAGCGATTACAACACGAAAATGTCGTTGCAGGAATATTGTTTAAAGACACCTTGCCAAAAACGTGTTCTAAGAAATACAAAAGGATTTAAAAGAAACTGGATTTGAAAGCAAAACCATTTTAAATAAATTTTTATTTTTATTGCGAACTAGCGGCTGCCCCCGACTTCTTCTGCGTGGATAATATTTTTGTCTATCCCTCGGGAACAGTTCCTTTTTCGGTATAAAAGGTACCATATGTCCTTTTCTACATCCCTGACAAGAGGTATGAAAAATTTTCAATCATGGTTGAGTAGTTAAGACGTGAAGGCGTAGCGTAACAAACAAATAAAAAACCGGCCAAGTGCGAGTCGGACTCGCGCACGAAGTGTTCCGTACCAAAATACAGCAAAAAAAATCACGTTTGTTGTATGGTGTAACGTTGTGTTTTTCACTATTACAGAAAACAACGTTTCATTCTCATATTTATTAATATTCCATCTTATTTATTGATTTACAAGTATAAAACAGTAATTTATTATTATAATTCATGAATTTTCCTTAATCTGTATTTATTTCATACATGCGACCTCATTTCATCCATACTCCAAATTCAAACTATCAATCTTCTTGTATAAAACTCTTTGGTATCTATGTATTTTATTTTTTATAACTTTTTAATTCATGTCGACAACATTTAAAAATATTGATGTATTCTACTATCCTTTTCTTACACAGCCATTTTACATCGTTCATCCTTGTCACTTTATTACTTTTTTCTTGTATTGAACGTTTTCGTTGCGTTTCCCGCGCTTTCTTGGGAAATTTTTCACTTTTCATGGCGCGAAGCCGATTTTTGCTTCGAACTGATATAATTTTATAACAAATGATAAAATTTTGTTGATTCCTTGTAAGAATCACATAAATAATTGTTGGGTAAGTGTTTTTAAAGAGAATAAATGTAGATTTTTATAAATTTTACACACAATTGATGAAATCGTTTGTTTTTAGGCTTTTCATACTACTGCTTGTTTTTGAAAAGTTTTGTTGGCTAATTAAAGACGCTGCATTATACCATTTTCATGAAAATTGGATTAAAAAAGGGTACGTATTTATATTATTTTAAATTATTCTTTGTATTTATTTTTCTTTCTTTATTTTTTCCTTTTACTAACTCCTTTTTTTTTCCTTCGATTCCAGGAGGGAAGAGGAGGGATTCACAAATTCCCAAATATAATAATTCATACATTATTTCACTAATGCGCTAATTCCTAATTGCCTGATTAATAATCATTGATAGATTTCATTCGATATTCTATTATTAGTGACTGAATGTCACTGTTTTTATGAATTTGATCTACGATTTGATCTGCGACGGTCATCCATCTGCGAAGGTCTGCAGCTCCAGTCCTGATCCCCTGAAGATTATCCGTGCTTTTCGTCTACATCAAGTAAGGGCGTTCTAATTTTTATGACTTTTATTTGGCAAGAAATACTGCAACTTCGGTGCGACGACAACGGTATTAAATCGAACCTTTTATGACCACGATTTTCTAGTAAATAACTTAAATTTTTTTCAACTATACATATAATAATTTTCCGTATTATTTATTATTTTAAGAGAGCAAAGGATTAGGTACCCACCCCATTCATTGGTTTTACATGGATAAGTACTGTAACATTTTTATCCATTTGTTTATGTAACTGTTGTAATAATAATTTGATGCCTAATGGTTTTAATTTGTCTCAAAGTTAATAAGATATAATAGTAGGAACCTTGTATTAACGACTTATAGTTAAGATTTGTTTACGGTTTAATACTTACTTTTGATGCTTAAATATTTGTACATTGTTTTTTTTATTATACTTATACATCTAAAAACTCCTTTTATTTATAAATATTAAATCTGCTCACTCTATTCCCTGCCTTTAGCCGGGCCAGGGAGAGAGGTTGACAATGGGAGCCCCCCTTAAATACTTATTTTATTCTGTTTTTAGTATTTGTTGTTACTTTACTGTTGGCAACAGAAATACATCATCTGTGAAAATTTCAACTGTCGACCTGTTGTCTTTATTAATATCGAGCTAAAAACGGCAATAAAATCACGTTTATTGTATGGGAGCCCCCCTTAAATATTTATTTTATTCTGTTTTTAGTATTTCTGTTTATATATTTTATTTCTGTTTATAGTGTTTTAGCAGCAACAGAAATACATCATCTGTGAAAATTTCAACTGTCTAGCTATCACGGTTCATGAGATACAGATACATCAGCGGAGTCTTAGTAATAGGGTCCCGTTTTTACCCTTTGGGTACGGAACCCTAAAAACAAACAAACGGACATTCGTATTAATAATAATAGTAAGGAAGGATAACCTTACAAACTCAATTTTAAAACACAAACATTATTTTAGCTGTAATACCACAAAAAAATAGTTTATCGAAACGGAACGATAGGAAAACATGGTTTGCGTTAAGCCCGTATTCATAAAACGCTCTCAACGTTGAGAGCTATCTTGAGATCATACTTGACATGTTCCTCTTACAGGAACAGCATCTCAGGTATGATCTCAAGAGTTCTCAACGTTGAGAGCGGTTTATAAATACCGCGGCGTGCGCTAACTTATTGAGCCATAGAGCTCTAAGTTGTGTTTTCTTTGCTTAATAAATAAAAAAAAAAGTACCATTGGTTATCTAATTATTGGTGAATACGTTAAAAATGTTAACATCCTCTGAGCACCATTGTGCAATTTTCAACTGTTAAACTTTATAACTTTGTTATCTTAGTTTGGAAATCTAAAATGTTGTGCAACGGTGAAGTTTAAAATTTATCGGGCTTTGAAGCACTGCTTTAAAGTTTTTAAAATTGTTCTAATAGAAGTTGTGTCAGTGCAAAACTTAGTAAAGAGTACTTAGAAGAGTTTTAAGATGCTACTTAGCAAATGTTGAAAATTGAGTGTAAGTATTTAACACTTTCTGGTCTGGTGATTATTTATCTTAACTATGTTGTGCAATAGATAATGTTTTTAAAGATTGCATGTACTATATTTATTTATTTATTTTCGGACGACCAACAGCTATATTAAACAGATAAAATAATTTACATAGCAACAGAAAGCCAATTATAAGTCATCACAAATAGTAACAAACTATACAATACAAGCACCATCTTAATCTTAATTACTAAATTTATTTACCTACTTAAGACTGTATATACGCATTTCAAAGAAATTAGCGTTTTTCCAAACAAGTTATCTAAAGAATTAAAGCATTACTATTGATGTAAACTTTAGTTTTAGGAAGCAAAATTCTTAAATTAGTGCCGTATAGAGAGAAAAACATAATAAATTATCAGGTATTTTAAAACAAAGACAATCTGTTCAAGTGGAATTCCAAATTTGCTTGTCAGAGGTATTTTTCAAACACGTTTCAGCTGTAACAAATAATAATACGACTCATATTTATTTTTTCATTTATTGTTTGTATTGTCAAGGAGTGCCCTATAGAGAGAAATTTTTTAAAAATGATTTTAATCACAGAGAAATAAAATATTAGAAAATACTCAAATAGGTACACTTTGACATGTTTTTTTACTGGCATTTACAGATTTTAAAGTAATTTATTATTTTCCTTAGAAATAATGAGGTATTTGTCTATTGTATTGAGTATTTTGTATATACTTATATTTAATATATAATTTAATAGGAATTTTCAAAGTTCGCCCTCATTACGGTCATTTGTATGGAAAATTTAAAAATGGAACGTGATGCGCGTCTACAGCCTTAATGAATACTAAACCAGTATAATTATGCCTCATTGAAAAATTCCTAACTCAAGATGTACTATGTTTATTAAATATTGAAATCAAAACACAAATACAACCTTACCTGCCTATTTTTCGAAAATGCTTGAAAACGTCTATTATTCTTGAATAATATTATTATACCATTAATATTTAATGTATTTTGTTTGTTTATGTCTATCATATATTATTAAAATACAATTCGATACTTGCAAAGTCAAATATAAAGCAGTGTTTTTTTTAATTATGTAACTTATACCTAATTAAATTACTTTCCCTTTGAATGTTAAAAAAAGAACGTCATTTTGTGAAACGTTTGACATTCGAGTAAGTAGGTAATCTGCTTACGTAAATGGCTGTTCATCATAAGCTCATTACCTAAGTACTAAGTTATTAACTTAGTTATTATTGCTAATGACAAAGACGAAGTGTGCAAAATTAGAAAGGCTTTCAAAATTATAAATTTTCACAATACTTATAATGGCTTTAACTTGATGCAGCTTTGAAAGTTAATCAAGTTATTTTAAGTTTGACAATGAGGCCGATCCATCAGGCAGTCTTTATTCAAGTTATTTATTTGCTTAATTCTGTGAATTCTTCTTTAATGCACAAGTTTTACGGATCAAAATGATTGATGAGGGGATAAACCAAATACATATCATAAACTTAATATCCACTGGAATAGACGAACAGAGTTCACTTGGCTGCGAAACCAAAAGTGAGATGAGCCAGTGTTTGTAAATATGTAAACGTGTGCGTGAATTTAGAGATGTACTGAAGTCCATTTTAGGTTGTCGATAACCATAATGTATTATTGCTCTAATAAATAAAACACAAACAAGATTTTGATCAATTTTATTTAAATAATTTCTTAAGGTCTCCTTTGAGGCTCCCTGCTTATTTATTTATGACATTTATCCAGTTTAATTTAATCACTGGATTTACAGAAAACCTGGAAATAATTGTTAAATTAGTACTTAAGTTGGTATAATTTACCATTTGAAAACTGTCGGTTACAAGCAGCTTTAAATAAAACTATCAGTGTTCACAAAGACAAACAAAGTTATATTGGAAATCATCGACATGAGTATCGATATCGATAATTTATGATCAATATCTACGCCTTATTTTCTCAAGTTCACGGACATAATATCTTTTTATCTAACACATAATATTTAGAAATCAGCCTTTATTTAGGAAATAGGCGTTTAATAGCATCATATTAGTATATAACTTAGTGTGTTTGGGAATATATTCAACTAAAATATGAATTATGAAAATGGTAATAGTACAATCATATTTACCTGTGAAATGAGTGTTTATTTGGGTTATTGTCGTAAGTAACATTACAATCCAGTACAGAACACGACACCATTATTGATTTATATAGCTTTGAGAGCCAAACCGACCCGATCGCGATCAAAATTATAAAATAATCTTGTTGACGCTTTTCACCAAGGTGATAAACGATGATAAATGAAGTCAAACCAGGTTCAGCTGTCAGTTTCTTTTTACTCTTTCTCGCACATCGCATAAGCCGTAAGAATCGGTTTCTCAGTCGCACCTTTGTCCGTCTACTTGAGCATAGCGAAAATTTTTCTAAGTCTATGATACATATTAATACTAGCGGCCGCCCGCAGCTTTACCCGCGTGGTTCCCGTTCCCATGGGAATATCGGGATAAAAAGTAGTATCCTATGTTTTAATTCAGGCTATCTACTATCTGTGTGCCAAATTTCAACCAAATTCGTTCGGTAGTTTTTGCATGATTGAGGAATTTCACATTTATTATATTAGTTGGATTATTTTCTCTGTGGTAAGACCAGATTCATAAAAAAACCTGCCAAGTGCGAGTCGGACTCGCGCACGAAGGGTTCCGTACCAAAAAACGGAAAAAATCACGTTTGTTGTATGGGAGCCCCCCTTAAATATTTACTTTATTATATTTTTAGTATTTGTTGTTATAGCGGCAAAAGAAATTCATCATCTGTGAAAATTTCAACTATCTAGCTATCACGGTTCATGAGATACAGCCTGGTGACAGACAGACAGACAGACAGACAGACAGACAGACAGACGGACAGCGGAGGCTTAGTAATAGGGTCCCGTTTTTACCCTTTGGCTACGGAACCCTAAAAACGTGCTTAAGATTTAACCGCTACTGTCTTCGATCAGATACCTAAGGATGCACTACGCAATACAATAGTAAAGCTAAAATGTGGCACATGCGTTGAATTTCACCATATTATGCTTCGACTGGCTTTGTCCATACATTGCTGCTGACACTTGAGTCCTATAAAATTTCTTCGGTCATGAAGCAGTAATGTAAAACAAACGGCCAGTTGAAGCTACATAAGTTAATTTTAGAAGCTGACACTTTCAGGAACGAAGCTGGTTTGGTTAACTTTTTCGAAGAGAATTGTTTTATATTTTTTTTTTGATAGCACAAGTTTGAAGAATAAAGAAATTAATATTATGATATTTTTATTTCACCTTGTTAATCAAATATATTTTTTTATATTATTATCGCGATAAAATATCAAACGTACGGCTGAACACGAAGTTCCCTTGCATTTACTAATAAAAAACTGATTGACAGGACAGATTTGACAGAAAGTGACAAAGAGTAATCCAATTATTTTACTCTTTGGTAATCATTAATCACGTGATTTTCTAGTGTTTTTCTTGTTCAGTTATGGGAAATGGATCAGCTTGAAGAAATCCATTATCCAGCTTATTACGCCGATGAAGTACCTACACTGCTTTGTTCCGTTTTGTTTGAAATATAGATGTGACCATCCGCAGAACAAATTTTGTACAATTCCCATACCTTTGAAAGAGACGTGGGGTGCAGAGGATTAAACAGGAATTGCCTTCAGAAAGCTTTATACGTTTGTGATGATCACGTAAATATATGTATATCTACAAACTTACAAAAGAGTTATATTATTTATTTTCGCTGACTGTGACTAACATGACAACTAGTTGACATTGCCAATGCCTAACTTTTTTTTTTCATCTGAGCAAAAGCATTACGCATACAGCCGTAATAGTGATTTAATGCACTATGTTGTAAATTTTAAGTTTAAATTATTATTTAAATTAAAATGACGTATTATAAAAATTCCGCAATTGGTTATTCCTGACTCCAAAGCCAAAAGATACACAGAAAACAGAAAATATATAATTCACAGCAGTTTTGAAAAAGTATACCAACCCAATTGCCACTAACTTTCGCCATTTTTCTCTCATTTCATAATTTTGTGGAAAGCTGATGAAGAAATATAATTAAAATTATTTACTTTACGAATAAAAAAATTATTATGATTGGTGACTCCATTCGTAAAAAAATACTTTGTTCCGACTACGTCAAGAACCGTTGCTTTTTATGTTTTACTAGCTTTTGCCCGCGACTTCGTCCGCGTGGATATTAGAGAAAATCATTAGCGAACCTTCAACCAGGATACGACGAGCCGTTTTTACGCGATTAGGTGGGTGGGCTTGGTGCGTAACCCACCAAGGGCGCTGCCTTGCGAAGCAAGACGTTTGCCGCGTGTGGCGAGCCTTGCACGAGGCTGCTCGCTTGGTGGGGACCCGCCTAATCGCGTAAAAACGGCTGTTCGGATCCTGGTTGAAGAATCCCTAATGATTTTCTCTAATATCCACGCGCACGAAGTCGCGGGCAAAAGCTAATTTATTATATTAATCAGTCCCTTTCCCTTTCCCTCTCCCTCTCCCGTCTCCGGCCACTTAACAAAATTTTTAACCCATATTTCACTTTTTTACAGGCTGAATCGTGTCCACTGTGTTGGACTTTAAAATAAATGTCATTTTCACAATCATTATCCCACAAAACCTCAAGAACGACATCCACATCGATTTTCATGTTTACTTACGCCATTTACCCCCTAAGGGATGATTTTCAAAATATCAAAATATGTGTTTGCCTATTTATTTTTCGACGTGCTCCTACGAATTTTATAGTTGTTATGTCAAAATGAATATTATTTTTCAATACAAAATGTTTACCTCATTTACATGCCTTTAGGGGTTAAATCATGTCCACCGTGTTGGACTTCAAAATGAATGTCATTTTCGCAATCACCATCCCATAAAACCTCAAGAACGACATCCATATCGATTTATGTTTACTTACCCAATTCACTCCCTAAGGGGTTGATTTTCAAAATAACAAAATATGTTTGCCTATTTATTTTAAGACGTGCCCCTACGAAATTTAAAGTTGTTATGTCTATTTTATATTATTTTTCCATACAAAATTTGAACCCCATTTTCACCCCTTTAGAAGTTAAATCATGTCCACCGTGTTTGACTTAAAAATAAATGTCATTTTCGCAATTGTCATCCCAGAAAACCCCAATGACGACATCCATATCTTTTGCTAAATTTATTTACCCCATTTCAGTTAAAATACTAACAATAACGCAACGTTAGATTTCTATCCAGAAATCCAATCCATCGAAAATTAAGGATCCTGCTTCTATACACAACATCATCCCCCTGTTTACCCCTTCAGGGGTAGAATTTTGGAAAACCCTAAGATACGTATTTATTTATTTTTAATCGTCAGCCTAAACACAACTTTTCGAGATCCTTCAAAACTGAGGGACTTTCATACAAAATTTCGTCCCTTTTTCATCCCCTTAGGGCTGGAATTTTCAAAAATCTTTTCTTGTTGGATGCCTACACTGTATAAGGAATCTGTAAAATCTGTGCAAAATTTTAAGTCTCTAGGTCCAGAAGTTTGGGCTGTGCCTTGATTTGACAGTCATTTTGGGAATTTTTTTCCCCATTTACCACTAAAGGGTTCATTTTCGGAAAACCACGAAATACGTGTTTACTTATTTGTTTTTAGAAGTACTCCTACGAACTTTCAAATGGAAATATCTATCTATTTTTTTTTTGTTCCATACAAACTTTGAACCCCCATCCAACCCCCTTAGGGGTGTAATTTCCAAAAATCCCTTCTTAGTGGATGCTTACACTATATAAAGTATCTATGTACAAAATTTGAAGTCTCTAGGTCCAGTAGTTTGGGCTGTGCGTTGATATGTCAGTCACCCCTTCACTTTTATATAAGAAGAAGATATTTAAAAATTTTAAACTTTAAATAACTGAAGTGTATTTCTAGCTAGTTTTTGGATAAATTCGATCTTAATTTTTTTTACTTACCGGTGGTGATACGTCACACCATCTTTTTTAACCCGAACTGAGGAGTGATTTTTGCAATTTTTTATAGATCACTCCGTCATTTTATTCTATTGACGGATCACGCGATACTAAAATATCCTCAGGTACAGATGATCGAAGGCCACTGTGGTCTACTGTAGTAAGACGCAGTAGTCCCGGCTTCGATTCCCAGGAGGGTACAATTTGTACTCGGTTTGGTTGGTGGTAGGGCTTGTTTCAAGTCCGCCTGACTAGCTATCACCATCTTACCTAAGTCTGACGCCATTATAATAACAATTTAAAAGTTGTTGTGTTAAGGCAGTTAGAGTTAAGATAGCCAGTTCCTCAGTGATGAGGATTCCGGGTGTAATACGCTACCACCTGCGGCCTTATCGTCACTTAACATTGAAGGCCAAGCACTACCCCGTTGAGCATAAAATATAATTATGATGTAGGTATTATAAAACCTATTATTTTTATGAAAGAGTTATTTTAATGCGGTCCAGTCCATTTTGTATAAATTACGTGCGTACATGCGGGCTAAGGGTTCTAAAATGGTGACCACGCACCGGACTACGCTCTGTGAGTAGGCCCTTAGGATGCGGGTAGCGCAGGACCGATCGTTGTGGAAATCCCTGGGGGAGGCCTATACCCAGCAGTGGGTGTCATGCGGGTGATATGTAATTTTCATTGATTAAAGAGATAAACGTTATAACAATATTTTTATTTCATCCATTATTTTAAGCGCTAACTTTATTAGCCCGAAAAGCTTCACGGTAGAACTTAATAAAAACTTAAAGGAGCTTAAAAGATATTCTCATAATCCGTTCCGTTTCTGAAGCAGCAGGACAAGGATAATCTCTTCAGGATAAGCTGATTTATTTACTGAAGAAATATTTCAAGAGGTTGTTTTGTCTGATTTACACGGGTCGATTTTTCGGTTGTTTTAGTTACTGGTCAATTTTAGTTGACTAGCGCTTTTAAAACCGAATCGCAACCTTATTTAAATGTGGTGGCAATGCGATTTTACAGGCAGTTGTCGGTAAAAAGCTCTAGTCGACTAAAATCGACCAGAAAATCGTCCAGAAAATAGACCTGTATAAAAATGCAAGTATAATCTAAACATCAGATCTCATGACTTTGAATTCAAATCCGTTTTATGAGCTAGAGTCTGTCTAAAAAGTCAGTTTACCTGAGAAATTATTAAATTATTCAAAAAAAGCTTATACTGGTAACCCTATTGGTGCTGTCAAAATTCTAATGAGGGGTTTTCAAATTGACATTTAAAAAAAAGAAAAGTAACTATTTGTCTCACTAGATGGCGTTGATGGTAAGAGGGAAGTCAAAATTGGCTTTTAAAAATAAACGGCCAACCAACCGGCCAGTAAGCATGTACTGCACTGACCTCTATTATACAAGGAGGTCAGTTACATCTGCCTGCCTACCTGAGTACTCTTCGAAAAAAAAACACTTTGAATCCCCTATTTTTTTCAACGCCATCTATCGAGCCTACAGCTTTTTGTCATTTTGAAAAGCCCTCATTGTAAACATTGAATTTTGAAACACAACATAGAATTTTGACAGCCCCAATAGGGTTACCAGTATAAGCTTTTTTAAATAATTTAATAATTTCTCAGGTAAACAGACTTTTTAGACAGACACTAGTATATTGAATACTGTTATCTATTGCACTGAAGGTCCCGCGATCGAATTTCTTCTTCAAATATTTGTCCAGCATGTGCGTACGACATCCCTGACTGTAATCAGGATAGGATTGTGCTGCTAATCTACTGTGAAGAAGAAGAATAAATTATTTAGCAATATTTAAATACCTACAAAGAATCAACTCAAAAGTACTCAGTGGGTTTATGGGTTAAGCGCCAGCGATTGCAGAGGTTAACCAACTTTCTCAAGGGTCGGTCATGGAGTGAGTGATCAAAAATTTATTAATATGGAGCTCCTCTGTTCTTCTCCGTTCTTTAGAAGGCACCCGACTGCATTTGCAGTCGTTAACACTCACCAACCGCATTGAGCCCGCGTGGTAGGTTGGAAGGCACATTAAGTCGTTGGTCTCGACTGCATATTCAGCCGTTAATACCCACCAACCCGCATTGGGCCCGCAAGGTGAGTTACGGTCCATCCTCCTATGCAATATTGCCTCCAAACCGTACGCTTTAGCTTTCAACATTCTGCCATACAAATTGACGTTTTTTGAGAAGATAGGGCATGCGCTATTGAACAAAATAAGGCATGCCTCCGTCGAAAGCACAAGAGGGACGGGAAAGCAACTGTGTCAAGAGTTTCATACAAACATGACTCGGTTTCATGATCCAGCGCAGTTAGGCTGCGCTCAGACGATAAGGCTGGCCCCAGACCTACCGGTTTCATTTCTTTGCTTTGCTGTTCTACCATGGACCGCCGCCCAAGAGGCTCATTTTCAATCTATCGCATATTTTGACCTGACCACATTGGCAAGATAGCCATTAGTTTGGTGTTATCAAATATCGTCGTCTGGGGTGCGATGAGAAGTTTTAGTTTTCGTTTGAAAAAAAACTGCTGTTTTATACAAAAATTAATAACGAAATTATCAAAACGTATGAAACAGTTCTTATTTTTTCGCGATTTCAGATTTGGTCCCATAGTAAAAGTTGTTCAGTTTTATTATGGTCCCTATCTACCATATTCAGTTTTATAAGGCTTTACCAAACATCTTGTATAAATAAGCGATCGAGTTATTTTTAACGATCGGAGTCCATGTTCAGGGTGGCATATCTCCTAAAAGCTTCCTACTTCGCAATCCAGGCGATGATATTTGATAAAACCAAGCTAATGGCTATCTTGCCAATTTGGTCTAGTCCCAAAATGCGATAGATTGAAAATTACCCTGGTTGGCCGGCGGTCTTTCAAGCAAGGTAGCACAGCAAAGCAAAGAAACGGAACCGGTAGGTCTGGGGCCAGCCTTACACATGACCCGACCTCAAACGGAACTCAACTCAAACTCAACCCAAACTCACCTCAAACTAACCTGAATATTACACAGGAGCTTATTAAAATGTTAAAAGACTCAACATTGTAAACGATTTATTTCAAGGTGGGCTGGCGGTAGAGGTGAGTATGAGTTGAGTTCGGGTTAAGGTCGGGACTTGTGCTATCATCTGAACGCAGCCTTAGGGTTACCCCACTTACCTCTAACAAAAACATAGCTCTAAATAAAAAATCTCTAATCCCGCAACCAATTTTCAACATCCTTACCTTATTCCCTATGCACCGATCCTACATGATGAAAAGTAAATAAAGATTCGAACAAACCCGACAATAGTCTCGCGGGGCATCCTTAGGGCCCTATCTCACTAGGACACTAGTAATGGTTTAGCCGCCTCTGTGGTCTAGTGGTTCGCCCACCGGTGTACGCAGGGGTCCTGGCTTCGATTCCCAGGGGGGTACAATTTGTTTGCGATTTAGTTTGTGGTAGGGCTTATTTCAAGTCCGCCTAGCTATATAACTACTACCATCTTACCTAAATCTGACGCCATAACAACAATTTAAAAATTGTTGTGTTCCGGCAGTTAGGGATGGAATTTTCAAAAATCCGTGCTTAGTGGATGTTTACACTGTATAAAGTATCTATGTACAAAATTTCAAGTCTCTAGATCCAGTGGTTTGGGCTGGGCTGTCAGTCACCCCCTTCATTTTTTATATAAGAGATTATTTATTTTCCAACTTACAACTATCATTACAGGCTCTTAAACTAATGTGACAGTGTAGATTTATTTACTTATCTTTAAAATTAACTATTATTATAATAAATAACAAATAATGCCACCTTTGTGAATGCGTTCAGTGAGCAACTGAATATGCCGATTGCTGGGCCCGTGTTCACTGGATTGCGCAACCAGTTTTGTGGCGGCAAGCGCAACCATGGTCTCTTAGTGTGATAGAGCCTTAGTTTGTCGCAAAAAGTCCAAGGAAACTGACTTGGTAATCCCTTAAGTTATTCCGGCGATAAATCTTCAGATTCAAAGGCCATTTGGTAATTTGCGAATGGGGGTAATGTCCGCCATATCCGGTAATAAAAAATATGACATATTGCAATGATTTCGTTTTAATGGGATTTTTAACATTCGAGCCATATTGAACTGTATTTAAAAATTTCACTATACTATCCGCTATCTTGGTAATGCGCCTGGCGGCCATGATTTTAACCTCAAAAACGAAAAACAATTGTATTTTTTTCATATACCTAGACCCTTTCTTATTGAAAATAAGAATTCAATAATTAGTATATTATATTACCTATTAGAATTTTACTGTTTTTTTGTCATTTTTAGTTGCGGATGACGTTGATTTGTATGTTAATTCGACAAGGTTCCAGCGCATTACCAATTGACGGGGATTATACGTGCATGCAAGAAGCTGAATAAAATGCTTAAAAATACAAAATGTTAAGAGCCCGTACCGATTTTGCCGCTGACTGCAGCTCTCTCGCTCGCACATTTCATGTTTTCTCAAGATTTCTTAAATCTGAGTGCGAAATTGAAAAATGTGTCTCGGCCACTTTTCGCAATAAAGATAACAGACCTTTTAAAATATATTTCAGTTTTTTGTTGCTAAAGTATACAAAGTTATCGTTTCTAACACTTATTTGAACTGGCAAATACGATACTTTTTGTACTTTAGCAACTCGAAACTGAAATATATGTTGAAATGTCCGTAATCTTATATTGCGAAAAGTGGCCGAAACACATTTTTCATTTACGCACTCAGATTTAAGAAATCTTGAGAAAACATGAAATGTGCGAGCGAGAGAACGGCAGTCAGCGGCAAAATCGCTACGGAGCCTTAAATAAGAAAAACCAAATATAAAAAGTTGTTTGGTTGATGGTAGGATTATTTTAAGTCCGCCTGGCTAGCTACCGCCATCTTACCTAAGTCTGACGCAATAACAACAATTAAAAAAAATATGTGTTCCGGCAGCAGTTAGAGGTAAAATAGCCAGTTCCCCAGTGATGAGGATTCCGGGTGTAGTGCGCTTCCACATCCGGCCTTATCGTCACTTAACATCAGGTGAGGTGAAAGTCAAGCAGTATCCCGTTGTGGATAAAAAAATATTTATAAAAGACATAATGTAAAACTGAGATTTTTTTTAATAAACTAGAAGCCGTGTCCTCGTATGCAAAGTGAGGCAACTAATACTAAGCCAAAATGGCTTAGTTTTCAGATTTATATGTTACCTTATTGTAACTAAAATCCATTAATATAGTAACTAATAAATGTAGGAAAATTAAAATTGTTTTGTACTTATTCGGTATGATTGGGTAATAATGGAGAATAAAAATCTGAAAACGGAGCCATTTTGGCTGTTTTAGTTGCCTCACTTTTGATAGTGCGCTTTGTAGAGAACTATCGTTCTATAGGTGTTATTATTCTAAGAATAAAACACCTTTAGAATGTCAAACAAAGTAGCCGCTCCGTGAGCCGCGACCAAAACAAATCTTCCTCAAACGATCCATTACACCTACAATTTCCCTTTAGATCCGATGACAAATCGCCGCCATTATGTTTGAAAAACTCCAAGTGTCCCCAAGATATTTCATTGTGATCCCCAGATTATGAGGATAGGTCCATCCCTTAAATTCATCCGTTATCAAATATTTTAGTGGTCGCTTTTAAACCTCTGGTTAAACTGATGATTAAGTGTTCTCTTTACAGGAAATGCTTCCCTTAGGAATGAAATGAAGCGTTAATGTTATCTTTATCATGCCTGAATAGAGTAGGATTTCAATACTAATCCCCGTAAATTGATAATGGATCTGGCGGCCATTTTTCACCTCAAAAACGAAAAACATTTTTTTTATATACAACTAGACCCTATCGTAGGTATTGCAAATGATAATTCAATAATTGATGTAAATTACCTATTAGAATTTTATTGTCACAATGTTAGTACATATAATTTTTTGTTGCAGATGACGTTAACGTGGATGGTAATGTGACAAGGTTTCATCTTATTACCAATTTGCGGAGATTATAAATGAAAGTTTTGCTTCTAAAAAAATATTAAGTAATTTATTGAGGACTAGCTTCCGCCCGCGACTTCGTCTGCGTGGATAGTGTTTTGTCTATCCCTCGGGAACAGTTCTTTTTTTCGGGATAAAATGTACCCTATGTCTTTCTCTGTACCCCTGACAACGTGTGTGTAAAATTTCATGATGATCGGTTCAGTAGTTAAGACGTGAAGGCGTAACAAACAAACAAACAAACGGACTTTCGCATTTATAATATTAGTAAGGATATTAGATGGATTACTAACTAAACAATAATTTTCCGACATTAAAAGTTTAATTGCAAAATGTTTGAACTTAATTTGCTCAACACTTACTCTAAAGAGTGACAACTGACAACCCTAGATGATTTTAAAAACATAAAAACGCGGCTACATGAATGGTTGAAGCCTCAAAAGACGCGTACAAAGAGGTCTACAAGATGTAGCGTGTTGGCGTAATTTCGGGAAGCGCACTCCTTAGATGCGCGTCGCGTCGCTGAGTTGCTATGGAATTCAAATTCAAATTCAAATTTTTATTTCCAAAAGTATGGTATACATTAGGATGTTACATAGTATAATGTTCGGCATACTCTGCCCTCGTCGGCGTGGAAAATATTATAAGTCAGTTTTATGTTGTTATATACCTAACCAATACTCATTATTACATGATGCTGATTAAGCAATTAAATAAGCAATGAAAAAAATTACCACAAATGTCTAGATAAGCAGTTAAATATAAACAATGAAAAAATTAATACCTACAAATGTCTAGATCTTACAAATCTTACAATCTTTATATCGTCAATTAACAATGTCAATAATAAAATGTCAAACATAATGAGAAAATTAACACAAATGTCAAGATCTTACAAATCTTACAATCTTATGTCAAATAATAAAATGTCAAACAAGCAATAATAATAAAAATCAGATAATACAAATTACTATAATTTATGTCCTAAGTAATCATTAATTGAGTAATAGCATTCATTTAACAAAAGATTAAATAATTTATGTTTGAATTTATTAAGTGGTAATTCCTTTAGTTCAACAGGTAATTTATTATAGATCTTAATAGCATTGCAGAATGCACTGTTTCTGTATATTTTCAGTTTTTGACTAGGAATATGAAGATTATGCTTATATCTATTTCTAGAATTAGTTTTCATATGTACCGTGTCGTGTAAGGGAAATAGATGCAAATGGTTCTTTACAAATATGCAAATATCCAATATGTAAAGACAAGGTAAAGGTAGGATCCCTAGTTCTTTAAATAGTGGTTTACAGTGATCAAGGTAATCAGCTCCGCAAATAGCCCTAATGCATTTTTTCTGCGTTTTAAATGCTCTGTGACCGTCAACAGAGTTCCCCCAGATAATGAGGCCGTAACGCAACACGGACGAGACATATCCATGATATGCCGCTAAAGCAGTTTTTCGGTTTGTTACTACTCTTAAGCGTCGCAAAGCAAACACGAATTTGTCTAGTTTATTACAAACTTTACTGACGTGTTCTTTCCAGTTCAGATTCTTATCCACAGTAATCCCTAAAAATGTACTGAAGTCTACTTGAGGCACAGATGAGTCCCTATATTTTATATTAAATGCTTTTGTTGCACTATTATAAGAATGAAAATGGATTACACTACTTTTGTCGAGGTTCACTTCCAAGTCATTGTCTTCTAACCATTCAATAATTTTATTTAGTTCGATATTGCACTCATTTTCCAAATCATCCTTATGCTTACATTTAATTAATAGAGTAGTATCATCGGCAAACAAGATACAATCATGATTTAAATATTCTGGCAGGTCATTAACATATAATAGAAAGAGAAGTGGCCCTAAAACACTTCCTTGAGGAACACCTGTGTTATTTACTTTGAGTGAAGACTTAAATGTATTTTTTTTATTATTCACTATTCTTGAAACCTCAACATATTGTTTTCTGTCAGCTAGGTACGATTTTAACCAATCATTGACTGTGCCCCTAAGGCCATACTTTTGTATTTTATCGAGTAACCGACTATGGCAGACAAAATTGAAAGCTTTACTCATGTCTAAAAACAGTCCTAACACTGACGAACCACAATTAATAGTCTCAGTGATTTCTTTAATTAATGTGAAACAAGCTAGTGTGGTTGAGCTATATTTCCTGAAACCAAATTGTCTCGGAGTCAATATGTTATTCTTTTCAATGTAACCACGTATCCTAATTTCCATTGCCTTTTCAAAAATTTTTGAAAGAATAGGTATTAGTGCGATAGGTCGGTAATTGCCCATATCCGTTGGATCACCTTTTTTATAGAGTGGTTTAACAACAGATGTTTTCAGTCGCGACGGAAATACCCCCTGTTCAAAGGACTAATTAATCATGTAACATAGTGGAGCTGCAATGAATTTAGCACATTTTTTGATAATTTTGGTGCTAAGCTCATCATATCCAGTAGAATTGGTGTCTTTTAAAGATTTAATAATTTGGATTACATCTGATTCACATGTTGGGGTCAAAAACATACTATTTACTGCTTCTTTAATATGTCGTTTGTCAAGATTCTGTTTATTGACAATTTTTTCATTCTTTTTAGTCAAATTTATAAAATAGTCATTAAATAATTCCACAATGTCATCAGTTTTATCGTATGTTAAATTGTCGGTTTTTATTACATTAATATTTTTTGAATTGGTATTTATGTCGAAATTATTTTTTATAACAGTCCAGGAAGCTTTACATTTATTTTTAGCATTTTTTATCATTTGAGAATTATTTAGCTGCTGTGATTGGTAAATACATCTTTTCAATATTTTATTATATGTCAGATAGTTTTTTCTATTTTCGGAAGTTCGACGTAGTTGAAGAAAAACAACAACTTCAAAACAATTCTTAGAATTGTTTATATATACATACTTATTTTAGGTTAAAGTAGTACCTTTCAATAAAATAGTAATGTTTATAACAATTAAATATTTTTATATGAATTTCATACACACGAATCACAGAAAAGTAGATCCAAAATTGTTCATGGCTTTATATTTTTTATAAAATTCAATAAATTCATTTTCAATGTACCAGAAGTTCGTGTAAAGCGATCTGTGAATTTTTTTTAATATCCACGCGGATGAATTCGCGGAAGCTATAGGATTATGTAGGATATCACGATAATCGGAATTCCATATTCATAACACGACTTAATCATATATTTACTTTTTTCATTTAACTCGTCGCGATTCGAGTAACAGAGTGCGTTATGGAATTTAATATAATGAAATATAACTACGCTGTTATTGGAAACAGGCAATATTTTACTTTAAAAATAAGTGCCATAATCCTGTTTGTTCGTAATATACAATGTGTAAATGTATTTTTGTTTGATTAACAATCATACATTTATGTAACTAAGTATAGTTCATTAGCAGGTTTCAAGAGTTTTTCTAATAACTCTTGTACGTTCAGTTTCCTTTATTCTATTTGCTTAAAATATATTAAAAATAGTACCTAATTATTGTTTTATATTTTTCACTGTTGAGCGAGAGCGAAGCGTCTCCGTTTCAGCTTGGGCAAATATACTTTCGTATTTCCGTCCACAGAACATGGGAAAAAAAATTATTTGTTCTGTGTTTCCGTCTGTCCTTCTATTTTCCTCTAACTAAAGGTCGCATTTCTCAACCAATTCTCGTATTTTGTAAGCTATATATTTTTTATGTTTCAGTTTTTTTAAATTTTTCAAAATGGCGGTTTCGAATATAAGTACTTACTTTACTTATGTTAAAGACGGAGCCACTAGTATATTGGTGTTACAGTACGAGGCATATGTCTTGAAATCGGGTGGGGATTGCGCGGAATGCGTAGCGGTGAGGGGCGCGGGCGGCGGGAGAGATGCGCGCTCTATTGGTCGCTCACAAGAGCACATGCGCGAACTTATCCCCACTCTCGGCAAAATTTCAAGATATATTACTATACATCATGTATCAAAAAGCCCTGTCATATCCCGAAACAAGTGATAGTGTTGCTAAAACTGAACAACATTCTCCAAGGAACAAAAGTCGAAAAACGATTTTTTTTCGCCTTTCCTAAGTAAGTCGGTCAGCTGACCAATATACATACATTTTGTATGGAAGTATGAAATTTTTTTTCGTTTTTCGACCTATGTTTCATGGAGTTGTTCAGTTTCAGCAACACTATCACCTGTTTCAGGATCTGACATGGTTTTTTGATACATGATTAATAGACAACTTGAAACTGCTCATTTTATTTACAATTTTATTCATTGTTTTACGCCATTTTTATTTAAAGCGTGCTCGCAGACTACAGACTTTCTATCGGCCGACAGTTTAGTCGGGCTCTCCAATCAGTATGAAGAAGTATGCAAGTGCGCACACTACAACGATTCGGTAGCGGCCGATTCTTCACACAAAACCAACTAACGGGCCAACTATCGGCCGATAGAAAGTCTGTAGTCTGCGGGCACGCAAAAGGAGCAATGGGGAAGGCAACTGTCAAAATGGCGCTGCGTACGCTTGTTCCACGAGAGCTATGAAAACAAAGGACTTTTACTTAAAGAATCGTTTTTTAAAGCTATAAAATGGCTTTAAAAATGTTGGCAGTTACAAATTTCCGAAAAATCTCGATACGGAAAAAAAAATCTGTAAGATTAAAAACGTCTTAATTTGGCTTCAAATTCCGCATTGCAGAATTGTCTTTTATATCCTTTTTGGGTTAATGGGTATTTTTTCGGTAAAAAATACCACAAAATATATTTATTTGAGATATATTTATATGGGAAAATACCTATTTTCCCATACATTTTGTTCTGAACGTCTACCGTCTTAGGAACAAGCGTACGCAGCGACATCTACAATTAGCTTTGCGTTGCACAATGGGGAATGTCCGAAAAAAATCAAATTGGCTGAATATTTTTCTATGGGTAGGAATAAGGTCCCTTAGTAATAGAATAAATTTTCATAATTTTCGGTTTCGTGAAAAAAATTCAAAAAATCAAAGTCTCTTCGACTTCACAAATGTATGAAAGTAACAGCAGAATGGAGATTATACCTTTGCCGCTAACTGCCACAAACACAACACGTATTAAAAAAAAAAGTTTTGACATTTTGTCTTGAAACTTTTTTTTAATACCATGTTGTGGTTGTGGCAGGTGTTGGCAAAGGTACAACCTCTATTCTGCTGTTACTTTCATACATTTGTGAAGTGAAAGTGAAAGTGAAATATATTTTATTTAAATAAGCTCACATAATAAGCATTTTTAAATCGTCAATTCTTTTACCCTACCACCCATTATGACGTCTTTTAACTGACAAGAAAAATGGGCGCAAAAAACTTGTCAGCTTTATCAATCAGATGGAACGATATTTACAAATATGTATATCGTTTCCAGACTTTATATTAACAAAGATTAACAAATAAATAACATTATTGAATTAGCTCATTTCTTAATGAGTTTCAAATTTCTTAATCAATTTACAGATTTTAAGCTAAATTCAAAGTTTGAACTTGTTATTCAGTCTAGGCTGTTACAATAAATAAAAATAAAAGAAAAGCATACAATTCAATATGCATTAAGATAGGTAGTCAGAAGCAGACCCATTCCCACTGGCAGCACCAGTTCCCGAACATGACGCATGAACCAGCCATCTCTTCGCTCAACCATATTTGAGCCTCATACGACACCACCGCAGAAATGATTAAAGAGAGCATGACATACTAAGACTACCTATGTTAAGGCATCGAATTGAAAATTTATATCCAAAAGCTTTTCATAGGTCTTTCACTAAACTACTGACTATAGAAAGTAAAAATATTGCAATTAAATAAATCAAAACAAGGTAAGCTATTAAGAATTATATTTTTTGAGTAAGAAGTGCCATACATACAGACAATATAAAACAGATCTTTTATATACGAGTTATACGACGCCCTTAATACAAGCAGACAGAAGCAGACCCATTCCCACTGGCAGTCGAAGAGACTTTGATTTTTTGAAATTTATTCACCTAACCGAAAATTATAAAAAATTATTCCATTACTAAGGGACCTTATTCCTACCTATAGAAAAATATTCAGCTAATTTGATTTTTTCGGACATTCCCCATTAGGTTTGTGGGCCATTTAGCTTTCAGTGTGAAGTATTTACAAAAGCGGAAAAACATTCTCGCTGAAACTGTTACAGGGAAAAAACACTTCGATCCCTTTCACTTATCTACATGCACGCCACGTCCAAAGGCTCGTTACTTAATAATTCTCGTTGAAATTGGCAAAATACCAAACCGAAACAACAGAATAAAAATAATGATAGCAGAAGGTAACGCTAGTACAAACGTCCGGAACACGCCGCGACTCATAGAGACCGAGACCAGACCGTTGATTACGTAAGTCTGTTGCTAACAATTCTCGATTGAAATCGATTGAAAGCGCAGTTGAATTGCTGTTTGAAGTAAGATAGTTGTCACATTTGTTCTTACTAAAGCAGCAATGTAGGTAACTGCGATTTCTGTCAGAGTTAACAAAGTTACATAATTACCCCCCAGGGGCCCTACCGGCTAACTCACATGGCTATCGTAATCGCTTTCGTTTGACAGATGGATATGAAACATTGCTACTTTTCTTTGGGAAGTTTTTATTTATGCCAAATAGAAGTAGCAATGTGTCACATCCATCTGTCAAATGAAAACGCTTACGATAGCCATGTAAGTGCCGATACGGGGACTTTGTAGAGCACCATTTCGTTTACCCAACTATTTTACAAATATGTAAGAAATTAAAAAAAATTATAAAACATGATAAAAATGATAATCTTTCTATTGAATAAACGTTATTATTATTATTATTATTTTAGCAACAGGGGCTGAAAAGGGGTCTTAAAAATTCGATATGGTGCTACTAGAGCGTTTGGGTGGGGTATCATAAAAACAGCACTCCTGTTTGCACATTCTCAAAAAATAATCTTTTGCTTTTTTAGGCCGGATAGTTTCGTACCAATGCGGCGAACCTTAAAGATTCAGCTGTGCGATGATATCGAAAACTGAATAGAGTTACTGTTTTACGTACGTACTGTGACGAAACAACAGTAATAGAAGCCGTTACAACAAATAACAGCCGGTATTGCGAGTTTTTGGCTCGTGGCTCCTAACTTTTTTAATTGATATTTTTCTCCAACTTTTCTGTATTCATTTGGGCCAATTTTAGGCCGGGGCTTCCATTTTCGACACACTATGTTGGCTGGTGGTTTTTATTTGAATTTAAATTGCGTTAACATTTCGTTGCGTGTAGGTAGGCGATTGCGTAATTGTTTCATTGGGTAAGTAAAAGCAGTAAGAGATCGACCTTCAACCATCTGTTGTCCTCATGAAAACACATGCAACGCTTTTTTAATGCAAATTCTAACGTTGTTTTGTAAATTAGGCAGAATGCTTGAGGATTCCTTTGCCTGACTTAGAAAGGGATTTTTTGTTGTACCTAAAACAAGTAGGGTTAGGTAGCTACTGTTACTTCCACTTGTTACTGGGCCCAAAAGCCACCCTTTATTTGTTGTAAAACAAGTAGGGTTAGATAGCCACTGTTACTTCCACTTGTTACTGGGCCCAGTAGCCCCCCTTTAAAAAATGGTAGTGGTATACTGGTCCCACTATTATAGCAGGATGTTGTAGGTCGAGCAAAGTATATTTAATGATCAGGGCCACAAGGACAGAAGCCAGCGGTGATTGTTAATATTTTCAAATTATAAGGAAATAAAATAAATTGTTTATTACAATAAAAACACTTAATTGTTACATAATTTTATACTAGAAATAATCAATATTATATTTTTTTATTTCATTATGTTATAAAAATTAATTATTTCATTTTTTATGAAATAATTAATATTTTTAAATGAAATTTTGAAAGTAAGTACATTTTTTAACAAAATCTCATAAAAACAATAATGCAAATTGGCGACTTAAAATTTTTAACTGACTTCGAAAAAGGAGGAAGTTCTCAATTTGACTGTTTTTTATTATAATTGACCGAGCGAGCACGAAGTGCGAGCGAAGCGTCTCTGCTTCAGCTTGGGCAAAAATTCTTTCGTATGTCTGTATGTTCTCTTCTATAGGTCGCATTTCTCAACCGATTCTCGTGAAAATTTGTGAGCAAGTTTGAAAATTATATGGATTTTTTTTGTCGAGCCAGATTTTTTTAATTTTTCAAAATGGCGGAGATATGTTAAAAAAACAGGTTTTTCGGCTTTCCAGTGCTGTCTGTTCTCCTCTACAGGTCGCATTTCTCAACCGATTCTCGTGAAATTTTGTGAGCAGGTTTGAAAATGATAAAGATTTTTTTGTCACGCCACTTTTTTGATTTTTTTCAAAAAGGCGGAGATATGTAAAAAACACATATTGCAGTCCAGCTTTCCGGCTCTGTCTTTTCTCCTCTACAGGTCGCATTTCTTAACCGAATTTCGTGAAATTTTGTGGGCAGGTTTGAAAATCATATAGACTTTTTCAAGTTGAGACAGTTTTTCTAAATTTTTCGTAATGGCGGAGATATGTAAGAAAAATGTATTTCAGTCCGGCTTTCTGACGCTGGATGTTCTCCTCTACAGGTCGCATTTCTCAACCGATTTTCGTGAAATTTTGTGAACAGGTTCGAAAATAATATAGATTTTTTTTCTTACGCCAGTTTTTTTAAACTTTTCAAAATGACGGAGAAATGTTAAAAATACATATTTCAATCCGGCTTTCCAGTGCTGTCTGTTTTCCTCTACAGGTCGCATTTCTCAACCGATTCTCGTAAAATTTTGTAAGCAGGTTTGAAAATTGTATAGATTTCTTATGTCAAGCCAGTTTTTCATTTTTTTTAAATGGCGGAGATAATGTAAAAAAATCAAATTTCAGTCCGTATTTCTGGCGCTGTCTGTTCTCCTCTACAGGTCGCATTTCTCAACCGATCTCAGTGAAATTTTGTGAGCAGGTTTGATAAATATTTAGATTTTTTTTGTCAAGACAGTTTTTCGAAATTTGTTAAAATGACGGAGATATGTAAAAAACCATATTTCATTCCAGCTTTTCGGCTGTTTGATCTCCTCTACAAGTCGCATTTCTCAACAGATTCTGATGAAATTTTGTGAGTAGGTTCGATAATTATATATAACTGTTCAGTCAAACCAATTTTTCCAAATTTATAAAAAAATACTCACCCATTTTGAAAAATGATAAAAATTAGAAGCACCATCTAGCTGCAATACTCACGTACCTATTGTGTGCTTTGAAAACTTCATGGCGACATTTTATTTTATTTTTTCGCGAGGTCTACAGCTCACGGAGCCACTAGTTATTATTTTGTATGTATGTTACCTATGTGGCCTACTGCGATCGCCAACCCGCCTGCCAAGCGTGGCGATTATGGCAAACCCCCCCCCCCCCCCATGCACAATGGATCAAAAAATTGGCCCCCAGTCCCCGGCAGCCCCGCTATTCCTAGCTACGGTAGCGGCTACGGTAACGGCGGGGCAGGGGGTGCTAAGAATCCCCGGGTGCGGCTCGGCTACCAAAAACGACGACAACTGCACCTGGCAACCTATAACACGCGCATACTAAGGACCGACGCGAAGTTAACCGAGTTGGAAGAAGTTATCAGCAAGGTAGATTGGGACATTATCGGGTTATCTGAAGTCCGAAGAGCGGGAGAGGACTCGATAATCCTCAACTCCGGTAACTTGCTTTACTACCGGGAGGGCGACCAACAGTCCCAAGGTGGTGTCGGGTTCATCGTCCACAAGTCCCTTGTCAACAACGTGATTACCATCGGAAGTGTGTCGACCAGGGTGGCGTACCTTATACTCAGAATATCCAAACGGTGTTCGCTGAATGTTATACAGGTTTACGCACCGACCTCGACACACCAAGATGACGAAGTGGAGGCTATGTATGAGGAGATCTCTAAAGCCATGCATAGCTACAAAACCCACTACACTGTTGTGATGGGGGACTTCAATGCAAAGTTGGGGAAACGATGCGGTGATGAGCTGAGAGTGGGGCAATTTGGAGTTGGGCAACGGAATGACAGAGGCCAGATGCTGGCTGACTTTATGGAGAAGGAGAACCTCTTTATGATGAACTCTGTTGCCGATGACGACAACCTCAACACTGTACCATAGGATGAAACGCCAAGCAGCAGGAGCAGAATGAAACACCTTTCTTGATATATGCCCATATATTGTGGTTACGGTTACAACTTGAGATGGGCGTGCGAGCTTACAAATTTTCCTACGTTCACACGTCCTAAGGTAACATTTTGCATGATAGCAAATATCCACTAGTACAAAAACTTATATTTTCTACCTATCTGGGGTAGTTTACAAAATTCAAATTATGACTACCCTACGTTATTACAAATTGTTAGCAGTGGTGGGGAGTGCGCCTACCCCCACTCCTCGCCTGCAACCAACTTAGCAGAGGTGGTGGGGGTAGCGAAGCCCCCACTCCTTTTTCTTTGCGAGACTACCTACTTCATTTTATTATTTTTGTCTACCTTTTACATTTTATGTTAGAAGATTTAGGTATTTAGGCACCTCATTATTTTAATCAGAGACCTATACAAGAGGCCTTTATTTATAATCTTACCTCTTAGTACCACATCAAAACCTTTAGGGCTTATGGGACAAAGGTTGGCGTATGACCTAGACATCTTTTAGGTCGAAACTACCACCTCCTAGACCCATATTACCTAGCCCATTACCTCAAAACCTTTACCAGTACCTTTGTAAGTAAAACACAAGCGTTAATATCATTTAATTCCTAGGATACCTAAATACCTAAACAATACCTATTTGAGCTAAAACTTAAATATCTCACAAAGTATAAAACTTACAGCTACGCTAAATATCTCATTTTACAGAACATTTTGAAAGCAACAATTTAAAACCAAATAGAACGTTACACATTAATAAACTTCAAAGTAATTAAAAACACAAACTAATTAACTCAATCAGTTATAACAAGCTACTACAGTACTTACATGAGAAAATCACAAACACAGATTTTATCACTAGGAACGCACTTAGTGTCCACAAATAGTCTTTTTGCTATACACATTTTAATCACTTTTTCCACTGATTTCACTTGATTGAAGCTGTCCGTAACAGTCTCCCCCCGGTGCAGCACTCGCGGCACCTTCCTCTTCAGTAGGGAGGACAGCCAATCTCGCTGTCGGGCGACGAAAAACTCCTCCTCTTGTCTTGACATCAGCGTTGCGAACCTCGCCGTCTGGTCCAGGATACACCGCCGTCACGACGCCTCGCGGCCACACATTGCGAGGCAGGCTGGAGTCGACGATGATGACGACGTCACCGGGCTTAAGTGAGCGGCCCGTGACGTCACGCGCGCCCCCGCGCGGAATGAGCTCTGGCAGGTACTCGCGCACCCAGCGGCGCCAGTACTCGTCGGCCAGCGCCTGCGCAGCACGCCACAGCTTGCGCGAAGCTGGCTCGCACGGCCCAGTGAGTGGCAGGCCGCGCGAACCCCCCAGTAGGAAATGATTTGGGGTGAGCGCCTCTGGATCTTCTTCGCTGAGTGGTACATGGGTTAGCGGGCGAGCGTTTATGGTGTGCTCTACCTCCGCCAACAGCGTTGCTAGTACCTCTTCTCGCGGCGACTTCTCGTTCAGTGTGACTCGTAGCGCGCTTTTGACTGAGCGCACGAGTCTCTCCCACGCGCCTCCCTGATGTGGCGCGCCTGGAGCGATGTAGCGCCACTCCATACGCTCTGTTAGTGCGTAATCACGTAGCGCCGGTTCCCATTCTTCTATCGCACGACGCAACTCTACGTCGGCGCCTCTGAAGTTTGTTGCATTGTCTGAGTACATAACGCGCGGCCACCCGCGGCGCGCGCCCATTCTTCTTAGAGCCATGATTGCCGAGTCTGTCGATAGCGAACCCACCAACTCTATATGTATCGCTCTCGTCGTGAGGCACGTAAATAGTGCGCCCCACCGTTTTTCGTGCCGCCGTCCCACCGTCACAGTTAGAGGTCCAAAATAGTCAGCCCCACAGTATGTGAAGGCCCTTGTGAATGGCTGTAATCTTGCCTTAGGTAAATCTCCGTGCACTGGAACCACAGGACGTGCCTTTCTTACGCGACAAAACACGCATTTGCTAGCGACTGTACGTATCGTCGGTCTCAGTCGCAGTATCCAGTATTTGGCTCTGACGTCATTCACAACGCGCTCATTGTGTGCGTGGTGGGCGCGACGGTGCTCACGATATAGTAGCAACCGCGCATACGGGTGCCTGCCGTCCAGTACTACGGGGTGAGTAGCGGGGGCAGACACACCCGCTGCCCCTATTCGTCCCCTGGCACGCAGCACACCTTGTTCGTCCAAATACGGATCTAGCTTTCGCAGCCGGCTTCCCGCTCTGAGGTTTCGCTTTGCGGTGATGCGTTCTATCTCTTCAGCGAAACATTGGCGCTGCGAAGCTCGTTGCAATCTCATCTCAGCCTCTTCTAAAAGCTCTACGTTCATCGTAGCGGCACGGTCACGACATTTGCGTACGAATAGTAATACTCTCGCCATCGCTCTCACCAAGCGTTCATATGAGGAAAAACGCTCGGCTCGGGGCACACTATCGTTTGCTTCTCCCATTGTCGTGAGCACTATCTCTACCGTGTCTTCTTCCGTTACGATATCACATGTTGGCCATAAAGCCTCATCTTCATATAAAAATTCGGGTCCTTTAAACCATCTGTCATTACACGTCTTCATCTCTACATTAGGGCGCGTTGCGTCGTCCGCCACATTCAGCGCTGTCGGAACCCATCTCCATTGGCTAGCGTCCGTAGTCTCGGCTATCTCTCCTAAGCGGTGCGCTACGTATGGTGAGTAACGCACGCTATCATTCCGTATCCAATGCCACACGGTACGCGAATCCGTCCAATATACAGTTTTCTCGGGTTCCCAGCCTTGCTGTCTCTTGATAGAGCTTGCCAGACGCGTCGCTATCAGAGCCGCTTGTAATTCGAGTCTTGGTACGCTATGATGTTTCATTGGCGCTACCCGTGCTTTAGCGGCCGCTAATGTCACCTCTATTTCACCATCTTCATTCTTGACGCGCCAGTAAGCCGCGGTCGCGTAAGCCACTTCACTTGCATCACAAAATACATGTAGTTCTCGGCTCGGCTCTCCCCCCGTTCGAGCGTAGAGGCGCGGTAATCTTAGTGTTCGTAGCTTTTCTATGTCTCTAAGCCATTGGATTATCTCTTCGGCCTCCGGCCCTGGTAGAGCCTCGTCCCACTCTATATTTAGTTTCCAAATATTTTGTAATACAATCTTCGCTCGAATGGTGTAGTAGCTTAGTAAGCCCAACGGATCGAAAACCGACATCACCGCGCTTAGCGCTTCTCTCTTTGTCGGCGGTCTTGCTAACGTCTTCACTTCAGCCGGTACCCTCGCGAGCGTCGTGTTGAACCCCAGTGTGTCGGTCGCCGCATCCCATAGTAGCCCCAGCGTGCGACCACAATCGTCTAGGTTGGACCCCAGTTGCTTGGACGATGACGTAGCACGGCTCTCCAATGGCAGCTCAGCTAAGACTCTAGCTTCGTTTGAGTTGAAGCCTGTCAGCTTGAATCCTGCTCGCCTGTGCACTTCAATCACTTGTTTCATCGTAGCAATCGCCCGTTCCTTATCATCGAAACTGTCCACCCAGTCGTCCATATAATGATTGCTCGTTATCGCTTGACATGCTAGCGGGTACTCGTCGGCGCTCTCTCTCGCGTTCCAGTCGCGCACACTATGTGCTAAGAATGGCGAACTCTTTGCCCCAAATATCATCGACGTCATTTTATATTTTCGTGGCGGTCCATCTCTATCGCCGCCTCTCCATAGAAACATCTGTGCCGGTTGGTCTATAGGCGCAATCTTCACTTGTAAAAACATCTCTTGAATGTCGGCTGTTATTGCTATCCTTTTCTCACGGAACCGCAAAAGCAGCCCATTTAAATCTTGTAATAAATCGGGCCCCTCTAAAAGCTCATCATTGAGGCAAACATCATTGGCTTTTGCTGCCGCGTCGAAGACCAATCTTATCTTCCCCGGCTTGTTCACGTTGGTAACTGCGAAGTGAGGCAGGTACCATGCTCGTGGATCGTCTGTCTCTTTCCCACTGCACTGCTCCGCGTAGCCTTTCGTGAATAAATTTTCTATCTGTGTCGTATAAGCTTTTTCAAAGTCGCTTGACCGGTCCATCTTGCGTTCTATAGACTTCAAGCGCTTTACAGCGTTATGATAGCTGGGTGGTAGCGTGACGTCATCTCTCTTCCACGGTAGTCGTACTTCGCACTGGCCGCCGACTCGTTTAATACTCTCATTGAACGCTTTAACCGCTCTCACTTCCATTGGGTTTTCGCGTTCCCTCCTAGCGATACCGAGTGCGTCTATTTCAAAGTAACGTTTCACCATGTCGTGCAATTCAACCTCGGGTGCGATGAGCTCCGTCTTGTATACGTTCGACGCGCCCTCTAGCGCCGTGATTCGAGGCGCCGTTCCATGTATGACCCACCCTAGTTTCGTTAATGACGCTACCGGTTGTCTCTTATTGCCCATTAACAACTTTCGTGACACAATCAAATGCCAATTATCGGCCCCGATCAGTAAACGTGGTTTCACTCTGTCATAACACACGTCACTAGCCGTTAATCTTCTTAAGTGTGCGTACTGTAAGCAATCTTCACTAACTGTTTGATGATTGAGCGTCAAACTTGTCATCGTTTTGGCGCGAACATGATGGGTGCTTTCATCTCTTGCTACTAACACCAGGCTTACGTCTTCACTGTTCGCTACGCTCCCTTGCGCGTTTATACTACATATGCGCAAGTCGCTTACAGGCCCTTTCGCACCAATTTCATCCGCCAGGTCTTGATCAAGGATCGTCACTGTGGATCCCTCGTCCAGCAACGCGTATGTCTGTACAGCGCCGCTGGGTCCTTTAACTGTCACTGGACACACCTTTAACATGACATTCGCCGCGACGTTGGCCCTATTAATCGTGGCGATCGTCTCAGTCTGCGACTCTCGCACCAACGTCTCTTCATTACTAGCGGCACAGTCCTTATGCAACGTAGCGTGGTGACGCGCATTACAGTTGTTCACCCCGCATAGTTTGTGTGTACAGCGGAACCTCCGGTGCTTATTGTTCACACACCGAAAGCACACTCCATTATTTCTTGCCCACTGCCATCTCTCATCTACCGTCATGGCTTTGTACTTGTTGCAGTGAGGTACTTCATGATCGTTTCCACATAGTAAACACGGTGCAGACGGCGTCTCTTTCCGGCCCAAAGTGTATATTCTTGCTACATTTTTCTTCTTATCGGTGCGTTTCTCGCTACGGTTTTTTACAGCGACGTTTTCTCTTTGCTGTGACGTAGTCGGTACGTAGGCAAAACGCAGCGCGCAGTCGGCCTCTTTCATAAGAAATCGAGATAAAACAATGATTTCAGGTTCACTCGATTCATTCTTCTCAGCGTAGGCGACCCAGTTTGATAACAAATGCGGGCTGAGCTTCTTGACTACCTCTCGAACCAATAGCGGATTTCGTAAGTACCCTCGGTCATCAACCGCTTGAATAACGCAAACTATATTTTGCAATTTCACAGCGAGGGTATTCAACTCTGTGGCACTCGTACCAGAACGCGGTAAACTTTTCATATCTTCGAGTGCTCTATCTATAAGCACTTCAGGGCGGCCGTAGCATTGCTCTAGTGTGGTCATAATACGATCGGGGTCGGTCGCACTCCATAATAGCGCCGACACACTTTCTCTCGCCTCCCCTTTCAAGCTCACGCGTAATCTTGCTAGATTTTCCTCTGCAGTGAACTTGTATAATCGTGTGGAATCACGCACTGCGGCCTTGAATAACAACCATTCATTCGGTGAGCCACAAAACACGGGCAGCTCTTGCGCGTACCGCGGCATCGGTCGTCTAGTTAGAACCCTGTCCAATGTTTCAGCGAGGTTTTCCACCCCGTAGCCCTTTTGCGTATCGACTACGGGCCTCGCGTCAGTCTCCATTGGATTTACACAAAACGTTCGGTTTCTATCTGTTTCAATGGCGCGCGCCTCATTGCGCTTTATATCCCTGTCTCTGTCTTGCACGATAACGGGAGCGATCTCTCTGTCTCTGTCTTGCGAAACGACGGGAACGATATCTCTGTCTTTCTCTAAATTTTCGTCTACCCGACACCGAGGATCGGCTGTGGTATCCAACCATTCTTTCAGCCTCTCTGGGATGCTCTCGGTGGGTAAGTCTGCACGGGTCTCCTCTTCCATAATAGTATCCATTTCAACTTGTAACCTTTGTTGAATTAATTCACGTTCTAATTCCATTTCTCGCCTCTTAATCTCGGCCAACTGTTCCGCGGCCCGAAGTTGCGCCTGCCGGACGCGCGCAGCGATACTCGACGAACACACTGACGGCGGGTTACGTCTCAAAGCCTCAGTGTCGGTGGCGGCGGCGGCGGCGGCGTTGCCATCGTCAACTTCCTTGGTGGACGGCGGCGGCGGTAACGGTCTCTCTGTACCACTTTCTGTGGCCTCTTCTTGCATCGTGACTGTAGTCAATAACGGTGGTGGTGGCGGTGGCTGTGGCGCGATCGTCGAAGGTGACGCCGGTGGCTCTTCATGTGTGATTGCCCCCCTCTTCTTCCCTCCAGCTTGGCTTCTTGTAATTGGCTCTTCTTTCTTGAAGCCTACCCCTTTTCCCCTTTGAAGCCTACTCCTAACAATCTCGCCCGGGCACACTACCGTGGGGAGCCCAGGTGAGGATGGAGGTCGTAGCAGGAGTGGAAGGGAGGAACTACCCGGCAGTGGGGATATGCCGCTCCGAGGTGCTCTGTCACCGGGGGGAACGCCCGGCAACTTCGTGCGTGCCTACAGTCCGGCCCTCAGATTGACAAACCCGTACCGGCGTAGCCGGACAATTTCAGCTGCCTTGAAAAAGGCGGCTGGCAGCCGTGTCCGTTAGACTGCACCGCCTTGAACGGCGTTACTCACACTAACCACACTTGGCACCGTTAGGGTGTGGCAGTGTGAGCCGCGGTCCACCCGCGTACTGGTGACTAGTTACTGTGATTCTTCTTTTCTTCAGTCTTCAGTGATCGTTGGACGTATAATTATGTTTACTCTGATGCTTCGCTTCTTTCTTCTCGCTTGACACGCAGATTCTTCTTATCCAAGCTCTGGAGAACCACGCAGCACTCGGATTCTTCTTATCCGCGCGCAGAAGGACCAACAGCACTGTTGCCGATGACGACAACCTCAACACTGTACCATAGGATGAAACGCCAAGCAGCAGGAGCAGAATGAAACACCTTTCTTGATATATGCCCATATATTGTGGTTACGGTTACAACTTGAGATGGGCGTGCGAGCTTACAAATTTTCCGAATCGGTGTATTCTTCACGCGCGCCCTCGGGCGTGCGGGTATGTAGTTTTTGGTTTTCACCATTTCTACCGTATCTGGTATCGCGCCCTGCCGAAGCAGAGCGGTCTAATGGGGTCGTCCCCCCCCCTCCCTAAGTTTCTTCACCGACCGTCCTCAGCGCGGTCCAGCCCGCCGGGTGAGACCCTTGCGGGAGGCCCAGCGAACGACCTGCGAGCGGACGGTGGACTTATCGTGAGGGGGGAGCGCCTTTAATGAGAGGGTGGAATCAGATTACAGTGAGAAAAATTGATGCGGAATATGTGGTATGAAGCAAATTTTTGTTGGGGTAATTAATGCGGTGGTGGGGGCTCGACGTCTTGCGGCGACCGCGAGAGGGAGCCACTATGTAGGGCTGCGGGCGGCGGAGGTGCGTCATCCGGTGAGGTGGGGGCGAGCTCTCTGGGAAGAGCGCGGTTGCGTCTGTCTTGGCGGCGTTCATACGCCGGCGCTATGTCGCGTAGGTGAGCGTGGGTGGATGCGTCGGCTCGGGCGAACAGGTTGCGCGCCAGCCGGGTTATGAAGTCGTCGAGCGACTCCATCTGGAGATCCCTGCTAATAGTGGCGTTTCTTACGAATCTATCTGCGTTGACGATGCGACGGAGTGCCATATTCTGCTGTGCGCGGAGGCGCTTTCGCTGCGGTTCCGCCGCGAGCGCATACCAAGCTGGGGCGGCGTAAGTGATGATGGAGCGCACGTAGGTCTTGTATATCCCCAGCTTGGTTCTTAGCGGAAGGCGGCTGGAGAGAGCGGGTTGAAGAAGCGTTCGGGCGGTTTTTACCTTTATGACGGTCTTATCAATGTGTTTGCGCATCGTTAGGCGCCGGTCCAGCGTCACGCCGAGGTAGGTAGCAGTCGGCGTCCAGGCTACCGGTTCACCGTTAATGGTGAGCGGTGGGGGGAGGCGTGTATTGCCCCTGAAACAGATGGCCTGGGTTTTCCCGACGTTAACAGACAGTCGCCATCTGTCCAACCATTTAGGTAGAGCGTCGAGAGTAGCTTGGATTTTGGTGGCGGCGTGGTGTTGGCGTATTGAAGTGGCAATGTACGCCGTGTCATCGGCGTAAAGCGCGAGCTTGACATCCCCCACCACGGGGACATCGTTGGTGTACGCCGAATATAGCGCCGGGGACAGACAGCTGCCCTGCGGTACGCCCGCGCGGACGGGGCGGGGGGCGGAGGTAGAGTCTTCCACGGCGACTTGTATCACCCGGTCGCGTAGAAAGGCGGCTACCACCCGCAGCAGTCGTAGTGGAACGGAGGACATAGAGAGCTTATAGAGTAGGCCTTCGTGCCAGACTCTATCGAAGGCCTTCTCCATGTCCAGCATGACGGCTACGGGGAGCTCATGCTTGTTGATGCAGGTTGCGACGTAGTGGAGCACCCGGGTAAGTTGAAGCGTGGTCGAATGCCCAGCGCGGAAGCCGTGTTGCTCTGGGCGTGGCTCTATGTGTGGCAGCAGGTGTGGAAGGAGCAGCTTCTCTAGGACTTTGGAGAGCGTGGCGAGGAGGGTGATGGGCCGGTGGTTTTCGGGGCGGGCATGGTTTTTGCCCGGTTTGGGGAGCATGATCACCCTACCTTTCTTCCAGTCCTCTGGGAAGTGCCCTGTGCGGCATATTCCATTATAGAGCCGCGCGATAGCGGCGATGGTCTTCGGTGGTAAGTGGCGCAGGTGGTCGTTGGTTATCCCGTCAGGGCCCGGAGCCTTCCGAGGCTTAGTCCTGGCAATCTCTCTCTGCACCTGACGGGGAGTGAAGACGATCGGGTCATCCAGCGGTGAGAGCGGTCGAGACAGGTGGTTACTCACATGCGACTCTACCGCCGCTACATGCTCGCTGTCTGAGGTGGGATTCGGCGTGAACTGCGTTTCTAGGTGAGCGGCGAGCAGCTCCGCTCTATCCTCCGAGCGGTATCTGGGCTGCCCGTCGGGGTGAAGCAGCGGACGGGGTGTGGTCGGCGTGCGGTAGAGTCGCTTACACAGACGGTGGACGGAAGTTGGTTCATCGCCCGCCTCTGTGATGTAGCGCTCCCAAGCGTAGGCGGCAGCGTCGTCCAGGGCGCTCTTTACCTCGGACACGATTTTGTTGAGCTTCCTCTTGGTGGTGGGGCAGCGGGTTTGGCTCCATAGCCTCTGCAGACTGCGCTTTTCAGCGATGAGATCCAGCACCCGTGACGGTAGAGTGGATGGTTTAACCGTACACGGGCGGGTGTGCGAGGCGGTAGTAAGCGCGGCCTGGATGGCAGCTGTTAGCTCCGCTGTGGCCCCCTCGACATCAGCGGGGGTGTTGATGGGCCGCGTCGGCGTGTGGGCGGTAAGCGCGGACTGGTAGAGCTCCCAGTCGACGCGCCTCCGCGGGGCAGGCAGTGATGTGCGGGTTGGTAAGGCATCGAGTGTACAAATTACCGGCCGATGGTCAGAAGGCAGGTCCATCATCACCTCCTGGTTAATGGTCGCTGGGATGTCTTTGACGACCAGAATGTCAAGGACATCTTCGGTGCCGTGGGCTGCGTCGTAGTGTGTGGGCTCGTCCGGGCCCAGGACATCGTATGAGTGCTGGGTTGCGTCATTAATAAGTATACGACCTGCTTGGTTGGTGGCGATGGAATTCCATGCCGGGTGTTTGGCATTTAAGTCGCCGGCTATGATGGTGGGAGAGGAGCGTAGTAGGCTTCTCAACTCTCCCATGTCGAAGCGTGATGAGGGCGACTTGTAGGCGGCATAGAGGCGGATGTCGGTGCCGGCAATATGTATGTCAACACCGAGTGCGCGGAAGCTGTTGATTTGGGCCGCGGGCGCGGGCTGGTGGATAATGCGCCTGTGTACCAGCACCATGAGTCCCCGGCAGGGCCGGCCGTCGACGTCCGAGACCTCGTCCTGTCGGTAGATGGTGTAGTTTGGAAAGCGCACTGAGGTTGTGGCGGCGAGTCGCGTTTCACTCACGAGGGCGACGTCAATATGGTTTTCTCGCAGGAAGTGTAGCAGCATTCGCCGCTTCCCCGTGAGTGTCTCGGCGTTCCAGTGGACAAACCTCAGCGGCTTGAATTTACCGACAGGATTTGAGTGAAGCAGGCCTGGAGTTGCTGCGCCATGTTCTGCGAAAACATGGCCAGCATTTGCTGTACTTGCGGCGGCATACTACCGGCGCTCGTTGGATGTTCGTTTACCGGCTGAGGTGGGTAGCTGGCGAATTGTTGTTTAGCGTAAGTGCTGCCCCCTGTGTGCGGTGGTGGGGGGCCGGCTCCGCTTTGTGGCGGGTAGTTGTAAAACGCGTCGGTGGGGGGGCGATCATCTCTCCTTGTCGCACCTCGCCTTCTCTTCCCACCTCGGTGTGTTGGTTTCCGCTTTTCAGGCGGGGGTGGAGCGGCGGGCCCGCGGTTGGTGGCGGGGTTGGCGGGGGCCATAAGGGTGGCTGGAGCCGACTCGCTTACCTCGGGCTGAGTGATCGCGGCCGAGGTGAAAGGGCCGGTTTTGGCCAGAGGGCCCGCTCTTTTGTTGCGGGCTTCCCTCCTTACGACCGGGCAGCCGTGGAAGTTGGCGGGATGAGGGCCATTACAGTTGGCGCAGCTCGCCGGTTCGGCCCTCGGGCGCGGGCAGTCGGCCGCGGCGTGCGGGGCTCCGCAACGCACGCAGGCCATGGGGCGGTGGCACCCTTTGGACGAGTGCCGGAATCCCTGGCATCTATGACATTGCGCTGGGCCTTTCTTCCCGCGCCATGCCTCGATCGTGATACCGGTCATGTACAGCATCTCGCTCACCTGATACACGGCCGGTACGATGCCTGGAGTGTGGGCGAGGGAGGCGAAGAAGATGCACCCGGGGCGCCCCGCGCGCGCCTGGATGCGGCGGACATGTTCCGCCGTGAAGCCCTTCTCCGCCAGTGCAGCGGTGATGTCAGCGGGCTCGGTGTTAAAAGGAAGGCCGCGGATGGCCACCTTTAAGTTCTTCTCGTCAGGGAGGGCGTACGAGTACCAACTCAGCCCGTCCTGTTTCTCCAAGTCGGAGAGATAGGCCTGAATGACTCGATATTCATCGCCGTCCTCGGGAGAGAAGCGCACGCCTACGCCGAAGGGGCGCGCGGAGGGCGGTCGTCCGAGGCGCTCGTGGAGCGCTTTCATGTGCTTTGGCCAGTCCGGCAACTGTTCGACCACGAGCGGTGGGTATTTCCTGTCGTGGGTAGATGCAGATTTTGCCGAAGTGGAAGGGGCAGCGTGCGGCGCGGGGCGCGCGGGGGCAGCGGCGGTCGGTTGCGCGGCGGTGGCCTGCGCGAACGTGACTGGCAGCGCGGGAGCGGGTGTCGGCGGAGTATTTACCTTAGCCGGATCTGGGAGGACCCGGCGTGGGCGTTGGTCGCGCTGCGGTTGCGGCGCCGGCGTTTGGTACAGCGGCGAGGGAGTAGGTGCCGTTGCGTGCTGGGTATCTGCGGTGGTAGCGGGTGATTGCGTCGGAGAGGGCCTGTCGCCTGTGCTCAGCGACCGATGGATGCGCGGGTCGCGAGCGCTGGGGGCCTGGGGCGTGGCGCATTGTCGCTTGCCCTCCGGCGGTGTTGGCATCGGGCGGGACTTGCGCTTGGCGCAGGGGAGCTCGAGCGTGAGCGGGACATCCTCCATGGCGCGGAGGGCCTCGAGCGCGACTTCGTCCGCCGGCGTAAGCACCGGGACGTCACCCAGCTCAAATTCCATGAGCCTGACATAGGCTCCCAGCCAACGGACCATGCGCTCCGACAGATAGCCGGAGTTTGCAAGCCTCGCCACCATCACTGCGTCAGATTCAAATCTGACGCGGGGTGATGTCGACTTGGCCGCTTGCATTAGTCTGTTGGCTGGGGTCCCAGCGGCTGACGGAATTTGTCTAGCTGCGGACGATGCGGGCGGGGCGTCGCTACTTACGACGCTTGATGTTGCGGTGGTGGGTGTAGCGGTAGCGGGCGTAGCAGGTGATGCTGCTACGGAGGTAGGCGGCTGTGCCGTTCGCTGGGGCGGTAGGTCTGCCATGATGCGGGTATGGGGCACGAGCTCGCGCGATCCTGGGCAGGGCGCCGGTGCGCCGCTGCCCTGCTGTAGGGCGACCGCTGTCTACGCTAGCCAGATTGCTCCGACTAGGCGTTTTCAAACCTGACTAAAGCAATTTTAGTGGGTGAAAACTTACGAGGAAAAACAAAAGGGATCCGTGCGCGTGGGTACTGGCATCCGAAAGCTCATGTACAGTCCACAAATTTTCACAATCACTTGTCGTCTTCACGCGCGCCGCAGGCGCGCGGGGAGATGGCATCAGGCCGAGGCCTATGGCCATTGTAGCCGGATTCGCGGACCGTTGACGAACGGCCCGGTCTTAGGTGTCGCCCCTCCTACACTTCTTCACACACCGCCGCGCGGTCTGCCCTACCAGGTGAGACCCCGTAGGGAGGCCCAGCAGAAGCGACCAGCGAGCGGCGGCGGATTTTAGCGTGGGAGGGGAGAGAATCATTTTTGGACGGTGTAGTTAATGAATGAAATCAGGTGGGTAGATGTGGAAATTGTCAAAGTAGTGGGGGGCCCCTCCGCGGCGGCGGAGGGGGCCGGTGTCAGTCCGGTGGTGGGGGGGCTACGACCGCTCGCGGCTGTTGCGAGCGGGAGCCGTCCGCTGCGTCCGATGTGGAGGGGGCGGCGGCGGGCTGCGTGGGCGGTAGCAGCTCCCTTGGCAGAGGCCTGCCATGCTGCGGTCGGTCAAATGCGGGGGCGAGGTTCGCAAGGTGCGCGTGCGACGACTTGTCGCTGCGCGCGAACATGCCTGCGGACAAGCGGGTTATAAATGTGTCTAATTTTTCGACCTTTAGGTCGCGCTCTAGAGTGGCGTTTCTAACGAAGCGGGGAGCTTTGGCGATGATGCGTAGTGCTCTGTTTTGCTGCGCGCGGAGGCGGGGTTTACTGCTCTCCGCGATGAGTGCGTACCACGCCGGGGCCGCGTAAGTCAATATGGGTCGTATATACGTCTTATAGATGTTAATTTTGGTCCGTATGGGTAAGCGGCTTTCAAGCACGGGGCGCAACTTTGCGCGCGCGACTGAGGTACTTGCGATTACATTGGTAGTGTGCTTGCGCATCGTGAGCCTGCTGTCTATTGTGATGCCCAGGTATTTGGCCGACGATTGCCACGGTAGACTTTGGCCCGAGATTGTTAGTGGAGGCGGTGGCAGGTGTTGGCGGCCGAAGATTATAGCTTGAGATTTGCTCACGTTAAGTTTCATCCTCCACTTACTGAGCCAATCTGGTAAGGCGTCTAATGTGGGCTGTAACTTCAGGGCTGCGTTCTTCACGTTCATGGAGGCTGCGTAGTAGGCCGTATCGTCAGCATAGAGTGCTAGCTTCGCTTGGCCCACCACCGGTATATCATCAGTGTAGGCCTGATAGAGCACGGGCGATAGGCAGCTACCCTGCGGGACGCCGGCTTTTACGGGGCGCGGGGATGAAAGATGCCCTTCCACCGCCACCTGGACGCTGCGGTCGCGTAGAAATGCGGCGATGACTTGGACAAGCCGGAGGGGGGCGTTCGACTGTAAGAGCTTGTATAATAGGCCCCCATGCCACACCCGGTCGAACGCCTTCTCCATGTCTAGGAATACGGCTGCGCTATATTCACGTTTGTTCATGCAGGTTGCGAGGTCGTGGAGGACTCTGGTGAGCTGCAGCGTGGTTGAGTGTTCAGGTCTAAAACCGTATTGCTCTGCTCTGGGAGTAAAGTACTGGGAAAGGAAAGGTAGTAAGAGCCGTTCGAATACCTTTGATAGGCACGAAAGTAGAGTTATGGGCCGATGGCTCTCGGGTTTGGCTGGATTTTTCCCCGGCTTGGGGATCATTACCACCTTTCCTTCCTTCCAGGCGGCGGGATAGTGGCCGGTGCGCAGGATGCCATTAAAAAGCCGCGTGATTGCTGCAATGGTTCTTTTAGGTAGGCGGCGTAGAGCTGCGTTGGGAACCAAGTCCAACCCTGGGGCTTTCCGGGGCTTTACCCGGGTCAGTGCTTTCTCCACCGCTTTGGGAGATAGAACGATGGGATCGATTGCGGGGGCGGGCTTGATAGTTAAGTAACTTGCCACGAATGACTCTATCTGGGCGTTGTGCTCTACATCAGATATTGGGTTTGGCGTGAATTGCTCTACCAAGTGCTCCGCTAAAAGCTCAGCTCTGTCGTGGGGTTTGTATTTGGGTACTCCGTTGTTGTCTATAAGTGGGCGCTGCGTGGGAGGCACTTGGCTGAGGCGTTTGCAAAGGCGGTGAACTGATGGCATGTCGCCGTCAAAGGCAATCGCATCTATATGTTTTTCCCATGTGGAGGCCGCATGGTCGTCGAGCGCTCGCTTTACCTTTTCGGTCAGTTGATTGAGGCGGGCCTTGGTGGTGGGGCAGCGGGTCTGTTGCCAGAGACGACGGGTGTTGCGCTTTTCCGCTGTGAGTTCCGACACCCAGCGCGGTAGAGCGGGGCTCCGCTCGTCGCGCGGGCGGGTGTGCGAGGATGCTTTGTTAAGCGCTGACCTTATCGCCGTCGTCAATTCGGTCGTCGCTGCTTCGACGTCAGTTGGGTCGCTTATAGGGCGGGTGGGGGTAGAGTTTTCCAACTCGTGTGCGAATGTCTCCCAATTCACTCGCATGCGCGGCGCGGGGGGGGCGACTCGGGTGGGCAAGTCGCCGAAGGTGCAAAGTACCGGCCGGTGGTCGGAGGGCAGGTCGGGAAGGACACGCTGCGTGATGGTGGTGGGGATGTCCCGGTGTACTAAAACGTCTAGTACCTCACCGTTGCCGTCTGCATCGTAGCGTGTTGGTTCATCGGGGGCCTCTACTATGTAGTTATGCTGCGTGGAATCAAGGAAGAGCGACCGACCTGTTTGATTTTCCTTCGTCGAATTCCAATGCGGGTGCTTTGAGTTGAGGTCGCCCGCCACTACGGTGGGCAGCGGGTGCAGCAGGTGCCTCAGCTCCGTCGTGTCTAGTGGCGCGTTTGGCGGTTTGTACGCCGCGTAAAGTCGGATGTCTGTGTCGCCCAGGCGGATGTCAATGCCCAGCGCATAGATGGTAGTGGCCGGGCTGGGAGGGGCCGGTTGGTGCAAGATGCGGCGGTGGACAAGTACAAGTAGCCCTCGGTATGGTAGCCCAGTGGTGGGCGAGGTCTCGTCCTTGCGGTACCCTACATAGTTCGGTATTCGGAACGTGACGTTTGGCTGGAGGCGCGTCTCGCTCACAAGGGCCACGTCTACGTCGTGCTCACGCAGAAAGTTTATGAGCAAACGACGTTTCCCTGTGAGGGTTTGCGCGTTCCAGTGGGCTATGATTAGTGCGCGGAATTTTGGCTCAAAAATGATATGCAGCACGCCTGGAGTTGCTCAGTGAAAGCTTTCGCCATCCCCGCGAGCATGTGTTCGATCCCCGCCGGCAGCGGGGCGGGGGGCGCGAGGTGTGGGGCCGCGGGTGCGGCGGTGGGTGGCGCTGAGGTCGCGCCTTTGTAATCGCCGGGTGGCGGGCGGGCGGTGCGGGGGCCTCGCTTCTTTTTGCGGCGGAAAGATGCGGGCGGTGCGTCGCGGCGCGTGGGCGGGTTCGCCGGTTTGATAAATATTTAGATTTTTTTTGTCAAGACAGTTTTTCGAAATTTGTTAAAATGACGGAGATATGTAAAAAACCATATTTCATTCCAGCTTTTCGGCTGTTTGATCTCCTCTACAAGTCGCATTTCTCAACAGATTCTGATGAAATTTTGTGAGTAGGTTCGATAATTATATATAACTGTTCAGTCAAACCAATTTTTCCAAATTTATAAAAAAATACTCACCCATTTTGAAAAATGATAAAAATTAGAAGCACCATCTAGCTGCAATACTCACGTACCTATTGTGTGCTTTGAAAACTTCATGGCGACATTTTATTTTATTTTTTCGCGAGGTCTACAGCTCACGGAGCCACTAGTTATTATTTTGTATGTATGTTACCTATGTGGCCTACTGCGATCGCCAACCCGCCTGCCAAGCGTGGCGATTATGGCAAACCCCCCCCCCCCCCCCCATGCACAATGGATCAAAAAATTGGCCCCCAGTCCCCGGCAGCCCCGCTATTCCTAGCTACGGTAGCGGCTACGGTAACGGCGGGGCAGGGGGTGCTAAGAATCCCCGGGTGCGGCTCGGCTACCAAAAACGACGACAACTGCACCTGGCAACCTATAACACGCGCATACTAAGGACCGACGCGAAGTTAACCGAGTTGGAAGAAGTTATCAGCAAGGTAGATTGGGACATTATCGGGTTATCTGAAGTCCGAAGAGCGGGAGAGGACTCGATAATCCTCAACTCCGGTAACTTGCTTTACTACCGGGAGGGCGACCAACAGTCCCAAGGTGGTGTCGGGTTCATCGTCCACAAGTCCCTTGTCAACAACGTGATTACCATCGGAAGTGTGTCGACCAGGGTGGCGTACCTTATACTCAGAATATCCAAACGGTGTTCGCTGAATGTTATACAGGTTTACGCACCGACCTCGACACACCAAGATGACGAAGTGGAGGCTATGTATGAGGAGATCTCTAAAGCCATGCATAGCTACAAAACCCACTACACTGTTGTGATGGGGGACTTCAATGCAAAGTTGGGGAAACGATGCGGTGATGAGCTGAGAGTGGGGCAATTTGGAGTTGGGCAACGGAATGACAGAGGCCAGATGCTGGCTGACTTTATGGAGAAGGAGAACCTCTTTATGATGAACTCTGTTGCCGATGACGACAACCTCAACACTGTACCATAGGATGAAACGCCAAGCAGCAGGAGCAGAATGAAACACCTTTCTTGATATATGCCCATATATTGTGGTTACGGTTACAACTTGAGATGGGCGTGCGAGCTTACAAATTTTCCTACGTTCACACGTCCTAAGGTAACATTTTGCATGATAGCAAATATCCACTAGTACAAAAACTTATATTTTCTACCTATCTGGGGTAGTTTACAAAATTCAAATTATGACTACCCTACGTTATTACAAATTGTTAGCAGTGGTGGGGAGTGCGCCTACCCCCACTCCTCGCCTGCAACCAACTTAGCAGAGGTGGTGGGGGTAGCGAAGCCCCCACTCCTTTTTCTTTGCGAGACTACCTACTTCATTTTATTATTTTTGTCTACCTTTTACATTTTATGTTAGAAGATTTAGGTATTTAGGCACCTCATTATTTTAATCAGAGACCTATACAAGAGGCCTTTATTTATAATCTTACCTCTTAGTACCACATCAAAACCTTTAGGGCTTATGGGACAAAGGTTGGCGTATGACCTAGACATCTTTTAGGTCGAAACTACCACCTCCTAGACCCATATTACCTAGCCCATTACCTCAAAACCTTTACCAGTACCTTTGTAAGTAAAACACAAGCGTTAATATCATTTAATTCCTAGGATACCTAAATACCTAAACAATACCTATTTGAGCTAAAACTTAAATATCTCACAAAGTATAAAACTTACAGCTACGCTAAATATCTCATTTTACAGAACATTTTGAAAGCAACAATTTAAAACCAAATAGAACGTTACACATTAATAAACTTCAAAGTAATTAAAAACACAAACTAATTAACTCAATCAGTTATAACAAGCTACTACAGTACTTACATGAGAAAATCACAAACACAGATTTTATCACTAGGAACGCACTTAGTGTCCACAAATAGTCTTTTTGCTATACACATTTTAATCACTTTTTCCACTGATTTCACTTGATTGAAGCTGTCCGTAACAAACTCCTTCTTCAGAAAGCCGGAAAGCCGGAAGTGGACCTGGGTCAGTCCGGACGGTAAAGTCAGAAATGAGATAGATTTTAGATCATGTCTACGAAAAAGCAAATATTCAATGATGTCACTGTGATCAACGCTGTTAAGACGGGGAGCGATCACCGATTGGTACGTGGCACATTGAATATCAACCCAAAGCTGGAAAGATCTCGACTGATAAAATCAACAATTCGACCATTGCCGGCCCATATTCAAAACCCCGAGAGCTTTCAACTCGAACTCCAAAACCGCTTCGAAGCCCTTGAGAACAGCATAGACGTGGACGATCTAAACAACATGGTGGTGGATACTGTCCGTACGGTAGGGTCCAAGCTCTTTAAGACCCGCCATCCCAAGATAAAGAAACTCTCTGACCACACACTCCTACTCATGGATCAGAGACGTGAAATGAGGCTCCAGAGTTCAGTAGATGCTAATCGTTATCGGCAGCTTAATAGACAGATATCTAAGTCTTTGACGAGCGACCTTCGCCAATTTAATACGAATCGTATTAAAGAGGCTATCGAGCGGAATAAAGGCTCCAAAGTGTTCGCGAGAGATCTGTCTATTGGGCAAAGCCAGATGACGAAGCTGAAAACTGACGACGGACGCATCATTTCATCAAAGCCTGAAATCCTGAGGGAGATTGAGAGCTTCTATGGGCAGTTATATTCCACGCAGACACCTGTTGAAAGCAAGGCTAAAGACCCCAGAGCCAAGCTTACCCGACACTATACCCAAGATATCCCGGACGTCAGCCTGTACGAGATTAGTATGGCTCTCAAACAGCTGAAAAACAACAAGGCGGCGGGTGACGATGGAATCACTACAGAACTTCTGAGAGCGGGCGGTAAGCCGATACTCAAAGTCCTCCAGAAGCTCTTTAATTCCGTCATCGTCCAGGGCAGAACGCCAAAGACATGGAACATAAGTGAGGTGATCTTGTTCTTTAAAAAGGGTGACAAGTCCCTCTTAAAGAACTATAGACCCATCTCGCTTCTGAGTCATGTCTATAAGTTGTTTTCGAGAGTCCTTACGAATCGTCTCGCTCGCAAGTTCGACGACTTCCAACCTCCCGAACAAGCCGGGTTCCGAAAAGGCTTTAGCACCATAGACTACATCCATACGCTGCGGCAGGTTATACAGAAGACCGAGGAGTATAATGAGCCACTTTGCTTGGCGTTCGTGGACTATGAGAAAACCTTTGATTCGATTGAAACCTGGGCGGTGCTGCAGTCTCTCCAAAGGTGCCAAGTGGACTATAGGTATATCGAGGTGTTGAGGTACTTATACCAAAATGCCACCATGACGATCCGAGTACAGAACCAGAACACAAATCCTATCCAACTGCAGCGTGGTGTGAGACAGGGAGACGTTATTTCTCCGTAACTGTTCACAGCTGCGTTGGAGGACATCTTTAAGCTCTTGGACTGGAAAGGACTCGGCATCAACATTAATGGCCAGTACCTAACACACCTTCGGTTTGCCGATGATATAGTCCTTATGGCTGAGACCATGGAAGACCTGAACACAATGCTCGAAGATCTCCGTAGTGCTTCCCAAAGAGTGGGTCTTAGGATGAACATGGATAAGACGAAAATTATGTCAAATGCCCATGTTGTACCCTCTCCAGTTCATGTTGGGAACACTACACTTGAAGTTGTTGACCATTATGTATACCTAGGATAGGCAGTCCAGTTAGGTAGGACCAACTTCGAGAAAGAGATCTCTCGTCGAATCCAACTCGGGTGGGCAGCATTCGGGAAGCTTCGAAAAATCTTCGCGTCCGACTTACCTCAGTGTCTCAAGACGAAAGTCTATGAACAGTGTGTGTTGCCAGTGATGACTTACGGCAGTGAAACGTGGCCGCTAACTATGGGTCTCATAAGCAGGCTCAAGGTCGCTCAGCGTGCAATGGAGAGAGCCATGCTCGGCGTTTCCCTACGTGATCAAATCAGAAACGAGGAGATCCGCAGGAGAACTAAAGTAACCGACATCGCTCGAAGGATTGCTCAGCTGAAGTGGCAATGGGCGGGACACATAGCGAGAAGAACCGATGGCCGTTGGGGCAGAAAGGTTCTGGAATGGCGACCGCGCACCGGACGACGCTCCGTGGGTAGGCCCCCGACAAGGTGGACCGACGATCTGGTGAAGGTCGCGGAAAGCCAGTGGATGCAGGCAGCGCAGGACCGATCGTCGTGGAGATCCTTAGGGGAGGCCTATACCCAGCAGTGGGTGTCGTGTGGCTGATATGATGATGATGATGATGATGTATGTTACTAATCTCCTCGAATTGTGAACTGATTTTCTTGTTAGACAGTATGTCTAGAGTTCCTTTTCCCTGTCCCAAAAATAAATTATTCAAATTTTCCGGTATCGAGATAGTTTTTCTATCCAATACCCGGGGCTCTTCCTCCAGCCGCCTGTTTGCCTACTTTAAGAAAAAGTTTATTTTAAATTAGCAGTCCAAATGAATTTTGTAATTCCCCATTGCTTTCGAAACAAGAGCCTTCAATTAGGCTGCTAACGCACCTACAGGTGCATAAATATATCCAGGTTACTTGGTGACCGTACTGGTAGGTCAGTTGCTAGGATAGTCACCTTGGTCTTTGGTTGTGATGTGTAGTCGCCTGGATGTATCGAGTATCGAGCATTCGTGAATGTTTGTTTTACTTGGTTACTACATAATCTATTTATTTATTTCTTGGGAAACATACTGAAGTATGTAGTTACTACATACATCAATTTACATTTTTAGAGTAATAATAACAATACAACTTCTATAGTATTTATATGTACCGAGTACTGCGGGTTCCAAGCTGTCGATGCGTATTCGAGTTGGGATCTCTAAACTCCAGGCTAAAATCTAGGCACCAGCTGTCAGTGCGTAGGCGGACTTACAGAGATTATGAATACAAGCAAAGTAGGTGGTTATCTTAAGAGCAAGTATTTTTGAATATGCCGAAATATAATTTACCGTCTGTCAACCAACCCATAGCAAATCTGCATGAAAAGTTTTCGGTTAAGAACCCTTTTGTTTGGATCAACCCCGCTTCTTTGTTTTCAACAACTCCGTCCAAACATTCTCAAACAGTCTGTTAGACACTTTAATTATTCGAATAAGTTATTCATCTCGTCTTTGAATGCTGTCTTAGGATGTTAAACAATTGTATGGAAAACGGTATTCAGAACTTTAGAAGGGATTTTTCCATTTGAATTGGTATCTGATAGTGGATGAAACATTACAAAAGACTCACTTTAATAAAGTTGTATTTTATTGTGATAGGAAAGATTTTCATTACGATAAATTGTAAGTTTCAAATTAGATAGTTTTAAAATTCAACGACTATGATGAATATTGTCGCACGAACAAAAAGGATTTATAAAATCCGTTATTCTATTTTTAGCCTTATTAAAATCTAGGACTAGACTAAGTAGTACTTACTTATTAATTGTCTTAGATTAGATTATTCTTTATTGTAAGATTTTATCCTGTAAGCTATTTGGCGTAAATCCAATGAGCACAGTAAAAGTCAGTTGGTAGTTTAAAAATCGTATTGAAAATACTTATGATTGTAAGTTGCAGTCGGGTAAAAAGCAGAAAATAATAATATATTAAAAAAAACACGTTTTTTAAACGGACTAAATTATTACAAATAAAATCGGACTAAAAACATCAATACGGACTAAAAAGTAAAAAATAAATTCTTCTGTAAATATTTATAACCCTTCTGATTTTTAGGGTTCCGTAGCCAAAATGGCAAAAAACGGAACCCTTATAGATTCGTCATGTCTGTCTGTCTGTCCGTCCGTATGTCACAGCCATTTTATTCCGAAAGTATTAGGATTACACAAATGAAACTCGGTAGGTAGATGTATTCTATGAACCGCTTTACGATTTTGACATAAAAATAAAAAAAATAAAAGATTAAGGGGGGGCTCCCCATACATGGAACTGAAACTGATTTTTTTTTTTCATCCAACCTATACGTGTGGGGTATCTATAGATAGGTCTTTAAAATGACATTGAGGTTTCTCAAACGATTTTTTTATCAAAGTCAACAAAGATAGACACTTCCAAAGTGGTAAAATGTGTGTCCCCCCCCCCCCCTTTAACTTTTGAAATAAAAAATTAAAAAATCTAAAAAAAAAATTGGCCTACAGATTTACTAAAATGTAAAATTCATTGATTTTACATTAAAGCTTTAGTTTATTTAATGGACACACTATGTTTTTAGCACAACCCTGACAACGTGTGTGCAAAATTCTATGATTATCGGTTGAATAAGAACGCGAAAAAGTAATAAACAAACTAAAAGTAAACAACCAAACTCACATAAGAATAGTAAGGATAAATATTTATCAATATCTGCTCACTGAAATAGTGACTTAAACCCTTATCGTTATATTCAGTTCAGTTTTCATTTATGGAGTATCAAATAATTTACATTAACCACCAGTAATCCTTATACAATGCAAGGTAAACCAACAAAATGAATAAATTTATACCCACACAGCGACCGACGATTCCGACGAACGCAATCCCGATTGATTGCGCCGCTCAGTGAATTTTATATCACATTAAGTTTTATTCGAATAAGTATCATACTGAAATTTGAATAAAAATTTGCTTTCATTATAACAGACAATTTGAAAAGGTGAAAATTTTTCAGTTGTTTTTTTTCATATTGTCTTTCTATATGGCGAATAATTGATAAATATGTGTGATAAGTCGTGGCCCAGCCACGGTGCCTAAAAAGGCTGTGGTTTTGTAAGTATACTGTACGGGTACCTACGTAGTTTATGATACCCTAAAGAAAAAAACCAGTACCACTGTATTTCACGAGTTATAGCATAACTTTTGTGGCCCGGCTACAACCCATGGGTCTTGGCCCGGCCACGCTTCTTTAATCAATAATTGCTAACTTTATGTCATTATTTATGTATAGTAAGTTAGTTTTTATTGTGGTACGTAACTCGTACAGTAACCTCCCAGGGTTACTGTTCGAGTTACGTACCATAAAATAACGTATTATTTCTTTTAAAAAGGTTAGTTAAATACAGTTTAAACTAAAACTAAAAGGGTTCCCTGTTGACTTTACTATAGCGCCTGTACATGAACTCGTAAACGTAAAGTTACGTTATTGCTCTCAAACTATCGCCAGGCGCTTAGTCACCTTAAGTTAAATTTGTATAATAATAATAATATTAATTTATTGGCAACAAAAATTACAATTTTATATTACATGTTACTTATTAAACTATACATCATAGTACTATAAAATGACATCTGCACCCAAACTAGTGAAAACTGTATCTCAGGTGCAGCTATAAACTGCATTCAACTAACTTTTTTAAAAGAAATAATACGTTTTTTGTGGTACGTAACTCGTACAATAACTCCCTATATAAATAATGGCAAAATATAATATAAGTTAGCTATTATTATTGATGATAGAAGCGTGGCCGGCCCAGGACCCATGGGTTATAGCCGGGCCACAAAAAATGTGCTATTACTTGTGAAATACAGTGGTACTGGTTTTTTCCTTTAGGGTACGATAAAGTACGTACCCGTACAGTATACTGACAAAACCACAGCCTTTTTTGGCACCGTGGCCGGGCCATGACCTATCACACGAAAAACATGCCACCGAAGCCTAAAAAATACAGTACCTATCGCTTTTAAATTTACTCTTGTATTTATGTTAAGAGGTTTACATTGTATACAAACGCTACAGGTTCACATTTCATATAATTATCACAAATGAAAAAGCTTCCGAATTCATTAAAATCGTAGTGAAAAATGAAACATTTTCCGTCGCCATTAGGTAGGATTTTGATCAGCAAATTTATCACGCCGCATTGCGGAGTCCTGTTGCGAATGGTCCGTAGCTTAAATCCGTATCTGTCCTGAGAAAGTTGCATTTTTTCCTTGTTGATAGTTGTTCTTCCTTAAGGAAAGATTTAAGAAGCAAGAGTAATCTTTATTTCCCCGAAAACTATTTTCCCGAAGAAGATTCGAATTCACAGCTTTCTCCGCATCTGATATTAATACTACATCACCAAATGGCCGTTTGACTTAATTAATCAATCGACATTAGATAGCATTTTATTTTTTTAATTGTGAATTATTTTTTTATATTTTATTATTTTTTTTTATATTATTAAGAAAAATTAAGAATACCTTTCTAAGTAGATAAAATTTTCCTCAGACGAGTAAAGTATTTTTTTAGTGTAAAATTTATCATAAATAATATTATAATGTTGAAAAATATAGAATTCTTTTCATCAAAATTTGAATAATTCATTATCTTTTTTCCGGTCTGATTGCCAGCATGTTATTTTAACGAGACTAAACAAACAATATGTTTTAATCTAGAAATCCAATTGTCTTTAAAACTTTCCAGTATTTTGGAGTGCAAAGTCTCTAACATTTCGAAATACTTAATCTTCTGGATCTCGACGAGTTGTAGGTAATTTATATTCTTAACAAAGATGGCCGTCACTTCCCAAGATCTTGATTAATTCTCTTTGAAAGATTCAACTCGAGGAAAAGTTTCCTGTTGTCGTTCTATTAAACTATTGTCTATGATGAAAACAATAAATCAATAATTATATATTTTTTTTTCATGAAAACAATGCTGCGATTTAGGCAACGTTATTTTAGTAAATGTAACCTGAAAACTTATAGAGTTATTCATTATGAATAAACTATTATATGGAACCAGCCCTGAAATCCAGAAAAAAAATATAGCCGTTTCATACAACATGTTATGTGAACCTCGGTAAAATAAAACAGCTAAAACTTTTTAGCGAATTCAAGATTCAAGTTTATATACCTAACAATATGAATCCAAAATGGATAAACCATTTTATTCGGACCATCAAACTGAGACCAACTCTGAAATCGCAAAAAAAATCGGCTGTTTCATAAAAAACTAATATTGAAAATATCAAAGTGTATGAAATAGCACTTTTTTTTCACGATTTCAGAGTTGGTCCCATAGTAAAAGTTGTTCAGTTTGATGGTCCGCAGAAACGGTTTTCTTATTTTGGGTTCATCATTCATTAACAATATAAAACTTGAATCTTAAATTTAATAAAAAGTTTCAGCTGTTTCATTGTTTTATATTTTGTCTCTTATCATGAATCATATTAACGGATGAGGTGTGTCACACCTGCAACTTGCATTCATACGATTCGTCGATCCTGTATTTCTTCGCTATTCGACGACAGCTTATGTAGGGCTACATACTACGAACAACGTAGGCTACATATATGGCTTTTTCTCTACAGTAGGTATTATACTGTTACCCCCAGCATGACAAGCTCATAGATAAAACTTGTCGCTTCCCATTTTTGTAGAAACTTACAAAATAAAAAGCTTTTAGCTTTCGCTCACTGTCAAATAAATCTTAAAAAAATCGGATTTTTCAAAATTACTGGTCTTTGTAAACTTACTTAACCCTGTCAACATCATTTCTGTACCTTGATTACGTAAAGCTGTTGCTAACAATTCTCGATTGAAATCGATTGAAAGCGCGGTTGCATTGCTGCTTTAGTTAATATAGTTGTCACATTGGTTCTTACTAAAGCAGCGATGTAACTGCGATTTCTGTCAGAGTTGATTGCAACAAAGTTACGTAATTACCCCCCTGCTCTAAGAACTTAAAATCGTCATAAAATAACGATCGGTCTCTTTTGGCACACATCTCTTAGAAGTTTATTAAAAAAAAAACTAGAAAAGCTAGTTAAAAAAGAGAGTACACAATAGTCTAAAATAAGTCGTGTTGATCGATTTTGGAATTCCGGACCAACACTATTCGAACAAAACAGTTTGTTATGCCTTAACTCCATAGTGTGAAACACAACATGTTTCGCTCAATTTCAACTCTTTACCCCCTTTATCCAACACTAGTTTAAAACAGTTTAAACACGGGATTCCAGCACATCCACCAAAAAGGTTTTATATCCCTGAAAAGGTCAAACTTTCCAACCTTGCTAACCAAGGAGAATTAATTACATCACCATATAATTATTTAGGTAGTGACTCTCATACCAATGTCGTCGGCGGGTATTCACGATACCCCGGCTATCCCGCGGTTAGGGAACAAATAGCGGGATTGCTGGGAACCCCGCATCCCTTATCCGACCTACATGCTTGTTGTATGGGCTTAAGTCCTATTTAATCTTGCTAATATATTGCCTTCTCAAGGATCAAGGAATCTGTGTACGTTGTTGTTGTTTTGGTTACGCCCGTTGAGGACTTAAACTTATCTTAAACGGTCAAAATCTTCTAAGCACCATATACCCTACTTGACCGTATAGGTCATCGATGGTCTAGAAGACAAACAAGCTAATTACAGATTAACAAATTTTTCAGGAGGACTGTTTTTATGAATTCAAAACTTCTAGATACTATAACATAAAACTGTGGATAGAAACTGTGTATATACTGCCTATACTTAGTTAGGGTATTTACCTGAAAACCTATCCTACTAATATTATAAATGTGAAAGTTTGTGGGTTTGGATGTTTAGATGTTTGGATGTTTGTTCCTCAATCACGCAAAAACTACTGAACGGATTTGGTTGAAATTTGGCACACAGATAGTAGATAGCCTGGATTAAAACAAAGAGTACTTTTTATCCCGATATTCCCTCGGGAACGGAAACCAGGCGGGTGAAACCGCGGGCGGCCGCTATAGTTTATCATAAATTTGAACGTCAATATCCAAAATATTCTATGAAAATAGCAAAAAAGAGCATCACTTAGTACGTTTGTACACAAACTATTGTTCATTTAACACTTTCGTGTATTGTATTTTATTTGCTGACGAGTGTACAGTAAGTACTAAGACCACCAAAACTATTTCTCTACCCGCACTTGAAAAGATTAACATCTTTTAATATGATTGGGAATCGAAAGTTACAAAATTAATAAAAATATTTAGCTTATTTGTCAATCGTGGTAAACGCAAGCGAAATGTTATAAATCTATTTAACATCTTTTATAGTTTAAACTGATGGTAAATAACTGCCTTTAACTTTTTTGGCTGCAAAATGACATCACTTACTATGAATGTACAAATACAGTTTAGGCAGAAAGAGACGGAGTTATTGAATTTGGATAAGTGCAAACGGTAGAGCGTACTCATTTAATACATTTGATGGCATTAAAATGTTTAAAAAAAATTGTATAAAGTGTAGTTAGCACGTTTGTCTTCTAGACCATCGATATTTGCAAATCTTCGTTATTAACCTAGAATAATAACAATCTAGAACGATAGTTCCCTTAAAAGCGCACTGTCAAAAGTGAGGCAAATAATTTTCAGATTTTTATCTTTCAAATGTAACCTAATCATAGGTACCTACAGGAACGAAAAAGTTTCAATTAGTTGCTATTTTATTGGATTTTAGTAACGATATGATATGATTAGGTAACGTAAAACTGAGTCATTTCAGCTCAGTGTTAGTTGCCTCATTTTACATACAAGGACTCGGTTTCTTAGTATTTTAAGGTTATCGAAAAATGTTTGGGGTTGACAAAAGTATTCGCTGTGCATCGATTTTTACACGACTGCCCAAAGCAAAAAGAGTGTATATGTGTTCAGGGTTCATGTATGTTTGTGGGTATGTGAGTTTATTTATTCCACCATAACTTCTAAATGCCTGAACTGATTTGGATAAATGGGGTATCGTTCGAATCCTTGCAGCATCCCGACTGACACTGGCTATATTTTTTTTTAGAAAAAATCAATATGGCGAATGTACAGCGCCATTTTCAAAAGTGAAAAAAAGTTTTTTTCTTCTATTATTACAATATGGGTATCAAATGAAATGAAAGGAAATATGTGAAATAAAAATAAATAAATTTAAACAACAAGTGTCATTGCAGTCGGGGGACCTCTTTGATCAAAAATTGTTCCATAATAAGGTCCCCCGACTGCAATGACACTTGTTGTTTAACTTTTTAGTTCGTTTTTGGCAGGGCAGTCCCCTTGTTCCTCGGAGATAACCGTGGCCAGATAACTGGTTATGTCGTGTTTTTAATATTTTTTAAATTTATTTATTTTTTAAAATGTCAATTCTACACCTTTCTAAAGCGCAGTATAGCATAGATTTGCTATTTCTTTGTTTAAAGAACATCTTTGTAAAAAAATACACAAATAAAAAACCTCCTTATAGCTCACAGCCCTTGAAAAGAACCCAAGGGTCAGGAAATTATAAAAAAGTCTTCTTTCACAAACGGACTCAACAAAAAATAATTGGAAACCCAAAAATAATAAAGTAATTGCGTTCTGGTATTCGTAAATATGTAAGAATTTAATGTTTGTGTTTGTTTATGTCATCTTTCTTTTTTTGAGCCTTTCTCAATTAAACAGGAGGTCTTTTCATACCTGTTCATCAGATCCGGTCAGCATATCTATTCCCCACACAGCCCTTAAGGCTCAATTACACTATACAATTTTAAGCAAGCGATTTTAAGACTGTCTTGAAAACGACTAAGAATGCGCGCATTTACACCACACAATTTCTAGCACGCTCGGCCGTGCTTACTGTCATAGTAAAAGAGAAGGCAGTAAGTCTCTAATGTCTTTTTCAATCAACGTAGTATTGGAGTTATTTACATTGTAGTTTTTGTATTTGTTTTATTTTCTGTTTTAGTTCTTTAAGCACCTACCCAATACCAAATTCCTTTTCTTTAATCATTGTTTGTTAAGAGGTTAATTATAAATATTTTCAATTTGCAGTCGTCGTGTCAAATAAAATTTTAGGTACCTATCTCCTTACTTATAGTATATTAATCAATCATTTTTTTCAACTATTATCTACCTATTAGAAACCTACATAACATTAATATCTGACTAGGTTGAAAATTCGAAAGGCTCACGAATAGAAATATTTTACCTAGTAGGTATGAAGTAGTAGTAGGTATATTTACCTAGTATCATTTTATTTAAGTAGATAAAAACCTCTAATGTGTAGGTACTTACTTAATGCAAATTGCAAGAATCGTATCAAACAAAACAAGACTCTCGCTCTTGTGAATAGCTCGACGGACACACACGCCGCACCGCACACCAACGCGAACGTGACGGCTCGCGCGCGGGCCGCGGCAGCGGCAACCGCCCGCCCCTCGGCGTGACCCACCCCGCGCCACGCCCGCCCACGGCGTCCGGCTCAAAAGGTGCACATCGTCGTTGTTGTCGGTCGCGCACGTATCGATCTACCTAGATATCGCGTTATTATACGTTACACTATTTCCCAACAAAGTACTCGTCAAGACGATTCAAACGAGCCCAAACTCGATGGGGTAGCGTGGTTTTATTAAAGAGTTCCAGTGTCCTTCTTCCGGCTCCATCATCAGACCCTGGACACTATTTCCCAACAAAGCACTCGTCAAGACGATTCAAAGGAGCCCAAATTCAATGGGGTTGCACGATTTCAATATTAAGTTCCTATGGCATGGCCTTCCAGCTTCATCATCAGAGCCTGGACCTCATCTCCCTTTAAAGTACTCATCAAGACGATTCTAACAAGCCCAAACTCGATGAGGGTGCACTTTTTCAATATTGAGTTCCTATGGCATGGCCTTTTAGCTTTATCATCAGACCCTGGACCTCATCTCCCATTAGAGTAATCGTCAAGATGATTCTAACGAGCCCAAACACGATAGGGTTGTATGGTTCCATTATAGAGTTCCTGTGGCCTTCTTCCGGCTCCATCATCAGATCAGCCCAATGATACCATAATATTGCATTGCCTTCCATTTCTGACCTATGTTCAAAGTTTCAAGTCTCTAGGTCATCCGAAAGCTAGTTTAAATTGTTCGCAAACTTTGTGGAGAAACAAACAAACAAACACACAAGCAAACGAGAAAGCAACCTAATAAAAGCGTGTTAAAAACAACCTACCTACCTATAAGTTTCAAGTCTAGCTCATCGGGAAGCTAGGTAGGTAGGTACTTACCTAGTATAAAATACTCTTTTCTAAAATTACGGACAAACAAATAAACGAACCTACTTATAAATATTAATAGTATTTAATAAATAAATAAACAAGAAAACGTCCATTTGAAAACGTGTTAAAAAACCAACATTCCTTTTTGAACTTATCTTGTACTGTGGCAGTATCGTCTATCTGTCGCGAGTCAGACAGAGTCTGTCTCTGTCTGTCACATTACCTCTACACGTTGACCTTGAGAACGCCTTTATGCCTTAGGTGTAAAGTTGGTTTTTGTAGTACAACTGTTACGTCTGACGTGCCGTCGTAGGTACAGTTAGACTGTCTTGAAATCGTGCGTGCATTTAGACGACACAATTTTAAGAATCTTATTATCGAGCGGGCTAGGCCGCACGATTTTAAGATTCTTACTGTCTTAGTCCGTTTACACCATGCTTAGTCTTGAAATCGCGTGCTTAAAATTGTGTAATGTAATTGAGCCTTTAACGGGAGTCCTAACTTCCAGAAAAACGAGCCTTTTTTTTCTGACGAAACCGGAATCTGATTAAATTCCGTTTTCGTCAGAAAGAAAACAGCCTATATTTTTTTCTGACGAAAACGGAATCTGACGAATGTGTCCTAGATCGTTTTGATTAGGTTGCTTTCTCGACTTATGTGTTTGTTTCTTTGTTTGTCAACATAATTTGCAAACGATTAAAATCTAGCTTAAAGACTTAAATCTCTAAGCATAGGTAAGTCAAAACTGTTTTGAAATAGTGTCCAGGGTCTGATGATGGAACTGTAAGAAGGCCACAGGAACTCTAAATAATACCACATAACCCCATCTAATTAGGGGTCGTTTGATTCGTCTTGACAAGTACTCTGATGGGAGATGGTGTCCGGGGTGCGAATTTACAAAGGCTATACTATTTCAGTCACGAGTCAGACTCTAATGGTTGAGCTTTTATTTATGCATATTACTCAACAATACTTAAACTATTTCAGTAAAAGAAATGACTCAAATGGATTAGCTTTTGCGTTGATATTTTCAAAGAAAATGCACGGACAAAACCTAGTACGGTATTATACATATTCACTCAAATAGTTAAGCTTTTGTCCTAGTCGAGTAGAGTCTCACTGCCTTGTTTCTCGCGAATTAAATTATTAAAATAATTAAAATACTCGTTTTTATTCTGTATTTGATTGATAAAAAAACGAATCTTCAAACGAACATTTATTACGAAAGAAACAGGTACACACTCAACACTTGTTGAGAGTACTTACAAATAAAAATAAAATATTTTTTCCTCTAATGTAAAATACAAAAGGCAGATAATTATTTTTATCTACACCCATGCTTTAAATCCTCTGTAAAGGGTTCTGAAACGGTTATCTTACTGCTAACATTACGACATCCGAGCGAGAGGAGGTCGCGCTTCGCCGCGCGCGCCCGCGCGAAGTGTTAGGTAGGTAGGTACATTATGAAATTCAGTACAACATTATAACACACTTTCGGAAGATATCATGATGAGGAGGAGTAAAGTCAAAGACAAAGTCAAAGTCAGAACCCTGTGTAGAGTATACATATCATGGGTGTTATAAATCCATATGTATTAAATTAAAATATTGTTGGTTACCCAAATAAAAATATTAAAAATATAAAAATGGGTGTAAATAAGGTCTTGTATGCAACTGTACTTAATTAGGTATTAAAACACTCATGTGATACTATTATAAACCCACATTCGTGTTTTGACACCCCTCATTATAGTACAGTTGCATAAATAACTATTATCTTCACTCACAACGTAAAGTTCCATATGGATTCAAAAAAGATAGTATAAACACGTACTTTTGTTCATGAACAAAAAAAGCCATCACAGTTCAACATTCTGCATCATAAAATAACTTTTTTATTTTTATAGCACACTTTTACTTTTTAATTTTAATAAAATAATAGTACTAACCACAGACCATAAAACAATACTATGTAGTACTAACGTATGGGCTCTAGTATAATACGGTCTGTGGTGCGGGGTGCGCCATTTACAGAAAAGCCATTTTAACTGTTTGTTGTACTGTTTTTATTCTTGCTTTAAAATGTCTGATAGCGGTGAATGTGAAGATTTGACTCTGCCCAATATTTTAGATGCAGCGACGGAAATGACTTGTATTGAAGGTACCTAATACAAGCAAAAGTCGGTCAGTGTTAAGGTCAGCCATTGTTGTACAAGTCATCACATCAATAGACTATTATTTGTCTGTAATATGCGATCGAGCGCCATTGCTATTTGTTTTGCTTTAATAAAAATAAATAATTATAATTTTGTTTTATTAAATTCTTAATAGGACATTTATGAAATATGTTGTTATATATGAAAAATATATAACAGGATGATGAACCGAAACTGTATGTATTGACAAAGTTTTTGTTTTACGTTAACAAAACCAACTGTTGAATAAAAGGTATATTTAATAGTTAGACTTATATCTTTATATTATATTGAAGTCATCCATAATTCCACTATATAATCACTAGCTTCAGCCCGCGACTTCGTCCGCGTGGATATTAGAGAAAATCCTTAGGGAACCTTCAACCAAGATCCGACCAGCCGTTTTTACGCGATTAGGCGGGTCCCCACCAAGCGCACTGCCTCGCGAGCCAAAACGATTGCCGCATGTGGCAGGCCTCGCACGAGGCAGTGCGCTAGGTGGGGACCCGCCTAATCGCGTAAAAACGGCTGGTCGGATCTTGGTTGAAGGTTCCCTAAGGATTTTCTCTAATATCCACGCGGACGAAGTCGCGGGCGGAAGCTAGTTTATTACAATAATCAGAATGGAGTCCAGATATATTAGTAGTATCCCGTTCCCGTTCCCTACGGACTTCAAAATAAATGTCATTTTCGCATTCCTCATCCCATAAAACCTCAAAAACGACATCCACATCGATTTTCATGTTTACTTACCCCATTTACTCCCTAAGGGATGATTTTCAAAATAACAAAATATGTGTTTGCCTATTTAATTTTTAGACATGCTCCTATGAATTTTAAAGTTGTAATGTCTATTTTAAATTTATTTTTCCATACATAATTTGAACCCCATTTTCACCCCTTTAGCGGTTAAATCTTGTCCACCGTGTTGGACTTCAAAATAAATGTTATTTTCGCAATCACCATCCCATAAAACCTCAATAACGACATCCATATCGATTTTTATGTTTACTTACCCCATTTACCCCCTAAGGGGTAGATTTTCAAAATCACAAAATATATGTTTGCCTATTTATTTTTAGACATGCTTCTACGAAGTTTACAGTTGTAATGTCTATTTTATATTATTTTCCATACCAAATTTGAACCCCATTTTCACCCCTTTAGGGGTTAAATCATGTCAACCGTGTTGAACTTCAAAATAAATGTTATTTTCGCAATGGTCATCCCAGAAAACCCCAATAACGACATCCATATCTATTTTAGGTTTATTTACCCCATTTCATCCCCATTAAAATACTACCAATAACCACATACGTTGCGTTATATTTCCATCCATAAGCCTAAATTATAAATTTAACGATTTTTACTTTGAAAATTAAGGATTTTCTTCTATACTCAACTTGATCCCCCTTTTCACCCCATCGGGGGTAGAATTTTGAAAAACGATGATACACGTATTTATTAATTTTCAATCATCAGCCTGAATACAAAATTTGAAGATCCTATCATCAAAACTGAGGGACTTCCATACAAACTCTCATCCCTTATTTCATCCCCTTAGGGATGGAATTTTCAAAAATCCTTCCTTAGTGGATGCCTACACTGTATAAGGTACCTGTGTGTAAAATTTCAAGTCTCTAGGTTCAGTAGTTTGGGCTGTGCGTTGATATCTCACTCAGTCAGTCAGGACTTTGAATTTTATATATATAGATTATATTAAGGTTTTTTAAAAACGTTTTTAGACCAACAAGTTGTTTAGATGTTATAATAATGTCTCTATTTTGATGATATTGTCTTAAAAAAAACCTTTTTACGACTGAAACGTTCTTACGACTTACCATTATATTACTGTTACTTAATTGAGTTGAAAAAACGTTTATTCGAGGTTGTAATTAGACTAGTTAGACGACTTAATCATCAGATGTACTTTGTCTATAAGAACGATAACAGAGTTAATAACCAATATAAAACTTAAAGAGTAAGTAAGTAGTACATACCCTTCATTTATACGACTTGTTTGCTTGTACAGTACTAGGTTTTGTCCGTGCATTTTCTTTGAAAATATCAACGCAAAAGCTAATCCATTTGAGTCATTTCTTTTACTGAAATAGTTTAGGTATTGTTGAGTAATATGCATAAACAAAAGCTCAACCATTAGAGTCTGACTCGTGACTGAAATAGTATTGCCTTTGTAAATTCGCGTCCGGGGTCTGATGATGAAGCCGGTAAAAAGCCACATGAAGAAATAACACATAAGACTAAAAAGAGAGAAAATAATTATTTTCTGAAAAAATACTTATACCTACTTACTTTTTAGTCCGTTTTTAAAAAAGGGTTTTATTATTTATATCCTTTTGTATAATGTATGTACGTGTACAAATTAGAAACTAAATACACAGCTCACAAATCTTTCCCCGTTATGGTAGTTACGACAATGTAGGTAATGTTTGTGGTGCACACTGGGATATTTTACGGAACTAACTTTCGCAATAAAGTGCGCGGTATAGGTCCGTACTACAGTGGTCTACTGGTACCAATGGAACTCATATCTATTATTATAAAATATAAAAAAAATATTAAAAAAATATAAGTAAGCAATATTTCCCAACATTACTTACATTGTTCGATTCCAAAGATAGTAAATAAAGCACTTGGTGTTATGGAAATCAGAGATAACGGTAGTGACACAAACACCCAGCCCTGAGACGATAATGAAAAGTTTGTTTTCTAAATTGACTCGGCCGGGGATTGAACCTGAAACCTCGGAGATGGCGACACCTTGAAAACCGGTGTACAACTACAAGCCACTCATCCACGGAGTACGTCAAAGTGAATGCTATAGAATCACAGAAAACGTAAACATTTTTTTTCTTATATTTAGATGTTTCTTACACAATCATGCTAAAATGGTTGAAAAGGTTTAGATTGAGTTAGTAGATAGTTTATAACTGAATTAAGTAAATCGCGATAACAAGGTACCTACTTTTATGCGTGGCTAAGATTTCCTATCATCATCATCATCATATCAGCAGCACGACACCCACTGCTGGGAATAGGTCTTCCCCAAAGATTTCCACGACGATCGGTCCTGCGCTTCCCACATCCAGTGGCTTCCGGAAAACTTCACCAGATCGTCGGTCCACCTTGTCGGGGGCCTACCCACGGAGCGTCGTCCGGTGCGCGGTCGCCATTCAACAACTTTACCTCCCCAACGGCCATCGGTTCTTCTCGCTATATTGTGTCCAGCCCACTGCCACTTTAGCTGAGCAATCCTTCGAGCGATGTCGGTTACTTTACTTCTCCTGCGGATCTCCTCATTTCTGACTCGATCACGCAGGGAAACGCCGAGCATGGCTCTTTTTTCCAGATTTCCTATGGATATTTCAAATTTCTAATGAACCAAACTTTTATTTTATTTGTGTTAATAATTGTGTAATGTCATCATGCATAAAATAACTTACTCGATAGATAATACCTATTTTCGAAATCCTGCACCATTTTCAATTCAGTTTCAAACATTTCTATAGTACACCGTTGCGTTGAGTACTTCTCCATAGTACTTCATTGAGTAGGTACTTCGCAAATCGAAAACAAAAACTTTATTCTTTTGTGCGATTCTACCACTAGTAGGGTTTGCTCCATTTTAGTATTAAACTACCACTGTTAAACTGCCATTGTCATCTTCCAGTTGACCAAAGTCTTTTTAAACATTACTTGAGATTCCTGTTATGATAAACGTACTCCAGTGAAAATGTCCTAAAAGTTTTAAAGTCTTTTGGGAACAATTTCAAGCATGGCTTATACGACACCATATTATCCATTCTTTTTTAAATAATTTATTTTATTTATTTAGGTTTTTATGGAGAAATACATTTTTAAATTTGAGATTTTTGCATTCAAAATGCTATTTTTATACAATACTAGAAAAAATACGACTCGCACCAGATCAATACTCGGACGGGAATCGAACCCACAACCTTTGGATATTCGGTCCAATGCTCTGATCACTATACTAGGGATCCTTACTAATATTATAAAAGCGAAAGTCCGTTTGTTTGTTTGTTTGTTACGCCTTCACGTCTTAACTACAGAACCGATCATCATGAAATTTTGCATACACGTTGTCAAGAGTACAGAAAAGGACATAGGGTACTTTTCATCCCGAAAAAAAGTATTGTTCCCGAGGGAGCAAAAAAACTTTCCACGCAGACGAAGTCGCGGGCGGCCGCTAGTTGATATATATTTTGGGATATACTTGAAGAAATTCGACGATGCCACTAGTGACTCGGCAGCTCAGGGGTCAGAGCATTGGACCAGATATCCAAAGGTCGCGGGTTCAATTCCCGTCCACAGATTGATCTGGTGCGAGTGGTATTTTTTCTAGTATATTATTTAGTATTGGAGAAATACATACTTACCTAAAAGCACTTGGCAAACTTTTAAGGGACTATTGCACGAAAAATTATATAGTGCCACGAAAATCAAGTTACAGAACTTTTTAACGTTACTTATCTTATTTAGAAAACAGTTTTTGAAAGTTGACACAATTTTTAAACTTTGATCGTTTCCAAAAAATAAACTTGTCATTAATTTAATAATTATTTGTTGTAATTTAAAAATTAAGATTTCAATAAAGAATTGGGTAAAGATTTTTTACCAATGAGGATCAGTAACGATTTTTGTTTAGTGGCTATTTAGAAAGCCTATGCCACCACATGATTAACTGTGAATTTTTTTTACGATATCTCTTAAACCTGAGAAGTTATAAGAGCTAAAATACTGTTTTTTTGGGGTCCATACGACGTCATCGCGACGTACGCGAACCTTATGTCGTAAAGCACATATTGCATTGAGCTTGGCATTTCCTTCAAACCCTTTTAATTCAACCATTTCTAAATGGATTTCAAAAATTCTTTCACTTTTCATAGCTATCAATATGTGTTTATATTATTATGAATAAAACTATAGGATTCAAACCTGTTACTGATCCTCATTGACAAGTAAAAATAAATAAACTTTTTTTTTTTCTGAAGCATTATTGTATGTTACATTGTTATCGTAACTTTGGACCTTGGATCGGATTTGACCCTTGTGAATAACACAATAATAAAAGTATTAAACAATATTTACATTAAAATAAATACTATACTGATGACAGTAAACATGTTGACATTCCCACGAGGTTTATAGCTGGCTGGTTGTAGAACGGAATGAATGTAAACGAGCCACATGGAGCTACGAAGCCTAAAACCACAAAGTGGGTATTGTAAGACGCAGGGGTCCCGGGTTCGATTCCCAAATGGGTACAATTTGTACTCGATTTGGTTGGTGGTAGGGTATTTCAAGTCCGCCTGGCCACCTACCACCATCTTACCTAAGTTTGACGCCATAACAACAATTTAAAAGTCGTTGTGTTCAGGCAGTTAGAGGCAAGATAAGGGTAAGATAGCCAGTTCCACAGTGATAAGGATTCCGGGTGTAGTGCGCTTCCACCAACGGCCTTTATCATCACTTAACATCAGGTGAGGAGGAGGAAGGCCAAGCACTATTCCGTTGTGAATAAAACAGGCATATTGAGCTTAAATATTATACAGCCTTGCCTAGCCTTAAGATGCTCGGTAGCGAAGTAATTTAGCACCTGGTTCGGCGATTACGGAGGTTAAGCAACTTCCTAAAGTTCACTATCATTCAAAATTCACTATCTCGAGTTCCTCGTTCTTCTGAAGGCATGTTGAGCCGTTGGTCCCAACTGCATTTGCAGTCGTTAATGCCAATCAGTCTACATTGGGCCTACGTGGCGGGTTATGGTCCACTCTCCTTATCCATCCATAAGGAAGTCCTGCGTACCAGCGGTGCGGACATATGAAAGGGCTTATATCATGGGTTTTAACGACTGCAAATGCTGCAGGGACCAACGGCTAAACGTGCCTTCCCCAGCACGGAGGAACTCGATAATACATTTTTAGTCACCCATCCCATGACCTACCTTTGCGAAAGTTGCTTAACCTCCGCAATTGCAGGGCCAAGCGCTAATTTACTGCGCCACCAAGCTCCTCGAGTAAAAAAAAACAATTTTCATTTTAGTTCTTTTAATTTCTTATTGTAAACGATTGTAAAATGCGGTTTGCCTCATCTACATTTCCCAGCTCGCCATACCGACCCTTTCACTCCAAATATTTGTCTTTCTGCGTGTTCACTTTAAACTCCAACTGTGTGATACTTGCACACATTCTGCCCTACAACCACCGATATAACTGATTTAAGGGTGAAACGGAAAGTGTCACAGCTACCTATAGTAAAAGGAAATTCGACTAAAACCTAAATGCCGAAAAAATCACATAATAACAAAAAAAATACTTAGGATATTCACTTTTTTTCAGGGAGGAAACGGGCTTGTAATTTTTATGGGAGTATTGATTATTTAAATTAGGGTCTTTCGAAAATAGAAATTTTGATTTCTTCGAGAAGAATTTATTTCATTAGTCGGCAACGCATCACACACGTCACAGCATAGCAAAGTACAAAACGGAACCGGAAACCAAAAAAATAACAGATTTCGCAGTTCCCGCAAGAATCGGAGCATTGAAAATGAATACAAAAATTTACGAAAAAACTAAATCAAATCAAATAATTTTCCTGAGGTATAACTAGGTACCTTTTTATTTTTACGATATCGCCCTTTTTAAAAGTGCCCCTGACTGCTTCGACGCGGCTGAAATATTATTAACCGATTCACAAAAATCAACTAATGCACTTCTCGTCTGCTTCCGCATCTTTCAATACCATTACCATGACGATCGGTCAATAAACATAGAAACTACATCACTTTTTATATACCGAAATACCCGTTTTTCTAATACAATTCCAAATCTAAAGGGGCCACCTACAGGTCACAATTATAAACCGATTTTCAAAAAAAATCGCCATTTTGTAGCTAAACTAATACCCTGGGACACATTTTTTATTTTTTTCCGGCCGACGGGGGCTGGCAAAACACCCGACATTTCTTGTCGGCTCCGACACAAAATCGGTGTCCGACAAGTGTGAATAGCTACATATAAAATGTTCTGCCACTGGAACATCCGATTAAAATCCGGATCCGACACCCGACAAGTGGGAACGAGCGGTTAGGGGTATTTCTTCGAAATTTCATTCTTCGACTGATTCATTTGGCCAAAATGTAATTTTACTTTCAGCTCTGTAACACATGTTCATATGAAAATAAGTATACTAAAGAACATATATTTAAATGAGGGACTCGTTTTTATAAAGTAGTTTTGAAGATATCAACGTTCAAATATTTTGTGCCCATATTAATCAGAATTTGTTACAGATGAATCAGAAACAGAAATCAAAATTAAAAAGTTTATGTATATAAGCTCTGTATTAAGAAAATAATAATATTTTAACAACTACAATAATCTGTTTTTATGAAAACAATTATCAGTGATCATATCACGGAACAAAATCTGGTCAATTCAACAATAATTCTTGTGAAACATTTCATCGTTCTGCGAGTCTCCTTTTCTCCTTCTTTTTATTTTGTTTATGGCACTGTTGTGAATTGCAATGTCTGCTATATTAAAATAACAGAATTTAGAGAAAAAAATTGACTTATAAATAAATTGGTATAATAGTTAAGGATGAATAGTAATAAAAAGTGCCATTTAATTAATACCGATCTCAGTTTAATTACAATATTGCTAGTAATCAATGTACCTACTGATATGATTGTTAATTCTAACCATTCATAATTAATTATTAACTAAGACTGAGACGTATCAAACGTATCATATACGAGTATGTAGAACAAGTTTATACTTACTCTTGTGATCTTTTTTATTAATTAAAAGGTTATAGCTAAGTACATTAATAATTAAGACAAAAACTACTGACTTGAACACGATTAAAAACGTTTTCTTTTGTGCTGTAGGGGGTAGAACTAATTAATTTTATGATTCATATGATGTTTTGACCATATGAATCAGGCACAGATAAATCAGGATTTTGCCTACAATCTTGCTTAACTCATCATACATACACACTTCAGCATTGACATTTTACTACACGAATCTATAACTCAAAAGCATCACACGAAAGGTAGATTGAAGTTGTAAAACAACAAAATAAATTTTATAAAGTAGGCATTGTAATCAGAATGCCACCCGAACCAAGCACGGATGAATCAGATATTTACCTTCGTAACACCGGGATCTAAGCCAACCAGCCCCACGTTCACCTTCCAGGTCTTCCGTTGCACAACTGGCTTCCCCCCGCACGGGAAACCAGACTCCCATAATTATTATCCGACCAAGTATGGTCAAGTGAAGCTGACGCCACATTAATCAGTTTTATACGCCGGACATTTCTTATTTATTTATTTATAAATACACTAAGGTAGTTATGACCAATACATATTTTTTTTGTAAGAGCGCAATTCATTTCCTTTCGATAAGATTATAATTTATTCTCATTTATCTTAGGGAAAATGCGACATCGACTATTTTGTTCCGGAAAATGGCAAACGGACGCGTCATATGAATCAGGAGAACAAACTTCAAATATTTTTATTTTGTACCTAAACTGCAATTATTTCAAAAATATCATTTGTTCCAGTTAGTAATAAAGCTAAACTGTACACATAAAAAAATACAGGCCGTTTTGTTAGTTGGTTACAGAAATATAACCACAGACATCGAAAATTTTGTCTCTGGAGAAGTACCCTTAGGCGATTTGCATTTGATCACCATTTTCAATGGTAAAAATGTAAACGTCATGCAGCCTATCAAACACACTAAATTAAATTTACATCCAATAGGTCATGCATTATAAATATATTTTCGTTACTAATGTACGTCGATAAAAAAATCAACAAAAATGTTTATGGGCAAAGACAGCGACATATCCTTAAAAAAACCTACTCTTTCACGTGCACTTCAATACAGAAACTAAAACATGAAATTCGTTCACCCACAATTGCACCAAGCCATACGGAAACGAGCGACCGGCATAAGCTTTTCACTGAACACAGCCATTTCGTATGAAAATAGAAACTATCGAGATAAAAGTATGAAAACATTACCTTTTCGCACAATAAAACTGGTGGGCCGATATTGGTCACCTTGCCTTTTTCATTTCATAAGGGACCGGAATTTTTCAATTACTTTAACACTGTCCTGAGTCGCATGAAATACAGACAAGCGTGACTATTTGTGTTATCTATGGTTCTCAACATGACGATAAAAAACAAAAGGCTATATCGATGCCTTTAATTAACAAGAGTTTGTTCTACAGGTTTTGTATTACTATCGGCCATTTTTTATTGTCCCCACTCCCCACTGCTGGGGCACATGCCCTCCTTATGGGCATAAGGAGAAGGTTTTGTATAGCAGCTGTCTTCTAGTTTAATTTAAAAATGGAACAGGGTCTGTATCAAATTATCTCCTAGGTACAAATTAACAATCCATTTATCACACAAACATACTTCTTCGAATTTTTGAACCTGGGGAATTCCTTTAGTGCAGTATAAGAAATTGCAACCGTTGTCAAAAGGCAAAGAATACTACCTAACTACGGTGTCTGAACAGAAAATCACTACATATTATAAAACAAAATCCTCCGCCTCGTCTGTCTGTCTGTTCGCAATAAACTCAAAAACTACTGCACGTATTTTCATGCGGTTTTCACCAATAGACAGCATTCACCATTCACGAGGAAGGTAGATCTATAATTTTGTGTAAATAAGCCGAGCGATAACGCCCGCGAACTCCTATACTACCTAAACAGACTTTTGGAGCGAATGAAGGTGACGGAAGACTGGTTGGTATATGTTTTTTTTTTGTATGTTGTTGGAAGGTTGTGATTGGCAAAAAAGGAAGGAACTAAGTGATGATGAGTCGCTAACATACTTTAAATAGAGCCGGAAAATTCAATCCAACCCTACGGAACCCTATTTTAGTTTCGCCGAGTCATCACGATGGCTCGCCTCTTTGGTATTGATGAAGCAAACATTACCTTAAGAGATTGGAGTGACGCGATGGTCGCACGGTCAAAAAAACTCAACCCTCTTAAAAGGCTTCCGAGGAAAAACTTTTTTATCAAGGCCTAAGTTTTTCGGAATCTAAGTGCTGTCGAAAATCGAGTTGAAACCTGCTGGTTTTTTCATCCAAAAAGTTAGGTTAGATTGATCATCTAGCTAGGAGAAGATTTTAGGGCCTGGTCCAAAAAAATCTATGGACTAATTACAAAAAAATGGATTTATTTAATTTAAAACCCTAACCTTATCTTAACCCTGAGCTATTACTGTGTTATTAATAAACCGAGAGTAGTTTACACCTAGTTTAATCAAAAAGTTTGCTTAGGAATAATATGCTTTTATACGTCAAAACGTGGATTAGTATTGCTAAGAAATAATGTTGGTTAAACCAGGTGCAAAGTTACTCTCCGTTTATTAATAAAGCCGTAAATGTCTGACATAAAGTTTATTATTCCAATTCTAAATATTTATGAAAATGGTGATAAAGTAGCCTTTTATACGATACATAAATAAGAGTAGGTAATATAAAAAATATATACCTACCTACGAGAAAAATAATTCATTTTCCTTTCACCGAAATCAATTTCATCTCCATTCACATAATTGTTAAACAAATATACTTTCTCACGAAATGAATTCATATCTTTGAAAAATAAATGAGTTCTTCCATAAACCTTAATTTCTTCTATTTTAATTTCACCCTAATGACTTCTTGAAGAACTTTCACAGTTAAACCTGTGATCCAGTTTAAGATAAAGATATTTTTATCGCTTCTTTTTTATTTTCAAGAGGTGATAATTATTTACTAAAAACTTGAACGGTAATTGTATTTGTATATAAACGAAATCGATTAGGTAGGTAGGTATATAATTAATTTGAGTTATAAACGTAGTATTTATTTAAGTATATCTATTCTGTAGTTGTAGCGCTGTAGATTAATTAATTAATGGGTCAGAGTTCTCATTTTCAGGATTTCCATACATTTTCATGCTATTTTAGCGGTTTTTTTAAACATGTCCTTGTTGTGTGTATGTTGTAGTGGGGTGTGTGTGTATAGCGATCTGAATCTCCTCCATTCACTCCCTGAATAGCCATCATCAGATCACAGCACAGTACATCCCTGGCAGGAAACCAAGGCTTCAAAGTTACCTCGTTTGTATGAAAATAACACCTGTATCCCTAAAGTTGATGTGTGTAGCTTAAAAATAATACGTACCTATTAGCATAGCGGCACCACCTAGCTAGGCTATAAGCTAATGAAAAACTAAATTTTTGTTCCTTTTTTATAAGATAAATTATTTCTGTCTCATTTTCATTCCATAGTACCTACATATTTCGAAATATCTTTCTATAGATGACTTATAAGATATACTTAGCTTTATCATCGCTTGTTATGTTCAATCAACCTAACGACCTTTCAATGTTATAACTTTGATATAAAAATGTTCCAGCTAATTTCAGCTCTCGTTGACACATTAATCATTTGATATTAAAAATACCCCCGATCTTTTTTAACTTTTAAATTACTGGGTGCTTGGCGTTTGTGATTGGTATTAAGGAGGGGTGCACTGTTGCAATTAAATTGAAGAACGCTTTCGGTAGAGAAATCCGATTTTATTTAACTGAAAATTAATAAGGAAGCTTTGAGTGATTCCGAGGAATTTGTTGCTGTGTAAAATTGGAAAAGTAAGAATAGTTTTGCGAAAAATATACCATTTCAATAGTAAAAAGATTTTTTATAGTATGGTTAAAACGGTAAAATAATAGTAAAAATTAAAGTGAAAAATTCGGATTTTGAATAAATTATCTTTAGTACTTAGAATAAAAAATAATTGCTGAACGTTTTTTATTGAAGAGGTTAGAATTTAGAACTTGGATAACATGACCTAAGTCAATACATAACTGAAAATTGTATTTAATACGTAATCTTCATGATAAGAAAATGTAGTGTTAAATAGTATAAGTACTATAAAAAAATAGTATATTATTTTATGAAAAAAAGCATTGTTAATGCTAAAATCTCACATTAAAAATGTAACGTACAATTTTAGTTCCCTTTCTCACAACACGTTAAGGACAAAAATATAGAAAAACTGCATCTTTTGTCCTCCTAAAAGATGGGCCCAAACCGGAACTATACAAAGCACATTTTCCAAGGCTTGTGCAAACATTCCACGTCGTCTTTCTAACTACAAATATGCCTTCAGCAATATACAAAAGTAAAAATAGTCACCTTTTGTAATCGTCAAAGGAATTCGTCCCCATTGTGTTCGGAAACAGACAACTTTTGTTAACATCTCAAGGATGAATGGAGTAAAAGGTTTACTGATCGTTAGACTATTATGTATTATGTGTCACTATCACTAGTAGTTATCATCATCATCATATCAGTCGCACGACACCCACTGCTGGGTATAGGCCTCCCCTAAGGATCTCCACGACGACGATCGGTCCTGCGCTGCCTGCATCCACTGGCTTCCCGCGACCTTCAGCCTTACGTCAGTCCACCTTGTCGGGGTCCTACCCACGGAGCGCCGTCCGGTGCGCGGTCGCCATTCCAGAACCTCTGTAGTTTGTGAAACCTTTGAAGTACTAGTGAACCTTCACTAGAACTAAAATAATTTTAATATACTATACCTACGAGTATCTATGTAAAATAAGGTTTATATGGCATTTATATTGGTGGACACGCGGATGGTTTTTACGCTACGGACGTGCATATTTTATTCATCGTAACCACAGATATAATATTAGGTAGTCGGAAAAGTTCGCGGTCTTTTTGTATTAAAAATAATAAAGATACCACAGTAGGCTGCGTTCAGACGATAACGCACGATCCGACCTCAACCCGAACTCAACCGGAGCCCAATCCTTGAAATACAGCGCTTACAATTTTGAGTTTTATGACACATTAATAAGCTCCGTCTTATATTGTCGATGCTACTGCACACGCCCCGTGCTCAACCCGAACTCAACTCAAACTCAACCCAAACACAACCCGAACTCAACCCGAACTTACCTCAAACTCACCTGATCATAACACTCAAAATTGTAAGCGATGTATTTCAAGGTTGAGGTGAGTATGAGTTGAGTTCGGGTTGAGGTCGGGTCGTGTGTTATCGTTTGAACGCAGGAACCTCAAATTTAAATATTATTCCTATCAATAATAAGTTTATGTCTCATTTAGAAATTATTTAATATTCTATAGTTACCACAATCTTAGAATAATAACAAGGTACTACAATACAATTCAATTTTCAAGCCTTTTAGTAAAAAGTGAAGACCTCTTGAATACTGAATGCGTTGTTATCTGCCTTGAATTTAAATTGAGTCTATTTAATACTAGACTTGAAATTGGTTCTAAGGCCCTTACTACACGAGCGGTTGTCCTGCCGCGGAAATAGGCATGTTAACCGCAGCAGACACAAATTAAGGAAGCACACTACACCCGGAATCCTCATCGCTGAGGAACTGGCTATCTTACCTCTAACTGCCGGAACACAACAATTTTTGAATTGTTGTTATGGCGTCAGACTTAGGTAAGATGGTGGTAGCTAGTCAGGCGGACTTGAAATAAGCCCTACCACCAACCAAACCGAGTACAAATTGTACCCCCCTGGGACTCGAGCCCGGGACCTCTGCTTCTTACACGGGTAGGCGAACCCTTAGACCACAGAGGCGGTTAAATTTAATTATTACTCTGAAATACTTCTACTTCTGGAAAAGGTTTCAATATTTAGCTCAAATTATTATTTTGAATAATCGAACCAAAAAATTTCTTGAATAATGTCAACATTACTACACAATATTAGGTACCCATTGTTTTTTTTTTTTTGTTAAGTTTAAGTTGCAAAACAATTCTATAATCAAAGGCAAAACAGTTTCTGCAAGTTTATTTCTATTGAATTCATATTGAATGTTCCATTTTACTACATTTTTTTAAATTTAAATGGTTATTTTTAAAAGTAACTTATTTATTTGGTACCTTGTGATATGACGTGGTATGTACAGTAGCACGCTAGGCTCAGGCGCTCAGCCTACTTATTGTCTAACTTTCAAAATCTATCGCAATCGCTTTCATTTGACAGATGGATGTCACACATTGCTGCATTTCTTTGGTAAGTTTATATTTGTGCCTAAAAAAGCATCAATGTATCACATCCTAAAAGCGATTGCGATAGATTTTGAAATAAGACAATTAGCCCCCAGCCTTTCTATTGTCTAATTTCAAAATCTATCACAATCGCTTTCAGGATGTAACACATTGATGCTTCTTTTTGGTACGAATAAAAACTTAGCAAAGAAATGCAGCAATGTGTCACATCCATCTGTCAAATGAAAGCGATTGCGATAGATTTTTATATTAGACAATTAGCCCCGGGGGCTATTGTCTAATTTCTAAATCTATCGCAATCGCTTTCGTTTGACAGATGGATGTGACACATTGCTGCATTTCTTTGGTAAGTTTATATTTGTGCCAAAAAGAAGCTTCAATGTGTTACATCCTGAAAGCGATTGCGATAGAGCTTTAAATTAGACAATAGAAAGGCAGCCTTTCTATTGTCTAATTTCAAAATCTATCGCAATCGCTTTCAGGATGTAACACATTGATGCTTCTCTTTGGCACTAATAAAAACTAACCAAAGAAATGCAGCAATGTCTCACATCCATCTGTCAAATGAAAGCGATTGCGATAGATTTTTAAATTAGACAATTAGCCCCCGGCTTTCCTATTGTCTTATTTCAAAATCTATCGCAATCGCTTTCAGGATGTAACACATTGATGCTTCTTTTTGGCACAAATAAAAACTTACCAAAGAAATGCAGTAATGTGTCACATCCATCTGTCAAATGAAAGCGATTGCGATAGGTTTTGAAGTTAGACAATTAGCCCCCGGGTTATACAAAACTGTCAAAAATCTCCATTTTATTTTGAACTTTAATAATTTCGTTTAAGTTTAAGAAACCTTTTTAATTTTGTCGAAATTTCGGTTCTATCTACAATCTAGACAACCTTTGGTTTTACTAAATACATTTAAGTATATGTGCCCGCGACAAAAAGTAATATGAAGATTCACTGGAAAGTTATAGGGTAAGAAATGAAAATGAAATTTAGTGGAGGTTTTCTCTGAGTCAACATGCAAATACAAACAACAACTAAAAGTATAAAATTTGATTTTCTAATGAAGTAAAGATTATTCTAATGTAAAGGACATCAGGCACATGAGACCCAAAAGTGTATAAACATAATTCTGTTATCTATAAACACTTTATGTTAATAGAATCATAAAACAGCAGCCAGATTATTTTTTAACTCCTTCATTTAGCTTTAATTAATTTTTGAAAAAAACAAAAGCATATCAATGAAACGGACATCTTTGTCAGCGATTGCACAAGTCTCCCCTGAGTATATTTGTTCTGTGGCACAAGTGATTGCGCATTAAAAAAAAAGAATGTCTGCCGGCTCTCAGTCAACTGTCAAAAGTACGTGCGACATATGCATAGAACTCGTACATTATGGTGCTAATCTGTATCACTAATGTTATGTGCACACTACCATGATATGGCAATAATTATGGCCATAATTTTCTTTATTCCTATACGCATAAGGTTCATCAATTGTTGGCATATTACGGTAGTGTGGCCCTAGCCAACGAAACGTGTAGTCGTGGTGGTGTTGCTATTTAGTGTCGGGGTTACCAAAAAAAAACTTTCAAACATAAATAACTCTTAAAACATAAATCTTCGTAAAAATCTGAATATTTTCTATGAATTACTAATTACATGCCTACATTTTGGAAAATACAGAAATGTTATACTTTCTTTGGTTTTTTTCTATGGGACTCTGCCTGATGTCCTTTGACGTGATAATATTATACTGTATCTAGGAGATATTTACAGTTAATTCTGAGCGTATTTAGTAGTTTTATGATTTTTGATTGTTTTTTTTTTATTCCATACATATTTCATAATTCCGAGGCCGCTACGAACTAGGTATACGACAATATATTGAGAGATAACATTCAATTTTTTTTTCATTTCATTTGTTTCTAAAACAGTATTTCAAACCAGGAGCTCAAAAAAGTGCCTTCGCGCATTAAATGAAAATCTTTCTCTGCGATTTTGGGTTTAATTATAAAGTTAAGTAAGCAAAATTTACAAAAATCGACCAGCTACGAGCTATGCAAACAGCTATTCTGCTCTATTTAATAAGTCAAAATTGTTAATGTAGGTATTTTTGTTTCTAAGATCAAGAACGCCAAAATTGGAGTAATTCCACATTCAACCGGCGAATAGGTACTATTTCCATTTCAGCCGTTGCCATTTTACGCAAAAAATATAGTCGAGAATGTGTTATGGCCCTTAAAATTTATTGAAACTGGTAATAATATAGTGGTAACCCAGACTATAGGTCTTCACGGTCTTCACCAATATCTGAGGCCGATCATTTTCCCAGTATATTCTAAACCATAGACTTAGAAAATTTTTCGCTATTCCAGTGGATATTAAGTTTATGTTCTAAACAAAACCTAAGGTCGTAGAACCGTACGCCAATTAAAATTATCCGTCCCTCACTAATGAAGAATGCTTTTGAAGCTTCCACAGTACATTTATCTAACAGTAATCTATATTTTAGAGAGATTTGAATTTTTAGATAGATGACGATTTATGTTTATTTATCTCTTGTATTTTATTTTTTGAGGTTAGAAACATTGTTGATAATCTTACACGAAAGTCTAATTTGATGTGTGATTATTGTAGTAATAATTGTCAAGAATGTTGGGCCACCCCATACTAAACCTATCACGTTATTAATTTGATTTTGCATGAATGTAGTTAATAAAATTATGTTTGTACGTGTTTTGATCTCGGTACGTTTTAAGTGAAATCGTTCTCTAAGTCTCGTCTGCGTGGTATAGTATAGTATAGTATTTTGTCTATCCCTCGGAATAGTTCCATTTTTCGAGATGAAAAATGGAAAGATTTTTTTTTGTTTCATTTTATTTAAATTTCAAGAAATCGTATTCGTTCTTGAAAAATAATATCTTTAATAAATATAAAGAGTGTCAAACTAACCAGACTTTAAGTCTAGGTAGACTTAGTTTGACTCTAAATTTGTTTAATTATAGTGATTAGACTAGTTTAGGCGAGTATTGTAACGTAAAATATGTTAGATTTTGTTAAAATTTTGATTAAGTACGTCGCTTTTTGATAAAATCTTAATTACGATTATTTTTGTTTATTTTCATTTGTTGATTATAGAGCTTTTTTTGTAAGAATTCCATATTTTATTTTTAATCTTCAATCCCGAAATAATCCCGGGATTGGCTAAGTGTAATCCCGCAATCCCGGGATCAGAAATAAGGGCCGGGATCGAATTCCTTACCTACTAGTATCGTATGCAGTACAATTATTCTGATTTTTTTGCAAAATATTTCATACAAACAAATACTGAACTAATTTTTCATTAATTAAAAACATCTTCGTTATCCCTTTCACAGAAAAATTCCTCGGGATGGTGTTTTAATTATAAATGTGAATTGTTTTGAATACTTTTTTTATCGTAGTGAATTTTAAAAACGGAAGTTTTCTAAAATATTTTTTAAACAATAAGTATTTTCCTATAATAAAGTATGCTTATTGCTTATATCTGTGTTGCTAAAAAACTTTATAGTAGAATAATTAAAAAATAATTAATTTTATGTTATTTTCTTTTCATTATTGTAAAAAAATTGTCCAATAGATAAAGACAAATTCTAAAAATAAACAATTACATCAGAAAAACAAAAAAGAAATGCAATACCTACTTTATACAGCTGAATTTACATTTACGGAGTAAAAAAACCGGCCAAGCACGAGTCGGACTCGCAACACGATGGGTTCCGTAACGGCACAGATTACATAATACTATACTAGGTAACGGCAAAATATCACGTTTGTTGTAACAGCCTGCTGACAGACAGACGGACAGTGGAGTCTTAGTAATAGGGTCCCATTTTTACCCTCTGGGTACGGAACCTTAAACACCTTCTTATTTCGATGGTAACTGATCACAATAGGTGTACTGTGATCAGTTACCATCGAAATAAGATCGATGTCAGTTACCACTTTTTATCGACTTCAAAAACAAGGAGCAGATTTTCATCATAAAGATTATCATCAGAATTTAAGTCATTATAGCACAATTAATTAATAATATTTTAATGTGCTAAATTAAAATTATACTAATAATAATTAACACTTTTATTTGTAATAATAGTATAAATATTGATAGGAACAGGGAAAGAAATGAAAGCAAAAGGACTGTAAAATTGATACTTTATGAGTAAACAGTAATGTAATTTATACTACACCTGCTCGGAAAGTACCTTGATACTTTATCAAATTTACGGTAGAAAGTACGTCATTGCATATCGAACAAATATGCGGGGAGAAAACGCATCTGAGCGGGAGAGAAAAGTTTATGAAAATCCATTTCTTACGTGGTTTTTCTTTTTTAATTTTGGGTAAGACTATGCGCCGGTAACCTAAATATCAAAAGCCAAAAAGTTTTTACAGTGAGTTTTTATCTCCAAGTTCGCAAAATGACACTGGCCACTAGCTGTGTGTCGGATGGTGTCGGGCTGGCAGTGCGACCCTGCGGCGGCAGGATAAACAATTTGAAATAAGAACATGTGAAAATTGCAGACGCCATAGGCGCCTTTTTTAATTTGTGTGTTGTTTGCAGACTAACTGCAAAAATTTCAATATAAATTTCAATTAGTAAAGATTTAGTTTTTTAGTTTCCTCGTAGGTGTAGTATAAACCACTATGTATCACTCGAGAGAAAGTGCGATTCCCGATCTCGGGTGTTTTAAAGCCCTCGCTTACGGCTCGGGTTTCAAACGACACCTTCGACGGCAATCGGTCTCTTTCTCCTCTCGGTGATCAATGTACAAAGCAGCTTATAAGTAGTAAAAACGATGACAGCAGCAGATAGTATTTCTGACAGATAAAAAAGATGACAATAACACAAAGAATTTTTATTTAAATTAATGTTCCTGAAAAATAACTTACTTTACACACAGCAAGGAGGCACCTCCTTGCTGTGTGTAAAGTAAGTTATATTGTAAAGCAACAAATATAATTAATTCTAACCTATACATAAAATATTATACTTTTACTAATTTTTCTTGATTTTGAACATGCGTGCTTCGCCCTCGTGTGTCGAATGAGTTACGGAGTTGAAAGAAATCGACAAAAAATTCAAACGTTTATAATTCAAGAGGCTCTTCATTTGGCCGGGTCTTATTTTTCAAGTCACAAAGGAATGTCTGAAGCCTATTGTCGTATTTTAGGCCCACTTCCTTATCCGGCCCATTGTGGCCCACATTATAACTCGAATCCAGTAGCGATAATCGGGGAAAAATTTGGGGATTATATATTTTTGAGAGAGTAATCGAATTGAGATGATCCCTCGTTATTAAATCCATCTTTTGATGTGCCTTGAAAGCGAAGTATGGTTTTGCATTATTATGTTCTCCTTGGTTATATTGACTCAAAAATAAATAACTTCGCTTATTTTTTCGGAGATATATAAAGTAGGTATTATAAAAACATTAATATAATGAGTTTGATTTCATACACAATATTTACCCGACTGCAAGAGGGTTATGTTTTTCGCGCGTATCTTGTAAGTTTGTGTGTTTGTATGTAATATTCTTTATTACCTCATATCTTTCAAACGGCTGAACGGATTTCTATGATTAAGATATTGTTAGATTTGTCTTATCAGCCCAAGTGCTCTTAATTAAGAAGGTGGCATTTTTAAAAAACCAACGTGGCGGCTGTAGTTATTATTATACGTAGTGAAAAAAATTTTTTTTAAGAATACTAAAATATGGGTTTCAAATTAAAGGGCTTCTTATAAGGATTTCAAAAAGGTATATCATGACTGTAATATATAATAACTAAAAAGATATAAATAAAAAAAAAAAAACCCGCCTGCATAAAAAGACAAGTCAACTGAAAAGATGGAAACAAGATTAAATATTATAGGCAACATAATAACATGCAGTCGGAGGCATATAATTCAAATCATTCATAACGTCACTTTCTTTATGTATGCCTCCGACTGCATGTTATTATGTTGCCTTTAATATTTAATCTTGTTTCCATCTTTTCAGTTGACTTGTCTTTTTGTACAGGCGGGTTTTTTATTTTATTTTATTATTTTTTTGTGTATGAAATCGATGTGAATACTAGGTTTTATGAAGGCGCATACAAATACAGCACAGGATTAAGATCAGAATAATTTACAACTTTTAAGCTATCGAAATTCTTAAAAAAAATCTATGTTAGTAACCCAATTCCATCAAACCTTAAAGCTACGTACCAATCTCACAAGGGACGCGAACATAATAGGCCGTGCGTCACACCGTAATCGAACGTACGATAAATCGACAATCTTCTTATTACACGACTGCCCAAAGCAAAAGAGTGTATTTTAACACGTTTTTATTAGGTTGCTTTCGCGTTTGTTTGTTTGTTTGTGTGTTTCTCCACAAAGTTTGCGAACGATTTTATCCTAGCTTCCCGATGAGTTAGAGACTTGAAACTATGAACATAGGTCAGAACTGGAAGGCAATGCAATATTATGGTGTAATTGAGCTGATCTGATGATAAAGCCGGAAGAAGGCCACGGGAACTCTATGATGAAACCATACAACCCCATCGTGTTTGGGCTCGTTTGAATCATTTTGACGAGTACTTAAATGGGAAATAGTGTCCGAGGATCTGATGATGGAGCCGGAGGAAGGCCATAGAAACTCTACAATAAAACCATGCAACCCAATCGAGTTTGGGCTCGTTTGAATCGTCTTGACGAGTACTTTGTTGGGAAATAGTTTCCAGGGTCTGATGATGGAGCCGGAAGAAGGCTACTGGGACTCTGTAATAAAACCATGCAACCCTATCGAGTTTGGGTTCGTTTGAATCGTCTTGACGAGTGCTCCGATAGGAGATGGTATATTTTTAGTCTTAGCTCATTAACTAAAAAGCAGAAAATAAAAATTTACTGAAAAAAAACTTTTTAAAAACCCTTTTTTAAAACGGACTAAATTATTACAAAAAAATCGGACTAAAACATTAAAACGGACTAGTAAAAACAGACTAAAAAGTATCAAATAAAATTTTCTGTAAATATTTATAACTCTATACCTAACCTGCAGAAATTTTAAACTTAAAAACGTGGGGCGCATGCTAAAGACAATATGGATGATAAATTTTACAAAATGCGCCCCACGTTTTAGATTTAATTTTTTTTCATTTGCGAATGCTCGTGGAAGGATAAAACATGAAAGCGATAATCATGAGAGAATTATCTAAAGGACTTTTAGGTTCGTATTTATAAACCATAAAAAGCTGTATTTACCTATAAATGCATATCTTTTAGTTCGGGCCTTTTGTATATTTATTGTAATGTGTAATGATATGTTGTTGGTGAATCTTTTGCAATAAATAAAATGAAAATAAACCGCTCTCAACATTGAGCCAACTTGAGATCATAATTGAGATGCTCTTTTTATAGGAACAGTATCTTAAGTATGATCTTAAGATAGCTCTCAACGTTGAGAGTAGTATATGAATACGGGCCAGTTTATGTTTTATGTGTTTAAAAGCTATCATTGGATACAAAAAATGCAAGTGGGTAATTCAACAAGAAAACATCAATTTATTTTGGACTTAAACTTCTTTGCTATAATTATGATAATATGAACAAAAGATTATAGGAAAGGGTGCGTTGTACTTACACAGAATGAAAACACAGTTCCAAATAAGTTCAGCTCGCCACCAGGATGCCAATGACAATTTTCTGTTTTGATTTGAGAAGTTGCCCTTTAGTGAATGACGGAGCTCTTTCGCCTATTAGGAAGCATACTGGTGACGAGACTTAGGCCGCCCACACACAGACGGAATCCCGTTACGGAATTCCGTACATACGTGATTCCTAACGCATCAACTGCATACAAAATTTATGGATACTGCACCTGAGATACAGGTTTCCTAGTTTGGGTGCAGATGTTTTTAAATCTAAATTGTAAATTCTTAAGGTTTAATCAAAATTTATTGTTTTCTAAAGATTTGTTTTGTTTTTGTAAATTTTGTGTCAATAAAATATTTTATTTATTATTTATTATTATTTATTATGGGCCTGCCACACACATGCGGGATATTTCCGTACGGAATCTTCATACATTGTCAAAATTTCGTTCGGAATTCCGTAACGGGATTACGTCTGTGTGTGGCCGGCCTAACGAGTCGATTTCTTTTTCTAGTAGGTAAACCAATTATTTAAAATTAATTGTCAGTTTTATATGCGGCTGAAATGCCTTTGCGGTGATAGGCATTTGAACGTTTCGGTGTAACACAGCGCCCGAGACCCTAATATACGCAAGCAAAGATCTCTGATAAGTGGCAACACAGCCTATTTTCTCCCATTTACCCCAAAAGAAGGCCCCACCCATCTTTCTACTATATTTATTACTTCAACCTTTCTTTCGCGACTTGATTTAGCCTTCCCTTGTCCTATCTTAATTGGTAAAGTTCCCTAGTGATTTCCACGTTTATCTGTTTATTAGAGGGGCAAATATGTTTGTCAGTGGGAGTGGTCTGATCTTAAGGAAAATCCAAGCAAAGGACATTTCGACACAATGAAAGGGACGTTTTCATTCAGGTTTGTGCTGTGTTATCTTCTTGTGCAACACTGGGACGTCAGTTAAATTAGTTTTTCTAACGACAAAGAGATATGCCCCTTGAACGTAACTCTGTTGCTGATAATTGTCGTTTAAATCTTTTGAAATTAATAAAGTTTACAGTTTCATTTAATAACAGAGTGCTAAAATAGCTCTTTTAAATGAATTTGGGATATTTTTAACTAGCGGCCGCTCGCGGTTTCAGCCGCGTGGTTCCTGTTCCCGTTGGAATATCGGGATTAAGGCTATCTAGTATCTGTGTGCCATATTCCAACCAAATCCGTTCATAGTAGTTTTTGCGTGATTGAGGAACAAACATCTAAACATCCAAGCCACAAACTTTCACATTTTTATTATATTAGTAGAATTGTTTTTGATTGAAATTTCAAACGAGAATTGATAACAACAGATTTACGTAATCTGGGGGGTGGTTCAACTATTAGTAACTAACTATCCTAATTATCTACCTACTGATAATGACAAAGATGGAAGCGCACCGAACTTACTACTTTTCCACCACGGTAAAAATAGTTATTTGTTATACAAGTGACCAAAATCAATTTGTGCTGCAAGTGCCGACTTTTAAATCACGAACTAGCGAAGTAGTCTAGAATTGAATCACGAACGTAGCGAGTGATTCTAATATATTACTGAGCACAGTGAGTGATTTAAAGGCACGCAGCAAAATTTTGGTCTCGTGTAAAACATACAACTTTTCACCTCTACCAGCGAGAAAATTTTCACGTGACTTTCCCGGTAAAAAGCTTAATTCAGCATTAGAAACTTGTTCACTCTAATCTTTTGGAGTTAGACAACTATCTTCATCGTTGGACGCACTAATTTTTGTAATTATTTATCACAAAAATATTTTGATCAAACCTATGCTAAAATTTTATTCAGAGTTTACTCTTGTGACGTTTTGTCGTTTGATAGTAATAAATCCATTTTATTGTTATGATTTTGAATCAAATTGAAAGGATAATAGTAGTATTTTAGTTTAATAGCCTGGCAACACCGCCGCTTAGCTCCGCCGTTTCCCGCCATATTTTCCCGCCATTTGTAGTGGAATGGGGAGGTAAGCGGTGGGGATAGGCGGCAGAACGGTCGACGAAAGTCAGTTGCGGGCTCAGTCACTGTTCAACCGTCGAGAAGCCAAGTAGTTAGGGAAAACTGCTAACGTATCGTTGCTATAGCCTAGTTAATAATATTCATGGTGTATTCCAGTGAAGAAAGTAAAAGTGGTTTACCTTTATTACCGTAGTTTCATTATAAATCAGCAGTGGAAGAACCAAGGTATGTACGCTCACGATTTTTAACGTTTTAAACCGAGCTAAAATTACGAAATTCAGTTGGGTAGTTTCAAATTTTATTGCATTGAAAGAGATTCTTACTTTTACAATTTGCACTGCCATGCATACACAACTCGCACTCATTGCACGTGGCCGAGGCTACACTTCGGCCGTGCATACACAACTCAGTCATTGCACGTGGTCGAGGCTACACTTCGATCGTGCATACACACTCGACAATCATTGCACGTGGCCGAGGCTACACTTCGGTCGTGCATACACTGCACATGCACACAAAACTACATTTAGCGTCGTCAGCATGATGAAATAGTGCGTTGATATTGGAATAGTAATGTCCATGATTGTAAAGCGAGGTCATGAAATGAAAGTTTTTTTATCTTAACTGCCCAACTGTAACTTTCGTAACTCTGGGTATGCATTACATAATTAATTATGAAAATAAGAACTGTGTATATTTTAAGTACCTATCTATGTTACTGCGTATTTTTATTTCGGACAATGTGTTCCGCAGAGGTTATTAAGTTATTTTTTATATTTCATACCATTGTAATTGTCGTTAGTAGTCGACCTTGACACTGTACCCTGGGGATGTGCGGATACGGAGAATAAAACGGATAACGTGATACTTTATGTAGAATTGGCACCAAGTTATGTCGATCTTCAAAAGGGTTTTAGTAGTACCATGACGCTATAGTCGTAGTTTAAAGCTCGGTTACGCGTAAGAATTTGTCTGTCTTTTACTTTACGTGTAAAGAATATGGAGGGTAGCCTCACTTCTGTACTTTTTCTGTGTTTTTTTTTGATCACCTTTATCACAATTATCTTTTTTTTTATAAAGGTTAATGGAGCTACTTCACAGTATATTAAAGTGTATTTCGATGTAGAATTCAGTACGTTTCCGCTATTATTTGCGCCAAAAATGTGAACCTACGCAAGCACTTTTGATGATATCCTTATTTTTCTTGCAATTGTCTGTGAGGTTCATACGCAATTTGATCTTTTAGCTACTAGAAAATCTCTTTAGCTTGTCGTGTTTTCTTTTTGTTTGTTTTTGTGGCTACATCTTTACGCTCTCTATATAAGGGTATGACCCCCGCAAACCATGTTTTCCTATGATGGACCCTTAAAGAGTTTTATTATAATTCAAGAAGTTAATTCTTATTCTATTAAGAGGCCGTTTACAAAAATTGCCGATTTCACTAATTAACGTGATTTCAGAGAAGTGATCTTACAGTTAAAAAACTGTGTCTACTTATCTTATACGAAAGATCTGGTGTACGAGCTACGTTAATTTTTTTTATTTTTTCCATGGTGATGCGCAGTATGTTTACTAGTAAAAGATTATAATTTTGATTTATGTGTTCCTAAATGAATGATTTAAGTTTACTTTGAAGCACATTATTTGTCCTATATTAGTTTTGAAAAAAATATAACGCTTTTAAAACTAATCGTTGTTGGTAGGAAATATTTCGCTACTTTGAAATTTTATTTAAAGAGAACCGGCTCTTAGGTATTTCTATTCTAGGCATATTTGTTTTCTATAAATTTTTGAGACGAGGTTAGACGCGCCTTCGGTTTACAAGGCTAAACGCGCCTTCGGTTTAAAAGGCTAGACGCGCCTTCGGTTTGAAAGGTTAGACGCGCCTTCGGTTTACAAGGCTAGATGCGCCTTCGGTTTACAAGGCTAGATGGGCCTTCGGTTTGAAAGGCTAGACGCGCCTTCGGTTTACAAGGCTAGATGCGCCTTCGGTTTAAAAGGCTAGACGCGCCTTCGGTTTGATATGCTAGACGCGCCTATGGCTTAAAAGGCTAGACGTACATTCGGTTTAAAAGGCTGGACGCGCCTTCGGTTTACAAGGCTAGACGCGCCTTCAGTTTACAAGGCTAAATGCGCCTTCGGTTTATAAGGCTAGACGTGCTTTTAGTTTACCAGATAAGATTTATTTATGTTGTATTAATTAAGTACCTACATTAAAGATGTACATAATATTTGTAAATACCGTCACTCCTAGTCCCTAGTATATTTGAATTTACTTATATGAAATTTATGAAATATTTCAAACTAAAATTAAACTTAGTCTAAATATTTCACCCAGCCCTATGTAATTAAACTAGATATTTATATGAATGAAAATTTATTATAACATTGACTTTCGAGGCTAGATGCACATTCAGTTTGTAAGGCTAGGACAAGGCTAAACGCGCCTTCGACTTAAAGTAAGGTACCTGTATGAAGAGGTTTGAGAATTTATATGGGTGAGGTTTTTTAAGTTTAGATGTGCTTTTATTTTATATAAGGTTAGGTAAGCCTTTATTTTACAAGGTGAGATGCGCTTTTTTTATTAATTGTTGTTGGTTTTCTATTATAAAAAAAATATATTGATATGAATGAAAATGTACAACTTACTTTCAAAGCTAGGCACACGTTCAACGTGTAAGGCTAAACGCGCCTTCGACTTATAATTAGGTATAACTCTTGATACTAGAATGATAAAAAAAATTGAGATTTATATGAATGAAATTTTATAAGGTTTGATGTGCTTTCATTACGAGGTTAGATACGCCTTTATTTTACAAGGTTAGATGCGCCTTCATTTAATAGGATTAGATTCGCCTTCATTTTATAAGATTAGATGCGCCTTCGTTTCGCAATCACAATGCTAGATGTGCCTTCATTTTATAAGTTTAGATGTGCCTTCATTTTATAAGTTTAGATGTGCCTTCATTTCATAAGTTTAAATGCGCCTTCGTTTTATAAGTTTAGATGCGCCGTAATTTTATATAAGGTTGGATGCGCCAACATTTTATATGATTAGATAAGCCTGCGGTTTGGCTAGATGCGCCTGCGGCTTATAAGGCTAGATGCGCCCTCAGTTTGGCTAGATGCGCCTTCAGTTTGGCTAGATGCGCCATCAGTTTGGCTAGATGTGCCTTTGTTTTGGCTAGATGCGCCCTCGGTTTGGCAAGATGCGCCTTCAGTTTGGCTAGATGCGCCTTCATTTTATAGGGTTAGATGCGCCTACATTTTATAAGGTTAAATGCGACTTTATTTTATAAGATTAGATGCGCCTTCGTTTCACAATCACAAGGCTAGTGCCTTCATTTCATAAGTTTAAATGCGCCTTAATTTTATAAGTTTAGATGCGCCTTCATTTTATAAGTTTAGATGCGCCGTAATTTTATATAACGTTGGATGCGCCAACATTTTATATGATTAGATAAGCCTGCGGTTTGGCTAGATGCGCCTGCGGCTTATAAGGCTAGATGCGCCTTCAGTTTGGCTAGATGCGCCTTCAGTTTGGCTAGATGCGCCATCAGTTTGGCTAGATGTGCCTTTGTTTTGGCTAGATGCGCCTTCGGTTTGGCAAGATGCGCCTTCAGTTTATGCGCCTTCAGTTTGACTAGATGTGCCTTCGGTTGGCTTGATGCGCCATCAGGTTACAGGGCTAGATTCGCCTATGGTTTGGCTAGTCGTAATTAATATCTTATTGCTTTAATTTAAATTAACATTGTACTGGCAGGCAATTATTATAATTATTAATGTCATATATCATATTTGACATTAAGGTTTAACATTTATTTTATGGGGATTTTAAATTATTTATTGGAATGATGGGTAATGAAAAGTAGTTGTAAAAATTAATGATTATCGATTTTCAAATTTAAATTTTATAATCACCTAGCTACTGACAGATTTCTACGCCTAACAAAGGCAGGATAATTATACAGATTTTGTTATATTATAATGTCATCAATGTATACTACCATATTCTGGGAAATAAATGATTTGTTTATTATTTAGATGCAAATCCAGTTTGGCTAGATGTGCCATCAGTTTACAGGGCTAGATGCGCCTATGATTTGGTTAGATGTGCCATCAGTTTGGCTAGATGCGCCTATGGTTTGGCTAGATGCGCCTATGGTTTGGCTAGATGCGCCTATGTTTTGGCTAGATGCGCCTTTAATTTGGCTAGATGCGCCTGAGATTTGGCTAGATGCGCCTACGGTTTGGCTAGAAGCGCTAGCGGTTTACAAGGCTTGGTTGTTATATGCTTATATTACATGTTTATGTGACTACATAATGCGATTTTAATTTCATATTTGAATCGTCATCTGCAAACGATTATTTAAGTTGTTGTTGTTTAGCTTAGTGCACAGGCCCTTGAATATTGGAGTACTTTCACAAACAATCAGAAGTCAATTACGAACGAAGATCTATCAAAAAATAAGTTTTGAGACTTTAGTCCGCGTTCTTCTTTAAGACACAACTTCATTTTACTTGGTTATCTCTTGGTTTATAATATATTATTGCAATTGGATGCTAATGTAGTTATGGTTAATTTGAATAAATTATATTTATGTTTGAGAAAATAAGTCTTACAATATTAGGTACCTAGCAGTGCGTAAGCTACTATTATATGAACCATTTGTCCTTAAGTGTGGTGTTTAGGCGACTAGGTATGTTGCGTCAATGGGCCAAGTGTGTTCTTAAGTATGGTACTTAGTAAGCGGCAAGTGTATCGCATCTATGGGCCAGACTAGGTATGTTGCGTCTATGGGCCAAGTGTGTCCTTACGTGTGGTACTAGTACTTAGTAAGCGGCCAAGTGTGTCGCGTCTATGGGCCATATGTGTCCTCAGTTATAGCTTTGGTTGAATATAACGTCTTGACAGGCCGTGTCCACATAGTGGCAAACGGTGGCCCCGCGAGTAATGACATTCATATTCATAATTATTTATTGCATCTACTAATTACATTAGCAATTACTAAAACTGAGCGCATTACACATAGACTTATTATATTGACATTACATAATAAAATGCAAGAGAACCACAAATTGTGGAATAAAATGAATAAATTGTCATGATAAATTAATGTTTAATAACTATGCAACTAGATGTGATTATGTATATAAGTATGTGAATGTGTAATGTCACATAATATTTTTCTTATCTCATAAAGAAACAGTTCTCATGAATAGATTCAAATATATTTCCTTTTGACTCTAATGTTTTATTTTGTTGACGTTTGTCCTATGATTTAGGGACGGTTACTGTCGTTTATGTTTTATATATTTCAGAAACATATTGCATCTGACAAGATGCCGATGCGTTATATGTCGCTAAGGTGACGACGGCGCGATGTGCGACGCCTGACTGGATGGTAGAAACGACTGTTGCGTTATTGGTCGATCCTAGTTTTTGTGACACGATGACAACAGGCTGCGACGGCTAATAGGTTTCAGCTGCAATTATCTGGTTGAACATAGAAACGGACCCAAATTCCTATGCATTGATTTATCAAATATATTTAAATCTTATTCAAAACCTGTTAAAATAGGTAGTTCTAGTCTAGCTAAATTAAATATTATAAGTACCTAGCTCATGGTGTGAATTGTGAAATAAATAAAAATAATATATACTCATAATGATTGTTGCAACGCAACTTTAATAATTAAACGATTACCTTGCGTTTTACATAGCTAGCAGGTGTAGTAAATTGAAATTGTATACCTATTGTGGGTTTAATAAGTTGATATCATTGATAATTTCAGTTAGGTAGTCGGCAGCACGTCACGTTATCTGTCAAAAGTCGACAATTTGTAATTGAATTTGTTTACCCTTTCATGGTAAAGAGGCTGACGACTGTTATATTTACTTTTTGTACTTTTCTCTTATTATTTAATAAAATTTATAATTTAGTAGAAAGAACTAATAAGAAATGTTGTACTTTCATAAATAATTTGATTGCTTATTGTGGTAATTTTTTTTTAATAATTTTAAGATGTTTTAGAGTTAATATTTGTGTCACAATCTTACTGGCTGTTAAAAATGTTATAACTTTATGATCTCATGATCATACTAGGCGCGATAAGTTACAACAGTTAGTTCCTCTTGTAAATAAATTATTAAATATAAAAGACGGAGGTCGACAACCCTCTCCATGTTTTCGTTCGCCATTTCTTTCTTGGAGGGCCTCCCATTTTTGAAATGGTGGCAGATTCAGTAGATTCTCTCTTTTTAGCATTCATTAATCAACAAAATTAATTATAACAATTAAGTAAATGAGAATTCTCAAATTAAAAAAATATAACAATACGTTAAACCCAATAAGTTTGTTTAATAGAATGCGGTATTAGTTAACATACAACCGGCCGAATGTGACGATATTATTATGAAAGTATTGAGTTGACAATTATAACCTATAATATTGTTGAGTTGACCGTGCACGAGGACATGCACGAGGTCAGGATGGACGAATGTGACGTTTTGTCGTTTGATAGTAATAAATCCATTTTATTGTTATGATTTTGAATCAAATTGAAAGGATAATAGTAGTATTTTAGTTTAATAGCCTGGCAACACCGCCGCTTAGCTCCGCCGTTTCCCGCCATATTTTCCCGCCATTTGTAGTGGAATGGGGAGGTAAGCGGTGGGGATAGGCGGCAGAACGGTCGACGAAAGTCAGTTGCGGGCTCAGTCACTGTTCAACCGTCGAGAAGCCAAGTAGTTAGGGAAAACTGCTAACGTATCGTTGCTATAGCCTAGTTAATAATATTCATGGTGTATTCCAGTGAAGAAAGTAAAAGTGGTTTACCTTTATTACCGTAGTTTCATTATACTCTAGTCTAGTCTAATCTACTTTAGTAGATTCCTGTCGTTTTGGTTACATTCCGTTGTATTTTTCTCTTATTCATTAATATCCCATCTTATTTATTTATTTATAATCATAAAACTCTAACTTATTGTTAATAAACATTTAAAACTCCTTGGTATATCCGTGCATTTTATTGTTTTACTTTTTAATCCATGTATGACATCATAAAGCACTCTATCTATCCTTTTCTCACATATCAATTTTACTAGTCTCGTCCTTGTCACTTTATTTCTTTTTTCTTTATTATTTTAAAAGTTGGTGTTAGAAATTAAAAAATCACTTTGCCTCACGCTCGCAGCAAAAATCGATTTGGCTGCGAGTTTTTACGCGCCAAAAGCGCCCTTTTCGTGCTGGAGAGGTGAAAAAATATTTTTCAGTGTTTTCCACTATCACTGACAGAACTTAGTATCTTTCTTATTACTAAATTTCAATTTACAATGCTATTTAAATAGATACTAGAAAAAAATTACTTATCTGTATCACCTCAGACGAAATTCGAACCCTCACCCTTGGGATTCCAACCCAAAGCACTGACCAATTTATGCTACGAGTCGCTAGTGGGGTTTGCGAAATTCTTGTAATTTTTACTTTTTCGCTGCAAGCCAAAGTTATCAACGACTCGGTAGCTAAAGGCCAGTGCATTGGGCTGGAATCGCAAGGATGCAAGTTCGAGTCCCGTCTGAGGTGGTACGGGTGAGTAAATTTTTGCAGTATTTATTTTCTTATAACTGCTTGAATATTTTTATGGCGACGTTCATGAGCAAGACCTATTAACAAACTCAACACCAAAAATACAGTTGATTTGGGCATCGAGACCAGGACCTCTGATTTTTCAATTTGTTTATACCAATCTAGAAACATAGATTTTATATGGCAACATAATTATACATGATTTAGTAAAAAAATACTCAATATCTTTCAATACGTATAATATCGTTACATGTAAAATAGCTTACATTAATTACAATTAACTTATATCTAACTTAACTAAATAATATCACATATCATCAGCGATATATTGCATTTACACGAAAACATTTTTAATGTTTGACATTTTTGGCAAGCAAAAAAACGAATTACAGGCAAATAATATAAAGAAATTCAATCAATATCGATAGATGACAGAACTACAGTCCTAAACAAATAAATTAACAAAACTGTAAGTACCGCCCAATAAATATTAAAAGTTAGGGCATCTCAATACTGAAATGCAAAGGCATGAATTTGTAAAGTTTTAACTTCACTGATATTCAAATAAGTACAATCTCGTATAATACTTGTTTCACATAAAACAGTCCTGCCTGACATACAATAACTTGCCTACTACCTACTAAAACTAAACCCTACGTCCCTAAGACAGATTTTAGAATCCAAATACTGCAAACTAATAATACTCCTGTGATTTCGCTCAAAGCGGTTGCAGACGACGTATTATTATTATTAATAACAACAATAGGCCACCAATGGTTGATATTAATAACATCCTTTGGTTTCTCCGTACTTTCATTTTCTAGCATATTGTCAGGCATATAATTCCCACATGTAGGAAAATTTCTAGGGACTGGCACCATATCTTTATGTTCACCAACTTTGAAAACTAGAGCCATGCCTACTTCCACGTGAAATTCTATATGACAATGGAAAAGCCAGTACCCAGGGTTATCAGCTTTAAATCTTATAACTGTGTAACCTCCATCGGGGACTGTTACAGTATCTTTAATAGGGGCATTTTTAAGATTCCTTTTTAGAAGTCCAGCTTCATCATAGGCTTTGATATCTTCAATAGTTGTTTCATTAGCTAGTCTTCTTAAGCCTACTACTCTAAAACTATGACCATGTAGATGGAAAGGATGGTTAGCATCAAATGTGACTCCTTCGTCTAGAATAATGACTTCGACAACAGAGTTAAGTTTTACTGAGAGTACATGAGAACATTCGCAGTAGCCGGCTTGACAGTCTGCGTCGATGCTGGAGCTGTTGCAGAAGTTATCTGGTGATGGTCTGGAGATGAGGAGAGGGCTCGAAGGCATCTTCATACTGATGTGGTTTAGCTGTGGCGTGTATAGACGATTCTCTTTATTCGGAACTGGAGAAAAGATACAAAATTAAAAATTAAAAACTTACCACAACAATTAAGTTGAAATAGATCTTTTCGGTATCTTAGCTGTCTACCTTACCTACTGATTTACCGTTGAATTGGCTTTACATGTTTAAATTTCATCAAAAAAATATCCATTTTTTATTGGAATCTGAGGGTGCTAAATTCCATGGCCATCGATCAAATATTTACATAGTGAGCTTCAGACATGTTTTTTACCTTGAGAGATAGATCTACTATAAAACATTTACTGAGGCAACTTGTTTTTGCTTTTCATCATTGAACAGTATCTAATCTAGGCATCAATCTAGGCAACAATATATTAAAGGCCTATCTCCTTTTCTTCCACAACGGGGTAGTGCTGGGCCTTCACTTCACCTGGATAAGGCAGAAAGTGCGCGCACAACACCCGGAATCCTGACCACTGAGGAACTGGCTATCCTAACCCTAACTGCCGAAACACAACAATTTTTTAATTATTGTTTTGGCATCAGACTGAGGTAAGATGGTGGTAGCTAGCAAGGCGGACTTAAAAAATTATTACCACCAACCAAACCAAGTACAAAGTACACCCCTTACCGGCAAACCCGGGACCTTTTATTTCAAGCAAGCAAGGCTTATTTCAAGTCCTGCATCTAACAGGGTTGGGCGAACCAATAGACCACAGAGGCAGTTGAGTTTTGGATCTTAATGAGGATAGATAAATTGATATAGCTTAATTGTTAATATACCTTGGTGGGCATGTTATAAGAAAGAATGAAAGGCATGTTACTAGAAGAGTAATGGATACGGATGTTGATGGCTGGAAAGTAAGAGGAAGACCGCAGAAAACATGGATGGATTATGTGGGGAATGATTTGAATGTGATGGGAGTGGATGAGGAGATGACGAGTGACAGAAAAGAATGGAGGAGAAGGACGCACTGCACCGATCACAAATAAATTAGGATAAAGGTAGGGGGATGATCGTTTAATTGTTAATATACATTGGTGGGCATGTTATAAGAAGGAATGAAAGGCATGTTACTAGAAGAGTAATGGATACGGATGTTGATGGTTGGAAAGTAAGAGGAAGACCGCAGAAAAGATGAATGGATTGTGTGCGGAATGATTTGAATGTGATGGGAGTGGATGAGGAGATGATGAGTGGCAGAAAGGAATGGAAGAGAAGGACGCACTGCACCGATCACAAATAAATTAGGATGAAGGTAGGGGGATGATGTTACCTTGGTAATATCCATAATACGGTGACCTGTGGTAATGCGAGTTGTTCTTCGCATAGAAGTCATACGCCACGTAGAACTGGTAGTCAGGAACTTCCCTCAGACTATCGTCGTAACCAGCTAAGGATCTCATGCCAGCCACGCTTATCGTCTCTTCGTCCTCTTCGCCTTTGTTCAGAGCGTTAAGTTGCTGTAACAAAAGAAAAAGAAATTTTAAATAGAGAAAAGAGGCAAACTCAATATCGCTGCTTTCATACTATAGGGGCACAATTCGAAAAACATGATTGTTGGGAAATCGCGTTTAAAGATTTTTGAGCCCCTGTATTTTTACAAAATCGGTTATAAATAAATTAAACTATTAATAGCAAAATCATAAAACTTCATAAGAGTATGTCCATTAAGCGTGAATTATTTTTTGCATATTGAATTTGTCCTAGCACTATTAAAATTGATATAAAAAGCGTTTATTAATCACCAACGTTTAGTTGAGCCCTTATATCATAAAAAAACTATGTCCCTTTTGTACATTGTTTAGACTTGAGCCTATATATTCCTAACTGATGGATGTACTTAATAAAACTATTTGCAAATGGATCTCTGTATTACTAAACTATTAAAATAAAATCATTATTAGTTTCTTATATTATATTTTTGAAATTAAATAATACTCATCAAAATTTATTAAAAAGTATTTATTGCGTGAATGCAAATTTGAACATATTTTGTATAATATTGGTGCCTCCACACACGGACTAGGTAGTAGGTAGTCAAAACAGTAGCAAAATATTCTGAATTATTGTGTGGAGACAACAAGTAATTACTCTAATCAACTTTTTAACAGAGAATGCCTATGAAATTGTGTTCCTAATGGCGTTTGCTCTCCATGTAGGTAATTTTTATAAATGCAACAAAAATAACACAATTAGAGAATTTATTACTTCTCACTAATCAACAGAATTTAAATCAATTCTCTCATAATCAACTACAAACATTTAGGTATGACAACCAGCAACATAGACAATTCGAAAATACTAAGTATAATAATGAAATGTCACATTATAAATAATAATTAATATATTATGTTTTACTCGGCACTAATCAACAAAATTTGAATCGGTCATTTCTTAGCTAACTACAAAACACTTTGATAGGTATGGCAACGTAAACAATTTAGTAGGTACTTAAAAAATCTAATTCACTTAAAAGTTAGTTGTACTTACTTATTTACAATTCAACCACATAAACTATTATAATGACGATTATGTTTTAGTATTTGTAAATTTGGATGTAGATACTTAACTTATTACCTAATAATATCACCATAAATCAGTCTCTCTGAACCTTTCAAAACATTAAAGATAATATTAAAAAATAACAACACTTTTACTTAAGTAGGAACCTATAATATTATACCCTGTGAATATTTTAAGTAGGTACGTACATAGGACTTATTTAACTAATGTCATCATCGTAATATAAACTAGTCACAATTAAACCTTTCAATAATACTTTTGTGCACTTAGGAACTATAATTATCTATCTAACATGTCTCGGTAGTAATTGGCATGATAGCGATCAATTAAATTTTTATCTATGAGATCTTTAAGATCTCGTTTTTTATTTGCGTTTAGTTCAAAAGGACCCGAATACGCTTTTGAAAGTGTAATTTCACACAATTCTAACATTTTCTTCCTTTTATTTCGAGCCTGAACTTGCTTAAACTCGTCTTTATACGAACTTTTATATAAAAAGGAAAAAGGTGTTTCCTTGTTGAACTTCAAAACCTTTATATCGTTCCAGACCACGCTGTTTTTTTGTTCATCGATATTAAAATTATATCCCCACTCTTCTTGCAACTGTTTAATATCATAGAATGAATCATAAGTCATACTATGTATTATAAAAGGTTTACCACTTTTCTTAGCCCTTTTGATAGCATCTAAATATTGCGTAGGGGAGTATATTGGCCCAGTTTTCAAGTCTCTTGCTATTTGTCTCTGTATAAGGCTGTGCACGTTATCTGCCTCATTCTGAGTGTGCCCTTTTATTAGGTATTTGTGTGTGATAGATTTTAAATTTGGTATAGTTGTAACAGCGTACATGTACAGTGATGCTAGACACTTATTTTTATTTTGCCCGCAACAATTATCAGATATAAACGTAACATTTATATCGCGATCTCCCGCTTTCAGTGAAACGCTCTTCAGATATTCATAAACGCAGGTTCCAATTTCTATAGCACCTCTTTTAGCTTGAGACTCGTCCCAAAAATAGCAGTGAACATCTTCATAGCTTTTGTAATCATCTGTAGTATCTTCATCAGTGCTTCTTAACTTTTGTAGTTCAGTTATGGTAAAATTTACACTATTTAGTTTCGACTTGTAATAAAATGAAGAGGTTTCACCGTTAGGACTTTGCATTACTGCCTGAACATCGTAACACGCAACAATGGTGTACTCATCAATGTTTTTTCTATCTTCTCTTTTTTCTTCTCTACTCATTACTTTTTCTTCTAAATGAGATTCGTACTTCTCTTTGAGATCAAGTTTTTGTCTTTCAGATGAATTCTGGTATTGAAAGCATAGATCACATTGATCCTTTTTGGGTTGGAAAAATCCTAAGTTAAAATGGTAATTGAAAACATCATAAAAATTACGGTATGTACCATATTCCCGATTCTTTTCTGTCTGAATTTCCTGGAAATCTCTAAATAGATCAGCTATACTTTTACCACTGCAAATGTACTCTTTAGATGTATCCTCCCTCAAATAATGAGACTCAATGCGTGGGATACTATTTATGAAGTTTTTAGTATCATTTAGTAACTCTGCATTAATAGTGGGTTCATGTCGATGCTTTCCTCTTTGGTCAGCAGGAATATAGCCATTGCTGTTTTTTTCTGATACGGTACGAATCATTTTTGCACTTATATCAAACGTGTTCATGAAAAATGTCTTACAGACTCTGACTCGACGTTCATCAACTTTTATATAAAATGCCTTATTTGGTGCTCTCGGGTGTTCAGCGTTAGTGTATTTATATTTTGGCGTAACAGTTGTAATACAGGCTGCAATAAACAAGCGCTGAAGATGTAAGTCTCCTAACTTCCAAAATGCTTTGAAATGTTCGAGCCGCTGAGTGTTGTCAATGTTTTCTCGACATTTTAATCTACATTTTTCGGAGCAGGGAGGTTTCATCACTCGAGCAGGAACGACTTTATCTGTATGAACCATCTTGTAACTTTCTCCCATGTTTCTAAGAACCTTTTGCTTATTCTGCTTCCACTTAGTTGGGTCAGCTTTACGTTTCCTAGTTTTTGAAATGATGTTATCATTAGTGTTAGAAGCAGGATGAATGCTTGCTGTCGATGATGTGCTAGAGGAACGAGACCTATTCTGATGCCTATCTATTCTAAATGAAGGATCATCCTCACTAAGGTCAGCATCACTTTCATCGCTCATCATTGGCGAAATTTGATAAGGTACTAGTGATCTGCGAAGTGAAGATGATGTAGGTTCAGTTTGGGACTGAGGTATCAATATTGAAGGTGAACTATTTTGAGAACGATTGTGTTCTATTGGCTTAACTGGAGAGCTACTACGACTGGATGAACTTGAACTCGAAGAATCACTAGAACTTGAACTCGAAGAATCACTAGAACTTGAACTACTAGAGTTTAGGGCATTCATTTCAGCTATTGGTTGTGAAACATTGCTGTCCTGGTTTGGGTCACCTTGATTCAGAATTTCTGTTGGTTCTGAATTAATCTGTGAATAGAGATAGTGTGTTTTGAGTAGGTATACTCGTAAAAAATATAAAACGATGTACTTACCAATATTTCATAATAAATGGCAACTGTGATTCTACTCTGTAACACTATAAAGATGTATTTAGTTCAATAAGTAGGTACCTACATTTTCAAGAGGGATGTTATCCTGAATGTCTTCAATTTGTTTATCTATAAAACATCCATCTTGTTGTTTTTTATCTGACATAGAACCCGCCTTCTCCGACTCGATCTGTAAAGTAATGTACATTTTAAAACATAATAGGTAACATAGTTAATTGACTTAATAGGGTGTCTAGTTAAGTTTGATTTTAAACAAAGTTAGAGTTGAACATAAAATAATAATTATACTTATACAATAAAGTACTTCTTTATTGTAGTTCTTTAGTACTTTATTAGTTAGTACTTTATTTAAAAACAAAATAGGTAGGTACCTAACAGTTGTTTACCTGAACATTATGACTTTCAGAACGCGCCAAAAGGTTAATAATTTTTTGTGCTCGTGACTCCATATTCCTGTAAAATAAGAACAAGGGTTCCAAATGAAGTAGCAAGCAAAGGTACTTAATTCTTTAATTTCATTTCATTTTATATTTTATATGTAGCTATATCTCAATGAAACGTGGTTATGAACAGCGTTTATGTAATATACAGATTCAACCAGAATTGTGAACTTGATATTTTATTTCATTAATATGATATATAGATTCAACTTGAGTTATACAAAATAATATTCTAATACTTTTGCAGTATACGGGCATATATTGAATTATACCACTTTTTTACCATTTTTTTCTAACATAAGGAACTAACTATGAAAGTTTCTCTCTAATTGGAAAACAAAAATCAATGCTTACCCATAATTTCCGTAATAGACCGGCACAAACACAATTGAACAGCTGCGCGAGCGGTCCTCCTTCCTTAACTACAGGCACGACACTAAATTGCTCCTTGTATCGCGGAAACCGAGACGCTTCACTCGGGAATGTGAAAGAGACACAAATAGTTTTCGCGGCTCCACAGTATACTTTGACTCTTCTGTCAAGAGCATCATGTAGAGTGGTACATTTTGTGCCCATATATTATAAAAACTCGAAATCACAAAATTTTGAGATGTGCCCCTATAGTATGAAAGCTGCGATATGTAGATATTGAATTTTCCTCTTTTCTCTATTTAATACTTGTTTTGATATCAATGGTAAAGATGTTAGTATACATAGCGAAGGTTAAACAGTAGCACTGGACTCGCTATTGTAAAAGCTAAAATACTATATTGTAAAAGCTAAAATCAGGATTTTAGCTTTTACAATGGCGACTCCAGTGCTAAAAACTACATTAACAGCAAACTTTATCTGCAAATATTTGTAATAAAAGTTAAAAACTACCTAAGTTTTTTTTTATTGTTATTGCTGTTGATAGATAAGTATGAGAAAATTGTTTCGTACCTATAACTAAAATATTTTTTTTATAAAAAATTAAAAATAAATGTAGGAAGTACCTATTCGAAGATTCTAAGACTGAAATAATTAATGTACCTACCATTTGAAACTTTAGAACATTTGTTTTTCATTAATAAAGTTTTATTTAATTCATTTTTGGTATTCTTGTTTTGTTTTTCAATTTATAATGAATTACTTGTGATCTTTTGGAATGGCCTCTTTGCCCTTACCCCCATGGCCGCTCTAGGTGCTGACTTGGGCAAAGTGGTTTATTGACAAATTTTCGTAATTATAAGATACAAATAATAAGAAATTGTTAAAGTTTTCGCGGAATGCGATTACACGTTATAAAAGTTTAATAAATTCCCTATCCCTTGGTATTAAATACTTTTCCAAATTCTGCTTTTTAACAGCATTTTTTTAAAGTCAAAGTTAAGGTGGCCGCGCTGAGCTGACCTCCCCTATTTCTACTGACTCACATTTGCTAACAAGCACTTAAATATTTTTATGGATTGCTAGCAGCCATTTTATTTTCTCCACTGCTGGGGCAAAGACCTTTCTCATGGGTAGATAAGGAGAACGGGCCATAACTCACCACGCGGGCCCAATGCGGATTGGTAGGTGACACTGAGTGTATACAATTTTTTTTAATTATTTACGTTTTCTGATGAGATAGATCACAAACGCCTTGAACTGGGAGCAATAACCTCTAAATCAAACACAAAGCGAGATGTGTACATTGTCGTAGTAACAAATTAAATTAGCTTTGAAGTTAATTGAAATGCCAGAAACGATACTGTGACGATGTTATTAACTGTGCCTACTATAGATTATTTTAGGGACATAATAATAATATAATTATGTTATGATCATTGTTTGTATGTAAGTAGGTACAAGTACTTTATATTTACTAACAAACGAAATTTATACTAAAATAAACATGCTTCCGAGCAAACAAAATATAATACTATATGCTCAGACAGAATTGAATGATCGAGACCCCGGCGGGTTCAGTTTAGAGCTAAAGTATTTCTTTTACGTTTTTCAACGTTATTTTTTGTTTTTGGTCAGACTGTGAAATTTTTTATTCGTTTTTTGAACTCATTAACCAGTTGTAGGTACTTACTTGATGTTGCCCAAAGTATTTATTTATTAACTGTAATACTTTTTACGGCTGGTAAATGGTGCCATAATTACTATGATTCTAAACAATAATGATTTATCACTTTCTTTGATAAGTTCACCCATTTCAATAAAAATATTTTTATTTATTTATTTAAAGGAAACATACAGTCTTATAAAGGTATTAGCTTAAGTAAAAAATGTCCACGAACAGACCTAGAATTCTATTTAAGTTCAAAAAAAAATTGAGTTTTAATTAAATAGAGCCTTAAATTAAGTACGAAAAGTTTGTAAATAATATTTAACAAGCATTACATTTAAGTTAGGTACAGTTTCAAATATTGTGAGGGTTAGTGCAATCAAAAACATTATGGGGCAGATTTAAGAAATAATTTTCGTAATTATTATTATTATTTCATATCTACATCAACATCAGCGGCATTTAGCCAGTTTTAAAACGACATAAGTTAACCCCTAACACAGGTGTGTTCCTTTTAAAGAAAAGAAACACTCCGAAAATTCATCACAAATCGGAATCTCCTGCTTCGAGTTAAGAAATGTCCCATCATGGCGACTGACGCGAGACGTTCTTATCGGGCTAACGAGCGCATTACGCAGCTCGCAAAATCAAATAGCTTGCAGATTCTGAATTATCCCTTCGACGTTATAACGGCCTTTGGCTTTTGGCCAGGTGGTCTATTCTCAGTGACAAGTCGAAATTTCGACAAAATATGACGATACTCGCAACGACGGCAATACGCAGACCACAGAAAGAAAATGCATAACGTTAATAATAATAATTATTATAAATGCGAAAGTAGCTCTGTCTGTCTGTCTGTTACGCTTTCACATCTTTAGATGTGTAAGTTTAGTAATTTATTAATGAACCGATTTTGATGAAATTCGGTATAGAAGTACTTATACTAAAGCTTTTTTTTTATTAGGCTCATAAAACTGGTTTACAATGATCACATAAGCTACTGAAAAAACATTTATGGCTTGTTACACTACATTTAAACCTACTAGATGTAACTACAGCATGCATAAGTAAATTATTTTAATAAACACGGACTACTTCCGGCTCAAGAGGAACATTTTATTGTTAAAATTTAAACAATTAAAAGTTAACATTACAAATAAGAATTTGTTGAATTACAAAAATAAAAAAAAACCTTTTATAAGTAAATATCTTTTAAGGCCTTCTTTGCTGAGGCCACAGAACCATTAAAGATATCGAAATCGAATCTGATGGAGTTATATGCATGACACATTCGATACAGTGGAGAGTGATGACCGAGTCTTGATTTACACGGAGGGAGAGTGAATGTATTGCGATTTTTCAATAGTTTTCAATTTCAGTATCAAGCTTGAGAGGGAGAGGAGGGAAGACAAAAAGGGGGGCAGCGCACTAGGTGGGGAGGTGGGGACCCGCCTAATCACGTAAAAACGGCTGATCTGATTTTGATGAAATTAAAACATTGAATACTATTTATTTTAGTTCCCTTAGGATTTTCTCGACACGGACGAAGTCGAGGGCAAAAGCTAGTATTTAATAAGTCAATAGTCAGTTTAGTTTTCAGAGATATAATATAGGCCTACTAAATCTATGTAAATTTCTGTATTTTTTTTAATAAAGGCAAATAACAATAGTTTCCAAGTTACTGAGAGCTTTGAATTTCTGAAGATCGGCTGTTGGGAATGGCTTTATGATTGACCCTAAAAAAAGACCCACACATTCTGATTTACTTTAAGTAATAGAAAAAAAATTTAGGTCAATGCTTTAAGTTCATCATTATCCTCACTAAAACAAATGGACGCTTCTGAAAACAATTTGTCAATGGGTGATTTTCCGAAACCAAAAAAGAAAAATAAATTTTTCAAAAAATCTCGATAGATGCGTTTTATGAAAGCCGAACAGTCATAAAGTTGCTTTGCTTATAAGTATGTCTATCGCCGTTTTAACTCCCTCGCCTCGTATAAACGAGTATACGACACCCATTTATCTCTCTCCACCACCAGCTACCAGCCACTCTCCAAGGCGGAAGGGTACCTACAGCATTTGCGATTAAAATTTTCGAAAAATTGCATGCAATAAATTGCTTAGTGTAAGTTTAACTTAACAGCTCGGTTTTCATAAAACGTCCAAACTATCCATCTGTCTGTCCGTCCTTCTGTCTGTCTGTCACCAGACTGTATCCCATGAACCGTGATAGCTAGACTTAGAATTTTCACAGATGATGTATTTCTGTTGCCGCTATAACAACAAATACTAAAAAAAGAATAAAATTAATATTTGATTGGGGCTCCTATACAACAAACGTGTTTTTTTTTTTGCCGTTTTTTGGTACGGAACCCTTCGTGCGCGAGTCCAACTCGCACTTGGCGTGTTTTTTTATTTTTTATTTGAGCTGTCAGAAAATCACCCCTTATTATTACATCGACATCCTACTATCCTACTAATATTATAAATGTGAAAGTTTGTGGGTTTGGATGTTTAGATGTTTGGATGTTTGTTCCTCAATCACGCAAAAACTACTGAACGGATTTGGTTGAAATTTGACACACTGATAGTAGATAGCCTAGATTAAAACATAGAATACTTTTTACCCCGATATTCCCACGGGAACGGGAACTACGCGGGTGAAACCGCGGGCGGCCGCTAGTCTAAAATAAATTACTGGACATACTAACTTGGCATTCACTCTTCAGTGAAGCAGCTGTTGGTGTTTTAGAGAAAATAAAACACTCGAAATTTCGTACGATAGTTCGAACTTTGAGAGTAGCCCCTTGGCCTTTAGCCAGCCTATCGCGGCCTCTGGTGGATTATTCGAATAACGGCGATGCGATTTAAGTACTCGCACAGTCATTGTTAAAGCTTATTTATGTTGAGTATTATTTGGTTTAAAATATATTTTGGTCGAAAACAATAAATCCGAATGTTATATCTACCTTTATAGGTACATGTTACAAAATAACCCCTAATGGCGAATATGGTAGATAGGAAACTGAACGACTTTAACTATGGGACTTTTTGGCAATATCAGAGTTGGCCCCATAGTAAAAGTTGCTTGTAATCATGAGTTCATGAGTGGAACCAACCCACTGCGGGAACCAATTGATTAAATTTTAATCAATTGGTTCCCGCAGTGGCAGGCACATATCCAAGGGAGGGGATAGTTGGGACTTTATCCCCCCCCCCCCCCCCGAAATCCAGAACACACAGTACAGGACTAAATTCAAATTTAGCGGGCGAGGCACTCTCCGGTTTGCGGGATGCAGTTGTCCCCCCCCCCGAATTAAAAGTCTGGATACGTGCCTGCGCAGTGGGTATTTTACAAGCATTTCTAATTCATCCTGGCTACGGGCCTGCTACACGTAGTTACTAAAGTCGCATTACTAATTTCCCAGCAAAAATGTAAACAAAGGTGTTGCCAGAACAAAACAACACAAAAGGAAATAGTATATTGCTAAGTCAAGAAATAAACACACTTACATGGTTTTTCATCACAAACCTAATAAAAATAGACAAATATTCTGAATCATGAGTTTTGCGGCAGAAACAGTAATTTAATTTAATATTTCATAAAAACAGTTTTATAGGAGAAAATATTTTTATGATGCTGTGCACACATTAACTGCAAAACGTTTGGTTCATTTTATAAAATTTCATAAAAAATAGTATCACGAGGAGTAGCCATAGAGTAACATTTTTCTTTTGGTATTGGGTGAGCAGGCGGAGATGCTACGTATTTTTGATAGTTTACATTCAGTCAATATTTTAGTAAAGTTTTCTTATCAGTTCGTTTCAAGAACTTTTAACATCAAAAATTGTGATAGGTTATAAAGATAAAAATTTTTATTACCATCCTACTTTAAAATTACCCTGGATGACGTTATATTTATTATGACTCAAAATTTAACAAACAAATTAAAATGTTATAAAAGTGACCAAAGGTTTTCAATATCTGAAAATGTCACTATCAGGGTCAGTGTGTCAATTTGACAGTGACGTTTCTTTGTTTACATTTTTGCTGGGAAATTAGTAATGCGACTTTACATACAATATTACTTGATATACTTGTTAATGTTATTACCAGTACGTTTGCATACCAGCAAAATTAAATAAAGTTAAGCCAACGAAACTCGACAGCCATGGAGCCGTGAAATTGGAATAATGAATCTACTTATTGACTACAGCGAGACACGTCCACTGCGATTACGTCATCGGGTTAAATGTAATATTGGATAATATCACAGCATTTTTCGGGATAATAGGTAAGGCCCTTAAGGCTGTATATCCGCATTTAACGTTTTTCCAATGAAGTTGTCTAAAGAATGAAAGCATTACTATTGATGTAAACTTTAGTTTTAGGAAGCAAAATTCTTAAATTAGTGACGTATAGAAAGAAAAACATAATAAATTATCAGGTATTTTAAAACGAAGACAATCTGTTCAAGTGGAATTTCAAATTTGCTTGTCTGAGGTATTTTCCACAAACGTTTCAGCTGTAACAAATAAGAATACGACTCATTACTTTTTTTCACTTATTGTTTGTATTGTCAAGTCTATCTATAGAGAGAAAATTAAAGAAAACATGTTTTTAATCACAGAGAAATAAAATATTAAAAAATGCTCAAATCGGTACACTATGACATTTTTTTACTGGTATTTACAGATTCTAAAATACTTTTTATTTTTCTTAAGAGTAATGAGGTATTTGTCGATTGTATTGCGTATTTTGTATATACTTATATCTATTTAATAATTTAATAGGGATTTTCAAAGTTCGCCCTTATTACGGCTGGCGCAGAGTGGTTTTGGTCATTTGTATTGAAAATTTAAAAATGGAACGTGATGCGTGTCTACAGCCTTAAATCCTTCTCTGTACTCCTGACAATAGCAAAACGAACAAACATACTTTCGCATTTATAATATTAGTACGATATAGTCAGGATAACCAACCAAATACTACGAGGGTGGATTGATAAGTCCATGACTTTTTAATGAAGAAATACTTTTTTTCGGAATATTTTGTTTTATTTCTGTACAAAATCTTATTGTAGCTCTGCGTATTCAGTCCAACGAAGTTCCTACCTCTTTAACCCATTTTTTTTTTCTTTCATCGCCTGAAAACTGGTAACTGAAATGAGGTCCCATTTCAGACATCACCTTTTGGCTTGATAAAAATCTTTGCCCGCCAAGACATTTATTCATGTTTGGTAGGAGAAAATATCTCATTGGGGTTGAATTTAGAGAATAGGAAGGATTCGCATCTTCATTCGATGAGTTTTGATGTCATGAGTGCCGCCGAGACGGTCGACAGGGTCATTAAGAAAAGTTAGAACTTGCTTGAGATTTTTGTTTCCAAAAGTAATAATCTTTTGCCGAATTTGAAAAAAAAATTGTGTAAAGATGCCTTATGAGCCCGTAGCGATTTTGCTGCTGACTGCAGCTCTCTCGCTCGCACATTTCATGTTTTCTCAAGATTTCTTAAATCTGAGTGCGCAATTGAAAAATGTGACTTGACCACTTTTCGCAATATAATATTACAGACATTTTAAAATATATTTTAGTATTTTGTTGCTAATGTACAAAAACTTATCGTTTCTAACAGTTATTTGAACTGGCAAATACGATAACTTTTTGTACTTCAGCAACTCGAAACTGAAATATATGTTGAAATGTCTGTAATTTTATAATGCGAAAAGTGGCCGAGACATTTTTTTTATTTACGCACTCAGATTGATAAAATCTTGAGAAAACATGAAATGTGCGAGCGAGAGAGCGGCAGTCAGCGGCAAAATCAGTACGGAGCCTTAAAGAGTTTCTTTTTAAGACACAAAAATAAATTATGAAAAAAAAGTATTTCTTCTTTTCAAAGTCATGGACTTATCAAACCACCCTCGTATACCTACATAATAAAGATGAAAATTCTGCCTAAATTATACTTCTCTAAGCAGAAATATTGTTGTTGGTGAAAGTGTAGGTTTTGATAAATACTTTTTATAACTTATGAAACTTATCAAGTGTATAAGATGGTATAAGTATAAATTTCATCAAAGCCCAAGTCCTTATATTTTGTTACACTAGCATAGCCTAGTCAATGATACGTGCGTGCCTGAGTTTCGTTTATAGGTTTCAGATAATAATAGTGATGTGCCCATATCGATAATATTTTATCAATTTTAATATTCAGGTACGTAATATTTCTAATCCTTCCTGATCACGCTGCCTAAAAGCACACCCCGGACACTCCATACAACCGCGCCATTATAAGACTAGCGGCCGCCCGCGACTTCGTCTGCATGGAAAGTTTTTATGCTATCCCTCGGGAACAATTTTTTTTTCGGAATAAAAGGTACCCTATTTCCTTCTCTGTACCCCTGACAACGTGTATGCAAAATTTCATGATGATCGGTTCAGAAGTTAAGACGTGAAGGCATAACAAACAAACAAACAAACGGACTTTCGCATTTGTAATATTAGTAAGGATGACGTCAGATGACGTTTTTGTACACGCACAACTGTGTGTAAATCTAGGGCTACCGTGCAGTTTGTATTGTATGAGCGGCGATCAATTCATAATTCGAACTTTTAGGTAAATAAAGTTACGACGCATTGCTTTGAATATCAAAATAAGTAGACGTTGACAAACACGTCTAAATGAGCACACGATTCGGCCCACGAACTCGCGAAGTGGGGTGAGGTAATTGATTCTGGGGCGGGGCGGATAGTGTCCTTTCGGTACGGTAGTACTTTATATCTATTCTGTGCTAAAAGACAAAAAGACTGGGGGCACAGAATAGATAATTATAAGTACTACCGTACTGAGGGCAAAATGACCAAAACACAGAATGACTAAACGTAACGGTTTACATTTTCAAAATGGTGTCCACACTTATGATTTAGAATTAATTCCCTCAATGCCCTTCTATTTTTATTTTTTGAACATTAAAAATATTTTGGTACACATGAAATCAAACATTTTATTATTGTAGAGTGCATTTAACACTAAATCATTATTAATATCTCCGTAATATTAACTGGTTTTAAGTGTTTTTTTTTATGTCTGAATGTAAAAAAGATTTCGGAACCTAGAACATGTTAAATATAATGTCTTCAAAAGTAAATAATGATCGAGCGCTCACAATGAATTTTCAGTGCGAAACAAAACTTACAGCGTGATGGCACGAAATAATTGAAAAGTATGTCACAGAAAGATGCAAAATAATGAATACGATGCGATAAAAAAAAATCGTTATTAAACTGCAACTGTGAGTACTTAATAATTATTTTTAATTTAATTACTGAAAGGGTAGGTACTCATTCAACATTTTGGTTACGTTTTAGTTATGAGACACGTGACTTAAGTTTTGATAATATTTTTTTTCACCATATTGTATGTAGCCCTCGTCAATACGCGACTTTTGAGGCTTCAACCATTCATGTCTCCAAACTTACGACACCAAGACGATGTCGCACTTTGAGCGAAAATGGGAGCTATACTGAAGCGATCGAAAAATATAATAACAAAATGATTCTTAATTGAAACAATTAACAAAAACAAAAGTATCTGATCAAAAACTAAAGATTTTCAACAAAAAAACCAAAGCTAAAACGTTACCTTTTCAGTTTCGTTTACAGAAAAATAATCGCTTTATAGTTTTGTTAAAATTCTTGTAAGCTATGCCTAGGGAGCCTAGGATGCCAATCTTGGGCAATTTAAATGAGAATTTTTAAGCTGAATCAAAGATTTTATAACCTAAATGACAACGCAATGGTTTGGTTTTATTTATCCTTGAGCGCAGCGCAGCGAAAATTTTTGTAAGTCTATGGTTTTATCGTTCCGGGGCCTTACTATGAGCTCTTATAGCAGGACTTATATTGAACTGCCTTACTTTTTCGTACTATGACCTCAAAAGTTAGTTCAAAAGCAGGCCTCAAGCAGTCCTGTTTAAGGCCTGCTTTTGAACTGAACGGCATAAGGATGGTTTCTTATTTGCTGATGGTAAGCCCCCAGGCCCCAGTAATTTCAAACCGTATATCAACCTCTTACAAAAAGGTTGCAAAATTTTTACAAAAAAGTTTTATATCGCTAATAAAAAACACAAAAACAGCCCACCTCACTAACCGCAGCGTAAGCCACAAAACCTTATCGCATCTTGATTATACGCGCTTCGCAACGACAGTACTTTTATGATCGCCAAGGGCGTATTTCAAGGACCAATATCGATACTTCTAATAAAAAAAGTTACGAGTCAGCAGCGTCTGTTTATTCCATGTTTATTTTGTACAACGAGCTCTGTCGATAATAACTGGTTACAAGTGAAACTTTTCGTAAGGAAATTCCTTTTGATGTCTTTTGAAGTATGGAATATCGATATTTTCTATATTTCGAGGTTCGGGAATAAATAAACGGATTTGGATACTTGTAAAGACCTTCAAAGTTTTTGTTCGCTCCTTCTAAATAACATGTAATGAAGATGGATATGAGTTTTCTACACCTTTGAAAGGTAATCAACGTCGTGAATTGGGATTTGCGAGAATGGATACTTAATTGTATTGTTTTATTTAAAAAATGTACTATGCAGAGTGTTTGGTAATAGTCTTATAAAGCTGAATATGGTATATAAGGACCACCCAACTAAATAACTTTTATGAGACCAACTCTGAAGTCGCGAGAAAACAAAATATCAAAATGTATGAAAAAGCTGATATTTTTTTTTCGCGATTTCAGAGTTGGTCCCATAGTAAAAGTTGTTCGGTTTGATGGTCCCTATCTACCATATTCGGCTTATAAGGCTAATACCATGCAAACACCTTGTATGCGGGTTAAATGAAATGAAATGAAATGAAATGAAATATATTTTATTTGAATAAGCTCACATAATAAGCATTTTTAAATCGTCAATTCTTTTACCCTACCACCCATTATGACGTCTTTTAACTGACAAGTAAAATGGGCGCAAAAAACTTGTCAGCTTTATCAATCAGATGGAACGATATTTACAAATATGTATATCGTTTCCAGACTTTATATTAACAAAGATTAACAAATAAATAACATTATTGAATTAAGATGAATAAATAATGAAAAATATTAGAAAAAATCGGCTCACCCGTAGCAACTTAGACGGGATTCGAACCCGCACCCTTAGGATTCCGGCCCAATGCACTACCAATTATTGAATTAGCTCATTTCTTAATGAGTTTCAAATTTCTTAATCAATTTACAGATTTGAAGCTAAATTCAAAGTTTGAACTTGTTATTCTGTTACAATAAATAAAAATAAAAGAAAAACATACAATTCAATATGCATTAAGATAGGTAGTCAGAAGCAGACCCATTCCCACTGGCAGCACCAGTTCACGAGCATGACGCATGAACCAGCCATCTCTTCGCTCAACCATATTTGAGGGAATTAATATTTAAATTAAAGGTTAATTTTTTGCGACAACTCCTATGATATTCATTTAAATTATGAGGTGTTAAAGTTAAAATAATATGCATAAAATGCAGTTGATAAGGATTAATTCTGTATCCGCCTAAATAGTTCCAAATACCGCAATTTACTTACGTGGCCAATTTTTTAGAAGATGGTATAGTAAGCGTCCTTTGTTTGACTAACTGAAAGACATTTGACTTTGCACTTACAAACAATAATGAAAAATGTGATTGAAGGACAATTACAAACTATTTATAAACAGCAAACATAAATATAGATATATGCCATCGCAGACTTTTTTGTAGAGGCAGAACAAGCATGCTACTCGATGTGCAAATGAAAACTTTTCACATCGAGTCGTTTCCTCTAACTAATCTGATGACCAAATCCTGATGCAGTTATATCAAAATAGCATCTCACCAGCCCTTCATTATGCAGGTCTTCCCAAGTCGGGTCTCCAGGCGGCTCTGACTCCATGGCACCTTCGTAGTGAAGAACTCCTACTTGCTTCGCCTTTGTGAACCTGAGCAAATAAAGATACACAAATGAGTTCAGTTTATGCCAAGTCTGTTCAAAAGTTTAGGGATTCTTTCCTCTAAACGAAAAAAGCTCAACGTGCAGTCGAAAAATAACTATATCTTGACACTTTTTGACTTACAGTTTAGGTTGCTTCAATTCTGATTCAAAACTGAAAAAACTTGCTATATCACTTCTTTTATCTGCCATTTACCTAAGTATTAAGTATTGTTCAAAATATAAAAAAAAATTGATGAATTCTCATATTTCCAAAATATTTCGTCAATAATAAGAAAAGAGAAGATCCACTAAAATCCATTGGAAAAATCCATTGATGGATCTTTTTGCACTCAATTGACAAACACGGGAGAAAAATTATCGAACTAAGATAATTAATATACTTAATAGAAAAAATAATAGAAAAAATCGAGCCAGCTCAGACGGGATTTCTATTATATTTATCTAATATATAATTTTTCTATTACTTATATTCTATTAGGTATATTAATTATCTTAATATAAAAATATCATTGTGAATGCTAAAAATCTATAAGTTCAATAATCGAACTATGTATTTTGTTTAACCTGTTTTAAACAGGAATGTGTCGATTTACCAAAAGTATTCTTAAAATCTACCTTTCATCGCAGTCCATGAGTCCTCTAAATCTGATCCAGTAGTTGTCGATCTCACTGTTAGCCTCCAGTATGAAGTCATATCGCTCCCCAGCGTACGTCACCAGCGAAGTTGCTGGAACAAACAGAAATAAAGAATTAGTACGAATAATTTAATAAATAAAGGACATGTCCCATCGCGCTTATGTCATTTGCCCCACCATTCTCAAAAAATGAAAGTTTATCGCGTCTTAATCAAAGTAGTGTATCAGAGTAGGTATTTTACTCTAGAATCAGATTGATAATTATTTTCTGCATTAAAAGTGGGATTTTTAAGTTAAAACGCTTTTCAATCACAATTTTTTATCATTAGAGTACTATTTACTTACATTTTTTTCACAAAATACTTCAGAAAACAACTTAATGTTTTTATAATTGTTTTTCTAAATATAAAACAATTCTTGACTGATACTATACCTAAATAAACTGTAATTAGCATTTTTTTTTTTATTATGAAAGTAATTAATTAAAATGAAACTGGGGCAACGGTGGGACATCACCTTTTAATAATAAATTATTGAAATAAGGAGTTCGATGGTGCAGTGGTCTAGCGCCTGGCCTAGCGATTATGGAGGTTAAGCAACTTTCGCAAGGGTCGGTCATGGGATGGGTGGCCAAAAATGTATTAATTTTCTTGAGCTGCTCCGTGCTTCGTAAGGCACGTTAAGCCGTTAGTCCCGGGCGCTTTTGCAGTCGTTAACACCCACCAATCCGTATTGGGCCCGCTTTTTGGTCCATCCTCCTTATTCACCCATAACGAAGGCCTGTACCCCAGCAGTGGGGACATTAAAAAAATGGCGGATGGTCATGGTCAGGAATAATTTATTGTTATATATTTTTTATTGACGACCTCTTTGCACACTGGTTTTAAGGTGTCACCATCTCTGAGGTCCTGGGTTCGATCTCCGACTGGGTGAGCTTAGAAAACGAACTTTTCTATCAGGTGTTTGTAGTTCCACCGTTGCCTCTGATTTCCATAACACCAGGTTAATTTTAACATTAACGTCGTTGTCAATAAATAACGTTACTTTAGATAACGTGACATTGAAATTTACGTTATTTCAGTAAATAACGTTAATTTTAACGTTATTTCTTACTTTTTGTTACCGTTACTTTAAAATTAACGTTATTCCAATTAATAACATTACTTTTTACCGATAATTTTACCGGTACTATTGTACCGGTAAAAAATAACGCTATATTTAACGGCAACTTTACCGGTACATTAATTTTAACGTTATTTTTACCGGTAAATTTACCGATAAAATGTATTAACGGTATTTTTAAAGTTATTTTTTTTTATCGTTATTTATTTCAATCCCTGCATAACATAGAGGTGCTTTAGCTACTTTGGAATCAGAGAAATGTCTTATATTTATTTATTCATTAATTATTTAAAAAAAAAAACAAAAGAATTTAAATACCTAATACGTACTTATACGATTTAACCTACACAGAAACAGATCACAACACAAACAATACGTATTTATACGACATGTGAATTTGTACCCCTTATCAAGTAGGTCACCGCTCACCTTCACAACAAAACCTCCTTTCTATAAGGTTTTGTTGAAGATATTATCGCTTTTCTTTCGTCTGTGACGTCACATTATCGTCAGATAGCGTAGGTCGCTTAGATATTTTCGTTTATTGAAAAAAAGGAAACATTGGGAGTACCTTCAAGAGTCCTTTAGGACCATAATATGTCTACTTCTCAAATTAATTCTAAATGCACCAACACTGCATTAAAACTGTGTATAAGATTAATTATTATACTGTAAATTGAATTAAATCGAATACAATATTAGAAGCAGTCATTACTTACTCATCTATTAGATAAGGTTAAATAAAATTATGCTAAAACTAGGGACAAAAAGTATATCCTTACTAAACTTCCATAAATTTCATCTACTTCATACGAAGGAAGCAAAAAGTGGTTCACTATGAAAATGTAAGCTCTGTAAACAATTAACACAAAACAGGAGGCGAAGAAACTATACAACAAAATAGCAACATCACAGCAGATGGTTTCTAAGGCTTAGCGTAGACCATTAATTTATAAGTCCAAAATATTTTATCAAGTGATCCAGCACATGCAGGCCGAATCGGCCCGATGCGCTTCAGCCCGCATGTCATCTTCTGCGCTGGCGACATCGATTCTTTTGTAGCTTTTAATGGTCATTGCTTGTAAAACGAATGACGAAGGTCAATCGATTGTAAAACGAAACGAAACGAAAGAAAACCACAAATGAATTCTTATGAAACATCCGCCAAACAACTTCTAATATACTCTTATCTAACGTCCTGGAAGCAATTTTGAAAAAAATAACATTTTAAAATTTTGAAATATTTTGATCCCAGTATTCTATGAGTTAAAGTACCAGAATCAAAAAAAAAAAAACAAAAAAAAAATATATAATGCAATTTTTTTCAAAAATGCTTCCAGGATGTTAGATAAGAGTATATTACGAGTTATTTGACGTATGTTTCATAACAATTCATGTAATGGTTTTCTTCCTGCAAGAGCCCAAACTTAGTATGTTTGGAAAATTATTTTCCGATCTTTTTTAAACCAGTAGCTGCAAGGTAATAACATTGTATATATTTGGAATCAGCTCAAAAATCCCTTTCATCCAATATCCCACACGATGGGTTTTGAAAAAAAAAATTATTTTCAAATTCCATACAAAAAAAAAAGATTGTATTTTATCTCCCTCCCATACAAAAATCCAAGATGGCTCCCCTTCTTAAAATGATCTAAGGGTTCAGAAGGTGCACCCTGCCAAAGGATATCCCTCGATCAACTATTGCACTTTTATGTCGTGAGGAAACGCAGCTAATAGGAGTAATAAGGTGAAACATAAGACATGACTAAATATTGTATTGTAATATAATAAAACATCATTGATGCGCCATGTAATTTATTGATTCTGATTACGAAATAAAACTTTCCACCCTATTTATACTTACTTATTAATAAAACCCCGATAGCCTTTTGCGTTGATGAAAAAATATTTTCACGGTAAAGAATTTTGCATTTTCAGACAGTAAGGAGCTTACACAGTAAGTATTCCGACCATTTAAAGCGTGACTAGTAACTGACTAATAGAGCCCCAGCATCATCATCGTTATCATCCATACGAAGCCCACTGCTCGACATAGGTTTCCCCGGATCCCCACAACGATCGATCCTGCGCTACCCGCATCCAGCGGCTTCCCGCGACCTTCACCAGATCGTCGGACCACCTTATCGGGGCCTATTCACTGCGGCTTTCGGTGCGCGGTAAAAATATTAGTCCATTTAAACGGTATCCTAAATTTTTATAAATAAATATTTGACAACATCACATACATTGCTCCAATCCCAAAGTAAGTAGCTATAGCACTTGTGTTATGGAAATCAGAAACAACGGTGGTATGACACACACCCAGACCTGAGACAATATTGAAAAGTTCATTTTCTACACTGACCCAGCCGGGGATCGAACCCGGGACCTCAAGAGATGGTGACGCCTTGAAAACCGGCGTGCGAACCACTCGACCACGGAGGTCGTCATAGAAGGAATATCGAAAAATTAAATGTATTTCGAAGATAAGAGAAACTAAACAATTCCATTCCCATGCCCTTATCCAATATGTAAACAATGTGCAAACAGCCTTATACCGAGGAAACTTTATTCACGGATTAGCCCTCCACCACCACTACCAGTGGTCGCAAAAAACTGTTTATTTAGACCCTCGGGGTGTTTTTGTAACAAAATTGAATATGTACGGTTCACCTAAAGAAAAACGGTCGACAAGGATTTCAAATTGAATAAACAAGTCTTGGGTAGGACAATCCCTTGGTTTTTGTTTTTCAACGTGAGTAGTGTTTAGTTATATACAGGGTGTCCCAAAACTTTGCCACATGGAGGGAAAGTACTTTAAATATTGAAGATAGGAAATTTTACTGAAAAAAGACTTCATTTTGATTTTTAAAATAAATGGAACTGTATTCAAAGATTTTCGAAAAATCGCATGCCTTAACCAGAAATCGAATCTACCAAATTCCAAAAAAAAACAATCTTTTATTTTTACGATACCGATCGAAAGGGTTACTCATAAGGATTATTCGGATAGCGGTCGCCCGCGGTTTCACCCGTGTGGTTCCCGTTTCCGTGGGAAAATCGGAATAAAAAGTATCCTATGTTTTAATATAGGCTATCTACTATCTGTGTGTTAAATTTCAACCAAATCCGTTCAGTAGTTTTTTGCGTGATTGAGGAACAAACATCCAAACCCACAAACTTTCACATTTATAATATTAGTAGGATAGGAATTTTTACTGAAAGAAGACTTCATTTTATTTTAAAAATTAATGTGAACTGCATTCAAAGATTTTTTTTAATGTCGCATTATTTCCTATAAAAATTGATACAATACGTAATCATCAAAATTTAAATGTAAAATTTCATGGTCTTCCTTTTGTTTAAGATGCTGTGTTACTTACCAAAAAATAATCCTTATGAGTAACCCTTTCGATCGGTATCGTAAAAATAAAAAAATGTTTTTTTTTGGAATTTGGTAGGTTCGATTTCTGGTTAAGGCATGCGATTTTTCGAAAATCTTTGAATACAGTTCCATTTATTTTAAAAATCAAAATGAAGTCTTTTTTCAGTAAAATTTCCTATCTTCAATATTTAAGGTACTTTCCCTCCGTGTGGCAAAGTTTTGGAACGTATACCGTAAGTAACTTTGACAACAGGAATTATTTTTCGGTGAACGTGTGTTAACACCTTATTATATCCGCCACTGTGGTCTTGTGGTTCATTTCAAGTCAATTTAAAAATTGTTGTACCGGCAGTGTAAGATAGCCAGTTCCTCGGTAATGAGGATTCCGGGTGTAGCGCTTCCACCTTCGGCCTTATCGTCACTTAACATCAAGTGAGGTGAAGGCCAAGACTATCCCGTTGTGCATTAAAAAAAAAATATTTACCTAAATTAGTTCTTTGCTAAATTGGTTAACTTAGTGTTCACACGGCACAGTGTTCGCGGCGGAAAATGCAACTTATGCAAATCGGAAATTTCATTATTTCACACTTCTATTCTGATTTTAATATGCGTACTTAATAAATATCATACATACCTATAAACTCCACAACCTGACCCGCAAAATACTCCTTAATAACGAATGTGTTTACATTTAATATTGGCTGAAGAGAATTCATGAGATTTTAATATTAAAGTCCTGAAAGGAGTGCCTATTGCGAAATTTTCGTACGTGTGAAAGCATATTCTTCTTATAAAAGCTTATAATGTAATATATTCTGTTAAATGAAGATTATTATAAGTACAACCTATTTATGTCGGTTCTGTTACATAAAGGGGTACTTATTAGTAAATTTTCCTTAAATAGATAGTTACTAGATGTTTATAAATAGGTAGGTTTTAGATATAATGATCTACTAACGGCCGCCCGCGGTTTCACCGGCGTGGTTCCCGTTCCCGTGGGAATATCGGGATAAAAAGTATTTAATGTTTTAATCTAGGCTATCTTCTATCTGTGTGCCAAATTTGAACCAAATCCGTTTCTGTAGTTTTTGCGTGATTGAGGAACAAACATCCAAACATCTAAACATCCAAACCCACAAACTTTCACATTTATAATATTAGTAGGATTTAATATCTCAATTAATTTATATTTTTTTTTTTCCAGAATTTTATTATTGAGTTTTTGCTTATATTGTACCACCTACACGGTATTTTCAATTTCTAAAAGAATTAAAACCATCTAATAGAAAACAATAATAGTGTCCTTAATTTGAGAGATTTTCTTTGGAATCATTTAAAAGGCCTTTGTTATTTATTTAATTCTATCAAAGAATCAAAATACAAGTATAATATAAGGCATAATAAATATTCTGGAACAATCAAAATTCCCTTTTAAATTACGATCTTTTGTTTCGCTTAAGCGTAGGTTAACAACTGTGGTAGAAATTTTTATAGTTTGACGACCTCCGTGGTCGAGTGGTTCGCACGCCGGTTTTCAAGGCGTCACCATCTCTTGAGCTCCCGGGTTCGATCCCCGGCTGGGTCAGTGTAGAAAATGAACTTTTTAATATTGTCTCAGGTCTGGGTGTGTGTCATACCACCGTTGTTTCCAATTTCCATAACACAAGTGCTATAGCTACTTTCTTTGGGATTGGAGCAATGTATGTGATGTTGTCAAATATTTGTTTATTTATTATTATTTATTTATTATAGTAAAAATTACCGAAATTATTGACAACATTGTCGAATTTAATTAAGAACTAATAAAGTATTTTTTATTTTGGAAAACTGACAAACACAGAAGTAGACAGCAAACTACAAAATTGGAGGTCACTTTACGATTTTGTGACTATTACTGATTCGACTAATACAGTGTGAAATCGTTGCTCAAAAATGTGTATTTGACCATAGACGAATTGAATTCGTCCATGATTTGACGTTGTTAAGCCCCTTAACAACTCTTCCTACTAATATTATAAATGTGAAAGTTTGTGTGTTTGGATGTTTGTTCCTCAATCACGCAAAAACTACTAAACGGATTTGGCTGAAATTTGGCACACAGATAGTCGATAGCCTGGATTAAAACATAGGATACTTTTTATCCCGATATTCCTACGGGAACGGGAACCACGCGGGTGAAACCGCGGGCGACCGCTAGTTTAACCATAATAGTACATTATGATATAAGTGCGGTAAGTTGAAAATTACAGCTGAGGCGATATTGCTAGCCCGAGCCGTAGGCGAGGGCTACAAGAAAGCAGAGGCTGTAATTATCAAAGCGCACGTATGTCATACGACGTTTTATAACATATTTGCGAGGAAATAAATAAAACTCGGACTTTGCTTTTTTGCTTGTTTTTCATAATGATGAAATTTTGATACACTTGTAAGTATCTATCGGTCGATTTTTCTGCCTTTCACTTCGATTGTGAGGAAATCAAACAACAATAAAGTAAAAAAACAAAAATTGAAAAAAAAACATTTTTTTTAAATTTTAGTGACAAATTATATCATTTTTGAATGTGCTCATCAAGGCCTTTCATTTGATACCCATATTCAAAAATTGAAAAAAAAATTTTTTTCTTAAATTTTAGTGACAAATTATGTAATTTTGGAATGTGCTGATCAAGGCCTTTCATTTGATACCCATATTCAAAAATTGAAAAAAAAACTTTTTTTTCTTAAATTTAGTGACAACTTATATTATTTTGGAATATGCTCATCAAGGCCTTTCATTTGATACCCATATTCAAAAATCGAAAAAAAAAATTTTCTTTAATTTTAGTGACACATGATATTATTTTGGAATGTGCTCATCAAGGCCTTTCATTTGATACCCATATTCAAAAATCGAAAAAAAAAAATTCTTAAATTTTAGTGACAAATTATATAATTTTGGAATGTGCTCATCAAGGCCTTTCATTTGATACCCATATTCAAAAATCGAAAAAAAAAATTTTTTTTTTTTAATTTTAGTCACAAATTATATAATTTTGGAATGTGCTCATCAAGGCCTTTCATTTAATACCCATATTCAAAAATTGAAAAAAAAATTTTTTTTTATTGAAAAAGTAATTTTATTCATAAAATGTTGACCAAGAGGTCAATCGCACATAACGCATCAGAAAAGATTCTGATATAAAAACTCTTTGCTAAGATTTAAAAAAGTACCGTTCGTTTTAGACGAAGCATCTTGATAAACCGTGCGTTTTACTTTACATTACCGCACAAGTTCCTAATGAGATACAATACGATATTGAAATTGGCGTAATAAGAGACCCTTTACGAGCAAATATGTTATAAAGATAATTTTTATTTTATTTATAGTAAACTAGCGGCCGCCCGCGGTTTTACCCGCGTGGTTCCCGTTCCCGTGAGAATATCGGGATAAAAAGTATCCTATGTTTTAATCTAGGCTATCTACTATCTGTGTGCCAAATTTCAACCAAATCCGTTCTGTAGTTTTTGCGTGATTGAGGAACAAACATCCAAACACACAAACTTTCACATTTATAATATTAGTAGGATAGGATTGAAAGTAAACAACCAAAGTGGTTGTTTACTTAAATACCAAATACCAATTTCGTCTAAAGTAGACGAAATTGAGATTAAAATAAAGCCGTTCACACAATTAATGAAAATAAACAGAAACGGTAGTCAACTATGTCTTACCAGTTAAATGGCCATTACTTTTAATCGCAGTCTCGTTTAAGCGTTTATTGTTAAATTTAAAATGATTAGGATTGGATTGTTAATAATGATTAATTCCCCGAGATTCGGGTAATCTTACGAACTTTGAAACAATAACTTTAGGGTCGCTAATTAAGGTTATTGTCTTCGCTGTTCGGGATTCGGCCTTTTGAAAAAGCATTGTATAACAAATTAGAGGTGAATCGCCAACCATTTAGCATTTAACGAGAACAAAACATTTTACAAGAATGGAACGTTCACAACTTTAGTTAGTTTAGTTACGACAGATAAGGCATTAACCGTCTCTTAAAAATTCCTCTGCTATTTATATTTCATTTTTCTAGCCACAGGTTCATCCTAAAGCTACCAATCCATTTGAGACATAATACTGATAAATACTTTAACATCTGTTTATTAAAGTTCTGAATAAGTCCACATTAACTTGCTTGACAGATATGTTTATAAAAAGTTTATTTTAAACTAAGCCAGAAGATAATGCTAACCTGAACAAAGTGTTTTAATCCTTACTTCCTTACTAATATTATAAATACGAAAGTCTCGTTTGTTTGTTTATTTGTTTGTTTGTTTGTTACGCCTTCACGTCTTAACTACTCAACCGATTATCATGAAATTTTGCATACATGTTGTCAAGGGTACAGAAAAGGACATAGGGTACCTTTCATCCCGAGGGATAGATAAATAACTGTCCACGCAGACGAAGTCGCGGGTGGCAGCTAGTCCTTACTAATATTATAAATGCGAAAGTCCGTTTGTTTGTTTATTTGTTTGTTTGTTTGTTACGCCTTCACGTCGTAACTACTGAACCGATCATCATGAAATTTTGCATAGACGTTGTCAAGGGTGCAGAAAAGGACATAGGGTACCTTTCATCCAGAAAAAACGTGCAGTTCCCGAGGGATAGCCAAAAAACTGTCCACGCAGACGAAGTCGCGGGCGGAAGCTAGTATATTATAAATGCGAAAGTCCGTCTGTTTGTTTGTTACGCGTTCACGTCCTAACTACTAAAACGATCATCATGAAATTTTGTATACACGTTGTCAGGGGTACAGAGAAGGACATAGCGTAGCTTTCATCCCGAAAAAAGTATAGTTCCCGAGGGATAGAAAAAAACCTTTTCACGCAGACTAAGTCGCGGGGGCGGCTAGTAATCAATAAAAAAACAGTATTTTATTAATCACTAAACCGTAGCACTTTACTTTGCCGTAGCCGTAGCATAAAATATTCGGAGCATATTGAGGCAACCGTAGCAGCATAACATAGAGAGAAAACAGAAGTCAAGCTTAGTAGCGATGGGCCGAGTCGCAATTTTTTCTACTCGGGTAACCCGAGATAATAAATGCTGACCCGGGCTTCAACTCGGGTCAACCCAGGTCAGCGATGGGCCGCCGAGCGCCGACGAGTCGCAATTTTTTCAACTCGAGTCATCCGAGTTGAAATCTATGCTGACCCGGGCTTCAACTCGTTTTGTTTGTATTTGATGAACTATTGAACCGAACCAACTCGGTTGCTGTTGCAAGTTGCAAAGTAAAAGAGATCAGGATTTGAATTATAAAATAAATAGTTACTAGAAAGCAACTGTTTATCATTAACAAATGCGCATTAGTTAGGTACAGAGATATATACCTAAATTAAGTTTTTTTATTATGACAAAAAAAATATCGCTAAGACTGATAATTTAACTAAACCTAATAAACAACTTCTAATATTATTTATTCATCAGCCAACCAATTATTTGGCATTAAAAAGCGAGAGCGAGCGGTAATACAATGCCACACACCGAACCGAGTTGGTCCGCAGCGCCCCGGGTTGATTTTGTTCTAGCCCGGGTTGACTCGGTTGGTAAGTCGCCATGCGGGCGGGCGACCCGCGTGGCGCGTCAACCGAGTTGACCCGGGCTAGAAAAAAATCAACCCGAGTTGACGGGTTGGAGAAGTAACCCGAGTTAACCGAGTAATTTGACCCGATTCGCCCACCACTAAAGCTTAGTGCTACGCGCGCTCGAGCAACGCACACACACACGACAGCTTTCACCTACCGACGACACAGTGTCAAGCACTAGAACTCTGACGCCTGAAGCACACCTCCGCGGAATACCGTAGTTCCTCCATGAGTTCCAAAAGCGAAACAAATGCGAACAGTCCTTGATTTTTTACGCGCGATGTGATCCTCATATATCGTCGTCAATAGAAGACGACTCATAGCGGAACTATGACGAAAATACCGCGGTGCCGCTGGTACGGTTTCGCGGCGCGGAGGTGTGAAATTCGTCCTTTCATTCCTGCCCCTAGTCAATTGGTTAGTTTTTTAATCTTTAAGTTAGCGAACGAATACAAAAGTGGCCAATTGACCAGGGGCAGGAATGTTAGGACGTTATTCCGTGGTGAGAGGTGTGTATGTGTGCGTTGCTCGAGTGCGCGTAGTACTAAACTTCCCTTCTGTCCTCTCTCTAATTTGTGGTAGCAATAGTAGCGACTGTTGCCTACATTCGTAAATTACCCAATTTAAATAACTAACGTACACGAAACGGGTATTACTGTGAATTTTGGTCCTCATTTTTATGTTCCTACTTGTTTGAAACGCGAATAAGCCTTTACATGTTATGTCTAATATTCACGGTCCTATAGAGGTAACGACAATAATTTTCAGAGCCTAAACTAATGCCTCTATCTACAGCATATATCGGACGACGTCGTGTAAATAATACAAGAAGATGACTCAGTAATCACTTACTGAGTCATCTTCTTGAATCAGTGTCACCACTGAGCAGAAAGAAATTAAAAAACCTGCAAAAAATATATAAAGAATTAATACCAACGGATTTTCAGAAATGTAAACGTTAGTTATATATAAGTAGCTCTTATGAAATCTTCATTATCTAAAAGCATTTTGTCGACTGAAACTATTATTAGTAGTGGTTTTGAGCTGGCCGAGTGTGTAGTTAGTACCTTATTTGAATATTCAGATGTAGGATCAAAGCGAGGTCCCCACTCTTGTGAAATTGTTTGATGGGAAATTTTAGTTCGGAACTAGACAAGTTTCGGAAGCAATATACAGTGTGAACCCTGAACTTGAACTATTATGCAGTTTTCGCACAATTTCAAAAGTCTTTCAGATTTTGATGATTAGACTGTGGCTAATACCACAGAATAAACTAGTGGCTCCGTGAGCTGTAGACCTCGCAAAAAAATAAAATTAAATGTCGCCATGAAGTTTTCAAAGCACACAGTAGGTACGTAAGTATTGCAGCTAGATGGTGCTTCTAATTTTGATCACTTTTCAAAATGGGTGAGTATTTTTTTATAAATTTGGAAAAATTGGCTTGACTGAACAGTTATATATAATTATCGAACCTACTCACAAAATTTCACCAGAATCTGTTGAGAAATGCGACTTGTAGAGGAGATCAAACAGCCGGAAAGCTGGCATGAAATATGGTTTTTTACATATCTCCGTCATTTTCACAAATTTCGAAAAACTGTCTCGACAATTTTTTTTTATATATTTATCGAACCTGCTCACAAAATTTCACCGAGATCGGTTGAGAAATGCGACCTGTAGAGGAGAACAGCTGGAAATACGGACTGAAATTTGATTTTTTTACATTATCTCCGCCATTTAGAAAAAAAATGAAAAACTGGCTTGACATAAGAAATCTATACAATTTTCAAACCTGCTTACAAAATTTTACGAGAATCGGTTGAGAAATGCTACCTGTAGAGGAAAACAGACAGCCGTGGAAAGCCGGACTGAAATATGTATTTTTAACATTTCTCCGTCATTTTGAAAAATTTCCAAAAACTGGCGTGACAAAAAAAATCTATATTATTTTCGAACCGGCTCACAAAATTTCACGAGAATCGGTTGAGAAATGCGACCTGTAGAGGAGAACATCCAGCGTCAGAAAGCCGGACTGAAATAAATTTTTCTTACATATCTCCGCCGTTACGAAAAATTTAGAAAAACTGTCTCAACTTAAAAAAATCTATATGACTTTTGAACCTGCCCACAAAATTTCACAAAATTCGGTTAAGAGATGCGACCTGTAGAGGAGAAAAGACAGAGCCGGAAAGCTAGACTGCAATAGGTTTTTTTTACATATCTCCGCCATTTCGAAAAAAATCAAAAAAGTGGCGTGACAAAAAAATTCTATATCATTTTCAAACCTGCTCACAAAATTTCACGAGAATCCCTTGAGAAATGCGACCTGTAGAGGAGAACAGACAGCGCTGGAAAGCCGAAAAACCTGTTTTTTTTAACATATCTCCGCCATTTTGAAAAATTAAAAAAATCTGGCTCGACAAAAAAATTTCATTTAATTTTCGAACCTGCTCACAAATTTTCACGAGAATCGGTTGAGAAATGCGACCTGTAGAAGAGAACATACAGACATACGAAAGAATTTTTGCCCAAGCTGAAGCAGAGACGCTTCGCTCGCACTCGCACTTCGTGCTCGCTCGGTCAATAATAGTACTATGGTTGTATTTGGAATTTTGGACCGTCAAAATTTGTTTTCCGGCATTTTTCCATCGCCATGTCTTTTTGGTAGCTAATATGTTTTCCGTAGCTGTAGGTATGTTTTCTGTAGCTATATTTTGCTGATTATTGTTAAGTAAATTAATTAAAAAAAAAATCGCGCAACCATAAATTCTGGAATGTAGCTTATTCCTACCAAAAAAAAAATTGCCAATTTGATAATGTAGGTATTTCCAGGCATTACCCATTTGGTTGAACGCTCTAAGCCCATTGCTTAAAGCATTACCCATTGTATCAACCACCTAACCTACCTATTTTTTTTTACTAATATTTTTTTTAAGATAGATAAGCAAGTGCTTGCCCGCTATCACGCCTGATGGTAAGCGATGATGTGATCTAAGATGAAACGCGCTTGCTTAGCAGATACCTATTCACTCGCGACTCGGGAAACACAGACTCAGGCAAGGAGTTCCACCTAGTGGTATGGTAGTAAAATTTAAAGCAAAAGCGCTTATTTCGAGTCTTTGGAATGTCCACCAAAAATGGTCGCGCTGATTCGTACGTCTGGTGTTCCGATGGAAGAAGGGAGATGGCGAAATTAAGTTGTGCAATGAGGATCAGTAACAGGTTTGAATCCTATAGTTTCATTGGTATAATATAAAAACATATTCATAGTTATGAAACTTAGTGATTTTTTGAAATCCGTTTAGTAATGGTTGAGTTATAAGGGTTTTGAAGGAAATGCCAAGCTCAATGCAATATGTGCTTTATCACGTACGACATAAAGTTCGCGTACGTCTCGATGACGTCATAAGGACCCCCCAAAATAATAGTGTTTTAGCACGTTTTAGCTCGGATAACTTCTCAAGTTTAAGAGGAGATATCGTAAAAATTTCTTCACAGTTAATTATGTGGTGGCATAAGCTTTCTGATAAGCCACTAAACAAAAATCGTTACTGATCCTGATTCCACTGCACACTCGCCGAAATGTATCCGATAAAAAACTGATAAGCTTGCAACAATATTTACTTGTTCTTACCTGTAATTGGCTCCAGGTCATAACCATCAGAAGCGATAACTGTGATGTTGTGGCCATCCACCGACAACTCAATAGGGCAGTTGAGGAACTCGGCGTTGATCACGCGGAACCGGTACTTGTAGCCCTGTGAATAGAGATCAAATTGAAACAACAAAAATAAACTAGAAAAAAACAACGCGTCTGTAATTCAGCCGGGAGGGAACCAATGCAAAAATACAACAATCTAAGAGAAAAAAAAACAAATTATTGAGAGAATCTTAGCAAGAAATTAATTTTAAACTAAGAACAAAATAATAATAATGTAGGTATTAAATAGCTGGATGGAAACTCAACAACGTCGTAGTTCGTGTGAGTAGAATTCAATTTCCCTTGAAAGTTTCGATCAACTATTTTTCATATATATATTGGCCCTATTTGTAAAAGTCGTCAAGCGCTCTTTCCTACCCATTTTCATTTGACAGCCGTGGCTGCCCAATTAAAATAGCAATGGCTGTCGAATGAAAATGAGTAGGTAGTAAAAGGGCGTCGAGCCTTTCAAAAATACGACCCCTTCGTTTTTATCATTTTATAATACCGACAAGAGCTCCTGGACTTAATAATTCTGAAGTGCATTTCAAGGTCAATCAAGCTTAACTAAGATATTCTTAGGGGTTTCCTACGTAAAATCGAAACACAAATTATCGATTTTCATTTCAACGAAAACCTTTGATCGATTGTTCCATTGATCGATGCCTTATTAGTACCAAGCTTTAATTCCCCGATGTAACAATTCACCGAAAACCAACTTACCGATGTTTATTTCAACTACACTATACATGACCGACTAATTATTTTATCGAATGTAACATTTCACCGAAAAACCGAGTAAAGCTTGTACTTAAATGTTAGCAAAATTTCGTGTTCGTATCATTACAATTATTATAATTATTTTGACTTTTTGTCCGATTACGGTAAGTAGGTATTAACAAAAAGTGTTTTTGGGGGTACTTTAAAATATTTTTTGTTATGTTAGCTTGTCGAGGATTGTAGGATAGTTTATACCGTAAATCATAAGGGGGTAAATAGAGAGATGGAAAATGGGGAATCTATTTAGTCGCGAGCAAAAGCTAGCATTTTTATATATACTTAAGCTCAAAGTCTGACATCGGCCTTTGAGCGAAAAAACGCTCACAACGTATTCTGGTCACTGCCAAAATGCCACAAGGCGAAATTCGTGGCATGGCTCTTATAAAAATGCCCAGAACGCGTTGTGGTAATCATAGAAATACCACAAAGAAAATTCGCATCGTGGTCAACATACCAAACGACCACAACGCGTTGTGGAAATGAAGAATAGCCATGACGCAAATGGAACCATGATTATGGGACCCCCTTATGGGATGATTTACGGTATAAACTATCCTACAATCCTACAAAGCTAACATAACAAAATATTTCAAAGTACCCCCAAAAACTCTTTTTTTTAATACTTACCGTAATCGGACGTCAAGTTAAAATAATTGTAATTGTAATCATTCCAAAATGCAATTATGCTTGACATATAAGTACTGTAAAGCTTTACTAGGTTTTTCGGTGAAATGTAACATTCGACAAAATAATTAGTCGGTCATGTATAGTGTAGTTGAAATAAACATCGGTAAGTTGGTTTTCGGTGAATTGTTACATCGGGGAATTAAAGTTTGGTACTAATAAGGCATCGATCAATGGAACAATCGATCAATGGTTTTCGTTGAAATGAAAATCGATAATTTGTGTTTCGATTTTACGTAGGAAACCCTATTCTTAGTAACACTGCATTTCTTTTTAACCCGCCATCCAACACAAAATGAACCTTTTAAAAATCAATTTCAATGTCAAAGTCAAAACGTCTACATTTTTCAAGCTTACGCGCTCACTAGACATAATATAAAACACTTTTTAACAGATACTAGCGCGGTTTTATTGAAAGTACTTAGGTAATTAGTTGGTATTTGGTTTGATTTTTGATTTTCCCGACGTTTAATTTCTGAACGTCTTAAGAAATTCATCGCTTGAGGGTAGGCTCACGAGTAGCTTCAGTCCCTCGTGACCACGGTAGCTGCAAAGGTGCCGAAACGTCGGGAAAATAAAAAATCAAACCAAATACCAAGTAATTACCAAAGTACTTTCAATAAAACCGCGCTAGTATCCGTTAAAAAGTGTTTTGTTTCATGTCAAAACGTCTTTATTCAAATATTTGAATCGTCTATATTTTCCTACCACCTTTTGGGAGAAGAACCCTAAAAAACCGAACTTAAAATGACAAATTCCCCCACTAAAACGAGACGTATAAGGCACACAGTCAACGCTATTTAAATTATTACAGCCATAAAAGAAACCTCCTAGGATGTTGCCTTACAAATTCATTCAGTTCCGCTCAGCACGGAGAGGCTCGGTAAATTCTTAAGCAGCCTTTGCCATCACGACAACATATCGTTGAATATTTTATGACGACATCTGTTCACAATGACTTACAATAGTTATAAAGTTACAATCCTATACGCTTCACCTGCCGTATATTTCATAAATCAAGGAGATGGGAATATGTGAAAAGGATTGGAGGAGAATTCACCGACAAGATCGTGATTTTTTTTCATTATAGCCATGTGAGAGTAGGGTAACCAGATCTAATAATGAGATATCCTGACCTTTTCTCTGACTTTTCAGTAAATTTCCTGACATTTTATGCACCTACATCTACATTCTTAATTTAGTTGACATTTGATATTTTTTCTCACTAAAATAATTAACAAATTATGTGTTATCCTTATTTACTTACATTTTGACAACTACAGTTTTTTTCTGTTTTCCTGACAGATACCTTAAATTCCTGACATGTCAGGAAAATTCCTTTCATCTGGAAACCCTATGCGAGAGTGTCAAGGGTCAAACATTCAAGATGAGTGTGTTGAGTAAAGTCTGACACTGATTTTAGGGTCGAGTCTAGAGTACCTATCATTAAAGTGTCAATGTCTAGTTTCAGTTTAAAGTCAAGAGTTGAACACTTGGGTGTCAAGTGACAAGTAAGGTGGTTAAGTGTGTCGAGCAACGAAATTAGAATGTCGACTGACGACTGACATGTCGAATGTAATGTGTCCAGTTACGAATGAGTTAGCAAGACAGCGAAGAATAAAATAGGCTCGCCGTTGCTCTAAGAAAAAAAAATGAATAAAACAAAAAAGTCATCCTAACTCGTCCTTCTTATTAATGTGAGACACAAATCTTTTCCAACACTTGAAACTGGCAAAAGTATTCCCTGAAGAGGAGTGAATTGCCAAAACAAAAATTAGATTTGAAATAAATAATTAATACTTGCCATAGTTACTTTTGAAGTAAAATTTCTATCTAAAATAAGCTAATTAAACAAAGACACGACAAACTAAGTTCGTCATTCCCTAAGCGACTAACAATGGTCTATTAAAACAGAATCCAACTGCATCCGAAACCAGCGGCAACGGGCGCATCGTGGCCCACTTTCAATCCTAAATGCATTTACAGCTCTGCTGAAAGTTCAGCAGTGAAACCTATTAGTGGTTAAATTAATTGTTGTCTTAGCATTCAAAACTGTGCTTAAATCTAAATTGATGACAAAAAATGCCTAAACCGAAGAAAAGTTTTCTTTTCCTTAAATCTTGATTGTCTTTTTGATAATTTAATTTAGTTATTAGGCAATTATATGGTTCCAAAGTATCTACTAGATAATGTCTTGGTGACTCTATATTTACCTTTACCCAGTTTAATTTAAATAGAGTGGTGACCTCAAGATTATTAAAATTTAATTACTTATTTCATTACATACGACTTTAAGTCCTTTGCAGGATTCGGGAACCTTTATCCTTACTTAATATTATAAATGCGAAAGTCCGTTTGTTTGTTTGTTTGTTATGCCTTCACGTCTTAACTTCTGAACCGATCATCATGAAATTTTGCATATACGTTGTTAGGGGTACAGAAAAGGATATAGGGTACCTTTCATTCAGAAAAAACGTACAGTTCCCGAGGGATAGCAAAAAAACTGTCCACGCAGACGAGGTCGCGGGCGGCCGCTAGTAAGTTTATAAGTTAGTTAAACACACTTAGGGCCGATTTTATAATCTATGTTCAGTTCAGTCAGAGATAGGCGTACTATGGATCTGTTACTAGGCATTATCATTATAGGCAACAAATCTTTAGTAAGCCTGTCTCTGACTCAGGATAGGTTATTGAAATCGGCCGTAATGGACCGTCGGCCAAGAAGCTCATTTTCAATCTATCGCATATTGAGTTGGGACCAGACCAGGCCACATTGATAAGATAGCCATTAGTTTGGTGCTATCAAATGTTGTCGTCTGGGTTGCGAAGTAGGAAGCCTTTGGGACATACGCCACCCTGAACATATGGCCTCCCATACAATGATCTCCAATCGCAAAAAATAATCGATCGAATATTGATATAAATGTTGAACAGGGTCGTAGGTGGCATCATTACAAACATGTTAGCCATCGGCTTGGTTAGTTTTCAGGAAGCATGCGCGCGGCCAGGGTAGAAACATAGAGACATTTTTTCCAAAAAATAATCGACTACATATTGGCATGTAATTACATTCAGGGGGTGAGGCAGGTCCCTGGCATATATAAAACCACAGTCTTGCGTCGCTTTCAGGAAGCGTCTAGGGGGTCAGTCCAGGTAAGTACATTTCACATAATATACTCTTGTGATCCTTGTTCCTTATTCGATCGATATGAAAACACATGACCCTGTTCACCATTTTTAAAAATAAGCGACCGATATTTTTTTTGCGATAGGTGACTATGTTCAGGGTGGCATATCTCCCAGAAGCTTCCTACTTCGCAACTCAGATGATGATATTTGATAACACCAAGCTAATGGCTATCTTGCGAATTTGGTCTGGTGCGAATATGCGATAGATCGAAAATGACCCTGGTTGGCCGACGGTCCATAAATTTAGCAGATTCGAACCCACAGTCGTATGCGTTGTAGTTAGTCACTTAACCAACCCACAATTTAAGTTACCCCATCCCTTTCATTAAAATAAAGATAACATAATTATTTCACCGGATGCGCACAAACTGTAGTTAAAATAACTTCAATTTATACGTTAATTATACAACAGTGTTATCCAACGAGTACCAGGCGAACATAAACAGTTGAGAGGCTTTTTGAGCGCTCCGGAGCGCTAAATAAGCGCTTTCTCGCTTAACATTATGTACCAAGTTAGCGTAATGAATTCTACTGCGTGTACTAAGCTTAACTCTTAAGTGTATTGGATAAAGTTTGAGGATCTCAAAATGAACATGATTTGAGCTTATGAGGGAAAAATGCGTAAGTAAATTGCTTTTACTAAACGAAGAAAATTTACCCTGAACTATGTGCGAGGAGAGTTTCTAGAAAGTAGTTGAGTGAGGGCAATCATAAACACCACTTAAGAGCAATATTAAGTACATCTCGACTGCGATAAAACTACTAAAAACGCTTAGAATTAAGTGTGAAATTCTCCTAGATGCATTAATATTATTACGTAAAAATATCAGAATAATATTTATGAAGTAAAGTAGAAGATATTATTGTTTTTGTTTATTTATCTTTCTGTGTATGCTCAAAGTTGACTGTGAGGAAGTCTCCACTAACTTTCAATTTCATTTCTAACCCCATAACTTTCCAGGGAATCATTATAATCACGGACACAAATAAATATTATTTAGTAGACGTAAAGGTTTCTCTATGTTGTATCGCTAAAATCCGCCAAAATTGAAATTTCCTCAAAGTCAAAGTCAAATAAGCTTTATTCAAATAAACTTAATTATTAAGTACTTTTGAATCGTCTATATTTTCCTACCACCCGTTCCAGACTTTTTTAGCTGACAAGAAGAACGGGCTCAAGAAACTTATCAGCTGTAACAGCCATAAGTAACGATATTTACAAACTTGAATATAATATCGTTACCAGATAATTACAACAGGGTGACAGGATTATTGGCAACAACATAGACTTATTATATTACTTCAACAAAGTACTTATAGTAGCAAGTTATGTGTTACATCATTTCCATGCATTTTGATCTTTAAGATAATCATCTACTTTATAATAACCTTAAACCCATGAGCGTTTTTTTAACATGGATTTTAAATTCATGCAAAGGCAGATCAATCACTTGTTGCGGAACTTTATTAATAAAGGCTATGCCTTTCCCCATAAATGAACTTCTAGATTTTGCAAGCCTAAATCTTGGAACGGCAAGTTTATCTTTATTTCTTGTATTAAACTGGTGAATATTGCTGTTCTTAGGAAATGAATCATAGTGTTTTCTTACATAAACTAAATTGAAAAAATGTAATAGGGCTCTTAAAAGCTTTTCTGTGTATTGTCATTGTGTGAAGCTGCCGTTTTAATTCGAGAGTACTTATTTTTTATTCAATTAATTAAGCAATCGTTACTAATGACTTGAATTTTTCACCTGCTCTATGTTGAATTTCGCACGCCTTCATGAGATGGTTTTGAAAGTATCGTTGAATTACTTGAACTTGCTTACGCCATTGACTTTCTCAGACATGATTGAACAAAAACGTTATAGTCAGTACGAAAAAAGGTTGAAAATTGCCTGTTCAACGTTGAACTTCGCTGCCTTCATGTAGACGGGTTTGACAGTATTGTTGAAGTACTTGAACCGGCCGACGCCATTGATTATCTCAGACTTGGTTTAACAAGAGCATTATAGTCAGTACGAAATAAGGTTGAAAATTACCTGTTAAACGTTGAACCTCGCTGCTTTCATGCAGATTGGTTTGAGGTTGAAGTAGTTAAACCGATTTACGCCATTGACTTTCTCAGACATGATTGAACAAAAGCAATATAGTCAGTACGAAATAAGGTTAAAAAATTACCTGTTCAACGTTGAACCTCGCTGCTTTCATGCAGATGGGTTTGAGGTTGAAGTACTTAAACCGATTTACGCCATTGACTTTCTCAGACATGATTGAACAGAAGGGTTAGAGTCAGTATGAAAAAAGGTTGAAAATTGCCTGTTCAACGTTGAACCTCGCCGCCTTCATGTAGACTGGTTTGACAGTATTGTTGAAGTACTTGAACTTGTTTACGCCATTGACTATCTCAGACTTGATTGAACAGAAGCTTTATAGTTATTACGAAATAAGGTTGAATATTACCTGTTCAACGTTGAACCTCGCTGCTTTCATGCAGATGGGTTTGAGGTTGAAGTACTTAAACCGATTTACGCCATTGACTTTCTCAGACATGATTGAACAGAAGGGTTATAGTCATACGAAATAAGCTTAAAAATTACCTGTTCAACGTTGAACCTCGCTGCTTTCGTGCAGATGGGTTTGAGGTTGAAGTACTTAAACCGATTTATGCCATTTACTTTCTCAGAGATCATTGAACAGAAGCATTATAGTCAGTACGAAATAAAGCTCCGTACAAACTGAGGCGAATTCCGCGCGAAATTCGCGATTGCGATCACGTAACTCAAAGCGATAGCCATAGCCATAGCCATTGTCAATGAAATTCCTAGAGAATTGCTATGGCAATGACTATGGCTATGGCTATTGCTTTGAGTTACGTGATCAAAATCTGTCAAAATGCTCCAATCGCGCGATTTGCTCGCGTCAGTTTGTCCGAAGAAGCTTTATAGTTATTACGAAATAAGGTTGAATATTACCTGTTCAACGTTGAACCTCGCTGCTTTCATGCAGATGGGTTTGAGGTTGAAGTACTTAAACCGATTTACGCCATTGACTTTCTCAGACATGATTGAACAGAAGGGTTATAGTCATACGAAATAAGATTAAAAATTACCTGTTCAACGTTGAACCTCGCCGCCTTCATGTAGACGGGTTTAACAGTATTGTTGAAGTACTTGAACCGGCCGACGCCATTGATGAGCAACGAAGGGGGTTTGTTGTCTCCTGAAGAGTGGTGGTGGTCGGTGAACATTGCCACGGACAGCTCGTGGATCCAGTCTGTCACTATCATTATGTGTTCTGATCTGGTGAAGAGAAGGTTTGATTAGCAGTCAGGTTGTATAATTTGAGAGAGCAATCAATTAAGTTGAGTTATGTAAGTAAGTTTTGCGAAACAAGCGCGAACACGAACACACAATTCGTGCTGATACCCGGAATTGAGTTTTAGTGCACAAAGTTTAATAGTGTCTAACAATCAAACGAAAAAAAGTAGGCACTAAACATTAGCAGCCAAAACAGGAACTGACAATACACTCGGTAACAAACTTTATGATAGAGGGTGTTTGGTATATAATAGCCTTATAAATTCGAATTTGATAAATGCATGCATTCAATCCCGGAAAATCATTATAAACCCTAAAAATCCACCACTATTTTATAAAGATTTTTTCCTTCTTTTTATGATAAACTGCATTGTGGCAACCCTAGTCCAAAGTTGTGTTAGCTTTTGCCCATTAATGGGATTGATTATTGAATACAAATACAATATTCTATTTGCGTCTAATAATGTAATTTTGCATTTTCCCATAAAAATAAAAATAAAACTCAGGCATATGGCTGATTTCAGGGTTTATAAATTAACTTTCCAGGGTTGTATGCTGTATGCATGGTTGGGTAGGGTTATTAACCATAATAGGGCTTTATAAGGCCATTTCCAAACAGCTTGTAGATGCAGTGGCGAAGGGTCTAGTATAATAAGCCAATTCCCACCGGCTTACCTTTAAAAAATTCCACCCCACCGATCTACGGCTTACTTTCGCCATAATTTCAGCCCTCGCCTCTGATATATAAAAGGTACCTAACCTATGAAATTGCCGATTGGTATGGAGAATTTTCAAGAATTGCTATGCTATGCTAACTTATTCCATTTACGATAAGCCAAAAAAATTCGTTTTGGCTAAGTTACAACTTCTACGGTCACTCATTTTTTGCTCACAAAAAAGAGTCCTTTTCAAGTCCTTTTTTAATGTTAAGAAAACTAAAACAACACAGATAAATAGGATTTCTTAAAACAAGATATTTTGTCTCATATATATGGAAACAAAAATATTATTGGTTCAATGCAATTTTACTTTCTTTCAAGAGTAAATTACTTTGAACGAAAGTAAATTGCATTGAACCAAAAAAATATTTGTTTCCCTATATTATGAGACACAAAATATCTTGATTTAAGAATCTTTTCTTGTTTTAAGAAATCCTTTTTTTCTGTGAAGGACTTTATTTTTACTGATAGACTATCATGGCCATAATTCGATATATATCAAGATATTGTTAAACATTTTAAATCATAGATATTTTTATTTTCTCTGTATGTGACAAAATATCAGCAATTTCGTAGGGAAAGACCCAATATTAAAGTATATAATACATAACACTCTACTTAGAAAAAAGAGTAAAACATTCTCATATTTTCGGTCAAATAATTGAATAACTATCTTCAGTACGTATTGTGTTTACACGGAAGACATCGTATTCAGTAAGTAGAACAAAGTCTTTATATAATTCACATCCTCCATCAACTATAACAATTTTCGACTACGTATCAGTTACAAGTAAACCAATAGTTTCCCTGGAATCTTCCCAAAGTTTCATATTTCAACAATAAGGGCATCCGTTACTTAGTTTCAACTTTCAAGACAACTTTATAAGTTTACTGCACGGCTTTTGACGTCGAGTGGTATCTTATACTTTGTTACCTACTTAATTTAATATGCTACAACAACTTTTAATATTGACGACTACAAGTTAATAGTAAAAGCAAATTCCCGAAATATTTATTGTTTACTTAAAAGGAATTTTTATTATAACTTTTTGCATTTTCCGTGAAATCATCGGCACGATCTAACTCCTGAGGATGCTCCGGGTTGGGGCGAAACACGTGTAGAGTAGCCTAATTGGTGAAGGTGCAAGGTGTGTCGCTGTCTTGCTAAATGCAGGTATTGTGCACTGATATTTTGTGGTGTGCATGTGCATATTTTTGCGGGCGGGCGGGCGGTGCACCTTGCATAATATTTTTTGCGGAAGTAAACTACATAAATACAAATTTTTTCACAATGGTTTGGGACTTCCACCAAGTGACGCCTGATTAAATCAAATGGTTAAGTAATTTTGAAAAAATAGTACAATCTATGAAACAAAAACTTACGACAAGTGTTTTCGATGATTAAAATTATAAATTTAAATTAATGAAATAAAGTTCCAACGGCCTCTAAGGTTTCAAGACTTTCAAGGGATAGTTTAGTTAACCATACCACATCGTCCCTTGCCTCATATTTCCTTTGATGCAAAACTTAATATATTGTCACTCGATAGGACAGGAATTTCATCTAAAGGACTTTGTGAGATTGATACAAGTAAGCTTGCTTACTTAACGAATAATAGGTATTTTCACATCCACCAATTTACCCGACGTTTTGATTTGACCGAGTTGCATCAGCCGTGGTGTCAAATTACGACCTCACCGTGTTCGAATAATACACCGGTTTAATGGTGTCACTATCTATGAGGTCCTAGGTTCTATCCTAAATAGGGCTGCCATCCGTCCGGGTTTCCCCGGATTTGTCCTAGTTTGGAGGGCGTCCGGGGAGCGTCCGGGCGGGGTTCTGATTGTAGTGCGGGTAAAACCCGAACTATAATTAAAGTCCGGGTTTTCGATCAAACTCCGCTCAAAAAAGTAATAGGGTAAACTATACAATGATTGGCACCTTAAGCGGAATCTTTCTTTATTTAGTTGATTATTTTATCTGTAAGATATTTAGGCGTAATTTACGACTTTTAAAAATATCTTTAGGGTTTATTTATTACAATAACAATGAAAAAACAATGAAAAAGAAATGATTTTTATGAAAAAAACCATAAAACTTTAAAAAACATCGAAAAGTATAGTCATTGGCACACCTAGTACAATCATTGGCACAAAGCTACTAGTGATTGGCACTCATTTTTAAGTATGAGATAGGGTGACGTTATTTCTCCAAAACTTAAAAGTTTTAAAGTTAGAAAAAAATGAGAGGAGGGAGGGACTTAAAGAGGAAGGGAGGGACTTTGAGAAGGGGAAAGGGACTTAGAGAGGGGGAGAGGGACTTAGGGAGGGAGTGAGGTAGGTAGAAAGGAAGGAAGAAAATGGTTGAATATGAGTTTGATAGATGGATGGATAGTTGGATGGATGCATGGGATAGATGGATGGATGGGATGGATTAATGGGTGCACGGATGGACAGATGTATGGAGTCATGGACGCATGGGTGGGTGGTGGTGGGTTTTTTCAATACGGGCATCAAATGAAAGGCATTGATGAGCACATTCCAAAAATACGAAAAAAAAGAAAAGGTTTTTTTTTAAATATGGGTATCAAATGAAAGGCCTTCCTTGATGAACACATTCCAAAAAACGGAAAAAAATTTTTTTTTTGCGATATGGGTATCGAATGAAAGGCCTTGATGAGCACATTCCAAAAAACTGAAAAAAAAATAATTAAAAACTAAATTTATTTTTTTGTAATATTGGTATCAAAATTAAATGAAAGGTCTTGATGAGCAAATTCCAAAAACTTGAAAAAAGAAAAAAAAAATTTTTTTTACAATATGGGTATCAAATTAAAGGCCTTGATGAGCACATTCCAAAAACTGAAAAAAAATTAAAAACTAAAATTTAAAATTTGTTTGCTATATGGGTATCAAATGAAAGGCCTTGATGAGCACATTCCAAAAAACTGAAAAAAAAACGCAAAAAAAAATTTTTTCATTATCGGTATTAAATGCCCAGCAATTGCGGAAGTTAAGCAACGTTCGCAAGGGTCGGTCATGGGATGGGTGACCAAAATTTATTATCTTGATTTCCTCCGTGCTTCGGAAGGCACGTTAAGCCGTTGGTCCCGGCTGCATTTGCAGTCGTTAACACCCACCAATCCGCATTGGGCCCGCGTGGTGGGTTATGGCCCGTCCTCCTTATCCACCCATAAGGAAGGCCTGTGCCCTAGCAGTGGGGACATTAAAAATGACTGATGGACATTTGAGAAAAGTACTATACAAGCCTTGGCCGCAACTAGGCATTGATGGACTCACGTATGTGTGCCTCGGCTTCGCCTCGGCCCACATTTTCACGTTCGTCCTTCAATGCCTGTCTTGCGTGCCGCTGCAGTAATGTACTATTATCAAATAAAAACAGAAAACTTGTAATTAACATCAAAAAGCATAGTCATTGATACTCATTAGTACAACTACTTGGCATTAGCATTGGTAATATAATACTGAATGCAATGATAGCAATGTATGAATAGAAACACCTAAATTATAGTGCCAATAATTGTAAAGAATGAAACGAAAACGTTTTTTCGAGTGTAATATGATTTCTTCATGTAAATATGAATTATATGTGTAAAAAAAAATATTATTTAAGAAATATTTTATAATCTAGTGATTGGCACGGTTGCTCAATAACTACACTTTAGTACAAGCTATTGTACCAATGGTCGGCACATTGTAAATTGAAGTTGTGTTAACAAAACTGGGAAAAATATTATTGAAAACTGTAATATAATTTATAAAAATAATAATTAAGGTATTTCGCACCTCTGAGAAAGTCAAAATAATAAAAAACAATATTTTTTTCCACAGCTCCTCCTTGTTGGATCCGTTAATATTTGCAAGAAAAAGCAACAAGTTTCTCGTGAGCTCGTATTTCTTAATGCTGTGTTGCCATTATAATCCGAAAGAAATATCTATTATAAATTTTTTGAAGTGTAGTAATGCTAGATTTAATAAAATAACAGATTAGTACAATTTTGTCACTGCAATTCTTAATATCTGCGTTTAAATGTTAAAGTGCCAATCACTGTGGGGGTGCCAAGATAGCTAAAGCTTACCCTATATTCATTCAGCGCACCCCGCAAAAAATCTGTTACTATAAACAAGCAAGATTACAAGGTTAGTGAATGAAACTGACTAAAAATCGCGTTTTTTTTTTTCGGGCCGCCCCTGTCTGTTTAGCCATTTATTTTGGCCCACTACGGTTGCAAAACTACTAAACCTGCCCCCCTACTCAAATGACCACTTTTCTATTCGTTTGAACGCTACGCTTACGTTTAAATCTTAAATATGAGCAATAGACGATTAAATCACATGTCAAAAACTTATATGAATCACAGACTTTGATGTATTGTATGGAATTGACAAGCTTACGGCAAGTAATTTTATAGTTTACTGCTTGTTTTAAAGCTTTATAACGAATAGAACGTAGCGTTCAAACGAATAGAATGTTGGCCATTTGAGTAGGGCCTCTGGACCCTGGCCCTCTACAAAATTGTGTTGAACACCCCGGCTCTACATCATAACTAGTAAAACACAATATTTTACGCCAAAAAAGGTTTAAAAACTATTTTTTTCAGTCAAGTATTGGGTAAAATGTATTTTTTAACCAAGCTAACCTAAAAGTTAATATAAAAAAATCAAATGTCCGGGGTCAAGGCTCCAAAGTCCAGGGTTTTTACGTTTTCGGTCCTGGGCGGCAGGTTTTAGAGATGGCAGCCCTACTAGTTAGGTCAATTTAGAAAACAAACTTTTTATATTTATGATACTAGCGGCCGCCCGCGACTTCGTCTGCGTGGAAAGTTTTTTGCTATCCCTCAGGAACAATACCTTTTTTTGGGATGAAAGGTACCCTATGTCCTTTTCTGTACCCTAGACAACGTGTATGCAAAATTTCATGATGATCGGTTCAATAGTTAAGATGTGAAGGCGTAACAAACAAACAAACAAACGGACTTTCGCATTTATAATATTAGTAAGGATGGAAGGAAGAGGATGCAAACTTAAAGTCCTGAAAATTTTGTTAAGTCATGTAGCAATGTCGATCAAAATACCAATGGCGTGCACTCGGAGAGGCCTATGTTTAGCAGTGGACGATGATAGGCTGATGATGAAATTCACCTGTCTTAATCATAGAGAGCTTCATGCGGATCCCGATATAGGCTTCCTCACGATGAACGTCTTACCGTCATCCCTCTGCATACTGAAATAGCTCCACGATGAGGAGACGCGTTTGCCTCACCAGCCAACGTGATCGTTGCCATGTGAATACCGCTCAATGCCACCATTTTACAAGCAGCCTGATATTTGAGGTCACCCAGCGTGCAATGGAGAGAGCCATGCTCGGCGTTTCCCTGCGTGATCGAATTAGAAACGAGGAGATCCGCAGGAGAACTAAAGTAACCGACATCGCTAGAAGGATTGTTTAGCTGAAGTGGCAATGGGCAGGACACATAGAGAGAAGAACTGATGGCCGTTGGGGCGGAAAGGTTCTGGAATGGCGACCGTGCACCGGACGACGCTCCGTGGGTAGGCCCCCGACAAACAAGGTGGACCGACGATCTGGTGAAGGTTGCCGGAAGCCACTGGATGCAGGCAGCGCAGGACCGATCGTCATGGAGATCCTTAGTGGAGGCCTGTACCCAGCAGTGGGTGTCGTGCGGCTGAAATGATGATGATGAACGTGTACTTCGAAGGCCGAGACCAATAGCTTACCGTTGGTCTCGGCTGCATTTTCAGTGGTTAACACTCACCAATCCGCATTTCAGCATCCGTACTCACCTCGTGGGCTATGGTCCATTCTCCTTATCCACTCATAAGGCATGTGCCTGTGCCCCAGCAGTGGAGACATTAACAATGGCTGAAGGTCTAGCGATGTCGATATGGCATAAGAAATTCACCTGTCATAATCATAGAGAGGTCCATGTGGGTCCTGAGACTTTGGCTTCCTCACGATAAATGCCCCAGCAGCACCATCAGCCCTCTGCATGCCGGAATGGGAGTGCCAGAAGTGGGTGCCGGAGTGACTGGCGTTGAACTGGTATCTGAAAAGACCAAGTTAATAGTTTTTGAAAACCAAGCGTATGAAAAATATTCTGCCACGGCAGCCCAGCCCACGGAATCAACACGAGACGACATAAGAGAAAAAGCCTGCGCCATGAAAGAAGTCTCGCGAAATTTTAGTAAAACTAAAAATATACGATTTCTAAGGGCTCGGAGCACGAGCCATGCGCTGTGTGCGCCGAGATCATATATGAAAACTACAGGAGATAGGTCAGTAGCGGTGGCGTTTTGTGGTTGTCCCGTGGGTGGTAGCCCTTATAGCTATTTGAAACAAAGCTTTTTTTCCAAGGACTCAAACGGTATCGGTATTCTTTGGTGGTGCTACTTAAAAGTCTTACCTAAAAGTGGTCTCTGGTGGTATAGGGCACTGTGTCACGTAAGGAGTGCCGTCCATATATGGAGTCCCTCTCTGATGCTGTCCATGCCAGTGCACCGTAGTGGCCTCCGTCATAAGATCGTTCTCCACGTCCACGATGACTCGGTCGTGTTGGCAAACCTTCGAGAAATATCGAAAAGCATGTTTACCAAAATATTTAAGGGCGTTGACGAAAACGAAATTTCTTACAAACTTTAAAGTCCTTATTTTTAGAATGAACTGATTTTAATGAATCTTCATACGCATATTTAAGCAGGATACATAGGACTTAAAATGATTTATTTGAAAAAAATGGGGAGGCGAAGGCAAAGTGAATTACAGATGGCGCTTCAGTCTTTGGAACAATTGTCAGTTTGAGCTTATATTGTCTTGACTGTGTATTACGTGATTTTACTTTCTTAGATTGTATTTTTTTCGATTTTGCGGACAAACAATGTATTCTATGCTAACTTTAGCTCAGATAAAAGAAGAATTACGGAAAAGAAAAGCCAAAACAACAGGCAAGAAAGTTTATAGCAACTTACAAAAATTGCTAACAAGCATTACATTTCTTTAAATTTCGTGTAAGATTTACAAGTAATCTTTTTATTTCAGATTAGAAGCATATGATTTAAATTTTAACAAAGCAACTGAGTGTAAATTTCCGTGTTTATAGTTGCCTCATGATACCTTCTGTGCAATAGTAATTTCAGGTTTCTGTACTGGAATTTATGTACCAAGATGAATAAATAATTATAATAATTATAATAATTGGATGGTACATAAATTTTAAACTTTTAGATTTTTGCATTCACAATGCTATTTTTATATTAAGATGAATAAATAATGAAAAATATTAGAAAAAATCGGCTCACCCGTAGCAACTTAGACGGGATCCCGTCTAAGTTGCTACGGGTGAGCAAAATCCAAAATTACACGAACCGTTTTATCATATTTATTTTATTATTCTAAGTTTCTTGAATGACTCTGGCATATAAAATTCTATTAATTCTCTGTTTGGCCCCAATATTGGGCTTATTCCATATTTGATATACCTATCAAATTCATCCAAGTTATAAATATGCTAGAAACTGCTGAGGTTGAAATATTAAAGAACAAAGCTGTTATAAATGTTGTTTTATTTTGGCGAAGCTTCATCAAATTCATGAAACATTCCTTTTGATTTATAATTAGAGATGCGCCGAATGTAGGTTTAACCGAATACGAATGTTCGGCCGAATATTCGGTCCAAAATGCACCGAACCGAATATTCGGCCGAATCATTCGGTTCAATTCTGCGCGTTAAACAGGTTTGTATACGTCTCGTTACGGCGCCGAGAGGCGTACAAGAGCCGGGAGGCGTTCACCACCACCTGCTCTCTATCCCGCGATGCACCCCTCTTTAAATTAAATTTTAATTTGATTTAAACTTCAATTACCTAACTAATGTTTATTCTTAAGTTTCGTATTTTTTTATTTGTAAATTAATGTTTGTTACTGAAGATTTTTTTTTTGTAACAAAGTGAATATATTTTTTTCAGAATTATTTTTGACAGTGAAAAGTTACCTTGTTGCTGCCTATAATAAAAAAACGGCCGCGCAGCGCAATTTTTAGTCAGTTTCATCCACTAATCTAGTTATCTTGTCTGTTTAAGGATAAGAAAACGGCCGCGCAGCGCGATTTTTAGTCAGATTCATCCACTAATCTTGTAAACTTGCCTGTCTTTATTAAAAAAACGGCCGCGCAGCGCGATTTTTAGTTTCATCCACTAATATTTCCTGTCTAGTCTATAGTAAAATAATGGCCGCGCAGCGTGATGTTTTGTCATTTACACCCACTAATCTTGTAATCTGTGGTTTCATCCGGGCGGGCAGGTAGCTTGCTGCGAGCCTACAAACAGCGAGACCCGCGTTACTGAAAAATATCTATTTCAAACTTTTAGATTTTTGCATTCACAATGCTATTTTTATATTAAGATGAATAAATAATCCCGTCTAAGTTGCTACGGGTGAGCCGACTTTTTCTAATATTTTTCATTATTTATTCATCTTAATATCTATTTCAGTTTACAGCCAGCCGCACGCCTGTTTAAGCCGTTAAATGACTGTCAAATGCGGCAAATCCCTGTCAGATGGTACCCTAGGTACGGTTGGCGTTCGCTCGCGCCACCCGGAGACATCGATGTTAAATCCGTAGCCCATATATTCACTACTCAAACCCGTAGACTCCGGGTCAAACCGGGAGAGGTGGCAGCCCTATTTGTGCGTCGGCGCCGGCCACCCGGCGGCCTATAATCGTCGCTTGATTATTTGAATATAATGTTTAGTTTGATTTTTAAATTTAATGATTTCCGAATTGCGCCCCCCTATGACTGGCGCCCAGGGCACGTGCCCTACCTGCCACACCCTAGTTACGCCACTGCATCACATACAGATAGATAAGAATCATTTAGAATGCTGATCAGATCAGTCGATTCTGTAGTGATCTGAATCTTCTTCATTAACGCCCTGGATAGCCATCATCAGATCACAGCACGCACGGTACATCCTTGGCAGAAAACCAAGGCTTCAAAGTTACCTCGTTTGTATGACAATAACACCTGTATCCCTAGACAAAGTTGATGAGTATTTTCTTCAACAACAATACTTTTTAAATTAATTGTTTTCATATTTATTTTCCGGCAAAAAGAGTTACAAGGAAATTAATTTCATTATATTATTCTGTATAAATACATTTTACAGAACAATTTGTTCACAAAAAGGCGGGATATAACAATTCCCTTTCGGAATAAACCATACTTATTTAGTACCTAGTTAATTAGTTGACCTTACTGTATATATTTTTTATATTAACAATAATTTCAATAATTCGGTAATTATTCGGCAAATCAACCGAATATTCGGCCGAATACTAACATGAAAAATTATGCCGAATGTGCCGAATACGAATATTCGGCCGAACATTCGGCGCATCTCTATTTATAATGTTTCTCAGGCTCAGCAAAGGAGAAAATCGAGGGAAAAGCATCTTTTTTTTTGATATTTTTTGCCCACTATTTTTTTTGTTACTGGGAAATTCATGAACTCCAATATTTTACAAGTTACATGCATAACAATGCGGCATTTTCTCAGTATAAAATTAAAAAGTGCAATACTCCAAGAGATTCCCATATATTTTGACACTTTCTTTGAGGGCCGCCTCAACCACCAAAAAGGGTACCAAAGACCAGACGCCACCTATCGGGATAAAATTGCGCTTTTCCTCCCCATTGGAAAATATTTCTATGGAAAATATAACACGATTTATCGAAAATGTTTTCAATTAACTTTTTATATTCTGCTCTGCTTATGTGTATGAAGTTTCATTAAAATCTGTTCATTCGTTTCGAAAAATAAAGACTTGAAAGTTTGTATGAAATGCCGTACCGTACTTCGTCAAGGTATTATGTATGAGGTATATTAGGTAATATCGCTCAAATTACTTTTTCAATAGTCTAATAAAATCAGTAACAAATGAAAAAGTTAAAAATAATGTTAATGTTGCACAAAACGAAACATTTGCTCTTATTCAAGTCAAAGGCACTTTTATTTTGTACGGCATTACCATTTTCTAAGCGATCTATTAAACTCATAACAATAATTACACTAAAATTAATTTCGCGTATGAATAAATTCACTTTTGTAAATAAAACAAAACATAAATTCTGTTTTATTTCTCGTTTGAAAAATGTTGGCGAAATAAAATTTTCAAGCCGAATCATGAAAAGTTAACTTTTAACTGCAAAAAACGTAGACTGCTGTTAAATGAAATTCAAAACAATCGAACTTTGTTTCCCGTTTCCAGTACGAAAATGAAAATAGATATGGAATGTTAAATTGCTTTTTTTCCTATTATGTGCATGTTATAGAACAATTTTTAGTCATTCTATCGTAAAATCATGTTGAAGTAAGCACTTTTAAGACTATTACAGTTCACAACTGTGTCTCTGAAACTATCGGTCATATCAAAACCGTTTTACCCTCAAATTGTTGCAAATGAAACCTATTTTAAAACTTTTACACACAATCTTGAAGACAAACCATCCCTTCCCAGTCAAAATCGACAAAAACTGAAAAAAGGTAACTTTTTTTAGAATTACCTAGTCGTCTGCCGAAGTCGAAAACTTTAACATTGTCTTCACATTACCAACAATATTCCAAAAACAAAAATAACTGATTTGATGCAACCATTACCACCTTTCATGTCTAATTTAACTGTAGTAGCGGGGAGAAACCGCGCCTTGCAATATCATAGTATAGTAGTTACATAAGTCGGCTACTGGAGTTTAGGTTCAATAAACTTCAAACTCACCTCTATAGCAGGTCCAGGCATTTTCCTATTAACAACATTCAGAGCTCTGCTCATGCCATCAGCTGGTATACAATCCGGTCTGACACAATCTGACTCATTATAAGGACAATTAAAGCATGCTTTACTCATAGTTTGATACCACTCCAAGTTAAAATGGTAATAACATATCATGGGCTCTTCTCCTTCTCTACATTCTCTGTGACAAGGATGTTCACCGCCAACCAATTCACCTGTAACCTCATCATACCTAACATGAGGTTTCAAATTAGCTCTTTTATCAGCTTTTTTAATAACTTTACTAATAACATTAGATACCAACTTATTACTAGCTGAATTTGGATCCAGTAAATTGTTATCAAGGATTTCTTTTGTTAATTCACCGAATGGCTTAACAGCTATAGGCATTATAACTCTTGAGGCGCTTTCCAGTGGACTTGTATTATGAGTATCGTGTACAACATTTTGTACTTGTGGTTGGGTTCTGTTATCTTCATTGTATATTGTGACGTCATCTAGACCGTAGATTTCAGCCTTAGCTTCCCTTGATTGGTCATCAAGTGTTACAATTTCCTCTGTAGTAATTTCAGTGTATTGTATCGTTGCAACAGTTTCTGTCTGCGAATTGGATCCCTGGATACCTGCAACAAAATGGATAAAATCAGAAAATCGAATCTGACACATGCACCAAGGATGTGCATACCACTCGACCACGGAATTCGTGGCACTTTGATAAAAATATACAAGGTGTTTGGTAAAAGTCTTATAAAGCCGATTATGGTAGATAGGGACCATCAAACTGAACAACTTTTACTATGGGACAAACTCTGAAATCGCAAAAAAGAGCTGTTTCATACAAAAATTAATAACGGAAATATCAAAATGTATGAAACAACAGTTTTTTTTTTCGCAGTTTCAGAGTTGGTCCCATAGTAAAAGTTGTTCAGTTTGATGGTCCCTATCTACCATATTCGGCTTTATAAGGCTTTTACCAAACACCTTATATTATAAGCCGAATCATAAGACCAACTATTATCCTTAGAGCAATACGGCTTCCGCAACACGACTTCCGGCACGGAAGCCCGCATAGCCGTGTTGCTCTAAGCTATTATCTATCTAAAAATATGTGAAAAAAACTGCAAATGTCATTATTGATGGCTCATTACATTATTAAGTTCACGAAGGTTGAAAGTTTTGATTTACACTTGAAAAAATATCAATTTTTGATATTTTTTCAAGTGTAAATTGACATGGAAGCTTGATTTTTCACATCTTCAGGTAGCCTAAGAAAATGGATTTTGACAGAGAAACGAAAAATAAAGTAATAAATTTTCCTCCTTTCCTTTTGAAAAATGTTACCTTAAAAAACTTATCTTTGAAGTCTCAAGTCTGATTTTCCCAAGTAAATAATGAGGTTGATGATATCATCTTATATTTCTTTAAATACAAAAAAATTAAACAGAATAATTGTGCAAAATTAACAATACATAGCCAATTTAAATTTATCGGATCGCAGAACACGGGTTAGTAAAAAGTCACAACAAAAAACTAATACAAAGCAGTTTATGTAAAAGAGTTGAATAATAATTTTAATTTAATTGAATTGAACCACATAATGACCCCATCAAAATATTCGCCTCACTTAACCAAAACAAGAAAGTTATTATGTGATAATTATACGAAACTTCAATGAGAACAAAAAATATTCAAGCTAAGGCAGCTTAAACTGTTTGCAATATACATATCTTATACCTTTAAACGAGCAATTCTTGTATGTATATACATTTATTTCTGTGATCTCGGAAACGGCTCTAAAGGTATCGCTGAAATTTGGTATATGGGAGTTTTCGGGGGTAAACAATCGATCTTGATTAGTCTTATGTTTGGGAAAACGAGTGTTTTCGAGTTTTCATGCGTTTTTCTTTCGACGCAGAATATGGTCGCTAATTTCGTCCTACCGGCCACTGTCCGTCTGGTCCAGCGGGTTAAGCGGCAAGAAACGAGTGTTACTGGTTCGAATCCCGCTTGATGACTTACTTTTTTTTTATATGTTCAAGTTCATATATTTTATTTTTAATTTTTATTGTTTTTAGACAAGTTTGAAAAAATGTAGTTAATGTTTGAGATAACAATGTAGATTATCACCTAAACACCACCATATTACAATAAATAGTAGTACCCGAGCAAAGCTCGGTCGCCCAGGTACTTTTGTACATTATGCGAGAAGAGTTTTAGAATAAACTTTTATAAATTATTCCACTCAATCAAAAATGTTTCATATTAATAAGTCAATTAATGCTAACACAAAAGACAATGGAAAAGTAAATCGTAAAACTAAAGACTTAATTGTAGTAATTTTTTTATAACTCTAAGATCACGGTCGAACATAAGGCACCCGCGAAACTATGTTCATGCCCTGCTAAATTGTCTCTAATATTTTTTAAATAACTCTTCAACAGTTTACATTCTTTCTGTATGTTTTGAAATCCATTTTAGCTCAAAGTGGCCACTTTTGGCTAGAATGGATTTTAAAAGTTACAGAAAGAATGAAAACTGTTAAAGAATTATTTAAAAAATTTAAGAGACAATTCCGTAGGGCATGATCTTAGCTTATTTTTTAAATATTTACTTAGTTTACGAGTAATAAAAATAAATGTATTGGCGGCGCTTGTAGTAGGTACTACGGCGCCTTAGTGTCCCCGCACACAGGGCCACGCCACAACCACAAAACGCCGCCACTTGAAGCTAGAAGCGACCGCAAAAGTAGCTGAAGCGCGCGACAGGCACAAGTGGTCGGCATTAGACACTTGCGGTCGGTGGCCGCTACTTTTTTAACCCTCCATTGCTTGCACGAAGAAGCTATAATAGCGCTGCTGCTCATAAGGAAACGTCGTCGCAGAAGACAAAATCGCCGCCGCCGTTATTGGATATGGATACATCCAATTTTAAAAAACGTAAACGCATATAACGAGCATTTCGATAATCTTTTAGACCATCCAAACAAGTTTTACAACCATTTTTGTTTAAGCATAGGCACATTTTGAGAATTTTTGGCTTTATTACAAGACGGATTAAAGCATCAAGACACCATCATGTTATGTATGAGTAAACTAAATGACCCCGTGCGTGCGTTGCCTTGCAATTCGAACTGACAGGTTAACTGAAGGAAGGGTGATAGGGGTGGGGTATTGCGCGAGTGGCGTGTGTCGGCGTTTTGTGGCGGCGTTTGTGGCCAGTGTCGGCCACAAGAAGCGAGAAGCGACGATTTGTAGCGTCGGCGTTTTACCGTGTGCGGCGATGTATGAAAACTACAGGAATAGGTCAGTGGCGGCGTTTTGTGGTTGTGGCGTGGCTCTCGTTTGCGGGGACCCTTAAGGGGCCGTAGAACGTCAAATTCACATTTTTGAGCAACGACTTTACGCAGCTTTACCTGATTTATCGGTCCCTAAAAAGAAATGTAGAAAGTAACTTAAAGTACTTAGTTATGTGATTGACAGAAACATGATGGCTAAAACTTTTCTCAATAGAAAAAAAACCTTTAATTTTGTAGTTTTCAATGCTGTGCCAACCAATAATAAACCTATAATCTTGAAACTATAATAAAAAAACCTTAGCAAGCACTCTAGTTTTGTGATTGACAGTTTTCCAAAATAAGAAATAGGTTATTAGTTATACATAATTATATTAATTAAAAACGATAGTGTTGTCAATAGTCAATTATTTGTGCTATGATTTTTTTTTTATATTTTTTACTATGACATTTTTTTCTAGCGTCGTACGCCTCCTTAATGGGTTAAAGAAAAAAATTCGTTAGAACAACAGTATTTTACGACAAAAGTAATGACTGCTAATGAAACTAAACAACATGGAAAGTTTTTTACATTGTCAGCTAAAAGACATAATTTTGACCTTACAAGGATACAAGTAGGTATCATAATTTTTACAAACACTTTCAAAATATTTGTGTATTTTGAGACAGGTTTAATGCACAACATGATAGCGCTTGGCCTTCACCTCACCTGACGTTAAGTGACGATAAGGCCGAAGGTGGAAGCGCACTACACCCGGAATCCTCACCTCCGAGGAACTGGCTATCTCCTGGCTTACCTCTAACTAGAGTTGTTCATAACGCCTATAAAGCAACAGCACGCTACAGACTATATGCTATTGATTTCTAGCGCGCTATTAAAGACGCTATGTTATAACGAGCTATTTATCAGGTAGCATGCGGGCGGCTGGCTGGCGCGTTAGATGCAGCACGTTGGATTTCGCAACACGTTACGTCACACGTCGTTCGTTATACAGATCGCGTGTTTTACAAAAATGTTATTTATCAATACGTTACATTTTAGTCTTATATGAAATATAGCAGTAATGTAAACTAATGAACTTTAACTTTATTTCATACTTTTCGGGTTTAGAACTGTCTATAATTGAATTATACGATTTCGGAAAAACAAATTAATATATATATATATATAGGAAAACTTAGTCTAGTGATCTGTAGTTAAGAAAAACAGGTGCAAGCTATTTTCGACCTTATTGACATTTGAAATGTTGATGTTTTTTTGCCGTATTCTCATTTACTAATTTTGATCTTTCATTAAAAACCACGATTTTGATAAATGTCAATAAGGTCGAAAATCGCTTGCACTCATTTTTCTAACTTGTGATCACTAGACAATGTTTTCTAGTTAAAAAAAAACAGGTGCAAGCGATTTTCGACCTTATTGACGTTTTGAAACTCGTTGATTTTTTGCTGTATTCTCGTTTACTAACTTTGATTTTTCATTAAAAACCGTGATTTTGATAAATGTCAATAAGGTTGAAAATCGCTTGCACTTATTTTTCTAACTTGTGATCACTAGACAATGTTTTCTAATTAAAAAAACAGGTGGAAGCGATTTTCGACCTAATTGACGTTTGAAATTCGGTTGTTTTTACCATATCTCCCGTTCACTAACTTTGCTTAGCTAAATAGCTTTTAAATAATACTAACTAATTGACTTAGAAAGTTGTGTTATAAAAGTCCTAATCGAACTAACAAAATATTAGGTCGCGCGCGATATTATACTCGTACCTAGCGTGCTGCGAAAGAAACGCGCATAACGTGTCCGGTAGCAACAGCGCGCACGCGATGAATGCCCGCGCCGCCGTCCGGCCAACGATGCTACTTGTTGCCACGCGCGATATTCATAGCGCCATAACGCCTACCTACATAGCGCGCTATGTGCGCTATGTAAATATAGCGCGCTATATTATGGCGCAAGATGCTATATTAACCACCTCTACCTCTAACTGCCGGAACACAATATTTTTTAAAATTGTTGTTATGGCGTCAGACTTAGGTAAGATGGTGGTAGCTAGCCAGGCGGACTTGAAATAAGCCCTACCACCAACCAAAGCGAACAAATGTAGCCCCCTCCTGGGAATCGAACCCGGGACCTCTGCGTCTTACACAGGTGGGCGAACTACTAGACCACAGAGACAGTTAAATCTTTTTAACCAACTTAAAAAAAAATTGGTTAGTTAAAGTTAATAAAACAGCAACCCAAAACTTTTTTTACCTTGGCAACATCGATTTTCTTCTGTCATATGTCACATTGATGCTGTCAGATGTCAAATAAAATGACAAATGACATATCAACAGCCAATGTAGCCATTTTAATAGAAATAAAAATGCAAAGGAATAACCCTTAACAGCCGGTAGCCGCTCAAAATGGATTTTCAGGATTAAATCAGCTGTAAAATCTTGTAATAAGCATTAGAATTTTTTGATATACTCAGGAGAGTAAAATTAATAATACTCAGAAAAAAATGATTTCTTAAAACAAGAAAAGATTCTTAAATCAAGATATTTTGTGTCTCATAATATAGGGAAACAAATATTTTCTTGGTTCAATGCAATTTATTTTCGTTCAAAGCAATTTACCCTTGAAAGAAAGTAAAATTGCATTGAACCAATAAAATATTTGTTTCCCTATATATGAGACAAAATATCTTGTTTTAAGAAATCTTATTTATCCATGCAAGACACTTCAATTTTAAAGGACACCATTATTTGAGTTTTTAAATTATTATTTTTTTTTTTTGCAGGGATTAATATTTTTTTCTTTTTGGAAACCTTGTCCCATGAGAGAAATCTACCAGAAAAAAAAATATTATGAGTGTAGGAAAATAAAAAAAAACTGGACCCAGGAAAGAACGACTCCTTTCTCGCATATATTTTTTTGTATTCATAAGCCTTAATTTCGACCTTTCCCTTCTGAAGTTTCCATCAAAACAACAGTATAATAAAGGCTATAACAATAAAGGTTTAAGTTAACCTGAGGGCCTATTACAAAAAAGAATCACGATAGTCGGACGCAATTCGTCGTTCAATTTACTTGATATTAAACCTTATTAGTGAGTAAATAGTGCCACTGAGTGGGACGAACATCGTACGGTTATCGCCATGCTTTTTTGTAATAGGCCCTCTGTACACAAAATCCCTTCTATCGCAATAACAGGATTTCTATCGAAGTATAAGCCTTTGTGTGATAGTGAGCGGCGAAGATAAAGGTGAGCGCACACGACAATATACAGCCTGCGTGCACCACGGACCACGTATAGATCCTGTAGCTGTAGTGTATTGAATGGGCTACGAAATCTATACGTAATAGGATTCAGTTTACTTGATACTTGTTGTGAAGGATAAGGAGAGGATTGTGAAATTGGGCCTTTAACCCTTTATGAGGCAGTGGCAATTGCACAACAGGCTTTTCGTCCAAATCTTCAAAAAATATTTGACGAATCCATTGTACTAAAAACATTTTTTTTTGTAATTTTAACATTAAATTGAATTAGTAAAAAGTGAGAGAAAAAAATATTATATTAAATTTTTTTTTGTTTTTTTTCAAAAATTCGAAAATGGCGTCTTGCATATATTATATCGTCGATTTTTATTTTCATACTAGTCAATTTGTATCTAATCTCAATATAGAACATAATGATTGACCGAACGAGGTCGAAGCGCGAGCGAAGCGTCTCCGTTTTAACTTGGGCAAAAATGCTTATGTATGTCTGTCCGTCTACTGTTTTCCTCTGTCGCATTTCTCAACCGATTCTCGTGAAATTTAGTGAGCATGTTTAATAATTAAATACATTTTTGTTCATTCAGTTTTTTTTATTATTCGAAAAAAAAAACGATATTTCAGCCATTTTGAAAAATGCTCAAACTAGTCATAAACACGAGGTCTACAACTCACCGAGTCACTAGTTTACTAGTCTTTAACACTTTACAGAACAAGGATGTTCGTAAAATTAATATTTTTATTAACATTGAATACATTTGATTAACAAATTACTCTCAAATTATCAGACGACCTCCAGACCTAACGTCTACAAATACTCATTTTTTTATTGCGCCATCTCAATTACCCTTCACATTCAACCATCAAGAACATCAGTCGCCGTACACAACACTAGATGAATGGAGCGATTAAGTTGAGCAAGTCGGTACAACCTTGATTGGTGGACCGAACGATTGTAGTTAGACGATCGTTCGATTGAAATTCTTACGATCGATATCGTTCGTTACGAGACAAAGTTGTTGCGGTCGGAAAAGTTCCGTTTTATTTTCAGCTGAGACAAATGGCGATTTATTGGAATAAATAGTGGGATTCGCTTTAAAGTTAATTTACTTTAGAAGTTTTATTTAAGGCTTTTAGTTAGAGACGGTGTGCTTTCGGAATTTTAAAAGAACACAAACGTCTGACACAGATTCTGTTAGAATAGCAGTGTTTTTCAACCTGTGGGTCGCGCGGAACCTTATTCGAGGGGACGCAAGTAAATGGAAAAGGCAAGTGTTTTAGGTCCTACACAAAAATATGATTCAGTGAGAAAGCTGGGCCTTTTTATTAACCCCCTATGCAGCGGAAAGAGGGGTGTTATAAGTTTAAAGCCTATATCTGTCTGTCTGTACGCATCATCGTAGTGAGTGCCTAAACGGATCAAGCGATTTCAATGCGGTTTTTTTTTTAATTCAAAGCTAAATTAATCGAGACGGTTCTTGGTCACGTTTGAGAAAATCCTAGATTGTAGTAATCCTATCCTATCGCTAGACATGACTATGACGAGCTTAGATGTAAGTCTATTTTTTTCGTAGATCTATATGACTTGATGATATTATTATTTTTAACTTTATGTGTCGGGGCCTCGGGGTTTTTTTAATTTTTTTCATAACAATTCACATGACACAAATCACATCACATAATAATGTAGCTTACTTCAGCAAACACTATTATTATGCAAGATGCACCGCCCGCCCGCCCGCCCTCAAAAAAAGGCCCGGAAGTAAGCTAAATATATTTCTTTTTTCAAAATGGTTTGGGACTTCCGCTAAGTGACGCCTGATTCAATCAAATAAGGACCTTAATACTTACGCAACCGGGAAAATACCTCCACTGCAACAAAATCGAAGGCAAAAATTGTGCCGTGCTGCGCTTCTACGGTTGTGGTAAGTAAAAGCAAAAACTAAAAAAATTAACAAAATAAAAATAAAACGTCAATTATTTACTCACCAATAGTAATTGCCACTAGCACCATCCAAACAGCATATTCTCCTCTGCTGCTAACCATTTTGGTATCTGTAACAAATATTTATAATTAAATTAACAAGTTTTAGTTCAAAGAATTTAACAAATAGACTAACTAAAGGCTAGTTACACGTGTACTGGATAATTTCAGATAAATTACTTCACTAAAGCTAGGGTTTTACTAAGAAAGCGGAGCCGTCACATAGCGGCCGTGATTTTACCGCCGCCACGAAAATAGCGGCACCATTTTTGACGTTACAGTGTCCTGAGGCCGTACTCTGAGCTCTTATAGCAAGCTCAAAGTAATGTGGTTATAAAAACAGAGCTTTGGAAAACCATTTTAAATTATTCTTTATTACGTAATAAGCGCACCACATTGATATTTCAGGAAAAATCAATGTATTTCATAAAAAAATCAATGTTAAATTTTAAAACCGCGCCAAAAACGCTATGGCGCTGGACACGTGACTTGTTGACGTCACAGGCCTGTAAACATTGTAATATCCATAGCCATTTGAAAGCCATCAATCGCGGATCCTAGTCTATGGTCGTGTCAAACGCCTGAAGCCATATTTATTTACAGGCATGTGACTGATGATAGAGAGTAATTTTTTTCTATGCATCTTAGAGCGTTTTCGCCACAGAAATAAATTCAAAAATTATTGCATTTCTCTAGGTGAAATTAATCAATTAATACACTTAATTTAGTCCATATAAAAGTTGAATATGTTTTTTACGCCATTATCTGTTAGGATGACCATAATTTGTAGTATATTTTCAATGTTGTCAAATTGTCTATTGTAGGTTGTTCTATCTCACGAAGTCCTTTCGGCTATGAATGTTGTTAGGCGTGCACATGCACAATGCACATACTCAAATAATGTGCATGTGCACGCCTTAAAACATTTATAGCAAAACGGACATGTGAGATAGAACAATACTATAGTGCCGCTAATATTTTCAGAAAACAAAAGACCACTCTAAGTACTTAATTGTTCCATCAAAATTATAAAAAACAAGTTTTATAACGTTCACTAAAACGGACCTCATCATAAACGTTCTCAGAAGTAAATTAGGTTCAATTTGTTTAAACTGTTTGATTATTTTTTGTGCAAATTGTTTTTGTATTCATTTATTCCCGGACATTAGTTGTTCATCTTTAGCTGCACAATCTTTTAACAGAGATAAACTTAAGTATTTTTTAAAGGTAGTATTTAATCGGGTAACAATAAATTCCCATTTTTCGTATCAAAAATACTGTTGTTGAAAATGTGTGATTTTAAATTACAAATTGAGTAACTAGATATCAGAACTGGCGACCAAAATACTATTTGGGCGACAACTTTAGGACACACAAAACATTTAAAATTTGGCATATCTTTTATTTAAAAAAGATTACTATTATCCTAATCGAGGTGATAAAAATACCATGTTTAGCTTAAATCAGTTATATAGTTACCTATTTGGGAAAATATTTGCCCACTCAGTATTTTTTTTGTCGCTCAAAAAATAAACCGCTGCCAGGTTTAGTATTTAAGTATCCCATTAACAGTCGCCTTAAATTATTTCCAGTCACCCGATTAATTCCCTTTTTAACCGACTTCAAAAAAAGGAGGAGGTTCTCAAGTCGACGGTATTTTTTTTTTATTATTTTTTTTTTTATGTATGTTTTAACATAGCTTCGTCAGTTGTTACCCGATTTGTACAATTCTTTTTTTAACTCAAAGAACATAGTTCGTGTGTGGTCCCATAAATTTTTTACAGAGATCTGGCCAGTAGTTTTTTCATAATCCTGAAAAATATCAATTATTTAGCTCGCCATCGCACGAGTTTTTATGGAATTTCGGACATAACTTCTTTGTTTATGAACCGATTTAGATGATTCTTTTTTTATTTGAAAGGGTATACTTCAAGAGTGGTCACAATTTAATTTCATTGTTATTGGACTTCGAACTTCGAAGATACATAAAGGAACTCTTCAAAATCAAATAGTATAAGTAAAGTGATTTAGGTTTTGGTAAGTTTATGGCAATCCAAAACAAACCAAATCATGGTTTGCGATGCAACGTTCTGGACTAGACTTGGACTACGATGACACAACGGAACTCCTCAAAAACAAACAGCGTAAATTTGGAAATTGAGTTCTGGGCATTTTACCATTGAAAATATTATAATATAAAGTAAAAAAATATTTACACGCTGCGCTTACATACCTACCACTAAAAAGTTGAAAATAAAAAAGCTTTTTAAAAAAAAAGAAAAACCGCCTTCAAAAAACTGAAAACAAAAACAGCTTAAAAATTAAATACCTCTAAAAAGCAAGAAATAATATTCGAATCATTCGTTACACATATCAATATTAATAAAACACGTCTAATGAAGTCGGGTGGGGCTTTAAGAAAAAAATGAAGTTGTCCTCCAGCCCCACCCGACTTCAATAGACGTGTTTTATTAATATTGATATGTGTAACGAATGATTCGAATATTATTTCTTGCTTTTTAGAGGTATTTAATTTTTAAGCTGTTTTTGTTTTCAGTTTTTTGAAGGCGGTTTTTCTTTTTTTTAAATTAACAAAATGATTTCACATATTCCATATTCAAACTTCTGTAGCTCTACCATGAGTTGATATGCAAAATGTTTTTCGCTATAAAAACTAGACTTGCTAGTTGGTGATATAGTAGTATCTTTTTTTTGATTTCCATAACACAAATAAATACTAGGTAACTACCTGTGTTGAGATCAGAACAGTGTCTACCTAATTTTTAACCTCCAATACTTATTTACTATGCATAAGTCATGCCAATACACCCGTCAGTTTTTTTTTGCAAAAACTATCACGCCAGCGTGCCTTGTGATACAACTTACGTAGTAACTATTTAGTAATCTGTAATACAAATTTTTTTTTCTTGTTTTCCATAAAACAAATGAATAGACTACGTAAGTACTTGTGTTGAGATCAGAACAATGTCTAGGTACCTAATTTTTAACCTCCAATATTTACTATGCATAAGTCAGGCCAATACACCCGTCAGTTTTTTTTGCAAAAACTATCACGCCAGCGTGCCTTGTGATACAACTTACGTAGTAACTATTTAGTAATCTGTGATACAAAACTATTTTTTTTCCATAACACAAAAGTGTAGACTACGTAAGTACTTGAATTGAGATGAATACAATGTTTACCTAATTTTTGACCTCCAATATTTACTATGCATAAGTCATGCCAATACACCCGACATTTTTTTTGCAATAACTATCACGCCCGCGTGCGTAATAAAACTTACGTAGTAAATATTTAGTGATGTGTAATACAACAATTTTTTTTTGTTTTCCATAACACAAATGATTAGACTAGTTAGATTAGATTAGATTAGTACTTGAATGAGATGAGAACAATGATTACCTAATTTTTGACCTTTAATATTTACATATGCATAAGCCAATAAGTACACCCATCAGTTTTTTGCATGTACGTATACGATATGGTTTTTCCCCTAACGTCGACCATAAAAATGCTGGCGTCGTTTCGTCCTTGTAACAGTTGAAAGGTGTGATTTAGATAAAAACTAATAGAGAATACGACCTTATACGTAAAACATCAAAACATGCCGGTCACATTGTTGGGGCGTGATTTGTCACTCGCGTTCCGTTGAATGACCTCACGGGGGTATTCTGTATATCTGCAACTCTGCAGTGAGTGGGTATGATAATATCATACTCAACTCACTGCAGAGTCGCTGAGTACATGAGTTATGAACTATGTAGAGGCTCTGTGAGCTGTAGACCTTGCTTTAAAAGCACCCATATTACAAGCATTGCTTAGTTTGATGGCACTGTGTGAAATTGTCTAAGCATTTATTTTTTTTATTTTGCAAGATTTCGAAAAACTGGCTCGACAAAAAAATCTTTATAATTTATCGAAGCTGCGACCTGTAGAGGAGAACAACAACGCGCTTCGCCACACTACGCGCTCGCTCGGTCAATTCAATTGACTTGAAGTTACATGATAGCAAATGGAGACCATTCTTGCTACTTACAGCTTTTAAAATAAGTTAAATATTTTTATAATTTCTTAATAAAATACACCTTCTTTCATTAAAATATTTCCAATATAATGATCGGATCATTTATGCTATTTTGTACTGTGAAAAAATGCGATTTCATACACTAACATTTATCTCTTTTTATTTCAATAGCAAGATAAAAATAATATTTTTTATTTATTTGCAGATTTTAAGACCAAATACCTTTAGATTCATGTGAAAATGCCCCTTCCTGTTTCGAAAATATAGTACCTAGGTACTTTCTGCAAACTTTTCATATTATTATGGCGAATTATTTACAAGAAATTACGATCGATCTGTCACATTGTATTTCCTTACTAATATTATAAATGCGAAAGTCCGTTTGTTTGTTTGTTTGTTACGCCTTCACGTCTTAACTACTGAAGCGATCATTACGAAATTTTGCGTAAGTATACGTTGTCAGGGGTACAGAAAATGACATAGGGTACCTTTCATCCCGAAAAATAGAATTGTTATAGCAAAAAACCTTTCCACGCAGATGAAGTAGCGGGCGGCCGCTAGTTTTATGATAAAGCATTCAGCTTTATCATCGCTGTTGTTTCGCATCGAGTTTCCGGAATACGCCTCCTTAAAGTTATGTGTGTCAATGACGTACGAGTGTTTGGTATTACGCGACTATGTAATCAGCTGATTCGTTTAATGAAAGTAATTCTCGTGTGCATTACAAGTGCAGATTATCTTATGCATAAATCTCGATATCAGTAAATAAAAATCTAAATTATCATTTAACTAGCGGCCGCCCGCGGTTTCACCCGCATGGTTCCCGTTCCCGTGGGAATATCGGGATAAAAACTATCCTATGTTTTAATCCAGGCTATCTACTATCTGTGTGCCAAATTTCAACCAAATCCGTTCAGTAGTTTTTACGTGATTGAGGAACAAACATCCAAACCCACAAACTTTCACATTTATAATATTAGTAGGATAGTCCAAAAAAATATCAGTATCATACACTATTCCTACTTATTTATAAAACTTAAAAAAATTGGTTCCTAATTATCTTTTTACTAAGTCAACTCTCTCTCTCTATTCCTACCATACAATCCAAATAGGAATGGGATGAAAAAAGAATTGGTAAATCAATTTTTGACGTGGGATGAGTTAGGAATAGAAATGGGATGAATAAAGAAAAGATAACAAGTGGGATGTAACGTCATGAGATAACAGAATAACCCCAACCAGCCAAACTGTTGTCTGTTTGTCATTCATCATCATTTAAACCATAATGATACATATACTATTAATGTTTAATTTACGAAAACACTATTTATAAAATGCATCATTCCTTCTAACACAATGAGAAAACGTTTATCATCTTACCTAATGAAATCAAATTTTAAAGGTTATTCTGATAAAGAAGACGATAAATAAATTGATGATTTAATTAATGGTATCGTAATAGATTTTCTGTGTCCATTTTTTCCAGAATTTACAGATTTTCTTTAGTCCAATTACATTAGGGTTACCTTAGATCTATCATCATCCTCCTGCCCTTGTCCCAATTTATTTATAGTGTTCTACACAACATAAAATTTTGAGCTCGTAGAACGACCACTATTGGGGTCGGTGCAGCATGTAATTCATACTGCATTAGGTTTTGGCAAAGTTTTACGATCGGCCGCCTGCCTGACACCAACCCTCCTAGGGAATGCTGTTGTTGACAGTTTCCTCGCTGCCATTCGAGTGACCCTTTGTGCGATGGTCTGCACCGGATCCCTAAAAATTTCCCTCTATCGCCTTCTACGATACCCACAGGATGAGATGGGACAGTCCTATTCTTAACCGGAACTGTCGGCGTAAATCTTATTATTAGATCTAAGGTACTTACCTTAGATCTAATAATAAGATTATTCTGACTTTTTCCCTGATTTTTTCCCTGACATTTTGAACACTTACCTCTACATTCTTAATTTAGTTGACGTTTGATATTTTATTCTCACCAAAATGATTACCTAAATTATGTATTTTCATTTAGTACTTACGCTTTTTGGGATTTTAAAAATCCCTGACATTTACAGGTTTTCCTTGTTTTCCTAACAGATACCTTAAATTCCTGACATGCCAGGAAAATTCCTATCATCTGGTAACCCAAAGTCCAATACTTTGAAAACTTTTTATAGTTGCCAACCTGGAATAAATGAGTACAAAAAAAAACTTGCACAAAAAATAATCAAACAGTTTAAACAAACTGAACCTAATTACATCTGAGAACGTTCTCAGATCCTGACATGTCAGGAAAATTCCTATCATCTGGTAACCCTAAGTCCAATACTTTTAAACCCTTTTTATAGTTGCCAAAAAACCATTAAAAATTACCGAATCATCTACAAATGAGTCTACCATTTCCAATGTCAAATAGGAAGTTGTCTAAAGACTCTCACAATGGCCGAACAACAATGATTCATTATGTTTTACGCACCATCGCTTTATTCCAAACCCAATGTCTTTAACACGTTAAACGCCATGGGGGTCACTGGTGACCTCATATGTTCTGTCCCAGTACGCCTTGGGGGTCACCAGTGACCTCAAGTCAGACCTGTTTTCAAGAGATTGCCCTGCGCCGTACACGCTAGTTTGTAGCTATTTGGTGTACTGAGATGACCGGCATGGCGCCCAAGTATAAAACTTTCGTCTGGGACTTAGGTGCCACAGACGGAAGTTATGAAATTAAGACAGTGTATGAAAAAAAATGTAAAAATTTTGCGAATCCTTTTTGTTTGTGATTAATGTGATTGATTAATATGATTGTCACTGAAATTATTCAGAAAATGTTTGGCATAAACCATGTGGATAATCATCATAAATATATACTAAATTTATAGCTTCTTTATGAATGATTGATAGATTGAAAAACTACCTATGTTTTCTCGGAAACTACCACTCCGACGGAAAAGTTATGTACCTATAAGAGAAAAAGCTAGTTTATGGAATAAAAAGTGAAAGTGAAAGTGAAATATATTTTATTTAAATAAGCTCACATAATAAGCATTTTTAAATCGTCAATTCTTTTACCCTACCACCCATTATGACGTCTTTTAACTGACAAGAAAAATGGGCGCAAAAAACTTGTCAGCTTTATCAATCAGATGGAACGATATTTACAAATATGTATATCGTTTCCAGACTTTATAATAACAAAGATTAACAAATAAATAACATTATTGAATTAGCTCATTTCTTAATGAGTTTCAAATTTCTTAATCAATATACAGATTTTAAGCTAAATTCAAAGTTTGAACTTGTTATTCAGTCTAGGATAAAAATAAAAGAAAAACATACAATTCAATATGCATTAAGATAGGTAGTCAGAAGCAGACCCATTCCCACTGGCAGCACCAGTTCCCGAACATGACGCATGAACCAGCCATCTCTTCGCTCAACCATATTTGAGGGAACGTAACGACCCGCCTCATACGACACCACCGCAGAAATGATTAAAGAGAGCATGACATACTAAGACTACCTATGTTAAGGCATCGAATTGAAAATTTATATCCAAAAGCTTTTCATAGGTCTTTCACTAAACTACTGACTATAGAAAGTAAAAATATTGCAATTAAATAAATCAAAACAAGGTAAGCTATTAAGAATTATATTTTTTGAGTAAGAAGTGCCATACATACAGACAATATAAAACAGATCTTTTATATACGAGTTATACGACGCCCTTAATACAAGCAGACAGAAGCAGACCCATTCCCACTGGCAGCACCCGTTCACGAGCATGACGCATGAACCAGCCATCGCTTCGCTCAACCATATTTGAGGGAACGTAACGACCCGCCTCACACGACACCACCGCAGAAATGTTTGAAGTGAGCATGACATACTAAAGCTACCCATATTAAGTCGTCGAGTCAGGAAGCCAGAAGTACGTTTTTAAGTAGGTAGGATACTTCTCACAATTTTATACTTAGAAAAGAAAATCACGATTCGAGTTAAATTAAAGGACTTTTATCAAATATTTTTATCTTTTATAAACAAAACAATATTATTTATATCAGTACACTTTATTAAAACATACATGACAGACTGAGGCGCGGGGGTGACCGGCATAGTGGGCGACGCGGCGCTGCCGTAACGGTTTTTTAACTTTCCGTCACAGGGCGCCATGGGGGTCATGGGTGACCTCAGTCAGTTTTTTTAAAATAACTCAAAAACTACATTTCAGATATTAAAATAAAATTATTTGTACACGTATCCGGTTATAAGAAACAAATTTACAGCAAAAAGTTTTTTTACAAAAATCACCAATTCCACCTTGGCGTTTAACGTGTTAACGAGGTTTTCTCAAGGTCATTTTGCGATTTGGTGAAGGTTGACAGAAGAATCTACAATGCTTTTATACGCTTTTCATTATCTACTAAGACTTCCTTGCGTACAGTTAACAAAACTAACAGATGATTAATCAAGTTTTAAAATACAGGGTCATTTTTCGACCCCTTTTCAAACTTTGTCAGGTTATTCTATAACAGCAGTACAATCAATTTCCGAAGTATAAAAAAATTTTTTTTTTTACATTTTTACCCCAAACTTTTCCCTATACAAATTGAAATTGTTTTCACTGTTTGCGCATGCGCATCGCACGGTCGACCCGCGCGAGCCCCCCTCCCGCCACCCGCCTTCCCCCGCTCGCGTCGCTTGCGCGAGGGTGAGCGTGCGCGGCTAAATTTTTAGACATAAAAAGTGGCTAAAAACTGTGAATTTAAAAATAAAAAAAAAATCTAATTATCTCACCAATTTTTTTTTTATTTACTCCCTTGAACTTATATTTCATTTTGTAAAGGGGTCGGAAAATTACCCTGTATAATAAATCAAAATCATTGAAATTAGGGATCCAACGAATACGAATACTGTTTATATTCGCCGAATACTAGCTTTATAAGACTATTCGTAATCTACTACTATTTATCATTATTATTCGTGACTTCGTGTAGATATACCTAGTATAATAATCTTTGTCTAGGGATACAGGTGCTATTTTCATACAAACGAGGTAACTTTGAAGCCTTGGTTTTTTTTCCAGGGATGTACCGTTCTGTGATCTGATGATGGCTATATCCAGGGAGTGAATGGAGGAGATTCAGATCGTGATACACACCTAACTGAAAAAATTTTTTTTTCACAATTGAAAATGGCGTCGTATGGTCGCCATATTGATTTTTTCTAAAAAAATATAACCTGTGTCACTCGGGATGTTGTAAGGATTCTAACGATACCCCATTTATCCAAATCAGTTCAGGCATTCAGAAGTTATGGTGGAATAAAGAAACTCACATACCCACAAACATACATGAACCCTGAACACATAACACTCTTTTTGCTTTGGGCAGTCGTGTAAAAATTCAACAAAATCACAAATTCAGTAAACGTGATTTCTTACAATCATGGTACATTTAACTGACAATAGCAAAAACATTATTAATGCTTCCAAGCGTTGTACGTTTTATCACCCGATTTAAATATTTAATCTGTGTAATGAGAACAGAGTCACGCCCATCAAACTAATTAGCAAAACTGTTAGCTATTCTATATTTACTCATAGTCACAATGGAAATTTGCGTTTCGAAGACACTTCGTGAAAATTTTAACAAGCTTGAATTATCTTTTAGTTTCGTGTGTGGATTTAAATTTCACAGTTGTCAAGTGTTAATTTCATTAATGAAGTTTTTCTTTCCATTTTAACAGTCGTTGATTTATTTCATTTTTCATAAATGTATATTTTTTTCGCATAAGTACAATAGTATTCAATGCATTGCAGATTTGTTATGGTAAACTGTGTTTATTTAAGCTTTAGTACTGTTTGAAGATTGAAGGAAAACGTATGAAGCCCACTCAATCATGATTCTTAAGAAAATCTGCGTTATTCACCAACCTGACAAACTCGTGTTAAACATAAATTATTACAAGTCGGCAAATAATAGGATTTGCTTTTTCATCATCAGAAAAACTGCTTAAGTATTGTTGCTATTATAACAGAATAATAATCTTCTTTCTTCTAAGAATAAAATAAAGTTATTCGCCTTTGTTACTGGAATTTCTTTTATAGTATTTTATTTTAACTTACATGTTTTTCCTATCTGTAAGAGTACGGTAGTACTTATATCTATTGTGTGGTAAGAGTTGTTCTTTATTTCTAACCTCAACACCCTAATAATATTTAAAACAGGCAATAAAATCGTTTTATCAACTTCAGACATCGCATCTAGATCAGAACTTTTTGCCCTGAAAATCTTCAGTTGGTTCTATATTTTTTCTGGCAGCCATTTTGAACCATTATATATTAACTCTGACGCCATAAAAACAATATTAATTGTTTTTAAGATAGCAAGCTCCTCAGTGGTGAGGATCCCAGGTGTAGTGCGCTTCCACCTTCGGCCTTATCGTCACTGAACATCAGGTGAGCTGAAGGCCAAGTACTTTTAATATGATTAAATTTTATTGGCCGTTATTGGCCGCTGTGAAGTTAGCTATATGCACGTAGCTGTGCCCCTCTCTCACATACATACATCTTTTTCACATACATCATCATCACATACATACATCATTTGTGTTCTGCGCATCTGCCAGCTGTATTTTGTTCATATTCGTATTTTCTACCGTTATTTAGTGAAAACTTTGCTTTATTTGGAACTAATTAATCCCACCAAAAACATTTTCATGTAAATGTTGCTGCCAAGGCTCGCACTACTTTACTTCAAAAACTCTACTCCTTGAAGTAAAGGCTTGTAGAGTTAGGGCGCGCAGAGTTAAAGCTTGGCTCTACATGAGGTCTCATAACTTTTTGATAGTGCGAGCCTTGGCAGCAATTGAAACTTTGTGTGTTTAATAACTTTACTACTGACATTATATTCCAATAATTTTGTTTATCTGGTATACTCCAAACCCAAGATATGAGGGTTCAAAAAAACGACGAAGTACTTCGAGAAAAGGTAGGTAGTGCCCTTGAGCTTCGCTTGCTCGTCTTGGCGGGGGCACTGCCGTGCCCCCAGATAGTGTGACTTGTCTGGAAATAACAAAAATAACTTTTTTCCGTATCAATTTGCTTCTTTATCGTTTAATCACGATATCTATTCGACTCTAGGCATAAAAATCTCAACTTCTCGGCCCGTGACGAACATTAGCGCCGTGCCCACTGGTCTGTATTGAGAGGTGCGTCGGAAAAAACATAAAAACTTATCTCTGCACAGTCGGCTGCAGTCTAGCGGTCTGGTACTTGTAACATAATTAGCTGGGAATTATTACTATCGACGAACGGATACTTTTTGTAATTTACTTCGCTTGTTATGCAGTCGTTCGAATTAAAACAGTGATTGTGAGGTGGGTTAGTCAGTTTTATTACGGTCTACAAAAAATTTTTTCGGGGTTTTTCACGTTTTTTCGGGTGTAAGTAGGTATCGCCATTTTTAATGGGGAAAGACCCTTGTTCTTACCTATTTTATTAAATCAGGCGTCACTTGGCGGAAGTCCTAAGCCTATGTTCCTGTGTTCCATGGAGAATGTTATTCAGTTTTAGCAACACTATCAGCTATTTCAGTATCTGACGGGGTTTATGTTGTTGCTTGCTTCAAAATAGGAGCCTTTTATGTTTTCGTGAAATCGTGTTCGTGATAAGGACATAACATGTAAAATACCCAAATCTTTCTTAGGCCACGGTGAAAACAGCTCATAGAGTTTCAAATCTACATGGCAATGAAAGACGTGAGAAGAATAATATCCTTCGTAATGCAGAAACGCGTGAAGTTACGTTTCCGTTATTCTCTCGAATGTCCGAGGTCAGGATATACTATCAACTTAATAATTATTTAAATAAGGGTTATTTTTCAAGGGACTCACTCTTAATAAAATGTAAGAATGAAAAAATGTTTAACCTTGAAGTTAAAAAAATGCTCAAAACGGAAAATTTCATAGCAAAAATACCTATAGAAACTAACTGACCGCTTTCGTCCGCGGGGACATACGGGTAAGCCCACTTCCTGTTTTGGTATTAGAGTCACAAATGATAATAAAGCTTCTATTGGTTGGTAAAAAAATTGTAAATATATCAAATTAGTAGATCTAGAATATATTACCTACCACCATCCAAATAACTTTACTTCTTTACAATAAAATGATTATAGTGTAAGCGATCATGATTTTTCAGCCTATTCCCGTTGTCCACACTGGGGCAGATCAGAAAAAAAAATCTATAAATTTCTTCCCTAAATCCACCAGTGGGGACTACGGAAATAGACCGATTTTTCTCATAGTGTATCAACTGTATCTCATTGCCTGTTATCATGAAAGAACAAAAACTATAAATACCATAGCAACGTGATAATATATCACAAATACCAACTAGGTGACAATCTCGAAGGTCAACCAACGCATACTAAAAAGCGACAGGATCCGCTTGGGAATACCTAGTATCGCACACGTGTAGGGTTGGGTAAATTTCACGAAAAATTTCAGTCTGTGAAATATTTAGAATAAATTTCATTTTGGTTTGAAATATTTCATTTTAGAGTGAAATTTATTTTTAAGTTTAATCTGACCTAAATTGAACAAAATAACATGTATTTTGTCATTATTAAACAATAAACAAATAAGTTGGCTTATATTACGGATAGCTTTGGCTGTTTTACAACTTTTAGTAACAAAATATTCAGTGTCTGTTTCGATTGTCGGCCACGATGGCGTAGAAGAAAAACGACTACGTCAACATTCCGAAGGTATTCCTTCGGTATTCATTCCTGTAGAAAACTAACAATTAAAGTTGCAATATTCAAAAAGTTGTAAAGGTTTAACCGTGGTCGCGCGATCGTAAGTGGAGAACCGCGCGGCCACGCAGTTCTCTTAAATGGAGCTTAGTAGGGGTCCCATTCTTTTTGTTAATCGTTGATACGATTTCGTAGAAAATTTTTGAAAGTCTAAAAAGCCCTAATGTTTGGATTTCACTACCTACATACCGCGCCATAGTCCGCGCGCTCGAAACGTGGAGAGCCGCGCGTTCACGCAATGTTTGGATTTCACTACCTACATACCGCGCCATAGTCCGCGCGCTCGAAACGTGGAGAGCCGCGCGTTCACGCAGTTCTCTCGGAGCTTAGTAGGGGTCCCATTCTTTTTGCTAATCGCTGATACGATTTCGTAGAAAAATGTAGAAAGTACCTATAAAAGGCCCTAATGTTTGGATTTCACGACCTACATACCGCGCCATAGTCCGCGCGCTCGAAACGTGGGGAGCCGCGCGGTCACGCAGTTCTCTTAAACGGAGCTTAGTAGGGGTCCCATTATTTTTGCTAATCGCTGATACAATTTTGTAGAAAAATTTAGAAAGTATAAAAAAGCCCTAATGTTTAGACTTCATGATTACATAGCTTAAATGCTATGGCCGCGCGGTCGAAACGTGGAGAATCGCGCGGCCACGTAGTTCTCTCAAACGGAGCTGAATAGAGGTCTTTTTTTACCTAATTGTATCAGCGATTATAATCGCTGTTACAATTAGGTAAAAAAACTTGCGCACGAAGGGTTCCTTACCAAAAAACGGCAAAAAAGCACGTTTGTTGTATGGGAGCCCTACTTAAATATTGATTTTATTCTGTTTTTTAGTATTTGTTTTTATAGCGGCAACAGAAATACATCATCTGTGAAAATTTCAACTGTCTAGCTATCACGGTTTATGAGATACAGCCAGAGGGCCTAGTACGAGTTGTGTTTCTCACCTCACTTTGCGAATAGTATCGAGTGAAAGAGAGGAAATCATGCGAGTGAGTGAACGAGTGAAAGAGAGAAAACGATAGCTAACTATTCGCAAAGTGAAGTGAGAACAAAAAACCAACTCATACTAGGCCCTCTGGTGACAGACAGAGAGACGAACAGCGGAGTCTTAGTAATAGGGCCCCATTTTTACCTTTGGGTACGGAACCCCTTAAAATGAAGACAGTATAAAAATAAAGCCCTAAGGTTTGGACTTCACGACCTTCAGAATTTAAAAGCAATGGCAACGTGGTCGTAAATTGCAAAAATTAGGGCTTTATTTATACTGTCTAAATTATCTACGAAATCTATATCTACCAAAAAAATTATCAACGAATTTTCGAACCTGCTCACAAAATTTCACGAGAAACGGTTGAGAAATGCAACCAGTAGAGGAGAACAAACAGCACCGGTAAGCCAGACTGAAATATGTTTCTTTTACATATCTCTGCCATTTTGAAAAAAATCAAACAACTGTCTCAAAAAATTTGTTTTATATAATTTTTGAATCTGCTCACAAAATTTCACGAGAATCAGTTGAGAAATGCGACCTGTAGAGGAGAACAAACAGCGCCGGAAAGCCGGACTAAAATGTTTCTTTTACATAATTATCTCCGCATTTTGAAAACTTAAAAAAAAATTGGTTCAACAAAAAAGATCTATAAAATTTTCAAACCTTCACACAAAACTTTACGAGAATCGCTTAAGAAATCTGACCTATAGAGGAGAACAAACATTGCCAGAAAGCCGGACTGAAATGTGTTTTTTTACATATCTCTGCCATTTTGACTAATTACGAAAAACTGGCTTAACAATAAATTTCTGTATAATTTTTGAATTCGCTCACAAAATTTCACGTGAATCGCTTGAGAAATGCGTCTTATATAGGAGAACAAACGGACAGCCGGAAGGACATACGAAAGAATTTTTGCCCAAGCTGAAGTAGAGACGCATCTTTCGCGCTTTGCGTTCGCTCGTTCAGTTATCTAAGTCTTTAAAGTTTCATTTAATACGACGTAATTCAGAAAATGAGGAATTTCTAGTACTGAAAATAAATTTCACTCAAAAGTGAAATATTTCAACCCGTTTTGAAAGATTTCATAAATTTCATATAAATTTAATTTTCATTTCATTGAAATTTTCACTGGACCCATCCCTACACACGTGACTTAGTAAGTACAGATATTCGTATCACAAGTAAAAATCCGGTATTGTATCCGTGGTCATTATGAATCGAATAAAAAAGGGCTGTGAAGTGACGTAGATGCTGACCGGTTCTGCTTTAAAATTGCAGATGTTTAACAACTTTTGCTACAATTTTTTTGTTGTTGATTCTAGTCCGGAATTTCAAGTTTGACGCCATCTTCTGTCACAAGGAAATCAATTTTGATCGTTGTCGGGCAAAGTAGAATAGCACCACCCTTCACATTTAGAATGTAATTAAATTAAAATTACTAAGGTGAAAAAGCACTAAACTTAAGAATCGCCTAAGTCTTTTCTTATCTACAACTCGACCAAGATAACTAGGCGAATGACAGCTACACGACGGCTAAGTTTATGACACCGTTTTAATTTGGTCGTGTTGTAGTTAGGAAAAGACTTAGGCGATCCTTAAGTTTAGTGCAATCGGGCGTATGAGTTAGTCATCTAACAACTCCAAGGACTACCAGAAAAGCGGCAGTACCTATGTTTTCTATGAAATCAAGAACTGCGATCTCTACATGCCAAACTTAATTTTATTCGATAAACTTTTATGTGGACGTTATGGACCAGCCGGCTAATTGTCTTATCTCGAAATCTATCGCAATCGATTTCATTTGACAGACGGATGTGACACATTGCTGCATTTCTTTGGTAAGTTTTTATTTATGCCATAAAGAAGCATCAATGTGTAACATCTTGAGAGCGATTGCGATAGATTTTGAAATTAGACAATACATAGGCAGAAAACCGGCAGTAATGTTTTCCTATGAAATCAAAATTTAGATTAGCACTCTTCTTAAAAATAAACCAACTTTTATGGACACAAAAGTTGGATATAGTTATTAGTTATTATTAGTTAGTTAATCTTTTTTATCGCTAATTCTGTAAAGCCATACGGAAAAAACAATAGTGAATGAATGACTTATAATGATGCAATATAATGCTAAGGATCTCCCCAGCCTTGGTGACTCAGTAAGCCAGAGGTCGCGACACAGACCTTACTTCGTAGGGCACCCGCATACGGACCGACAATTTTTTTTATCCACAACGGGGTATGCTTGGTTGATTAAAAACATAAAAAAAAAACTTGTAGTTGCCTAAATTAGGCTCCAAATTTTAAGTAACTGAACAACTTTTTCCATATAACATGTGTCGAAATACGTCACAAAATTTTGGTCATCCCTTACTAAACTGATCATGTCATCTCTTTGATTTGTAGGGAAAGTCATTTTTTACATATTTGACCCAGTGTTTCTTAGTGAAAGTTCTTAGAAAGACTGAACACATCCTTAAAATTTGGAGAGTGAATAAAAAGACTTTTTTTTAGGACATAATTTACCGATAGCAAGAAACTACTCAGTTCCTGATATTATTAAATACTGACGAATATTGTACAAAATTGTCGCAAGTTTGTAAACGGCCTGTGTGGCAAATGAGGCAATCTCCACAGCGACATATCTCAGTTTCCGTAACTTGACAACATAATGTTGTTACATCAAACTGATATGATTCCATCAAGGAGGACTTTATTAAGAATATGTCAACTTCAGATGAATCTGAATCATGGAATGAGCCAATATTTTTGGTCATTGTCACTTTATTATATAAAGTCCGTCTTAAATAGTGCACATAATTTTAAGGGGACAATGTACTCATGCATACAAACAACTTTCACCATGGTACAAACATTGAAATCGCGAAAAAAAATCAGCTGTTCCATACAAAATTTAAAATCAAATAGATCAAAATGTATGGAACAGCAGATTTTTTTTTGCCATGCCAACCATAGTAAAAGTTGCTTGTATACATGAGTACATTGACCCCTTAAAATTTTGTGCACTATTTAAGAAGGACCTTATATATCTGGTCATTTTGAACTTACCATCCAAACTTTAAGGATGTGTCCAGTCCATGAAACTAAACAACTTTCTCCAAGAAACATGTGTCAAATTTCGCCACAAAATGTTGGTCATCCCATACTAAATTGATCACGTGATCTCTTTGATTTGTATGGAAAGTCGATTTTTATTTTACATATTTGACCATGTGTTCCTTAGAGAAAGTTGATCAGTTTCATGGACTGGACACATCCTCAAAATTTGGATGGTAAGTTCAAAATGACCCGATATAAAGTTTCTTGCGCCCGTTCTTCTTGTCAGTTAACAAGTCTATAACGGGTGGCAGGAAAAACTATTTAAATTTTTGGGAAAATATAGACGATTCAAAAGTGCTTAATTTTTTTTTTTTAATAAAGACATTTTGACTTTTGATGGCAACTAATCATCTTAATGATAACAAAAGCAAATGGCGGACTCGATGCCATTAAGGTGGTTCGATGAGCTCAGTAGCGCCACCAATGGAAATAAATCAATTACGTTTTATCAAAGGCTTAGATTAAAAGTTTTGATAATTTTGCGCAAATAGAAGAGTAAAGTGCAATATTTAAATATTTTTCATGGCCTCAAATATAAGCAATAAGTTATGAATGTCGATATTGTTAAAAATGGCCACATTTAGCGAACTTTTTTTCTAAGCCCTTGATAAAACGTAAATGATTTATTTCCATTGGTGGCGCTACTGAACTCATCGAACCACCTTAAGGCAATGTCTCGCGGTCAAAAACAAACTTACAAGATACGCGCGAAAAACATAACCCTCTTGCAGTCGGGTAAAAAGAAATCGTGGCGGCAATTTAGATAGCTAAATAAAAACAAGTGTTGATTACCAATTAAAAAAAACCTATATCGTGACACATAATAACAAATACCTCTTAAACATAATTTCCAGTTTTTGTGTGTTTTCCGTGCATTAAAATATCAATAAAGATAACTTGCGATGTCGCAGTTCTCTTGAGAGTGTTGTGCAATTTAAAATTTAAGGCAAAAACTTTGTCTCGATTTTATAATTTTAATCAGTAAATAATGTTTTTGTTAAATTTTCAAGAGAAAACAGCCAAAGAGGTACTGTTCAAAACACCGAACTTAGGAAAACATTTTTTTTTACTTTGTTCTGTGGTTGCTGTCGGGTAAAAACAAAGTAAGCGTTTTATGTCTGGTATGATGATCATGGATGATAATGAGATTAATATTATGTTATTTTATAAATACCCTATGTGTAATTAAAAAAACACTTTAACGGATTTTATACTATTAAAGGTACGATTTTTGTTGATAGTTTTTTGTATTTTCTGACGTTTCAGCATCCTCACATAAGCTGCCGCCGTGGTCACCCATCCGTGACCAACCACGTTAGTATTCGTAAAAGTGTTTTGTTTTTATTTAAATGGAAAAAAGTGTTGTTTCTTGATCTGTTACATTTCATCGCGTTTTACTACTATACAGCATATTCATTAGATTAGAGGAACAGTAAATGGAAGAAATATGTAAAATACAAATTACTGTTATGCATACAAAGTGTTTTTAGATGATTGGCCGTTATTACAGTAACATAAAATACAAATTGTGTTTTATTACATCCTTACTAATATTATAAATGCGAAAGTCCATTCGTTTGTTTGTTTGTTACTCCTTCACGTCTTAACTACTGAACCGATCATCATGAAATTTTGCACACTCGTTGTCAGGGGGTACAGAAAAGGGGGATGCCTTGTTTACGCATAATGCGTTTATACCTAATTTGATTTGGCATAACGGATTTGGCATATTTTTTTTTGTCATAATACTTTGGCATAATTGTTTTTTGGCATACTATTTATGTAAGCATAATAATCATTAAGACTAATATGTTTTCGCATAATGGCATATTGTCTATTCGCCTAATATTATTAAGACATAAAAAGCAAAAACAATCAGAATAAATATTTTTACGTACTTATTTATTTTCTTGCAAAAGGGGTATGTATTAAAATGCCGAAAATTCATAACACATACGACCGAAATATCGACGTATAAATCACCTGTTTCCAAAATACCGAAAATCCTAAATATCGATATCCGATAGACCGTAACTTAAAAGATCGACCATAAAATGAGCGACAGTTCGAAATCCCGAAAGTTAAAATGCCGATAATTCAAAATCCCGAAAGTCTGTTTGTTGGAGCGAGGAGGAGGTTAAGTTTCATTGCGACCTACAATGCACGAGCCGAGCGAGCGAAGCGAGCGTGCCGCGGCAGCGGCCGGCGAAGTGCCAGAACCGACCTGCTGGCATGTATATGTAACTCTCAATTAACCTTAAGTTTTTTTAGCTTTGGGATTTAGTGATTTTAAACGTACGGCCAAACAACCGTTCGACCATTTAATTTTCGGTGTTTCGTCCATGGGTCTTGTAATGCACTGTCAATGACAGTCAGACAAGCGCATACTCCACAGAGTACTCACTCACGCACAGATTAGACGCGAGTCGCGAATTGATGGGTACGGTTTCATTAGTATTAATATGTATGCATTTTTATTTATTTATTTAAGACTTGTTTTGTTTACTGTATTTTTTATTGCATCATCACTTCATCACAGTCTGTTAGTTTGTATTATTATATGAATCACGTCACTGTTCACCGCGACCCTGTCAGAAAAACAGCGCCTCTGTGCTCTTTCTGCCCAGCTAAGACTGACACAGAGGCATAAATGCTGAGATAGGGTTTTCTTATTGGCCTCACATTCGATTATTTTCATTTGTTTTATTATTGTTTTCTTTTAGTTCTTAAGTAGGTATTATTAAAATTATATTTTAGTTTTTCTCTTTTACTCCGTGCATTTATTGTATTTTGTGTTTTTCATTTTCTGTAATTATGTGAGTGTCAATACATGTTTATTCTATTCTATTCTATTCTATTCTATTCTATTCTATTCTATTCTATTCTATTCTATTCTATTCTATTCTATTCTATTCTATTCTATTCTATTCTATTCTATTCTATTCTATTCTATTCTATTCTATTCTATTCTATTCTATTCTATTCTATTCTATTCTATTCTATTCTATTCTATTCTATTCTATTCTATTCTATTCTATTCTATTCTATTCTATTCTATTCTATTCTATTCTATTCTATTCTATTCTATTCTATTCTATTCTATTCTATTCTATTCTATTCTATTCTATTCTATTCTATTCTATTCTATTCTATTCTATTCTATTCTATTCTATTCTATTCTATTCTATTCTATTCTATTCTATTCTATTCTATTCTATTCTATTCTATTCTATTCTATTCTATTCTATTCTATTCTATTCTGTTCTATTCTATTCTATTCTATTCTATTCTATTCTATTCTAAAATTTGGTCTTTTCAACTTCGGCATTGTAAATACATACCCCCTTAGCCATTCATGAGACAAACAATATTTACATTTATTTCAAGTGTTAAATTTTAGCATTACCTTTTAAATGTGCAAGTTTCGAAGTTTATTCTTTTTTTTGTTTATAAAAATATGCGTTAATAACATTATGCCTATTTAAATTTATGCTAAGGAGTATTATGCTTAAACATGATTATGCCTAAATTAGTTATGCCTAAACAAATTATGCATAAGCTATTATGACCAAGTAATATTATGCGTAAACATCATTCGGCGAAATCATATTATGCCATGACACATTATGCCTTAAAATTTTATGCACATACATAGGGAACCCAGAAAAGGACATAGGGTAGAATTTTTCCCGAAAAAAGGATTTTTTCCCGACGGATAGACAAAATACTATCCACGCAGACGAAATCGCGGGCGGCCGCTAGTTTTATAATAAAATTGCAATTTTTGTTAGTAGGTACCTAACCATCTTGTTTTTTTTTCAATGCGCAGAAATCGGGAAAGTAAGTTTGGAAATATTTACTTTTTTTTAAATTGTTTAGTTGGAATTAATATTTTTGATTCCATTTCTTATGAATATTTCATATTTTTTATGTCCTAAGAGCAAAATAAAATAACGAAATTCAAGTCAAGTATGAGATAAAATAGGTAATTAGCATCAGAAGGAGAAAACAGTCTAAATTTCAAAAATAAAATTATTGAACCAAACCAAGGTTATCTGTAAATTGCATCATCAATAAAGTTAATAATAATTAGACTGGCTATTTTCAAGTCAATTGCCTATTTTATAGAAACTAATACCTATTTCCGTAATTTTCTGAGAACTCGATGACGTGGTTAATAATCCTTGAAAGTGTTTGAAGACCATTCATTTTTATTCATACCGGATTAATAAGTATCCTTTTGGTCATTTTAGCACCTTGGTCCTAACGCCCCGAAAGGCTTTTTTCGTAGGCCGCGCACCGTTTGTTATGTTATGTCTATGCATGTTTTATCTTATAAGTTATAATGATCAAAACGTTTTATTTGTCCTTGTAAACATTGCACTCTTTTATTTGCGAAGTTGTAATTATTTGTTCTTGTTATTTTTTTTAGCAAACAACGTTCTTTGAATGCAACTCGTAACTAATAACAACAAAAGGAGCCAAATTTGGATTATTTTGTTTAGTTACGAAGATTACTTCAATAATATGAATGTTATACAGCTGTGAAATTATATTTTTCAATTACGAATGCGGTAAAATAAAAAAAACCTCTTGTGACCAATATAATTAATAAAACAAACTTCCCTGCGTGATCGAATCAGAAATGAGGAGATCCGTAGAAGAAAAAAATTAACTGACATCGCTCGAAGGATTGCTCAGTTGAAGTGGCAGAGGGCGGGACACATAGCGAGAAGAACCGGTGGCCGTTGGGGAGGAAAGGTTCTGGAATGGCGACCGCGCACCGGACGACGCTCCGTGGTGAGACGATCTATAGTGAAGATCGCGGGAAGCCACTGGATGCGGGCAGCGCAGGACCGATCGTAGAGATCTTTGGGGGAGGCCTATACCCAGCAGCGGGTGTCGTGCGACTGATATGATGATGATGATGATGACATAGTTTGGGGTGTAGCAAAAGACCATTAATGGCAGTAGTATATCACACCCCGTTGATCAGAAAATGGAGAGCAGGTCAACAGCTGTCATTAGACGGAAAACAGTTTCTCGTGTTTACAGACTGAAGACACGCTCGAAATAAGACACGGTTCACACATACAGACAATCTCAGACCAAACAGCCAATGTTTCAGTACTGTAGCGATTATTTAACTCCTTGGTAAACCAATGAGTTTCTCGCAACAAAATAAATGTCTGCAATGTTATCGAATATGGCCAAATAGTGTAGGAAATAAAGCGATCTTTTGTATGGAGACCCCAACATTAAATCCTCAGTCGATGAAACTTTGCAGGGATGTAATATAGTATGAACTAAAACCTATTTACAATTTTCCAAAAACAAATAAAACTCGATTTGGATAATTTAAAAAATATGTTTCATTTAATGATAATTTTTCATACTGTAAAGTTTCGTCTACTGAGGATTTACTGTGGGGGTCCACTACCTTCCTTTCCTAAACTAAAAGCGGCGGCGTTTCAGTTTAGACTTAACATTTAGTGGTCTAGTAATCTCATAAGTAACCGGTGTACGGCGTACGTGCGCCGGCGCAGTTAGATTGCCCAACGCACCTCGCCTTGACCCGCCTATCTTCAAAATCTAGAGCCTCTTAGTACAAACATTTAATACTTATGTCATTACTTACTTGTTTTAGGTCATTTGAATTTGATTTAATGATAACACGTGGTGCTCTCGTCCTATTTAAGGTAACTGGATAATACAATGTTTATTATACTATAAGTCCATTTCTTTATTATTTGAGATTTTAGGATTCACAGTGCTATTTTTATACAATACATATTAAAAACATATACACTCTTTTTGCTTTGGGCAGTCGTGTAAAATATACAAGAAAAAATTTGACTCATCTTCAGATTATATTCTCAGGCGGGAATCGAACCCACGAACTTTCAAGGTCAAGTCCAAGCTCTTCCAACTGAACATCGAATTTTTCTAATATATTATGCTCTTACGCTGCAAGCCAGCGTTATTTCATTAGTGTAAAGAATTATTACCTTGACATTCAATCGAAATACTTATCTTTCCAGATATTTTGACAAAGAGGATCAGTAACGATTTTTGTTTATTGGCTTATCAGAAAGCTTATGCCACCACATGATTAGCTGTGAAGATTTTTTTGCGATATCTCTTAAACCTGAGAAGATATACGAGCTAAAACATGCTAAAACACTGTTATTTTGCGGGTCCTTATGACGTCATCGTGACGTACGCGAACCTTATGCCGTACCGTACGTGATAAAGCACATATTGCATTGAGTTTGGCATTTCCTTCAAACCCTTAATAACTCAACCATTTCTAAACGGATTTCAAAAAATCTTTCACTAAGTTTCATAGGTATTAATATGATTTTAAATTATATCAATTAAATTATGGGATTCAAACCTGTTACTGATCCTCATTGATTAAGATGAAACAGCTACATAATGATCACATAATGATCTTTTCAAATTGAGATTTTAGCATTCACAATGCTTTGAATTCAAAATTAACATTGGACCGGACTTCTAAAGGTCGCGAGTTCAATTCCCGCCTGAGAATATGAAGTCGAATTATTTCTAGTAAGTTTATTTTTTTATGCTCACGTTGTATCAATTTAAACTATAAATAAAAAAGTAGTGTGCTACTGACTATTTTATACGAGTTATTTACATATTAGGTATCTATGCTACTCTGATGGCTAGAATAATACATAACTAAAACCTAAAACTAACATTTTAATTTCAAAAAAACTACATCAATTTGGTTCTTCAACTACTAAATCAGTCAAAGCAAAAATTTGGCCCACGTGCGTCATCGCATGCATAATTATGTTCAATTTACATATTATGTCAATTATGGCAAAAGTGAGAGTTGTATATTTACTTTTACTGGTACATAATAACCGGTCGCTCATTGTTACTGACAGAAGATTTTATCAAAATGGCAATTTGATCAATGATAAAATCGGGATAAAATAAATGAACATTTATTATTAAACAATATGTTTTATTACCGATGAATAAATAATGAAAAATATTAGAAAAAATCGGCTCACCCGTAGCAACTTAGACGGGATTTTATTTTATTACCGACTTCAAAAGGAGGGAGGTATCTACTCAATTCGACCAGTTTTTTTTTTGTTTTTTGTATGTACACCAATTACTCGAAGACGGCTGAACCGATTGAAATGATTCAAACGCTATTAGATCAGGTTCGTTTTCAAGTTGGTCCCATTTTTATAAATTTTGAAATCGGTTCAGTACTTTTCAGGAAAACCTGAAAATACTGTCGTTTTCGTTACCATTTTGCGAACTTATACAGATGATCGACCATATCTTCTTTTTTTATGTACCGATTTAGATGATTCTTTTTTGTTTTAAAGAGAATAGAGATGATACCATTTTTATTCATTGTTATTGGACCTTGGATTTCAAAGATACACAAGGAAACTCCTCAAAATCAAATAGGAACCGTATAGTGATTACACTAAAAAGAATGAAATAAAAAATTGTTTAAAAACAAAAAACCGACTTAAAAAAACTTGAAAATAAAAACAAAAACAGCTTCAAAATTAAATACCTACGTGTTTTCGTGATACTGATAATGTTTATTTTTCACTACACTCTTGCCTATTTCATAGCAAAGCCATTTTTTTGTTTGAAACCTTATGCATCCTATGATAAATAGGTCCTACAAAATGTTTAGAGAAAGTTTACGATCTGATAAAGATAAAAGATAAAATATTACTTATTTATTGTACACCAAATTAATAGCGCTCGGATTAATATGTAAACATGTTTTTTTTTTCATTTCAATCATTTCCATTCGTTATTTGATTTTTTTATTTAGATTAATGATATTCTGAGCCGGAAAATGCGATTCTTCTTCTTATCTTTGTATTGTATAACTTGGCAACAGCTGTTTTTTAATCCATATTTTTTCATGTTTCTGTTTACATAATAATATATTATCCCCGTCAATTGGTTGGTGCTGGAACCTTGTCACATTAACATCCACGTTAACGTGATCCGCAACCAAAAATGTCATGAAACAAGAAAACTCTCATAAGATTGAATAATAGCAACTGCTGATTCTAAAATTAATAGTAAAATTTGAATTATAATAAAAAAAATAATTAAATAATTTAACATATTTGGTCCAGTTCCAATAATTAATAAAATTATTGAAAAAACAAACAATAACACTAATAAAATAAAACGATTTAAATTTAATTCAGATCTCATATAACTTTTTCTATAATAAATTACTAATAGGTAATCTAATAATATTAATTATTGAATTATTATTTTCAATAAGATAGGGTCTAGGTATATAACAATTTTACAATTGTTTTTTGTTTTTGAGGTTAAAATCATGGTTGCCAGGCGCATTACCAATTGACGGGGATAGTATATTGCATGTTTTTGATACTATTCATCCGAGCTTTATAGTCATTTACAAAGAAATACACAAAAGAAGAACAAATGGCAGCCTTATCGCTAAAAACAATTTCTTTAAGGCAACCATAAGTTTAGCTGGATAAAAATATTAAATAGAAATTCGGTAGTTAATGGTGTACAGTACAGGATAAATACTCTTAATTATATCGATGACGGAAATATCGATTAAAAGTATCTGTAAGTTAACTACCTACTAAACGAGGTAGCGAATGGCTCCTATATGCCGGCGGCATATACACCGTCATTTTAATTAACTTTTCAATACAGTTGCTCAAAAATGGAAGTTTACGATGACAGTCGCGCGTGCGGTAAGTTGATTTTACCGCACGCCGTGCGTTTTTGTTTACGGATTAGAACAGCGTGCGGAAATTTATTTTACCGCACGCCGGCGCCGTGCGTTTTTGTTTACGAACGTTTTTTTAAATTTTTACTAGCTTCCGCCCGCGACTTCATCCGCGTAGACAGTAGAAACATATTGCAACCAGTTTAAAATGACCCCTTTAGTGTAGCTAGCTGTTTCCCTGGTTCCACCCACATGAATTTGATGAAACATAGCTTAGATTTTAAGTTGGACCTCAATCTACTAAATTGTGAAAAATCCATCAAAATTCGTTTAGCGGTTTTTGCGTAATTCGCACACAAAAATTTAGAATTTACAGTTTTATTATATGTTTAGATTACAATTTCAGTAGTACCTATAATGTTTTCTCGCAAATGTATTGAAAAACCGTAGTATGGCACACGGTTGTTAAGGTTTTTTTCATCCCTTCTATTCGAAAAATGATGCTTTGTTCCTATATAAGTGGGACCAAAATAGCTCTTTTCTGGTAAGAACTTTTTAGTGGTAGGAAAAGAGATTTGAATTTAGAACATGTATCTTTCAAAGAATTCGAACGCTGCCGCCGGCTGGTATGTATTGACTGGCTGTATAGACGGCACTGAAAAAAAACATAAGCGCGCGAATTAAGTCTGTGTTCTTGTAATTAGTACATACTTACGTACTTAGTACAATAACTTTTGAAATTTGCGCTAGTGTATCAAACGTAACTATAAATTTGTAATTATTTTTACTTTTCACGTGTCTTTTTAAATAAAGAACATTTTCATTAATTACATAAACACAGTTTCCTATTTATTTTCTCATAGAAAGGGGATGAAAAGTAGAGTATATGACTCGGGAGCAAAATATTTTTGGCGAGGGCGACATACTTTGAATCCCTCGCTACGTTCAGGATTCTACTGAAGAATCCCTCGCTACGCTCGGGATTCTACTCTAGAGTCCCTCACTTCGCTCTGGATTCAAAAAAGCGCCCTCGCCGTAAAAATATTATTTTGCTCCCTTGTAATACAATCTACTATTAAAACCTCCTTACCAACCTTGTATCATAAACTACTACAAGGGTGTGTTGTACCAATGAAAATAAACATTTTTGCACAAGAAACATGGGTCGAAAAACGACAAAAAAATTTGGGTCTCCCATACTAACTAGACAGCTAAAACATTTTATTAGTATGGGAAAGTCCATTTTTTTTTCGTTTTTCGACCCATGTTTCTTTGGCAAAAAATTTTTGGTTCCGTTAGTAGAACACTCCCTTAAGTTAATTAAAACGACTAAAAAATGACGGTGTATACGGCATTTGCGCTAAAAGCTGCGGCCATGCAACATTCGTTTTTATCCAAACTCTTCTATCAAAAAATCTAAAACCCGTCTCGAAAGACACAAAACAACAAACAAAAGACACGAGCCTGTTAATTTTTATCAAATCCAACAAATCATGTCCTGGCCTCCTCACAGAGATGATTAGATAACTTTGTCCACGGGTCACGGAATGAATCCTTGCCTCAACTTAATTAACGGAGGCGAAATGACGCATAGCAAGTATAGAGAGCAGTATGAAAACTATTAAACCTGCAACAGTCTCTAAGTACCTATCTATGTACCATTGTAGTAAAAAAAATACTCAATGCGTCTAGAAAAAATATTAAGTTTCTTTATTTTTTTTTAGTTAGATAGTTTTCTTAGTTACTGAGCTACTTGGTTACTTAGCTACTTAGTTAGTTATACTTATTTTAAGCTTAAGTTTTCGAAGCTCTGAGTTTCAGCTTGGGCAAAATGCTTTCGTACCTATGTCCAACTGTCCGTCTGTTCTCCTCTACAGACCGCATTTCTCAACCGATTCTCGTGAAATTTTGTGAGCCGGTTCGAAAGTTATTATATTTTTTTCTGTTGATCCAGTTTTTCGAAAGTTTTTGAAATAAAACATATTTTAACCCTTACGAAAAATGATCAAAAATATCACAAACGCGTGGTCTGCAGCTCACAGAGCCACTATTTTAGTAGAATTTATTTTACCTTATGTTTAAATTCTGAATTAGGATATGAAGTCCTGATGAAAAGTCTAAGACAGTTTACGTGCCCAAGCACGAAAAACGATAGAGTGCGAAAAGAATTCGTATCAAATAACCATCTAAAGCTCGATTGGGGAGCTCAATGGTTCAGTGGTTTAGCGCCTGGCCCAGCGATTGCGGAGGTTAAGCAACTTTGACAAGGGTCGGTCATGGGATGGGTGACCAAAAATTTATTATCTCGAGTTTCTCCGTGCTTCTGAAGGCACGTTAAGCCGTTTCTGAGTGCATTTGCAGTCGTCAGCACCCACCAATCCGCATTTAACCCGCGTGGTGGGTTATGGCCCATCTTTCTTATCCACTCATATAAGGAAGGCCTGTGCCCCAGCAGTGGGGACATTAAAAATGACTGTTAGTCAACCATAAAAATTTCGTGTAAGTATAGGCTAGAAGTTATCTTACCGTGTACACTGTACTAAAATCTGTCTTCCAGATAACTGTAAGGGTCAAGTTCATAAATTCAAGGTCTCTGTCTCCGTGTTAACTTAGACATACTATTTTGCTTAACAATATTATTGTATAGGATAAGGAAAGTTATTTCTTACTCTTACTACAACTATACTGACAATGTGGTTACATAGTTTTTTCGGTAGTCTTTTTTTTAGCATTCATTTGTTTTGTTTATTGTGCACCATTTTCTATCTATATACTAAATATAGTGTCATATCTATGGTGCAGATGACACTTTACTATAAATGTATCACCTGCACCATTGAGTTTCGTTTGCACCATTAGAAGAGCAAACGCAACTAATTAGTGTCATCTGTACCATTGATATTGCATTGCAAGTCAATGGTGCAATACAGTACAATTGGGCTACATGTTATTTAGTTTAGTACAGTCAGCAATGAAAGTCACTCACCGCTTCGGTACTTTGTCATAGCAACTTCTTAACAGGTGTCTCACGGTTTTAAGCAGTATCCGTCATTTTTAACCGTCTGAGCTGCTAGGGGTGAGTCGATTTTTTCTAATATTTTTCAATTATATTAATAATTTTAAGCATTGGTCAAAAAAGTTACTATGTCAAAATATTACTAAATTGTTAAACAACTTTCGTTGCTGACCGTACATTTATTGTGTAAACGTGACTTTTAAAATATAATCTCAGTTTTACAACGGAAAATGACGCACCAAAAGTATGTTAGAAAGTAAGTATTACATGTTTTGGAAAATAAATATCTAGGCATAGTTTTGAGGGATAGATATAAAAAAACCTATTAGCCGATAAAGTTTGTAGGTACTACTAATATTTCTTAGTATTAGAAATACCCTAAATATTAGATGATAGGTATTAGGTGACACCACAAAAATTTCTTAGTACCTATTAGAATTTCGTAATTTTTAAAGAATGGAATTATTGAATTTACCTATATTTACTCAAATACCTTTTGAGATAATTGCAAAGCCACTCTCAGAAATATTACTAACATTATGTTTGTCTTTATTTATATCCCTCAAAACTTTTTTTCGACTTTTTCCAGAACTTTACAAACGGGCATTCCCAACAACATATTCTCAGTAAGAAATAGGGTTGAAATAAGACCTACCGCCAACTAAACCGAGTACAATTGTAACGGCTAAAAATGTAGACTTCACTTAACTTTTCTAGAAAACAGCCCGTGATGATGCCCTTCGTAGCATATGAATCAATGTTTAGTAAAATCCCTTACTATTGTTATTTCATACCGAAATTATCTAGGCAACTAACATTTTATTGCGTCTAAAAGATTTCGCATGTAAAGATGGTGGAAAAACAAATGTTTAAACTGGTTCTTTGATGAGTGCATCAACAAAAAAAGTTAGGTTTGTTGTTGGTGGAGGTATTTCCCCAATTCGGGTGAATCCAATCCTTTTTTTTTTGTTGTTTAGTGGACGTCCGGAACTTTGGCCGCATCATGAACTTTGACATTTTGCGTATTGTACAATTTGCAAATTGTACATTTTGTGTATTGTACATTTTGTAAGAGGTGCACATTTTCTAATTGTACATTATGCTACGAAGGGACATCATCACGTGATGTTTTCTAGAAAAGCTTTAGTGTAGTCTACATTTTTTTACCGCCGCTGTGGTCTATAGTGGTTTGCCACGGGTGGGCAAGACGCAGGGGTTGGATTCCCAGAAGGAGGGTACAATTTGTACAAGGTTTGGTTGATGGTAGGGCTTTTTTCAAGTCCTCCTGGCTAGCTACACCATCTTACCTAAGTACGCCATAACAACAATTAAAAAATTGTTGTGTTCCGGCAGTTAGAGGTAAGATAGCCAGTTCCTCAGTGATGAGGGTTCCGGGTGAGGTGAAGGTCAAGGACTATCTCATAGTGCATAATAAAAATAGGTATTACTTATATGTTTTACTAACTTTTTAGCTTTATTTTACTTTAAAAATTGTATGGATTATTTGCATACTAGCGGCCACCCGCGACTTCGTCTGCGTGGAAAGTTTTTTTGCTATCCCTCGGGAGCAACACTTTTTTTCGGGATGAAAGGTACTCTATGTCCTTCTCTGTACCCTTGACAACGTGTATGCAAAATTTCATGATGATCGGTTCAGTAGTTAAGACGTGAAGGCGTAACATACAAACAAACGGACTTTCGCATTTATAATATTAGTAAGGATGGAAGACAAAGTGTAAAAATACATTATGAGAATATAAATCTAACAAAACTTCATATTTCAAGAACGGAATATGTATTAATTTGATCCACTTAAATCGATAAAAATTAAGTGTTTATTTATCATCGAGTCAATTAGTAATTCAATTGATTTCTTAATCTACTTCTAACCTAATAAGTATTTTAATCAGGAACGTAGGTAAATCAGCGCCAATAAGAAAACAAGCGTTATGATAGCTTAATATTTTTTTAGGTATATTTTAATTGAGGAAATCAAATTGACTACACCTACTCTAAAATAAAGATATAGTTACTCTTCAGTTTTTTTTTTTTAATTCATTCACTAATAGAACGTAACTCTAAACTTAATTAACTTAAGCTGCTATACTTACACGGTTATTTTTTAAGTATATCTAAAAATTAAATGAGTGTATCTCTACTCTACCCTATCCTAATCGAGTATGTACAGTTAAAAGTTTCAATATTTAATAATTGGTCAAGATATTGAGGTTTGTTTATGTCCCTAAAGTTTACTAATTTCTGGATTTAGAGCTCATTCATAGAATTACACGCGCGTAATCAAAAGAGACTATCTTGTTTACCTACGTAAATAATCCGAAATAATCTATGGGGTAGAATTTTCACGCGGACGAAGTCAATGACGGAAGTTAGTAAGGGCTGGCTTACATTATCTTAACTGTTAGTATACAGTATAGATATATAGGTACATTGCCACTATATTTGACGTTCTTTTAAAATTAACGAATACGCCTATACTCATAATGTAAACCAGCCATAAGAGATGAAAAGAAATATAATTTTGGAAATATAGTTGTTTAGAGAGATCGATTCCGTTAAATAATTTGAGCCAAGTAAAAACATTAAAGCTTTTCCCTCCCTTGGTATATTATATTCTTACATTTTATATATGCTGTAAGTAGTTTGTGTTTGTTTAAAATATAATATATCACAATTTTAAAGACTGTATTAATTATTATTATTATTAATAAAAATAATAATTAAAAAGGCTGTTAATATCATAATAGCACTTGAGGGTGAGACGATTTTTTCTAATATATTAATTATTAATATAAAAAATGGTATTGGTAACGCCTAAAATCTAAAAATTCAATAAAAAGGTTGTGCTTTGATTTTAAAAGAGTTTTAGAAGTTGTAGACACTAAAAAAGTTAATTTATATTTAAAACACAAATTAATTAATAATTTAATACATACCGGCAAAAAACAGCACAAAATCCAAACAAAAAGTTCCAAAGTAACACAATAAACAGCAAACTTTTTGAAGTAAAAAAACTCACTAAAAAAATTAAAAAACAAATTCAAAATTCGAACGCCGGCGTTCGATATACGAACGCGATCGTCCGCGAGCTATGTCATGCGGTTGGACGGTAAATGACCATTCTGTGTTACACCTGCGCGGACGCATCAGCGTAACGTAACGGCCTTGCAACGTGAGAGGTGACGATTTTTGGCGTGACGTCATTACTGCGACTGTGATATACTAGGTAACTTGATTGGCTTATTAATATTCGACATTTAAAAGTACTGTTATGAAAAACAGACGTCACGGATGACTGTCTCTACTTGATAACAGCTGCAGTTTGATTACTGCCAAGTTCCATCTTGTGTAATCATTTACGCATAATTTCTAACTCATTATTATATTATTATTTTAAATACCTAATACCTTTTGGATCTAACCACTTGATTCATTCATTAGTCTAAAATACGATTACCTATTAGTTTTTAGGATATAATTTATATATTCATAATTAAATAACTTTTTTTTTACCATCGCCACTCGAAAAAGTGCGTATAATTCATTGATAACCGTGAATAAAACGCGATTTTATTCACTGAGTGAATAAAAATATGTTGAATTAGGAACAAGCGTGCATCATTTATATTATGTAAACAAAAGTTCTAAAAATTTTGGAGCCATTCCATAGATCGATAAAGCCATAGCAAACAATTTAATAAAAAAAAAAACCCGCTAATTTTAATTAGGTTCTTTTTAGTGCCTTAGCTTTGGGTTCTTTTCTATCTATTAGAGAGTGATTACATGTTCAGTCTGGTATCAGTCCATTTTATAAGGGTACTGTAAAAACGGTCTGGAATAAATTCAAAGTCTATTATAATGATGGCATGGACTGATGGCAGACTGACTGATCATGTAATCTCCTTCTTATCGTGGTTGTTTTATGTAATGGAAAACTTCTAATTTCACTATTTTCAAATGTTTAAATATTATCGATTTCCTACCTAAATATTAAAATGTGATAACTATAAATACTATAGGTATAAGTACTGCTAATTGTTTTCTCGCAGTCGATGGTAAAAAGTAGAAAACAGAACTCGTGAAAAAAATCATCTCGATCCTTTGTATCCCTCGAATTAAATTTCCTTTTTTTATCACTTGTTGTATAATCTACTATTCTACATGCGTTACAAATAATAAGATAGAACTTGATCAATGTAGAAAATATTATTGGCTTTATTTTAAGTCCAAATTCAATCTTATACAAGTAAATATATTTTTCTATGGCGAGTGCCGGTTCTCCTTTTAATTATTTCACTTCAGTTAACATAGTCTTGTTATCGTCATTTTCCTTATTACTTTAACAGTTATTTTAAAATAGTGTTTTAAACATATAAACTTAGTTGTTTTATTTTAAAATGGTATTTTACCATCACGTTTTATATTTACAAGTAAACTTATGTTTATTTTATATTGTTTTGCTTGTGTATAACTTTTTATACTTATGTACAATTACTATTGCAGTGGTTCCCATTTACTTTTTCTACGTACCCCTCCAAAAAAGGCTTCAAACTCATGTACCCCTCCCCCCCCCCCCTCCTCCTCTCTTCACCGCAGGAATGATATATCAGGTCATTTTGAACTTACCATCCAAATTTTGAGGATGTGTCCAGTCCATGAAGCTGAACAACTTTCTCTAAGGAACACATGGTCAAATATGTAAAAAAAAGATTCTCCTTACAAATCAAGAGATCACGTGATCAATTTAGTATGGGATGACCAAAATTTTGTGGCGAAATTCGACACATGTTTCTTAGCGAAAGTTGTTTAGTTTCATGGACTGGACACATCCTTGAAATTTGGATGGTAAGTTCAAAATGACCCGATATAAAAAAAGTTACTGTTGTCTTGCGTATCCCTTGATACTTACTACCTCGTTTACTACTAATTGGGAAACACTGTACTATTGTTTGCATTATCACTTAGTGTACGAGTTGTTGATCGTACATACACAGGTTGGTCAAAAGTTCTGTTACTGAGTTTCTTTATCGATTACTGGCCATTAAAACAAATGAAAAGAAAAAATAAAAATGACATATTATTGACAGTTTTATAAGCTATAATTCCATACCACACGTATATCATATTTTGTTTATTTCACCATGGAATGGGGGTTGAAGGAGAATCGTGTCGCTGTAATTGCTCTGCACAAATGTGGGCAGCCACCGAATATGATTTTCAAGTTGCTACAAAAGTTGAAAATCAACAAGCAATTTATTTATCGCACTATCCATAGGTACAGTAATACCTTGACCGTCGATGACCGAAAAAGATCAGGAAGACCACGCACCGTTCGGACACCAGCTGTGATCAAGGCAGTGAAGGCGAGAATCACGAGAAATCCCGTCCGGAAGCAAAAGTTACTGGCAATACAGATGACTGTGAAGAGAAGTTCCCTTAAAAAATTATCAATGATGACCTTGGGCTTCACGCTTACCGTAGACGAAAGGGCCATCTGCTAAACGCACGATTGAAGGCTATGAGGTTAGCACGAAGTCGCGCTCTACTAAAGCAGTACGCACAAAACGGCCATCGAAAAATCTTGTTTACTGATGAAAAAATCTTCACAGTCGAAGAAAATTTTAACCGTCAAAATGATAGAGTATACGCTAAGAATAGTAAAGAAGCCAGCATGATTGCTCCGAGGGTCCAACGAGGTCACCACCCCTCATCAGTGATGATTTGGCTGGGGGTGTCCTATTCAGGGCTAAGTAAGGTTCATTTCTGTGAAAAAGGTGTGAAAACTGGCGCTAGAGTCTATCAAGATACCGTTCTGGAACCTGTTGTCAAACCCTTAAGCCACACTTTATTTCAAAACCAGCCATGGGTCTTCCAGCAGGACTCTGCCCCTGCGCACAAAGCAAAATCTACACAAGCATGGTTTCGGGCTAACAAAATTGATTTTATCGCGCAGGAAGAATGGCCATCCTCCAGCCCAGACTTAAATCCTCTGGATTATGCCATATGGCAACTTATTGAGGAGAAAGCATGTGCTAAGCCCCACATGAATCTCGACTCTCTTAAGCGCGCTATTCTCAAGGCAGTCGCAGAATTGGATATGGTGGTAGTTCGTGCTGCCATCGATGACTGGCCTCGTCGTCTAAAGGCGTGTATTCATACCAGAGGCGGTCATTTCGAATAATTTTAATACATGATAATCTTAAATATTTGTGCTTTCATTTGGTATATAATTCATTGTAGCATTATTTGTAAATTTAGTATTATTCATGTTTTCCATAGTTACAGAACTTAGTAACCAACTAGGTACATATTTTTCTCTATGTAAGCATAATTTTAAGGTCGCGTCATTTTCGCCGCGTTTCGTAAGCGCGTGCAATTTGTAAAATAATCAGATTTTATAATGCAATAAGTCAGTGACATTTTAACACTCGAAAGGGACGGTTTTATTTATCATACATTGATCGTTCTACCTTATCAATTATAATTTACTATTAAATGTAAGAAGGTTCAGCAGGACCATTACACTTAGTCTTATCCAGTTTTATTAGTATTATATTCCGTTTTCCGTGAGTGTTTCGTGAACACTAATTTATCCTACTTCCTACTAATATTATAAATGCGATATTTTGTGTGTGTGTGTGTGTGTGTGTGTGTTTGTTACCTCTTCACGCACGCCTAATCGGCTCGAAAGATTTGGTTAAAAGTTGGAAAGAAGGATATAATAATGTTCATTTCTGACCTGTCATAATGTTTGATCGTGTAAGTAGAGAAGTAATAATAGCTCATAAAATTGCATAGGTATTTATTGTTAATTTTATATTTCTTACTAAAATAAAAATTGGCAAAATAAAAATAGAGAAAAATTAGAATAAATATTAGCAATAATTAATTACAATAAAACATATTGATTGTATACACCACTAGCTTCCGCCCACGACTTCGTCCGCGTGGATATTAGAGAAAATCCTTAGGGAACCTTCAACCAGAATCCGACCAGCCGATTTTATGCGATTAGGCCGGTCCCCACCAAGCGCGCTGCCTCGCGAGGCAAAACGTTTGCCGCGTGTGGCAGGCCTCGCACGAGGCTGCGCGCTTGGTGGGGACCGGCCTAATCGCATAAAATCGGCTGGTCGGATTCTGGTTGAAGGTTCCCTAAGGATTTTCTCTAATATCCACGCGGACGAAGTCGCGGGCGGAAGCTAGTTTATTACAACAATCAGAAGTGGGTCCAGAGATATTAGTAGTATCCTGTTCCCGTTTCTTTACCCTTTTCCGTTCCCGTTTGGTCCCGTTCCTGTCCCCGGTTTCCGTTCCCGTTCGCGTTCGCTTTCGAGCGATCGCGTTTGCGTTCCCGTTTCTTTCCCGTTCCCGTTCCCGTTCCCGTTCCCGTTCCCGTTCCCGTTCCCGTTCCCGTTCCCGTTCCCGTTCCCGTTCCCGTTCCCGTTCCCGTTCCCGTTCCCGTTCCCGTTCCCGTTCCCGTTCCCGTTCCCGTTCCCGTTCCCGTTCCCGTTCCCGTTCCCGTTCCCGTTCCCGTTCCCGTTCCCGTTCCCGTTCCCGTTCCCGTTCCCTGCGGCTGAATCATGTCCACCGTGTTGGACTTCAAAATAAATGTCATTTTCGCATTCCTCATTCCATAAAACCTCAAGAACAACATCCACATCGATTTTCATGTTAACTTGCCCCATTTACCCCCTAAGGGATGATTTTCAAAATAACAAAATATATATTTGCCTATTTATTTTTAGACATGCTTCTTAGAATTTCAAAGTTGTAATGTCTCATCATCATCATCATATCAGCCGCACAACACCCACTGCTGGGTATAGGCCTCCCCCAAGGATTTCCATGACGATCGGTCCTGCGCTTCCCACATCCAGTGGCTTCCGGCAACCTTCACCAGATCGTCGGTCCACCTTGTCGGGGGCCTACCCACGGAGCGCCGTCCGGTGCGCGGTCGCCATTCAAGAACCTTTCCGCCCCAACGGCCATCGGTTCTTCTCGCTATGTGTCCAGCCCACTGCCACTTTAGCTGAGCAATCCTTCGAGCGATGTCGGTTACTTTAGTTCGCCTGCGGATCTCCTCATTTCTGATTCGATCACGCAGGGAAACGCCGAGCATGGCTCTCTCCATTGCACGCTGGGTGACCTTGAGCCTCCTTATGAGACCCATAGTTAGCGACCACGTTTCACTGCCGTAAGTCATTTTATATTATTTTTCCATACACAATTTGCACCCCATTTTCACCCCTTTAGCAGTTAAATCATGTCCACAGTGTTGTACTTCAAAATAAATGTCATTTTCGCAATCACCATCCCATAAAACCTCAAGAACGACATCCATATCGATTTTTATGTTTACTTACCCCATTTACACCCTAAGGGGTTGATTTTAAAAACCACAATATATATGTTTGTCTATTTATTTTTAGACATGCTCGTACGAAGTTTTAAGTTGTAAAGTATATTTTATATTGTTTTCCATACCAAATTTGAACCCAATTTTCACCCCTTTAGTGGTTAAATCATGTCGACCGTGTTGGACTTCAAAATGAATGTCATTTTCGCAATCGTCATCCCAGAAAACCCCAATAACGACATCCATATCTATTTTAGGTTTATTTACCCCATTTCATCCCCATAGGGGTTAAAATACTACCAATAACCATATACGTTGCGTTATATTTCCATCCATAAGCCTAAATTATAAATTTAACGATTTTTACTTTGAAAATTAAGGATTTTCTTCTATACTCAACTTCATCCCCCTTTTCACCCCATCGGGGGTAGAATTTTGAAAAACGATGATACACGTATTTATTAATTTTCAATCATCAGCCTGAATACAAAATTTGAAGATCCTAGCATCAAAACTGAGGGACTTCCATACAAACTCTCATCCCTTATTTCATCCCCTTAGGGATGGAATTTTCAAAAATCCTTCCTTAGTGGATGCCTACACTGTATAAGGTACCTGTGTGTAAAATTTCAAGTCTCTAGGTTCAGTAGTTTGGGCTGTGCGTTGATATCTCACTCAGTCAGGACTTTGAATTTTATATATATAGACTAGCTTCCGCCCGCGACTTCGTCCGCGTGGATATTAGAGAAAATCCTTAGGGAACCTTCAACCAGGATCCGACCAACCGTTTTATACGCGATTAGGCGGGTCCCCACCAAGCGCGCTGCCTCGCGAGGCAAAACATTTGCGACGTGTGACAGGCCTCGCACGAGGCTGCGCGCTTGGTGGGGACCCGCGTAATCGCGTATAAAACGGTTGGTCGGATCCTGGTTGAAGGTTCCCTAAGGATTTTCTCTAATATCCACGCGGACGAAGTCGCGGGCGGAAGCTAGTTTATTACAATAATCAGAATTAGGTCCAGAGATATTAAGAGTATCACGTTCCCGTTTCTTTACTCTTTCCCGTTTCCGTCCCCGCCCCCGTTCCCGTTCCTGTTCCCGTGTCCGTCCCCGTCCCCTTGGGCTGAATCATGTCCACCGTGTTGGACTTCAAAACAAATGTCATTTTCGCATTCCTCATCCCATAAAACCTCAAGAACGACATCCACATCGGCTTTCATGTTTACTTACCCCATTTACCCCCTAACGGATGATTTTCAAAATAAGAAAATATGTGTTTGCCTATTTATTTTTAGACATGCTCCTACGAATTTTTAAGCTGTAAACTATGTAATGTCTATTTTATATTATTTTTCCATATATAATTTGTACCCCATTTTCACCCCTTTAGCGGTTAAATTGGACTTCAAAATTAATGTCATTTTCGCAATCACCATCCCATAAAACCTCAAGAACGACATCCATATCGATTTTTACGTTTACTTAGCCCATTTACCCCCTAAGGGGTTGATTTTCAAAACCACAAAATATATGTTTGCCTATTTATTTTAAGACATGCTCCTACGAAGTTTTAAGTTGTAATGTCTATTTTATATTGATTTCAATACCAAATTTAAATCCAATTTTCACCCCTTTAGGGGTTAAATCATGTCGACCGTGTTGGACTTCAAAATAAATGTCATTTTCGCAATCTTCGTCCCAGAAAACCCCAATAACGACATCCATATCGATTTTTAGGTTTATTTACCCCATTGCACCCCCATTTCATCACCATGGGGGTTGAAATTATACCAATACAATATGCGTTGCGTTAGATTTCCATCCATAAGCCTAAATTACAAATCTAGCGATTTCTACTTCAAAAATGAAGGATTATCTTCTAAACACAACTTCATCCCCCTTTTCACCCCTTTGGGGGTAGAATTTTGAAAAACGCTGAGACACGTATTTATTTATTTTCAATCATCAGCCTAAACACAAAATTTGAAGATCCTAGCTTCAAAACTGAGGGACTTTCATACAAACTTTCATCCCTTATTTCATCCCCTTAGGGATGGAATTTTCAAAAATCCTTCCTTAGTGGATGCCTACACTGTATAAAGTATCTGTGTGCAAAATTTCAAGTCTCTAGGTTCAGCGGTTTGGGCTGTGCGTTGATATCTCACTCAGTCAGGACTTTGAATTTTATATATATAGATAGATTACCTATTCTCTAATTTCCAAACTGTAGCAAACTGCTACAGTTATTAAGTCATTATTATTCCCGTGAAATAATAAAAAACCAGAATCAAAACATAGAATAAATGAAAAGTGCGCGGGTACACATGCACAGCTTCACGCGTATACGCGTGGGCGTGCACCGGCGCCTGCAGCTAGGGTGCGAACTGACACTTTGGGGTGCGAGTTTCCCCGGTTCACTAGTCCCCACCAACGTATCCCCGCTGGTGGGTAAGAATAGTTTTTCATTTCTCATATTCGGAAAATGATGTATATTTAAACTGAACAGCAGCGTGTCAAAACTCTTCTTTCCACCCTAGGGAGGAAAATAAATTTAAAAATAGAACTGAATTTGGTTACATAGTCAACCATAGAGTTACCTTTAATGGTTTAAAAAAAGTTGCAGCCTTGTGCTAGGGCGCATTCACACGAACAATAAAAAATAATGGTATAACAGCCAGTTCAAAATTAATACATTGGGCGGAGCGGCCAGCGACGTAGCGTATTCCAAATTTAAAATAGGAAAAATTATTAAATATTAGCGGGATACCCAACTCAGTGACTTTGAGCTGTGCGTGCCGTATTATGGTTTTGAGTTGATTTTGTATTTACCTTAGAATAATAAGACCTAAAACGATAGTTCTCTACAAAACGCACTGTCAAAAGTGAGGAAAATGGTTCCGTTTTCATATTTTTATTCTCCATTATTACCTAATCATACCGATAATAAGTACAAAACAGTTTAAATTTTCCTACATTTAGGAGATAAGTTACTATATTATTGGATTTTGGTTACGATAGGCAACGTATGAAGGATATACCTAAATCTGAAAACTAAGCCATTTTGGCTTAGTATTAGTTGCCTCACTTTGCATACGAGGTCACGGCTTCTAGGCGTTATATTTACCTACTACCAATGAGTTTCAAAATAAAACAATAATTTCAAACAAAATAAAAGAAACAATAAAACTACGCTCTAATCGCATCAAACAACTACTTCAGGAGACCCTCTGCAATGGACTTCACCGTCTAAACAAAGACCAATGAATATCTCTAACTTTTACAGGCATCCAACAGAGCCAAATCTGTCATCATAATATATCAAACTGTGTAAATATTCCATGCAAGAATTTAACTTTAAATTTCACAAATTGTTCTAAGTTTTCAATTAAATTTAAATAGGTAGGTAAGTAAGTGTAATAAATGTAAGGTCTATTACTACATGATTTATTAATAAACACTTCGGAAAAACTAAGACTTTTTTACTTTCCATAGATTCTATATTCCATAGAACTATAGCCGCCCTTGCTATGCTCGGAGACGTCTAAATATCTCGTTTGGGAATTGCTTCCTTTTGACACTTGTCTAACAATCTACTATTTTTCCACCTATCTCTACTGGTAGAGATGCTTGGAAATTGGCTTCCGCTTTTATCCCTACCAAGAGGTTTTGTTGCGTGGGTAAGAATTGATTTTTTTCCAACCTATCTCTACCAGAACAAAATCCATTCTTACCCACTAGGGAGAACGTTGGAAGGGGCTAGTGCACCGGGGGAAATTTTATTACGAACATCTTTGGAACGCTCTATGATGCTTTTCCCCATTGATTGATGATTTTTTTGAACAGGCGACAAATTTTGTGGTGCGGCCTAGATAGATAGACCGTCAACTGAATAACTTTGTCCATGGGACCAACTTAATCCAGGGTTCATCATATCAGCCGCACGACACCCACTGCTGGGTATAGGCCTCCCCTAAGGATCTCCACGGCGATCGGTCCTGCGCTTCCTGCATCCACTGGCTTCCCGCGACCTTCACCAGATCGTCGGTCCACCTTGTCGGGGGCCTACCCACGGAGCGTCGTCCGGTGCGCGGTCGCAAGGTTGGTAGGGTAGGCAAATCCAGGGTTGGTAGATCCAAATTTTGAAATTTCCCCATTCAAGGAGCTATTTTCCCCAAAATGATACGTTTGACAACTTTTTTCCCCATTTTTGTAAAACAGGAAATAAAACGAATTGAAAGATATTAAACTAAGTTTATTAAGAAAATAAAGAAGTATCGGAAGTTCTAATCTGAATCATCTAAAACTTTTAGAACTTCCGAAAATTATTCGCTTAATATGGTCAGATAAACATTATAGGAGTTAAATTTATGCTCCAACCAAAATTCTTCCTTTTATATTTTTCTCCCCAAAGATTTCATTTCCCGAAATTTCGCCAAGACCGTTATTTTACCCAAAAATGCGAAAAAAAACCCCAACCTACCAACCCTGACTTAATCGGAGCAAAAAAATGAGGGGTTTTCAAATTAACATTAAAAAAAAAAAAAAAGTAACTATTTGCCTCACTAGATGGTGTTGATGGTAAGAGGGAAGTCAAAATTGGTAGTAAAAAATACTTTGTATCCCCTATTTTTTTCAACGCCATCTATCGAGCCTACAGCTTTTTGTCATTTTGAAAAGCCCTCATTCGAATAGAAAACGTCAATATCTACTTGACCAAAATGTATGGAACAGCTGATTATTTTTTTGCTCTAATCAAGTTGGTCCCATAGACTAAGTTGCACAGTGTTCTAAGCCACACGCAAGAAGCTTAAATCCACAAAGGTATAAGCTTCTTGGCCACACGACATCCTGTAGAAGATTTTTGTTTAATCTGTGTTCTAGCAACAAGCTTTGTATTCCAAAAAGTTTTTAACCAAACTTCGCACTCTTAAAACAACTGGCAACCGACAATCGCCAAAAAACTATTGCACCAGTTTGAGCGCATAAATTTTAAATTCCTGTTGTATCGTTAAAATGGCGCCCGACGCCACCTTGCGAAATGCCGTGGTAATGCGCAAAGCAAATAGACTGTTGTCTTTTAAAAGGAGACCCTAAAAAGATAGAGCTAAGATTGAAAATCCAGAACTTGAACTGAACTATACAGAAAAATAAAACCTTTTCAGTACCTTGTCATAGTAAATGAAGTTTATCTTCCTTTTGGCTTTTTATTTTTTTATGAGAACTCTTTTGATCCGAACGTAAGTTAAGAAAGATTTTCAGCTATAAGTTTTTACAATAAAGGAAATATGTTGATACCTCCTGAAAGTTATGTGTGATGTCAAATCACCAGTTCTGATAAAATTATATTACTTACAGCAAATATTTTTTTGTTTTATCCATACATTGTCCATAATTGAAAGTTAAAATATTTGATGCAATAAAGGAGTTGTAAAATTTAATTCTAATATCATAATTCTAGATTCTAGAAAATCTAAGAGATACCATGAGCTCCTTTAGATTAAATTATTTAATGTTATGTATAAAAAGTTCAGAGAAGCTCGGTCGTGCAATGGTTTAGCGGACTTTAGCGCTTGGCCCAGCGATTACTTTTTTTTTTATCATTTAAATTCTAGTGCTAATATATATATTAATAAATATGCATGTATGTACATATATTTAAGATCATTGCCATTATTTATTTTGCTATGTGTGACTCTCTTGAAATAGGTACTTGAATTTCCGTATCTCTTTCTTAGTTAAGTCATAGTGTTGCATCTACTTTTTTTGCTTATACTATGTACGTAGTGTTAATTTAAGTCAGGTATCGTTTGTTACTGTTTGTCATTTCTCAACAAACTCAGTAGTGCAATCACCTTATAAAACTAATAAGCACCTGTACGAATTACCTTTTCTTTTTTTATTATTATTATTGGTATAGAACTGTGATGTTACTGTTTATTGTGTAAATTAGGATAACCTTAGAAACAGTTGCATTTCAATCGGTTTAAACTATTTATACCTACTGTGTTTTTTAACCAGTTTCTATCACGGTGTGTGAACTTATCTTAGACATAATGGAAGGGTATCTTTTACCTACCTTGCTGTCACACAGTCTTGTACTACGACGGGAGGTAACGGATGTTTTCGTTTTGTACCCTCAACACAAAAATGTAAGTTTTTAAACTGTATTTTCATTAGTGTAGGTACAACTGTATATTATTATGCACAATAAAGATTATTATTATTATTACGGAGGTTAGGCAACTTTCGCAAGGGTCAGTCATAGGATGGGTGACCAAAAATTTAATATCTCGAGCTCCTCCTTGCTTCGGAAGGCATTTCAAGCCTTAAGGCTGTGACGGTAACAATTGTTACCAGCTGCATTAGCAACCGTTAACACCCACCAATCCGCATTGGGACCGGGAGGTGGGTTATGTCCCATCCTCCTTAGCCACCAATAAGGAAGGCCGGAAGGCCTGTGCCCCAGCAGTGGGGACAATAAGGCTCTGATGGTCATAATAAGTTGAGGTACTGACGTTAAAATTGAGTTTAACTTGGAAGATTTGCAAGTTTAATCGGTTAATTATCCGGAATTTTCTTAAGTTTGTCTTATTCGTGGTTTTATTATACCACTATTAAAGTTTGTTTAATAAAACTACTTTGCTTTTATTAAAATTACCTTTCAATCTTTTAAATTAATAACTTTCTTATGAGACATTTAAAAACTATTACCCATTTTTTGCAATAACAAACAAAAAGATAGACGATACAAATTTTTTTAGTAATAAGTTAGTAAGATTTCAATAAATACTAATAATATAATTATTTGATTTTTTGTGAAAAAATACTCTAAAGTTGAAAATGTAAAAGATTCTTACACTACATTTAGAAATTATTTTATGAAGAATTTTGTTTCAATACGATGTACTTATTAAGTAACCTAAAATCATGTATTGTCACTACAACATTTGACAATTTTATACACTTGCAAAGGAAACATTGTTAAAATGAAATTCGTAATTAGTTAAATCTGATGTATAAAACGGACATATGTAACGATAAAAAAGAAAAAGATTTAAACTTTACATTCTCTATTGGAAAGCTTTTAAATGTAAATGACCGTTAACCAATGCTTTTTTTAAGTTTTTTTATTTAGGTACTCTGCGCGAAACATGGCGTGGATTCCCCATGCGTGGGTAAAGCCAAGAGGTCCGAATATAGGACTGAGATAGCATTTCAATTTGAAATTGGAAAGGAAAACAACAAACAAGTGAAATCCCAATTTTAGCAGATATCTAAAATAACCACGACGGAATACATAATAGTACAAGAGGAAATAAACTATTAAAAACCGGCCAAGTGCGTGTCGGGCCACGCGCCGTAGGGTTCCGTAGTTACCTTATACCATACGATATTTCATACCACTATATTTTTCGTTTGCAATAATAACTTTGTTTTTCACAGTATGGTATGAATGACAAAGTTATATTTGCGGTTTTGGAAAATGTGCTATATCTCAAAAACTAATGATTATATTTCGTTCAAACCAATTTTCGTTGAAAGTGTTTATTAAGATCTACAGCATAGATTTTTTCAGATTTTTCACTCTCTTATTTCAAAAGTTAGAGGGGGGGGGGGGACACACATTTTACTACTTTGGCAGTGTTTATCTTTCAAACGGTTGGAAGAAAAAAATTTTTTTCAGTTTCAGTTCCATGTATGGGGAGCCCCCCCTTAATCTTTTATTTTTTTATTTTTGTGTTAAATTCGTTAAGCGGTTAACAGAATACATTTACCTACCAAGTTTCAACTGTGTAATCCTGATACTTTCGGAATAAATTGGCTGTGACATACGGACAGACAGACAGACAGACATGACGAATCTATAAGGGTTCCGTTTTTTGCCATTTAGGCTACGGAACCCTAAAAAGGTTCTTGTTAAATTAAAAACTTTTGCCCATTATTCGCTTTTCACAGACTTTTTAATCTGTGTAACATATTTCACTTTGTCCATCAGCCATTTTTAATGTCCCCTCTGATGGGACACAGGCCTGCCTTATGGGTGCATAGAAAGGACGGGCCATAACCCACCACGCGGGCCCAATGCGGATTAGTGGGTGTTAACGACTGCAAATGCAGCCCGGGATCAACGGCTTAACGTGCCTTCCGAGGAGCTCGAGATAGTAAATTTTTGGTCACCCATCACATGACCGACCCTTGCGAACGTTGCTTAACCACTGCGCTACTGAGCTGCCCAATAAATACTAATTAAAATAATTTATTGATTTTTGTGAAAAAATACTCTAATGTTGAGAATGTAAAAGATTCTTACACTATACTACATTTAGAAATTATTTTATAAATAATTTTGTTTAAATATTTCCGATCCACAATCTTTTATTTTGACTACAACAAGTGAACATTTTATACATATGCGAAGGAAACATTGTTAATTAAATCATTTCCTTAAGTTGAATTTGACGTACAAAATGGGCATACGTAACGATAAAAAAAAGAAAAAGATTTGAAACTTTAAGACTGGTTTACATTATCTTAGTCTTTAGTAGAGTGCTAAGTAGCGTGCGAGTAGATTCGAATGCGAGTGCTTTAGTAGTTTTGGTGCCTTTCCATTGACCGTTTACACGCTTCCTAGTAGAGTGTCATTTTCGCCATACCTAATACCTATTATTTAATTCAATTACACGTCACGCGTTCACCGACAAATGCACTCTACTAAAGACGCTACTAAAATGTCGATTTACATGCTTCCAGTGCGAGTGCGAGGAAAGTATCGCGCGGGGGGTGAGCGGGCGCGCAGGGGGTGCTACTGGAAAGCGAGTAGAAAGGCTACTAGAACGTTACTCTCTTTAGTCGTAAGACGACTGTTTACATGTTTCAACTAAAGCACTCTACTAAAGACTAAGATAATGTAAACCAGCCTTTACATTCTCTATTAAAATGCTAAAGGTAAATGACCGGTGACCAGTGTTTTTTATAAGGTACTCTGCACGAAACATGGCGTGGATTCCCCGTGGGTAAAGCCAAGAAGTCCGAATATAGGAGATAGCATTTCAATTTGAAATTGAAAAGGAAAACAACAAACAAGTGAAATCCCAGTTTTAGCCATAAAGTTAATATTACCAGCAGATATCTAAAATAACCACCGAATACATAATAGTACAAGAGGAAATAAACTAATAAAAAGTTTCTCGATAAATTAAAAACTTTTGCCCCTCATAGTCGCAAATTATATTACACATATTTTCAAATGGGATTTTTTATTCCATTGTTTTCAGGTGCGGTCCGAAGGGGGGGGGGTCACGGAGGACATGACCCCCCCCCCCCCAAAATCGTACACGTCAAATAGAAAAATCTTCTATACAGTACTAACAGTAGGGCGATGCAAGCGGTGCGACTGCACTGGGCGCCCTCGTGTGTGGGGCGCCGAAAACGACCGACCACCGGTCGACTATCAATCGTGTTGTTGCCTGGTGATGAGCGACGAAGCGACGAATGAAACAGACTAAAAATCGCACTGCGCGGCCATTTTTAATATAAACAAGCAGGATTAGTCGATGAAACTGACTAAAAATTGCGCTACACAGCCATTATTTTTTTAGAAACAAGCGAAATTACAAGATTAGTACATGAAACTGACTAAAAATCGCGCTGCGCGGTAGTTTTTTTTCTGTAATTTAAATTAGAAGATGAAACTGACTAAGAACTGCGCTGCGCGGCCATTTCTTACTATGAACAAGCAAGGTTACAAGATTAGTAGTTGAAACTGACTAAAAATCGCGCTGCGCAGCCGTTTTTCTTTACTATAAACAAGCAAGATTACAAGATTAGTAGATGAAACTGACTAAAATCTGCGCTGCGCGGCAATTTTTTATTGCTATAAACAAGCAAGGTTACAAGATTAGTGGTAGAAACTGACTAAAAATCACGCTGCGCGGCCGTTTTTTTTTACTATAAACAAGCAAGATTACAAGATTAGTAGGTGAAACTGACTAAAAAAACGCGCTGCGCGGCCGTTTTTTGACTAACAGGCAAAATTTAAAATCTTGGAATCGCATATAGGGGGCGCCCCGTAGAAATATCGCCCAGTGCGCTGGTAGTGCTAAAACCGGCACTGCTTCTATAAATTTACAAAATAAAAAAAAACAATTGTATTATTGTGTGAATAGTGACCCCCTCCATAATTTTAGGCTGAGACCGCGCCTGATTGTTTTAATTTGTTTATCAAAGTAAGTGTTAAACGAACATGTTCCATATTGATGAAAAATATGGCATTGACGAATCTGAAATACGGCGAATCTAGAACACGTCGAATTTGGAAAACAGCAACTAGAAAAAAAGCAAAACTACTCGTCAACGCCCGGAAAACGAGACGTAATAGATTTTCTATTGTTGTTCGGTCGCCGGAGACCGCTCGGGTGTTGATGAATTAAAACTAAAGTGAAATATGTAAGAGTTGGTAACACAGATTAGAAAACCAAAAACAGGTTGTCACTTAAGCCTACAATGAAAGAATAAGACAAAAATTCTTCCCGACAGACTGCGTCCAAAGAATGTTATTTATTTTTCATAATCTCTTTCACATTTTTCACACCTTTGAACTACACTGGCCTGCAAAACTAAGTACTACAGAGGTCTATTTTCATACAAACGAGGTAACTTTGAAGCATTGGTTCTCCGCCCAGGATTAAACGTGGTGTGATCTGATGATGGCCATCCAGGGAGTGAATGGAGAAGATTCAGATCCACACCCAATTGATTTGATCAGCATTCTAAGAGCTGTGGGGATAAGAGTTATCAGTTACAGCATTTCCATACATTTTAATGCTATTTTCGTGTTTTTTTAAACATATCCAAACAGCTCTTAGAATGCCGATCAGATCTATTGGGTATGTATGGGGATCTGAATCTTCTCCATTCACTCCCTGGATGGCCATCATCAGATCACACCACGTTTAATCCTGGGCAGAGAACCAATGCTTCAAAGTTACCTCGTTTGTATGAAAATAGACCTCTGTAGTACTTAGTTTTGCAGGCCAGTGTACAAAATAATTTCCACAGCGGTCTCAACTCTCAACGAATGTCATTTTTTTTCTTTTTCAGATAAATAGAATTATAAAAAACAAAACAGTAATTAAACGACTGCTAAACGGTATTTCCATTGGATGACGTACGTACTCATAGCTTCTCTGCTCTCAAGATAGGATTTTCCTACCTATTTCTAAAAATTCATTAGACTTGTTAAATCTGAGTCATGGAAAACTTAATGTATGTACTATGGTTGGCAAACTCAAGTTACATAGACAGAAACTAGGATGATAGGTACGTCGTAATGTAACGATATATTCAAATTTGTAAATATCGTTACTATGGCTGTTACAGCTGATAAGTTTCTTGCGCCCGTTCTTCTTGTCAGCTAAAAAAGTCTGGAACGGGTAGTAGGAAAATAAAGTCGATTCAAAAGTACTTAACATTAAGTTTATTTGAATAAAGCTTCGATAAATTATAAATTTGACATCGACTTTGTATTTGTGGGCTTATCGTGTCCCCACTTGATTTAAACACTACGCAAATATTTATACGGCCCGACAATGTTATTATAATCAATTGAATGCTTATCGACAGAGGAAATACCCTGAATTTGAATGATCTCATCAAAATCCCACATTGATTGTTAAATTATCCTTTATTGATGCTAATTGATCTCAAGATGTCTTTTAACCTTTAATTGACTTTGTATAAAATAACATTGGTTTTGGTTTGGTTTTTCGTAAAATTTAAAAAAAATAGAAGAGACATCTCAGAGATATTTCCCGTAAACAATTGACTGTCTGGAATTTAATGGCTATAATCTTTTTACCATTGAAAATGGTTATCAGATGCAAATCGCCTGAAACGTATTTTTGGCCATATCTCCGAGGATTTTGGGAGGATCGAAATAAAAATAGTACCAAAAGTTGAGGAGTTTATCGAGACACGTGTGAACGTTTGAATTTTGAAATTCTACTGGTAACTTTTTTTGGAATTTTGCGAAATTCCAAAAATTCCGGGTATTTTGGGGAATGTTTGTTTACTAAATTGTAAATATTTCGGGAAAAAAACAGACTTAAGAAAAAATGAAAAAATGGTCCTAGGGTATTAGTTTAGCTATCAAATGGCAAAATAATTTTGAAAATCGGTTTATAATTGTGACCTGTAGGTGGTCCCTTTAAATTTGGAATTGTTGAAAAACGGCTGTTTCCGTACATAAAAAGTGATGTAGCTTCTATGTTTATTGACCGATCGTCATGGTAATAGTGTTAAAAGATGCAGAAGCGGAACAGAAGTGCATTCGTTGGAATTTTGAAAATTGGTTAATATTATTTCGGCCGCGTCGAGGCAGTCAGCGTGCGCTTTTGTGACACGAGGCGGAGCCGAGTGTCACAATCGTAAAACTAAATAGGTACTACCTAGGTAACTTTAAAAATATAATAGGACTTTGCATTTGATTTGATTTTGGTTTTTCTTTGTGTTCATTTTCAATGCTCCGATTCTTGCAGGGACTGTAAAATCTGTGAATTTTTTGTTAATAACGGATATAAAATGACTATTGTATATTCGAAGTTCTTTTTTTCCTCTTTATTTTGTTTTGGGGCTATTTATTCAGATATAAAAATTTATCTTTTTTTATCCATAAATTATATTAAATTGATAGTAACTTACAGAAAGCAAATAAAGGTAAATAAGTTAAAAACTTACCCATCTAAACTCGTTATTCCGAGTTTAAAACACGCATCTTACTTTGAGGACAATATTGAACTTTAAAATCGAGTTTACAACCGTGGCTGACAAGGTTTACATAGCACACTCGTATGTTAAGTTGCACGTGCTTTATTTGAATGTGAAAACAAATACTTAAGTGGGTTTTCCTTCTTAAGGGTAAGTGAGTGTTAACAATTCAGCACGATTTAATTGCTGATCAATTAAAAAACACTCGTATAAGGGCCTGTCCTAATTGGCATCGGTCGTGCGATCATGCGTTGCGATTTCATCGTGCGATGAAACTGAACAATAGACGCATCGCATGATCGCGCGACCGTCAATTAGGACATTCAATAGATATCACTAGGTTTGATCGCACGGTCGCACGACCAGTTTCATCGGACGGACGCACCATCGCACGACCGATGGCCAATTAGGACAGGGCCTTAGACTTAAAATAAATTACCTACTATTTTATATTCTGTGATAAAGCCGTATTTTCCGTACTATCCCCGCAAATTGCTAAAGAAGCTGGCGGCCATTTTTCTAACCTCTAAAACTAAAAATAATTGTATTTTTTATATATCTAGCTAGACCCTATCTTATTGAAAATAATAATTCAGTAATTAATATAAGTATTCAATTACCTATTAAATTTTTTTTGTTGAAAAAACTTTTTTAGTTGTGCATAACGTCAGGGTAGATGTTAATGTGACAAAGTTTCATCGTATTAGCAATTTTCGGGGATAGTAATAAAGGATTCCGTGAGAAAGTACAATTTCAGAAATAAGAAGCGCAGTCACCATAGCTACAAATTAATGATTTTCTGTTTTTCCCTTTTTTTACTTGTGCTTGACATTCTTGACGATTTGAGGTCAAAAAGAAGTGAAGTAGGTACCTGCCCTATAGGTTTTGATTGATATCTCCACACGTTCTTGAGAAAAGAGTCTTCCCAGACTAACAACGAAGAGATTCTTTAAGTATTCCCTTTTTCCCTTTGAGATACCTATTTTACTATTATGAAATGAAATGAAATGAAATATATTTTATTTAAATAAGCTTACATAATAAGCATTTTTAAATCGTCAATTCTTTTACCCTACCACCCATTATGACGTCTTTTAACTGACAAGAAAAATGGGCGCAAAAAACTTGTCAGCTTTATCAATCAGATGGAACGATATTTACAAATATGTATATCGTTTCCAGACTTTATATTAACAAAGATTAACAAATAAATAACATTATTGAATTAGCTCATTTCTTAATGAGTTTCAAATTTCTTAATCAATTTACAGATTTTAAGCTAAATTCAAAGTTTGAACTTGTTATTCAGTCTAGGCTGTTACAATAAATAAAAATAAAAGAAAAACATACAATTCAATATGCATTAAGATAGGTAGTCAGAAGCAGACCCATTCCCACTGGCAGCACCCGTTCACGAGCATGACGCATGAACCAGCCATCTCTTCGCTCAACCATATTTGAGCCTCATACAACACCACCGCAGAAATGATTAAAGAGAGCATGACATACTAAGACTACCTATGTTAAGGCATCGAATTGAAAATTTATATCCAAAAGCTTTTCATAGGCCTTTTACTAAACTACTGACTATAGAAAGTAAAAATATTGCAATTAAATAAATCAAAACAAGGTAAGCTATTAAGAATTATATTTTTTGAGTAAGAAGTGCCATACATACAGACAATATAAAACAGATCTTTTATATACGAGTTATCCGACGCCCTTAATACAAGCAGACAGAAGCAGACCCATTCCCACTGGCAGCACTCGTTCACGAGCATGACGCATGAACCAGCCATCGCTTCGCTTAACCATATTTGAGGGAACGTAACGACCCGCCTCACACGTCACCACCGCAGAAATGTTTGAAGTGAGCATGACATACTAAAACTACCCATATTAAGTCGTCGAGTCAAGAAGCCAGTAGTACGTTTTTAAGTAGGTAGGATACTTCTCACAATTTTATACTTAAAGAAAATCACGATTCGAGTTTAATTAAAGGACTTTTATCTAGACCTATGAAAGAACCCCGGACTTTTTCTAATCAATACTGAGGTATTAGAGTAATAATTAAGAATACAAAAGCTATGCCCATGCCTTTTTATCCTTCAAATAATCGTCAACAGTGTAATAACCTTTACTCATTAAATTGGATTTAACAGTATTTTTAAATTTTTCCAAGGGCAGTTCTGTGACTTGTTGTGGTATCTTATTATAAAAGGTAATACATCTACACAAAAAAGAGCTTCCAGTTTTATGCAGTCTGCGCCTTGGAACAGCAAGTTTGTTCTTGTTTCTTGTATTGAGTTTATGAACATTACTATTTTTTACAAAGCTATCTAAATTTTTCTTTACATACATTATATTTTCATAGATGTATTGGGAAGCAACCGTTAATATTTTAATAGGTCACGAAGAGTATCTCTAGACCGTAAGTTGTATATAGCGCGCACTGCCCTTTTTTGTAAGATAAATATGTTATTAATATTTGCAGCTGAGCCCCACAACAACAAACCGTAGGTCATAATACTATGAAAATAACTGAAGTAAACCAATCTTGCTGTTTCAATGTCGGTCAGAAGCCTTATTTTCTTAACTGCAAAGGCAGCAGAGCTAAGTCTGCTTGACAGGATATCGATATGAGGGTCCCATTGCAACCGCGAGTCTATAGTAATACCTAAAAATTTTGTTGAGTCAACAAATTCGACTGCTTCGCCATTTACATGTATAATCATATGAACCTGCCTCACATTAGGAAGTGAAAATTTGACACATTTAGTTTTACAAGAGTTAAGCTTCAGATTATTAATAGTAAACCAATGCATCACCTTGGAATAATATGGAACCCTAAACAATTTCAACTGTCTAGCTATCACGGTTCATGAGATACAGCCTGGTGACAGACAGACAGACGGAGAGTAGAGTCTTAGTAGTGGGGCATTGACTTCTATATATTCCACTAGACTGGCTGCTGTCAAACTGTTCTTGTGCCTATTTGATTTCCGCCATTTTGGCGCTGTAGGACGTAGCGTGAGCATAGCGTGAGGGACATGGTACTAAAGTCTGGTGTCTGGAGAGACCATCATTCCTTAGAATTATGTAGTTCCTTAGACAGACGCTGGAGGCGTTTCAAATAGGCACAAAAACTTTGCTGTCAAATCATACAGACAGCCAGTCCAGTTAAATAGAAAAAAAATTTCAGGTCAGTGTAATGGGGTCACTAGTGTTCCCGTTTTTACTCTTTGGGTACGGAACCCTAAAAATTATAGAAAATTACAAGATTCTAATCTGAGTTTGACAGCGTTCGATTTGTTAGTCACTTTGACTAAAGTCGTAGAGACCGACATTATCGTAAAAGATTGGCTTTAGATTCTATGAAATTTAAATTTGTTTTTGGTCATTTTATCACAACATATTTATATCGCCTTTATTAAGATTGGTTCATCAATTTAAATTACCGAAAGAATTATTTATGAAGGAGATATTGTGCAATTACCAAAAATATGAAAAGTCATTTTTGTCTCTCTAATAAAATTATCAGACAGAGACTTCGAAATATTCTAGTTCGCATATCAAACAATTTCTGGAAAGATCTGTTGCATTTTCGTGAATCGAACTAACTAACTTTTTGTGTAGAAGTACTTTAATCTTTATTAGGAGTTAATACTTTAACATACGAAAAAAATATTTTGTTCTCCAAAATTAAGTAGAATGATCACCAAATCCTAAACCGCCCAGTGATTTTGGTGATCATTTACTAATTCTGGTGGTAAGGTTAGGTTAGTATGGTTATTATTAGAGACTGGATTATTTTTAACACCTTTTCAGTGGTAGTTGCATATTTTGGCAAAAAAAAATTGAAATCATGCATATTTACGCTAGATCTCGTTCATCGTTCAGATGTCTAACATGTCCAAACAATGGCACTCTTTGAATTCTACCCAGTCACCTCAGTCCATGCCTCAGTGGACGTAGAACGGTCCTTTCCTGTTACAATAGTAGATTGTATTACAAGGGAGCAAAATAATATTTTTACGGCGAGGGCGATTTTTTGAATCCAGAGCGAAGTGAGGGATTCTAGAGTAGAATCCTGAACGTAGCGAGGGATTCAAAGTATGTCGCCCTCGCCAAAAATATTTTGCGCCCGAGTCATATACTCTACTTTTCATCCCCTTTCTATGAGAAAATAAATAGGAGACTGTGTTTATGTAATTAATGAAAATGTTCTTTATTTAAAAAAGACACGTGAAAAGTAAAAATAATTACAAATTTATAGTTACGTTTGATACACTAGCGCAATTTTCAAAAGTTATTGTACTAAGTACGTAAGTATGTAGGTACTAATTACAAGAACACAGACTTAATTCGCGCGCTTATGTTTTTTTTTTCAGTGCCGTCTATACAGCCAGTCAATACATACCAGCCGGCGGCGGCGTTTGAATTCTTTGAAAGATACATGTTCTAAATTAGAATCTCTTTTCATCCCTTCTATTCGAAAAATGGTGATTTGTTCCTATATAAGTGGGACCAAAATAGCTCTTTTCTGGTAAGAACTTTTTAGTGGGAGGAAAAGAGATTTGAATTTAGAGCATGTATCTTTCAAAGAATTCGAACGCCGCCGCCGGCTGGTATGTATTGACTGGCTGTATAGACGGCGCGGAGACAAAAAAAAACATAAGCGCGTGAATTATCGTGTAATTAGTACATACTTACGTACTTAGTACAATAACTTTTGAAAATTGCGCTAGTGTATCAAACGTAACTATAAATTTGTAATAATTTTTACTTTTCACTTGTCTTTTTTAAATAAAGAACATTTTCATTAATTACATAAACACAGTCTCCTATTTATTTTCTCATAGAAAGGGGATGAAAAGTAGAGTATATGACTCGGGCGCAAAATATTTTTGGCGAGGGCGACATACTTTGAATCCATAGCGAAGTGAGGGATTCTACTGAAGAATCCCTCGCTACGCTCGGGATTCTACTCTAGAATCCCTCACTTCGCTCTGGATTCAAAAAAGCGCCCTCGCCGTAAAAATATTATTTTGCTCCCTTGTAATACAATCTACTATTTCCTCCCACTAAAAAGTTCTTACCAGAAAAGAGCTATTTTGGTCCCACTTATATAGGAACAAAGCATCATTTTTCGAATAGAAGGGATGAAAAAATATATTAAGCGATCATAGGCACAATTTGTCTTCAGAACATTTGGAACAGTACTTAAGTCATATTAATTTTTAAAGGTAAATTTTAATGTCAAATAAGTTTTGTAATTGATATTTTCACAAATACGATTGTTATCATTGAGTAATAATACCTTTTAAGAATGAAAAAACCTTAAAAAACTTCTTTTTAATAATTTCATTTTGCATATTTTGGCCCGTTTTATAGATTTTCGTGCATATTTTAGCAATTTTTCTTGCATATTTGCATGCATATTTTGGGCTTTTTATGTTGCATATAAGTAGGTGATTATTGGGCGTTCTGGAACACATTCACTCCAGGTCTCTCACGTCCGTTCGATCCCTGTCGTGAAGTGTTCCAAACAGCCCAATAATCACCTCGATCGCTGTAGTAAAAACTGTTTCAGGAAGACCAGTTAAATGTATGAAAATATGGTTAAACTCCCTAGTTCCTACCTACTCGCGATGAATAAATATAAAATATACTTTATGTAAAACTTACATGCTGCTAAGCTCACTGCACACCAAATCATTTGTATTGCACTCATTATAATATAGTAACACTGATTTATGCACGATGCTTAAACCGATAATGGATCACACTCGGCGGCTGACATTATGGAACTTATCGTTTTGTTTTAGACTGATTGTTCGTGTCAGTGGCCAAATTTGGTCGATGGCACCTGAAGTCGAATTTCGATCATAACGCTTAGGAAAATATCATTCTTCGGCCGATTGCTCATGCCCATCGCCCATTGGCTGGTGGCACCTCAGAAATGAATTTCCATCACGATACGATACGATTAAGAACATCGGATAATAGTCAATGCCAAAGCTGAGGAAATTATCATTCTTCGGCTGATTGCTCGTGCCGTTCACCTAGTGGTTGTTGGCACCCAGATATGATAATTCAAAAGATAAGGCAAATATACCTCCAAAGAACTCAACAGGTAACTGGTGCCGGTGACCAAATTAGGTTGGCGACACCTAAAACAACGAAAAGATTACCACTTTATGCTGCCATCGAGAGATGGGTGACCGCCCATCTATCCAGTTTTCGGGTTTTCTCATAACCTGCACTGCACTGTTCACTTACGCGGACGACAAGACTATGACTCGAACGCAAGTGCATTGCGTCATGGTTCAAACTGTGTGATTGAAAAAAATCGCACATAATGCATTGAGTTAAGGAATGGTTTAAATTGAATATTATAATTCACTTATCACGTTTATCTATGCAGTGGTATTGACTTTTGTAAGGTAAGCAAATAGGTAAGCCACATTACCACCGTGAGAATAAATTCGCAACATAAACTAGTTAGAGCACACGGTTTGTCTCGTTATTTTTATATTTATTATCTTTTAAGGTTTTTGATTTAATTTTTCATGAAATACAATCATTGATTTCATAAACACATATTCTCTGAATATCGTCAAAAAGCCCAGTTAATAATAAATAAAATAATCAGTTTCGTTAAAAGTGTATTTTTTTCTTTTGGGCACAAATTGACTTTTAGATCTCTTGTAAACCGAAATAACAAAGGTTATTGGGCATATTTGACCCACTTGATGAATGTTTGCGTACAGAGACCAAACCAGTTTCAAATTGAAGTTTCAATCCCACTTTTCAAAATATGTATTATTTTTTTTATGTACCGACCGGCAGAAAAAAAGTTATTTTACATTAAGTGTTTTATTGTATGTTTAATGTTATTAAACTTTTGTTAATAAAACAGAAGTTTTTACTTTAAGCATTGTGAAAATGTGTGGTACAAGCATAATAAACGTTTTATTATCTTTATTTATTTTATTTTTAATTAAAGTGCTGTGACATAATGATAAAAAATTAAACGTGTCCTGCAAGAATGTGACCCATACCACTGAGTAGCAGACACATTTATCTACATACCTAGCCCGATTTAGTTTGTGTACGCTGTAGGTCAAATGTTCGAACAAAATGCCCAATGACCTTTTTGTTATAAGTATGAAATATTTATGCAAAACATCAGAATAAGTTAAACAAAGTCAATAAATTAATCCGTTGATCCATTTTTTTTACATAATACTTTTGAAAAACATAAGTTTTTGTCATTAAGGTACATAAAGCTTAGTAAACTGTGCTAATTACTGAAATAAATATTTTTACTTAAACTTGCTTTCTGATATCAATAAGCTAAAACAAACGATGACAAAAGCGCAGCGAAATTAATGATAATTATAAAATATATAAAACATAGTTTCATAAAACATCTCAACTTTTCTGAACCATTATTGTAATATTATATCTGAGGGAATCGAACCCGTTGAAGTTTAATTTACTACCACCGCTAAGCCAGTCGATTATAACCAACGATGCAGATTTAGACCTTAGCTCTGATAAAGCCGTGTGTACACAATGCAGCTTTGTTTTGAATTACAAACCTATTGTAATATTAGTGCGCTTACGGATATTATTATATAGTTTCATAAAATTAAACATTCTTCTGGTGTTTGATTTTATTTGATGATTGCGATAAGTCGCATGGTTATTATCTCTGACTTAAATGCATGCTGTGGGTTCGAGTTTGTGTGGATATTTCGTGATGAAGATAAAATTTTGCATTTTTTAAGTAGTCGTTGTTTTTAGATAGGTAGTTATTTAAGGATGGCTCACGTTGTTTTAGTAGCTTCTTAGTTTTTAAATGCCTACCTAATCATTCAAAACTTCATTACTTCAAGAACTACGAGAAATTCATACTTATTTAATTTAACTTTATTTAGATATCATTACAAAATAATCATTTAAACTATTCAAATACCTCAAATACACAAATGTGAAAATAAATCAATAGAGTAAGACATTACCATTTTAACCATTATGTACATAGCCTTAACTACATATTGTCGGCTTATTTGAATATCAAGTTTGCGACATTAAACTGATACTACTTCCGTTCCGTAATATAAAATGTTTATTTTGCAAATACTTAATAATTACAATTAACTTTGGTAAAATATGTAATAACGATTTCCAGTGGTTGTAAACCGTCACGTATTTATATTTAATACATTATATTTTAATAGAAAGTTTGGAACTAAATAATCCTGAACAAATTTAGTTTGAAGTTTAACTTAAGTATATCATTATCACATGAGGAGTGACAAGAACCTGTTTCAGTTTCAGGTCCAGTTTATTTTATAAATTTTTGTGGTGCTCTGTCAAATAAAATATTTAATATTAAAAAACAACAAAAAGTTTCGCATTTTTTTTACTTACAATATAATTTTCCATTAAACTGAAGATTTTTCAAATAATAAACACACGAATATAATAAAATGTTTTTCACTCCTGATTAAGAAATTATTGAAGATTCAGCAAAAACAACCTATTTAAAACGATTTCCGATCAATAAGTGTCACAAATTGTGGTGCTGCTCCGTCACTATTAGCAAAGACACTCTGCCTCAACGTCACCAGCGGTTTGCCAGTCATCCATCCGACTGCTCCATCCTCTCTCTGCGTGAGCACTCTGCCAGCCCCTGCCCAGCGCCAGCGCCCCGCCCGCCCACACGCTGACCATCAGCCAGCTGCTCTGCCATCACCGCAAGCTCACTGTACAACTTACACGAGCAAAACGAGGATCCGTGCTATTGCCATAATGTTCGTAAGTTGTTATTTTACTAAATGATTTTCTAGTGATGAATACTAATCCGATAAGGTAAATTTGTAAACGTGCTTAAGTTACTATCGTGTTTGTGTGAAAAGTTTTAAATCTCGATCTTATTACTTTACCACAATGATATCAAACGCGATGGTAACGTTTGCATATTTGCAAACTTACACTCGGCCCTCTGTTCAATTTGAGTTTCAAACGTAACAAATAAAAAGGAAATATTTTTTTATCAAAAAAAAAAAAAAAAAAAAAAAAAAAAATTCCTTTTTATTTGTTACGTTTGAAACTCAAATTGAACAGAGGGCCGAGTGTAAGTTTGCAAATATGCAAACGTTACCATCGCGTTTGATATCATTGTGGTAAAGTAATAAGATCGAGATTTAAAACTTTTCACACAAACACGATAGTAACTTAAGCACGTTTACAAATTTACCTTATCGGATTAGTATTCATCACTAGAAAATCATTTAGTAAAATAACAACTTACGAACATTATGGCAATAGCACGGATCCTCGTTTTGCTCGTGTAAGTTGTACAGTGAGCTTGCGGTGATGGCAGAGCAGCTGGCTGATGGTCAGCGTGTGGGCGGGCGGGGCGCTGGCGCTGGGCAGGGGCTGGCAGAGTGCTCACGCAGAGAGAGGATGGAGCAGTCGGATGGATGACTGGCAAACCGCTGGTGACGTTGAGGCAGAGTGTCTTTGCTAATAGTGACGGAGCAGCACCACAATTTGTGACACTTATTGATCGGAAATCGTTTTAAATAGGTTGTTTTTGCTGAATCTTCAATAATTTCTTAATCAGGAGTGAAAAACATTTTATTATATTCGTGTGTTTATTATTTGAAAAATCTTCAGTTTAATGGAAAATTATATTGTAAGTAAAAAAAATGCGAAACTTTTTGTTGTTTTTTAATATTAAATATTTTATTTGACAGAGCACCACAAAAATTTATAAAATAAACTGGACCTGAAACTGAAACAGGTTCTTGTCACTCCTCATGTGATAATGATATACTTAAGTTAAACTTCAAACTAAATTTGTTCAGGATTATTTAGTTCCAAACTTTCTATTAAAATATAATGTATTAAATATAAATACGTGACGGTTTACAACCACTGGAAATCGTTATTACATATTTTACCAAAGTTAATTGTAATTATTAAGTATTTGCAAAATAAACATTTTATATTACGGAACGGAAGTAGTATCAGTTTAATGTCGCAAACTTGATATTCAAATAAGCCGACAATATGTAGTTAAGGCTATGTACATAATGGTTAAAATGGTAATGTCTTACTCTATTGATTTATTTTCACATTTGTGTATTTGAGGTATTTGAATAGTTTAAATGATTATTTTGTAATGATATCTAAATAAAGTTAAATTAAATAAGTATGAATTTCTCGTAGTTCTTGAAGTAATGAAGTTTTGAATGATTAGGTAGGCATTTAAAAACTAAGAAGCTACTAAAACAACGTGAGCCATCCTTAAATAACTACCTATCTAAAAACAACGACTACTTAAAAAATGCAAAATTTTATCTTCATCACGAAATATCCACACAAACTCGAACCCACAGCATGCATTTAAGTCAGAGATAATAACCATGCGACTTATCGCAATCATCAAATAAAATCAAACACCAGAAGAATGTTTAATTTTATGAAACTATATAATAATATCCGTAAGCGCACTAATATTACAATAGGTTTGTAATTCAAAACAAAGCTGCATTGTGTACACACGGCTTTATCAGAGCTAAGGTCTAAATCTGCATCGTTGGTTATAATCGACTGGCTTAGCGGTGGTAGTAAATTAAACTTCAACGGGTTCGATTCCCTCAGATATAATATTACAATAATGGTTCAGAAAAGTTGAGATGTTTTATGAAACTATGTTTTATATATTTTATAATTATCATTAATTTCGCTGCGCTTTTGTCATCGTTTGTTTTAGCTTATTGATATCAGAAAGCAAGTTTAAGTAAAAATATTTATTTCAGTAATTAGCACAGTTTACTAAGCTTTATGTACCTTAATGACAAAAACTTATGTTTTTCAAAAGTATTATGTAAAAAAAATGGATCAACGGATTAATTTATTGACTTTGTTTAACTTATTCTGATGTTTTGCATAAATATTTCATACTTATAACAAAAAGGTCATTGGGCATTTTGTTCGAACATTTGACCTACAGCGTACACAAACTAAATCGGGCTAGGTATGTAGATAAATGTGTCTGCTACTCAGTGGTATGGGTCACATTCTTGCAGGACACGTTTAATTTTTTATCATTATGTCACAGCACTTTAATTAAAAATAAAATAAATAAAGATAATAAAACGTTTATTATGCTTGTACCACACATTTTCACAATGCTTAAAGTAAAAACTTCTGTTTTATTAACAAAAGTTTAATAACATTAAACATACAATAAAACACTTAATGTAAAATAACTTTTTTTCTGCCGGTCGGTACATAAAAAAAATAATACATATTTTGAAAAGTGGGATTGAAACTTCAATTTGAAACTGGTTTGGTCTCTGTACGCAAACATTCATCAAGTGGGTCAAATATGCCCAATAACCTTTGTTATTTCGGTTTACAAGAGATCTAAAAGTCAATTTGTGCCCAAAAGAAAAAAATACACTTTTAACGAAACTGATTATTTTATTTATTATTAACTGGGCTTTTTGACGATATTCAGAGAATATGTGTTTATGAAATCAATGATTGTATTTCATGAAAAATTAAATCAAAAAACCTTAAAAGATAATAAATATAAAAATAACGAGACAAACCGTGTGCTCTAACTAGTTTATGTTGCGAATTTATTCTCACGGTGGTAATGTGGCTTACCTATTTGCTTACCTTACAAAAGTCAATACCACTGCATAGATAAACGTGATAAGTGAATTATAATATTCAATTTAAACCATTCCTTAACTCAATGCATTATGTGCGATTTTTTTCAATCACACAGTTTGAACCATGACGCAATGCACTTGCGTTCGAGTCATAGTCTTGTCGTCCGCGTAAGTGAACAGTGCAGTGCAGGTTATGAGAAAACCCGAAAACTGGATAGATGGGCGGTCACCCATCTCTCGATGGCAGCATAAAGTGGTAATCTTTTCGTTGTTTTAGGTGTCGCCAACCTAATTTGGTCACCGGCACCAGTTACCTGTTGAGTTCTTTGGAGGTATATTTGCCTTATCTTTTGAATTATCATATCTGGGTGCCAACAACCACTAGGTGAACGGCACGAGCAATCAGCCGAAGAATGATAATTTCCTCAGCTTTGGCATTGACTATTATCCGATGTTCTTAATCGTATCGTATCGTGATGGAAATTCATTTCTGAGGTGCCACCAGCCAATGGGCGATGGGCATGAGCAATCGGCCGAAGAATGATATTTTCCTAAGCGTTATGATCGAAATTCGACTTCAGGTGCCATCGACCAAATTTGGCCACTGACACGAACAATCAGTCTAAAACAAAACGATAAGTTCCATAATGTCAGCCGCCGAGTGTGATCCATTATCGGTTTAAGCATCGTGCATAAATCAGTGTTACTATATTATAATGAGTGCAATACAAATGATTTGGTGTGCAGTGAGCTTAGCAGCATGTAAGTTTTACATAAAGTATATTTTATATTTATTCATCGCGAGTAGGTAGGAACTAGGGAGTTTAACCATATTTTCATACATTTAACTGGTCTTCCTGAAACAGTTTTTACTACAGCGATCGAGGTGATTATTGGGCTGTTTGGAACACTTCACGACAGGGATCGAACGGACGTGAGAGACCTGGAGTGAATGTGTTCCAGAACGCCCAATAATCACCTACTCATATAATCCGGTCTTTAGTTATCATTTAAACATAAGCCATCTTTATTTGTCATAGACGCCTTAACTTAATGTTATCGACGCATCTTTAGAAAACGTCGTTTTGTCGCGGCAATTAAAACGTGAAATGGCTGCGTAACGCGCAGAATTGGCTAATTGTGACTAACGAATGAGCTTTCAACTTTTTAATGATTTACTGGCCTACTAATTACTTTGTTAACTAGAGAAAAAAAATAAAAACTAGAAGAGGATTGGCGCAATGCATAAGTAACACATTCTGTAGCGATTACGGCTAAGTTTTTGTGATGCACAGTTTTGAAATTTGGTGACCAAAAGCTTCGAAAAAATCAGTTTCGGACCCGTGGACCTACCGATTTGCCCTACTAGTAGGACCAACGATATACCACTATGTACCTACTCGTGGTCCTACTGGACTAGGGCTTATTATAAGTATCGATAATTTAGTATCGCTATTAATGATTTCAAATAAAAAAATATTTTATATTTTAATTACGAAATAATTTTACATTCAGTCAAAATTACTAGGGCAACATAACTTACAAGGAGTTATACAATACTAAATAATATAGGTACTAGAAAAAATACGACTCGCACCAGATCAATTCTCGGACGGGGTTCGAACCCGCGACCTTTGGATGTCTGATCCAATGCTGTGACCGCTGAGCTACAATATACTAGAAGAAATTTGACGATGCCACTAGTAACTCGGTAGCTCAGCGGTCAGATAATTGGACCAGACGTCTAAAGGTCGCGGGTTGATTCCCGTCCGAGAATTAATCTCGTCAAATTCGAAATTAAAATCCTTATTGTTATATTGTCCATCAGCCATTTTAATCTCCCCACTGCTGAGACAGGCCTTCCTTATGGGTGGATAAGGAGGACGGGCCATAACCCACCACGCGGCCCAATGCGGATTGGTGGGTGTTAACGACCGCAAATGCACCCGAGACCAACGGTTTAACGTGCCTTCCGAAGCACAAAGGAGCTCCAGATAATAATTTTTTGGTCACCCATCCCATGACCCATGAACCTTGCGAAAGTTGCTTATCCTCCGCAATCACTGGAACATGTGCTAAACCACTGCGCCATCGAGCTCCTCAAGTATAGGCTTATTACAAGCACTCAATGACTGCTTGGTGCAGTGGTAGCTGCCTGTCTACTGTGCCTAAGGTCCCAAGTTCAAATGCTAGTATTTGCAAAAGTTTGTGTGATGAGTATTAATAATAACATATTTTCTTACCTTTCCGTTCAAAGATAAACATAAAAATATTTCCTTATCTTGCCTTATAAAGCTCAGCTATTCCTCAACTTGGGATTTCACTCATTCCACTAAACACGAATGGTCAACTGGGATTAAAATGATTCATGATTTTGACTCTTTACACGTGTTTTCACTAAAAATAAAACCTTCTTTCGCACTTTTTATTTTTAAAATGGCAACATCCAAAGAGTTTTTGTTTCGCCGCACTATTTTGTTTTTATGCTATCTTAAAAAAGGTTTAAACACTTCTTTTGTTTTTTATAACTTCAAATTCCAAAAAGATTTTATTCACTTTATTTTATTTGTTCCCAGCACGGCCACTAGGGTTCAGTTCCTATGCATTCCTTGATTCTCACTAGGTATATAGGTACCTACGACATTGTTAACCAATCACAGCCAAATTGGGCTATTGTGGTCTACCTACGTACTACCTTTACAAGCTTACGTTTGCCATTAAAATGAGGTGCCTGCACTTTATTGCTAAAGTGTTAGAGCTCAGAATAACTCAATTGTGTGTTGAAGAGTTGCTCTAAAATTATGGCTGTTGAATGAAGATGAGTTAATGGTACTATGAGATTTGCACGTGTGTTCACGCGTTTATAACCCAGCCGTGTGAGAACATTGTGTAACTAAAGTAACTCTAAAAATGATAAAAAGGATTAACAATATTTGATGATAGTCCAAACTAGAAAAAAAAATCTATGACCTCCTTTTAAATTTTTGAAGTCGGTTAAAAGGGACATTTCCCGGGACTACGGCCCATGTCAATTTCATAGGATAGAGAAAAAAATACGATTTTTGAGAAACATTCATTTAATTTATGCGTTAAAGTGGTTACTATACGAAAACAATCTAATATTTTTTACTCGAAATGGAATCAAACAAAGATCCTATACTTTAAAAATACTGTCACTGTTATCGAGTCTAATCTAGTCTGCGGTTCCGTTACTTTTTTGTTGTTTTAAGATTTAGAATATTTAGATACGATGTAAAATTTATCATAATTTGATACACCAAAAAGCTAACTAAGTACTCCATTCAATTATATCATTGAATTGATGGGGGTATAGGGGAGGTCAGCTCAGCGCGGCCACCTTAACTTTGACTTTAAAAAAATGCTGTTAAAAGACAGAATTTAGAAAAGTATTTTATACCAATAGATAGGGAATTTATTAAACATTTATAACGTGTAATCGCATTCCGTGAACACTTTGATAGTTTCTTTTAATTTGTAAATTACGAAAACTTGTCAAAAAACCGCTTTGCCCAAGTGAGCGCCTAAAGCGGCCATGGGGGTAAGGGCAAACTAGTCATTCGAAAAGATTACAAGAAATTCATTTAAAGTTGAAAAACAACGTGCTTAAAGAACAAGAAGACCAAAAATAAAGTAAATGAAACTCTACTTATGAAAAAAAAATGTTCTTAAGTTTCAAATGAGACATTTATTATTACAGTCTTAGAATCTTCGAATACTTCCTAAATTTATTTTTAATTATTATATTAATAATTATTTTAGTTATGTTATAGGTACGCAACAATTTTCTCATACTTATCTGCCAACAGTTCTTCTACTTAAATTAAAATATTCAACAGCTAGGCAAAGCACTTGGCCACTTTGCCCGGACCGCTTTGCCTTTTTCCACCGTTTTGTTTTAAAAATTAACTGTGCTCATAGCATTTGTCTCATGTCGGAACCAATATTACACAAACAAAGCCAAATAGATAAGCAATAATAGACGTAAAATAAAAACATTGAGTTTTATAGAGTTTTGATCAAAACAGATTGAGTTTACCCTGGATTTTCTTAACAAAAGGAACAAAAATCTTTCGCAAGTTGCCGCGGCCACATGCTAGTTCCGACCACTACCAAATGGCTGGTCGGGGCGGGGCGGCAGGTTTGCTGCATATCAGAACATAAAACATGGTACTACCGTTATAAGTTGCCGAGAAATGAGGCATGGCCGCTTTGCCTCCTATGGCCGCATTGAGCTGACCTCCCCTACACGTTAGCCAATAGGCTATTTTACACCATGTAAAATAAAGTAAGTATAAAAATGCATATTTAAGATAGATTTCATAAATAGTAAACGAGAAACGTCGATATTTATTCATAAAAATGCAATATAAAAGACATCAGGCAAATACCTTTGACAAAAAACCCAAGAATGTATAGCATTTTTGTTTTTTCCAAAATTAAGACTTGTAATTAGTAAGTCATAAAAAATATTCAGATTTTAATAAAGCTTTATATTTTGAGAGTTATTTGTGTCTGGAACTTATATTTTTGGTAACCCCGACACTATTACAGCAACACCAGTTACACGACCAAAACGTTTTGATAACTGCGCTAGTGATTAATCGGTGTTCTACCGAAATACCGAAACGTACTAAAAAGCATAAAGTCAAGTCTCCAGCGATAGTGTTTTCGAAAACATTCAACAAAATCTATCAATCAATACACAAAGTCACGTTTTTTTGCTTTAGAACCAAGACGGAAGAACTGTGCATATGTCGTAACAAAACGCTGTTTGATAGTTGATTGACAATGACAGTTAACTGACAGTAAAAGTGACAGACCGCCACAGGCCGACCAATCGGCTTTCGCGTTTTGACAATTGACTGTCAATGTCAGTCATTCAAGATTACATTGATGACATGGAAGCCACAGAGTATCAATGACAAAGATGTCTTTTTAATCGAAATACTTCCGATTTTTCAGTAATTAATTTAAGCGAAATGAAGGAGTTTAAAAATAAACTTGCTACTGTTTTATTATTCTAATAATACATATTGCTTAAATGTAACAGAATTATTCTTATACACCTTTGGGTCTGATGTGCCTGATGTCCTTTTATAATTCAATTTTAAAAATCGTATATTTAATCTATTCTTCAAATGTTCAGAACGCCATTCGCCATTTTGGATTACGGTGTGACGTCACTCCAATAGTAAATAAACATGACAGCTCTTTTCGCATTCGTATTGTTTACTAACAGAATTACGTCACGAGCATAACCAAAATGGTGGCTAGTGTTTTCGCGCGAAAATTCAAAATCAAAAATTAAAATCGTGTTTTAGGGCTTTAATGGTTTTATAAAATTAAAATTAAAATTCCGCTGGTTTATTACGACCTCAGGATTAATTTAAAGCAGTTTTCAAAAACTGGTGTAATACCCTATTCTTCTAAATAAATTAATTCAATTACTAAGTTCCAGCTCTAGAATTTATATTAAGTACTCAAATGAATCCGTGTAAAATGTTTACTTTTCCGTTTACAGACTGCTTAAAAAACTTATTTTATCAAAAAGATTTTATAATACAAAATACAAATATCTTTATTTGCTTTAATAGGGGACAAATGGCGAACTTAATAGTTAGTGAATCAGGAGCCAACTTTAGTTGCATGAAAACATAAAATCATTAAAATCATCATCATTCATTATCATTAAAAAAGAATTATTTCGATTTCGCACCGATTTACTGTTGGCAAATCTTGTTATATCTCAGGTTTTTTCTTGGCCCAAAAAATCGCAAGAGTCCATCCATACGATATATTATGTGGAAGACCATAATAAAAAGAATAAGAAGCCCCATTAATTAATGTTTAATTCCAAGAACATAGCGTGCTGACGGCCTGTTACCGTTAATAAAACAAAACAACACCGCCTATGCTAGAGTAGCGGTTAAATGCTTATCAGTTATCACATTGCTGCAAAAAAAATGCAGTTTTAAGCTAACGTAAATAAAAACATGAGTACTTATGTACTTACAATATCCAAAGCTACACATCACATCACTAATAATAAGTAACGTAAAGAAAATTAGAGTATGTACCTAATTTTACCTAACGCATAAACCTAGTATGAAATTGCCGTTTTGTATGGAGAACTTAAAATAATGTATTTTCCATAAATTTAACCATGAACGCTATATATACTAGATATATATAGATATACTAGAATAATATACTAGAAAAAAATCGACTCGCACCAGATCAATTCTCAGACGGGAAACGAACCCGCGACATTTGTATATCCGGTCCAATGCTCTGACCGCTGAGCTACCGAGTCACTAGTGGCATCGTCGAATTTCTTCTATAAAATATTATAGTATATCCTACTCGTACGCTGCAATCCAGCGTTATTTTTTTTTGTGTATTATTTAGTATTGTGTGAAAATAGCATTGTGAATGCAAAAATCTCAAATTTAAATGAACGCTAATGTTTTAAAACCTCAGTTAACTAATTCCACATCGTGAAAAAATAAGTGTTCATTTCTGCTAACGAAAAAAGGAGTCACTTCTGAGATACTTTTTTTAACGTTAAGGAAAAAGAAGAAATATTTTATTGCTGGCTGATAGTGGGCCATCAGGATTATAATGCGAAATAATAACAAGTTACCGAAGCGTCTTTGACATCATAGAAGATATGAGACCCTCTGTGTGTGAGAAAAAATCGCCATTCGGTAAAGTTTATTATAATATCGTGGCAAGTGTCGTGTGTGTGAGTGATGACTTTAAATTTTAAATCACAATACATAAAAAAATTTGCTCTAGTGTGAAACATACAAGTTTTCACCTTTACCAGCGGAAAACTCGTAGCAATATCGCTTTCTGCTGCAAGCGAGAGGAAAAGTGATTCGAAACTCACGCTCGCAGAAAAAAGTAATTTTGCTGCGAGTATAATTACGTTCCAAAAGCGCCTTACTTCCCGCACAAGTGTGGGAAGTGAGCACTTCCAGCACTGATCCGAGTGGGCCGATTCACATGGCCACACGAATCGATAAAAAAATAAAATACATTTTCATTGTTTTCTGTCTTATTCTTCTTTAAAAAAAAAGGGTAAACAGATAATCTATTTTGTTTTTTTCTCTTTTTATTTTTTTCCTTTAAAAAAACAGATTATTTTTTCATTTTTCAATATGGGTATCAAAAATTAAATGAAAAGCCTTGATGAGCACATTCCAAAATTATATATATTTAGGTCTTTACCTATGAAATTGCCGTTTTGTTTGAAAAAAGTTAAAGTATTTTTTTTTCGAACTTATTTCTTTCTTTTATTCAAAGTAATCACCCCTGCAATCAATGCATCTTTGCCAACGCTGTGGCAGTTTATGGATGCCCTTCTTGAAAAAATCTGCTGGACAGGAGACAACAAACTCTTCAAAGGCGTTTTGTACTGCCTCTCGGGAATTGATTTTTTTTCCCGCTAAAAAGTTGCCCAAATTTTGGAAAAAGTAATAGTCGGTAGGCGCAAGATCTGGTGAGTATGGCGGATGGCTTCCAAACCCAACTCATGCAGCTTAGAGACGGTCTGTTGTGCAGTATGGGGTCGCGCGTTGTCGTGAAGTAGCAGTGGGGCACCCATCTATCAAGCTTTTTTATCTTGCCAATCTGTCGCAAATGGACCAATATTGTTTTGATGCTAACATCAAAAGCTGCTGCCAGCTCAGCTGTAGATTGCGATTCATCTGCTTCCACAATCGCCTTTAATTCATCATTGTTGACCAAAGTTTCCGGACGACCACGAGGTTCATTTTTCAAGTCAAAATTCCCAGAACGGAACCGACCAAACCAATAACGGGTTGTACGTTCGTTTGTACAGTTCTCTCCGTAAACGTCGTTGATGTTACGTGTCGTTTGTGCCGCGTTGGTGCCACGACGGAACTCATATTCCATAATTACACGAAATTTCGAAGTATCCATTATGAGGAAAAATGTTGAAATGTAATAAAAATACAACGCTAATCAATAAACAAAAGACTGATTTTGTAAATAGAATGTCATATTTTTAAAACAAAATTAATTTGAATTTAGAATTCATAGCCAATCAAAACTTTTTTTTGTTTGAAAAAGTCTGTACCTGCAATACTGCAATTTCATAGGTAAAGACCTATTATTTTGTCACTAAAATTTAAGATTTTTTTTTATTTTTCAATCTGGGTATTAAATGAAAGGCCTTGTGTGTATACGTGATTTACGTTATTTTAGAATGTGCTCACATTCTAAAATTACGTAATTTGTCAGTGAAAATGAAAAATATATATATTTTAATTATTTTTTTAAATCGGATTTCCTCGCATTTCTTGAGAAAAGCGCTATACAAGCCTTGTACTGGAAGCTACTAGCAAGCATTGCCTCTAATTATTTATATAAAGACCATCCTCGACAATGCAATCGCTAGCTTCCCGTTCTCGGCTGTAATGTACTATTGCGCACCCCTCGCCCGCAGATGAGCAGGTTGTACCGTGTTCAGTGGGTAATGCCAAAAAAAACATTACCCACTGAACACGGTACAATACAAAATAGTTTCACATACTATCCTAGCCGTAAATCATAAGGATATTAACAGTTAAATTAAACCGTGTTTTATCTCGGTTATTTTATTGAATATATCTTATGCGGATATGACACGTCAGGAACTACAGAATAAGCATTGCAAGATTTGCAAATTGTCTCATTTGCTCGGTCGAATGCATAGTTATGTAGTTATATCCTTCTGTCTGTGTAAAAAAATAAAATAAAAAAACAGTTTCGCAAAACCGACACAAAATTTATTGAAATAAAACACTTTAACGGATACTATCGCGGTTTCATATTAAAGTACTTTGGTAATTATTTAGTATTTGGTTTGATTTTTAGGGTTCCGTACCCAAAGGGTAAAAACGGGACCCTATTACTAAGACTCCGCTGTCCGTCTGTCTGTCTGTCACCAGGCTGTATCTCATGAACCGTGATAGCTAGACAGTTGAAATTTTCACAGATGATGTATTTTTGTTGTCGCTATAACAACAAATACTAAAAACAGAATAAAACAAATATTTAAGGGGGGCTCCCATACAACAAACGTGATTTTTTGCTCGATATTGATAACAACTACAGGTAGACAGTTAAAATTTTCACAGGTCGTGTATTTCTATTGCTGCTATAACAACATATGCTAAAAACAGAATAAAATAAATATTTAAGGGGGGCTCCCATACAACAAACGTGATTTTTTGCTGTTTTTTGGTATGGAACCCTTCGTGCGCGAGTTCGACTCGCACTTGGCCGATTTTTTATTTTCCCGACGTTTCGGAAACTTTGCAGCTTTGCAACTTTTGCAGGTCACGGGAGACAAAATTTATTGATTGTACAACGTCTCTAAGCTAGTTTTTTATAAAAAAATAATGAAAAGAAATAGATTAAGCCGACTCGAAAGTTTATCACAATTTACAGTTCGCCGAATATCTCATCCATCATTAATCTTCATTGTTGGTTTCTATGTATGATAACTAGTGACAAACTGCTTTCATTTGGTAGTTGATTGGGCTTTCATCTCGTCGGGTTTTTGAACTGAAAATGTAATGGAAAATGAAGGCACTTTTCAAGAATCTATTTTGAACGACTGTAGTAATGATACTAATAAATATCCCATGCTGAATTACTTTTCGGGTAGGACTTTTCTAAGTACTGTTACAGTACTTAGTTCATCAGAGCAATTTGGTTTTTCAGATTTTCACTGCCTGTATTGTTAGACAGTAATCTTTTAGTTGAATTTAAACAAAATTTCAATAAAATAATTTGCTGGAACTTATTAAAAAGGCTCTAATCCTAGTTGGTATATCTATAGACGAGTACCTAAGTTATGACTTGTGTAAAATTTGCAATTTTCAAATGCTTCTAAACTATATTCACATATAATTTGTCTTTCTAATGTGCAAGTGTTTACGTAATGGCAAATTATTATTTTCTTTAAATAAGGTAAGTAGTTCTATCGAGTCAATTCAATAAAATATTTTACGTATGATTGATAGCATTTAAAATTCATCATCACCATCACATCATATCTATACTTTATAGGCACCCATTACACGGTAGGTTTTGCTGTCAGTTTAACCACAGTCACGGGCTGTGACTGACGATTAACCTACCGTGTAATGTAGTGACTGATGGTTGCATGATGTGATTTGTTCTTTCCATCAGTCAATCAGTCAAACGTAATTCATGACTGATGGAAATTTGACTGACGCTTGCATGACCATGTAATGGCTGCCTATAACATTAATATTATAAAAAGAGATATAAGAATATGTTTAAAAAAACCGTCATCATCGTCAAAAATCAGCATAAAAATGTATGGAAATCATGAAACAAAAAAAAACAAAAAAAAACTGATCCTTATATCTCTTAGAATGCTGATCAGATCATTGGGTGTGTATGGTGATGTGAAACTCTGCCATTTACTCCCTGGGTAGCCATCAATAGATCACAGCTAGGTCAATCCTTGGCGGAGAACCAAGGCTTCAAAGTTACCTCGTTTGTATGAAAGTCGACTGGTGTCTTTAATTATCTGGCCACCAATATAGTATACACCGTCATTTTGTAGTCGTTTTAATTAACTTAAGGGTGTGTTGTACCAATGAAACTAAACATTTTTTCCCAAGAAACATGGGTCAAAAAACGACAAAAAATTTTGGTCCTCCCATACTAACTAGACAGCTAAAACATTGTATTAGTATGGGAAAGTCCAAAATTTTTGTCGTTTTTCAACCCATGTTTCTTTGGCAAAAATGATTATTTTCATTAGTAGAGCACTCCCTGAAGTTAATTAAAATGACTACAAATTGACGGTGTATTAATTTACTCATTCTTTCAGTTGTCTTGAAATTAAATAGTTCTTTTTAGGGTTCCGTACCTGAAACAGTCGCCCACGTTCTGCTGGAATGCAGAGGGGTGGCCCCTTACCGGGCTAGGTACCTCGGCTCGCCGGGCAGCGTCCAGGAAGCGATCACGAACGTGAAAGCCCTTGGAGCGTTTCTGGCTGAGCTGGGCTAGCTGGAGTGATCCGGCCACACATCCTCCGACGCAAAATAGGTGCAATAGACGTCGAGTTGCGGAAACCGCCTGCATTGACAAGTAGAAGAAGAAGGGTTCCGTACCCAAAGGGAAAAAACGGGACCCTATTACTAAGACTCCGCTGTCCGTCTGTGTGTCTGTCTCTCTGTCACCAGGCTGTATCTCATGAACCGTGTTAGCTAGACAGTGTGAAATTGTGAAATTTTCACAGATGATAAAAAACAAATACTAAAATCAGAATAAAATAAATATTTGAGTGAGGCTCCCATACAACAAACGTTTTTTTTTCCCTTCGTGCGCGAGTCCGACTCGAACTTGGCCGGTTTTTATATTGAATTAGTTAACCATTACTTGCACATGTTTAGGTATTTATTACACGTACACGTGTCTTCTTGCTGAATTATCGTATATTGAACTTTATTGTAACAAAATAAGGACTTCACTTAGTCCAAACTGCCCATTACAATTCTGTACTAAGGATGATTAAGGGCTAAAAGCTGTCATTGAATAATAGCACTTAATACCAAGCGCTAAGTGTCATTTGAAGCTAGTTCGCCAAGATTTACAAGTACGTTAACCTCGCTTAGAGATTCCTGAAGTAGGTTGTAGTGATGGGGAAAATGCCGGGCATTTTTGGCAGATTGGGAATATTCCCAATAAGCACCCATAAATTCCTGCCAACTGGGCATTACTATAAATATTTACAACATATATTTTAACATTGAAAGTCAGTTTGTTAAGTAAAATAAGTTATAATTCTATAATTTTCAAAAACATATAGGGGCCATCCATAAATTACGTCACACGTTAGGGGGAGGGAGGGAGTCGACGAAGTGTGACATTGTGTGACAAGGGAATGGGCCCTCCCATCCCCGTGTCACACAATTGTAGGAGCACTGTCCTAAATTTCGTGACGTCACATTTTACATCATTTAAATTGAAATAATTAAACTATTATCAGTAAGAACAAAAAAAAATTCAAATTCTAATAAATATTTGTTAAATTAATAATATTTAGTTTTATTTCTTTACATTATTTTCATTTAAGCGTCATTGAACAATATTTTTCTCACCGTTGGGTTGGGCATTTATTGGGTACAAAAGGGTTTATTTATTCCCAAAGTGCCTGGATTTTTTTTTCCAAATTTTCCCGCCCGGGCAGAAACAGTTGCCCATCTCTAAGGTTGGTACATAATCTTATTAGTTTTGGTTTTGTATTCTCTCCAAATGAAGTTGAAGGTTACCTTAGAATAAGACACTATAAATATTGAAGGTTTGTTTTCGATTTTTAATTTTTTCCTTATGCTGTGAGATAAAATACTCTTACTGGTTTTAATTTATCCACAATTCGAAATATAAGATAAAATTGGCTTTTTCTTTTGTGATATTTTCAAAATTAGCAAAAGAATCTTTCTTTTGGTCAGGAATGGATGGACACAAGTTGGTTAGTTCCTAAATCGCTTTTTTTAGATTTTAATGAAAGTATAGATATAAATACTTCCTAAGTTACCTTTGCGTGATTATTAACAGATGTTCGGGCAAAGTACATGTTTTTTTATTACTTACTAGCGGCCGCCCGCGACTTCGTCTGCATGGAAAGATTTTTGCTATCCCTCGGGAACAATACTTTTTTTCTGGATGAAAGGTAGTACCTTATGTTCTTCTCTGTACCCCTAACAACGTGTAAGTATGTAAAATTTCATGATTATCCGTTCAGTAGTTAAGACGTGAAGACGTAACAAACAAACAAACGGACTTTCGCATTTATAATATTAGTAAGGATTAATGTTTTAGTTAAATACAAACGAATAGATAGTTTGCCATTTGATTATACGACATGACGACATACGACGACGACGATAACCATTTCTTCGGACCATCAATCTGAACAACTTTTACTATGGGACCAACTCTGAAATCGCGAAAAAAAATCAGCTGTTTCATACAAAAATTAATAACGAAAATATAAAAATGTATGAAGCAGCTGATTTTTTTTTGCGATTTCAGAGTTGGTCCCATAGTAAGAGTTGTTCAGTTTGATGGGCCGAAGAAACAGTTTTATCATTTTATAGGGGAACTATTTGCTCCTTAGGTCTTCAAACGATATTACGAAGAAATATAAACACACTAGCTTCTGCCCGCGACTTCGTCCGCGTGGATGTTAGAAAAAATCCTTAGAGAACCTTCCGACCAGTCATTTTTATGCTTCCCGTTCCGGTTCCGGCTCCGGTTCCGGTTCAGGTTCCAGTTCCTGTTCCCGATCCCGTCCCTTTCCCGTTTCGTTCACATCCCTTTCCCTTCCCGTTCACCTCCCGTTCCCGTCCCGTTCACCTCCCGTTCCCGTCCCGTTCCCGTCCCCTACCCGTTCCGTTCCCTTTCCATTCCCGTTCCCGTTCCCGTTCCCGTTCCCGTTCCCGTTCCCGTTCCCGTTCCCGTTCCCGTTCCCGTTCCCGTTCCCGTTCCCGTTCCCGTTCCCGTTCCCGTTCCCGTTCCCGTTCCCGTTCCCGTTCCCGTTCCCGTTCCCGTTCCCGTTCCCGTTCCCGTTCCCGTTCCCGTTCCCGTTCCCGTTCCCGTTCCCGTTCCCGTTCCCGTTCCCGTTCCCGTTCCCGTTCCCGTTCCCGTTCCCGTTCCCGTTCCCGTTCCCGTTCCCGTTCCCGTTCCCGTTCCCGTTCCCGTTCCCGTTCCCGTTCCCGTTCCCGTTCCCGTTCCCGTTCCCGTTCCCGTTCCCGTTCCCGTTCCCGTTCCCGTTCCCGTTCCCGTTCCCGTTCCCGTTCCCGTTCCCGTTCCCGTTCCCGTTCCCGTTCCCGTTCCCGTTCCCGTTCCCGTTCCCGTTCCCGTTCCCGTTCCCGTTCCCGTTCCCGTTCCCGTTCCCGTTCCCGTTCCCGTTCCCGTTCCCGTTCCCGTTCCCGTTCCCGTTCCCGTTCCCGTTCCCGTTCCCGTTCCCGTTCCCGTTCCCGTTCCCGTTCCCGTTCCCGTTCCCGTTCCCGTTCCCGTTCCCGTTCCCGTTCCCGTTCCCGTTCCCGTTCCCGTTCCCGTTCCCGTTCCCGTTCCCGTTCCCGTTCCCGTTCCCGTTCCCGTTCCCGTTCCCGTTCCCGTTCCCGTTCCCGTTCCCGTTCCCGTTCCCGTTCCCGTTCCCGTTCCCGTTCCCGTTCCCGTTCCCGTTCCCGTTCCCGTTCCCGTTCCCGTTCCCGTTCCCGTTCCCGTTCCCGTTCCCGTTCCCGTTCCCGTTCCCGTTCCCGTTCCCGTTCCCGTTCCCGTTCCCGTTCCCGTTCCCGTTCCCGTTCCCGTTCCCGTTCCCGTTCCCGTTCCCGTTCCCGTTCCCGTTCCCGTTCCCGTTCCCGTTCCCGTTCCCGTTCCCGTTCCCGTTCCCGTTCCCGTTCCCGTTCCCGTTCCCGTTCCCGTTCCCGTTCCCGTTCCCGTTCCCGTTCCCGTTCCCGTTCCCGTTCCCGTTCCCGTTCCCGTTCCCGTTCCCGTTCCCGTTCCCGTTCCCGTTCCCGTTCCCGTTCCCGTTCCCGTTCCCGTTCCCGTTCCCGTTCCCGTTCCGTTCCGTTCCCGTTCCATCCCGTCCCGTTCCCGTGCCCGTTACCGTTCCCGTTCCCTGCATATGCACGTCCAGGTCCAGGTCCATGATGTGTAATGTCCACCGCGTTGGACTTCAAAATAAATCTCATTTTCGCAATCACCATCCCATAAAACCTCAAGAACGACATTCATATCGATTTTTATGTTTACTAACCCCATTTACCCCTTAAGGGGTTGATTTTCAAAATCACAAAATAAATGTTTGCCGATTTACTTTTAGACGTGCCCCTACGAAGTTTGAAGTTGTCATGTCAATTTATATTCTTTTTCCATACAAAATTTGAACCCCATTTTCACCCCTTTAGGGCTTAAATCATGTCCACCGTGTCGGACTTCAAAATAAATGTCATTTTCGCAATCGTCATCCTAGAAAACCCCAATGACGACATCCATATCTATTTTTAGGTTTATTTACCCCATTTCATCCCCATAGGGGTTAAAATACAAACAATAACAATATGAGTTGCGTTAAATTTCCATCCAGAAGCCTAAATTATAAATTTAGCGATTTTTACTTCGAAAATGAAGGATTTTCTTCTATACACAACTTCATCCCCCTTTTCATCCCTTCGGGGGTAGAATTTAAAAAAACGCTCAGACACGTATTTATAAGTTTTCAATCGTCAGCCTAAACACAAAATTTTGAGATTTTAGCTTCAATACTGAGGGACTTTCATACAAAATTTCATCCCTTTAGGAATAGAATTTTCAAAAATCCTTCCTTAGTCGATGCTTGCACTGTATAAGGTATCTGTGTGCAAAATTTCAAGTCTCTAGGTCCAGTAGTTTAGGCTGTGCGTTGATTTGTCAGTCATTTTGGGCTTTTTTTTGCCCCAATTACCACCTAAAGGGTTGATTTTCAGAAAAAAACGAAACACGTGCTTACTTATTTCTTTTAAGGAGTACTCCTACGAAGTTTCAAGTCGAATGTCTATTTAATATTTTTTTTCGTGCAAACTTTGAACTCCCATTTCACCCACCAGGCTAACCAGAACACAAATCCTATCCAACTGCAGCGTGGTGTGAGACAGGGAGACGTTATTTCTCCGAAACTGTTCACAGCTGCGTTGGAGGACATCTTTAAGCTCTTGGACTGGAAAGGACTCGGCATCAACATTAATGGCGAGTACCTTACACACCTTCGTTTTGCCGATGATATAGTCCTTATGGCTGAGACCATGGAAGACCTGAACACAATGCTCGAAGATCTCCGTAGTGCTTCCCAAAGAGTGGGTCTTAGGATGAACATGGAAAAGACAAAAAATTATGTCAAATGCCCATGTTGTACCCTCTCCAGTTCATGTTGGGAACACTACACTTGAAGTTGTTGACCATTACGTATACCTAGGACAGGCAGTCCAGTTAGGTAGGTCCAACTTCGAGAAAGAGATCTCTCGCCGAATCCAACTCGGGTGGGCAGCATTCGGGAAGCTTCGAAAAATCTTCGCGTCCGACTTACCTCAGTGTCTCAAGACGAAAGTCTATGAACAGTGTGTGTTGCCAGTGATGACTTACAGCAGTGAAACGTGGCCGTTAACTATGGGTCTCATAAGGAGGCTCAAGGTCACTCAGCGTGCAATGGAGAGAGCCATGCTCGGCGTTTCCCTACGTGATCAAATCAGAAACGAGGAGATCCGCAGGAGAACTAAAGTAACCGACATCGCTCGAAGGATTGCTCAGCTGAAGTGGCAATGGGCGGGACACATAGCGAGAAGAACCGATGGCCGTTGGGGCAGAAAGGTTCTGGAATGGCGACCGCGCACCGGACGACGCTCCGTGGGTAGGCCCCCGACAAGGTGGACCGACGATCTGGTGAAGGTCGCGGAAAGCCAGTGGATGCAGGCAGCGCAGGACCGATCGTCGTGGAGATCCTTAGGGGAGGCCTATACCCAGCAGTGGGTGTCGTGTGGCTGATATGATGATGATGTTGATGAGGGGCGGAATTTCCAAAAATCCTTTCTTAGTGGATGCTTACACCGTGTAAAGTATCTTTGTACGTAATTTCAAGTCTCTAGCTTTAGCGGTTTGGGCTGTGCGTTGATTTTTCAATCGATTTTGGACTTTTTTACCCCATTGACCCCCTAAAGGGTTGATTTTCGGAAAACCACGAAACACGTGTTTGGTTATTTGTTTTAAGAAGTACTCCTACCAAGTTTCAAGTCGAAATGTCTATTTAATATTTTTTTTCCATACAAACTTTGAACCCCCGTTTCACCCCTTTAGGGGCGGAATTTCCAAAAATCCCTTCTTAGTGGATGCCTATACTGTGTAAAGTATATATGTACAAAATTTCAAGTCTCTAGGTCTAGTGGTTTGGGCTGTGCGTTGATATGTCAGTCACCCCTTCACTTTTATATAAGAGATTTTTTGTAGTTTGTGTTTTATCACTGAAATCTAGACAACACAGATTGTTTCGGTATACTTTACTATTGGGTAAATGAATAGCTAGTATATTTATACAATACAAATAAGGTATGATACCTACCTATCATCAAACACACTAATTTCAGTTCAAACACGTGATAGTAAGACTTTATAAACATTATTACTAAGTGTGACGCAACATCGGCAAATATGACTTGTGTTCGTGTTAATTTTATAAATATTGCAAATAGTATAAACTTCAACAAAAGTATAAAAATACAATATTATACGGTGCTCGTCAATACATAAAATTAATACAATTTTGAAATTCTACCATTATTTTAAGCATTATTTTAACATAATTGGTAAGGTATAATATTCTTTTCACCTCTCCAGCATGGAAAGGGCGCTTTTGGCGCGTAAAAACTCGCAGCAAAATCGATTTTTGCTGCGAGCGTGGTAGAGTGAAGAAGTGGAGGGTAAAGTGCTTTTTAGGGTTCCGTACCCAAAGGGTGAAAACGGGACCCTATTACTAAGCCTCCGCTGTCCGTCTGTCTGTCGGTCTGTCTGTCTGTATCTCATGAACCGTGATAGCTAGACAGTTGAAATTTTCAAAGATGATGTATTTCTGTTGCCGCTATAACAACAAATACTAAAAACAGAATAAAATAAATATTTAAGGGGGGCTCCCATACAACAAACGTGATTTATTGCTGTTTTTTTGGTACGGAACCCTTCGTGCGCGAGTCCGACTCGCACTTGGCCGGTTTTTTTAATTTCTAACACCAACTTTTAAAATAATAAAATTAAAAAAGAAATAAAGAGACAAGGATGTCACTTGTAAAATTGATATGTGAGAAAGGGATAGATAGAGTGCTTTATGGTGTCATACATGGATCAAAAAGTAAAAAAATAAAATGCACGGATATACCAAGGAGTTTTAAATAAGGATTGTTAAAAAAGAAGGTTGATAATTCGAAATAAAGAGTATGGACGTAATGAGGTCGCATGTGTGGAACAAATATGAAATAGGAAAAATTCATGAAATTTATTACCAAATTATATGTTTATGATTATGAATAAATAAATAAGATGGGATATTAATGAATAAAAGAAAAACACAACGTAATGTAACCAAAACGACGAGAATCTACTTTACTGACTTTATGAATAAAAAATTTCAGCATATATAGGTTTGATCGGACCATTTTTGTGATAAATTCCAAAAATGAATGCGTCCAACGATGAAGACAGTTGTCTAACTCCAATGGAGTTAAGTGAACAAGTTTCTAATGCTGAATTAAGCTTTTTACCAGAAAAGTCACGTGAAAATTTTCTCGCTGGTAGATGTGAAATGTTGTATGTTTTACACGAGACCAAAATTTTGTTCTGCCTCGTGCCTTTAAATCACACACTGTGCTCAGTCAATAATACTGTGGCTCAGTAGTCTATATTAGAATCACTCACTACGCTCGTGATTCAATTCTAGACTACTTCGCTAGTTCGTGATTTAAAGACGGCACTCACAGCACAAATTGATTTTGGTCACTTGTATAACAAATAACTATTGCTTATAGTGCACATAGTAATTGCTTAGGTACGTCATACTTTTTTGCTATTATAAATAAGTAAGTTTACAAAAACTTATTAATTTTCACCTATGGTTTTTATGTTATTCATTTACGTAACTTAATAAATTCTTAAAACAAACTAAAAATTATGTTAGATACTGTATCAACTGTATGTAAGTACTTACTTATTAAAGAAATACACAAAAATATTTTTAGCCAAACTTACCAATGTTTGAAGTCTTCAAAACAAAACAATATTCGCTGGTGATATGTGAAATTTATATTCAAAAGGAACGTTATACCGATTTAATCAAATTTATTAAAACTCAAAATTCTAAACGCCACTTGAACCTATTGAGAAACGAAGCTTTTTCTTGAAAATTTTCATTTTTCTCTTTATAAACGGATCCACTGTGTGCAAAGTTTTTAAAGTCCTAAACTTTGGTTTAGTTTCACGAAAAAAGGCATTCAAAACTTAAAAATCATGGCTGAATAATAAACGGCCCGTGCCAACATTAAAGACATCACTGATTGAATGTCCCAGGGGTGAGTTTCGCGGGAAATATTCGAAAATAGAACGTGAAATGCGTCACTTTGAATGGCGAGAGGTCGTAAGCACTCATAAGTACCGCTATTTTGACCGTTGCTCCTCGTACATTATTTATTTTTATTGGTAAATGAGCCTTTTATTGGCTACAGGATCTGAGCCCACGCGATCTCGGTACACGACTGAACTCGAACTATGCCGTACGTGTTCAAATTCTCTTTAATAGTTTATGTCGCTGTATTATGATAGGGATCTTTATATGACTTGATATTGGCACAATGCATTGATTAATGCGGCAGTAACTAATACTCATCTAGCTAGTAATTAACTTGTTAAACAAGAGAGGCTGAGAGACATGAAACATTTTGCAATTATCATATTTTATCAAGATGAAAGATAAAAACGTTCTGAATTAGGAGGTTGGTTACAATGGTAGTACCTACAGATATTTTCCAGAAAAAAACGGGGGCCTGGCTCCTAGTTCCGTCCGGGGTCAGGGCAAAGCTAAGGGGGAAGAGGAAGTGCTAGAGCCGCGTTGAATTATTGAAGGGCAATAGAAAAACGTTTCAGATTTTTACTGTGGTGGGTCCCCCCCCCCCCCTCGCACCAATGGTTACATTATGTCCTGATTTTATATTTAAATGAATTAAATACTTAGTGAAATAGGGATTTTCATTTTATCCACCAAAGTGTACCAATTATTGGTTAAAATATAAGTATTTTAACCTATCATTTGGTACTTATTTGGGTACAACCTTGGGTTTATCAAACGATTTTCAAATACACTGCTGATTGTTGATTCTAATGCCAAATAAAAACAACGAACATTTTGGTTGAGGACCTTTAAGCTGTAAGTAGGGCAGGAGCCCCGGTTTTGGCCACTTTAAGAGAATTTCTATGTTCAAAAATTTGCTACTATTACAAGAATGTGTAATGAGACTAGGGTTGCCAACTTTTTTTGGATCAAATATAGTAGTTTAAAAATTTTTAGTGTAAAAATATAGTAGATGGCGAAAAAGTCCAAAAATATATAGTAGGTTACCGTTTTGTATGGAGGATTTTAAAGAATTGCATTTTACATACTATAAATAAGTACTAACATTTTCATAATTTATTCAACAACCATAAAGACAAGTGTTTAATCACAAAAAATATTATGAAATTACTTAAATGTGCATATAAGTAATTATTTTTGGCGCTTTTGTTTAATTTTTTCACTTGAAAAATATATTACTAGTTTTTCCTACTATATATTTTTTCAAAAAATATAGTAGGCGAGCCTTCAATACAGTAGGATACTATATTATATAGTAGGGTTGGCAACCCTAAATGAGACGGTTCGAAATAACCAAAGTGAAGGGCATACATTTATCTTTTAAAGTTACTATGCGATGTTTGATTCGAGTGAGTATATATTTTTTATATGGTTTTAAATATAAAAGGTATGATTTCACCAGTTCTGGCCACTTTGCCCCCAGTTCTGGCCATACCATTGCACCAGTTTTGGCCATTAAATTAGTAAGGGAACTTTCCCATTTTTTTTAAAGAAAATAACACAAATAATTATAAAGAAGTTGATATTTAGTTAGGTAGGTAATAAATAGTTAACAAATTCCCAATATTTTGTCATTTCAGGCACATAGAAAAACTCTCTACTCGGCGCATAGCCTGAAACTTTGTGCTGCAAGCTTAGAATAATTACACCTAGAAGCCGTGTCCTTGTATGCAAAGTGAGGCAACTTATACTGAGCCAAAATGGCTCAGTTCTCAGATTTATATCCTTCATACGTTACCTAATCGTAACTAAAATCCAATAATATAATAATTAATCTCTTTAAGGTAGGGAAACTGAAACTGTTTTGTACTTATTAGGTATGATTATTTAATAATGGACAATAAAAATCTGAAAACGGCGCCATTTTGGCTGTTTTTGTTGCCTCACTTTTGACTGCGCGCTTTGTAGGGATTATCGTTCTAGGTGTTATTATTCTAAGGCTGCAAGGTAGTACGCGGAACTCGGAAGATTTGGCTAACAGCAGCTACTATTTCATACCACCTTGCATAGTTTTTAAGGCCAACACAACTTTGGAAAGCAAATAAGGAAAAGCTTCCTCTTTGCATTATTTATTTATTTATGGAATTATTGGCATTATCAATTTTTTTATTTTATTATTTAAGTATCTTTTTTTATTATTTTTGAAATTTTTTACCTAACCTAAGTGCAAAAGAAATAAAAACTTGTACTTAATGTCAAACCAGTTAGTATATTGCCAGGCAACAAACACAAAATAAAAACAAAGTGGCCAAAACTGATGTTGTATGGGTGTCAGTTCTGGCCACAAGCATGGCCAAAACCCAAGCAAAGTACAAATTAGTGTTTTAGTTGTGGCCACCCCCTTTTTCCAATACTAAGAATTTAACGAGTAACAAAATAACCTCAAACCCAAGTTGCTAGACATTCTGTTAGTAGGCTTCAATCAAATCCAAAACAAAAAGTAAAAAAATATCATAGATATTCAGTGGCGAAGGGTCCATACAAGCCGATTCCCATCGGCTTACCCTTAGAAATCCCACCCCACTGTTCCACTATGCAGTTCATAACATTTTTCATCATTTTTGTAGAGCGGCTAGAATTTCACCCCTCGCCACTGTAGATATTTATTGATTACTCTAACCGTGTCTCTTAAGGTTTTCCTTAAGAAAGTACCAGACTTTTTCGATAAAACTTACTAACCTCACAAAAAATTGTCTTGAATCATAAGACGTCACAACTATGACTTGTCAGAACGGATCATAGACAAAGGATTTTTTACCACACACGATTATTACCAGGGCTCTGTCACTCCGCGCGCGAGTCTTAAGCGCTATCAGAAAAGATATATGATATATGAAAGACCTACGCGATAGAAAGAGAGGCAACTACAACATGCATGTTTTCGAGCGAAGGGAGCGCTGTGCGACCTGAATTGCACTTTATTGTGTTGGAGCAAGAGTCGCAATTAATTTTAACGATTTTGTGGAGTGCAACTTCTGTACGCTAGTACTATTATCTATTCTGTGTTATTACTATGAAGCAAATCCGGGGGGTAATTCTGTAACTTTGTTGCAATCAAGTCTGACAGAAATCGCAGTTACATTGCTGCTTTAGTTAAGAACCAATGTGACAAGTATCTTGTTTAAAGCAGCAATGCAACTGCGCTTTCAATCGATTCCAATCGAGAATTGTTAGCAACAGCTTTACGTAATCAAGGTACCGTTTTCTATGCCTTATTTATTGGCCGCTAAAGTAGCAAGTTTCCAAAACCGGGGTAGTGGCCAAAACCGTGGCTCCTGCCCCACCTACTTCAATGTTTCAGGAGGTAAATATTTTTTTCAAACAGAAGTTTTGATAATAAAATTGTCTATGGTAAGCGTTAAATCAAACTTTTTCACAATAAACCACCAACAACAAAATTGGCCTTTTGCAAAACGAGTTTCTGTCTAAAATCCTACTGTGGCATCATAGTTAAGATAAGTTACCGCTCAACATCCTTGCGCCCGCGCCGTCTCAGCATACAATATCATAATATATCACTGAGTACATTCGTGTCGAATGCACATAGAGATGATAATACCATCATTACATTTATATCTGTCATATTATGAGCAAAGGTAGATTTTATCGTAATTTTAGAGAGTTATTATTGCCCCCTGGAGACTGAATGTCGTACTTGTCTCGTTGTGTTATCAAACTGATTTGTTTTTAAGATATCGGGATGAAAAAATGTAAGAGATAAGTCTACAATTGCAACTTCACTCGAGAATGTATGGAGAAGTGTACATTTTACAGATGAAAAAAATACGGCGTTTTGTACTGCAAGTGCTCTGAAATTGATCACTTCAGTTGTAATACATTGTTAAATTAATAGCACTGTAGGTAAGTAACACATTTTTCACCTTTCCGCGGCAACTTTTGGTGCGAAAAACTCGCAGAAAAATCGGTTTTTGCTGCGTGCGTCAGTTTCGTATCACTTTTCTTCACGCTCGCAAAAAGCGATTTATCTGCGAGTTTTTCGCACAAAAAGTTGCCGCGGAGCGAGTCGCTGCGAGTTTTCTCGCTGGTAGAGGTGAAAAGTGGTATTGTTTCACACGAGAACAATTTTTTTACGTCACGTACTTTTAAATCACTAACACTCACTCACTTACGAGCGAGTGCGACATTTAATTCAAGACCAGGTACTTCGCTAGTTGGCATACTAGAAGCAAAAAATTACTTTGCTCACTTGTTGAACAAATAACTATTTATTAGTGAATTCTTTCATTCCATTCACTTTAGTAACATGATACATCCGAAAAAAAAAATGTTTACAACGAAATGTAATTTTGACAAAACCATAATATGTTTGTCCACACCGGGGTCCGGGATATATATTTTCTTACATTGCGGTGTAGCTATGAATTTGTTCTATTTTCAAGTTGGTTAACGCAATGGATATAAAATTGTCATGACAGGTGACAATTTGTCACGTTTATCAAATAGGGCCCAGATTATCATGACAACTGACAAATTGTCGCGTTAAGGTGGCACCCTGCGCGTCGCGGTGAATTTTATTATATATATATTATAATTCTAATACACAATTTTAATAATGTTTTACGTGGAATTTTTAGAGCCCACAGTCTAGTATTTTTAGACCGTATCATTACATTCCCTCATAGTCACTGCTAGAATTAGATAGCAAAACTGCCAAAAGTGGCCGTTTTTGACACATTTGCTATCTACTTCTACGAATGACTACGAGGGCATGTAGTGAGTGATACCTTCTAAAAATACTAGACCATGGGCCCTAAAAACTCCACCTAAAACATTATTAAAATATTTTTCAATTAATAACTTATTTAAATAAAAACGTCTGAGGGCGCCACATTCGGTCATACAAGCGCCTTAAATAGGGTCATGCTCTTAAGCCGGTTGCAGACCAAGTGCCAAGCTAACTATGTTAAATTTTCATCGCTTATACTTTTTAAATCGATAGTAAAAAGTCCAAAACATTTCCACGCTGACGAACTTACAGCCAATAGTTACCACCAGTTAACTACTCAGTTTGTAAACTTTTCTTAATTAAAGCTATTTGCAGATTGTTTGGAGTTCGAAATGAACTGTTGCGTTGCGAGCAAGTCATTAATATCATTCATGTGATTCAATCATTTAGGGTAAAACCGGGATAGATGCCTTACCTTTTGAAATGGCCTCCTAACTTAAAAAATGAATAATTTCTATGAATGTAAGCTAGCTTAATCATTTATGTTGAATTATAATTATTTATTTTTGAACTATCAATTACAGATTTTGCAGAATTTAGCTTTTTGTGGAAGCCTTTTTTTGAGGATAGACGCGTAACCCTATGGATAGTTGCCCCACCTTGAAAATACTAAGAAGGATAGATGCCTGCAGTAAATGCGGGATAGTGAAAACGGAAACCCCACTCAAATTAGACTACTCAAATTATGCTCAAATTGTAGAAAAATTAATTAACTTTACAGAAATATAAACATAAAACCTGAAAAATGCTTCCGAACGAAACGGAAATCTTTTTTATTTCGTGAAAAAATGCCTATTTGAACACGTTTTTATTAGGTTGCTTTCGCGTTTGTTTGTTTGTGTGTTTCTCCACAAAGTTTGCGAACGATTTTATCCTAGCTTCCCGATGAGCTAGAGACTTGAAACTTTGAACATAGGTCAGAACTGGAAGGCAATGCAATATTATGGTGTCATTGAGCTGATCTGATGATGAAGCCGGAAGAAGGCCACAGGAACTCTATGATACAACCCCATCGTGTTTGGTCTCGTTAGCATCTTAACGGGTACTCTAATGGGAGACGAGGTCCAGGGTCTGATGATGAAGCCGAAAGACCATGCCATAGGAACTCAATATTGAAACCGTGCAACCCCATCAAATTTGGGCTCGTTTGAATCGTCTTGACGAGTTCTTTGTTGGGAAATAGTTTTTAGGGTCTGATGATGAAGCCGGAAGAAGGCCACTGGAACTCGGTAATAAAACCATGCAATCCCATCGAGTTTGGGCTCATTTGAATCGTCTTGACGGGTACTTTAATGGGAAATAGTTACCGAGGATCTGATGATGGAGCCGGAGGAAGGCCATAGAAACTCTATAATAAAACCATGCTACCCCATCGAGTTTGGGCTCGTTTGAATCGTCTTGACGAGTACTTTGTTGGAAAACAGGGTCTGATGATGGAGCTGGAGGTAGGCCATAGAAACTCTGTAATAAAACCATGCAAGCCCATCGAGTTTGGGCTCGTTTGAATCGTCTTGACGAGTGCTCAGATAGGAGATGGTATATTTTTAGTCTTGGCTCGTTAAGTAAAAGCAGAAAATAAAAATTTACTGAAAAAAACTTTTTTAAGAACACGTTTTAAAAACACTCACACGAACGCCTTTTAAAAAAAACGTACTAAATTATTACAAAAAAATCGAACTAAAACATTAAAACGGACTGGTAAAAACAGACTAAAAAGTATCAAATAAAATTTTCTGTAAATATTTATAACCCTACCTACAGAAATTGTAAACTTATAAACGTGGGGCGCATGCTAAAGACAATATGTATAATAAAATTTACAAAATGCGCCCCACGTTTTTAGGTTTAAAATTTCTGTAGGTATAGGGTTATAAATATTTACAGAAAATTTTATTTATACTTTTTAGTCTGTTTTTACCAGTCCGTTTTAATGTTTTAGTTCGATTTTTTTTTGACTAGATGTGTCTCCGCAAACAATGGACCTTAACTACTTGGCTTAGGCTCAAGTTGTATAAAATATAGTTAACATAATAAAAGTATATTACAAATTAACCTGAAAAATCTTTAAGGTAGTTTTATTGAAAATACTGAAACAAGTGCCAATAGCTAAAATAAAAAAATGAAGTTTAAAAATTTTGGTTATTGTGTAATTTTTCAGAAACTGCTTGATAAATTGCATTTTTTTTATATCAGAAATGAATTCCACGTTATTGATTTATCTGAAAATGATACCACATTTGACCTATTAGCTAAACCTGAATTGATATAATTTTTAGAATGATCCAGGAAAAAGCGCTATTTAACCCGCCGCCGCCGTATGGAACTTTATGTAAGGATAGTTTGGCCCAGCTCAATATTAGTTAGGAACAGTCTACAGATCAGTTTCCATCATGTGGCCAAACTTTATCATGACTTGTAACTCCCAACTTTTTTGTATAGAGGTTCATACCTACTATTAATGATGGTGATTATTATTCCTTTAAATTAGAAAATGGCGAAGTTATTCATGTTTTCTCAGCCACATGGATTAAATTTTCTGCGACGTGCGAAGAATGTGATGTTTTGTTTTGTAATAGTACATTATGAGACAAGTTAGCTTAGGTTGCTCATTGCACACGAGTCTGTGGGTTGCGGCCCGAGCCGCAGGCGAGGCGAAGGCATAACTCAGCCGAGTGTGCAATAAGCAAGAGCTCACGAGTTTCATACGACGTTTTTCAACACATTTGCGAGGAAAATACAAAGTAATTTACCACACAGCAACAAATACGACAAAAACAAAATATGAAAATTATGACGGGAAAGGGCACGCAGGTTTTTTTTGTTTTTTCCACACGCCCAATGCAAGAATATTTTGCGAACAAAGGGGTGAGTTGACTGATCATACTACAGCCTACTTCAAAATTATAATTTTAAGTGATAAAATGCAAATATTTTAATATTTTATAACAAATTTGTGTATTATGAATAATTTGATAATAATAAATATTTGTTTGACTTAATTAAGGACTTACACATTTATTTATTCCAAAAATGTATATATATGAATTTCAGCGGCATAAAACCTCTTTGTTGTTACTAAAAAAATAACTTTATTACTTTGTTAAATTGGGAATGCTCTGTTTACTCGCATAGAACTTGCAGTAAGGTAACTTATTTAACTTTGTAAAGGTAATTCTATAACCAACTAGAGTCTGTCTAAAAAGTCAGTTTACATGGGTAATTTCAAAGGTAATTTTAATACCCACCTAAATCCCCAACCATCCCACCAATACCCATCTTAAATAAAATTGAGTAAAGCTAAGTTTACAATTAGAATTTTGACAGCACCAACGGGGTCACCAGTATAAGTTTTTATAAATAATTTAATAATTTCTCATGTAAACTGACTTTTTAGATAGACTCTACTGTCTTATTCAGAGTGCGTTCGTTAAACTAGGGCTAAAATTAACATGGCGTTAGACTGCGGACTAACGCCATTTTAGCGCAAATTGTTTTCAGAGTGACAGTTTAGTTTAACCACAGAATAATCATTATTCTGTGGTTTAACGTTTAGTCCCACCGTTTAAGGATTAAAAGGTGTATTGTGATTGGTTTACAAGCATTAAAGCAGGTTTTGTTAGAACAGTCTTGCATCCCAGTTTTGTGAAAAATCTTTAAAAATTTGCTCGACGAAGTTTTGATTTTCTAATATGCAACCATTATTTCAGTCTTTTGTTTATTCGCAAAAGCTGTAAATTAAATATGTTTTCACTTTCATACTCAGTTTTTTCTGCAGATTTAAAAAGCCCTCTTTCTAATGCATTGGAAATGGAAGTGACATCGAACCATCCTCAAAAGGTTTTATTAGATTTCTTTCCAATTGAGCTTCTGAACTAATTGAGTTTAAATTAAGTAGTCTTCTCGATCGATGTAATGCAATTGGACTTTTCCATTTATAAACCCTCTTTACTGATATTGTCAACACAACAGTACTTTTCCTCCCTTTTTCATGCATAAAGTTGGAAATGGTCGGCCACATAATGAAGTGATCAATTCTAAGATCTGTATTATAAGATATTTCACCCGCGTGGTTCCCGTTCCCGTAAGAATATCGGGATAAAACATAACCCTCTTGCAGTCGGGTAAAAAGTATCCTATATTTTAATCTAGGCTATCCACTATCTGTGTGGCAAATTTCAACCAAATCCGTTCAGTAGTTTTTGCGTGATTGAGCAACAAACATGCAAACATCCAAGCCCACAATCTTTCACATTTATAATATTAGTAGGATAAAGCTCTGGTGGTATGTTGAAAAGTTTAAATAAGTAGGTACCAGTACCCAATGCTAAAAAGGCAATGGCTCTCGAATCACAATTGATTCGAATGATTCGAAGCTCGATTCCAATGAGTATTTATGCTGACAATAACAACAATAACAAATGAATAAGATAAAAATTGACCGAGCGAGCGCGAAGCGTCTCCGTTACAACTTGGACAAAAATGCTTTCGTATGTCCGGTTATATGGCTGTTCGTCTGTCCGTCTATCCGTCTGTTCTACAGGTCGCATTTCTCAAACAAATCTCGTGAAATTTGGGAGCAGGATCTATAGTTATACTATATGGAATTTTCGTATTTCTCAACCGATTCTCGTGAAATTTTGTGAGCAGGTCCAGTAATTACTTAAATGGATTTTTTTTGACGATTCAGTTTTTTACGAAATGGAGAATATATGGGTAAAAATAATATTCAGCCTTTTAGAAAAACTAAAAATGTTCAAAAATATGACAAACAGAAATACACTGGACTGGAATACAACTCTGTCAAAAACTATGATTGACTTTACAAATCAATGCAGTGGAAACGCACGGTAACAATGTGTCAATGGCAAATATGGCGATACCATTGAAACACCATCGAGACATCATTATCATTGTCATGGGAAACAGGGAAAGCTACTTGAAGATAAAGTGTCTTCATTTCCCCGAATCGTTCCTAAATGTACCGTACATAGAATCCAATTGAATAGGCTTCAAAGAAACTTTGTGCGTCATTTCCTTCGGTTAACAACAACTTAAATAAGTAAATAGTGGTTAAGTTTCCATTTTATTTAAGGCGAGGTGGTAGTGAATGTGGCGCCGCCACTAATTTATTTTTATTACTCGTAAACCAAGTCAATATTTAAAAAAAGCACAAGTAATAATCTCTTAAATTGTCTCTAATATTTTTTGAATAACTCTTCAACAGTTTTCATTCTTTCTGTAAGTTTTAAAATCCATTTTAGCTCAAAGTGGCCACTTTTGGCAATTATGGTTTTTAAAACTTACATAATGAATGATAACTGTTGAAGAGTTGTTCAAAAAAATTGTTTAAAAAACAAAAAAAAACCGACTTCAAAAAACCTGCCTATAAAAAGCAAGAAATAATATTCAAATCATTAGATATCTATTGAAGTCGGGTGGGGCTGGAGTACAACTTTTTCTTTTTATTCTTAAAGCCCCAGTTCTTTAAACAATTTTTTATTTTTTTATTTTTAGTGTAAGTACCTACCTTCTGCATTAGGTATATTATTTAGGTAAAAAAATCAATTTAGCCAAACGTGAGATAATCGCGGAGAAACATACATACATACGGATCAAACTGAGAACCTCCTTTATTTGAAGTCGGTTAAAAAAGACTACACTAAGGTATCCCTTTTCTAACAAAAAAAATATCATCGGTTCATAAATTTGACAACTTGAAAACTTGAAAACAAAATTAGTCCATAAATGTCGAAGATACGCGCGAACAACGATAAAAAAAAACATACAATCGAATTGAGAACCTCCTCCTTTTGATGAAGTCGGTTAAAAATATTAGAGACAATTTAAGAGATTATTACTTGTGCTTTTTTTAAATATTGACTTGGTTTACGAGTAATAAAAATAAATGTAGTGGCGGCGCCCTATATGGTCGTTTCGGACTTTCGGCCATCAGTGATAGGCCATAGAGTATAGAGCAACATTGTTTATTTTTTTAAAGAAAAATTTATGATTCTCTAATACAGGGAGGTGTTTCTGTTTCATAATAAGGCGCAAATATTTTTTATTTGTATGAAAAACTGAGCAAAGTGACATCCTCAACTCAAAAAGACTTTTTTTCGATAGGTCGTCAATCCCATTAAGGCAAAAGCTAAACACAATTTAGGCATAGGGTTGCCACACCGGGCTGCCCTTGACCTAAATTGTGTTTTGCTTTTGCAAAAAAGTGAAAAAGATTTATTTTTAAATTGGTGGTTTTTAGCGTAAATAATATTTTCCGAGGCAGTATGCATAGCAACTTATCTACAATATTCGGCTTTAGAGGTTATTTGTAACACGTATAATATACTGGTAGCACTAGTGAAATGTTTATTTGCTTGGCTAGCTACTTACTAGTGGTAGAGCCAATCATAATTAAATAGGTAGGTAAGTAAAGGGCAAAATTTATAAGTCAGTAATAAGGCCAGTAGATAGTCATATATGGATCAGAACGATGAAGAAGATGGTTGAAAGGAAATTACATGTAGATGTAAATGCTGAGGTGGATGTGTGGTGTGACGCTAATAGATATAATTAGGAATGAATATGTCAGAGGAAGTAGCACCAGTAACAGAGGGCCTTAAGATTATCTATTCTGTGCTATGAGCTCTTATAGCAGGCTTATATTGAACTGCCTTACTTTTTTGTACTATGAGCTCAACGGTGAGTATGAAAGCAGGCCGGTTTCTTATTTGCTGATGGTAAGCCCCAGAGAAGTTGAAAGAGAATCGTCTGGCTTGGTTTGGGCATGTTATGAGAAGGGATGAAAGGCATGTTACTAGAAGAGTAATGGATATGGATATTGAGGGCTGGAAAGTAAGAGGAAGACCGCAGAAAAGATGGATGGATTGTGTGCGGAATGATATGAATATGAAGGGAGTGGATGAGATGACGAGTGACAGGAAGTAATGGAATAGAAGGACGCACTGCACGGGTATGGGGATGATGATATGTAAAGCCTTTTACAGGAAGTCATCAACGTTTAAATTTGTTTTAATACATGCCAATATTATTATTTTATTTTATCAAAAAGTACTTTAAATGAGCATGCTGTAGTAAACGGATTTTTACGAAAACCAATAAAATATTTTAAAAATAAAAATATACAAAAAACTTACCAAAACTGTAATCCAATGCCAATGTCACACAAGCACTAAGATTTACATATCTCCATACAAATGAGATCAGCTTAGTTCGCAGTCTCTTGTTATAAGATAAAAGATTAACTCTTGTATCTAATCTAATCATCTAGTATTTAAGTAAGTATTCGACATTATTATGATAACGACTGTCTTGTAGTGAGCAATGGAGAAAACAATCATTTGGATTTCCTTTCTACAGGAAGCCGGGATTTATCAAATAGCTTGCAAAAATTTGAATAGGCATGTTGACTATTTTTTTATTTTATGTTACATCAATTACCCCTCAAAAAAAGGAAACATTAATTGTAAATGAATTATTTCGCTAGCATGAAAACTGCCCGAGATATCACAGTTTGAAATGCACAAAATTGGACTCACCCGAAAACGCTCCTACGTTTAGAGTATATATTCTGTGCCTACGTTGTATGCAACGCGTAGGAAATTTGTTCGGCAGCTATATTAAATATTGTGTTTATCAAAATGGTTTTTTTGACAAATTTGCTATAAATTTTGCGGACTAACTAAATGTATTATTTATTTTAACAATTTTTATACTTTTTAAATGGACTTGTCCACCCAACTTTGAAGGGTCATAATGAAAGACGATAGGTGGATTTGAAAGACGACAGAGATATTGAAAGGGAAAGGAGGGCGATGGCGGTCCGCTGTAATATGTTGGCACGTAGATTCGCACGATGTAGCACAGACGTAAAAATCACGCTCTTTAAAGCGTTCTGTCAGACCCTGTACACGTGCAATCTGTGGGTCAACTACACCCAGCGGGCCATCAACGCTCTCCGAGTTCAATATAATAACGCCTTTAGGGCGATGTTGGGGCTCCCGCGCTACTGCAGTGCGTCAGCGATGTTCGCACACGCGCGCACCGATGGGTTTTACACGGTGCTGCGACGCCGCATCGCCTCCCTCCAGCGTAGAGTGCACGGGAGCTCCAACCTCATCCTAAAGGTGCTCAGCGAGAAGCCGGACTGTCCACTGCGGAGGCACTGGGTACAAGTGCATGTGCTAGTACCCGGTGCGACTGCGGGAGGTCGCTACTTAAATTAGGAAATTTTGATTTTGAATTTAGTATAAATAGTGACTGAATTTTATTTTTATTTGAATTTTATTTTTTTATTTGAATTTTGATTTTGTGTTGATTTTATTATTTTGATTTATTTATTTTGATTTTATTTTAATTTAATTGATTAGATCTTATTTTGATTTTATTTATCGGAATTTATTTTTGATTTTGTTTTGTTTTTATTGAGTGGAATTTATTTTTTAATTTTATTTTGATCAGATTTTGATTGTATTTCAACTTTAATATAGTTGATTATACTATGAATCCAATTTGTAAAAAAAAAATAGTACCTATATAATAAAATAGTAGCTGCATTAATTTTACCTGCTTTTGAATTAGTAGAAATGTGTAAATTTTATTTGTATGGACACTGTCTGAAATAAAATGATTTTATTTTATTTTTATTTATTTATTTATAAAACAAATAATACGCAATATATAAAACCAAGAGGTATACAAGCTACTCCAAAAGTTTGATATGTTTACGATTTTTATTAGTATTTCGTTATTTTATTCATAAGTCAACATCCCTATTAGATGAAACAAGTAATAGTTGGTGTTTAGAAAAAAAGCTTATAAAAAGCCTATCCTAAATCAAAGGTTGTCTGGAAGAGATCGCTTCCAGCGATAACACCGCCTTTGCCCACCATAGATTTAAGTTTTAGTTTGTGATTGATTTTTTATAATGTGTGTGTGTGCGTGCAATAAAGTGTTCATCTATCTAGCTATCTATCTATCTATCTTATTTTTTATGTATGCCAATGTTATATATAAAATTATTTATATTAGTATGTATTAATGTTTGATATTTATCCTTAAATTATATAAGTACCTAGGTAATGTATTTGCATTTTTAAACATAAATTTTGGCTTTGTCGCCGACACATTTCTAGTTCTAACACCCTTAGCGGTTGACTGTTAGAGAAATGTAACATGAAAAAAAAACACCTTTGTTTTTTTTCACAATGTTGAAAAACTTGAAAAAAAACACAGCACCGTTTTTTTCTATTTTTTTTTTTCAAGTATATAAGTAATCTTTGGAAAATTAGTTCTTCGTCAGTCTCCAGTCCAGATATAAATTAATTTTTTTTTCTAGATCACATTTTATTTCCCCCAAATTAGGCCCTCCGCTGCCTTGAGCGGGACACGCGCGCGGGGCGTCATAGATTAGAGCTTACTCATGCACTGCGCAAGCATCTGTCCGTCAAAAACCAGCAATCTATATTCACGTGCCGTGTACCCGCGGCGGGATCCCGCTTAAGGCAGCGGACGGCCTAGGTAATTTTTTATAAAGAGAAGATTAAAAAATTTCCCTCAACGCGATTTTTGTTCCCCTAAATGTTACGTTTTGTATGAAGAACAGATTTTCTTTTTTTCTCCGAAAATTAAAAATTCCACACAATGGGGAAAACACCCCAATCTATAGACACTGTTCTTCGTTCATAGGTTCATAAGTTCATAGGTAGGTACTTCCAAAATCATAAACCGAATGAAGATTTCACCGTGCGTGTCTTGCGTGCCCGCAGACTACAGACTTTCTATCGTACGGCCGATAGTTGGCCCGATAGTTGGTTTTGTATGAAGAATCGGCCGCTACCGAATCGTTGTAGTGTGCGCACTTGCATACTTCTTCATACTGATTGGAGAGCCCGACTAAACTGTCGGCCGATAGAAAGTCTGTAGTCTGCGAGCACGCTAAAATGTTGTCAACTGTTGAAAACTTGGTACTTTAATACTTTTCAAGCAAAAAAGTAATGTAGGTTCAAATATTACCAGAAAACTTTAATATGAACTCATAATTATTAATCTTTAACGGAAACTTTTGATTTGTGTACTCTTAAAAAAAACATGCTCCAGAAAAAAACACGTTTTTTTCATGTTTTTTTTCCACGTTAGAAAAAAAACAGTTTTTTTACAACACTAAGAATGCCTTATGGCATTAATTCCGCCTTTGCTGTAATTCCAGCAAGAATGTTCAAACAAATAAGTAAAAAAATGTCGTTGATTTATCTAATGTGCCGAAACGACGCCCGCCGCCGTCCAATTACGATAATTACTTATTCCGATAGCTTTTACGATGTTAAGCCCCCTCATTTAAATGAGACTTTTCAACTTTAAATTCGCGATAAAATGGAGGTTGTTTTCTTTTGTCAAATTACAACGATCACCGTATGAATAGCCCAGTAAACGAACAGGTGACTTCGTAACTTTGTTTGGACTAGTTGGGACTAGGAGGTGAACATATCAAAAGTCCCCGTCCGTAGCCCCTATGCCGGGGGGAGGGGGCGTTTGATGGTCCCATCTTTCGGATTTTCACATATAGGTATCTCGGAATGTTTAAAAAGTTTTTAGGGCCCATGGTCTAGTATTTTAAAATAGAAGGTATCACTACATGCCCTCGTAGTCATTCGTAGAAGTAGATAGCAAATGTGTCAAAAACGGCCACTTTTAGCAGTTTTGCTATCTACTTCTAGCAATGACTACGAGGGAATGAATGATACCTACCGTCTAAAAATACTAGACTATGGGCCCTAAAAAATTTCCATGTAAAACATTATTGAAATTGTGTATTAGAATTATAATATTAAATAAAATAAAACCTTAAGTATTTGGCGAGGGGTGTAATTATGGCGAAGGTAAGCCGTGCTACAAAAATGTTATGATCTGCATCAGTGGCGGATCCAGGATTTTGGTTTGGGATGGGCTTAACGTAGGTGAGGGCAGGCTTTACCAAGGTAATCAACAGATTTGTTGGGTGGACCCAAATGATTTTGGGGGGGCCGCTCATACACTACATACACGTGTGTCCACGCCTTGTGACGCGAAAATACCCTTTTACGTGCGCCCATATTGGCGTATATACGTGAACGTGACCAGGGGGGTGATTTTGTAATTTTGTTGCAATCAACTCTGACAGAAATCGCAGTTACATTGCTGCTTTAGTTGGAACCAATGTGACAACTATCTTAACTAAAGCAGCAATACAACTGCGCTTTCAATCGATTTCAATCGAGAATTGTTAGCAACAGCTTTACTTAATCAAGGTACCGGCCACGTCCGTCGCCCTAATATTTCCGTTGTGGCCTGGCGGCCGGGGCGCATATAAGCAAAATCTAACTCTCGAGTTTTGATGGCGATCTCTGATTGGTCAAGAAACTCAGTAGTTAGATTTTGCTCGCAAACTCTAACTCCCCAGTTTCGAGCTAGTTTCGGTAGTTAGTAGTTAGTATTGACCAATCAGAGATTGATTGGTCAAAAAACTCAGTAGTTAGGTTTTCCTTGGTTTTCCAATTAGAAATCACCATCAAAACTAGAGAGTTAGATTTTGCTTATATGCGGCCGGGGCGCCCCGCCCGCCACATTAGTTTAAAAAATTTGCTCGCCTAGAAAATCAATTGGGTCTGCCTAGATGTATAAAAAATTATATAAACATTGATTGACGTCACTAATATCGCGTGCTAAAATTCATTGATGGTGCAGCAGCCGCTAACGATGCAATAAATTTAATGCGCGGCATATTACGTAGAAGAGTATAATAACAAGAGCATTTTTCTAATTTAACCGTTTGAATGACTAATTGTAGGTCTTACACATTAAAGACTTACACTTATACAAGAAAGGAATGCTCCGGTGGTTTGGTCACAGAGAGGATGAATGAAAGGCGAATCACGAAAGAGATTTGTGCGAATGTGGAAGGAACGATTGCACAAGGGCGTCCCAGAAAAACCTACGCGGACCAAATAGAGGTGATTATAAAAAAGGCTGGTGTACGCAGTGACAAAAACCGCAGGGCATGTATGAAAAGATTGATGGATGTGTATGAAGCGAAAGAAGTGTGCAAGGATCGTAGCAGGTGGCGATGGCGATCCATAGTCTCTGCCTACCCCCATGGGAAACAGGCGTGAGTATATGTATGTATGTACACAATAAAATAATAATCATTTACATTCTTGAAATACTTATAAACAACTTAAATACACATACAATAGCATACTTAAAATTAATTCTTCTTCTTCTTCTAGTTTTATTTGGCAATCTACTTTCCTCTTGGAAGTAATTTTTGCCAGTGTCAAGTGTTTAATAGTTCAGTGGTAGGTATTGTTTCAGTTTAAGTTTACATTAGAATGCGGGTGCATCACATTCTAATGCTGCTTGGAGCATTTGGCAACAAGTATATTAAGACAGTTTACTCGGTAAGTTCTGCCGAGGTAAATAAAAGTCTCATCTTCACACAACCAAGATCGCGCCTATTTCAATTATCCCACATATTGTTCAGTTGCGTAGACACTTGTACCACAAAACTGCACCAATTTTAAGACACAATATCCACTATGAATCAATTTTCAAATAATTAAAATAGACACCAAACCGTACTAGACAAAATGGTGCCAAAACTCTTAAAATTAATTATTGATTTCTATTCATTATACTATAAACTTCGATCAAAATCAAAGGGTTTTATCTTCGATCATTTATTTTTCATGATCGATCGAAGGTTTTTATCGTGACGAAATCTTTACAAGTTATGCTTCAAACTTATAACTCCGTCGTCAAAACTATTTAAAAAACTCAATGTCAGATTTGACATTTGACACATGTCATATACTGGCTGACAGTGAGTGACAGGACAGTTTAGTTTTTCGTTCTCGTTTCATTTCAGCATGATTGATTTTATTTTTCATGGTGCTGTTCGTTTTGAATTACAAGAAAAATCTTTAATGTGATGTCTTTATTCGACACCGCAGTCTTTAATTCCACCCTTTACGAGGCGTTGTACCTTCAAATAGGAGACACTTTAACGTTAGCTCGTGAATTCGTCGAGTCCTGTGTTACCGCTTTGCCTTTCGAAAATCTTCCGAAATCTGTCGTAAACTTATCTGAATTATCGTTTTACGAAGAGATCGCTAGTGTATTCTACTTCAACGAGTTCCAGTTCTTGTTATTGAAGACCTTTTTCTTAATTTTACTGTTCACTTTGTTACTGATATTCATCTCTTGGAGAGTATATGGAAAACGCATTTCAGAGCGTTTCATGAGACCGGGTGAGTAATGCTTTTGTTTTTGTGACCTTGACAAAGAAAAACAGCCACTGTAGTGCAAACCGACTGATTGCTGTAGATAATATCTTGATAAAGTTATTATTGACATGACTTTCTCTCAATAAATTTGACTTACCAAGATGATGTCATTTATCTAGACTAGAGGAAATCGATTGGTGTCTACAAAATAATCAATAAGTTAACTTTATGATGCAAATAACCATTGTTTCTTTGTTACAGCAACATCTGCTACAATTGAACAGTTAAAAGAAAGTGTATCAAAACTAAAATTGCCCAAAGAACACACTCCAAGGATATAAAGCAATAATGGCGGATAAAATCAAGAAGTTCTTCCAAAAAAAGAAAGCTGACGCAAAGTTCAAGCTTGCTGGCCCCGGGTACAAGCTAAGTGAATCGCATATAAGTAGTCAGAGCTCTAATACCTCAAAGAAAGATGTGCCGGTGGTTCAGAGAGCGGGGCTTTCGGAGGAAAGTAAGATTGCAGCAGATGCCGCATTAGCTAGATTGCAGAAAAAGAGAGAGAATCCATCTTTCAATACTTCTTTAGCAGCCATACAGGTAACTAAATCACTTAAAACGTTCAATGCCATTGTGTCATCCAATGTCTTTATGGGCGATTCTACAAAAGTTGGGCAACTCGATGTCATCAGTCAATACAGTAAGGCGATATAGTATTTCTTTAAATATTTCGTAATATCACCAAAGATTAAAGCCCCTTTTACCTGTCCACCCAATTTAGATGTATTTTTCAAAAGCAGTTTAATAAAATAACACAAAGAAGGTAAGAAACATCAGTACCTTGGTGTGTCACAACTCCCGAATCACATAATAGAGTAATTGTATTTTAAAATATTACCGATTTATTGTAATTTAGTGATTTTTAATACAAACTACAATAAATGTAGTAATGTATTTTACATATTTCACCATATAATCATAATAAAGAAATTTAGAAAAAAAATTCAAATTTTGTGTTCACTTTTATCCGTCAGTCCTCTGTGCTTTATAAAATTTAAATTCCTGGAAACCCTCGAAGTTTAAATGTCAAGGCCTTGTCCAGTTCTAATTGTTGTTAGTAAAGATGACTACTGAGCGCACCATTACAATGACAGTCATTTTGAAGACAGTGCAAGTGGTGTGTTTATCGTGTGTGCACGTGTAGTTCCAGTCAAAATCTCAGTACTATGGTGAGTTGCTATTTTCTTACATATTTGTATTTTTTGTCATTTATTTAACTCTATATGTGATTTGTTAAAATGTAGCATCCTATTAATGAAAAATACCGGAAAAAACATTATTTCGAATTATAGCCTCAAAATTGTGCCTTGTTCATCAATTCCCTGGCGCCAGTTCCATGTCTAATATTTTGACAGAGGACTGACGTTTTACTATGGAACGTACTGATAATTCGTCAGTTCCCTGGCAGAAAAAAATTGGAAATTAAAAAGTGACTGTTCTGGTCTGGAACAGTATGTTTTATTAATTACCTATATCCTCATAGCAAAAAAGTACTTCTATGTCACCAAAAACCACTTAAACAAAATGAGGTCAAAATTGCCCAACTTCTGTAGAACCACCCTTATCCCAAGGGCAGTGTATCCTCAGGTATACACACATACTCTGCCATCCCTTTCTCCAGGGCCAGTGTATCTGTGAGTATTCACGTTTTTACACATTTTACTATGGGGTTAGATTCTGCTGGCCTCCACAAATCTATCAGTACCTTTAGGTTCTGCATGGGACTTTTGGTAGAAACGTTATGTCAGGAATAAAATAAAATAAAAAAGAAACAGACTTAGCCCCTGAAAATGAAAATGGCTTTTTTAGCTTGATGCTGAACGTGTTAAGCAACAAAATATCTCTGGTGGTGACACCATTTCTAAAGCAAGAAGTTTTTCTGTCTTTTTTTATATCAAATTTTATATTTACTTTAACTAACTAGTGGCCACCCACGGTTTCACTCGCGTGGTTCCCATTCCCGTAGGAATATCGGGATAAAAAGTATCCCATGTTTTAATCTAGGCTATCTACTATCTGTGTGCCAAATTTCAAGCCAATACGTTCAGTACATTTTGCGTGATTGAGGAACAAACATCCAAACCCACAAACATTTATAAAGACACTAGCGGCTGCCCGCGGTTTCACCCGCGTGGTTCCCGTTCCCGTGGGAATATCGGGATTAAAAGTATTCTATGTTTTAATCTAGGCTATCTACTATCTGTGTGCCAAATTTCAACTTAATCCGTCCAGTAGTTTTTGCGTAATTGAGGAACAAACATCCAAACCCACAAACATTTATAAAGACATTTATAATATTATGAGGATTAGTAAGTCGGCAGAGTCTCGATACTCCTTTATTATAGTTATGTAAACCACTGCATTACTAGTAAAAAGAATTGTGCAGCTAAACTACTAAAACTGTACTTTCCAAGTAACTTTTAAAATAAATTCTATAAAAATTATAAGTGAAAGTGTAGGAAGTGTCCATGCGGCAATTTTACACTATTTACATAAATATGTTTTAAGTTAATTTTGTTCCACAACATGTATAGACGATAATACATTTATTCATAATACACAGGCACAAGTAAAAAAAGAAATGGAGAACGAAAAGGCGGAAGCTTCTTCATCTTCACCACCAGAAGTGAATACTGAACTACACAAGACTGAAACGGAAGTGGACCTGCCCAAGAACTATGCTGCAAATGGAGTGTTCTTCAAGTATGCCTTGTTTATGTTATATTGTAACTTTCAACCTCATCATCAGCCTATAATCGTCCACTGCTGAACATAGGCCTCTCAGAGTGCATGCCACTGAGCACGATCAACGGCTATACTTATCCAGTTTATGCCAGCCACCTTGCGAAGATCGTCGCTCCACCTTGTCCTGTTGAACTTCAATCAATTTGAAATTAGTCAAACATTTTGATGATTCTGAAATAAACACCCCTATAGCTAGGCTTCCCATACGTCCAGATTTTGTCAGGATTGTCCAGATTTCACAACTATGTCTGGACTTTCGTCTGGATTTGTAATTACGTCCGGATTTTAAACTCGCACATCTATTCTATATTGAGTTTCATTAATGACTAACATCCACATCCATGCATACATATTCATTCAACAGTCTCTACAGTAGTTTTACAGCTAGTTTTCTACAACCGATGTCGTGACTCTATGTGCAAATACAAAAAAATACTTTTTAGCTTGTATTAACATTTTTCATTAAGGGCTGCAATGCCCAGATAAAGCTTTATTCGTTTGATAACGTATTATGCCGCCAAATTGAAAATGATTGTCTTATGTTTGTTTGTAAAAATTTTTTGAATGACTTTTATGTTATTCGGATTATAATTTAACTGACTGATATCTGTTATCTGAGGATTACAAAATCAGCCCTAAGTTGAAAGGAGAAGCACAAGTAGTAGTTTAATAAGGCTAAATATTTTCAGGTGTCCACTTATAAGTAACGACATTCTTCCCCGTGACGAATGGAAGTTAAATATAAAGAAGTTTTTATATGAACAACTAGAGGAAGACAGGGGACTGACGGCCTGTCTCATGATACAATCTTGTAACAACAACAGAGAAAAGGTAAAATGATAATAATTGTCAATGTAAGAATTAAACCTTAATACATAGTCCATTTATATCGCGTGATATAGCATTTTATCGACACTCAACTGTCAAATTCCTTTGTCTTTTTGACAGTTAAACGTGATATCACGCGATATAAATCGGTCATGCTAGGCGGGCTAAGCCAAAACTCCACCAAGCTGTCAAAATTCAATTTTGTCGGCGCGGTACAAATTTTGTACAGAATCTGTGCCGCGCCGAGCTGATGTAGCTACGACAAATGAGTAAAGCTAGGGTTTCCTAGGATGACGGTGCCGTCATATTACGGCCGTAATATAGCGGTGTTGAAAGTTGTTTATGTAAACAATATGGCGACACCGTAACGTCAGAAACCGCGTCATATTGTTTACATAGACAACGTTCTACGCTGCTAAATAACGGCCGTAATATGACGGCACCGTTATCCTAGGAAACCCTAGCTTAACGCTCTATTGAAATCCTTACTAATATTATAAATGCGAAAGTCCGTTTGTTTGTTTGTTTGTTACGCCTTCACGTCTTAACTACTGAACCGATCATCATTATATTTTGCATCAGGGGTACAGAAAAGGATATAGGGTACCTTTCATCCCGAAAAAAAGTATTGTTCCCGAGGGATAGCAAAAAAACTTTTCAAGCAGATGTCCATTAAACTCATTATTAAGCTTTCGGTACCGCGAATGCATGCTGATGTCGAACCGATGCTGCGCCGACAAATGAGTAAGTGTCCGGGCACGAAAATGGCGGCGGCGGGGCGGCAGCGGGGCGGCGCGATAGCGGAGCGGCGGCGATGCATTCAACAGTATGGCACAGTATGGAGACGCGCACGAAACGGGCGGTGGCGGAGCGGGGCGACGAGCGATGCACGGGCGGGAAGAGAGCGACGTAAACAAATGAACAAAGTAGTTTGATTTGGTCGCCCGCGATGACAGTAGTGTTGTGTTGAAACATATAATAGTGTCTGTTTGATTACTGGGTACTTACTTATTTATTATTATTTATTTATTTAAAAATATTTTACAATAAATATATCTAAAAGGGTCAGTTATTATACGGGACATAATAACCTATAGAATTCAGCACTATGATATATATAATCAAATTTTATATTTTTCGGTATTAATTTAACAAGAAATTGTTTCCATAGCAACATCACATTTAAAACATCAATAGAAATAAAAAAAAATAAGTTTATTTAAAATACAATTTAGGTTTGTCACTACGATATTCTAAAAAGCCCTAGTCCAGTAGGACCACGAGCACATAGTGGTATACCGTGGTCCTACCAGTAGGTCAAATCGGTAGGTCCACGGGCCCTTAATGATATTTAGCCCATCTGTTACAACACTACTAGCGCGGCTGACCGGCCGCTAAGTTTCGTGCCCACGTTCTCATCGCCCCGCCCCGCCGCCGCTCCGCTGCCGCGCCGCCCCGCCACCGCTCGGCCGCCGCCACTTTCGTGTCCGGACACTAAAGGCTTTATGTGTTGATGAATTGCTATATCATCCAGTGGTTTGTTTTAAAAATGTTACATAATTTCTTTAAGAGCGCTTATTCTGCACACTAGCGCCGCCACTGGAAAAAAAAACATAATACTCAAATAAAGACGAAATTGTGAATTATCTCTCTGGAGTGCACTCCGAACATACTTTGTGGTACTTTTTATCACTCAAACAATATTTTTGGGCCTGTTAGTTGAATGGACTTTTATTGCTAAAAGTGGCCACTTTTCGCAATAAAAGTCCATTCAACTAAACGGCAGCCTAGAAAATATTGATTAAGTGATAAACAATACCACAAAGCTTGTTTGGAGTGCACTCCAGAGAGATAATTCACAATTTCGTCTTTATTTGAACACTATGAATTTTTTTCTAGTGGCGGCGCTAGTGTGCAGACTGCGCCCTCTTAATCCCAAGTTAACTGGAATTGGATCTTTAGCTCTACCATGAGTAATGAGTTGCAAAATCTATCGAATACTGCTCACAGTCAATGCGACGAGCGAAAGAGAAAAAACGATAGTAACGGTAGCGAAAACAGTTTGCATCAACTCATAGTAGGGCCTTTTATCATGAACTTGTGAGAAATGCCCTTAAATTAGTAATTTTCATTAGTTTTTGAACAGACGCATTAAGGCGCCGTACTACCCACGACTAATGGCGAACTAGGGCCGGCTAAATTAGCGCCGGCTAAATGGCGACCGCGCACCGGACGGCGCTCCGTGGGTAGGCCCCCGACAAGGTGGACCGACGTGAGGGTGAAGGTCGCGGGAAGCCAGTGGTTGCAGGCAGCGCGGGACCGATCGTCGTGGAGATCCTTAGGGGAGGCCTATACCCAGCAGTGGGTGTCGTGCGGCTGATATGATGATGATGATGACTACCCACGACTAGCGCCGCCAACACATTTAATTTTATTACTCGTAAACGAAGCCATTACTTAAAAAAAGCTAAGATCATGCCCTCTTAAATTGTCTCTAATATTTTTTGAAAAACTCTTCAACAGTTTTCATTCTTTCTTTCTGTAAGTTTTAAAATCCATTTTCCTCCTCGAAAAAATCCTCGAAGTGGCCAGTGGCTAAAATAGATTTTTAAAACTTACAGAAAGAATGAAAACTGTTGTACAGCTATTCAAAAAATATTAGAGACTATTAATATTAGTAGTGGGTAGTAGGGCGCCTTAAGAAAAAAGTTTGCTTTATTTGCAAGGCAAAGTTTTCAATGCTTATTTTTTTTTGCAGATTGACACCTGTGTGGAAACACTTTGCAAGTATTTGGAGAACATTATAACTCACCCTGATGAAGAAAAATATCAAAAAATAAGAATGAGCAACAGGTAAACACTTTTAGGCGGTGGTCTGCAACAAACGCCGTAGGTCGCGTCCGGCGTAACGCTGTACGCGGCCTACGAATGCTTACTATGGAAATGTACTAGTGTGGTCTCTCTCACACGCCTGACGCGGCGCACGAGCGCCGTGCGCCGCGTCCGAAGGCCGTACGCCGCCTACGCAGTCATTTCGGAGCATTCTGGCGTACACGGACGCCGCGTTTTTGTCGCGCGGTCACTCTGGAAATGGTGAAATTTAGGAAATTTAGGTAGGAACAAGACGGAGTACTAATAGAATTAGTTAAATAAAACATAGTTTCATATTATTATGATGCCAGCAATAAAAACAATGTGTTGAAACACAAACGTTGGGAAGAAATAAGCTTGGATGTTGGTCAACCAGGTGAGAATCCGTTTTATTCACTTGCGTAGGTACCTACCTATTTTGTTTTTGTATTGTGTAGGTAGCTAGGTACTTTGTTTTAAGGTTTTGTATTTATTTACCTTGCGTAGGTACTATGTGATAAAAATCTACCTAATATTTAAGTACTAACATTCATGACTATCTTCACTTTGGTAAGTACTTACCTAAAGTATGCAGGTCATCCATATTTTAATCGCTCACGTGCGTTTACATTGAGCGTATGCGAAACTTAAAACCAGAGTGACCATCGCAGTGACGCTGGAAGCCGCGTCCGGCGTCTGGGACGCTGGACGCGGCTTCCAGCGTCACTACCGGCGTTTGCTGCAGACCAACGCCTTAGCCATATTTATATCACATTTAAAAGAACAATCCTTACAAATAACTAAGTATTATAAATGCGAAAGTCCGTTTGTTTATTACGCTTTTACGTCTTAACTACGGAACCGATCATCATGAAATTTTACATACACGTCAACAGGGGTAACTTTTCATGGGATGGGTGACCAAAAATTTATTATCTCGAGTTGCTCCGTCCACGTTAAACCGTTGGTCCCGGCTGAATTTGCAGTCGTTAACACCCACCAATCGGCATTGGCGGTCATGGGATGGGTGACCAAATATTTATTATCTCGAGTTCCTCCGTGCTTCGGAAGGCATGTTAAACCGTTGTTCCTGGCTGGTTGTATTTGCAGTCGTTAACACCCACCAATCCGCATTGAGCCCGCGTGATGGATTATGGCCCATCCTGCTTATCCACCCGTTAGAAAGGCGTATGCCCCAGCAGAGGGGACATTAAAAATGACTGGTGTTGATCCCTTTCTATCAGATGACCTTTTCGCAAACTAAAAAAACAAAAAAATCTATATGAACAAACTCTACATCTTTAAGAGCATTTAGCATTCATGTCTATTTAGTAACTATGGCGTTTTAATATCAAGATGTTTGGGCGATATTGTCATTTTACAACGTGGGTATTATGATAGTGACTCGTGTTGATGATGTCAAAATGTCCCTTATAACATTCGAAATCAAGTTCATTTTTGTCCCACCCAGAGTTTTCCGTGAAAGAGTCGTACCGATAGAGGGAGCCATGGAGCTCTTAATGGCGGCTGGATTCCAACAAACCAAACTACCGAACCCTGAAGGTGCCGACGAAGAGTATCTGGTGTTCAATAAAGATAATGTGGAGTCCGTTGAGAGTTTAGTGGTAAGTTACAGCTTGACAAATTTTAGAAAAGGAAATAACATTATTTTTATTAGCAACACGTCTAAAAGTAGTTAGTGTTGCCATACAACTACTCTTAGTACTTGAGTACCTATATGATTTTAATACCTACACCAGGCGATCTTGAAATAAAGAGGGTTCCGTTTTTTCCTTTTGAGGTACGGAACCCTTATACACTTTGTTGTCCATCTGTCTGTCAGTCAAGACCAGGGATTGAAATACCGTTAAAAAAATAACGTTAAAACATTTTATCGGTAAATTTACCGGTAAAAATAACGTTAAAAATATTTTACCGGTAAAATTAGCGTTAAATATAGCGTTAAACGTTACCGGTACAATATACCGGTAAAATTATCGTTAAAAAAATAACGTAATTGGAATAACGTTAATTTTAAAGTTTAACGGTTAAAAAAGTAAGAAATAACGTTAAAATTAACGTTATTTACTGAAATAACGTTAATTTCAATATAACGTTATCAAAATTAACGTTAGAAAAAGTAAGAAATTTATATCTAAAAATAACGTTATCATTCCCTGGTCAAGACTCCTTATTTCAAGATCGCCTGGTGTAGGTATTAGAACCATATAGGTACTCAAGTCTACAGCTCCTTGAAACTATGAAAAAATCTAACTATAAGCAGGCTAGGCTCACTCCGCGCTTTAGGTACGAAGCTACAAGTAGCCAGCGGGTCCGTCCGGACGGACTAATTTCAGAGGGCTATCGCGTGCCGGCTGGGTCGCACGTTAGCAGTTCGATTTCGATAGTCACTCTATAATAATATTATTATAACCAAAATGAAGGCATATTACATCGCAATGGGCTGCCTTAATACTAATAAAAAGGATCCGAACCTCACGTGTTTTTCACACTTCCAAAAGTTCCAAACGACATCGAAACGTAAGAAGTGCTTGTCTACTAGGTACTTAGTATTTAGTACCTATCCATTTATTCTTAATTTTTTCGTAAATAATCACCCAACTATTTACTGAAATAATAATTTTTAGATTAGGTAGGTACTTACTTACCTACTTTCGAAATAAAGTTAATTATGAATACAATTTCATTTCGTATGAAAGCAAATTGACTCAAAGTCAGCATGTCTGATGTGGCGTTGACTGTACCTATCCAAGGTTATTTTGAAACATATTTAAGTACCAACACATTATTTCACAACCTCATAACTTGTAATAAATTAACTACCTGTTATTTAATTATTATATAAAAGAAGAAAGTGAAACCCTGAATTCGTTAGAGGAGATAAGAGCTACGCGATAGAAAGAGAGGCAACTTCTAGGTGAATATAACTGTAGCCAAGGGAGCGGCGTGTAACCTGAATTGCACTTTATTGTGTATGGAATAGAGTCGCTATTTAAATAAATGACTTTGCGGAGTGGATCTTCTGTACTTGTACTATTATGTATTCTGTGCTATAAGTTAATGTAAAAAAAGGTACTGCTGTTTGTGTTGCGAAAACTGCATATTGACATACTCTCATGGGAATCAGAATTTATATGGTGCTTCCCGTTTACTTTAAACTATGAAAGATGTCCCAGCGTTGCCCCAGTTTCATTTTATTTAATTAATTTCATAATTAAAAAATGCTAATTACATTTAATTTAGGTAGGTATAGTATCAGTCAAGAATTGTTTTTATTTAGAAAAACCGGCCAAGTGCGAGTCGGACTCGCGCACGATGGGTTCCGTACCAAAAACGGCAAACAAATCACGTTTGTTGTATGGGAAATATTTATTTTATTCTGTTTTTAGTATTTGTTGTTATAGCGGCAACAGAAATACATCATCTGTGAAAATTTCAACTGTCTAGCTATCACGGTTCAAGTTCATGAGATACAGCCTGGTGACAGACAGACAGACTAGGCCATAGGCTTAGTAATAGGGTCCCGTTTTCACCCTTTGGGTACGGAACCCTAAAAACGATCACAAAAACATTAAGTTGTTTTCTAAAGTATTTTGTGAAAAAAATGTAAGTAAATAGTACTCTAATGATAAAAAAATGTGTTTTAAAAGCGTTTTAACTTAAAAATCCCACTTTTTAATGCAGAATTTAATTATCAATCTGATTCTAGAGTAAAATACCTACTGTCAGAGTAGTTTGATTAAGACGCGATAGACTTTCATTTTATGAGAATGGTGGGGCAAATGACATAGGCGCGATGGGACATGTCTTTTGGCAAGTAATATCGTCTTATACTACAAGTACAGGGAAAAGTCTGAAAATTATACATTTGTTATTAAATCTTAAAAAATATAGGCTTTATTTAAGTACCTAGTACAGAACCCTCGGTGGGCAAGTTCTACTCGCACTTGTTTGGTTTTTTAAAGATGATCTTAGTTATAGCAGGGCTCTATCACTCCGCGCGTAGGTATGAGAAAAGCACCTAGCGCTCGGCGTCCTCTGCGTGGACAAAATCGGCAGGGTTGTCCGTCGCGTCCTCGGAATATCTGTAGCGCGTTTTCACAGGGTCTTACGATTCCCGCGCTTTCATTGCAGCAAGTTGCAACCCTAACGTAGGTCCGAAAAGATAGGATATATGCGATAGAAAGAGATGCAGCGTCTAAGTGAATATAGCCGTTCGTAATTAGCGCCGTACAAGCTGAATTCCACTTTATCATGTTGAAATTAGAGTTGCTATTTACTTAAATGGTTCAGTGGAGTGCATCTTCTGTACTTGTACTATTATTTATTCTGTGTTTATAGTACTTATACATTGTGATTGTACTAATATTCATTTCTTTTCGACTTGATAAATAACAAACAAATATTAGTACAGCTAAGGTAAACTTTGCATCTTTGACATTCAGGTTTAATTAAAATCAATAACAGAAACTATGTATTTTACCTCATGTACTAACTGAAATTACAAATAAATATTTATATATATTTTCTAACAACAGACGCTAATAGATGCCCTACGTACTGCCGAGCCGATACCATTGGAATTGGACAGAAACCTACAAGTGTTGCTGCCTTCCCAAGCGGCGAGCAAAGTGCAACTTCCCTCATCTTTCTACGCACTCTCTCCAGAGGAGTTGAAAAGAGAAGCACAGTTGAGGTGAGTACCTACTTTTGTTGAATCAAGAAAATTTTGCAATTTTTATCCACTTCAAAAAAAGGATGAGGTTCTCAATTCGATTGTCTTTATAAATTTGAGGGTTATTTTTTGTTTGATTGAGTTTCTTTCGAGATGGTCCCATTTTGTTTTGGCATTTGATCTTTCCTTTAAAAATAAGTTTGTTTGTCCATCAGCCATTTTTAATGTCCCCACTGCTGGGGCACAGGCCTTCCTTATGGGTGGATAAGGACGAGCCATACACACCACGCGGGCCCAATGCGGATTGGTGGGTGTTAACGACTGCAAATTCGGCCGGGACCGACGGCTTAACGTGCCTTCCGAAGGACGGAAGCTCGAGATAATTGGTCACCTATCCCACGACCGACCCTTGCGAAAGTTGCTTAACCACTGCGCCACCGAGCTCCAAGTTTGTTTACAAATGGAATATTAACTACCTAATCGTTTTATGTACCAGGGCTGAAGCAATAGAAAAGAGTCAGATGTTACGAACAAAAGCAATGAGAGAGAAAGACGAAATGAGAGAAATGCGAAAATACAAGTTCGCCATTATTAGGATACGGTTCCCAGACGGAATACTTTTACAGGTACGTGAAAAGAATAATGTCAACCCTTTAGCAACTTTTTATTTCAAAAACATACGTTATTTTCTCTAGCATATTAGTTTTGTTTTTTTTTTATTTCACAACCATGTAAGTTCATCCAAGTCTGCGACCAAGTAAAAACAAAACCCAACAAAGTTCAAAACAAATTAAAATTTTGATCAAAACTTTTGATGACTACTTGGACGATACTTGGATCATCTGATCGAGCAATCAAAGTGCACTTCGACGTTGCCGTCTTATCGAAGCTAGTATGTCTAAGTTACTTGGTCCAAGTATACATTGATCGTGTCAATAGTCCCTGATTTTGTATCAACTCTGACAGAAATCGCAGTTACCGCTGCTTTAGTATAATGTATATTGGCCACCAATCCTCATTCGATAAAAAGAAGTATAATGTATATTTATGAAGTTAGTATTTTTTTGTACATAAAACCTTAGGACTGTTTAAAAAAGTATCTGATCAGTCGGGAGTAGGGTTGCCAGGCGTCCGGCTAAAGCCGGACATAGGTAGGCTTTTTGATTGAGTGTCCGGCCAAATTAAACGGTGTCCGGCCTGTCCGGCTATTGTTAGGCTTTTTACATTTACCTCGCACTCACGCACGTGTATATGCTGACCAAGAAGTATTGTTTTGTTCAATTTTGTTTTCTTAATTTTAACTTTGTGTTTTCCCTTCGGAAATGATAATATTAATAAATGATTAGTAGTAATAAAAAAGACTGATTTGTTATTCAATTTTATTTTATTTCATTAGAATTTAAGAAGTTTTATGGTAAATGTTCAAAAAAGCCTAGTTTTACGTAAAAAAATTGTTGTTTTATTATTACTCAGGAAAAATCCTTTTTAATTCAGGGTGTCCGGCTTTTTTATCCAAATGTCCGGCCAAACTGGCTGGTTTGTCCGGCTATTAAATTAGACAACCTGGCAACCCTAGTCGGGAGCTTACCCGTCTGCACAAAAATCCAAATAAGCTAGTATTAAATGAAGTACAGCGAAGTATAATAAAAATTGTCTGAGTATGTGTGTATTTATAATAAAATTCCAAATGACTTTAAAAAAACTACGTTAAATGTATTTAAATTATACCAGTGGCTGAATCAACATATTTTTTATGACATAAAGCAATTATTAGATTTCAAGAATTGGGTTGGTAAACTTTTTCAAAGAGAATTGTTTTATATATTTTTTTGATAGCACAAGTTTGAAGAATAAAGAAAATAATATTATGATTTTTTTATTTCACCTTGTTAATCAAATATATCTTTTTATATTATTATCGCGATAAAATATCAAACGTACGGCTGAACACGAAGTTCCCTTGCATTTATTGATAAAAAACTGATTGACAGGATAGATTTGACAAATCAAATCAAATCGTTTATTTGCATAAACATGTAGCAAAACAATGGTCTTATTAAATTAAACTGTACCGTTACATGTCTACCATATGCAAATGGCGTGCAAATATTTGAAAAATAAAAGTAAGTAGCATTTCAAAAGCTGTGTCAGAATTAAAATAACAGTATCATTATAAAAGCTATGTCAAAATCTAATTAATACTTAATGTCAAAAAATATAATAAAATTAATAAGGTTAAAAAAAATAAGAATTGGTAAATATTTAAAGAGAACATCAGCTATTCAAGTAAATACATTAAATAAGGCAAAAATGTCAAAAGATTACAAATTCATAACAAGTCAATGAGAAAATAAATAATTAAGATAAAAAACAAAATTAACATTATTAAACTAAAATTTGTCACATAGAAATGAGTTTACAGAATAGTAACATTTTTTAATTAATAAATTGTGAACCAGTGTCTTGAATTTGTGCAAAGTGACTGTTTTGAAATTGTCAGGCAATTTGTTAAATACTTGAATACACATACAGTACGAATTATTAGTATGCAATTTTAGCCTTCTGATCGGTACATACAATTTCTGTGCATTACGGCCTGTCCTTTTTAAGACATCACAATTTTTCTTAAAAAGATGCATGTGTTTATAGACAAATATACAAATTTCAAATATGTACAGACATGGCAATGGTAAAATATTTTTAGTTTGAAACAAAGGTTTGCAACTGTCTAAAGGCCATGCTCCGCAAACAGCTCTTAAGCACTTTTTTTGAACTCTGAATGCTTTAATACTATCAACAGAGAAACCCCACAGCACTATTCCATATCGTAACACTGAGTGAACATAGCCGTGGTAAGCTAACATTGCTGACTTCTCAGTTGCTGTATTTCTTAGGTTTCTTAATACATATACATATTTATCTAGTTTTTGACAAAGAGTTTCTATATGATCTTTCCAATTAATGTGCTTATCAACTATTATACCTAGAAACTTTGTATTAGTAACACTTTCAATTTTATCATGATTAATAGAAACACTTAATTCTTCAGGGTTGCTGTGATACGTTTGAAATCTGATTAATCTAGTTTTATCTACGTTTAGTACTAAGTTATTACAGTGTGCCCATGAAAAAACAGAGTCAAGACAATCCTTTACTTCCTTATTTAAATCACATAAATCCTTACCCTTTACTATTATTGTTGTGTCATCTGCAAAGAGAACACAATCATGCTTTAATGCATCAGGTAAATCGTTTATATAGAGTAGAAACATTAGGGGACCGAGTACACTTCCCTGTGGCACTCCTACATTTATGTCGGTGTAATGAGACCTATAGGTATTTAAATAGCCATTTGAAGTTTTTGAGACTTCGACACACTGTTTTCTGTTTCTAAGGTATGATGAAAGCCAATCATAACAATTTCCTCTAAGGCCATAACGGTATAGCTTGTTTAACAGAATGTCATGATGCACAAGGTCAAGGACAGAAAGTGACAAAGAGTAATCCAATTATTTTACTCTTTGGTAATCATTAATTACGACGTAATGTTGTTGTTTGTTTTTCAGCTTATTTATTGTGATTTTCTAGTGTTTTTCTTGATCAGTTATAGGAAATGGATCAGCTTGAAGAAATCCATTATCCAGCTTATTACGCCGATGAAGTACCTACACAGCTTTGTTCCGTTTTGTTTGAAATATAGATGTGACCATCCGCAGAACAAATTTTGTACAATTCCCATACCTTTGAAAGAGACGTGGGGTGCAGAGGATTAAACAGGAATTGCCTTCAGAGAGCTTTATACGTTTGTGATGATCACGTAAATATATGTAAATCTACAAACTTACAAAAGAGTTATTTTATTTATTTTAGCTGACTGTGACTAACATGACAACTAGTTGACATTGCCAATGCCAAACTTTTCATTTTTTTTTCATTTGAGCAATAGCATTACGCATACAGCCGTAACAGTGAATTATTGTACTATGTTGTAAAGGCTTACGCCCATCTACGGCCCAACTTTAAAATACCGTGTACAAACTTTCCATAAAATTTAAAAATCATTATTCAATTTATTATGAATAATGCAATGGGGAGGCGAAGGCAAAGTGAATTACAGATGGCGCTTCAGTCTTTGGAACAATTGTCAGTTTGAGCTTATATTGTCTTGACTGTGTATTACGTGATTTTACTTTCTTAGATTGTATTTTTTTTGGTTTTGCGGACAAACAATGTATTCTATGCTAACTTTAGCTCATATAAAAGAAGAATTACGGAAAAGAAAAGCCAAAACAACAGGCAAGAAAGTTTATAGCAACTTACAAAAAATTGCTAACAAGCATTACATTTCTTTAAATTTCGTGTAAGATTTACAAGTAATCTTTTTATTCCAGATTAGAAGCATATGATTTAAATTTTAACAAAGCAACTGAGTGTGAATTTCCGTGTTTATAGTTGCCTGATGATGCCTTCTGTGCAATAGTAATTTCCGGTTTCTGTACTGGAATTTCTGTACAACCGTTGTACACGAACCGTTTTATCATATTTATTTTATTATTCTAAATTTCTTGAATGACTCTGGCATATAAAATTCTATTAATTCTCTGTTTGGCCCCAATATTGGGCTTATTCCATATTTGATATACCTATCAAATTCATCCAAGTTATAAATATGTTAGAAACTGCTGAGGTTGAAATATTGAAGAACAAAGCTGTTATAATTCAAATGTTGTTTTATTTTGGCGAAGCTTCATCAAATTCATGAAACATTCCTTTTGATTTATAATGTTTCTCAGGCTCAGCAAAGGAGAAAATCGAGGGAAAAGCATATTTTTTTTTATATTTTTTTGCCCACTATTTTTTTTGTTACTGGGAAATCGATGAACTCCAATATTTTACAAGTTACATGCATAACAATGCGGCATTTTCTTAGTATAAAATTAAAAAGTGCAATACTCCAAGAGATTTCCATATGTTTTGACACTTACTTTGAGGCGGCTGGGTACCAAAGACCAGACGCCACCTATCGGGATAAAATTGCGCTTTTCCTCCCCATTGGAATTATTGTGTAATAAAGTCGCCATCACCAAAATCCATTTTAATAACAATTCAAAGATTTTTATGCGAGTGACGTTGCTCGAGGTACGAAAAAATCTCGTAAACAATCGATGCGATATAAAAATCGATACCAACAAAATATATTATTAATTACTAACATTATTTGTAACGGCAATTCTTGTTTGACTGAGTATAACTTCAAAAAATATAGTTTTTATTAAAACCAGTGAAATGATAAAATATTTTTTAGATTATAACAGTACTGAACAAGATTAAAATCGATTTAGTAATCGATTCCAATAGAACAATGGCAGCACTATGTACTCGGCTGATCTACTGTCAGTTTGACAATGGTGACAGTACGACGACAGCGACGTCACAACGTTTGATTGTCGTTTGTTTGTGTTTTGTTGTTTAATGTTTTGTTTTGTATTGGAAGTGTTTTGCAGTGAGTGTGTATTTCTCGTGCATCCTTTACTTTTTGACCCATTTTACGCTAATGGACTCCGAGTCTCCGACCCTATCCCGAACTTTGGAGTTAGGCCCCGCTATTTTATATGACGATAATCTGGAATGGCCCATGGCCCACTTGACTCTCGCATGCATTGGATTCCGGAAGCAGCTCTGGTTAGTTTATTCAAAGTGAACAACATTACATTTAGTTAAAATTGACTTCGAGTGACTAAAACAATAAAACAAATGCCTCTGATATGAAAATTGTTGAAATAAATTGTGCCCATACTGACGAAAAAAAAGTCGATTTATCTAAAAAAGGCGACTTATTTCTTAACCAACATTCAGTTTATTGAGTTTTTGACATGCCATGCTTTCATTTAATACACAATTCGTCTATGTACACCACGATGTACCGTGGGCCGGAACTTCTATAGACCCATGGGCATGGTCCTTTTAATTTTAAATTATTATTTAAATTAAAATGACGTATTATAAAAATTCCGCAATTGGTTATTCCTGACTCCAAAGCCAAAAGCTACAAGAAAATATATAATTCACAACAGTTTTGAAAAAGTTTACCAACCCAATTGACATACTTGTAAAAATTTGCGTGCTTCTTTAATAAGGGCAAAACATGTGCACATTATCAATGTAAGAACATTTTCACCGTGTTTTACGTAAATAAAGAATTATGATTATAATTAGTAAGAACCAATGTGACAATCACCGCAGTTACATTGCTGCTTTAAGCAATCTTGCTTGTAAGCTTGTATTGAAGCAATGTAACTGTTGTTTCAATCAATTTTAGCAACAGAGTTAAGTAATCAGCCCCCAGGTATCCAAGTAAACTAGATTAAAGCTACTTTGCCAAGTTACTTGGTCCAAGTATACTTTGATCATGTCAACGTGGCTTAAATCATCGTTCTCACATTAGTTCATCGTTCATCTACATAAACTGCATTATAATTTTCAGGGCACCTTCTCTATATACGAACGTTACGCCGAAATTCACGAATTCGTCCAAGAAAACCTCGAACACAGCGGTTTACCGTTCGTGCTCAACACTCCGACAGGACACAAGTTACTCATCGACGAAGACGCGAATAAGACCCTTATAGACTTAAGATTAGTACCGGCGACAGTGCTCACTTTCGCTTGGCACTCGTCAGTTATCGAAGAGATCAATAGAAGTCCTAACAAAGATGTGTTTTTGAAGCCAGAAGTGATGATTTTGGTGCAAGAAGTTTAATTCAAAGTATTTTTTGAGATATATACAGCGTGAATTTTCAATCATTTGGTTCCCGCAGTTGGTGGTTCCATTCATTATTACAAGCAAGTTTTACTATGGGGCCAACTCTGAAAAAACAGCTGTTCTATACAAAGGCGCAATACCTACTCGCCTTAATGTATGGAACAACTGATGATTTTTTACATGACTGCCCAAAAAGGAATGTATATGTGTTCAGGGTTCATGTATGTTTGTGGGTATGTGAGTTTCTTTATTCCACCATAACTTAAATGCCTGAACTGATTTGGATAAATGGGGTATCGTTAGAATCCTTACAGCATCCCGAGTGACACTGGCTATCCTTTTTTTTAATCAATATGGCGACTGTACGACACCATTTTCAAAGGTGAAAAAAAAAATTTTTTTCTTCTATTATTACAATATGGGCAATCAAATGAAAGGGCCTTGATGAGCACATTCCAAAACTATATAATATGTCACTAAAATGTGTGAAATAGAAATAAATAAATTAAAAAATATTAAAAACACGCCTGCCCCGCCAAAAACGAACTAAAAAGTTATACAACAAGTGTCATTGCAGTCGGGGGACCTCTTTGATCAAAAATTGTTCCATAAAAAAAGGTCGGGGGACTGCAATGACACTTGTTGTTTAACTTTTTAGTTCGTTTTTGGCAGGGCAGGCGTGTTTTTAAAAATTTTTATTTTGGTGATATCAGAGTTTGCCCCATAGTAAAGTTGCTTGTAATCATGAGTGGAACCACCCCACTGCGGGAACCAAGTAAAATTTCAACGTGTATTACTGTTAAATAAGTGTCCTTTATACAGAGCAACACATGCACGCACATACAATATTTAAAACTCAAATTGATTTTAAACCTTAGATTGTTCGAAATACAGTTTCAAATCAATTGAGGTGTGACACTTTACTTCGGTCGTTCATACATGTGGAATAGTCATCAAATACTTTGAATTGACATAAAAACAATCAGTGACTTATCTTTATTTTATGGCTAGTAACTACTGAAAAATCCAAAGTACAGCCAAACAATAGGTATGTATGACAGTAGCCAATAAAAGATAGCGTCCTTATGAAATCAAATTAAAACACGTCTTTCTATAAAACACCTTTTCTCGATTTTGATGTACTAATTGATCACCCCATTGATAACAACAACAAAAAAAATACATATTATGTTTCAATCTTTCACTCCACAAAAGATACATGATCAAAAGTTATCTTTGGTAGTGATGGGTGATTACTTTTCGTAGTGTAGTCAAATTAGCAAAAAGATGGGAAGTAATTCGTATAGTTGTTTTTTTTTATGGAATCATTAACTAGAAGACAAGAATATATCGCGTGAAAGCACTAAACTTAAGAATCGCCTAAGTCTTTTCTTATCTACAACTCGACCAAGTTAACTTAGCGAATGACAGCTACATGACGGCTAAGTTTATGACACCGTTTTAATTTGGTCATGTTGTAGTTAGGAAAAGACTTAGGCGATTCTTAAGTTTAGTGCAATCGGCCATAAGTCCATTCCTGTTATGTACGGACGGAACATCGTTTAATATTAGGTATGAACATTAAAGTCCCTTTCCATGTTTTGTTACAATTTTAATTACCATCATTTTATACCTAGCTTGCTTAAATCAGATAAAAAGTTACCGAGATAATTGACAAAATCTAAACCTAAGTGGCGCCACCTGTGTGACGTCGTAAGTGCTTGTCCCACTACTTTCGCGTTGCGCGCGGGTTGCTGATCATCAAATCCCTTTTGGTCACTCGCTAAAGTAGTGGAACAAGTACCTACGACGCATAAAGGTAGCGACAAATTCGACCTAATTTGACTACACTATCTTACTAGGATCATATGAAGTTATAGAAAATCATATAGACCAGTGGTACCCAATTAGTTTCCCCTCCCCCCTCCCCCTCGCGCAGGATGATATTAAAAAGGTTAGGTACCGATGCAATAGATTATACCGCTTACCCCCTGATTCTACCTCGCGTACCCCTGGGGGTACGCGTACCAATAATTGGGAAACACTGATATAGACTATAGATCTTAGAGAAGAGAAGTGAGGGGAGCAGGCATTAACTGCAATAACAAAGCATTCGTGACGTCAGGCGCGTGCCATGTCCGCCATATTTTGTTCCTGTCACATGTTACAATTTTCAACTCTATGCTGTTAACATAAGGTGTATGTACACTAAGCTAAGCCGCCATGTTTTGTTCCATTACAATGGAGAACAATGAAGTAGGTATGCACGCTTTTTTCGTAGGTATGCCTGCTCCCCTTACTTCCCTTCTCTAAGCTATAGATAAACTCATTATAAAACGCTATGTCACCAATAATACACTTTTTAATAGAATATCTATGACTGAGACTATACGCGTAAATCTTGAAAGAATTCTCTCCTTTTACAACTTTTTGTTGTTGATATTGTTTGCGTCAGCAACACACTCGCATATATCTTGTACAAATAACTAAAAAAAATATTACGCTTTTAGATATTTATAGCTTTCGACAAGCACCTTTAAAATATTATTTTCCCATTTCCTGAAATCACCTCATCCATCCATCCTCCATCCCTTTCGTGAACCTTAATTAAATAATAATGAGTATATTTTAAACATCTTTAATAAAAATATGAGTACAGTCACTTCTAAAAATATGTATACATTTGACTGAAATGTATGGGATGTCGAACGAAAATCAGTAGAAAAGAGCGCTTGACTCCAGTCGAGCGATTCAAAAATAGGGCCCCAGTTTAACCTTTGTCACTTGTAGTAGTAATTAATTTGTCCTTAATTTCTGTTTAAAAAGAGTGCTTTTAGAGTGTATACTTAAATTTATACAAGGTGTTTGGTAAAAGCCTTATAAAGCCGAATAGGGTAGATAGGGACCATCAAACTGAACAACTTTTACTATGGGACCAACTCTGAAATCGCGAAAAAAAAATCAGCTGTTTCATACATTTTGAAATTTTCGTTATAAATTTTTGTATGAAACAGCTGATTTTTTTTTCGCGATTTCAGAGTTGGTTCCATAGTAAAAGTTGTTCAGTTGGATGGTCCCTATCTACCCTATTCGGCTTTATAAGGCTTTTACCAAACACCTTGCAGACGTGACTGTACATGTACCTCATTGTATTTATACAAAAAATATTAAGATGTATAAATAATGAAAAAATATTAGAAAAAATCGACTCACCCGTAGCAACTCGGACGGGATTGCTAAAATCGACTCACCCGTAGCAGTATTGCTACGGGTGAGTCGATTTTTTCTAATATCTTTTCATTAAACATCTTAATATAAAAATAGCATTGTGAATGCAAAAATCTAAAAGTTTAAAACAAAAAATATTGTAAAAATGTATGAAAACTAGAAAATCAACTAACGGATTTGTATTCATTGACGGAATTAAATATTATGTGTAACATTTTGCATTGAGAGAAGAGAAGAAGACTGGTTAAAAATCTGAGAACATTTTTAAAGTCATTTATAAACCGCACTCAATATTGAAAGCTATCTTGAGATCATACTTGAGATGTTCTTCTTACAGGAACAGCATCTCAGGTATGATCTCAAGACAGCTCTCAACGTTCAGAGCGGTTTATAAATACGCACCCTGATTATCTAAAAAGAAACTATTTAGCGACTGGTTGCATTTGACATACATTGCCACTTTTCTTTGGTATGTTTTTTTTTAACCCAAAAAGAATAGCAATGGATCACGATCATCTGTGAACTGCAACCAGTCGCTAGGTGGTTTTTAATTAGATAATCAGCCCGCCGGGCCTTAGTGTCTAAGAAATAATAATTATCACGGTGGCGGTACTGTGCCGGAACTGTGTAAATCACTGATATGTGTGAATCGGGCTTTAGGGTTGAGCCCCACTCGTCGGCACGGAATAGCAATTTCACATGTTCTTATCCTCTTCTATTACTGAGAATCGTCATGTGCTAGAACGAGAAGGATCGTGTGTTTTCGACTGTATTGCCGACGCTGTCACGCTATCTTGCTCTAACAAACGACGATCCTGGGTGATGGAAGAGGAAAGAGCAAAAACATGCTATTCCGTGCTGACAAGTGGCGTTCAATCCGTACATTACATATTTTTTTGTTCGAAGAAACTTCCTAATCCTTAAGTGCACAATAATGAGGGCTACCGTTTTTTAGCTCACCAGTTGGCGCCACAGTCGCGAGAGGTCCTGTAAAAGTTTGTTTACTACGGCCCCTACGGGTGTGGAACTAAACAAATCTTAGATAATACCGATTTATCAAAAATATCGAGCATGCCGCAATGTTGTGAAAAACCTCTTTTTTTAGATACGCTTTGAAAGCACTGACGCTTATTGAACCTTGATTCATATTTGCCTTTTTGAATCTGGTATTGCAAAATAATCACAACATTTTATTTATTTTAGAAATACAGCGTAGCTCATACAAAGTATGATATTTTACGTTTCGAAGACCTCACGCAACACTAGCGCCTCTAGCGGCGAATTCATACGCGTTAGCCCTCATTGAATCCCCTATATCCACTAAAATCCATTGTAAAAATCCATTGGTGGATCTTTTTGCACTTTTATGTCCACTTTAATCCATGATTTATGCAAAGTGGATTTTTTAGAACTAACGTGTATCTGAATATCCATTGAAGAATGGGTGAAACATGAAATTTTATTTTATCAAATACATGATTTTTGACAATATTTGATTTAAAAAATAGAATATCTAACAAAGATTGGGTAACAATTATTCTAAATAGTACCAGGGTCACATAAATCTAGAGGAGGTTAACTTTAAATTTTAAAAATATTTTCAACTAGCGGCCGCCCGCGGTTTCACCCGCGTGGTTCCCGCTCCCGTGTGAATATCGGAATAAAAAGTATCCTATGTTTTAATCTAGGCTATCTACTATCTGTGTTCTAAATTCCAACCAAATCTGTTCAGTAGTTTTTGCGTGATTGAGGAACAAACATCCAAACATCTAAACATCCAAACCCACAAACTTTCACATTTATAATATTAGTAGGATGTAATACCTAATTATTTTATTTTTCCAAGAAGTTCATAAATGTAATTCGTTATTTGGATTTTTAGACACGTTAGTTCTAAAAAATCCACTTTACAAAAATCATGTATTTGACAAAATAAGATTGCATGTGTCACCCATTCTTTAATGGATTTTGACACCAACTTTGCAAAAATACTGAATCAAGGGTGTGTTTTTGTGGATCAAGGATTAAAGTGGACGTAAAAGTGTAAAAAGATCCATCAATGGATTTTTACAATGGATCTTAGCCACTCGATTGCTTCGCGGTACTGTAGTACCGCAAGCAAAAGACGGTCCTTTGTCGCGCGGTGCTGTAGGACCGGGTCGATCGCTGTTCGATTTCTACCAATTTGGTAGGTTTTTTTTAGGCGGCCACACCAAAACCTCTTGGGCTGATTTAGATTATGATTTTGGCAACACTAATATCGCAAAAAAAAGTAGAAAAGACCTGTGATTGGTTGAAAAAAATAATTTTGAAGAGTTTCACGTCAGTTGACGCCATACTTGTTTTTTCTGTGTGAAGTGCTCTAATTTGATATGCCGTAAGTATTTTGTTAATTTATATTTCTGTTTGATGTCATATATTAAAAGAATCGTCATATCGTGATTTATTCGATCATATAAATATCTCGTCACAAATTTAATGTCTAGTGTTAAAAATCATAACAAAACCGTAGCCCGGTAAATTTCTTGATGTATTGTTTCTGTTTACAACAACATTATGTTATAATTTAGATTGGTTAATCAAAGAATTATCCGAAATAAGATAATAATACTATTAGTGAACAGTTTCAAAGTGGTTTCAAAATATAACATTCATCTGTTTACACAGGATGATTGATGCAACGCAAAATAGTGAGTTTTTATTACGCCATTATCCACGGTCAAGGTAACAAGGTCATGTGGGACCTTGAAACAAACTAGCATTTTGGCAGGGCTGCCTCACACGCTTATTATTTTCATATTAGGTTGTGTTTATGTTGTTTTTATACATTACCTAGTGAATGTTTTTTTGGTTTTGGTGTTGGTTATTGTGATTGGTGTTGGGTGTCTAGTTATAATTTTTTAGTCCACATCCATTTTATATTTTATGCTGTGTACAGTGAAAATCGAGGAGAGTGAGGCAGGGGACGAGGAAGAGGAGAACTATTAAAAAAAATGTGACTATAAAATTAAAAATATAATAAAAAAAAATTAAGTACCTACCTAGTTTTATTTAATGTGTGCGACAACCCTGAACTAAACTCGGCTACGCGCGGCCATCTTGGCAGCGAACGGCCCGTACGCCAGCGCCCGGCAGCGCGGAATTGGATTATTTAGATCGAAATTTTACATACATTTCGGAAGAATCTTTCCTATGTATTGCATACTGATAGAAACTGCAGGTTTTGCTCTTTCTGTACATATAATTAGTACAAGGTAATCTTGATCCAAGTTTAACCAATCAACGCTTGTTACAAAAACACAATTTTATCATTTTTAATGGGCCGCTTTAATGTTATAATTTTTTACAAAGATACTTTTCTTCAAGAGTCTCATCTTTTTTTACAAAATATGAAAGTTGAAATCTGTATCTTTCTAAAGTATATTTTATTTTTGTCACAAGACTTCCACAATTGGAATAAAATACTACGAAACAGCGCTTAGACTCAGCAGCGAATTAAGACGCGCAGTAAAAATTTGTGCGATATACAAACATTATTAAGACCGTTGAATTGCTTCCAATTCATAAAAAAATTGGCATGTACGGAAAGAGGTATTATTCTAGTTTTTAATTATGTAAAAAAAAACACTAGTTATCGATTTAGATTTAATATTAAAAATCAATTCCCATTACAAGTCGTGAATTTTCTCTTTAGCTAAATTCACGAATTTTTTAGAAATTATTTTACCATTACAGGTACTCGTTTTTTTTCAATACTTATAGCTTCATCCATTACCTATACGAAATAGAACATTATTTGTTCGTATACAAACAGGAACGGGTCATAAAAACGGTTTTAACGCAGCTGTGCAAGTGCACTGCTGTAACGCAAAACTGCGTGACAAACAAGGAAATTGCGCGCCGGCCGCGCGACAAACGAGTGGTTAGTGGATATAGGGATTGAATCAATGTTTCTGTGTTTAATAGTTAACTGTTTGTTGCATATGTTTAATAAGTCATCACTCTGGAGGCTTAAAAACTTGTTTTTTACTGGACTGAATATTTTTTTATTATCCATTATATATTTTATAGAATAAAGCATGTTAGAGTTCAAGACATCTTTGGGCTTAATCCTCAGAAAAAAGTTGTGATATAAATTATTTATTTAATACATTGTTACTCATTGAAAAATCAATTTGTAGGCACTACCTATCAATTGTTATCATCAGATTTCACACCATAGTATTTACAAGAATGATCGGAAAAAAAAATACTAGAGTATTTTCCTTGAGATTTACAAGTGATTGGCCATCTGACCTAATCAACAAATGACATAGAATTAGATGGACCATTGGATTATATGTCGATTGTCGAAGGATAATTGTATAAACCGGATCTTTGCGAAAATCCTAGGTCGATTGTAAAGCACCGAAAAATTAGAATCCAAGTGTCTAAACACACAATGCCGAAATTACGCGACCGAAGTTCGGCAATATTACGCCTGCAATGCTATTCGAATGACTGACGACACATTATTCCAAAATTACGTCGCGTTTTTTTCATAATAAAATCGTTATTGCCGAACTTCGGTCGCGTAACTTCAGCATAGTGTGTCTAGACACTAACAGATTTTCGCGATCCTTCGAGCAATTTTTAAGATCTTTGTAAAAATCCCAGTATGTTTCGGACAATTGTGAACTCAAATTCTGATTGGATAATCTAAGAGTCGATTTATAATATCTTCAGCCTCATTGGTCAGAACATGACTTCTGATAGGACTATAGATAGCCGTAAGCCAATCAAAGCATCTGTCAGTCCATAACGTTGACGTCAGCCAAAAGTTATGCCCATTCGCGATTTTCTTCAGATACGCTGATTTTTTGTAAAAAATCCTAAAGATTACTCGGACGATTGCAAAATGTGTCGCAGATTCTTATTATCTGGTTTTACTGGGATTATTGTAAAGATCCGATTTGTATGAATATCCTATTATGAAATATTATTGGATTTTTCCACATTCGAGCTAACATCGATTAGTCATTACAATTTAGAGAACTTATTAGAGATATTTGATTCTATTCTACTGGAATGCTTCAAGCTTTTTTAGATAGTAACAGGAAACATTAGCTCTTAATTTTTTCTATTATATTTTAATGGAAGAAAAAAGTGTATTATTTTAGTAAGGTTGTTGTGAACAACATTTTGTAATGAGTGTACAATTTGTTTTTAATTTATTGTAAAACCATGTATGTATGTATATCGAGATGTTTACCAATATTGGTGGAATAAATTTAAAACAAAGTTATAAATTGTAGTTGTTTTATTTAAAAGTTAACTTATCTAACAAGTTTTATAGCGTTTCTGCTTGAAATGGGTTTATTACAAGGCACATTCAAAATTGGACTTTATTATCTAAGCATTATGCTACCATATCGGTTGGCATTGGCAGTTCAGGCACTTTGTTTTCAATGGTGACAGATTTGGTACAGTCTTCCGTCTTGTATATGCCGACCAAACGGTTTGATACTTCGAACATGTTGTAGCGTAGTGAAATTATGATGAACTGCGCGTTTTTAGTACGCTCCTGAAAAAAAAATATTATTTTGTATTAAAAAAGAAAAAAATCCAAGTTCTCTCATCATATTTTGATTGTCCGAAATGTGGCAATAACATTTTCGTTCATGCGTATTTGGTCGACTTCAGATTTGGTCCACTTAGTTGGACCATTTCGCGGAACATCCATTTCGCGGAACGTCTATTTCGCATTATACGATTGAATATTACTACTAAATGTTGGCATTTGTAGAATTTGGCATTTGTAGAATTAGACTTTGTAGAATCTGGCGTTTTAAACTAGGTTGGCATTTGTCGACTAAACCAAAAAAATAAATACCTTGATGTAATTAGCAACAATGGAGACGTTTTTGAAGTCCAACGCCGCGTCGATTTCGTCCATGACGTAGAGGGGCGTAGGTTTGTAGTAATGTAAAGCGAACACAAGCGCCAGAGACGAGAGGGTCTTCTCGCCGCCAGATAAGTTCGATATGTTCTTCCAAGACTTATTTGGTGGACGAACGCTAGAATCATCAATTGATTTTATTAATAAATATTAAAAGATACACAAGAATCAACTTGACAGCGTTGTTTCATTAGTTCATCACTGAGTATCTAACATCCATTAAAATCACTAGAAAAAAAACTACACAAATATAGAATCACAGGCCTATTTTCATACAAACGAGGTAACTTTGGAGCTCTTGGTTTCTTGGCTCTTTGGTTCTCCGCCCAGGATTAAACGGGGTGTGACCTGATGTTGGCAATTCAAAGAATGAATGGCGAATGCTAAAGAAACCTAACGGATTAGATGAGTCGCTCAGGGTTGAATAAAACAAATAACAAAAACAAGCTAAAATTACAATGTAAAGTATGGAAAATGTATCACTTAAAACTCCATACCGTCTCTAGTGTAAACGACTCTTCTGATCCGTTGGGTTTCTTTAGCGATCTGAGCCTCCTCCATTCACTCTTTGAATGGCCATCATCAGATCACAGTTTTACCCTGGGCGGAGAACCAAAGCTTCAAAGTTACCTCGTTTGTATGAAAATAGGCCTATTCCATACTTTTGCTCGGGAGTGTAGTTCTAAAGTTTCGGTAAGCGAATTCACGAGGTTCAAAGGTTCGATTCTCACTTGAGGCAATCAACATTTGTTTTTAAAGTACCTATACTATCCACGCCAATTGCTAATCCGCCTGGCGGCCATTTTTTAGCCTCAAAAATGAAAATAAATTGAAAAACAACACTACCATAATGAAAACAATAATTACTTAATAGAATTTTCTTGTTTTATGTCATTTTTAGTAGCGGATAACGTTAACGTTGTGACAGACAGACAAGGTTCCTACGCATTACTAATTGGCGGGGATAGTACTATATTTTCTATACAAGTTCACCAAATATTAAAATTATTAATTTTAAAATGCAATTTTTTGTTGTGATGTTAAGTGATAACAACCCTTATTTTTATTTACTTCAGAGGCCGTATTACAAGCTCTTAAATCCTGCCAGGTTTATAAATTGCTGTAGTGACTTCTCTTTCTCGTCGTATAGCAAATAAAAGAGATAGATTGATATCCAGTCAGAAAACTGCCTGGAAATAAGAGGTCATAATACGGCCCCAGAGGTTCTCACTTAGGAGGAACTTATTCTGTCTATAGCCCATTTTATGATTTTTAATAGATCTATAACTGCACAGATTTGTTGGACTTTCCAAAAATATACTAACATCAGGTTAGACAATAAAAATCCATATGCCTTCTAATACTAAACAGTTTTCAGACCATGGCTGCAAAGGTGCCGAAACGTCGGGAAAACCAAAAATCTAACCAAATACCAACTAATTACCAAAGTACTTTCAATAAAACCGCGCTAGTATCCGTTAAAAAGTGTTTTAGTTCATGTATAGTGAGCGCGTAAGCTTCAGAAGTGAATACTAAACAGTTTCTCACCTAAATGTGATGCCTTCAGTGAACGGATCCAGAGAATCCACCAGCTCCAATTCAGCGTCACCTCCTAGCGTTATCATTTGGTACATTTCCTTCAGTTTTGCTGTTATCGTGTTGAAACCTATGAAGTAAATTATTATTAGCATTCAGTTTTGTAACTTTGGATGACCGTTCTTTATTCTTTTCATTAAGGTTTTGATGATTCAATGGTGAAATTGTTTCTGAATTTTTCGGTATTTGACATTTTGTTAGTTACAGGGATCGAAACTGGTTGCAGTGTCAAAATATGTTTAAATGGTTAGTTTAAATAATAATGTTAGGTATTTTCCTTCGTGCGTCCACTAGAGCCGCAAATCAAGAAAAATAATTACATCGAAACAACTAATGTTTTATAATATTCTGAAAAATATAAAAACTAGTATTAATTTAAACTATTTTTGGATTTCTATTAAAGTGGCACCTTTAGTTTTTAATCCATATTGTAACTACACGAACACATTTTAACTAAGAATTAACGCATACAAAAATAATTCATAACCAATACTAGTTTTAAAGAGGGCTCCACACTCGCGCCGCGAACCGCGGCCGCGGATCACGGGCGCGGTTCGCGCATGAAAACGGTGCGAAAAATATAGCCCTCCAGACTCGCGCGTGAACCGCGACCGCGAATCACGGCAACATTAGTTCGGCACACAAGTCCTTTGACGCGGACCAAAAAACCGCCACCGGACGGGAAACGCCGCGAAGCGCGAACGCGAAGCCGCGAAGCCCATACGCGAAGCCGCGAAACCCTCCACACTCGCGCTTCGCGGCCTTCGCGGGCTTTCGCGGCGCGAGTGTGGAGCCGTCTTTATATTTTTCAGAATTTTACTAAACATTTATTTCGTTGTAATGATTTTTTTATTTACATTTACATTTTAACATTGGGCGCATTTTACCAGACAAATCTTTGAGTTATCGATCGCAATAGTACATTTTAACCAAGAAAAGTAAAATATTGAACGCTAGCGGCCGCCCGCGGTTTCACCCGCGTGGTTCCCGTTCCCGTAGGGATATCGGGATAAAAAGTATCCTATGTTTTAATATAGGCTATCTACTATCTATGTGCCAAATTCCAACTAAATCCGTTGAGTAGTTTTTGCGTGATTGAGGAACAAACATCCAAACCCACAAACTTTCACATTTATAATATTAGTAGGTTTCTATACAAATTACATTCAATGGTTAAAAATTACTCTGTGGCGATCGATGACTCAAAGATTTGTCTGGCAGAATGCGCCCATTAGCGCATACCACAGATCACCCCCCAATAGATACCGCATCAAGGCAACAGACGCGCACAACACATACTTGCTTTAGCTAGCATAGACGGGCATTTTTGTATGGAATCCCGACTTCACTCCCGACCAAATCTAACCCTAAGTACGTCCGAGTTTATTACAATTTCGAGAATAGTTTTGTAACCAAAATATATTTTAAATGGCTTTTTGTGCAGTGAAATAGTGTAGAATGTCTGCTATGACGTAAAGTTATCAAAAATATGGCATAAAATTTCACCGGTAAAAAATCTGCACAGAAAGTTATGCTAGCTAAAGCAAGTATGTATTGTGCGCGTCAGTTGGCTTGTATGCGGTATCTATTGGGAGGTGATCTGTGGCGCATACATACATCACGCGTCATACATTCACATTTACCCACCACAAAGGAAGTCAGTAGTTCGTTTCTTCTTCAGTTGGTCGTAAAGTGCTCTCATTTCGTTTCTTTTAGTCGTAATGTCGTCCAGTTCCGCTGCTCGCTTCAAATACAAATCCTCTTTTGTTTTATAATCCTGAGAAAGATACAATAGTAGATTATACAACAAGTGCATAAAACGCACCATTTTACCCGAGACGTATGGTGGATAATCAAGTCGAGGGTAAAATGGGTTTTTATGTACGAGTTATACACTCTGCTTTTCACTTCGGTCGTGAGGAAATAAACAGAAATGTTGCAAAAAATATTATAACATGGATTATGTATAAAAATGAAGAAACAGAATAAATTAACAAGTTTATTTAAGTTAATCCGAAAAATTATTAAGTATAAACCCTGAAAACTGCCACCTATAAAAAAATATTTTCATGACAAACTTCATAATGGCAACCCTAGATCGATATTGTTTTACTTTAGCCCATCAATGGGGTTGATTATTGAAAAAAAAATAGTCTATTTGCGTCTATGGTTGTGACACATTGCAGTTTTAGATACACATAAAAAACTAAATTTTATCTACACTCACAACGTAATGTTCCAAATATGAATTCAAAAAAGGTAATATAAATACGTACTTTATTTTCGTGGATAGGTAAAATTAAAAAATAAACTCATTACGATGCAGTCAACTGCATCATAAAATAACTTTTTTTCTCATTACGATACAGGGCAAATCCAAAAAGAAGGCAGTGCCGTAACATTAAAAAAAAAACAACGATATTTTCCCACATATTTTCATTGATTAAAATGCACTCTATGGTAATCGATGACTTAGTGCGATTAAATTGTTGGAATGCACTCATCTCTTTTTTTTCTAATGGAATGCGCGCCATTTCTAAAGCATTTCAAATAAAGTTTTGATTTCAATTTTTACATTTTGTTATACTTACTGAGTTTTGTAGGTTTTTTTTATTCGTGCTTTAAATTGTGAAAAAAAAATGGACTCTGCCCGATATTTTAGATGCAGCTAAGGAAATGACTTATTACAAGGTAGGTACCTAGCTGATACAAACAAAGTCTCTCTCTCTCTTTTCTAACGTTGATCTTTTATTGAGTAGGTTCAATCCCAAATGTATGAGTGTAGATAAAGTAGTGTATGAAACTGCACATAACTAGGTATTAAAACACTCGTGTGATACTATTAAAAACCTCGCCTGCGGCTCGGTTTTTAAACACACACTCGTGTTTTAATACCCCTCTTTATGTGTCGGTTTCATAAACTACTATTACAAATTATAATGAATCACTGTATATTTCTTTGATTCTTTCTTCAGGCTTAGTATAACAATGAGTATCAGTAACAGGTTTGAATCCTTTACTTTTATTTAAAAACATATTCATAGCTATGGAACAGTGTTTTTTTTTAAATCCGTTTAGTAACGGTTGAGTTACAAGGGTTTTGAAGAAAATGCCAAGCTCAATGCAATATGTGCTTTATAACGTACGATATACGTTTGGCGTACGTCTCGATGACGTCATAAGTACCCCCCAAAATAACAGTGTTTTAGCACGTTATAGCTCGTCTAACTTCTCAGGTTTAAGAGATATCGTAAAATTTTTTTCACGGTTAATCATGTGGTGGCATAAGCTTTCTGATAAGCCACTAGACAAAAATCGTTACTGATCCTCATTCACCTACCACATACAGACCTGTATAGCTTGTATATTCGGTTTGGCATCACCCAACCTTGCTTTCTGAGCAGCTAGTCTGTTTCTCAGTTCTTCTACGGATGCTTCTTCCAACTGCTCAGGAGTAGGAACTTCTAAAGGTACCGGTCTTTCAATTCCTGGAATACCGTCTAGACCAGGGTCTTCTAATTTTAATGTGGTAAGCTGAAAATTTCTTAAATTGTAAGAATGGTGCAAAGGGTTTTGAACATTTTGGCATAGTGGTAACAATTTTTTTTTTATTTTGACGGGGATTTCGGAAATAAACCTCTGTATATCGATAGAGGATTCATGAATGAACAAAATAATATGATGATAAAAAGTCATAAAGCACAACGTTTCCATGATAGATATGAAAGATCATGTATAGATAAAAATCCAAACTTATTTTCCGGATTATCTCGAAAACGTTGCGCTTAAGGACTTTATATCATAGACATTTTTTGTTCGCCTATAGATCCCCTATCGATTTACACCGCTTTTTTTACCAGGAATCGAACCCACCAAATTAGAAAAAAAGCAATCTTTTATTTCTACGATAACGATCGAAAGGGTTACTTTTTGTTAAGTATCTTAAATAAACTTTACTTTTTGTTAAGTACCTTTAGCACAGGATCTTTAACAAAAGGAAGACCATGAAATTTAACATTTAAATTATTACGTATTGTATCAATTTCTATAGGAATTAATGTAATTTAAATAAAAAACTTTGAATGCACCTCGTACTATTTTTTTAAACAAAAAGAAGTCTTCTCTTTCTAAAATTTCCTATCCTCAATATATCAGGTACTTTCCCTGCGTGTGGCAGTTTTCAAAACTAAACCACAGAATATACAGGATATTTTGTGGTTTAGTTTTAAACTAAACAACATACCTCTTTCTCCCACATAGGCGTCTTGCTCCTACAATCCTGTATAGTTTTCTCCATTTTGCTCACGGCGTTGTTGGCCTCCAACCGTTCGCTCTTAACTTTGTTCTCTTTGCTCTGAAGTTTGCTTATCTCTTGCTTGAGACCCGAAAATTCACCGGTGCCTTCGCTTATTTGTTCTTCGAGCTAGTGAAATACATGCAGTTTTGTAAAGAAACATGTTTTGATTAAAATAATAGCATTTATAGTCCATTTATCCTCACTTGTCCTATTTAGTAAAAGGTTTTTGACACTTGTCATACGACTTTTAGGCCTTTTATGATGAGAAAGCCTAACTTGTAAAATGTCTTTAAACGTCTACAATGCTAAAATGCAGATAACCTAACTTGCATAATGTTTTTAAAGCAATACGTCTATATTGCTTGATGACTAAAATGCAGAGAGTTATAGAGTTATGCGTTATCAATCAACGAAATAGAAAACTTGCAATACTAAAATATTATTGAGTTATTAAGGTTATGTCTTGTCTATTGACCAAGATATTCAGTAAAATACTAGAAAACTCATTGCAGTGTATAAGACGTAAGAAGGGAATAGACATATGCTGCTAAGGCAATGCCTTAGACTTTTTACAACTTAGACATTGATTTTAAACATTTTGCTTTAAAAACGTTCTGCAAGTCAGGCTTTCTGATCAATAACCCTTTTAGGGTGGTATTATAGAATCAAACTCAAACTCAAATCTCTGCTTGAGCACAGTTAGAAAGGGATGGCGCTATATGCGATGAATAGCACCATCCCTTTCTAACTGTACTCAAGCAGAGATTTGAGTTTGTTTCTATAATACGAGTCTATGTTAACCTAACTAAGATATATTTTCCTTTCACTCACATTTTTCAACTTTTTTAAAGATAATAAATTAATTGAAACTTTTATTTTTTAAGGTAGTAATACCACAGTTTAACAATCCATACAGTTGTTAAACGCCTTTGATGTCGGACGATGCCGCCGCGTGCCGCCGCCCGTGTAGTAGTCCCGAATGTGCAAGGGTTGTCGACTTCGTCCGCAACCGCATGCACCCTACGAAAACTTTGACTAGGATAATAAGTATCCTCTATGTTTTAATCCAGGGGTGTGAAACTCATATTTCTACACAGTGCCATATATAAAATTTTGGGTGTGTTAAGGGCCAGACTCAAAATTAAAAACTAAAATACGTACTTAATTATTTTAAATAAAGCGCGCGTAATTTTAAACAATACTTAGTGGCATCCCTTTAGGCGCAATTGACATGTTTTCATTTTTTACAAGGTACCTTAAATCGAAAACCATTTCGAGGTTTTTCAGTTTCTGACACCGTACATAATTTTTCGGGGCTATTGATCAATTATTTAACGAAATATGTGGAAAAAAACACTGTATCATCAAGATAAAGGAATAATCAAAATTTAACTCCTTTGCATAAAAAAGTTGTGTGATTTTATCTTAAAAAAAATAATCATAAAAACTGTCGCTGTCAAGTTTACAATGTATGTCAAAGTCTGTGTCAAGAATCAAAATATTTTTCACTTTTATTCGTTTTGTTTTGAATGTATTCATGCATAGCCTTCTTTAATTGCAAGCCGTGAACATAAGTTTGGCAACGTCTGTTACTGTCAGTTCGTGGTCATGTCGTCGGCTAGTCTCCATACTAAATGTATGGGAATATTTCAATTTTAAGAGGTCGATATTTTTTTGGTAGTTATCGTATGTGGTTTAAAATATGAAAATAATTTAGTTCTTTTATTGAAATGCTTTGTATATTAAACAATAAGAAAAATATCAATGTTAACCAGCAAAAAATGGCTGTCAAAGATGTCATCTTTTTTGTTGATTTTCTTCAGCAGGGAGTTGATTAACACGCCTTCTAGCAATAAATGATATATCATTAGAAAGGTCTTTTAAAGACAAATATTTGCTGTTCATATACTTTATATCAATTGTTAATACTTTTGGAGTTAAAGGTTATTAAAGTATAAAAGTGGTTTATTGTCTATGGGAGTTGATCTACCCCACCTCTAGCAATAAATGATATACCATTAGAAAGGTTTTTATATGACAAATATTTGCTGCAAACATACTTTCTATTAATTGTTAGTATTTTCGGAGTTTTAGTTCATTAATGTTTAAAAAATTGGTCAATTTCAGAGCGTTATAACTCTCAAAGTACTAATAGTTGACGTTTATAGTGATACAATAAAGTGTTTCAAATTTAAATACCTTTCTAATGATGTAAGATTTATTGCTAGAGGAGGCTTAGATCAATATGCTCATCGTACTAAAGGACCCCCGAAAAGTTCAAATAATTTGAACCAAACCTTATGTTCTAATAAATAAATAATAATAATAAATATAAAACTTTATTGAAATAATCTTACATCACAATTTACAACTAGTTTTAACATAGATAATATAGGAAAAACAAATAATAAATAATTTTTAAAATAATTTTATACTATGTGCTTGACCACATGCGATGTTGCCGTTCTGCTCAACTTCAGGGCTTGGAAGATAATAGAAGGCTATGATTCATGATATTTTTAACTTAAATCAGTATTTTGATTAAATTAAACATAGATCTATCAAAATATAATATCAAGTTTTCTGAAGGATTTTTGATAGCTGACAGTCGCAACCTTACCAAAGTGGACTTCATCATGCTGCTGAAGCTGAAAACTTTTGCGAAACATATTATTTTTTAGAAATAAAAAGATATTGTGTACGTTTGAACTTGTTTAATTAATACAGTTTGTTTTGAAGTGCATTAATTTCAATTTCCATAAAACTTTAAAGCAACACACCACCTGTAAACGTGTAGACTTTGGTTTGGCACGTAAAACAGTGTTTGTTTGGGCATTTATCACAGTATTTTTGCAGGCAGGAACTACACATGAGATTATGGAATCTATTTTACGTATATATTTATTTATTATTGTTGAAAATAAGGTAAAAATAGCGACAATAAAGGAAAACAACCTCGAGCAAAAGATAAACAAACAAACGTCATTAGCGTCCATAGATTAGGTTGGCAGGTTGACGTCAAAATGATTTTTTTATTCATATGGGCAAAGGATAATGTCCGCCTGCCTGCCTAGCATGACCGATTTATATCGCGTGATATAGCATTTTATCGACACTCAACTGTCAAATTCCTTTGTCTTTTTGACAGTTAAACGTGATAAAACGCTATATCACGCGATATAAATCGGTCATGCTAGGCAGGCAGAAATCCTTTAAACGGCACTTACGCTCTTTTAGAATAAATAAGTTTTCAAATGAATATTATGTTGACTAAAAATAAAAATTTTGGAAAAGAAAAAAATACGTGTCTCTTGTTTTCATCAGTAATTTCTAAATAACAAATAAAAAAACAGGATAAAAATTTTGAAATGTTGTCAATTGATTCGCGATTGGTCCAATTCACATTATTCGCGGTTGGTCCAATTCGCAGTTGATCCAAATCGCAGTTGGTCCAATTCGCAGTTGGTCCAATTCGCGGTTGGTCCAATTCACGGTTGGTCCAATTCGCGGATTCACGGAATCGTTTTTGCACAAAACTACTGCAAACTGCATAAACTGTGCACACGACGGCCATCGTGTGCACAGTTTTATAGTAAAATTGAATTGTGGCTAAATGATACCTTCAAGTAGTTCGACGGGTACCTAATACGAAATTACATATAGGAATAAATAAACTTACGATGAATCACGGAGAAATTTAAGTAATCTTAAGGCTTTGTTATATTTCGCCGTCGAGGCACATCCGTACACAGAACAAGTGTGCAACATTTAATTACATTGTAATAAACGATTCTTATAAATAGAAGTCACTCGCAATGATATTACAAGTCGCTCGTAATTCAGTCGGTCGCGTCGGCCGCAAACGTTCGGTGCCCAAACTCGCCGAGTTTGGGCACCGCGAGCCGCGCCGCCCGACCCCCCTCGAGATCCCCTCCGTTGCTCTGCGCAAGTACATTCGTTTTTCAACTGTATGATGGTAAAGCTGTGGTAATACTAGTTCAAAATAATTATTTTTTCACCTCTCCAGCACGAAAAGGGTGCTTTTGGCGCGTAAAAACTCGCAGCAAAATCGATTTTTGCTGCGAGCGTGAGACAAAGTGCTTTTTTAATTTCTAACACCACTTTTAAAATAATAAAGGAAAAACAAATAAAGTGACAAGGATGACACTTGTAAAATTGATATGTGAGAAAAGGATAGATAGAGTGCTTTATGGTGTCATACACGGATTAAAAAGTAAAAAAATAAAATACACGGATATACCAAGGAGTTTTAAATGATTGTTAAAAAATAAGGTTGATAATTCGAAATAAAGAGTATGAAGGTAATGAGGTCACATGTATGAAACAAATATGAAATAAGAAAAATTAATGAAATTTACTAACAAATTATATGTTTTATGATTTATAAATAAATAAATAAGACGGAATATTAATGAATAAGAGAAAAACACAACGTAATGTAATCAAAACGACGGGAATTACTGATTCTATGAATAAAAATTTTCAGCATAGGTTTGATTGAATTATTTTTGTGATAAATTACAAAAATGAATGTGTCCAACGATCAAGATAGTTTGCTAACTCCAAAAGAGTTAAGTGAACAAGTTTCTAATGCTGAATTAAGCTTTTTTACCAGGAAAGTCAAGTGAAAATTTTCTCGCTGGTCGAGGTGAAAAGTTGTATGTTTTACACGAGACCAAAATGTTGTTCTGCCTCGTGTCTTTAAATCACTCACTGTGCTCAGTAGTCTATATTAGAATCACTCGCTACGCTCGTGATTCAATTCTAGACTACTTCGCTAGTTCGTGATTTAAAGTCGCCACTCGCAGCACAATTTGATTTTGGTCACTTGTATAACAAATAACTATTTAAGGTTATTTCACCAAGTAAATTCAAAATAAAAGTTTTTATCCCGAATATTTGACGTGTATTTATTTATTAGTAAATAATATTTGCGATGTATTGAAAACATTGACCAAAAAGAAATCAAATCATTTATTATCTTTAAAAAAAAGTGTGCGTGAGACAGCTTATTAATAATGCAAAAAAAAGTCTAAGATTTTTTTCTAAGCCTTACCTCCTCAATTTCTTTTTGAAGCTGCCCATTCTCTATGGTAAGTTGTTTTTTCTGATTGTTCAAGTTTTCTAGATTCTTCTCCGTTTCTTTCAAATCGGTCTCCATTTGGTTTATCTTGTCTTTAGATTTCTTTGCGTTTCTGTGTAATGAAGATAATAAAATAATATTAATGTTTGCGGTTTTAGTTTTGGAAAACGAGTTGAAAAAAGGCTTGATATGAGATTAAAGGAAAAATGGGAGGAGATTGGCGGAAATGGCGTGATTTTAGAGGAAAATGGGGGAGATTGGAGAAAACGAAGTCATGAATAATGAATAATAGGTAAGATTTGGAATAATTGGGTCAGATTGAGGATTTGAGGAGGTAGGATTCGGCAACATAATAGAGTAAGATTCAAGACAAATGGGGTTGGAAAAAGGTTAGTATCTAATTACCTACATATATATTATAGTGAAATTGTTTTACCTTATACTGGTGTTAATGGCGACTCTCAACTTGGTGATTTCGGTGGAAATCTTATCGATCTTCTTGGTAAGATCATCGACATTCTTCTGTAGATCTTTCACTTTGCCTCCCGCCACTGCAGAAATTTGAGCGTCTACGCCGTGAACTTCTTTCTCTACCTAAATACAGTATAAAAGAATGCAACATATAAAAAAAATGGAAATATGCAAAGAAGCGACAAACACCACGGCAGCTAAGCTGCAAAGATGCCGAAACGTCGTCAGGAAAATAAAAATCAAAAGATAATAGGCATGTTGACTATTTTTTTATTTTATGTTACATAAATTACCCCTCAAAAAAAGAAACATTTGTATAAGAATTATTTCGCTAGCATGAAAACTGCTCGAGATATCACAGTTTGAAATGCACAAATTGGACTCACCCGAAAACGCTCCATACTAACGGCTACCAAGTTATGACGTCACGCCTTCCTACCTTGTATGCAACGCGTAGGAAATTTGTTCGGCAGCTATATTAAATATTGTGTTTATCAAAATGGTTTCTTTGACAAATTTGCTGTAAATTTTACGGACTAACTAAATGTATTATTTATTTTAATAAATTTTATACTTTTTAAATGGACTTGTCCACCCAACTTTGAAGGGTCATAAAACAAATAATACGCAATATATAAAACCAAGAGGTATACAAGCTACTCCAAAAGTTTGATATGTTTACGATTTTTATTAGTATTTCGTTATTTTATTCATAAGTCAACATCCCTATTATATGCCTCTTACTGTAACAGCAGAATGGAGATTAAATCTTTGCCACCACCTTCGAGCAACAAAAGGCTTCGTTTGTCACGAAGGGAGAAGCCTTAGCGATATTACTCTATTCAAATTATTCTGGCATTTTTTGCGGGGGGGGAAAATGCACACAAGTGCAGTTCCGCATACCCACATACAAAAACTACACTGTAATGACGACACTCACACATAAAAAATAAAACAAAACAGCAAAAATTTGTGTACGGATGAGTCACACATCAAAATATGACACGTTTTTGACATAAAGGGCTGGGCTCAACTGTCGATGCAGCAATATCGATACGGAGAAAGGAATAAAGATTACAAACTCAATCATTTTACGATGGGGTGAATAACAACAAAGAGGTCATTTTTATACGCTCGAGCTTTATACAAAAAGCTCGAGAGTGTAGGTGATTGGGTTGGGACTAATGTGTACCCAGGGACGTTGGGCTCAGGCTGCTGACACTGAACATCGCTCCATGACAGTACTGCCATCTGCACACCCAACTATTTGAATTTACAACAATCGGTGATCGCTCCCCGTCTTAACGTTGATCACAGTTACATCATTGAATAATTGCTTTTTTACCATCGCCACTCTAAAAAGTGCGTTTAATTCAACCATAAGAGTGAATAATAAGCGATTTTAAGTTATACAGAGCGATGCTGAATCTTCGGCTACTATTCAGCTCTTAGCAGTGTTATTTGCTTTAATTTGAATATAGTTTATTTAACAGTACTACTTACGGTCAGTATTCAGCTTGGATAAGAATCGCATAAGTATTTCCTAACTACAACTATTTCGACATTTATTTCGCGATATCTGTCACGATCACATCAGTGCAGAGCAAATCATGCAAAAATCTCGGAAATGAATTTGGCGCAGAATCAGGGCCAGATTGACCAACACTTTATCGACAAACATTATTTAACAGTAACATCACTAAGTTGCCCATCGGCGAGAACTCGGATTTATCTAGCGACAGATCTGAAATTTGTACGGACGAGCCATGGACTAGCAGACCCGATGTCACTGAACAAATTTGACAACTAATCAAGAATAAAATATACGAATTTAATGTTTAAATGTAAACAAATAGCAATAATACGATAAAAAATTACTTTTATGTGAAATGTAAAACCGTCTTTTTGTATACTTGATGTTCGAGATCTCTTTTAACAGCAAAAACTCATCAATTCGACATTTTAAACAGAGCAGCGTTCACATGCGCGACTGGACTCGGTCTAGAAAGAAATCCGGGCGCAACTGGTTTTACTAACGCGTATGCCCATTTGGGCTTGTACTTCGGCAGAGGGGAAACGCTTCGTATGGCTTCTCTTTCTGTAGAAGCCCGTCTTACTCTAAGGCCACCACCAACGGCACAGAATAACTAATTAATCGTACAAAGTACAGAAGCAGCACGCCGCATATTAATTTAAATAAATAGCGACTTTTGGTCCGACACAATAAAGTGCAATTCAGGCCGCGCAATGGCCTGCAGTACAGTTTATATTCACCTAGTAGTTGCCTCTCTTTCTATCGCGTGCTCTTACCTTTTCTAATGACGCAACATTAAGGTTGTCTTCTTTTAAATGAACTGCGTAGCGTTTAACATAATGTGAAAAACGAATTTTTTTTATTGGTTTTTTGTTTTTTGACATCCGTATACGGCACAGTAATGTCGATTCGACATTGTTACTATTATAAAGAGGCAATACCTACTTGTGCACAGTGGCGTGCACAGAGACTTTAGACAGGGTAGGCACGGATAAAAAATATACCAATTTTACCACTGTTTCGGTATCTACCAACCTATACTGAACGAAATCCAAACATATTTATTATCTTGATTGGAAAACAAAATGCATAGAAAACAATACAATTGATTTGTGTGTACGTACACAAGCTGTTTGTTAGCCAGTTATAATTAATTATAATAAAACTTTTTATGAAAAGAACGAGGGGCATTCATAACCTACCTACCATTTTTTTTAAACCCAACCCAACGCATCTATCTTCCCTTTGCAATCAATTTAATTAAACTTTATACTCAAAAGATAAACTCGATAAAGCGGCAATTTTTAATTTATTTAAACAATCTTTGCCAGCATAGGTCTCGCATGTAAATTATTGAATTTTTACAGTAAATTAACGAAATAATTACTTATTTAACTTAAAATAATCAATTACTTGCGCCAAGAAAAACAATCAAAACAAAGCAAAATTAACTGCAAGGGTAAACTAAAAACGCTACTCTCTGCAATGCAATAATGACGCGGTCGGGTTGCAAGCAAATAAGCAGTGCCTCCAAAACATAAACACGCGCATACATTTTCACGCACACAGTCACACTTTTGATGTGTACTACACGAGATTCGTTCTATGAAAAAGAAGCAGTCCGTAGTACTGCTTATGGACACGCAGTAAATAATTGGCGCCTCTGTCGCCCGGCCGATCGTTGGTTCTTGTGATTTTTGGTTAAAGTGAAGTGAAGTTAGTTTCAAAAACCACAAATATAATATGGCGATTAAACTAATAGACACGGAAAGCCGAAAAAGTGCCTGTGCACGATGATGGGTCATAATAACTTTTTAATTACAAATAATAGGGTAGGGAATTAGGGTCTTATGGGACTACAGGGTATGCAGTGCTTATTTGCATGTATGGAGTGCACGCCACTGCTTGTGCAGTAAGATGCCGCGCTTGTACGGCGGCGGGCGTGTGGCGGCCCGCTGCTCACTTGTTCGTTCGCACGAACGGCTAGCGGTAGGTGCTTATCGCGCGACCTTCAGCGAGTGAAGGAGGCCTACCACCGGCCATAACACGAATTAAAAAAGTTTTGACATTTTGTGTTCAAACTTTTTTTTAATAACAGTTGTGGTAGTGGCAGATGATGGTTAAGGTATTATCTCCATTCTGCTGTTACTTTCGTATATTTGTGAAGTCGAAGGGACTTTAATTTTTAGGGTTCCGTACCCAAAGGGTAAAAACGGGACCCTATTACTAAGCCTCCGCTGTCTGTCTGTCTTTTTTTTTTTTTTTTAATTTTCACAGATCGTGTATTTCTATTGCTGCTATAACAACATATGCTGAAAACAGAATAAAATAAATATTTAAGGGGGGCTCCCATACAACAAACTTGATTTTTGGTACGGAACCCTTCGTGCGCGAGTCCGACTCGCACTTGGCCGGTTTTTTTTTTTAATTCATGCAACCGAAAATTCTGAAACTTTTTTCTATTACTAAGGGAGCTTATTCCTACCTATGAAAAAATATTCAGCCAATTTGTTTTTTTTTCAGTCATTCTCCATTGGTCAGTTTTTCAATTTTACGCTGATTAATCAGGGCTCTGTCACTCCGCGCGTGAGTATGAAGCGCTCGGCGTCCTTTGAGAGGACAAATTTCATACATCAGAAAAGATAAGACCTACGCGATAGAAAGAGAGGCAACTACTAAGTTAATGTTTTGGCTGTGTTCTAAATTCTAATTGAATTTTTTATGAATGATACTATTCCTTACCTCTCCAGCGTCGTGCTTCGCTTTATCCAGCTTCTCTTCAGCCGCTTTAAGCGCTGCCTCGAGCTTAGCTTTCTGCTTCGCGTCCACTTTGCTCGAAGCTGCTTTGCTCTCCTGTTGCTTGATTTGAATCTGTTATAAAGACAACTTGCAATTTGAATAGGGGAAGTAAAATGTTTTAAGAGCCCCTAGCGATTTTTCCGCTGACTGCAGCTTTCTCGCTCGCACATTTCATGTTTTTTCAAGATTTCTGAAATCTGAGTGCGCAATTGAAAAATGTGTCTCGGCCACTTTTCGCAATATAAGATAATCTTATATTGCGAAAAGTGGCAGAGACTCATATTATGCTATGACATATTATGCCTAAAAATTTTATGCAAATACATAGGGAACCTACCTACTAATAGACTGTGGCAAGGGTGGGCAAGCTGCCCCCCTAGAGGTAAAAAATGTAGCCAACTGCAAAATAACCAAAAACCGTGCAATTGACTTGCTTTTCCGATAAATCCCGCCCTATCTCAAAACTTGAATAAATTCACTAGTTTCTTGACTGACCATACGACCTTTTAATTTTCGGTCTTTCATCCATAGGTCTTGTAAAATTCGGTCTTTTCCACTTCGGCATTATAATACATACCCGGCAGGTAAGGCAGGTAGCCTGCAATACGTAAAAGGTTCCCTATGTATTTGCATAAAATTTTTAGGCATAATATGTCATAGCATAATATGATTTCGCCGAATGATGTTTACGCATAATATTACTTAGTCATAACAGCTTATGCATATTTTTTTAGGCATAACTAATTTAGGCATAATCATGTTTAAGCATAATATTCTTTAGCATAAATTTAAATACGCATAATGTTATTAACGCATATTTTTATAAACAAAAAAATAAATACACTTCGAAACTTGCACATTTAAAAGCTATTGCTAAAATTTTACACTTGAAATAAATATAAATATTGTTTGTCTCATGCATGGCTACGGGTATGTATTTACAATGCCGAAGTTGAAAAGACCGAATTTTACAAGACCCATAATTTTGCAAGAAAATAAATAAGTACGTAAAAATATTTATTCTGATTGTTTTTGATTTTTATGACTAAATCATATTAGGCGAATAGACAATATGCCTATTTGCCTAATAACATTATGCGAAAACAAATTAGTCTAAATGATTAGTATGCTTACATAAATAGTATGCCAAAAAACAATTATGCCAAAGTATTATTATGAAAAAAAATATATGCCAAATCCGTTATGCCAAATCAAATAAGGTATAAAAGCATTATGCGAAAACAAGGGATCCCGTGCGACGACGAGCTAGCATAGCGAGCGAGGAGGAGTTAAGGTTTCATTGCGACCAACGACGCTGAATGCTGCTGAATGTATGGTAAAGGTAGGCAAAGTAAGTATCGACATTTTAAATTTGGGGATTTCGAACTATGTATCGGTCATTTGATAATCGATCTTTCAAGTTTCGGTCTATCGGATATCGACAGCTGGTCACATTTGTGAGACCCCCCCCCCCCTGGTGTGACGTCACATATTTTACAATTTTGCATCTAGAAATAATTATTGAATTAAAAAGCAGGTCAGAAATTTGTTTTATTTCAATTTAAATGATTTTGAAATTATGTTACGTCACGAAATTAAGGATCCCTCCCACCCCCCTGTCACACATTGTCACATTTCGTCGACCCCCTCGTTCCCCCTTAACGTGTGATGTAATTTATTGATGGCCCCTAAAGTGAAAATACTTACTGGATTTAATACTACCTACAGGAAAAAAATAAGATCAATGGTAAAACCATAATAGGTAATATTAACTTTATGGGTAAAACGCGAGAATACTGGGGGTCAAGTCTGCTAATGTTTTCGTCAAAATCGTAGTTCAATGGTGTTTGAATGGTAATGCTTTTTGACACAGTTCTGGTTTCTTAAACCCAAAACTAAACACATTTGTGTTTCTTAATCCCAAAACGGAAACATATTGTGTCTTGATTTTGGGTTTAAGAAACAAGAACTGTGTCAAAAAGCATTACCATTAGAACACCATTGAACTGCGATTTTGACGAAAACATCAGCAGACTTGACCCCCTGTTGAGATGTGGGATGATTTTGGAAAAGTGGGTAATGCTTGGAAAAATTGGATTAGATTGGGGAAAATAGAGGGAAAGTTTCCAAAGAATGTTATCTAAATAAACCTTATAAAACACTGTTAAATCCTCACCTTCAAGCTGGGCACTTGTTCCGTCAAACTCTTCAACTCTATGCCCAGCTTGTTAAGGGTTGTTTTCCCTTCGCGAGTGCTGCGTTGTAGCGCCACTACGGAGTCCTCCAAGTTTACTTGCTCGCCCCGAAGCTCTGTTAGTCTGTGTACAGACAGCGTAAAAATGGGCTGAGCATTCAATCCAAAAAATATCTGATCACATTAACAAACATCAACCTTAGCAAAAGACCTCAAGGTGCATTTTAATTTTTCTCAAAGAACAAATGAAAGTTAACCACCGTTCTGAGATAGGTTTATTTTTTGTCAAATGTTCAAATTATTTTGAAAGGTATGAATACTCAGGGTCTTATTGGGGTGATTACTGAATAGCAACTGCGGGGTGACGATAAGGCCGAAGGTGGAAGCACACTACACCCGGAATCCTCATCACTGAGAACTGGCTGTCTTACCTCTAACTGCCGGAACACAATAATTTTTCAACTCAATTCACTTTATTGCATTCCACAATGATAACAAGATGGTAGGTAGGTAAAATAACAAAGTACATTGTAGGCCCTGAATAGGGCACAGCAAATTATTTGGAGAGGAGTTGAGTTTTAAACTGTTGTTATGGCGTCAGACTTAGGTAAGATGGTGGTAGCCACCAACCTAACTAGTTTGTTCACGGAAACGAGTAAGTAGAGCACTATCTCACTCACATAAGCTTCCGTTCGTTAGCTTGTATGGCGCGGGGGTCTTGCTCGCTGGTTGACTGTTGTACACAATGGCCGCGTTCCGAATCACGCTTACAGCACTGTGAGCGCGCTAACGCCCGGTCCAAATCATGCTTACAACGCTCACGTAAGTTAAAGTGACGTCACAGATGACGTCATAGCATGTGCTAACGACGCTCAACGTATTCCACCAAAGCACTGTGAGCGTAGTCGGTGTAGCTGTCAAACTTCATTGTCAAAGTTCATTGTTGACAAAAAATACGTGGTTAAATTGTGAATCGTTGTGGATGTTGTAGTCATTATTTGTGATTTTTACAAAAGATGGCTGAATTTATTGACCTGCAGGTGTTTTGTAAAGATACGAACGAAATAATTATATTAAACTGATGTTGAAAGAGCTAGCAGTGGTAATAAGTATTTTGAAGCTTTGAGAGTTTAGAATTGGTTAGTAAATAATTGGTCTCAGTGAAGGAACTTAATTCGTGCCTTTTTATTTATCTATCCCTTAGAATAAATATTTACTTTACCGAGATTAACCCATTTGAGGTTATGTTGTTCTATACAATCCAACGTTAGCGGTGTGAGCGCTCTCACGAGCGGTCCGAATCAATAGTATCGTGAGCGTGCTGACAGCGTGCTAATGATTTGGACCGGTGTACAATGACGTCACACGCTGTGAGCACTGTTGGCGTGATTCGGAACGCGGCCAATATGTCACTAACCTCTGTTCCAAAGCAGCCAGTTTCCTTTCGTTAGCCTGCATGACACGGGGGTCTTGCTCGCTGGTGTCTTGCTGTACGGAACAGGACATACGACCTCGCATTGTGGATTTACCACCGCCGGACATAGTACCTTAACATAAAATACATTACTTAAAGTGCCTTTGCTTTAATTTTTATAAAGGAGAAAATAGGAAAAATCTACACAGGTGTAAACCATTAGTAACAATGTCACGTTACTGAAAATAACTCTTGGCGATAGCACCCACCAAAATGGAATTATCGGGAGTTAAAAAATACCCATACATTTTTTTACAAAACACATTTCATACTACATATTCCGTCTCTAACCTCTTATTATAATCAGTTTTCCACTGCTGAAAACCATTTAGAAAAGACCTAAGTACCTCATGAAGGTAATAAAATTATAACAAGAAGGTTAAATTATTGTATTTCAGCTAGAGGGAGAGAGAGCTATAGATTTCGGGTGTGCAATAACTTCTGACATTTCACCAACCTCATGCCTTTGTAATAAAAGTAGTGTCCAACCGAAACCGAACTTTCGGCTCTAGTTCCAGTTTCGGCCGAAACCGAAACCATAACTATTGACTATTTACTGTTTCTACTATCTCGTTTATCGCCATTTAAGGCCAGTATATTCCAAAAACTCTGTCTCTGTCTTTTTCTTTACGTATGAAGAGTAATGAAAATAACCTCACTTTTTAATTTTTTCAATGTTTTTGTTGTTATTTTGAGCATAAAGTCACTTTTTGAAAAAGTAACCGTTGAATATTCTTCTATATGTCATTCATTACCTATTTTTCTATATATTTTTCGTGAATAAGGGATTGATAAACTAAAAGTATTATCCAAAAAATATAAAATTAATGAAAATTTTCTTTGTCTTTGCATATTTTTTTAGTCGAGTGAAAATACGAATATCGTATTTTTAACCGTAAAATAATCAATATCCTTTATGAAACTTCAACATAATATTTTTATCTGCTCAAAATAAAGAATAATTGATTGTTTATTTTTGAATCAAACATAGGCTAAATTCGATAATTTGGAATATACTGGCCTTAATGAGGATCGGCGACAGGTATGAATCCTAAAGTTTTATTGATAAATAATATAAAAACATATTCAGAGCTATGAACCCTAGTGAAAGATTTTTTGAAATCCGTTTAGTAATGGTTGAGTTATAAGGGTTTAAAGGAAATGCCAAGCTCAATGCAATATGTACGACGTAAGGTTCGCGTACGTGGCGGATGACGTCATTAGGACCCCCAAAAAAAGTGTTCAAGCTCGTATAACTTCTGAGGTTTAAGAGATATCGTGAAAATTTCTTCAGAGTTAATCATGTGGTGGCATAAGCTTTCTGATAAGCCACTAAACAATCGTCCCTAAAAATGACGCTGATCCACAATACCACCAGAGAAATGAAGACAAAAAATTTTCTATTCAAGTTTGAAAAATACTTACCAGCAATTTCAATGACGTCACCGTTTAAAGTGACCACCCTGTATCTCGTATGTCCGTACGCTATCCTAGACGCTTGTTCCAAGTCTTTGGCCACTAAAGTGTCTCTCAGCGCGAAGTAAAACGCGGGTAACACTCGGTCGTCTTTCACTTTCACTAAGTCAAATAGTCTGGGAGCGTTTTCTGGGCTAAAATAATATAAACATATTATATTATTCCGCATCTATATCCGAAAAAATGAGGAATATATTGGACCACACGAATGTAACAAGAAATAATAGAAAACTTATTAAAAAATATATTTTTGTTAAATTACAGGACATAAGAACTGTTGCCTACTAACAGGGGGTCAAGTCTGCTAATGTTTTCGTCAAAATCGTAGTTCAATGGTGTTCTGATGGTAATACTTTTTGACACAGTTCTTGTTTCTTAAACCCAAAATCGACACAAAATATTTCCGTTATGGGTTTAAGAAACACAATGTGTTTTGTTTTTGTGTTTAAGACACAAGAACTGTGTCAAAAAGCATTACCATTCAAACACCATTGAACTACGATTTTGACAAAAACATTAGCAGACTTGACCCCCAGATCTACTAACCGAAGCCTATCTCTTATTGAATATAGATTATTGAAATCGGCTGTAAAGGCGCTGTTATAGTACACTAGCGCCGCCAATACATTTATTTTTTTAATAACTCTTCAACAGTTTTTATTCTTTCTTTCTGTAAGTTTTAAAATCAATTTTAGCTCAAAGCACTTTGGCAGGCCTCCTTCACTCGCTCAAGGTCGCGCGATAAGCACCTACCGCTAGCCGTTCGTGCGAACGAACAAGTGAGCAGCGGGCCGCCACACGCCCGCCGCCGTACAAGCGCGGCATCTTACTGCACAAGTAGGTATTGCCTCTTTATAATAGTAACAATGTCGAATCGACATTACTGTGCCGTATACGGATGTCAAAAACAAAAAACCAATAAAAAATTGACGTTTTTCACATTATGATATACGCTACGCAGTTCATTTAAAAGAAGACAACCTTAACGTTGCGTCATTAGAAAAGGTAAGAGCACGCGATAGAAAGAGAGGCAACTACTAGGTGAATATAAACTGTACTGCAGGCCATTGCGCGACCTGAATTGCACTTTATTGTGTCGGAGCAAACTCGCTATTTATTTAAATTACTATGCGGCGTGCTGCTTCTGTACTTTGTACTATTACTTATTCTGTGACTTTGGCTAGAATGGATTTTAAAACTAGAATGAAAACTCTTGGAAGAGTTATTCAAAAAATATAAAAGATTATTACACGAGCTTTCTTTAAATATTGACTTGGTTTACGAGTAATAAAAATAAATGTAGTGGTAGCGCTAGTAGCACTGTAACAGCGTCAATCACGTCATAGATTTAGTACCTAACCTCTACGATTGGGTCGATACGATAGTAGTCAATCGTTGTAACATTTATAGGTCTCACAACAAATTAATTCACTTGCGAACATTTAGAAAGTATTCGATAATATGAGAGAAACAACCTGGTCGTTGATTTTGAATATTAAAATGTTACATGATAAGTTCAAAATCTATTAAAGAAATTGCTTAAAACAAGTTGCAATACAAACAAATTACTTACTAATTATTCCTATTCTGCATATACTGTATCAGATGGTTCTGTTTATCCAACGCTATGAACGTGGCTCGGCCCACGTCGTTTCTCTTCAAGAACTCCACGCAAGCTTGCGCAGTTTCCACAGTATCAACCACTATGTTGTCTAGCGCGCCGCAACACGTCGATATAGCCACGTCGTATTTAAGGTCTATACCGCCCAAATCACCCTGGAAATAAGGTTGAAATCAAACGAAATGGTCAAACTTGCTCAATATAAAACAGTCAAGCTTGCGCGGTTTCTAGTGTCGGCCACTATGTTGTCTAACGCGCCGCAACATGTCGATATAGCCACGTCGTATTTAGGGTCTATACCGCCCAAATCGCCCTGCAAATAAGGTTTAAATCAAACAAAATGGTTAAGCTTGCTCTGCTTTTAATGACCAGATCGTCGGTCCACTTTGTTTGTCGGGGGCCTACCCACGGAGCGTCGTCCGGTGCGCGGTCGCCATTCCAGAACCGCCCCGCCCCAACGGCCATCGGTTCTTCTCGCTATGTGTCCCGCCCATTGCCACTTCAGCTGAGCAATCCTTCGAGCGATGTCAGTTACTTTAGTTCTCCTGCGGATCTCCTCGTTTCTGATTCGATCACGCAGGGAAACACCGAGCATGACTCTCTCCATTGCACGCTGGGTGACCTTGAGCCTCCTTATGAGACCCATAGTTAGCGACCACGTTTCACTGCCGTAAGTCATCATTGGCAACACACACACAGGTCATAGACTTTTTCTTGAGACACTGAGGTAAGTCTGACGCAAAGATTTTTTGAAGCTTCCCGAATGCTGAAATTTAGCTTTTATACCGCCCATATCACCCTAAAATAAGGTTGAAATCAAACAAAATGGTTAAGCTTGCTCTGCTTTTAATAACCAGAACGTCGGTCCACCTTGTCGGGGGCCAACACACGGAGCGTCGTCCGGTGCGCGGTCGCCATTCCAGAACCTTTCCGCCCCAACGGCCATCGGTTCTAACTCGCTGTGTCCAGCCCACTGCCACTTTAGCTGAGCAATCCTTCGAGCGATGTCGGTTACTTTAGTTCTCCTGCGGATCTCCTCGTTTCTGATTCGATCACGCAGGGAAACGCCGAGCATGGCTCTCTCCATTGCACGCTGGGTGACCTTGAGTCTTCTTATGGGACCCATAGTTAGCGCTCACGTTTCACTGCCGTAAGTCATCACTGGCAACACACACTGGTCACAGACTTTTGTTTTCAGTCACTGAGGAAAAACACGGACGCAAAGATTTTTCGAAGCTTCCCGAATGCTGAAATTCAGCGTCTATACCGCCCAAATCACCCTGGAAATAAGGTTGAAATCAAACAAATGGTCAAGCTTGAGCAATATATAAGTCAAGCTTGCGCGGTCTCTAGTGTCGGTCACTATGTTGCCTAGCGCGCCGCAACATGTCGATATAGCTACGTTATATTTAGCGTCTATGCCGCCCAAATCGCCCTGGAAATAAGGTTGAAATCAAACGAAATATTCAAGCTTGCGCGGTTTCTACATTGTCTTCATCTACTATTTGCTTACATCGCGTACAGTGCGAGGCATGTATCTTGAATATTTTTCGACGGAGTGGGGATAAGTTCGCGCATGTGCTCTTTTTTTTATATTCTTTATTTAATTTAGGGACTTTTACACAGAGTACGTCAGTCCCATTATACCCTACGTATGTGCTCTTGTGAGTGACCAATAGCGCGCGCCCCTCTCCCGCCGCCCGCGCCCCTCACCGCAACGCATACCCAAAATACGCGTTCCGCGCAATCCCCACCCGATTTCATGATTCGTGCCACTGACTGTACTCTCGTACTCTGGCCACATAATGCGAAGAGATGAGTCTTGAAAAGCTGGTCGTAGTTGGTGTAATAGAAGGCAAGAGAGCCCGAGGTCGTTCGCCAACCAGATGGTCTGACCAAGTAAGAGTAGCAACCTTCTCGAGCAAATTCCATCAAGCGGTGAGAGCAACTATGGATTGAGACCGATGGAGGCAAATCATAAAAGCATTAAGTGATCACGATCCTCAGTTATAAGGGAACGATTAAGAAAGAGAGATGTATCCTTACTTATATAATATTATAAATGCGAAAGTCCGTTTGTTTATTTGTTACGCCTTCTCGTCGTAACTACTGAACCGATCATCATGAAATTTTGCATACATGTTGTCAGGGGTGCAGAAAAGGACATAGGGTACCTTTCATCCAGAAAAAACATACAGTTCCCGAGTGACAGCAAAAAAACTGTCAACGCAGACGAAGTCGCGGGCGGCCGCTAGTCCTTACTAATATTATAAATGCAAAAGTCTGTTTGTGTGTTTGTTTATTTGTTTGTTACGCCTTCACGTCGTAACTACTGAACCGATCATCATGAAATTTTGCATACATGTTGTCAGGGGTGCAGAAAAGGACGTAGGGTGCCTTTCATCCAGAAAAAACATACAGTTCCCGAGGGACAGCAAAAAAACTGTCAACGCAGACGAAGTCGCGAGCGGCCGCTAGTCCTTACTAATATTATAAATGCGAAAGTCTGTTTGTGTGTTTGTTTATTTGTTTGTTACGCCTTCACGTCGTAACTACTGAACCGATCATCATGAAATTTTGCATACATGTTGTCAGGGGTGCAGAAAAGGACATAGGGTGCCTTTGTCCACAAAAAACATACAGTTCCCGAGGGACAGCAAAAAAACTGTCAACGCAGACGAAGTCGCGGGCGGCCGCTAGTCCTTACTGATATTTTAAATGCGAAAGTCTGTTTGTTTGTTTATTTGTTTGTTTGTTACGCCTTCACGTCGTAACTACTGAACCGATCATCATGAAATTTTGCATACATGTTGTCAGGGGTGCAGAAAAGGACGTAGGGTGCCTTTCATCCAGAAAAAACATATAGTTCCCGAGGGACAGCAAAAAAACTGTCAACGCAGATGAAGTCGCGGGCGGCCGCTAGTAGATAATAAGGTGGAACTTACCAGTCTGCCGAATATCCCGGGCAGCCTCCCACTATTCTTCTCCTTCATGAGTGCGTCCAGCACCCTCCCCCTAGACTTGTTCGCGCTCATCGCTTGACGAGACTCTTCTAGCTGAGCTCTGTCCAACAAACACGAAAAACCACCGTTAAATTTGAAAATGTTGAAGCTTTATGGCCGGTATACATTTTGATTAGTGTTTAGTGCGAGTGGCTCGTTTAGTGTTTAGTGTTTAGCAAAAAACACGTTCGGACAGTCTCTGTTTAGTGTTTAGTGTTTAGTGCGAGCGAAGTACAGTGTTTAGAAGAGCGTTCTATTTTTTCTGCGAGTAGCTCCTCCCGCGCGTCCCGCACGTCCCGCCTCCACCCCTCACTTGCAGCTAAACACGCACTAAGCACGTCTGGACAGGACTGTTAAGTGTTTAGTTTATATCAACAAAGCCTGTACTAAACAGCGTATGCTAAACAGTATGGGACATCACCTACTAATTACTAAACACTAAACAGTGCACTAAACACTAAACACTAAGCACTTTACTAATCAAAATGTATACCGGCCATTATACTCTCAAAATAATACAAAAGCTTGGACTTTTGTCAAGGTGTATTTTATGTATCGTATTTATGATAAAATTGATATTTAGCAGTGGCGAAGGGTCCATACAAGCTGATCCCATCGGCTTACTTTATAGAAATCCCAGCTCACCGGTCCACTCTCGCCATCAGCCATTTTTAATGTCCCCACTGCTGGGGCAAAGGCCTTCCTTATGAGTGGTTAAGGAGGACGGGCCATAACCCACCACGCGGGCCCAATGCGGATTGGTGGGTGTTAACGACTGCAGATGCAGCCGGGACCAACGGCTTAACGTGGCTTCCGAAGCACGGAGGAGCTCGAGATAATAAATTTTTGGTCACCCATCCCATGACCGACCCTTGCGAATGTTGCTTAACTTCCGCAATCGCTGGGCCAGGCGCTAAACCACTGCGCCACCGAGCTCCTCAAGGTCCACCGGTCCACTATGCAGATCATAACATTTTTGTAGTACGGTTTACCTTCACCATTATTTCAACCCTCGCCACTGATATTTAGAGTACACAACGTGTTACAAAATAACCCCTAATACCGATGTTCATGGTTAAAATCCACTCTACCGCGATCGATGACCCAGCGATTAGTCTGCTGCAATGCGTCCAATGTTTACCTCAGAGATCTAGCTTCACCGGAAACGGATGACTCTTCCTTCTTCAAGATTTGCAATCGTGATTGTAACTCATTCAACTCCTTTTCGTTGCCCGGCACAGTCAATGTCAATTCTTGTTGTAACCTATTGAAAAAATATGATATTACTGAACAATATTTGAAAATGCAATAACTGAAAAAAGGTCAATTTGGCGATAATTGTTACTTAAAAGAATCAGGACATCAGCTGCCCAATTATGCTTATTTTGTCCTGGCCATAAGGCACCTTTTCCCGTGTAATGAAATTTTAAAATGACATCATAACATCATATTTTGTAAGCATAATGAGGATCAGTAACGATTTTTGTTTAGTGGCTAATTAGAAAGCTTATTCCACCACATGATAAACTGTGAATTTTTTTTACGATATCTTCTAAACCTGAGCAGTTATAAGACCTAAAGCACCGGTTTTTTGGGGGTCCTTATGACGTCATCGTGACGTATGCAAACCTTATGTCGTACGTGATAAAGCACATATTGCATTGAGCTTGGCATTTCCTTCAAACCCTTTTAACTCAACCATTGCTAAACGGATTTCAAAACTTCTTTCACTAGGTTTCATAGCTATCAATATGTGTTTAATATCAATAAAACTATAGGATTCAAACCTGTTACTGATCATCATTGCATAGCTGGAAGGAAAACCTTCCAGCTATGCAATGATGATCAGTAACAGTAACAGGTAGCGTCAAAAGACGCAGATCGTCATTTTCGCAAATGGTAATCGCGAAAAATTTGGTCACTTACACAGAATGTCATTTTCGCAACTGGTCACTTTCGTAAAAGGTCACCAAAGAGAATGTAAAAAACTAGCGTTTTAAAGGTCACTTTCGCAAAACGTCACTTTCGCAGAATGTCATTCACATTTTTTTCTTTTTTTCTCAAAATAGTAAATTTGAGAAAAAATTGTCAATCTGCGTCAAAACCAGCTGGAAAAGGTAAAGTTTTTGCAAAGACAATTAAAAAAAAACCCTGTTAAAGCGATGATATTTTTATGGTTGATTACTTGAGTTTATAGTCTGCGATTATAAACATTAATTAAAGTAATCATTTTTCACAAAGACGAATAAACAGACATAATTAAATAAATCTCAATTCGAAATTGCACTCTAAAAATATACCAATAGAGTCCAAATTAAACACTCACGTTTTCTTCTCTTGCAAATCTTTCGCCGCCTTTTCGTAAGCCTCCCTCATCTTCTCCAGTTTCTCCGTCTCTTTCTGTTCCGTACTCAAGTATATTTTGAGTTCAGACTCAGCTAGCTTATACTCTTTGTTCGCTTCATCTACGATCTTCTTTAAGTCCATAAGTTTGGCTTGGAGCTTGTCTTTGGTTTCTTGCAGGCCTTGGGTTTTGGACCTTATGACAATAGGATAAAGTACAAATTACATTTTATTTTATAAGACAAGAGATCTTTTTTATACAGCGTGTTACAAAATAACCCCTAATACAGAATATAGTAGCAGTGTTTCTTTCAAACAAAATTCTCCGGGGGGGCAATTACGAGGTGCAGGAGAATTCATCTGTCGATCACTACACTAGTTTGCCCGTTTATCTACACACAACACATTTTTCTCCGGAGGGGCACTAACTAAGGCTGCTCCGGGGGGGCGTGCCCCCCCGAAGTAGTACCTGAAAGAAACACTGTATAGTAGATAAAGGACCATCAAACTGAACAACTTTTACTATGGGACCAACTCTGAAATCGCGAAAAAAAACAGCTGTTTCGTACAAAAATTAATATCAAAATTATATACTATGAAACAGCTGATTTTTTTCACGATTTCAGAATTGGACCCCATAGTAAAAGTTGTTCAGTTTAATGATCCCTTTCTACCATATTAGGCATTAGGGGTTCTTTTGTAACACGTATAATGAACATAATAAGAATCGTCACGACCTTGATAAATAAATTCAAAACAGAAGTTCGAAACAGAAGCACAAAATTACTGTATTTTCTAGATTTCTTTCTTTTTCAGATGAAAATCATAATACAAAAAAAAACAGTTATTATATTCCTTCCTTCCCAGAATGTTAAAAACCGGCCAAGTGCGAGTCGGACTCGCGCACAAAGGGTTCCGTACCAAAAACGGCAAAAAAAAAACACGTTTGTTGTATGGGAGCCCCCCTTTAAATTTTATTTTATTCGGTTTTTAGTAATCCTACTAATATTATAAATGTGAAAGTTTGTGGGTTTAGATGTTTAGAGGTTTGAATGTTTGTTCCTCAATCACGCAAAAACTACTGAACGGATTTGGTTGAAATTTGGCATACAGATAGTAGATAGCCTGGATTAAAACATAGGATACTATTTATCTCGATATTCCCACGGGAACGGTAACCACGCGGGTGAAACCGCGGGCGGCCGCTAGTTATTAATATAGCGGCATTAGAAATACATCATCTGTGAAAATTTCAACTGTCTACTTGTTGCCGTTATTAATATAAAGCAAAAAACGGCAAAAAAATCTCGTTTGTTGTATGGGAGCCCCCCTCAAACATTTATTTTATTATATTTTTAGTATTTGTTGTTATAGCGGCAAAATAAATACATCATCTGTGAAAATTTCAACTGTCTAGCTATCACGGTTCATGAGATACAGCCTGGTGACAGACAGACAGACAGACGGACAGCGGAGGCTTAGTAATAGGGTCCCGTTTTTACCCTTTGGGTACGGAACAGACCACGATTCAAAGGCATAACTGATAAAAACTTTGCCTTTCAATAAAACAGCAACAACCTCGCAGGATAAGATTACTAACATCATAAACAACATTAATTCTACGATTTTCCCGAAAATTATATGCACTTCATTTTCGTTTCAGTTGTCTTTAGGGTTCCGTACCCAAAGGGTAAAAACGGGACCCTATTACTAAGACTTAGCTGTCCGTCTGTTTGTCTGTCTGTCACCAGGCTGTATCTCATGAACCGTGATAGCTAGACAGTTGAAATTTTCACAGATGATGTATTTCTGTTGCCGCTATAAAAACAGAATAAAATAAATATTTAAGGGGGGCTCCCATACAACAAAGTTTTCTGCCGTTTTTGGTACGGAACCCTTCGTGCGCTAGTCCGACTCGCACTTGGCCGGTTTTTTTATATAATAATCTAACAAACTAATAGTAGATTATACAACAAGTGAATAAAAAGGGAATTTAGTTCGAGGGACTAAGTTGGATCCCGAGAGTAGCGAAGGATTCTAGAGTAGATTCAAAAGTAGAATCCTGAGCGAAGCGAGGGATACAAAGGACCGAGATGATTTTTTTTATTCACGAGTTGTGTACTCTACTTTTTACCATTGACTGCGAGAAAACAAAAAGGTACCTCTGACAGTACTTTATACTTAGTATTTATAGTTGACCATCAGCCATTTTTAATGTCCCCACACTGCTGGGGCACAGGCCTTCCTTATGAGTGGGAGGATGGGTCATAAACCACCACGCGGGCCCAATGCGGATTGATGGGTGTTAACGACTGCAAATGCAGCCGGGACCAACTGCTTAACGTGCCTTCCGAGGCACGGAGGCTTAGAGCATTTAAAACGGAGGAGCTCGAGATAAAACTTTTTGGTCACCCATCCCATGACCGACCCATGCGGCCCATGCGTGAAATTAGAAGTTTTCCAATGACATAAAACAACCACGCCAAGAGAGAGATTACATGATCAGTCTGGTATCAGTCCATTTCATCAGTCTGCATAGACTTTGAATTTTAGCAGACTGAATATCGTACCAGACTGATGGAATGGACTGATGCAAGGCTGAACATTCAATCTCGCTCTAATAGATAGAAAAGAACCCAAAGATAAGACACTAAAAAGAACCTAATTAAATTTGGCGGGATATTTTTTTCGTTTAATTTTATTGTGAAACTATGGCTCTATGGAATAGCTCCATAGCAGCCAGTATGTAAAGATACTTTTTTGTACTAATTCATGATGCGCGCTTGTTCCAAATTCAAATTATTTTTATTCACTCGGTGAATAAAATCGCTTATTATTCACTCTTATCGTTGAATTAAACGAACTTTTTAGAGTGGCGATGGTAAAAAGATACATTTCACAGTATTATTTATTAGCTTTTACTTTAAAAAGCCTGGTTAATTTAAGTACCTCACGCCCGCCATGACAGTCTGTAGTTCTTCCTCGGCAGTTTCCTTGTTTTCTTTATGTTTAACCAACAGCTTCTCACAGTCTTCTATCTCTCTCTTATTTTTATCTGGTATCTAGGAAAACACAATCTAATAAACTTTCAAAAAGAAGAAAGAATTTACAAGTTGATTATGTCTTATTAAAGGATCGTGTACATGACACCGGAGCAGAGCCACACTGAGTCTCACTCCGCGCTTAAACTTTTATATTATTATTTTTATACAGGGTGTCCCAAAACTTTGCCACATGGAGGGAAAGTACCTTAAATATTGAAGATAGGAAATTTTACTGAAAGAAGACTTCATTTTATTTTAAAAACTAGCGGCCGCCCGCGACTTCGTCTGCGTGGAAAGGTTTTTTGCTATCCCTCGGGAACAATACTTTTTTCCGGGATGAAAGGTACCCTATGTCCTTCTCTGTACCCCTTACAACGTGTATGCAAAATTTCATTATGATCGGTTCAGTAGTTAAGACGTGAAGGAGTAACAAACAAACAAACAAACAAACGGACTTTCGCATTTATAATATTAGTAAGGATTAATGCGAACTGCATTCAAAGATTTTTTGAAATATCGCATTATTTCCTATACAAATTGATACAATACGTAATCATTAAAATTTAAATGTAAAATTTCATGGTCTTCCTTTTGTTTAAGATGATGTGTTTATTAACAAAAATAATCCTAATGAGTAACCCTTACGATCGGTATCGTAAAAATAAAAGACTGTTTTTTTTCTAATTTGGTGGGTTCGATTCTTGGTTAAAGCATGAGATTTTTAGAAAATCTTTGAATACAGTTCCAATTATTTTAAAAATCAAAATGAAGTCTTCTTTCAGTAAAATTTCCTATCTTCAATATTTAAGGTACTTTCCCTCCGTGTGGCAAAGTTTTGGGACACCCGGTATATTAGCCTACTGCTCGCTGCTCACTCAGTCGAGCCAGCGCACGAGGGGTGTCGTGTGTCGGTTGAGACGGAGCTACGCGACAGAAAGAGAAGCGCTTCGGAGGCGCTTATAATATTAGGCATGCAGCGCTGTGCAATTTGTACTTTATTGCCGTGCAGCGAGAGTAGATTATTATTTGATTTTCCTCGCACGGATGGGCTTCTGTACGTTAGTACTTTTATATATCGAAGTTCCGAAACTAGACCGGATTAATTCCAAGATAAATAGACTAAAGTAATAAATCACTTCTAGGGGCTATTTAATTAACATTACAATTTGTTTTTTACTACAGTAAATAGCATACAGTGCGGTGTCTGTGAGTAGTTAATTTTCTAGTTTCAAATTGGCGACGCAATGAATACCAAACTCGTTTAATTAAATAAGGTAAAATCCTTTCGGCGCCAGGCGTCTACTTATCAAATAGTCAATTTGTCATCTCAAATGAAACATGGCCCTGATATATTTGTCGATAAGTAATTCATTCATAACTTCATTCATTCAATAGGCATGTTGAGTATTTTTTTATTTTATGTTACATAAATTATACCCCTCAAAAAAGAAACATTTGTATAAGAATTATTTCGCTAGCATGAAAACTGCCCGAGATATCACAGTTTGAAATGCACAAAATTGGACTCACCCGAAAACGCTCCATACTAACGGCTACCAAGTTATGACGTCACGCCCTCCTACGTTGTATGCAACGCGGAGGAAATTTGTTCGGCAGCTATATTAAATATTGTGTTTATCAAAATGGCTTCTTTGACAAATTTGCTATAAATTTTACGGACTAACTAAATGTATTATTTATTTTTACAAATTTTATACTTTTTAAATGGACTTGTCCACCCGACTTTGAAGGGTCATAAAACAAATAATACGCAATGTATAAAACCAAGAGGTATACAAGCTACTCCAAAAGTTTGATATGTTTACGATTTTTATTAGTATTTCGTTATTTTATTCATAAGTCAACATCCCTATTCATATATTACTGTTCTACGTCATTCACCACGCATCATTCAATCATTTCCTTTCACACAGAACCATAATAAGCTAAAGCGAGACAAGTAGCTCAACACGATCTCACCAATTCCAAGTCCATAAGCTTCCCTCTCTCTTGTTCTAGAAGTTGATCGAGATTCTTCTTCTTCTTGTTCGACTGTGTGATATCAGCTTGCGCTGTCACCATCTTCTTTTTACAACTCTGAAGGTTTTCTGTAAGCTCTTCTTTCTGTTTCTGCAGTTTGTCGTATTTTCTGTAATCAAATTCTAATTTTAGAGTTCTACACATTATAATTAGGGTTAAAATACGAAATAGGCTTGTTTCCACTAAGAATAAATCGGCTAGCATAAGGTTTCTAATGATTAATCATGTTAAATAGTAACCAAAAAAACTCTTTTTTCATTAAAATTAATAAAGATTACCAATATTTACGGAAAATAAAATCGGCAAAATTGGCCATTTAATCACGTGACATTGAACACCAATCAGAGACGCCTGACGTCACGCCTCGCGAAACATTTGTTGTTGCTGTCATTTTCACACACACACACACACACACACACACACACAGGTGTAGGTGTGTAGGTGTCAAACACGAATGTTTCGCGAGGCGTGACGTCATTCAAGACGCCATGACAGTTTTGGCCTTTTTCGACGTCATTTTGAGTTCATTTCTTAAAACGCAAAATTCATAGGTAAAATGAATTATTTGTCTTAAAATAATATATTTTTGGGGTAAAATAGATACCAAACTTTATTTTTAAACTATTTTCCAAATTTTGTCAACTAGCCTATTGCCGATATTTTTTTCTTACACAGAGGCTCTTATATCTCCTATGATGATAAAAATGCTTCAGTTACTTGTTATTAATTCGAATTATGATCATGACAGCTTACTATGAGCAATAAAATTATTTCTGATTTTGTTTCCTGGGGCCGTACCGGCTAACTAACATGGCTATCGTAATTGCTTTCATTTGACGAATGGATGTGACACATTGCTAGTTCTCTTTGGCACAAATATAACCTTACTAAAGAAAAGCAGCAATGTATCACATCCATCTGTCAAATGTAAGCGATTACGATAGCCATGAAAGTTAGCCGGAACGGCCCCTGAACGGTAAAAAGTATCTTAAAATTAATTATTTTTTTAGTTACCAGAAATGAACACTTATATCGTTGTAGCTTAGCCGATTCTTATTTTTTTTCACTTAATACATGCAGCGAGTTGGCTGAGTGTTTAAACATTTGTGCATAAAAGTTTTAAAACTTTAGCGTTCATGGTTGTTAAATAAATTAAGACAATGTTAGTATGGACAATGCAAATTCTTTGAAATTCTCTATACAAAACGGCAATTTCATACTTAAACTTCTACTGTATTATTCAGAGATGTTTCACTAAACTAGGGTGCAAGACTGTTCTAACAAAACCTGGTTTAATGCTTGTAAACCAATCACAATGCACCTTTTAATCCTTAAACGGTGGGACTAAACGTTAAACTGTCACTCTGAATACGATTTGCGCTAAAATGGCGTTAGCGCAGTCTAACGCCATGTTAACTTTGGCCCTAGTTTAACGAACGCACTCTGAATAAGACAGCTAATATTTTGAGCCTTATGTAGCGTAGTTAAGATCGGTAATCAATATTACTGCTCAATATCCTATAAAAAAGTGACGCACTTATATTGAACAGGCATGTAATTTTTCAATTTCCTTGATTGTAATGTTAGGTATAAATGGGTGTATCAAATGTTGGAACAAGATTTCAATTTAATTTAATAAAGCTAGAGCAGTATTTATGTAACTTCAATGTTAGTTTAAAGCAATATTGAATGTTTTATCGACATAAAGGCTCCACCACATAGCCGCGATATTAACATTCGATAATGTCGAAAGCGTTATTGCGATATCTATTTTCAGTACATATTGTATGTGGACGCATACGATCTTTCATCACACCCCGGACACTATACAACCGCGCGCGTATTATAAACAGATGACGTCAGATGCCGATTTTGTATACGCGCAACTGTGTGTGTAACGGTTCAAATACACTAAATCCGTTATCGGCCGAACTATGCTCGGGCGTCATCGGTCAGACTCATCCGATCGAATCAAACCTAAACATAAAGCGAGCGCGTACACCACTACAACCACCATCGTCCGAGTCGCCCGATGACGGCCAATCATCCATCGAGTCCGAATTCCATCCGGCACGGTATCGGAAGACGCCCAGTCAACCGTTATAACTTGAGAGTACTTTATTACTAACTTAATACAAGTGCACGCTAAGTATATATTCATACATGACAACGGTAACGATACCTATCCAGTAAACGGACGGAGGTTTTGTTTTAATGTGAGGTTGCATAGCTGAGAGTGACTACAGAAGATCGACACAGCAACGCCCAATGTCGGCATATGCAACCTCACATTAAAACAAAACCTCCGTTCGTTTACTGGATAGGTATCGTTACCGTTGTCATGTATGAATATATACTTAGCGTGCACTTGTATTAAGTTAGTAATAAAGTACTCTCAAGTTATAACGGTTGACTGGGCGTCTTCCGATACCGTGCCGGATGGAATTCGGACTCGATGGATGATTGGCCGTCATCGGGCGACTCGGACGATGGCGGTTGTAGTGGTGTACGCGCTCGCTTTATGTTTAGGTTTGATTCGATCGGATGAGTCTGACCGATGACGCCCGAGCATAGTTCGGCCGATAACGGATTTAGTGTATTTGAACCGTAAGTCTAAGGCTACCGTGCAGTTTGTACTGTATGACCGGCGTTCAATTCATAATTCGAACTTTTTGGTAAATAAAATTACGACGCATTTGCTTTGAATATCAAAATAAGTTGACAGTTGACAAACACGACTAAAAAGTTATGACGCATGGCTTTGAATATCAAAATAAGTTGACGTTTGACTAACATCGCTAAACAAGCACACGATTCGGCACACATACTCGCGGGGTGGGGTGAGGTAATTTCTAGGGCGGGGCGGGGGGTGTCCTTTCTGTACGGTAGTACTTATATCTATTCTGTGCTTACACACTGTTGCGATAATAACGACGCAATAAAAGTAGAACGCTACGTTTTCCGTCCTGCGATATTTCGATATAAGTTCTTAGAACATGTTGTATTAGGTTAAGATAGGACACATACACACTACACACTTCTGCGTTAAGATCGTTAGTACGTTAGAATTATCGGTCGATAGAATCGCAGCTGTGTGTAAGGATGTAAGGAATCGGGACGCATTATCGCAATAACGCATCCGATAATATCGACCGATAAAAACCGAAAAAAGCCATTAAGAGCCAATTTCACCATTGATTTTAAACGCAATTAAGACACTAAACGGGTTCAAAACTGTCACTGTCATAACAAAAAACAAAATTTGGTACAAAAATTGCAATTTATGTAACAAAGAATAGCTCGTAAAATCTTGTATAAATGTTACCAATGAGCTGTTGAAATCAACTTGAAATAACAAGAGATACGTTTAAACTAGATTATGCTGAACGAGATTATTTTACATTTGGTGAAATTGGCTCATAAAAGAGTTTTAGAGTCATTGAAGCTGAATAGAACGCACAGAAATCTAAAAAGTCAATAAAAACAAAATATAAAAACACTGACTGCGTTCCATTCTTCAATATAGTTGTTTTCTCTTGCAATTCTTCTTTAATCTGCTGCAGTTTTTCGTCGACCTTAGCCAAGTTTTCCTTAAGTTCTTCCATTTCCTTCTCTTTACCTTCTATTATTTTGTTTGTCTCGTGTCTGTAATAAATGTGTTTTAGGTCTATCATTAATGGAAGCTTCTATAAGCGTCCTATAAAAAAAAGATGAATAAGAAATAGGATTTTGTAAATATTATAATTCTTTCTTTCTTATCGAATGAGGAATAGTGGCCACCTCTGGTGTTAGAGTTTATCAAGCCGCCTGTAAGGCCTCTAAACTTGGCTTAACGACTGTTATCAGATGACTACAGCCGGGACCGACGGTTTAACGTGCCCTCCGAAGCACGGAAGCGCTCAGTTGTAATGCCACTTAACGGTCACCCATCCGACACCTAGCCGGACTGAGAGTTGCTTAACAAACGTGATCGATTACGATCAGCCTGTCATGTTCCGCCATGAGCGCTTCAATATTATAATTATTATTTTTGATGAAGGTAAGGAAATCTGCAATCTGTTGTTCAAAGCCGCAACGTTATTTCACTAATGTAATGTGAGGAACTACCCTACAATATAAAAAAAACAATTCTGCAAATGTTTTACAGTCGATTAAGGCAAGGCAGTTCCCGAAATATACTCTTTCACTATCTCTTTGGAATATGGTTCATTATTGCATAGCTTTAATTGTCACTTCGCCAAATATAATAATCTTTTCGCAATTCCTAGTTCAACTACTAATTATACATCAAACTCTTACTTTCATCGTTGTTTGACCACACATAACAAAAAAGTTTCAAGCATAGATATTTTTTGTAATAATTTAAACAAATATTAAAACTGTATTACAGATTATTTCATGTCTGATTGCTGATAGATTGTTACCTATTGACAAAATCACATTGTCTTTAATTATATTATGTAAAACTTTAAAACATTTAGAGGTACTTATTATTAAATTAAATTTTAGAGTAGGTACCAAAAATTGGTTTGTGCTTGTGGCCTGTTTCACAAATTCCGATTAAAGTAACTTCATTATTTACTTGACAAATAATTTGATTTAAGTTTCTGTCCCATTTTTGTTATATTGAACCATAATTGAATTAAGTTTTTTCATTGTAAAGTCGCTTGATCTCGTTTATCACGAATCGTTCCCGATAAGATTTGTCACATACCTATTACATAATTTTCTTAAAGTAATAATAGGCACTCTAGGTCTATAAGTTTAATAATTATTATTAGTTTAATATGTTGATGTACATGACTGTTTGTTGTCATTAAATAAATGAAAAAGAAAATTAACGAAATTTAATATTTTTTTATTAATTTCGGGAATACTTGATCATTTATTAAAAATCTACTCGGTTAGTGTTAGATCAATAAAAAAGCTATCCTTTTTGCATAATTATCATATCACTGTCGTTGAAAATTACCAAATCTGACGATAGGAAGTTTATTTTTATAAGTTTGTATGGTGTTATTCAGGATTTTTTTACAGAGTTACCAAGTCATTTTTCAATTTGTTGATCAGTTATTGTTGCTCTGTTTCTTTTTCAGTCTACAGTAATTTTTGTGAAGTAAGAATTCTACATCAGTTCCTCATATTGGAAGCTCAAAAATAAATCTTTGCAACAGATCGTGAACTGGTCTCGCCGTATTCAATATTTAATTTAACATAAAAAAAATTGTTATTGTAAATGCAAAAATCTAAAACTATAAATGAGGAACAGTAACGATTTTTGTTTAGTGGCTTATCAGAAAGCGAAGAAATTTTTACGATATCTCTTAAACCTGAGAAGTTATACGAGCTATAACGTGCTAAAACACTGTTATTTTAGGGGCCCTTATGACGTCATCAAGACGTACGCGAACCTTATGTCGTACGTGATAAAGCACATATTGCATTGAGCTTGGCATTTCCTTCAAAACCCTAACACAACTTTTTCGGATTTCAAAAAATCTTTCACTTAGTTTCATAGCTATGAATATGTATTTATATTATACCAATAAAACTATAGGATGCAAACCTGTTACTGATCCTCATTGGTAAGTACATATGAAATGGGGGAAGCCTGTACCCAGCAGTGGGTGTCGTGCGGCTGATAATGATGATGATGAAGTACATGTAAAAAGTGGTAGAATATAAACTCACATATACTTATGCAGCAACAGATTCCTGGTCCTAAGAGCTACATTGGTGAGGTTCATCTGCTCCACCGCCTCTCTCATCGGCTGCTCCAACTTCTGCTTCTCTTGTTCCACCAGACGGACTCTGTTTAACTTCTCTTTACGCATTTCACTGTATTCTTCTACTTTGACTGATAGTTTCTCTATTGGTTCCTATTTTATGAGATGAGAAAGATGAGATGAGATAAGATAAGATGGGATGGCATGAGACAAGATGAGATAAGATGAGATTAAAAATTTGATAACATCTCTTTCTTTATTCAGATAATAATATGTATGTGTTACGGCTAGTACTCGAATTGCGGCTAAACCTAGTTGTAGCCGATAGCTGAGTATTTCTCAAAAATATTGTACCATAACGAAAATGTTGTAACTAAAAAATGCAACGAAATGGTTACATGTAACGCAATGGTACAACGAAAATGTAAGCATGTAACGAAATTGTTATTGTTAAGCATAGTTTACATTTCCCTACTAAATTATTTTAATGTAATTTTTCTATGGAGAACACAAAAAATAGTTTGAGTTTTCAAAAAAAAACAAATTTTAAATACAACGTGCGTAGTTCGAGATAGTTTATCAAGAAGAATTATAGTTTAGTCTATGCAAAATGCAATTTTCTGTAAGGATATGACAAACTTTTATTGAGTTACAATTATTTTTCAGTTTGAGACATGATTTTTTAGGCAGAGGTACATTTTTGCTGAGAAATACTCAGCTGTTGGTTAAAACTAGGTGTAACCGATCTGTTTTACTCGACTGTAGGTCCCGAATATAGGTTAGGTCAGGTTAGGTACGATTTCTGTTGTCTGTTAACTTTGTTTAACAGACAACCAGAAACAACTTTTTTAATATTCCATAAATTACCTAGTTTTAACAGGCTACATCTAGTATTAGCCGCGAGCAAACCGGCTACACCTAGGTTTAACTAACACTGGGTTTAGCCGCACTTCAGGTATTAGCCATAACATATGGAATAAATTTATATGAGATTTATCTTACCTTATACCTAGAGGTACCAATGATGTCTTCTAAGTACTCCAGCATACCGGATTCGTGTTCCGTCTGACCTTTAGGCTTCATCATGGCTATTTGTTCCACCTCTCCCTAGAAAACAATAAAAATATTTTATAAGTATGTTTAATTCTTTCAACACAAAATAAGATCTTATAGCTAATGCTTATTAATATGGTAATATGGAGCTTTGTTTATTTGTTTTGAAATAAATACATATTATATTAACATATTAAATAAATACATATTATATTCTCTAACCTACAGACAACACCTGGAAGGCGTAGCACAAAAGTTAAAGACCAGACAAAATATCATCAGGCGTCTTGCTGGCACCAGCTGGGGGGCTTCAGCCACAGTCCTGCGCACTTCAGCACTAGCCTTGGTTTACTCTGTTGCCGAATACTGTGCACCCGTGTGGTACCAAAGCGCGCACACCAACAAGGTTGATACCCAGCTCAATGAAACCATGAGATGACATCACCGGACTTATTAAAACGACCCCTCTACCATGGCTTTCTGCACTGGCGCATATACCACCACCAGAACTTCGTAGGTGTAACGCGGCGGCTTCCGAATGGGAAAAATGTCAGAGACAAAACATGCCAATCCGGGAAACACTCGACCATCTCCCATGCCAACGTCTTCCGTCCAGATCCCCCATATGGGTTGACGAACATATCAGAGCCCATTTCAGCATGAAAAAAGCATGGACTTCTTTATGGGAAACCTCTGACCACCCGCACAAATCTTTAATACCGAACCCAACGAACAAACCAGCAGGATTTGATGCACAACGGGCAATATGGGTCAAACTTAACAGGTTCAGGTCAGGACACGGGCGATCAAATCACCATCTCCATAAATGGGGCCTAAAAGACTCAGCAGCCTGTGAATGCGGGGCCCCAGACCAGACCCTACAACACGTCGCTGAGGACTGCCCGTTGTACTGTTTCCCCGGTGGTGGTTTAAGGGAACTCCACCAACTGACGCCCGCAGCCGAGGAGTGGCTAAGAGACTTACAACTGGAGGTTTAGGATGATGACGCAGTCGGCCATACGATATGATGATGATTATATTAATGAATCAATTTCTGAAAAACAGCGGGGCTACTGCGTATGTTCCGTCCCTCTCACACTAATGTATGCCCCTAGTACAAACAAAAGGGACAGATTGGCTAAAGCAATAACTCTGCAGATACAGCAAACTAAACTCGGCAAATTAAATCTCTTGCGGTCATTTTTAAGGTTCCGTAGCAAAATGGTAAAAAGAAACCCTTATGGTGCGACTCAGAGTGTCTGTTTTTCTATCTGTTTTTCTGTCTGTCCGTCTGTCATAGCTAGATATCTCAAGAACTACAAATGCTATCAACTTGAAATTTGGAATAGTTTTAGATGATGTTTCCCAACTATTTTGCAAAGAGATGAAAATATTTATTTTATTTTATTGCAACAGGGACTGAAAGTGGGTCTTAAAATAGTCATACGAAATGTAAAAAAAAATGCTTATTAAGCACTAATCGCATAAATAGATAATAAAACATAAAAACCTGTAATATAAGGAACCGGTTGTGGTCCAAATCGATGCCGTGCGACCGCAGCATCTTGGCCACCTCCTTGAACTGCACTCGGCGGCCATTCAGCGTGTAGAACGAAGAGTTGTCCTTGGACGCTGATCTGGAGACTACGATCTCGCTATTCGGAACTACTGTGTACTCGTCGCCCTCCTGAAAGTAAAATGTATTGATATGAGAAGACGCAGGAACAGCACGGTGACTTCGGGTTGTTTGGTTCTGTACCTCAAAAGGAAAAACGGAACCCTTATAGGATCATTTTATTGTCCGTCTGTCTGTCTGTCTGTCAAGACTGGGGGATAGAAAACGATAGACGTACTGTTAGGCCGGGAAACTAAGGAGTCTTTTTAAAAAAAAGAAATAATTACTAACTGTAAAAAGATTTATTTAAAGAATTCAATTGGCCTACAAATAATGAGTGGATTTAGTACGTTTTGTGGAAACAACCACACCGGTCGCGGGATTTGGGTAGACTGACTCGAAAAGGCAGTCGCCGATACTCGTGGGTGCCCAAATTGCTGCATCAGCATAAAACTGTAGATTCAGCAATTTGGGATACAATTTTTGGATATAACACCTCCCCCCTTAAGAATAAACTTCGGGTTAGTTTTCCGAAGTTTATTAAAACTTTACAAATCTATTTCATAATTTTGACTGAACATGAGGGGATATCGAGATTTGATCCTGATTCCGATGTTTTAGCAATTTCCTTTTTTCTAAATAAAACACTATTACTGATAGGGTGGTTGTTTCCGCATTTACAAAATAGAACACTTATTTTATATAACATAAGACTTATAATAGCTTATACTATCACTATAGTTATAAATAGTTAAATTGTTAAATTGGCACATTGTCACTTGATTCTTTGTCTCTTTTTTTCACAGACCGTGTCCATATTTATAATGTTAACTTCTCTTTTCCACGCTTTGTTGGTCTTCTTGAGCGCAGCGAAAATTTTTCTATGTCTATGGTCATGGGTCATCAGGTTGCACTTTTTAATCGTCAATATTTTCCCACCATATACAAGACATACCAGCCTACCTCTTAACAATTAATCGTCAATATTTTCCCACCATATACAAGACATACCAGCCTACCTCTTAACAATTTGAATGGATGCCAGTGTCAGTCATCAATATAATTTATGAATGCGATAGCAAAATTAAACTTATTAGGGTATGTCGTACACTGCGGTATGTCGAATAACGACGTGTTAAACAATGTCAACGAAAAATGTGATATCGAAAGACACGTAAACTATTATTTTCTAAACAAAAAGCAGCAAGAAAATATTTTTTTTCAATAAAATACTATTCTTCTTGCTGCTTTTTTGCCGAGCCGCAAGCATCGTTTAAGCTTGCGCAAAATGCTTTCGTATATACTACAGGTCGCATTTAGATAATTTTCGTGTGTCGTATTATAAAAATGCAAAAAAAAATAAAAATTAATGTCCTAGTTTTTAGTAATTTTTTGCATTTTTAAAATACACATGAAAATGATCTATAGAACAACATTAAAACCCTTGCTCTGAGTTGCATTTTTCGAGAGTTATTGTTGTTTGAATATGACCCTTACGTAACAAATAATAATTTTTTTTGGACACACAACATCAACTTCAGTTTTTAAATTAAGTTGATAATTTTATCTGAAAATAAATGTCATTGAAAAAAAGCAGGTATTTATGAGTTTTGAATTTTGAATATTTTCGAAAATTAACATTTAGTGCTTGTAAGGGTCATAATTATTCAAACAACAATCTCTCGAAATATGCAACTCAGAGCAATGATTTTGATGTCGTTTTGTAGGTAATATTCCTGAGTAGGTATTATAAAAATGCAAAAAAATAACACGAATGTGTATAATCGTTTTTGAGATTTGTGAGAAAAACTAAAATAAAGCACACAAATTTTAGATTATAATTTAATTTAGTATTTTTTTATGACGTATTAAAGTTAAAAGTTTACATCATGAATTTTTTTACTAAATAGAAGTTTTGCTTGGCTTTAGAAAAGTAGTTTTTTTATAACTGTAGAACTTTTAAATCCGGAGAAATGAAGGGCAATCTAAAATAAAAAGTCAAATTTAAAATGCTTATCATTCCAACAGGAGAGGGGATAGACCCCAACATGTGGGGGGTTTTGTCGATAAAATTGATTATATTATCTGCCTTTAAAAGCTCCGACATCGCTAACCAAAAATATTGTAACATATTTTTTTAAATAGGAGGTTGAAAAGATAAAAAAATATATGTCAGCCATTTCGAAATATCCAAACACACTCGCAAGATCTAGCTCACAGAGCGAGCCACTAGTTATATTTTTGTTTTCCATCCCTCTTCTTTTGTCGAAGCTAGAAATTTGGTTTTCAAATGTTGTTTTTTTTGTAAATTATGCTGTAAGCTTCCTGAAGGAAGTAAAATAAAATTATTAAAAATCTCTTTAGATATTCATTACTTCTTGAAAGCTTACTTTCAAGAAGTCATGTGTCAAACCCTACACGCAGCTGATCAGTTTACATAATTATGCTGAAAAAGCAAGTACTTTAGTTTAATAATATAATTTAGTATTCTTTGTAAAATCGTGTATCCTACTATTTTTTATCAAAACTAAATCGAAGATACTCTCTCAATGGATTTTCAAAATAGAACTTGTACTATTATGCATTCTGTGGTACGTATATAGATATTATGAATTTAATACAATAATATTCGCTGCTATATAAAATCGTAAGATTCGCTACACGCAACACGTCAGTGTACGCTAAGCCTTATAACTTAATCCACTCAATCGATTCTCTATGGTAAGCAAGTTACAAGTATTTAAGCTTTGGCTATTACATATTATATGGAATCACATTTTGTTTCAGATTATCAAAATGAACGTGTTGATTTTCGCACTATGTAAGTACTTAAAATATAATATTTATAATTATGCTTTATGATATGAGTTTAGGTAAAAAATGGTTATATCAAATCTACGTCTGTAGGATTACCAATACGTCTGGATTTCTCAGGACTGTTCGGACTTTAGGGCTTCCAGTTAGGATTATTATGGTTTTTCAGTTTTCATTTAGTTGATTTTTTCTTTTTTAACTAACTACGCTAACAACGCCAAAAATCTGTAATTTTCAAATAGTAAGACTCCGCTGTCTGTCACGCTGTCACCAGGCTGTATCTCATGAACCGTGAAGCTAGAGACAGTTGAAATTTTCACAGATGATGTATTTATGTTACCGCTATAGAAACAAATACTACAAACAGAATAAAATAAATATTTAAGAGGGGTTACAACAAACGTGTTATATTTGTCGTTTTATGCTCGATATTAATGACGACAACAGGTAGGCGCTTGAAATGTTCACAGAATATTTAGTTGTATATTCACTTTAGAAATAAATAATTCAATTAAAATAAAATAAATATTGAAGGGGGCTCCCATACTCGTACACTAAATCGTGCGCGATTCCGACTTGACTAGTTTTTATATAACTTTAAAAGTTCCGGAAGAAATCCGGAAATGATGGCTGAATCAAATTTCAGCATTTAAAAAAAACGAGATACATAGAATGACGACCTGAGTGGTGCAGTGGTCAACATGCCGGTCTACCACGCAAGAGGTCCCAGGTTCGAGTCCCGGCCGGGCAGAATTTTAAATGATGAACTTTAATTCCTGTGACGGGTCAGGGACTCAGGGTGTTAGATGTAATAACTATGTAATAAGTAGTATGTCAGTTGTCTAGCACCCATACAACACCCATATAACAAGTTTTGCTTAGTTTGGGGCTAAATGGTGCTGTGTGAATTTGTCCTAGCATTTATTTATTTATAGAATATATTTTTCAAATCACTATTTTCTTTACACAGCTACCATCTTGGGTGTTGTGGCAGTGGTTGAAGGAAGGAAAGGGTTATGCGGATGTTTGCCCGATAAAATACCGGTATGCGGAAGTGACGGCGTGACTTATCCTTCGGCGTGCGATTTCAACTGCTACTACGTACCCGAGCCTACACCTGGAACTTACATATTGCACAAGGGACCATGCGCCCCCCCTTATCCGTACAATCCATTTAACCACGTACCACTGGTTTACTAGTTAAACAAAAATGTAAGACCAGTTCATATTTATGTATTTCAAATCAAAATTACTTACTTAGTACAAAAATATAATTTTTAGAAATAATGGATTTGTGGATCTAAATTTTTCCATCGCAAAGTTGTTTTAATAAATGCCACTTACATTACATATTTTATTCGTCTTTTATTTTAAAGCAATTAATCGTGTTTTATTACTTAAACAATCCAAAGTTTCGTTCGAAAATATTTGAAATATCCAAACGAATGGTAATGGTAACCCAACATATGAGCGATACTGGGTTACGAAAATATAATAGGCAAACTGAATTGCATGCAATTTTTTATTTACAAATTAGACCTCATTAGACCACTAGCGGATCCAGTGGTAGGGGGGGCTAAGGGGCTCAATCCCCCCCCCCCCCCCCAAAATCATTTGGGTCCATCCAACAAATCTGTTGATTACCTTGGTAAAGCCTGCCCTCACCTACCTACGTTAAGCCCCTCCCAAACCAAAATCCTGGATACGTTACATAATGAACCACCAGAAAGAAAGAAAAACCAAATTAAGTTCCTAATACTCCAAGTATGTAGTTTTTTTGGTGGAAAATAATCCTTACTAATATTATAAATTCGAAAGTCCGTTTGTTTATTTGTTTGTTTGTTACGCCTGCCTTCACGTCTTTAACTACTGAACCGATCATCTTGAAATTTTACATACACGTTGTCAGGGGTACAGAGAAGGACATAGGATACCTTTTATCCCGAAAAAGTGTTCCCGAGGGATAGCAAAAACTTTCCACGCAGACGAAGTCGCGGGCGGCCGTTAGTTATGTTATAATTTGGTACAAAATAAAATTACCCATTTGTAATTATTAAGGTTCGATGCTTGCTCAAAAAGAGTAAAGTCAGAAGTAGCGGGTAGTTCAATTGAGAGACGTCTTGGTACATTTATTGAACTAACCGCGCCCGCTTTTTGGGCCATTTTCCCGTCAAGCGTATTTTCACCCGCGCGTGGATTCCGCATGCAGGCTGCCCGCATCCTAGCATTTCATACATGTTTTTACTTTCGGGTGTGCGCCCGCGTGCGTGAGACGCGGCGCGGGTCGTACGCACTTTTGTGCACGACACTGCAGCGGCAAACGAAATCTTTGTCCTGAGTGTGGCCGCACTATGCATTTGACGTTTTAAAATTCGATAGTTAACGAAACCTTATGTCAATCCCATACATGTTTCGAAAGCGAAGCGATAACGAAGATTTGCCAATGATACTTTGACTAGGCCCTCAGATCCGCACGCGGGCGAAAATACGCATGACAGGAAAAGGGCCCTCACTCTGATTGAGTACTAGTTATTGATGCAATATGAATATGGTAGAAAACTAAAGCGCATGCATTGCAAATTTGCAATGTGCAGTGCACGATGATCTCTATCAACAAACCAAATGTCTTAAGAACATAAAAAATCCACTTGATTTTGAATCACGTTTGACAATAACAAAATAACTGACGTCATAATTATTATACCAAATCTAGATAATACTTTCTTTTTCTACAGTATTTATTCTGGGAGCCTCGGTAAGCTACGGGGATCCATATTGCAACTGTCCGACATAGTTACGATCCCGTTTCCGGCACCAACGGAGTATCTTACCTGAACGAATGCTTTCTACAATGCCAAGTCAAAGGGCTTGGCTTATACGTAAAACACAAAGGAAACTGCAAATCACAACCAAAAGTTATCCCCTCTACATTATGACCCAAATTATAATTACCCAAGACTCGACTCGGCTTACTAATAACCGAATGTAATGCCAGATGTACACCCGTAATGGTGTTAAAAAAAAATATTTTATTTATTTTTATTTTATTTTGGACAACAGACGGTCATTTACAAAACATGTTGTAGTACATACAGTAATCTAAAGAAAGACCTTGAGTGCCAACAAATATGTAACAATTATTTAATGTAACAGGGCCGAAATAGGTAAAGATTTAAACAATTTTATGATATTGCTAACGTTAAATTTGGGTGATTAATCTACATTAATACGAGTAAGTATACCATGGAGTTTAAAATAAAATGGTAATGAAAATAAATTATTTCTTTTGTCCATGGTATTTCGACAAGTGTTTGCTACACTTGTCGAAATATCATCGAGGATAATTTTAACCCCTTTTCAAAATTAAATATGAGGAAAATGTATGGCACTTCTTACTCAAAACATAAAATTAATACTTAACTAAACCTTGTTATGATTTCTCATTTTTTTATTGCAATCATTTTACTTTCTATAGTCAGTAAAGTAGTTTTGTAAGTAAAGGCCTATTAAAAGCTTTTATGGACATATTCAGTGCCTTAGGATGGATAGCCTAAGTATGTCATGCTCTCTTTAATCATTTCTGCGGAGGTGTCGTGTGGGGCGGGTCGTTTCCCTCAAATATGGTTGAGCGAAGCGATAGCTGGTTCATGCGTCATGCTCGTGAATGGGTGCTGCCAGTGGGAATGGGTCTGCTTCTGAGTACCTATCTTAACGCATATTGAATTGTAAGAATTGCGTTTTTTTATTTTTTATATCTAGTGTTTTTGGTAAATATTGCATACTGAGGTGCACTTTCGAGTAGCAGACAGAAGTGATTTCTCAACTAGTTGAATGTTATTTACTCTCACAATTGCCTATCCGATATGTAGTAGGTAATTAATTTCAACCTACCCATTGCGTGTAAACTTTTGTTAAATTGTCATGGAAAATGACCTCACTTTAAATGTGGAGGTCATTTTTCAATGTTGACGTCTGTATGAAATATACAGGCAGAAAAAACAGCCCTTGAGACGAGTTTCTTGCCGGTTCTTCTCGTTACAAGGTCTCCCGCTTAGGGTTTGCGAACCGATGGCGTGGCTTCTATGACATTCACAAGTGCTTGTAACAGCCTAGACTGAATAAATTAATTTGAATTTTGAGTTTTGCTCCTCTAGTAAGTACTATGTACAAAGAATATTTTTTATACATTAGGAAGAAAAATGGACGTAACTGAACGCAGCCTTACTCAAACTCTGTATCAACTGCGTAAATACTTATAATTTGAGAAACATGATTTATTGAAACATTTCAGTTAATTCATTTGAGGCCAAACATAATGTAAAAGCATGATTTTAGAAAAAGATTTATAGTACAACTATAGTTAGTAAGTATAAGAATATAGACGTGGAAAACATAGAAAAAAAATTAAGATTTTTTTTCACGAAATTACAGTGGTGTTGCCAAAATAGTTACATGTGTATTGTTTTAAATTTCCATGGTTATTGACGTTAATGGAATAAACTATGTCGGGATTTACACCATGTAGTTCTTCCGTGATCATGGCGCATGCAACTGCGCCGAAATATCGGAGTCTCAAAAATAAACAGGTACATGGTGTAAATCCCGACATAGTTTATTCTATTAGTTACATGTGATTTTTTCAATACAAAGGCTTTTCTTGCAATTAAGGAGCTTTTGTTATGACACACAAAGAAAGGTGTACAAACACGTTTAGATCAGCATGATCTGACGTAACCAATCAATATTCGAAGATGAGCAAAATGTCATTGAGGATTTGAGGTGATAGCTTGCTTTACATGGTAATTTTTGGACCTTTTTAGAAATTTTGTCGGGTCGTTATATAACAGCTGTATAGGTAAGTACAATCAATTTATGAAGTTTTTTTTTTACATTTTTACCCCAAACTTTTCCCTACACAAATTGAAGTTGTTGTCACTGCTTGCGCATCGTACAGGGGGTCAAGTCTGCTAATGTTTTCGTCAAAATCGTAGTTCAATGGTGTTTGAATGGTAATGCTTTTTGACACAGTTCTTGTTTCTTAAAACCAAAACTGAAACACATTGTGTTTCTTAAACCCAAAACGGAAACATATTGTGTCTTGATTTTGGGTTTAAGAAACAAGAACTGTGTCAAAAAGCATTACCATTAGAACACCATTGAACTGCGATTTTGACGAAAACATTAGCAGACTTGACCCCCCAGGTCGACACACCGTGCCAGCCCCCCTCCCGCCACCAGCCTTATCGCACTCCCCGATTTTTAGAATATATAAAAAGTGGTTGAAAATTGTAATTTTAAAAAGAAATCATTATCTCACCTATTTTTTTTATTACTTCCTTGAACTTATTTTTGAGTTTGTAAAGGGTTCGCAAATTTGCCCTGTATGGAATATGGCCAGGAATATGATTTGTTTGGCAATCATATATCGTGAATAGCACCTTTTATAATTTCTTGCCATATTGCCAAGTAGGGAACAATAAACCAGCCCATTTCATCTATTATTTATTCCCTACACTATTTTTCCGATGGCGGCGGCGTATTTTCATACTTGTTCTGTGATTGACTGGGGGTTTCCTCACAAGCAAAACACAATACTGCAGACGTCAGTGCTGTGAAGTTTGTTGATATAACATAAAGTGCTTCTGTTGTGAAGATTTAGTTTGGGTATGGACAGAGTCGCGACCTTTTTGCAGCTATCGGTTTATCACCATTGCTGCTTTGAGAACAAGAAGAGTTCCAACCAACATTGTAAACAAACACTTCAATGTTTCCAGGAAAGATTTTTTTGTAAGCTTGATGGACGTAAATCGTCATCATAACCCTGTTCTTCATCAGAAACGAGACTAGGTTGTGGAAACAAATTGACTAAACTATCTCAAAGTAAACTCCCAAGCCGTGGTCACTATCTTCAACAATCGTATAAGTGGTTTCCTAGTCAAATAAAGGTGGCAATACGTATTCTGTAATTATAGATAAGTATAGATTATGAAATAAATATGTCCATTTTATGGATGTATGTAATGTAGCCATTGTACCCAAAATTAGATGGCACACTTAGATTTTGAGGCTCCTAAAATTTAAGCAAAAACAACTAAAACTATATATTTATGTAGTCATTCATTTGTGAACTTCTATATGACAGAAATCAATATATAATATTGTATTTCAATGTCTAATAAACAGAAATGTATTGCCTCCATAACTGATTTAATGACGTCATTCAATTGATCAACACTAAAAAACTAAAATACAAGTGAATGTAGATTAACCGTTTTCATTGTATTTAATTTCTGTCTCCTATCCAAAAATGTAAATATATACATACAGGTCAAAATCATATACCGTCCGTTTTGGCTTCGCCGTAGTCGGATAAAAATAAGTTAAATTCTGCCAAAACTATATTTATGTAGAGTCCATAAGTAAGTGTTCACTTACTGGCACAGCGGCCAAGAATGAGTTAATTGATTGCGATGCTAACACTAGGAGTTATCAACGCAATTTGAGAAAGCATTAAATTAAATCACACTTATAAGGTTAAGGACTAACGCATCATGCGATGGGTTCTGAGTCGAAATTATTTCTAAAGACAGAGAATAGTTTTTCTAGCAAACTACAGCGCAGAAAACAGATAAAATCTTTTTGAAACTACCTAATGCAGAATATTTAGATAGATAGAGAAAAGAAAAAACTTTCATCATAAGGCTTGTTTGATAAACAGAATTAAAGCGGCTATTTTAGAGTTTAATATTTTTCCAGTTTTATTACGGTCAGATGTATGGATAGATTATGTTGAATTGAACGCATTATTATTTTTTGGACTTTTTTGCGTCTACTCTGGATCTCAGATCAAATAAAAAAGAAAGATGGAGCGTTGCGAACAATGAAGTGAGGCCGGTTTTTGATGGAACATGTGTGCGTACAAGGGGGCGGGCGGGGGCCGGGCGGCAGGGTTTTATATGGAAAGCCACGGCGTAGTTTCGCTACACGTGTGTGCGTGAACTGTGTATGTACACAGCCATGGCCTAGTTTTACTGGCCTCACCGCTTCGTTCGGAAGACTCCGTCTTACTTTTTTTATTTGGTCTGAGCTCTGGATAGATAATATTTTACTATACCCAGAGTGGACGCGCAGATGCTATTTGTATAACCCGGTCGAGTTAACTCGAGACCTGAAGCGCGATAGACCCCTCACGTTTTCTCCTTGCCTTACGCCACTGTCATAGTAACTGTCGTCATGCCAATAGCGTAGGTACATTCGTTAGCGATAATTTATCGATGATCTATCGAAAACTTTCAAAAAATTGACGACGGTGGCGTGAGGAAAGGAGAAAACGAGAGGGGTCTATCACGCTTCAGGTCCCAAGTTAACTAGACCGGGTTGTAGAATATATAATTATACGATTCAAGACGAAGGAATATTCCTTTCTTAATTTTTCTATCACCAAGCTGCATATTGCGTAATTTTGCGTTTATTAATTTCAGTATGCACGTATTCTAAACAATAAATTGCATTAGCTTAAATTACTCAATTGGTTATGGTGAAAAACTTTATAAATACTTAATGCAACTGTTACTAATCGTGGTTTGAAGAAGAAAAATAATTTGTTCAAAATTTAAAACACCAAAAATGAAGCTAGCAATTTTGATAATATGTTACTTATGTAAGTAGCTTGCTGGCATCTATACCAAATTGATTGAAGTTTCTATAAATGGATTATTTAATGAAATATGTATTTTGATAAATTGGGAAACCGGAGTAGTAGAATAGCTTGCCTTTATGTTTTCTTGCGTTTTCAATTTAGATTCAAATTCATTGCTTCATTTATTTTCTATACCTCATTTGTTTTCTGAATAAATGGAGCTAAAACATTTTATTAATTTTATTACAGTATCAGTTTTGGCTACCGCATTAAGTGATCCATGTAGAAATAAACTTAAACAGAAGAGACCTATATTAAAATGCGGTTGTCCACCTATAAATGAGCCACTTTGTGGCAGTGATGGCAAGACTTACAGTAGCAGCTGTGAGTTCAATTGCGGTGGAGAGAAGCCTGGTAAATATGTGGTACACGAGGGACCCTGTAACCCACCAAATAAAAAACGGCCAGTATACTGCGGTTGTCCACCTATAAATAAGCCACTTTGTGGCAGTGACGGCAAGACTTACAGAAACCGCTGTCAGTTCATGTGCGGTGGAGAGAAGCCTGGTAAATATGTGGTACACGAGGGACCCTGTAATTCACCAAAAAAAATGAAACAGAAAAAGCCAGTATACTGCGGTTGTAAACCTGTAAACGAGCCACTATGTGGCAGTGACGGCAAGACTTACAAAAACCGCTGTGAGTTTAATTGCGGTGGAGAGAAGCCTGGTAAATATGTGGTACATGAGGGACCCTGTAATTCACCAAAAAAATTGAAACAGAAAAAGCCAGTATTATGCGGTTGTAAACCTGTAAACGAGCCACTTTGTGGCAGTGACGGCAAGACTTACAGTAGCAGCTGTGAGTTCAATTGCGGTGGAGAGAAGCCTGGTAAATATGTGGTACACGAGGGACCCTGTAAGCCACCAAATAAAAAACGGCCAGTATACTGCGGTTGTCCACCTATAAATAAGCCACTTTGTGGCAGTGACGGCAAGACTTACAGAAACCGCTGTCAGTTCATGTGCGGTGGAGAGAAGCCTGGTAAATATGTGGTACACGAGGGACCCTGTAATTCACCAAAAAAATTGAATCAGAAAAAGCCAGTGTTATGCGGTTGTAAACCTGTAAACGAGCCACTATGTGGCAGTGACGGCAAGACTTACAAAAACCGCTGTGAGTTTAATTGCGGTGGAGAGAAGCCTGGTAAATATGTGGTACATGAGGGACCCTGTAATTCACCAAAAAAATTGAAACAGAAAAAGCCAGTGTTATGCGGTTGTAAACCTGTAAACGAGCCACTTTGTGGCAGTGACGGCAAGACTTACAGTAGCAGCTGTGAGTTCAATTGCGGTGGAGAGAAGCCTGGTAAATATGTGGTACACGAGGGACCCTGTAAGCCACCAAATAAAAAACGGCCAGTATACTGCGGTTGTCCACCTATAAATAAGCCACTTTGTGGCAGTGACGGCAAGACTTACAGAAACCGCTGTCAGTTCATGTGCGGTGGAGAGAAGCCTGGTAAATATGTGGTACACGAGGGACCCTGTAATTCACCAAAAAAATTGAAACAGAAAAAGCCAGTGTTATGCGGTTGTAAACCTGTAAACGAGCCACTTTGTGGCAGTGACGGCAAGACTTACAAAAACCGCTGTGAGTTTAATTGCGGTGGAGAGAAGCCTGGTAAATATGTGGTACATGAGGGACCCTGTAATTCACCAAAAAAATTGAAACAGAAAAAGCCAGTGTTATGCGGTTGTAAACCTGTAAACGAGCCACTTTGTGGCAGTGACGGCAAGACTTACAGAAACCGCTGTGAGTTCAATTGCGGTGGAGAGAAGCCTGATAAATTTGTGGCACACGAGGGACCCTGTTAGAACCCACCAGATATGGAATTTCATGCGACACTACTTCGCATCCCAAAACCCTTACGAGAGTTACAATCACAATCCATATCCTAATTAAAATTTTGATTCCGATATTTATTTGTCTTTTTACAAAGTGCGATTTGCGTTCTTCTTAAAAACTGAGAAATATAAACTTTGAACTGCATTAGAGATTTTTTTATTCGGAGTAAACTCATAACCTTTTTAATTATGAAACTGATCACACCAGTTAAGTATGCTTCACAATAATAAGTTATTTATATCACAAATTTAGTCCGGTCACCGCATCATCGACAATAATATCTCAAATAGAACTACACTCGGCGTCAGAAAAGCCGCACCTTTTCTTCAAAGTTAATTTAATCCCATATAATTTAATGATAAGTGTTATTATATACTTCTTCCCCTTCGGACATAGCCAACAGTCTTTAGAAACCGTTGGATCAATTACTGAGATTGAGTTTCCGAGCACATTACATTGCCTAATTTTTTTGCAATATTTGAGTAACTTCATGGGCAATAGTATCCATCTTGGGTATTCTTTTTTTTAATTGAACTGTTGAAGTGTGTTTTCTCCATCATCTCGATAGCTAATTTACCCGCATTTCCTGAATTGACCTCTTTTATTTCCCTTTTGTGGTGGCGCTAGCAATAACGCTTTAATCGTTTAATTATGGTAACTGTTATGTTAACTAAATCAAACAATTATCAAAAGAAAGCTCATTAAATGTACTTTCAATAGATATCAACATTTACACAATAAAACGTTAGCTAGCAATAGCAGATGGCCAAGTCTAAACTTAGTGTCGAAGAGGTGCAGTTTTTCTGACGTCGAGTGTATATAAGAACCTAGTGAAAACTTTTTTATTGTTATGCATAATTTTACTATTGTAGCAGTAATGCTTTGACAGGATGCTAATATAATATGCTATGCATAAATTTAAAAAAAACATCTAAGGAATAGCTACTTTCCCATATTTAAAATATGTATTAAATTGTAAATATAAAAATCAATTATCCATGGTAACTTTGTTACTATATAAAATCAAATGTAAGGAGCAAAAAATTCATTACTTAAGTCATTTCAAAATGAAGATCATCTTTTTGGGATTAAGTAAGTATTATATAATTTACTTTCTTTTTATTTACATATTGTGTTTATGCAATGATGTTGTGACAATAGTTTTAAATACATTAACTATTATAGAATTTTTTGATTTAAGGTAAGTATTCACAATGCTATTTTTATATCAAGATAATTAATAATGAGAAAACATTAATCGACTCACCCATAGCACTTCAGACGGTATCCCGTCTGAATATACAGGGTGTCCCAAAACTTTGCCACATGGAGGGAAAGTACCTTAAATATTGAAGATAGGAAATTTTACTGAAAGAAGACTTCATTTTGTTTTTAAAAAGAAACCGAACTGCATTCAAAGATTTTTTTTTAAATCTCCTACGTTTCGATACAAATTGATACAATCCGTAATAATTAAAATTTTAATGTAATTTTTTATGGTCTTTCTTTTGTTTAAGATGCTGTGTCACTTAAGAAAAAATTATCCTTATGGGTAACCCTTTCGATTGGTATCGTAAAAATATTTTTTTTTCGTTTTTGGTGGGTTCGATTCCTGGTTAAGGCAGGCGATTTTTCAAAAATCTTTGAATGCAGTTCCGTTTCTTTTGAAAATCAAAATGAAGTCTTCTTAGAGTAAAATTTCCTATCTTCAATATTTGAGGTACTTTCCCTCCGTGTGGCAAAGTTTTGGGACAACCTGTATAACGATAGGTAGGACCCGTAGCAACTCAGACCGTCTGAACTTAGGATGAGGCAATTTTTTCTAGGATTTTTTCTGATATATTAATATCTTAACATTTTCTATTGTTTTTTTTTTCTATTTAATTTTATAACAAATCATTTGAGGAATACACCATCAGTCCCCCATCTAGATAAAAATCACAGGTATAAAAGATACCAAACGTGTTTAAGTAAAATGTTATTTAATATTTTGAATCTAAAGATTACAAAAAACTTATGTCATAACTTTAATAGAAAATTATTTAAGGGGCCGTACAATGTCAAATACCTACACATTTATTAACAAAGATTTCAAACAGTATTACTCGATTAATCGGTCCCAAAAAATTATGTAGAAAGTAGATTATGTGATTGACAGAAACATGATAGGTAATACTTTTCTTGATAGAAAAAAAATCGTAAAATGACCACCAATTTTGTAGTTTTTTACTGATGTGCCAACCAATGATAAACCTATAATTTTGAAACTGTAATAAAAATAGAACTTAACTAAGTCTCTAGTTTTGTTATTGTCAGTTTTCTAAAGCAAGAAATAGTTTATCAGTTATTGATTAAAAAAACGTTAATGTTGTCAATAATTTCGATAATTTTTACTATGAAAATGGCTTCTAGCCTTATACAGCCCCTTAAAAATAAAATAAAAAAATGATATTGTCTTCAGTTGCTGTCTTGGGTGCAGTGCCCAGCAGTTGCTTGCCAACACCCTGCGGTTCAAGATGCAGCAGCTTCAACCCTTATTCGGACCCGTGCTCACCCTGCTCACCTTGTTACAACCCACCAGCCCCATTAGCAATTCCGTTACCATCATGTTCATACAACAAACCTTGTAACCTAATACCACCATTAACATATAGTCCATGTTGTGAACCCAAGCCTCACTGCGTTCCGTACTACGCAAAACCCATCTGCTACTCCGGCTATAGTCGATTTTATTAAAAATTGTCACTAGCGCCGAAGACCTTAATCATTTTTAAGACTGTTTGACAGTGTTTTTATCGTCGATTATTTTAACAATAGATATGATACTTGTTTTTTAACATAATTATATATTATTTACATTTTTATTATATTTTACTAAAGTTATAGCTTTCTTAGCCCCAGTTACTGAGGTACTTAATCAAGAGGTTGATAGGAGGAGTCCACATTATCTGGTTTATAGTAGTACAATTAACTTTAAACCAGATAATGTGGACCCTTCTAAACTGATAAAGTTAAACCTCCGATAAGACAGATCAGAAAACAAGGGTTAAACACCCTAAATAGTAGTAGAAGCTCAAAAAACATTTTTTTAAGTTTATATTGATTTAAGGTCTCTTAGCAAAGTGTATAATAAATGGGATTTCAATAAAAAAATTGTTTGTATTTAATTTTAAAATAATTCCATTTTCTAAGAAAGTATTTGCTATTACTTATTATACATACACAGGTTGACTGTTTACTAATATTTTGTATTATAGGAATTGAATACATTAATTAAATTCAAACATTTTATTTCGAATGTCAATATTTTTTGTACTTGTGAAAGAATATTTATTAGTAAGAAGAAGTAAACATGACATACCATAGTTACTTATATTTGCAGTCAGTCATGTTTACTTACTCTAATTCAATGGAATCATTTCAACAGGGTTTTTTCACATATTACATAAACAGATAAAGTGGGCAAAAAAGTCAAAGATATAACATAAACCAGTGTAAATTATATTTTCATAATGTCATTTAATATAAAAAGGTAAAGCACCTTTCCTCTTTTTCGCATATTTTTTTTCAAATCTCATTTAAAAAGATGTAATTTATTGGGAAATTTATATAAATAAAAGTAGTGACTGACTTCATGAATTATTAATACTCACAGCTTATATATTTGTAAAACACCAACAACCTCGCAGGGGTAGATTACCAATATCATAAACAACAACATTTGTTCTACGACTTTTATCATAACTCAATAAATTCACTAAAAATGAATTTTCAAGTTTTTATTGTACTGTTCGAAACTTTTTACATCTATGGATGGCGGGGTGGGACGGGCGGGCGGGTCGCGCGTACTAGGCGTTCCGCGCGCCGCGCGTAGAGCTATGAACATACGAACGGTAAATTAAAATGATATATTTTTTGTATGAAAGTAAAATCTTACGAATTATGAAAAGTCGTAGAACAAATGTTGTTGTTTATAATGTTGATAATCTACTTCTGGGAGGTTGTTGGTGTTTTACAAATAACCCTGTATACTATTAGGCCTTAAAAATTTTGTATGATTCCTTTTATTTTTATTTTTTAATATTATTTATTACTTGTGCAAGTAGCGTCATCCATCCGTCTGGATAAAGCCATCCGTCCGGACAAAGCCAGACAGACAGGACAGTTTGACCTCTTGTCTAACCAAAGACTGCAACCGTCCAGCTTTTATGATTTTTTATCTAGTCCCACCAGCACCGCACACACACACACACTTCATCCTACGCATGGCATGGGGTGTGACCGGCAAGCGCAGGTGCACCCTCTGTGTTTTCAAGTGGTTTTTAGCGGATTGGTTTTTAATGGTTTTATTTGAACTTTTGAGTCCAAAATAAATGTTCAATCTTTTATTCAATATTTTAACTATTACAATATTTTTGTCAAAAACTCTTGATTATTCTTAGTGTCCAGCCTTGGGACCTAAAAGTCTTGCTTTTTTAACAGGTGAGTCCTGCTTTTTTATATTAAGAGCAGGCAACGCTTTAGGCATGTGAGCACTTAGGGTTGCCAGGTCGTCTAACCTAATAGCCGGACAGACCAGCCAGTTTGGCCGGACATTTGGGTAAAAAAGCCGGACACCCTAACTAAAATATTAAGAAAATTTGAAATTTTGGGATTTTGCAGTTGTTGTCGGGAGAAATAAATATTTAAAATAAAGATGTAATTTAAATGCCTTTAAATAGCAAGAAAACGGCAGCGCAGCGCGATTTTTAGTCAGTTTCATCCACTAATCATGTACTCTTGCCTGTCTCTAGTAAAATATAACGGCCGCGCAGCGCGATTTTTAGTCAGTTTCATCCACTAATCTTGTGATCTGTGGTTTCATCCGTGACAATTATTATTTTCTAAAGAACTTTCGTAACAGCTGTTTTGCCGGGAGATTTTTAGATTTGTCGGGAGTCAGGAGATCATTTGAAATTCCGGGAGAATCCAGGTGAAGTGCGGTCTGTGGTTCGGTGTGGGGAAGAAACGACGACCGACGCGCCGCCCCTCGCTCGAACGACCATGTGCGTGAGTGAGTGTAAAAAGCCTAACAAAAGCCGGACAGGCCGGACACTGTTCAATTTGGCCGGACACTGAATCAAAAAGCCTACATATGTCCGGCTTTAGCCGGACGCCTGGCAACCCTATAAGCACTAAAGGATTAAAAAAAACACCTTATAAGTATGAAGTTGCAGGTGGATGTTATAATGTATTTTTTCACCTCTCCAGCACGAAAAGGGTGCTTTTGGCGCGTGAAAACTCGCAGCAAAATCGATTTTTGCTGCGAGCGTGAGACAAAGTGTTTTTTTTAATTTCTAACACCAACTTTTAAAATAATAAAGAAAAAACAAATAAAGTGACAAGGATGACACTTGTAGAATTGATATGTGAGAAAAGGATAGATAGAGTGCTTTATGGTGTCATACACGGATTAAAAAGTAAAAAAATAAAATGCACGGATATACCAAGGAGTTTTAAATAAGGATTGTTAATAAATAATTAAAAAAGAAGGTTGATAATTCGAAATAAAGAGTACGTAGGTAGGTAATGAGGTCACATGTATGAAACAAATATGAAATAAGAAAAATTAATGAAATTTATTAACAAATTATATGTTTTATGATTATAAATAAATAAATAACACGGAATATTAATGAATAAGAGAAAAACACAACGCAATGTAAGTAATCAAAACGACGGGAATCTACTTTACTGACTCTATGAATAAAAATTTTCAGCATAGGTTTGATTGAATTATTTTTGTGATAAATTACAAAAATGAATGCGTCCAACGATGAAGATAGTTGTCTAACTCCAAAAGAGTTAAGTGAACAAGTTTCTAATGCTGAATTAAGCTTTTTTACCAGGAAAGTCACGTGAAAATTTTCTCGCTGGTCGAGGTGAAAAGTTGTATGTTTTACACGCGACCAAAATGTTGTTCTGCCTCGTGCCTTTAAATCACTCGCAGCACAATTTGATTTTGGTCACTTGTATAACAAATAACTATTACTTACCCCATCAATAATCTGACAAAAATGAACGGCAACTGTAGCACTGTTGATGTTAGGGAATTTACTTGAAGAGTGGATGAGGACTGAGATTTTTTTCGATCGAATCTTGGTAGCTCGATAGCCAAACACAAACAGCATGGAATCAATGACATTACTCTTGCCACTTCCATTTGGTCCAATGATGGCTGTGAAACTCTAAAATAAGAATATTATAGGCTATAAATGTGAACTATTGTTTTGTAATTTAATACTATTATCAAAACCCGAACAAATGATTACCTTATGGAAGGGGCCTAATGTTTGAACACCAGCATAGCTTTTAAAATTTTCGTTAACGATATGGGTTATTATAAGCCTGGGGCCGGTAGCGTCAAAAGTGAGGGCTGGTTTCGGCGCCGGAGGTATGTAGATATCACCAATACGAACTCCACCTTCTTCATCATCTGATATGTGATCTATCTCTCCGTTTAGGTGATCAGGATCTGAATTTGCCGCTCCGTTTTGGTTCGAAGGTCCATCATCCACATCCATAGGCTCCTCTTCACCTCTTTTCTTTTTATTTTTCTGCATTTCGACACTTATAAAATTCAGCAAACTTTAGAATTAAAAAACAATGCAGCTAATACTTAATTAAAATTATCTAATAATATCAACTTTAAACAAATTTACAAGCAAACAACCGTTTTTGAATTCACATAAAAACAAAACAAACGGCGCGCGCGGACGGGCGGTTTGTTTGATAGCTTTGACAACTTGACGTCAAGAACATTGGCTGCGGTCCGCATAGCGATAATATGGATATTATCGCGATAACAGCCGGTCCGCATGCACGTTAGCGCGTTTACAATATCTAGCGTGACGTCACTCATGACGTCATTACCAGCGCCATCTTGTGCTTACAGCGACCATGCCTCGGAGCGTAATCACTGTGAACGTCCTGTCAAAAGTTTCAAGTGACTGTCAAACGAATCGAGTGTCAGAAGTTTATTTCGTCAAAAAGTAAAAAAAATATAGTGTTCGTAACAAAATGAGCTTTTACTCGCTTCACAACAAAAGGATATAGCATTATACTACTGGTTAGTATTTTGTTATTATTAATTTTGAGCTTATCAGAAAAGGTGACTGATGTTAAAAGGTGAAAAAAAGATGTTGGGTGCACACGACTAAAAAATTAAACGTTTTTCGTCACTATCATCGCTTTAGCGACCAAATATAGTTTCTAGCAATCATTCCGTGTTGTATTTGAGGTTATGATAAAATGTGAGCGCGCTTACGAGCGGTCCGCATTCACCAACTGTCATTGTCGATTTTATCAATTTAAGCGCGATATCTAATGTGGACCGTGCGTGAGCGTTGCACGCGCCAATTATCGAAATTATTGCCATGCGGACCGCAGCCATTGTTGACGTTGACTTTTTTTTTATTTCTTTTTTGTTCATTTTTTCCTCTTTGAGCAGCAAAGGCAAAGGCTAATGAGGGGTTATCAAATTAACATTAAAAAAAAAGAAAAGTAACTATCTGCCTCACTAGATGGCGTTGATGGTAAGAGGAGTAAAAAATACTTTTTAATCCCCTATTTTTTTCAACGCCATCTATCGAGCCTACCAGGGACCGCTTTTTCGATACTTTTTTAATATCGGTATTTTGAAGAAAATATCGATAACGGTATCGATAAATGAAATATATACCGATATTTGTATCGGTAATATAAAGTACCGATATTTTGTATCGGTAATTTTATCGATACCCAGAGGGCCTAGCCAAAGTAACATTGGCAAATCTTCGTTATCGCTTCGCTTTCGAAACATGTATGGGATTGACATAAGGTTTCATTAACTATCGAATTTTAAAACGTCAAATCCATACATGTTTCGAAGCGAAGCGATAGCGAAAATTTGCAAATGTTACTTTGGCTAGGGGGTCTGTACTGATAAGCTAGGCTGCGAAGCGACGTTGCATGTTTACGCGCTGCGAGGCGGGCGGGTTGCGGGGAGGTACGGTATGGCAACAGCGCTCAAGCAGCTAGCAACTATTATAAGCTTGGAGCGTTAATTAATTAATTTGATGTTTGATTATTCTCGCGCGACTACTTACTTTCGTTCGTTATTTTTCAACATTTTTATTTATTATGGGACGGCAAAAACAGAACACTGTTTACAAACACTTTGACATTAACAAAAGATCTTTTCACTTCTCATGCTCGTAAAGTTCGTCTTTATGTTGGGTATAGGCTGCATAAAATCGCTCTTTATGCTTTAGTGTATAAAGTAAAATCTTCCTCTTAGGCTGGCCCCAAACCTACCGGTTTCATTTCTTTGCTTTGCTGTTCTACCTTGCTTTAAAGACCGCCGGCCAACCAGGGTAATTTTCAATCTATCGCATTTTGGGACTAGACAAAATTGGCAAGATAGCCATTAGCTTGGTGTTATCAAATATCATCGCCTGGATTGCGAAGTAGAAAGCTTTTAGGAGATATGCCACCCTGAACATGGACTCCGATCGTTAAAAATAAATCGTTCCCGTATTTATACAAGATGTTTGGTAAAGCCTTATAAAGCTGAATATGGTAGATAGGAACCATAAAACTGAACAACTTTTACTTTTGGGAAAATTACCAAATCTGAAATCGCGAAAAAAAATGAGCTGTTTCATACATTTTGATATTTTTTTTCATATTTTTTTTTGAAAACTAAAACTAAACCTTCGCGTCTCAACCCAGACAATGATATTTCGCCGCACTAGTGCTTGAATGGTCAATCGACCATTGAGCAAATTTTACAGGAGACGTTTTTTTTAGCTAGTTATCGCTATTATTTGAAATTTACTAAAATCTTTCCTGAATTAGATCCATGTAGTATTTCTTTAGATGAATATTGAAATAGCAATTGGGTTGGTAAACTTTTTCAAAACTGTTGTGAATTATATATTTTCTGGTAGCTTTTGGCTTTGGAGTCAGGAATAACCAATTGCGGAATTTTTATAATACGTCATTTTAATTTAAATAATAAATTAAAATTAAAATTACAACATAGTACAATAAATCACTATTACGGCTGTATATGCGTAATGCTTTTGCTCAAATAAAAAAAAATGAAAAGTTTGGCATTGGCAATGTCAGTCAACTAGTTGTCACGTTAGTCACAGTCAGCTAAAATAAATAACTCTTTTGTAAGTTTGTAGATATACATATATTTACGTGATCATCACAAACGTATGAAGCTCTCTGAAGGCAATTCCTGTTTAATCCTCTGCACCACGTCTCTTTCAAAGGTATGGGAATTCATCGAAATGTATTTTCAATGTGGGAATTGTACAAAATTTGTTCTGCGGATGGTCACATCTATATTTCAAACAAAACGGAACAAAGCAGTGTAGGTACTTCATCGGCGTAATAAGCTGGATAATGGATTTCTTCAAGCTGATCCATTTCCCATAACTGAACAAGAAAAACACAGAAAATCACAATAAATAAGCTGAAAAACAAACAATAACATTAGGTCGTGATTAATGATTACCAAAGAGTAGAATAATTGGACAGGACAGATTTGACACTTTCTGTCAAATCTGTCCTATCAATCAGTTTCTTATTAGTAAAGGCAAGGGAACTTCGTGTTCAGCCGTTCGTTTGATATTTTATCGCAATAATAATTAAAAAAAATATTTGATTAACAAGGTGAAATAAAAAAATCATAATAATATTTTCTTTATTCTTTAAACTTGTGCTATCAAAAAAAATATAAAACAATTCTCTTCAAAAAAGTTTACCAACCCAATTGAAAATAATAATTATAGTACTGATTAAATTTCACTTATTAATGGAGGTTGGACAAAATGTCTTCAACAAAATTTTGTATACGGAGATTGAGCACAATGACATGGAGATAGTGCTCTAAATTGATATGCAATTTTAGTGCTTGTTTGTCCAAACTACCATCATATACGCTATACAGCATGTTCAATTTTCTGTAAATACGATACGAATACAAGATTAAACTTCGTTAAATAAACTTGTTATTATCTTCATTTTTAACATCATCCATGTTTTAATACTATTTAAAAAAAAATGAAAATTGGTATCAATTGAAAAACCTTGAAGTTTTTTTTTTTTAATTTTTATATGTATTTATTATATTTTATTGTATTTATTCATATAAAAAATTAAAAAAGAATTAAAAGCCTTGATGAGCACATACCAAAATTATATAATTTGTCGCTAAAATAATAATAAATAATTCATTTCTTAAATATGGGTATCAAATGAAAAGCCTGATGAGCAGATCCCAAAATTATATAATTTGTAACTAAAATTTAAGTTTTTTTTAGCATGGGTATCAAATGAAAGGTCTTGATGAGCTCATTCCAAAATTATATAATGTGTTACAAAAATTTAAGTTTTTTTTTCAATATTTGAATATGGGTATCGAATGAAAGGCCTTGATGAGCACATTCCAAAATTATATAATTTGTCACTAAAAGTAAAGAAAAAATTTTTTTGTTTTATTTTATTTTTTAATGTGGGTATCAAATGAAAGGACTTGATGAGTACATCCCAAAATTATATAATTGTCACTAAAATGTAATGAAACATTTTTTTTCAGTTTTTAATATGTGTATCAAATGAAAGGTCTTGATGAGCACATTCAAAAATTATATAATTTGTCACGAAAATTTATGAATTTTTTTTTTATTTCAATTTTTATATTTTTTTTTAATATTGTTGTTAATTTTCTTTACAATCGAAGTGAAAAGAAGTGAACAGAAAATAAAACCCATTTTACCCTCGACTTGACTATCCGGATATATACGTCTCGGGTAAAATGGTGCGGTAAGTAAGGTAAGGGTTATGCACTTGCTGTACAATCCGTAGATTGTACAAGAAGTATTAATACTTAAGATAAGGCCTATTTCTTCAATACTTTTTGACTAAATTTTTCTTTTATATTTATTTTCTTGTTTTTACTGTTTGTTTTTTTTGTTGCTTGTAGTTGGCATATTTTTGACATCTTTATAGGCTTCAACCTTATTTTTCATTGATGCTTCCATGTAAGTTTTATCTTCTAGACTCTAGAGGCATACATTCGTAAACATTCGTAAACTGATCGTATATCTTGAACTTTTTTGTTAGCCAAACAGATATTTTGGTTTTTTAAGCACTTTTTAAGATTCAGATTCAGATTCATTTATTCACACGAAACATGGTAAATACACAGATGTTAAAATAAAAATAAAAAGTCCAAACATGTTTCCACTAAAATTTGCATGCGAATGTCAAATTAAGTATACATTATTATTAAATAAAATAAAAATAATTATGTATATTAAAATTATTAGATTAAGATTATTAGACATTGTTTTATTAATTATTATAAATTTGAAACATACCATAAACGTTCCCCGAAAAATAAAAAAATAAAAAAAATAAAAAACATTATATTAAAATAAAGTATCATTTTAAATATTCTTCAACAGAATAGAAGGAATGTTCCTGTAGCCATAACTTTACGGTTCTACGGAACCGTGTTTCTGGAAGACTTTAAAACTCATAAGGTAGCGCATTAAATACATTGACACACATAGCCGCACAATTTTTTAAATAGAGTTTAGTCTTTGGTCTGATACTGTAAGTAAGTTTCTCAGAATGCCTTGTGGATCTCTGCGTAATGTCTTTAAACTTAGTAAACAGATGGCTATTGGATTTTACGAAACAAACTAAATTAAGAATATACATACATGGCAGTGTCAAGATATGCAGTTTTTTAAATAAAAACCTACAAGTATCATCCGGTGCCAGTCCATACATAGCTCTAAAGTCTGTCCATCCTTACTTGTCTTATTTAGTAAACAGTTTTTGACAGTTGTCATACGTCTTTTAAACTTAAATCATTATTTAAAAATATGTTAGTAACTTTATGAAATTGTTGTTAATTTATTAACAATTTATTTCGTAATCTATGTGTGGAAAACCATTTGTTGTATTTTATAAATGATTATTTCAATAAAGAGTTGGGTGAAGATTGTTTACCATATAAGACAAGTAAGGATGGACAGACTTTAATACATTTCTTTTGGCCAATAAAGGCCCTATCAGCATCTGTACTGTTACCCCAAAGCAACAAGCCATAATCCAGCGCTGATTATACATAAGCATAGTACGCCATAATTAATGTGTTATGCGATGTTGTCCGTCTAAGCCTACTGAGAAGATAAACATAACTATTTAATTTTGTACATATTTTGTCAATATGAGCTTTCCAATTCATGTGATTGTGTAATATAATACCTAAAAATTTTGTTTCTGTCACTTCTTTAATATGTTGTCCGTTATAGTTTAATTGAAAATTATTAGTTGAAGCACCATAATTCATAAATTGTATAAAACATGTCTTGTCAAAATTAATACATAATTTATTACACATCGTCCATTTTGAAATATCATTAGTAGTATTGTTAGTTTTCAATTCATAATTATTCATGTCAATATCATTCTTAGATGTCACTATTACTGAAATATCATCAGCAAATAAAACACATTTATTTTCTATTGCATTAGGTAAATCGTTTATATACAAAATGAATAGAATAGGTCCAAGTATAGTTCCTTGTGGAACACCGTATAAATTAAGTCTACTTTTTTATTTATAATTCATTACTGTCTGAGATTCATTAATATTTGTGATTTCAACATACTGAGTTCTATTTTTTACATAACTACTAGCGGCCGCCCGCGGTTTCACCCGCGTGGTTCCCGTTCCCGTGGGAATATCGGGATAAAAAGTATTATATGTTTTAATCTAGGCTATCTACTATCTGTGTGCCAAATTTCAACCAAATCTGTTCAGTAGTTTTTGCGTGATTGAGGAACAAACATCCAAACATCTAAACATCCAAACATCTAAACATCTAAACATCCAAACATCCAAACCCACAAACTTTTACATTTATAATATTAGTAGGAAAGTAGGATAGTAGGATTAATCCAGTTTAGAACAGGTCCTCTAAACCCTAAATTTTCTAGTTTGTCCAATAAAACTTTGTGGGATATAAAATTAAACGCCTTTGACATATCAAAGAAAATGGCTATAACTTTCTCTTTACTATCCATACCTTTCATAATTTCATCAGTAAGATCAAAACCAACAAAGCTTTTTGATTTTTTATTTTGAAAGCCATATTGTTGTTTATTCACGACATTGTATTTCGACAAGAATTTAACTATACGCTTAACCATAGCTTTTTCAAATAACTTGGCCAGTACTGAAACTAAGGTGACAGGTCTATAGTTGTTTAAATGTTTAGTGTCACCTTTTTTATGTATAGGCCTAACAACTGACATTTTGAGTATGGTTGGAAAAGTGCCATTTTCAAAGGATAGGTTTATTAAATATGTAAGGACTTTGGGTAAAACTGTCCTACAATTCTTAACTATATCAGTTGAAATGTTATCAAAACCCTCCGATCTTGTACTATTTAATGTCAATATTAGTTTCAAAATTTCATCAACTGTATAAGGCTCAAGATACATACTATTGCGTATCCTTATCTTATTTGTATTATGACAATTTTGGCTATTGTCAATATTTGTCGTATCAATAAAATGATCATTAAAAGCTTCCGCGATTTGTTGTGGGTCTGTTATTATATTGTTACCAAGAGAAATCTTTTCAATAAACTTTTTATTTTTATTACTTGTATTGTCTTTTATTACATTCCAAGAGGCTTGACATCGATTCTTAGACTGTGCTATATATTTATCATTATTTGATTTTTGCGCTTGATTCAAGCAACGTCTTAACATACTTGAATAGTCTCTATACTTTGTTTCATTTTGATTTGTTTTTGATTTATAATAGCTAAATCTAAGCCTTCTCTTTGTGGCACAACTTTTTCTTAATCCCTTTGATATCCACTTAAGATTAATGCATATTTTAACCTCAGGAAAACACAATTGGTAAAATAAGACAAAGATATCATGAAATTTGTTATAAGCTTTATCAATATCTGTCTCCTGGTAGACATCAGACCACGTTAAGCTTGACAAACATTCTCTGAATTTATTGACGTTTTCCTCACAATAATCACGTTTTATAGTATTTAAGTGGTGGTATAGATTTTTTGATACCCGGGATACATAGCATTTGTGCCATGTCATGATCAGATAGAGCTAGAGGTAATACTTGAGCAGTAGCATCACTGACATTGCTAAATATCAAATCTAAGCACGAGTTTAGTCTGGTTGGACAGTTGATATGGGACGTTAAATTAAAGTTTCTTATTAAAGCCAGTAGCTTTTGCTTGTGTTTAGAACTTTCCATCAGATTAATGTTAAAATCTCCAACAATTACGCACTTGGCTTTACAATTGTTTTTAAAGATCGTATAAAATAAGTATTCAAGTTTGGCGAAGAACAAGTCAAAGTCATTTATTCTTGCTTTTGGAACTCTGTAAATACAATTGACTTTAAGATTATATCCACCAATATATGCACCGCAACATTCTAAATAATTATCCAGACCTAAACTATTAACTTCAGTAAGGGGCTGAAAATTAAGACCTCCTTTCACCATAACACATACCCCACCTCTCTTTTCTTTGTTTTTTCTACAGTACGAGGCCGCAAGTTCATAGTCGTGTAAGCGAATGGTGTTTTCACAACCAACTTGAACAAATGTTTCACTCAGACATATTATATCCGGGGTCATATTTTTAGAGTGGAGTTCAGACAATGCTATTTCAAAAATCGGTTTTTTCCGCGACAAACTTTGGATATTTTGATGTAATATTCTAATATTTATATTATTTGCTTTGCGCACGAAAAAATGATTGAGATGGTGTATCAACTACACTTTCATTCAACTTGAGTTCAGCGCTAGTTAAATGGCTGTTATTTAAGCTTGAGCAATTAGGAGCACCATTTGAAGTACTTTGTAGTTTTTTATTTAATATCTGAAAATAATACGGTATCGTGTCCTTTTTATTCAGTACCTTAATAGGCTTTTTAGGTATCACAGTAACCTTTTTTATGTGTTCCCTTATTTTATTACAATTATTAATGTAAAATGTTTATTTTATTTTTTGTATGTTTGTTTTGTTGTTATGACTGTTGCCGTGAAACTAGTTCTGTACTCTACTATATTCCATCATAAATTTCATCCTTTTTTGATGGTATATAAATAATTTTGAACAGTGATTAAAATAAAACGGTAGGTATTTTCTTTTTTTTATAAAATAAAAACCGGCCAAGTGTGTGTGTGGCCATGCGCAATACCTAATACCATACCATATTTAATACCACTATATTTTTTCTTCTGCAGAAATAACTTTATTTTTCATAGTGTTTGTATAAATGACAAAGTTATATTTGCGGTTTAAGAAAATGTGTTAAAAACCCATATTTAAAGAATAAGTAAATTTTATTGACATACAATATTTGACTTGATAAATATATCTCATTCAAACCAATTTTTGTTGAAAGAGTTTATTAAGATCTACTCTTATTTTAAAAGTTAGAAGTGGGGAGGGGACACATATTACCACTTTGAAAGTGTATATCTTTCAAACGGATGATTTTAGGAAAAAAATGTAATAAGTGACAAGTTATAGAATTTTGGAATGTGCTCATCAGCCTACAGCTTTTTGTCATTTTGAAAAGCCCTTATTTGCGCCATACAGCCATGACTTCAGAGTTTATTTTCAAAATATTTGTACAGCTTGTGTTTACAAGTTTTCAGTCTTCATCCTTATGATGTCTTCTATGGTGCCTTATAAAATTGTATAGAGCAGGATAGCACTTAATTTTTTTGGAGAATAAGGAAGGACTAGCCAGTAGCCTAGCTATAAAGAGAATGGACAACCTTTCAAAAATATAATATGTCGTTTTCACTTTGTATAATGAAAGTAGGTACAAAATTAGGGGACACGTATTTTTTATTTAAACTTTGTAACGAGTCGTGCTTTAGTCTCGTGTTTAGGTGTGAGTTTCGGTTATACACGCATTGTGTAGTACAATCACTTGCGTTTACTTTAATCACTTTGTTACCACAAAACCCCTTCATCATCATCATCATCATATCAGCCACACGACACCCACTGCTGGGTATAGGCCTCCCCTAAGGATCTCCACAACGATCGGTCCTGCGCTGCCTGCATCCACTGGCTTTCCGCGACCTCCAGATCGTCGGTCCACCTTGTCGGGGGCCTACCCACGGAGCGCCGTCCGGTGCGCGGTCGCCATTCCAGAACCTTTCTGCCCCAACGGCCATCGGTTCTTCTCGCTATGTGTCCCGCCCATTGCCACTTCAGCTGAGCAATCCTTCGAGCGATGTCGGTTACTTTAGTTCTCCTGCGGATCTCCTCGTTTCTGATTTGATCACGTAGGGAAACGCCGAGCATGGCTCTCTCCATTGCACGCTGAGTGACCTTGAGCCTCCTTATTAGACCCATAGTTAGCGGCCACGTTTCACTGCCGTAGGTCATCACTGGCAACACACACTGTTCATAGACTTTCGTCTTGAGACACTGAGGTAAGTCGGACGCGAAGATTTTTCGAAGCTTCCCGAATGCTGCCCACCCGAGTTGGATTCGACGAGAGATCTCTTTCTCGAAGTTGGACCTACCTAACTGGACTGCCTGTCCTAGGTATACGTAATGGTCAACAACTTCAAGTGTAGTGTTCCCAACATGAACTGGAGAGGGTACAACATGGGCATTTGACATAATTTTCGTCTTATCCATGTTCATCCTAAGACCCACTCTTTGGGAAGCACTACGGAGATCTTCGAGCATTGTGTTGAGGTCTTCCATGGTCTCAGCCATAAGGACTATATCATCGGCAAAACGAAGGTGTGTTAGGTACTGGCCATTAATGTTGATGCCGAGTCCTTTCCAGTCCAAGAGCTTAAAGATGTCCTCCAACGCAGCTGTGAACAGTTTCGGAGAAATAACGTCTCCCTGTCTCACACCACGCTGCAGTTGGATAGGATTTGTGTTCTGGTTCTGTACTCGGATCGTCATGGTGGCATTTTGGTATAAGTACCTCAACACCTCGATATACCTGTAGTCCACTTGGCACCTTTGGAGAGACTGCAGCACCGCCCAGGTTTCAATCGAATCAAAGGCTTTCTCATAGTCCACGAACGCCAAGCAAAGTGGCTCATTATACTCCTCAGTCTTCTGTATAACCTGCCGCAGCGTATGGATGTGGTCTATGGTGCTAAAGCCTTTTCGGAACCCGGCTTGTTCGGGAGGTTGGAAGTCGTCGAACTTGCGAGCGAGACGATTCGTAAGGACTCTCGAAAACAACTTATAGACATGACTCAGAAGCGAGATGGGTCTATAGTTCTTTAAGAGGGACTTGTCACCCTTTTTAAAGAACAAGATCACCTCACTTATGTTCCATGTCTTTGGCGTTCTGCCCTGGACGATGACGGAATTAAAGAGCTTCTGGAGGACTTTGAGTATCGGCTTACCGCCCGCTCTCAGAAGCTCTGTAGTGATTCCATCGTCACCCGCCGCCTTGTTGTTTTTCAGCTGTTTGAGAGCCATACTAATCTCGCACAGGCTGACGTCCGGGATATCTTCGGTATAGTGTCGGGTAAGCTTGGCTCTGGGGTCTTTAGCCTTGCTTTCAACAGGTGTCTGCGTGGAATATAACTGCCCATAGAAGCTCTCGATCTCCCTCAGGATTTCAGGCTTTGATGAAATGATGCGTCCGTCGTCAGTTTTCAGCTTCGTCATCTGGCTTTGCCCAATAGACAGATCTCTCGCGAACACTTTGGAGCCTTTATTCCGCTCGATGGCCTCTTTAATACGATTTGTATTAAATTGGCGAAGGTCGCTCGTCAAAGACTTAGATATCTGTCTATTAAGCTGCCGATAACGATTAGCATCTACTGAACTCTGGAGCCTCATTTCACGTCTCTGATCCATGAGTAGGAGTGTGTGGTCGGAGAGTTTCTTTATCTTGGGACGGCGGGTCTTAAAGAGCTTGGACCCTACCGTACGGACAGTATCCACCACCATGTTGTTTAGATCGTCCACATCTATGCTGTTCTCAAGGGCTTCGAAGCGGTTTTGGAGTTCGAGTTGAAAGCTCTCGGGGTTTTGAATATGGGCCGGCAATGGTCGAATTGTTGATTTTATCAGTCGAGATCTTTCCAGCTTTGGGTTGATATTCAATGTGCCACGTACCAATCGGTGATCGCTCCCCGTCTTAACAGCGTTGATCACAGTGACATCATTGAATATTTGCTTTTTCGTCGACATGATAAAATCTATCTCATTTCTGACTTTACCGTCCGGACTGACCCAGGTCCACTTCCGGCATTCCGGCTTTCTGAAGAAGGAGTTCATCATAAAGAGGTTCTCCTTCTCCATAAAGTCAGCCAGCATCTGGCCTCTGTCATTCCGTTGCCCAACTCCAAATTGCCCCACTCTCAGCTCATCACCGCATCGTTTCCCCAACTTAGCATTGAAGTCCCCCATCACAACAGTGTAGTGGGTTTTGAAGCTATGCATGGCTTTAGAGATCTCCTCATACATAGCCTCCACTTCGTCATCTTGGTGTGTCGAGGTCGGTGCGTAAACCTGTATAACATTCAGCGAACACCGTTTGGATATTCTGAGTATAAGGTACGCCACCCTGGTCGACACACTTCCGATGGTAGTCACGTTGTTGACAAGGGACTTGTGGACGATGAACCCGATACCACCTTGGGACTGTTGGTCGCCCTCCCGGTAGTAAAGCAAGTTACCGGAGTTGAGGATTATCGAGTCCTCTCCCGCTCTTCGGACTTCAGATAAGCCGATAATGTCCCAGTGTACCTTGCTGATAACTTCTTCCAACTCGGTTAACTTCGCGTCGGTCCTTAGTGTGCGCGTGTTATAGGTTGCCAGGTGCAGTAGTCGTCGTTTTTGGTAGCCGAGCCGCACCCGGGGATTCTTAGCACCCCCTGAAAAACAAAACCCCTTACAGAATAAAAATTAACACAAATAATACAGAGAGTACAAAATCCGCCATCTACTAATCTTTTTGGAGGGCGCGCGAGTCGTCGCGGCCGACTGTCAGTTAAACTCCTCGTATCTCCGAGCGATGGCGCCACCAACATTGCTGTAGGAGGTTCCCGCGTTACATCTTTTAATGGGGAGGCGAAGGCAAAGTGAATTACAGATGGCGCTCAGTCTTTGGAACAATGGGGAATGGAAGTCAGTTTGAGCTTATATTGTCTTGACTGTGTATTACGTGATTTTACTTTCTTAGATTGTATTTTTTTCAGTTTTGCGGACAAACAATGTATTCTATGCTAACTTTAGCTCATATAAAAGAAGAATTACGGAAAAGAAAAGCCAAAACAACAGGCAAGAAAGTTTATAGCAACTTACAAAAAATTGCTAACAAGCATTACATTTCTTTAAATTTCGTGTAAGATTTACAAGTAATCTTTTTATTTCAGATTAGAAGCATATGATTTAAATTTTAACAAAGCAAATGAGTGTGAATTTCCGTGTTTATAGTTGCCTGATGATGCCTTCTGTGCAATAGTAATTTCAGGTTTCTGTACTGGAATTTCTGTACCATCCAAAATTACACGAACCGTTTAATCATATTTATTTTATTATTCTAAGTTTCTTGAATGACTCTGGCATATAAAATTCTATTAATTCTCTGTTTGGCCCCAATATTGGGCTTATTCCATATTTGATATACCTATCAAATTCATCCAAGTTATAAATATGTTAGAAACTGCTGAGGTTGAAATATTAAAGAACAAAGCTGTTATAATTCAAATGTTGTTTTATTTTGGCGAAGCTTCATCAAATTCATGAAACATTCCTTTTGATTTATAATGTTTCTCAGGCTCAGCAAAGGAGAAAATCGAGGGAAAAGCATTTTTTTTTATATATTTTTTTGCCCACTATTTTTTTTGTTACTGGAAAATCGATGAACTCCAATATTTTACAAGTTACATGCATAACAATGCGGCATTTTCTCAGTATAAAATTAAAAAGTGCAATACTCCAAGAGATTCCCATATGTTTTGACACTTTCTTTGAGCCGGCCGGGTACCAAAGACCAGACGCCACCTATCGGGATAAAATTGCGCTTTTCCTCCCCATTTTTTTTTGTATATTTAATCACTGTTTGAAATCTTACTCATTCTAAAAGAGCGTAAGTACATTGTCAGGAAGTTGAAATGTGTAGCTTTTACCAAAAAAAGATTTTTTTTAATATATCCAATATTTCGAAAAACTGGGCCGATTAAAAATTCTATATAATTTTCGAACCTGCTCAGAAAATTTCACGAGAATCGGTTGAGAAATGCGACCTGTAGTGTAGAGGAGAACAAACAGCGCCGGAAAGCTGGACAGAAATATGTCTTTCTTACATATCTCAGACATTTTGCAAAAAATCCGAAAAATTAGATTGACACATTTCCACATTTGCGCTTCCTTTGCTAGTCATTTTACAAACAATATTTTAATTAAACACGAGCTGCTAGATATGCGCTTTATATTCAGTAAAAAAGCAGAGAGAATAACATGAAAATAATATTTCTCCACAACTATGAAAACAGGTAACAATTCATCAACAAACAAAACGTGACAGTGACAAACACCCACTGTTTTATTTTTATTATTTAACTATATGGAGGTCGTAAGTATTATTTCGTTGATTACACATCTTTTTACTTTTTAGAACTATCCAATATAAAATGTAAAAAATCGACAAAAACTAATTTATTTATTTGTTTCTTAATCAATCACGAAAAAAAGGCTGAACTCATTTTGGATAAAAAGCACACACATAGTTTATAACCTAGGGGAAACTAGTCAAGGAAATAAAAAGAACACGTTATAAAATATCAGTGTTTATTATTTTAAGGCGTTCACTTTTTTATTTCTATTTCTAACTCTTTCATTGTCGCTGCAAACTATAAATAGGCAATTGCTTCATGTCGATAGCTCGCAGGCTCTCCTGTTACGTTTTGTGTTTTGTTGGATAACGGTGGCACCTAAAACAAAGAAATTGAGCTTGTAGTAGTAGCTACATACAAAACATTATGTTACAACTGATTTGAGTTTTCAAATGTCAATTACGTGATTATTATTTATTTAGATAAAAAAGATGTGCCAAGCCATGTGATGGTTTCCTACTTTTTGTTCCCATCAAATAAAGTAAGAAAGTACAATAAAACAAATATCGATATAGAAATGCACATCACTAGGCAAAATAATATAACCTCTAGACAAGCCATGCTTGACCGTTTAGGGGATACCGTACTTTTTTTTGTAGTTACAATGTTACTATTTAGGCCGGCCACACACAGACGTAATCTCGTTACGGAATTCCGCGGGCTGATTATCTAATTAAAAACCACCTAGCGACTGGTTGCAGTTCACAGATGATCGTGATCCATTGCTACTTCTTTTTGGGTTAAAAAAAAACATACCAAAGAAAAGTGGCAATGTATGTCAAATGCAACCGGTCGCTAAATAGTTTCTTTTTAGATAATCAGGGTGCCAAACGCAATTTCGAAAATGTATGAAGATTCCGTACGGAAAAATCCCGCATGTGTGTGGCACGCCCATAGATTTTGTATGTAGTTGCTGCGTTTGGAATCACGTACGAATCCGTAACGGGATTCCGTCTGTCTGTGGCCGGCCTTAAGCAGATGGCCTTATATCTGTCGTAGGATAATTGTAAAAAAATAGGATTTTTATAAAAATCCTAGTATGATTGTAAAATACCGGATAATTAGAATCTAAGACAGATTTTTGTAATCGTCCGAGTGATGTTTAGGATTTTTACAAAAATCCAGCGTATCTTAGGTAAATCGTCAATAATCTTCACTTTGCGCACGCTGATTGGCTGACGTTAACGTTATGGGCTGTCGGATGCTCTGATTGGCTAGCGGCAACATTCATTGCGTCCATTGTTATTATTGTGATTATTGACAAATATTTTTCCAGCGTTTTGCTCGAATTTTACGTTTTTTTATTAAAAAAAGAAAACTGAGTGCTCAAATCAATCAAGAGATATTAATGTACGATGAGTGAAGTAAGTGAAGTGGATATTTAATAGAAATTCTGGGCTCGATCAGTGCAGACGATTTAGAGGTTACTTATATTATAACCGAAAAATAACTTTACTACACAGAGCTCAGAAAGTTCTACAGCGCTCGTCAACATGCTTGTGCAAAAACTTGTTAAAAGTTGAAGAATTTAATTCGGCAAAATTGCGAAATAACCCTAAAACCCATCAGCAATACGTTCTGACCAATCAGATTGAAGATGTTGTAAATCGACTCTTAGATTATCCAATCAGCATTCAAGTTTACAATTGTCCGAAACATACTTGGATTTTTACAAAGATCCTAAAAATTTCTCGGACGATTGCAAAAATCTATCTTAGATTTCAATTATCCGGTTCTTTACAATCGACCTAGGATTTTTGTAAAGATCCGGCTTATACGATTATCCTACGACATATCCAAAGCTATTTTAAAAAAGTAAATAAAAAAAAACATTATCTGTCATCTGTCATCAAACTGTCAGATTGCTCTCAAAAAAAATCGTAAAAATGGCCAATCGCACGGTAAAGGACGCGAAATCTATTCGCGGTACAAATCCACAATATCTTATTGAGAAAATCATAAGATCACGGATATACGATTCCAAATACTGGAAGGAAGAATGTTTCGCATTAACAGCAGAGCTTCTTGTCGACAAAGCTATGGAATTACGTTTCGTCGGCGGCGTGCATGGCGGTTTCATTTATCCAACTCCCTTTTTGTGTTTAGTTCTGAAAATGTTACAGATACAACCTGAAAAAGATATTGTCGTGGAGTTTATAAAGAATGAAGAGTTTAAATATGTTAGAGCCCTCGGTGCTTTCTACATGAGACTTACAGGTACTTCAGTTGATTGTTACAAGTATTTGGAACCACTGTACAACGACAACAGAAAACTGAGACGCCAAAACCGTGTTGGACAGTATGAAATAGTGCACATGGACGAGTTCATTGATGAATTACTAAGGGAGGAACGTTTGTGTGATGTTATTCTGCCAAGAATACAGAAACGGCATATACTTGAGGAGAATAATGAATTGGAACCGAAAATATCCGCTCTTGATGATGATTTAGATGAAGAAATGCCTTCTGATGATGATAATGCTGAATCTGATGCCAAAGAAAATAGAAGAGATAAGGATAGAAGAGACAGGGATAGAAGGAGGGATAGGTTTGTTATATTTTATTTGAATTTATCATTTATCTTTTATGAATTTAACCCATCAAGCGAGACAAAATGAGATACAATAGATGTTCCATTGTTGTCGGGCCTCATTCAGCTGCCTCGCATTAACTAATTAAAGTGATTATGTTTGGGTAGTATTTATCGGCTAACAATAAATTCCCATTTTGGGTATTAAACAGAGGCGTCTTTGCCTATTGTGCAGGGTGTGCAGCGCACACGGGCGCAGGGTCTTAGGGGGCGCCGCGCCGACCGAGCGGCGCCGGTGCTTGCGACACGAACGCGAAACGTGGTCACTCGCGGCGCAGCGCCCCGGGGCGCTCTCAAACACCCTGCCTGCGCCTGGGCTCGTGTTATGGCCGAAGCCGGTGTGTATGGTCAAACCATAGCCAGAGCTCCGTTTCTGTTACCCTAGCACTAAGGCCACTGTCCAAATGCTATCGCCATTTTTGCAGACATCCTCAGATCAAATAAAAAAGTAAGATGGAGCGTTGCGAACAATGAAGTGAGGCCGGTTTTTGATGGTACATGTGTGCGTAAAAGAGAGCGGGCGGGGGCCGGGCGGCAGGGTTTTATATGGAAAGCCAAGGCGTAGTTTCGTTACACGTGTGTGCGTGAACTGTGTATGTACACAGCCAAGGCGTAGTTTTACAGGCCTCACAGCTTTGTCCGGAAGACTCCGTCTTTCTTTTTTTATTTGGTCTGAGCGGACATCAAACATAGCGTTAGGTACATCTCTGTATGATTTTTACACTGTGAAGCGACACTACACAATAACTTTTATTTCAATTTTAACGTGAAATCAGCCTTAAAACCGATAATTAAAGATTATATTGATCGGGGCAGTGTCGAATCAAAGGCGCATGCCGGCCGACACCGACACCTGTTTTGATGAAACGCCGACAATCATTCCGAACTCGGCTGGGGATGCTGTAGCGACACAGCGACACACGTTGTGGTGAAAAAATGTCAGCATGGTACGCTGGTGCGAAAAATCATTGGAGCGAAACACACACGGTCGAATGATGCGACAGCGACAAACTATTTCCGTAACGAGAAACCAATGGTCGAAAAGACGTATTTGTACTCATTTTTTTACCTACTCAAAATATAACATTTTGTTTTGTTGATTAAGTGAGAATTGAACTTTGTGTTTAATTTTCAACCTTTTGAGTTTCAAACTTGCATACAATTATATTTCACCTCAAAGTTTGTCGCTGTCGCGTCATTCGAACGAGTGGGTTTCGCTCCAATGATTTTTCACTCCAGCGTACCACGCTGACATTTTTTCGCCAATACATGTGTCGCTACAGCGTCATTCAAAACCAAGTACTGGACCCACTCGCCTGTATTAGAATACTATAAAGTTCAAATTCAAATTGCCAAAGAGGCGCGTGGCATTTTCAAAGGTACCTACTTTCGCGTAATCGCGGTGTGTCGCAATTTGTGTTTACAATTATTGTGACTTGCACCGGGGTCAGAGCTCATCAAAAATAGTTTATGAAAATAGCAAACATCGATTGATAGTGATATCGACAGTACCGGTGTTAGGGGGGGGGGGGCGAGCACGGACGACCGCCTGGGGCGCCGGATATATAGGATAGGCTTTGTATCTGCAGCCGCAGGTGTCTCTTTTTACACACACGCTCATTGAGCGAGTCTGACTAAAAAATCGCGCTACGCAGCCATTTTTTTCCATAAACAAGCGAGATTACAAGATTAGAAGGTAAAACTGACCAAAAATCGCGCTGCGCGGCAGTATTTTTACTGTAATAAGCAAAATTAGTAGATTAGCAGATGAAACTGACTAAAAAATCGCGCTGCACGGCCTTTTCTTTAACGATAGACAAGCAAGATTACAAGATTAGTAGGTGAAACTAACTAAAAATCGCGCTGCGCGGCCGTTTTTTGACTAACAGCCAAAATTAAAAATCCTGGAATTGCAGATAGGGGGCGCCTCATAGAAATGTCGCCCAGGGGCGCTGGTAGTGCTAAAACCGGCACTGGATATCGAAGATAATAACTTCGAATTTTTCATCTGTTTATCCCAGACAGTGCATTGCGAAACAACGGTAAGTTACGGCCTACTGGCCAGACGACAGGTGGTTTCAGATAGAAAAAGGTCGGAATTTAATGAAACTTGGAGATGTTGTTCAGGGATGGTTAATTAACATTTTGTCAAGTTTTGGACCTCGAGGACCCTGTGCAAAAAGAGGAGGGGGGGGGGGAGAACTGCAAAAATCTCGACCTTTCGTCAGTTTTTTGTCAATTACCTTTTTTCCTTACATCCTACGACAAAAGCGTTCAGAAACATTTTGTAGTACGTGAAATTATCTACAATTTGAGTACTCACATATGTCTGTATGTCAATTCCTTACTGAGATATGGCGCTTCGCAGAAAATATTATTTTCCGAAATTCGCTAAAAATACCTTAAAAAAGCAGAAACCAACCTTATTTCTTATTTTAATAATAATAATTGTTGTTATTATGGTCTCTTGTTAGAATAACTAATTTTGAACCCCCCCCCCAATCCCCCCTCCCTTCCCCACCTAACCCCAATTCTCAAAAGCTTATTTTCTACTGTAATTTCATATCAACCATATATCATGTCGGTAATATTGGTATTGACATTAGTTACTTTTTAGACCGATATTCCCTCTCCCTCTCCTTCCCTCCACTAGATAATTGTTCCAGGGTAGGTAAAAAAAGACGTAGTCCTTTCGTAAACAAAATTAATGATATTAACAAAATTAAGGTTTACAAGGCAACAGAGATATTGTTGAAAGGTCTCTCATACATAGTAGGTACGCATTTGTACTCATTACAGTTCCTGTCGAGATTTTTTAGCCGTTGGTTCTGCTTATAATTGCTCGTCGTCCTCCTGCACAATCAGGCTGTTAATGACGTCCTCGCCGTCGTCGTATTCGTCGATTATGTCTGACGAGTCCTCCTCGTTCAAATCAGTTGCAGGGGCGTTTTCGCAGGAGTGGCCTGTGCAGTACTTGCACATAGCTGAGCATCTAAGACCTGCTTTCTTGCAGCTGCAAGCTCCGGTGCTACAGCCTTTGCTGCACTTGCAGGAAACAATTTGGAGGATGTTATCTGGCGCAGCATTTTTCGTTGTGGGGATTGGTAGTACCCCTCGCGTGGTTAGGCTCCAGCCCCAAACTGATGGGCGAAGTTCATTACCTAACCACGCTTGTACTTGCTGGTAAGTGCGGAGGGAGTGGTAATTGGCAGCGTCCCTTGTCGGTGGTAGGCGGGCTAGTTCCAATTTAGCCTTCGTCACTGATCGTGTAAATAATCGGTACCGCAAGTCGTCAAGGTTGTCATTGTCAATATTGCCTCCATAAACTACTACCAGGAACTTTTCTCCAGCGTCCTTGATTTGCTGAGGAGTAGCGTTTGATGTAAGAAACGGAGCCACTACTGCAGAGAGGGCGGTATTCTTCATATAGGTGCTGCAAATTTTCTTCTTCCCCAATCCATACGGTGCTGACGTGGTATCACACCCACTCACTGCGTGGAGGAAAAGTATATCTTTGGGAGGAAAGGAACGGGAACTTGGTGAGTAGAGGACACTAAGACCACCACCTCTTCCACTTTTCTGAAGATAGATGTTCTTTATGGACATACCCAATGCCGTCAACAGAATAAGTATGTCCACATCTTCAGCAATAATAATGACGCTGTCGAATTCGCTAGCTTTGGATATGGCGGTGTTGACGATCAACACGTCGGCGTCTTCATGTGCTTGCTTCACTTCGATGCTAGCATTCGCCATTCGTGTCATCAACATCGAAATGAATGCGCTCTTATTGTGATCGTTTGCCAAAAACTTTTCATGGGGAAGGGGGAAGGGTGAAGGGAATATGAAGGGTGAAGGGATATGAAGGGTGAAGTAAGAAATAAGGTTGGTTTCTGCTTTTTTGAGGTATTTTTACTGAATTTCGGAAAAAAATATTTTCTGCGAAGCGCCATATCTCAGTAAGGAATTGACATGCAGACATATGTGAGTACTCAAATTGTAGATAATTTCACGTACTACAAAATGTTTCTGAACGCTTTTGTCGTAGGATGTAAGGAAAAAAGGTAATTGACGAAAAACTGACGAAAGGTCGAGATTTTTGCAGTTCTCCCCCCCCTCCTCTTTTTGCACAGGGTCCTCGAGGTCCAAAACTTGACAAAATGTTAATTAACCATCCCTGAACAACATCTCCAAGTTTCATTAAATTCCGACCTTTTTCTACCCAACTCCACTTCTTGCGACTTGTCGACCGGACTATAGAGGGCGCCAGGGTATTTTTGCACACAGGCGCTACATGGGCTAGAGACGGCTCTGGTATTAAAAATACTGAATATAGCGTACTGAAATACTAAGTGGGCGACGGACTGAGGGCGACTACAGATATTGAAAATGGGTGACTTTAAATACAAATTGAGTAACTAGTAATTCAGAACGGGCCACCAAATTACTATTTGGGCGACAACCTTAGGGCACACTACATTTAAAATTTGGCATTATTTTTTATTTAAAAAATTACTGAAATACCATGTTGGACAGCTTAAATCAGTTATACAACGTGTTAATGAATTAAAGCAAAATGAGAGAACTGTTTCTTCGGACCATCAAACTAAACAACTTTTACAATGGGACCAAATCTGAAATCGCGAAAAAAAAATCTGCTGCTTTATACTTACATTTTTATATTTTCGTATTAATTTTTGTATGAAACAGCAGATTTTCTTTTTCGCGATTTAGTTATTTTGTCGCCCAAAAAATAAACCACTGCCCGGTTTAGTATTTTAGTATCCCATTAACAGTAGCCTTTAATTATTTCCAGTCACCCAATTAATTAATTCCCATTGTTTTATCTTCAGATCAAAGGACCGAGAACGACGTGACAAAGATCGCAAACGTGAACGATCCAGAAGCAGAGATCGTGAGCGCAGAAGAGAGAGGGAAAGGGAACGAGAAAAGGAGAGAGACAGAGAACGAGACAGACCAAGGGATGTGAGAGAGAGAGAGCGCGATAGGGGGGACAAAGAGAGAAGGGACAGGGACCGCCATGAAGTAGAAAGGCGGAGAGAGAGGGGTGGTAGGTATTAGTAATATAGTATTAAGATTATTTTCATAAACGTTTGTGAACACTGCCTTTATTGTTTAATTTATCTATTACCTATCATCAATTATTACTTGCAAAGCTTCATAATCAAGCAAAATCAAATAATAAGTAGGTAATACCTATTTTTACGCACTGGTGAATTAATGAATTATAAGCACTTCACAAAAAGTTTGATTCTTATTTCACTGGATTTGGTACGGCCACAAACTAGAGTATGGCAATAACCAAAAATCTAAATCGTATTATATAAATATTCAATTACATAGCACTTGGTTGAATTTACAAAGGTCGGACCCTATTATAAATTATTATTAATTTGTTATACAGTTTTGATTGCATTTTCAAAACAAGTACAAAGAATGAAAAATATTAAAGAGTTATTCAAAAAAATTATCAATCATCAAGTATTCCTTTGTGATCGAATCAGAAATGAGGAGATCCGCAGGAGAACTAAAGTAACCGACATCGCTCAGCTGAAGTGGCAGTGGGTGGGCTGGACACATAGCGAGAAGAACTGATGTCCGTTGGGGCGGAAAGGTTGTGGAATGACGACCGCGCACCGGACGACGCTCCGTGGCGCCCGACAAGGCGGACCGACGTGAGGGTGAAGGTCGCGGGAAGCCACTGGATGCGGGCAGCGCAGGACCGATCGTCGTGAAGATGTGCAATGATGAGTGGCTTATACCTACCCAGCAGTGGGTGTCGTGCTGATGATATGATGATGATGATTTAAAAAATATTAGAGACATTTTAAGAGGGCATGGTTGTTCCTTTTTTTTAATACGTATTTACTTGGTTTAGTAGGGATTGATAACGTTATTTTTAAATGTAACATTTTTTTCTACCGTTACTTTTACATTCACGTTATGACAATAAATACCGTTACGTTAGATAACGTTACATTGAAATTAACTTAAAAATAAAATTAACTTAACTAACGTTATTCCAATTAATAACGTTACTTTTTTACCGGTACTATTGTACCGGTAAAGTTTAACGCTATATTTAACGGTAATTTTACCGGTACAATAATTTTAACGTTATTTTTACCAGTAAATTTACCGATAAAATGTTTTAACGTTATTTTTTTTGTATCGTTATTTTTTTAACGTTATTTCAATCCCTGGGTTTAAGAGTAGATAATAAAAATAAATGTATTGGCGGCTCTGGTGGGCCAATTTAAGCGCCTTAATATTTAGGCAAACGCACAAAAATAGCAAGGCGCGTGCGTAGCGCATTCATTATTTGCATGATTTACGTAAGCAATTAAGTCAGTCTCTTTTAATTACGTGCGTACCTATAAATCAGCTCTAAATCCAGAATCCAGTTCAATTTTGGGACACAAATAAACCTCAATATCTTGAATATTTATTAAAGATCGGTATCTAGGTAGGTTCTTGATTAGAAAATGGAGGAGTACGCCTTTTAGATATTAAAAGTTAACCGTGTTCCGTGTAGGTTACCTAAGTAGGTAAGTAAGTAGTTGTTAATAAAAAAACCCGAGGCAAATGTTGGGTTTTATCACCCTACTCATTATCAAATTTAATTCTATTTATAGAAAATTTAATACCATATAACTTACTTTATCGCTCTATACTTTTAGTTAAATAAGGATAACGTAGCTAATACCTATTTCATGCGATGTTCACAGAAGTCATAAGTTTGAATCGGACTTTAATTATAAGGAACAAGGGTTACCATACGTCCGGTTTTGTCAGGATAGGTATATGGGCGTTTTCGTGAGATGTCCCGGTTACAAAGTGGATGTAATTTTATTCTATACAATAAAATTATGTTATAGCTAGAAATATTTTTTATATTTTGAGTTCCACTTTATAACCATACTGTTTTCTTATTTACATGAAAACTATAGTGTTGAGATATTGCATTTTTACTGCATTAAATTAGTTACTCAAAGCTTAATAAATGAGAAAAAAAAACAGAAGCTCTAACGGCTCTAGTTCATATGTGTGAAATAAGATCCTCTTTTTTACTTAGCGGTCCATAATGGACACTTATTTTCTTTGTCACGTGCTCAGAACGTCGAATGTCGAATATAACTAAATAAATGATAATATAATACGAAAATTTGAACGAAAATTGACTTAGCATAACAAACTAAAACAACATTTAATATTTTTAACATTTTTATTTTTATTTTAAGGTATTATAAAAATGGGATAGGTTACATAATCAAGTAAAAGGGTTACAAAATGGAAATATAAAGTCTCAACTCAATCACAATAATTCATATAATTATTCGAAACAAATACAATACAAAATACAAATACAAAATTATTTATTTCGGTAAAAACATAGTGTTACAAAAATACCCATAATGCCGAACATGGTAGATAGGGACCATCAAACTGAACAACTTTTACTACGGAACCAACTCTGAAATCGCGAAAAAAAAAACTGTTTCATACAAAAATAAATAACGAAAATATCAAAAAAGTAGATATTTTTTCACGATTTCAGATTTAGTCCCATAGTAAAAGTTGTTTAGTTTGAAGGTCTACCATTTTTGGCATTACGGCTTATTATGTCACCATGCAAAATTAATTTTTACATGAAATGCATTTTATCATCTGTTTCAAAACAAATTATTTTTTGATGTTGCACAATTTACAAATAAAGTGTCGTATAATAATAGCAGTTAATGATTTGGGCCCGTGAGGTACCTCATTGAAAGGCTGTACTCGTTCCCGAGATTGAGTATAAAAATTTACAAAAAACATGAAATTAAATCATTTGCCTTTTACACCAACTTTATTATATTAAAAGTACCTGGTATTTAGCTAGCTGATTACCTAGCTAGCTTGTAGCTTAGCGTGCCGTTGACTACCTACTCTACTAATGACTAGGTATGATAAGAAAATTTACTGGTAATTTTTTCTTAGTTTTAGATGCATAGCACATTGTACATTTGGATCGTTCATCTGACTTATTTTTGTAATAACATCTTTATAACTATCCCACTCATAACAATCACCATTTTCAGGGAGTATTTTTGTCGCAAGCACGTATGTTTCCACAGATTTTTCTACTATTAATCCAGAGCTAAATTTAACTAAACAAGTAGAACTGCTAACGTTTACATCAGAATTTTTCAACTGGGTCCTGAGGTCCTCGACATGACTTTCAATCTCAGTTTCAATGTTACCCGCCATATGGGTAAAGTACTTTCCATCTTTCACTAATTCAACAACAAACTTCCCCACTTCCTTTCCATATTGAACACATAATTCAGAATTAATTACATTCTCTTGTGTAACTTTTTTGTGGATTATTGTTAAATGTAAGTCCCAAAATGCTACATATACTTCAGGCAAAGGTAATTTTGTTTGTAATTCGTTCAAGATTGTTTCAAAAACAGGAATAGCATCTCTAGGATTACAATCTGTTTGCCTGATACTTTCGTTTCGGAGACCTCTAATAAAATCAAAACATAAGTTTTGATAAACCAACTTTCCAACAGAAATCTGGTTCCAAGATTCTATGCAGACCTGAGTTATATGGGCAGCCAAATGCACGTACGCTATAGGTGTCTTGGAATGGCTTGTAGTATGTATAATAAAACTCTTAACGAGTTCCCATTTCTCTTCAACTAACTTTTGTACAATCTGCTGATCACTATACAAAGTGATTATTTGATGTTCTTTAAACAATTCTTCAAGGTTTTGAAGGACAACTGTTCTCACAAACTCTTCTCGCATTAGCGTCAACTGTTTTTGAATATTCTTAAGGATGTTTTTTTTCCGTTGTATAAAGGGTTCTTTGTTTTTAAATACACCGACTGCTTTCCATGCTGCTTCATTGTAGTCACCCAAGAAGTCAGCTGCTAGCTGGTTCGATACAAGCATATTAAATATTTCATCCTCGTCATCGGGAGCCAACTCTAAGGTGATAGTTTTCAACACTTCGAATAATTCTCTATCACGTTCTTCCTCTACTTTCTTAAAAAGAGCTTTATAAATAACTAATCTTATAGATACGTTCTTATTCCTTTTCCAAGTCTTGATAACAAGTTTTTTTATATTCATAGAATCAAAGCACTCAAAAGCTAGACGTAATCCATGTTTTTGCAGCGACACAGGAGTATCTAGCATTGCCTCTACGAATTTCAAACACAAAGGAATAGAGAGATTTGAGAGGTATACACTGAATACGTGGAGACTATGCTTTACGTAATCACCCTTCAAATACATCAGAACGTTTGCAAGGGGTACAGGTGGCTGTGAACGACAAAAATATCGACATATTGCTTTCTGAATACGTAAGTTGTGAGGGTCTATTGCACTATAGTCCACTTTAAGGTTTTCTGGGGCGAAATTATTCATAAAATTAACTTTATATTCCATATCTCCTAGTAAAAAAACTCCGTTTACTGCTGCTGCAATACATACCTTTCTCAAGTCTTTTGAAATATTGTTTTCAAATAGTTCAAGGTAATTTTTCGATATGTCGTCAGCGAAGTAGAGTTTAATTTTCTTCAAAAATGTGGTAATTTCTAATGGTTGACATTCAAGTTGGCTGGTAACCTCTGGTAGAGCTTCGATTACAAGATAAGAATCTTCTTTTAGGCGCCTTATAAGTTCTCTGTCCGAAATAGAACGATTTCTGTAACGCTTTTTACGTTCTGGTTGATGAACATATTTCTTGACAGTTGTTTCTTCCTTGTGATGATATATTTTCATCAAATTGACAACATTTTCAAAATATCTTCGGAGTTGTGTTTCATCTTTTATCGCAATGGGAGCATATTTATATTCCAATATTTTATTATTGTACATTGAATGAAAATATTCATACAAAATAGTACGTTTTTTATCAGTTAGTTTCATAAAGTGTTCGTTGATATAACACGTTTGAAAATCTTCTAGAGCATATTGTAATAGCACCTCGGGTATTTCCTGTTCATTTACTATATCATATAATAATACAATTGTTTTGTATCCGATGTTTAAATTATCATGATAATCCATTTTGTTATACATGTCCATGTTAAGCAACAAAGTATAAAATGCTTGCCAACAACTGTCATTAAATTCAAACACATTATGATCACATTTTACTAGATTTAAAAATCCTGCTTTAAACGGTCTCGGCTCATTCAAATGTTTCATTTGGTAATAACAAAATAATGTTTCCAACTCACTATTAGTTTTAGCTGATTTTACCAACGTCCGTAGCATTTCGTTACGCTTTTCTAAATCTTTGGTAACCATATTCTTTAATGCTTCAAAGGCATTTTTAAAGTTCACAAAACCATACCATATGTAATCACGCCCTACTCCCAGTATTTGTTTTTCACTTTTGATATGATTCCAAGCCCATATCTCTTGTTGTTCTTTTGTCATGAATTCGTAATATTTTTGATCATAAAAGTATTTGGTAGTTTCAAATTCTTTACCCGGATACCGTTCATGAAATATCATTTTTAAGAAATCGTAAGTTTCTTCACGTGGGATTAGTTCTAAAAAATAACTATACGTATTGTAATATTCATAATACCAAAAATCATCGGGCAAAAGAGCAACAGCATAAACTTTTGCGTCTTCGGCAGAACTTTGTTTTACGAGAGCGTTCACATTTAACAAATTAATATACAGCGTTGGTTTTGCTAACACTCTGTTTTTATGTTTCATCATAATAATGTTAGAAAAAGTTTCGTCAAATCTGATCTGTGCATACTTTTCAACCAAATCTAAATATTTGTTAGAATCATAATTATACCAGTGTTGGAACTGTGCTATTTCTCCTGCTTTCATTGAGTTTTCGATTAGTTCTAAGAAAGCTGTCAATAAAGTGAAAGATTTTCTTAGAAAATGATTCAAGTAAGTTTTGTCTTTATTGGCAATCAGTTTAATGGATGGCCTTTTTTCAGTCAGCAATGTAAGCTTAAATGCTTCAGAAGTAAATACCGCAAATTTTAAAGCTATTTGCATCAACTTCCATTTCTCACAGTAGGAGTAGAAAATGGCCGCCCGTTCTTCGTTTCTTACGTGAAGAGCTACGTGTGTTAGTATTTTCTTTTTCATTTTAAGTGAAGTAAAAGGAAATATTTCATTATGTAGGTATTCTGGATTGATGATGTGGGTGTGTTTGTTATCAAATAGCCACAAGCACATTTTAAGGGCTCTTGTCGTGTAAAGACTGTCTGCGGATTTCAGCACTTCAAGTATGTAGTCCACATGTTTGTATCTTGCTGCGAGATCAATTTTGAACAGTTTGTCAATGTCAGATGCTTCTGCAGCATCCTTTATGTCTTCGAATTTGACATTGCTTACGAACGCTTCGTGGACTCTTTTATTGAGTGTTCGTTGGCGTATTCCTAAGTTGTCAGTGACTTGGCGCTTCGGCGGCATACTGGGGAAGTCAGTCGCCTATCTGAAACAAGAGATTTTTACTTTAGTGTAGAATTTTAGATACACAAATATTTAAAAAATTGGCATTGAATCATTATCACGCAACCGAATGTAGTGTATTTTACCCGATTACGGCAAAGCAAAAAGGAGGGTTATGATTATGACCGGTAGGTAGGTACAGTCAGTGGCACGAATCATGAAAATTTTTCGACGGAGTGGGGATAAGTTCGCGCATTTGCTCTTGTGAGCGACCAATAGCGCGCGCCCCTCTCCCGCCACCCGCGCCCCTCACCGCAACGCATACCCAAAATACGCGTTCCGCGCAATCCCCACCCGATTTCATGATTCGTGCCACTGACTGTATGTTGTATGTTCATCTGTTCCTACAACATCCAAGCTACTTATAATTTTTTGACCAATGAGTTATTGTTAGAATCGTGTAAAAAACAGCCACACAGCGCGATTTTCAGACGGTTTTACCCACTCATCTTGTACTCTTGTCTATAATAAACAACTTTTATGCGCCGCGCAGCGCCACTTTAAAGTCAGTTTCATTTACTAATCTTGTACTCTTGTCTGTCTATATTTTAAAAAAATGGTCGCGCAGCGCGATTGTTGTGCGCAGTCGATGTATGTGCGTGCGTAGCTTATTCCGAAAGCAGAATATTTCGTCCTGCAGGACTAATTAGCGCTCTTTTTACGTGACTGACGTGACGCCTCCTATAGGCCTATATCATATATACACTAATCTTTATCGTACAACTTAGGATTGTAAAACTGTGATAAAAGTCTTTTTTTTATCTACAATCTTCTTATAGGTACTTGTATCTAACCTACACCCGGCACTAGGGTTGTCAAGAAAATTGAAGCAAAATATTTATAGTAGATTTCTACATTCCGTCGCAGAATGTCCCTTTCGCAAAATGTCCCCTGGTCGCAAAATGTCCCTTTCTCAAAACGTACCTTTCGCAAAATGTCCTTTTCGCAAACGCCCCTTTCGCAGAATATCCCCTAGGAATTAAATAAATATCATGCCAAAATTCCATTTTGTTCGAAATGTTCTATGAAACTTACTACGTTCGAAAATATACTACCCACTTGGGAGAATTTTTAAGCTACTGACATCACTAAATTGTAATAATCATCAGTTAAGAGGGTACTTATGAACATTTCGAACAAAATGGAAATTTGGCATGAGTGATATTTATTTGATACCAAGGGGACATTCTGCGAAAGGGGCGTTTTGCGAAAGGGAAATTTTGCGAAAGGGGACGTTTTGCGACCAGGGGACATTTTGCGAAAGGGACATTCTGCGACGGAGCCGATTTCCGTTCTATTTATGGGGTCACAAAAACAGTATCCATATAAGAAATATCCTTTATTTATTTATAATAAAAATAATTTATTTTCAGACCAAAGATCCATAGTTTGTTAGTAACAATATAACTTATAGACTATGTTAGTAAACATGGCAACAAAAAGTAAATTACCACCAGTGGGCAGGCTCACCGAACCCGTGCCACATGCAGCTCGGTGAACCTGCCAGCCAGCCTGCTAGGGCTGAATCGAGGCGTTCACCCACCATCCTCAGGACTCTGTTCGAGCTCCGTCGCACCCTGTTCACCAACGAGGCAACCTTTTTTCGCATTAATGCGTAAAAGTCATCCACGCTGGCATCGACAAACATACCCGACGCACTACAATAGCGTGGGAGCCGGAACAGAGCCCGAAGATGTTGTTGTAGTTGGACGCGTAGGGCATTGTAGGTTTTCTGTGTAAAGTTGGCCCACAGGCTACTTGTGTAAAATGTCTGACAATAGGCTTTAAAAAGCGTGATTTTGACCTCAGCTGTACACCGACCAAACCTGTGTGCCAACATATTACCCCGTACCGACAATGCCCTACGCTCCCTCTCGATATCCAAATCATCACACATATTTTCATCGACTACATGACCCAAATATTTAAACTGTGTGACACGGTTCAAAGTCACTGCATTCAGTGTAAGGGATGGTATTGTGGAAGGCCCTTTTGTTAGATTTGAATAGCATGAACTCGCTTTTTTTCGCGTTGTACTTCAAACTGTGCGTCACAGCATAAGACTCACAGGTCCTCAATAGCTTTCTAACCCCCCCGATTGAGGGGCCCAGCAACACCATGTCATCTGCATAACTAAGATTATTTACGCACACATCATCTATAAAGCATCCGACATGTGTGTTGCTAAGCTCCTCAATGAGGTCATTGACATAAATGTTAAAAAGACGAGGGGATGTCAAACCCCCTTGTCTCACCCCACATTTCATATAATACTCATCAGAGAATGAATTTCCCCACCTCACAACATTTACCTGATTGCTGTACCAATATGAAAATATTCTAATAACATCAAGAGATACACCAGCATCTTCCAGCTTTGTCCACAGCCTGTTATAAGAAACCATATCAAAGGCTTTGGACAAATCTAGGAAACACGCATAAACAGGAGTTTTTCTTTTAACATAATAGTTGACTGTATGCTTTAAAGCTAGTATGGCACTCTCTGTAGAGAGTCCCGCCCGAAAACCGAATTGCGTGTCCTGCAACGATGACGTCACTCTTTCAAGCTGCTTATCCAGTAATCCATCCAAAACCTTTGCTATGATTGTGACTAAAGAGATTGGTCTTGAGAATGAAAAACAGTTTTTTTACAACCATTATTATTCACCCTACAACACCCGGTTTTTTATTTTGAGATTTCCGAACGCGGTAAGCCGAAATGGAATGGAATGGAAATTATTGAAATAATTACCCGACCGACAGTGTTACCGCTGTATTGCTAAAATATATATGACTTGGCTACTATATATTTTTCCAACAGTATTATACCTAGTAGCATGGCCCAAAATATAGTACTAACTATCCCTGCAAATTGGTAATGAAACTGGTGGCCATGTTTTTAACCTCAAAAACGAAAAACAATTGCATTTTTTTATATTTTCTTTATTAATTTACCATCCAAACAAGTATGTGTCCGGTCCATGAAACTAAACAACTTTCTCAAAGAAACATGTGTCGAATTTCGGCACAAAATTTTGGTCATCCCATATTAAATTGATCAAGACGTGATGTCTTTGATTTGTATGGATACCGGAAACTGCTGCAAGATTGCCCCTAAGCTTCAATTTTGCCTAATCTAGTAAAACTAACATTACTTCATAACCGCCATCTATTTTTTACTTTTGATAATGAGAGAAATACCTTCGTTTTATTGGCAACCCATTTCATTATTATTCGAAGTGGCAACACCGTTACTTTTTTGTCTGTCAGCTGTCAACGGTCGCAAACGGAGTGCACGTTTTTTAGGTGAGTGCTAAACTTTTAGTTTTTCCTTGGAAAAATCGAGAATTTCAGCTCTCTTAGTATTATATAGGGTAAGCAAATATGCTCTTTCTCCTGTTTATAAGGGTTTTTCTTGTTAACGTCAATCATTTACGGCTAGAACCACGGTAGGCAATGTTGTAAAAGGCTTCTCGAGCATTAGTGACTCAAGTTTGCCTAGCCCTAGGGTTGCCACTACTTACTCAACGACAGTAAAGCGGTTTGGAGGGCAGTCCTTTGTTTAGTTATTAAATAAAAAGATATACAGCTATAAAAATAGAAAACAATCTTACAAAAGTAATTATAAATGTTTAAAGGTTTAATAGTTATATAAAAATAAATTCAAAATAAAATAATAAATTCCAAATAAAGAAATTAAAACAAATCAAATGAAATTAGTTTAGTCCTGTGAATTTAGTTGGTTTACGTCCAGATTTACCCATTTTTATTGAAATTATAGTAAGTCTTTTAAATTTTGTGTTTTTCTATTTGTGGCAACCCGTAGTATGCTCTAAATTTACTATGGAAATATTTACTGATACTGCTCAAAGTTTGCCTGCTTGTGCCCAACTTCGCCTGCTTGCCAGAAAAAAATATTGATGCTTATATGTGGTAATCCAAGCACATCTCGATGGTAACGCAATTTGTATGGCTCTATATTTAAGACCAGTTTTTAAATGCGGCTCGTATTTTTGCTTATAATCTTCTAGGCAAAGTTGGGATATTTTATCACAACTTTGCCTACGACTTTGACGGTTTCTGGAGATCAATCTAACAGCCGTTTCGGCGTTATACATCTCCAATTCGCGCGCTAATGTAAAAATGGACACAGATAATAAATACTTGAAGAGATATTTAAAAAAAACCTTAAATTTCGTGCAAAGTTGCAGCAGTTTACGGTAGTCGATTTTTTACACAAGTACCTATTTGGCCATATTGTTCCTTAGAGAAAGTTGTTTAGTTTCATGGACTGAACACATCCTTAAAATTTGGATGGTGAATTGAATACAAAATGACGATGTATACCTACCTAGACCCTATCTTATTGAAAACAATAATTTAATAACCTACTAGAATTGTTTTGTTATGCCGGCAGCCGGCCGGCACTACCTAGGCAATTAATACTACATAGGCATAATATATTTGCCATGAGGATCGTTTGATTAAAACAAAAAGTATTTTATTTTTCGGTCAAATACAATGGAAATGCGACTAAACGATATATCACTATTGTAATTTGAGTTGTAAATTCAATCATCTTCATTTTAAACACAACTTGTTGCATAAATTCTATTTAAGTTATTAATTTCGGCCCAAATTTAGAACCTACGGGAGGGAATTTATGGGCTTAAAGTTTAAACCCAATGGACGGGTTTAAACGGGTCTTTTGCCCATCACATTTTGAGTGACCTATTTTTTATGTGGCCTACAACGAGAGCAAAATATGTGTTTTTGTTCGTGTCGAAATGAGACGTCACTAAGGGTTTTTTACATTTCGTTTATTTTTTTCATAAATATTGCTTTAAAAATTCTAAAACACTTTTTGGCTCTTCTTTCCATTAGTTGACGTGGAGTTTTGAGTTCATATTTTTTACCTATGTAAAGAACTCAAAGTGTGGATAACGAAGGGATGTATTTAATAGCACTTTAAAGGAGATGTCCCAGCGTTGCCCCAGTTTCATTTTATTTAATTACTTTCATAATTAAAAAATGCTAATTACATTTTATTTAGGTACCTATAGTATCAGTCAAGAAGTCAAGAATGATACAATATTTAGAAAAACAATTACAAAAACATTAAGTTGTTTTCTGAAGTAATTTGTGAAAAATAATGGAAGTAAATAGTACTCTAATGATAAAAAATTGTTAATTAAAAGCGTTTTAACTTAAAAATCCCACTTTTTAATGCAGAAAATAATTATCAACCTGATTCTAGAGTAAAATACCTACTCTGACATACTACTTTGATTAAGACGCGAGACTTTAATTTTTTGAGAATGGTGGGGCAAATGACATAGGCGCGATGGGACAAGTCTTTTGATGGAAACAGCTATGAAATTGTATATCAGCATTTTAAAAATAATAATAGACCTATAATTTAATATTATCACTACAAAAATAATGGTTTGCACCTTAAAATAATAATAGATCTATAAATTAATATTATCGCTACAAAAAATAATGGTTTGCACTTTAACTGTGTCTCAACCATTGGTCCCAATTCCGAAACCATTTAGTTTCTGTCCAACTATGTCAGACTGATAAAATACTGATAAGTACTGTTAAAATGAGATGGAGAGATGAAAACAACTTGTGGCATAATGCATGAGATGAAAACAACTTGTGGCATAATGCTGGCGTTGTTGGTCGTCGCAACTAGACGTCTGTTTAGCAGTGCTAAAGTTATAAAATTAATTTGTAAGGTGCAAAGTATTAATTTTAAAGCTAAGCAATTAAATTGTATAGTGCAAAGTATTCATTTTAAAGCTTAGCATATTTATAGTGGAAACCATTATTTTTATAGTTCATTCAATAAATTTTGAAGCTAAACATTTTAAAGTGTGTTACATTATTTTTAAAGTGCATTTATATATTCCCCCAAAACGAATACGAAATACTAAGGGGGAATATCTAAATAAATGCACTTTAAAAATAATGTAACACACTTTAAAATGTTTAGCTTCAAAATTTATTGAATGAACTTTAAAAATAATGGTTTCCACTATAAATATGCTAAGCTTTAAAATTAATACTTTGCACTTTACAATTTAATTGTTTAGCTTTAAAATTAATACTTTGCACCATACAAATTAATTTTATAACTTTAGTACTGGTAAAGAGACGACTAGGTGCGACGACGAGCGGGCGCAGCGAGAGGGGAGCTGAGGAGGAGGTAAGGTTCCCTTGCGACCAAAAACGCCAGAACCGACCTGCAGGCCTATTTTGTAACTCAATGATCATCACTGATCTAAGTTTTAAGTACATGCTAGGTTTTTGTAGTGTCATAACATTGATGTTTACTGTAGCAGCAATGTATACAACTTAGATCAGTGATGATCATTTTAAGCTGTCAGTTGAGTTACAAAAAAATAGGCCTAGTAGGCGTAGTTGGGAGGCCTTAAGTGCAAACCATTATTTTTGTAGTGATAATATTAATTACCTATAGATCTATTATTTATTTTAAAGTGCTGACAAAATTGTTATAGTGCAAACCATTATTTTTGTAGTGATAATATTAAATTATCGGTCTATCATTATTTTAAAGTGCTGATATACAATTTTATAGCTGTTTTCATCAAATTTAAAGTGCTATTAAATACATCCCAATAGGTACCTACTAAGGTGCGGAAACAAATACGACGCGAGAAATAAATTTCTAAAAACTGAGATTTTCTAGGTTAAAAACCGGCCACGCGCAGTAGGGTTCCGTAGTTACCGTATGCTATACCATATTGAATACCACTATAATTTTTCGTATGCAAAAATAACTTTGTTTTTCATAGTGTTTGTATGAATGACAAAGTTATATTTGCGGTTTTGGAAAATGTGATATATCTCTAAAAATTATCACTATATCTCGTTCAAACCAATTTTCGTTGAAAGTATTTATTACGATCTACAACATATATTTTTTTTAGATTTTTCACTCTCTTATTTTAAAAGTTAAAGGGGGGGGGGGGACACTCATTTTACCACTTTGGCGGTCATAGACTCATTGTTGGCGGTGTATATCTTTCAAACGGTTGACTTTGAGAAAAAAATGTCTTAGAAACCTCAATATCATTTTTAAAGACCTATCTATAGACACCCCGCACGTATAGGTTTGATGAAAAAATTTTTTTTCAGTTTCAGTTTCATGTATGGGGAGCCCCCCCTTAATCTTTTATTTTTTTATTTTTATGTGAAAACCTTAAAGCGGTTCACAGAATACATCTACCTACCAAGTTTCACTTGTGTAATCCTAATACTTTCGGAATAAAATGGCTGTGACATACGGACGGACAGACAGACAGACAAACAGACATGACGAATCTATAAGGGTTCCGTTTTTTGCCATTTTGGCTACGGAACCCTAAAAATGTCTAATTTTAGGCCACTGTCGTCATTTTTGATGTTTAATGTCGGCGCACTAGGTTGGTGGCACTGCTAAATTGTTGCGATGGTGACCAAAGACCGCAGGTCACGTGCGAGTCGTGCGACGAGCATGTTGAGCTTTGTTGAGACTTGTATCATTTTGGCGTATCATTCGATCTAGGGTTGCCAGATGTCCGGTAGGTATTTAAGCGTATAGTCATAGACTTGTATTTTCGAGGCCTGTCCGGTAAAAAATAAATGGTCATACCGGACAGAACAATGTCCGGTATTTTGAGGAAAGTTGCTACTACTGGAAGCTGATTATGTAACTTTGTTGCAATCAACTCTGACAGAAATCGCAGTTACATTGCTGCTTTAGTTAAAAACCAATGTGACTACTATCTTACTTAAAGCAGCAATGTAACTTCGCTTTGAAACGATTTCAATCGAGAATTGTTAGCAACAGACTTACGTAATCAACGGGCCGGGGGGTAATTACGTAACTTTGTTGCAATCAACTTTGACAGAAATCGCAGTTTCATCGCTGCTTTAGTAAGAACCAATGTGACAACTATCTTAACTAAAGCAGCAATGCAACCGCGCTTTCAATCGATTTCAATCGAGAATTGTTAGCAACAGCTTTACGTAATCAAGGTACGGGGGGGTAATTACGTAACTTTGTTGCAATCAACTCTGACAGAAATCGCAGTTACATTGCTGCTTTAGTAAGAACCAATGTGACAACTATCTTAACTAAAGCCGCAATGCAACCGCGCTTTCAATCGATTTCAATCGAGAATTGTTAGCAACAGACTTACGTGATCAAGGGGCAGGTCACAAGCGCCTACAAAAGTAGGCATATGAATGAAATCCCTCAAACGTAAAACTCGCGCGCGCTGCTCACTCGCTGTCTGTATCTGCGTCTGCGGGCTCTCACTTGATCACTTCACCACTGTATACCCATCTCACTCACTCGTACTCGCTGCCTGTGCCTGCGCTGCGTCCACTCCCCCCCCCCCCACCCGCGCGCGCGACGTTCTGACTGCATTATATTTTGTTACGGGACGTATTTAATAGCACTTTAAATTTGATGAAAACAGCTATAAACTTGAATATCAGCACTTTAAAATAATGATAGACACCTGTAATTTAATCTTATCACTACAAAAATAATGGTTTGCACTTTAATAAGTAATAATAGATCTATAATTAATATTATCACTACAAAAATAATGGTTTGCACTATAACTGTGTCCCAACTCCGAAATCATTTAATTTCTGTCAAACCATGTCAGACTAATGAGATAGCAAGTCTCATCAAGTCGGTTCTAGGTTCTAGCGTTGTTGGTCGCAATACTCGCAATGGAACCTAACCTCCTACTCAGCTCCTCTCTCGCTGCGCGCGCTCGTCGTCGCACCTAGTCGTCTGTTTACCAGTACTAAAGTTATAAAATTAATTTGTATGGTGTAAAGTATTAAATTTAAAGCTAAACAATTAATTGTATAGTGCAAAGTATTAATTTTAAAGCTCAGCATATTTAAAGTGGAAACCATTATTTTTAAAGTTCATTCACTAAATTTTGAAGCTAAACATTTTAAAGTGTGTTACATTATTTTTAAAGTGCAATTATATATTCCCCTTTTGTTACCTACTAATTTAGTTAATTTATGTGATGTTGATTAATAAATAAAAAAAATAGTACTTATAAAAAACGTATTTCCATATTTTTTGTTTTGAGGTTATGTTTACACAAAAAATATTTCTCGAAAACTACGCATCACCGGCAGATGGGGATTGGAGGAGGGAGATGTTTCCCTTCCCCCCTCCCTCCCCTTCTTCTTTTATTGCCAAAAAATAACAGTAGAATGGCTGTTATCATTATAATTTTTTGTGCGAAATCGAAAATTCATTGAAAAAAAAGGAATGCATTTCCGCACGCCCAAATTTTAAGGGGGAGTTAGGGGGGACCCCTCCCCCCCTCCCACACCTCCCACTCTTAAATTCCACGTCAACAAATGGAAAGTCGTACCCCGAGCCCGAGGCATAAAAATAAATAGGTTAATTATTATTATAATTTATGTTTTTTTATATTATTTATTCTTTATGCCCGAGACAATGTACAAAAAAACAATTATATTTTTTTCTTACCTTAGGAACGCGATGGTGGGTCAGTCACTGAATGCTGTAGTACTGCCGACTACCGGACGAAACACGATAATAGAATAGAGCACTATATCAAAATTAGCTTTGTTGTACGTAGGTACAAAAGTGTATAAATAGGAACCTACAAAGTTTTAAAATCCGAATGTACAGTCATACAATGTGAATGAACTGTAGAAACTGAGGTAAGTAAGGGTATGGTCGACACCAGAGTGACCTCAGCCTCAGACAAACTGGCCAGCCGCTCGAAAATATAATGCAAGACTGGATAATGATGTGATGTTATGTTATGTATGACTCACTGGTCGCGGGCCGACGCGCCGGGCGGGACGAAGAGTGAAAACGCAAAGGGGAAAAAACGATCGATAAAAAGTAAATAAAAACTCTTGGCCAACTTTTAGCAATTTAGCAAAATGTTGTGCAATGAATGAATGCAAAGAGTAAAATAATATATTGGGAAAAGAGCGCCCACTCGTGGCAATTTTTTGAAACACTGATTTGAAAGGCCATCAGCGCCTCTGGAGGTTTGAGCGGAACTAATGACAAGAAATGCGTGAAATTATAATTGCTGAAAATGTTTTTTCATAATATACATATTTTGTCATTTTTTGTAATATTCTTTGTATAAAACAAAAAATATTAATTAAAAAGAATAAAATCTAAACGAAAAACACAAAAAATAAAAATGTGACTTTTGCTGGATTTGAACTCGGTATTCGTCGAACGATTGTAGTAGGTACTGTGTATCAGGTGGAGGCAGGTGTGGTAATTCGTTACGCTACTGGGTCATTACATCGAGTGTTGAATTTTATCATTATATTGTAATTCGTTCAATGACCATATCGCCGTTATACAACGAAAACCAATTAAATCATAAAAAGTGCAAGCGGAGATATCGCGATTACAATGTTTATGGGGTTGAAAATACCCTTTGTAGTATTATATTGTTAGTATTACTTCATAGCATTAGTACATTGGTAAATGTTCTATTTAAACTTATCTTTTGAGATTTAAAAAGGTTATTGCTTTGTAATGAAATTTACAATAATTGTCACAAGGTCACCTATTTAATTGGTTTTCCCTGAGAAATGATAAATGTCTATAAATTCAAAAGTATTAGGAATACAGCAAATCCCGAGAAATTGCTTCTTAATTTTAGTTAATTTAGACTAACCATTATAAAAATATACCTATGCAGCTGTCCCTTGTGAAGTTACAAGTGAAAATGTATCAAGATAATTGGTTTTCCCTGCAGAAAATTTAGGAACCTAAAAGTTAAGCAAGTAATTTATTAGCGTTTTAGTACATTCATTTGTTATCAAATTTATATCTTGAAATAATTAATTGATTACAAATTGGCTTGATTAGTTCAAATAACAATAAAAGCACGCTTCAAATGCCAGTAACAGGTACCAAGAAATTAATGTAAATAAAAGAAAAACTGACTTACGAGTGACGGACCGACCGACTGACTAAAATACTAAAGCAAAGCCAGTATTATTGAGCTAGACGTCTAAAATTAAATACAAAATGTACCTTTGAAACTGTGATAATCCTGCTTGGAAAGAACTTCCCGAAGTTCCCGCGGGAAAATATTTATTGGGAAAAAATATTAATCTAGGCTATCTACTATCTGTGTTCCAAATTCCAACCAAAAATGATCAGTAGTTTTTGCGTGATTGAAGAACAATCATCTAAACATCCAAACCCACAAACTTTCACATTTATAATATAGGTATTAGTAGGATAATATTAGTAGGATGACTAAGCATTTTCATATTCTAGTTAGGTAAAACTGAGCATTCTCAGTTTTACCTAACTGACATTAAAATGATTTAATTAAAATTTTAAATAATTAGGACAGTATAAACAAAACACCTAATAAAAAACCGGGCAAGTGCGATTCAGACTCGCCCACCGAGGGTTCCGTACAATAAATAATTATAATTAGTTCAGGAATCGAGTCTCGCAGTTTTTCCGAGATTTTGCCGAATTTGCCGATTTAACTACAAATGTATAGATTTCAGATTTATACATGTAGGTACTTGTAGAATAAGACGATATTACTTTCCAAATTTCATAGTTCTAGGTCAACGGAAAGTATAGATTTCCTTGAAAGCGTCTGAATATGTGTTTTTGTGGCAAAAACGGCCGTATCCTTTTTTGATTTTTTCACAGCTTCTAGGAACTGTAGATTTGAGTAGGTATACCTCCACACGTTCCCAAGATAAGGGATACAGACAGATGGACGGACAACCGTCCGTCTATCTGTCAGTAAAGATCATTATTACCGTTAGTCATTATCCGAAGATATTAAGGAATCGTTTTTCGCTGTAGATTAGGATGCATTCGTGAATAAATTATCGTCAGAGAAATGTCAGAGAAAACCAATTATCTGGATATACAATATTTTCTTAGTTCATTATATTGTATTAGTTAATATGAAATTCGTCAGGTAAAATAAATTAAACTGTTTTAATAGCTTTTATTTGATCATTTTAATCTAGTATGGAGATTTAAATCTTAGAAAATGGTTGTTACTGAGGAAAAAATAGAATAATTCCTGAGCTGTCTCTGAAAAAAAACCATATTTTATCAGTTAACTGACAATCATTGGAGACAAATATGTCAGAAGTCAAGTTTATTCTGTTTAATATTTTGTATATGAAAACAAACCTTGACAATGCTTGAAATAATTGGTTATCTAATTAACAGAAGCGAAACTATAGGACTTAGCGATTAATGGGTTTTCGCAGACGAAAGAGCACAAAATTTTAAGTACTTTGGCATTCATAAGTCATTTTCGTAAAAAAATCGATTTAATTGGTTTTCGTTGTATAGCGGCGATATTAAAAAAACCATTTTATTCTTTTAAAAATAATTTTGTTTTAAATCACTTTACTTACCCAGTTAAGAAGGCGACTTTTATTGTACAGTCCAAAATTTTATTTTTAACATTTTATATTATAAGTACGACTGTAGACACATCTTTTGGCAAACTTGAAAAATGAATTTTTCATGTATATTTTTTGCCTTTTTTGTAATATTCTTTATAAAAAACTAAAATATTAATAAAAAATAATAAATCGAAATAAAAAAACGATAAACAATAATGTGATAATCCCTAGGATCGAACTCGGTATTCGTCGAACGATGGCAGAACCGATGTGGTTGTGTAGTTATCCTCTACGCTGCCGAAACATTACGTTGAGTGACGAATTTCCTCATGATATTGCAATTCGCATCATGATCAAAAATAATGATCAAAAATGACTTTTCTTTTCATCTTTCTAAAATAAATTTGTTTTAAATTACTTTATAGCTATTGAAAAGGCGATTTTTATTGTACTGTCTTCTTAATTTATTTATTTTATTTTGAATATTATAATTAGTCCGACTGCAGAGACATCTTTTGGCACACTTGAAGACTTTGTTGTAAAAGTTGATGGTTCAAACTTAGAGATGACGCTACTTTTTTCTCCCACTTGGGTTGTTCTAAGTGTGCCCCCCCTGAATGAATGAAATAATAAAATGATCCACTGAACTTCTCTGAATCACAGACTAAAAACAAAAATAAAGTGCTGCTACTCTGTAAATCGCTATCTACTCTGTGAAAATACGTAAAGGCCTGTTTACATGGGTCAAGCGATTATGTAGTAACTAAATGGGTAGTTAACTTAATTTAAAGTGTAAAGTCGTTCGCACGGTTTAAGTAAAGTCTGTTCATCCATTAGCGTATAGTTGGCAGACTCACCATGGAATTAGAAGGTTTTGACTAGGTCAAAAAATTGTTAATAAATAGTGATAAATAGTGAACTATAGCATATAAATAGTGATACTATGATTCAAAAGATATTTGAGTATCTTGGTGAGGCTGCAAACTTGACGTCAAGTTGGCAGACACCTTAAGAAATACAGTTCGTATCATTATGATTTATATGCCAAAAAATTGTTAGAAAATAGTGAATCGTATACGCAAAATTTCAATAACATTGCTTCAATACAAGCCGAGATATTACGGTCTCTAAGTGGGCTGCCAACTTGACGTTTCAGGCAATAGCGATTCCAGAGAAACGGGTACAAGTTTTAAACAAATAAATATATCAAAAAATTGTTAGTGAAATTGTGATTCCTACGATATAAATAAAACAAGAATTCTTCATTGCTATTTTCTAAAAATCGAATGTTAACTTTTACATAATACTCTGAATAGGATGTCGATCAATATTGAACTTTGCTCCACAGGAATAAGGTTCCAACTTTATTGCAATCATGAGGTGAGTACTATCAAGCAAAAAAGTGAGATTTATATTTTTAGCCATGTCCTCCAAGTATTATTACACTTGTTTTATTAATTAAGTGTTGGTATCAAACAATAACGATATTCATTAATAACAACCATAGCAATAGCGCCATCTCTCGGAAAAGATTGTCAATTTCTCAGTTATAATTTAACGTTAGGTACCTATTTATGTATGAGTTAGAATAAAGATATTATTATTATTATCTGGTGAGATTTATAGTAAAATGAGTATCAGTTGGTATGTGAGTAGGTAGGAAGTAATATAAGTAGAAAATATTAATAGTTTCTCCTGAATTAATAATATTGGATTAAGAGTAGGGTATTGACCACAGCCTATTAAAGAGTAGTCTTTATACAGTCGATCATCGCCTTTATTGTTGGCGCAAAAGCCACCGTTCATAAAAATAGACAGTTGACGCAACGACTAAAAGTGGTTGGCACGCTATGATTTGCCTTTTTGAATTTCAAAAATAAATAAGTAAAATAATACCTAATACATATATAGGCACCAAACTTTAAATTATAACTGAGAAATTGACAATCTTTTACGAGAGATGGCGCTATTGCTATGGTTGTTATTAATGAATATCGTTATTGTTTGGATACCAACATTTAATTAATAAAGCAAGTGTAATAATAATTCGAGGATATGGCTAAAAATATAAATCTCACTTTTTTGCTTGATAGTACTCACCTCATGATTGCAATAAAGTTGGAACCTTATTCCTGTGGAGCAAAGTTCAATATTGATCGACATCCTATTCAGAGTATTATGTAAAAGTTAACATTCGATTTTTAGAAAATAGCAATGAAGAATTCTTGTTTTATTTATATCGTAGGAATCACAATTTCACTAACAATTTTTTGATATATTTATTTGTTTAAAACTTGTACCCGTTTCTCTGGAATCGCTATTGCCTGAAACGTCAAGTTGGCAGCCCACTTAGAGACCGTAATATCTCGGCTTGTATTGAAGCTGTTGAGAAACAATATCCGCACATCTGAACGTGCCTTATTATGCTGTGTATAGCAACCCTTATGTTTTTTAGTCTGTGGTTACCTTCCTGCTCTTGGGTTCTCTGAAAAGTGTTTGCTCGGTCGCTCGTAATTAAAAATGTAAAATATAATAAATATTTCTGGAATTAAACAAGTCGTTATAAATAAAGTGTTTTTAATCTTCAAGAAAAACCTCAAAAGTGGTAGCAGTGATCGTAGTTATTGACGTTGTAGCTGCAGCCGCAAAGCTGCAATACATTTCATGAAGATTTCGTTCATACGACGCGCCAGGCTTCGCGCGCGTCGTTACGTCCACTCTCTCCGGTGACCGCTGGCTACTAAATCGAGCGTCGGTCGGGTATTCTTCCGCTTTCGCGGGTGCGGGATCGAGCTTACGCTCCTTCCCCGGGCTTCATCTCACGGGGCCACTGCCCCGTGGTATTGAGTGCCACTATGCGCGGCCGCCTTGCGGCGAGTAGGGTGCCCCCCGCCGGAGGTTGCTGCGCGGCCCTCTGCGCGGTCTGCCGCACCGGGTGAGACCCCCAAAGTGGGGGAGGCCCAGCGAGCGCCTGCGAACGGGCCACGGCTTAGGCAACGGGGTAGGGGTTATAATTTGGTGAGTGGGGTTTAAGGTGGGAGGGTGGGATTTGGTGGGGTGGGCTGGGGAGATGGCGGGGGCACAATGTGACGGGGCAGCGCCTTCTTCGTCTTCTTCTTGGCCCATGTGTCGGTGGTGGTGGGGGAAGGAGCTCTTCCCGCTGGTGTTGTGGTGGTCGATGGTGATGGTGGTGGTGCTGATGGTAATGTTATTGGTGGTGGTGGTGGTCGTACCGGAGCAATGCCCCGCAAGTGTTGGTGGGGGCCGTGGTCGGCGCGGTGGAACATGTCACGCGCCAAGCGGCCCACGAAGACCTGGACAGGCTCCACCCTAAGGTCACGTGCTATCACCTCATTGCGGACGTAGCGCCCCGCCTGAGTGATAATGCGGAGCGCCACGTTCTGCTGCTGCTGCAGTCGCTCCCGCTGGGTCTGCGAACAGAGAGAGTACCACGCCGGTGCAGCATAAGTAAGCCGCGACCGGACGTGGGTTTTGTAAATTGCCCTCTTTGTCTTGAGGGGAAGACGACTTTTTAGGACGGGGCGAAGAATGGCTCTTGCTGCACGGGCCGAGGTGGTCGCGTGGTCCACCTGGGAGACCATGTTGAGGTCGCGGTCGATGTGGCAGCCGAGGTACTTTATGGACGGCTGCCATTTGATGGTCTCGCCCTTCAAGATCAGCTGCGGTGGTAGCTTCTTGTGTGACCCAACGAGGATTGCGGTGGTCTTGCCCACATTCACCGCAATCCTCCAGTTGTCTAGCCAGGGCGGGAGGAGGTCCAATTGCTTCTGGAGCCGCATTGCGGCGGCTTTGGGCCACGGGGAGGAAGTGAAAAAGGCGCTGTCGTCAGCGAACAGCGCCAGCTCAACCCGTGGCTCCCACTCCTTTAGGTGATCGTTTAGGGACGGCATATCATTTGCGTAGACGGCATAAAGGGTGGGAGATAGGACACTACCTTGGGGGACTCCCGCCTGTATGGGACGCAGATCGGACTCCTTGCCCTCCACCGCCACTGTGAAGAGCCGGCCTTCCAAGAATGAGGCGATCAGATGGACGAGGGCTGGGTGCATCTCGGTATTTTTGGCCAGTTTATAGATGAGACCGGGGTGCCAAACCCGGTCGAAGGCCTTCTCTATATCTAGGAAGGCGGCCACGGTGCAGTTACCTTTGTTGGAATTCTCGGCCATGTGGTGCAACACGCGCGCCAGCTGGAGCGTGGTAGAGTGCCCGCTGCGGAAGCCAAACTGGTCGTCCCTCAGAGTGATGAAGGGACGGAGGCGACGCAGCAGGAGGCGCTCAAACAGCTTGGCCGCGTGGTCGAGCAGGGTGATTGGTCTTTGGTTGGCGGCCTGGCGACGGTCTTTACCAGGTTTGGGGATTGTTATAACCCGGCCCTTCTTCCAAGCGACCGGGAAGTAGTTGGCCCGTAGTGCAGCATTGAAAATTCTGGCCAGGGCTGCCCACCCCTTTCTGGGGAGCGATGCAAGGGCCATGGGTGGAAGGTTATCAGGCCCTGGGGCCTTCTTCAGATTGAGATGGAGGGCCGCCTTCTTTACCTCTGCAGGCGAGATGAATGCGTCGCCTGGTAGTGGCGGTGGGGTGGTGGCCAGGTACTCCGCCACATCCTCTTTTACCACCCTATGGTGCTGGGCCGCTGCTGGGGCTGCTGGGTGTGGTGAAAACTGGACGGCCAGGTGCTCGGCCAGAATACGGGCCCTGTCTAGGGCGGCGTACCTCCTCTGGCCGTCGGCGTCCAGTAATGGGTACGTGGGCTGCGGGGGCTAAATCGAGCGTCGCCGCGCGCGCCTGTTTTGTCTGTGCGCGGGGCGCGGGGCGGGCTCCGCCCACGCGCCGCCGCGCGCCGTTGTTGATAGCTCGCAAGCGCCCTCTACCGTTTATAGATTTAAGTTTTACTTTATCGTTTGATTTTATATACTAGTTGTAAGCAATCCTTTAGTACTTAAGTAGGTTTAGTTTTTACAAATATACATTCATTTTTACACCTTCATCGGAGTTTTATTTCAAGATAGAAGATAGAAACCTCAGAGCTCCTAAGCCGACAAAGCCAGTAGCCTAACTCTAGATCTTCTAAAGTGGTGACACCCTCGTTTGAATACAAGCAACCTTCAACGAAAAACGAAGACGAATCAAGCACTACCATGGAGTCAACAGCCTCGCCATCACTAATGCAACTGCTCACCGAGGAAGTTCACCGGCTCAAGCAAACCATCGCCGAGCTAAAAGAAAGCGCGCAATATCCGCCACCACCCAGACGCCATCCGCCTCGTCGCTACAACAAACAAAATCACAACCGTCGTCGCAGCCACAGCGTCATTCACCAGCGAAGCCACGACGACGCCATCAAACAAAACCAAACGTTAGACGAAGCGGGATCCGACGTTCTAGGAAAATCATACCGTCTCTTCGTATCCGACAAGAAATCAAGACTGAAGTTTCTCATCGACACTGGTGCAAACGTCTCAGTCATTCCACGGAAGAGAGGGTCAACAATGAAGCCACTACCATTCAACTTGTATGCTGCTAATAACACCACTATAAGTACTTACGGCGAACAAACACTTGAACTGGATCTGAACCTACGAAGACCGTACAAGTGGAAATTCATCATCGCCGACGTCAGCAAGCCAATCATCGGAGCCGACTTTCTCTGTCATCACGAACTTCTCGTCGACATGAAGAACCGAAGATTGATTGATAATATCACCAAACTATCAATCCACGCTCCCGGCTGCTACACCAACATACCTACAGTACGCAGCATCGACCTAGAACAATCATACCACGACATACTCAACGACTTTCCCGGCATCACACGTCTCACCTCCATGAAGCTCACACCAAAACATCGAGTGGAACATCATATCGAAACAACCGGACCACCGCTGCACAGCCGCGCTCGACCCATTCCACCACACCGCTACGAAGCCGTCAGAAAGGAATTCGAATCGATGATGCAGCAAGGCCTATGCAGACCAAGCAAGAGTCCCTGGTCCAGCCCACTTCACGTCGTACCGAAGAAAAACGGAGACCTGAGAGTCTGTGGAGACTATCGCCGACTGAATACCATAACCAAACCAGACCGATACCCGATACCCAGAATCAAGGACTTCACCTACCAACTGGCTGGCAAGACCATCTTCTCCACCATAGACCTGAATCGAGCTTACTCACAAATACCAAACAAAGAAGCCAACATTGAGAAGACAGCCATCATAACTCCATTTGGATTATTCGAGTTTCCTCGAATGTGCCCAGGCCTGAAGAACGCAGGTCAAACGTTCCAGCGATTCATCCATGACGTACTTCGAGGACTTGACTTCGTATTCCCTTTTGTGGACGACCTACTCCTAGCTTCAGAATCAGAAGAGCAACACAGAGAACACCTACGCATCGTACTACAACGTTTAGAAGACGCTGGTATCACCATCAACCCGTCAAAATGTGTTTTCGGCAAGAAGTCAGTCAAGTTTCTCGGCTACGAAGTATCATCCACCGGCATCATTCCACCTCAAGAAAAAGTAACCACCATCACTGAATACCCAAGACCGAAAACCATTCAGCAGTTACGTACTTTTCTCGGTATGATCAACTACTATCGAGAACACATACCGAACGCCGCATCACTTCAAGCACCGCTCAACCAATACCTACACAATTCGAAAAAACGTGACAAGACAGAAATCCAGTGGTCAACCGAAGCAACCGAAGCATTCGAAAAATCCAAGACATGCCTACAAAACGCAGCGCTACTAGCACATCCGCAAAACAACGTACCGCAAGCACTATTCTGCGACGCATCAAACACATGTGCGGGCGCCGTTCTGCAACAATATGTCAACAATGCCTGGCAACCACTTGGATACTACTCAAAGAAATTTTCCGCTACGCAACAAAAGTATAGTACCTACGACAGGGAATTACTTTCCATCTACATGTCAATGAAGCATTTTCGGAAGATGTTCGAAGGAAGAGAACTTATAGTATTCACCGATCACAAGCCATTGACCTACGCACTTCAAAAACCAACATCGGACAGCGAAACTCCACGTCGCGCAAGACAACTTTTATTCATCGCCGAATTCACAACCGACATTCGTCACATCAGCGGGAAAAACAACATCGTCGCCGACGCACTATCACGCATCGAAACCATCACTTGTCCGACATCAATAGACTACGAGCAACTATCAACAGCCCAACAACAAGATTCCGAATTACCTATTCTACTTCAACAACGAAACCTGCAAATCAAGAAAATCAGAATACCTAACACCGACTGCGATGTCTACTGCGAAACATCAACATCAAACATACGTCCGTATCTACCTACTGACTTTCGCCGCACCGCTTTCGACGCCGTGCATAAGGTCAGTCACCCCGGAACGCGGACGACACGAAAACTTATTCAAGAACGCTACTTTTGGCCGTCAATGAACGTGGATATCGGCAACTGGGCGAAAGCCTGTTTATCCTGTCAACGTGCGAAGATACAGCGTCACACACAATCAAGCTTATCGACATACGCCGCCTGCGATAGATTACATCATTTAAATGTCGATATCGTCGGCCCGTTAAAAACAAGCGAAAACGGATATCGATACCTACTCACTATGATCGATCGCACTACGCGCTGGCCCGAAGCAATACCTATCAAGGAAATAACAAGCGAAGTCGTCGCCGCCAACATCTACAACGCCTGGATAACAAGATTTGGTTGCCCAAAAACGATAACAACCGACCAAGGCCGCCAATTTGAAAGTCAGTTGTTTCGCGCGCTTACACATCTACTTGGCGCTGAAAAAACAAGAACGACAGCTTATCACCCGCAAAGCAACGGAATCATCGAACGCTGGCACCGATCACTGAAAGCCGCACTGATGTCTCGTCTCGAACCAAACACGAAATGGATCGACGAACTGCCAACCGTGCTCATGGGACTTCGCGCAGCAATCCGCACCGACACCAACACAAGCGCAGCACAGCTAATCTACGGACAAGCTCTACGCCTTCCCGGTGATTTCATCACGCCATCACCGTCATCAAACATCAACATGAATCAAGATTTCGTTCAGCAACTGCATACGTCAATCACCGCACTCACGCCAACATACCTACCGCATAGCAACAAGCGAAATATGTTCGTGCACACCGACCTAGCAACATGTGATTCCGTATTTCTACGAATCGACGCCGTACGAAAACCACTACAACCACCGTACGAAGGCCCGTATCCAGTTTTGAAGCGCAACCACAAGTTCTACGAAATTCAACTACCCGGACGAAAAGCTACAGTATCGATCGACAGATTGAAACCGGCGTACACAACGAATACCGCGCCACTTGACAACAACACCGTCAACACTGCGCCGCATAGAAACACCGCAACCGCAACAAACACAAGTCCTACGCCGAGCCCTCTAACGACGCAAGCTGAAGATCCGACGGAGCGAAGATCACGATCCGGCAGGAGGATCAACCTTCCCGTACGCTTCGCTTGAGGGGGAGTCCTGTAGCTGCAGCCGCAAAGCTGCAATACATTTCATGAAGATTTCGTTCATACGACGCGCCACGCTTCGCGCGCGTCGTTACGTCCACTCTCTCCGGTGACCGCTGGCTACTAAATCGAGCGTCGCCGCGCGCGCCTGTTTTGTCTGTGCGCGGGGCGCGGGGCGGGCTCCGCCCACGCGCCGCCGCGCGCCGTTGTTGATAGCTCGCAAGCGCCCTCTACCGTTTATAGATTTAAGTTTTACTTTATCGTTTGATTTTATATACTAGTTGTAAGCAATCCTTTAGTACTTAAGTAGGTTTAGTTTTTACAAATATACATTCATTTTTACAACTTCATCGGAGTTTTATTTCAAGATAGAAGATAGAAACCTCAGAGCTCCTAAGCCGACAAAGCCAGTAGCCTAACTCTAGATCTTCTAAAACGTCTTCAAGTTTGTGATCGCGACCGCGTGCGCCGGCCGGCATTCCTGACAAATATGGCGGAAACAAATTTTCATATAAAAATCAAACAGTTTGCGGGTGAGGACTTCGCCATATGGAAATTCAGAATTAGTAGCATCCTGCGGGAAAATGAATGTTTGAAAGCAATTGAAAATGCGGCTTTTGCTAGCTGCCCTGAAAATAAAAAATTGGAAGCCCGAGCGCAAAGCATCATTATAAGTGGCGTCGCGGACAGCCATATTGACTATATACAGGAAGAAAACACTGCTTACAACATGATGCATAAACTGGAACAACAATTTATGAAAAAAGGAACTCGTAGTAAATTATTCCTGAGACGGCAGCTAAACACCGTCAAGTACAAGGAGGGAACACCACTGGCGGAGCATTTTGTAACACTTTCGAAGATGTTTGGTCAATTAAAGGACGCAGGCAGTGCGCTGTCAGACGAAGAAAAAATTAATATAATATTACTGTCAATGCCAGAAAGTTATGAAGTCATAGTAACAACAATCGAGTGCCTCCCTAATGTGACTCTAGATATAGTGAAAGATAGACTGCTAGGAGAAGAAGAAAAAGAATGAAAAATAGTACAAGTTCAACGGAATATCACAGAACCAGTTTCTTATGTTACTCGTGTGGAAAAGAAGGACATAAGCAATATGAATGCAGAGAGAGACAAATTGAAAGAAATCAAGGACCAGCAAGAGGATATGGACGAGGTAATCTGGTTGGTGAATCAGGTTCAGGGCGTTTTGGTAACCCAGCAGCCCCGAGAGGACATAGACAAGGATCTGGACGAGGTAATCTAACAGCACAGAGAGGTTTTTCAAGAGGTCGAGGATACTCGAATAGAGGTCAAGGACGGAGCACTTGGAGAGGTCAGTATGGACCGGGACGGAACTATTCTGCACAGTCTTATGCTGCATCGTCGAAAAATGATCAAGCATTTTTTGCTGGAACAATTAGTGAACAAGTGAAACATAATAAGTGTTATGACATGATATGGTGTGTAGACTCTGGATCGTCCGATCACTTAACAAATGACAAAAGTGTATTTGCAGAGTATATTGAACTTCAGCAACCAAAAAATATTTCAGCTGCAAAAAATGGTGTGAGCTTGATGGCTGTAGGTGTAGGAAATATCAGCGCCAGATGTTATGTGGGTAAGAGACCAATAGATATTGTTATTAAAAATGTGTATTATGTGCCAGAATTAAGAAAAAACTTGTTGTCAGTATCAAAAATTGAGCAATTGGGCTATAGAGTTGAATTTTTGAAAGGAAAAGTCAGAATTTATAAATATGATTACTTAACATCTATAGGAAATAGTGAAGGGTCTTTGTATACAATTCATATGCAAATAATTAACGATGAATGTAACTTAAGTGATAGTCATGATAATAATGTGAGACAGCTGTGGCACAGAAGATTCGGTCACCTCGGTTTAAAAAATTTAACATTACTTTCTCAAAATAATATGGTTGATGGTATTGATGATTTAACTAAATGTAAAAATACTAACTCCTTATGTGAGCCGTGCCTACTAGGAAAAATGACAAGACAACCATTTAACAGACATGGACGTAGAGCGACTAAACCACTAGAATTAATTCACACCGACGTCTGCGGACCTATAACCCCAGTGACGCAAGAGGGACACAGATATTTTGTGACATTTATCGACGACTATACTCATTTTGTTTGGGTGTATCTCTTGTCTAATAAAAGTGAAGTTTTTAGCAAATTCAAAGAGTACTATTATCATGTAACGAACCATTTTAATACAAATATATTGAAATTAAGATCAGATAATGGCGGGGAGTATGTTTCGAGGGAATTTCAGGATTTTTGCTATAATAAGGGAATACAAATGCACTATACGGTTCCATATAACCCAGAAATGAACGGAGTAGCGGAACGCATGAACCGCACCTTGATAGAAAAGGCTAAAACAGTACTACTAGATTCTCAGCTTGGTAAAGAATTTTGGGGACATGCAGTTTTATTTTCAGCATATGTGACTAATAGGAGTCCGACTGAAGGAAAAAGTCAAACACCATCTGAGTTATGGGAAGGTAGAAAACCTAATGTTTCAAATATGCGAGTGTTTGGGTGCACTGCATATAACCATGTTCCAAAAGAGTTAAGGCAAAAACTAGATAGTTCAGGAAAGAAAATGATTTTTCTAGGATATTTCCTCTCTGGATATAAATTGTATGATATTGAAACAAAGAAAGTAATATCTGCACGAAACGTGATATTTGACGAGACAAAACTGGAAAGTGACAACTCTACAAGATATAAACTAGACAGAACAGAAGAGAATGAAAAAGAAAGCGACAAAGAAGATCAGATAAAGAATAATGAGAATGAGGAAGATGAGGAAGCTGATGAGACACAAGAGGTAGAACAAGTGACAGAGAAGACAGAAAGTTTAGAAGGAGGGAGAGGAAAAAGACAAATAAAAAGACCGGTATGGCAAAAAGATTATGAAATTGACTTAGACCAGAGTGATACGGCGTTATACGCATTACTGTCAAGTTTCCAGGACATTCCAATGAATTTTGATGACATTAAAGGAAGAAAAGATGAAAAAGAATGGAATAAAGCTATAAATGAAGAGTTAAAGGTTTTAAAAGAAAATGAAACATGGAAATTTGTGACTGCTCCAAAGAATGAGAAATTACTGGATAGTAGATGGGTTTTTACAAAGAAGGATATAGGAAACCAAGAAATATGTAAAGCAAGATTGGTGGTAAAAGGTTACCAACAGAAGGATAAATTGGAAGATATTTACTCACCTGTATTGAAGTTACAAACCTTAAGAGTTCTTCTATCAGTTGCAGCCCAGAATGACTATGAAATACACCAGATGGATGTGAAAGGTGCCTTTTTATATGGACGGATTGATGAGGCGGTATACCTGAAACCTCCACAAGGACTGACAGTTCCAGAAGGCCAAGTTTTAAAATTACAAAAATCATTATATGGGTTAAAGAAAAGTCCAAAATATTGGTATGAAAAATTTACAGAAGTTATAACTCAATATGGTTTTACACGTTCTCAAAATGATTATTGTCTTTACAATAAAGGTAATCTATACTTGATTTTATATGTTGATGACCTATTGATAGTAGGATCTGATAAGAAAGAAATAGAGAGTGTGAAATGTTTTCTAAAAACTCAATTTAATATGAAAGACTTAGGTGACAATAATCTTATGTATCTCGGTATTAGTATTCAGAAAAAACAGGATGGTATTTACCTTAATCAATCAAAATATTTGCAAAAGGTCATTGAATCTTACAACATGGACAATTGTAAGGGGACAACTTCGCCTATGGACATTAACTTTAAACTGGACTATGACTCGAGTGAAATTGACATGACTTTAGAACATCAGTGTAGGTCACTTATTGGCTCTTTGATGTATGCTATGGTGAGCACTAGACCTGATTTAGCAACAGCTGTGTCATATTTGAGCAGATTTCAATCTCAACCAACTTTGAAATTATGGCAAGCTTTAAAGCGTGTACTTAGATATGTTAAGCAAACGATCAATTATAATTTAAAATATTCTAAGTGTAAAAATGACAGCCTAGTAGGTTTTGCAGATGCAGATTTTGCCCGAGATAATGACAGAAAATCAACAAGTGGATATTTATTTAAATTGTTCGGTAATGTAGTAACGTGGAAGTCAAAGAAGCAGAGTACTGTTGCTCTAAGCACTACCGAAGCAGAATTAATTGCTTTATGTGAAGCATCTGTCGAAGCCTGCTGGCTTATGAAACTTTTGTTAGATTTTAACATTAAAATAAATAATACTGTAATTTTTGAAGATAATCAGAGCACTATGAAAGTTGTTAAAAATCCAGATCAGAAACGTTTGAAGCATGTTGATGTTAAATTTAATTTTATTAAACAAAAGGTAGAGGAAGGATTGATTACTGTGAAATATATATCTACAACAGACCAACAAGCAGATTTGTTAACAAAGCCATTATCAGGAGAAAGATTTGTAAAACTGTGTAATATGCTTAATTTGTTTAAATGTGAAATGTATGAACCAGATGTGCGCACATTGAGGGAGAGTGTTGAGAAACAATATCCGCACATCTGAACGTGCCTTATTATGCTGTGTATAGCAACCCTTATGTTTTTTAGTCTGTGGTTACCTTCCTGCTCTTGGGTTCTCTGAAAAGTGTTTGCTCGGTCGCTCGTAATTAAAAATGTAAAATATAATAAATATTTCTGGAATTAAACAAGTCGTTATAAATAAAGTGTTTTTAATCTTCAAGAAAAACCTCAAAAGAAGCAATGTTATTGAAATTTTGCGTATACGATTCACTATTTTCTAACAATTTTTTGGCATATAAATCATAATGATACGAACTGTATTTCTTAAGGATCATTCACACAGCTCCGGCGCGTCAACGGCGCGTCACCGGCCCGTCAACGTCAAAAATATAGTTACATACAAGTTGTACTACACTGTTCACACACATCAGTCATGGCGCGTCAACGGCGCGTCACCGGCCCGTCAACGTCAAACGCATATTGCTACGGCATGCCGGCGACGCGCCGGTGACGTGACGGCCGGCGCGTCACCGGCACGGCGCGTCGCCGGCGAGTCACCGGCAAGGCAAACAGGGTTGCTACTTTTTTGTTTAAATATATTATTGGTTGCTGTAATCGGTACAGAAAATTACACTGTAGTATGGAAATAAAGTATAATTTATTTATTTCAACTTTGAAAATCAATTATTTTTACTACTTTTGGTAATATATTGGTAATTAATTTACACCACCAGTCTAGGATGAGTATTTTTCGAGATATTCCTGTTTTAAGATTAACAGATGTCCACTGTCAAACTTAAAACAGCAATATCAATAAAAAAAAATTGTTGAGATTTGCGTACGTCGCGGATGACGTCATAATTTATTTACAGATCACAAGACTATGTTTTCCTAGCTTCACTTGTTTTTACGACATTCATTTGTTTACCCGAAGTTCACTCACATTGTTGTATTTTTATTAAAATTCGAAAAAAAAATACCTTTACTAGAACTTAATGGAACAGGTGAATTAAGTCTCATAAAGTTACCAAAATATTAACAGAATTAAAAAATAAAATGTTTTTTAAAGTTGAAATAAATAAATAATACTTTATTTCCGTACCACAATGTACTTTTTTTCTACCTTTTATAACAACCAATACTTTATTAAAATAAATAAGTAGCAACCCTGTTTGCTTTGCCGTTGACGCGCCGGCCGGCGACGCGCCGGTGACGTGACGGCCGGTGACGCGCCGGTGACGTGACGGCCGGCGCGTCACCGGCACGTCGCGCCGCCGGCGAGTCACCGGCAAGGCAAACAGGGTTGCTACTTTTTTGTTTTAATAAATTATTGGTTGCTATAATCGGTAAAGAAAAGTACACTGTGGTATGGAAATAAAGTAGGTATTATTTATTTATTTCAACTTTGAAAAACATTTATTTTTATTACTTTTGGTAATATTTTGGTAAATTTTTTAGACTTAATTTACACCACCAGTTTAGGATGAGTATTTTTCAAGATAAATTTCTGTTTTAAGATTGACAGATGACAGCTGTCAAACTTAAAACAGCAATATCTCAAAAAGAAATTGTTAACCTTCACTTGTTTTTCCGACATTCATTTGTTTACCCGAAATCCATACTCATTCACACACAAAATTCGAAGAAACAGTACCTTTACTAGAACTCGGTGGAAAGGGTGAATTAAGGCTCAGTTGCACCACCCAACTTTAACGATAACAGGCTAGTTCTAGTACCGGTTAAGCATAAGTTAGCCAAAAAAAGAGGTTGTTAGCCAGCTTGATGTCCTTTGACAAGTTTGACGTGACAAATAGGTAGCATTACCCTTTGACGATAACTTTAACTTTGACAGCGTTTTGGTACAGAATAAAGTTACCAAAATATTAACAAAGTAATAAAAAAAGATTTTTAAAGTTGAAATAAATAAATAATACTTCATTTCCATGCCACAATGTTTGTACCAATAATAAATAAGCGGCAACCCTGTTTGTCATGCCGGGGACGCGCCGGTGACGTGACGGCCGGTGACGCGCCGGTGACGTGACGGCCGGCGACGCGCCGGTGACGTGACGGCCGGCGCGTCACCGGCGCGTCACCGGCCGTCACGTCACCGGCGCGTCGCCGGCCGGCGCGTCAACGGCAAAGCAAACAGGGTTGCTACTTTTTTGTTTTAATAAATTATTGGTTGCTATAATCGGTAGAGAAAAAGTATATTGTGGTATGGAAATAAAGTATTATTTATTTATTACAACTTTGAAAATCATTTTTTTATTACTTTTGTTAATATTTCGGTAGCTTTATGAGACTTAATTCACCTGTTCCACTAAGTTCTAGCACAGCCGATATTTAGTTCATACAGTTGATCATCGAAGGAGTCTAGACAGAGTAATCGTGCGGGGTGGTGCAGTATAGAAGGGGGGTGGGAGGTCCCGAGAGGCTAATATCAACGCAATGTTAAAAATGAAAGAAATCAAGATGGCGGCCAACTTTTTACTTTGCGGGCCGATTTAGATAAAACTCGGTTTTGGTACTATTTTGACAAACAAACAGCAACGCAATGTCAAAAAAGTAAAAAATTCAAGATGGCGGCCAACTTTTTTGTTTGCCGGCCGATTTCGATGAAACTCGGTTTTTGGTCCTATTTTGACAAGAAAACAGAAACGCAATATTAAAAAAGTAAAAAAATAAAGATGGCAGCCAACTTCTCTGTTTGCGGGCCAATTTCGATGAAACTCTGTTTTTGGTACTATTTTGACAAGAAAACGGCAATGCACTGTTAAAAATGTAAATAATTCAAGATGGCGGCCAACTTTTTTGTTTGTGGGCCGATTTCAATGAAACTTGGTTTTGGGTACTATTTTGACAAGAAAACAGCAACGCAGTGTTAAAAATCGAAAAAAAATCAAGATGGCGGCCAACTTTTTTGTTTGTGGGCCGATTTCGATGAAATTCGGTTTTTAGTACTATTTTGACAAGAAAACAGCAACGCAATGTTAAAAATGTAAAAAAATTCAAGATGGCGGCCAACTTTTTTGCTTGTGGGCCGATTTTTATGAAACTTGGTTTTTGGTATTATTTTGACATGAGAACAGCTACGCAAAGTTAAAAATGTTAAAATTCAAGATAGTGGCCAACTCCTTTATTTGTGGGCCGATTTCGATGAAACTCGGTGATGCCGTTTTCTGGCCAAAACGGTCCAAAAAACCGAGTTTCATCATAATCGGCCCACAAGCAAAAAGTTGGCCGCCATCTTGCATATTTTATGTTTTTAATATAGCGTTGCTGTTTTCTTGTCAAAATAGTACCAAAAATCAAGTTTCATCGAAATCAGCCCACAAGCCAAAAAGTTGGCCGCCATCTTGAATTTTTACATTTGTAACTTTGCGTTGCTGTTTTCTTGTCAAAATAGTGTCAAAAACCGTGTTTCATCGAAATCGCCCTGCAAACAAAAAAGTTGGCCGCCATCTTGAATTTTTTACTTTTTTAACATTGCGTCGCTGTTTGCTTGTCAAAATAGTACCAAAAACTGAATTTCATCTAATTCGGCCCGCAAACAGAGAAATTGGCCACCATCTTGAATTTTTACGTTTTTAACTTTGCGTAGCTGTTCTCATGTCAAAATAGTACCAAAAACCAAATTTCATCGAAATCAACCCACAAGCAAAAAAGTTGGCCGCCATCTTGAATTTTTTTACATTTTTAAAATTGCGTTGCTGTTTTCTTGTCAAAATAGTACTAAAAACCGAATTTCATCGAAATCGGCCCACAAACAAAAAAGTTGGCCGCCATCTTGATTTTTTTTCGATTTTTAACACTGCGTTGCTGTTTTCTTGTCAAAATAGTACCCAAAACCAAGTTTCATTGTAATCGGCCCACAAACAAAAAAGTTGGCCGCCATCTTGAATTATTTACATTTTTAACAGTGCATTGCCGTTTTCTTGTCAAAATAGTACCAAAAACAGAGTTTCATCGAAATTGGCCCGCAAACAGAGAAGTTGGCTGCCATCTTTATTTTTTACTTTTTTAATATTGCGTTTCTGTTTTCTTGTCAAAATAGGACCAAAAACCGAGTTTCATCGAAATCGGCCGGCAAACAAAAAAGTTGGCCGCCATCTTGAATTTTTTACTTTTTTGACATTGCGTTGCTGTTTGTTTGTCAAAATAGTACCAAAACCGAGTTTTATCTAAATCGGCCCGCAAAGTAAAAAGTTGGCCGCCATCTTGATTTCTTTCATTTTTAACATTGCGTTGATATTAGCCTCTCGGGACCTCCCACCCCCCTTCTATACTGCACCACCCCGCACGATTGCTCTGTCTAGACTCCTTCGATGATCAACTGTATGAACTAAATATCGGCTGTGCTAGAACTTAGTGGAACAGGTGAATTAAGTCTCATAAAGCTACCGAAATATTAACAAAAGTAATAAAAAAATGATTTTCAAAGTTGTAATAAATAAATAATACTTTATTTCCATACCACAATATACTTTTTCTCTACCGATTATAGCAACCAATAATTTATTAAAACAAAAAAGTAGCAACCCTGTTTGCTTTGCCGTTGACGCGCCGGCCGGCGACGCGCCGGTGACGTGACGGCCGGTGACGCGCCGGTGACGCGCCGGCCGTCACGTCACCGGCGCGTCGCCGGCCGTCACGTCACCGGCGCGTCACCGGCCGTCACGTCACCGGCGCGTCCCCGGCATGACAAACAGGGTTGCCGCTTATTTATTATTGGTACAAACATTGTGGCATGGAAATGAAGTATTATTTATTTATTTCAACTTTAAAAATCTTTTTTTATTACTTTGTTAATATTTTGGTAACTTTATTCTGTACCAAAACGCTGTCAAAGTTAAAGTTATCGTCAAAGGGTAATGCTACCTATTTGTCACGTCAAACTTGTCAAAGGACATCAAGCTGGCTAACAACCTCTTTTTTTGGCTAACTTATGCTTAACCGGTACTATAACTAGCCTGTTATCGTTAAATTTAGGTGGTGCAACTGAGCCTTAATTCACAAACTCTTTTTTTGGCTAACTTATGCTTAACCGGTACTAGAACTAGCCTGTTATCGTTAAAGTTGGGTGGTGCAACTGAGCCTTAATTCACCCTTTCCACCGAGTTCTAGTAAAGGTACTGTTTCTTCGAATTTTGTGTGTGAATGAGTGTGGATTTCGGTAAACAAATGAATGTCGGAAAAACAAGTGAAGGTTAACAATTTCTTTTTGAGATATTGCTGTTTTAAGTTTGACAGCTGTCATCTGTCAATCTTAAAACAGAAATTTATCTTGAAAAATACTCATCCTAAACTGGTGGTGTAAATTAAGTCTAAAAAATTTACCAAAATATTACCAAAAGTAATAAAAATAAATGTTTTTCAAAGTTGAAATAAATAAATAATACCTACTTTATTTCCATACCACAGTGTACTTTTCTTGACCGATTAAAGCAACCAATAATTTATTAAAACAAAAAAGTAGCAACCCTGTTTGCCTTGCCGGTGACTCGCCGGCAGCGCGACGTGCCGGTGACGCGCCGGCCGTCACGTCACCGGCGCGTCACCGGCCGTCACGTCACCGGCGCGTCGCCGGCCGGCGCGTCAACGGCAAAGCAAACAGGGTTGCTACTTTTTTGTTTTAATAAATTATTGGTTGCTATAATCGGTAGAGAAAAAGTATATTGTGGTATGGAAATAAAGTATTATTTATTTATTACAACTTTGAAAATCATTTTTTTATTACTTTTGTTAATATTTCGGTAGCTTTATGAGACTTAATTCACCTGTTCCACTAAGTTCTAGCACAGCCGATATTTAGTTCATACAGTTGATCATCGAAGGAGTCTAGACAGAGCAATCGTGCGGGGTGGTGCAGTATAGAAGGGGGGGTGGGAGGTCCCGAGAGGCTAATATCAACGCAATGTTAAAAATGAAAGAAATCAAGATGGCGGCCAACTTTTTACTTTGCGGGCCGATTTAGATAAAACTCGGTTTTGGTACTATTTTGACAAACAAACAGCAACGCAATGTCAAAAAAGTAAAAAATTCAAGATGGCGGCCAACTTTTTTGTTTGCCGGCCGATTTCGATGAAACTCGGTTTTTGGTCCTATTTTGACAAGAAAACAGAAACGCAATATTAAAAAAAGCCAACTTCTCTGTTTGCGGGCCAATTTCGATGAAACTCTGTTTTTGGTACTATTTTGACAAGAAAACGGCAATGCACTGTTAAAAATGTAAATAATTCAAGATGGCGGCCAACTTTTTTGTTTGTGGGCCGATTTCGATTAAATTCGGTTTTTAGTACTATTTTGACAAGAAAAAAGCAACGCAATGTTAAAAATGTAAAAATATTAAAGATGGCGGCCAACTTTTTTGCTTGTGGGCTGATTTCGATGAAATTTGGTTTTTGGTACTATTTTGACATGAGAACAGCTACGCAAAGTTAAAAACGTAAAAATTCAAGATGGTGGCCAATTTCTCTGTTTGCGGGCCGATTTAGATGAAATTCAGTTTTTGGTACTATTTTGACAAGCAAACAGCGACGCAATGTTAAAAAAGTAAAAAATTCAAGATGGCGGCCAACTTTTTTGTTTGCAGGCTGATTTCGATGAAACTCGGTTTTTGGTCCTATTTTGACAAGAAAACAGAAACGCAATATTAAAAAAAAAAAAAAAAAAGATGGCGGCCAACTTTTTGTTTGTTGGCCGATTTCGATGAAATTCGGTTTTTAGTACTATTTTGACAAGAAAACAGCAACGCAGTGTTAAAAATCTAAAAAAATCAAGATGGCGGCCAACTTTTTTGCTTGTGGGCCGATTTTTATGAAACTTGGTTTTTGGTATTATTTTGACATGAGAACAGCTACGCAAAGTTAAAAATGTAAAAATTCAAGATAGTGGCCAACTCCTTTATTTGTGGGCCGATTTCGATGAAACTCGGTTTTTGTACTTTTTTTACAAGAAAACGGCAACGCAATGTTAAAAATGTCAAAGTTCAAGATGGCAGCCAACTTCTTTGCTTGTGGGCTCATGGGCTGATTTCAATGAGACTCGGTTTTTGCTAGTATTTTGACAAGAGAACAGCTACGCAAACTTAAAAATGGAATAAATTCAAGATGGTGGCCAACTCCTTTGTTGATGGGCCTATTTCGATGAAACACGGTTTTTGACACTATTTTGACAAGAAAACAGCAACGCAAAGTTACAAATGTAAATATTCAAGATGGCGGCCAACTTTTTGGTTTGTGGGCTGATTTCGATGAAACTTGATTTTTGGTACTATTTTGACAAGAAAACAGCAACGCTATATTAAAAACATAAAATATGCAAGATGGCGGCCAACTTTTTGCTTGTGGGCCGATTTTGATGAAACTCGGTTTTTTGGACCGTTTTGGCCAGAAAACGGCATCACCGAGTTTCATCGAAATCGGCCCACAAGCAAAAAGTTGGCCGCCATCTTGCATATTTTATGTTTTTAATATAGCGTTGCTGTTTTCTTGTCAAAATAGTACCAAAAATCAAGTTTCATCGAAATCAGCTCACAAGCCAAAAAGTTGGCCGCCATCTTGAATTTTTACATTTGTAACTTTGCGTTGCTGTTTTCTTGTCAAAATAGTGTCAAAAACCGTGTTTCATCGAAATCGCCCTGCAAACAAAAAAGTTGGCCGCCATCTTAGATATTTTTGTATTTTTAACATTGCGTTGCTGTTTTCTTGGCAAAATAGTACCAAAAACCGAGATTCATCGAAATCGACCCGCAAACAAAAAATTTGGAAGCCATCTTTAATTTTTTACATTTTTAACATTGCGTTGCTGTTTTCTTGTCAAAATAGTACCAAAAACCGAGTTTCATCGAAATCGACCCACAAGCAAAAAAGTTAGCCGCCATCTTGAATTTTTTACATTTTTAAGAGTGCGTTGCTGTTTTCTTGTCAAAATAGTAGCAAAAACCGAGTTTCATCGAAATCAGCCCACAAGCAAAAAGTTTGCCGCCATTTTGAATTTTTTAATGTTTTCAACATTGCGTTGTTATTTTCGTGTCAAAGTTATATCAAAAAGCGAGCTTCATCGAAATCGGCCCATAAACAAAAAGAAAAGGAGCAAAAACTAAGTCACATTTTTTTCTATTCTTTATTTGAAGAGCATAAAAAGAAGAAAAAGAGACAAATTAAAAAAAAATATTTTTACCTTTTAGAAAAAAATGACAAATTTTTTTTCAAAGAATATAACTTGAATTTTGAAGTACCAATCTTATTTTTCTTATTAATTTTTGATATTCAAAAAGGCAAATCACAGAGTGGCAACCCTCCTTTAGTCGTTGCGTCAACTGCCTAGCTAGACGAACAGCGGTTCTAGTAAGGGTAACATTTTTCGAATTTAAATGAAAATACAACAATGTGTGTGGATTTTGGGTAAACAAATGAATGACGTAAAATTAATTGAAGGTCAACAATTTCTATTTGAGATAGGTATTGCTGTTTTAAGTTTGACAGCTGTCATCTGTCAATCTTAAAACAGCAATATCTCGAAAAATACTCATCCTAGACTGGTGGTGTAAATTAAGTCTAATAAATTTACCAAAATATTACCAAAAGTAATAAAAGTAAATGTTTTCAAAGTTGAGATAAATAAATAATACTCTATTTCCATACCACAGTGTATTTATCTATACCGATTATAGCAATTAATAATTTATAAAAACAAAAAAGTAGCAACCCTGTTTGCCTTGCCGTTGAGTCGCCGGTGACGCGCCGTGCCGGTGACGCGCCGGCCGTCACGTCACCGGCGCGTCGCCGGCAAGGTAAACAGGGTTGCCACTTATTTGATTCAATAAAGTATTGGTTGTTATAATAGGTAGAAAAAAAAGTACATTGTGGTTTAGAAATAAAGTATTATTTATTTATTTCAACTTTAAAAAACATTTTATTTACATTTTTCTTAATATTTTGGTAAATTTTATAGACTAAATTTACACCACCACTTTAGGATGAGTATTTTTCGAGATATATTGCTGTTTTAAGATTGACAAATAACAACTTAAAACAACAATTTCGCAAAAAGAAATTGTTGACCTTCACTTGTTTTTCTGAGATTCATTTGTTTACCCGAAATCCACACACGTTGTATTTTTATTAAAATTCGAAAAATTGTACCCTTACCAAAATTTAGTGGAACAGATGAATAAGGTCTCATAAAGTTACCGAAATATTAACAAAAGTTATAAAAAATGCTTTACAATGCTGAAATAAATAAATTATACTTTTTCTGTACCGATTATAGTAACCAATAATTTATTAAAACAAAAAGTAGCAGCCCTGTTTGTCTTGCCGGTGCCTCGCCGGCGACGCGCCGTGCCGGTGACGTGCCGGCCGTCACGTCACCGGCGCGTCACCGGCCGTCACGTCACCGGCGCGTCGCCGGCCGTCACGTCACCGGCGCGTCCCCGGCATGGCAAACAGGGTTGCCACTTATTTATTATATATTGGTTGTTATAATAGGTAGAAAAAAGTACATTGTGGTGTAGAAATAAAGTATTTATTTATTTATTTCAACTTTAAGAACCTACTGTTTAAGTATTGTTTTTGGTAGTATTTTGGTAACTTTATTAGACTTAATTCACCTTTACCACTAAGTTCAAGCAAAGGTACTATTTTTCGAATTTTAATAATAATACAACAATTTCTGTAGACAATGTTTTCATGCCTTCACTTGTGTTCCGGCATTCATTTGTTTACCCGAAAATCCGACATTCGCATACGTTGTTGTATTTCTATTATAATTCGTGAAAATAATACTTACCTTTACTTAAACTTAGTGGAATAAGTAAATTAAGTCTAATAAAGTTACCAAAATATTTCCAAAAAACAATACTTAAACAGTAGGTTTTTAAAGTTGGAATAAATAAATAATTCTATATTTCCATACCACAATGTACTTTTTTCTACCTATTATAGCAACCTATACTTTATTAAAACAAAAAAGTGGCAACCCTGCTTGCCTTGCCGGTGAAGCGACGTTGACTTGACTGAAACGAGCCGGCGACGCGCCGGTGACGTGCCGGCGCCGGTGATCTGAACTGCTTGTTCACACATATTTTTGACGTTGACGGACGGGCCGGTGACGCGCCGGTGACGCGCCGGAGCTGTGGGAATGATCCTAGAGAAAGTTGAGACAAAAGATGCGCAGTAGCTACAAACACAGTGTTTGTAGCTACTGCGTTTTACTAAGCCTGGTTTTTTATTGTCTCGCATAAAGTGAGAAAAGTAGAGTATACACCACCGGGATAAAACTGTTTTTTTCTTAGGCGCTTGAATCCCTCACTGCACTCAGGACTCAATCTTAATTCCCTCGCTTTGCTCGGGAATTAACTTATAACGCCCTCGCTGCACTCGGGAATTAAATTTGGAGTCCTTCGTTACGTTCAGGATTCAATGTAGCGCCCGTGACATAAAACCTGTGGTGAGGTTTTATATTATCCAGAGTTTGCAAACCTAAAGCACTCAATCACTTAATATATTTTTTATTGTTAAGTAACAAAAAAATTACAATCAAAAAATACAATTATAAATCACTCGCCAAACTTTTAAGTTCGATGGCACGGCAATCAAACACGGTGGTCGAGCTTAGACTGATTTATTTATTTCTCATGCCTACCCTCAACATACATATCTGACAATCCCCTTTTACAAAAAAAAAACAGAATTAAAAACTGAATACTTACAAAAATTACTAACCTGCATGCATTATTATTATGATAAAACACAAATATTGTTATTTTTTTTTTTTTTTTTTTTTACATAAGCATATAATTATTTTATTTTATTTATTCATGGAATAAATTAGGATGGCTTAGGTAGAAGTACGTACAGAGCTACATTATAATAACATTATAATTTGCCATTTTCATTTTAATTATCTAATATTTTGATTAACTATTCGACAATAGTAAACATACCAATTAATAGAATTAAGAAATCATTATTGTTATTTATTTATTATTTTGTTATGTATAATTTAATAACTTATTATAATTATTGTTTTATTTATAAATCTTATTTAAACATGCTTTTTTTATATAATTTTATTTTATTATTTAACACATTTATAAATCCAATTTACATTTTATTATTAATATTATTTTGCTTATACCTAAATATAATTAACATTTTTTTTTTAACTCACTGCGTCGGATTGGTCGCCGAAGCAGTGGGGTAACCCCACCGATCAGGAGGTCGAACTGTCCTGCCAAAACGAGTACGATAATAATTAGAACCACTAGTGGTGTCAATACGTGGCTGTTGTGCATGAATGCTGGAGCTGATGGTTTCATTCGGGACCAATTCGTCATAATAGCTGTGCATCTGTGGCTCACCGGGGCTATTATCTATTAACAAATGCCTCCTATTGCGTCTAAGAGTGTTTCCTGTATGATAGATTGTAACCAAATACGAACGAGGGCCTTTGAAACCAACTACTTTTCCTGGTTTCCAATCATTGTTCATTCTGACCCTGACTTTTTGGCCCTTACACAAAGGTCTTAAATTTTTCGCCCCTTTGTTATAATAATATGTGACCTGCTGTTGGCGAACATTTAACTTATGTTTGGTATTTTGTTTAATTTTAGGCGTAAACAAAGAAGGTTTGCAGGGAAGTATACTACGCAATTTCCTATTATATAATAATTCCGCCGGGGAACCTAGATCGTTACTGATTGGAGTATTTAAATATTCTAACATAGCCATATCAAAATCGGAATTATCATAGGTTGTTTTTTTCATCATGTTTTTTATGATTTGTACCGCCCGTTCCACCTGACCATTTGATTGGGGGTACCTAGGAGATGACGTCACATGTTGAAACTTCCACTGCTGGGAGAATTCATAAAAACTATTAGAAGAAAATTCTGGACCATTATCAGAGATAATAATTTCAGGAATTCCCTGCCGACTAAAAATAAGTTTAAGTTTTTTAATTACATTTTGGGATGTTAACGAATTTAATTTGGAAATTTCAATATATTTACTAAAATAATCTATCACTATTAAAAAAGATTTGTTTCCAAAGTGAAAAATATCCACTCCCACCTTAGACCAAGCCCTATTTGGAATATCATGAGGTATTAACGTCTCTTTTATGTTTTGTTTTTTATACGTTAAACACGCTTGACATTGCGACAAATAATCCTGTAACTGTGAATTCATATTCGGCCAAAACATTATCTCACGGGCCCTTAATTTGCATTTTTCTATACCAAGATGTCCTATGTGAATATTTTTTATCATTTCTTTACGCATACATTTCGGAATAACAACCCTATTACCTTTCCAAATAATACCAAAATTAACCGTCAGTTCATCTCGACTGTCCCAATAACACTTAATTTTATCCTTTATTTTTGACTTTTCAATAGGCCAACCCTGTTTTATTACCTTCATTAACTCCTGTAGTTCATCATCCTGTTTAGTACATTTTTGTATTTCGACAAAATGCGAATCAGATAATGGATTCGCCACCGTTAGCGCACATACCTGCGCCTGCGCATCGAGATGATCGCGCGGTTGGTTATTTACACACACACCGGGGGCAACTGCACGTGACAAAGTATCTGCAATGTACAAATACTTACCCGGTTTGTATACGAGTTTAAAAGAGTAAGGTTGCAATCGCATCAACAATCGTTGTAATCGCGCGGGTGCGCTCGCTAAAGGTTTGTTTATAATACTGACTAATGGCTTATGATCGGTTTCGATCGTTATATCCGAACGGCCGTATATATAAGTATAGAACCTCTCGCAAGCAAATACGCACGCATACAGTTCCTTCTCAATTTGCGCGTACGATTGTTCTGTCTTTGTGAGTGACTTTGATGCATAACAAACCGGTAAATTATTTTGCATTAGACACGCGCCCAACCCGTTTTTGCTTGCGTCGACAGATATAATAATAGGTTTATTTAAATCGTAATATTGCAGTATTGGCGGGCTTATTAAAAATTGTTTGATGCTATTAAAACATCGTTCGTGGTTTTCGTCCCAATGCCATTCCACGTCTTTTTTTAGTAATTCACGCAATAAAAATGTTTTATCCGATAAATTCGGTATAAAAGTACTAACATATGTTACCATACCTAAAAACCTTTCAACGTCTTTAACACATTGCGGCCTTGGAATGTTTTTTATAGCTAATAAATGTGAGTCATCTGGATAAATGCCATTTTTTGTTATCTTATGGCCCAGATACTTTATTTCAGTCAGGCCGATCTTGCACTTTTCCCTATTAAGTTTTATATTTATTTCACGACATCTATTTAATACCAACCTTAATCGCTCGTCGTGTATTTTCTTAGTAGGACCGTGAATTAATAAATCGTCTACAACTAAAACTACCCCTTCTATATCATCAAAATGTTCGTATAAACGTTTATGAAATATTTCAGATGCTGAAGTTATACCGTATGGCATTCGTAAAAATTTAAATCGGCCAAAAACTGTATTAAATGTACACAAGTCAGTAGAATGTAACTTAACCTGCCAAAACCCTTGTTTAGCATCTAAAGTGCTGAAATATTTTGATCCTGAAAGATTAGCTGTAATTTCCTCAAAAGAAGGTAATTTAAAATGTTCTCGCTTAATAGCTTTGTTGAGGTCACGGGGATCAAGGCAAATACGTAAATCTCCATTAGGTTTCTTTACTACTAACATGCTATTAACCCAATCTGTTGGGCCCTCAACCTTTGCAATTATACCATCACGCTGCATTTCTAATAATTTATTTTTTACTTGATCTCTTAAGGCTATAGGTAACTTTCTAGGTGCATGAATAACTGGCTGTGCATCCTCCCTTAACTGTATTTTGTACTCGCCGGGAAGGCAGCCCATGCCTGTAAATACGTCTGAAAACTCATCCAAAATTGTATCACTACTATTTTTTGCACTAACTGTCATAATTCTTTTTATTAATTGCAACTCTTCACAAGATTGCCTACCCAATACTGGTTGTGATGATACATCAACAACGATGAATTTAATAAAGTGTACATTATTTTTGTATGACGTTTTCAAATAACACTTCCCTATAACTGGAATGCTATTACCTGGATAGCCCCGTAGTTTCACAGATGAACACGTAAGATCTTTTTCTAATAAACCGATTTTATGTAAAAAACTTTTTGGTAATACATTTACATCAGCTCCAGTATCCAGCTTAAAACTGACATTAACATTATTTATGCATAATTCAACTAACCAATCATCCTTTGAACTATGATTATTAATTTGATGTATTACCTGATCGGTGGAATCCTCCTCCACCGCATACACACGGCCCGACCGACACATCCTCGCGAAATGGTTAAAACGATTACACTTGTTACACCTTTGTCCATATGCCGTGCATTCATACCTCCTATGAACATAACCACAATTTCTACATGATGTATTGTCCACAACGCGCTGCTCTGGCTTACGGTAATGATTAAATGCATTCGAGTTTTGGTAAACAATACGGCGATCCGATGAATTCGTTGGTGTCGCATGACTCGCGCGCATCCCGCGCGAACTGCCCGCTTGTTGGTAGTCCCGGGGCGCGGCGGGCGGGGCGGCGCTTGACCTTCGCCGTGACATAGATGCTCGCTCGTTTGTATAACGTCGTTTGATCAAATGTAGGTCATTTACGTTTTCTTCCGAATGCTCCGAAGTTCGATTTATCTCGTGAATATGTTGATTGTAATTTTCTGATTTGATGTTTAATGCTTGCATATGTGACATTTCGGCCAAACTGCAGATGTCTAAAGCTTTTGATAATTTGATGTCTGGTTCACGTAATAATCGTTCCGAAAGTGCCACATCTTTTATTCCGCATATCAATCTACTGCACACGAGATCATCCTTTAAGTCCTTAAAATCACATTTTGCAGCTATTTTGTTCAATTCAAAAACGTATTGTTCCACAGACTCCACTTCTCGTTGATCTCTTTTAAAAAATTTTTGTCTTTCCACCGCCAAATTCTTTTTAGGTACAAAAAATGCATCAAATCTGTTCAATAATTGCTTCACATCCGTAAAATTTTCTTGAAACTGGTCGTATACTTCGCGACATTTATCTCCAATCACGTGTAATAAAATATTTATTTGCACTTTGGGATCCTTTTTTGACAATTCACATGCTTCATAGTACACAATAAATGCTTTTTTCCATTTTTCCCACTCCGTGCACAAATTTCCCGAAGTAATATTGGTTAAATTATTTTCAAAATTGAACGGCCGCGGCGGTTGCAATACCGCTTCCATTTTTCGACTTTCAACTATATATCCGGCTGCGCCATGTCATGTTCGGAGGCACGGCAATCAAACACGGTGGTCGAGCTTAGACTGATTTATTTATTTCTCATGCCTACCCTCAACATACATATCTGACAGGCGAGATACGCAAATTTTTTAGTAACTTAACCTACCCTCCCCCACAGTTCTTTCACAAGGAATTTGTAACAATAACTTAATAATAGTTTAAATAATAATGTTAATATCTAATGTAATTTATCGAGAAATACACCCTTTAATATTAACAAATTTTTACTTAATTTATGGATCTATCTTTATTTATTATTAATACAAATTTAGACAATCTTTTTCCATAATACACTCGCGAGCAAAAGGCCTATTTTCATAGAAACGAGGTAACTTTGAAGCTTTGTATATATTCTGTGCTTTGGTTCTCCGCCAAGTAGCCCAATCAATGAGGATATTTGTTGTATGGCGACTTCCGAATAATTCTCCCGTCTATGAAATTTGGCATGTGATGAAGTTAGATAATACAGATTACAGATGAACAATAATCCAATAAATTTTGTTACGAGAAGTTAGGTATTTTTACCTAAACATGAAAATCGCTTATATCTCTCTGTGAATATTTCCTCGGGCTAAAATACTTTCTGTGTACGTACTTATGTATTAGTTAGAATAAGTATGTAAGGAAATCCAATATTTTTTCGATTTCAGAGATACCCCAAATTTAAATTTTAATATTTTTCAATATATCTTCTGTTGAAAAATTTTATTGCGGATTATTATTTTTTCATCATCATCATCATCATATCAGCCACACGACACCCACTGCTGGGTATAGGTATTATTTATACACATTACATTTAATCCAGTATCAAAATATAAAAATCTCAATCTAAAATCTTTTTAGAGGTAGACTAGAATCTCATGAAACGGAAGTGAATTATTTTTACTAAAAACACGTGGTTGTTGCATTACAAAAGTAGTAGACAGACTGTATGCAACAACCACGTGTTTTGAGTATAACAATTTCCCTTCCGTTTTATGAGAATCTGGTCTACCCTCTTTATTTGATCTGGAGGGTCTTACCTCTATGTGTATGCATCTTTCTGCACGTCAGGTTATAACTGTAAAAATTTTCAATTTATTTTTAACCTAAAAGTTTTCGCATTTGTGTTTATAATTGATTGGAGCTGATTACCCTGTTCTGAGCGTGCCGTTAACGGTACCTACTAATTTGTATAGGTATTCTAAGAAAATTTACTGGTCATTTACTTCGGTATTTCTTCTTAATTTTAGATGCATTGCACATTGTACATTTGGGTCGTTCATCTGACTTATTTTTGTAATAATCTCCTTATAACTATCCCACTCATAACAATCGCGATCTTCGGGGAGCATTTTTGTCGCTAGCACGTATGTTTCCACAGATTTTTCCTCTATTAACCCAGAACTAAATTTAACTAAACAAGTAGAACTGCTAACGTTTACATCAGAATTTTTTAACTGAATCCTGAGGTCCTCGACATGACTTCTAATCTCAATTTCAATGTTTCCTGCCATAATAATATGGGTAAAGTACTTTCCATTTTTTAATAATTCAACAATAAACTTCCCCACTTCTTTTCCATATAGAACACATAATTCGGAATTAATTCCATTCTTTTGTGCAACTTTTTTGTGGATTATTGTTAAATGTAAGCCCCAAAATGCAACATATACTTCAGGCAAAGGTAATTTTGTTTGTAATTCGTTCAAGATTGTTTCAAAAACAGGAATAGCATCTCTAGGATTACAGTCTGTTTGCTTGATACTTTCGTTTCGGAGACCTCTAATAAAATCAAAACATAAGTTTTGATAAACCAACTTTCCAACATAAATCTGATTCCAAGATTCTATGCAAACCTGAGTTATATGGGTAGCCAAATGCACGTACGCTATAGGTGTCTTCGAATGGCTTGTAGTATGTATAATAAAAGTCTTAACGAGTTCCCATTTCTCTTTAACTAAATTTTGTACGATATGCTGACTACTATACAAAGTGATTATTTGATGTTCTTTAAACAATTCTTCAAGGTTTTGAAGGACAACTGTTCTTAGAAATTCCTCTCGCATTAGCGACAAATATTTTTGAACATTCTGTAGGATATTTATTTTCCGTTGTATAAAGGGTTCTTTGTCTTTGAAAACACCGACAGCTTTCCATGCTGCTTCACTGTAGTCACCCAAGAAGTCAGCTGTTAGCTGGTTAGATACAAGCATATTAAATATTTCGTCCTCGTCATCAGGACCCAACTCAACGGTGATAGTTTTCAACACATCGAACAATTCTTTGTCACGATCATCCTTCACTTTTTTATAAAGAGCTTTATAAATGACTGATCTTATAGATACGTTCTTTTTCTTTTTCCAAGTGTTGATAACCAGTTTTTTCAAATTCATAGTATCAAAGCACTCAAAAGCTAGACGTAATCCATGTTTTTGCAGCGACACTGGAGTATCTAGCATTGCGTCTACGAAGTTCAAACATAAAGGAATAGAGAGATTTGAGAGGTACACACTAAATACGTGAAGGCAATGCCTTGCGACTTCAACCTTCAAATACTTCAGAACATTTTCAAGGGGTACAGGTGGCTGTGACCGACAGAAATATCGACATATTGCTTTCTGAATACGTAAGTTATGAAGATTCATTGCACTAAGGTCATCTTTAATATTTTCTGGGGCGTAAGTATTCATTAAATTAACTTTATATTCCATATCTCCTAGTAGGAAAAGTCCTTTTACTGCCGCTGCAATACATACATTCGTCAAGTCTTTTGAAATATTGTTTTTAAACAGTTCAAAGTAATTCTTTGATATGTCATCTGCGAAGTAGAGTTTTATTTTCTTCAAAAAGGCTTTAATTTTAAATGGTTTAGATTCAAGTCTGCTGGTAACCTCGGGTAGAGCTTCAATCACAAAACACGAATCTTCTTTTAGGCGCCTTATAAGTTCTTTGCCTGAAAGAGAACGGTTTCTGTTACGCGTTTTACGTTTTGGTTGATGAACTTTTTTCTTGACAGGTGTTTTTTCTTCTGGATGATATATTTTCATCAAATTGACAACATTTTTAAAATATCTTTGGAGTTGTGTTTCATCTTTTTTCGCAATGGGGGCGTATTTATATTCCAATATTTTATTTATGTACATTGAATGAAAATATTCATATAAAATAGTACGTTTTTTATCAGTTAGTTTTATGAAGTGTTCATTGATATAATGCGTCTGAAAGTCTTCTAGAGCATATTGTAATAGCACCTCGGGTATTTCTTGTTCATTTACTATATTGAATAATAAAGCAATTATTTTGTATCCTTTGTTTAAAGAATCATCAAAGTCCATTTTATTATACAAGTCCATGCTAAGCAACAAATTATAAAATGCTTGCCAACAACTGTCATTAAATTCAAAAACATTATGATCACATATTACTAGATCAAAAAATCCTTGCTTAAACGATCTCGGCTCATTCAAATGTTTCATTTGATAATAACAAAATAGTGTTTCCAACTCACTATTAGTTTTAGCTGATTTTACCAACGTCCGTAACATTTCGTTACGCTTTTCTAAATCTTTGGTTACCATAATTAAATTCTTTAATGCTTCAAAGGCATCTTTAAAGTTGACATAACCATACCATACGTAATCACGCCCTACTCCCAGTATTTGTTTTTCACTTTTGATATGATTCCAAGCCCATAGCTCTTGTTGTTCTTTTGTCATGAATTCGTAATATTTTTGTTGATAAAAGTCTTTAGTAGTTTCAAATTCTGCATCCGGATACTTTTCATTAAATATTCTTTTTAAGAATTCGTAAGTTTCTTCACGTGGGATTAGTTGTAAGAAATAACTGTACGTATTGTAATATTCATTATACCAAAAATCCTCGGACAAAAAAGCAACAGCATAAACTTTTGCGTCTTCGGCAGAACTTTGTTTTACGATAGCGTTCCTATTTAACAAGTTAATATAGAACTTTGTTTTTGCTAATACTCTGTTTTTATGTGTCTTCATAATAATGTTAGAAAAAGTTGCATTAAATTTGATCTGTGCATACTTTTCAACTAAATCTAAATATTTGTTAGAATCATAGTTATACCACTTTTGGAGCTGAACTATTACTGCTGCTTCTTTTTTAGGGCTTTGGATTAATTCTAAGAAAGCTGTCAATAAAGTGAAAGATTTTCTTAGAAAATGATTCAAGTAAGTTTTGTCTTTATTGACCATCAGTTTAATGGATGGCCTTTTTTCAGTCAGCAATGTAAGCTTAAATGCTTCAGAAGTAAATACCGCAAATTTTAAAGCTATTTGCATCAACTTCCATTTCTCACAGTAGGAGTAGAAAATGGCCGCCCGTTCTTCGTTTCTTACGTGAAGAGCTACGTGTGTTAGTATTTTCTTTTTCATTTTAAGTGAAGTAAAAGGAAATATTTCGTTGTGTAGGTATTCTGGATTGATGATGTGGGTGTGACTGTCATCAAATAACCACAAGCACATTTTAAGGGCTCTTGTCGTGTAAAGACTGTCTGCGGATTTCAGTACTTCAAGTATGTAGTCCACATGTTTGTATCTTGCTGCGAGATCAATTTTGAACAGTTTGTCAATGTCAGATGCTTCTGCAGCATCTTTGATGTCTTCGAATTTGACATTGCTTACGAACGCTTCGTGTACTCTTTTATTGAGTGCTCGTTGGCGTATTCCTAAGTTGTCAGTGACTTGGCGCTTCGGCGGCATACTAGGCGGCTTCGGCGGCGGCGGTTGTGGTGGTGGTGGCGGCATATTGGGGAGGTAGTCGCCTACCTGAAACAAAAGATTTTTATTTTAGTTTAGAATTTTAGATACACAAATAGGAAAAAAATGTGGCGTTGAATAAATTCAAGATAAGTCGGTGACTAGGTACATAGGCTAGGTGACGTCACATTAAATTGAATAAGGCTTCCTCTAGACTCTAGAGGACCCTAGAGTCTAGATGATTAAGTCATAAACTTATATATATATATATATATAAATGATGCCGTGTTTTGTTGGAAAAGTATCAAATGAAATGACTTAATTAGCACTTTTCTAATATAAACACCGTTTATTTTTAAATATAAATCTAAAAATTTAATGGGGATAACAGACCACGTTTCTGAAAATGAACGTGCAGTTAAAAGTAAAAAAATAATAGTTAGAAAATACCGCAAAAAATCTTAATTATACGGCAAACTCACAAAAATAGCAAGACCCGTGCGTTGATTCATTCTTTTCATTATTTACGTAGGTTAACAAAATAGTCTCTTTTGATTACGCGTGTGTAATTCTATAAATGACCTCTAAATCCAGAAATCAGTAGAATTTTTGGGACACAAACAAACCTCAATATCTTGACCAATTATTAAATACTAGCGGCCGCCCGCGACTTCGCCTGCGTGGAAAGGTATTTTAGCTATCCCTCGGGAACAACACTTTTTTCGGGATAAAAGGTAGTTACCCTATGTCCTTCTCTGTACCCCTGACAACGTGTATGCGAAATTTCATGATGATCGGTTCAGTAGTGAAGACGCAAAGGCGTAACAAACAAACAAACAAACGGACTTTCGCATTTATAATATTAGTAAGGAAGTAAGGATTAAAACTTTTAACTGTACATACTCGATTAGAATAGGAAGTGATAAACTCATGTTATTTTTAGATATACTTAAAAATTTACCCTGTATTATTGTTAGTTTTTTCTCGTGGCTTTGCTTGCATCCACCCAATTTGCAACCTCAAAATAACTAAAAACCCAACTACGGAAAAATCGCTCACTAAAAAGCACGAAACAAGAAAATATTCGAGTTCGGAGTTCCAAAATTCAATAAAAATTCTTTATAGCGCGGACAGCAAGGGCTGCAATGATGACCAAGCTTGAAGGCCGAGAGCGTAGTTAAGCTCAGCTTGAGGCCATCATAGCGTGGCCAGCAGTGCAGTCATTGTGGACCAAGTCTTGTATAGTGCTTTACTCAAAAATGTCAAAAAAGTAAAAATGTCAAAAATGTCAAAAATGTCAAAAATGTCAAAAATGTCAAAAATGTCAAAAATGTCAAAAATGACAAAAATGTCCAAAATTTCCAAAATTACCAAAATGAACATTTTTGAAGTTTTTGATATTTTTTACATTTTTGTCATTTGTGATATTTTTGATATTTTTGTCATTTTTGACATTCATGACATTTTTGTCATTTTTGACATTTTTGTCATTTTTGTCATTTTTGAGTAAAGCACTATACAAGATTTGGTCCAAAATGACAAAAAAATAAAAAAGACAAGAGAGTCAAAAATATCAAAAAGGAAAGATAGTAAAAAAGTAAAAAAAAAGTACAAAAACATCATCTACAACAATACAAAACCCGCGCAAATAAAGAATGGGATTTAAAATGGCGGCTCACGGCGCTTACCACAACGAATGTAATCCCATTCATTATCTGCGCGGGTTGTAACTACAATGTACTTTTTTCACCAACTATGTTTGAAACAAAACTCGACAATAATGGATTCTCAAAGGAAATTGCTGGTGGCTAAAACTCGACAATAATGAAATCCCATACAACTTTGTTGCGTCACCATCGGAGGAGCACGGCAACCTCGACTTTGTTCAAAGAAGGTTGTGTCAACCTCTTTCCCTGGCCCGGCTAAAGGCAGGGAATAGAGTGAGCAGATTTAATATTTATAAATAAAAGGAGTTTTAGATGTATAAGTATAATAAAAAAAAACAATGTAAGTACAAATATTTAAGCATCAAAAGTAAGTATTAAACCGTAAACAAATCTTAACTATAAGTCGTTAATACAAGGTTCCTACTATTATATCTTATTACCTTTGAGACAAATTAAAACCATTAGGCATCAAATTATTATTACAACAGTTACATAAACAAATGGATAAAAATGTTATAGTACTTATCCATGTAAAACCAATGAATGGGGTGGGTACCTAATCCTTTGCTCTCTTAAAATAATAAATAATACGGAAAATTATTATATGTATAGTTGAAAAAAATTAAAGTTATTTACTAGAAAATCGTGGTCATAAAAGGTTCGATTTAATACCGTTGTCGTCGCACCGAAGTTGCAGTATTTCTTGCCAAATAAAAGTCATAAAAATTTGAACGCCCTTACTTGATGTAGACGAAAAGCACGGATAATCTTCAGGGGATCAGGACTGGAGCTGCAGACCTTCGCAGATTGATGACCGTCGCAGATCAAATCGTAGATCAAATTCATAAAAACAGTGACATTCAGTCACTAATTATAGAATATCGAATGAAATCTATCAATGATTATTAATCAGGCAATTAGGAATCAGCGCATTAGTGAAATAATGTATGAATTATTTTATTTGGGAATTTGTGAATCCCTCCTCTTCCCTCCTGGAATCGAAGGAAAAAAAAGGAGTTAGTAAAAGGAAAAAATAAAGAAAGAAAAATAAATACAAAGAATAATTTAAAATAATATAAATACGTACCCTTTATTAATCCAATTTTCATGAAAATGGTATAATGCAGAAAACTTTTCAAAAACAAGCAGTAGTATGAAAAGCCAAAATCAATCGATTTCATGAATTGTGTGTAAAATTTATAAAAATCTACATTTATTCTCTTTAAAAACACTTACCCAACAATTATTTATGTGATTCTTACAAGGAATCAACAAAATTTTAACATTTGTTATAAAATTATATCAGTTCGAAGCAAAAATCGGCTTCGCGCCATGAAAAGTGAAAAATTTCCCAAGAAAGCGCGGGAAACGCAACGAAAACGTTCAATACAAGAAAAAAGTAATAAAGTGACAAGGATGAACGATGTAAAATGGCTGTGTAAGAAAAGGATAGTAGAATACATCAATATTTTTAAATGTTGTCGACATGAATTAAAAAGTTATAAAAAATAAAATACATGATACCAAAGAGTTTTATACAAGAAGGTTGATAGTTTGAATGTGGAGTATGGATGAAATGAGGTCGCATGTATGAAATAAATACAGATTAAGGAAAATTCATGAATATTATATAATAAATTACTGTTTTATACTTGTAAATAAATAAATAAGATGGAATATTAATAAATATGAGAATGAAACGTTGTTTTCTGTAATAGTGAAAAATACAACGTTACAGTTGTCAAAATAATGGCCATATTACAAGCATTTTTGAGTAAAAGATTATAATAGTATTTGTACGTTGTTGTTTTATCTTATCTCAATCGCCTCAGCACCAGAGTACCCATTAAAAAAAATCTGAGCTACCTACCTAGATTTTATCGGCGCCAGAGCTTAAGTGTCCATGATAGGAAAACATGGTTTCCGCGGGCCATATTTGTATATAGAAAACGTAAAGTTGTAGCCACAAAAAAACACACGATAAGCTAAAGAGATTATCTAGTAGCTACAAGAATTTAATTGCGTATAAACCTCACAGACGATTGTAAAAAAACAGAATATCACCAAAAGCGCTTGGCGCGGGTCATATTTTTGGCGTAAATAATTGGAAACGATTTGAATTCTACATCAAAATACTCTTTCACGTACTGTAAAGTTGTTTCAATAACTTTTTTCAAGAAAGATAATTGTGCTAAAGATAATGATGAAAAAACAACGAAAAACATCGAAAAAGTGCAGAAGTGAGGTAATTTTGCACAGTATAAAGAAAAAGACAGAGACAAATGTTTCCGAATAACCAAGCCTTAAGAAATAAAAGCAAATGTGCAACCTCAACCCCTAAAAACTTTTTTCAGATGTCCGGATTTTTAAGCAAGACTTTTTATCCGGTTTTATAATTTCGATATGGTGACTCTACATGCATTGCATCTGAATTTTCCATGACTTTCCAATTTCAATACGTTAATGAAAACTTGAGCGACTTTTAAAATGCACCAAAAAAAACAAAACACGGTTTTTAAATTACTAATTTAATTTAGTAGGCAGGTATGCCACGCGCGTCACCTAAAAGAGCAAATGATGGAGGAAGGAAATAATAGGTATAAAGTACTGTTTTCCAGAGACCAAGAGATACATTCTATCAGCGCTTTTTTACGTGATTGACGCCTTTATAGATAGGTTTCCTATGGCGAACCCTACACGCATGGTAAATACTGTGATCCATCAGTATTTTATCAGAGGCCTATTTCATAAAAAAAATATTATAAAAAAAAATTAAATTTATAATAATTTTCTTAGAATTTATGTTCTTATTTATTATGAAACATAATTCTACTTCAATATACAACAGACTATGGTGAATAGGCCTTATTTCATAATATTTTATGAAATAGGTCCCTGATCGAATATTGATAGATCACTGTACTTACCATGCGTGTAGGGTTCGCATGCGAAATAATAATTATTCTTATGTTAAATAGACATAAGAATTATTATTATTTATTCATTATTATTAATTATATTATTTATGAATAATATTCTTTAATGTTATGCCCGAGACATGGAATGATATTAAGATTACACAGTTGAAACTTGGTAGGTAGATGTATTCTTAGAATCGCTTTACGATTTTTACATAAAAAAAAAGATTAAGGGGGGCCCCATACATGGAACTCAAACTGAAACTGAAAAAAATTTTTTTTTCATCAAACCTTTAAGTGCAGTGTTTACACCTACACACTCTTCTTTAAAACACACACACACACACACACACACACGCACACAGACACACAATTAACCGAACCCGTTACAATTATTTACACCACTTTATTTAGCTAGCACACAACCCACATGATTATACAAAAAACCAACTCCACGCAATTTGTTTGTTTGTAACTACATATAACTAAGGGCATTATCATATTTTATAAACGCACATTGAAATACATTTAAAACTTTACAAAGAAATATATTTTTATTTTAGCAGTTACTTAAAAAATGTAAAATTGAAACAACAAATGTATCTTTTGTAATCTTAGAAGGAGCGGGGCTCTTAACACAGGTTTTATACTTAAAAGGGGCCTCAGCCATATGTTATGTAATGTACTTAAAAGATACTGAATAAATATTTTTTCATTTTTCATTTTCAGTGTCTATAGATAGGTATTTTTTTCAAAGTCAACCGTTTGAAAGATATACACTGCCAAAGTGGTAAAATGTGTATTTGAAATAAGAGAGTGAAAAATAAAAAATAAAAATATAATGCTGTTGATCCTAATAAATACTTTCAACGTAAATTGGTTTAAACGAAATAGAGTAATAATTTTTAGAGATATAGCACATTTTCCAAAACCGCAAATATAGGTAACTTTGACATTCATACAAACACTATGAAAAACAAAGTTATTTTTGCAGACGAAAAATGATAGTGGCATTCAATATGGTACGGTATAAGGTAATTACGGAACCCTACTGCGCGTGGCCCGACACGCACTTGGCCAGTTTTTATATAAATAAATAAGGTAGGTAGGTACATACAATTTTTCTTTACCTTATGAGTAGGACCGTGATGGTTGGTCGGAGAGTTAGTGAGTGAATGAGTGCCGTGCCGAGGGGCCCGAGCGAAGGTCGGGCGAGGGAGTGTTGTTACGATAAAAGATAAACGATAAAACAACCACTATCAAAATCCGCTTTGTTTTATATAGATACAAAAGTTTATAAACAGGCAAGGCGGCACCTTCAAAGTTTTAAAATCGGAATTATTAATTTTATTAGTACAGAGTACTGTCAATGCGAATGACCAGTTAAAACTGAGGTAAGTAAAGGTATGTGGTCGACACCCCAGTGACCTTAGCTCAGCTTCGACAAACTGGCTAGCCGTAGCCGATCGAAAAAAAATATGACGCAAGACTGGATTATTATGATGAGTCAACTGGCCGCGCGGCAGCTAAACCGCCTATCTCAAAAGCGATAGCCATAGCAATGCTCTATCCGTCCTTGTGATATCATATCACGATGACAAGGACGGACAGTGCACTGACGTCATAAATCAAAGCAATAGTCAAAGCAATCTGCGCCGGCGGGCTGAGGGCCTAGTACGAGTTGTGTTTCTCACCTCACTTTGCGAATAGTATCGAGTAAAAGAGAGGATATCATGCGAGTGAATGAACGAGTGAAAGAGAGATGACGATAGTTTACTATTCGCAAAGTGAAGTGAGAACAAAAAATCAACTCGTACTAGGCCCTCTGATTATCTAATTAAAAACCACCTAGCGACTGGTTGCAGTTCACAGATGATCGGCACCCTTATTATCTAAAAAGGAACTATTTAGCGACCGGTTGCATTTGACATACATTGCCACTTTTCTTTGGTATGATTTTTTTTAACCCAAAAACAAGTAACAATGGATCACGATCATCTGCGAACTGCAACCAGTCGCTAGGTGATCCATAGCGACTGGTTGCAGTTCACAGATGATCGTGATCCATTGCTACTTCTTTTTGGGTTCTTCTTCTTCTTTTTATGCTTTATCGGTTCCCTTGTGGATTTCGCCAGAGTCGAGTGTTTTGCTTTGTGGCTTCTTTTTCCCTACAGACTCTGCTCTGTTATTTCAAGGCGGGTTAAAAAAAACATACCAAAGAAAAGTGGCAATGTATGTCAAATGCAACCGGTCGCTAAATAGTTTCTTTTTAGATAATCAGCGGGCTGATTATCTAATTAAAAACCACCTAGCGACTGGTTGCAGTTCACAGATGATCGTGAATCGTGATCCATTGCTACTTCTTTTTGGTTTTAAAAAACATACCAAACAAAAGTGGCAATGTATGTCAAATGCAACCGGTCGCTAAATAGTTTCTTTTTAGATAATCAGGGTGCCGGGTGCGGCGGGCTGATTATCTAATTAAAAACCACCTAGCGACTGGTTGCAGTTCACAGATGATCGTGATCCATTGCTACTTCTTTTTGGGTTAAAAAAAACATACCAAAGAAAAGTAGCAATGTATGTCAAATGCAACCGGTCGCTAAATAGTTTCTTTTTAGATAATCAGGGTGCGGGTTAGGTGGTAGAGTCTGGCCAACGAGTCGTGTCATCTCAAACGCGCGGTAAATTTAAAATTTCGAAACTTTATTCACTCAAAATACTGCGAAATATAAATTTTATCTTAGGTACATAAACCTTGACAAAAATCCAAGCTAAAACAATTTAATGAAAGTCTAAATTTGCTATTTCGCAGTATTTTGAGTCAATAAAGTTTCAAAATTTTAAATTTGCCGCTAGTTTCAGATGACACGACTCGTTGGCCAGACTCTAGAGCCGCGGGTCGGGTGCGCCGGGCGGGACGAAAACGCAAAGGGCAAAACACGAACAAACACTTTGCCAACTTTGCAAAATGTTGTGCAATCACAGATGAATGAATGAATGAATCACCATAACTTCTCTGAATCACAGACCAATAACATACTCTCTGAATGAAAATGATAGTGCTACTCTCTAACATGTTTATCGCTAAAATAATTAAAATGTTATCAAAGTTATCGATTTTTATTTCAAAATTTATTATGTCCATTCGATCGATGGAGAGGAGCTCGGTGGCGCAGTGGTTTAGCGCTTGGCCCAGCGATTGCGGAAGTTAAGCAACGTTCGCAAGGGTCGGTCATGGGATGGGTGACCAAAAGTTTATTATCTTGAGCTCCTCCGTGCTTCGGAAGGCACGTTAAGCCGTTGGTCCCGGCTGCATTTGCAGTCGTTAACACCCACCAATCCGCATTGGGCCCGCGTGGTGGGTTATGGCCCATCCTCCTTACCACCCATAAGGAAGGCCTGTGCCCCAGCAGTGGGGACATCAAAAATGGCTGATGGATTCGATCGATAGAAGTAAATAACAACTTGCCAACTTTCATCATCTTTGAAAAATGTTTATAAGATAAAATAAGATTACGGACATTTACTATTAATTAGGGTTTCTGATTTCTCGACCTTTTATTTTTCTCGAGTTTCGGGAATTCTCGAGGCCAAATTCTCGAGTTTTCTCGGGTCTCGAGTCTTTTAATTGAAACTGTTGAAATTTAATAAAAAATACAGGATTTTTTAAAATCTAAGGTACTTTTATTGCACTACAATCAATTAGAATTCGGTACCTCTTATTAGGGTAAGGAAAGAAACAAAATTTTAAATCTGTTTACATCTTATTCACTAATAATCAAAACTTAGCTATTAACTAATAGGGACATCAGTCATAAAGACTTAAAGTTGACTTTTCCTAGACTCAATCAGCCTAGAAGCAACTTTAACCTATTAACTAATTAGAAAACTTACTTTAAAAAAAAAATAAAAAAAAAATGTTGTCTTAGAATATTATATATTAGAAGAAAGAGTTAACAAATGAATGCATGAGCACGGAGTGCGGGCGGTGTAAGGCGCTTATAGCCGTCCACTAGCGCCGCCAATATATTTTATTTTTATTATTTGTAAATCAAGTCAATATAAAAAAATAAAACAACCATGCCCTCTTTAGGTAGTTCGATGAGCTCAGTAGCGCTACCAATGGAAATAAATCAGTTACGTTTTTTCAAGGACTTAGATTAAAAGTTTAGATAATTTTAATAGTTTCAGGAACTCAAACTTAAGCAATATGTCGTGCATCTCAATAGTGCCAAAAGTGGCCACATTTCTCATTGATTATATTCGAGGCCATGAAAAATATTTAATAAAAATTGCACTTTATCTTCCTTTTAAGCCTTTGATAAAACGTAAATGATTTATTTCCATTGGTTGCGCTACTTGGCTCATCAAACCAACCTAATATTTTTTTAAATAACTCTTCAATACCTCTTTTACGTAAGTATAATAAAAAATAATTGAATTGGCGGTGCTAGCGCTTTTACGGCGAAAAATAGTCGCGGGTGGCGTCTGCCATGATTCAAATTCGAAACTCGAGAATTCTCGAGCTTCGGTAATTTTTTTCTCGTCTCGAATGAAGCCAAGTTTCTCGAGTTTTCTCGAGTTCGAGAAAGCTCGAGCAGAAACCCTACTATTAATATTACATTACGGACATAATATAAGATTACGGACATTTCAACATAATATTTCAGTTTCGAGTTGCTGAAGTACAAAAAGTTATCGTTTTTGCCAGTTCAAATAACTGTTAGAGCCCTCGCAGACTACAGACTTTCTATCGGCCGATAGTTTGATCGGGTTGGGTTGCTAGCGCGCACACTGAGCCAACTAAACAGTCGGGTTGGTGATGAGTGCGCAGACTAGCCAACTTACAGTCGACCGACTTTTCGAATGATTTGCTAGTTTAGTTTGTAACCGAGTTTTGAAGAAAGGTTATGGGTCTAGAAAGGTTATTTTTGCTCTCATACTATGGAGAAGAGAATATTGGATGCATCCAATCCTCAGTCATAGATTTATTGAATGGAAAATTTTACACGATGCATTCCAAATTACTCGATCATCCGAAAAAAAATATCCAAGTCAGTTCAGCCTTCTGAAGCTGAATATTTGATTTAACATACATGGCTAACCTAACATACCTACCTACATAGCATATGTATGCAAGACAACAGATTTTTTACTAGGTAGGTAACTAAAAGGGAATGAAATGAATTAATACTTTAGCAAATCCTAAACCACCCAAAAAGATTTGGTGAGCATTGACTGATTCTGGGTTAGGTTAGGTTAGTATGGTGATCAGTACCTTGATTACGTAAAGCTGTTGCTAACAATTCTCGATTGAAATCGATTGAAAGCGCAGTTGTATTGCTGCTTTAGTTAAGATAGTTGTCACATTGGTTCTAACTAAAGCAGCAATGTAACAGCGATTTCTGTCAGAGTTGATTGCAACAAAATTACAAAATCACCCCTCAGATCATTACATAAGCCAAATTAAAATTCATCATTTCAATTTCTGCCCGGCCGGTTCAGGCAGGTTCAATTCCTTGCGTGGTAGACTGGGATATTGAAACATTGCACCACTCAGTTCGACGATCGTTATCACGCGAAATTTGATGCAAAAAAGTTGGAAAGTTTGAAATCATTTTCATCATTTTTATATTTTTTTAATATTATTTTTTGTATGAAACAGCTGATTTTTTTTTCGCGAATTCAGAGTTAGCCGTAGTAAAAGTTTTTCAGTTTGATGGTCCGAAGAAACGGTTTTCTCACTTTGCGTTAATTCATTAACACGTTGTATACTGGTGGACGATACGCGAAGCGCTAGGCATACACTATTAAGCGAATGAACTTGTAATAAATGAAAATGTATCGTTACATATTATACCTACCTACCTTGTTTTACCTACCTACCTAAGCTGATTCCAATCTGGAACAATTATTTCACAAACTTCCTCCCAGAGTTTTTTCTTTATTACGTCAGAATAAGCTTTAAATTTTTTCTTAAATAGAGAGAGAGAGAGTTATTTTTTTTTTCTATTTCCTCGATAAAATTTAAGATGTCTGTTCTACAATTAACGATGCCATTATTAATAAACCCTCGACTGTCCGGCGCCAAAACTCGGAGCAAAATGAACTATCGGCCGAGTCGGCCGACTAAACAATCGTCGTGTGTGCGTGCGTGGATATGAGCCAATACTGATTAACCCGTCGGCCAATAGTTGGCCGACAGTTTAGTCGGGAAGCCCATCAAACTTTATCCATCGGCCGATACCGAATCGTTGTAGTGTGCGCACTGCATACACCCTCATACTGATTGAGAGCCCGACTAAACTGTCGGCCGATAGAAAGTCTGTAGAAACGACAACTTTTTGTACTTTAGCATAAAAAAACTGAAATATGATTTAAAATGTCTGTAATGAATTTGTTTCGTTTATTTGTCCGATGATCATCAATATATATATATCGATGAACATGATTCGATATTTAAGGTTGCTATGTACCAGCACGCGTAGCATGAGCAACGGGATTCTTGTCTACGAAGACTTGTCGTCTCGACCTTGAGTACATCACTAAATAAAGACAGTCATATTCAATGGGTGCATTCCAGCAGACCAACCGCTAGTTTACATTAGTCAAGTAGATGACCGAGTCGAGTAGCGAGTAGAAGTATTTACATTGCCTGGCATGTTCGTCTATTTTAAAAGAACGTCAAACACACCACGTCATGTACTTCTACTGGAATGTTTACTGGGCCGAGCTGCTGGCGTAATGTAAACATAGCTGTCATTGATCAACCGACTAAACCAGCGGTTCCCGAATTCTTTTGGCTACGGAACCCTTTTTGGTTCACCGTTTTTGGGCGGAACCCTAGCTCAAGTAAGAAGTAAACTAACTGACTGTAACATTGTTTTTTTACGTGAAATCACACCATACTGAGGTTTTGGCTTTATGTTTGCATCTTGTAAGGAAAGACATTTTTGGATAAAATATTTATTTATTTAGAATAAAAATATATTTACTAAACTGGATTTTCACGGAACCCCTGAGAGCCTCTTACGGAACCCCAGGGTTCCGCGGAACCCCATTCGGGAACCGCTGGACTAAACAACAGTTAGGTACAATAAACAACAAAAGAAAAAAACAATCTTTAATACACTCGACGTCAGAAAAATCGCACCTTTTTGAAAATAAGTTTAGACTTGGCCACCTGATATTGCTAGCTAACGTTTTATTGTGTAAATATTGATATCTATTGAAAGTGCATTAATTATTGAGCTTTCTATTAATAACTGTTTGATTTTATTAACATAACAGTTACCATAATTAAAAGCTTAAAGCGTTATTGCTTGCGCCGCTATAAAAGTAAAATAAAAGGGGTCAATTCAGGAAATACGGGTAAATTCGCTATCGAGATGATAGAGAAAACACACTTCAACAGTTCAATTAAAAAAAAGGAATTCTCAAGATAGTTACTATTGCCCATGAAGTTGCTCAAATACTTATTGCAAAAAATTAGGCAATGTAATGTTGCTCGGAAACTGAATCTCCGTAATTGATTCCGTTCGACGAGTATTCCAAAGGTTTCTAGATACTGTTGGCTATGTCCGAAGGGGAAGAAACATAATAACAACACTTACCATTAAATTAGATAGAGTTTGATCAACGAAAGATGAGTCTCGGTTGGAAATTAAACTAATTTTGCGCTTTATTTTAAGGTTCAGTTTCCAATAACTTAACGTCTAAACGTTAATTTAACAGGGAACGCCTCCATTTCCGGATTCTAGGATTAAACTAACATTGAAGATTTTTTTTAAGAGGTGCGGTTTTTCTGACGCCGCCGTGTGTTCGCATTGCGAACTACATAATTTACAAACAAGCAAACAAACGGAATTTCGCATTTATAATAGTAGTAAGGATATGTATTGTTTTTTTTTCTCTTGTTGTTTATTGTTTTTTTTGTCGTGTCTTGTCTGGTGTCACAAATCAATCAATTCAAGTAGACTGCTAGAATATCAGTGCAGCAGGCCCCCCACTTGCCGCTTATACTGAGCTTAGCATATTTAGGCAACACGCGACGATGTGCAATATGTATGGATGTGTTTAGTTCCTTTTTGTTTTCCGTAGCTTTTTGTTAAAATTGTGTATCGTTGTGTGGTCCCAAATAAATGTATTTTCTTTCTTTCTTCTTTTCTTACGTTTCTTTTTTTTTCACTTGGAAAAAAATATCACCCGTACATATGTCGTAGGATAATTGTAAAAATAGGATTTTTATAAAAATCCTAGTATGATTGTAAAATAAGACAGATTTTTGTAATCGTCCGAGTGATGTTTAGGATTTTTACAAAAATCCAGCGTATCTTAGGTAAATTGTCAATGATTATCACTTTGCGCACGCTGATTGGCTGACGTAAACGTTATGGGCTGACGGATGCTCTGATTGGCTAACAGCAGCAACATTCATTGCGTCCATTGTTATTATTGTCAAATATTTTTCCAGCATTTTGTTCGAATTTTACGTTTTTTATTAAAAAAAAGAAAACTGAGTGCTCAAATCAATCAAGAGACATGAATGTACGATGAGTGAAGTGGATATTATACAAATGCTGGGCTCGATCAGTGCAGACAATTTAGAGGTTAAGTATAACCGAAAAATAACTTTACTACACAGAGCTAAGAAAGTTCTACAGCGCTCGTCAACAAGCCACATGCTTGTGCAAAACCTTGTTAAAACTTTAATTGAAGAATTTAATTCGGCAAAATTGCGAAATAACCCTAAAACTCATCAGCAATATGTTCTGACCAATCAGATTGAAGATGATGTAAATCGTCTCTTAGATTATCCAATCAGCATTCAAGTTTACAATTGTCCGAAACATACTTGGATTTTTACAAAGATCCTAAAAATTTCTCGGACGATTGCAAAAATCTATCTTAGATTTCAATTATCCGGTTCTTTACAATCGACCTAGGATTTTTGTAAAGATCCGGCTTATACGATTATCCTACAACACATACACACAGCCGAGAAGTCATAATTATGTTCTATTTGAAGTGTCAGAAAAACACGCACGCGATAAAATGTCAAAAAAGCGCTCGAGCGAACGATCGCTCTTTACAAAGTTAAAAGGATGCTCGAATTCTATAAATCACTGTCCATTCTGGCACTTTCATGTAAACCGTAAAAAACGCTTTCAAAAAATTCCTAAGGTAAATGGTGCATTTAAGTGTTTGAAATTGATACGATATACAAAACAAAATTTTTTTTAAACGTTTTATTAATAAATAAAAAAAATATATACTTTATACAAAAACATTATAGTTGCTTTTTTTCCAATAACTACAAAAATGGACTTAACTCTAAACCCTGGACTTAGAGATATTTTAATGAAATTAAATGTACTTACATAATTTTAATTAATAAAAAAAAAAACAATAATTGTTAACAATCATCATTTTACAAAGATGTATGTAAGTACCAATTGAAACATTTTTTTTAATACCTACCCATCACTAAAAATAGTAATATTTTATTTTATTAGAAGGACATACATGCTTATTGCATTTATTACATGCTTATTCAAAAAATATATAACCTTAGATCGGGGGGGTGATTTTGTAATTTTGTTGCAATCAACTTTGACAGAAATCGCAGTTACATTGCTGCTTTAGTTAAGAACCAATGTGACAACTATCTTACTTAAAGCAGCAATGCAACCGCGCTTTCAATAGATTTCAATCGAGAATTGTTAGCAACAGCTTTACGTAATCAAGGTACAGATCCTTATCCGAAGAAGTATACACTGAGCATGACTTAAACAATAGTTCAACTGGATAAAAATTGAAAATATTGTTAACAACAGAGAAATTTGTTATCTTCTCTTCCTAATTTGTCATTTTCCATCGTTTTTTCCATTAATAAACCATATAAGCAACAACATAATAAGTTTTACAGTATTTAAACATTAATCAAAACTTTATTGGAACGAGTTTTAGAAAAAAGCAAAACTAAGGTTACCATGTGACTTAGTGTTTTTTATTCGTATTCAAAAGACTAAAGTCAACACAAAATAAGAAGCCCGTTTTGACAGCATATAAATGCAAAGTAAAATGTTACATATGCTAAGGCTGGCCCCAGACCTACCGGTTCCGTTTCTTTGCTTTGCTGTGCTACCTTGCTTGAAAGACCGCCGGCCAACCAGGGTAATTTTCAATCTATCGCATTTTGGGACTAGACCAAATTGGCAAGATAGCCATTAGCTTGGTTTTATCAAATATCATCGCCTGGATTGCGAAGTAGGAAGCTTTTAGGAGATATGCCACCCTGAACATGGACTCCGATCGTTAAAAATAACTCGATAGCTTATTTATACAAGATGTTTGGTAAAGCCTTATAAAACTGAATATGGTAGATAGGGACCATAATAAAACTGAACAACTTTTACTATGGGACCAAATCTGAAATCACGAAAAAAAAATGAACTGTTTCATACATTTTGATAATTTCGTTATTAATTTTTGTATAAAACAGCAGTTTTTTTTAAAACGAAAACTAAAACTTCTCATCGCACCCCAGACGACGATATTTGATAACGCCAAACTAATGGCTATCTTGCCAATGTAGTCAGGTCAAAATATGCGATAGATTGAAAATGAGCCTCTTGGCCGGCGGTCCATGGTAGAACAGCAAAGCAAAGAAATGAAACCGGTAGGTCTGGGGCCAGCCAGGAATAAAGCTCAAGAAAAATACCGTTCCGCCATTTTAGTGAAAAATTATGTTCGAAAATTATACTTTATTTCTTTGGGGTAGACAATATTTTTCTTTGAACACGTTAACTGTCAAAACGGGCTTCTTATTTTTTGTGTTGACTTTTAAGGATGTTATGGACTTGGAATGGATTTAGAACACTAGTCGATGCGGAAATGTCTTGATACCGCTCTAGTTTAAATACTACGAAATTGGTCTTAAGTGATTTTTTTAATTCGAGCAACCTAAAAATGTATAGTACTATGGCGACCGATGAATCGGCGATTAGCCTGCTGGAATGCATCCAATGTCAAAAAAAATTCCACTTGATGCGATACAGACCCAGGGTTGCCATATTGGGCGATATGTCGCGATTTAGGCTACCTCGCGACCGAAATTGCGACTTGTTTTTCGTATTTTGCGACAGTCCCAAATTGGGCTACTTCAGAAATTTTTGCGCGATTTTTGGGCTACTTCACTTCGCAAAAAAACCTGAGTAATACTTATGCAAAAACCACCAGATTACGTTACTTTAGGCCATATTCATACATTTTTTGGTTTAAAAATGCTCAGTACGCAAGTATTGACGATGATTAAAACACATAATGTTAGGTAGGTACTATACAAGTAACCGTTCATTATAAATACATATTTCAAATAAAAAATATTCTCATTGAAATATTGTTCTTTTATTTTGTTGGAAATTCAAAATATTCCTAGTATAAGGACATGAGTAAAATTTAAATCGATAATTTGATCCTGACTGGTCGCGTTTTGGGCTATTTAGATGAAAATGTTTGCGATTTTGGGCTACTTCAATCAGAAATGGATTTGCGGGATTTTGAGCTACTTGGGCCTGGGGGCCGATTTTCTGCGATTTACCGAGTTAGACATCTGGCAAGCCTGTACAGACCTATCTATTTAATTTTATTATACAATAAAAAATATATCGAAGTTTACTTTTTGTTTGTTTATAATAATTGCTATTTCAAGTTAAATTTCATTGTAACGTTTGGTAAGTAAATTTTTTAAATGATTACTTTGGTTAAGTTTGTATAACACAAACTCCGCCTGGAGTTCCTCTTACACTTTTTTCCCTCTCTTCTGTACCCTTTAAATCTATTTTGTCATACATTTTGAGGTAATGCATATATCTCTTTACTATGTAAGGTGACGGGGCAAAGTACGCCACACTTTTACCTCCACGTAATGGGAGTGCCACACCGGAGGGTAGCTTTCATCTTCCTCACCTAGAGGTACCAGATGAAAAATCAAATGTCCAGAAAAAAGGCCTGAGTTCTCTTTAAAAATACTGAGAACCTGACTCTCCGATGAGAGGGGGGGGGAGGAGGATAGTGAGCTTATTTATCCTTCTATTTAGTACTTAATCAGTTCTTTGTTGATATTTACCAAAGTTAGAAATATTGTTTTGAGTTCAACTTTTTATTAAAAAGATGATTGAGAATTCTAAAAATCCTGGGATTTGTAAAATCCAGCCGCAATCCTGAGAAAAGTCCAAAAATCCTGAGCTATCACAACAAATCCTGAGATATGTTAACCGTACTCTCAACATACCCTGAATTTGTGCGCAGCTATTCCAAATAGTCGTTGCGCATGCAAAAGTCGCTGTGTTTTTAGTAATTTTCGGTTTTTATGGAGTTTTAATCTTTATTCTTATACACACATACTGTAAAAACAGCTATGTGATAAATGCAATATTCAAAGAGTTACTTAAATGAGCTTTGTGACATTCATACATCGAATTCGTCCCTTTTTGTTTAGTATATTATATCTATTATTAAGTATTGCACACAATGCCTCTCTCATAATGGTTATTTATTTTCTTTTCATTATTTTGTAGTAATCTGTGGATAATGTGGTTGGTTGCACAATTAGCAATAATTTATATTGTAAGTCTGTTTTGTATTATACATTGTACAACTGTTTGTTATCCCTAATAAAATAAAATAAAAAATAAAATAAAATAAAATGTCCCATGTTCTATGAAAGTTCCACGCAAAGTGATATAATTCACATTGCTAAAATAAGTTTACTAAAGCGGAAGCAGAAATTGCGCCTGATATGTGCTCCCCTGCGAATAGCAGAATAAAAATATTATTTCAAAATATAAAAAAATACATAAACAAAATATAAAATATTTTGAAATATTTTGATCCCAGTATTCTATGAGTTAAAGTACCAGAATCAAATAATCCAAAAATAATACTTCTTGTTATTTTTTTCAAAAATGCTTCCAGGATGTTAGATAAGAGTATTTTACGAGTTATTTGACGTATGTTTAATAAAAATTCATTTAGTGGTTTTCTTCCTGCAAGAGCCCAAACTTAGTATGTTTGGAAAATTATTTTCCGATTTATTTTCTAAGGATTTTCTCGAACCCGACCACATAACAGAAAAAAAAGAATTCCGACGAAGTCGCGGGCGGAAGCTAGTGATTAGTACGATAAAGATTATAAGATTTCAATTATTTAATAAAAGATAAAAGTTTTAAAAGCATGTGATGTTAGAATGATTTTCATTACGCACCTATTGTTGGTATCAAAATAAATTATCAATTTATTAATCAATATTTTTGATAACTTTATCAGTACTGTTTGCATAAAGTGAAAAGATAATACTGCAAAAACGCTGTTTTTGAAGTACTAAAATAACAATTTACAAATACGGGCTGATCCAAATCTGACCCAAACAAATTTTAATAAAACAAAATATTTCGTTTAAGATATAAATAAACCCGAAAGAATAAGCAAGTACGTAGGCCTACCTATACCGTAAGTACTTACTTAATCTTCCAAGTTTTAATTTTAATTTTGGTAGATAAATAATAAAAGGGATTTTTGTTCTTTATTACCAGGAAGTCCCCTGTAACACTCACCCGGGGTGACAACTTGATATTATAAAATGTTATTAACAGTAATATTAAAGGCCAAGCCACACAGCGGGCGTGGCGTGACGGGACGGGACGGCGACGCGACGCTGAGAAGTTGTAATGTACTAGGTACTATGGACGACGTCACACAGGCCGGCGTGGCGCGACGTGTCGAGTCCCGTCGCGCCACGCCGCCGTCGCGCCGAGCGTGAATACAGATCGGAAGCGCGGCGGGGCGGAATGTAGGCGTGATCACGCCCGCAGTGTGAACTCCCGTCGCGCCCCGTCGCGCCGCGCCCCGTCACGCCGCGCCCCGTCACGCCCGTTGTGTGGCTTGACCTTAAAAGGGGCCACTTTTCGCGAAAAATCTCCATTAAACTAAACGACAGGCTAGAAAATATTGTTTAAGCGTTAAAAAGTACCACAAAGCTTCTTTGGTGGTGTGCACTACAAAGAGATACTTAATTCACAATTTAGTTTTATTTAAGCACTATGATTTTTTCCCAATGGCGGCGCTAGTGTTCAGATTACGCGTTCTTAGGCTATGTTTACATTAGTTGAGTAAAAACATTCCAGTAGAAGAACATTACGTGGTTTGTTTGACGTTCTTTTAGAATCAACGAACATGCCCGGCAATGTACTTCTATTAGAACGTTTTTACTTGATTAATGTAAACATAGCCTTACAGTAGCCGACAGATATCTTGAAATCGGATGGGGATTGCGCAAAAAGCGTATTTTGCGTAAAATACGCGTTTTGCGCAATCCCCGTACCTCACCGCTCACAAGTGCACATGTGCGAACTTACTAGCGTAGCGTAGCTACACATAGCGCTGTTTTATTGAAAGTATTTTGGTTAGATTTTTTATTTTCCCGACGTTTCGGCACCTTTGCAGCTGCCGTGGTCACGGGGGACTGCAAAGGTGCCGAAACGTCGGGCAAATAAAAAATCTAACCAAATACCAACTAATAACCAAAGTACTTTCAATAAAACCGCGCTAGTATCCGTTAAAAAGTGTTTTATTTCATGTGTAGTAAGCGCGTAAGCTTGAGAAGTGAATTATCCCCATTCCGTCGAAAGAGCGTCAAGATATTTGCCGGAATCTGTAAAATAAGTTAAAATTCAGAACTGTAAAGATAAATAAAACAATTATTGTTGAATTGTTCACAGATACCTATCAAAATGGTGCAGTTAACTGGACACAACATATGCGAACGGCAACAGGATCTTAATATCAAAGTAAACGAGTTAATCGCTAATAAAATCAACTTCGAAGATATAGAAAAAGAAACTGAAACTACTGATGTCGATAAACTCTTCAAAATCGATTTGGCAGCAAAATACAAAAATATAGAATACATAGTTGAAGTACTGAAATCTGGTGATGGTCTGTATGTGTCTCGAGCTATCAAAAAGTGCACTTGGTTATTTGATGACGATTATTCTAATGTAATTAATACGGACTACCTTCACCACAATGTTTTCCCATTCATGTCGATCAAAATGAAAAAGAAGCTGTTATCAGCTGCGTCAGTGGGCATAACCAATGAAACTCATGCATCTGATTTCTACAAGTACTGCCTACGTATTAAGCTAAACAGTGCCGCCGACAAATTTCTCCTTCATACTTCCGAGCCTTTTAAATTAAAATGCTTAGAAAATGACGTCGTAAACAGCGACGTTACTTATATGAAAAAATTGATCGGTAATTCCTTCCCTTTATTGGAAGCGTACTTGGAGAAACAGTCAGAATGGCACAGAAGTACAGTTATACGCGAGTTCCGATATCTGTATTCAATATCCGACGTAAAGTATTTGGATCTTCTCGAGAAACATGTAAAAGTTGACCAATGTCGTCAAAAAGAGTTAGGCTTGAGAATCTCTAAACACATCATGACGAAACAGAAGCCTCGCGTACTGAAAAATCCCAAATTTTATGTAAATGTACTGAACAAAAGCAAGTTGGTCCGCCACAGTACTGTCGAGGATGCTAAAATTTATATTTCAAGTCTCTTTCCCAAAGAAGTGTCCGATTTCTGGAATATGAATTTTTACGAAACATATAAATCTATAATAAACATTATACCCGAACAGGAACGGTACGCTTTTTTCAAGAAAACTTTTGCTAGTCATTATCCTTCTCAAGAATTTGAAATGAGTAAAAAATTTTATGACCAACATTACTATAAGTTGATGACATCATCTGAACAGGAAGATTGGGCTCTGCGTCACATATCCAGTAAAAAAGAGCTGCTAGGTGCTGGGCGAGATTACATTTGGTACAAATTTCTTAAATTCGAAAAAGCGTTTGCGGAAATCAGAAAATATTTAAAAATTGCTACTGATCATACCAAAAGAAATGATATACTTAAAGTTTTAGTTGAATCTGCTAAAAATCAACGTGAATTGGAACATCTATTTAAATATTATTATGAAAGACATGTAAATGAGTCTAAAAATAACAAAGAAAGCTTTTTAAAGAAAGTTCTGAGTTGTCACAAGGCCTATAAATTTGACGAAGACTGTTGGGCTGCATTTGATAAGTTGCTGTATAGTTTGAATGTTTATAACACATTGGGACATGAAGCCAACATACATTTAAAAATTGTATCCATTCTGTACCATATATTGAATAAAAAATCATTACCCAACTCTTTGGAACACTATCTTGATAATAATATGAGCAGTTTTTCTTTCAAGTCTTATATAGACGATTTAACTGACGAGGAGAAACAGTTTGTGTATGACTACATATTTAATTTTTATTTAAAGAGGATTAAAAGTTTTGATCCAGTACCTGTAGATGCGACAGAGTTGGAAGAACTGAAATCGAAGGTAGCCATATTTATCCATTTTATTTTGGAATTCATGGCTATGTACAAAAAAACAAGGGATGATATTCCAGAAATCGTTATGAAATTCGTTAAACTTGACTGGAATTCATTCAGATATCAACAAATACTCGAAGAAAAAGGTGAAAAAGAAGTTACTGAGAGGAAACTCTTAAAATGTTTAAAGGACGATGCTAATCTTTTAGTTGAAAACCTGGCCGATTTGAAATCTGCTATAAACAATAATTGGAGCTTTAGAATGAATACTCTATTGAAAAAGTTAAGGATCTACTTTGCTGATGATATTGCAAAAGAATACTTAAAGTTCTTCAATGAACTCTTGAAAGATAACAATTTATATCACAGCGTGGCATCCGCTGCAGTGTTTGCTATATTTCAGCTAAGTGATGAGAAAACTAAGATTGAATTCATGAAAAAATATGCCCCTGAAAGTGCTAAAATAGATCATAACAATATTGATCCAGCGTTTTTAAGTATTCAAGAAAAGGTTTGCCGATTTGCTTGCTACTCTCGTCCACCTGTACCATTATCGTCTATGTTAATATATCTTAAAGGTGACTATGTTCGCTTTTGCTTGCCCATGTTCAATATGTATTTGGAAAACCTTCCACAGCCTCTGTGCTTGAAATTCGTAGAGTCGATAATAGACTCCCCAGTATCGATACAGAAACATGGATTAAGATTGGCTTTCAAATGCTTCAATGCAGATAATTTAACAAAACTTGTATTAGATTCTTGGAAGAAAACTAAAAATATATCCATGCGTAGTGTAATATACAAAGCTTTCTTTAATAAAAATGTAGAAGAAGATTCTAGGGAGCTATTTGATGTATTGAAGATATTGACTGCAGACCTTAATGAAGACGACGATGAAGAAGTATTCAACATTTTAACAAGTAACAAATTATCGCAAGAATTCTTAGGAGAATTCGTTGAAGTTGTATGGACGACAGTGCAGAAGTTTTCTAATAATGAGACCAATTTGCAACGAAAGAGAAATATTATCCGTTGTATTGATAACAACTTGAATCTGATGAAGAAAGAAACAGTGAAAGTTGTTATTGAAGAAAATGTGAAAAATCTGTTAAACGAGAGTGTTGTAGAGGTGAAAGATAGTGTTGCTTATTTAATCACTACTAAATGGGACCTCGTAGCACATTACATTGTCTACTTCACAAAGTCTGAAGCAGATCGCGAGGAAAGCATACAATTAACAAAGCACATCCTTAAACGATGCACTGAAAACTGGAATAAAGTTATCAGAGACACTTACACCTATCGTTACATTTGCTTTGACTTCATCAGGAAATTGGATCAGAAAAGTTACTCTAAAGATGTGACTTGTAATTTTGAAGATGCCAATTGCATTTTTGAAGCTGTTTTAGAAGAACTTCAATCATCTTTGCCCATCTACGAAGTTTACATAATAATATGGAAACTGAGAGTTAAAATTATGAGCAGAAAATTAATAGAAGCTAGTAGGCACAAAGGTGCTGAAAACAAAGCTAAAGCAATTGAAAAAACGGCTGTGACTTTCGGTAAACTGATTGGTGATTTGGTGACAGAGTTCGTTGAAAAGAATATGTTTTATACAAACTTTTTGACTGATATTGCTGAGATACTACGGGGGTATTCAGCAGATATAGCTTTACATGTATTTACGGATGCGGACATTAATCATGACAATGTGTTTGTGGCCGTCACACGAGGCCTGTTAGAATTTAAAACTTCAGAGGCGCGTTTGCTCGCGTTACAGTTGTTGCCACTGGAGCCAAATGAAGATTCTGATTTGGATGCTTACAAAGAAGTTTTCGGTTTATTGCGCGAAACTGATGATTCGGAGTTAAAAAGCTATCTTTACGCCAAATATTACGGCGACTGCAAGAGAAGACGTTTTGTGTAGATATGAATACTCTAGAAATAAGTTTTTTTAATTAGCTCGTAACGTTTTAAATATGATTATGAGAAAAAAACAAAGTATTAAAAGTTATTAGAGAAAGTTTTGAGGGCAGTGCGCCATTTTTATTTTTGTTAAAAGTACTTATTTTTATAATGCTTTGATAAGTTTGAAGAATTTGTAGTACTTTATTACATACGTAAAAGAAATAATACCTACTTACGCAAAGTATTTTTAGTTATTTATGATAATTTTTGCTCTCTAGATATAAGGCATTTATTTACGCTTTTTTACAAAAACAATATACCATGTTTTAAATTGCAAATGTGTTTGAAATTATAACCCTTGGGACACTAAAATGAAACATCATAAAATCTGCGAACTTAATTTATTATCTAGTAATAAATGCAACTTTCATCAATACGTCGTATATAAAATAATTACGTAATGTAATAACAAATATTTTAATATGCTACAATCAATGCCAGAATGAAGCCTTATGAAAACATCATCACGCAGTTCATAGGGCATAAAAATTAAATAAAATTTAGAGTTTACGGTCGATTTCATGTGTTTTTCACGGTGCGATAGTGAGTGCAAAGTATACAAGCACCATCCCTTTTTACACAAAATATTATAGTAATTAACAGCTGATTCATAAGTAATTGTTCCATCTGCGAATCATGCCAAAATTTTTCATCACTAATTTACAATAATCAAAACTAAAACTAGCTATAAAAAGTTACGCACTCTGAATGGTTACTTAACTGTTTTGAAGTTGCCATAGCGTTGCGACATTATATATCGTACTTATACAATTTTATATCTTCTACTGAGGTGACTAAACAATGATAGGGTAGATATCTAAACGAGGCGCGTTGGATCAATTTATAGTCATCCTATGTTTACGAAAGTCGATGTTTACGAATATACGGTCCATTCCGAAACTGGTCCAAATCGCGCTTGATCTTTTCGCGGCTGGTCCAAATTGTAATTCTCATCATGAACTTAAATATTATTAAAAACCGGTTATAAACCACAATATAGTACCATAATTTTTATTTATAGCGATAAACTTATTTTATTTTTAATATAATTTGACCAGAAATACTGAAATGTAAACACAGCCGTTCCGTCGCAGAATGTCCCTTTCGCAAAATGTCCCCTGGTCGCAAAACGTCCCTTTCGCAAAACGTCCATTTCGCAAAATGTCCCTTTCGCAAAACGTCCCTTTCGCAGAATGTCCCCTTGGTATCAAATAAATATAACTCATGCCAAATTTCCATTTTGTTCGAAATGTTCTATGAAACTCAAAAAATATACTACCCACTTGGGAGATTTTTTAAGCTACTCACAACAACACTAAATTGCAATAAACATCAGTTAAGAGGGTACTTATGAACATTTCGAACAAAATGGAAATTTGGTATCAGTGATATTTATTTGATACCAAGGGGACATTCTGCGAAAGGGACATTTTGCGAAAGGGACGTTTTGCGAAAGGGACATTCTGCGAAAGGGACGTTTTGCGACCAGGGGACATTTTACGAAAGGGACATTTTGCGACGGAGCCAACACAGCTTATGTGCAAAAACACTCAAAAATTTTGTCAAGCAGAAAAATGTCGTATCGCTATGACATCTACAAACTAAAAACTATAATAATAGACACAAACCTAATACTTTCCCCAGGATCTACGCAATTACCGATTTAATTAAACTAAATCTAAATGTTAAAGAAAGAGCCTTTTCAGGAATCAGAATGAAAAAAAAAAATAACTGTCTTTTTTTTATTCCAACAAGACAGTCTTATTAGCAATAGTCATAGAATAGACTTTCCAACCTTTTTCATATTTTTTTAATAATACTCTTAATATTGGCTTGATATAACACGGGTTTATTTCATGAAAAGGCTCCAATTAATAAATTAATTATAACAAATAATATAGAATTATAAATTACACAAATCACAGAAAAGTACAAAATATCAAACTTATTAAAGTTAGTATTAAGCTATTTTAGTAATTGACTCTATTTATATCGTGAAAACTTCAACTTGAGCAAAGAAATATAAGTACCTAACATAATTTTATGAAATACAGCTCTGGATAAACTATGTAAGCATGGCCAACGTTTATATAGAAGGATAAACAGTTACTGTATGTACATAATAGATACTTAAGTGTACAATTTTCCGGTAACTTCATTAGATGCGTGGTTCTTTATTTATAATCTGTGACTTTTGTAAATACGCGGTACTTATTACAAATCTTACAACAACAATACCATATTAACAATATGAGGAGCTGCCTGGACGCTATAATAAGTAAATATTTCGATAGATACAGGACACTAGCCTAAAGGCTAAATTATAGAACAAGTCCTAAACTAATAAATAATAAAGGAATGAAGAAACTTTTTGCGCTTGATTAGAGTTCAGTTCAGATTTTTATGCAAAGTTATCGTTTTTAATGAACCGTTTGTAGATTAAAAAATGGGAACATATCTCTTATATTTAATAAAAAAGATAAAGCATTTCTAAACAATGACTCTCGATAGTTACCTACGCGTCGTATGATTTCACTGGAATAAACGTACTAAACTTATACTTCCATCTTCCGATCCGAAATACAGAGATACGAAATATAATAAGCACATTACCTGGCAAAACTAGCATAAACAAGATTATATTTTTTGCCTTCAATTTTTAGCAGATCTTTTAGGTGATTAAATCCACATCGACTCCTTAGAGTGAAAACTAAATATATTTGTAATTAATTTTTTTATTGATTTTTTAGGAAGAAAACCTCGCAACGCATAATTCTGATCTAACTAATTTAGTCTTTCGATACTCGTAACAACATCGTTTAATAAAAAAACATAAAAGCCTCCATACAAAAAATTTACAGCACGCAGTTCTTTCTTCCTCCTGAAAAGTTTCTTTTACACTTACGAGGTTTTCACTCTAAGACGTCGACATATAGACTCTAAAAAATATAAAAGAGAAAAACGAATGTGTGTCACGAGAAACCACACGATATGTATACAAATAATAATTTGCCTACAAAGGATGGAGTAAACTAAAAAGCCCTAGTCCAGTAGGACCACGTGTAGGTACATAGTGGTATACCGTGGTCCTACCAGTAGGTCAAATCGGTAGGTCCACGGTCCCTTGAGGAATTCTAGCCGTGTTACAAAGGTTATACATTCGTTCGTTAACTACCTACAGTAGTTATTTACAGATTGCCAATTTATTATGTAATAAATACCTAATAACCATATGTCGCCAAAGCAAAGCGCATAGGACTATGAAATGAAACTATACCCCAGTAAAATTCAACATTTAAATCGCAAAACGCGATGTAAAGCTGCATTTTTGGTACGTTATTTGGACCCCTTAAGGGAGTGTGGAACCATGTTTTGCAAGCAAAAAGAAGTTGTGCTAGCTGCGTTATATGTGAAAAACTGCATTTTTTTTTCAGTATTTGCAGTTATATGGTATTAAAATTATGCATTGCTTTACTGCATTTTTGGCGAAATTGAGAGATGTCTATGCTAATTTGACATTCTTATTCGAAAAACGAGCACCTTCCTAATCTATTTCATACAAACCATTGCAGAGGTGCACAACCTTTTTTATTTATGAGACTGTGAAGTGAGCATGTTTGTATGAAAATAACGGTGCAGGCGGTTAGATATGCCGGTGAGTGTCAATGTTTCAAGCATCATAACTCAAAAACTATTAGACATACGGAGCTGAAGTTTGGCTTTGTTTAAAATTTAATACACTTTCATAATGATGTTGGCAACTAATGTCAAAAGCCTATAGTTTTTGAATAAAACTGCAAAAGCTGTTCTTTTTTGTAGTTTTTCACGTATAACGCAGCTAGCACAACTTTTTTTTGCTTGCAAAACATAGTTTCACACTCTCCTAAGGGGCCCAAATAACAAACATACCAAAAATGCAGCTATACATCGCATTTTGCGATTTTAGGAAAAATGATTGTAAGATTTTACAGGCCTATATCTACTCTGTGATAAAATATAGGCACAGAATACAATATACTCTAACGCGAAATATAGGTGAATTAAGTAAACTTATATAAGTATACTTAATTGACTCAGCTAAAAGTCTACGACGGAGATTTAATAAAGTTAATTAAGTAAACATATTAAGTCCAATTTTCAATTCATATAATCAATAGTAATAATCTTATCTAATCATACTGGACCAAGGACCAAATGCGTAATGATCTAATTTCCTGTTACTTCTATCAGCTGTGATAATGCTGTTTATTTATCTGGGGCCGAACCGGCTAACGCATCGATTATCGAAAAGTCTGCCGAGTTCCAAATTAAAACAGAAAAATCAAAGTAAGGAATTTCGTCTTGTACTTTCTGTTGACGTAATTTGGAAGATATCGATGTTCGTGTGACGTCATGAATTGATGTGTGGGTCTCCAGCTTCCTCATAGGCTATAGAGAAATTCTAAGCTTGCCATATTTTAAAGCATAATAGCAGCAATCAAACTTCCAGACAAAATAATAGCAGCCACCATAAGTTCGTTACCATGAGTTGTTTTATGTGTGTGAGCTGGCGACACGTGTCTGCAGCTTACACATCCCGTTAAGGCAAACCAGTGAGGTTACGGTTTTAGACTATAGTCAAAAATTTAGAGCCTAATTGCAGCAATAAGATCCAAAAAAACTAACCATCACACTCAAATACTGTTGTAACTACGAGCATAAAACTGTGTGCGAGCTGGAGACACGTGTCACTGGCTTGCACATCTGTATTTTCGTAATTACTTAAGCTACGATTATGTTATATACCTCAAAATTCTCAGCCGAATTGGAGCATTAGGCTCCAAATTTATCAAAGCTTTAACTCGAAAAGTTTTTGAGCTACGAGCCGATATCTATGTGTAAGCTGATGACACGTGTCTCTGGCTGACACATGCTGAATTGCTGTAACTGTATATGTTAGAGTTTCGTTTTAATGATCAAATAATACGTTATAATTGCAGCACACACGAGGCATAATTTCAAATCTCTGGGCCTCTTAGTTTCAAAATTATAAGCCAAAAACCGTTTTCCCGCCAAAAAATTCAAAATAATGGCTCGGAAGCGCATAATCGCGCCGTTGCCGTTCCGTGCGCTACACTATTGCAATCAAATTTGAACCTAAGAGCTAGTATTATTTTGGTTCATTTTAATTTACGCTCTCGATCGTTTTAATTTATGTACTGAGAATTTTAGTCTAGGAGGTAGAAGCCGTCTGATATAACTGGTTACCTAATTTTAAAGAAAATCAAAGTCTATTTATTTAGGAATGTTTATATCGCTATGCTTAGTTAGGTATTATACAAATTTTGTCTGTCTGTCTGTCTGTATGTTTGTTACTCTTTCACGCCGAAATTTGGCATACTAAAATAAAAAGTCAAATTTAAAATGGCGGCCATTCCAACAGGAGTGGGGATAGACCCCAACATGTGGGTGTTTTTGTCGATAAAATTAGGTGTATTTCACGTCTTTAAATTATCGTTAAGAAAAACAGGTGCAAGCTATTTTCGACCTTATTGACATTTGAAATTCGGTTGGTTTTTTGGCGTATTCTCATTAACTTACTTTGATCATTCATTAAAAACAGTGATTTTGATAAATGTCAATAAGGTCGAAAATCGCTTGCACTCATTTTTTTGACTTGTGATCACTAGACAATGTTTTCTAGTAAGAAAAAACAGGTGCAAGCGATTTTCGACCTTATTGACGTTTAAAATTTGGTTGATTTTTTGCCGTATTCTCGTTTACTAACTTTGATCTTTCATTAAAAACCGTGATTTTGATAAATGTCAATAAGGTCGAAAATCGCTTGCACTCATTTTTCTAACTTGTGATCACTAGACAAGGTTTTCTAGTTTAACAAAAACAGGTGCAAGAGATTTTGACCTTATTGACGTTTGAAATACGGTTGTTTTACCATATCTCGCGTTCACTAACTTTGCTTAGCTAAATAGCTTTTACATAATACTTACTAACTGACTTCGTTGTGTCATAAAAGTCCTAATCGAACTAACACAATATAAGGTCGCGCGCGATATTATACTCATACCTAGCGTGCTGCGAGAGAAACGCGCGTAACGCGTCCGGTAGCAACAGCGCGCACGCGATGAATGCCCGCGCACCCGTTCGGCCAACGATGCTACTTGTTGCCACGCGCGATATTCATAGCGCCATAGCGTCTACTTACATAGCGCGCTATGTGCGCTATGTAAATACAAGGTGTTTGGTAATAGCCTTATAAAGCCGAATATGGTGGATAGTGACCATCAAACTGAACAACTTTTACTATGGGACCAACTCTGAAATCGCGAAAAAAAAATCAGCTGTTTCATACATTTTGATATTTTCGTTACAAATTTTTGTATGAAACAGCTGGTTTTTTTTCGCGATTTCAGAGTTGGTCCCATAGTAAAAGTTGTTCAGTTTGATGGTCCCTATCCACCATATTCGGCTTTATAAGGCTATTACCAAACACCCTGTATAGCGGGCTATAATATGGCGCTAGATGCTATATTAACCACCTCTAGTGCTAATGATAAAACAGAGCGCGCGCACACTGATATATATACACGGCTATAATAATAATTCCTTGGTGCGCGAACAGATGGCGTGATTTTGTTTATAACTGTTTATAGGATTATTTTTATTTTTTGATTGTGTTAATCCCGATTCCAGTCCAGGCCATATTTATATCTGTCTGTATGCCAAATTTCGGTGTGCAAGAGTAACAAACATAGAGACAGACAAACAAATGTTCGAAGTTTTAATGTAAGTGAGATTAGTGTAAAAAAAATGTATAATAACTAAGCATAGCGATATAAATATTCCTAAATAAATAGACTTTGTTTTTCTTTAAAATTAGGTAACCAGTTATATCAGACGGCTTCTACCTCCTAGACTAAAATTCTCAGTACATAAATTAAAACGATCGAGAGCGTAAATTAAAATGAACCAAAATAATACTAGCTCTTAGGTTCAAATTCGATTGCAATAGTGTAGCGCACGGAACGGCAACGGCGCGATTAGGCGCTTCCGAGCCATTATTTTGAATTTTTTGGCGGGAAAATGGTTTTTGGCTTATAATTTTGAAACTAAGAGGCCCAGAGATTTGAAATTATGCCTCGTGTGTGCTGCAATTATAACGTATTATTTGATCTTTAAAACGAAACTCTAACATATACAGTTACAGCAATTCAGCATGTGTCAGCCAGAGACACGCGTCACCAGCTTACACATAGATATCGGCTCGTAGCTCAAAAACTTTTCGAGTTAAAGCTTTGATAAATTTGGAGCCTAATGCTCCAATTCGGCTGAGAATTTTGAGGTATATAACATAATCGTAGCTTAAGTAATTACGAAAATACAGATGTGCAAGCCAGTGACACGTGTCTCCAGCTCGCACACAGTTTTATGCTCGTAGTTACAACAGTATTTGAGTGTGATGGTTAGTTTTTTTGGATCTTATTGCTGCAATTAGGCTCTAAATTTTTGACTATAGTCTAAAACCGTAACCTCACTGGTTTGCCTTAACGGGATGTGTAAGCTGCAGACACGTGTCGCCAGCTCACACACATAAAACAACTCATGGTAACGAACTTATGGTGGCTGCTATTATTTTGTCTGGAAGTTTGATTGCTGCTATTATGCTTTAAAATATGGCAAGCTTAGAATTTCTCTATAGCCTATGAGGAAGCTGGAGACCCACACATCATGAATTGGGGTTCGCCATTTTGGCCCAATGAGGAAGGCAACTGTCAAAATGGCGCTGCGTACGCTTGTTCCACGAGAACTATGAAAACAAAGGACTTTTACTTAAAAAATCGTTTTCTTAAGCTTTAAAATGACTAAATTCTGTGTAATAGGCTTTAAAAATGTTGGACCTTACAAATTTCCGAAAAATATGGATATAAAAAAAATCTGTAAGAATAAAATCGTCTTAATTTGGCTTTAAATTCCAGCATTTGCATTGTAGAATAGTCTTTTATATCCATTTTGTGTCAATATGGGTCTTTTTCGGTAAAAAACCACAAAATAAATACCTATTTTCCCATACATTTTGTTCTGAACGTCTACTGTCTTAGGTACAAGCGTACGCAGCGACATCTACAATTAGCTTTGCGCTGCCAACCTCATTGGGGCTCGATTTATGTTTTAATTTGAAACCCGGCAGACTTTTCGATAATCGATGCGTTAGCCGGTACGGCCCCTGTTACTGTGTTTTTCGCTTACACACATTAAAACGATGATTTATAATCAGAAAGCTTAGCCAAAGAGCATTGAAATTATTGTCCTACGATTGCTTTCGATGATAGGATAAGCTTCGAAACAAATTCGACCAACAATAGGTATTAGGTACATTGAGAACCAAAAACTTCCAACATTCAAAAATCACATAGAAACATTAAAAAATTCTCAAAAAGCTTTTTCTTTACTCAAATGATGTGTCTCGTATCTTTTTCTCTTCTTATCACATGACTTTCCGTCTCATATTAAAAGCATTAACTAAGAAAATGATGCAAAAAGTTTTCACAAATGTGATATTTTTTTAGTGGCACTCTTTTTGATTATACAGTGTGTTAATGAAATAATGATCAAAAATGGGAAAACCGTTCCTTCGGACCATCAAACTGATCAACTTTTATTATGGTACCAACTCTGAAGTCGCGGAAAAAAATCTGATGGTTTTTATATGTTGATATTTTCGATATTAATTTTTGTATGATTATGATTTTTTTCGCTATTTCAGAGTTGGTCCCATAGTAAAAGTTACTCAGTTTGATGGTCCTTATCTGCGGGTTGTTTTGTAACATCCTGTATAATGCAAAAAGTTTTCACAAATGTGATCTGATTTTGTAATGTCACTCTTTCTAATAATTTAATGAACAAAATTGGGATCACACCGTATCATTTTCAATACTAACATTACCTACATATTAATATTGCTCAACATTATTCGATTAGGTAAAGTAGATATGACATAACAAAAAGGATCTTTTCACATTGACAAAGTTTTGTACCAATACTTTTTACTAACTTTTAACAGCGACAATAAAATTATAACATGTTTTACATACAAACTATTTCATTACCTACTTCATTAGACTAACGCCTAACTAATATTTTTTCTAAATACAATAAAAAATTGCATTTTAAAATCGTCATTATTTAATTAAAACAATAAATATTAATATGACCTTTTTTTCTTAGATCAACTTTAACTATTACTCACGTGTAACGATTATTTTGAAAATCTCTATCCCGTTTCTAATTAATAAACGAAAAAGAATATTTTTAATCGGAAAAACTAATACTGTTAAACAATATTACTCCTTATCTCGTAAGCCTTAGGGATTAGTATTGCCCAACTATATTCTTGTGTATACAAGTCTTTTTTTTAACAACACGAAAATCTATCGAGTGCGAATTGAATTCGTGTCGAGTACAAATATCAAGTTTTCATATTGGAAATCTTAGTTCCTTTTACGAAGGTAGATGGCACTGTTCAAATTTCAATAACTACCTACCTTCGATCAAAAATATCCTAGATAACGCTTCATGAACTAAAACAGCACGCAAATGTGGCCAACTGACAAAAAAAACCGGCCAAGTGCGTGTCGGGCCACGCGTTCCGTAGTTACCTTATACCATACTATATTTAATACCACTATAATTTTTCGTCTGTAAAAATAACTTTGTTTTTCACAGTGTTGGTATGAATGACAAAGTTATATTTGCGGTTTTGGAAAATCTGCTATATCTCAAAAACTAATTATTATATCTCGTTCAAACCAATTTTCGTTGAAAGTGTTTATAAAGATCTACAGCATATATTTTTATTAGATTAGATTTATCTCTATAGATAGGTCTTTAAAAATGACATTGAGGTTCCTAAGACTAATTTTATTCAAAGTCAACCGTTTGAAAGATAAACACTGCCAAAGTGGTAAAATGTGTGTCCCCCCCCTCTAACTTTTGAAACGAGAGTGAAAAATCTAATAAAAATATATGCTGTAGATCTTAATAAACACTTTCAACGAAAATTGGTTTGAACGAGATATAATAATTAGTTTTTGAGATATAGCAGATTTTCCAAAACCGCAAATATAACTTTGTCATTCATACCAACACTGTGAAAAACAAAGTTATTTTTACAGACGAAAAATTATAGTGGTATTAAATATAGTATGGTATAAGGTAACTACGGAACGCGTGGCCCGACACGCACTTGGCCGGTTTTTTTTGTCAGTTGGCCACATTTGCGATCCAATACATGCGGGGTATCTATATACCCCGCATGTATTGGATTGAATAATTTTTTTTTTAAGTATCAGTTCCATGTATGCGCTTAACAGAATACATCTACCTACCAAGTTTCAACTGTGTAATCTTAATACTTTCGGAATAAAGTGGCTGTGACATACGGACGGACAGACAGACATGACAAATCTATAAGGGTTCCGTTTTTTGCTATTTAGGCTACGGAACCCTAAAAACGACAAAAATATCACGTTTGTTGTACAGGAGCCCCACTTAAACATTTATTTTATTGTTTTTAGTATTTGTTGTTATAGCGGCAGCCAAGGGCGTCGCCAGGGGTGGGCGGGGGGGCCCGCGCCCCACCCCCCCCAGAGGTTAAAAAATGTAGCCAACTGCAAATAACCAAAGTCCTAAGGCCGTGCAATTGACTTGCTTTTCCGATAAATCCTGCCCCATCTCAAAACTTGAATAAATTCTCTAGGTGCTGTTGACTGTACCTACAATTCATATCATTCTCATCCTCTTTAATAACAACCCAGTTTAAAAGTGGAGCGTTATTTCAAAGTGCCGTTTTTGGGAGCAGGGGTGTCAGACTGATTTTTCTAAAGGGCCAAGTGTGTTAGCGGGCCAGGCTCAAAATTATAAACTCAAACACATACTAAATTAAAATCTTTATTTTCATACAAAGGTAATAAAAAGGAGTTATCTTGAGCTTGAGGATCCAGATACCTGAGGTCTCATATTTTATTATCTTACAATACGTAGTGTCATCGAATGCCGTCTAAACTCCTCACTATAATAGATTCTGGCCGCGGGCCGTATTGAGATGGCTTACGGGCAGTACTGGATTAACCCTTAAACAAATTAAGCAATTGCTTAGGGCAGCTTACGTCTGGGGGCACCGTAATCGGCACCGAAAAAAATTAAAAAATATTTTTTTTTGCAAGACATAAAAAAATGTTTTATTCCAATTTCATTTGTGTGGCTATGTAAAATGATTTACTACAAGATTAGTGAACGAAACTGACAAAAAAATCGCGCTGCGCGACCGTTTTTTTACTGTAAGTCAGTGGAATGAAACTGACAAAAATCGTGCTGCGCGGTCAAAAAATCAAAATCAAAATCGTTTATTTGCTCAAAACATGGTATAAAAGTTGATAAAATTTTGAAAACTCACATGTTTTGCCAAGGTTGTGGCATGCAAATTATTTATATAAAATGTTCAAATACTTAAATGCTACTAAATTAATTAATTAATATTCATAAACTTTTTTGTCAAAAATTCGTTAATAGAATAAAAATTGTTGTCACAGAGCCAATTATATAACTTTTTTTTAAATAGGTTAGTATTAAGTTTTTTTATGTCAGCAGGGATTTTATTATAAATGTTAATGCACATAAATAAACAACTTTTCCTATATTTGGCTGATTTTGGGAAATCTCTTAAAACAAGCCTGTGGGGGTCCCTTTTTAGTCTGGTGTTTATGTCGCCAGCTTTGGTAAACAAGTCTTTATGTTTATTTACAAAATTACAAATTTCGTAGATGTATAGAGATGGCACCGTTAATAAACCAAGACCTCCAAATAGTGGTCTACAGGGTTCATCCGGTGCAACACCATAAATGGATCTGATACACCTTTTTTGTGCTTTAAATGCTCGATCCCTATCTGTACCGTTGCCCCATATAACGATCCCAACGATCCATAACGTAATATGGATTCTACGTACGCGCGGTAGGTGGCAATAACAGTATTCCTATTCGTGACATTTTTTAATTTTTTCAACGCATATACGAATCTATTGATTCTGTTGCTTACGTTATCAACATGTATTTTCCAATTAAAATTATTGTCGATATGGATTCCGAGAAATTTAGTATGTGTCTCTTCTTTTATTTTATTGATGTTAATATTAAATTTGTACTTAGGGTTATAAGATTGATTAAATTGTATAAAACACGATTTGTTCAAATTAATTTTTAGTTGATTTGATTGTAGCCATGCGATGATTTTGTCAATAGTATTATTAATTTCTGATTCATGATAGTCAATTGAATTTATTTTATTTGATGTCACAATAACTGAAATGTCGTCTGCATATAAAATGCATTTATGGTTAATTACATTACAAATGTCATTTATATAAATAATAAATAATATTGGCCCAAGAATGCTCCCTTGTGGAACACCGTTTTTATTGTTTTTAAGACGTGAAGTGAAAGGTATCATTTCATTGTTGACGATTTTGTTTATGACAACATATTGACGGCGTTCAGTTAAGTAGGACGTTAACCATTGCTGAGCTAGACCTCTTATACCGTTTGATTCAAGTTTTGCAAGTAACAATTTATGGTTAATTAGATCAAACGCTTTTGATAAATCTAAGAATAAGCCAGTAGTGTACTCGTTGCTATTCAGAGATGTTAATACAGTACGTAAAAGCGTAAAAGTTGCCAGTGTTGTTGATTTATTCTTTTGAAATCCGAATTGACTGGGCTCAATGATATGGAATCTATCGCAAAAACTAACCATTCTTTTGTACATACATTTCTCAAATACCTTAGATAACACAGGAATAAGTGTTATGGGCCTGTAATTATTTACATCCTCCTTGTTACCTTTCTTATAAAGAGGTTTGACAATCGATATTTTGAGAAGATCAGGAAATGTCCCTGAAGAAAAGGACAGATTTATAAGATGAGTCAATATCGGAGACAGATTTATAAGATGAATCAATATCGGTCGTTTTTTAACTATATAGGTACTGTATTGTTTCTGAAAAATCAGGAATTTTGTGCATAACCTAGATAGTCATCCTCCCTTTTGTCGTTGGTAACCCTACATAAGGGGCCCACGGGCGTGCGTGATTGCTTAGGGCACCAAGTAGTCTTAAATCCGGCACTGCTTACGGGACGGATGCTGAACGCGGGCCGAATCTTTGACACCCCTGATCTAGAGTATTTTTGATCGAAGATATCGAGATTATGTACTTTTCTTCTCGATAGATATTCATGCTAAAGGTAGGTAGGTACCGACAAAAAATTAGAACCGATATATTTTATTGCAATTTTAACTAACTTTATTGAAAACTAAAATACAGTTAATAGGCGAGTACAAGATGTGTCGCTATTGTTATTATTATCATATATTTATGTAGGTGTGGCTCTCGGTTTCACGTCCTCTACTTGTATGAGTTGTTCTATGGGGATTAGAGAGAGTTCGCCGCCTAGCATCGGTGCGGGGAGGGTCTGGAAGCGAAATTGAGCTTTAAATACAATGTCATTAAAGTTCAAATTACAGGCATAATGTACAAAAGTTTATAAAATACTGTACAGTATTGTTACTCGACTTAAAAATCTTATTTTTATAACATTTAGTTCCAGTTTTGCTCACCAGGGCCCTGATTCACAAACATCTGAAACTTTCCTTATCCGATGCTATGCTTTCCATATATTTCACTCTATGGTTTCCATAACTTCTGACAGTTCGATTTGAAACGAAGACATTTAAGATATTTGCGGATTTCTTCCAACAGCTTCCAACATACGTAATCATAGAGTAAATAATATACAGAGTAAAAATACCCTCAACGAAACCGAGGTCTACGTATTCTGCCCATCATCAGGACCGTCATCAGCAGGACTATTTCTATTATGTCCAAAATTATTGCTGGGAAACGATTTTCATTTTTGGTGTTTAAAACGCATTGCAAACAAGAACACGCAATAAAACGCACGCAACAGACCGCGTCTGCGAGTGCGTGCTACAGAGTCGCATGCGGCAGAGTTCAAAGGCAGCGTTCGTTCGCGTGCGCATGAGATACAGCTCGCGCGGTGAGTTAAGACTTTAAGAGCGCTCGCCAAATGTAGAGGGGGTATGCGCAGTAGTAATTTGTTATTAAAAAATAATACTGCGCATACTCTCGATCCTCCCTAAATCCTCGGAGATATGGCCAAAAATACATCTCAGGCGATTTGCACATAACCTTTTTCAACGGTAAAATTATTTGACTTTGACCTTCAATAACTGCATAGCTATTGGTTTCCCAGGTATAGTCTTAAAGACAAAAATTATCCTGATGATGTGCGGAATGCGTGGACTTCGGCTTTGTTGAGGGTCTTTTTACACCCTTTATGGAAAGCTTAGCATCCGATACAGAAAGTTTCTTTTTGTGAATAAGGGTGGTCAGATAAAGTTTGTGCTAATGCATATATAAGGTGGTACCAAATGATCTGATGATACTTAAACAGGTGATAGTGTTGCTTAAACTGATTAACTTTCTCCAAGGAACATAGGTCGAAAAACGAAAAAAAAATTTCATACTCCCATACAAAATGTACTAGTCAGCTGACCGACTTACTATGGAAAGGCGAAAAAAAAAAATTCGTTTTTCGACCTATGTTCCATAGAGAAAGTTGTTCAGTTTAAGCAACACTATCACCTGTTTAAGTATCATTAGATAATTTGGTACCACCTTATATTAAGTGAACAGTCGTTTCCTTTTTGTGAGTATAGACCTGCTTGTCGGGAGTATGCGCGTTGTGGTCCTTGGCGCTCTGCGCCGCCTCGCGCGCGCGCTTGAGGCCGAGCGAGAACACCGCCACGGAGCGCACGCGCTTCACCAAGGCCGCCTTAGCTCGGGAGCGGCCTGGAAATTGGACAACTATTAAGCTACTGACCACACTAAATTGTAATAATCATCAGTTAAGAGGGTACTTATGAACATTTCGAACAAAATGGAAATTTGGCATGAGTGATATTTATTTGATACCAAGGGGACATTCTGCGAAAGGGGCGTTTTCGAAAGGGACATTTTGCGAAAGGGACATTCTGCGACGGAGCCTTCAAGATAAAGAATGGGCATCGGAAACAATCGTCTGGCATAGAAAAGACAAATGGAAGGATAATTTCACAAATTCACAAATCGTCCACCAGTCGGCGCACTACCGCTAACTTGGCGCTAGTGTAGATGTAGACATGTTTTGTTGTTTTCTATGTGTTTACTATCAATTTTTGTATGTTGGAAGCGATTTTTCGTAATTATATCAATTTTTGTTCCAGTACATTTTGGTTTTCTTCAATCTTTAATTCGTTTACTGTACTACTTCCATAATAATTATTTATTAGTACCAACCATTTAAGGGTTCCGTACCCAAACGGTAAAAACTACTACTAAGACTCCGCTGTCCGTCTGTCTGTCTGTCACCAGGCTGTATCTCATGAACCGTGATAGCTAGACAATTAAAATTTTCACAGATGATGTATTTCTATTGCCGCTATAGCAAATACCAAAAATAGGATAAAATAAAATACTTAGGCTTCCCATACAACAAACGTATATCCTTACTAATATTATAAATGCGAAAGTTCGTTTGTTTGTTACGCCTTCACGTCTTAACTACTGAACCGATCATCATGAAATTTTGCATACACGTTGTCAGGGGTACAGAGAAGGACAAAGAAAAACTCATCCCGAAAAAAATATTGTTCCCGAGGGATAGCAAAAAACCTTTCCACGCAGACGAAGTCGCGGGCGGCCGCTAGTATTAATATAAATGGGAAAATCGGTGATAATTGCCCATACAAATGTCGGTCGCCAGCAGCAGTAGCGCCACCAAGCGGGATAAATTTTGTGACATCCCGCCATTACAAAAAGTATTTTAGTTGCGGTCGGATATTAAGAAGATATATATAGTATAGGTACCTATATTAAGAACACTGCACTTACTCCCTTTGTCCTTCGGTTTGTCGTCTTCGCTGGAGGTGGCGCTGGCGTCGACAGAGGGCGCTACAGAAGGCACCGCATTCAGATCTGGCTCTGAACCTCCCGCGCTCACGCTGCCCGACAACTCCTGAACGAAAATCGAGGATTTTGAGGAAATTATTCTGTGTTAAGGCCATAAGCAGCTCACTTATACGACACCGTTCCCGCACACCAGAAATATACTAAGAGCTGACCCCGGAAATAGGTGAACAATTTACAGAGCGACGAAATCCCTCTAGTTAGTTAGCCATAGGTACTATCATTATTAACAGATCCGGTCACTAGGCAGAGTTTCAGTGGTGGGGGTGGGCAGGGTAGGAGTAGTTAAGCAACAAAAGGGCTGAAAAGCGATTGAAGGTATACAATTTAAAGAGCTTTGGATTTGGTGTGGTGTTATAGTCAGCCAATCATGTATCTAAATCGAATATAATATTGCCAGGAATTTTGACTGATAGAAAAGTAGTGCCAGGCGGAATCAAACTTTACCACTTTTTTCGTTTTTCGACTTATGTTCCATGGACAACATCTGATATGTTCAGTTTAAGCAACACTGTCACCTGTTTCAGTATCATCACATCATATAGTTACCTGCAAGGTAGGATTGACTGGCGGCCGATGTTGCGTGGGGTGCGGGATGCAGTGGGCGGCCCTGTGTAATGGTTCATCTCACTCCTCAATGTGGCCTCATATTGGGCCAGTGTCGTGTATATAGTTACCTGCAAGGTAGGGTTGACTAGCGGCCGATGTTGCGTGGGGTGCGGGATGCAGTGGGCGGCCCTGTGTAATGGTTCATCTCACTCCTCAATGTGGCCTCATATTGGGCCAGTGTCGTGTATATAGTTACCTGCAAGGTAGGGTTGACTAGCGGCCGATGTTGCGTGGGGTGCGGGATGCAGTGGGCGGCCCTGTGTAATGGTTCATCTCACTCCTCAATGTGGCCTCATATTGGGCCAGTGTCGTGTATATAGTTACCTGCAAGGTAGGGTTGACTAGCGGCCGATGTTGCGTGGGGTGCGGGATGCAGTGGGCGGCCCTGTGTAATGGTTCATCTCACTCCTCAATGTGGCCTCATATTGGGCCAGTGTCGTGTATATAGTTACCTGCAAGGTAGGGTTGACTAGCGGCCGATGTTGCGTGGGGTGCGGGATGCAGTGGGCGGCCCTGTGTAATGGTTCATGTCACTCCTCAATGTGGCCTCATATTGGGCCAGTGTCGTGTATATAGTTACCTGCAAGGTAGGGTTGACTAGCGGCCGATGTTGCGTGGGGTGCAAGATGCAGTGGGCGGCCCTGTGTAATGGTTCATCTCACTCCTCGATGTGGCCTCATATTGGGCCAGTGTCGTGTATATAGTTACCTGCAAGGTAGGGTTGACTAGCGGCCGATGTTGCGTGGGGTGCGGGATGCAGTGGGCGGACCTGTGTAATGGTTCATCTCACTCAATGTGGCCTCATATTGGGCCAGTGTCATGTATATAGTTACCTGCAAGGTAGGGTTGACTAGCGGCCGATGTTGCGTGGGGTGCAAGATGCAGTGGGCGGCCCTGTGTAATGGTTCATCTCACTCCTCGATGTGGCCTCATATTGGGCCAGTGTCGTGTATATAGTTACCTGCAAGGTAGGGTTGACTAGCGGCCGATGTTGCGTGGGGTGCGGGATGCAGTGGGCGGCCCTGTGTAATGGTTCATCTCACTCCTCAATGTGGCCTCATATTGGGCCAGTGTCGTGTATATAGTTACCTGCAAGGTAGGGTTGACTAGCGGCCGATGTTGCGTAGGGTGCGGGATGCAGTGGGCGGCCCTGTGTAATGGTTTATCTCACTCCTCAATGTGGCCTCATATTGGGCCAGTGTCGTGTATATAGTTACCTGCAAGGTAGGGTTGACTAGCGGCCGATGTTGCGTGGGGTGCGGGATGCAGTGGGCGGACCTGTGTAATGGTTCGTCGCGAAGGCCTCTCACTCCGAGAAGCGATAATGGAGCGCCCGGTGTGGCTTCCTGTATGAAAAGTTATCAATCACAAAACAAGCTCAATTGGCATTGCTACATATTTTTGATGTATTTTTTTATAATTTGTTTTGAAAATATAGACCATTTTAAGAAACAAATTTCGTTATTTTTAATTTTTATTAATTATATCTATTTTTAAGATTTTTCTAAAATGTTACCGGACATGACGTCACTGGAGCTAGAATAACAATATTTTTCATTATAGCAGTGGGATTTGCATGTGATGATGTCATAGGTCATTTGAAGGTTAAAGCTTTTTATTGAATAACTTTAAAATGTTATTTTAAAATCTAATTAGTAAACATTGTACAGAAAGTTTATTTCTCGACATGGTTTTGAAATTTTCTGATAATTTATTACCTTGCGCCGTATTGGCTTCGTAGGACTAACGTCTTGTAGCAACTGTAGAGAGCCAGTATTGACGACCGGCTCAGTTATAGACGCCGCTTTAGGCCTGAAATATGACACCAAATATCAGGGACAAATAGACAGTAAGTGGGGAAAACAAGCGTATATTTACAAAGAGTGCTATAGGAAAAACGATGTGTATGAAAAAAGAAAAATAATAAAAAATATATAAGGTGGAACAAAGTTATGTAATAAAAACGAAAAAAAACTGTAAAATCTATTGGCCGGCTGATCGACTTACGAAAAGCGAAAATAAAGTTTTCCGACATATGTTCCTTGTCTTTGCTCAGGTAGAGACACTGTCACCTGTTTCAGTATATTGTTACATAATTTTGTTCCACCTTATAATAGAAATAAGTAAAAAAAAACGTTACCTCTTATGTCCGATGACCAGTTTATTTGTTACTTCGCTGTCGATATTGATAAAAAAACGTATTTTCTTTTTTTATTGGATGATTGTAAGTAATCTCAGCAAAGTTAAACTAAATAACATCTTGGTTAATTGATTAAAAAAAAACTATATTTTAAGTTATTATGAAATGCAATTGCAGAATACTATTGCTTATGTTGTGATAGTAAAATTATGATAGTATAATAATATTAAGATAAATAAATACTAAGAAAATCGCCCTGTGCTACGGGTGAGTCGATTTTTTACAGTATCTGTTCATCTTTATATAAAAATATCATTGTGAAATACAAAAACATCTAAAATTATATAAGTAAGTATAGTTATGCTTAATATTTGCAATTTACAATCAGTTTGTAAAGCCACAAAAGAGGATACCTATTTAAAAAATTCAAACTAATACTTTTCTACTTACAAATAAAACAAGGCTGAGAAAAAAAAATATAATTTATTTAATAACATTGCAATATATTTATAGACGGTGATAAAAAATAACACAAAACTGAGTATTCAAATGTTATAAATAAATGCAACAAAAAATTACACAATTCAAACTTAATTTACAAGCACAACAAATAAATAAATATTTATTATTTAATTAAAAAAAAATAGGTTAAATATATTATGAGTAAACTTTTTATGATACAACTCTACACACCCATCCAGGCAATACTTGTGATAAATTAACTGAAAACAAAAGAACAAAACGAAATTAAAAACTACGCCCGTTTATGAAACGCTGAAAATTCTGTTTCTCAAATTGTCATTTTTTTATGATTTGTTCTGAGGACTTTGAACAGTTTGAGAAACTGATGCTTTTTATGAACATTGAGGATAAATTTTAAGACAAATGCCGTATTAAGCATTGTTCGGTGATTTGATTGTACTAAAACTTGATCATAAACCTTAAATGACTTTTGAATACTAAATTCAAAATCGATTGTGATATTTTCTGAAGAGTATTTTCGCATTTTTCAACTCAGATAGGTTTTCTCACCCACACTTTTGAAATTTAAACAATAATAATAAATTACTTGATTTATTTTTGGTGAATCTTTTCAATACATTTCTCAATATAATACTATCACGAATATTTCCACGTATGTTTATTTATAGATTTATTTTGGATTTACTTGGTGAAATAACCTCAAAAAATAATAATTTCGAACTAGTTTTTTTACATTTAAATATAAGTTTCAAACAAAAATAATATATGTATAAAATCCGTAATTTTAAATATAAGTTTTATACAAAAACAATGTATGTATAAAATCCGTAATACTATTCTAAACTACTTATTGAAAACATTCACCAAAAATAAATTTAGTCATTTATTATCGTCAAAAAAGTTCAAAAGTGTGAGTGAGACAGCTTATCTGAGCTTCAAAATGTGAAAATGCTCTTAACTCATTAATTAAAATAGTACTTTAAAAAAATTCAGTTTAGCAATAATCACTTAACAATACTTAATTAATAACTTTCTACTTTTCATGGCAACACCTTAAACAATTCTATGTATTATGATTATGACTGAAATGATTCATGCCGCAAAAGATGCTTTTTACCGACGAAAAAAAAACAAAGATTAAAAAGACATTCAGGGAACCAGTCGTGTCAAAAAGGGGGTTAATTTTGATTTTCCGAAGTTACCTTGAACCGTTCAGCAAGCTGAAGTGTGTATAAGTAATGAATATAGCTTAATTCTTAAATGAGGTAGTCGGAAAAGTTGGCGGCCTTTTTGTATTAAAAATAATAAAGATACCACAGCAAGGAACAACTTTATCATCAAAATTACAAGACTTGAACCATTTTTTGCAGTAGTATTCAACAAAACATCTTCTGCATAAACATTTTTCTTTCTTTCAGTAATCATTAATTATTTTCGTTAATGGACTGAATTATTATCGGAAAAATTTTCAAATAAAAAATATGAAGAAGCAAGACTTTTTGTTTTCAATTTTACCGCTATTACGAGAAAGTCAGCTGTCAAAAAATATACTACATTTCCGCCTAAGTTTAGTATTGCCAGAAATATAACACGCCTAATTCATGGTTCAAAAAGGCCGCGAACTTTTCCGACTACCTTTTATTTCTACGTGCATATGGTTATACCTACGCTAATCTGAGGGTGCTGTGCTCTGTGGCGGATGATGGTATTACTGTGGTATTACAGTATACTATTTGAGTACATGATGTTATTTAGAAGTGTTTTTATAAACGTATCATTTATTACTACATAGTAAAACAAAGGTCTCGGTCTTCTCCATACGAAAGGTTAAACATCAAAATATCAATTAAATTATTTATTATTTTTCATTAAATATAAATGTGATCTCTAGCATATATAAACTCCAAAATCGACAGTAACTTGTATCGTCAAATACTCAAAAATATATAATTCAGCTAGTATATCGCATCTATTTATATTTTTATTCTGCTCATATTTAAAAAAAATTGACAGCGAACAGTCATTTATTTAAATATTTGTTCCATAGAAGTTATAAATGGAAGTCTTAATTTTAAGCAACAAATTCTTTCATAATGTGCAAAACTCAGAAAAGGTGCAAAATCAACCCTATAACTTAACAAATAAGGTATATACCTGAATGGCGGTATTTCCGGTATCTTGCCGATGTTGATCTTCTTCCGGTCGGGCTTGTCGTTCTGCTTGGGCGTGGTGGGGGTGGCGAGGCTGCGGGAGGGGGGGCGGATGTCGTCTTGGCTCGGGCATTCCGACTTTATACGACGATGGACAATGTTAATAAGAATTCGAAATAGTTTGAAACTTTGCCACAATAACGGGTGTAAAAAGACTTAAAAAAAATTGTAAGTCCACGCATTCCGCCCATCATCAGGATCATTTTTGTCTTTTAGACTATACCTGGGAAACCAATAGCTACGAAGTTATTGAAGGTCAAAGTATTTTTTTTAATTAGTATAAAATCACATTTTATTCGTTGTTTCTTAATTTTTGCCTAAAGAAACGTTATCAAAATTTTAAGTATTTCGTAACAATCAATGGCTTCAAAACGTGACCACTCAATGTATCTCATGAGCACGCACATAAACGCTGCCTTTCAGCTCGGCCGCACGCAGCTGTGTGGCATACACTCGCAGGCGCGGTCTGTTGTACGCTTTAAATTGCGTGGTAATGTATGTGTCATGTATGTGTTTTAAGTAATGGCTACGTGCTGCGTCGCGTATATGGCAACACTCGAGCAAATAAAGAGTCAGTGTGTTATCCGCCATCTTGCGTTTCTCTTCCCTGATTTCCAATACTTATCAGTATGCAATTCTTTTTAACACCAAAAATTTAAATCGTTTCCCAGCAATAGTTTTGAACAGAAATGGTCCTTATTATGATTATGATGGGCAGAATAGGTAGACCTTGGCTTTATTGAGGGTCTTGTCACACCCGGTATGTATGTGTAATTAAAAGATAGAAAATAATAACACAAAAAAATATTAACGAAACCGTTATAAATAGGAAATTTTAATTCAAATAATAACTTTTATAAAACACATTTATATGACGCTCGTGTCGATATAATAACGAGAAATTGAAATTGTTGGTATTTTTTTTTAACTTAGAGCTATCAATAAATAATAATAAATATTTGACAACATCACATACATTGCTCCAATCCCAAAGTAAGTAGCTATAGCACTTGTGTTATGGAAATCAGAAACAACGGTGATATGACACACACCCAGACCTGAGACAATATTGGAAAGTACATTTTCTACATTGACCCAGCCGGGGATCGAACCCGGGACCTCAAGAGATGGTGACGCCTTGAAAACCGGCGTGCGAACCTCTCGACCACGGAGGTAGTCAGTCGATCAATGTTTAAACGAAAAGTGGGAGAAATAGTATTTAATAATGAACCCCTTAATTAATAAAACCGCAATCTTACATTTACTGCCATGCTATAATGTACTAATCGCTACCTTTGTGCAGACTTAATATTTGTAATTATTTTATGGAACTGCCTGGTCTATTTATAAACTATTATAATTATGTAAAACTTATATACGAATGTATGTTTTTCTGAATAAATAAAATCCTTACTAATATTATAAATGCGAAAGTCCGTTTGTTTGTTTGTTTGTTACGCCTTCACGTCTTAACTACTGAACCGATAAACATGAAATTTTGCATACATGTTGTCAGAGGTACAGAGAAGGACATAGGGTACCTTTCATCCAGAAAAAACGAACAGTTCCCAAGGGATAGTAAAAAACTGTCCATTACGCCTTTACGTCTTAACTACTGAACCGATCATCATGAAATTTTGCATACACGTTTTCAGGGGTACAGAGAAGGACATAGGGTACTTTTCATCCAGAAAAAACAAACAGTTCCCGAGGGATAGTTAAAAAACTGTCCATTACGCCTTCACGTCTTAACTACTGAACCGATCATCATGAAATTTTGCATACATGTTGTCAGAGGAACAGAGAAGGACATAGGGTACCTTTCATCCAGAAAAAACGAACAGTTCCCGAGGGATAGTTAAAAACTGCCCATTACGCCTTCACGTCTTAACTACTGAACCAATCATTATGAAATTTTGCATACACGTTTGCAGGGGTACAGAGAAGGACATAGGGTACCTTTCATCCAGAAAAAACGAACAGTTCCCGAGGGATAGTAAAAAACTGTCCATTACGCCTTCACATCTTAACTACTGAACCGATCATCATGAAATTTTGCATACACGTTTTCAGGGGTACAGAGAAGGACATAGGGTACCTTTCATCGAGAAAAAACGAACAGTTCCCGAGGGATAGTTAAAAACTGTCCATTACGCCTTCACGTCTTAACTACTGAACCGATCATCATTTTGCATACATGTAGTCAGAGGTACTGAGAAGGACATAGGGTACTTTTCATCCAGAAAAAAAGAACAGTTCCCGAGGGATAGTAAAAAACTGTCCATTACGCCTTCACGTCTTAACTACTGAACCGATCATCATGAAATTTTGCATACACTTTTCAAGGGTACAGAGAAGGACATAGGGTACCTTTCATCTAGAAAAAACGAACAGTTCCCGAGGGATAGTTAAAAAACTGTCCATTACGCCTTCACGTCTTAACTACTGAACCGATCATCATTTTGCATATATGTAGTCAGAGGTACAGAGAAGGACATAGGGTACTTTTCGTCCAGAAAAAACGAACAGTTCCCGAGGGATAGTAAAAAACTGTCCATTACGCCTTCACGTCTTAACTACTGAACCAATCATCATTTTGCATACATGTAGTCAGAGGTACTGAGAAGGACATAGGGTACTTTTCATCCAGAAAAAACAAACAGTTCCCGAGGGATAGTTAAAAAACTGTCCATTACGCCTTCACGTCTTAACTACTGAACCAATCATCATTTTGCATACATGTAGTCAGAGGTACTGAGAAGGACATAGGGTACTTTTCATCCAGAAAAAACAAACAGTTCCCGAGGGATAGTTAAAAAACTGTCCATTACGCCTTCACGTCTTAACTACTGAACCGATCATCATGAAATTTTGCATACATGTTGTCAGAGGAACAGAGAAGGACATAGGGTACCTTTCATCCAGAAAAAACGAACAGTTCCCGAGGGATAGTTAAAAACTGCCCATTACGCCTTCACGTCTTAACTACTGAACCAATCATTATGAAATTTTGCATACACGTTTGCAGGGGTACAGAGAAGGACATAGGGTACCTTTCATCCAGAAAAAACGAACAGTTCCCGAGGGATAGTAAAAAACTGTCCATTACGCCTTCACGTCTTAACTACTGAACCGATCATCATGAAATTTTGCATACACGTTTTCAGGGGTACAGAGAAGGACATAGGGTACCTTTCATCTAGAAAAAACGAACAGTTCCCGAGGGATAGTTAAAAAACTGTCCATTACGCCTTCACGTCTTAACTACTGAACCGATCATCATTTTGCATATATGTAGTCAGAGGTACAGAGAAGGACATAGGGTACTTTTCGTCCAAAAAAAACGAACAGTTCCCGAGGGATAGTAAAAAACTGTCCATTACGCCTTCACGTCTTAACTACTGAACCGATCATCATGAAATTTTGCATACACGTTTTCAGGGGTACAGAGAAGGACATAGGGTACCTTTCATCTAGAAAAAACGAACAGTTCCCGAGGGATAGTTAAAAAACTGTCCATTACGCCTTCACGTCTTAACTACTGAACCGATCATCATTTTGCATATATGTAGTCAGAGGTACAGAGAAGGACATAGGGTACTTTTCGTCCAAAAAAAACGAACAGTTCCCGAGGGATAGTAAAAAACTGTCCATTACGCCTTCACGTCTTAACTACCGAACCAATCATCATTTTGCATACATGTAGTCAGAGGTACTGAGAAGGACATAGGGTACCTTTCATCCAGAAAAAACGAACAGTTCCCGAGGGATAGTTAAAAACTGCCCATTACGCCTTCACGTCTTAACTACTGAACCGATCATCATGAACTTTTGCATACATGTTGTCAGAGGAACAGAGAAGGACATAGGGTACCTTTCATCCAGAAAAAACGAACAGTTCCCGAGGGATAGTTAAAAACTGCCCATTACGCCTTCACGTCTTAACTACTGAACCAATCATTATGAAATTTTGCATACACGTTTGCAGGGGTACAGAGAAGGACATAGGGTACCTTTCATCCAGAAAAAACGAACAGTTCCCGAGGGATAGTTAAAAAACTGTCCATTACGCCTTCACGTCTTAACTACTGAACCGATCATCATGAAATTTTGCATACACATTTTCAGGGAGAAGGATATAGGGTACTTTTCATCCAGAAAAAACGAAGAGTACATGGCGGAAGATATTTTGCGGCGGCTGCAGCAATTACATGCAGATATGACTTTTAATGATCACATCTACAACGAAACGCTGACGAAGATTGAAAACAAGGTTATGACAATGGCGGGGATGAAGCTACAAGATTTTGGAATGGCGAGCCCTCGACGATCAGACGGAAATAACTTAAACGATGAAATTTCTCGAGAATTAAATTATGATTTCACAGCGTTGCATCAACTTACTCGGTCAGCAAGTAACCGAATTAGTTCCGCGGTTGCTTCCAGAACAAAGTTACGTCTTTCATCAGGTATTAAGTCAAGTAGAGTCAGGGAAGGGTCCACTCTTCTTTCTCGATGCCCCTGGAGGAACCGGAAAAACGTTTTTACTGAACTTATTATTGACGTTCATAAGAAAAGACCAGAAAATAGCCGTTGCCGTAGCTTCCTCTGGTATAGCCGCTACTCTGCTCAACGGTGGCCGTACTGCACATTCCGTTCTAAAATTGCCGTTAAATCTTGCACAAGAAGAGTCACCTATCTGCAATTTCAGCAAAAATAGCTCTCGAGGTATGATGCTACGACAGTGTAAACTATTAGTGTGGGACGAAAGTACGATGTCTCACAAAAAGGCCATAGAGGCGTTAAACCGTACTCTTCAGGACCTGCGAGACAGTACAGATATTATGGGAGGAATGGCAGTTTTACTGGCTGGTGACAAACTCTACCGGTGATCCAAAAGGGCACACCTGCAGATGAAATCAAAGCCTGTCTCAAGTCATCAATCTTATGGGAAAAAGTGAAAAAATGTAGTCTAACAACTAATATGAGAGTACACCTTTATAATGACGTAGATTCGGGACTTTATGCAGAGACTCTATTGAAAATTGGTGATGGACGTTTGGAAACAGATGCTGAAGGTTGTGTTTTACTAACAAGGGAATTTTGTCATTTGGTGGAAAACGATTTGGAGCTCATGGCTAAAGTTTACCCGGACTTGCAAAATAATTTAAATTGTGATCAGTGGTTGTGTGCAAGAGCAATTCTTGCACCAAAAAATGAAATAGTCAACAAACTAAACACTGAAATTTTGAAAGAGGTGCTTGGAGAAACAAAACAGTATATTTTTATAGATACAATCATGGACACAGAACAGAGCACTTCATACCCCGCTGAATTTTTAAATTCTCTGGAGCTTTCCGGTGTACCCTCGCATAAACTCGAATTGAAATTAGGTGTACCGGTCATGCTGATGCGAAATATAGATGCACCCCGGTTATGTAATGGGACGAGGCTTCGTATCACACAATTAGGACAAAATATCATCGGAGCCACTATTTTAACAGGTGTAGGAAAAGGGGAAAGTGTGATGATACCTCGAATCCCAATAATCCCCACTAATTACCTACCATTCCAGTTGACCTACCATTCCAGTTTAAGAGGCTTCAATTTCCAGTCAAATTAAGCTTTGCTATCACTATAAATAAAGCGCAAGGGCAAACATTACAGGTAGCAGGGGTTCATCTGGAAAAGCCATGTTTTTCCCATGGTCAACTATTTTTATATGTATCATGGTCGCGTGTGTCTACTGCCCAGAATTTGTATGTATTCGCGCCAAATGGAAAGACATACAATATAGTTTATAGCAGCGTCTTTAAATAGTGCTTTATTCTATGCCCATGATTGCAATGGCCCAGGAATTAATAAAAAATATCATCAATCCAGTGGAAAAATAATATTTTATCGTCATTGCAACCTACAACTTCGTAGTAGAAATTTAAAAAATTAAGCAAATATGTATTTTGTGACTTTCTGATTTTTTTCCTTTAAGGAGTAATGCTTCTTGAATGCCTCGATTACATACGCCAATTTAGCTTCCTAGCTAGGAACCAATTTCGGGTTGCCACCCGTACTTGACAATAAAATATTGTAGTATAAGTTCGATTTTAAAATCGAATCTACACTATAACGGAAAAGTAAACATTGTTTAAGATTGGAGATGAGATTTGAAAATAAAAAATCATAAAAAATGTTGACCTTTCCGTCATTTGTGAAAATTCACTGTTAAAATTTAACTTATTTAACGAGTGGCAACTCTAAATTGGTTCCTTAAATCGGCGTATGTAATCGAGGCTTAAACAGGGTAAATAAACCTAAAAATCTTTATGGAAATCGTTATTGAAGTTTAATGGAATGTTGATTGCAAAAATTAAAAAGTTATTTAGTGAAGGTTTGGATGTTTAGAGATGTTATTACTCAATCGCAAAAACGACGGATTTAAAATGGCACACACAGATATTTTATAGCCTGGATTAAAACAGATACTTTTCTCGGTCAAAAGTCCCCTAAGGATTTTCCGAATGTCCACGCGGACGAAGTCGCGGGCGAAAGCTAGTAAATAATAAAAAAAAACTTTATTGCACAAGCGTTTAAAAAAATAGTAAAACAAATAAATAAGCTCACCATGAGCGGCGCATGCGCGTTCTTGATGGCCTCCCTCCTCTGGAACTCCACCTTGGCCATCTCGGTGGCCAGCCAGCCCGGGATCTCCGGGATGGCCATGCGCAGCGCCAGCACGATCACCAGCACCACGTGCTGTCGACAGAGAGATAGACAACGGATATACTACTTATACGTAGCCCAGAGGAAGATGGAGCGCGCCATCTTAACAATATTTTATACAATAACTATCTCCTCTAACTTGAACCATACCAGGCCTCCATCATTCACTCGCTCAAGGTCGCGCGATAAGTACCTACCGCTAGCCGGTCCGCCGGCGGAACAAGTGAGCAAAGGGCCGTCACACGCCCGCCTGTGTAGTCGCGCGGCATCTTACTGCCTGCGTAGGTATTGTCTCTTTATAATAGTAACAATGTCGAGTCGACATTACTGTGCCGTGTACGGATGTCAAAATCAAAAAACCAATAAACAATTGTCGTTTTTCAAATTATGATACATGCTACGCAGTTCATTTATAAGAAGACAACCATAACGTTGCGTCATTAGAAAAGGTAAGAGCACGCGATAGAAAGAGAGGCAACTACTAGGTGAATATAAACTGTACTGCAGGCAATTGCGCGACCTGAATTGCACTTTATATGCGGCGTGCTGCTTCTGTACCTTGTACTATTATTTATTCTGTGACCATACCCTGTTTCAAGCCTGTTGCACACAAAAATACACGAGCGCGCTTTCATGCACACACATCCACCTAAGCGCATACCCACGCGAATAATGTACTCCTACCTACACGAAACGTAGGTACACTTACTTCAAATAAAATGCACACTACTTCACACGTAGATATTAAGAGCTTATTAGATCATCCTGAATTAAGGATCCGGAATTCAGAGTCCGATTTAGGATGAGAAATTCAGTCGCCAATTAGACCGTCCTGAATAACGGATCCGATATCACAGCTTAACGATCATACAGTTGTTACACGAATGTACTTGCGCAGAGCAACGGAGGGAAAAATACAGTGACCGTAAAAATACAAGTAGGTAGGAGGTATAGGTATGTAAGTAGGTAGTAGGTACGGGTCATTTTGAATGCTAATCTGAACTGGGTTTATTGATGTAGGTACTAGTATGTAATTTGCGAATAACTCATCTAATAACATACCTAAAATCAATTTTAAAAGCAAATACCAACAGATAACAGCTGTCAAACTTAAGACAGCAATATCTCGAAAAGTACTCATCCTAGACTGGTGGTGTCGTTGAAGAAATGAAAGGTCTTGGTGAGATCTTCATTTTCGTTTGATGAACGAAACCAACTTGCGGTGAAAAATGAAACTAGGTAGGTATTATCCCCGTCAATTGGTAATGCGCTGGAACCTTGTCAAATTAACATACACAGCAACATCATCCGCAACTAAAAATGACAAAAAACAGTAAAATTCTGATAGGTAATATAATAAATTAATTATTGAACTCTTATTTTTAATAAGAAAGGGCCTAGGTATATGAAAAAATTACAATTGTTTTTCGTTTTTGAGGTTAAAATCATGGCCGCCAGGCGCATTACCAATTGACGGGGATAGTACGTTGCATTGCAGCCGTAGATTTTTGACACTAATGACATTCTGAAGTTCACTATTAAAATTTGTTCACCACTAGCGAAATTAAAAAAAAGGTTAAAAAAATTATAATAATATTATTGTTTATATTTTTTATAAGTACCTAGTTGGTTACTAAGTTCTGTAACTATGGAAAACATGAATTATACTAAATTTACAAATAATGCTACAATGAATTATATACCAAATGAAAGCACAAATATTTAAGATTATCATGTATTAAAATTATTCGAAATGACCGCCTCTGGCATGAATACACGCCTTTAGACGACGAGGCCAGTCATCGATGGCAGCACGAACTACCACCATATCCAATTCTGCGACTGCCTTGAGAATAGCGCGCTTAAGAGAGTCGAGATTCATGTGGGGCTTAGCACATGCTTTCTCCTCAATAAGTTGCCATATGGCATAATCCAGAGGATTTAAGTCTGGGCTGGAGGATGGCCATTCTTCCTGCGCGATAAAATCAATTTTGTTAGCCCGAAACCATGCTTGTGTAGATTTTGCTTTGTGCGCAGGGGCAGAGTCCTGCTGGAAGACCCATGGCTGGTTTTGAAATAAAGTGTGGCTTAAGGGTTTGACAACAGGTTCCAGAACGGTATCTTGATAGACTCTAGCGCCAGTTTTCACACCTTTTTCACAGAAATGAACCTTACTTAGCCCTGAATAGGACACCCCCAGCCAAATCATCACTGATGAGGGGTGGTGACCTCGTTGGACCCTCGGAGCAATCATGCTGGCTTCTTTACTATTCTTAGCGTATACTCTATCATTTTGACGGTTAAAATTTTCTTCGACTGTGAAGATTTTTTTATCAGTAAACAAGATTTTTCGATGGCCGTTTTGTGCGTACCGCTTTAGTAGAGCGCGACTTCGTGCTAACCTCATAGCCTTCAATCGTGCGTTTAGCAGATGGCCCTTTCGTCTACGGTAAGCGTGAAGCCCAAGGTCATCATTGATAATTTTTTTAAGGGAACTTCTCTTCACAGTCATCTGTATTGCCAATAACTTTGCTTCCGGACGGGATTTCTCGTGATTCTCGCCTTCACTGCCTTGATCACAGCTGGTGTCCGAACGGTGCGTGGTCTTCCTGATCTTTTTCGGTCATCGACGGTCAAGGTATTACTGTACCTATGGATAGTGCGATAAATAAATTGCTTGTTGATTTTCAACTTTTGTAGCAACTTGAAAATCATATTCGGTGGCTGCCCACATTTGTGCAGAGCAATTACAGCGACACGATTCTCCTTCAACCCCCATTCCATGGTGAAATAAACAAAATATGATATACGTGTGGTATGGAATTATAGCTTATAAAACTGTCAATAATATGTCATTTTTATTTTTTCTTTTCATTTGTTTTAATGGCCAGTAATCGATAAAGAAACTCAGTAACAGAACTTTTGACCAACCTGTGTATAGCTTTTCATTAACCACAGCTTTTATGATATGTTACGCAGTTCATTTAAAAGAAAACAACCCTAACGTTGTCAGAAGAGAGAGAACGCGATAGAAAGAGAGGCAACTTCTAGGTTAACTTCGCGACGCGCAACGCCCCGTTTAGAAAAAGGTTGAATTTTCAAGTACTCAATTATTTATCTTTTTTTAGGGTTCCGTAGCCTAATGGCAAAAAACGGAACCCTTATAGATTCGTCATGTCTGTCTGTCCGTCTGTCCGTCCGTATGTCACAGTCACTTTATTCCAAAACTATTAAAATTACACAGTTGAAACTAGGTAGGTAGATGTATTCTGTGAACCGCTTTACGATTTTTACACAAAAAAAAAAAGATTAAGGGGGCTCTCCATACATGGAACTGAAACGAAAAAAAAATCATCAAACCTATATGTGTGGTGTGGGGTGTTTATAGATAGGTCTTTAAAAATGACATTGAGGTTTCTAAAAGTATTTTTTCTCAAAGATTGGAAAATATACATTTCCAAAGTGGTAAAATGTGTGTCCATCTAAAAAAAAGGTATGTTGTAGATCTTTATAAACACTATCTACGAAAATTGGTTTTAAAGAGATATATTTAGGAGATATATAACATTTTCCAAAACCGCAAATATAACTTTGTCGTTTATAAAAACACTATAAAAAACAAAGTTATTTTGCAGATGAAAATGATAGTGGTATTAAATAAAGTATGGTATATGGTAACTACGGAACCCTACTGTGCGTTGCCCGACACCCACTTGGCCAGTTTTTTTTTTATTCAAAAAATCAAATCACAGAGTGATTAAGATTATGCCCTTATACACTTAGTTTGGTCGTTCGTTGCGCCCTGTCTATCTAGACGAACGGCGGCTTTTTTTCACCAACATAAAAAGCGTTGACTGACTGTATACTCTTTAGGCTATGGTACTACTGTGTCCGAGCAGAGCGTCCTGAATGCGATTACACTGTCCTAAGTGCTTCCGATTTAGCATCCTTAACGCCGGAGACCATTTCCTATCCTAACTAGGATCCTACCTTCCTGAATGCAATTACACTTCTCTGAATTAAGGAGCGACTTCATTCCGGATCCTTAATTCAGGATGATCTAATAAGCTCTTTAATGATTATGTTATAGTCAAACCCCGAAGTCCAGGCGCTCCTAGGTTTGCCTAGTCAAAGCTCAGGTTTGACAAGAAGTCTTAGTCAAAGTCCGAAGCAATAGCGTGTTTCGGGCTTTGACTAATGAATTCATGACTAATCCTAGGAGTGCCTAACTTGGGCAGTCAAAGTCCGAAACTCAATACGGTTAAAACGGGGTTTGACTAGTCAAACCTAGAAACATGAGCTTTTCTTCCTAGAATTAAGAAAATCAAATTGTTTATTCCAGTTTAATTGGACCGTAGTGGATTAATATAACAAATAACGACTCAATTATTGTTTATTTATTGATGCAACATGAACAAATAATATAAATTAAATAAAGCAAGCAAATATAGTAAAGACACTGCTACTTAATTTTTACTACTATTTCTTATATTAATTTATCTTTACGTTACTCACTAAAATATAAGTTCAAACGGCGATTGTTGTGTACCATGATGGTATGCGCAGTTTTTCTGCAATTGACAGATTCGAAGGCCCTTACTCAAACGATTAGTTTTATTGCCAAACATCGAAGCAAATAGTGTGTGCTGTTTTTGTATGAAGGGGACATTGTATCAAAAATGTTGTCAAATGATCTTTATAGTTTAAAATGTATTTGTAATCACGATCAGGACACGTTTGCATATCTTTAAGATCCACTTGTCCTCGTGCATGAATCTCTATAAATAGCAACGATTTAACTACTAGCCTTTTTAGGGTGTTTTTTTTCTTGTGACGCGTTTGGCATAAGTCTCAATTTTTTTTTATTTTATTATTTTTCACCAGGGACAAAAAACAGTCATACAATATAAATTACTATAACTTAACTATAGTTATATATTACTATAATTACTATAACTTAAAATTAAATATAATAATTTTGACTAATTGTAAGACGAGCATCAATGCCCACATGTTACTTGAAGATAATCAAGATACAGTACTTAACCGATTTAGACATGCAGTAGTAAAAAACATAATTATGTTTAAGTTGAAAAGAGAAATATAAATACTTGCCACTAAGATTACTAAATAGTTCATCAATCTGTTAAAAAAAAATACATTATCCTTAAAATAAAGACATTTGAAGAGCATAGATTTTCATGTAAACGGTACACGGTAAACAGTAGACAATTAACTTGTCTTATTAATGAACCCGGCTCACACAAATTGTGATTGTGCCTGCGAAAGCGCACCGCAGATTGCACTTTTGAAAGAACTTAATGAAATTGAAAAGATATCGACATCAGTTTGTCTAAGTCGTTCATTGAATGTACGCATAATTTTATGGACTCTTTTGTGATATTTGTCTAGACCTGACGAAATATCTAACTAAACCTGTTAAAATATGCATCTAGTGTAGTACAAATCAACATTTGACGAAAAAACCTGTTTAAGCAAGCAACATATGCAGTGCAAATCAATGTTTTAAAAGTACAATTAATCGACTGTTGATAAATAAACCCTGTTTTGTAAGCAAATTTGGCAAATTTGTAATGCAACAAATGCAGTACAAATTTGCCTTAGTCGTTTCTAGGATTGACTAGGCAAAGTCCGAAACAGATTAATTTTCATTTGAGGTTTGACTAGACATTTAGGCACTTCTAGGTTTGCCTAAAAATATATCTGTCAAAGTCCGAAATAAGAATTCATTTCGGGGTTTGCCGAAAGGCGTCAGTCAAACCTAGGATTAACCAGTCATTCCGCGAAGAGACTACACATCGGGCTTTGACTATAACAATTATAAGTTAAGTTTTACTAACAACAAAATAAAAGAATAATTACTGTACCTACCTAGGTCCTAGTATTAATTGAAAATATTTGTTTTTTAATTCTCTTTTTAGTGTTTACTTAGCACTTTAGTAATACTTCTTACGAGGAGGTGGGGGCTGGTAACCTGAGATACAGGTACTACCTAGTTCAGGTATCAGTCCACCATAATCTCGAAATCCTACTGCTAAACTTATTTAAGTACATTTATGTTAAGTTGAAAGGATTATGGTGAGAATTAAATGATTATTATTATTATTATCTTGGGTATCACTCTACGCGACGAAGTTAGAAACACGGTAATCCGAAGTCGCACTTAACTAACTGACGTGAGGCGCATCATTGCACGTAATCACGCAAGTAGCGATGGGCCGGTCACATACATATGTCGCAGAACCGATGACCGGTGGAGCAGAAAGGTGCTAGAATGGAGACCAAGGACCCGAAGCGTTGACCGCCAAAAATCCAGATGGTCAGACGACATCACAAAGTAGCGGGGAAAAACTGGATGAGAAGGACAAGACCGAACGGGATGGCGTGCATTCGAAGAGGCCTACACTCAGCAGTGGGTGACTTAACGCTGAAGAAGAAGATACTACTTATATACTTTTTAAATATATAGCAGCAGGCGGTGGACAGGACCCGAGAGCCCGATGAGGGCGCAGTTAGCTGGCACCGCCACACTCACCTCTAGCGCCACAATGACGAGCACCGTCTGCGCGGGCGTGGCGTCGGGCAGCAGGCGGTGGACAGGCCCCGAGAGCCCGATGAGGGCGCAGTTAGCTAGCACCGCCACACTCACCTCTAGCGCCACAATGACGAGCACCGTCTGCGCGGGCGTGGCGTCGGGCAGCAGGCGGTGGACAGGCCCCGAGAGCCCGATGAGGGCGCAGTTAGCTAGCACCGCCACACTCACCTCTAGCGCCACAATGACGAGCACCGTCTGCGCGGGCGTGGCGTCGGGCAGCAGGCGGTGGACAGGCCCCGAGAGCCCGATGAGGGCGCAGTTAGCTAGCACCGCCACACTCACCTCTAGCGCCACAATGACGAGCACCGTCTGCGCGGGCGTGGCGTCGGGCAGCAGGCGGTGGACAGGCCCCGAGAGCCCGATGAGGGCGCAGTTAGCTAGCACCGCCACACTCACCTCTAGCGCCACAATGACGAGCACCGTCTGCGCGGGCGTGGCGTCGGGCAGCAGGCGGTGGACAGGCCCCGAGAGCCCGATGAGGGCGCAGTTAGCTAGCACCGCCACACTCACCTCTAGCGCCACAATGACGAGCACCGTCTGCGCGGGCGTGGCGTCGGGCAGCAGGCGGTGGACAGGCCCCGAGAGCCCGATGAGGGCGCAGTTAGCTAGCACCGCCACACTCACCTCTAGCGCCACAATGACGAGCACCGTCTGCGCGGGCGTGGCGTCGGGCAGCAGGCGGTGGACAGGCCCCGAGAGTCCGATGAGGGCGCAGTTCACCAGCACCGCTACGGCTACCATCGCTTCCATTGCGTGCTAAACAAACATATACAGTGTGTTTGGTAATACACTTAAAAATCCGAATATGGTAGAGAGGGTTCCATGCATACAACCCCGGAAAATTATTATAAACAATAATAACCACCACTTTTGAAAAAAAAATAGTAATTAGTAATTTAATAGAAAACCAATGAGGGCTTTTCATAGTGACATTTAAAAATAAAAAGAGTAACTATTTGCTTCACTAGATGGTGCTGATACTTTTCGAAGCCTAAAAATAGTAACTTTTTCCCTCACTAGATGTTGTTGATACTCTTCGAACATTAGTAAAAAAATCACATTGTCAACTTTTTTTATCAACGCCATCTATCAAGCCTATAGTTTTTTGTCATTGTGAAAAGCCCTCATTACAAATCCAATCACATCAATTTAGATTCTTCGTACCGGACTCCGCTCACTCAAACGACTGTAGCTTCGTTGTTTACTACTCAATTGTAATGATTTAAGGTTTATTAAAAGCTGATAAAAGTAGCAATACGTTTTAAAATAAGCTAAATTTCCACAATCCTAACGGTTACCGAGATATTTACATAATAAAAATGCGTTGACCCCTCGTCGTCGATCAGCTGTTTAAATACTTGTGGTGAGTTCGACACCCATTTTGATAGTTATAGTCGCACGCTCCGGTGAATATTTCATACTTCGGTTGCTATGCGTATCGTCAACGTCATCATCATCATCATCATATCAGCCGAACGCACCCACTGCTGGGTATAGGCCTATCGTCAACGTAGCGGTTTCGAACTATCGCTGTAGCGAGTGTAGCGGCTTCAAGATGAGTTTTTCGTTTTTCTTAACGTTGACGTCCTTCACGTAGATAGCGGTTGACGGCGAAAACGTAGCACTAAAAATCAATGACGTCATCCGTATTCTCTCTCGTCGTCGTCGGCATCGTGCACGATGCGCGGCTTGTCGGGTTTCGTAGGGTTAATGACCCCAAAATGCAGGTACCACGTTCTTCCATTTTCTTTTTGGGTGTGGCCAGCAAATCAAATATTCTCTGCCTCCAGCGAGTACAGAATAGCATCCTGAGGGTAAACGCCCCTTGGTTCGCGAGGAAGTACGAAATCCACGAATACCTTAAAATGCCAACTATAGCGACTGAGATCGAGCTATATCGGAAACGACACAAAGACCGCCTCCACAATCACCTAAACCCTCTCATTACAGAGTTGTTGGGCCCGACAATGGTGGGGAAAAGGCTAAAAAGAGACCACGTGCTTGATTAGGAGGAGCGGAGATGGCCGCTTCACTATACTCGTCCATTCTTCCTTACAACCAATTCGCTTAGGTCTGGCGACCGATTGCAAATGGCAGAAGATTAGAAAAAAAACGTATTCTTTTGTCGTCAGCCTGCGCGATGCGGAGCTTGTCGGGTTTCATCGGGTTAATGACCCCAAAATGCGGCTGGTACCACGTTCTTCCATTTTTTTTTTACTCAGGACGGCTCAGCGTAACTTTGCTCACCAGGGCGTCCATCAGTTCGTGTTACTTCTTGTTCAAAGCTGGGTCCTTTTCAATCTTGCGATCGACGGAGTTCTCGTAATTGTTTGGCATAGTAGTGCCGACTGTCTGTCGGCGCGCTGTATGGTGTCGTTTTCAAGTTTAGTATAGCGCAAGTATAGCATAGCATAGTGTAGCAGTATATTTCAAGTCTAGGGCACTGCTCGAGATCGGTCAACGGCTTTCGGATCAATGACCAAGTTGTCAATAGCTCGTCCACAGTGAACGCGCGGTGACTTAGGCCTGTGGCGGGCGCGACGAGCCTTGGCGTGTGGTGGCCACAGTGACGCGCGGGCGGTTGTGGCGGTTCGATGTATATCAGATGTCGCAAACCATGGACGAGGATTTGTTAGTTTTACTAGACAGTCCGTTCCTGAGATGGGAGGTGTTGAACTCTAGAATAGGTGTGCACAAAATTAACAAAAATCGTGAAATATTTTGTGAATTTTTAATTTTTATATGAAGAATTGAGATTGTTTGTATCCTAAGAAATTATGCCTTATACTGGTTTAGATTGAACAGCACTTATAAACACTTCAGTATTAACCACCATTTTACAAAAAAATATTTGTAAAAGTCCGTCGGCAAGACCGAACTGGTTTGATTATTATTATTATTATTTATTCAAAGGAAGTTCAACAGCAAATTTGACAGATTGCTTAAAAATAATAGCGACAGGAAGCCAATTACAGAACTCCACATATAGCAAACAGAGTGGTTTTGTTAAAGCTAAAGCGACAATTCGCACTGCACTCAATTTTTGAAAATTATATAATATTATTATTATAACACTATTATTTATTATAATAATTATATTTTACAAATTATGTTAAAAAGTTAAGTAGTTAATTATTACAGAACATTATTTATCTCATTAACCTACATTGCTTATGATAATAGCGTCTATACAATTTAGATAGAGAACAGAAACTAACAATCAAAAAACTGATTGGCTAATGTTTTCCTCGCCAAAACCGAACTGGTGTTAAACAAGTCGAAATTGTAACTTTTGCACAGTTTGTTAAAAGAGACAAGTTCGTTTTGCCTGTAGTTAGTACTTGCTGAAGGTAGATGCAAGAGTGGGTTACTCCTCAGTGGTTTCGCTGGGCATCTTAGAGATAGAAGTGCAAGCAACTCTGGACAGTCTATGGAGTTCGATGCTATCCGTAACAAAAATATCAAGTCACCGATATTACGCCGGAGATCTAGTGGAAGAAGGTGATGCTTTCTACACAAGTAATGATAGTTGTTAGAATGATATTGGTCATTAGTTTTGTAGCATAGAAACCGTATGAACTTTTTTTGAACGGATTCAATTCTGTTAATATAAATATCATATCTCGGGTTCCAGACTTGGCTAGCGTACTCCAAGATACTCCGGACAAAGGAACAGTATAAAATTTTTATGGTTTTCACGTGAGAAAATTCCTTAGAGGAACGCATGACAAATCCGAGTGCTTTTGAAGCTTTTTTCACCATAGCATCTACATGTGAGTCAAATATTAGTTTAGAGTCTAATAGAACTCCCAGATCACGTACATTAAACTGTTTTTGCAAAACTGCGCCCTTAAGGGTGTAGTCGAATAAAATGGGATTCTGCTTACGACTAAAAGTGACAACACAACATTTGGATGGATTAAGGTCCAGGTCATTAACTTGACAATATGTTTCGAGTCGTGATAAATCTGACTGAAGTGCTAACGAGTCTTTTTGTGTCCTAACAGATGTAAAAATTTTCATATCGTCTGCAAAACAAAGTAGTTGTGACTCATGGAAACACTGTCCGATATCACCAACAAAGATCACAAACAGCAGAGGTCCAAGCAATGAACCTTGGGGTACGCCACTGGGGATTTTGACCCAACTGGATATGTAATTGTTAACTACAACTGATTGCGATCTATTGTCGATGTACGATGAGAACCATCTAAGAAGGTCACCGCTAATACCGATGCGTTTAAGTTTAGTTAGAAGCGTTGAGTGGTTAATTCTGTCGAAACACTTGCTGTAGTCAGTGTAAATGACATCTACCTGAACACCCGAGTCCATTGCATTTGCTAGAAAGTTGTTGAATACAATAAGGTTAGATACTGTGGAGCGCCCTTTGAGAAAGCCGTGTTGAAAAGGACAGAAGGAATGTCTTAGCTCTGAATATACTTGGTCGTAAACTATTCTCTCAAGAACCTTGGAAACGATGCAAAGCTTAGAAATGGGTCTATAGTTGGTGACCTCAGTTCTATTTCCTTTTTTAAAGACTGGTGTGACATAGGCTTTCTTCCAAACATCAGGTACGACGCCTTCGTCTAGCGACCTTTGAAACAGTATTGTGAGTGGATAAGCTATGGTTTCGGAACATCTTATTAGGAATACCGCTGGTAAATCATCTGGCCCTGCAGATTTTGCTGGATCCAGTTGCTTTAGAAGGCGTCGAACTACTAGCTCGTCGATCTGAACAGTACTTTTTGAGGGGGCGACCGGTAGAGAGGCACTATCATTAGGGGAGTGCGAACTTAGAGACGGTGCCAAAAAGGTGGAGTGAAAGTATTTGGAGAATGCTTCGCATATAGCCTCACCATTATTCAAGGTGGTAGTGTCATATGTAAGAGAGCTAGGTAGTGAGTTTGTTTTTTTCTTAGATTTTATGTATGACCAGAATTGCTTAGGGTTTTTTTGTATGGAATCTTCAACTGAGTGTATATATTTACTGTAACAATCATTTTCCACCCTTTTAGCCCGGTCACGAAGCTTTTTAAAAGCCTCATAGTCAGAACGATTGCCGTAAATATTGAATTTAGTAAGGAATTTATGTTTCTCATTTAACAATTTTATAAGCGGTTTTGAGTACCAAATTGGGTAGTCCTTACTAGTAGTTTGCCTCGGAGGGACGAATAAATTACGCAGTTTGGTAAACACACTATAAAAATAATCGACCGCCTCATTAAACGGTTTGTTAGTAAGTTCCTTATACCAGCTGACTTTTGAGAGTTCGATGTTGATTGAATCATAGTCAGCTTTGTTGTACAGGTATTTAAAAAAAGGCTTCAACACACATTCGTCACATAAATCGACACTTATCACCAGAGCACCATGATGAGGATCGAGCGGTAAGGATAATGGATCATTTACGCTTTCATTGGACAACACTAGGTCAAGGATCACTCCAAAGCTGTTCTTCACTCCATTAAACTGTTTTAGGCCTAAAACTAAAATTTCGTCAACCAATAGGCACTCGTCATGTGAGAGGTAATTACTGGGAAAATATGAGTTGTCACAGTCAGCGTTGGTCCAAAGTATGCGCCGCATATTAAAGTCGCCCACTATCAGGTACTTATCATATAACATAATATTATTCAGATTTGTAAAAAAATTGGAAAGTTGTTGTGAAAAGGTATTGCCTAGATTTTGTTGTATTAGATAGAGTACACAGATGTGTAAATTAACTACTGACTTACCATGCAATTTATTACCTATAGTAATATATCCCCGCCTCCGCGCGTTAGATCGCCTGTTAACTAGGCTCGTAAGTGTGGCCATAACGCGCGGACAGCAACGTTTGAAAAGTACGCGTGCGATATCGCTCAGGACCGTCGCGCTAGGCTCCCGCTTTAGTCACTTCACTGTGGACGCAAAGGCGCGTTTCATATGTTTGATATTTCGCGTCCGTCATCGCAACCACGCTAGGCTCGCACTGTGGACTCCGCCTAAGTGTTGTCGCAACTGTTCGTTCATATCATCCGCGGCGCTCTTCAGATAGTGTATATAATTGACACACTGTCCAAGTGTGCATTCAGATTCTTCTCCGTAATCGCTTCTATGTGTAGTGGGGTCAATGAGCTCCAAACTTGTCGGCGAGGCTATCGGTCAATATAATGGTGGACCCTCGTCTAGGTCCCATTACTTATCGATATCAGCATCCAAAAACTTCTTACAATCTTGAATAACGCGTTTCTTCTCTTCACAAATGGAACATCTCTCTCGCTCGTTTATTTGCAGCACTATAGATAGAAGCGTAACAACAACATCGTGCAATGATGATAGAAATCCCCACCGCACGGTGTTGCTGTCTCGCTTCTATCGCTGTCTCTTTCTTGCGCGGCGTACGATCGTTGGTTTCAACGTCGCGGCGTCCATCTTGAACAGGCACTACGAATGACCACGATACTTGAAGTGACTCGGGCATCTTCTTGAGTAATAAATCCATAACTTAGTAGTTGTGGAGGAAGTGCGATTTTTATCAACTAGTGTAGGGCGGTTACTGCGTTCTTCACCTGTACCTTGATTACGTAAAGCTGTTGCTAACAATTCTCGATTGAAATCGATTGAAAGCGCGGTTGCATTGCTGCTTTAGTTAAGATAGTTGTCACATTGGTTCTTACTAAAGCAGCGATGTAACTGCGATTTCTGTCAGAGTTGATTGCAACAAAATTACAAAATCACCCCACTGGTTTGCTATAAAACAAATATCTCACGGATCGCCGGTACACTTGGGTAGGTTTCGCATGCGGTTCAACTCAGCGACGGCTGTGTTGAACCGCATCTCTTTAAAGATGCGGTTCAACAATACACAGAATCTTTAAAGTTGGCGGCCATCCCGAACAATTTAAATTTTAAAACCACGGTATTTTAACGATAACGAACGATGTTTCCGGGAAGCTTACACTTTGTAGATGTTTTTATTACGAAGAAATGAAAAAAAACACTTAAATGATTTTTATTAAAAAAACACGTAATTTTATTCTAAGTCCCTATCGCGACATTTTGCGAAAGCGACCTTTTGCGGAAGAGGCATTATGAGAAAGCGACATTTTAGGACGGGCGACATTCTGCGAATAAGCTCACAAAAATACATCATCCACACAAACACACCTGCCAACTGCCGTTGCTACCGATTCTCTCCCCAAACTAAACATTTGACGATTTAAAAATGCTTATTATGTGAGCTCATTTAAATAAATATATTTTCATTTCATACCTGCCAACTGCCGATGCTACTGATCCTCTCCCCAAACGGCCTCTGGGCCACGTGGCACAGCTTGAACGCGTCCGCTCGTATTTCCGCCGCGTTGTTGATCAGTGCACAAACCGCTGCTAGCGGAAACGCCGAAGAGAACAACACCACGTGGCCGAGTTGTGTCAGCATTTCTAGGTACTCGTAGAATGTGCCTTCGAACTGCAATGTAATAACATAAATTAAGTCTTACTGCCGTACTAATAAACGAAGAATAAGTTTATACTTAACCAGCGGCCGCCCGCGGTTGCACCCGCGTGGTTCCCCTGGGTATATCGGGATAAAAAGTATCCTATGTTTTAATCCAGGCTATCTACTATCTGTGTGCCAAATTTCAACCAAATCCGTTCAGTAGTTTTTGCGTGATTGAGGAACAAACATCCAAACCCACAAACTTTCACATTTATAATATTAAGTAGGATAACCAAAAGTTTGTTTAGGAATAAGACGCTTTGATACGTCAAACGTAAGAAGTAATATTGCTGAGCAATATTTTTGGTTAAACTAGGTATAAACTTATTCTTAATTTATGAGTAAGGCAGTTAGAATAATAACAACATAGAACGATAGTCTACTAAGATACATACATATTTCACAAAGATCAAATTCCATACCAAAAATTTACAAAGTTATTTTTAGTTAATACAAAACCTTTCGTGGGGTTGATCAGACCATGAAACTAAACAACTTTCATTATGGGACCAACCTTGAAATCGTGAAAAAAAACAGCTGTTTCATACATTTCGATTGAGTAGGATTGTACTTTTTTTATGGAACTGCTTATTTTTTTTACGTGATTTCGAAGTTGGTCCCATAAGTTTGATGGTCTGATCAACCCCACGAGAGGTTTTGTATTACCTAAAAATAACCTTGTAAATAGTACTAAACGTATAGAAGCCTATCCGCGCGATCAATCAAACGATACTGCATAAGTATAATAAATAAATATAATATAAGCGCCTCCGAATCGCTTCTCTTTCTGTCGCGTAGCTCTATCTCAACCGACATATGACACCCCTCGTGCGCTGTATGCGTAACCGCAGCAAAATGTTGCGTCTTAGAGAAATGAGAGTATTACAGATAATTAGTTCATAGTAAGATGCAATTTGTTTAAGTATAGCAAAATGTGTGCAAGTTGTACTTTCGAAGTTATTCGAGAAAAACTGATTTTGCTGGGGTAACGTTACCCCAGCAAAATGTTTTTTAAAAAAGGCGTTTAGCCTGGAACCAAGTACATCAAAAGATAGCTTTTGACGAGTTGTTAATGAATACCAATAGCAAAATCTGTGCATCTTATAGTTTTTGAGATATTCAAGATTTTGCTGCGGTAACGTTTAGGGATTTCCCATATCTCAAAAACTGTTTGTCGCAGAAGTTTGAAAAAAATACCAGTTATAGGCCTTAATTTGTTTAAATTTGTTTAAATATAAGTATTTCGATTCATCAACAGATATCGATATAATTAATTGTTATTTAAAAACTGGAAAAAATCGATTTACTCCTAAACTAGTACATTTGAAAACAAATAAAAAACAATTACATATACCTATGATCTACCCCTTTAAGGTGTACAAATCTGGATTAACAAACTTTACGCGATATGAAGATATAAAGAGATTTCATCAAATTTCAAGCTACTTATCAATTTTCTACTTTGGCGATCGAATACGCAGCTCCCTATGAATACAAAACGATAGACTATAGTGACCACATTAGTGTATTTTGTTAAAAAACATCCCTGAAAGTTTCAGCTTTAAATCTCTGATGGATTAAAAATTATTCAAAAACCAAGAAAGTGCCAGCAATTCTCCTATAAACCGACTAAATTACGGAGGTTACGAAAAAGCGATCGCGCCATACTTGAGCGTAACCATCTGAAAAAAATAGCATAATAGTCATTTTTAGGTGGTACAGTCGCGTATAAAAAGATTTTGTTTCTTTGTTTGTTTGTCCACTTTAGCAAACTATTTTATACTAGCTTACCGATAAGATAGAAACTTGAATCTTTGAACATAGGACCAGATCCAGCAATTGATCCAGCACTGGAAGACAATGCAATATTATTGTGTCAATGACTAATTTTTAGGGTTCCGTACCCAAAGGGTAAAACGAGACCCTATTACTAAGCCTCCGCTGTCCGTCTGTCTGTCACCAGGCTGTATCACATGAACCGTGATAGCTAGATAGTTGACATTTTCACAGATGATGTATTTCTGTTGCCGCTATAACAACAAATATTTAATTTACCTTATTTTATATTATAAAGTCCTTAATTCCGTTCCGACCGATATTTCAATATTTCATTTAGTGCGAAAGTCCTAAGTCCACAATATTTTGTAAGAAATAAGCCTATGCCTAAGTCCTTAAAATACGGGTCAAAAAGGACTAAGTCCAAGAGTTTGGGACCTGAATCCGGTTGATTAATGTTGATTTTATTAAAAAGTATAATAATAATATGTTATGTTTGTGTGTTAAACAAAAGGTGAAGTTTGATTTTCCTCAATAACCTACCTAAATCTCTGAAATCGCAAATAAAATCAGCTGTTCCGTACAAAAATTTATGACGAAAATATCAAAATGTAAAGAACTACTGATTATTTTTTCGCGATTTCAGAGTTGGTCCCATAGTAAAAGTTGTTCAGTTTGATGGTCCTTATTTACTATATTCGGCTTTATAAGGCTTTTACCAAACACCTTGTAGAAAAATTTCAGTGATTTTTTTCTGTTTAAATTTGGTTTATTGAGAAACTCAGTTTTTGGACTAAGGGAGTTCTGCATCTGGGCATGCTCTACACGTTGGTGTTATCAGATGAAAAAGTACGGACTTCTGCATCTGGGTCCTTCATTTATAGAAAAAGGGACAACTACATAGTGACATGACAAAAGAGAAAGAAATGCGAAAATCTCGTGTTGGATGCCGTGACGTGACGTGTAATAAATTTTTAATTAAAAAAAAAACAATGAATGCAAAAATCTCAAATTTAAGAATATTTTTTATTATTTTACAAAAGTACTCGTTCAACGCATTCATCAATTAACTAATACTATTAGATAGGTTGAACCACGTTTTTTTTAGTTCTGGTCAAAAAATCTGGTAGTAATTAGGTAAGTATAGCTAATAACGAATGTAGTCGAAAATAGCTAAAGTAATAATATAACCTCTACATAAAACAATTTAGATTTCGGCTACATGGGTATTTTTCTGCTTGACTGTACTATATATCGGTTATTAGGTTGCTAATTTCAGTAGGACATCCGCAAGTATGGCGCGATCGCTTTTTCGTAACCTCCGTAATTTAGTCGGTTTATAGGAGAATTGCTGGCACTTTCTTGGTTTTTGAATAATTTTTAATCCATCAGAGATTTAAAGCTGAAACTTTCAGGGATGTTTTTTAACAAAATACACTAATGTGTTCACTATAGTCTATCGTTTTGTATTCATAGGGAGCTGCGTATTCGATCGCCAAAGTAGAAAATTGATAAGTAGCTTGAAATTTGATGAAATCTCTTTATATCTTCATATCGCGTAAAGTTTGTTAATCCAGATTTGTACACCTTAAAGGGGTAGATCATAGGTATATGTAATTGTTTTTATTTGTTTTCAAATGTACTAGTTTAGGAGTAAATCGATTTTTTCCAGTTTTTAAATAACAATTAATTATATCGATATCTGTTGATGAACCGAAATACTTATATTTAAACAAATTTAAACAAATTAAGGCCTATAACTGGTATTTTTTTCAAACTTCTGCGACAAACAGTTTTTGAGATATGGGAAATCCCTAAACGTTACCGCAGCAAAATCTTGAATATCTCAAAAACTATAAGATGCACAGATTTTGCTATTGGTATTCATTAACAACTCGTCAAAAGCTATCTTTTGATGTACTTGGTTCCAGGCTAAACGCCTTTTTTAAAAAACATTTTGCTGGGGTAACGTTACCCCAGCAAAATCAGTTTTTCTCGAATAACTTCGAAAGTACAACTTGCACACATTTTGCTATACTTAAACAAATTGCATCTTACTATGAACTAATTATCTGTAATACTCTCATTTCTCTAAGACGCAACATTTTGCTGCGGTTACGCATACTCGTGCGCTGGCTCGACTGAGTGAGCCGCGAGCAGTAGGCTATTATAAAAGTTTAAGCGTGAAGTGAGACCCCCCTGACTATACCCTAAAAAGTTCCGATTCAAGTTCCGCCTCATGTAAGAATCTTCTGCCCGACTATAGACCCGTGGAAGTGTGACGCATGACGTCACATAACGGCAGAGTTTGACATTTTGGGTAAAAACAAACATCTAAAGCAAGCAGGTTTCTCTTCTTGAGACATGAAACCACACCAAGGAAGGCATAGCAATTTCCTAACACCAAAATAACTCAATAATTTGTTATCAAAGCAAAAGTGCCAACATTCTCATCTTTGATAATACCCAAATCTAAGTCATAACTTCCACGGTCTATTAATCCTGAGTCCCTCCTATCGACCTCCTTGCCAGTTTCTCCAGCCATCAGTTACTATCCCATATAAACCTTAACACAAACACACCATCAGTGATCGGAGTAGGTATCGTAGATTGATTTGTGGTCAACAAACTAAAACGTATATACAATATGGATATGCCTCCGGAATTAAAAACAATGGCATGGCTAAACTTGAGTAAAAACGTAGTGGGATTTCATTTGTAACAGTTACTGTTAATAAACCCAAGCTGTTATTCAGAAATGTTTCACAAAACTGGGGTGCAAGACTGTTCTAACAAAACCTGGTTTAATGCTTGTAAACCAATCACAATGCACCTTTTAATCCTTAAACGGTGGAACTAAACGTTAAACAGTCACTCTGAATACAATTTGCGCTAAAATGGCGTTAGTCCGCAGTCTAACGCCATGTTAACTTTAACCCTAGTTTAACGAACGCACTCTGAATTAGACAGAAGGAATTAAAGACTTTGAATATAAATAATTTTAAAATACACTTGAGTACATGGTTAGGCTCACATACCCTGTATGATTTTTTGAAATCAGAGATTAACTTATTGTATTGTGTACCTACTATTTTTTTTTGTGTGTTTAATTGTGTGTTATAATTTTGGTAACCATGTATGAATGAACAATTAAAATATGCTAGTGTTAAAATTTTGAATTTTGCATGCTAATAAATAATTTTGGCTAAACATGTTTAGTGCTTATTATCTGTTACTTACATCTTTAATACCATGTTTAATTACAAATAAAGATTATGATTATTATGATTATAATGTTGCCATTCACATGCATTCAAACATTCACAATATTTGATTCAATCCCATAAGTACCGAAACGAAATTCTGGAAAAAAGGCTTATCCATGTTATGATATCTATGACTATTCATGATGCAAGTACGTAAAATCAATCTACCTACTCCGATCACTGCACATCGTCAAAACTTTACCTTAAAAAGCTGTGACTCAAGTTCAGCTTTCTGCCCCATTACCCACTATAGGTTCCGAGTCCCTCCTATCGCCCTCCTTGTCAGTCCCTCCATTCATAATCATAAAATACTATCCATTATAGACCTTAACACATCCACAAAGATAAATAAACTGTACCTTAAAAAGCTGCGACTCAAGTTCAGCCTGATGTATAACCTTCTGCCCGACTATAGGTTCCGAGTCCCTCCTATCGCCGTCCTTGTCAGTCCCTCCATTGATCAGACTGTTTTCAGGCGACCCGCCCGAAGAATCGGTCTTCTTGTCGAACAATTCTGTCAGCTGATTTGACGAGGGCGCTGAAAATTCTTTCCACTTAACAGATATACCTATGGAATATGCATAAGTCACCGATTTTGATAAATTTGAGCTTGATCGCTTCGGACACGTATAAAAACATGATGGAACATAAAAATAAAAAATAATAATGTATTACATATTTTAGTTTTATCACACGATGAAATCAGGGAAAAATAGTGATTTTTTCACTTTTGGATATAATGCACTTAATAGTCAGATAGAATTTCGAATAGATTTTTTTGTATGACACATATGTACTTAAACGCCAAATATACGATAATTGAAAATTCTTGGCTAACTCCATAATAAACGTGCGCCTGAAACGTAACATATGACGTCATATATCATGTCCGTTTTGTATACCTAGAGCGTTTTCGGCGGTTGCTGCTGCGTGCTAACTTCAAGTAACTATATCATGAGAAAAAAACGCAAGAATTTTTTTTTATATTACAGTTGATTTTCTCAAGCATTATACTTTTGATTTTGATAAAAATTGTTGCATATTCCCTATTGGAACGGGTAAAGCGCTGATTACATAAGCCGATCAAGCGTCCTATTTAGAAACCTATTTCGGGTTGCCACCCTTACTTGACAATAAAATATTGTATACTAGCTTCCGCCCGCGACTTCGTCTGCGTGGATAGTATTTTGCCTATCCCTCGGGAACAGTTCCTTTTTTCGGGATGAAAGGTACCCTATGTTCTTCTCTGTACCCCTGATAACGTGTGTGTAAAATTTCATGATGATCGGTTCAGTAGTTAAGACGTGAAGGCGTAACAAACAAACAAACGGACTTTCGCATTTATAATATTAGTAAGGATTAAGTTCGATTTAAACAGTGAATTTACACCAATAACGGAAAGGAAAACATTGTTTAAGATTGGAGATGAGAATCGAATATAACAAATTATAAACAATGTTTACCTTTCCGTTATTTGTGTAAATTCACTGTTAAAAATGAACTTAGTATACGGGGGTGACAACTCTAAATAAGATTACTAAATCGGACACTAGATCGGTTTTTTTTATTGGTAACTGGGCAAGCATTTGCCCACCATCTTGCTTGGTAAGCAGGAAGTAGTCTAAGGTGTCGCATGCTTGCCCAGGAAATGCCTATTCACACACATCGTGAGGTTGGTGTATGTAAGCGGCTTAAGTTGGACTCACCAGTTATTTTTTCAGATTAAGAAAAATTTCAGTAAAACGCGTCAGTGACGTCAGTCATTAGGGTTACGCGTGCCATTGAAATGAGTCCGAGCACTGTCTTGTACTATTATTTATTATGTGGTCCGAGCCCGCCCATAAGGCCTATAAGTGCAAGGGAGCGCGCAATATAGCTACTCCTTTCGTACATATTACGACCTCGCGTGCCACGAACGTTCTAAAAAAATTGACTTTGTAGAATTCAATTCGTTTCCGCTATTATTTACGCCAAAAATATGACCCGCGACAAGCGCTTCTGATCTGATATTCAGATTTTTTTACAATCATATGTGAGGTTTATACGCAATTTAATACTTGTAGCTACAAGATAATCTCTTTAGTTTGTCGTATGTTTTTTTTGTGGCTACAACTTTACGTTTTCTATATAAAAATATGGCCCGCGCAAACCATGTTTTCCTATTATGGCCCCTTAATGTGTGTGTGTGTGTGTGTGTGTGTGTGTGTGTACATGATCGCACTTACCTTTGCTAGGACTCAAAGCTCCAAACACATCAACGCATATCTTGGCCAACCTCAGATTCTCTATTAAGTAAGGCAAGGCGGACTCCTTTAGATTGCCTATCACTTGTCTCGTTATCAGTAAAACAGCAAGTTGCTGGAATTAAAAAAAGATACCTTATTAAGACGGGATAAAATTAGAAATAGCTTGCTACTAATGCAATCATTAAATGGTCAGAAATGACTATGACTATAGTATGACTTTTAATAAAGTTTGTATCATGCTCTGTTCTGTCGTTCTGAAGATAAAACAGATAATAAGGGATTTTCAAAATGACAAAAAACTGTAAGCTCGATAGATGGCGTTGATAAACAGGCAAGTGTCAACTGACAACGAAGGAAAAAGAAAACACAATTCCCATAAAAAAAACTGAAAACACCGCTAACAAACAACGACCGCCAAGAAATTAACATGATTTTTTTATGCACAGTCCGTTTATTTTTCAAAGTCAATTTTGTCGCTTTACTTGTCCATCAACGCCATCTAGTGAGGCAAATAGATACTATATTTTATTTTTTAATTGACACTTTGAAAATCCCTCATTGATACGAGTTTTCGCTAACCACAGACTAATAATAGCGTTTTAAAAAATGTACTTACATCTTTACTATGCGAAGAAGCTATTATAAATGAGACTCGTATTCAAGAATACTCAAACGACCCTTGCCTATGAGAGCGCACTGCGTTGAAATAGAGCTCTGTCATTGGTTCGTTTGTTTTACGTGTTACGTGTGATTGGTAGTTGGGACGCTGTGCGTCGGGTACTGTGAGACCTCATAGTAATGTTTGTGAATACGATTGTTAGTCTAGGGGCAAATTTCCAAACTTACCTCTTTCAATTTATCCATATCCTGCATATAGAACGCTATATAGAACAAGCTCATGAACGAGTTGACAAATTGAAACTGAAACATAAAATATTATTACGTCAAAAATATATTTAAAAAAAATATAAGTTTTTTACAGTCAGATCTTCTATCTTTAGATTCTAATAAAAGTCTTCTATTATTTTATTATGAATAGATCATAAAAAATAAAAAGATTCTTAAATTGAGGCTAACAATCTATTGATATTATGCTGTTATTAACCAGGTCACTCTTTCACCAAATTGTCATTTGTCAGTGACATACATATGTCGGCAATTTTTACAGTTTAATAAGGGACAATTTATGTTGTGAAACAAGAGAAAAAATTTACAAGTCGACAAGTGTCACGCAAAATTGACTCAGCTCCAATCACATGTCAGGAATTACTGACAAATCTACAGATATGTCGACTTGTGAAAAATATCCCTATTTCATAAGATACTTGTCCCTAATTAAAGCAACGACAATTTGTAAAATTAACCGACATATGTCACTGACAAATGTCGACTTGGTGAAACAGGGCCCATGTAAAATATGGAATTCTTGTATTTATTTAAGCATAAATTTTAAAAGAACCTAAGTACCTATTTCATAGACTACAGTTAGCACTGTCTTCCGATTTAATTAGAAAGTGGAACTGAATTTCTTTGCAATCAATTTTATCTGTCTGTCTTAAAACAGACCTTAATAACCCAACCAAAGCTTATAAAAGCTACAACTATAATGCATATAAATGTATGTATGAAGAGTATGAAGGATATAATAAAAGATTTCTCTGGAAAAAATCTATTTCACCTAAAACTACAGATGTGTTTTGAGATTCAAAAAAGAATATTTAATTAGTGTTTAAGTTTTTAATTTAATAAGTAATAAAAATGAGAAGTATTTTTTATATAATGAAGTGTACTGAAAATCATAATAATTAAATTATGTTTTAATTACGTGCAGTATTCACAAAAATGTTACCATTTTATTATTTAGAAACATGCAAGCGAAATAAAAACTGCGTGCGTTGGCAAACCATAGTGCTTTCATTACGACCATAGATTACCAATGTCTTGTTATTAACCTGTTCCGTTTTGTCTATGACAAGCAAAGCATGATTTAAGCTTAGCTTTTTTTAGCATGGCGTTAGGAGGTTTTTAGAGTTTATACAAACCAATGCTATTTTCACAATCAGATGATTTTCATATTTTGTCTCGATACGGTAGTTTTCTGGTGTTCGAATGAATCGTGGTAGAATTTTCAGTGTTACCATTATAAAAATTGAGTTGTATATTGTCCAGTCCCGTTTGGTAAGCAGTAAAGAGAAAAATAATATGCACTATAGTATAATTATAAACTACTGTATATTTTAATGCTACTTTAACGAAATCTAATATTTTTTAAATGTATTATAATTCAAACTATTTAATTAAATTTTTACTTATTTAATAGAGAGGTCTAAGGAAGGATTGTGCTAAAGATAGTAGAAGACAATATATCAGGGGATTTTCAAACTATGGTCATGCAAAAATATTTCAATAGCTATGATTATTATTAATTTCTGTGAATCAAAAAATAACGCCGAAATCAAAATATTTGACCATTTAAATGCTATTAACATTGTCTTTACTTTTAATTAAATACTCCAGCCCCTAGCATGACCACCGAAAAACTATACAAAGTTATTTTTAGTTAATACAAAACCTCACGTGGGGTTGATCAGACCATCAAACAACGTTCATTATGGGCCAACACTGAAATCGCGAAAAAAAAATCAACTGTTTCATACATTTCGATGGAGTAAAAATGTACTTTTGTATGGAACAGCAGATTTTTTTTCGCGATTTCGAGGTTGGTCCCATAATGAAAGTTGTTCAGTTTGATGGTCTGATCAACCCCACGAGAGGTTTTGTATTAACTAAAAATAACCTTGTATGACAGCTATTTTTTCTTCGCGATTTTAAAGTTGGTCTCATTCATAGAAATAGAATGTCAAAGAACAACAATGTCAACAAACAGGTGATCCGAAAACGAATGCATACCTTTTATATGAGATACGTAAAATATGACTTAGATTCATAAAATATGACTATATATGGCAAAGGAAATTAATAAAATATGTTCCATACTGTTTTCTTCGTCGATAAACGAATATGTAGCGAAATTTGGTTTTAGAGAAATGTGTGGCAATATCTTATTTACATTTGAAAACTGTGATTACTTGGATTATTTCTTTTTGTCACATCACAATTACTTAGAGCACAAGACACCATGGCTCCACGATACCTTTATTTTAAATTCTAATTAGGATTAGAAAATATTTTAAACAAACTGTGATTGCTCATTTGCTAGGCGGGACGCTAGGGGCTCTTACTGTAAAAAATGTTGGCACATGTCACTTGATCCTTTCTTTTTTACATAGACCATGTCCGTATGATGTTAACTTCTCTTTTCCACGCTTTGTTGGTCTTCTTGAGCGCAGCGAAAATTTTTCTATGTCTATGGTCCCACTGTAAAAGTTGTTTAGTTTGATGGTCCCTATCTACTATATTCGATTTTCGTTTTTTTTTTGTAACACGTTGTAAATCGCGTGATATAACGTTTTATCGACACTCAAGTCTCAACATACATAGTTATCACGCGATATCCTACTATATAATATTATAAATGTGAAAGTTTGTGGGTTTGGATGTTTAGATGTTTGGATGTTTGTTCCACAATCACGCAAAAACTACTGAATGGATTTGGTTGAAATTTGGCACACAGATAGTAAATAGCCTAGATTAAAACATAGGATACTTTTTATCCCGATATTCCCACGGGAACGGGAACCACGCGGGTGAAACCGCGGGCGTCCGCCAGTAATATTATAAATGTGAAAGTTTGTGGGTTTGGATGTTTGTTCCTCAATCACGCAAAAACGACTGAAACGATTTGGTTGAAATTTGGCACACAGATAGTAGATAGCCTAGATTAAAACATAGGATACTTTTTATCCCGATATTCCCACGGGAACGGGAACCACGCGGGTGAAACCGCGGGCGGCCGCTAGTTTATCATATTTCGGTGGTCATGCTAGGTGGCTGATTTTTTATAGTTACAGCATGTAAATGGCCCAAAAACACAAATAAAACATAAACGAAAAGATCTAATAAAAAAATTTGAAAAGCAGTTTTTACAAATGCATTTCAAAAACCACTCTCGGTTAAAAATAAAATCTCACACAAACTCAAATAAAATAAAGGGTTCTATTTTGTTTTTTTTATTAATTACCTTTGTCGTTGAGCCACCTTGCTATTCTGGCGTATAGTTCTTCTTCTATAGCGATAATAATAGCGAAGAATGCTCGAGGTACCCACGTGAAATTTACTATTCTATTTTCCCACCAATCCTGAGGACAATGAAAAAAAATCAGTATCTCCATTTTACAGATGACAGGTGAAAGGAACAATTCACTAAGTATTGTTTTAAGATAGCCAGTTCCTCAGTGATGAGGATTCCGGGAGTAGTGTGCTTCCACCTTCGGCCTTATCGTTACTTAACATCAGGTAAGGTGTTATCCCGTTGTGGATAAAACAAGTAAAAAAAGGAAAATATTGTTTTTACACTAAGTAGGTACCAACTTAAAAAAAGTAATCATATCCATAGGTACATTACTTTACGGAATTTTAAGAAGCACGAATCAGTAAACCAAAAGTATTAGTTGAGCTCGGCAGGTAAAAAGTTACTTACACTTTAGTGAATTATATGTTCGTTACTTAGTGAATTTCTCCTGTCATCCGACAGGTAAAAATTTACTTTCCTTAGTGAACTTTTTAATTAATAATTTCAAAATAAAACGACATTTCTATAAAATCGCTTTATAGTAACAGAATGTAGAATATAAAGCACCATAACCATATAAATCAAAAAAAATCTATCAGGGGTATAGATTAAGACATAGGGTAACTTTCATCCCGAAAAATGTACCTAGGGATAGCAAAAAATCTTTCCACGCAGACGAAGTCGCGGGCGGTCGCTAGTTACTTATAAATGAAGCCTTAACAACTCAATATCGTTCTTAGGAGCTGAGACACACGATCATGACTGGGAAAGACACACAGTGGCGCCACACGCGGCGTACTGCGGCTCGGGCCTTTCACGGGACTAGTTCCCATCTCGTCGTTATATCTCACCATCATCGTCCGTAAGAGCGTGGTGCACGCGGCGCACGCGCTAAGACACACGATCATGACCGGGAACGACACACAGTGGCGCCACACGCGGCGGCGCCACGCAGCGTACTGCGGCTCGGGCCTGTCACGGTTCCCATCTCGCCCTGTTATATGCCTTCTTTTCTTATAACTCATGATCGTCCTTAGAAAGAGCGTAGTGCACGTGGCGCACGCGCTGAGACACACGATCATGGCGGGGAATGACACACAGTGGCGCCACGCGGCGTACTGCGGCTCAGGCCGCCCTGTCACGAGACTCGTCCCCATTGCCCTGTTATAACTCACCATCGTCCGTAAGAAGAGCGTGGTGCACGCGGCGCACGCGCTGAGACACACTATCATCACTGGGAACGACACACAGTGGCGCCACACGCGGCGGCGCCACGCGGCGTACTGCGGCTCGGGCCGCCCTGTCACGAGACTCGTCCCCATTGCCCTGTTATAACTCACCATCGTCCGTAAGAAGAGCGTGGTGCACGCGGCGCACGCGCTGAGACACACTATCATCACTGGGAACGACACACAGTGGCGCCACACGCGGCGGCGCCACGCGGCGTACTGCGGCTCGGGCCGCCCTGTCACGAGACTCGTCCCCATCTCGCCCTGATAAAAACGAGACGTAAAGTCGCATTACTAATTTCCCAGCAAAAATGTAAACAAAGAAACGTCACTGTCAAATTGACAAACTGACCATGATAGTGACATTTTCAGATATTGAAAACCTTTGTTCACTTTTATAACTTTTTAATTTGTTTATTATATTTTGAGTCATAAAATAATATGTCATCCAGGGTAATTTTAAAGTAGGATGGTAATAAGAAATTTTATCTTTATAACCTATCATAATTTTTGATGTTAAAAGTTCTTGAAACGAATCGATAGGAAAACTTTACTTAGATATTATCTGTATGTAAACTATCAAAAATACGTAGCATCTTCGCCTGTCCCCCCCAATACCAAAAGACCCCTCAGGGTCACGTGGTCTGTACAGCTACTACTCGTAATACAATTTTTTATAAAATTACCAAAGGTTGATGTGTACGGTTTGTAGTTTATGTGTGCACAGCATCATAAAAATGTTTTCTGCTATAAAACTGTTATTATGAAATATTAAATTATATTACTGTTTTTGCCGCAAAACTCATGATTCAGAATATTTATCTAATCTATTTTTATTAGGTTTATGATGAAAAAATATGTAAGAGTGTTTATTTCTTGACTTAGCAATATACTATTTCCTTTGTTGTTTTGTTCTGGCAACACCTTTGTTTACATTTTTGCTGGAAAATTAGTAATGCGACTTTAATCATTTGAACATGGTTTTATTGTAAGCTAGAAAATGAAAAATAGTAACATAAATGTAATAATATTAATACAATCATAATTTAAAATACCTAATACATGTGTGACCGCTAAAGTGTGGAATCCGTTAATGTTCGAATTAACTAGTTAATGTGCACCTTTACTGATCGAGTCAGTTAAAGTGCGATTTCTTTTCTTAAAGTAGAAGATTTCTGCACTTTAACAAGTAATCTACACATTAACGGATGCTACTCCGTTAAATCTTAGAGTGATGAGCTATAAATGTGAACTTAAAATTTTAAAACTTTATTAATAATATAATAAATGAAAAAGAAATATGTTTCTTATTTATGACTAGAAAACGGATATTCGAATGAATTTCTTAAAAGTTTTTATTTTAAATACTTAAGTTCAATCAATTTTATTTGAATTTGATATCGTCCGATCCGAAAGCTGTAATATTTAGTCAACTTGCGGAACTTATTGTCGAATTTACTGTACGATTTCTTCCGATCGCCGTGTGTCAGTTAGAAGTAAAAAATTATAAATTACGCGTATTATTATATCTGAAACTACAATTTCATTTAATTATAAATAACTCACACGCATTATTTAAATATAATCAGATTTCACTTATATTAAAAACACCTTTTAGAAATTAGTACGTTTGTACGGAAACCCATAAAGTGACCCTTTAGCCCGCGTTGCGCGCGCGTTACTACATAATCAATCATCAAATCACTTTTTGTCACTCGCTAAAGTAGTGGAACAAGTACACCTAAGTACGACGCGACGTCACAAAGGTGGCGCCTCCTAGGTTTAGATTTTGTCAATTATCTTGGTAACTTTTTATCTTGGACGAATCAACCACTGGACGCGAAATGACAGCCATATTCGCCTTTACCCCTCTGCCACTTACTGTGACCGATAGCCTCGGGTCGGGACGGGTCATTGTACAAAATTCCTTCTGATTTGTGACCGGACTTTAAAAATTTATTACAATATGTTTAAAAATGTTGACTTCCTCTAAATCTATGCTACCCTGGTACTTTGATAATGTAATTTAAAGAAGATAATTTAGTTTTCATTTACCTACGACACTACTGGGCCGGTAGTGTAGAAGGGAAAAAAAATTACCCACAACACTACCAGTAGTGCGCCTTTGTAGTGTCGTGGTGAAGAAGGGCGAAAATTTAACAGGGTAGGTGTGTCGTTAAAAGTAGCGCATGTGAGTTTTTTGGAAGGTAAGTTACAATGTTGTTTACGGTTAGATACACATAATTTTTGTTACAGTATGGTAAATTAGTTTTAGTACAATTTTTTTTACTTAAACGCCTAAAGTATTCGATGTGATACATTTAAATTTGATGGCCGGGTAACTAAATGCATTTTTGGGAGGTCATTTGCTTTTCGGCCGCCTGACCGAGAACTCATGAATGAGTTTCACAATCCATAATATTTGGCCGACAATTATGGCCGAAAACCGGCTAAATCACCCTATAACATTGTCATTATTTGACAAGTGTAATCCCCCCTCGCCCCGCAAAAATTGGTCGATCGTGATTTCATAAATTTTTCTTACGTTACGTGTCCAGTGGTTAATTCGTCCAAGCTTTTTATCTGATTTAAGCAAGCTAGGTATGCAAACATCATGCAACAAAACATGGAAAGAAACTGTTATTGTAGGTATTATATTTAAAAAAAAATTGGGACTTTAATGTTAATACCTAACATTAAACGATGTTCCGTACATAACAGGAATGGTGCAAACTCGGAGGAACTTATATTCATGTCTTTTAATGATTCCATAAAAAATACAACTACACGAATTACTTCAAATCTTTTTGCTACTTTGACTATACCACTTATTTTCTTTTGAGAAGTATACTTTGATCAAAACACACAAACTTATTAAACAAATAAAAAAACAAAGTTTGACTCACCTGAAATAATGGGCGAGGTTCGACCAACAAATCGTCTCTTTGGTCTAACGTGCCCCATTTATAAGCCAGGGCATTCGAATACCTACAAACAAAATAAATAAAAATAAAAATAAAAACTTTATTTGTTCTCTCACACAGATCTATAAATACAGCACTGAGACTTAAAGTAAGTTGTACAAAATTATAATTTAACAAACAATCTATGTGAGAGACTGGTGCTAGGAAAAAACCTGTATGACAGATAACCAGCCTCTCCAACTGTGGACCAACGGGTGCATTAAGTACCATGAATTGTGTTTATTTAACTAATAAATAAACAAAAATAATAAAAAATAAATAGTTACGAATATCAAAATTACCTTTTCCAAGTCTCCAAATAAATGCAAGCCCATAACACGTTGAACAACGAGAATAATACATAAGCTATGTCTTTCCAATTCTCGTTCGCTGTACCTAGCCATATCTGTAATGAAAAACTATAATAGACAATTTGACAACATTGAAAATATACTACAAATTGTGGTCATCCTAACAGATAATGGCGTAAAAAAACATATTCAACTATTATATGGACTAAATTAAGTCTATTAATTGATTAATTTCACCTAGAAAAATGCAATACTTTTTGAATTTTTTTCTGTGGCGAAAACTCTCTAAGATGACTGATGACGTCACATGCCGGTAAATAAACATGGCTTCAGGCGTTTGACACGACCATAGACTTAAGATCCGCGATTGATGGCTGTCAAATGGCTAAGGATATTACAATGTTTACAGGCTTGTGACGTCAACAAGTCACGTGTCCGGCGCCATAGCGTTTTTGGCGCGGTTTTAAAATTTTACACTTTAACATTGCTTTTTTAATGAAATACATTGATTTTTCCTGAAATATCAATTTTCATAAGACTTTGGTCTAAACCCATATGGAAACTTTTACAACAGGGTACAATATTTATAACTTGAGATTATTGTAATTATAAATAATTGTTAGTTAGGCTGGCCCCAGACCTACCGGTTCCGTTTCTTTGCTTTGCTGTGCTACCTTGCTTGAAAGACCGCCGGCCAACCAGCGTAATTTTCAATCTATCGCATTTTGGGACTAGACCAAATTGGCAAGATAGCCATTAGCTTGGTTTTATCAAATATCATCGCCTGGATTGCGAAGTAGGAAGCTTTTAGGAGATATGCCACCCTGAACATGGACTCCGATCGTTAAAAATAACTCGATCGCTTATTTATACAAGATGTTTGGTAAAGCCTTATAAAACTGAATATGGTAGATAGGGACCATAATAAAACTGAACAACTTTTACTATGGGACCAAATCTGAAATCGCGAAAAAAAATGAACTGTTTCATACATTTTGATAATTTCGTTATTAATTTTTGTATAAAACAGCAGTTTTTTTTAAAACGAAAACTAAAACTTCTCATCGCACCCCAGACGACGATATTTGACTAGCTTCCGCCCGCGACTTCGTCCGCGTGGATATTAGAGAAAATCCTTAGGGAACCTTCAACCAGGATCCGACCAACCGTTTTATACGCGATTAGGCGGGTCCCCACCAAGCGCGCTGCCTCGCGAGGCAAAACATTTGCGACGTGTGACAGGCCTCGCACGAGGCTGCGCGCTTGGTGGGGACCCGCGTAATCGCGTATAAAACGGTTGGTCGGATCCTGGTTGAAGGTTCCCTAAGGATTTTCTCTAATATCCACGCGGACGAAGTCGCGGGCGGAAGCTAGTTTATTACAATAATCAGAATTAGGTCCAGAGATATTAAGAGTATCACGTTCCCGTTTCTTTACTCTTTCCCGTTTCCGTCCCCGCCCCCGTTCCCGTTCCTGTTCCCGTGTCCGTCCCCGTCCCCTTGGGCTGAATCATGTCCACCGTGTTGGACTTCAAAACAAATGTCATTTTCGCATTCCTCATCCCATAAAACCTCAAGAACGACATCCACATCGGCTTTCATGTTTACTTACCCCATTTACCCCCTAACGGATGATTTTCAAAATAAGAAAATATGTGTTTGCCTATTTATTTTTAGACATGCTCCTACGAATTTTTAAGCTGTAAACTATGTAATGTCTATTTTATATTATTTTTCCATATATAATTTGTACCCCATTTTCACCCCTTTAGCGGTTAAATTGGACTTCAAAATTAATGTCATTTTCGCAATCACCATCCCATAAAACCTCAAGAACGACATCCATATCGATTTCTACGTTTACTTAGCCCATTTACCCCCTAAGGGGTTGATTTTCAAAACCACAAAATATATGTTTGCCTATTTATTTTAAGACATGCTCCTACGAAGTTTTAAGTTGTAATGTCTATTTTATATTGTTTTCAATACCAAATTTAAATCCAATTTTCACCCCTTTAGGGGTTAAATCATGTCGACCGTGTTGGACTTCAAAATAAATGTCATTTTCGCAATCTTCATCCCAGAAAACCCCAATAACGACATCCATATCGATTTTTAGGTTTATTTACCCCATTGCACCCCCATTTCATCACCATGGGGGTTGAAATTATACCAATACAATATGCGTTGCGTTAGAATTTTGAAAAACGCTGAGACACGTATTTATTTATTTTCAATCATCAGCCTAAACACAAAATTTGAAGATCCTAGCTTCAAAACTGGGGGACTTTCATACAAACTTTCATCCCTTATTTCATCCCCTTAGGGATGGAATTTTCAAAAATCCTTCCTTAGTGGATGCCTACACTGTATAAAGTATCTGTGTGCAAAATTTCAAGTCTCTAGGTTCAGCGGTTTGGGCTGTGCGTTGATATCTCACTCAGTCAGGACTTTGAATTTTATATATATAGATAACACCAAACTAATGGCTATCTTGCCAATGTGGTCAGGTCAAAATATGCGATAGATTGAAAATGAGCCTCTTGGCCGGCGGTCCATGGTAGAACAGCAAAGCAAAGAAATGAAACCGGTAGGTCTGGGGCCAGCCTAAAACTTACCCAAAATACAAAACCGACTACAGCCGGCACGGTCAGAGACTGCGTGTAATGACCGAGCCACGCGAAATACATTGCTATTTTAACACCAAAATATTCACTTATTTCATCTGAAACAGAATATCATTATCAAAAACCATAAGCAAAACAACTTTCCATTATCTACAGTAATTTAATAATTGTAGATGGCACTGCGTACGCTTGTTCCTAAGACAGTTGACGTTCAGAACAAATGTAAAGGAAAATAGGTACCTATTTATTTTGTGGTATTTTTTTTTTTACCGAAAAAGACCCATTGACTCAAAATGTATATAAAAGACTATTCTACAATGCAATGCAAGTGTGAGAATTGAAAGCTAATAAGACGTTTTTATTCTTACAGAATTTATTCATTTTTTAATATGCAGATTTTTCGAAAATTTGTAAGTGCTAACATCTTTACAACAGGGCTTTAAATACCGTTAAAAATTAGTAACGTTAAAAAAAATAACGTTAAAACTGGACATTAATAACGGTAAAACAGAATTTTAACGTTATTTTTTCGTTCCTTGATAACGTTATTATGTTACTGTATAAAAATATTTAAAAGCAATGTGTAATTGACGTTGACGCCGCCGTGACGTGATCAGTCTCTGCGGTAGGTACTAGGTAGTAGAGGCACCTACCTAAAATACGCAATACTTATAAAATTACCGTTAAAAATAACGTTATTTTTTAACGTTATCACGTAGATAACGTTAAAAAATAACGTTAAATTAATGTTTTGTTACTAGGTATCATATTAAAAATAACGTTACGTAACGTTACTTTTACTGTTAATTGATAACGTTATAAAGCCCTGCTTTACAGCTTATTACACATAATTTGATCATTTTAAAGCTATAAAAACGGTTTTTAAAGTAAAAATCCTTTGTTTTAATAGTTCTCGTGGAACAAGCGTACGCAGCGCCATTTTGACAGTTGCCTTCCCCATGTAACTTAGGACTAATTTTTCAATCCTCAGTTAACAGATATCAGTCACAGTTTAAATACTAACCAAGAAGCTTATACCCACAATGGAGAGAGAGAGAAAAAATACTCTTTAGTGACGTCACGGCGCACATAGGGGCCGAACCCTCAAAACGTACCGAAAATTCAAAAATTCAAAGTGATTTCAGGGGACGTTCATTTCATCACTTAATTAGAACATAAACCAAGGTATCATTTGACAGTATTGGAATGCGTCATAGCGTACTCAGTTTTTTATAAATGAGTTGTGAACATATCATATCGTTGATAAGCTATTTAGGGCTAGTAATTTACGTGCAACTGAGAGCGATTTCTTATTGAACTGAAAAATTTTTGGCGTTATTTAGACATGGAACCTTCAACCTCAGGTATGTAACAATGTTTTAGTGTTTTTGTTTTCTTTTTTTACTTAAATAATTTCTAATAGCCGAGACAAGTAAAGTGACTAAGTCAAATTCTGGGAAATTTCGCATAAATTTGATGTTTTGTTTTGGTTCAAAGCAATATTAAGCTATGGTTGTTATCTGAAAATATTTTGTACTTTACAGGCTTCTACAAATAATTTTAAAATTTTGCCACTTTTTGCCACTTCTAAAAATATGCCTCAAAAAAGCACTGTTCATGTTGAAAGCTCCATCCCCAACTAAATCTTTAAGTGAAAGTTCTGATGATGATTAGGATGACGATGAAGATGATGACGATGATGATCCATTAACGCTTCTTCAATAATAATCCAAAATTGTTTGTAACGACGAGGTTTTAGGAATTTATTTAGATTATTACTTTATTGAAATAATAATGTGATGTGCCTTGTTAACATAAAAAAAATTTTTTTCACCATATTTGAGTTTATGTCTAAAAACACGTATTTGATAACACCCGATCCATTTTAGAAGGCCTAACTGGTTTAGTTGATATAATGGTACAAATGAGGGTCTCCGGCCCCACTGTGCGGCGTATTGCTATCTCTTTCTTTTCGTTTTACAATACGTTTTCGTTTCTCACGAACGAACGACGAACAACGAACACGTATTGTAACACTAAAGAAAGAGGTAGCAATAAGCCGTCACGTCACTCAAGGACATTTTTCTATATTCACTATGACACTGGCCGTGCAATCTCCATTGGAGGGAGGTATAAGCTTCTTCATATTAACCAAATACTTTTATTAAAAGTCATTCTAAAAATGTGTCAGGTACAAATAAATGACAAACATTTTCAATTTGGCGGTAAAGTATAGAGATGTTACGAATATTCGCATTCGCATTAGCATATGCGAATGGTTCGCATCGTTTTAAACATTCGCATCGACATTGTGACAATGTGTGCATAATTTCATTAATTCAACCGATAGAAAGCGTTTATTACAAGCGGGTAGTTTGTGAATTGTGATTGCTTGTTGATGTGGTCTATTCTTTATTTATTTATTATTTATTTTATTTTTTGCTAGGTTTGTTGATTGTTTTGTTTTAGTTGCCAGTCTACTGTAATTCCTCTTTTTGGTAAACAAATAATTCATTGTGTTTTAAAGTAATTTGTGAAAATTAGACAGTTTTTGCTATTGATTTGAAAGAAAAGTGATCTTAGCGATTTTTTTATTGTACTTTATTGCAATGTGCATCAAAAAGCATGCAATTCTTTACAAATTTAATTCACTAATAGATGTCTTTATAAATTATAGGTAGGTAAGTATGTATATTATTTTGTATATATATTTTTCCCGATTTAGTAATAAAAATGATTTATTTATTAATTTATATGGTTTTTGTAATACTTGATGGCTTAACATTCGCATTCGCACATTCGCAACCTAATTATTTGCATTCGCATTCGCGAATGTGTAAAATTTGACATTCGTAACATCTCTAGATACCCTATCAAACTGATGAAGTTTTATCTAGGCATTGAAAAACAGCACTTATTAGGCAACTTGAAACCTTTTTTGTCCAAACATTTTTATGTTTTTTTTAATCAATTTGCAAATTTGAATTTGAACTGTATTCTCATTACCTAAAGGTTGGGGAGAGAATAACGTCTTAACCCATTTCCTTCTGAGATTCTCTAACGCAGGCCGTTCGTGCAGCGGGAACATACTGGCTACAACGCCCCTGCTAACGCACGCTGGCACTGTTGGCAAAGGAAAAAAGTCATTTTAATAGCTTAAATTCAAAAAATTCAAAATTCAAATATTATTTATTCAGTCTAGGCTGTTACAAGCACTTGTGAATGTCATAGAAGCTACGCCATCGGTTCGCAAACCCTAAGCGGGAGACCTTGTAACGAGAAGAACCGGCAAGAAACTCGTCAAGGGCTGCTTTTTTCTCCCTGTATATTTCATACAGAGTCGTCAACATTGAAAAATGAGCTCCACATTTAAAGTGAGGTCATTTTCCATCACAATAATTAACAAAAGTTTGCACACAATGGGTAGGTAGGTTGAAATTAAATACTACTAACTAAATACTACTAAGTAATGAGAGTAAATAACTTTCAACTAGTTGAGAAATCACTGTGTCTGCTACTCGAAAGTGCACCTAAGTAGGCAAAATTTACCAAAAAAAAAACCACATGTTACAAGACATAAAAAATAATGAAAAAAAAATGCAATTCTTACAATTCAATATGCGTTAAGATAGGTACTCAGAAGCAGACCCTTTCCACTGGCAGCACCCGTTCACGAGCATGACGTATGGACCAGCCATCGCTTCGCTCAACCATATTTGAGGGAACGTAACGACCCGCCCCACACGACACCACCGCAGAAATGATTAAAGAGAGCATGACATACTTAGGCTACCCATCCTAAGGCACCGAATTGAAAACTATTATCCTAAAGCTTTTCATAGGCCTTTACTTACAAAACTACTGAATATAGAAAGCAAAATGATTGCAATTAAAAAAAAAATTAGAAATCAAAACAAGGTTTAGTTATTAATTTAAAATTTGAGTAAGAAGTGCCATACATATTGATAATATTAATCAGAAAAATAATATATATATAACGGCGCGTTGTTGATTTTCCTTTAATTCATTTAATTATTAGCAAATTGAATAGATTTTCAATATCCGTGTAATTTCATTTTTGGAGCGGGTAACACCGAGTGGAGTTGCGTATGTCATTGTGAAGGTTGGTCTGGAGCGGCCATTGTTTAGACAGATGAAAAATATAGAAATGTGCCTACGCAAGTACGCAAAACCATTGGCTCTATAATACGAAATTACAAGTGATAATACTTTATCAGCTGTCGAATCATTAAAACAGTGTTTGTATTACATTTTGGCGGTGTAATTTAACTTCCATCAATATTGTGTTGTGACCATTGTACAATGGTAGACAATGGAATAACGCCTCAATCCCTCGGCTTTCCGTTATCAGAAGTGGTACCACCCAACATGGATCAGCCCCACCAAAACCAAACAGGTCAGAGTATTAGTAATTCCGTAGACAATGAAACCGAACGTTGGAAAATGCTTTTTGAAATGCAACAACAACAAATGATAGAATTGATCAGTGCAATTAAAGAACCGAACTCAAGCGATGTTAAAATTACTTTTCCGGAATTTAACCCAGATAATCGAGATAGTGATGCAAGGGCTTGGTGCAATACGGTAGACCTGTGCATGCAAGAAAAGCAAATATCCAGTAGCAGCTTGGTTATAACAATGAGTAAAGCACTTAAGGGTTCGGCAGCTTCATGGCTGGCTCAGAATAGTTTTCCTGGCATAACCTGGCCTCAATTAAAAGATCTGTTCATTGCTCGGTTTGATTATGTGGAAACTCCAGCTGCTTTACTATACAGACTTTTTAATGAAAACCCGAAAGAAGGCGAATGTTTATCATCTTACACCAGTCGTTTTTTGAGCACGTTAATGAGCCAATGGCGTTCCTTGTCAAATGAACAGATAGCTATAGCTGTTACTATAGCACATGCGGCTAAAGTTGAACCTAGACTGCAGAGACTTATTTTTACCACAGATATTGATACACGAGTGAAATTACAACAAGAATTGATGGCTTTTTCTTACCGCAAGAGGGGACCAATACAAGAAAAACCCAATACTATTAGTGATGCTAAGAAACCAAGATTGGAACAGGCAGCAAGGCGCTGTTACAACTGTGGCAAACTAGGCCATATAGCAACTGAATGCCAGTTTAGAGTTCGTGGTAGCTTGCCTTATCCCAAACCTAAGTCTTCAGGGACAACTACACCGCAACAGTCTCAAGATGGCAATTCTTCAAGAAAGCTTTCTCCACCGACCTGTTTCTTCTGCGGTGCTGAGGGTCACATCGCCACACGCTGTCCAAAGAAGGAAACCAGTACTAACGGCAATCATGGGGAGCATCGCGTGAATATCTGCACCATCAAGCCAGCTATTGACCAACTTTTGACCGACACCGGTGAGCAGTTTTCATTTTGCTTCGATTCTGGTGCGGAGTGCTCTCTAATTGTGGAAAGTATAGCGAATAGATTTCCTGGTAAAAGACAGCATCGCTTAGTTACTTTATTAGGGATTGGCCAATCTAGTATTCAGTCTAACGTTCAATTATTATCTACCGTTTCTATTCAGGGATATTCGGTGCAGTTATTGTTTCATGTAGTGCCAGACCATTGTATTTCAGATACTATAATGATCGGTCGAGATTTACTCTCATTGGGATTCTCAGTTGAAATTTTTGAAAATAAATTAGTAATAAAAAAAAACAGAGTTATTTCAGTTTGTGACATAGGTACAAAAGTTAGTGATTTTAGTAAGGTTAATAGTGATATACCTGTGGAGTATAGAGGTCAGTTAATTTCTTTGCTTGAAGAAAACTCTGCTTATTTTGTAGAGGGCACTCCGACGGGGAGGGTCAGTACAGGTAAACTAGAGATTAAATTAGCTGATCCAAATCGCACAGTACAGCGCCGACCATATCGACTGAGCGCAGAAGAGCGACAAGTTGTGCGTTCTAAAATAAAAGATCTTTTAGATGCTGGTATCATAAGGGAGAGCTGTTCGCCATTTGCATCTCCGATTTTATTAGTCACCAAAAAGGATGGTTCCGACCGACTCTGCGTGGATTATCGGGAGCTGAATTCGAACACTGTTCCCGATCGTTACCCTCTACCAATCATCTCTGATCAGATAGGACGTTTAACAGGGGCAAACTACTTCACCTCGTTAGATATGGCAAGCGGCTATCATCAGATTCCCGTTCAGGAAGAGTCAATTGAGCGTACTGCCTTTGTGACACCGGACGGGCAGTTCGAATACTTAGCAATGCCATTCGGTCTTCGAAACGCTCCTTCGGTGTACCAACGTGCTATTAACAAAGCCCTCGGATGTTTGACTGAAACTTTTGCTGTTGTTTACATAGATGACGTCATTATTCCATCACGAACTGTTGAAGAGGGTCTTGACCGTTTGCGTCAAGTATTAAAAGCGCTGACAAATAGTGGCTTTTCTTTAAATCTAAGGAAGTGCTCATTCTTAAAAAAAGAGGTTGAGTTTTTAGGGTATCATGTGTCAGCAGGTGAAATTCGACCTAATCCTCGTAAAATTAAAGCTCTAACAGACCTTCAGCCTCCTCAAACTGTCACGCAGTTGCGTCAGTTCATAGGTTTGGCATCCTATTTTCGACAGTTCATACAAGGTTTTTCTCAAATGACAGCCCCTCTCTATCGACTCACCTCTGGAAAAGGTAAAATAAATTGGACATCCGCATTTGAGGAAATTAGAAAGAAAATCATAAACATTCTAACTGACAAACCGGTTTTATCTATTTTTGACCCAAACCAGCCCATAGAGCTCCATACTGACGCCAGCGCTGAAGGTTATGGTGCGATATTAATGCAGAAAAATGATGGTAAATCACATGTCATTGAGTATTATAGTCGTCGAACCTCCAGCGCTGAGTCCAGATATCATTCCTACGAGCTGGAAACCCTAGCAGTAGTGAATGCTGTTAAGCACTTCCGGCATTACCTGCACGGCCGGAAATTTGTGGTTATTACCGACTGTAATGCAGTTAAAGCTTCAAAATCAAAAGTAGATCTTACACCACGCGTCCACCGGTGGTGGTGCTTTCTACAGGCTTTTGAATTTGAGATAGAGTATCGACAGGGTAAGAATATGGGCCATGTAGATTTCTTGTCGCGGAACCCTCTACAAGCCTCTTCTTCGCAACCAATTTCTAAAGTAGAACAAAAACGAGTTAATTTAACAGAAGTTTCAGACTCTTGGTTGCAAGCAGAGCAAGAAAAGGACGAGGAGATAAGATCCCTTATGGCTAAACAGCAAAATCACGAACTTAATGACGATATGGCTAAGACCTATGAAATGAGACAAGGAATACTACATCGTAAAATAGAGCGTAATAATAGAAGTATTTGGTTGCCAATAATTCCAAGAGCATTTCAATGGTCCATTATAAATCATATTCACGAAAGCATAATGCACTTAGGGTGGGAGAAAACTTTAGAGAAAGCTTATTGCCATTATTGGTTTCCAAATATGAATAAGTATGTTAGGAAGTTTGTGGAAAATTGTATAGCATGCAGGGTATCGAAATCACATTCGGGAAAAGTTCAGGCAGAGCTACATCCGATCCCTAAAGTGACCATACCTTGGCACACTATTCACATGGATGCAACGGGAAAGCTTAGTGGGAAAAAGGATTCTAAAGAATACGTGTTTGTGTCCATAGACGCTTTTACAAAATATGTCTTATTACACCATAGTTCGAATATTGATTCTAAGGCTGCTCTAAAAGCATTAAAATCAAGCGTTTCGTTATTTGGATGCCCTACTCGTATAATAGCGGATCAAGGAAGGTGCTTTACAGGGAAAGAGTTTAGGGACTATTGTACTGCACATAATATTAGCTTACACCTAATTGCCACTGGTAGTAGTCGCGCTAACGGACAAGTGGAACGGGTTATGAGTACGTTAAAAAATATGTTAACTGCAATTGAAACGGGTAATCACAAATCGTGGCAGGCTGCATTGCCTGATGTACAACTTGCTATTAACTGTACTCATAATCGAACCACTAAAGCCAGTCCTCTTGAACTACTAATAGGAAAAGTAGCTAGGCCTGCACAGTTAATGACTTTAGATACAGACGAAATTGAAGTAGACTTGGAAGCGGTTAGAGAGCACGCGGCGCAGCAAATAGAGGCGAGCGCGTCTGTAGAAAAAGCTAGATTTGATAAAAATAAAGCTCGAGTAAAAAAATTTGAAGTTGGAGATTACGTGTTATTAGAGAATCACGAACGTAATATAACAAAGCTAGAACCTAAATTTAAGGGGCCTTATCGAGTTATTGAGCTACTTGATGGTGACAGGTATCTTTTAAAAGCATTGGACTCCAATCGAACGTATAAGTACGCTCACGATCGTATCCGAGCTATGCCTGAGTGCTATGTTCCATTGGAGTTGAATGTGGGGTTGGAAATGCCTAGAAATAATATTGAGTCAGGATGTCTCGGTAACGGCGGCGATGGTAAGTGTTAGAATTATTGGCTGTTATATTTTTTTACCGTTGCATTACATTCTTTTTTTTTAGTGTAGGATTTTTAGTGCAGCCTGTGTGGCACCAGCCTGTGTGGCGCCAGCCTGTGTGGCGCCAGCCTGTGTGGCGCCAGCCTGTGTGGCACCAGCCTGTGTGGCACCAGCCTGTGTGGCACCAGCCTGTGTGGCACCAGCCTGTGTGGCACCAGCCTGTGTGGCACCAGCCTGTGTGGCGCCAGCCTGTGTGGCACCAGCCTGTGTGGCGCCAGCCTGTGTGGCGCCAGCCTGTGTGGCACCAGCCTGTGTGGCGCCAGCCTGTGTGGCACCAGCCTGTGTGGCGCCAGCCTGTGTGGCGCCAGCCTGTGTGGCGCCAGCCTGTGTGGCGCCAGCCTGTGTGGCACCAGCCTGTGTGGCAATAGCCTGTGCACCAGTCTGCGTGGCACTATCCTGTGTGACAATAGTCTGTGTGGCGTCGTTCTGTGTGACTTTCATTAATGTAGCAAATGCCTGTATGATGAACAATGTGTGCAAAATTGATAACAATAGTTAATTATTTTGAGATAAGTACTTCTAAATAACAACTTGCTATTCTGTGTGAATTTGATAATCCCCTATTAGATTTGAGTTGTGGAATCAGTTCGATGGTTCTAACAAATGGTGGTCAGAATGACCGAGTGTGCAATGTGAGGAACAATTTGTTTTTTTTGGTTGTTTGCAGATAACGAGAAGAGTCCACACGAGGACGCGTGAAGAAGCAGGACGGCCGTAACGGCGCGTTGTTGATTTTCCTTTAATTCATTTAATTATTAGCAAATTGAATAGATTTTCAATATCCGTGTAATTTCATTTTTGGAGCGGGTAACACCGAGTGGAGTTGCGTATGTCATTGTGAAGGTTGGTCTGGAGCGGCCATTGTTTAGACAGATGAAAAATATAGAAATGTGCCTACGCAAGTACGCAAAACCATTGGCTCTATAATACGAAATTACAAGTGATAATACTTTATCAGCTGTCGAATCATTAAAACAGTGTTTGTATTACATTTTGGCGGTGTAATTTAACTTCCATCAATATTGTGTTGTGACCATTGTACAATGGTAGACAATGGAATAACGCCTCAATCCCTCGGCTTTCCGTTATATAAATATACGACGCCCTTAGTACAAGCAGACAGAAGCAGACCCATTCCCACTGGCAGCACCCGTTCACGAGCATGACGCATGAACCAGCCATCGCTTCGCTCAACCATATTTGAGGGAACGTAACGACCCGCCTCATACGACACCACCGCAGAAATGTTTAAAGTGAGCATGACATACTAAAGCTAGATTACAACCAACCAACCACAACCGCTTCTGTGGTCTAGTGGTTAGCCCACCCGTGTCAGACGCAGAGGTCCCGGGTTCGATTCCCAGGGGGGGTACAATTTGTACTCGGTTTGGTCGGTGGTAGGGCTTATTTCAAGTCCGCCTGGCTAGCTACCACCATCTTACCTAAGTCTGACGCCATAACAACAATTTGAAAATTGTTGTATTCCGGCAGTTAGAGGTAAGATAGCCAGTATTCCGGGAGTAGTGCGCTTCCACCTTCGGCCTTATCGTCACTTAACATTACGTGAGATCCAAGCACTATCCCGTTGTGTACAAAAAAACCGGCCAAGTACGAGTCGGACTCGCGCACGAAGGGTTCCGTACCAAAAACGGCAAAAAAATCACGCTTGTTGTATGGGAGCCCCCCTTAAATATTTCTTTTATTCTGTTTTTAGTATTTGTTGTTATAGCGGCAACAGAAATACATCATCTGTGATAATTTCAACTTTCTAACTATCACGGTTCATGAGATACAGCCTGGTGACAGACAGACAGACAGACGGACAGCGGAGTCTTAGTAATAGGGTCCCGTTTTTACCCTTTGGGTACGGAACCCTAAAAAAAAGATACTACGAGAGCGTACAACGCTGAAAGAGAAATTTTGAGAGTAAAAATTAATTTGTTTTTAATTGATTACTCTCTCAATGTGAATTATTAGATCTGGGGCCGTACCGGCTAACGCTCAGACCTCGGCAAGTCTGCCAGGCTTCAAAAACTAAAACAGATAAATTGAGTCCTGACCCCCTAGCCAAAGTAACATTTTCAAATCTTCGTTATTGCTTTGCTTTCGAAACATGTATGGTAATGACATAAGGTTTCGTTAACAATTGAATTTTAAAACGTCAAATCCATACATTATTCGGAGCGAAGCGATAACGAAAATGTGTAAATGTGACGTTGGCTACAGGCTCTAATCAGGCTAAAATAGCGAACTTTAAGTCATGATGTCACACGAACATCCATTTCAAATAACTTCAGCAAATAGTAGAATAGGGAATTCCTTACTACGATTTATCTGTTTTAGGTTGAAGCCCGGCAGACCCACCGAAATTAGAAAAGTTAGCCGGTAGGGCCCCTAGGGGATGATGATGATGATGACCAGGGGCCCTACCGCCCAAGTGTCGTCGACTTCGCCGTCGGCTTCATTTGACAGATGGATGTGATACATTGCTGCTTTTTTTTGGTACAAACAAAGACTTACCAAATACAAGTAGCAATGTATTACAACCATCTGTCAAATGAAGCCGACGGCGAAGTCGACGCTACTTGGGCGGTAGGCCCACAGATGATCTAGTTATCGATACTCTGGCCGGGGCGCAGCGTGAGTTAAGGGACTGAGATGGTAGTAATAAATGCTAGACAAAGCTAGCTAGCGTCGGCATCGAGATAGTCCCTCAAAGTGAGTTATTGGATATGGGGGATGATGATGGGGATGATGATAATAATGAGGATGATAATGATGATGAGGATTATGATGATAATGATCTAGTTACCGATACTCTGCCCAGGCCGCAGCAGTCCTAGTAATATATGCTCGATAAGGCTAGCTACCGTCGGCATCGAGATAGTCCCTCAAAGTAATTGGATCTGGGGGATGATGATGGATGATAATGATGATCTAGTACCGATACTGTGGCCGGGGCGCAGCGTGAGCGCCGGCTCGAGCGCACGCTCATCGCCGGGCTCTTGCGAGTTGAAGAACTGTGATGCTAGTAATAAAATATCGACAAATCTAGCTACCGTCGGCATTGAGATAGTCCCTCAAAGTGAGTTATTGGATATGGGGGATGATGATTGTTGAGATAGGTTCTCTTCGCCATGTATTCAGCTAAAAGGGAAGTACTTCCGTTGAGCTAGGTTTCCGTGCTCGGAGTCCGCAGTTCAACTGCTTAATATTGGAATTAGTATTTATGCGAAGTGCTTAGAAAACTTCAATATCGTATGTCATTACTCCATACATTCTTGTCTCGATATTAGCTTTGACGTAGTGCGCTTCGATATCGTGAGTCAGGTCTTCATTTCCATACATTCTTGTCTCGATATTAGCTTTGACGTAGTGCGCTTCGATATCGTGAGTCAGGTCTTCATCTCCATACATTCTTGTCTCGATATTAGCTTTGATGTAGTGCGACGTCACGTCTGCGTAATGTTTACATATTGTACTGTTCGCTGATCCTGCATTTCTTCGTCATTTGACGATTGCTTATATAGTTGTATGATCGCGCCGCTATAATGATGATGATAATGATAATGATAATATTGATGATGATAATGATCTAGTTACCGATACTCTGGCCGGGGCGCAGCGTGAGTTGAGGAACTGTGATGCTAGTAATAAATGCTAGACAAAAAGCTAGCTAACGACGACATTGACATAGTCTCTCAAAGTATGTTATTGGATCTAGGAGATGATGATGATAATCTAGTTACCGCTACTCTGCCCGCAAGCTCGTCGCCGGGCTCTTGTAAGTTGAGGGACTGTGATGGTAGTAATAAATGCTAGACAAAGCTAGCTAGCGTCAGCATCGAGATAGTCCCTCAAAGTGAGTTATTGGATATGGGAGATGATGATGATAATGATGATATTGATGATTATAATGATGATGATGCTGATGATCTAGTTACCGATACTCTGTCCGGGGCGCAGCGTGAGCGCCGGCTCGAGCGCGCGCTCGTCGCCGGGCTCCGCGCGAGCCGCCTCCAGCGCGTGCTTCACGAGGGCCCCGCGCTCTTGAGAGTTCAGCAGTTCTGATACTGAAGTTCCCTGGCGAAGGAATAGTACATTACATCCGAGAACGGGAAGCTAGAGATTGCATTGTCGAGGATGGTTTGATGGCTTTAATCATTCGAGGCAATGCAAGTAGCTTCCATTACAAGGTTTGTATAATACTTTACTCACGAAATGCGACGAAATAAAATTTTCTTTGTAAAAATGTGTTATTTAAATTGGTTCGCGTGGCCATGTTTACTGACCGGTCATGCAACCATAAAGTTTCATAAAAATAATGCTAGCTGATAAGTTCTACCAATTGGAATTTGGAACACTTACTTCCCGCACTCAGTGCGGGAAGTAAGTATTGAATTTCATTTCCGCACTGAATTTCAAATTTAGAATGTGATGAACAAGACCCCACGGAAATGTTGAACACCCGCATTCTTTTTTCAAATGGAATGATAACATTTCAGAGCATAAGTGAGTAAAAGAATTTTCAACTCTATGCTTTTATTGATGTACTAGCGGCTGCTCGCGGTTTCACCCGCGTGGTTCCCGTTCCCGTAGGAATATCGGGATTAAAAGTATTCTATGTTTTAATCTAGGCTATCTACTATCTGTGTGCCAAATTTCAACCAAATCCGTCCAGTAGTTTTTGCGTGATTGAGGAACAAACATCCAAACATCTAAACATCCAAACATCCAAACCCACAAACTTTCACATTTATAATATTAGTAGGATAAAATGTATTTTCTTGGTACGGTCAGTACGTTTCTTTGAAAAACAATTACAAAGAAAACCCATAATTCGTCGACACCACTGAAAATAATTCAGCAGCTCCCAAAAACTGGTGGCGTTTCAGCATTCACCCTTATATGTTAAATTGGTAAATACAACAAGTAGGTACTGAAGCAAAAGCAACCCCACTCCTTTTCTCCTCGGCTCACGCCACCGTCGTAATGCCAGTAGCGATAATATATTGTTCTTGTTAGCGATAATTAAAAGATAAATCTATCGACAATTTTTCAAAAAATTTACGGCTGTGGCGTTAGCCAAGGAGAAAAGGAGGGTTAACTTTCGCTTCAGGTGCCGAGTTAACTTGACCGGGTTATGGACGATATTTTTGGTTGGTGGGCTAATTTATACTTTACTTATCTGTTGCCTAAATCTATATAGGTTATATAGGTTAATCATTTAAAAATGGCTGATGGTCACGTCATAAAAGATGCCAAGATATTAAAAGGTAATCGTTATTAACGGAACTTAAGACGTCTGATGAAGTGAAACAAGTTTAATTAAAAAGTATTCTCGTAAAAGTAAATCCTCACTTCCTTACTAATACCATCTTTATCCTTACTGATATTATAAAAGTGAAAGTCCGTTTGTTTGTTTGTTACGCCTTCACATCTTAACTACTCAACCGATCACCATGAAATTTTGCATACACGTTGTCAGGAATACAAAGGACAGCCAGAAAAAAGTAATGTTCCAGAGGGACTAGCAAAAAACTTTCCTCGCAGACGAAGTCGCGGTCGGTCGATAGTATTTAATAAGTATTGTAATTAAAATTAACAATTTTTAACAGTTAGTTACCTACGTAAATATGTTATTTCAGAAACGAGCATATTTTTTACTGTTAAGTATTAATTTAACGATAATAACGGTGATTACCCAACTTACTGAATTCCAGTAAAAGTATATATGTAACATCAAACAAATATGTAATTTACTTCCAAAAATAGTTACAAAGTTGCCAAACATTGGGCACGGCATTTAGTCACGCAAGTAAGTATTAACTGCTTATCTCGAAATGAGGTAAATTGCCTTCAAAAACTTGGAATACGTTTGGATTTATTCGATTTATTCTAGACGTGATTTGAGTGTGTATGAAACTCCTGAATATCAATATTATGTCACATTTGCTTAGAGTGAGGATTTGGATATGGAACATTCGCTCTTATATCTAGTTTTATTAAAAACTCACTATGTATAAATGTGAAAAAATTAAGATGCATTATCGATACCTGTAATATACTAAAAGCTGGCCCCGGAAATAAGTGGAAAATTTACAAAGCGACGAAATCCCTCTAGTTAGTTAGCCATACTATCATTTTTAACAGATCCGGGCACCTCGCAGATTTTCAGTGGTGGGGGTGGGAGTGGTGCTCAAGGTGCTCAACCACTCCCACCCCCACCACTGAAATTTTGACTGGTGGAAAAGTAGTGCCAGGTGGCTTCAAACTTTACCACTTTTTCGCGCACATTTGATGCCGCCTGGCACTACTTTTCCAACAGTCAAAATTCCTGGCAATGTTATATTCGATTTAGATACATGATTGGCTTGCTATTATACCACAGCACACCAAATCCAGAGCTCTGTATACCTTCAATCGCTTTTTCAACCCCTTTGTTACTCAACCACTCCCACCCCCACCACTGAAAATCTGCCAGGTGCCCGTATCTGTTTCCGAATCGAAATCCCTCTAGTTAGTATGGTTAATTAACTAGAGGGATTTCGACGCTCTGTAAATTGTCCACCTATTTCCGGGGCTAGCTCTTAGTCCATAACAAGAATTGTCGTAAGGGAGAAACCCCAGTTTTTTTGAAAAAAATTTAAGGACTTACGTTTTTACAAGATTTTAGCAATGAACTATAGTATAAGTATAGAAGCTTTTCAAGTGCTATCAGTTAGTGTACATTAAATTGCTAAAACTCTGATATGTTCCGTCGGTCAAGTTTTGAAAAATATATTAGAAACTAAACAAACTATTAATATCCTCCACACGGACATCATAGCAATATAGTTAAGTATCTCAGGATATCATTGTGTACGTATGGTATGTTCCATTCGCGTAAATTAAGTAGGTTATGTATGATATAAGGTCCATCAATACTTAAAATACAATAATATTTAAAATACAAAATTATTTAAGACAATGGCTACTTCAAGTATTTTCGTCTCATTTTTTTATAACGCAGCAATTCGTTACTGAATAGGTTGGTACCTCATTAGGGCTTGTTCAGTGGTCCGCACAATAAGTGCACCCTTAAGATTCTTGTTTTTGAGTGGCTTTTCAGAGACAAAGACGCTCGAGTTCCGTCAAGTAGGTAAGTATGATCGAGCTGGTAAGCAAAGTTCTTTTACAAGAAAATCGATTCATCTGTATTTTCGTGGCAATTTTTATAGATCTTAAGTAAGTGGCTTCTGAAGATATTCACATACCAAGCATTCATGCAGTAAGTAAGTCATCAGCTGCAAAGGTGCCGAAACGTCGGGAAAAACAAAAATCTAACCAAATACCAACTTATGACCAACTAGCGGCCGCCTGCGACTTCGTCTGTGTGGAAAGTTTTTTTCTATACCTCGGGAACAATACTTTTTTCGGCATGAAAAGTACCCTGTGTCCTTCTCTGTACCCCTGACAACGTGTACCTATGTAAAATTTCATAACGACCGGTTCAGTAGTGTTGTATATGTGGGTATTCCTAGCTTATGTCAGGCGTGGCTGCGTCCCGCCTTTTTTGTAATAAAACAGTGTTAAACGAGCCACCGTGTTTGCTGGTTGTGTCGCTCCCCTCCCGCCTATTGACTACGTGACGACGAGAAACGAACCCACGCCAAGATGGCGGCAAGCATGTCGTACGGTTTTTTGGGCTCTTTTGATCACACTTGCCAAGATTGGGCTACTTACAAAGCCCGAATGACGCAATGGTGTATTGCTAATAATGTGACTGACACAGAGGACAAAAGTAAGATTAAGCGGAGGGCGATTTTGTTAAGTGCATTTGGCGAAGCGACCTACAAATTGGCCAGCAACTTGGCTTTGCCGCAGGAGTTGGAGAACGTGGAATACGATAACATCATACGCCTGTTGGATGAGCATTTTACACCGAAAAAATGCGGGTTTGCAGAAAGATTTCACTTTTACTCAGCGGTACAGCAGCCAGGTGAAAGACACTCAATGTGGGCTGCCAGGGTCAGAGGACTGGCAGCGGGTTGCAATTTCAAAAACGTAGAAGAAGCTATGCTGGATAAATTTGTCATGGGTATGACAGCGGGCCACGAGAAAGACAAATTATTTGCACAAAATATGCAGGATTTAACGCTGGGCAAGGCGGTCGACTTGGCTGAGAGCGTGCGGTGTGCGCGCGAGGCGGCGGCAGCGGCAGCGCGCGGGGCTGGCGACAGCTGCGCGGCATCGAAGGCGGCTGACGGCGCCGGCGCGACCATTTTTAAAATGTCCAGTGATCAGAAATGCAGTGTGTGCGGGTTTCGCAATCATAAAGCCGACAAATGTCGTTTTAAAAACTATAGATGTAGGAAGTGCGGTAAAACCGGCCATTTACGTCGTGTGTGTACGATTAAAGATAAAGTTAATTTCATAAGTGATGAGATCGTGGATGAAGGAGATGACGGTAAGTCGTTATACAATATTCGATGTCCTAGTGGTAAACCCATGACTGAACGAATACTGATTAATGGTCAGTTTTTGGAATTTGAAATAGATAGTGGGGCAGCGGTTAGTGTGATTTCAAACAAAACTTATCAGGAACATTTTAACAATGTACCGTTATCAGCCACAAATAAGCAGCTTATGAATTATACAGGTGGCAATATGGAGTTAGTGGGGTTTGTTCGGTTACCAGTTAGTTATGAGGGAAAAACACGAATTTTGGATGTATTTGTGATAGCCGGCGGAGGGCCACCACTACTGGGACGCGATTTCATATGTGCATTTGACCTTGAACTAGCTCCTGTGTCGAATTTTTTTTGCTCAGACCGCGATGATCTGTCCACCGAAGATATAATAAAGAAATATCCAAATCTGTTTTCAAATAACTTAGGATGTTATAATAAGTATCAAGTGAAACTACACTTGAAACCTGATTCTAAACCAATTTTTTTTAAGCCTCGCTCTGTAGCTTTTGCTTTGAAAGCCAAGGTCAATAAGGAAATAGATAGACTGTTGAGCTTAGGAGTATTGAAACCAATAGACCACTCAGAATATGCGTCACCGGTGGTCCCAGTATTGAAAAAAAATGGGGAAATTAGGTTATGTGCAGACTATTCAGTAACTATTAATAAACAGCTAGTAGTTGATAAATACCCCCTACCAACGGTACAAGAGATATTTGCTAAGTTACATGGAGGTGAATTATTCACAAAGCTAGATCTTTCTATGGCTTACAATCAGTTGTTGTTAGACGAAGAATCACAGAACCTAACCTGTATCAACACTCACCGCGGGCTGTTCAAATACACCAGACTAGTTTTTGGGTTGTCCAGTGCACCGGCTATTTTCCAGCGGGTCATGGAAAGCATTTTAGGAGGCATAGAAGGCACAGTCGTATTTTTAGATGACATTTTAATAAGTGGCAATAAAACCCAGCACAGAGATAGGCTTTTAGCTGTTTTAGGAAGATTAGAATCGGTGGGTCTCACATTACAGGCAAATAAATGTGATTTTTTCAAAGATAGTATTCAGTACCTGGGGCACATCATAGATAGGAATGGTATAAGTAAGTCTCCAGAGAAGGTTAAGGCTATTATTGAAGCCCCAATACCTACAAATGTTGCTCAGCTGCAAGCGTTTCTAGGGTTAATCAATTATTATCGGAATTTCGTACCTAATGCTTCTTCCATTTTAAGCCCACTATATAATTTATTGCATAAAAATACCAAGTGGACCTGGTCAGAGGTCCATCAGGACGCATTTACAAACATAAAAAAGATTTTAACATCCGATCAAGTTTTAACGCATTTTGATGTAAATTCTAAATTGATATTAACAGTAGATGCATCACCAACCGGGTTGGGAGCAGTCTTATCGCAAAAGGGCAGGGATGGAGTCGAAAGACCAATCTCATTCGCTTCTAGAACGCTGTCAGCGGCTGAGAGTAAATATTCTCAAATACAAAAAGAAGCCACTGCTATCATTTTTGGTGTAAGACGTTTTCACCAATACTTGTATGGTAGACACGATCCATTTATTTTGAGAACCGACCATAAACCGCTGATTACAATTTTTGGTCCATACCGTGGCATTCCAGAAATTTCGGCGAATAGGTTGCAGCGATATGCAATATTTTTATCAGCGTATAATTATATTATTGAATACGTGCGTAGCGCTGACAACAGCGCCGACTATTTCTCTCGCGCGCCGGTAGTAGGGGACAAAAAGATAATCGAGCGCCGGGCGGAGGAATGCGACCTTGAGGATCGGGCAGCGTATGTCAATTTCGTTGTGGACGGGTGCTTGCCAGTCACACTCCAACGCTTGCGTACGGAGGTCGCTAAGGATCCGGTCCTGAATAAAGTTATGCATTACGTAATGAATGGTTGGCCTAGGTTAGTTAAAGATGTTGAATTAAAGAAATATTTCCTTTGCCGGTTTGAACTATCTGTAGAAAACAGTTGCTTAATGAGAGGGCATAAGGTTGTTATTCCTACATCATTACGGGAACAAATATGTAAAGAAATGCATTTATCACACTTTGGAGTTGTAAAAATGAAAGCTGAGGCTCGCAGGCGCTTTTGGTTTCCCGGCGTAGATAAGTACATTGAACAGCTGGCAGCCGCGTGTGACGTGTGTGCGCGACTGCGCCCCTCTCCGCCGCGCGCCCCTCTGGCACCCTGGCCGTATCCTCCGTGCAGTTTTTATAGAATACATTTAGATTTTTTCGGACCGTATAATAACCAAATGTTTTTAATAATTGTAGATGCCTACTCAAAATGGGTCGAAGTTTATAACATGCATAGTTCTTATGGCTCCAAGGCCGTTATAGAAAAGCTTTCAGAATTGATGTCGAGATTTGGTGTTCCTCATACCTTGGTAAGCGATAACGGTACATCGTTTACATCACAAGAATTTCGTAATTTCTGTTCACTTAACGGTATTTCTCAGGTTTTCGCGCCGGTTTACCACCCTAACAGCAACGGTCAAGCGGAAAGCTTTGTTAAAATAGTAAAAAAGGGGCTAAAGAGTATTTTAGAAAATAATTCGAATAATAAATTAACTTCAGAGAAAATATCAAAGTTTCTGTTTGACTATAGAAATTCCAAAAACTGCACCACTGGTAAATGTCCGTCGGAATTATTGTTTGGACGTCCTTTACGTTCACGGTTAGACCTGTTGAACCCGTTAGAAGTCACTCCATCATCCACGGACTCCGCTAATGTGGTGGAGCATCATCAGTCCTTACAGGTTAACCGTTATAGAGGGACAATTAGACCTGAATTTAAATTAAATGATAAAGTATGGGTCAAAAAATTTTTTCCAAACCAAAAGTTTATTTGGACTGAAGGTGTTATTGTTGGGAAGCTAGGTTCAGTGATGTACAATGTGTACTTGCCAGACCAAAAGGTGGAAGTTAAAAGACATATTGACCAAATAAGACTGCGTAGGGAAGATATGGTTGCTCTGCCTCAGGCCAACAAGCATACTTGGGATCCGGCGTTAGTTTCAGATGACTATAGTGCAGCAGTTTTATCAAGGCCAACCGGCTCTGTCAGTACCGATGTTACGCTAGCAGCCGAAGATGACTCCGTCACACCACCTATGAGTGAAGGCGCAGGCCGGGAAGACTCGGAGAGTCCCAGGAGGGAGGTGGATTCCAATAGCGTCGCCGCTCCTGATAACGCCGAGGCACCCAGTAGGTCAGATGAAGGCTCCACTAGTGTCGAATCCGAAGCTACAGAGAGTGGTGTCATGGCCGGAGGCCAGGTTGAGAGTGAACCTCTGGTCGCAACCAATGTTAGAGCTAAGCGTCACCGCAACAAGGTCAATTATAAGGACTTTTTCTAGTTTTCAAGTATAAGGGGGAGGAATTGTTGTATATGTGGGTATTCCTAGCTTATGTCAGGCGTGGCTGCGTCCCGCCTTTTTTGTAATAAAACAGTGTTAAACGAGCCACCGTGTTTGCTGGTTGTGTCGCTCCCCTCCCGCCTATTGACTAAGTAGTTAAGACGTGAAGGCGTAACAAACAAACAAACGGACTTTCGCGTTTATAATACTAGTGGCCACCCGCGACTTCGTCTGCGTGGACAGTTTTTTTGCTATCCCTCGGGAACAATACTTTTTTTCGGGATGAAAGGTACCCTATGTCCTTCTCTGTACCCATGACAACGTGTATACAAAATTTCATGATGATCGGTTCAGTAGTTAAGACGTGAAGGCGTAACAAATAAACAAACGGACTTTCGCAATTATAATATTAGGATATTAAGTAAGGAAGTACTTTAATTAAAACCGCGCTAGTATCCGTTAAAAAGTGATTTATTTCATGGCTTCTGAAGAATTCTTATCATAATAGCTATAATACTGAAAGAAGAAAATAAAACTTTACTAGGTACTTATGTACATACTTATGTACTACTGTTTTATTCTTGTCTATAAAACCCGTTATTTAGAATCCACAGAACAAGTTTAAGTTTATTATATTTTTCCACAATATACTTAGGGATACCTACATAAAAGTAGTCTTAAGGGTGCACCGAGCGTCCACTAGCGCCGCCAATCAAGAAAAAATCATTACAACTAAATAACTATGTTTAACAAAATTCTGAAACATATAAAAACTAGTAATAGTTATAAACTATTTTTGTATGCGTTTTTTTCCTGGTTTAAATGTGTTTGTGTAGTTAAAACCTGGATTAACGCCTAAAGTGGCCACTTTAGGCGTTAATCCAGATTTTAACCACACGAACGCATTTAAACTTAGAATTTTACGCATACAAAAATAGTTTATAACTAATACTAGTTTTTATATGTTTCAGAATTTTGTTAAACATAGTTATTTGATTGAATCAGGCGTCACTTGGCGGAAGTCCCAAACCATTTTGAAAAAAGAAATATATGTAGCTTACTTCCGCAAACAATATATGCAAGATGCACCGCCCGCCCGCCCGCAATAATATGCACATGCACACCACAAAATATCAGTGCACAATACCTGCATTTAGCAAGACAGCAACACACCTTGCACCTTCACCAATTAGGCTACTCTACACGTGTTTCGCCCCAACCCGGGGCATCCTCAGGAGTTAGATCGTGCGTAAACCAACACCGAATGAGCAACATTGCCCTCCGACACCGTATTTATTCTCTTCCTCCCCACTCCGCACTGAGTGACTGACAGCGTTTGAAGAATGTTGCCAGTTTCAAATAAAAAGGAAAAAGGAAGGAAAAATGATTTTAATTTAAATTGTGTACAAATAAATTGATATACATTAAATAATGTGTTTTATTAATAAGATATTTAATTTTAAGAATTATTATTATTTGAGAAAATACGCAGCAATGGCGAGGAAGAGACGTCAAGTTGATTGTTAAGTATGGTTCTATCAACATTGTGTTTGATAATTTCTAGGTTTTCCAACACGTTCAGTCGTAGACCTTTACTACAAGTATGTATTCCTATGAGGTTTTACATACTTGTAGTAAAGGTCTACGACTGAACGTGTTGGAAAACCTAGAAATTATCAAACACAATGTTGATAGAACCATACTTAACAATCAACTTGACGTCTCTTCCTCGCCATTGCTGCGTATTTTCTCAAATAATAATAATTCTTAAAATTAAATATCTTATTAATAAAACACATTATTTAATGTATATCAATTTATTTGTACACAATTTAAATTAAAATCATTTTTCCTTCCTTTTTCCTTTTTATTTGAAACTGGCAACATTCTTCAAACGCTGTCAGTCACTCAGTGCGGAGTGGGGAGGAAGAGAATAAATACGGTGTCGGAGGGCAATGTTGCTCATTCGGTGTTGGTTTACGCACGATCTAACTCCTGAGGATGCCCCGGGTTGGGGCGAAACACGTGTAGAGTAGCCTAATTGGTGAAGGTGCAAGGTGTGTTGCTGTCTTGCTAAATGCAGGTATTGTGCACTGATATTTTGTGGTGTGCATGTGCATATTATTGCGGGCGGGCGGGCGGTGCATCTTGCATATATTGTTTGCGGAAGTAAGCTACATATATTTCTTTTTTCAAAATTAAACATAGTTATTTAGTTGTAATGATTTTTTCTTGATTGGTGGCGCTAGTGGACGCTCGGTGCACCCTTAAGTCAAGACTGACTAGTACGAGGGTGGTTTGATAAGTCCATGACTTTGAAAAGAAGGAATACTTTTTTTTCATAATTTATTTTTGTGTCTTAAAAAGAAACTCCTTAAGGCATCTTTACACTACATTTTTTTCAAATTCGGCAAAAGATTATTAATTTTGGAAACAAAATGCTCAAGCGACTTCTAACTTTTCTTAATGACCCTGTCGACCCTCTCGGCGGCGCTCATGACATCAAAACTCATCGAATGAAGATGGAATCCTTCCTATTCTCTAGATTGAACCCCAGTGAGATTTTTTCTCCTATCAAACAGGAATAAATGTCTTGATAAATGTCTTGGCGGGCAAAGATTTTCATCAAGCCAACAGGTGATGTCTGAAATGGGTCAGTCATTCATCATCAGTTACCAGTTTTCAGGCGATGAAAGAAAAAAATAATGGGTTAAAGAGGTAGGAACTTCGTTGGACTGAATACGCAGAGCTACAATAAGATTATGTACAGAAATAAAACAAAATATTCCGAAAAAAGTCTTTCTTCATTAAAAAGTCATAAAGGCGTCATAAAGGCTCGTATTCATAAAGGTCCATTCTTATTTGACATTTGGCAGGGTTACATTGTACAAAGCTGTAAGTTACCTTGTTTTTTTCTGAGCATCTTACAACCAAAGCCAAGCGACTACACTTTCTCGCACGAGACTTTGCCCAGAGTGAAAATTATCGCTTTTGCTGGATCTCGAATGGTCGTGTATTTCTACGCAAGAATGAAGGGGACAAACACATACTTATCAAAAATGAAAATACTATTCTACAACTTCGGGCATCCATTGAAAAGGAAAATCACGGAAATTAACTATGTTTATTTAGTTTTTACAATTATGTTACCTTGTTATTGCTCTTGTCTCCAACACACAAAACACTCACACTTACAAACTAAACTTTACTACAAGAATACATTGAAAGTGAAAATAAGGGAAATTGACTATTTTTATTTAGTTTTTACAATTACGCTATCTTATTTTTACTTTTTTCTCCAACACACAAAACACTCACACTTACATACTAATCCTACTATTAATACAGAAACATTTAACACACAAAACACTGTCACACCTACACTATTAAACACCTCAATTATATCAAAAATAAAACACTACAGGAACCTAACATATTTACCTAGAATCAATTTGCCTGATCGTCACTTTGTTAAGAAAAACATGACTAGTACCTACTGTCTAATTCACTACTATAATGGCTAGTCAGCTTAATCTCATAAGTGATATAGACAATACAGATATACATTTTAGTATTAAACATAACAAACCTGAAAAGTGCATTGAAAACATAGGCAGTACTGAGCACAAATTAACCATAATACATCAAAACATACGAAGTATCCAAAAAAACTTTGCTAATTTCGAAATATTTTTATCACGTTTGAAGTTCGACCCGGACTTGTTAATATTGACAGAATGTAGACTAAATGAAAATACTCCAGTTCTGAATCTTGACAACTACGAATCTTTTTATTCACAGCGATATCTCAACCAAAATGATGGTATCGTAATTTTCTACAAGAGTAAACTCCAAGTTTCAATTGAAGAACCACACTTCCTAGATGCTAACTGCCTAGTAATACGAATAGGACAGGAGTTCACGATAAGTGGTATTTACAGGTCGCCATCTGTCTATAACGTACATAACTTTTGTACTTCCTTAGAGAAGATTATGCAGTTAGGTGATACTCGATCGTGTGCTATAATAGGTGACATTAACATAGATATTAAAATTGACACCGCAGACAAACGTGCAAACGATTATCTGGACCTAACTGGCCAACACGGCTTCTATCCTGCGCACTTTTACCCTACACATGACCGCTCTTGCCTGGATCACGTTTTATTGAAAACGGATGTCTCAGACCAAGTAATAGTATGTGACGCGGGAATAACTGACCATGACACTCTGGTTATTGCACTAAATAAAACGACCCCCTGCACTGTCACTCATCTGCATGAAACAAAACAGACTACTAAAATTGACTATCCTGGTCTTACGAAAGACATTGAAAATATTAACTGGAACTCCATCTATCAGCATAACGATGTATCGGAGGCTCTGGCAGAGTTCACTGAAATTTTGAGCGCTAAGATTCAATTACATTCAAAAAAAGTAAGTTTCCGTAACTCAAAAGACATAAGAAAACCCTGGATATCTGAAAATTTGCTAAAATGCATTCGGAAAAGAGACTTATTACACCAAGAAGCAAAAAAGAAAGAAAACAAAAATGATTTAACTATACAGTTAAAATACAAAAATTACAGAAACTGCTGCAACAACACTATACAGAACCTAAAAAATGCACATGAAAGGGAACTCTTAGATCGCGCAAAGGGAGACAGTAAAAAGACGTGGACTGCTGTTAAAAATATATGTAATTTCAAAAGAAAAGACTCGTCAAGTGCTAACTTGCTTTCCGCACAACAAGAACCTGTACACTCACTGAACGCGGTAAACAACTATTTCTGCACTGTAGGTGACAAATTAGCAAAACAAACAATAGCGCGACTTGGAAAACCAGAACCTGAACTTGTCGATATGAACCATACCCTTGATGTTGGTAATTCATCCCCTAGTGATTCCTTTTATATTGTGCCGACAGATAAAGCAGAAATCAATAAAATAATTACTAACCTGAAAAGCGACTCAACTCCTGGTTGGGACAACATTAATAACCGAGTTCTTAAGAATGCCAAACACTGCCTTGCACCTCCCATAGCTTTCTTATGTAACCTTAGTCTGCAATCAGGAAAGGTGCCTTCTGAAATGAAAATTGCAAATGTGTGCCCAATTTACAAGTCTGGAGAAAAACAGCTTGCAACGAATTATAGGCCGATATCTCTGCTAACTGCTATATCCAAAATATTGGAGAAAGTGATGAACTTCAGACTCTTAAAATACCTTGAGGACAGGAAAGTACTGAGCGGAAATCAATATGGCTTTCGCAACAATAGATCGACGGAGGATGCAGTAACTAATCTAGTTGATTATGTCATTAATAAACTGGATAATGGTTACAGATGTGTTGGCATCTTCCTCGATCTCGCGAAAGCCTTTGACACCGTCTCAAGGCCCATATTACTTAAAAAAATGGAATGTCTTGGTATTCGTGGCACGGCACTTGACTGGTTTAATTCTTATCTCACTGATCGCAGACAAAGGGTACGAATCGGTGACCACTACAGTGACTACGCTGGTACCAAATTTGGAGTTCCTCAGGGCAGTGTGCTTGGCCCGACTCTGTTCATCATATATATTAACGGTCTCTGTGCGCTGAAGCTGGATAGTGCTGCAATATTCACCTACGCAGACGACACTGCAATTATTTTTCACGGCAAGACTTGGCAAGACTCACATACCGCTGCAGAATCGGGCATGAAAACAGTTGCTAACTGGTTAAACCATAACCTGCTTACTCTAAATATGGAAAAAACTAAAGTTATCAACTTCTCTGTCACCAAACGCACGGCCGCTCCATGTCACATCCCAATAAAACTCCACAAGTGTAGGGACGTGCACACAAGTTTATGTAATTGTCCAGCTTTTGAAGAGACGAGCAACATAAAGTATCTGGGTGTTTACATTGATCAACATCTGACATGGACTAAACAGATTGATTATTTATGTTCCCGGGTGAGAAAACTAATGCACATTTTCAAAAGACTACGATCTGTTGCGGATGTGAACTTGTTGAAAATGTTATATTTTGCTCTTTGCCAATCAGTCTTGAGCTATTGTATAGTAACATGGGGAGCAGCTTGTAAGACCCACCTTATAAAAGCCGAACGGGTTCAAAGAGCTACCCTGAAGGTGCTATATCAGAAGCGAATGCGCTATTGTACTGATACACTTTACAATGAAACTGGTATGTTGAGAGTGCGACAATTATATGTCATGGCCGTTGCGCTAAAATTTCATAAAACGTCACCGTTTACTGTTCATAAAAGTCAACGGTCACAAAGGAAAATAAGATGGAGAAAAGAGAGGTGCAGGACAACATTTGGAAGAAGATCATTTCTGTTCATGGGGCCACATATTTATAATAAAATCAATGACTTACTGGATGTGATTCAGTTATCGAGAAGTAAGTGCAAAGCGGTATTGAGCAAATGGCTTCTGAGTTTAGGTTATACGCAAACCGAACATATTTTATCTATTTAAAAAGGTTCCCAAATCAAAACACAACTAACATTATACACGTGCAAATAAACAAACACATACACACACACACACACACACAACACGCATACACACACACACACACAAATACACACACACACACATATATAATATATATTCATAATGGTTCTTGCTAACAGTATTTAATTGTAATTTTCTTCATTTCTCTTGCTTGCTGTTGTTATAACAATAAGTAATAATTGAGTTCATAATCCATGTAAACCTAATCTGTACGAAAGAGACTGGCTCCTGCGACACAGGGAATCCTAGTGTGGGAACCAGTGCTACTTAGCTGTGTAAAAATTGTTTTGGCCAATAAAGATTTTTTATTTTTTTTATATTATTTTTATTACCCTGACCTATCCCCCCCCTACAATATTCTGTGTCACAGAGGGCGATGTCAGAAATCAAAGAGTTTTATAAGGTCACACTACACAGAGCGAGCCAACGAAAATCGAAACATGTAAATGTGTTACGAATACTTGAAGGGCGCTCTGTTCTGTGGACTTATTTTGGCAGGTAAACTTTTATATAGCTAGAGATATAGGTAGCACGTCGGTCGTCGTAAGTTAAGATTGATTTTTTACGGTCATGACGCGTAGTATGCTAATCTGAGAAAAGTCATGTTTTATGTCTACATCAAAATGAGATTTTTTATAATTAAGTTAGTTTTCGATGTTTAGATTTTGCCACCAGCGAACTAAAATCTATGGAAGTTTAATTTGCAAACAAATATTGCTTATTAAAAATTAAAACCAGCACAGCATTTTGTCGGGCCAGCCACGCGCCCAGTGACAGACTTTACAGTACCTAATTGCAGTTTCTATTTTAAAGAAAAGCGAGAAAGAGAGTTTCTTAGAAATGACATCCTGTGTATTCAAATGGTTTTAAAGACGCAAAGAAGGCAGTAAAAAGATGCAGAGATAACGTATCATAGTTTTTCGTTTAAGTATAGAAAATATCTATGAGTATACAGATTATGGTCGTTATAATAATAATAAAACTTTATTTCAGACAACATTGCAGGTCCATATTATAAAGAAAATATCAAAGACAAAACCATTCTAAAAACTAGTTATTACGCAACCGTGTTCAGTCGCTTTGTGCTGCATAACTAAATGCCAGCAATTTTAGCCCCTCCCACTTGGTTGTAATTTTGATTGGTGCCATTTTTTGAGCGGAATGCTTGTTCCATAGTTTTTAGTTCGCTGTTTGACACGGTGTTTAGGTTTCCGACGATTTTAAAATAGTAAAATGTCAAGTGTATGATTTAATTAGTGTCTTTGATAAGGAGTTAACACTTACCTTGTGAAAGCAATGCATATCACGAACTGTGAACTCTTTATAACCACCACCGAATTCTGGCTTCAGTAATTTGGGCAGATGCACTTCTTCAGCGGTTTGTAGAAGCCTGATAAAGAGAGAAAAAAAATAAAAAGTTAGCAAGTGTCATTCCAGTTTGGGGACATCTTTGATTAAAAATTGTTCCACAAAATGGTCCCCCTACACTCTCTGTTTTTGGGAAGTCGTGTAAAAATAATTCGAAAGCTTTTCAAATGATAAAGAGGTTTAAGTTACCGATGGCTTGACCATATTTTTATAATTTTTTATTTATTAAAATAAATCTGAGATGCACCAAAATATCGGCGTGCATAGCACTTGAAATATTATCAGTGAGCACTACGGTATAGATTTTGGATTACGGAGACTAAAGTTAAGGCTCCGTACCGATTTTGCCGCTGACTGCTGCTCTCTCGCTCGCACATTTCATGTTTTCTCAAGATTTTGTAAATCTGAGTGCGTAAATGAAAAATGTGTCTCGGCCACTTTTCGCAATATAAGATTACAGACATTTCAACATATATTTCAGTTTCGAGTTGCTGAAGTACAAAAAGTTATCGTATTTGTCAGTTCAAATAACTGTTAGAAACGATAACTTTTTGTACTTTAGCAACAAAAAACTGGAATATATTTTAAAATGTCTGTAATCTTATATTGCGAAAAGTGGCCGAAAAACATTTTTCAATTGCGCACTCAGATTTAAGAAATCTTGAGAAAACATGAAATGTGCGAGCGAGAGAGCGGCAGTCAGCGGTAAAATCGTAACGGGCTCTTAAAAGCAATAGGGAATATGCATAAGTCACCGATTTTGATGAATTTGAGCTAGATCGCTGCGGACACGTATAAAAACATGATGGAACAGGAAAAAAAATAAAAAAAATGTATTATTTTAGTTTTATCACACGATGAAATCAGGGGAAAATAACGATATTTTTTTTTCATTTTCGGATATAATGCACTTTACAGTCAGATAGAATATCTAATAAGAAACAATATTTTGTATGACACATATGTACTTAAACGCAAAATTTAGGGGGATAATTGAAGATTATTGGCTAACTCCATATTAAACGCGCCGAAACACACCTGAAACGTGATGTGTGACGTCATCATTTTGTATAGAGCGTTTTCGGCGGGTGATGCTGCGCGCTAACTTCAAGTAACTATATCACGAGAACAAAACGCAAGAGAAAAGTTTTAATATTGCAGTTAATTTTCTCACGCATTATACTTTTGATTAAGATTAAAAAAAAATTGATGCATATTCCCTATTACCAACTTACTTTAAATAAATAAATAATTTCTTTTTAAATTTACTATGTAACATATCATTTTTGATAGGTTACATTCATATTATACTTGAATCATACCAACCTTTATTTATGTTTTCTTTATACACTATTTCACATCATTACACAACATTTTTCATACATCCCATATTGCAAGGTACATACAACTTCATTAACCCTATTCCACGCAATAATTTCTAGTTTCTTTTTACACTTTATGTAGATTTAAATTCATCAACAAACAATACTTCGATCTGATGATTGACATTTTAATTTTATTAACATAAAAATCATAATTCTCTGACCATTGGCTCAATCTTGCGAGGAATAGCGGAACTAATGCCACGAGCAAACATCCAAATAAATATTTTCCTTTTCATTCTAGCAGGGATGTCTAGCTATTTGCATCTCTTCTTTTCATAAAGCCACCTAGTGTTGGGATTCCACACTTCATCATAACTTTAGCGCTATCTAGTGTCAAGGAGTGGCAGTCTTTCGCATGTATAGTACCGTCCCTCTCACACCTAAGTGCATAGCCGCCCTGTCGTCTCATTCATTCAATAGCACTCAAAACTGACATCTAGCGTGAAGTAGCTTCCTGCTTTCACAATCTGTTCCAAATAAAAACAATCTCAATTGTCTATGATTCCTAAAAACTTTTATCAATAACTAAATAAATATCTGTCGCACAGTGGAAGTAATTAGTTATTAATAATCTACGAACCTTCCTTTATTTTATTTCATATAATTCTTTATTTTTCTTTAACCAATCTTTTTAACCATAGACAAAAATCTGCTCATTCTAGAAGTATGCCAGTCTTTGTGATTTTTTCTCACTGTCTCTGGAATGTGGTAGATGATTCGCGAAATTGCACGGCTAAAACGTAAAAGATATAAATAGAACCCGATTTCTTTGAGTGGGGACATTCGCTCTCTCTGAATTTTTACCTAACTTGCTGCGTGTGCGCCCAAGTGTATTGTGATTGAGAATACTTCTCATACGCTGTGTGTGTGTCATTTATCCAGCCGCATCACCGCAACTTATTACATTTGTCCTCAAATCATCAGTGTCCGGGTAAGCTTATCTGCTAAACGGGAATCATGTCTACTGACATTTATTTTATGTCACTGTTTTGTCATAACGCTGTGTTTTCTATTTCCTCTACAGTTCTTTTAAATTCTGACGGAATCACCCATCCGAGACGAGTGCTGCTAAGCAGACGGCAACATCGCCAAGCCCTCATTATCTGACCCTCGACCTTGAGTGACCGGTGATCGTGAGACCCCATCAGAAGACGAACATCAGGTGTAAACGTTCTCATACTTCTATTTTTACTATACCCTTTACTACTATTCACGTTTGTGAGCCATCCACAAGCGTGTGGCGCCCATACTCATCTCTTCTCTTCTCTTCTATCATCTGTCCAACCTAGTCATATTTAATTTGTAATTTATTGCCTTAATCTAGGGAGCGTTTCTCTTTTAATCATAAGATTTCCTGTTGTTTAATGATCTATGACTGTTCTAATATATTGTAAATCCATTTTGAAAGATAGCAATATTCAGATCTCTTTTAAATACCTTGTTTTGTTTGACTTCTGTTTTATAACTTATGTATGTAAACTCTCAACTCAGTGAGAATACTGTGATTTAAGGCCTTCTGCCAGTGCAACAAGTGAGCTGCAAGAATATTATACCCACGCCCTATATTTTAAAACTCTCTCAATACTATTTTCTCATTTTATTTTAATAAAAGTTTTCATTTAAACGTTTATTTTCTTTTATTTAATCTTTACCCGTTAGCCAGAAATTTTAATTGTTACAACTAAAACTATCATTAAAAATGTCTAGATCTTCGATCTTACTATATAAACTGTTATATTCCTCGCAAATTCGTGCCAATGGAGATTGACGACCAAGGTTAGTTCGCGAAAATGGTAGAGCAAAAAGTTTTCGAATACGGTTTCTTGGATACCATACCTACCAGGCCAGGCACTTGCAGAGAGATGTTAGACAGCAGATTACCGCAGCGAAAAAGTAAGTACAATTCGAGGTGACTTCGTACCAAAGCATTGTACAGTAGAATCTTAACTCTAATTTTTTTATAACCATATACCAGTAGACACTGTTTGAATTTTCAATCGGCTAAAGTAAGGTAGTAAAATATACTACATAAAAATTCTACACCTAACAAAAAGGATCCTGATGAAATCAACTACAAATCTACGTGATCTCGTTAATTTGTTAAAAGGGCAATAGCCAGGTGAGAAAAACAACTTTATTTTCCGACAATAAGAGGGTTAACGACCGCATTAGCTGAAACGCGCCTCGGAATCGGGCGGAACATAAAAAGGCATAAAAGGTTAGCTGACTTGCTGATTTCGTCGTTTCCGCGCCGATAGCATACGACGTGAGATCGCTATCAAGAGCATTTGTAATGCGAGAAGCGATAGGAGAAATGTAACATCGAAAAGTTTACAGAGCTTTACAAATATATCAGGAGGTCGCGTATGTGTCGTAGGATATTCGTACAAATCGGATCTTTACAAAAATCCTAGTACGATTGCAAACACAGACCTATTGCAAAATCAAATTAGAATCTGAGATAGATTTTGTAATCATACGAGTAATGTTTAGGATTTTGACAAAAATCTAGCGTATCTTAGGTAAATCACAAATAACGTTATGAACTTATCCTATAAGAAGAGTCATGTTCTGCCCAGACTGAAGATGTTATAAATCGACTCCTACATTATCCAATCAGCATTCAAGTTTCCAATTGTCAGAAACGTTCTGGGATTTTTACAAAGATGCTCGGGCAATTGCGTAAATCTATCTAAGATTCCAACTATCGGTTCCTTTACAATCAACCTAGGATTTTTGCAAAGATCCGGTTTATACGATAATAGTACGACATATGCGTTGTTTGGTACTACCAGGCCAGGCGCATTCCGTGCTTTAGTATCAAGCTACAAGTAGCCGGCGGACCGTTCAGACAGACCAATTTCATACGTTGGAAAAGATAAGAGCCATGCGATAGAAAGAGAGGAAACCATAGGTGAATATAAATGTAGGGAAGGAAGCGCTGTGCGACCTGAATTGCACTTAATTTTGTCGGAGCAAGAGTCGGTATTTCTTTAAATGATTTTGTGGAGTACATCTTCTGTACTATTATGAATTCTGTGGTACACCATTCAACTTGACGCTTCAGCTTCACGAATAAAAATAAATAAATAAAGATTCTAAGGCGTTTTTAGTCAGTACTAGTCTGATATAACCATTATAGCCGGCTATGTGGTATCCAATGAGTATTTTCGCCTCTAAGGTTTAGAGCACAAAATATAGGCCCCACTCACACACGCGCAGCCGCGGTCTGCTGCCGCGCAACTTCTGCAGCAGCCACAGCAGCATGCTGTCTGCGAGACCTCGTTAAAAATGGATAAATAAAGGCCCAACTCACACGTCGTCGTCGGCCGTGATGTAGAACGCGGAGCACTGCGAGGTGGCGTGCTGCCGCACACACACGCGCAGCCGCGGTCTGCTGCCGCGCAACTTCTGCAGCAGCCACAGTAGCATGCTGTCTGGTAGACCTGGTTAAATGGAGAGAGACAATAAAGACCTACTCAAGTCTGACCGGTATCCTGTACCGGTGGAAGTAACGATATCCCGATGGGTATGCGGATAACGCGCTGTTTAAACCAGAGCGGAACTTTCGCTTCCGGTAGCGGTACTAAAATTCCATACTAATTACTGCGCGGGATATCGCTCGGGTATTACCGCTACCCAAGGCGGTAGCGGATACCGCTCCGGTTTGAGTAGGCCTTAATTGCCTTATTCATAAAAACAAGCAAAGTAAGGCTTCTAAAGTGTTTTTTTTTACTCTTTTGACAAATGATATAAATAAAACAAATTTTAACGGTGCAATAGCTAAAGTTTAGGCGTTTATAAATAAGGCCGTAAGCATATTATATATTCTGTGCCGTAAGCTTTGTTCAAGTCGGCATTTCGACGGCCTCTTGAGGCAACGGCAGAGATTCTGCCTCAAGAGAAAGAGTTAAGTTCCCGTGTTTGAAAACTGGTAGAGGTTTTTGTTTATGTGCTAGGCATTAACGGCCTTACCACAAAATACTGTTTAGCAAGTATTTAGCTAAACCACTGTTTAAATGTGATGCTGTCACTTTTTTGACAATATTATTTGAAAGAGACATCTTTCATTTTATCACACTTATACAGTGTTTGAGCTAAACAGTGTTTAAGATCTTTTGTGGTAAGGCCGTAACATTTTCATGGATGTTAGTCTTATTAATATTTTTCTTTCCGTTTTTCAGTCATTAGCCTAGTTTGGTATTAAAATGAGTTGTAAACAAAACAATCCTGGGGCCCAGGACTGCTATTGTTAACATCATAATCGTCTGTTCGACTTCCATGACATTAATTGGTAGTAAGAATAAGAGAAGATCAGCGGAAGTGGCAGTGGGCGGGACACATAGCGAGAAGAACCGATGGCCGTTGGGGTGGAAAGGTTCTGGAATTGCGACCGCGCACCGGACGACGCTCCGTGGGTAGGCCCCCGACAAGGTGGACCGACGATCTTGTGAAGGTTGAGGGAAGCCACTGGATGCGGGCAGCGCAGGACCGATCGTCGTGGAGATCCTTAGGGGAGGTCTATACCCAGCAGTGGGTGTCGTGTGGCTGATATGATGATGTTGATGATGACATAATTTAATAGATCTTGAACAACTTAGCGACAGTCAGTTTGGATTCCGAAACGGAGTGGGCACAAGAGAGGCTTTATTCGCAGTACAGGTTTTGGTTCAGAAATGTAGAGACATGCAGCAAGACGTCTTCCTATGTTTTATTGATTATGAGAAAGCGTTTGACAGAGTGCAACACAATCGCCTGTTTGCTCTTCTCAGGGACATTGGATTGGATAACAGAGACATCCGAATAATACAGAACCTGTACTGCAACCAACGTGCTACGGTCAGAGATGAGGGAGAAGAATCCAAAGAAATTGACATCAAAAGGGGAGTGCGACAGGGCTGCATTTTATCACCGACCCTTTTTAACATCTACTCCGAATCGATCATGGGGGAAGCACTAGAGGATCTAAACTGTGGTATTAAGATAAACGGCCGCCTCATTAACGGATGACACCGTTCTCATAGCATCTACAGAAGCAGAGTTGCAGCAAATTGTCGATCGAGTTAACGAGTGCAGCGTGAATGCTGGTCTCAAAATGAATGTCACCAAGACAAAGTTGATGGTCATATCCAACAAGCCCAATATCCAACCTAACATAATTGTGGCGGGCCAAAAACTGGAACAGGTGACTAAATATAAGTACCTTGGCACCTGGCTTACACAAAACTGGGACAGCGACGCAGAAATCAAAACTCGCATCGAAATTGCCCGAAGTGCGTTTGGAAAAATGAGAAAGGTCCTCTGCAACAGAAGCCTTACAATCCCGCTTCGGGTGCGTCTTCTTCAGTGTTACATCTGGCCTATACTACTATACGGATGTGAGGCATGGACTATTAAAGAAGATCTCAGGAAACGTATAGAAGCTTTCGAATTGTGGGCATACAGACGCATGATGTTTATATCCTGGACTCAGAAAGTCACCAATGAGGAAGTTCTGCGGCGAGTCAGACAGAAACGCAAGCTTTTACAAACCGTCAAACAGAGAAAAGTTGCATATCTGGGGCACGTGCTTCGGCACGATAGATACGAGTTCTTGCAACTAATTATGATGGGAAAAGTTGCAGGAAAAAGAAGACCTGGTCGCAGAAGAAAGTCTTGGTTGCGAAACATTCGGGAGTGGACGGGAATAACAAGTGCCGCCGAACACTTTAGCCTTGCCAAGGACAGAACCAAGTATGCGGAGCTGACTGCCAACCTTCACTAGTTGGAGAGGCACCATAAGAAGAAGAATAGATCTTGCGGATCAATGACATCAATGACATAATGTACTTCTAACTCACGATTTTTCACATAAACTTTGCTAACCAACCAAAAATAAACGCTTACTGTAATCATTCCGAACATCCAACTAATTTCTTCCGACCTCTTCTGATAGGTGTAATTACGGAATGTCTAGCCTGTCTGTTACCCACCTACGCCTATTCACAAACTGTCTAACATTCCCAGAGTGTCGAAAATACGCCAGTCTAGATTAGGCTACTAAATAGTTATGTTAGACCTTGCTTTGAACTAAAGTAAAGTAACCAAGCTGAACTAAAATATTTAAAATTTGAACGGAATCAATTACTGAGATGCAGTTTCCAAGCAACATTTCATTGCCTCATTTTTTTTGCAATATTTGGGCAACTTCATGGGCAATAGTATCCATCTTGGGTATTGTTTTTTTAACTGAACTGTTAAAGTGTCTTTTCTCCATCATCTCAACAGCGAATTTACCCGCATTTCCTGAATTGACCCCTTTTATTCCCCTTTTATTGCGGCGCAAGCAATAACGCTTTAAGCGTTTAATTATGGTAACTGTTATGATAATTAAATCAACCAATTATTAATTGAAAGCTCACACAATTAAACGTTAGCTTGCAATAGCAGGTGGCCAAGTCTAAACTTATTTTCGAAGAGGTGCGATTTTTCTGACGTCGAGTGTAATTTCGTGATTTCCTAGTTCTATGATGTTATATAGGAAGACGTGCCTACATTTACCTCAAAGCGATTGTCGCAAAATAGACGTTGCTTTAATTCAAGCAGAGGTAAGTTCCCTTTATTGCCCGTGGTCAGATCGCCGAGTTTTACTGGTCGATCCATGGACATTTTTGTCTGTGGTTCTATCATTTCATTTTTGGCAACTTCGACAGTATTTTCGAGTCGAGATCGAAATATACCCAAGTTATAGTCACGCGAATGTGACAAGGCCCAAAAGGCTTCCATTCTATTCTAGTCACAATTTATGCTAAAGACGCTGTACCATTTGGCAAGCGGTGGCTAACCTACTTTAGAGTCAAGCAAGACATACAGTGGCGGTCACATCATTAAAGACACCAATAGATTTTCATACAAATGAGGTAATTTTGAAGCCTTGGTCCTCCGCCATGGATTGACTTAGCTGTGATCTGATGATGGCTATCCAGGGACTGAATTGAGGAGATTCAGATGATCAGGTGGTCAAGTCTGCTAATGTTTTCGTCAAAATCGTAGTTCAATGGTGTTTGAATGTTAATGGTTTTTGACACAGTTCTTGTTTCTTAAACCCAAAACTGAAACACATTGTGTCTCTTAATCCCAAAATGGAAACATATTGTGTCTTGATTTTGGGTTTAAGAAACAAGAATTGTGTCAAAAAGCATTACCATTAGAACAACACTGAACTACGATTTTGACGAAAACATTAGCAGACTTGACCCCCAGATCAGTTAGGTGTGTATAGTGAACTTAATCTCCTCCATACACTCCCTGGATAACCATCGTAAGATCACAGCTAGGTCAATCCTTGGCGGAGAAACAAGGCTTCAAATAACTTTGAAGCCCTCCCTCCATTCATTTGTATGAAAATCGACTGGTGTCCTTAATTCTGTGACCACCACTGTATGTCTGAGTTCCAAAAGAATTATAATGATTTAATTTATTTATTATCATTAATTGATATGCGCACGAATAGTCTGAAACTAGTCTGACTATTCAAAACTAAACGACTTGAGTATTAGTGCAGTGAAACGAAATAGGACGATAAACCCAAAGCAAATAGTTGGAATAAAAGTGGATCGGCCCCATAAAGTTTGCAAGTTACAGGCTTTCATTCACTCCAACCAGCATTGATACGGACGAGGTAGGCATGTTTATACGAGGACTGTTCTCTATTGTACGAAGTTAAGTTCATATTCAGGAGGCTTATTGTGAAATTTAATATCTACTATCGAATGTGTAATAGTTATTGTAGCAGTGGCGAGGGGTAAAATGATGGCGAAGGTAAGCCGTTCTACAAAAATGTTATGATCTGCATAGTGCATCGGTGGAGTGGGATTTCTAAAAGGTAAGCCGATTGGAATTCGGTTTGTATCATAAAGTTAATATTACCTTATATTAACTTTATGGTTTGTATCATAAAGTTAATATTACCTAGCGGAAGTATATTAACTTTATGGTTTGTATGGACCCTTCGCTACTGTTGTGTAGGTAATTTAATATCTACGCGAATGTGACAAGGCCCAAAAGGCTTCCATTCTATTCTAGTCACAATTTATGCTAAAGACGCTGTACCATTTGGCAAGCGACCCGCGATAGCTAACCGACTTTAGAGACATGAAATAATGATTTAATATGCGCACGAATAAAGTCAGAAACTGGTACATCTGACTATTCAAAACTAAACGACTCGAGTAAAAGTGCAGTGAAACGAAATAGGACGATAAAACCATAGGCAAGAAGCTTATACCTCCCTCCAATGGAGATTGCACGGCCAGTGTCATAGTGAAGATAGAAAAAATGTCTTTGAGTGACGTGACGGCTTATTGCAACCTCTTTCTTTAGTGTTACAATACGTGTTCGTTGTTCGTCGTTCGTTCGTTCGTGAGAAACGAAAACGTATTGTAAAACGAAAAGAAAGAGATAGCAATAAGCCGTGACGTCACTAAAGAGTCTTTTTTCAATCTTCACTATGATACTAGGCGTGCAATCTCCATTGTGGGTATAAGCTTCTTGCCCAAAGCAAATAGTTGGAATAAAATTGTTTTAAAAAACAAAAAACCGACTTCAAAAACCTGCCTCTAAAAAGCAAGAAATAATATTCAAATCATTAGATACGCATTATCATTGTTATAATAACAACACGTCTATTGAAGTCGGGTGGGACTGGAGCAGTGTTGGGCGTAATTAATTACTTTTGTAATTCAATTACTAATTAAACGAAAAGTAATTGAATTACTTTAATTGAAATTACATGTAATTGAAATTACATGTAATTGAAATTACATGTAATTGAAATTACATGTAATTGAAATTACATGTAATTGAAATTAATATAAGGCAACTACATAAATCACTAGTAATTCTAATTACATTAGTTTGTAATTACAATTACTCAATTACTTTTTATGGGTACTTAACATAAAATATAAATAAAATTGAGCTGTTGATCACTTGCTGCCCGCACGCAGCTTATTATCATTATCACAAATCACAACCGAACAACCGATGCTTTTAGTGCATGTGTGTGTGTGGCTGGTTAATGCACACAGGTATCCCTTCTCGCGCCTCCTCACGTGCACCTCTCCTCTCTTTGTCGCACCCCTCGCGTCAGTGCGTCGTTAGCAGGGGTGTGTTCCGTGACTTCGCTCGAGTGCAATCGAGCGCACTCTGGTGCGCGCTCTAGCCTTTCCGTGGTTCGGTGAAATTTTACTCTGACAGCTGTCAGAGCGTAGTTTCATCCGTTCCGTGGCTCGGAGCGCAACAACCATCAAAATAGATGGTGGAAAAACGCTCTGAAACGTTTATCCTTACAAAATAATGTCATTGCCATTTTGACATTATTTTGCATTTTGATATCTTTGTGTCTAAGTTTCAAAAAGCTCATGGTTTCTCCTCAAAATACAGATTTTTATTTGATTAAGTCTAAAGGAAACTTTAAATTATCCCTATTCCAAATGGAAAACGAAAACTTTGTACCTAAAGAGGTTATAAAAACAACTCGATCGTTCCGTGGTTTGGTTGCAACTAAAACGGGTTAAATTTTAACCAAACAACTACACCCAAAACGACGGAACGCAACCCAGTGGTTTTGCTACCACATACACAAATCGCTCGTGCATCTCATTTGCGCATCATTCATTATTATCGTATTATTTAAAATACTACCTTAACTTTAAAAGAAATTATATAAGTAGTTGGGTAATTACAATTAACAATTACAATTACTAATTGTAATTGTTAACTGAATTACTTTTTAATAATTTCAAGTAATTTGTAATTGAAGTCGCCAATTACAATTTGTAATTGTAATTGTTAATTTGTAGTTAATTACATTTTGCCCAACACTGGACTGGAGTACAACATCCTTTTTTTATTCTAAAAGCCCCACCCGACTTCAATAGACGTGTTGTTATTATAACAATGATAATGCGTATCTAATGATTTGAATATTATTTCTTGCTTTTTAGAGGCAGGTTTTTGAAGTCGGTTTTTTGTTTTTTAAAACAATTTTTTATTTTTTTATTTTTAGTGTAAGTACCTTCTATATTAGGCATATTATTATAGGTATATTATTGGGTAGCAAAATTGGCTTAGCCAAACGTGAGATATTCGCGGAGAAACATACATTCATACAGGTCAAACTGAGAGAGAACCTTTTTTTTGAAGTCGGTTAAAAAGACTACACTAAAAGTACCTCTTTACCAACAAAAAGAAACTTCTAATTCGGTTCATAAATAACAAAGTCGTCATGTTAGTTGATGCAAAATCATAGTATTTTCAGGATTTCTCGAAAACTACTGTACCGATTTGAAAAAAAAAAATTAAATGGGACCATCTCGCAAGAAAACTCAATCGAACAAAAAAAGAATCATCAAAATTGGTTCATAAATGACCAAGATATGCGCGAACAACGATAAAAAAAAAACTTACAATCGAATTGAGAACCTCCTCCTTTTTGTGAAGTCGGTTAAAAAGTGGATCGGCTCCATAAAGTTCGCAAGTTAACTTACATTCACTGCAACCAGCATTGATTTGGAAGAGTAAAGGCATGTTTACATGGTTGTTTGTAAGACACCAACAACCTCACAAGAGTAGATTAGTAACATCATTTACAACAACATTTGTTCTACGACTCTTCCAAAAACAGACAAAAAAATATCGACTTTTCATACAAAACTCGATCAGCAGTTCGGACATTTTTATAATAATAATAATAATAAAACGCTTTATTGCACACTAGAAAAAGACATTACAAAGAAGCAAACATTAAACATAGACAAGTACACAAAAGGCGGCCTTACTGCTATGTAGCAGTCTCTTCCAGGCAACCTTGAGTAGAAAAATATTAAAGGGAAGAGGACAGGTGGGGAGTGGGTGCAAAAATACTAGAAGGATAACAGATATAGATGTACATAAATAAAATAGAGAAAGAAAATGTAAGTATATAAAATGAATGTTGAAAGAGAGATATGAGAAAAAGTGGTATTAGGTGGGAGAAAGGAAATGACTTCTAACTTGATCCCTGAAAGAACTTAAGGTACGAGCTTTGCGGATGCCCTCTGGAAGTGCGTTCCACAAACGGACAGCATGCACAGAGAATGAATAGGAAAGGAAATCAGTGGAATGACGGGGAATATCGAGGGTGAGATTAGAAGAAGAACGCAGAGTACGTAGTGAAGAAGAGGATCGAAAGTCGAAAGATTCTTTAAGATAAAGTGGAGAAGTTGGAAGGAAAAGGATAGAGTACAGGAGCGTAAGAGTGTGTAAGTCCCTGCGCCGACGAATAGGAAGCCAATTGAGCTTTTGGCGAAAGTGAGATACATGGTCGAATTTACGTAAATTGAAAATTATTTTATATGGAGGAGAGCCGATTTTTTGTCTGTTTTCGGAAAAGTTGTAGAACAAAATGTTGTTGTTAATGATGTAAGTAATCTACTCCTGCGAGGTTGTTGGTCTTTTAAAAATAACCCTATGAGACTATTATCTATTGTATGTACGAAGTTCATATTAAGAGAGGCTTATATAATCTACTATCGGGACTTTCGTATCGTTTGAAGCACGGAGACAATATTCTTAAATTAGCTATAGAGAAGTATATATCTTTTTAATCGTTGGGATACGTGATAGGTACGAGACGAGCATGCTATGAAAAACACGGGCCATACTATAGTCTGTGTGAACATAACTTTACAACTACCTGATCAAGTAAAGCTCCACAAAGTTAATTTATTACAACAAAGAACAAGCGGAAAATGAGTTTGTATTGTACTAAATCCTCCTTTCTACGTCGAAATGGCGTGTTTATGAGTTCGCGAATCTTTGAATTGGAATGAGGCGAATGAACCGTGACCTAATAGAGGGTAGGAACTGGTGCCAACTTCTTATTATGTAATACATCTTCAAAGGACATAAACAGCAGTAAAGCATTACTAAGTAGATACTTAAGATTTTATACTCTTGAAACTACTATGAATGAAACGAGACAGGCTTCTGTGAATTGAACCGTTGACTGTTTGTTTATAGAAATAAATTAGATTAAAAATAAAATCAGGCACATCAATACCTATAAGAAAAGCTACTAAAGTACAAGATGTTGTGGTAAAACCACAGAATATATAATAGTACTAAGTAAAAATTGTTTAAAAAACAAAAAAACCGACTTCAAAAAACCTGAAAACACAATTAGCTTCAAAATTAAATACCTCTAAAAAGTAAAAAATAATTTTCAAATCATTAGATACGCATATCATTGTAATAAAACACGTCTAATGAAGTCGGGTGGGGCTAGAGGACAATTTCTTTATTCGAGCCCCACCCGACTTCATTAGACGTGTTTTATTACAATGATATGCGTATCTAATGATTTGAAAATTATTTTTTACTTTTTAGAGGTATTTAATTTTGAAGCTAATTGTGTTTTCAGGTTTTTTGAAGTCGGTTTTTTTGTTTTTAAACATTTTTTTCTTTTTTTCTTTTTAGTGTAAGTACCTTCTGTATTAGATAGTTTTATCTTTTTATGGGTATGTATATTATGTAAATGTAAGCGATGCTGTTATGTATTTTTTTTATATTTCACACTTTTCCGTGGTATAATACTACTAAAAACTCAATTTCTACTTTTCGTGCTGTTTGTTGTTAAGGAGTTCCGTCGTTCAAGTCTAGTCCAAAACGTCCTTGACCATAGTTAGATACCTAATTTGTTTAAGATTGTCATAATCCTAGCAATATTTCAATCACTATACATTTTCTATTTGATTTTGAGGAGTTCCCTTGTGTATCTTTAAAATCCAAGGTCCAATAACAATGAAATCAAAATGGTATCATCACTGAAGTATCGTCTTTCAAACAAAAAAAGAATCATCTAAATCGGTACATAAACAAAGAAAATATGGTCGATCATCCGTATAAGTTCATAAAATGGTGACAGTATTTTCAATTTTCTTGAAAAATACTGAACCGATTTCAAAATTTCAAAAAATGGGACCAACTTGGGAACAAACCTGATCTAATAACGTTTGAATTACCTCAATCGGTTCAGCCGTCTTCGAGTAATCGGCGGACATACATAAAAAAAAAAAACATACATACAGCCGAACATAGAACCTCCTCCTTTTTGGAAGTCGGTTAAAAACTGGGAACCCTTTAATGGAAATGGGCTCGCCACAGTGGCGTAGCTATCATAGGGCCAGGTGGTGCAGTGCACCAGGGCCCCGGAGCTCAGGGGGCCCTCAAACCTCAGCTTTGAAAAAAAAAAAAAATTTTTTTTTTAAATAAAAAAAAATCTTGTGAGCAGGCTCGACTCGAGACTTGAGGCTCGAGCCTGCTCACAAGATTTTTTTATTTTTTTTTACTTCGTTTTTTCGATATCATTAAAGCATTGTCCGAAATAACGCTGAAGAGTTCCAGTAAAGACGAACGTAGTGAAGCAGAGATTATAAAATCAAAAATGCTGAATTTTGAGTTTGTATTTCTTTGTGAATTCATGCACAGCGTATTGAACAACATCAATTATGTTTCCAAAGTTTTGCAAAAACGTGATATCGTTTTGGATGAAGCGAGTAAGGCTTTGGACGAAACAACGGATAAATTGAAAAAGTATAGAAATGACTTCGAGTCATTCAAATCCAAGGCCACCGAAACCGCGAGAAAATACGATATCGATCCTACCTTTGCAGAAAAGCGACGAAGAAAAACTAAAAAGCATTTCGATGAATTGGCTTCTGGTCACCGATTCGAAAACCAGGAAGAAGTCTTTAGAGTAACTATTTTCAACAATGTACTCAACATAATAATCAATCAGTTAGATGCGCGTTTTATTGGTATGAGTGCAGTTTGTAAATCGTTCGACTTCCTGATGCCAAAAAACTTGCTTAGCTGGAATGAAACGATTTTACTCGAGAAATGTGATCAGTTTCAGAAGAAATATTGCGATATAATTGGACCCAATTTTTCGCTCCAATTTCTTAATGTATATCATCTGATTCTCCCTCAATTGATGGAGACGTGGTCTATTCGCCAGCTTTGCAAAGAAATTATAACAAAATTTGGCGTGCTCGAATGCGACCTTACGGAAGTGTATACAGCGATGCTACTGTTTCATACAATTCCTGTTACTTCCGCGGCAGCAGAAAGATCTTTCAGTAAACTGAAGATTATAAAAAATTATTTAAGAAACAGCATTCGACAAGATCGCCTCCGACATTTATCGTTAATTGCAATAGAAAATGAGGCGGCATCAAACTTGGATTTGAGTGAAATTATTGACGAATTCGCAAAAATTAAAGCGCGCAAGAGATTGTGAATTGGGCGGGGAATTCTGTTAAAAATCGTTTTTTCCATTAATTAATCTCATCTGTATAATAAATATTCTATATTGTCATGTGCGTCGTTGTTTATTTATTCCCTTTTTCTTCTATTAAACACATGGAGATTCTAATAGAGACGACGTATGGATTTAGCCTACTAGGGATAAGTTCACTTACTGTTTTCTATTCTTATTCTTATCAATAATTTTGAAGGCCAATATAAGTTCAAACTACGCGGAAAGAGGGGAGGAGGAGGGCCCGATTCTTTTCCTATGCACCAGGGCCCTTGTCCCCCTAGCTACGCCACTGGCTCGCCACACCATAAGAGACGATGAAAGATGGAGTAAGGTGGTAACCAATTGGTACCCTAGAGAGGGGAAAAGAAGGAAAGGAAAGCCACTGAAGAGATAGGAGGATGATTTAGTGAAGATGGCAGGGAGAAACTGGATGCGAACAGCTAGAGAGAGGGAGAAGTGGAAGTTTTGAGGAGGCCTTTGCTCAAGGCACACAAGGATCACCAAAATACTTAGATGATAATAAAATGAATTATGAACATGTAAACTCTGAATAAAGGCTATATATAAAATAAATAAAAAATAGAAATAAATTAGAATGAAGGAGGAGCATAAGTTATTGAAGACCAGTTATTTGAACTTCCAAAAAATCCCTTTAATATAGGACAGTCGGAAATGAGGACATCAGGTCAAATTAGAGGCAAAAAGAAGCACTTAAGATGGCTAAAGTGGACATTTTCGCTCCCACTGTACTTCTAGATATTGCATGAAAAATAAGTACAGGTAGTACTATGGGCAACAGTGTCGTTTAACCAGTTAGCAACAAGATTATGTGCGCGCGTATCGCCCCTGCACGAACTAAATGTTGAGGCGGCGCGGCGTGCAAGCGATTTTAACCTTAGGAGGCGTTAAGCGAACGCTGTTGCCCATGGTACATTAACTGATTCATAGCCAGGTGCCATTTATTTTACCTATCACAATTGAGAAAAATATCTCCATATAATTACTCACCTTTAGGGAAAATAAGGACAACATCAGTTTGTTGAGTCGGTGTTGAATGCAGAAGCAGCCTTCTCGGGTGCATCAGGTGGGCACCCAGCTGCCCAGCCATCGGTAGACGCCTGCGAAGCTCTCGTCCCGCTGTCAAATCACTCGTTACATTTAATAAAACACTTATGTTCTACAAAGTAATAAAAAAGAGATAAAATAATAAAGGCCTGTAAAACAAGACACAAGTTCTCTAATGGCGCTTACAATACTATGCCGGCCGGCGGCGGCGGCACGGCCGGCGAAACTTGTACACATGACGACGGCAGCATATCAGACTATACAATATGTTGTGACCTTTATGCCCTACACATAATAAAAACTGTTTAACTATATAACCTGACGTGCTGTCGTGTGTGACCGTGAATATGCCGCCGGCATAGTGTGTAGGATAGGAGCCCTTACTGTAAGAAAGTAGATGATTCATTCATATCCAGTTTCTGAGATACTTTTGTCGGTTCTTTATCTGTTAAATGTATTGGCGGCACTAATGGACCCGTAATGTGAAACGGCGTGGCCGTGTCCTGTTTGTGTGTAGAATGCCTATCAATGTCCACGTTTAGGCACCACCTTTACAAGCAAATGAATCAGTGTGATATCATCATGCCACTCAATTCTACATGGGTAGGGCTCACAAAAATTGTACCTTATCGAAATTTTTCGTGGACCTTCCTTTGAAAAGCTATAAACCATTATTTAATTCCAGGAAAAGATTGTTGTTTTCTGTACATGCTTCAATTTATTCACATATAATAATATGAGGCCAATGCCATATCAAAACATTTAAAATAACAACAAAAATTATTGGCTATCAGTAGGAATCATTTCTAGATCCATAGAAAAAACAAATGTCCCAGCATCATTTCTAGTTCCATAGAAAAAACAAATGTCCCAGCCCCTTGTAAAAACACTTTCATTAAATTAATTCAACTTGTTCATTAAATTAATTTTTCATCGTGTAGCCTGCATCTACAGGGCAATCTTATTTAATAGAGTAAGGTATTGGAACTGATCTATAATTAATGCGTTAATAAACCGGAATTATTACAGTTATAATAATAAAAATGTTGGATTTAAAAGTGTCCTCCTTTTATTTCACGTGTGTTATAGTCAGTTTGTTACATGGTAGTTTTTTGTTATTAAGGATAGAAACACTTCACATTTTTTTATGTTGGCAACATTTCAACGATCAAATACTAATGGTCAGTGATCTGACAGCTATCTTAGTTTACATGAAAAAAAAACGCTAACGTGTGTGTTACGAGTTGGTCATTGCATTTTATTTACTTTTTGGAAGCAATTTTTCATGGTAAGTAATAAAATAGAATTTTTGAAGTCTATAGACTTAAAGTAAATACTATAGAATAATGCGTAGAAAAAAATAACCTCGAAATTTAAGGCTCACGCACCGCTGCGCTACGCGCTCGCCTTAAATTTCTAACCTAACCCGGGACCTACAGGAGTAAAGCTCGTTCGCTCAGATAGTGTCGGTACACCCGCAAGCAAATGTGTTCAGAGACAGGCATACCGGCAAGTTTTTGGCAAGTAATGTTACTGATAACGGTAAACAATATCGTTATCAATAATTATTTAAGTTGTACCATAGTGTGCGGGAGGGGGAGGGGGGGTCGTGTTTTTAGATAACGGTGTCCGTCCCTACTTGTGTTTATTGTAATAAAATAAGAATACAAATAACACACACAAGCGAGGTGTAAAGAGAATTTTAATGAAAAATAAAAAAAAAGTTAGACTACCTACTGTTTCTTCATCACTTGAAGTGTCGGAGTCATTATCACCTGTATTTAAAGTAATAGATCCAACATCATTACGTTTCGAATCCATACCAAAATATCGATTTTCTTCTTTAATTGCGTGATCAACACATCTTTTGTGTTTACATGTTTTACAAACACCTGTGTCTTTTTTTTTTGTTGGTTCACTTAAAGTTTCATCTTGAGGCACTTCACTGCCCTCCCAAGGACGAAAAAACATTTATAGTATACGTAGCAGAATCAACAAACACAACTTTTCACTACGGCCAAAATCCAAATTGACTTGCGGGTGTACGCCGCACGCGGTATCCTTTGTTTATGCGGCGGCATCCTTTGACAAGAAGCGGCACGTGCAAAGGCGGCGCGATAAAAGGGCGACAATATCTAAGCGAATGCGCTTTAAAGCAGGTTCGGTTCCAAACTCAATAAGCCGCCCTCGAGCCCCCCTTGAGCCCCACTAGAGCCCCCCTCGAGCCCCGTCGAGCCCCCCTCGAACCAGCTCGAGCCCCCCCTCGGGCCCCCACTCGAGCCCCCCCGAGCACCCTCGAGCCCCCCCTCAAGCCCCTTCGAGCCCCCCCTCGATCAAAATCTTTTTATTTTACACATTGCCTGCGTTTCATACATTGCCGGTGACACAGATACACAAAGAGGGTACAAATATAATTTTAAGCTTCTGCAAAGTTCTTTTGGCCATAAGAAGGACAACTTTGTTATTTCACTATAACTTGTACTATAGTTTGCATTAATAAAAACAAAAGCATTATTGTTAAGACTTGATTAGACATTTGTTGGGGATTAGAATTATATTTTAAGCAAACAATAGACTTTCTTAAAAGCTTTAGATTGTTAGCAACTTATGTTGCGAAAATTGATTGCTTACAATCCATTTTCTCATCAACGAGCATCAATTACATAAAATTGACAATTGTGGTTGATCGTTACCGGCGGCCGGGATTCCCAAACTCAGCACAACTTCGCCCTAGTTTTACAACTTGCAAAATAGCAAAAGGATAGTTTGTATCATCTATCAGCTCTGTGAATCAGCCAATGATAAAAAATATTTACAAAATAAAGACTTCAGCTGGCAGGTCATTTGGGAAAGGGAATCAACAACTGGCAAAATTAAAGAAAATGTGTGGTAAATTTATTTATGTGTAGAATGTTTTGAATTAGTCTGTAAAAGGTTGATAAGCAATAAAATTATTAAAAAGTTATGCCTAATTAGAAACAATAACAATCTTGATATATTATCAAATAAATATCTTGATATATCATCTTGAAATTTGTCATGTTCAGAAAATTTGTCAACCAATAGGCAAACAATTTGAAACTTTTGCCGGAGAGAGAAAAAATAAGTTTCTTACCACTATCCAGTTTATCTTTGGCCATTTCAGCAAAAGACTTGTTGTGTTCTTGTGGAGTGGAATGCGCACTGCTCTCGTAGTCCTCCTTATCAGCAGTCCCAGCATTATCCTCGCACTCCATGGTCGATATTTTCAAACAGTTTACAAGAAAACAATCACAAAAAACTGAGACCTTCAATTTCTTACATCATCATCCACAATAGATTCTAAACAAATACAAAGTTTAGTACGTATAGGCAAAACACTGTGCCTACAACTTTCGAAAAAGAAATACCATGGAATAGGTGTTAAAACATTGATTTCTTCATTTATATTTACGCACTGTGAATTGATTTTAGTTGAATCAATTTTAGTTGAATAAACTCCGCAGCCTCGGCTGGCTATCACAATCACAATAATAATTCAAAATTGATTTTTGGCCGCCATTATGAACAACCGTGTTGCCCTCCTCTTGCCCTCAACAAAAATCATGCGGTACGGTACGGTACGGAACAATGGACCACAGACCACTATTTAGTGGTAGTTTTAAGTTTACCGGCGCCGCGCGCCGGCTCGAGCGTTTTGAGTTTAGTTGATAAGCAGTCCTGTTTAGTAAGGAAGGCTCCTGATTTATCTAACGAACATCTAGCGTAGCGACCAGTAATAATTACGGAATCGTCGCTGTCAAATTCGATTTACCAGCAATCTCTGTTATTGATGTCTTCAACGAACAACCAGAATCACTTCCTTTTCTCTGTCCGACTACTGAAGTATATAAACTCTGGGAAGTCCTCACGGTACGTCAGCTCTTCATTCTCTCAACCATTCTCCGCCAACACTCTCAACTTAGCTATGATCCAGAATTAGTTAGCAACAAACGTCGAAAGGGCACTGTATGTAGCTCTAACTCTCTAAATACTAAGTTCTCACATAGATTCTTTTGTTTCATGGGTAGCTACCTCTATAACAAAGTGAATTCGACCATCTCCATCTACTCACTGACCAAAAGGGCTTGCAAAAGAAAACTTACTTCATGGCTACTACAACTGAACTACGATGAAACTGAGAATTTATTATTAACTATGGCATAACTGCACCCATGCAAGCACACACACACACACACACATACAAACACATACACACACTCACAAACACACACACACATCGTTGTTTATTTCTCAACTTTTTTTCCTTAATTTTGTAATCTGTGACTGACTGTTTTTCGTTAAAATGTAGAGGTTTTACCTTCCAATAAAACCGCCATTGTGCGCCGAGCCTTGTCCGGGGAGAGGGTGAGAGAGCCATTGCCGATTTTCTTGTTTTAACACGTTTTGTCGTCTGGCAACACTGGATTCCCGCCTTTTTTTTCTGAAACATAGACAATTCCCGCCAAGAATCATCCCTTCCACTAGGGCAAGCTATAGCTATATAGCGCCTGAGCGCTCACTTTTTCCTCATTGTTTTCACCAGGGCCAGTAAAATGCCCCGGACAAGGCTCGGCGCACAATGGCGGTTTTATTGGAAGGTAAAACCTCTACATTGTGCTTCCTCGCCTTGTCCGGGGAGAGGGTGAGAAATGTTTGTTATTGCCCTGGTGAGGGATGATGAGCAATTAAATAAGACAATCCACTTAATCAATGCGAACTTTATTATTCAGGAGTAATCAATAATTTAAATCAATAATCAAGCATTACTAATCAAGTATTATAAACAATAATCAAGCATTATTAAATGTAATTAATTTTCATTTAATCATCAACAGGAACAAATAAATCAGACATGTTAGAAAACTGATCAGTCGCTGTATTATTTCTATTAATTTCCCTACAATAGTGTTTCAGGAAGGTTGAAGCCTGATTCCAGTTACCTTTTTTTAGAATCTTGTCAATTGGAACATTGCAAAGCCAATTTAATGAAGAAGAATTTACCTGCTGATCTACTACTTCCTGCACTGTCATCAATACCAGCAGACTTAAAAACTGTTCTTACCCAGTTAGCTATTATCGTTCTGGAAGCAGGCTTCGATTCTCCCTGAGTTGTAATAAAAAGTTGATGAAGTGAGCCTCTTCTCTCATCAGAGAGCTCAATAACTTTATGAATCCAATAAACGGGGCTCAACATTGAAGGCATATGTGAATGAGACCAGGAGACTTTTGTGTATATATATATTGAGCCGGTTCACAAGTTACAAAGTTACAGCACTGTTATAACATAATTTATACTTTACATAGTTTCTGAACTTAATGTCTATACATCTCGACGGATCCACAAGAAGTGTGTCAAACTACAGAGTGCTGCGCATGTCCAAGCAGATTGACATAACAAATCTAACTTGAAATTCGAATGCACCATAGAGCATAGCACTTCGTGAGAAACCTCCCTCGACACACCCCCTCAATCTGCTGCATATGCTGACCATACTTGCTGAAACAGTTACCTGTCCAGCACTACTAACTGCCTAATCAAACTTATACACTCTTAGATGCTTCCTACCAACAGTTACAAACCTATCTCAAGTTTATATAATATTAAAGTGTTTGGTAAAGTATTGAAGTTTTATTAAATTGTCCATTATTACCCATGTCTACCCCTTAACATAACATTTGACATTATTACTCATGTCTACCCCTTAACACAATATTTGACATAACCCGTTACATCAAAACTTTCTATCTGCCTCTCGATTCCTATAACCCGTAACACCACTTCTCGAGCTACTTACTACCTTTCAATTAACTACACCTTTCGAATACTTGAACTCCTACTCGACCCTACATTACAAGACCTAACCGTTTTTTCAAAACTCCTACTCGACCCTACATTACAAAACCTAACGTTTTTTATATAGACAGACAAAACAACCTTTTAACTCAATTATCCATCATTACATAAAAAATACAAGCATAGTACAAAATCAAATCAATTATCAAATACATTCAATTATATAAAAGTAAAACGTAAATGTGTGATAAAAACTTAAAGCCATAATAATGTCCAAATAATAAACGTATGAAAATTTCTTTCAAGTTACTTGTTTACCGTCGTTTGCTTTGTTATTTTTGGATGATGATTCATTTATTTTCCAAATATTCCCCAAATGTTTCCACACCCCCTTAAATGAATCATTACATTATATGCCTATGCACCCCCTTAAGCATTGTACGTATACACCCCCTTAACTCTTTAACTAAAACTGTGAATTGAATGGGCTTCTTAAGTTTACATCACGCCTTTACATCTTTCTTATACAAATTACACACCCCTATAAAACTTACACACTAATTCCCCACATATTGACCGAAACGCATTTAGTTCACTTTTGCCCGCACTTATCACTAAACACTCACTCTGATACGAGTTTTCTTTGACACCTTTCAAACTTCACAGGTGGCAAACACTTTGTAAGTATATCTGCTATCTGCGAACCCGTTGGACAGTATTTGACCGTTATTCTGTTTGCATCAATCTGATCTTTTAGATAGTAGTATCTCACGTCTATGTGTTTACTTCTTTTATTCATAATTCCTTTCTTCATGAGCCAAATAGCTGACTGGTTGTCCACTTTCATTTCTTCATCTTCATTTATAAAACTTCTTCTACTTTTCTCCCACTCGACTCATCATCATTATAAAACTTCTTCTGCATTTCTCCCACTCGACTCATCATCATTATAAAACTTCTACATTTTTCTCCCACTCGACACATCATCATTAAAAAACTTCTTTTCTCCCACTCGATTCATCATCCTAAAAAACTTCTTCCTTCTTCATCATCATTACATTATAAAACCTTCTTCTTCTCAACTTCATCATCATATAACTCCTGCTCGACTATTCTTTGCCTCCTGCTCGACCTGCTCCATCATAAAATACTCGCCAAAAGACTTCTTCAAAATAAACTTATTCCAAAAAAAACAGTTCTTCACAAAATAATAAAATTTTCCATAACTTTTTTCACCTTCATTTGTTTCGCCGTCACTTGTTCTGTCTTCATTTATTCGATTGTTATTTGTTCTTGTTTCTCTAAAACTTCTAATTCTCCTTTCTCCATCTTCTCGACACCCTTCATTCCTATCTGTTGAATTTTAACTTGTTTCCTCTTCTCTTGTTTGTTCATCTTCAGTCCATTTATTCTCACCATATTTTCTTCATCAAACTACTTTCCATGAAGGCATATGTGAATGAGACCAGGAGACTTTTGTGTATATATATATTGAGCCGGTTCACAAGTTACAGCACTGTTATAACATAATTTATACTTTACATAGTTTCTGAACTAATGTCTATACATCTCGACGGATCCACAAGAAGTGTCAAAATACACTTGGATATCAAAAACATTTCATTTTAAATGATGATTCATTTACATTCTAATCCCACTGATGTCGAGCAGAGTCGGTTTTAGAGCCAAATTTTGGCCAAAGTATTACGTTAGTACCATCATCCTCAAGATGATCTGGAGAAACACACAGAAGTGTCAAATCATGAACACGTCTGCCTGACACAAGTAATAAAATAGTCGCACAACGTCGATTTGCCTCGAACAATGTAATAGTATTTGGAACGTTCTTTTGTAGCCATTGGACTACCAGTTGAGGATCCCAAATTGGGGATCTCTTTAATTTTGGACGCGAGAGCGTTATGGATTTGAGTACCTGTCTTACGAAAATATCTTCACTTAATTTCTTACCGACATGTGGTTCACAAATAGTTGAGATTACTGATTTGTGCAAGTGGATTGTAGCAGGTGCTAGTTTTTCTTTTAAATGAAGATGAGCTAGAAACTTAGCTAGGTCCTTGGCTAAAAGGGTTGCTGCAGCAACGTTGTTATCTGCACACCATTTTGACCAACGATTCCAGGCAGGTTTATAAGACAAAACAGTAGACTTACGCCAACCATTCAGTAGAAGGGCTTTTTCTTCTGCTGTCCAACACTGGAGCAAAGAGTCCCAGCTCCAATCAACCATGCTTCCAGGATCAGATCGTCTACTTTTGGAAGAGTGTGACCTGTGCTCATATCTACCAAGGTGTTGTTCAGGTTTTGTAGTCGAACTGGCCCGCTGAGGGCTCTGTTCTGAAGGTCTGGTCTCCAGAACGATTTCAGCCATTGAGGTGCAATCACCACAAACAGACCGCTGCAACTGTTCAGGTGAATTAATACCCGTGGTATGAGAGATGGAGGTGGGAACACCCATGCTAGAGTGTAATTCCACTGCCGGCTGAAGGCATTGTGAAAAACTGCTCCTTCGTCCCACGGGTCTAGTGATACGTAATGCTGAACTACGTGAGCCTGAGCCGATGCAAACAGATCTATCTGCGGCACACCGAATGTCTGAAATAGCTCCGAAGCTTCCGGTAAGAGATGCCATTCGGGAATTTGTTTTCCTCGTGAAAGGCGATCGGCGATGCCGTTGAAGCATCCGGGAAGGTGTTGGTAAGTTACAGTCATCTTCAGGTCCTGAATAAGACGACATACCTTGCGAGTCTGCTCCATGAGTAGAGGTGATCTCGTCCCGCCTTGATTTCGCAGATAAGCCAGTGCTGTTACGTTGTCCGATTGAATCAGAAGGCTGGCACCCTGGAGTTCGTGTGCTTGTGCTTGGATTGCCATTTGGATGGCCACTAACTCCTTGACGTTGCTGTGCCAGGGCTGCTGATGTGGTGCCCACTGGCCCGCCAAGTATGTGTCGTTGATCAAGGCACCCCAGCCGAGATCGGATGCGTCGGACACGAGGTGATGTGTAACCTGTGGTAAATGAATCAGAGAGTATTCGCTCACCGATCGATGCCACCACTGTAGTTCCTCGATCACCTCCTCGGGCAGGATGTGACGCTGTTTCGGGTGTCCTTGACGTAGAATTCGTAGGTGGCCCTGAAACAGACGGCAGTGTAAACGACCTTGAGGAACTACGAAATTTGCAAAATTTAATCTTCCTAGTATCGATTGAGCTTCTCTCAACGAGCACCGTTTCTTGGTCAGGAGTCTCTGAAACTCTTGACGAAGTTTCAATACCTTCTGCTGAGGAAGGTACATTCGGTTGCCTGCAGTGTCCCATCGAATCCCTAAAAATTCTAGGTTCTGAGTGGGATTTAAAACAGATTTTCCGAAGTTTAGGATCCAACCTAGAGCCTGTAGCAATGTTACAGCCATAGAGGTTTGCTGCTGAAGCAAATCTCTGTTCTGATGTGCCAACATAAAATCATCTAAATATACAACTACCCTCATTCCGGTTTCTCGAAGTTTCTGCGTTAAAAAGTTGGTTATCATTGCAAAACATCTTGGTGCACATGCTATACCGAATGGAAGGCATGTCATCTGATAAAGGTTTTGTCTGAAAATAAGTCTTAGAAAAGGCTGATGACTTGGGGCTATATTCACGTGAAAGTACGCTTGAGACATGTCTATCTTCGTCAACCAGTCGCCCGGTTGAAGGAAGTTTGGGATTTCGAAATGAGAAATGAGATAAAATTTCTTTATCGATATGTAGTCGTTCAGAGCCCTTAGATTGAAAATTTGTCGATAAGTTTGATCGGCCTTCTCTATTAGAAATAGTGGAGACACGAAACTGGGACTTATTTGAACTGGCTCGATTATATTTGATTCTATCATTTTTTGAACTTTTAGGAACATTTGAGGGGTATCTGGCGTCTGATAAAAATTTAAATTTGGTAAAATCAAAGGGGGTTTTTTTGTAAACGGTATTCGAAAATCTGATATCATCTTTAATATTACTGATGGAGTTTGTATGGCTTTCCATCTTTCGATAAAATGCTTCAGACGGCCTGCTTGAAATGAGTTCGAGTCAATCGTAGCGACGTCTCTTGGAGTCACCGCCATGACTTCGTTTACTAGATTTTTTATGAGTATCATATTTTCGTTTACCTCGGGAAGAAAAGTCTCGTTTTGCATTGGGTAAAGATTGGTCGTTAGTATTGCCTCGAAAGGAATATTGATTCTTAGGCGCAAATCTAGGTGCCTGTGCTTTAAAAGAGACAACATTTTTCTTTATAGGTTGTGGCTTCTGAAAAACTTTTGCTGGACCACCCTCTTTTTCTAGCAATTTACTAAATTGTTCAGGTTGAAACAAAAATTCAGACGAGGGTGGAATCTTCTTGAATTTATCAGCCGTATAATTATTAGAAATGGATTTCAAGATTTCTGTTCGCCGGTTATTAATTATAGAAGCACGCTTTCCACATATTATTTGCATAATATTATTTGAAATATCATTGTACTCTTTATCTTCGCAAAGAATTTCATTGATTTTAGTATTGAATTCCTCATAAGAAACAGCTTGCAAATCTTTTACCCAAGTCAATAACTTAGTTACATTACTTTGTAGCATACTTCTTTGTAATAATACAGCATTAGATAAAGCAGCCAATGTGCGTTCACATGAGGGTAGAAAATTATTTTTATCGTACGGCTTTAGATCGTCGTTTGTTTCCAATTCGATAAAGCCTGGCTTAGATAAGTATGTTTTTTGAGTATCAATAAAATTGATATTCGACCAATCTGGAGACTCAAATAATTGCAACGAGTTTAAAATATCAAACCGGTCCTGATCCGTCTTGCCAAAACCGGACGCTTTTAAGGTGGTTTGCAAAGATTTAAAAGAAAAGTCATTACTTTGCTTTTGATTTTCCGGTCCAGGTGAATCTCTGGATGCTTTATCTAATTGCGAATTCGTTGTTTCTGGCAAACATTGTACAACTGGATTTGTGTCATTTTGGATAAAGTTATTCATGAAATCCGTAAGCACTTGCACTTGGTTACACAAATTATTTAGCAAAGTCGGAGAATTTTGGTACTTAGCTTTTTTTGAAGAATGTCGCCGCCAGTTAGCCCGTTCCACCGAGCTACTTGAACTCCTTTCAGAAGAGGAGCTTGATGGTGATCTCCGCCTTTTCTGCCGGCTCCTTCGCTGTCGCCTTCCAGTGCTACCAGACGTTGAGGCGTCCATATCGACTATTACTTTACACAAATCGACAGGACTGCCTCTTAACTGTGCTATCACTACGAAGTTCAGCAACGCAATGAGGAAAAAGTGAGCGCTCAGGCGCTATATAGCTATAGCTTGCCCTAGTGGAAGGGATGATTCTTGGCGGGAATTGTCTATGTTTCAGAAAAAAAAGGCGGGAATCCAGTGTTGCCAGACGACAAAACGTGTTAAAACAAGAAAATCGGCAATGGCTCTCTCACCCTCTCCCCGGACAAGGCGAGGAAGCACAATGTCATTCACTCATCACCATATTTTGTAATTAAATAATATTGGTTCGAGGTAGTGGGAGCCTGATGACCTGTAACACAGGTATTACGCCTAGCGCGGGCATCAGTCTCACACAAACTTAAATTGTATGAGTTCCATGTACCATGGGCAACAGCGTCGCTTAACCACTGCTAAGGTTAAAATCGCTTGCACGCCGCGCCCGCTGTCACATACGTTTAGTTCGTGCAGGGGCGATACGCGCACACGAATTTTGTTGCTAACTGGTTAAGCGACGCTGTTGCCCATAGTACCTATAAGTCATGTTCATGTAAGTTTGTGATGGGAAAATAAACGCATATTATTATTATTATTATTATTAAAGAACTAAGGCTAAGTTCATATCAACGCGCGGTGCTGGTGGCACGCTTCTCCACGCGGTAGGAGCATTCACATGATAGCGTGCACGCGCGGCATTTTGGCATCAAAATCACTGAGAATGGACGCGGAGAAAGCAATTTGTTTTATGGACTTATTTTTATAAACAAAGTTATTTTAACGAAGAAATGCAACTAATTTGTAGATTAAACTTGCCCAAGTTTTTCTTTTTTCTTCAGAATCATTATTATATGAGAAAATTAAAACTGATTCTTCCTAAGACATTCTCTTCAATAATTTATTTGAATAGTCCTTGGAGTTAAGATTTAAAATGGCATTTCTTTTTTCGACTTCGTAGATGAGCAAATTGATAGAAATTTCAACAACAAATTTCAAAGCTCAACTGAACGGGTCAATGCATTTCTTCAAACGGTTTGACAGTAACGATTCTGTAATTATTACTTGTCGCTACGTCACTAAATGGTTTTTAGTTAGATAATCAGCCTGCGAACGATTGCACGGATTGTAGTAAGTAGTATGTACGGGCAAGTATTTAGTATTTATGGGACGAATGGAACCTAATTTAATAACATATTATGCACTAAATCCAGCCTAAATTGTTGACATTAAGATTAAGAAGGAATGGTTTGGCTCGAAAACCACAGGCTCAACTTAACCATTTTTAGATTGGAACCATAAAAATAAATAAAACTGACTAGAACGGACACTCCCGCTCCGAACGGGCTCAAAGTCACGATATATAAAGCCTTGTCCACACTTGTATCATTTTGGCGTATCAGGGGGCTTACCATCAGCAAATAAGAAACCGTTCAGTTCAAAAGCAGGCCTTAAACAGGACTGCTTTAGGCCTGCTTCATACTAACCGTTGAGGTCATAGTACGAAAAAGTAAGATAGTTCAATATAAGTCCTGCTATAAGAGCTCATAGTAAGGCCCCTGATCACCGTATCTTTGACATACATCGTCTCTTTGATACAGTATTACTCCAACCTACCACCAACCAAACTAGCGACGTATGCTAAAGATACGGTGATCTGATACGCCAAAATGATACAAGTGTGGACAAGGCTTTAGCCTACACCAAGAAGCTTATACCTCCCTCCAATGGAGATTGCACGGCCATATGTCATAGTGAAGATTGAAAAAAGCTCCTTTAGTGACGTGACGGCTTATTGCTACCTCTTTCTTTATTGTTACAATACGTGTTCGTTGTTCGTCGTTCGTTCGTTCGTGAGAAACGAAAACGTATTGTAACACTAAAGAAAGAGGTAGCAATAAGCCGTCACGTCACTAAAGGAGCATTTTTCAATCTTCACTATGACATAATATGGCCGTGCTATCTCCATTGGGAGTATAAGCTTCTTGGCCTACACGTTAAACGTTCCCGTTTCTCAGTCGAGCCACAGAATACATAACATAATAGTACAGTCGGGCGGCTGTTACCGGCGTGCCGTACAATCGTAAATATTTTTGACAATTTTGACGCTGGTAACATTATAACTGTCAAGCAAGTGTCAACTGTCAGACGGTGTCAAGCAAGGAAGGTCACGTTCGGATACATTGGAATTATGGAATATAAAATAAATAAAATAGTTGGGAAAAGGGAATAGGGATTTATTTTATTCCTTCCTCAGAACATCTATTCTTTTCTTTTCATTTAACGCTAGTATTTTAAAAAAAGTGTTAAATTGGTAATTTTATGATTTTGTTTTCCTCTAAATATTATTGTAACTTAAATGTGCCATAATAAAAGTAGTATCCGAACATAGTCTTTGATCGACGAGTTTTCGTTTCGATAATTTATTTGCGCGATAAAAACTGCGAGACTGCGAGTCTCTAATTTATTTAGTGCACATCGCAATACAATTTAGTCTAAGTGATCGAAAAAGTGTTTCAATAATTATATCAAAATTACAGGAAATTACACTACACGACGGCCGACACACAAAACGAGGTAATGTAACATTTTGTGACCTTTCTTTGTACTTTTCGTCGTCGCAGTAAGTTTTTTTACTATATTTTACTGATTTATCTATACGAGCGGAGGGTAAGCTGTAATAAAATAAGTAATAATGCATGATAACTTTGCTATAAATTGCAGAATAGGATTGTTTTTCGCGTTAACCCACTTTCTCGAAAACAGCTGTTATGTCGACACACCTTTCGCTCAACAGCTGAGTTTTGTTATTCTACGTCGCGGATATTATAACTGTCGCTAAACTTGCTACAAAAACTGGTTTCGGTCCTTAATTTAGACAGCTGCATTGTCTTCCTGTTAAATTGCTGTTGGGTTCTATAGTTCTAACAATAAAGGCAACAAAGTTATAAATTAAGGTAATACTTACTTTGTTCATTAACAATGCATCTATTTATTGATTACCTACCCTTTCAAAAGGGCCTTTTCATGGTTAGCTATTTTTATACCTACTTAAAAGTGGAAATAAAGTTGATAGGAAAAACAATTGTAATGGCGAAATATAATTATCAAACTACCCACCAACTCTACCCACTGAGCCCTTCTTCCGTATTTTTTATCACTTTTATTATTTTCGTAATACAGTTTGTGTTAACTACCACCTGTACTTTACCACCATGTTAATGAAATCCTGGTACTTTGGGGTGAAATACAGATAGTTATTTATTTAGATGTTGTCATGAAAAAAAAAAATTGGCAGTGTCGTGGGGAATGCATATCTATGGAATTTTTCATTAACCTATGACACTACTGTGCCGGTAGTGTAGAAGGGAGAAAAAATACCCACGACACTACCAGTAGTGCGCCTGGGGAAGAAGGGCCACTAAATTCTTCATTTAATCAGTTTCTCACATATTTTTTTGATTCTCTATATTTTTGTAAAAGCAAGCAAGTATGTCATGGCCAGACATTGGAATCTGCTGGTCATTCCAGGTCGGCATTGAAATAACATGATTGGGACCCTCTTAATAAATTGTGTTGTGACAGTGGGGGAAGGCTACTATTCAAATAGTTATATAATTGAATTCCTTATTATAACTATTAGAACTTCTTGCAAAATACAGATTAAAAAGAAGGCCCAAATCATATCACTTAAAGGCGAACCTGGAATAACTGGCAGATTCTGATGTCTGGTCATGGCATAGTCCCACCTGTGAATGAATAATGAATATAGCATGTCGTCATCGACCTACACACTAAACTGATGATCTCTAAGAGAGCAAATAGGTAGGTACCTACTTAAATACAAACACTGTACATTCTTCTTATTGAAATTGAAGAAAAGAAAGTTATTTTGTGCTGCTGGAGTAAAAAAAAAGCTAAAGCACAGTAGGTAATACAGCAATAGTTCATTAAAACATCCTCTTTAATACAAGAATTCCCACATGGCTACTGGACAACAATGAAATATCTATTGTGTCTCATATTCCTGGAGTTAAGGTTTAAAATAAGAGATGTACCAAATGTATTCTGAAATTTATATTATTATTTTGTTCCAGATGTCACCAGATTGGGGGAGCTTGCCACTTCTTCCACTCAGGTGCGTACTGGACCACCTGAGCACGGAGGATGCCATGGCAGCCATGTCGGTGTGCCGCCACTGGCGGAGCGCAGTGCTGCTGTATGAGGGCCACAAGTGAGTCCATACAAATTATCCACACTAGAGACTGGTCAACGAAAGATGAGATTGAAATGGCGGCGCCATTTCAATCTCATCTTAAATTAACGTTTAGAGGGGGTACATATCCGAATATCTAAAGTTAGAATGTCTAAACTTGTAATGGCAAAGTTCAAAATGTCAAAAATTTGATTGAATGTCTAACGATTAAAATGTCGAAAGTTCAAAATGTCAAAAACGAAAAGGTCAAACGGTCAGATAGTCTTAAATAAAAATGTCTAAGTTCAAATGATCAAAACTTAAAATGTCTAATAGTCTAAATATATATAATGACGTAAGTATAGAATTTACTGTTGCCTTTCTTTCATTAAGGTACCTTATTAATTAGGTTAAATAATTGCGTGTTAACCTCTGTGCTTCCGCCGCACTTCACCATAGCCACGCCGCTCCCTGATTCCATAGCCGGTGCCAGTCACTGATTCAGTAGCCGGCGAACAAAATCCACCGATTGAGTTCGAAATAGATTTTTTTCTGGCGCTACGGTCTACGGTTTCCAAGTCCAAGTAGACTAGTTTAGACTCATTTCCGGCAGCTAAACTTGCTATAAAGCATTTCAGGCGAAGCCCAAAGACACCTCCACAGACTCATCCAACTTAATTCAAATAAATCATTGTGAACTAAGACTTAATGACCATTGATATTTTAACTCATCAAGTATTTGATACGTTTGATACTTTGAATGTTTTTTTTTTTTTGAGTCTGGCCTCTTCCGTTCTTCACAGAAATTCCGCCAACGTCCCGTAATGAGAGATACACGATGATTTTGGGTAATTGCTCGGTAATTTTGAATTTTGCTATTTTGAAGTTATACATAATGATTTTCGACATTTTAAACCATTTGAATTTTAATTTTTGACATTTTGAACTTTGCCATTCTAAGCTTAGACATTCTAACTTTAGACATTCTGATACGTACCCGTTTAGAGGTTAAGTTATTGTAAACTGAACCTTGCAATAAGGCGCAAAATTAGTTCCATTTCCAACCGAGTCTCATCTTTCGTTGACCAAACGCATCATGCCCTTATCCCTATTTATTTAGGGTAGACATGACCATCATCCATTATATTGTCCCCACTGCTGGGGCATAGGCCTTCCTTATGGGTGAATAAGGAGGATAGATCATCATAACCCACCACGCATGCCCAATGCAGTTTGGTGGGTGTTAACGACTGCAAATGCTGCCAGGACCAACGGCTTAACATGCCTATCAAAACACGGAGGAGCTCAAGATGATAAATTGATCACCACTGCAATCGCCACGCCAGTCGCTAAACCATTGCGCCATCGAGTTCCCCTCAGGGTAGACGTAGCATGTTTTTTCTTCGACACAACATTATCATCTCAAGATCAACCATGTTTGGTATTGGTGGTGAAAGTGGTTCACCAAAATAGCTTCGCAGTTTTATACAATCTGTATTACTTTTTTTTGTGACTTCAGTCATTGAAAAAACTAAAACTACTCTGTGAGCTGTAAGGCTTTTTTGACATTTTTGATAATTTTTCGAAATAGCTGAAATGTTTTTATTTTAATTTGTTCGAAAACCTGAATCAACAAAAAAAATACTTATAATTATCAAACCTGCTAACGAGAGAGAGAACAACCAGTACCAGACAGACATACGAACGCATTTTTGCCCAAGTTGAAACAGACGCTTTGCTCGCGCAAACAATGATTTTGTAATGTATATGTTCTTTTATACATCATTGTTGGTGCATTAAAATATCAAAATATCTAATAATTTTAAAAAGCAACCCGAAAAATAGTTTCATTAATTTAATCATAACTTTTTTTCAGAGATTGTCTCAAACTGGACGCGAAACAACTTGACAAATGTTTGTACCTGACCCGGTTGTTCAGGAAACACACAAAGAAACTGCACATCTTTTTGGACTGCAGCGAGGAAGAGCTCGACAAGTTCATGAGCTATGTACTCCCACAGTAAGTTGTTACCCTAAAGTGTTACCTGAAGCTGCTCTATTATACTTTAAGTAAGCTAAAATTTAGACCATATTTACTTCATTTGTTTTGCAATAAAATCAGTAAAAATTCCTAACCACGCAAAGTGACGAACAAATTCTTTCTTCATTGCGCGCTTCACCACAATTCGCGGCATCATACGTCATTCCCCCGTCGCATCCGTTCGCCTGACCCGATCGTAGAGAGATCTTGGTGAATTTAATAATTCTTTTTAACCCATGAGGACGCAAAAAAGAGGGGTGTTATAAGTTTGACGTGTGTCTGTATTTGTGTATCTGTCTCAAGCAACGCAACGTAGCACCCAAACAAATAGACTGATTTTGATGCGTTTTTTTTATTTGAAAGCTAACGTGATCAAGATGTATGAAGGGCACGTTTATAATTATAATAAACTGACTAAACTGATGGATGTGAATGAAGCAAAAGAAGTGTACAAGGGTCGTAGCAGGTGGCGATCCATAGTCTCTGCCTACGGCGTGAGTGTATGTATGTATGTATGACTAAACTGACTTGTAACTGTATGTATGTGTATATGTCAGATGTTATGGATAACAAGAAGTCAAGCATGCACGAGCTAAGCTGAGCAGTTCGAGCTATGACCCACTATTCTAAACTCCGGTCTCGGAGTCTCTTTTATTAAATATATCCCTACTTGTTTACTTGTGTTGCGGGTATTGTATTACCCAAATCCAGTGGGTGGAAATAATAAAGCTTTGACTATATTTGAAAAAAAAAACTTTAGATCAAAGTTTTAGTTTGTCCAAAGCGTATCCATATTCTGAAGTCATGCTGTAAGAAATGCCTATGTACAATGACGACATTCGCGTTTAAGCATGTATAATCGATATCGGCGTCACCCTAGCATCACGTTTTATGTGATGCAACTGTACGTAATATGCTAGGTACCTATTGATTGTTACATATACTTGTACTTACTACAAGGTGTTTGGTAAAAGCCTTATAAAGCCGAATATGGTAGATAAGGCCCATCAAACTGAACAATAGGCATGTTGACTATTTTTTTATTTTATGTTACATAAATTACCCCTAAAAAAAAACATTTGTGTAAGAATTATTTCGCTAGCATGAAAACTGCCCGATATATCACAGTTTGAAATGCACAAAATTGGACTCGCCCGAAAACGCTCCATACTAACGGCTACCAAGTTATGACGTCACGCCTTCCTACGTTCTATGCAACGCGTAGGAAACTTGTTCCGCAGCTATATTAAATATTGTGTTTATCAAAATGGTTTCTTTGACAATGACTTGTCCACCCAACTTTGAAGGGTCATAAAACAAATAATACGCAATATATAAAACCAAGAGGTATACAAGCTACGCTAAAAGTTTGATATGTTTACGATTTTATTAGTATTTCGTTATTTTAGTCAACATCGCTATTTTTACTATGGGACCAACTCTGAAATCGCGAAAAAAAAATTCGTGGTATTTATAGGGCTCATAGTCTAGTATTTTTAGAAGGTATCACTACATTCTCGAAGCAGTCATTCGTAGAAGTAGATAGCAATGTATCAAAAAACCGGCCAAGTGCGAGTCGGACTCGCGCACGAAAGGTTCCGTACCAAAAAACAGCAAAAAAATCACGTTTGTTGTATGGGAGCCCTCCTTAAGTATTTATTTTATTCTGTTTTTAGTATTTGTTATTATAGCGGCAACAAAAATACATCATCTGTAAAAAATTTCAACTGTCTACCTGTTGTCGTTATTAAAATCGAGCAAAAAACGGCAATAAAATCACGTTTGTTGTATGGGAGCCCCCCTTTTATATGTATTTATATTATTCTATTTTTAGTATTTGTTGTTATAGCGGCAATAGAAATACATCATCTGTGAAAGTTTCAAATGTCTATCTATCACGGTTCATGAGATACAGCCTGGTGACAGACAGACAGACAAACAGACAGACAGACGGACAGCGGAGGCTTAGTAATAGGGTCCCGTTTTTACCCTTTGGGTACGGAACCCTAAAAATGGCCACCTTTAGCAGTTTTTGCTATCTACTACTAATAGTGACTACGAGGGAATGTAATGATACCGTCTAAAAATAAAAGATTATGGGCCCTAAAAATTCCACAAGAAGTATTAGTAAAACTGTGTATTAGAATCACAATATTATATCAAATTCAACGCGGCGCCACTTTCGGTCAAAAAAAGCGCCTTGAATGTTGATACATTTGATAATCTTAATGATCCGATTTGCCTTGTGTGCCTCTATTACGTCAGCGTCTCAGTGCAAATCGATTGTTCTTTTTATCGCATAATATCGCATTAAAACCAAGAAATTAGAAATTATCCAATGACGTTCGTTACGTAGCGTAGCTAAGCACATTATGCGTTATGTTACCGTTTTGCAGTAGCTAAATGATTAAATTTAAATAATGATGCGTTTATGTATGCAAAGATGCCTCAGGTAATTTGTTCTAAACTTTCTCCTTGGACAATTTACGATGGAAATGTTTTGTTGTCTTGTTAATGTACAGTTCTACATACATTTATTTCATGTCGATAAGTACCTATTCTTATTGTGTAGTAGTTGATTATACTTTTTACACGACTGCCCAAAAAGGAGTGTATATGTGTTCAGGGTTCATGTATGTTTGTGGGTATATGAGTTTCTTTATTCCACCATAACTTCTACATGGCTCAACGCATTTGGATGTATGGGGAATCGTTAGAATCCTTACATCATTCCGAGTGACACTGGCTATATTTTTATGAAAAAGTCAATATTGCGACTGTACGACGCCATTTTCAAGTGTGAAAAAGTTTTTTTTTATTTTTCAATTATTACATCAAATGAAAGGCCTTAATGAGTACATTTCAAAACTATATAATTTGTCACTAAAATGTGTGAAATAAAAATAAAGAAAAAAAAATAAATAAAAAACACGACTGCCCTGCCAAAAACGAACTAAAAAGTAAAAAAAAAACAAGTGTCATTGCACTCGAGGGACCTCTTTTATTAAAAATTGTTCTACAAAACGGTCCCCCGACTGCAATGACATTTTTTTTTTTACTTTTTAGTTCGTTTTAGGCAGGGCGGTCATGTTTTTATAATTTTTTAAATTTTAAACCTAATATTTTTCATTCCAGATACTTCGACACAGTCAAATTAATCGAATTAGTAATCGTAGGGCCGAGATATTTACAACTAAGCAATCATTCACCAGTTGTTAAGCTAAAACGGTAAGTCAAAGCATATTACCAACTTTTAGGGATATTTTTAATTGGGTGACTGTAAATAATAAAGGCGACTGTTAATGGGATACTTAGATACTAAGGTCCGTATTATAGGACGAGACTCAAGCACTGCTTGCTGCTTGAGTACAGTTAGAAAGGGATGGTGCTATTCATCGCATATAGCGCCATCCAGGGTTGCAAAAAATCATGTTTTTTTTATTTTAATCAAAAAAATCAGAATTTTTAAAAAAAATCGTGATTTTTATGATTTATTTGATTTTTTGATTTTTATTAGGTTTTACGACCATTACACTAGTTTTTCTTGTGGGCAACATTTCTATTTAGGTAGAATTGATGTACAGTGCTGGAAACACCGCCAAAAAAGTAAAATGTCACATTGAGCAGAAAAAACGATTTGAGTAAATTTAAGTTTCGAGTGTTTATTTGTATATACTTCCGAAAATGAATTATCTGTATCTGTCTGTCTATGCTACTTGCATTGCATGTAATGAATGAAAGTACCTAATCATTATTGTTAAGTATATTTTTACTGACACAAAAATTGAATATTTGATTGTTGGTTTTTATTGCGATTAATAACTTAGCTTACACCTATCGTACTTTGTATTAATATTGTTTTCGAACATTACAGTTCATTAATATGCACTCCCAGCGTTAAATTAATTCCTTTTTCGGATGTTGATTTAAATCAGTGATTTTTATTAAAAAAATCATGCTATAAAAATCGTGATTTAAATCATGATTTAAATCAACTTGATTTAAATCATGCAACACTGGCGCCATCCCTATCTAACTGTACTCAAGCAGAGGTTTGAGTTTGATTCTGTAATACGAGCCTAAAACCGGCAGCGGTTTGTTTTGTTGGCGACAAAATAACCAAACGGACGACAAACTGTGGATTACAAAAAAAAACATGGCGGCTGTACGGTGCTATTATACGTAGTGGAAAAAAAAATATTTTTTAGAATACTACAATATGGGTGTCAAATTAAAGGGCTTCTTATAATGATTTCAAAAGGTATATCATGACTGTAATATATAATAATGAATAACTAAAAAGATATAAATTAAAAATTAAATTAAAAATATTAAAAAACCCGCCTGCATAAAAAGACAACTCAAGTCAACTGAAAAGATGTAAACAAGATTAAATATTTAAGGCAACATAATAACATGCAGTCTGAGGCATATAATTCAAATCATTCATAACGTCACTTTCTTTATGCATGCCTCCCACTTTACTAAGTGGTAACTAAGTAATAAATATTATGCTGAATAGTATTTATGTAATTAGTTTGTTTGTAAAGTCGAGTTCATAAATATGTAAGCACTTTTGTCAGATGTTGACTTTTATAACAAATCAATGAGCTGTCAGTGGTGCGCACATATTATTGAACTTGACTGTAAAAGTAAGAGTATTTAATCGGGTAACAATAGTAACAAAAATACAGAATATAGCGTACTGAAATACTTTTCAACTGAAATACTTTTCAGTACGCTATATTCTGTATTTTTGATACTATTGTTACCCGATTAAATACTCTTACTTTTACAGTCAAGTTCAATAATATGTGCGCACCACTGACAGCTCATTGATTTGTTATAAAAGTCAACATCTGACAAAAGTGCTTACATATTTATGAACTCGACTTTACAAACAAAGTAATTACATAAATTCTATTCAGCATAATATTTATTACTTAGTTTGCACTACTGCAAACAATGATGCAATGAATTCTAGTAACAGTTTATCACAAACTTTATCGTTTAAAACAAAAACGTTTTGTAATTTAAAATATTGCCTTGTTTTGTTTTAAAGTTTTGCAATATTGATGCAATAAAATATTTCTTGTATTTCAATATCTGATGCAGTATATTTTTTGTTAAAATGTAGCAAATGATGACTGGTTTAGTTTCTCATTTCCATATTGCGTGGTTATTTGATGAAAAAAAAACATCAATGGACCGTTGAGGTGATGCATAGCCTTCTATATCTTCCAAGCCCTGAAGTTGAGCAGAACGGCAACATCGCATGTGGCCAAGCACATAGTATAAAATTATTTTAATAATTATTTATTATTTGTTTTTCCTATATTATCTATGTTTAAACTAGTTGTAAATTGTGATGTAAGATTATTTCAATAAAGTTTTATATTTATTATTATTATTTATTTATTAGAACATAAGGTTTGAGTCAAATTATTTGAACTTTTCGGGGGTCCTTTAGTACGATGAGCATTTTGATCTAAGCCTCCTCTAGCAATAAATCTTACATCATTGCAAAGGTATTTAAATTTGAAACACTTTATTGTATTACTATAAACGTCAACTATTAGTACTTTGAGAGTTATAACGCTCTGAACTTGACCAATTTTTTTAACATTAATGACTTAAAACTCCGAAAATACTAGCAATTAATAGAAAGTATGTTTGAATCAAATATTTGTCATATAAAAACCTTTCTTATGATATATCATTCATTTCTATAGGTGTGGTAGATCAACTCCCATAGACAATAAACCACTTTTATAATTTAATAACCTTTAACTCCAAAAGTATTAACAATTGATATAAAGTATATCAACAGCAAATATTTGTCTTAAAAAGACCTTTCTAATGATATATCATTTATTGCTAGAGGGCGTGTGAATCAACTCCCTGCTGCAGAAAATCAACAAAAAAGATGACATCTTCGACAGGCATTTTTTCCTGGTTAACATTGATATTTTTCTTATTGTTTAATATACAAAGCATTTCAATAAAAGAACTAAATTATTTTCATATTTTGAACCTCACACGATTACTACGAAAAAAAATATCGACCTCTTAAAATTGATATATTCCCATACATTTAGTATGGAGACTGGCCGACGACATGACCACGAACTGACAGTAACAGACGTTGCCAAACTTATGTTCACGGCTTGGAAATGAAGAAGGCTATGGGTGATGACGTTATATTGTGTAAAAACAAACACGACACGACAACGTTGGGACTTTTGCTTTTTATCAAATAATTGAGTTATTTTGGTGTTAGGAATTAGTATTATTATGCTATGCCCTCCTGGGCGTGATTCCATGTCTCAAGCGAGGACCAGAACCGCTTACCGTTAAAGAGGTTTTTGATTGGTAATTCATAGACTTGTTTTCAAAAACCCTATCAATACGGTAAGCATATCGTCGACTAACCCTATCGTAAGGGTAAGCACTTACCGAATCCGAAATCCCTATTGGGGAAACCCTGTGAAGACTTTATGAAGGGGTTTTAGAACGTGTTCAAGCAATTTATACCTAGTCCCACCTGGGTCGAAGGACCGGAACCGCTTACCGTTAAAGGGGTTCTGATGGGTATCTCATAGACTTATTTTCAAAAACCCTATCAATACGGTAAGCATATCGTCGACTAACCCTATCAAAAGGGAAACCCTATCATTTGGTAAGCTTTTTAATAGGGTTTCCCTATCATTTGGTTATTCCAAAAAAAGGGGTTTTCCGGTCCCTGGTCTCAAGAAGAGAAACTTGCTTCAGATGTTTGTTTTTACCCAAAATGTCAAACTCCCACACTTTGACGGTCTATTATAAATTACATAATTTATGTTATTTATGATAAGCTGGTAGAACAATAATGTATTGTAAAACGTTTATAAATAACCATTGTCTGTTTTCAGTATAATAATAGAGAGTTTGATCCACAAACACTTTAAGAGCCTTCGCAAAATTGCCTTTATGGGCTGTGAAATGGGGGAGGTGAAGAATGAAAATGACAGGTTCATTGTAAGTACTACTCAGTTACTTTACTAGACTAATTTAATAGATGGTTAAAAATTACAGCTCATCAGCGTCGTAGCTAGGGACTGGCATAGGGGGCGGTTGCCAGGGGCGCACTTTCCTGATCCATAGCTGAAAAAAGTCTAAGTCTTGGGGCGCAAAATTCAAATCTTCCTAGGGGCGCCGCCCATTATCCTAGTAATATGGCTTTGGGGCGCAAAATTCAAATCTTGCTAGGGGCGCCCATTATCCTAGTAATATGGCTTGGGGCACATAATTCAAATATTGCTAGGGGCGCTTATTATTCTAGAAATATGTCTTAGTACACAAAATTCATATCTTGCCAGGGGCGCTCATGACTACTTGGGTACCTAATAATTTTTTTGTTACTTTTGTTTAATTTTTGTGTCATTGTTTTAGCATAAACACATAGAAAATTACTCGCGACCGCTGACGTTCCCGAGCGTGACGGTGCCCGGAGATGCGATATTGGTACAGGCTAACGCGGCTCTTATGCATTTCTCGACCATACGGGTAAGTAATAAAGTCAAATTTCGTGTAAACTCTACCAACTCCTGTTATATTTTCAACAATATGATATACCTGCTACAGTTTTTCACAATCAGTTGTGATCAATTTAACTTCATGTTACAAATGAAGTGTTTTGCATGATTTCTTTTTACTAACAAAATATTTTTGACAAATTGAGACAAAAAAATAAGATATAACCCAAAGTAAAGTACAAAAAATATTTTTAAATTAAATTAATAGGTACATTTTGAATTAAACAAATCATTGAAATTCTAGATTTTAGGCATTCACAATGCTATTTTTATATAAAGAATGTATAATTATATGAATTAATTTAATAGTAAAAATACTAGAAAAGGTCGACTTATCCGTAGCAGCTCAGACGAGATCCTTTCTGAGCTGCTACAGGTGAGTCGATTTTTAAACAATTCAATCTAAGCACTTTTAGAATTATTAAATTACTGTCTAATGCTTAATTTTAAATAGCGCAGCGCAGTCTGAGTTCTTTTGAAATTTATAAAACATTTAGTACGCTTTTATAAATGTTTAATTTAATGATCAAAGTATCAATTTGTCCAAATTTTTTGTCAACTCTGAAAAAGAATCAGCTGTTTCATACAAAATTTAAAAACGAAATCAATAAAATGTATAAAACAGCAGATTTTTTCGCGATTTTAGAGTTGTCCCATAGTAAAAGTTAGATGGTCCGAAGAAAGTTTCTTCATTTCTGGTCATTCATTAACATGTTGCGTAAGTATGTTGAAGCTAAATAAATAAATAAATAATCATTTCCAGTGCATAATAGTTAGAGATGGGCAAAGGAACCATTATGACCCGGTTTGCTGGGTTTAAACCCAGTTATCGCCCATAGAACATTTTGTTGGACTAAATAAAATCTTCAGAAATAAGATATGTTTCGTCCTTTGAATATGATTCTGTATTGATTTAACAAGATATTGTTTCCATAGCAACCTTACATTTGACATATCAAAAGAAATAAAAGAACTAAAAAAAATTTCTATAACATTCAGTGTGGGATTTTATTGGGTTTAAATCCAGTGGTCGGGTTTAAACCGGGTCTTTTGCCCATCTCTAATAATAGTAGAATACGACCAAATAACCACAGAGGCTTTAGAAATGTTGTCCGTGCTGCGTGTATTCCACCGGTTGTCCCTGAATGTGGTGAATAAGGAACAAGTGGCATTAAAGGCTTCTTTAAAGTTTAATTTAATGGTCAATGTATCTACAACGTGCTAATGAATGATCCCAAAATGGGAAAACTGTCTTTCGTACCATCAAACTGACCCACTTTTACTAAGGGACCGACTCTGAAATCGCGAAATCGCAAAAAAAAATCAGCGTTTCATACATTTTGATTTTTTCGTTAGATTGATCATATATTTTCGTTACTTATTAATTTTCGTATGAAACCAACGATCAAAAATACCCTAGATGTCCGGTCAGATCAGAGTCTCAAAAATGGCTCCTCAAATAGCGTCCCACTTACAAACTGGTCGCTTATTTTGCACAAAGTGAGTTATAAAAGGGGAATATATAAATGCACTTTAAAAATAATGTAACACACTTTAAAATGTTTAGCTTCTAAATTTATTGAATGAACTATAAAAATAATGGTTTCCACTATAAATATGCTTAGCTTTAAAATTAATAATTTGCACCTTACAAATTAATTTTATAACTTTAGCACTGGTAAACAGACGTCAAGTCTAGGTACGACGACGAGCGGGCGCAGCGAGAGAGGAGCCCAGGAGGAGGTTAGGTTCCATATTGTGACCAACAACGCCAGAACCGACCTGATGGCGTATAATTATGCATCATGCCACAAGTTGTTTTCATCTTTCCATCTCATTTTAACAGTGGTCAGTCTGACATGGCTGGACAGAAACTAAATGGTTTCGGAGTTGGGACCACAGTTAAAGTGCAAACTATTATTTTTATAGTGATAATATTAAATTATAGATCTATTGTTATTTTAAAGTGCAACCATTATTTTTGTAGTGATAATATTAAATTGTAGATCTATTATTATATTAAAGTGCTGATATACAATTTTATAGCCGTTTTCATCAAATTTAAAGTGCTATTAAATACATCCCGTTATAAAAGATGTGATTTTGTACAAAATAAGCTTATTTTGTACAAAATATAATATATGATATAAAATGTGAGTTTGTACAAAATAAGAGTTGATTATGTACAAAATAAGCGCAAAGTTTGTAAATGAGATGCTATTTCGAGCCGCCATTTTTTGCGTACTGTTTTAGTTCGTAAACCCTTATCTAGGATATTCTTGATCAAAGTATGAAACAGATTTTTTCGCGATTTCAGAGTTGGTCCCGTAGTAAAAGTTGTTCAGTTTGATGGTCCGAAGAAACGGTTTTCCCATTTTGGGTCATTCATTAACTCATTGAATATGTTGAAGCTAAATAAACAATGAGGATCAGGAACTATTTTTTTTAGTTGCTAATAAGAAAGCTAATGCCACCACATGATTAACTGTGAAAATATTTTTACGATATCTCTTAAACTTGAGAAGTTATAAGAGGTAAAACACTGATTTTTGGGGGTCCTTATGACGTCATCGCGATGGACGCGAACCTTATGTCGTACGTGATAAAGCACATATTGCATTGAGCTTGGCATTTCCTTCAAACCCTTTTAACTCAACCATTTCTAAACGGATTTCAAAAATTCTTTCACTTGGTTTCATAGATATCAATATGTGTTTATATTATATCAATAAAACTATAGGATTCAAACCTGTTACTGATCCTCATTATGTCCTCTCCCCTGTCCCCATCTGTCCTTTTCCCCATAATATTTTTCTACTCAAGGTTGCCCGGAACCAGGCATTGAAATACCGTTAAAAAAATAACGATACAAAACAAATAACGTTAAAAATACCGTTAAAACATTTTATCGGTAAATTTACCGGTAAAAATAACGTTAAAATTATTGTACCGGTAAAATTACCGTTAAATATAGCGTTAAACTTTACCGGTACAATAGTACTGGTAAAATTATCGGTAAAAAGTAACGTTATTAATTGGAATAACGTTAATTTCAATGTAACGTTATCTAAAGTAACGTCATTTATTGACATTACGTTAATGTTAAAAGTAACTTACTTAAAAGTAACTGTCTGCTTTTATGTACTTGTCCTGTTTATTGTTTGCTCCTTTGTAATGTTTTTTTCTAGTGTGCAATAATGCGTTTTTTTATTATTATTATTTATTATTTCCAGTGCATAATAGTAGACTATGACCAGATAAGCACAGAGGCTTTAGAAACGTTGTCCGTGCTGCGTGTATTCCACCGGTTGTCCCTGAATGTGGTGAATAAGGAACAGGTGGCATTAAAGGCCCTGGACTGGGCGCGGCTTGATGCGTACTACCCCAACGGGCTCGCTGTCACCGTTAATATTGTAAGTGGAAATATTTATACACCCTTAATTTTTAATTGGTAGAGATTTACTGCTCAAAAATGCCGTCAATGCTGTATTATCTTCCATATAAATGAACTAAATCCTTAAAGGTATTTATCCCGATATTCCCACGGGAACGGGAACCACGCGGGTGAAACCGCGGGCGGCCGCTAGTCTTCCATATAAAAGAACTAAATCCTAAAAGGTATTCTTCTGATAAATTCAATCTGATTTTATTTAAATTTGGTATGGTTCGAAAGCTGTAATACGATACAAAAGAACTAAGTCTTATAAGATATACCTCTGATAAATTCAATCTGATTTTATTTAAATTTGGTATGGTTCGAAAGCTTTAATACGATACAAAAGAACTAAGTCTTAAAAGATATTATTCTGATAAAATCAATCTGGTTTTATTTAAATTTGATATGGTTCGAAAGTTGTAATACGATACAAAAGAACTAAGTCTTAAAAGATATTCTTCTGATAAATTCAATCTGGTTTTATTTAAATTTGATATGGTTTGAAAGTTGTAATACCATACAAAAGAACTAAGTTTTAAAAGATATTCTTCTGATAAATTCAATCTGGTTTTATTTAAATTTGATATGGTTCGAAAGTTGTAATACCATACAAAAGAACTAAGTTTTAAAAGATATTCTTCTGATAAATTCAATCTGGTTTTATTTAAATTTGATATGGTTCGAAAGCTGTAATACCATACAAAAGAACTAAGTCTTAAAAGTTATTCTTCTGATAAATTCAATCTGATTTTATTTATATTTGATATGGTTCGAAAGTTGTAATAGTAACTTGACGACCTTACTATTACTATCGAATTTACTGTATAATTTCTCCTGTTCGCTGTGTGTCAGTTAAAATTGAAAAATTACAGATTTCGAACAATATCAAATTCAAATAAAATCAGATTGGATTTATCAGAAAAATACCTTTCAGAACTTAGCTCTTTGTATGGAAAATCAAACGTGGCCTATTTTCTTTAGAGCTGTATATAACTTCCTAAAATATTAATTTGTACTAATCAAAAATTAAGAATTTATTGTAAAATAGGTACTTAACTAGCCTCGTCTCCGGCAGAGTAATTATAACTTCACAAAATGACAAATGGTTAATTGATTTGGAACTTTAAAGTGTTGGACGTTAAACCCAACATTTTAAGGTTCAAAATCAAACTCCTTCAGGTTCAAAATGTACACTTCCCAAAAGTACCTTTCCCAAAATGATCTTCCCCGTAATGTATATTTCCCAAAATGTATCTTTCCCAAAATGTACACTCTTAAAACCTTTAAATATGTATCCAATCTGTTATTCCTATCTGGGCCATATCTAACTTACATGGTTATCGTAATCGCTTTCATTTGACAGATGAATGTGATACATTGCTACTTTTCTATGGTAAGTTTTTATTTATCTCAAATAGAAGCAGCAATGTGTCACATCCATCTGTCAAATGAAAGCGATTACGATAGCCATGTAAGTTAGGCGGTACGGCTCCTGTTCTAAGAACATTTTGGAAAAAATACATTTCGGGAAATGTACGTTTTGAGACCGGTGCACATTATGGGAAGTGTACATTTTGAACCTGAAGGATCAAACTGGGTTTTTATTTTTTTTTGTTTGTATTGTAGTAGTGAGTTCGTCTTTCAGATCGAAATGCCTCTGAGGAAAATGGACGACGTGATATTGAAAGTACTGCGGCCGGGCATGATGCTCACTTCACTCAAAGTGCTCTATTGTAGAACTGTAAGTAGCTAATAGAGAAACGTACATTAAATATACCGGGTGTAACAAGACCCTCAACGAAGCCGAGGTCTACGTAATCTGTCCATCATCAGGACCATTTCTGTTCAAAATTATTGCTGGGAAACGATTTTATTTTTGGTGTTAAAAAGCATTGCATACTATGCAATGTAACGCGTACCAACAGACCGCGCCTGCGAGTGTATGCTACACAGCTGCGTGCGGCCGAGTTGAAGGGCAACGTTTATGTGCGTGCTCATGAGATACATTGAGTGACGACGTTTTGAAGCCATTGTTTGTTACGAAATACATAAAATTTTGATAATGTTTCTTTAGACAAAAAGGAAATAACGAATAAAATGAGATTTCATAATTAAAAAAAAATGACTTTGACCTTCAATAACTTCGTAGCTATTGGTTTCCCAGGTATAGTCTAAAAGACAAAAATGATCCTGACGATGCGTGGACTTCGGCTTCGTTGAGTGTCTTGTTACACCCGTTATACTTGACTAAAATCTTATTGTAATTTTGTCCATTGAAAAATTAAAGATCGCCAAATCATATAAAAATTATGAGAAGTATAAAAATATGATGTATAAAAATGATCATCACAGTGTTTCTGTTATGTCACAATATTATGGTTTTTTAATTCACTAATCAAACGTTTAAAAAATTGCTAGAACAGCCAGTCACCGTAAACGCAAAATTTCTTCAATGCTTAATTTTTTGAAAAATCTTATTTCCTTTTTTTATATCTGATAACAAGAGAGCTATTATTGATCCTAAAGAGTTTTTCTTAATCTTAAATTAAATTGTGTATTGAGTATTTTGGACGGGATTGTTCGAAAGACTACCTTTACTACAAATTTATAAATGTTTGTTAAAAATTACCCGTTCTTGAAGTGTATATCTCGAGATTATATGACACTCAGAGCTGAGGTTGCACTCAAATTGTTGCTAATTATATCTTCTTTAAAAGTGATATAGACGACTTTGCCGTAGAATTTTTTTTTTTAAAGTTGTAAGCCAAAAACTAAGAAAAGTTGAGGTTTTTCGAGCACTACGAAGTTAAGGTCTTTCAAGGTTGCAAATTTGGATTTACACTATTCGTATCTATCCTTTTTTTTTGATATGCCGGAGAAAACGCCTTTACGCGCTTCCCCGCCCGCAGGTGAGCGGGAGGGGGGCATGTGGGACTCGCCAGGAGGGGACCGCAACATTCAGCGTTGCGGCTCCCTCCACGACTGCCACCCGTGATCCCACCCAGCCGAATGGCTCGATGGGATCCCGGGAGGAGGGAATACCCACTAAAAACTCCGGCACTTGCCCTCGCGCCGCCGGTTGGCCCTGAGGGTCCCCTGTGGGAGTCGCCTCATTAGACCCGGCGGCGGTCCGGTTTCCCGGGCCCCCTCGCGGTTGGGAGATGGCCGAGCAAGTATAGCCATCTCCCCAGACAGTTAAGACCGTGCAAGGCAGACGATGGGTCACCCCCCATCGCCCGCTTGGCCTCGATTAGGGGGCAATGAGGTTCGCGTAGCGACGTCTCCTTACCCCCGTCCGTCTGCGGCGGAGAAGAGCCGCCTGAGCATCCTCTTCGCGTTCTCTCTCCGCTGTCTCCTTCTGGAGGACGACATCCTCACAGAAGGAGACTACCGCTTGCCATGATCTCTCACTGCCCAGCATCGCATTGATGACGGTGGACAGGGAGAGATCCCCTCCTACTAATTCGTATCTATCGTAACAAATCCCAAAAATCTAGAACCCTGCAATCATTTGCGACCTAAAATGTTTTAGATGACTGGGCTATATTGGTAACGGCTATTGATCAAACTGACTCGATAATCCTTTGTAGGTATACCAACCCCTGATCGAGCACGTAGTACAGCTGTATAAAGGCAGCATAAAGGAGCTAGTGTGGGCCGATTGTCCTTACTCCCGCCTAGTGCGACCCAGGCACCAGCCACAGGTAAAAATATCACGATAATAATAGTACATTACTGCAGCGGCAGGCAACACAGGCATTGAAGGACGAACTTCGCCTCGGCCCACATACGTGAGTCCATGGATGCCCAGTTGCTGCCAAGGCTTGTATAGTACTTTTCTCAAATAATGCGCGGAAATTCAAACCAACTAGGTAGTAACTTTTCTAACTTTTTATTTATATTTAAAATTACAGTAATTGAAAGTACCAAATCGCACCGTCTTGAGTTTCTACGTCTTTTACATAAATACTGTATATGTCATTGCATCTTCATGCACCGAAAAGCCAAATATCAAACCTGTAACAAAAATAAAGAACGTTTAACTAAAACAAAGTGGTAAATTAGTACCTAGGTACTTATCAATACGAAAAACTTACTTTAGGATCCAAATACACACTGCCTGATGCTTCTGACAAGAAAATTTGCACGTTTGATGCCAATTTTATACATTTATACCCTTGTGAATGTCTTCTGAGCATTGCAGTTAGGTTTACATCTGGTTTACTTAATGTTCATTGATTTTGGAGACAACATGTTTTCTATTACAGTTCTTGCCGCTTCTTGGATTTCAGGTGGCGTCAAAATATCACTTTCGTCGCTTGAACTCATTTTAATAATAAATTAATTACTTAATTTAAATCGAAGATAAAATATTTCACAAAACACCAACAAATCCAACAATAATTCTTCCCGCGCCATGCATGATCCATAGAGAATAGAAACCTGTCCGAATCGTATGTTACACGTAAGTTTTGTAACCAGGAATACGGATTAATGGGCGGGCTTTACCTACTACGCTCATGACACTCTGTTACCGTGATTCAGAACTTTCGATTTGCAAAGCCAGTTCTAATTTTGAATATTGATGATGATCACAGACCTCATTGGCTGTCGTGTTTCATTGAAAATTTCGTTCCATTTTTGAATTACACGGGTTTAATGAGTTTCAATACTCACCTTTACGGTCAGACGCCGGCAACTTTTGTATGAAAATCCATTATTACACGTTAGTAATGGATTTTCATACATAAAAGTTGCCGGCGCGGTTTAGATTTGGCCGGAAACTCCGATTTCGCACGAAGAAGGTTGTCAAAATAATGTTCGAATTTCCAAGCATGTATGAGAAAAGGTTATTTATCTACCCATGTTTTAAATCTTCTATAAAAGGTTCTAAAAAAGTTCGCCTAAACTAGGATTTCCTAGGATAGCGGTGCCGTAACCGTCATCCTAGCAAACCCTAGCTTTACTGCCAACATTATAACTACCAGTGTCATAGTAACCATAATATCAGCACGACGAGTTGCATTATGAAATTCAGGACAACATTATAACACTCGTTTGGATGTTAAAATGTCGTTGAGGGGGAGTAAAGTGAGTCAAAGTTAAAGGTCAATTTCTTAATTAAAATCAAAAATGTTATATTCTCTGTTTTAGTATGAACCACTGCTAAATGTAAATCCGTTCGTCTTGCTGTGCTGGCAATGCAAATATCTGCGCAGGCTCGTCATACACGGTATGTATACCTGTATACCTTTATTACCATATAAGTTTACAGAAGTCGTTAGCAATTTATAAGAAATTTCTTGAAATCTTTTTTTATAATACCTCTAGTACAATAGTAAAAGTTACCCCATTGTAAATACAAAGAAATATTCCGAGATTTTACCTGTCAGATTTGGTGTGCCACAGGGTTCTATCCTCCGACCCGTGCTCTTCATTTTGTATTAAAACTTATCGCCATTAAAACTCAAATAAAACAACAGCCCATGTTAAACTTTTTTAGATTTTTGCATTCACAATGCTATTTTTATATTAAGATGAATAAATAATGAAAAATATTAGAAAAAATCGGCTCACCCGTAGCAACTTAGACGGGATTCGAACCCGCACCCTTAGGATTCCGACCCAATGCACTACGGCTCATATATTATCATCATATAATACTCAGCGGCTTGGTAGCATAATTGGTAGTGCATTGGGCCGGAATCATAAGGGTGCGGGTTCGAATCCCGTCTAAGTTGCTACGGGTGAGCCGATTTTTTCTAATATTTTTCATTATTTATTCATCTTAACAGCCCATGTATTGACCAGGTTACTGGGTATAGCAGTACGATTTACTCGGGTTCGCTCGCCTCTGCAAGTCTCTGACGCACCTCGAAGTATCGTCTCTACACGCGCGACAGGATCGGTTCAGCGCCAACGATGCAATCGTACATTATCATATATGTTGTCTATTACAATTAAAAAAAGATATTCCGTATCTTTACCGGTCAGCCTTGGTGCGCCACAGGGTTCTCTCCTTGGACCTGTTCTCTTCATCTTGTACAGTTAAAACTCAAATAAAACAACAGCCCATGTATTGACCAGGTTACTGGGTATAGCAGTACGATTTACTCGGGTTCGCTCGCCTCTGCAAGTCTCTGACGCACCTCGAAGTGTCGTCTCTACAAGCGCGACAGGATCGGTTCAGCGCCAACGATGCAATCGTACATTATCATATATGTTGTCTATTACAATTACAAAAAGATATTCCGTATCTTTACCGGTCAGCCTTGGTGCGCCACAGGGTTCTCTCCTTGGACCTGTTCTCTTCATCTTGTACAGTTAAAACTCAAATAAAACAACAGCCCATGTATTGACCAGGTTACTGGGTATAGCAGTACGATTTACTCGGGTTCGCTCGCCTCTGCAAGTCTCTGACGCACCTCGAAGTGTCGTCTCTACACGCGCGACAGGATCGGTTCAGTGCCAACGATGCAATCGTACATTATCATATATGTTGTCTATTACAATTAAAAAAGATATTCCGTATCTTTACCGGTCAGCTTTGGTGCGCTGGGTTCTACCCTTGGACCTGTTTTCTTCATTTTGTACAGTAAAAACTCAAATAAAACAACAGCCCATATATTGGCCAGGTTACTGGGTATGGCAGTACGACTTGCTCGGGTTCGCTCGCCTCCGCAAGTCCCTGACGCACCTGGAGGTGTCGTCGCTGCACGCGCGCCAGGACCGGTTCAGCGCCCACGACGCCATCGTGCGCGTGCTCTCTACCGACGCGCCGCATCACGTGCCTGAAGACTTCATTAAGGTTGGTAAAGCTGAAACAGGCCTTAGGGCTGATTTTTCAATGCCTAAAATAATAAATGAATAAATAAATGCATGCCACATTCACACAATTCAAACCTTAATAGTAGTTTATGATACGATACCTTATATAAATAAAATATAACGTTTTTCAATACATTTGCGAGAAAATATTAGGTACTACTGAAATTGTAATCTATACATATAATAAAACTGTAAATTCTAAATATTAGTGCGCGAATTACGCAAAAATCGCTAAACGAATTTTGATGAATTTTTCACAATTTAATAGATTGAGATCCAACTTAAAATCTAAGCTATGTTACATCAAATTTAGGTGAGATGGAACTAGGGAAACAGCTTGAACTCTCCGTAGTACTAGCTCTCATACACTAAAGGGGTCATTTTAAACTGGTCGAATAAATATTTTTCTACTGTCTACGCGGATGAAGTCGCGGGCGGAAGCTAGTAGAAATTAAAAAAAAAAAGTTCGTAAACAAAAACGCACGGTGCAAAAATCAATTTACCGCACGCTCGACTGGCATCGTAACCTCACATTTTTGAGCAACTGTATTGAAAAAATTATGTCGTTACCAGGAAATGAACGAATACACTCGTTTCAATTGGAAGCCCATACCGTGGAGTAAGCTACACCCCGGCTTGCGCCTGCGCGCCGCGCGCGAGCACCGAACCTGGTACCTCATGCACGAGACCATGCAGCACTTGGGCGTCACGTAAGTCGGACAACTGGGCGATAAACATGTACCAATGTAGTCTGTGTCTTTTTTAAATGTTATCTGAGTTCTTTATTTCATGATATTAAATTAAAATTCGATTTTGTTATTGAAAATTACTTGCCATGATAGGGTATAGTAACCTATATAAGGTCACCAGCAATCTAATTTTGCTTGCAATAATATTTAAAGTTGATATTATTGTAGGTTGTGGGTATGAAACATAAAATGTAGCATAATTAAAATGATTTACTTTTTAACACCAAGGGGTTTAAAATAAATCGTTTTAATTTGCGTAGAGAAAAAATAGCTTGGTTTATATTACACCGCAGGATGATAATAGCGTATAAAAGCTTTTCTCTTAAAACTTTTAAATAGAACTCAAATTATATTTAAAAAGGACTCAGTACATCTACATTATTTTTGATGATGACATTTTCTACCACCAAAAAAAATCTACCATAAAAATCTGTGTTCATATTCAAATAAAAAATACTTTTGAAAAGTTGCCCAAATAAAATAACAACTGTAAAAAAATTAGTACATTAGCCAACTAAAAACTATGTTATTATATGCAATTTTATATACGCACAGATTTAGATGGTATGAAGTTGTATTCGAACAAATATTGTCTTAAAAAAGACAGATATGACTATAAATAACCATATTACTATAACAATAAAGATGACTTTTGAATACATACCAATATATCGAGACACTGGTTATGTATATCTAAACAAATTTAATTGTAGTGTATTTATATGAAGAAAAACCATGAAAATCGAGTTGTTTGTGATAAAACATATTGAAGTAAAACTGTCACAGACAAGATGTTTCATACAAAAACTGATGTTTTAAGCTTCATATATATGAAAAATAATTTGTATAATGTATATCCTCGTAGACAGCACTTATACATTATATATTATGATAAAGAGGTGAATATTTATTATTATTACTATTTAAGAAGAACGTTGAAGAATCTCCTTTATAAAACATTTTTTTTATTTAAACATTGAATTTCGTTCGAAGTAATATTAGTAAAAATTCACCTTTTATATTTCATTTAATTACCGACGATAGTACGTCGTCTTATAAAAAAATTAATATTTATAATATGAGATATTATCGCCAATAATATACTGTAGAAAAAAAATCTGCAATTTATGTTAATTGTTAAGGTCAAAGACTTTTGACTAAAATCTTTAAAAAAATCTTTGAAATTTTTATTGACTGTCATCAATTTGTCATACCACAAAATAATATGTGTAAAATAATTAAAATATAATATAAATATCTCTGTATAGTCACTTCCATTCATAATTATTACGGAAGTGATAAACAATTGATGTGCTAACAGCATTGACGTTAAAAATGCGACGCTCAAAAGTATATTTCGCTATTTTAGCAAAAGCCGTTTATTTTAATAGAACATCAATATTGTGATTCTTAAACGTTCGATAGTCACTCAATCAAAGAATAGTATATTATGATACAAGTGAGCTATATTGCTCATTCAGTCGAATGAGCTGGAGCTTGTTGTTACTATTAAAATAACTGTATTACCCGGTTAAATTGAGAATGCTGTGTTTACTCGCATATATCTTGCAGTATGAAACTAATTTAACTTTGTAGGGATAATTCTATTACGCACTAGTGTGTAATTTATTACGCACGTGTGTGTTATAGCTCGGTTTATGGCCATAAAAGCGATGCAAATAAGGCTTACTTTACGAGCAAATGTGTTGAAAATATTAATATATGAGAAATTAAAAACCGATTGCTTACGAAAACTTATATCAATTATAGGATTGATATAAGTTTTCGTAAGCAATCGGTTTTTAATTTCTCATGCAAACACGCTTCGCAAGTAAAACACGGAGATTTGTTTGTGTAGGGGCAGTTCCGAAAACTGGGTAGTCCAATATATAATTAAACCTTAATGACTTATCGAACGGTTTAAGATCTGCCTAATTGTGATATTGTCTTCAATCAACAGTGATTTCTTTAAAACAAACAAAGACATTTTGTGATAGTTGTGAAGAAAATAATTGTAGACTAAGAGAGTAAGATCCGCTTGTGTTACTAAGGCTACGGCTACACGCGTGGTAAATACTGTGATCCATCAGTATTTAATCAGGGGCCTATTTCATAAAATATTAGTAAATTTACTATAATAATTATTTACCATTGTTGTTATTGGGGTAGAATTATGTTAAAACCGACATGAAGCCGAATTTGACTTTTTAATACCTTTTGACACAGGAAAAAGGCGCCATCGAACTATCCGAGCCGTATTCTCTATCATTTTAATTACCTGAGACAGCGACACGAAAAAACGCCGTTATTTCATCAACAAATAGAAGAATACAATGCTTTAATGCCGTTAATTACGATTCCATAGCTATAACGCGGTTAACAGTTTATAACAAATGTACACTAAACCTTCCCCGTAATTTATAATTAGGTTTTAATTTAATTTCCGTTAACTAATTCTACCAAACTTATATATCAAAATTTGAAATCAGTTACATAGTTTACGGACGGCAGTATTAATTATAAAACATAATTCTACCCCAATAAAATACAAAAAAAAACTGTATTTTTTCATTCTTTAATGAAATAGACCTCTGATTAAATACTGATGGACCACAGTATTTACCATGCATGTAGCCGTCGCTTATGACTATATTTTTATCACTTTTTGTTTAACACTGCCGATCTAAAATGAGCTTTATTTACTTTGCAATTCAGTACATATCTGTACTTTATCATCGTGAGCTTTAAAAAAATGCCAACTAGACTTGATCACAATTTAATTGGTCTTAACAAGATTGAGTCTTTACTCATAAGACCTAATAAAGTGATTCGCTGCAATAATAACGAAAGTAATTATTTGCGTTAATTATAAAATAAAATATAAAATTAGCTATAACAAAAAGTCTATTTACTATATAAAAAATGTATTAATTTAAAATATTTAGATTATGTACGTTTTCTCTTTTGTAGTTGGTAGCTTTACTTAAAGTTTATTAATTCAATTAAAATAAAAAAATTAAAGCAGTTATCGTGTAAAATAAATGTAACTAATATCATTTAACTGAAATCAGGCTTTTAATACATTCATAAACTCCAATAAATATATCTTTTCCTTTATTTTTGGCTGAAAATTAATATAAACACTTTATTGAACTTCTATATAAAAAAATATGTTTAACGTTTATAACCCTACTTAATCTTACTTAATAATAAATAAGAGTTTGATGTTTGTTTGTATTATCGTTATTTTATAATATATAATTGGTATTGGGTTATAAATCTAAAGATATAAAAAAACGTAGCTTAATTAAACCATTATTGTTTCGTAATTATTTGATTATTATGGCCTAATATCAGTCTGTAAAACTCTCTACGAAATATATATTTTTCTATTCTTATGATAACATAAAAGCAAGCGTAAAAATATTTTTTTTAACGCTAATAAATAAGATTTGTTGTGTCTCGTGATCGATCAAGGTAAACCGCTTTTAATGAAAAATGTTCCTGAATCATTATGTTTGTGAAGACAAAGGCTTAATTGTATAACTCAAAATCGATCACCATTGCTTTCAATTTGACAATCTGTGTATAACCACAGAATACATGTGTTGCCATTAGGCTAAGAAGCGTATGCTGATAGAGGGAGATTACATGATCAGTCTGGCATCAGTCCATTCCTCAGTCTGTATAGACTTTGGGTGCCCGCATAACAAAGCAGGTTACAGGTCGGTACTGGTCGGTACAGGTCTGTACCGATCCGTAAAGGTAAGGTAGCCCATACTTTTCTATGGAAGGCGGCATAAAGAAAACAGGTTGAAGCTTGTATGTCGGTACCGGAATGTATCCTTTATGTTTGCACCCTAAGATTTTTTCCAGACTGATGATCCAGTACCAGACTGATGGAATGGACTGATGCCAGACTGATCATGTAATCTCCCTCATACGCACGTAACGCAGCATAGCACAGTACAGATTTTGAAAAGACAGAGTTGCGACAGACATAGACGAAGAACTTAAGCCAGAGCAGGACAGACATATCTGGGTCGCACATGTCTGCGGCCCTGCACTGTTTGCGTTGATTGCTTCTCAACATACGCTTACCCTAAAGGTCTATTCCTATTTATCCGGGCCGTGCCCGGGCCGTGACGTGTCAGGGGCCCAAGTTACGTTGGTCGTTCTAATATTCTGTATGTGAAACAAATCAACGTCGAGCTCCGTCATCGGTGGCTACGTTCAGGATCCGCAGGCCTACCGCCTAACTCTCTCACTTTGACTCTAGCTTTGGTTTATGACGTCAGTGCACTGTCCGTCCTTGTCATCGTGTTATGATATAACAAGGACGGATAGAGCATAGCTATCGCTTTGAGTTAGGCGGTAGGGCCCCCGGTGTTCAAATCAAATGGTCCTTTATGTAGAACATAGAGATACCCAACATAGCTTGGGCCCTGGCCCCAGCCTGGGTGAGTGGGGATAGACCTTTACTGGTTCATTAAAACAGCTGTTGTGACTTATATTGTCCCAGCAAGATTATATTACAGTGCTTGTCAAATTTATGGCGATTGCTTGCGATAGACTTTGAGTTAGACATTTAGGACTGATTTATGTAGTTACAAACAAAACGCATTGATAACGCGTTTCTGCCGAGTACGCATTTCTTAAATATTTCATATTCAATTTGCTATTAGAATGTTTTAAGAAGTGTTTTATCGTACTTGCGTGTAAATAGCTTAAAACGTTATATTTTTGTTTATTGTATTTTTAGTGTTTAAGAACCAGTATAACAGTAACAAATCAAACCACAAACATTAAGACACTATTTAAAGTCACCTTTATTAATAATCTTGCACTCGCGTTAAAGTAAAATTAACAGCCAATTAAAAAATGTATATTAAAAATATATGAGCACCCACCTGAAAAACAAAATGTACCATAAATTATTGCACAGGGGGTAAAAAATGAAACTGTTAGTCATAGTTCAGTAAAATGTAGGAAAATTGAGAAAAGCCGAATGATATGTTTACAGGCAACATCTCTCAAATCGCGAATTTATCATGTAGTTGTAATAATGCAATGTGAATGTAAAATAGACTTTAAAACAAGCGTGTATAGATTGAGAATCGCTTATCAAACGCTATGAGCAATTTTGCCACATCTAAAGGAGTATTCATAATCATGCGAGCCTTTTCAGGAAGAACATCGTAAGCGCCAAAATTAGTAAAAAAGTTTTTTTATAGTAACGGCCATATCAGCTGATTTTGCACCTAATAAGGTGTGAACTCTTAAGTCAGTGTATAATATAAATTAACAAATACACTGACTTTAGAGTTCACAGTAGGAAATAATAAATTTTTATTAAATTTTGTAGTTTTCGTATCGTAAGTTACAACCCATTCAGTTTTTTCGTAACCTCCATCGACTGATATATCGTGTGTCGCTTACGACAATACTAGGCCGTTTAAGATAAAATACTAGGTTTAAGGTTATATAGCAAGCATCCTACTTGGCGCTTACTAATATAATATAATATACTAGCGACCCGCCCTCGCTTGGCTTCGGTGTAGTGTGGAATTTGACACCATGTATTATACATATAAACCTTCCTCTTGAATCACTATCTATTAAAAACCGCATCAAAATCCGTTGCGTAGTTTTAAAGATTTAAGCATACATAGGGATATAGGGACAGAGAAAGCGACTTTGTTTTATACTATGTAGTGATTATGCAACGTTAGTTAAATACTTGTCGCTTGCAATCATTTTGAAAAAAAACCTTCTGTAAAATATGCAAAATGGCGTTTACGATGTTCCTCCTGAAAAGGCTCGCATGGTATAATTATGTTTCACCAGGCCTGTAATTTACAAATGTCACGTCTATGAAATAGGGGCCAGGGGGCTATTGCATAACAAATTACAAGCTAATATTATTCGTGAATTTCTATGGAAAATCACTAATAATATTAGCTTGTATTTTGTTATGCAATAGGCCCCAGGTATTCTCTCCCACACGTTCGCTACATTTGATTGGTCGTGACGTCTGGGCCAGTCACGTGACCCAACTGTCACGGGAAGAGCTTGCCTGGTTTTATTCTACCATGTTCATAACTAGCCGGCATGTACTATGGGCAACAGCGACGCTTAACCAGTTTGCAACAAAATTCGTGTGCGCGCGTATCGCCCCTACACGAACTAAACGTATGGTTGTGACGGCGCGGCGTGCAAGCGATTTTGACCTTAGCAGTGGTTAAGCGTCGCTGTTGCCCATGGTACAGCCACAGACAAAACATACTGACAACTACACTGTGCAAAAAGTAGTGACGTTGGCAAGTTGCAGTGGCAAGATATTTTTTTTTTGCAAGGATTAGTATCGATTCTGATACGATTTAACCAAAATGCTCAATAAAAATTAGGATTTGTGGTGATGTTGAATCATCACCATTGAATGAAAGTTGACCTGCTACAATGCGATTAAATTGACAATAGACAGTGATTCGCGGCAACTTCACTCTAAAATGTATGGCAAAGAGTGAATTTCACAGATTAAAATACATCGTTTTGTGCCGCAAGCAATCTGAAGTGGTCACTTCTGAGCTGATAAATTTACATAAATAATTTATTTATGTAAATTTATATAAATTTATAAAATAATGGTAAAATTTACGTTTTAAGTACCTTACGTACATATATACGTTTAAGGTAGACAGAGTGTTTGAGTGTAGATACAAGGAAAAAGAAATTCTAAATCAATTTTGCGCTTTTTGTTGCTATTACGAGTTTTTGTCTCAGATACGTCATAAAATAAATAATATATCCATGTGAAAGGAAAAAAACTTAAATTAATGCAGAAACAGAACGATTTGTCCTTTTAACTTTTACGTTTGTAGATAAAGTGTTGTTTACAATTAAATACCAGAGATTGTACATTAAAACGTGGTATTTATTGTACTTCTTTAGATGCTCTCCACGACAATGGTTCAGCACACGCTCAAAAGTTGAATTAAAAGATCTCCTATAAAATAGGCAATTTGCTTTGTATAAGTTTTGTCAAAAACAAATTTATAGATCTATGGACTCTGACGATAAAATGACTTAAAAAAGACTGACACATAAATAATATGTGATTAAAAAAGACAGCAGTATTAATAGGAGTTCTATATTTGTTAATAGCGTTTGATAAAGCGATTCAATGCGGTATAAACTAAACATCTAGTCAATTGCCCGTAGCATTTGTAAATATAACCTTGCGAACAGTCACTAGCAATGAAATATACACATAGAACTATGTCATATTCTATCTCCATCTGCCAGTGTGATATGTCATCAAAGTTATTCAATAATATAAAGTGACAAAGTTCTGTACATTTCATTGCTCGTAACTGTACTCTGCGGGCCAAATGAACATTGCACAAACGAACTAACGTATTACAAATACATAAATATATCATCTTGATAGCTTTAAGGGAACAATCTCGCGATAGGAACTGTATAAAATACAGTGTTTACTGTTTATATCAAGTCATCAAGTGCCACTGATATTACGAATATGATGAGCAAAATTTTATATTTTAACATGTGTTGTGTGCGTCACACCTTACTAACTAATGAAACGGGTTCAATTATTTTTTGGTAGTTATTACAGAAAAGTAAATAAGTCTGCCAAGCCATATCTGGCCGGAAGTCCTTCAAAAGTGATTTTTAACCGGAAGTGATGGATTTTCTCAAGCTCCCGGCCAATTTTATTTGCGATAATCTTCTGATTCTCGCTCTGCACAACATTTCCGACCGTGTGCCATGCATTTCATCGTGATGTCTTATGACGTAGGCAATATTGTCGCGGGCTTACGGACTATAATGTAGTATGAAAAGAGCAGTTGGATAAAGAATAAAAAAATGCGTTGATATGTAACTCCTTTGAAATTGAAAATTGTGGCGTTAAATTGTGCTATAGCTTATACCTTTGCTTGAAACAGTATCAATGTTAAACCAAATTTAAATAAAAAGATTATGAAAAACGACACATTTCTAGTTAAGTCATAATCATTGCTCGCTAAAGAAATTGACAATAAACTTAAAATTTTCACGAAAATTCGAGTAAGATTTTTGTTAAAACCATCCTGTTCTTTTCATACTAGGATCTTAGTATCGAAGAGGGGTTTTGTACTAGCTATGTTTAAAACGGTACGTTATTATTAGATATAGCCTAGACGGATGACGATTAACGAAAAATTGTAAAACGAAAAAACCGATTATCCAGTTATAAAAGCGATAAACTGATAAAAAAATGTTTTTTTTTGTAAAAGACACTATTGTTCAATCAATGAAGTAATCAAACGAAAAACGACTTGAAACGGAGTTAGGGTTAAAGATATCGATTTATTTGAAGTGAACATTACGGAAAATAAATTAATAATAATAACGGGTGTAACAAGACCCTCGACGAAGCTGAAGTCCACATATTCCGCCCATCATCAGGATCATTTTTGTCTTCTAGACTATACCTGGGAAACCAATAAGCTACGAAGTTATTGAAGGTCAAAGTAATTTTTTTTTTACAAATTTTTAGGAAATCTTATTTTATTCGTTATTTCCTAATGTTTTTCCTAAGAAACATTATCAAAATTCTACGTATTTCGTAACAAACAATGGCTTCAAAACGTTATCACTGAATGTATCTCATGAGCTCGCACTTAAACGCTGCCTTTCAACTCGGCCCGCAGATGTGTGGCATACACTCGCAGGCGCGGTCTGTTATACGCTTCACATTGCGTGGTAATGTATGCAATGCTTTTATTTAACACCAAAAATTAAAATCGTTTCCCAGCAATAATTTTGAACAGAAATGGTCCTGATGATGGGCAGAATGCGTAGTCCTCGGCTTCGTTGAGGGTCTTGTTACACCCGGTATAATTTCGATATACTTTCTTATTCCTCTAGAAACTTCGTTTCCAAACGAAAGATAAATTATATCATTAGAAACATTATATCAAAATGTTACTCGTACTTTATTTTGTAATGAGATACTTAGTCCGTCCCTATCGTACTCAAAATGCATTTTAAGAAAACAGACTGAACAGTTTTGAGAACTGAAAAGAGCTAAGTAAATCTTGCGAGTCCGCGCTGTGAGTCGATTCAAATTAACATACTTACAATAAAGAAGAAAAAATAGTGGTAGGTAACCTATTACTTGGGCCTATAACGACATCTTATCGAGTATAGATAGAGGGTTTTCCAAAAATTTAAAAAAAACACCAAAGCTATGACATTTGACATTTGATATGACAACTGAGAAAGAAAGTTGTGTAAATTATATTGAAGTACCTAGGTAGTTAAAAACGAATATTACACTCAAATAAAATAAATTGATCTAAAGTTATTTAAGGCGTGGACTCTTTGGTTATCAAACGGATTTATCGTGATAAAATTAAAATAGATTATTTTAGCCAAACCTACCTTTTCTAAGGAAACTTTCTTTTGTGGCTTAATCCATACCTACTCATTTGTTAGACTGCCTTTTTGTCAAGTGCCAACAATTTTCATTTGCCTTAGTAATGTAGGGACTATCAAACTTTGATTAGGTACCAATGGCGAGGGGTGAAATTATGGCGAAAGTAAGCCGCTCTACAAAAAATATGAAAAATGTTATGATCTGCACAGTGGATCAGTGGGGTAGGATTCTCAAAAGGTAAGCCGATGGGAATCGGCTTGTATGGACCCTTCGCCACTGTTAGGTACCTAGAGTTTTATTTTTCATTTAAATATGAGCAAATTCTATTAAGAACAAGAATATCTTAGAATATTAGTCACGCACAAATGATGTGATTTATCTTATGCAAACACTATGCATGCCTGAATATACAAAAAAAAACGATTAATGTCATTTTACGATCTTTTTCGGTGTAGCTACAAAATATTTTCAATATATATTTAAGATATCTATTATTGTTAGGACATAAAGCATACACAAATAAATAAAATTATAAAAATGCTTCAAATAGAATGTAGAACTAAGTATTCTTTAGACGAGTAGCTATTATTATTCGCAACAATTTAATGAAAGAAATTTAAAAAAATCTTTAAGTGATTTTCATTAAAATATTTTTTATGAAATTTATAAAAGTTCGATGTGAAATAACATCATATATTTTGTAAGGCAACGAAGAGACTTACCAACATACATTCCCTGAGACTGAGAAATGAATAGAGAGGCTAAGATCGAATAACAACTTTAATACAAAATAATCATAAGAGCTAAAAATGTATGACAACACAAATAATAATATAATGAATAAAGTGTTATAATTTTAAATGTGATATGATGAAAACAAGATAACAACGTATTTTAAGAGCATTAACATTCATTCCTGCCTCCAATTTATTTTAATTCTGTCCTAAAGAAATATGAAACTACACTGGCCTGCAAAACTAAGTACTACTGAGGTCTATTTTCATACAAACGAGGTAACTTTGAAGCATTGGTTCTCCGCCCAGGATTAAACGGGGTGTGACTTGATGGCCATCCAGGGAGTGAATGGAGAAGATTCAGATCCCCATACACACCCAATTGATCTGATCAGCATTCTAAGAGCTGTAAGGATAAGAGTTATCAGTTACAGCATTTCCATACATTTTAATGCTATTTTCGTGGTTTTTTAAACATATCCAAACAGCTCTTAGAATGCTGATCAGATCTATTGGGTGTGTATGGGGATCTGAATCTTCTCCATTCACTCCCTGGATGGCCATCATCAGATCACAACCCGTTTAATCCTGGGCGGAGAACCAATGCTTCAAAGTTACCTCGTTTGTATGAAAATAGACCTCTGTAGTACTTAGTTTTGCAGGCCAGTGTATATGAACGATTAATTTTGAATGATACTAGTAAGAGTGTTTAAAGTTTAAAACGCAAAGGGCAGAGTTTGAGCAATTGTAGACCACCAAGACTATAAAAGGCTGTGAAACAACATGAATTCGGTTTTGTCGAATGTTTGTAAAATAAATGAAAATATCGTGTGTAGGATCGCATGGATCTCGCTATAGAGGGTAAAGCCGCGTTGACATGATCAAAGTATACTTGGACCAAGTAAACTGGACAAAGTAGCATTGATCAAAGTGTACTTGGATACCCGTTGACACGATCCAAGTATACTTGGACCAAGTAACTTGGACAAAGTAGCTTTTTGTATACGGCGATGTCCAAGTGCACTTGGATTGCTCGTTTACATGATCCAAGTAGCGTCCAAGTAGCCGTCAAAACTAACTTGGTCCAAGCGTACTTGTATGAAAGTAGAGCATGGTCCAAATTTACTTGGAATAAAATTTTGATCCAAGTCAACTTGGATTTCTCGTTTACATGATCCAAATAGCGTCCAAGTAGCCATCCAAACTACTTAGTCCAAGTATACTTGGATCATGTCAACCCTGCTTAAGGTGTAGGAATTGTCATAAGCAGCCGTCTAGTTGTTATGTGAGTTTGCTTTATTCATCTAGTCATCAAATTGAAGCAGTATCATCGAATTTATTAAATAACTATTTAATACAATTCCTACACCCCCGTGACTAAGTTGCAGCAAATTCTGATGACTTTTATGACCAAATTTTTACTCATTAAAAATGCTCTCAATTGTTCTTCAAGATAGTAATTGCGTGCATAGATAGACGTTTGACGATCAAAATGCTTTTTGATAACTATGAAAAAGGTCATCTTTTCTTGCTGCAACTTTACGAAATATTAGTCTTTGCGTATGTGCTAAATCCACATGTATAGAGTCCCTAAACTTATAGAACGCTTTCACATATATGCGTTTTAGGGGACATCCATAGATTACGTCACACGAATTTCATGATTTTTGACCCCCTCCCCCGTCCTTGTCACAGCTGGTCACATTTGTGAGACCCCCTCTCCCTAGTGTGACGTCACAAATTTAGAATTTTACATCTATAAATAACTATTAATAAAACAGCCGTCCCGAAATTTATTTTAATTTAAATGATTTTGAAATGTGTCGTTACGAAATTTAGGATCCCATCCACCCCCTTGTCACACAATGTCACACTTCGTTGACCCCCTCCCTCCCCCTTAACGTGTGACGTAATTTATGGATGGCCCCTTAGTAGCGCGTCAGCAGCATGACATTATTTATAAACCGCTCTCAACGTTGTGAGTTATTTTGAGATTATATTTGAAATGATCTTCAAGTATGATCTCAAGATAGCTCCCAACTCCTATATAATTATGTGAAAGCACTCTAGAACTCATCTGTGATCAAGAAATCTTTATGTGGATATAGCAGATGCGTCGAGACCACTGTTTCGCTGAACCGAATCGCCTAGAATAAGATCAAAATCGTTGTACTTATCCATCTAATAGTGAATAAGATAAAGGGAATGTGGATGAGTTATATGGTGTGATACGAACCACCAAATTGTTAAGGACAGGTCCACATTAATAATAATCATCTTTATTATTTTGTTACACAATTTTGTTTAAAAAGGAAGGTTAGTGTAAGTGGACCTTATTTTTTATGAATTTTTCGAGAGTTTATTTGTGTTTTAAGATCTGAGAAATGTTTACATCGTTTCAACATGTCACTGATTCGGTTGGTGTTAACTAAATTCATTTTTGATTACTATTTGATATTTAAAATAATGTTATATGGCAAACTTATCAATGTTATGTATCATTAAATCGATTTTATGAAAGTGTATATTCATTGTAGCTTTTCATAATAAAGATGTAATGTAAGTATATTGTATCATGTGACAAATTACTATCAATAAACGTACAATCCTCATGCCTTGGACTGCTTTTATGAAATAGATGCATAGTCTTATCTATGTGTAGATTACCTCACAATTTGTGAAGAAAGATCGAAATGATTTGGAATTTAACAACTATACCAATTAAATTTTAATACTTATAAAATATTCATCTGTAATTTTATTATAAGTAAGAGTTTTCTTTCATAATACAGTATTGCTCGTTCTATAAAGAACGCTTAATAGTTTTTTCGATTTTTCTGCCATATCGTTTCCGAAGTCTAATAAATGTACTTAGTGTGTTTGTTGTTGTTTGACCACCATAATTTGATGTTACCTTACCTGAAGATACGACATATGTATGCTATCTCACGATTAAATTATATTCATGTGTAGTAGTACTTTTTGTTTTATTTAAACCCTTAATTAACTGAACAATCTTTAATAGGGGTTAAATTTTAAATCGCGATAAAAATACAATTCGATATTTTCGTTATTAAGTTTTGTATGAAGCAGCTTATTTTATACACTTTTTAACTTTCGCGTTGCATTTTATTAGATTTGGAACACAGGTTTTAACGCGATTTTAACTAAAACATAGGTGTTGTGCACCTACCTTTTCCCGACGTTTCGACCGAGTTGCATCGGCCGTGGTCACGGGCTGACTGGAGCTGCGGTGTTACGCCTCCTCCTCTGCATCGGTGGAATCTTCATCCACCAGCAGCTTATTTTTTCGCGATTTCAGAGTTGGTCCCATAGTAAAAGTTGTTCAGTTTGATGGTCCGAAGAAACGGTTTTCTCATTTTGGGTTCATATCGCACACACGTTGTTTACAGATTTATTTTTATATCAAGCCTTGAATTTTGAAAAAGTGAATAGGTGAACCTTTTGAATGAAATATTCAAATAACTGAGATGATAATTTAATATACACCGTCATTTTGTAGTCGTTTTAATTAACTTAAGGCAGTGTTCTACTAACGGAACTAAACATTTTTGCCAAAGAAACATGGGTCGAAAAACGACAATAAAAATTGACTTTAACATACTAATAAAATGTTTTAGCTGTCTACTTAGTATGGGAGATCCAAAATTTTTTGTCGTTTTTCGACCCATGTTTCTTGGGCAAAAATGTTTATTTTCATTGGTACAACACACCCTTAAGTTAATTAAAACGACTACAAAATGAAGGTGTAGTTAAAGACTATTCTTAATTTTTTAAGCATATCATAAATACATTAAAAAATAAAAGAATGATAATTTCATTTTTACTTCCTTCGTAGCTTTGCTCGCTTGTAAATGTAAAATTCTATGTTATTTTAATTACAAGAAAGTGTTTTCGTCTTACTAAATTATGATTGCACGTGGGTGGACTAAATGAATGAAACTTTTTATTACATTCGTTTATTAATGACTATTTTTTTCGTGGGCTCCGTGAGTGGCGTACTTAATAGTAACACCTACAGTATGATAAGTATTATCCTTGGTTTACTGTTTTAATAGACAAAAGGTGCAGCCTTAACCTGCCTTACTCTGTGGGCGCACTCTCGAGTAGAAAAGTTATTGTGTGGTCTATGTGCTTGGAGCAAGGTTCATTATTGTTCAAGTTGGAAGATACATAGACATATAAAGTAAATATGGTTTGAGTATGTATGTTGCAGTCAAAGTATGAAATGGGTAAGTAATTACTTTAATTAAAACTGTTTTGTAATTAATGTACTTCGATCATCTATACCTGTGGATATTGAATGACAATGGCATTCGGTGCTTACTCATGAAAGCATCTACTTCACTATGATGTAATTGATGTATAATGTGTCGCAACCAACTAGCTTAATAATGATTTGGTTCAATGACGTCTAATAACTTGCCTAGCCAAGACATTTAAATATAGTTCCGTTTTCTGTCACCTGGCTGGATCGCTTGCTAGAGCCAAGGGCGTAGCCTTGTATATGAGAGGGGGCAGAAAAATAAAATCCTAAATTATATTGTTTTGATCGTTGTTTTGTTGTATTTGACAAGCCAGCAGCCTTCAAGCCTATTAATTTCTTAGGTCTTATAAGAAGCGTCGCAAGCTATGAAGCTCGTCAGAACTACAGTTTACCAGCGAACGACCGCTCTTCTAAGGGGGGGCAGCTGCCCCCCTTGACCGTACCTCGCTACGCCAATGAGCAGAGCTGCCAATATGGCGTCAACCAGCTTTGATATTTTTGATGTTTCACGTTTTAACGAGATTAAAATAACGGGTGGCGCAAAAGTAAAGACCCTATTTGGTTCAGCTATAACATTTTTTCTAAATTAGAAAACTAGATTTAGGTTTTTTTAAATGTATATTTGTGCCATTAAATTTCGTACCATTAGGATTTAAAGATGATGTCTTTTAAATGGTGACCTCCAGAGTTGATACACATTTGAGCCCTATTTATGACATTTTGCATAACTTGCCGTAACACTTCCTGCGATATGTTCGTTATTTCTTGACGAATGTTTTCTTTTAGAGCTGCGAGAGTCTGTGGCTTGTTCACATACACCCGAGATTTCAAAAAACCCCAAAGAAAGAAGTCTGGACTGGTCAGATCGGGTGATTTTGCAGGCCAAGGCAAATCGCCAAAACGAGAGATAACTCGGCCTGGAAAAGCGTCCCTCACTAAATCCATATTTATTCCACGTTCTTGGGGAGTAAAACGGTCCATGTTTATTTTCAGTGTATTTTATATTTGTTCACTACACAATTTTCAACAACAGAATGACAGAAAATGTCATATAAAAAAAATAAAAGTATTTTCTTTAGTGCCAGTACTTTTGCGCCACCCGTTACTTACGTGTCTTTTCGGGAACTCGTCAATCTGCCCTCGTACTTAGTAATATTACGAAATGACGATCTCTACAAAATGACCATGACAAAACGCATTTTGTATCGTCAAACGATGAGCACTTGTAGTAGTCTCCCACACTTGACTCATGGATGATTCAAGCTTCTGTTCTGTGCGCAGGCTTGCTTGTATGAATAAGTACCTATTCATTTTTCTCATAAATATTCATTGAGTTACATTCGCAAAGTTATGATTTAGTAACAAGTGCCAACCCAACCATTTGCTTTTATGGAAGGTTTAAAAGAAGTCACGGCAAATGTATTGCGAAAAGTTTTAGTTTTAGTTTCATCCCAATAATCGCAGCCGTTTTTTTCAGATTGCTTAAAATCTTTACGGTTAAGTACTTTTTGTTAAAGTATTTCGTATAAGTATTTATTTATTTATCACAGCGGAATGTTTCTACTTGGATTGGCTTCAGAATTAAATTATCTACAGATTGGTTGTAGAGTATTTCTAGTTATAGTAGTTGGTTGTAGTATTTCTATACTATCAGTCTGCACAAGATATTCAGAAGGGTTGTTGACGGATGGTTATATCGACAGATCCTACTAAATGAAAGACGCCCTGAATAGGACAGGTGGTAATGCTGACAAATAAAAAAACCGGCCAAGTGCGAGTCGGACTCGCGCACGAAAGGTTCCGTCAAAAAATCACGTTTGTTGTATGGGAACCCCCTAATATTTATTTTATTCTGTTTTTAGTATTTGTTGTTATATCGGCAGCAGAAATACTTACCTATATCATCTGTGGAAACAACTGTCTAGCTATCACGGTTCATGAGATAGGTACAGCCTGGTGATATACCTACAGACAGACAGTGGAGTCTTAGTAAAAAGGTCCCGTATTTACACTTTGTGTACGGAACCCTAAAAAACTATTTCTTTAAGTTCATTTTGCATTTGATACGTTCATAACATTTCACTGTTCTTGATATTCTTGATGGAGAATCGGATGTTCCATAAATTATGTGTTTTTGGAATTCACTTGCCTGTTGGTTTTTTTCAATCTGCCTGGCTACTTAATCTAGGGTTTCGCTAGGATGACGGTGCCGTCATATTACGACCGTAATTTAGCGGCGTAGAACGTTGTCTATGTAAACAATACTGCGCGGTTTCTGACGTTACGGTGTCGGCATATTGTTTACATAGGGGGGCGTCCATAAATTACGTGAGGCATTTAGGGGGGGGGGGAGGGGGTCGAGCCAAATCTCACCCAATCTCACGTGGGGGAGAGGGGGGGTCTTGGCAAATATCACGTAATTTTTTTTCTGCAGGAACAGTATTGCGAAAAAACTAGTTTAAATAAAGTTAAACATTTTTCATACCAAAATATAGCTAAATCCTAAACAATAATGTTTATTTAAATAAATGCAAAGCGAGAAAGCACAGATTAACGTAATCACGCTAAAAATTCACGTTTTGAAAAATCTCACGTGAGATTTATAGGGGGGGAGAGGGTCGAGCCAAATCTCACGACATCTCACCAAGGGGGGAGGGGGGGTTGAAAAATCGCCAAAATCACCTCACGTAATTAATGGACGCCCCCTAGACAACATTCAACGCCGTTATATTACGGCCGTAGTATGACGGCACCGCTATCCTAGGAAACCCTAGCTTTAGAATTTGATTTTACTATGCTTTAGATTAAGAGAAGCCTACTTGTATTGCTTTAAAGATATCCATAAACATCCATCATTAAAATCATTATCATCTTGCAAACTAATGTTTGAAGGTAACTATAATGTTCCCACTTCAATGACCTTTCTGAAATCTTTACAAAGGAAAAGATAGATGTTTTTTTATTCAAAACACTGCCTTTTTAGGCCACCAAGGTGAGGTAAGGCGTTTGTCGTGTCAATGCAATTGTGAATCCTACATGGTTGCCTTCCTCTGCTAATTGTTTCGAATGGATAAAGACGGAAGATCCATTGTTTAGGTTCGTGGGAAAATTGGTGAGTCAGTTGTTCGTAGGTTTAGAAGGAAAATTGTCTGAAACCACGTTTGGGAGTCTAGTTAAGATAGTATTGTACAGTAAAGTACTGCCCTTGCAGATATTTCGTAACAGAATACTATACTTAGCATTAGTTCTTGAGTTAGTCAATGATTAAAGAGTCTGATATTATACAGCTCGCGCAAAATAACTTGACCCAAACCATAGACAATGAGGCCTGCGCAGTAGCAATTTTCAGTACAAAAATTGTAGTGCGCAGGTCACGTGGTACAAAAAATTGGGTCAAGTTATGTTGCGCGAGCTGTACCATAATTATACTAAGTAGTGCATGGTACAGCGTGGTTAAACATAGGTACAAAGATATAAACAAGGCAGCTGTTTTTTAACAAATCGAAAAAAAATCTCATTAGTTTGGGTGACCTGACTTTCGACGACAGTTAAGTAACCAAAATTCCGGATTCGAACATACGAGTACATAATGTTTTGAAAACTTTAAAGGGTTCTAAAACTTACACACTTAGGCTTAAGGCTAATTATAGGTTTTCAACCTGAACGAACCCAAAATTCCAGGGTACCTAAGATTCCTTCCCGATCACCAGCGGGAAGGGAAGCGCGTAAATGCGTTTTCCTACGGCATAAAAAAAGGGGACCTAAGATGCAGATATAAAGCTAAAATATAAAAGGTATTCATACTTTATTCACGAACCCTATCAAAAATACGTACTCCGTGCGGTAGAGTATTATACCTACCTATGTAGTATGTATGACATACCTAGTTTAGATAGGTATGACTCCCTTTTAATACGAGATACTTACAGTTAAATAAGATCCGACTCTCAAATACCAAGATTCCTTTTTTTTATTTGTTTGAAGTTAAATTTCAAAGTGTTGCCATATTGCACCGCGTGGGTGGCCTTTTTACATAATTTGTGGGTAGGTTTACTTACCGTTATTTCAGAATAATTTAACTAAGAATAATGTACATACCTACTTAATTTAAATAAAAACAGTAACTACTCCGACTGGAGATGAGTTGCTTTTGTGAATGCAGATATCTCAAACTCGTCTTGTTTCTAATTTGTGTTATTATAGTAGTTTGATTTTGTATCGATTTCTCGATGTTTTGACACAATTTTAGGAGCCGAGGTTTGTAAACATGGTGGAAAACTATGAAGTAGAGTAGAGATCATTTATAACCAAGTAGTAAATATTTTAAGGCTATAGAAATTATATACCTACTTATTTCGACATTTTTATAACGATCTTTAACAATAGTATAAAATAATAATTGTCAACTAGGTAATTAACGAAGCCACTTTCGAAGATATTAATAAATTTACAGCAAAATAATGAAAGTTCTATTGGAAAACGCGTTCGTAGCTCAAAACTTTAGTCCTTTATCACAACAACTGAACGCTTGTTTCGTAACTTGCAACCTATTATTGAACAAAACTATTGGTGTGACATGGTGCTAACTGTTCAGCAGCATTTATTGCACGAATGCGGGTCGTCTTGTGAGTCACCGCAACCGCATTGAATATTAAACACCTGTGCCAGTCACTTCACTTCTGGTTATGGATGTCAAAGTATGACACCATAAGAATGCACAGCTGCTACCAAAGAGGAAACCTAAGTATATTATTAAGTTATTTACCTATAAGGTAAAATTTGCGACCCTATAACCGACGAGCGACTTTAAACAAAGAGCATTCTGAATATTGCTTTATTTTGTAAAGTGATGTTTAAATTAGGTACATACCTAACCTAGCCAATAGTCTTCTTAATGACTCTACCTTTCTTTGTTCTTTACAATAACCCCAATCAATAAGCAAAATAAGCAAATAATGAAATAACTATAGTTAAAACTTAAATCGAACTACTGCTTTGACAAGTCTCTAATAAAATAAACAAAGAACGTCATCCAGCAATGTTTTGTTAATTTTGGTATTCATAGTTCCGAAATATTCTCTTTTGAACGATAACTTAATTTGCACTTTTTACTTGCTCACGGTCAAACGAAGTAAAAAAGTGTTGGGTAAGTAAACTTGAGATAAGCAAGAATTATCCTTAATGTTGTCAGTTGTTTTTGTTTGCTGTTCTAGATCTTGATGTTAATTTTAGTACTTAGGTAGTAGGTAATATAAAGAGTACTTTTTATACCTACTTACCTACACTGGCCTGCAAAACTAAGTACTACAGAGGTCTATTTTCAAAAAAAGGAGGTAACTTTGAAACTTTGGTTCTCCGCCCAGGATTAAGCGAGATGTGATCTGATGATGGCCATCCAAGGAGTGAATGGAGAAGATTCAGATCTCCATACACACCCAATTGATCTGATCAGCATTCTAAGAGCTGTAAGGATTAGAGTTATCAGTTACAGCATTTCCATACATTTTAATGCTATTTTTGTGGTTTTTTTAAACATATCCAAACAGCTCTTAGAATGCTGATCAGATCAATTGGGTGTGTATGGGGATCTGCGGGCTGATTATCTAATTAAAAACCACCTAGCGACTGGTTGCAGTTCACAGATGATCGTGATCCATTGCTGCTTCTTTTTGGATTAAAAAAAAACATACCAAAGAAAAGTGGCAATGTATATCAAATGCAACCGCTCGTTAAATAGTTTCTTTTTAGATAATCAGGGTGCTGAATCTTCTCCATTCACTCCTTGGATGGCTATCATCAGATCACACCACGTTTAATCCTGGGCGGAGAACCAATGCTTCAAAGTTACCTCGTTTGTATGAAAATAGACCTCTGTAGTACTTAGTTTTGCAGGCCAGTGTATTTAATAAACACGGATGAAAAGTAGGTAAGTAATAGCGATATAATCGTTGACGAAAAATTATCGTCAAAATAAATGAAATTGTTCCAATATTTTAACATTTACTTTGAATCATGGAAGTAACACTTGATAGAAGTAGACTTTAAGGGTCCATAATAGGAAAACATTGTTTGCGCGGGCCATATTTTTATATTGAAAACGTAAAGTTTAGACATAACGTAAGACTATATATGGTGGCTACCACCAAAAAAAACATACGACAAGCTATAAGAGATTATCTAGTTGCTACAAGTACCTATTAAATTGCGTATAAATCTCATAGATGTTTGTAAAAAAAAACTGAATACCTATCATCAAAAGCGCTTATCTTTTTCGCTATTATTTTTGGCGTAAATAATAGCGGAAACGTATTGAATTCTACATCAAAATATACTTTAACGTAGGTACTATGCAGTTGTTCCAAAAACTTTTTTCAAGAAAGATAATTGTGCTAAAGATAATGATGAAATAACAACGAAAAACACCGAAAAAGTGCAGAAGTGAGGTTATTTTCCATTCCATTCCTCTTTACACGTAAAGAAAAAGACAGAGACAAATGATTTCGCGTAACGGAGCCTTAAACCACTTTAAACAGTTGAATTTTGAACTCAATATAATTATGGTTGGTACCACTGTTAAAAATGAAAACCTGGGAAAGTTTGGAGAAAAAAGTTTAATTTAATAGGTTTTTTTACTTAAAGCTGACGATTTCGTTCACTTTGGCTGCCTTTCCAACTACAATACCTACGTCAAAAATCACAACTACTCATGAGCGTAGCCAGCCATGGGCTCAGGGTGGGGCAGCAGTCTAAAATAAATGTAACTAGCAAACTATACCCGCGGTCTTACCCTGGTAAATTTTTCTGTGCATTTTCCATGCATAGTTTGTATTGCTACGGGCCTATCTCATTAATTCCGCGTCATTTTTACATTTTCTTACTTAGGTAAGATGAGGTAGGTACCTCACAGGTCAGAGCCACGGTGGGGCGTTTGCCCCCATGTACTCGTATGTTCGAATCCGGAATTTTGGTTACTTAACTGTCGTCGAAAGTCAGGTCGGTTTGACAAACGAAATTACTTTACATGCACTAACGATCAGAGGATATAATAACATTTCCTATAATTTCATTTGACATACCGATTGAATAATATAACATACGGTTAATATAATTTCACTTGACCTAAATACATGTGATATAAAAATTATTTGACATAATAATCATTTGATCTAATTAACAGATGATATAAAGCACATTTCATATAACATTCATTTACTCTATTCAACATTTAAAATAATTTTATTTGAGTTACGATTTAAATGCTATAAAAACAAGCATAGCCAAAAAATATGATTTCATTACTTATATATTGTATATCTACACCCACGCTTTAAATCCTCTATAAAGGGTTCTGAAACAGCTTACTGCCAACATTACAGTATCGCTCCGCTGCGAGTGGTCAAAACACTAACCTAACCTACCTGGTGCATTAAGTTTTTATTTATAGTGGGGGGCCTAGGGCCAGCCCCCTGCACCCCCTAGCAAGCATGCAGCATGCAAGCAAGCATGCAGCATGCAAGCAAGCATGCAGCATGCAACCAAGCATGCAGCATGCAACCAAGCATGCAGCATGCAAGCAAGCATGCAGCATGCAAGCAAGCATGCAGCATGCAAGCAAGCATGCAGCGTGCAAGTAAGGATGCAGCATGCATGAAAGCATTGTGGAGCTCCGCTGCGAGTGGTCAAAACACTAACCTAACCTAACCTACTGGCAAGCTACATGCATTCTTGTATGCTTGCTTGCATGTCTAGTCATTGTTATGTTATAATATATGTATGTTATTGATGTTATTACATAAAAAATTAGTGGATTTGAAAATTAAGCAAGCATCATAATAACAAAAGCTAGTTATTTCTATTTTATAATAAAAGTTGATTATAACATTTAAAATTAGATCAAATGATATGTTTAAGAAATGTAAGTTAGATAAAAAAGCAATATATCAAATGATACTTATGGGATATAAACGTTAGAGCAAATGTAAATATGGTAAATAATAATGATGACAAATGAATAATAGGTTAAATAAAAATTATGTCATTTATTTTTAGGTCAAATAAAAATTAGATGAAGTCAACGTTAGTGGCATTGAAATTAGATTAACTGTTTTTATGGTAACCGAATCGCACCCCATTAGTTTGTATAAAAAGTATGAATATGTACTTTACATGCGTACAAGTACTTTCTGAGATTTCAATTTCAAGTTTTATGATCATAAGAGTTTTAACAAAGACGTTGAAGCAAGTTTCATCGTTTAAATTTTAAAGCAAAAAGTCTCTATGTTTCGCAAGAATTAAGGGCCTATAAAATTTTCAATATAGAACTACATCTGCATGGACCATCTTAGCTCTTAACTCGTTTAAGATTATTTAAGTTCCACATTATTAATGCTCTTTTTGTGTCGTTCCGAAATGAGTTAATTCGCACACTAACGTAACTAGTTTTTTAATTAATGCAGTTGCAAAACTATTGAAATATTGAACGCTCCAATTGGAATGGTGCACTGTGCTGTGGTACCTAGTTGCTGTAAGTATCACGGTTGCTAAAAAATTTGACGCAAAATATACTTAAGTAGTATTAAAAAAGATTTTCATTAATGGGGTCAAAAAATGTATAGTATCCTTTATTTATGAATGAGAAACAGTTTTTTACAACCTTTATTATATTGACCTATGACACCTTTAAGTGGAAGGGTTTTTATTTTGAAGTTTCCGAACGCGGTAAGCCAAAATGGAATGGAAATTATTGAAATAATAACCCAACCGACAGTGTTACCGTTGTATTGCTGAAATTTAGTACATTTGGCTACTATATATTTATCCAACAGTACTTACACAGTACATATATAAGTTTTTCAAACAGTAGAGGAGGTAACGTCACTTAGGCCCTTTTGTCATTGCACTCCGTCGGATAGCTTGGGTTGGCATTTTCCAGCCGTCTCGTGGAATGCTACGCGCGAACGCTATGGAAACAACTGCGACGCGATGTCACAGCCCTGACCAAAGTACTGCGAACTTTGCTTAGAGCTCTTAGGTCCGTATTATAGGACGAGACTCAAGCACTGCTTGCTGCTTGAGTACAGTTAGAAAGGGATGGTGCTATTCATCGCATATAGCGCCATCCCTATCTAACTGTACTCAAGCAGAGATTTGAGTTTGAGTTTGATTCTGTAATACGAGCCTTAGAGTGACGTCAGCCGTCAAATTCGAACGTTTCCATGGAGCTCCTATACTGTTTGAAAAAACTTATATATGCACTGTGGTACTTATATCTATATTATAATATAGTCGTTTTGGCAACCATACTAAGTATATTAACGATAAGTATTAATAGTTTAGTGGTTTTATCAGTATTTTTTATAATAATACGGATTAGATAATGAGAACGTGATTTTAATAACAACAAAGAAATCAGTTACAATACAAATGAATACCTAATTACCAACTTTTTAACAGATTACCTATTGCGTTTATTTTCAGAAACTTGCTATGTGTATCATGATTAAAAAATGCTGTGAAATAACTTAGAATGATAAGTTAAATAAATTAAGTAACTACTTAGAAAGTATTGTACTTGACGATACACGTAAGTCTAGTAGTAGGCAAGAAACATAAGTTATAAAAACTTCATAACATTAAAATTACACATTAGCAAGATGTTGTGGATTATTTTTTGTAAATAAAATATATTTAACTACACATTAAAACCTGCTAAACGTCTAATACAGCACGTGCATTCCCGCGCTCGCCAATCACAGCTCAGTGTCGCGCCGAACGTTCGCGCACGCGCGCGCATTTCATATTTCGAACGCAGATTATTACTTGCCAGTGTTTAAAAATCATAGTGTAATTCCAAAAAGTTATAACAGTGCAGGTGCATTTGGAATGAAAATTTGCGAGTTTGTTTCATAAAAAAGGTTTGTGTTTTCACATTGTGTTATTGAGGTTACTGTGCAAATATAATTTATTCGAAGTTTCTTGCGAAATGTTTTTGTTATGATACCAGCCTGCGGTGCCAGTGATTTGTAATCATTATTAAGGAACTTAATCAAAAGTTACTTCATCGTCTTCGTTATTTTTTTTATCTTCGTAATGATTAAAGGGTTATGATTCAACTCTTTTTGATTAGACAAGTTTTGGGTTTATCTCAAGAAAAACGATTACTTCTCGCATTTTATTAAGTTTTTGCTTATTTATATTGAAAATATAATGAAATTATCTAATTTGATGCGTTAACACCCTTTGTCCATACAAAAGACATCAACGAGATAAGACAACAAATTATAATAACTGAGTGTTGTTTAAGCTTCTAATAGCTTTACCTATAATGTTTTCTAAGGATTTATTAATATCTTTGATGAGGTACTTAAGTGTTACAAATATTACACCAAAACTATGTACAGTCAGCAGCACATCAAGTTATACAAAACTGACAAAAAGTCTCTATTTTTTACCTTATGGGTACTGACTGTTTCTCTCTAAGTTTGAAATTGATTGAGGAAATAATTAGCAATAAATAATTTTACTAAACAAGCTTCCGCCCGCGACTTCGTTCGCGTGGAGATTCGGAAAATCCATAGAGAAACTTTGACCGGGATAAAAAGTATCCTATGTTTTAATCTAGGCTATAGCAAACATCCAAACTTTCACATTTAGAATACTTATTAGTAGGATAAAAGGTAAAGTAAAAATAAAATAAAAATAAAATATTTTTTATTCACTTTCTTATGCCAGGAGACTCCGCTCTTGTTACTTATTTTCTATACACACACAGTCATGATACCTATTTCTTTATTCAAATATTGTACTTAATTAATTAAGAAATGAGAATATATCAGGGTATTATTCATTATTGTAAGACATATTATTCATACTTATTATTCATTACTGGTGACTGTTTGACATACCTGCTTAATCTTGTAATTTGACATCATTAAGTTGTACTTTGACATGTTGCTATAATAATATTTTTTTTTATATAGGTACTTACCTTAACTGATAAGTAGGTAATTACTTAGATTTGGCATTGTTCACACAATAGCACCTCAGACTATACATGTTGACCTTGAGACCGCCTTTATGCCCTACGTAATTAAAGCTGTTTTCGCAGTTTAACTGTATAACCTGACATGCTGTCGTCTGTACCTAGTTCTATTACTGTTGTTAAATAAGTATTGCATGTCAGAAAGACATATGGCTGAACTAATTGTAATTTGCTAGGTACCTATATTAAATATCTTACTACTTGTTTTCGCAATAAACATTTTGATTTGATTTGAGAAAAAAACCTTTAGCAATAATGATACTTGGTTACAATATTGACCGTATATAATTAACACTTTTAGACATAGTACTTTGAACTATATGAAAAAACAGCTAACATCAATAGAATTCGTCGTGCAATATTTAAAGAACGATTCGATATTGTAATAAAAATATCGCAGGATTTGATTTTATTCTCACGATTATGTTGTTATACGGAGTTCCATAGCCTTATAAATGGGTATCTAAGCGTTTTTTTATACACTGAAACTAAATAATTTACTTATTTTAGGTACCTATAATTATTCTTATATTTTTATTAGTCGTTATTCGGAAATACAAATACTTAGAGTAAGAGAGAGCTCGGTTGGAAAAGGAACTAATTTGGCGCCTTATTTTTAACGATTCAATTTCCAATAATATGTCATTTCAAAACCGCTTATATTTCGTACCATGTCGCTTACCAAAGAGGATTAAAAAATACGAATTTTGCTATGTCGAACGAAACTGAGTAGAAAAGAGCGCTCGATGCCACCCGAAAGATTAAAAAATAGAGCCCCAGGAGTGTCATTTGAGAAAAAATGCATTTTTGCTAAACGCAGGTGAGCAGTGGGTTCGTATGTGAGGCTCGCCTGGAAGTCCGCTCCCTCCACAACCGCCTCCCGTGGTCCCACCCAGCCTTGAGTGACTCGATGGATCTTAAGACGTAGGGTTCCCGAGTTCGATTCTTAGGAGGGGGGTACATTTGTACTCGGTTTGATTGGTGGTAGGGCTTATTTCAAGTCTGCCTGGCTAGCTACCACCATCTTACCTAAGTCTGACGCTAAACAATTTAAAAATTGTTGTGTTCCCGCAGTTAGAGGTAAGATAACCAGTTCCTCAGTGGTGAGGATTTCGGGAGTAGGTAGTGCGATTCCACCATCGGCCTTATCGTCACTTAAGGCGTGAAATACATAGAAGCGATGCGGCGGAGATAAGGCGCAGATACGGCGGCGATGCCGGCGATACGTGTATTTGATTGGCCGAAAGCATCCGAAAGTCTCACATCTGCACCGTATCGCCGCCGTATCCGTGCCGCGTCGCTTATGTGTATTTCACGCCTAACACAGGTGTGGTGAAGGACAAACTGTCTCATTGTGCATAAAAATGAAAATAAATTAGAACAAGAAATAGCGCCCATCACTGACCTTTGAATAATTAACTCGTAATCCACTATTACATTACTTATGCAAGAATCTTACTTAAGAGCCCATTGTTGCAGTCGGCTGCCGATGTGGAAGCTCATAAGCATAACGTTATTAAGACGGACGGACGGTCTAATTGTTTTTATAGAAGTAAGTTCTTATCTTCTTTAAGATCTTATCGGACCCGCCATCTTACCTGATTCGGATTGACAGTTATTTAACAGGAGTTTTGAAGTAGTTAATACATTTTTTAAAAGCGAATAAAAAAAAGTTGAAAAACATTTTCAATCTGTAATCGCATTAGATATCGATGATTTAATTGAGTAGAGATAAGAAAGCTACATTGTTTCGTATCATTGAATAGAGTTCAATGAACGTAAAATAAAATGTTACCATACTACGTTTGTATGGAAAGTCGGATTATTTTTTGTCTGTTTTTGGAAAAGTTGTAGAACAAAAATTTTGTTGTTTATGATGTTAGTAATCTACTCCCGCGAAGTTGTTGCTGTTTTACAAATAACCCTGTATATTCATCATCATCATCATCATCATATCAGCCGCACGACACCCACTGCTGGGTATAGGCCTCCCCTAAGGATCTCCACGACGATCGGTCCTGCGCTGCCTGCATCCACTGGCTTCCCGCGACCTTCACCAGATCGTCGGTCCACCTTGTCGGGAGCCTACCCACGGAGCGTCGTCCGGTGCGCGGTCGCCATTTCAGAACCTTTCCGCCCCAACGGCCATCGGTTCTTCTCGCTATGTGTCCCGCCCTTCGAGCGATGTCGGTTACTTTAGTTCTCCTGCGGATCTCCTCGTTTCTGGTTCGATCACGTAGGGATGGGCCGAGCATGGCTCTCTCCATTGCACGCTGGGTGACCTTGAGCCTCCTTATGAGACCCATAGTTAGCGACCACGTTTTACTGCCGTAAGTCATCACTGGCAACACATGCTGTTCATAGACTTTTGTCTTGAGACACTGAGGTAAGTCGGACGCGAAGATTTTTCGAAGCTTCCCGAATGCTGCCCACCCGAGTTGGATTCGACGAGAGATCTCTTTCTCGAAGTTGGACCTACCTAACTGGACTGCCTGTCCTAGGTATACGTAATGGTCAACAACTTCAAGTGTAGTGTTCCCAACATGAACTGGAGAGGGTACAACATATATTATATGACTTGGTACTAAATATCGACTGCACTGTACTAAAAAGTTTGCTTTCTTTTTTATTCTACGAAAACTGAAAGGCATCTTTAGCCAAAGAATTGGCTAACTGTAAATGGAAACCTCAAACCACTGCCTACGCTTACAAATAAAACAGTTATATGCTAAAATAGGAAATCACCAATTTTATATTCATTCACGAAGAAATCTGAGGAAATATACATATTATATATGTCGAATATGTAAATCGAGATTGAGTCATAAGAATAGTATGCTAAAATTTGCGTGGGTGTTAGCAAATTGCTGTGTGTCACTTGTCAAGATATTTTGAACTTAATTGCAATAACTTAAAAGCGAGTATAAAATAATTCTAAGAATCTGTATTGAGACGTAGAATGACATCAGTGTGTTGTGGGAAAGGTTTAGTTTTTTTTACCGGGTAAGTATTTGGTAATTTTATTTGTATGGAAAAATGCAAAATGACAGCCCTAGACGCAAATAGACTATTATATTCGATAATCAATACCGTTAATGAGCAAAATCAAAACACAATTTTGGTTAAGGGTTGCCACAATGCGGTTATACTTTTAACTGGTTTATATTTTTATTACTGACTAGCGGCCGCCCGCGGTTTCACCCGCGTGGTTCTTGTCCCCGTGGGAATATCGGGATAAAAAGTATCCTATGTTTTAATCTAGGCTATCTACTATGTGTGTGCCAAATTTCAACCAAATCCGTTCAGTAGTTTTTGTGTGATTGAGGAACAAACATCTAAACATCCAAACCCACAAACTTTCACATTTATAATATTAGTAGGATTTATCAGTCAGAATTGCAGGCATTTATATATTTTGCAATCAAGAAATTAAAAAATCACTTTTATTTAAATACACATAAAATATTTTAATAAGGGTTTTTTTATGATTTGGATTGCTCCTGACCTTACTTTGTAGTGAAAAAAGAGTTCCCATAGTTTTTTTATCTGTGTTTTAAAAGCGAATAATGTCCTCGTTTTATTTTCTCTTACTCCAATGCCTACGTAGTTGCAATCGTAAAAGTTTTAACGAGCACTTAGCGTTACTGGTCGGCTACATGCAATGCAATTTATTAAATAATCCCGCTTTAAACTATTTCAAGCAATAATCACAAAAAAACTATTTTGTTTTATGATCTCTTAAATTATTTTAGTAGCATGCAAATTGAGAGTTAAATATTATTTGTCAAATTACGTAATTCGGGATTACAAATAGTCGCGTTTCTACGTTAACTTCGTAATTACAAAATATCAACTTTACAGGAACTAATAAAAAATATTAATTTTAAATTTATGATAAAATTTCCGGAAGACCTTACGTACATACGTTTAAGGTAGAAATTTGAGTGGTTGAGTGTAGATACGAGGTAAAAGAATACAATTTAAATACCATAATTATGCGCTTAGAGCATTCATTGATGCTCTAAGCATATGCGCTATCTGTTGCCGTTACAAGTTTTTGTCTCGGAACCGTCATAAATTGAAAAATGATAACATGTAAAAAAATGAAAAACCTAAAAATGCACTTACGAGGTTAAAGCAGAAACACGACGAAATGTATTGCGTGGCGTGACTGTCTGTACCCAGTACGCTACGGGGGCAGGCAGGTATTGTATAAATAAAGGATATTTTCCTTTAATGGTTTGAGCGGAAAATTAACTGTTTTAAATATAAATACAGATAGCGAATCAAACTGTAATTTAAATAGTTTGACTTTCCTCTAACTAACATAATATCATATCAGTGAAAATTTTGTCTATCAGCAGTTCAGAATGAACAGTTAAGTTTTAATTACTTTCATTGACCGAAATAAAATGTGGGTTAAATTATTAACATTAAGATCTACATTCCTTTAACACTTGTACAAATAACAATTCGTAACACGTACGGCACGGCACAGTTCTATGAACCCTGGACATTTCGTCTCTGCTCACGTACACGGCCATACGGCCATTTTATCACGGCCCAGCGGAAGCGGGCCTAACTGTACTGAAGACGTTTTAGTAAAGTGAACTCTATATATGTCACAATTAGGTTGAAGATCGAGGTCAACTCTTTCGGTGGAACGTGGGATGTGATAACATTTTGTGAGGAATAAATCTGTGACAGAACATTATATGAAGGGTTGAAAGAAAGAGATAATTTAAAAGAGATGTGTTAAAAACTTCATTTGAGATACATCGAAAACAGCGGTAAGTAGGTATGTACCTACTATGGGCAACAGCGTCGCTCAACCACTCCTAATATACTAAGAGCTGGCCCCGGAAATAGGTGGACAATTTACAGAGCGACGAAATCCCTCTAGTTAGTTTGCCCTACTATCATTACTTAACAGATCCGGACACCTCGCAGATTTTCAGTGGGAATGGTTGAGCAACAAAGGGGCTGAAAAACGATTGAAGGTATCTCTAGATTTGGTGGATTTGTGGTGTGGATTAATAGCAAGCCAATCATGTATCTAAATCGAATATAACATTGCCAGGAATTTTTGACTGATGTTAGGCTTGATGATTAGACTGTTTTGCCAGGAATTGTCAAATATAAATCTTTATAATAATGTGGAGCATTTACGAAACTTTTAATGAAACACATTTCGCAATAGGTGCGCACTTTTGGGCTGAATTTCATAAAGTGCTGCCAAGATTCGTTATAAATCTGACAGTTTGACAGACAGGTGACAGATCGACAAGTTATCTTTACCTTTACATACGAGTATACTGCAGCCGTACAGCATTGGCACGCGAAAAGAAATTAATCACCAATGTGTGTAGTTAGCGCATCCTTCCGCGTATTGCGTGCCTCTAACTAATCATTATCTTACTATTCGCGTAATGCGCGGTAACAGGTAGGGTTGTCGATCAAACTAATAGAAAGTATTGAATGAATAAATATTAGATTAAAAACAATTTAGGTTGATAGAGATAATAATCATCAGTTTTGATGCTAGGTAACTAATTTTATTACTGTTATAAAATACAGTAAATGGCGAACTTAATGCTATTAATTAGTAATGGCGATAATGTCAGCACATACACACATCCATTCAAAAATTACTCTTAATTGCTCTTTAGATTATGTCAAAAAAATTATGTAAGTATCATATTTTGATAAGCTAATAAGACCATGCGGGAAGAATAAGGAATGTCATATTTTTTACGAAATTGAACTAATAATGTCATCAAGTGGCATTTTGTAACCTTTTCCAAAGCCATATTTCATTAGTAGCAATGATGAGTCAATGATAGGCCGCATTTTAAGTTTGAAAAGACTAGTTATTATCAAGGAATGTTAAAAAAATGATTTTAGGCAGAGCGTAAAAACATTTTTCCACAAAATGTAATTCTCAAACTGACATTCATTGTTTTTCCTGCGTGGTTTTCTCCGTGTAACTTATCAAAAAGAAACTGTTACAGTTATTTCTTTAGAAAATATGAAAAGTAAAGTAAATAAATCATTAGAAACCCTAACAAAGCAGTACCTAACTAGCGGAGATCACGCGTTGAAATGGAGATGCAGAGTTCATGCATCGTTAGCTAACTAACCATTCAGTGTCTTATTTAATTGACAATCTACAGTGATTCAGCTAATAATAAAACTTAAAAAAATTAAATAAATTTAAAAAATATTAAAAACACGACTGCCCTGCCAAAAACGAACTAAAAAGTTAAACAACAAGTGTCATTGCAGTTGGGGGACTTTATTATGGAACAATTTTTGATCAAGGAGGTCCCCCGACTGCAATGACACTTGTTGTTTAACTTTTTAGTTCGTTTTTGGCAGGGCAGTCGTGTTTTTAATATATTTTTTAATTTATTTAATTTTATTTCACACATTTTAGTGACATATTATATAGTTTTGGAATGTGCTCATCAAGGCCTTTCATTTGATGCCCATATTGTAATAATAGAAGAAAAAAATTTTTTTTTCACATTTGAAAATGGCGTCGTACAGTCGCCATATTGATTTTTTCTAAAAAAAATATAGCCAGTGTCACTCGGAATGCTGTAAGGATTCAAACGATACCCCATTTATCCAAAACAGTTCAGGCATTTAGAAGTTATGGTGGAATAAAGAAACTCACATACCTACAAACATACATGAACCCTGAACACATAACACTCTTTTTGCTTTGGGCAGTCGTGTAAAAAACTAGCTTTTTAATGATTGCAATATTTTTGTTAAGCAAGGCAGTTCACGAAGCTACTCTTTCGCTATCTCTTTGGAATATGGCTGATTATTGCACAGCTTTAATTGTCGCTTCGCCAGAAATTTGACGCTTAGTACATTTTTATTGATTTCTGGAATACTGGATCATTTATTAAAAACTAGCGGCCGTCCGCGACTTCATCTGCGTGGAAAGTTTTTTGCTATCCCTCGGGAACAACACTTTTTTTTTCGGGATGAAAGGTACCTTATGAGTACCCCTTCTCTGTACCCCTGACAACGTGTATGCAAAATTTCGTTATGATCGGTTCAGTAGTTAGGACGTGAAGGCATAATAAACAAACAAATAAACAAACAAACGGACTTTCGCATAATATTAGTAGGGATCTACTCGGTTATTTTGTTGTTATCCAGGATTTTTTTACATAATTTTTGCGAAGTAGAATTCTACATCAAGTCTTTATACATTGGACGCTCAAAAAAACAATCTTTTCATCTGATCGTGAACTGACCTCGCCTTCAAATAGCAAATGTACGAGATACTCAAGGAAAAACCCAAAATGCCATAGGTGTGCCTATAATTTTTAAAGATTTCCCCAGGATCCCATTGTCAGTATCAGACCCTGACCTGATGACAAAATGAGCACCTGGAAAGTATAAATAGGTACGCTTTCAAACAAAAAAAATCAAATCGTTCCTGCCTTTTTTGAGTAATCGAATAATATAGATAAAAAAACTACTCCAACGAATTAAGAACCTGCTTCTTTTTTTGAAGTCAGTTAAAAAGAAACACCACTGCAGTCATCTTAAGCTCGTCATGTTAAAGTTCAAACCTAGCCAAAATTTAAGGATTTAAAAAATCTAAAGAAAGAAAATGTCATTGTAACTTTCCAACGTAATTTAAATACACTTAAACACGTGTAACGCACAAGTTTAGTTGAACGACCGTACTTAACTGAATATACTTTCCCTGGGAAAGCGGGCAGATCAATTTGTCCGCCCGTACGTGCACAGCTGCTGAAAGTGTTTTGCAGAGCTTTTAGATGACAATTATGTAACAATAACAGCCGTTTAGAGGTAAGTAAAGTATTCAATTAAGCAAGTTAACATTAAATAGTATAGATGAACGAAACTTAATTTTTTTGGCCAAAAAATACTTAACACATGAACACAGAATGCTTACTCACGAAGTAGAGCTAAAAAGTAGAGCTTAAGTACCTATAAAACAAAGTTGATTCCCGCCTGTCTGTCTCTATGTATGCTTAGATCTTTAAAACTACGCACGGATTTTGATGCGGTTTTTTTAATAGATAATATACATATACCGGGTGTCCCAAAACTTTGCCACATGGAGGGAAAGTACCGTAAATATTGAAGATAGGAAATTTTACTGAAAGAAGACTTCATTTTGATTTTTAAAATAATTGGAACTGTATTCAAAGATTTTCGAAAAATCACATGCCTTAACCAGGAATCGAACCTACCAAATTAGAAAAAAAACAATCTTTTATTTTTACGATACCGATCGAAAGGGTTACTCATAAGGATTGTTTTTTGTTAAGTAACACAGCATCTTAAACAAAAGGAAGACCATGAAATTTTACATTTAAATTTTATTGATTACGTATTGAGTCAATTTGTATAGGAAATAATGCGATATTTAAAAAATCTTTGAATGCAGTCCGCATTAATTTTTAAAATAAAATGAAGTCTTCTTGCAGTAAAATTTCCTATCTGAAATATTTAAGGTATTTTCCCTCCATGTGACAAAGTTTTGGGACACCCTGTACATGGTGTCAAATTCCACACTCTACCGAAGCGAAGCGAGGGCGGGTTGCTAGTTGAATTATAAAACACACATCTTTTGCTTATCATATCAAAAATAATCTGAAAAAGGAACTTTATACATCAGTTGGGTCAGAGCCGTCTCTAGCCCATGTAGCGCCTGTGTGCAAAAATACCCTGGCGCCCTCTAGTAGGCGTGCGGTCAAAATGGAATACTTACAATTCTATTCAAATAGTGCAATTTTAAATGATGTCGGGAAGCGATGGGTACACGAGTAAAAATCATTTTTTACACTTTATAGTATTCTAATACAGCCGAGTTCGCAATGATTGTTGGCGTTTCATCAAACAGGTGTCGGTGTCGGCCGGCACGCGCCTTTGATTCGACACTGCCCCAATCATTATAATCAATCTTTAATTATCGGTTTTAAGGCTGATTTCACGTTGAAATTGAAACAAAAGTTATTGTGTAGTGTCACGTCACAGTGTAAAAATCATACAGAGATGCAGGGCCGGATTTAAGAACTACTAGGACCCCTACCTAGGCTCATTCTGTGGTGCGGGCCTCCCGTCTAGTAGTAAAATGCAGTTGTAGAGCAGAGCGGTGTCAACGCGATTTTTCAGAGAAATGCCTGTCTATAGTTGAAAAAAAAGCCGCGCAGCTGGATTTTTAGCCAGTTTACCCACTGATCTTATAGTTTTTCCTGTTTATTGTAAAAAGTGGCCGCGCAGCGCAATTAGTCAGTTTCATCAATTAAACTTCTAATCTTGCCTATCGATTGTAAAAAAAATGGCCGCGCAGCGCGATTTTTAATCAGTTTAAGCCACTAATCTTGTAATCATGACTTCCTTTAGGAAAAAAACGGCCGCGCAGCGCAATTTATAGTCAGTTACATCCACTAATCTTGTAATCTTGCCTATCGATTGAAAAAAAATTTCTGCGCAGCGCGATTTTTAGTGTTCTTCTGCCACTAATCTTGTCATCGTGCCTGTCTTTCGATAAAAAATGGCCGCGCAGCGCAATTTTTAGTGTGTTTCAGCCACTAATCTTGTAATCGTGCCTGTCTTTCGATAAAAAATGGCCGCGCAGCGCGATTTTTAGTGTGTTTCACTGTTTCAGCCACTAATCTTATAATATTGCCTGTTTTTCGATAAAAAAATGGCCGCGCAGCGCAATTTTTAGTCCGTTTAAGCCACTAATCTTATAATCATGCCTATCTTTAGGAAAAAAACGGCCGCGCAGCGCGATTTATAGTCAAGTTTCATCCAATAATCTTGTAATCTTGCCTGTCTAAAGTGAAAAAACGGCCGCGCAGCGCGATTTTTAGCCAGTTTCATCCACTAGTTTTGTAATCTGTGGTTTCATCCGCGTTATCCAAAAATGCAAAAAAAAAAACAAAAACAAACATATGATGCGGGCCCCTAGGCTGCAGCCTATGTAGCCTATGCTTAAATCCGGCAGTGCAGAGATGTACCTAACGCTTTGTTTGATGTCCGCGAAAATGGCGACAGCATTTGGACAGTGGCCTTAGTGCTAGGGTAACAGAGACGGTTCGACCATAACACCGGCTTCGGCCATAACACGAACCCAGGCGCAGGCAGGGCCTTTGAGAGCGCCCCGTGGCACCGCGCCGCGAGTAACAACGCTGGGCCCGGGCACAGGCAGGGACTTTGAGAGCGCCCCGGGGCGCCGCGCCGCGAGTGACCACGCCGGGCCCGGGTGCAGGCAGGGTCTTTGAGAGCGCCCCGGGGCGCCGCGCCGCGAGTGACCACGCCGGGCCCGGGTGCAGGCAGGGTCTTTGAGAGCGCCCCGGGGCGCCGCGCCGCGATTGACCACGTTTCGCGTCGCAAGCGCCAGCGCCGCTCGGTCGGCGCGGCGCCCCCTAAGACCCTGCGCCCGTGTGCGCTGCACACCCTGCACAATAGGTAAAGACGCCTCTGAGTTGGGTTACACACCGGCCATGGACCATGGTTAGAAGCTCTATAGCTAAGTCAGCTTGTAAATTCGTTGTCTATTTATTTGAATAAGTAAACTATTTGCCTTTAGCAAAGAGTAATTAGATCACAGATTTTTTGGTGGGCAGATATTTAAGTAAAGGACACCAGTCGATTTCCATACAAACGTGGTAACTTTGAAGCCTTGGTTCTCCACCAAGAATTGACTTAGCTGTAATCTGATAATGGCCATCCAGGGGCTCCGTCGCAGAATGTCCCTTTCGCAAAATGTCCCCTGGTCGCAAAACGTCCCTTTCGCAGAATGTCCCTTTCGCAAAACGTCCCTTTCGCAAAATGTCCCTTTCGCAAAACGTCCCTTTCGCAAAATGTCCCTTTCGCAAAACGCCCCTTTCGCAGAATGTCCCCTTGGTATCAAATAAATATCACTCATGCCAAATTTCCATTTTGTTCGAAATGTTCATAAGTACCCTCTTAACTAATGATTATTACAATTTAGTGTTGTCAGTAGCTTTAAAATTCTCCCAAGTGGGTATATTTTTGAGTTTCATAGAACATTTCGAACAAAATGGAAATTTGGCATGAGTGATATTTATTTGATACCAAGGGGACATTCTGCGAAAGGGGCGTTTTGCGAAAGGGACATTTTGCGAAAGGGACATTCTGCGACGGAACGCATCCAGGGAGTGAATGGAAGAGATTCAGATCGCTATACTTAGACAAGACACGCAAATGATTTGATCAGCATTCTAAGAGATAAGGATATTTAAAAAAAAAAACCTTAAAAATAGCATAAATGTAAAGAATGAAACTGAAATCTGTGATCCTTATTTGAATCTCCTCCATTCACTCCCTGGATGGCCGTCATCAGATCACAGCTAGGCCAATCCTGGCGGAGTACCAACCCAAGGCTTCAAAGTTACCTCGTTTGTCATTCGTTTGTATGAAAATCGACTGGTGTCCTTAATATACACGCTGAAATTTTAATCATTTGGTTCCTGCCGTGGGGTGGTTCCACTCATGATAACAAGCAACTTTTACTATGAGGCCAACACTCCTGCTCGCAAAAACAAATCAGCTGTTCCATACAAAAGTGCAGTACCTACTCGACCTTAATGTATGGAACAGCTGATTTTTTTTTGTAATCATGAGTGGAACCACACCACGGCGGGAACCAAATGATTAAAATTTCACGCTGTATATCTGGCTAATGTACGACTGCATGTAAATATACTTTTGATATTATGATCGCAAAATGATCACTAGCAACACATTCGACCTCGTGTTATCATTTGAGTCGCTACATAATCGTGCTAGATGTCCTCACAAATACAGTATTTACTCAGAAAATAATAGTTTATTGAGTCCACAATGCTATTGTACACGAGTCACATAACGTTGCAATCTTACTTAATCCAAGGTAACACTTAAAACAGATTTATTTGTTAATGTAAGATGTAGATTTCATTCAAGTCCCTTATTTTCTAACGAGGAGTGAATAGCTCCTATCACTGCAGGTACTAAAAAAATCATGTGGAAATTGTTGCTTTTTTAGAAAAAAAACTGAAATAAATATTAATGAAATTTTGAATTTTCGTCCGTAGAGTTCCAAGATCAAGTGATAATAATACAGAGATAAAGAGATGCCACTAGTGACTCGGTAGCGCAGCGGTCAGAGCATTGGACCGAATATCCAAAGGTCGCGGGTTCGATTCCCGTCCGAGAATTGATTTGGAACCGTACCGGCTAACGCATCGAACTTCGAAAAGTCTGCCGGGTTTCAAATTAAAACAGATAAATCGAGCCCCAATTGGGCCAAAATGGCGAACCCCAATTCATGATTTCACACGAACATCGATATCTTCCGAAAAATTATAGAAACTAAATTCCTTACTTTGATTTCTCTGTTTTAAGTTGAAGCTCGGCAGACCCGCCGAAGTTCGAAAAGTTAGCCGGTACTATTTTATAGAAACTTTATTACTATTGTATAGAGATAGGTCTAAATAAGCTAAAGATATTTTGTTGCCTCAATATTAGTTGCCACGGAAATGATCAATGTAGAGTAGAGAGTAGATCTATTTTTAACACGTTTTTATTAGGTTGCTTTCGCGTTTTTTTGTTTGTTTGTGTGTTTCTCCACAAAGTTTGCGAACGATTTTATCCTAGCTTCCCGATGAGCTAGAGACTTGAAACTTTGAACATAGGTCAGAACTGGAAGGCAATACAATATTATGGTGTCATTGAGCTGATCTGATGAGGAAGCCGGAAGAAGGCCACAGGAACTCTATGATGAAACCATACAACCCCATCGTGTTTGGTCTCGTTAGCATCGTCTTGACGAGTACTTTAATGGGAGATGAGGTCCAGGGTCTGATGATGAAGCCGAAAGACCATGCCATAGGAACTCAATATTGAAACCGTGCAACCCCATCGAGTTTGGGCTCGTTTGAATCGTCTTGACGAGTACTTTGTTGGGAAATAGTGTCCAGGGTCTGATGATGGAGCCGGAAGAAGGCCACTGGAACTCGGTAATAAAACCATGCAATCCCATCGAGTTTAGGCTCGTTTGAATCATCTTGAAGAGTACTTTAATGGAAAATAGTGCACGAGGATCTGATGATGGAGCCGGAGGAAGGCCATAGAAACTCTATAATAAAACCATGCAACCCCATCGAGTTTGGGCTCGTTTGAATCTTCTTGACGAGTACTTTGTTGGGAAATAGTTTCCAGGGTCTGATGATGGAGCCGGAAGAAGGCCACTGGGACTCTGTAATAAAACCATGCAACCCCATCGAGTTTGGGCTCGTTTGAATCGTCTTGAGTAGTCTTGACGAGTGCTCCGATAGGAGATGGTATATTTTTAGTCTTAGCTCGTTAACTAAAAAGCAGAAAATAAAAATTTACTGAAAAAAACTTTTTTAAAAACACGTTTTTAAAACGGACTAAATTTTATGAGTGAAATGCCTGAAATTGCCAATCGCAGTTCCGTAAATAACTTAATGAAACGTTATATGTTAATCGTCATTGGAAACTGCTTACAACATTGTCATTTCCCTACCTACGATTATGTCTTCTATTTCACTACATTTCCACATTTCCCTTTGCGGCCCGCATGCATGGTAATAAGTTTTTGTTTTTAGAAAGTTGGTTGGTTTAGTTGGGTTCTAAACGTTTGTCATTTGTCAGGATTCAAATTTCAAAATTTCAAGCTTATTTAACGGTATCTTTTTCTCTTTCGATTGTTTTTTTTAGTCAACTATAAGAGCGATATGAGTCGAAATACATTATTTAAAAATAAGTAAATGACTTGTAGTACCTATACAATATGAAAGATATAGCCACACCGGGAAATCCAAAACCTTTTAATAAAACTGCTATAATAACTTAACATAATACCTAGGTAATTTACGTTTATTTAAGTTGATGGATTTGAATGTTTATGATACAAAAAAACAAAGTAAAAACTTAAAATTAGTGTAGGTACCTAATTCATATCATAATAACTACCAACTTTGTGTTCAAAAGTACAGATTTTACGGGTGTTACAGTAAGTATTCAATCAAGTATTATTTATTACTGTGATATAGTACCGTACCGTAAAGTAATGTAACTTGAAATATGCAGAAATCTGTGTCAAGGCTGTTCTAGTAAATCGCAAACGACCGTTCTGTTAATTGAAGTAATATCCTGGAATTACTACCACTCGTTAGACTAAAACCATAATCAATGACCACTTATTTAATTATTATGGCCAGAATTATGGTAAAACCGGTCCTGGCAATGACTCGACACTACTTTCACAGCTGGACGCATTTATTTCCTGCGAATAACCTGTCATTAGTTTAGAGAACTATATAGTTGTTACACAATTAGGTACCTGTATAAATATTTATTTTGATATTATACACCGTTATTTTTTAAGTAATATCTATATCTATAATAAGTGAACAACTTTTACTATGGGGCCAACCACAGAATCACGAAAAAAATCAGCTGTTCCATACATTATAGTCGAGTCGATGTTGTACTTTTCTATGGCATTTTATTTTTCGAGATTCCGTGGTTGGCCCCATAGTGAAAGTTGATCATTTTCGTTGTCTGAAATCCCCATTTCATTTTTAGATAAGTATTACTTAAAAAATAACGGTGTATAGGTAACTTAATTTTTGCAGTTATTATTCGCTAGTAAGTCTTGTTGTTTAAGAAAGACATCCAAGTGACTCGGTAGCTCAGTTAGAAGAAAATTGGACCGAACTTCCAAAGGTCGCGGGTTCGATTCCCACCTGATATATTATGATCTGGTGCGAGTCAAATTTTTCCCAGTATAGGTATTATTTAGTAAAGTCATTCAAATTCACAACTCGATAGGTACCTACTGAATATCACATTTTATTCATTACTAGCTTCTGCCCGCGGCTTCGTCCGTGTGGACATTTGGATATAGTCCCTAGGGAATCTTTGACTGGGATAAAAAAGGATCCTATGTTTAAATCCAGGCTATATTAACTATCTGTGTGCCTCATCCAAATCCGTTCAGCCGTTTTTGCGTGATTGAGTAACAAACATCCAAACTTTTACATTTATAATAAGTAGGTACTAGCCTCCGCCCGCGACTTCGTCCACGTGGACAGTAGAAAAAAACCCCATCTTCATTAGACAATAGGTATGCCTTTAGCCCGCGACTTACAGTAAGGCGAATTCGCGCACAAGCATTTAGATTTTTTATGTAAAGATAAAGATAGTATAGTTTGTAGGTAATAAGATCTTACAAAACAAAATAAAAATAAATCCTCGCTATGTTATTCTGACTTTGACCTAATTATTGAAACACAACGCGGTAAGTGTAAAAACAATAATAATTGCAAAACTGCTTTAATTTATCCGTGCTCAATACTCATACTCGTAGATGTATGAGATAATGCCAGTAAGGCCAAGCTGGCCGAGTGATAAAAGTAGCGAAGTCAGATCGTATGGAGTGCGAGGTCGTTGCTCGTAGCTCTAGGGCTGGCCACCTTTTCAACGAATGATCTATAAACATAAATTTCTCATTGGAAAACTCAGTAACGCCAGAAGACTAAATAAGAAAAAATCGGTTAACTTTGTAGGGGTAGCCAAAATTACCAACTTGCTACAAATCCATCTATCTAGATTCAAACGGTCGAAGAGAAGAATCCTTAAAGAGATTTCATCAATTTTCACATCTCTTTTTAACATTTTGTATGCCGAACAACACCCACTGCTGGGGGTGGGCTTCTCTCAAGGATCTCAACGATGATCGGTCCTGCGCTGCCCCCATCATTAAGACAATCGTGTACATCCATCACTGGGTCTCAAAGACAGTCTGTCACAGTGTCTTGTTAATGCCACAGCAATGGACGTAGCATTCATGCCAAATTGAAAGCGATTGCGATAGATTTAGAGTTTGAAAGCGATTGCGATAGATTTAGAGTTAGACAATAAGGTGACAGATCGTCGGTCCACCTTGTCGAGGGCCTGCCTACGGAGCGTCGTCCGGTGGCCCGGTCCGCGGTCGCCATTCCAGAACCTTTCAGCCAGGATGGCTATAGGTTCTTTTCGCTATGTGACCCGCCCGCCTCACCATCACTTCAGTATATCTACATAAAACATAAAAAAAACATAAACATAAAAACATTTATTTGCTTCAAACACGGTATGAAAGGTGGTACAGAGTAATAAGGTGCACATGTTTCGCCATCAATAGAAATAGCATGCAAATATACAAGTAAAATTAATTAAAAACAAAATGTCAATTCACAAAAATAAGAAAATATGTCAGGAAATATCAAATTCGAATTATTAAATTAATTAAAAAACATTAGAAATATTGTCAGAAAATACGCTTTTCATAAATACCTACATTGCATGTCATATTTTACTGTCAACTTTGTCTAAAAAAGATTTCATGTCATAAAAATTATTTTCAGTCAGCCATTTGAATAATTTATTTTTAAACATGTTAATATTTAGCATTTTAATATCTTGAGGAATCTTGTTATAGATTGTTACACACATGCATAAACAACTTTTCAGATATTTAGCTGACTTTGGTCGATCATTAAAAATCATTCTATGCGGGTCTCTTAGTCTGAAGTTATTATTTTTTTTGAACAATCCTAAATTTTTATGGACAAACACAGCAACTTCATAAACGTAAAGCGAAGGTAGTGGTAACAATCCAAGACTTTTGAATAGCGGTTTACAGGATTGGTCAGGTAAAATTCCACATATAGCCCTGATGCACTTCTTTTGAGCAACAAAAACCCTATTTCTATCCGTACTGTTGCCCCATAATAAAATACCGTAGCGTAGGATTGATTCTATGTATGCACGATAGCATAAAATAGCCGTTTTTTTGTTGGTTGCATCCCTCATTCGCTTAAGGGCATAAACGAATCTATTTATTCTATTGCATAAGTTATCTATGTGCAATTTCCAATTAAGGTCCTCGTCTATAATTACACCTAAAATTTTTAAGTATTTTACTTTGGTTATCTGCTTTACATTTAAATTAAAATTATATTGTAAATGCTTTGATTTATTAAATTGGATATAATATGATTTGTCAATATTTATTTATTTAATTATCATGTCAATAGTATTGTTGATGTCAGATTCGTGAAGTCGTAAAGAGTCTTTGTTTTTAACATTTTTGACGTCATTAGATGTCACAATTATAGCTATATCGTCAGCATATAAAGTACATTTATGATTTGTTACCTCTGTTATGTCGTTTATGTAAATGAGGAATAAGATAGGTCCTAGTACGCTTCCCTGTGGGACACCAGAAACATTTTCTCTAAATTCAGATGATACGCACCTCATTTCGTTATTAATAACTACCATACTATACTACCTACTCATATTCCTTGTTTCCGTATCAATTTATTTTTATTTCTACTTGATACAACATCTATCGGTCTCGTCTCGGTCCGTCCTATTTGACAACCCTATTTTTTCAATTATTTCTTATTTACATACAAGACGTGTTATGGCAAAGATAGGAACCATTTTAATCGCATACAATAATTTTCCCAGCATTCACTGCGTAGTTCTCATGGGTAACATAACTACTTGGTGAATAACGCCTTGCTTTGACTTGTAATCGCATAGGTAGCTTTAAAAAAGTCTTGGAAGCAAAGTTCCATTGTAGAGCGAAATATATTTATATAGACATAACATAGATTGTTTCAAACCACAAAAAACTATTTTTTTTAGCTACATACATTTATACTTGAAGCAATACCAACTAGGATTAGATTTACTACATTGCTACGCACGTAGGTTCCTAGTAATAGACATCAACGCGCAAATTTACATAAAAAAATGTAACTTTTTTTACGATTTAAACAGCGCACTAGTGGCGTCACCATTGGCAAAAATCAGTGCTGAGATACAGACGAAATTGTGAATTGTGTTCTTATGAGTGTACTCCTTGGACGTTAATTCGTCCAAGGTGTACTCCGAAGAAGCTTTGTGATACTTTTTATCGCTTTAACAATATTTTCCAGCCTATTGTTTAGTTTTACAGTTTTTTTTTGCCACAAGTTGTCTAAAAGATTTTCTAATGGCGACAATATTAATAATACAAAAAAGTATTTAAATTAACAGAATAGTTACCTATTTGTTATACAAGTGACCAATATCAATTTGTGCTGCGAGTGCCGACTTTAAATCACGAACTAGCGAAGTAGTCTAGAATTGAATCACGAGCGTAGCGAGCGATTCTAATATAGACTACTGAGCACAGTGAGTGATTTAAAGGCACGAGGCAGAACAACATTTTGGTCTCGTGTAAAACATACAACTTTTCACCTCGACCAGCGAGAAAATTTTCACGTAACTTTCCTGGTAAAAAAGCTTAATTCAGCATTAGAAACTTGTTCACTTAACTCTTTGAAACTATCTTCATCGTTGGAGGCATTCATTTTTGTAATTTATCACAGAAAATTTTATTCATAGAGTCTGTTAAGTAGATTCCCGTCGTTTTGATTACATTACGTTGTGTTTTTCTCTTATTCATTAATATTCCGTCTTATTTATTTATTTATAATCATAAAACATATAATTTGTTAATAAATTTCATTATTTTTTCTTATTTCATACTTGTTTCATACATGTGACCTCATTACCTCCATACTCTTTAATTCGAATTATCAACCTTATTTTTTAACAATCCTTATTTAAAACTCCTTGGTATATCCGTGCATTTTATTTTTTTACTTTTTAATCCGTGTATGACACCATAAAGCACTCTATCTATCCTTTTCTCACATATCAATTTTACAAGTGTCATCCTTGTCACTTTATTTGTTTTTTCTTTATTCATTTAAAAGTTGGTGTTAGAAATTAAAAAAGTACTTTGTCTCACGCTCGCAGCAAAAATCGATTTTGCTGCGAGTTTTTACACGCCAAAAGCACCCTTTTCGTGCTGGAGAGGTGAAAAAACTATTTTTTTAGCTACAATACTTGAAGCAATACCAACTAGGATTAGATTTACTACATTGCTACGCACGTAGGTTCCTAGTAATAGACATCAACGCGCAAATTTACATTAAAAAAAATTACTTTTTTACGATTTAAACAGCGCGCTAGCAGCGTCGCCATTTGCAAAAATCTGTGCTTAAATAAAGACGAAATTGTGCATTGTGTTCTTATAGTGCACTCCGAAAAAGTTTTGTGGTACTTTTTATCGCTTAAACAATATTTTCCAGCCTATTGTTTAGTTTTATAGATTTTTTTTGCTAAAAGTTGTCCCATTTAGCAAAAAAAAAGATTTTCTAATGGCGACAGTATTAATAATACAAAAAAGTATTTAAATGAAGACAAATAATTTTATTCAAGAATAAAAAATATTTCATCCACATTTTTCTGGACTTGCATTCGAAAATAGTGTTGAGTTGACAAGTTTTGTTGTTAACCAGAATATGGTAGATAGGAACCACCAAACTGAACAACTTTTACTATGGGACCAACTCTGAAAAAGCGAAAAAAATCAGATGTTTCATACAAAAATATGAAACAGCAGATTTTTTTTCGCAATTTCAGAGTTGGTTCAAAGTAAAAGTTTTTCAGTTTAACAGTTCTTGTCCATCATTTTCGCCATTGCAGGTTGTTTTATAACACCATGTATGCCTAGAGACTCGGCTCTTTTCCCATCAAGATTGTTGTCCGTTGGCTAGTTTTTCAATTCTTTTGCCCACCGGGGTCAAACAAAAAGACACACACGCATAATAAGCGATTCACACATTGTCGATGTACCTGGTGGCCGTGGGAATCGAACCAGGAAGACTACTGCTAATTAAGCAGTTATTGTCCTTTGCCGAGCTGTCGCGATTGCCTACGACATTCCATTGTTCGTTAATACCAAGCCTCTTTGCTATAAAACCTGAAATTATTAAAAATAACTGTCAACTTGAGATTCCGTAGAGTTTAAAACAAAATAAAACAACTTTATTTTGTTTTTTAGCAATAAAGATGGTGGTCGCAACGAAATTTGTTTAACATTTGAGTACTTTGTCATAGTAACTTTTTTACTAATGTTTCAAACCGTGAGACTGATGTCAAAAAAGTTGCTATGGCAAAGTACCAAAGCGATAAGCGACTTTCATTGCCGATTGTACATAACTCTACCTTGACAAAAGATTAATTATTCGTATTGTTAGTAAGATGATTATGACTAATTAAATAGGAGATGTCCTTTAACTTATTTGAGACACGGCCCTTTTCTAAAAAAAATCCGTGCGCCCCTCTACCCAGACAATATTAGGTTAATAACAGGTTAGAAAAAAATATTTGACGCAAAACAACGAAAGTCTCTGCGCCCCCCTCCTCCGGGGGGCGTGCCCTCCATGCCCCCCACTTTGAAAACCCCCTGCTCTATAGAGTTCATAATAATGCACTATTATTTTAGCCTAATAGTAAATACTACCTTTGTTTTTACATACCTAACAACACATTATTAAAATTAAATTGTCGTTGATGTCTTTTGTATGGAAAAATAGGTTCTCTAACATTCTGAAAAAGAAACGTCCTAATTTTGTTTCTTTTTTTTACAGATTTCTTAACAAAACTTAAGAAAACGATCTTCTCAATGCCTATCTTTGAGAAGATGTAGTATTTCACACTTCATTTATTCGTCTGAACAACATTTTAGTAACCAAAGAAGGAAAAACAGAATTTTAAAAAGTATGTTTTTTTTACTAACAATGATTATCGGAATAAGAACTTTATGAAACACAAAATAAGGATGTGATAAGTGGTTGGAAGTAAGCAAGATGTCTACTAGCAATGATTTAAGTGATGTGGAGGCACCGAAAGCTCGCATGCGGCCGGCGGTCAGCAAGATATTTTGCTGCAGTGTAACTGCCGCTTCTGGATTCATAGCTGCATATGCTTTGGTAAGCAATAACAGTAAATAATATGATTTTGGTAATGTGGTAGAGTTTGGTCAACGAAAGATGAGTCTCGGTTGGAAATGGAACTAATTTTGCGCCTTATTTTAAGGTTCAGTTTCCAATAACTTAACCTCCAAACGTCAATTAACAGGGAAAATGGCGCCTCCATTTCTGGTTCATCTTTCGTTGACCAGACTCTATAGTAATAGCAACCCTCCCTACCTATATCACCACTGACCTGAAAATTGTGTGAAATATTTGGAGGTCAGTGTATATCACCAATTTTTTTTAAAAGATAACTAATTTTGGGTTCGAATGATGTTTGGGTTTGACATACATAATCGATGGTTAGCGAAAACTGACAATTTCATTGGCGATGTTTATCGCTTTTACAATAGGTCGTGAGTTCGAATCCCGCGAAGGACAATATTTGTGATGTTAGCTTCTTATATGTTTGCGCACCCGAGTCAACAATTATCTACTTATAACCTTCTAATTGTTATTGTGAGTTTCCTGTATATGAATGTAATTTACCTGAATAAATAAGTACTTTATCTGAAAAAAGAAGGAAGGAAAGAAATTTTGTCATTGAAAATGACTTTTAGATCGCTGGGCACTGTACTAGGTCCCATTTGGGAGTCTAGTGCGACACGGCGATTGTATGGAAGCTATTGGTAGTTCATAGATAAATAGGGTGTCAAAGGACGCTGATTGACGAGATCTATCAGATGGTCAAGGAATTTAAAAAAAATTGAAATCCAAAAAGTTATGGTCGAAAAACCGAATGAATTTTTGACTTTGGGCCCGGATGTCTCAAAAACTAAGTCGCAATTTAAAAAAAATATAAAATCAGTCCTAGGGTATTTAGTTCGCTGTCGAATGAGATCAAAACTTTGAAAATAAATAAATAATTACGGGTTGTAGCGCCCTCAAAAAAGTACCTCGGCGAGTGAGTTGTAGCGCATCATGGTTATACAGTACTGTGCCATGAAAGGGGTGTGTATGAGAGTTTATATTGTTGAATATGGTGAATGGAGGATTTTTGGAATATTTTGAACTTTTACGAAAAAAAAAATGTTTTTGGATTTTGTAAAATTTAAAAAAAAAAATATTTGTATGTTCATTTCGTTTATTTCCTTATGTCTGAATTTCATTTTCAATGTCCTAGTAGTTCGTGCTATGCAAGGAGTCTGTGCATTTTTTTTACTTAATTTTGTAGCCAAGCACATACTTATGCTTATATCACGATTTTTTTTAAATCAGTGAACACTCGTTTTCGCAACTTGCATTCGTGGCATACTTTATTCGATTCTTCAATTATTTGAATCACATTTTCTGTTAATAAAGGTGGTAGGTCCTACGCAGCCACTTTGTATTCTCTACTTTATTAAAACACTATTGAAACTTGTTGCAAGTGATTCGAATCATCGAGTTGTAGTCACAGACCATACAACAATACTAGTATAGGTACCAAATCAGTCTCAATTTTTTGCAGTATTTTGTAGTAGGTAGGTACTAGCGCAACGCAAGATTTAGTTTTAAACTTCAATCAGCTATTCGAAGTGCTATCATATGTTAAACTTTATTTAGCTAACTATAATCATCCATAATTTTGCCTTCATTCTACCGAGGATCTACTGAGATCCATCGGCCAGATCCACAATGGATCTAGTGAGAATTTTTTTTCTCATAAGATCTATAATGGATCTAATGAGAACTTAAATCTCATAGAACTTATATTCAAAGTATGGGCACAGAATAGATAATGGTATGGGGATTGAGGAGCTATGGGTACTTGATGTTTCACAGGTACCTACCGCCTACATGCGACAAAGTACCAGGGTAGCATAGATTTAGAGGAGGTAAACTTTATCGCCTGACACTATACGGTGTGACTATGGGTCGGTCGTGAGAAAAAACTTCACTAGATCTACCTATCATGCATCTGGCCAATGGATCAACTAAGAAAAAAACCTTTCACTAGATCCATTATGGATCTGTACAATGGATCTTCTGAGATTTAAGTTCTCATTAGATCCACTATAGATCTTATGAGACAAAAAATTCTCACTAGATCCATTGTGGATCTGGCCAATGGATCTACTGAGAATGAAGGTAATTTTGTTATCATAACAGACTTAAACACACATTCTTGGTATTCTTGAGGAACTAGTTCATTCGTTTACTAGCAACTGGATAAACATTCTGAAGGAGGTAAAAATAAACCAGTTTTTATAGAACTGTTGATATATCAATCTTTAATACTCAGTTAAGTTACTTTAGAGGTCTATTAACACTGGTTGTCAAACACCAGCATTAAAAGATCTTCATTGAGCTTTTCAAATTTGAAAATTGAAGCATAAACACAGATCTTGATAATCTGGTCTGTCTTAAAGGCCGTACAACACGTAGTTATCTCATAGGATTACGAAATGTAAGTGAGAGTAAACTTGGTAGGTAGTTGCCTAAGGTCTTGGACAATACACAGGTACGCTTTTCGATCTAGCTGACAAATTAATTCGTTTTAGTGCCTTTGTATTGCATGTTATAGGCGATATATTGAATTGTGAAATCTAAAGGAAATTGTATCAAATTGGAACTAGGTAAGGTGGTAATGTTGCATACGATTTTACTTTTTAATGCATGTGACAAAAGAACAAAGCTTGATTAGTAATAAATAACTTGTAAATAACTGCTAGTTACAGACGAAAAAAGGTTTTATCAAAATTATAAAAGTTATACCTAATGCTGTACCTAAGTATAACAAGTATGTACTACCTCTAGCACGAACTAGAACGCTAGCACGAACGAACACATAGCGAGAATGAAAAAACGCGCGTAAAATTTACTCAATCCTTACTAATATAAATTACTAATATTATAAATGCGAAAGTCCGTTTGTTTGTTTGTTTGTTTGTTACGCCTTCACGTCTTCTGAACCGATCATCATGAAATTTTGCATAGACGTTGTTAGGGGTACAGAAAAGGACATATGAAATGAAATGAAATGAAATAATACCTGTAATAATACCATCTATGGCGCTGCATTTTAGTCATCAAGCAATATACTTAGACGAATTGCTGCAAGTTAGGTTATCTGCATTTTAATCATTAATCATTGTAGACGTTAATTGCTTTAAAGACGTTTTGCAAGTTAGGCTTTCTGATCATAAAGGAAAAATACCTTACAAAATTTCACTATGGAATTTTTTACGTAGGTTTTTTTCTCGATAGGTGTTCATGCTAGGGGTGGAAGCTCAGTCCACACGGAATTCTAAACCAATGAGGTACCCTGGGGGGGAAAATTTTTTCTTTGTTCTGTGGAGGTACCTACGGCTATCTTAGATCTTACTGTTGAATGCTCTAAGTTACTACCAGATTTAAGAGATGTTGGAGAATCTGTCAAACAAAGCCTAAAGGGGTTTTATGCCAAAAACCTAGTAAGTAGCCATGACAACAGGCATTCTTCAAGAGTCGTGTCAGCCGCGACTGTTTAGCAAGTATGCTTACTAATATTGGTTTACTGAGATAAATGTTGACTCAACACTGTTGCATAACGCACGGAAACATGCTAGTTCCTATTTGAATAACTAAACGAAGCTTAGTGAAAATACACAACTTTAATGGGATTACGAATAGCGAAAGACGTTAGTACTACTATATATTCTGTGGCGAAAGGCCTAAAATCTTAGGCTATTTACCTTTATATATTACCTTTCGCTATTATTAGATTTATCTGCTAGGCCCTAGATAAACCTAAAATTCTTTAACTTGATGTGTGAATGTTTTACGATAACACGTCACATTATACAAGGTGTTTGGTAAAAGCCTTATAAAGCCGAATAGGGTAAATAGGGACCATCAAACTGAACAACTTTTACTATGGGACCAACTCTGAAATCGCGGAAAAAAATCAGCTGTTTCATACATTTTGAAATTTTCGTTATAAATTTTTGTATGAAACAGCTGATTTTTTTTTCGCGATTTCAGAGTTGGTTCCATAGTAAAAGTTGTTCAGTTGGATGGTCCCTATCTACCCTATTCGGCTTTATAAGGCTTTTACCAAACACCTTGTACATGTAACTGTCTAATATTATCCTACCTTTGCTGTTATTAACACAGAAATAGAATTCAGCCAGTTCGTCAAAGTTTAATTAAAAAGTCATTTCTCTAGCAAGTAGCAAAATGAGTGCACATATTTCTAGTGACAGTTTTCCTAGTAAATCTCGTTTTGTGTTGCAATTACTGCCTTGCCTACTCTTACGAGTACGAGCTCCACCACCAACCATTCATCTTAGTAATTGACACATGGACACATTATTGTATTGGAGGTGACACATACAGCACTGAGCAGAAATGGACACTTTCATTTCGAAACAACTGCAATGTCCAATTACGGTACACTTAGGCTTACAATTTATTCTTACAAGTTTTCGTATTGGATATCTTTTCTGTGGTATTGGCTATTCGTTGATTGATTTCAAAACCAGCCAAGTTTAAACAATTTTAGTAAAGCTAGTTGGATAATTCCACCCATTTTCAATCAGTTACTCAGCTTTCCAATAAAAACTGTTATTTTGGTGCCTTGAAACGGTTTCTAAGGTTTCCATTACCGTTTTGACATTTACTCGATCCGAACTCGATTTAGATCGCGTCGCGCGCGTTATCCCCTGGGGGCTGTACCGGCTAACGCATCGAACTTCGGCAAGTCTGCCCGGCTTCAAACCCCAATTCATGATGTCACACTCACACAGACATCAATATCTTTAAAATAGCTTCGGCAATTTCTTCAACCATTTTTAAACTTTAAGTTTACAGATTTGTATAGCTTGATATGCTGCTGATTGTACAACACATTCGTGTCACTCATGTGCCAGACTACAGCTGGGCCACAAAAAAAAATGTTGGAAATCTGACTTTTTGACTATGCCATGATGAAGTCGATAATTTGTCGGAATTTGTCGCCAAAAACCAGAATTTGTCGGTCTTGCGTTTAGGAGATACGTGTGGCTCAGCTGTAGAGACGTCTCTACAGCTGGGCCACACAGATCTCGAAAACGGAAGGTCGTAGCGAAAATCTGATTACTCGTATGTGTAGCCGGTAATTTGTCGGATTTTGTCGCCAAAAACCAGAGTTTGTCGGTCTTGCGTTTACGAGATACGTGTGGCTCAGCTGTAGAGACGTCTCTACAGCTGGGCCACACAGATCTCGAAAACGGAAGGTCGTAGCGAAAATCTGATTACTCGTATGTGTAGCCGGTAGTTTGTCGGATTTTGTCACCACGAACCAGATTTTGTCGATCTTGCGTTTAGGAGATATGTGAGGATACGCTGTGGAGACTTTTCTACCTGGATCTTGAGAAAGGAAGGTCATAGCGAAAATCTGATAACTCGAGTGTGTAGCCGTTAGTTTGTCGGAATTTGTCACCAAGAATCAGATTTTGTCGATCTTGCGTTTAGGAGATATGTGAGGATGCGCTGTGGAGACTTTTTTACCTGGATCTCAAGAGTGAAAAGTCGTAAGCGTATCCTCACATATCTCCTAAACGCAAGATCGACAAAATCTGATTCTTGGTGACAAATTCCGACAAACTAACAGCTACACACTCGTGTTATCAGATTTTCGCTATGACCTTCCTTGCTCAAGATCCAGGTACAAAAGTCTTCACAGCGTATCCTCACATATCTCCTAAACGCAAGATCGACAAAATCTGGTTCTTAGTGACAAAATCCGACAAACTACCGGCTACACATACGAGTAATCAGATTTTCGCTAGATACGACCTTCCGTTTTTGAGATCTGTGTGGCCCAGCTGTAGAGACGTCTCTACAGCTGAGCCACACGTATCTCGTAAACGCAAGACCGACAAATTCTGGTTTTTGGCGACAAATTCCGACAAATTATCGACTTTATCATGGCATAGTCAAAAAGTCAGATTTCCAACATTTTTTTTTGTGGCCCAGCTGTAGTCCGGCACGTGTGTCACTCTAGTCTCTACCACCACAGATTAATATGAAAAATTGATCGAGTAACACAATTAATCATGATTTTCAGGTGGCGTACGCGATAGCTTTAATCTACGAGGTGGTATGGATAGTGGAGTCACAGAGCGGGCTGCCCGTGGCGTCAGTGCTGCTGATGGCATGCTACTGCATCGTCATCGCTGCCACCGTCACGCTGGTCCACGGCCTCATCTCGGTATGTACGGTACAGTCTGATCTACGAGGTGGTATGGATAGTGGAGGCACAGATGGGGCTGCTAGTGACGTTAGTGTTGCTGATGGCTTGCTACTGCATCGTCATCGCTGTCACGGTCATCTCGGTATGTAATGTACAGTACAATCTGATCTACGGGGTGGTATGGATAGTGGAGTCGCAGAGCGGGCTGCCAGTGGCGTTAGTGCTGCTGATGGCCTGCTACTGCATCGTCATCGTTGCCACCATCACGCTGGTCCACGGCCTCATCTCGGTATGTACAGTACAATCTGATCTACGGGGTGGTATGGATAGTGGAGTCATAGTGGAGTCACAGAGCCGGCTGCCAGTGGCACAGTGCTGCTGATGGCGTGCTACTGCATCGTTATCGACCTTTACTACATTACCATCTCTCTAGCTAACTAGACGCCATACAGTGATCACTAGCGAACACCCAAACCTCTTTCTAGATAGGTATGTCAATTTACACTATAAGATGTCTTTTCTCACTATGCTCTGAAATATTATCATTACATTTGAACAAAGAATACTGGAGGTTCCACATTTACGTGGCGGTCTGGTGTACAGTGCGGAAATGATTTTCGATCTTATTCCCGCACACTTCCTATTTCCCGCACTAGTCATTTCCAGCACATGGCCACACGAACCAATTTAAAAAGAAAATTTTATTTCCTTACATTTCTTGAAAAAAGCACTATACAAGCCTTGTGCAGGAGTGTGCGTTACCCCAGCAAAAAGTTGAGCTTTAGAGAGATGAGACCTTATCAGATAATTAGTGTGTCATGAGGAGAAATTTGTTTACTAATAGCAAAATTTGTGTGAGTTGTAGTTTTTAAGATATATGAGAAAAACAGATTTTGCTGGGGTCACGTTTTAAACATTACCCTGGCAAAAAAAGTTGTTTCAGCCTGGAACCAAATACATGAATAGATAGCTTTTGTTGCATAGTAAATGTTAGCAAATAGCAAAAATTGTGTGTGTTATGGTTCTTGAGTTATTTGAGTTTTTGCTGGGGTAACGTTTTGGGTTTTCCCAGATCTCGAAAACGGTTCAACGCAGAAGTTTGAAAAAAATACCACTAAGAGACCTTAATTTGTTTAAATTTGTTTAATTGTTGGTTTTTGATTTGGTCGTCGCAAACCAACGTAATTAAATGGTTTCGAAAAACAGAAAAAACGAATTTGCAAGTAAACTAGTACACTTATAATCAAATAAACAGTTGTTAAAAATAGCCGTAGTAGACACTTATTACGTCAAGAATTTTAGGCTTTGTAACTTTACACGATATAAAGATATAAACAAATTTGATAAATTTTAGACCGGTCGTACTTTAGTCATCGAATACACAGTTTCCATAACATTAAGACACATGGCATACATTAAACAAATTTAAGTAATTTATTAACATTCCTTCCAGCTTTCAATTACGCCTATCATGAAAGTTTTAACAAAAACAAGATTAAGACAGCAATTCTTGAATAAGCCGACCAAATTATAAAGGTCACTAAAAAGCGACCGCACCATACGTACGGGTTATCTTCGCAAATTAGCAGCTTAGTATCCGATGTTTTGTACAGTTATGAAGAAAAATGTTATTGATATAGCTTAGATTCAACTGGTTTTCTATTTTATAAATTAATATCGTGTTTATTTATATCAAATAATAAACTTACGCGATTAATAGTATTTTAAAAAGAATGTAATAATTCATGAAAGTTAAAATTTTGAAGGCACTCAACATTACATAAATAAAGGTAATTATTATTATTCTAAACCTAATTAGGTAATAATCTCGCTAAGCAATTTATAGTGTGATTTATTTGTCAGTATCAATATATACATTTATAGTAATTTGTTGCTTCTGTTTTTTCAAACCAAATGTTTTATTTTAATATCAAACCTACTCATGTCAATCCAGTGACCACTATGTTTGACAGGTAAAAACATCCTACTAATATTATAAATGTGAAAGTTTGTGGCTTTGGATGTTTAGATGTTTGGATGTTTGTTCCTCAATCACGCAAAAACTTCTGAACGGATTTGGTTGTAATTTGGCACACAGATATTAGATAGCTTAGATTAAAACATAGGATACTTTTTATCCCGATATTCCTACGGGAACGGGAATCACGCGGGTGAAACCGCGGGCAGCCGCTAGTTTACCCATAAAAACTGTTCCTACCTAGGAACAGTTTTTACGGAAACTACCTCGCATTTTTTCCATATAGGTATATTTCTCACCATTTAAACCTTCCCCTGGAACTACGACAAACATTTTAAAACCAAAATCGGCCAAGCCAATCTTAAGTTTTCGCGAGACGTACGTACATTTTATATTTAAAGATAATCTGACCAGCAAACTTTTGTACGCAACTGTACTAACAAAAGATCCATATTATGCCGTTCATTTAAGATGGTTACACTTATGTATAGCGCGGTCGCTTTTACGTGACCTCTACAATTTAGGCGGCTTATTAGAGAATTGTTGTCATATTCTTGTTTTTGTTAAAACTTTCATGATAGGCGTAATTGAAAGCTGAAATTAACAGGAAGGAATGTTAATGAATTACTTAAATTTGTTTAATGTATGCCATGTGTCTTAATGTTATGGAAACTCTGTATTCGATTGCTAAAGTACGACCAGTCTAAAATTTATCAAATTTGTTTATATCTTTATATCGTGTAAAGTTACAAAGCCTAAAATTCTTGCCGTAATAAGTGTCTTCCACGGCTATTTTTAACAGCTGTTTATTTGATTATAAGTGTACTAGTTTACGTGCAAATTCGTTTTTTCTGTTTTTCGAAACCATTTAATTACGTTGGTTTGCGACGACCAAATCAAAAACTAACAATCAAACAAATTCAAACAAATTAAGGTCTCTTAGTGGTATTTTTTTCAAACTTCTGCGTTGAACCGTTTTCGAGATCTGGGAAAACCCAAAACGTTACCCCAGCAAAAACTTAAATAACTCAAGAACCATAACACACACAATTTTTGCTATTTGCTAACATTTACTATGCAACAAAAGCTATCTATTCATGTATTTGGTTCCAGGCTGAAACAACTTTTTTTGCCAGGGTAATGTTTAAAACGTGACCCCAGCAAAATCTGTTTTTCTCATATATCTTAAAAACTACAACTCACACAAATTTTGCTATTAGTAAACAAATTTCTCCTCATGACACACTAATTATCTGATAAGGTCTCATCTCTCTAAAGCTCAACTTTTTGCTGGGGTAACGCACACTGTGCAGGAAGCTTTTTACACTGTCGAGGATGGTTTTAATCATTCGATGCTAACTTCCCATTCTCGGCTTGTAATGTACTATTTCTTATTACAAAATGTTAAAAGATAGGTATATTTAATTCCCCAACGTGGACTGAAAAGGTGTCTTCCTGAAATTAAATTCACCAATCCATATTTGCTTTATTTCCAGAAAAACAACAAATACCTTCTGGCGTGGCTGATAGCTGTGATCCTGGTGCTGATTCCAGAATGTGCTCTAGTCTTCTACATGTCCATTAGTCATTGGGTAAGTAAGCTGACCTTACAACATAAATTATAAAATTTACAAAACCCGCAAATAGGTAGGTATGTACCTATATTATCTTGACTGCAAAAATGTGGTATGAATATGCTGGTTTTCAGTAACGTTGTTAGACGGTGCTAAGGTGTAAATTTTACTTTTAACTTAGGGAAATACATATGGATTGAAAATAACCCATAGGTACCCATAGGCAGCGCCACCAAGCGGGAAAAAATTTCTGACATCTCGTCATAATATTGCAGGGTCTGCAAGGCGTGTATGGCGGCGCGGAGCTGGCGTGCTACGTGGCGCGGCTGCCGGCCGTCGTCATAGGGGTGGTGCTCGTGCAGTCTGCGTACGCGCTGAGAGAGGCCAGGTACACATTATATATGCTTTACTTTTATCTAATACAACTGCTAGTGATCACTCAGCTGAGTGGCTTCTGCCAGATAAACACCGACTTTTACATTTAGGGTTTCCTAAAGACGACTTACTTATGACTACGCCAGCACTGCGATCTCCAAGCGGCTACCAAACGAGGAGAATGTCTATGGCAACATCCACACAATCTTCTGTGTCCCGTCTCCTGCACTGCAGTGCATTTTATGATTTTAATGAATGAAAATGCCTTTGCATACCACTCGGAAGATGAGCTGTTGAGCAAGAGATGACTGGCGCAGTGGTTTAGTGATTTAGCGCCTGGCCCAGCCATAGAAAAATATGGCCCAGCGATTGCGAAGGTTAAGCAACTTTCGCAAGGGTCGGTCATGGGATGGGTGACCAAAAATTTATTATCTCGAGCTCCTCCGTGCTTCGGAAAAGACGTCAAGCCGTTGGTCCCGGCTGCATTTGCAGTCGTTAACACGCACCAATCCGCATTGGGCCCGCGTGGTGGGTTATAGCCCATCTTCCTTATCCAGCCATAAGAAAGACCTGTGCCCCAGCAGTGGGGACGCTAAAATGGCTGATGTTCATATCGATCTTAATCCATTCCTATCGTATTTGATTTGTTGTGAACAGAAACGCGGGGCACCCCAGCGGCGCAGCGGTGAGCGGCAGTGAGTTCGATGCCAGCCACTACGTGCCGGACGCCGCCAACGCGTTCACCAACGACGGATTTATGCCAGACACTGGTACGTTACATACAAACGAACGGCTATAGAGAAAAAGGCACGTTTAAAAACGCGATAGAGTAATTTATCTACGGAAAATTTCAGTTCGCTTTTCGACGGTAGATGGCGCTGGACATATTTTCCATACAAAATTACTCTATCACACACACACACACACACACCGTGTGCATACAATACTTTCTTATCAAACTAATGGTGCATAAAACCTTTTCTTGTAAATGAAAACACTACCACAGAGAAAGCACTTAGGCCTTAAAGACAATGTATGGGATTGGCATCGATCGATTTTTACTGTCCCCACTACTGCGGCACATGCCTTCCTTATGGGTGGATATGGAGGATGGGCCATAACCCTCCTTGCAGGCCCAATGTGGATTGGTGGATGTTAACGGCTGCAAAAGCAACCGGGACCAACGGCTTAACGTGCCTTCCGAAGCACGGAGGAATTCATGATAATACAGTTTTGGTCATCCTTCCCATGACCGACCCTTGCGAAAGTTACTTAACCTCCGCAATCGCAGGTCCAGGCGTTAAACCACTGCGCCACTAATCTCCTAAAGGCTAAAAACAAAAACTTTTTTTTTGCATTTAAAAATGCGATATCTTTTTGTATGTTTTCACTTTTTCAGTATGTTTTCACTTTTACAAATAAGGACTTTGTCTAAGGGTCAGGCTACATAATACAAACACCCCACTATTTACCCGACTGCAAAGAAAGGGTTATGTTTTTCGCGCGTATCTTGTATGTAACTATGTAAGTATGTTTGTATGTGTGTTTGTATGTAATATTCTTTATTACCTCATATCTTTCAAACGGCTGAATGGATTTCTGTAATTAAGATATCGTTAGATTTGTCTCATCAGCCCAAGTGTTCTTAAGAAGGTGGCGTTATAAAAAAAACAACATGGCGGCTGTACGGTACTAATATACGTAGTGGGAAAATTTTTTTTTTTTTTAGAATACTGCAATATGGGTGTCAAATTAAAGGGCTTATTGTAAGGATTTCAAAAAGGTATATCAAGACCGTAATATATAATAACTAAAAAGATATAAATAAAAAAATAAATTATAAAAATTAAAAAAACCCGCCTGCATAAAAAGACAAGTCCACTGAAAAGATGCAAACAAGATTAAATATTAAAGGCAACATAATAACATGCAGTCGGAGGCATATAGTAATTCAAATCATTCATAACGTCACTTTCTTAATGCATGCCTCCGACTGCATGTTATTATGTTGCCTTTAATATTTAATCTTGTTTCCATCTTTTCAGTGGACTTGTCTTTTTATGCAGGCGGGTTTTTTACACGATTCCATTGTAAAATTTATGTTAATATTACCCAATATCTTCTTCAACAGGTAAAGCAGGCTCCATGCCAGACTTGAGGCGTCACCTCGCCGCGCGCCAATCCATGAACATGGGCTACCCCATGATGCTGCCCCAACCACCCCCCGCCTACTGGCAGCACCTCGCCGACCGTCAGTACGCCGACCGACAGTACGCTGACCGCCAGTATACTGACCGTCAGTACGCTGCTTCTCTCCGCGGCGCCCCTAAACCGTACCCCGGACCCCAAATGTACGGCACGTGGGTTGGCCCTCGATCCAACCCGTACGACAACCCTTATAAACGTCGACATTCGATAGTAGGCGCTTTTGATGAATACCCTACAAAATACGATTACGACGACAGAGTGGACAGTAAGAGCGAGATGGCTTACCCTTACAGACCGTATTACTACCCGGAGTATGATCCTAGGTTTTATGAATATAAGAGAGAAGATGCAGCTTATGGTGTTAACCTACTGAGACATGAGCCATACAGATTTAGTGGGTCGAGAGAAAGGGTCTTTTACGGAATGCGTAACAGCCACAATTCAGTTGGAAATGAATCTGATGATCTTACTAAATATAAGGACGTTGCGTTGTAAAGTGCTTGTTGCTATATTTTGTGTAAAAAATAAGTTGCAATATCACCCATAAAAAGAGACAGACAGAGACACAAATTGTGTAGGTAGTGGTGTTGAAACGGAACATTAAAAGGATGTAAAATACGTAGTAACTACCTATTTAGTAATCTGTGGTAAAATTGTTATTTATATTATAAACTACTTCCCGCACTAGTGCCGGAAGTAGTATTTCACATTCAGCCTCCCTACTCAAATGGCCATTATTCTATTCGTTTGAACGCTACGCTTACTCTTAAAACTTTAAAGTAAGCAGTAAACTATAAAATTACGTGCCGTAAGCTTGACAATTCAATACAATACATCGAAGTCTGTGATTTACATAAGTTTGCGACTCGTGTTTTAATCATCTATTGCTCATATTTAAGCTTTAAAAGTAAGCTTAGCGTTCAAACGTATACAAAGTTGGCCGTTTGAGTAGGGGGGCAGATCAGAATACCCTAATTTTGAAATAAAAGACTTTTTAACGGATACTAGCGCGGTTTTATTGAAAGTACTTTGGTAATTAGTTGGTATTTGGCATCGAAATGTATTATTTGGTTTGATTTTTGATTTTCCCGACGTTTCGGCACCTTTGCAGCTGGCGTGGTCACGGGTCAGGTCACGGGTCAGTCCCCCGTGACTATTATCCGTTAAAAAGACTTTTATTTCATGTTTAGTGAGCGCGTAAGCTTGAGAAGTGAATATACCCTAATTTTTATAAAACTTTATGGCTGCATGGCTGGTCGTTTCACATGGCCCCACAAACCAATTTAAAAATATATTTTTTACTAAAAATATTTCCTCGCAAGTCTTGAGAAAAGCACTATACAGTACAAGCCTTGTACGGGAAGCTACCTATTTACATTGCTTCGAATGGTTAAAGCCTTATTACTACTACGGTATTATTTTTTAAATAAAGTATTCATATTCCTACCCATCTTTTTCTCCAATAAAAGATTGTTGTACTTAAGCTCGGTCAACAACAAAAGTAATTTAACACTAGTAGGTATTTTTTTTTACAATTTGCATGGTGCATTAAATAAGCTAAATTAATTTATCATAGATTTGCAAAATCATTGTATATTAGTTAATCGTATTGTTAGCCATAGTTTATTAGCTTTAATGTTACCTATTAACCAAAGGTAAAAATAATGTAATTAATGTAATAAAAAATAATGCAATTTCTGCTGAAGTCACTACTTTGTATGAAATAATGTGAAATATTTTTATAAATTCTTTTATTGGAAAATGTGTTTTTTTATTAAGTATTTTTTGATGACAACGGGATAATGTTTGGCCTTCACCGCACCTGATGTTAGTGACGATAAGGCCGAAGGTGGAAGCGCACTACACCCGGAATCATCATTACTAATATCTTTCCTCTCAGAACAAAACAATTTTTAAATAGGTGTTAGGTATTCAACAGCACGTCAGACTATACATGTTGACCTTGAGATCGTCTTTATGTCGTACGTAATAAGAGCTGTTTTCGTAGTTCAACTGTTTAACTTAACGTGCTGTCGTGCGTACAATATGTCGTCAGACTGGTACGATGGTCGTTGCTAGCCAGGCAGACTTGAAATGGGATCCCTTGTTTTCGCATAATGGTTTTATATCTAATTTGATTTCGCATAACGGATTTGGCATAATTTTTATGTCATAATAATACTTTGGCATAATTGTTTTTTGGCATACTATTTATAAAAGCATAATAATCATTTAGACTAATTTACTTTCGCATAATGTTATTAGGCATTGTTGCGTACAGGCGAGGCGGGCAGACGACGACGGTGACACTTAGAGGATCGTCCACAATAAATCCACGCACGACGCACACAAACACTTCGATAGTTAGCGGACTGTAAACACTAAAATTGTCTTCACAGGATTTCTCGCCGGCTGGACGAGGAAGGAAATTGAACACTCAGTTAGGAAAGCACTATCACGGAGCAGTCACTTCACTTGAAACTGGGAGTAACTGACGGCGTAAAGTCACTGCACTCACTATAGCAGTTAACAGTACCACAGTTACAACACACCGATCACTTGTCACTTTAAAACAAATTAACTTTGGCACTTGTCCACTGTACTACACTTGAAAAGTTACCGTATCACTTTACTTCACATTCGCAAAATAATCACTGTTCAACCACTGATACGGCGCTAAGTCACTTGTACTAGTCACTTCCTTCACTTAAACAAACACTTATCACAGCACTTCACAGTCACTAAGTTCGACTACTGACACAGGTTCACTGCACTATGTCACTGCACACCGGTCACTGAACTCTAAGTACAACTACTAACAGGAGTTCACTGCACTATGTCACTATACTTATGCCACTGCACACTAGTCACTGCACTTTAAACCTTATCACAATGACACAAACACTATTGTAGCACTCGCGAACTTATAAAGTCACCGTTTCGACGCGGATAACTATCGTAACACGGCGCGCGATCTCCGCGCGGGCGCGAACAGGACGTATTCCGCGTATAAACGAACTTAGCAACACTAGGTGACTATACTTGAGCACTAGATCACTTCGGTATAATACAGCACTTTACTACTTGCACTTGGGAACTATTACTGGGACGTCACTTTAATTAAAACCACACTTTTCCACTGGTTCTTCCTTTATTTTCTTCCTTTTTTCACAATAGAACGCTTAATTAAAACTGAACTGTCGCTTGCTTCAACCTCGCCGATTTATATATGCATAGCCTTCTATATCTTCCAAGCCATGAAGTGAGCAGAACGGCAACATCGCATGTGGTCAAGCACATAGTTTAATATTATTTTAATAATTATTTATTATTTGTTTTTCCTATATTATCTATGTTTAAACTAGTTGTAAATTGTGATGTAAGATTATTTCAATAAAGATTTTATATTTATTATTATTATTTATTTATTAGGACATACGGTTTGAGTCAAATTATTTGAACTTTTCGGGGGTCCTTTAGTACGATGAGCATTTTGATCTAAGCCTCTCCTAGCAATAAATCTTACATCATTGGAAAGGTCTTTAAATTTGAAACACTTTATTGTACTACAATAAACGTCAACTATTAGTACTTTGAGAGTTATAACGCTTTGAACTTGACCATTTTTTTTAACATTAATGACCTAAAACTCCGAAAATACTCATAATTAATAGAAAGTATGTTTGCAGCAAATATTTATCATATGAAAACCTTTCTAATGATATATCATTTATTGCTAGAGGTGGGGTAATTCAACTCCCATGGACAATAAACCACTTTTATACTTTAATAACCTTTAACTCCAAAAGTATAAACAATTGATATAAAGTATATTAACAGCAAATATTTGTCTTTAAAAGACCTTTCTAATGATATATCAGTTATTGCTAGAGGGCATTTTAATCAACTCCCTGCTGAAGAAAATCAACAAAAAAGATGACATCTTTGACAGCCATTTTTTCCTAGTTAACATTGATATTTTTCTTATTGTTTAATATACAAAGCATTTCAATAAAGGAACTAAATTATTTTCATATTTTTAACCTCACACGATAGCTAGGAAAAAAAATTACGACCTCTTAAAATTGAAATATTCCCATACATTTAGTATGGAGACTGGCCGACGACATGACCACGAACTGACAGTAACAGACGTTGCCAAACTTATGTTCACGGCTTGCAATTATAGAAGGCTATGATATATCCAAAGAAAAATATTGCTAGAATTTTCCTAGCCAATCAGAACTTAGCGAATTTTCCCGAATTTCTATCTAGGTTTTTCCAGACCTTCTAGAGCTCGGACCTCTCTTTCACACACCTATACCTGTCTCTTACTTTCACAGTTGTCTTTTTCACACAATTATATCTATCTCTTACTTGCGCAATTGTCCCTTTCTAACTGTATACAAACCTATCTCTATCTCTTTCTGATGATTGAAACAAGCGTCGGTTTTACAGAAATCTTATGAAACTTAACTTATTTTTTATGGATAGTACTAACGAAAACTTATTAAACAATGCTTATTTTATCACAAGATCTTAATTATTTCTAAAGTTATTTACAAAATAACGTAAGTGGCTTTCTACAAGGTAACGCCTCCTAGGTATATATTATTGTTAAAAAATGGGGCTTTCTCTTTAAAGGCTCAATTACATTACACAATTTTAAGCACACGATTTCAAGACTAAGCATGGTGTAAACGGACTAAGACAGTAAGAATCTTAAAATCGTGCGGCCTAGCCCGCTCGGTAATAAGATTCTTAAAATTGTGTCGTCTAAATGCACGCACGATTTCAAGACAGTCTAACTGTACCTACGACGGCACGTCAGACGTAACAGTTGTACTACAAAAACCAACTTTATATCTAAGGCATAAAGGCGTTCTCAAGGTCAACGTGTAGAGGTAATGTGACAGACAGAGACAGACTCTGTCTGACTCGCGACAGATAGACGATACTGCCACAGTACAAGATAAGTTCAAAAGGGAATGTTGGTTTTTTAACACGTTTTCATATGGACGTTTTCTTGTTTATTTATACTATTAATATTTATAAGTAGGTTCGTTTATTTGTTTGTCCGTAATTTTAGAAAAGAGTATTTTATACTAGATAAGTACCTACCTACCTAGCTTCCCGATGAGCTAGAGACTTGAAACTTATAGGTAGGTAGGTAGGTTGTTTTTAACACGCTTTTATTAGGTTGCTTTCTCGTTTGCTTGTGTGTTTGTTTGTTTGTTTCTCCACAAAGTTTGCGAACAATTTAAACTAGCTTTCGGATGAGCTAGAGACTTGAAACTTTGAACATAGGTCAGAAATGGAAGGCAATGCAATATTATGGTATCATTGGGCTGATCTGATGATGGAGCCGAAAGAAGGCCACAGGAACTCTATAATGGAACCAAACAACCCCATCGTGCTTGGGCTCGTTAGAATCGTCTTGATGAGTACTTTAAAGGGAGATGAGGTTCAGGCTCTGATGATTTAGCTGGAAGGCCATGCCATAGGAACTTAATATTGAAATCGTGCAACCCCATTGAATTTGGGCTCCTTTGAATCGTCTTGACGAGTGCTTTGTTGGGAAATAGTGTCCAGGGTCTGATGATGGAGCCGGAAGAAGGACACTGGAACTCTTTAATAAACCACGCTACCCCATTGAGTTTAGGCTCGTTTGAATCGTCTTGGCGAGTACTCTAATGGGAAATAGTGTCCAAGGATCTGATGATGGAGCCGAAAGAAGGCCATAGGAACTCTATAATAAAACCATGCAACCCCATCGAGTTTGGGCTCGTTTGAATCGTCTTGACGAGTACTTTGTTGGAAAATAGTGTAACGTATAATAAAGCGATATCTAGGTCGATACGTGCGCGACCGACAACAACGACGATGTGCACCTGCTGAGCCGGACGCCGTGGGCGGGCGTGGCGCGGGGTGGGTCACGCCGAGAGGCGGGCGGGTCACGCCGAGGGGCGGGCGGGTGCCGCTGCCGCGGCCCGCGCGCGAGCCGTCGCGTTCGCGTTGGTGTGCGGTGCGGTGCGGTGCGGCGTGTGTGTCCGTCGAGTTATTCATAAGAGCGACAGTCTTGTTTTGTTTGATACGATTCTTGCAATTTGCATTAAGTAAGTACCTACACATTAGAGGTTTTTATCTACTTAAATAAAATGATACTAGGTAAATATACCTACTATTACTTCATACCTACTAGGTAAAATATTTCTATTCGTGAGTCTTTCGAATTTTCAACCTAGTCAGATATTAATGTTATGTTGGTTTCTAATAGGTAGATAATAGTTGAAAAAAAATATTGATTAATATATAAGTAAGGAGATAGGTACCTACCTAAAATTTTATTTGACACGACGACTGCAAATTGAAAATATTTATAATTAACCTCTTAACAAACAACGATTAAAGAAAAGGAATTTGGTATTAGGTAGGTGCTTAAAGAACTAAAACAGAAAATAAAACAAATACAAAAACTACAATGTAAATAACTCCAATACTACGTTGATTGAAAAAGACATTAGAGACTTACTGCCTTTTCTTTTACTATGACAGTAAGCACGGCCGAGCGTGCTAGAAATTGTGTGGTGTAAATGCGCGCATTCTTAGTCGTTTTCAAGACAGTCTTTAAATCGCTTGCTTAAAATTGTATAGTGTAATTGAGCCTTAAGGTATTGCCTCTTTGGTATACATATATTTTACATAAAAATCTATTAAAAACCTTAATTTTTACTACAAAAACAATGTGGAAACGACTGAAATCTGAAATACTACTTATTACTGAATTGTACAAAAAACCTTACATCATAAGAACCTAAAATCTTATCAAAAAATGTCTAACAAAGTTTTCCTACAAAGTCCTTATCTAATCTTATCATCTTATCAACTTTCATATTACTTTTATTAAATAAAAACATAAACCCTTAAATACCTATCGCTAATCGCAAACACTTAATAACTTTCATAGTAAAATTTATACAAACTAAAATCCTTAAATGCTACTAATTGCGAATATTCAATATCTTTATTTTATTACATAGAAACAAATGTACAATCTACGTTGCGTCGCTAACAGGCATATTGTCTATTCGCCTAATATTATTTAGACATAAAAATCAAAAACTAAGAATAAATATTTTTACGTACTTATTTATTTTCTTGCAAAATTATTATGTATTAAAATACCGAAAATTCATAACACATACGACCGAAATATTGACGTATAAAACACCTATTTTCAAAATACCGAAAATCCTAAATATCGATATCCGATAGACAGTAACTTAAAAAAATGATTATTAAATGACCGATAGTTCGAAATCCCGAAAGTCTGTTTAGGTCAAAGACCTAATAAGGTGCGACGACGAGCGAGCGTAGCGAGCGAGTAGGAGGTTAAGTTTCATTGTGACCTACACTCAGACCAAATAAAAACCCTTTTTTATTTGGTCTGAGGACCTACAACGCACGAGCCGAGCGAGCGAAGCGAGCGTGCCGCGGCAGCGGTCGGCGAAGTGCCAGAACCGACCTGTTGGCATGTAACAAGCATGTAACCCTAGAAGTATAGTATTATATTATCTGTGCCCTAGATCAACCTTCAGTTTTTTAAGCTTTGGGATTTAGTATTTTAGTCAAAATGTCATTTCTCGATTTTAAACGTACGGCCAAACAACCGTTCGATCATTTGATTTTCGGTGTTTCGTCCATGGGTCTTGTAAAATTCGGTCTTTCCAACTTCGGCATTGTAAATCCCTAGCCAGGCATGTGACAAACAATATTTATATTTATTTCAAGTGTAAATTTTTAGCAATACTTAGCTTTTAAATGTGCAAGTTTCGAAGTGTATTCATTTCTTTTTTATTATTAACACGTTTTTATTAGGTTGCTTTCGCGTTTGTTTGTTTGTGTGTTTCTCCTTTGAAACTTTGAACATAGATCAGAACTGGAAGGCAATGCAATATTATGGTGTCATTGAGCTGATCTGATGATGAAGCCGGAAGAAGGCCACAGGAACACTATGAAGAAACCATACAACCCCATCGTGTTTGGGCTCGTTAGCATCGTCTTTATGAGTACTCTAATGGGAGGCGAGGTCCAGGGTCTGATGATGAAGCCGAAAGACCATGCCATAGGAACTCAATATTGAAACCGTGCAACCCCATCAAATTTGGGCTCGTTTGAATCGTCTTGACGAGTTCTTGGTTGGGAAATAGTTTCCAGGGTCTGGTGATGGAGCCGGAAGAAGGCCACTGGAACTCGGTAATAAAACCATGCAATCCCATCGAGTTTGGGCTCGTTTGAATCGTCTTGACGAGTACTTTGTTGGGAAATAGTGTCCAGGGTCTGATGATGGAGCCGGAAGAAGGCCACTGGAACTCGGTAATAAAACCATGCAAAGCCATCGAGTTTGGGCTTGTTTGAATCATCTTGAAGAGTACTTTAATGGGAATTAGTGTCCGAGGATCTGATGATGGAGCCGGAGGAAGGCCACTGGGACTCTGTAATAAAACCATGCAACCCCATGCTCGTTTGAATCGTCTTGACGAGAGCTCCGATAGGAGATGGTATATTTTTAGTCTTAGCTCGTTAACTAAAAAGCAGAAAATAAAAATTTACTGAAAAAAAAAACTTTTTTAAAAACACGTTTTTAAAACGGACTAAATTATTACAAAAAAATCGGACTAAAACATTAAAACGGACTAGTAAAAACAGACTAAAAAGTATCAAATAAAAATTTCTGTAAATATTTATAACCCAATAGGTACAGCTACAGAAATTTTAAACCTAAAAACGTGAGGCGCATTTTGTAAAATTTATCATCCATTGTCTTTAGCATGCGCCCCAGGTTTTTAAGTATTTACTCTGTGACTTTGAGCTGTGTGCCGTATTAAAGTTTTGTTTGGAGTTTTTGGCGCCATTTTGTCTGGTACGGTTTGGTGTCTATTTTAATTATTTGAAAATTGATTTATTTCATAGTGGATATTGTGTCTTAAAATTGGTGCAGTTTTGTGGTACAAGTGTCTACGCAACTGAACAATATGTGGGATAATTGAAATAGGCGCGATCTTGGTTGTGTGAAGCTGAGACTTTTATTGTATAGGTAGTGGTAGCTATCTCGGCAGAACTTTCCGAGTAAACTGTCTCGCTCGATATACTTGTTGCCAAATGCTCCAAGCAGCATTAGAATGCAATGCACCCGCATTCTAATGTAAACTTAAACTGAAACAATATAGCCTAGGAATATTAGGCAAAATTTGAGCAAAAAAGTGAAATGCAACATAACCAGCTGGAATTTGGTATGCTGATTATATCAGTAGAGATAAATCATTATTGAAAACTCCCCACCCCTCCCCCGCGTGCGTCCTGAGATATGCAGGATATAAAGGTTTGTAAAGGATTTTTGAAAAAAAATGGTAGAGAATATTCCGCCGCGCCACAGAAATTTTTTTTTTAATACAGTTACTTGACAAAACTGTTTAACCAGTTTATTATCCTATAGAGTGGAATAACTAGACTATTTACCAGTTTTTTTTTCTGTGGAAAATCCTCATAGTTTTAATTCAGTAGAAGATTTTCGAAAATAAAATGGTAGAGAAAATTCGCCATGCGACACAAATATTTTTTTAAACACAGTTACTAGACAAAAATGTTATACAAGTTTATTATTTTATATAGTGAAATAACTGTGCTATTAACCAGTTTTTTTTCTGGGGCAAACCTTTATTGTCTTAATTCTGTAGGATATTTTCGAGAAAAATTATGATAGAGAAAATTCCGCCGCGCACCACAAAACATTTTTTTAACACAGTTACTAGACAAAAATGTTCAACAATTTTATTATTTTATATAGCAAAATAACTGTGCTATTAACCAATATTTTTTTCTGGAGCAAATATTCATAGTTTTAACTCTCTAGAAGATTTTCGAGAAAAATAATGGTAGAGAAAATTCCGCCGCACACCACAAAACATTTTTTTTAACACAGTTATTAGACAAAAAAGTTTAACAAGTTTATTTTTCTATATAACAGAATAATTGAGCTATTCACCAGTATTTTTTTTTGGAGCAAATCCTCATAGTTTTATTTCTGCAGAAGATTTTCGAAAAAAAGAATAGCAAAGAAAATTCCGCCGCGCGACAGAAACATTTTTTTTACACAGTTACTTGAAAAAAATGTTTAACAAGTTTATTATTCTATATAGCGGGATAATTGGGCTATTGATCAGTATTTCTTCTGGGGCAAATTCTCTTAGTTTTTAATTCTGTAGAATACACACTTTTCTCCCCTTTCCTCTGCCCACCTGCTGGAGAGAACCTCGTGGCAACCGGGGTAAATCAGCTCAGATCACCCCCAAGAACATCTGTTCCAAGTGGTTTTACTTTGTCTCAAAAATACAAGGTGGTGCACTTAGATCTACTCCCGCTAATAAATCATGAAGCATAGTGAGCGGATGCAAGGGAGGGGGTGGGCGGGGGTGTATCTCAAGACGCACGCATCGGAGGGGTGGGGAGTTTTAGCTCGTCATTTTGATCAGTATTCTGAGTATGTGTGCAAAATTTCAGCTAGTTATGACGGATTTCACTTTTAAAACCTAATATTCCTAGGCTAATACCTACCAGTACCACTGAACTATTAAACACCTGACACTGGCAAAAATTACTTCCAAGAGGAAAGTAGATTGCCAAAATAAAAATAGAAGAAGAAGAAGTTTTGTTTGTGTTTTTACTAAAAATAAGTTTATACTAAAACAAAAAGTTCATACAAAATAAAAGAAACAATATAAAACTACGCTCTAATTCACCTCAAACAATTACTTCAGGAGAGTCTCTGCCATCTGACTTACCGTCTAATCAAAGACCAAAGAATATCTACAACTTTTACAGGCATCCAACAAAGCCAAATCCTAAGAGAATGTAAGAAAAACTAGCGTTTTAGCCAAATCTCTCATCATAATATATCAAACTGTAAATATTGCAAGCAAGCAAATTGTTCTAATTTTCAATTAAATTTAAATAGGTAAGGTAGGTAAGTTAGAAAAATAATTACAAGGTCTAGGTACCAATGTAGTTACTAAGTTTGTACATGTTTTTATTAATAAACATTTTGGAAAAACTAAGACTTTTTTTACTTTCCTTATATTCGAAATGAAAAGTAGAGTGTTTAACTTGGGCAAAAGTCATCAATTCCATCCTCGAACTATAGCCTAAATATCTCGTATGGGAATTGCTTCCTTTGGACCCTCGTATAACAATCTACTATTTATTTTCTTAATCCTTCTGTGTGTTGTTATTGTTAAATGTTAATGGGGAATGTCCGAAAAAAATCAAATTGGCTGAATATTTTTCTATAGGTAGGAATAAGGTCCCTTAGTAATAGAATACTTTTTCAAAATTTTCGGTTTCGTGAAAAAATTTCAAAAAATCAAAGTCTCTTCGACTTAACAAATGTATGAAAGTAACAGCAGAATGGAGATTGTACCTTTGCCAACACATGCCACAACCACAACATGGTATTAAAAAAAAAGTTTCAAGACAAAATGTCAAAACTTTTTTTTTTAATACGTGTTGTCTTTGTGGCAGTTAGCGGCAAAGGTATAATCTCCATTCTGCTGTTACTTTTATACATTTGTGAAGTCGAAGAGACTTTGATTTTTAAAAACTTTTTTACCCAACCGAAAATTCTGAAACTTTTTTCTATTACTAACCACTCGTTTGTCGCGCGGCCGGCGCGCAATTTCCTTGTTTGTCACGCAGTTTTGCGTTACAGCAGTGCACTTGCACAGCTGCGTTAAAACCGTTTTTATGACCCGTTCCTGTTTGTATACGAACAAATAATGTTCTATTTCGTATAGGTAATGGATGAAGCTATAAGTATTGAAAAAAAACGAGTACCTGTAATGGTAAAATAATTTCTAAAAAATTCGTGAATTTAGCTAAAGAGAAAATTCACGACTTGTAATGGGAATTGATTTTTAATATTAAATCTAAATCGATAACTAGTGTTTTTTTTACATAATTAAAAACTAGAATAATACCCCTTTCCGTACATGCCAATTTTTTTATGAATTGGAAGCAATTCAACGGTCTTAATAATGTTTGTATATCGCACAAATTTTTACTGCGCGTTTTAATTCGCTGCTGAGTCTAAGCGCTGTTTCGTAGTATTTTATTCCAATTGTGGAAGGCTTGTGACAAAAATAAAATATACTTTAGAAAGATACAGATTTCAACTTTCATATTTTGTAAAAAAAGATGAGACTCTTGAAGAAAAGTATCTTTGTAAAAAATTATAACATTAAAGCGGCCCACTATAAATGATAAAATTGTGTTTTTGTAACAAGCGTTGATTGGTTAAACTTGGATCAAGATTACCTTGTACTAATTATATGTACAGAAAGAGCAAAACCTGCAGTTTCTAACAGTATGCAATACATAGGAAAGATTCTTCCGAAATGTATGTAAAATTTCGATCTAAATAATCCAATTCCGCGCTGCCGGGCGCTGGCGTACGGGCCGTTCGCTGCCAAGATGGCCGCGCGTAGCCGAGTTTAGTTCAGGGTTGTCGCACACATTAAATAAAACTAGGTAGGTACTTAATTTTTTTTTATTATATTTTTAATTTTATAGTCACATTTTTTTTAATAGTTCTCCTCTTCCTCGTCCCCTGCCTCACTCTCCTCGATTTTCACTGTACACAGCATAAAATATAAAATGGATGTGGACTAAAAAATTATAACTAGACACCCAACACCAATCACAATAACCAACACCAAAACCAAAAAAACATTCACTAGGTAATGTATAAAAACAACATAAACACAACCTAATACGAAAATAATAAGCGTGTGAGGCAGCCCTGCCAAAATGCTAGTTTGTTTCAAGGTCCCACAGGACCTTGTTACCTTGACCGTGGATAATGGCGTAATAAAAACTCACTATTTTGCGTTGCATCAATCATCCTGTGTAAACAGATGAATGTTATATTTTGAAACCACTTTGAAACTGTTCACTAATAGTATTATTATCTTATTTCGGATAATTCTTTGATTAACCAATCTAAATTATAACATAATGTTGTTGTAAACAGAAACAATACATCAAGAAATTTACCGGGCTACGGTTTTGTTATGATTTTTAACACTAGACATTAAATTTGTGACGAGATATTTATATGATCGAATAAATCACGATATGACGATTCTTTTAATATATGACATCAAACAGAAATATAAATTAACAAAATACTTACGAGCACTTCACACAGAAAAAACAAGTATGGCGTCAACTGACGTGAAACTCTTCAAAATTATTTTTTTCAACCAATCACAGGCCTTTTCTACTTTTTTTTGCGATATTAGTGTTGCCAAAATCATAATCTAAATCAGCCCAAGAGGTTTTGGTGTGGCCGCCTAAAAAAAACCTACCAAATTGGTAGAAATCGAACAGCGATCGACCCGGTCCTACAGCACCGCGCGACAAAGGACCGTCTTTTGCTTGCGGTACTACAGTACCGCGAAGCAATCGAGTGGCTAAGGGACCTTATTCATACCTATAGAAAAATATTCAGCCAATTTGATTTTTTTCGGACATTCCCCATTAATGGTTTTCATTTATTCTATACTGTGGGTGACAGACTGATGATGTAGCGATTGGTCTGCTGCAAGAAGCTTATACTGCTGGAATGCACCTAATCACTGAACGAAACAAACGCAGGGTTGCCATATTGGGCGATATGTCGCAATTTGGGCTACCTCAACCTCAAGTCACGACACGACCGAAATTGAGACTGGTTTTTCGTATTTTGCGATAGTCTCAAATTGGGCTACTTCACAAATGTTTCCGCAATTTTTGGGCTACTTCACTTCGTTGGCAATGGCAACATCCAATTACGAATACGTGGGTGCAAAAACCAGCAAATCTCCTCATTTTAGGCCATCTATCTAAATATATAAAAGAAGAAACTAATTGGTGACTGACATATCAACGCACAGCCCAAACCGCTAGTCCTAGGGACTCCAAATTTGGCACATAGGTTTCTTATAAAATCTAGGGGTGCACTAAGAAAGGATTTTCCAAAACTCACCCCCTAAGGGGGTGAAACGGGGGACAAAAGTTGTATGAAAGTCCCTCAGTTTCGAAGCTAGGATCTTAAAATTTTGTGTCTAGGGTGACGATTGAAAATCAATATACAATAGTCTCAGCGTTTTTGAAAATTCTACTCCCGAAGGGGTGAAAAGAGGGATGAAGTTGTGTATAGAAATTCCTTTATTTTCAAAGTAAAACTCGCTAAATTTATAATTTAGGCTTATGAATGGAAATCTAACGCAACGTATATCGTTATTGTTAGTATTTCAACCCTTATGGGGATGAATTGGGGGTGAAATGGGGTAAATAAACTTAAAAATCGATATGGGTGTCGTTATTGGGGTTTTCTAGGATGACGATTGCGAAAATAACATTTATTTTGAAGTCCAACACGGTGGATGTGATTTAACCCCGAAAGGGGTGAAAATGGGGTTAAAATTTTGTATCAAAAAGAATATAAAATAGTTATTACAACTTTAAACTTTGTAGGAGCACGTCTAAAAATAAATAGGCAATCATATGTTTTGTGATTTTTAAAATCAACCCCTTAGGGGGTAAATGGGTAAGTAAACATAAATATCGATATGGATGTCGTTCTTGAGTTTTATGGGATGGTGATTGCGAAAATGACATTTATTTTGAAGTCCAACACGGTGGACATGGTTTAACCCCTAAAGGGGTGAAAATGGGGTAAAAATTTTGTATGGTAAAATAATATAAAATCGACAATACAACTTTATAATTCGTAGGAGTACGGCTGAAAATAAATAGGCAAAACATATTTTGTTTTATTGAAAACTAACCCCTTAGGGCGTAAATGGAGTGAGTAAACATAAAAATCGATTGAGGTTTATGGGATGGTGATTGCGAGAGAGAGGGAGAGGGAGAGGGAGAGGGAGAGGGAGAGGGAGAGGGAGAGGGAGAGGGAGAGGGAGAGGGAGAGGGAGAGGGAGAGGGAGAGGGAGAGGGAGAGGGAGAGGGAGAGGGAGAGGGAGAGGGAGAGGGAGAGGGAGAGGGAGAGGGAGAGGGAGAGGGAGAGGGAGAGGGAGAGGGAGAGGGAGAGGAGAGGGAGAGGGAGAGGGAGAGGGAGAGGGAGAGGGAGAGGGAGAGGGAGAGGGAGAGGGAGAGGGAGAGGGAGAGGGAGAGGGAGAGGGAGAGGGAGAGGGAGAGGGAGAGGGAGAGGGAGAGGGAGAGGGAGAGGGAGAGGGAGAGGGAGAGGGTATAATTACATCGCAATCGTGAAGAAAAAATACTGCTGTTTCACTGTTTCTGTAAATGAATTCAATTTCTCAGTTTAAAAAAAAAATGAACTAGCGTCCGGTCGCGACTTCGTCCGCGAGCACTTTACAGAAAATCCTTAAGGAATCCTTCAACCAGGATCCGAACAGTCGTTTTTGAAAAAAATACTCATTGAAATATTTTTGTTTTATTTTCTAGGAAGTTAAAAATATTCCTAGTAAGGCCAATCGATATTTTGATCATGACTGGTCACTTTTTGGGCTATAAAGATTAATTATTTTCGATAAAAATGTTTGCGATTTTGGGCTACTTCAATCAGCTAAGCGATTGCGTAAAGTCAATCGTATTCATTTGACAGTTCATAATGTATCATAATATATGTCATCCCTTAGAAATTGCAGCCGATGGAATACAATATGAACTGTCTAATGAATACGATTACCTTACGCAATCGCACCCCAGAAATGGATTTGCGTAATTTTGGACTTACTGAGGGCCGATTTTCTGCGATTTACCGATTTAGACATCTGGCAATGGCAACCCTGCGAACGGACGAAGTCGTCGACATTTCTGCAAAGTGGAGAGAGGAAGTTTATTTAAAGTTTTCTGTAATCTCAAAAAGTTACTTCATAGTATTATGAGAACTGAATTACAACGAAAAATATCTTTTCTGTGATATTTAGAGCGGTAATTACTGAATCGGATCGGTGTTTTTGTGAAGTGACTAGTTTGTTCGGCCCAAATAACAGTATTGTTTTGTGTAGGTAGCCACCTACACAAGTGTTGCGGTCTTGTAGATTGTCCCGACGACGTGAAAGTGTTTTCGCATAAAATTTCGATCCCATTGTTTGTACCTTTCCGAGTTGCTTGAGAAAAGTGCTCCAGTATAAACTTGCGTAACTTAAACTGGTGTTGTATGCTTCGTGGAAGTTTGAATTAACTTGGTTTATATGGCGGCACTCTGATTTGGTAAGTTGTCGATCTATTTTTTAACACGTAGAGTACTTTATGTCACTATGGATGAATAGAGCAATATTATTAATGTAGTATTCTGCAGGAACAAAGTACATAAAGTTGTTTTCTTTGTACACAACTGAATATCGAGTACATACATACATAGTACTATGTATGTTGTTAAACAGATGTTTCTGACCTGTTATCTCTATGATACTTAAAGCATTTTCATAAGATTTATCAACTAGTGATAGAATGGTATTTATGGCTAATTTATCAATACAAAACATTGTTGATACTCATTCATATCACGTCATCTGCATAACATATCTATCTGCAATTTATTTATTAGTATAGATAATTTATTGAGCCACATATTTTAATCTGAAACATTTTCAATTACAATAGACCCGGGGCCCTACCGGCTAACTTTTCGAACTTCGACGTGTCTGCCGAGCTTTGACTTAAAACAGATGAATCAAAATAAGGAATTTCGTATTGAACTATTTGACGGTTACTTGGAAGATATCAATGTTCGTGTGACTTGGGGTTCACCATTTTGGCCCAATTGGGGCTTGATATTATCTGTTTTAATTTGAAACCTTTCGAAGTTCGATGCGTTAGCCCAGAGGTTCCCAAATTCTTTTAGCTATGGAACCCTTTTTGGTTCACCGTTTTTGGGTGGAACCCCATTTATTTAGTCTTTATTCAGAGTTGAAATTCATGCATTAAAAAAATCATTAAACATTATTAACTGCATCACATTACAATATTAAATTAATTTTAAATAATTTGTAAATATTTTAATAATCTACTCTGTGTGCCTTCCGGCAAAGGCCTCCTCCAAACTTTTCCACTTCTCCCTTTCTCTAGCCATTCTCATCCAGTTTTTCCCTGCTATCTTTACCAAATCATCCTCCCATCTCTTCAGTGGCTTCCCTTTTCCACCTTACTCCATCTTTCGTCACGTCTTATAGTGTGGCCAGCCCATTTCCAATTAAGGGTTCTCAGTTTTACCACAACATCCTATACTCTGGTGGCTTTCCTTATATTGGTGTGTCTGATTTTATCTATTTTTCTCTTGCCTAGCATGCTTCGTTCCATGGCCCGTTGGCAAGTTTGTAGTTTAGTTTGCTGAGATTTAGTTAACGCCCATGTCTGACACCCATATGTTAGGATAGGTAGGATGCTAGTGTTGAAAAGCTAGCATCCTACTTTTTACTTGAGCTGGGGTGGAACCCCAGCTCAAGTAAAAAGTAAACTAATCAAGGTTGCCACCTTTAGGAACAGAATATGGACAAGGGGGCAAAATTTTTTGTCTATCTAAATGTACATTGAAATCATTACCTGGCAGTTAAACTACTGTAGAGCAGTGGCGGATCCAGGATTTTGGTTTGGGAGGGGCTTAAGGTAGGTGAGGGCAGGTTTTACCAAGGTAATCAACAGATTTGTTGGGGTGGACCCAAATGATTTTGGGGGGGGGCTTGAGCCCCTTAGCCTCCCCCCCTGGATCCGCTAGTACTGTAGAGTCTGGTAACTGGTAATTGAAGGACATGTTAAATGTATGTGAATGTTTGTAATTAAAATACTCAAAATTTCCATGCATATTTTGTATTGCTACGAGCCTCTCTCATAATTTCCGCATCATTTTTATTACTTAAGAATTCCGAACAAGGCATGTCTTTTGCAATTCTGCTTAGAGCAACGATTTCTGACATTAGGACATTTAAGCGTCATAAGGGAAAAACCTCGCTTAACATAAGCATTTGAAGGCGGTATGCTTAAAGCGCGAGATACAATGCAAATTAAGGCATTTAACTTGTAATCATGCTTTAAAAAAATTGGCTCGGTATTCACTTCTTGTAAGTATAGTTTGACTTTTAAAGAAGATATTAAATATTTATTTAGTTAGAACAAAAAGATAAGTAGGTGCCTATATACCAGGGGTGCCCATACTTTTTCTTAAGGAGATCGACTTGGCAAAAATGTATGACTAAGAGATCGATATTTTGACCATTTAACCTACCAAATATTCAACAAGAAAAAAAATGCATATGTAAAACTACATTGGGTGCAAAATGTCAAATCTCTTATCCTTGGCGATCGACCTCAAAACCTCTCGCGATCGACCGTTTGGGCACCTCTGCTATATACCTATCAGTGGCGAAGGGTCCATACAAGCCGATTACCATCGGCTTACCTTTTAGAAAGCCCGCCCCAACTATCCACTATGCAGATCATAAAATTTTTGTATAACGGCTTACCTTCGCCATAATGTCACCCCTCGCCACTGATACCTATCTTGAATTTATACCTAAACTCTTGACTTTTCGTGGAACCCCTGAGAGCCTCTCACGGAACCCTAGGGTTCCGCAGAACCCCATTCGGGAACCGCTGCGTTAGCCTAGCCGGTACGGCCCCTGATATTCTATAAAAATACAGGTTTTTAATATGCCCCTATTTCTTATAGCATGAGTACTTTAGTTTTTAAGTCTAACCCTCGTATCTTTGACGAGTAAGTAATGACTTTTGAGTAAAACTTGTAGTTTTTAAATGCTTCTAATATTATATTCACATGCAATTTACAGTATAAATTAATCTTAAGTGCACCAAAACTGAACTAAAACTGCATTTCTGCTTAATTATACTATTAGTTGCATGTGAATATAATATAAGAAGTGTTTGAAAATTGCAAGTTTTACTCAAGTCATTATAACTCCTCAATAGATACAAGGGTAAAAGCTAAAGTAACAAACACATTTCAAAAGTCATAAAATCAAAGTGTCTTTATTCAAATAAATTTAATAATTAAGCTTCTTCTTCAGCTGCCCCCCCTAGAGGTTTGAAAAAAATGTAGCCAACTGCAAGGTAACCAAAGTCCTAAGGCCGTGCAATGGACTTGCTTTTCTGATTACCTTTATTGCTACCTTTAAAGTAATTATGGTGGAATAAAGAAACTCACATGCCCAAAACATACATGAACCCTAAACACATAGACACTCCTTTTTGGGCAGTTGTATAAAAACATGCCGAAGTTGCTCAAGGTCACACCTTGATGTTACATAGATGTCAGTGCAATCTTAAAACAAAATATTTGTTGTTTTCACAAAAGCATGCAAAAAGAAATTGATTATGTGGTTATTGAACTTGACCTACGATGAAACAGAAAATCTCTTACAAATTACTTAGTGAGGAGGAACATGCGCTCACCATTCACATACACTCACTCACACATACACACAGACGCACGCACATACATTATTTACTTTTACATTTCTTTTTTTGTCATTTAATAATCTCATTTTTACTCAGTGTCATCTATTAGGTTCTTTGATTATGTGAACTAGTGACTATGTGGTTCGAGGTGGTGGGAGCCTGGTGACCTGTAACACAGGTATTTCTTGCCTAGCATGGGCACCAGACTCTCACAGACTTAAATTACTTAATCTTGTAATGCTAATGACCTTGTTACAATGCCAAGTTGTGATGAGAAATAAATAATAATAATTATTATTATTATAGTATAATAATGAGTACTTGGTCGACATCGAGGTAGCAGCTTCGGCATGACTTTACCATTTGTTGTTAGTTGCCTTTCACGACACTCATAGTGTGAAGAGTTTGTGCTATTCTACTCAGCCAGATGTCACACTGCATAAAACTCCATATTAATTACAAATCTTATTTTTCCAGTTTGACGATTGGTGCAGTGAAGGATGAACAACCCATTTTCCACAGGTATGTTTTAATAAAGAATCTAATTTTAATAACTTATCTTTACTTTAATTTTTTGATTAAAAGTAAAGATAATTTAAATCATCCTAGATCGCCTAGCACATATAAATAATTCTTAATAGCAAATCTAAATAAATAACAGCCACTTCCTTTTCTGCTATGGACACAAAAAAAAATCTAAGGGCTCCCTCACACTGGCCACTGACCACAACCAGTAACCACAAAACGACGCTACTGACCTATTTCCTGTGCCGTAATCTGTGGTATGTACAGGCAACAAAAAAGATGTTTTACAAATTTAAACTCCACCAACAGTACCTTCTCTCTCAGATAATATACAAAATTAGTTGGGATTTGTGCCATACCTCGGTTCACACACCTAAGATTGTATTGTCCATTGCAAGTTTTTCCTTTAGTTTCAACACTTATCTCCCATGATCGTGGGTTGTAATTGCTTATGGCAACACTGCTTGAACAATGACCATGTTTTGTTTTGGCCTAATTTGAATGTAGATTTAGAGTAATCTGGACAATGAATTAGGTTGTATACTATAGTAATAATGTTTGTTTGTTACGCCACAGAATACATAATATGGTTACGCCTTCACGTCTTAACTACTGAACCGATCATTATGACAGGGGTACAGAGGACATAGGGTACCTTTTATACCGAAAAAAGTGTTGTTCCTTAAGGATAGCAATTAAAAACACCCGTTTCCTCGTAGACGAAGTCGCGGGCGGCCGCTAGTAATGTTATAAATGTGAACTACTGAACCAATCATCATGAAATTTTACATACAAAAAATTACTGTTCCCGAGGGATAGAGTAATAAATAACTGTTCGCGCAGACGAAGTCGCGGGCCGCCGTTAGTACACTAGTGGCTCCGTGAGCTGTAGACCTCGCGTACTTTTTAAGTAGCTCAAGTTGTATGTTTTTTAAAAAATAATCTAAAAGATGTCACCACCCCTTTTGCCCCACACTGTTCACGAGCTTTTCAAAGCACGTAGTAGGTACCTGCGTGCTGTTTGGTATTATTTGGTAGGTATAATCGCAGCTAGATGGCGCTTCTAATTTTAAACATTTTCCGAAATGGTGATTTTTGGTAAATATACTGGCTAAACTAAAAAATTCTATATAATCATCGAACCTACTCACAAAATTTCATGAGAATCTGTTGAAAAATGCGACCTGTAGAGGAAAATGGACAGCTGAAAAGTCGGACTGAAATATGTTTTTTTTACATTTCTCCGTTTTTATGAAAAATTTCAAAAAACTGGCGTGACAAAAAAATTCTATGTAATTTTCGAACCTGCTCACTAAATTTGACGAGAATCGGTTGAGAAATGCGACCTGTAGAGGAGAACATCCAGCGCCATAAAGCCGGACTGAAATATATTTTTCTTACATATCTCCGACATTACGAAAAATTTAGAAAAACTGTCTTAATTTAAAAAATCTATATGATTTTTGAACCTGCCCACAAAATTTCACGAAATTCGGGTGAGAAATGCGACCTGTAGAGGAGAAAAGACAGAGCCGGAAAGCTGGACTGCAATTTGTTTTTTTTACATATCTCCGCCATTTTGAAAAAAATCGAAAAAGTGGCCTGACAAAAAAATTCTATATTATTTTCACACCTGTTCACAAAATTTCACGAGAATCGGTTGAGAAATGCGACCTGTAGAGGAGAGCAGACAGCGCTGGAAAGCCGCAAAACCTATTTTTTTAACATATCTCCGCCATTTTGAAAAATTAAAAAAATCTGGCTCGACAAAAAAATTCTGTATAATTTTCGAACCTACTCACAAATTTTAACGAGAATCGGTTGAGAAATGCGACCTGTGGAAGAGAACATACAGACATACGAAAGAATTTTTGCCCAAGCTGAAGCAGAGACGCTTCGCTCGCACTTCGTGCTCGCTCGGTCAATTATAAATAGAAGAATTAACTAATTTAATTACTAAAGGAAACTTGACGAGCGACAGTTTGCGACAGATGCAGTGGTCGGCGATTGTCGCCTTGGAAAAATATCGTCCTTTCAAGAATTTAAGCAAAAAAATCTTAAAAAACCTCTCAGCAACATAAAGTTTAAGGGTGGTTCCTCAAACGGATCACACGTTGCCTACGGCGGCTACGGTTATCATTCCGTCATGCCATATTTTCTTTTTCTAAAAAGGTCACAAATACTGCGTCGATCTAGCTAATTTATTGCACAGTACTACGAACGTAGGCACAGTAGGAACTAATTTCAACAATTGTTTCGCCTTACAAAAGTCTGTCTATTTCTGTGTATTCAGTCTCCAACAGCATATTAATTTAACAAGGAAAGTGGCGCCACCAGTGAGACCTGAACTTATTGTTGAAATGTAGCAAAATCATGCGCGTAGAATGCGACCGACGACGTCGCCTCGTCATGATTGTACAGTCAGTGGCACGGCACGAATCATGAAATCGGGTGGGGATTGCGCGGAACGCGTATTTTGGGTATGCGTTGCGGTGAGGGGCGCGGGCGGCGGGAGAGGGGCGCGCGCTATTGGTCGCTCACAAGAGCACATGCGCGAACTTATCCCCACTCCGTCGAAAAATTTTCATGATTCGTGCCACTGACTGTACAATGCGTGATTTATATACAAACGCAGCAGACGTCTTATGTTGTAAAAAACCAGCCAAGTGCGAGTCGGACTCGCGCACCTTCGGTTCCGTACCAAAAAACGGCAAATAATCACGTTTGTTGTAGGGATACCAGTGGTGAAGGGCTTACCTTTTAAAAATCCCACCCCACCGATCCACTATACAGATCATAACATTTTTGTAGAACGGCTTACTTTCACCATAATTTCATCCCTCGCCACTGATGGGAACCCCACTTTAATATTTATTTATTCTGTTTTTAGTATTTGTTGTTATAGCGACAACAGATCTCAAACTCAAACTCATCTGTGAAAATTTCAACTGTCTAGCTACCTATCACAATTCATGAGATACAGCCTGGTGACAGACAGACGGACAGTGGAGTCTTAGTAATAGGGTACCGCTTTTACCCTTTGGGTACAGAACTATAAAAAATAACAGACAAAGCTTCCCTTTTCAGATTTCATAACGCTATTTATTTTATACGTAACCAATACGTCATGGCAGAACCTGTTCATGGCACTTAATATTCCGAATAATACCAAAAGAATGTAGAATGACAATCAGTTGAACAGTTTTTAACTACTTCCATTATCACATTTTGTATTGTATTGTTCATTTTTACATACTTAATTATCAAGACGCGACTTTTGCTTTTAGGCTTAAGTAATACAGTTCATATTCCTTCATCATTATTTTTATCTGTGCCTAGTTTTATACGTGTACTTGCAATAGAAAATAGAGCAGGCGTGAATTTTTTTTACGATAGGAGGTGTAGTATACAATTTAGGTCTTTACTTTGTAACAAATGAGACTATTTTTGACACATAATAATTTACTGTCGTCGTGGCACAGAATACATAATAGTACAACGTGGTTGATAAAAAATGCTCTAAAAAGTATTTTTACATGTCTTTAATTAAATGTTGAAACAAAAATTTCCGTTAGAAAGAACATTGGGAAAAAGCGTCCCCAGCCCTGTAGCAAAAAAAAAAACCATAATTTTATTGTATGGCAGTAAATATGTAAATAATAAGGGAAAAGAATATCATCCTTAAAGATACAGAAACTAGTGTCAGACCGAAACTGGAATTCCGGCCGAAACCGAAACCGAACTTTCGGCCCCGGGTTCAGTTTCGGCCGAAACCGAAACCGAAACTTGTTTTCGCACATTAAATTGACATTGTTTTTTACACACATAATATGGTTGGTGGTAGGGTAGATGATTTTTCACAAATCAAAATCAATCAAGTTACTGTTTATTAAACCACGTAACCTCAATTCAACACGATCGCGCCGATTCACGCCGGCTGGTGAACTCCGAAGTTAGTGGATTGACCGAGTTTCGGTCAAGCCGAAAATTTCGGCTAATATTTGGCCGAAACCGAAACTGTTGCCGAAACCGAAACTTCGGTCGTCGGTCACTAACAGAAACACAATAAGTACATTATTTTTATTAAGAAATATTTTTAAGCACACCATACATTAATTACGACCGAGAATCGCGCCTGTCTATAGATTTCTTTCAGTAATTTGTTATTCAGAATAACATCATTTTTTTTACGCATGGGCCCATAGTGCTACACTCCTGGGGACGGGGTCCGTACAAAATTTTCACATTGTTCAATTTTGTCAAGATATTTTTTCCTTCTCAATAATTAAATTTTCATTCATTCCCTTTTGTCCTGTCGAAAACGTCCCAACTTTGTTATCAGTTATAGTTGAACGAAAGCCCTACTTATTAGAAGATGTTTTTATTAATAGAATTAATTGTTTTTGGGATGGAGATAGATGTATTTCTGCTGTAGTAACTGTAAAGGTATTCAAAATAAACATCCTCAGGGGATGAATAAAAAAAATAGACATATATTTTAATTTTAGTTAATCTGAAAACAGTGAACTTTCAAAATAAATTATAAAATAACAAACTTGGCTAAAAGGTTTAGATTTAATCCTTAAACTACAAGAACGTTTATAAAAAAAAAAATTACGAAAACATCTTCTAAACTAGCGATCAGTTAGCGACATCCACCCCCATCGATTCCCACCAACCAACTGAAGGTTCTGAATAGTTCAATCTTCGTGGTAGGCTTCGTATGGATCGATTCCGCGCATGCGACCTACACGCCGCCCGTACAAAGGCAAGGCTGCTCCCATACCGATCAGCCCGTCAAAATAACACTCGATTTTTGCCAATTTTCCACGCGACGCGATCTTCAGAAAACAAAAGAAGGCATAAAAATAGCACCCTCAAAAATGGTGACGTGTAGTTAAAACTCTTCCTGAAAGAAAGAAAGTGTATTCGCAAATTGTTATACCAAACAAATTAAAATTTCTAATGGCTATGATTAATATATTCTAAAATTATAATGAGTGAGTGTTTTCTGGTAAAGGGGATTTCGTCAATTTAGCCGTTTTGTATCGAAAATGTAGCTGCTTTGGAAGGCCAGGTATGTCGTAGGAACTTGTACCTGTGTTTTACTTGTTGCGTCCCATTCCTGTCTCTCATCCGGTATCTTATTACGTAATGTGATATTTAAAAAGGTTTCCTTTTATTAATAAGTAGGTACTTAATTTTATTTTACGATCGCTACACAACAGTTTTTCCGGAAATGTTTAATTTTACGGTATAATAAAATGGATAGGGAATGAGAAACGCTGTCTGAAGATCAATAACGTTTTTGATATGTCATTATATTTTACTAATAAATGTTAATAAAAATTACTTAGATTGGCTGGCGCCCAACGTGGGGTTACCGTTTAGATATGTTACTAACCTTCATAGTTAACATTTTTATTTTAATAGCTAAAATAAAACCTATTTATTGTCATTGAATTCCTAGATCACTAAATTGATACCGTTCTTAACAATTTACTCGTACCTAATTAGACAAAATTACTAAATAGTCCATGTCCACGAAATCTTCGATATAGCCATCCTATTTTTTTACTTCGTCCAGCGTCTAAACGCTAAAAAAATATTTCAATACTTATTAACCATTAAAACGATATTTACGTAAACGACGCCGTAACACGTTGAAATCCAATCAAAGCATCCCTGGCTTTTATTCCAGCCATTAACATTAATGCCTCCTACACAGATTAAATGTTTGTTCATTATTTTCGGAGCTTGGTACATCGATCGGTCTATCAAGCTATTTTGAACAGGAGAGCTTAAAAATCTCTCTTTATTGCTTTTTGTGCCATGCGAATCAGTTCATTAGGTAGGAGTACAAAGTTTTATACTTAATAACATTCAAGTAAATCTGATACCCTTAAACGACTTAAGAGAAAAAAGAAGACAATGGATTCTTAACTGTGACGTCTTAAACGCTTGATCGATAGTTATATTATGATTTATCATATATTATTTTAACATATGGAGTTTATTTATCATACTTAATTAGTCCAGTACTAAATAAGCGTAGTAAAATCGCGAAACCACGTTAGAGCGAACTCTCGCAAATCGCCCAATTGGTCATGCTAAATTTGTTTCTAAACCGTTACAAAGCATGCCGCGAGATTTTTTTATCTGTAACAAATTGGAGCCTTAAAAAGTAGGAATAAAGTGCTTGTCAAAAGTATAAGCTAAGGAAACTGGCTTTGTATTGATGATTCGATTGAATCAATTTGTACTTGTGAAAATGTTTATCTTGAATTGTTAAACCTTCACACACAGCTTGTCTCGATCACTCAAAGACTTGCTGTTCAAGTCCGCTCATATTTTAAGAAGGTTTTGACGCAGATCGTCATTTTCGCAAAAGGTCATCGTGAAAAATTTGGTCACTTTCGCAGAATGTTATTTTCGCAAATGGTCACTTTCGCAGAATGTCATTTTCGCAACTGGTCACTTTCGCAAAATGTCACTTTCGCAGAAATTGTATAAAACTAAGGTTATAATCACTCTGTGTTATGTGGTATTTTATTATCAAAGGCTTTATTTTTGGGACCTATTGTGCACTAAGTGATCGCTGATGGCGATATCATTTTATCCCTTAGCAGGGCCAATAGGCCTATAGATTGACAAGATCCGCCCAGCCGTGACGTCTTTCTCGACCGTTAAAATACAAATAAAACAAAAAAATGCCAGTTTAAAATTGTGCATAAAACACCAATCTTTGCCGACTTATTCTAAGTCACTTGCGTCGATTTGATAAAATAAACCGTTGAAATCGCACTTATCACCACAAGAAATGAGGTCAATAATTGACCCGAAATCTTTTTCTCATGACACACTTCTAGTTCTGTAAGTACTTACAAATAAACATGCTGATAGTTTAGACATCGAATAGATACCGAATCGATAAACGGAGATTATCTCTCGTTCGGAGATCCGGCGATATGAGGGTTTAATCGCAGTGGTAGCGTGCGATGTTAATCCCATGTAAAGAGATGTAAGCCGGACTAAATATTTTGCTAAGTAGACAGAGTGCACATAATAAAAAAAATATTAAGTTAGGTTAGGTTATCTTACACCAACAAGGTGGACCGACGATCTGGTGCGCGATCGCGGTGTGCCGCTGGATGCGGGCAGCGCAGGACCGATCGTCGTGGAGATCCTTGGGGGAGGCCTATACCCAGCAGTGGGTGTCGTGCGGCTGATATGATGATGAGGTTATCATAATAATATACCTAAAACATCTATTGTAGATTATGTTACAGCAACTTACTTATTCCAATGGCAGTGTCTTCAAATATTTTTTTAAATCTCTTAATTGATCTGTCTTTATACATTTTATACCCTCTTTCTATGGACGGCACAGAATTCGATGTTAACAAAAAATTTTTGAACACCTGTTTAACTAAGACACTGTCTCTAATATAATTTGTCGATATCTTCATGTCATGATACTTTGTTTATATTCAAGTTTGAAATTCCATAAAAACTAAGCTTTCGCCAAAATGTCTTTTAGTAGAATAATAAACTATGATAAATGCCTTGTTCTGTTCAACTTCAGCATTTGCGTCCAAACAATTCCTGAATAAGGAGGAGTGGTACTTTGAAAGCTTACCTGACGAGTTTGACCTTTGCCTGTAGCACGGGCGCCGCAAAGCTTTTAAAATGATTCGACCTACCTTCACAATTTGTGGACTAAAAATCTAGGTTGATAACGGGCGAATTTTCTAGTGATTATTCCTCATCATCGTAGTTTTAAGATAAATCTGGTGAGATTAGATACCAAGTAATTAAAAGTAACAACAGTAAAACATGGTTAATGATGATGTTTAAGATTTCACTATAATCGGTTATTTTGAGATACTTTTGGTGGTTGAATTTTGTTCTATCTTCTTCTAAATTATATATTTTTCACTTTCTCATGATTCTCATCTCATGATGAAATTAATAATTATATTGTTTAGAATCTTTTAAGACGTCAAAGAATAAAAGATCCATGATAATGAGGATCAGTAACAGGTTTGAATTCTATAATTTTATTGATATAATACAAACACATATTGTTAGCTATGAAACCTGTGAAATAATTTTAGAAATGGTTGAGTTAAAACGGTTTGAAGGAAATGCCAAGCTCAATGCAATATGTGCTTCATCACGTATGATATCATAAGGTTCTCGTACGTCGCGATGACGTCATAAGGACCCCCAAAAAAACCAGTTGGCATAAGCTTTCTAATTAGCCACTAAACAAAAATCGTTACTGATCCTCATTATTTAAATTAGTGAACCAAAATGTTTAGTTCTAAATTGGTCATTTTCCAATTTAGTATGACTCATACTAAATTGGAAACATTATAATACCATTACGGCAGATTAAGCTTCTAATGGGGATTTTCATCATACCACTGAATCTTACCATGAAATGTTTCACCAACTTCAAACTAACTTTAATACAATTTGTGGCAAACGTAACTTCCTCGAATCATATCGGTCTTCCCTTATGCGTAAAAGGAGCCCCTAACTTTCGAATAGAAGGTCTTTGTTTACACTTTCCGGCATTCTCATCCTCCTGTCAAACTGCGTCCTTCAAGGAAGAGGGCTTTGTCATTGAAATGTGCTTCTTGAAAGTATACAGTTTCCTTTAATAAGGCGAATAAAATATGGAAAGCAAATGAGCGTCTTTATTTGGCTAATGCACAGCATCTCCTTACAGAAGACTGCTGTCAAATAACTTGAGCTTTTTAGTTGTCTTTTATCTATGCCGAAGCCATAGCCCCCCCCCCCTAGCATGACCACCGAAACACGATATATATCACGTGATATAGCGTTTTATCTACACTAAACTGTCAAAATTTATTGTCTTTTGACAGCTAAACGTGAATTAACTAAAGAAGGTCATGGCTTGGGTGATAACCCTGGTCTATATTTTGCGATGATATATAGTTCACGATCAGGCGGACCGTATATCCTGATTTATCACTTGTTCATAATCTATATTCATTATAATAGAAACGACCCCGATGAAGTTCCCTGCAGGATTTGTGCCTCTCTCCCGTGAGATAATGTTGGTTTCAAAAGGTGAGTTGAAAATTGCAGCATTGGACCGTTTTTCACCAGATAACGTTGTTTCTATCCTTTGTCTGGTCTATGAAGATGTTAGATAAATTCTACCTCAGAGGTGCCCATACTTTTACTTAAGGAGATCGACCTAGCAAAAAATTATGAAAATATTTATCAAGAAAAGAAATTACATAATGGGTGCATAAACTGTCAAATCTGTTATCCTTGGCGATCGACCTTAAAACCTCTCGCGATCGACCGTTTGGGCACCTCTGTTCTACCGCTACACAGCTAATTGCCTCTATTATACCGAGGGTCATCATTCTGATCATCATCTTTCCATCAACAGTCTTGCCATTGCGCCCACGGCGTATCGTTCCATGTTCTGAAAACACGAAGCTGTCTACAAATAAACGCTAGTACTTTCTAGTCATCCCGTCGGTTCGAGTTAACAGGCACGTTATCTGTGGGGTCAGACCGCGCGGCTGCTGCAGCCTTGACCCGTTTAGCTAACTGGGCCACTCGGGTGTGCGTCTGCCGCATTGTTTAACCCCCACTCAACCGGAAAATGAGATGGCACGTCACCCCTTTATTGGGTGTTATTTTTCCGCTGCATGTTTTCAGGCAGGGGGCTGTCAAGTGGCGTGGTTTCATTTGTTTTACAGAAATGATACTGCTGCTTTTGTTTTATGCTTTTTTATTGTCAATGGGTTTGTAACGGACTGTGCTTAATTATTTTTAACTTTTCTGTTTCTGTTTTTTCTGACTGAATTGAGTTTTGTTATGAATTGATAGGAAAGGAAGACAGGATTGCTGTTTTGAGTATCATATGTATAAAAGGTGTTTAAATAGACACTATTTTGATGAATGTTCTATCAACACACAGGATAGTTTCCTCATTCTTTCTTAGTTCTTTTTTTCTCCTCGAATGTTTTTGTTATCTTAGTCTATCTGAATTATTGCACCCATTAAGTACCTAGTCTAATTAATTAATAAAATATTAATCATATTAACACACGCATGGCGCAGGGGCGCCGCCTGTCGTCCGTTAATGAAATTAATGCGTACGCATGTTATGCCACGTTTTTACGGTGCTAATAAATATTTTTGACTGAGTAAAGCTACTTTATAAAATATGTCTGTCTTATCTTATATGATGTCTAATAGGACTCGATAAATATATACACAGGTTGGTCAAAAGTTCTGTTACTGAGTTTCTTTATCGATTACTGGCCGTTAAAACAAATGAAAAGAAAAAATAAAAATGACATATTATTGACAGTTTTATAAGCTATAATTCCATACCACACGTATATCATATTTTGTTTATTTCACCATTGAATGGGGGTTGAAGGAGAATCGTGTCGCTGTAATTGCTCTGCACAAATGTGGGCAGCCACCGAAAATGATTTTCAAGTTGCTACAAAAGTTGAAAATCAACAAGCAATTTATTTATCGCACTATCCATAGGTACAGTAATACCTTGACCGTCGATGACCGAAAAAGATCAGGAAGACCACGCACCGTTCGGACACCAGCTGTGATCAAGGCAGTGAAGGCGAGAATCACGAGAAATCCCGTCCGGAAGCAAAAGTTATTGGCAATACAGATGACTGTGAAGAGAAGTTCCCTTAAAAAAATTATCAATGATGACCTTGGGCTTCACGCTTACCGTAGACGAAAGGGCCATCTGCTAAACGCACGATTGAAGGCTATGAGGTTAGCACGAAGTCGCGCTCTACTAAAGCAGTACGCACAAAACGGCCATCGAAAAATCTTGTTTACTGATGAAAAAATCTTCACAGTCGAAGAAAATTTTAACCGTCAAAATGATAGAGTATACGCTAAGAATAGTAAAGAAGCCAGCATGATTGCTCCGAGGGTCCAACGAGGTCACCACCCCTCATCAGTGATGATTTGGCTGGGGGTGTCCTATTCAGGGCTAAGTAAGGTTCATTTCTGTGAAAAAGGTGTGAAAACTGGCGCTAGAGTCTATCAAGATACCGTTCTGGAACCTGTTGTCAAACCCTTAAGCCACACTTTATTTCAAAACCAGCCATGGGTCTTCCAGCAGGACTCTGCCCCTGCGCACAAAGCAAAATCTACACAAGCATGGTTTCGGGCTAACAAAATTGATTTTATCGCGCAGGAAGAATGGCCATCCTCCAGCCCAGACTTAAATCCTCTGGATTATGCCATATGGCAACTTATTGAGGAGAAAGCATGTGCTAAGCCCCACATGAATCTCGACTCTCTTAAGCGCGCTATTCTCAAGGCAGTCGCAGAATTGGATATGGTGGTAGTTCGTGCTGCCATCGATGACTGGCCTCGTCGTCTAAAGGCGTGTATTCATGCCAGAGGCGGTCATTTCGAATAATTTTAATACATGATAATCTTAAATATTTGTGCTTTCATTTGGTATATAATTCATTGTAGCATTATTTGTAAATTTAGTATTATTCATGTTTTCCATAGTTACAGAACTTAGTAACCAACTAGGTATATGTATCTCCTTCATCATTTCCTATTTCTTCTCTAATTTGTACTGTATCTTGTGGCTTTGTTATCAGTTCGAGTTAGTAGGGATGCGCGTAGGAGTGCTGGGACACTATTATGTGCACATCATGTTTGAGGTCTATGATTGCACCTTTACTGGATTCCAGATGCTTTGCTGCGGTCCCCACCACTTATTATAGGATAATCTGTCACTTTGAGATTTTAAAATTCTAATCTGAAATTTTTTACATTATCAGGTATACCTCAATTTTTAGAAAATTATCTAGTCTCTAAATAATTCGCTGAAAAAACAGCTTATTCCTGTTGGATACCAAAAACATTCAGGAATCTGATGATATGCCACACCCTACCCAATATTGAATTCAGATTTCAGACTATGATATGAAACTGATACTATGTCGGCCTGAACTGAACTCACTTTAGTACGACGTTACTAAACCGTTCTAAGGCTTCCTTGTAGTGTAACGATCCCTGTTAATCTTAAGCTGTTTACTTTGTTGGCAAATTTCACAGCTATTTATAGTATTTTATTTGCATGGTTTCTTTCCACATTGTTATTGTTTATCAAGTTCTTTAGGTATAGCTAGGAGCTGGGTTGCTACACTGGTTAATAAGTTATATTCGACAAATACTTCTCAGAAAATACCGACAAGTTAGCTTTCACGATAGAACTTCTCTGTAATAAAATATTGACTAAATGTTTTGAACCTTCAGTTTTTTGTGATCATCATCATAATCCTCCTACACCCTTACCCCAATTTATTTGGGATCGGTGCATTGCGTCCTTTTCTTCCATTCCTTCCTGTCATTCGTCATCTCCTCATCCACTCCCTTCACATTCATATCATTCCGCACACAATCCATCCAACTTTTCTGCGGTCTTCCTCTTACTTTCCAGCCCTCAACATCCATATCCATTACTCTTCTAGTAACATGCCTTTCATCCCTTCTCATAACATGCCCAAACCAAGAAATTTGTGATCAACTTATTAAATAAATAATCTTTGGTTAATAAGATTCAGGTGAAGATTCAACGTTAGTTGTGGCATTAGTATCATAATGATGGTGTTATTTTCATTATTTTCGTTCAAGATAAAGCGGAAATGAGGTCGTATCGACAACTAATTGTCACCTAATATATTTTTTCTCATGTGTACCTATATCGTATATGTGGCACGTTTGTAATCTGTTCCGTGCGGCTTAAGAGATCATTCATACAGCTCTCATTCAGCATCATTCAGTAGCTCGCTCAGTCTTTCAATACAAGTTTTGACTTGGCGGTGGGTGAGCCGGTGGCTGACGCGTCACATGACTGTCAAAACTTGTATTGAAAGACTGACAGTTGACGTCAAATTTCAATACAAGTGACCGAGCTGTGTGAATGATCCATAAGTTTTTCAAAATCGGTATCACATATTTGCCAGTTGTGGAATGTGAGAAGGATGTGAGCGTGAACAAAGTTCATACATAAATCTATGAACTAATCGGCATCTATCTACGAATGGACGGCACTCGCTCGCTCCATAGGACGTCCGACTGCCCGCCAATATCCGTTTCCGGGTGGATAGCTTACAGTCACAATCACAACGATTTATCGCTAGCGGCTATCGGAAGTATGGAGCTTCATTGTTCTGTGAACGGAAATAATTATTCTTCTAACCCTAAATAGGTATACTAGGTACAGTTAGCGTCAAATTGATATGAGCGTCTAGAGTACTCTCTAGACTAGAGTATTCAAAATGATCTGAAAAACAAAAATAATTTGTGTTAAAAATAATCAATTAGATCTACGCAGTTAGAATCATCATATTGTTGTAAGCACACAAGGTGTTCAAAATTATTTTAGCAAACAAAGCTGTCAAAGTTGTATGCATTATGCAAAGATATCTTTGAGAGCTTTGTTTGCTAAGATAATTTTGAACACTCTGACTGCTCACATAAATATGAAACAATAAGTAGTAAGATATTTTGAACACCTTGTGTGCTTACAACAATATGATGGTTCTAATTGCGTAGATCAAATAGACTTTTTATTTTTCAGATCATTTTGACTACTCTAGACGCTCATATCAATTTGACGCTGTCTGTACCATAATTTTTCAGCTTCAGAAATACGAATAATTAACCGAGCGAGCGCGAAGCGTCTCCGTTTCCGGAAAAATAATCAATAGTAATTTATATGCTTTCGTATTATTTATTGTCTGTCCGTCTGTTCTCCTTCACAGGTCGCATTTCTCTACCGATTCTCGTGAAATTTTGTGAGCAGGTTCGATGATTATATCGATCGGATTTTTTTATCGGTTCAGTTTAAAAAAACATATTTCTGCCATTTCGAAAAATTATCTAAAATTTCTCAAATGTGAGGTCGACAGCTCACAGAGCCACTAATGATAGATAGTCATGGCGAAGTTAGCATCTAGACCAGGGATCTCCAAACTGTATCTTAGTACGATGAGCTAGCTAGGTCCTGGCTTCCGGCCCTTGGGACTTCGTGGAGGAATTAGTCTGGCCCTTAGGCTAAAAAGTTTCGCGACCAATGATCTAGACTAATATCAACTCTATAAAAGCAAGATTTGGTTTTCTAAATCATCACCATCATCATATCAGCCGCACGTCACCCACTGCTGGGTATAGGCCTCCCCCAAGGATCTCCACAACGATCGGTCCTGCGCTGCCCGGATTCAGCGGTTTCCCGCGACCTTCACCCTCACGTCGGTCACGTTTGTCGGGGGCCTACCCACGCAGGAGCGTCGTCCGGTGCACGGTCGCCATTCAAGAACTTTTCCGCCCCAACGGCCATCCGTTTATCTCGCTATGTGTCCCGCCCACTGCCACTTCAGCTGAGCAATGCTTCGAGCGATGTCGGTTAGTCTAGTTCTCCTACGGATCTCCTCATTTTTTCTCCTCAGGTTTTCTAAATATGTAATTGTATATTGTTTCAGACGAGAGCGGCGGCAGTTCCGGCTCGCAGTCGGACAGCAGTGAAGACGAGGTGACGGAGCACGTGACCCGCTCCACGCCGCCCGCAGCCATGGCCGCCGCCAGGGCACAGGTGATGTATCTGATGCACCTACACATGATAGCGCCGTTCAATTTAGAGATTAGAGGCAGCTCGCGGTCGAGTGTCGAGGCACGCACTGCTCGCTCGCCTTCTGCGTACGCGCCTCAGCCCGAGGCTCCGCTGCACGAGCCATCGGTTGTCGGTTTTTCTACTGTGCTCAACAACGATGTTGATCGTTGGTGCTCATAGGCGCCTCGACGTGCGTGACGTTTAGCGTGAGAAAAAAGTCATTAAAATATGTTTTGTTAAAAGTTATATCGCTATACAAATTTTCATCGTAACTATTACGATTGTTATATAATTGTTACATCCCATAACGTGGCATTTTTTCTTCTTTTTGATTAAAGAATGAATGATTACAAAAGCACAATCAACTCACCATCGAGCCATTCGCTAGCGGTTGAGCAGCGTGTGGCGAGACTGTGCAACCGCGACCTGTCCCTAATCCGTACGCACCTTTAGATTTACACCCGTATTCACAAACATTACTATGAGGTCACGAACCAATCACATGTAACATAATGCGTTATATTCTTATTGGCGGTTGTGAAGTTAGCCACTATGCGCGTAGCTGTACCCCCTCTCACCCACTTACATCGAAATTGTGTTCTGCGCATCGTCTCGCGCGATGTTCCGAGCCGCCAATAAGTTTGAAACGTATTATACGAAAAAAAATAACCAATCACAGAGCTCTATTTCAACGCAGTGCGTTCGCGTAGTCAAGGGTCGTTTGAGTTAAACAACATTCAAAAGACCCTTGAATGTGAAGCCCTAGTTCCCCTCCCGGAGAAAAATGTGTAGGTGGGCGGGCATTAAACAACATTCAAAAGACCCTTGAATGTGAAGCCCTAGTTCCCCTCCCGGAGAAAAATGTGTAGGTGGGCGGGCAAATGCGAACCCGAAGCTCTTAGTTGTCCCTCTGGAAAATTTTGTCTGAAAGAAACACTGGTTGTTTGTGAATATGGGTGTAAAATATGCGATAGACAAATACATCGTCCAGAAGATCGAAGTACGACCGAACACCAACTATGTTCAGGAGGTTAAGAGTGCGCGAGCACCAAGCAACTATCTTGTGAATGAATCTGCGAAATGAAGTTGGTTACGACGGGATCCAACGTCTTCTTTAGAACACTGCACCAGCCTTCAGATGGATTTGTAATTTTTGTGACAAGCCTGTCAACTTATAGTTGGCAGTCAACAAGGCTTCGAACATTTAATTACTGTTATAATAAGGTTCTTACATTGTTGTGGTCCGGCAGTAAGAGGTAAGCAGTTCTTCAAAGGTTAAGGATTTCGGGTGATGTGAGCCTCCATCTTCGACCTTATCGTTTCTTAACATCAGGTGAGATGTACTTGCCCGTATTAAAACACAAACAGCTCCCCATAATTAAATTGCAATGCGGCTAACCGTCTCTAATGGCGGGTTTAGACAAAGACTATTTTTAGCCGCATAATTTCGGCTTCTAAAAAAGTCACTGTATAAACACTTTCTTCGCCATTTTTTCGCGGCCTGCCAGCGCTAACACGGGCCTATTTTTTGGCGATAGTGACGTCCGCCCGCGTCTCTCGCTGCCCTATTTTACGGACTCGTGTAAACAGTCGCCGCTAGTCCTGCCCTCAAAATCGTCTATAGTAAAAGACATCAGGCAAATACCTTTGACAAAAAACCCAAGAATGTATAGCATTTTTGTTTTTTCCATAATTAAGACTTGTAATTAGTAAGTCATAAAAAATATTCAGATTTTAACAAAGCTTTATATTTTGAGAGTTATTTGTGTTTGAAACTTATATTTTTGGTAACCCCGACACTATTACAGCAACACCAGTTACACGACCAAAACGTTTTGATAACTGCGCTAGTGATTAATCGGTGTTCTACCGAAATACCGAAATGTACTAAAATGCATAAAGTCAAGTCTCCAGCGACAGTTTTTTCGAAAACATTCAACAAAATCTATCAATCAATACACAAAGTCACGTTTTTTTGCTTTAGAACCAAGACGAAAGGAGTATTATGTCGTAACAAAACGCTGTTTGATAGTTGATAGACAATGACAGTTAACTGACAGTAAAAGTGACAGACCGCCACAGGCCGACCAATCGGCTTTCGCGTTTTGACAATTGACTGTCAATGTCAGTCATTCAAGATTACGTTGATGACATGGAAGCCACAGAGTATCAATGACAAAGATGTCTTTTTAATCGAAATACTTCCGATTTTTCAGTAATTAATTTAAGCGAAATGAAGGAGTTTAAAAATAAACTTGCTACTGTTTTATTATTCTAATAATACATATTGCTTAAATGTAGCAGAATTATTCTTATACACCTTTGGGTCTGATGTGCCTGATGTCCTTTACCTATTAGTGTGCTGTCTTTTTTAAAAAGGATGCGGTATCGGTGATTTGCTAAAAAAACTAACTTTAACCGAACTGCTTTGGTTAATAATAATATTTTGTAATACGATTTATAAAAGACAGGTACAGAAGATGCACTCCGCAAAATCATTTAAATAAATACCGACTCTTGCTCCGACACATTAAAGTGCAATTCAGGTTGCACAGCACTCCATTCCCTACAATTATATTCACCCTATGGTTGACTCTTCTAACGCGTCACCTACAAACACTACAATCATGGCGCAAGCATCCATACTATTGCTGGTGGCGCTTATCCCCTCCGTACTACTCGTCTTAAGCAAATATATTATGCACTCTGTCAATCTATCCTGTGTTATTGTATTTCTAGCTGGGGGGGTGCAGCTAAAACTAAAATAAAAAAGATAGAAGAAGCTCAAAGAGCTATACTCAAAATCTGCATGTTTAAACCACTCCTTTATCTTACTTTTGACCTGTTTCAACTTTGCGATGTGCTTACGGTTCGCCAATTGTTTTTATACTCAATGTTGTGCTAAGACAACATTCATTGATTTCATTTGATAGTTCCACTCAAACAACGCGGCGAAAATTCACAGTTTGCAGTAACATGCACAGTACTCGCACTAAATTCAGCCACCGTTTCTTCTTATTTTTAGGTCCATACTTATATAACCTTTTCAATAAAAAGCTAAATATCTACCCACGGCCTAGATCGGCTTGCAAGCGATTAATTTACAAATGGCTGCAATCACTATCTTATGATGAAACTGAAGAGTTGCTGACTACACTATAATGTTAATTTTATCAGGAATCTTTTACAAAGCTAACACATTACACTCACTCACAACCATTAACATACATATTTATTTTTTATTTATTTTATTCATAAGACACGCCAACAGAGTACACATAAAACATTCCATAACACGAAGTTGAACATATTCAATCCTGATGTGTAAACCTATAACAGGCATGTACAGCATTTACAATTACAAAATCACAGTCAACAAATAGTTAATAATTAAAATTTAACTGGAAATTATATAGGTGCCTGCTCAAAAACAAAAAAATTAAATAACAATCTTAAATAATGAAAAAAAAAAAAAACACAGAAAACAAGTATAACTTACACATCGAACAGTACCACACAACATATTAATATTATTTGGCAAATGATTCCAGTATTTTAGATCTAAAACCGGGCAAAGAGTCGTGAAAAATGTCGAGATTGTCCAGTGCACCATTTAACACGTTATACTCATTACACATTCTGATTAGGGGGGAAGACCGACCAAGATTAGTGCGACATGGCGGTGTATAAAATATGGTAGTGTTGGGATATCGAGGGATAGTGTACGGAACCTTAAGAGAAATGCGAGATAAAATGTCATCATCAGTAAAGCCATCGTTCATAAGCTTATGGAGAAAAATTGCACCATGGAGCTTCCGCCGGTCGCGCAGAGTATGCATTTTGAAAAAATTCAAACGTTGGTCATAGCAACAGCGGTGAGTAATGCCTCGGGAAAAAAACGCTAAATGCCTGGTAAAGGAACGTTGAATACTCTCGACCCGCTGTGAATGTACTGTATAAAATGGACACCACACTACGCAAGCATATTCGAGAATGCTCCGAACGAGTGCATTATATAGAAGAATTTTGGTGGATAAATGCTTGAATTTCTTCGTATTACGCTTTAAGAAACCTAACATAGACGCAGCTTTAGTAACTATCGCATCGATATGAGCTACAAAACGCAACTCGCTATCCATGATCACACCAAGATCACGCATCGTGCCAACCCTCTGCACGGTGGTTCCTGAAATTACATATGAAGATTGAAGTGAGTTTTTCTTCCTAGAAAACTTAACATGGTAGCACTTCCCTGCATTAAGCTCCATATGGTTACGAATACACCACTGGTTTATTCTGGATAAGTCATCCTGAAGAAGTTCAACGTCATCCATAGTGTGAATTGCTTTATAAAGTTTCAAGTCATCCGCGAAGAGTTGAAACTTGCAATTTCTGATTTCATGAGAGATGTCATTCACAAACACTAAAAATAAGATAGGTCCTAGATGGGACCCCTGCGGTACGCCGGACGTAGCGTAATAAGGTGCTGACTCGTATCCATGGACAGAAACAATTTGTAGTCTTTTTGCTAAATATGACTTAAACCAGTGCAGCAAAGATCCCATAATACCAAATCTCTCAAGTTTCCTTAAAAGTATATGATGGTTTACCCTATCAAACGCGCTCGCAAAGTCCGTATAAATTGTATCCACCTCGAAACCCCTATCAAGCTCACTTGTTAAGTCAGACACAAAGGATACAAGATTAGTAACCGTGGAACGTCCCGAGCGAAAGCCATGCTGATAAGGTGTCAGAGATGCATTGACGTGCTTGGACAGAATGGGCTGTACTAGTGATTCGAACAATTTAGAAAAGCAAGAAAGAATGGCAATAGGACGATAGTTTACGGTCTGATTCTGTTCACCTTTTTTATGTAATGGAATTATTCGTGTTTTTTTCCATTCGTCCGGAAAGCAGCCATCTTTCATGGAGCGGTTAAATATAATACTTAGGGGTAAGGCCAGTACAGGGCCGCATCGCTTGAGAAAGACAGCAGGAATAAGATCTGGACCAGCACCCTTATGAATGTCGATAGCTTTGATCTTTTTTAAGATTTCGCGTTCCGTAAATTGAATGGCGGATATGACATTATTTTGAGTTGGTGGAATGCTACAAAGATCGCTGTCTGACATGTCATTCAGATTGAAGGAAGACGAAAATTGGCTAGCAAATAGATTAGCTATTTCCGGGCCAGTACAAGCTTCAACGTGATCCTTGCACACACGCATTGGGATTGAGGATGAATTATTTTTCTTGTTTCTGACAAACCTCCAAAATGATTTAGGGTCTTTGCTAATACCATCTTCAATGCTATGTATGTATTGAGTATAACATGAGTTATAAAGCTTTTGACAGTGATCACGAACCCTATTGTATGATAAAAGATCCAATGGATTTTTATATTTCCTATATCTTTGCCTTAATCTTTCTTTTTCTGCTAATCTCTTAATAAGTGCGTAAGTAAACCACGAAGGATGTTTAACTTTTATTAGCCTGCGCTTAGGAACATACTTCTCTATCACATCGCCAATAGCATCGTAAAATACTGAAACCATTGCATTGACATCGTTACAAGAAAGCAACACAGAGGACCAATCGATATTTCTCAAATTAGATATAATCAGGTCATAATTTGCTCTATAGTAATTTAAGTTTTCGCATCTCAAAGGGGGTAGATAATTACAAGCCTGAGTACTACGTACCGTTATTAATAATGCTGGGTGTTTCTCATCAAGTTTGCTAATAACATCCTCGGGTTCATCGACCGATACCACATCAGATAGGTCACTGAAAACGAGATCAAGAATTCTACTATCAACATTCAAAACACTATTATACTGTTGCAAGTTATTTATTGCCATAAAATCTACGAGTGAATGACCCAGAGGAGTGTTGCAGTTACCGGGAGCCATTGAAAAATTGTCCTGATTTTTGGACCATTGAATAAAGGGAAGATTGAAGTCACCCAGTCACTTTGTCGACTACATTCATTATATCATTTACGTGATCAAGGTATCTATTTAAAGCAATTAATTGAACAGGAGGAGGTAGGTAAACTGTTCCAATGGCTATTTTACATTGCGAGTTGCCAGAACCTATATTAACAACTACCCATAAATCTTCGCTCTCGCTTTCCCACGTCTCCATACGGGTGGATGGAATATCACAAGAGATAGCAATCAGTACGCCCCCACCATCCTTTTTAGAGTTAACTGAACAAACACGATCTCTACGGAATACCTTGTATCGAGAATCGATGTATTCGTTATCTTTAACATTGGAATTAAGCCATGTCTCCGTAAACACTATAACATTATAATTGGACTGTAAGATGTTATCATATACTGCATTTGTTTTAGTTCGAATACCTCGCACATTTTGATAATATATATCTATAGTATCGAATGGAAAATTTTACAGTGCAAACAACACAGTACAATCGATTAATCTTAAGTATAAGCTTAATTTACTTAATTAACTTCAAACTGTCCTGGTTTTTTATTAGATGTGCCTGACAAGATTCGTCCTTACGTACGTAGATGCGACCATTGCGTACCCATACGTACTTATAGTCAACTTCTTTAGCCTTTTTTCTAGCGGCAGCATGCAAAGATTTGTTGCTTGGCGTTAAATGTTCAGCGACGTAGATGGGGACGCGGGGACCTCCCAGTCCAAGATGGTGAGAATTCAGCTTTTCCTTGGAGTTGGCTTTGTTAAACTTGAGCACTGCTGCAAGAACTGAATCGCGTTGGCGAGGATTACGTAATTTGACGACAACAGCGCGAGGTTTATTGCTGTCTCTGTTGATTTTAGCTACACGCGTCACGTTTAATATATCTTCGTCGGCGATAGGGCAACTGACAGTATTGGTAAGTTGGTTGATAGTTTTAATTAGATTTTCAGTACGATGCTCCGGGATCCCATTGATTTCCAAGTTGCTTTCACGCATATGCTGCTCTGTTAAGTCAAGCCTGAAAGAAAGATCTTTGACAGTCGACAAGAGGAATTCGTTATCCAGTTTCAGCTTTGAGATTGTATCAGCTTTTTCTTCTACAATTGCTTTTAGGTCCTCATATTGCTTGTTGAGAAATACGACCGAGCTATGGTACTCAGACATTTGCTGTTTAATACTTCTAAGTTCTTCAGTGACTTGACTGCTTACGACTGCCATTACTTCCTCTTTAATTATGTTTCTAATACTTTCAAGTGTAAAACTAGGTTGCATTTGCTTCTGACTTGGTCTGATTGTTACATTACAGTCGGATAAAGAAGAATCACCCGAAGCGTCCTCATATGCGACGCCAGGTGAAGACTGACACGATAGAGATCGGACAGGCGTATTTGAGTTGTCCTTTTTAGGTTCCTTTTTGGTGCATTCACAACACTTCCATAAGCGTTTCTGATCATTGTCCATTTTAGCATAACACTTCTCAGGTATGTTTGCACAGAGAAGATCATACTTATGCATACAGTATGAGCATATCAAATATTCTTTATTTTTTATAAGAATTTTGCATCCAGAACATTTATTTGACGATGCCATAATAAGATAAAAAGTTAATAGTAAAAAGTGAGAAAAATAAATAAATAAAAAAAAGTTCTTCGTCGTGATTTGAAGTTGGTGATAGTCAGATTAGACACTGCGCCGTTCGCCTTTCCACCAAAGCGTTATAACTGTAAGCGGCGAATATTGGAGTATAGTTCGTCGATGTTTACGATTAAAAGTCAATACAGAGGCAGGTACATTGAATAGTATTTTTTTTGCACTGACTTCGCTAAAAATAAAAAGTCACTAATTTTAAGAGGTTATTAAATTAGACTGTCTATTCACTACGTAAAAAGTTCAAAACTAATTGTGTTCATGTTATACGTTATATTTTTTCGTCCATGACTGAGGTGATTCTGATCAATTAGTTAACTTGATTCACTATTATAGAACAGTAGTACCTAGTCACTCGTTTTAGTCTTGCACTCACGACAAAAGTAAACAAATCGTTACTCCTAACGATACCACTCGTGCAGAATAATGCGAAGATTACACCAACAAATTGAAGCACACGATCTTTCACTTTTAAATAATTTTAAAATACGTATTCTTGGAACTATGTGTTGACGTGACAGTAGCTGTCATAATAATTTGACATTTACATATATAGATATAGGTAATCACACATACACTATCACACACCATACACACACGACACACACACTCACACACACACACACTCACACACACACTCACACACACACACACTCACACACACACTCACACACACACACGGCTAATACACATTCACTTTTTTATTGTTTTTCCTTTATTTTATTTTTTATTGTCTTTGATCAAAGTAATACATAAAATATTGTGCTCATTTTTATTTAAGACTTGCTTTGACTAGTTTAAATTGCTATGTCTGTGGAGGGTTATGGCGCTGAATGCTGAAATACAGGTTTTTGCCTAGTTCGGCAGCAGAGGCTTATAATATTAAGAATCTGTTATCTAGTCCTAAGTTGGTATTATTTAAACATCTGTCACAAATTGGTTGGTCAATAAAACAATTTTTTTTTATTTATTATTTATCTTGCTTCATCATCATCAATCATCTTTGATTAGCTATTGAGACAATGATATTCGACTACAGGTGAAGATACCCTCCTCCTATCTTCGGCGATTGTGTGTGCTAACCGCCCCTGTGGTCTAGAGATTCGCCCACCCATGTAGGACGCAGGGGTCCCGGGTTCGATTCCCAGGAGGGGGGTTACAGTTTGTACTTGGTTTGGTTGGTGGTAAGGCTTATTAAAATGTTTACATGCTCGTCCAAGGGCGCTTGCTTAGCTAAAGGAAAGGCGGCACCTTCATCCTCAGCCAGCTGTTGAATGGTTCTGCAAGCTAAGTACGATGCTGATGAAACACCATAAACGGTATTTAGTTAGAATTCTTGCAAACTTTGATTTGGTCCGGTTCTCCAAAGAATTCGTTGATAGTCTCGTTGATCATTAGCGACGAGAACTTGTATATGCATCTGACGAATGTCAGCAATAAAGACAATAGCGTGTAAACGAAAACTGATCTGTCTATCTATACCTTGTATTACCATCCTTAACAGACTATGTTCCAAGTAAATAAACAATTTCATTTCATTTAATTTCATAAATCCGTCTGGCTAGCTAAAAAAATAAAAAACGTTGTGTTTCGGCAGTTAGAGGTAAGGTAGCCAGTTCCTCAGTGTTGAGGATTGCGGGTGTACTGCGCTTCCACCTTCGGCCTTATCGTCGCTTATCAGGTGAGGTGAAGGCCAAGCTCTATCCCGTTGAGCATAAAAAAGCAGCATAAAGTATAACACTGGCAATACCTGATTGACCGATGAAACAACAACTCATCGAGTATTTAGTTTCAGGTTCCGACGATCAGCGTGACTCCGCACAGCCCGGGCGTGCTGGATGACAGCTTGCAGCAGCTGCGCCGGCTCCATGCGGCGGTGCAGCGGATGCGGGCGGCGCCTCTACCATTACTGGTATACTTAGTTTACATTTTTTTTTTCATATTTGGTCTTTGGACCATAAGCAGTTGTTTTATTTTTAAATCGTGGAGGCATGCCTTGCCACTGTCACGCTGCCTTTATGTTTTGCTAAATGGTAAGGTGTATGTCCAAAGTATGCAGTCTCTTCAGACTGTATTTAGCACTAAACAGCGAACTAAAAATCTATAGAAGAAGCATTCCGATCAAATAATGACACCACACGAAAATGACAACTAAGCACTAAAGAGCGAACTAAAATCTAAGAATCAAGCTTTCCACTCAAAAAATGGCTCCACACGAAAATGACAACTAAGCACTAAACAGCGAACTAAAATCTATAGAATAAGCATTCCACTTAAAAAATGGCACCACACGAAAATGACAACTACCTAAGCACTAAAGAGCGAACTAAAATCTTTGGATCAAGCATTCCACTTAAAAAAATGGCACCACACGAAAATGACAACTAAGCACTAAACAGCGAACTAAAATATATAGAACAAGCATTTCGCTCAAAAAATGGCATCACACGAAAATGAAGGCTAAGTGGGTGGAGCTAAAAATACTGGCATTTATTATGTAACACAAAGCGACTGAACGCTGGTTGCGACCATAATTTGTATACTCATAGGTATACCTATATTATTTCTGCATCTTTTTACCTGTGTTTTTACTGCCTTCTTTGCGTCTATTTTACACCATTTGACTACACAGGACGTCATTTCTTATAAACTCTCTTTTCTTTACAATACAAACTGCAATTATTGTGAAGGACGCTTACGTCTATCACCGGGCGCGTGGCTAGCCCGACTAAATGCTGTGCGAGTTGTAATTTTTTAGCCTCGTTGTCCCATTTTTTAAGCAATGTTTGCTTTAAATTACGCTTCTATAGATTTTAATTCGCTGGCACTAAGGCAATTTGATGTTATGTTGTTAAGAAAAATAGAGCGTTTGTTGTTTGTTCGCATTATAGTTTGATTTGTGTTAAGTGCCTTACAGATGACTGCGATCAAATAACAATTACTATTTGTATAATTCTGTTGTTGTTAGCGAGTGTGGTGAGTAATCTGGCATCTGTGATATAGGAATTGGAAAATGGAATCAGAAGCGAATGCATGAACGTGGTTTCGCTAGCATCCGTAGGCTGGCCAGCCTGTCCCATGCTCTCATGAAAGATATACTACTACAATTTAATTCTTCATTTGTTTATGATTTGAAACGTTGATTCTACTATGAAAGGATTTTTGAAAATTCTTACTATGACGCCTGTAGCACCCCTCCGCCGCGAAACACCGCAGTAGGTTTCGCTAATATAAGTGTTTTATCTATGGGTTTCGCCATAATTTCGACAAGCGATACACATGCGAATAGCCTGTCCTAGTGCATAGGTTTTTCACGCGTGATTCCGCCCGATCGGCTCCGACCGTTGACACACGCGAAAGTAATGAATCCTCATGTGTCGTTTTTGATAGAAGACGATTCATGGCGGAACTACCGCGGTTTCGCTGGTACTGTTCCGCGGCGGATGTGACGAATTCCTGTGAAAATAGCTACAAAGCCAATGACCTAGACAGGGACCGGATTAACCCATTACAAACCCCTTCGTGCATTGGGTTTTTAGTATTTACAGAATGAATATAAAAAATATATACGATAAATAGATTCTTTGAGGGAAACCCTATTCGATATGCAAACAAGACAAACATAGCATCATGAGAATACGAGATATCGTAGATCAAAATTCCGGTCCCTGTCCAACAACAAAGTCAAGGCACAGAACAGAATAGATATAAGTACTACGTACAGAAAGGGCACTCCCCGCCCCTCCCTAGAATCAATTACCTCACCCTACCCCGCGAGTTCATGTGCCGAATCGTGTGCTCGTTTAGTAGTGAGTAACAACTGTTTTGGCTTTTCTAATAGTCATTAATCATAGTTTTTAAGGTAATATTGTATGCTGTTTGTTTCCCTTAACATAAGAATTTATCCTTATGCCCTTAACCAAATAAACAAACAAACAACAGCTGTCAACTTTCGTGCACGGTGCGGTGTGAATTTAAGTTGCAGAAAGCAAAGCATGAAATTAATATCACTCATGAAAACATTTCTTGTCACCAGTAAATACATATTTAGGGTATCCGCTGACGGGCGCTTTTTTGTAGCTGCGATAATCACGGCGTTAATGTCAGCGATATCGCGGCGATAAACGCGGCGATAATCGCGGCGACAATCGCGGCGCTTTTTTGTCGCTGGCGTAGGTTAACCCTAAAAGGCACCCAGTTACATATTCATCCCATGACATCGTATCGCACTCGCGTTACCTTTTCTTTATTCATCCCAAATCGTGTTCTTAACTCATCCCCCGACAAAAATACCATTCTTAGTATTTTTGTCGGAAATAAATATGAAAAAGCACGGATAGCAGAAAATAGACATCAGAGTAATAAGTACCCAAATTAAACTCTTTAATATTTTTTAACATTGAAAATGTTTATGTTTTTATGATCGAGTATAGTGCCCCGATTTATGAAATTGTGACATTTGCCTGTAGCTTACATGATTTGTGCCATCTTAGGAGGCGGGCGGACAAAAACTGTAGGCTGTAGAGCGGGTCCCTTTACGCGCGAAGTCAGTCTGCGCTCCGTTTACTTTATCGTCAGTACGATAAATAATGTATTCCTATTAAATGTATGTATGGGGCATTGATGACAGTGCCGTGTGCTTTATTTCTAAATTACATTTTCAATGCCTTTGATAGTTGCGCGTAGTTTGAGATCGGTAGATTTTTTAGTAAAATGAGCTGTGATTAGTTAAATATAGACATTTAAAAGTTTAATTAATGGTACTAAATATTTAAAAAAATCAAGCAAACTAATAAAAAACTAAACAAAAAAGCTTTAAAATAAACAGTTCTAAAAAGCAAGAAATAATTATTGAAATCTGCATAATTACTAATAGGTACCTATACGCATATCTAATAATATTAAAAAAACGTCTGTTGGGGTCGGGAAGTCGGGTGAAGCTTTAGCTAGATCTTTTTTCGTTACGCTTACGTTATATTTTCTTTATAGGTAGGTAATATAAACTTATGACAATCCCAGAACAATTGCCTATAATAACCGACGTTTAAGGCTCGTAGTGTTTACGGAACAGGATTATAAGGTAATCATATAATGTACCTAATAATAATTCCCTTACTTTTCATTGCAAGCCATATACCGCTCGGCACGTAACTTGCCAAAATAAAAACGAGAGTGTCTGTGTAATACGTAGTTATTGTGTAACGGAGCGGCTGTATGGAGTGTCCGGGGTGGTCAAGGATTACATAATGTTATCTCTGGTGTGCAGGCAATAGGCAGCAATCGGCTGAGCACGTCGTGCCCGTCGCTGTGCAAGGACGGCGCGCCCGAGCCGGACTGCGCGTCGCCCACACACCTCGACTTCTACCCGCAGAGCAGGAAGGGCAGTGGTCAGTACCAAACCTACTATATAGCAGGAGTTGCAGTACTTGCTTGAGTTCTATCCCCTTACTGAATAGGTAAATTTCAGATATTGCAATGAGGAGCAGGAAATGCCAACGTCAATCCATAAGCGTAGTATCCATCTGGGGCGACACGACACGTTATTGACCCGCACCCTGATTATCTAAAAAGAAACTATTTAGCGACCGGTTGCATTTGACATACATTGCCACTTTTCTTTGGTATGTTTTTTTTTAACCCAAAAAGAAGTAGCAATGGATCACGATCATCTGTGAACCAGTCGCTAGGTGGTTTTTAATTAGATAATCAGCCCGCCGGTCGATGCCCATGTTGGGCAGCTTAAGTCAGTTATATAGTTAACTACTTGGTATAATAGCTGCCATTTAGTATTTTTGTCACTCATTTAGAGTTTTTACTGTAAACTTAAATTATTTATTTCCTTCATGTAGTCGCTGGTTTTACGTGTTTTTATAATCTGCAATTTGTAACCCGTTGAGTTATTTTGTCGCAAATAAGATAAACCGCTGACGGGTTTTGGTATTAAAGAATTTGATTAACAGTCGCCTGAATATTTTACAGCCACTCAATTAAAAATATCCCTTTGCCAACAAACGTGGATTGAGTCATGTGGATGCTCAGTAGAAGATCTCTCGTTGAAGTATCAGCACAGAATAGATAATAGTACTAGCGTACAGAAGTTGCACTCCGCAAAATCGTTTAAATAAATTGCGACTCTTGGTTCGACACAATAAAGTGCAATTCAGGTCGCACAGCGCTCCCTTCGCTCCAAAACATTCACTTAGTATAGTAGTTGCCTCTTTTTCTATCGCGTAGGTCTTATCTTTTCTGATGTATGAAATTTGTCCTCTCAGAGGACGCCGAGCGCTTCATACTCGCGCGCGGAGTGACAGAGCCCTGGGGCCCTATTTTTGAATCGCTCGGCTGGCGTCAAGCGCTCGTTTCTACTGATTTTCGTTCGACATATGACTCTATTTCGAACGTTTGAGCCATATGTCGAACGAAAATCAGTAGAAACGAGCGCTCGACGCCAATCGAGTGATTCAAAAATAGGGCCCCTGGTATCAGTGCCATCGTAAATGTTTGTTGCAGGCGAGTCGCGACAATGGGGTCTGTGGGAGCGGCGCGACGAGGGCCGGCGCAGCTCGTGGGCCGCGCTGGAGCCCGGCGCGCGCCTGCACGACTCGCACCGGCAACGCAGGTAATGTGAGGCACGGGTGGGGGCGGCGCGACGAGGGCCGGCGCAGCTCGTGGGCCGCGCTGGAGCCCGGCGCGCGCCTGCACGACTCGCACCGGCAACGCAGGTAATTAAGCTTTCCAAGCCCCAATGTCCTCGAATTGAAGTCCAGTTTCATTGCTTTATGCTCGTGAACGGCACTGGATCTACTTCTGTCTACCTTAACATTAGTATTAAATGTAATAATTGTATGGCACAGAAAAGGAAATCGTTAAGTATCCTGTCACATCCTCTCTGGTTGACTGGGAGATAATGCATTTTTAACACGTTTTTTTTTATGAGGTTGCTTTCTCGTTTGTGTGTTTGTAAGTTTGTTTGTTTCTCCACAAAGTTTGCGAATGATTTTATACTGGCTTCCCGATGAGCTAGAGACTTAAAACTGTGAACATAGGTCAGAACTAGAAGGCAATGCAATATTATGGTTTCAATGAGCTGATCTGATGATGGAGTCGGAAGAAGGCCACTGGAACTCTATGATGAAACCATACAACCCCATTGTGTTTGGACTCGTTAGAATCGTCTTGACGAGTACTCTAATGAGAGACGAGGTCCAGGGTCTGATGATGAAGCTAAGAGGCCATGCCATAGGAACTCAACATTGAAACCGTGCTACCCCATCAAATTTGAGCTCGTTTGAATCGTCTTGACGAGTTCTTTGTTAGGAAATAGTTTCCAGGGTCTGATGATGCAGACGAAAGAAGGACACAGGAACACTTTAATAAAACCACGCTACCCCATCGAGATTGGGCTCGTTTGAATCGTCTTGACGAGTACTTTGTTGAGGAATAGTGTCTGAGGATCTGATGATGGAGCCGGAGGAAGGCCATAGGAACACTTTAATAAAACCATGCAACTCCATCGAATTTGGGCTCGTTTGAATCGTCTTGACAAGTTCTTTGTTGGGAAATAGTTTCCAGGGTCTGATGATGAAGCCGGAAGAAGGACACAGGAACTCTGTACTTAATAAAACCATGCAACCCCATCGAGTTTGGGCTCGTTTGAATTGTCTTGGCGAGTGCTCCGATAGGAGATGGTATATTTTTTAGTCTCTAGTTAACTAAAAAGCAGAAAATAATAATTTACTGAAAAAAAAACTTTTCGAAAAACACGTTTTTAAAACGGACTAAATTACTATAAAAAAAATCGGACTAAAAACATTAAAACGGACTAAAAAGCAAATTTTACTTTTTAGTCCGTTTTAATGTTTTAGTCCGATTTTTTTAGCATTAAGTCCGCCGTTTGCTGTATTTTTAAATATAATCAATAAAGATTAAAAATAAATAAATATTCTATCAGATGTAGATTCTTTGACATTTACAGTTGCTTGTAACAGCCTACAAGGTCGCCTAAAAGCTAACGTAGATTCTTTAACATTTTACAATAATGAATTTGCATCAATTTTTTTTATTAAAATCAAAAGTATACTGCGTGAGAAAATCAACTGTAATATTAAAACTTTTTTCTTGTGTTTTTTTCTTGTGACATACACTGGCCTGCAAAACTAAGTACTACAGAGGTCTATTTTCATACAAACGAGGTAACTTTGAAGCATTGGTTCTCCGCCCAGGATTAAACGTGGTGTGATCTGATGATAGCCATCCAAGGAGTGAATAGAGAAGATTCAGATCCCCATATACACCCAATTGATCTGATCAGCATTCTAAGAGCTGTTTGGATATGTTTAAAAAAACCACAAAAATAGCATTAAAATGTATGGAAATGCTGTATCTGATAACTCTAATCCTTACAGCTCTTAGAATGCTGATCAGATCAATTGGGTGTGTATGGAGATCTGAATCTTCTCCATTCACTCCCTGGATGGCCATCATCAGATCACATCCCGCTTAATCCTGGGCGGAGAACCAAAGCTTCAAAGTTACCTCGTTTGTATGAAAATAGACCTCTGTACTACTTAGTTTTGCAGGCCAGTGTAGTTACTTGAAGTTAGCACGCAGCAGCAACCGCCGAAAACGCTCTATACAAAACGGACATGATATATGACGTCACATGTCACGATTCAAGCGCGCGTTTACTATGGAGTTAGCCAAGAATTTTCAATTATTTCCAATTATTTCCCTAAATTTTGCGTTTAAGTACATATGTGTCATACAAAAAATTGTTTCTTATTCGATATTCTATCTGACTGTTAAGTTCATTTAATCCAAAAGTGAAAATAAAAATTCGTTATTTTTCCCTGGTTTCATCGTGTGATAAAACTAAAATAAAACATTTTTTTTCTATTCCATCATGTTTTTATACGTGCTTAAATCGATTAAGCTCAAATATATCAAAATCGGTGACTTATGCATATTCCCTATTGCTTGTTAAAGAAAGCTTTCAGTAGCCAACAGTGAACAATTAATGATTGAACTGATTGTTTCAGCACGCTAAACGGTCACAGTGCGTCTCTCTCGTCGATGGAGTCGGAGGGCGAAGTCCCGAGGCCCGTCCGTCACTCCACACACTCACTCAACGACAATGATCTCGCGGTGAGTCGAAAAGTGTAACTTTGTATTCACTTTTCTTGAAAATATTAATTTCACAAGAAGGCTGCCTTTTTATTACTGTTAATTTTACTTTGACCAACTGAGTTTCGAATACCCTTTAGTTGAAAAAACATTTATCTGTAAACAAAATAAAGCAAATAAAATTGTATAAATAAGAAAAAGAGTTCATTATTTAACCGATAATTTATACTTGCAAATCAAATCTTTTTGTCATACTATACTTTCGGTTATGTGGCATTATCGCTTTTGTCTGTCGCGGAATGGTACCACGGGTAACAGCAGCGTTGCTTAACCACTCCTTAGGTTATCGCTCGCACGTTGCTCGCGCGCCGCGCCGTCACAACATACGTTTAGTTCGTGCAGGGGGGATGCGCGCGCACACGAATTTTATTGCTAACTGGTTAAGCGACGCTGTTGCCCATAGTACCTTTAAAATAACTTATCCATATACATAAAGGCGATATAATTATATATTTTGAGGTAATATAAGTTTTTTAGATATATTGAGGAGCTCGGTGGCGTAGCGTAGTGGTATAGCGCCTGGCCCAGTGACTGCGGAGGTTAAGCAACATTCGCAAGGATCGGTCATGGGATAGGTGACCAATAATGTATCATCTCGAGCTCCTCCATGCTTTGGAAGGCACGTTAAGCTGTCGGTCCCGGCTGCATTTGCAGTCGTTAACACCCACAAATCCGCATATGGCCCACCCTCCTTATCCACAAGTATTGAAGGCCCGTGCGCTGGCAGTGGAGACATTAAAACGGCTGATGGTCATACAGAAAGACTTCGAGAAAGTGACAGCGGCCCTCCGAGCGGGCACCACTGTAGCGGCGGCGGAGGGCGGGCGGCTAGCGGCTCGCCTGCCGCTGCAGAAGTCTAGTACCTTTAAAATAACTTATCCATATACATAAAGGCGATATAATTATATATTTTGAGGTAATATAAGTTTTTTAGATATATTGAGGAGCTCGGTGGCGTAGCGTAGTGGTATAGCGCCTGGCCCAGTGACTGCGGAGGTTAAGCAACATTCGCAAGGATCGGTCATGGGATAGGTGACCAATAATGTATCATCTCGAGCTCCTCCATGCTTTGGAAGGCACGTTAAGCTGTCGGTCCCGGCTGCATTTGCAGTCGTTAACACCCACAAATCCGCATATGGCCCACCCTCCTTATCCACAAGTATTGAAGGCCCGTGCGCTGGCAGTGGAGACATTAAAACGGCTGATGGTCATACAGAAAGACTTCGAGAAAGTGACAGCGGCCCTCCGAGCGGGCACCACTGTAGCGGCGGCGGAGGGCGGGCGGCTAGCGGCTCGCCTGCCGCTGCAGAAGTCTGTGTCCACGCCCAGCATCGTGGCCGCCATACAGCCGCCGCAGCCGCAGCCGCCCATCGCCATGTCAGTACACACACTACATCATATCACAAGCCATGCCAATATACAATACATCATACACATACTGCATCACAAGCTATGCCACTACACACACAGATACTGCATCACAAGCCATAATAGTACACATACTAACATACATGTACTGCATCATAAGCCATGCCAGTACACACACTACATCATACACATACTGCATCACAAGCCATGCCACTAAAACACTATATCATATACGTACCGCATCACATGCCATGCCAGTACACACTACGTCATACACATACTTCATCACAAGCCATGCATATACTTAATCATTCACAGTGAGACGGACTGCAGCTGGTCACCAACCATTGCCATGCTGAGTAGGTGAAACTATCAAATTGTAATCATCCATAATTATACCCTATTCAATAGCAAATACATTACATACATACGACACAATCACATCACATAACATACTTACACACTTGACAAAAAATTACCCCACACCTTCCACATACTTGATGAATCATCCTTGTGAGCTACTTACGCTAAAGGCTCCAGCACACCGGATGCGTAAGCGTATGCGTAAGCGTGCACGTAGACGTACCATGACGTTGTAATGTATGAAACTGTATGCGACATGGCACACCGCTTGCGTAACGTACGCGTGCACGTAGACCGATGCGTAACCCTACGCATTGCAGCTCCCATGAGACAAACAGGCTGCGTACTTACGCAGAGCGGAACGCAATGATGACGTTGTAGTCAATGGCATTCCCTATTGGACGTCACACCGAACACGCACGTATCTTTGCTGCGCGTCACTACGCGCGTAACCACGCGCGTGACTACGCATTCAGTTGTATTTGTTTACAAATAGTACTGGTGCTACCGGTGGTAAGTGGTGTTTTATTTTGTTTTTAAATAATGAATAACGATATTAAAGAAAAACTAATTGAATTAGTGCGAAAAAATTAGTCCATTTACTCAATCTTCGTCTGACATCGCGCACTAGAGTCGCGAACATGGCTGCCGCAGCGGCTGGGTACGCAAGGGACAGGTTGCGTTGCGTGCCGCGTAGACGTATGCGTAACCCGGTGTGTCAGGGGGTTACGTGCGTAACTACGCGCGTGTACACGCACGCGTAACCACGCGCGTGTCTACGCATCTGGTGTGCCCAGGCCTTAAATGATTATATTAGCGGCAACACAATTATTATCTCTACAAACATCTTAACATTATTTTAATGATTAAATCTGTAGTTTTAGATCACTTACGGCCAAGTCCAATAACCAATCCAAAGATAGGGCTAGGCTTAATCCAGATTAGTTGCTATGCAACGGTTGAAAATAATAAAAAAATAAAGACTAATCTGGATTAGGCGTATCCCTATCTGTGGATTGATTATCTGGGGGTAAATCTCGATTGACTTCTAACTATTGCTTCAATCAATTAGTTCTACAATTTAGATATTATTAGAGACATTTCAGTCACAGATAACTAAATAGTTATAAATTGCAATTAAGAGAAAGCATCACAATATCATGTCTAAGTTTCAGTGATCAGGAAATGACTCTCAATGTTGTGTCTATGTCTGTTAAGTTCAATTTTGCATGTGTTTTGTGCATGTCCGACTTAATGTTTTTTCTTTCGTCTGCACAGTTTTGCTTTGCTCTGTTACAACACCGAAAACACCGGTTGAAACCGGCATTTTTTTATTTGCACTAAGGGTGGAAACATTGTGGTTTTAAAACTTAATATAATAAGTAAATTACATATTTTAAAACTAATTAATATTTCGATTGCGATTTTGAGAGTAGATACATCAATGATGTATCCAGCCAACCATAATAATATTGTAGATGTTTAAATGATGTGCGGAAACCGGTGTCCGCTTTTATATCTCTTTAAACTTCATGTGTAAAAATTGTTCATACAAATTAAAATACCGAAAAAACCAATAAATAATTTTGATCAATTATTGGGATTATATCTACTGCAAAAATATTACTCATTGAGTTTTACTAAAAGGCATTATCTATTTAAAAATTAAAATCAAACATACATTCAAAGACAATATCACAATGCGTCCACCCTTGTATTGTACGTCCCGCTCGATGTTAGCGTTTCTGGCGGTGGTGCGAGCGAGACGGAGAGCGAGGAAGACTCCGTGCCTACCGAGGGATCCACCACCCAGCTACCGGGCAGGAGACTCAATAACACGCGCCAGGAACACTTGGGGTTACACCGCTTGGCGTTCTTAGAACAGTAAGTGGACTCTGTTACCTTGTGATAAGGTTGAATTTGACATAAGTCCGAGAAAGGAGAAACTTTACTTTAAGGTTTAATAACACGCGCCTGGAACACTTGGGGTTACACCGCTTGGCGTTCTTAAAACAGTAAGTGGACTCTGTTACCTTGTGATAAGGTTGAATTTAACATAAGTCCGAGGAAGGGGAAACTCTTACCACGGTAAAGAAATGTATCAGTATTCTAACTTAGTACAAACGGTCGAAATGCGAGCCATAGGTACCTAAGCGCCTCGAGTTCGGTCTGCACTCGGTACACAACAGTCGCGAATGCGCCGCAGTGACGAACGAAAGATTTACGTACTATTGATTGAAAATACAAGTAGTTACTATGGCAAAGTGCAGATTGTGCTGTTTTTATTATATTTAATTAACCAATTAATCTAGACATAACATTTTTAAATACCCGGAAAGTCCGAAAAATAAGATTAAGATAAAATTAAGTTACTTATTTTTTTATTATTATTATAAAGGTATTACCAACTAACTATGGCCAGAAGGATTTGAAACCAATTTGTTTCTCCCTTTAATAAGTAGGTATTTAGCTTTTTTTAGTTTTCTGTTTTCACCATTAGTTTTGTTAACCTAGGTATTTTATTGCTTAGAAATCGATTTCTCGGCGGAGGTAGACCCTATAATATGGATTCTAAAATATTACGTACAATCACAAAACAAGAAAGATACGAAAGTACTTAGATGAAAATAAAACTCTGTAGCCGGGCGGCCCTATCGCGTGTTGATGTGCCGCGCGGGTATAGGTAGTTTTTTCAAGGACAGGGCCGAGTTAGAATACTGATACATTTCTTTAGCGTGCTCTTACTTTAAGGTTTATTAACACCAGCCAGGAACACTTGGGGTTACATCGCTTGGCGTTCTTAGAACAGTAAGTGAACTCTGTTACCTTGTGATAAGGTTGAATTTGGCATTAAGTCCGAGGAAGAGGAAAACATTAGGCTTAACATTATTAGAACGGTAAGTAGACTATCAACCTTAAATATATTATTATATTTAGCAAATTTAAAGGATATTAGATACTTTGAGGTTTAACCAGCCAGAAATTCTTGGGATTGCATCGCTTTACGTTTTTGTAACAGTAAGTGGATCTTGTAATACGGTCGAATTTTTTAAATTTTGTACGAGAAAGAAGAATTAATATTGTTGTATTTCGATGTGGTAAGGTTTCTTCGCTTGTTATTAGTAAAAATTACGCACACGTATTTGTTTTAACTGTTTACCAGCTTAACAAAATAATTTCACTAGATAAAAGAACGTTAAAATTCGTACTTCAAAAGTCTTAAGATATTTTTGTGATTTTTTTTTTTTAATTAAAGAACACATTTTTATGTATCAAGCATGTAATGCACAAGGCTTTGCTTGTGTGTATTTGTTGTTTTTTTTGGTGTTTTCAGCTTAAATGCATGTTTATTATTATTAAGAAAGATCGAATAAAATTATGTCTGCACAAATGACAATGCGTGATCTTACCTTTTTTTATCAGAATTTATTTTTAATTTTTATTAGAACACTCAACAATTACACTTGACGGGACAATATGCTAATATTATCATCTTAAAAAGGGTATTTCTAAACAAATTACTTAATCATACGAATCCAATCATTATGATTTTTTTTTAGTCTATGCCTGTTACTGATATTGTTGCGTTCGACAGAGCTGCATTTGACCACCATGCGGAAAAGAGACGGAAGAGGGGCAGTTTATTCTTCAGAAAAAAGAAGGTGAGGTTTCATTGATATTTACAGTAGGCGCCAAAATGACCTGAGCATTAAAATTACAAAAATACCTAATCATTTGACAAAAATCAACCTTATCTGGAGACATTAAGGTGTACTTTCGTTTGTTCTCAACAAATTAATCCTTAATATCTTGAATGAGGTTGATTTTTGTCAAATGATTAGGTATTTTGGTAGGTTTTTCATTTTGGCGCTGATTGTACATATTAATATTTGGTAAATTGCTATTACCTGATATATTTGTACAACAATTCACTAGCTTCACTATGCTTACATCAATTTGTTGACTTAGCGACTGTTAGCTGTATTTTATTAAATATCATGTAGGAATTATGGCGAATTAATGATTGACAGAACTTTGCAGAATCTATCGGTTAAATTCGGTGAGACGGTAACTATGTTGAACAAAAGTTTTAGCGCAGATTTTAAACGCGTTTGCTAACGTTTGTCGTAGTCTTATAAACGAAATTTTTAATCCATACTTTTTTAAATCCTTTTAAATTCTTTTTTATTAATAATCTCTATTTTTGTATACAGGACAAATCTCGGAAAGCGTCCCACGCGTGGCAGGCGGCGGGCGGCAGCGGCGACTGCGACTGGTGTGGGCGCGCCCTTACTGACAACCCATCGCTTTATTGTGACAGTGAGTTAAAATCCATTCGCTTAGAAAGTGTCGGTACACCCGCAAGCACTTGTGTTCAGAGACAGGAATACCGGTAAGAAACGCAACCTTTCACTACAGCATTTGTATGTAAACTACCAAAATCCAAATTGACTTGCGGGTGTACGCCGCACGCGGTATCCTTTGTTTTTGCGGCGGCATCCTTTGACGAGAAGCGGCACGTGCAAAGGCGGCGCGATAAAAGGGCGACACTATCTAAGAGAATAGACTTTACTGCATATTCAACCCTAAAGAGCTACTTATAAGGTGAAAATAAAGAAGGGAGTTTTTGGCGCCATTTTATCGAGTTCGGTTCGGAGTCTATTTTTATTATTTGCAAATTTACCGACTTTAAGACACATAGTGGATATTGTGTCTTAAAATCGGTGCAGTTTTGTGGTTCAAGTGTCTACGCAATTGAACGATATGAGGGATAATTGAAATAGGCGCGATCTTGGTTGTGTTAAACTGAAACTTTTATTGTAGTGGTGGCTACCTCGGCAGAACTTACCGTGAACAAATGCTCCAAGAAGCGTTAGAATGCGATGCACCCGCATTCTAATGAAAATTGAAACAATATCTACCACTGAACTATTCAACACTTGACACTGGCAAAAATTACTTCCAAGAGGAAAGTAGATTGCCAAAACCAAAATAAGAAGAAGAAAATAAAGAAATTTTACTATGGTTATTTTTTTTAATAAAAAAGGAAAATATTACGTGCGTTTGAATGTTCAGCTTCACAGTTTTAACCGCCTCTGTGGTCTAGTGGTACGCCCACCCGTGTAAGACGCAGGGGTCCCGGGTTCGATCCCAGAGGGGGTACAATTTGTACTCTGTTTGGCAGGGCTTATTTCAAGTCCGCCTGGCTAGCTACCACCATCTTACCTAAGTCTGACGCCATAACAATAATTAAAAAATTGTTGTTTCCGGCAGTTAGAGGTAAGATAGCCAGTTCCTCTGTGATGAGGATTCCGGGTGTAGTGCGCTTCCACCTTCGGCCTTATCGTCACTTATCATCAGGTGAGGTGAAGGCTAAGCGCTATCCCGTTGTGCCTAAAAAAAGAATGCTTGTGGCATAATGGTATATTCTTGTTTGTTTTTGTTTCAGATTGTACCATGACAGTACATCAAAATGTATGCAAAGATTATATAGTAGAATGCAACAAACCAAAATCGTCTAAGGTTTGTATTAATTTGATAAAGTTGTACACGTTGCCTTTTATTACTCTATGGAATTGCTCTATAATATGTTTAGGAAAATTTTAACTGACATATTGTTCAAATAGGAGCGTTTTACCTACCATTAAAACGCATATTGTGTCTGAAGCCTTATTCGAAGCCTTGGTAAACAGATTGAGAATAGCGAAGCCTTTCCGTTTCCCGTTCAGCATCATTATTATAGGTCTATCTTACCAAATTACGTCACATCCGTATCCGATCTCACCCCACTATGTTCACCAGGCGGCCATTGCTGGTTTTCGCGCTCATTGCAGTCTCAAAATCTGAAAAATACTTTACAACTAATTAGAATTGAATGCGTACCAGGCAGCCCTTGAAGGTAGGCTTCGAATAAGGCTTCAGACTCAATATGCGTTTTAATGGTAGGTAAAACGCTCCTGTTGTGTCCTATTCGCCGTTATTCGAAGCCTTGGTAAACAGATTGAGACATTGTTTGTTATCGCCTGGTGAACAGGGACAGGACGCCAATGTGACACTTTAAATCATAAATAGTTTATTACTCTTAAAAATTATTTTAATTTAGATCAAAAGAAATCTTTCTTTAAAATTAGTAAAGGGAAGAAAAAAAAATACAAAAACATAACAATTAAAACTGAAACAATGTCCATTGACAAATCAGCTTTAAATAAATTCTCATAAAATTTACTTAAGTAATTATTTAACATACATTATCTAACTCATAATATTCTAGTCATGTTATCGTTTAATATGACTGCTGGCTGACAGTGCATCTCTGCTTAAGTCGCGTCAATCGCCTACTTCAAAATTATCTTGGACAAGACAACGTTTTCTTCTCAGATTCTTTAATTACAACTGTGGTGTCAGTTGCTGCACAATTATTTCACTTAAAGATACAAACCTTACTAAAAAGATCTGTATAAAATCCCTAATTGGATTTAGATATCATAATAAAATAAACCTTTGTGAACGCGATCACAAAGTTATTATTTCTATATCAGATACTTGATTAAATTAATTTAACGTAAACTGCGAACTGAACTCAATAAATACCTACCCAAAAATAAACGTTATACGACTGACTTAAGCCAAAGGTAACTTTTTAGATTTAACCTTTGGTGTTGATTAACTTAGGCCGACTAGCTAGCTAGAGAGCACACAGACATGTGTGCGCCACTGTCTGCGACATCTTGTTGTGTCACGTCTAACATAAATTTTATGTGTAGGTGGAACAAGCACTAGTATTACACGTAAGTGTTATATAAATTGCTATCGAATATTAATTAACCTTAACAAGTCCCTTTGAATTTTTACACTTAATAAAATATTTAGTATTCGATTGGTCAGCAGTAGTCAGCACACAGCAGCTGTGTTAGCCAAAAACAAAACAAAAAATAAATAGTTAAGTAGGTACATACTTATTTAGCTAAGTACTCACTACACTTAACTGTAACATTTTTAATTATCATCGCAAAATTAAATGACATCTTAACATTGGGAATCAAAATACTAGGTATAGACAAAATAATAAATGTAATAGATAAAATCAAAAGATGTATTAAAAGAACAAAAATGACAGTACTGCATATCAAAGAAAGAAATATGACTTTAATTATTTCAACATGTTTTTACTTTCTGTAGACAAAGTTTCGTCTTTTGTAGGTAAAGGTAAGTAAATAAAATATTTTATTTTTATCAATCTATAAAATAAATATTTAAAAGAAAATTAAATCAATTAAGTTTCTAAATGTCATGGTTTCTATGGCCATCGGAAAAACTGCACGCAGCATAAACTTAATACTTATATAACATTCGTTTTGAACTTGAATTTCTAACAATATAGCAAAAATGTTGCATATCAACAATGATAGTAATAATAATTACAATTAATATACTTGCATTTAATTATTCAATTAAAATCACATAAATACTTTGGAATCATCCACCAAGAAGATTACCTGTTATCTAACAAATAAGTATTAGCACCCGGATAAATAAACAAGAGCCGGTTGCCAGTGCTGCCCCATGGTAATTAAGCTTTGATTAGGAAAGCATATTTAAGTAACTTAATCGCAGACACCAACCAATATAACATCAGATCGACAGTGTTTACAACAACTGACTTATGTCAAAGTGCAATTAGGGGTATTATTTTAAAATGATTTCCAGAATACCTATGGTACATGTATGGTAGCTAAATAGAAGTGCTTTCATATTCTACTGAAATATTCAACAAGTATTTAAGTAAGTATATAACAAAATGTTAACTTGATATCTACACCGTGCTAAGATTATAATCAAAATATAGAATGATTCAATCAAGGTCTGAGTAAAATCGAGATTCCCCAAGAATTAAAAAGGGTTTATATCACAACAAAACATTTACAAGTTAAAGTGATTTTTAAAATTCCTATCTATTAATGTACACCACAACGTGGTCAAAGTACAATAAAAACTAGCACTTTATGTATTTATGTACATACACATTACACGCCCCCGGCAAATCGGATATCAATGCACTTTGTAATAAAACCAACATCATCAGACTATCTTCATAAAATTTAAAATGTAAAACAAGCACAACTCTTGCAGTGACCACTTAACTAAACCCACAGCTTTAAAACTAGCTAGGATATCTGATCTGTCCTCGGACTCATGAGACAATATTAGTCTTCAAAGCATACAAATGAATTTAAAATTTTCAAACAAAACATAATATCTGCTACACTTATTTTGGTTACAGTGTATCCAAAAGGGACATCACCAGTTAGGTTAGATTAAAACTGTGAAACGGCAAAATAAAGCGCGAGCCGAGCGAGCGCATCGAGTGTGCCACGGCAGCGACCAGTGAAGCACCAGAACGCAACTGTTGGTGAACATCCTTTGCGACACCCGGACTTAGCTAGCACCCGGTTCGATATTTTTAATAAAGAAACCTTTTAAATAACTGGAAAATATATTGATTGAAATATTCAATCGTAATAACTTGTTTTACCAGGTCCACGGTTATAAAAATAAATATTAATAAATAACTCACCAAAGAAAATTTCAAAATGTCATCTTCTGGTTGTTCTGTAAGCAGCAACTAGTGGTTGTTAGAAACATGGTGCCCACCAGAAGTACGGGAATATCTTGGATGATCCCCTTTTTAAGTTCCTCCCCCTCAGGGATTAAGGACAGTATTTACACAGAATAATTAAATAAAATAATAAGATAAAATAAGTTAAAATATGTACGGTGCCTGGACGGTGCTCATCAAAAGCAACCGAAATAATTTTTATATCAAAACATCAACCGACGGTGCTCAGGAGCGACCGGCCGAATTTATGTTAAACCATAATAAATGTTTATCGAATTTAAATATATTTATTGATATTACATAACTATAATGACGGTACCCATCAGAGGGTGACCGAATTTATGTTAAATAGTAAGATACTTAATCAACGGAATCCATCAGGAGTGACCGCCAGAGTTCAATCAACGGTGCTCAAAAGCGACCGGATAAATCCAAATTAAAAATATTGTTATAACTCACACAGCTCTTAACATGTGGGGCTTACTACCATAGAGGAAGTAAACAGCATGTTTTAATTACAAAATTATGTAAATACAACTTTCATAAACTTGTGTCAACGGTGCCAGGAGCAGCCGATAGACCTTCCCCGGTTCAGTTGCGGAACAAGCTGGAACCGAGGGGTATAATAATAATAATAGAAAATATCTAATTACTATGATAAACTTTTGAGTTGCCTGCAATTAAAAATAGATTTCAAATTATTTAAAACAGTTCCCACAATTAATTTTATTGATAGAGCTGTACCTGACAAGCATATATATCAGTATCACACATATATTCAATCAAAGGTTAAAACACGTTTTTTTTTTTTTTTTTTTTTTTTTTTTTTTTTGGGCCGGAACCTTCGGTGGTGTACGCAGATAAGGTCCTTCAAGTTTCATCACAATCAAATTAATGGTTTTGGAAAGCATACAAATAAAAAGCATTCATTTTTATTTATACACAAGAAAAGATTAGTACGCTCATTTTACTGGGAATTGAACCCGGGCCATTTTGCGCATTGATAGCGTTTACTGCCGCTGCATCAAATACGCCATCAATTGTAATATTCCGCAATCAAGTCAATATCTGACTGTTTAAATGTTTTAATTAAACACCAATTTACAGGCAAGATTCTTTTGTAAAACCACTGACTACTTATTCTTGTTCAAAGTGCCTCGTTACGTATCTAATCAGATTCAAAGCAGTGACTTAAAAAAAAAATATACTCGTTCAAACGACTACGGCTAAACAACATATCTCAATAAAATAGGGCACAATGGTTAATCTCAACACTGGTCAAGTAAAACTATGAGTCGAACGAAATGCCACGGCAATGGCCGGATAGTGCTAGGATTCAAGCAGCATACACTTTCTCATATTTTTAGAAACACAAGTATTTGTGCACTCAGCTCACATTCAACACAATATAGCTTTACCAAAAATGAATAGGAATCGTACGAAACTTGTTTTCCGTAACATAAAAATTTTCATAAGCATTAAATTTGTCAAAATTATAACGTTTTTAGGAGATCGCATAGGCCAAAAGCACTCATGAACGGCAATTTTACGAATGTAAGAATTAACAGAAATTTTTCAACATATCGTGGGTAGAATCATATCATTATTAAATAATGGAAAAATTTCACTGACCTTATGGCGAGGCGTTAGATTACCTCAATCCAATTCAAATCACGCGTCATATTTACTGTAGATCCATGCCCTCGCCCTCGTTCTCTGCTACTCCACGAACATGACGAAAACGGAGACGACACAAAGTCGGACCCAACTAACACTGATTTTACGTATGGTTTTTTGGAATTTCTACGCACACGCATTTTAAATAACCGAAAATAAATCGTAAGATGTTACTTTTCAACAAAAATATGTAATATATAATCTAAATTCGAATTAAGAATTTTACGAACGCTAACAGCGTTTGACCTACTTTAGAAAACTTTAAAATTCGAATGCTAACAGCATTTGACCTACTTAGGCAAAATTTTTAAATTTCGAACGCCAACAGCGTTTGACTAGATGTGAACGGTTGCGAAAAAAGGACGCCAATGAGCGCGAAAACCAGCAATGGCCGCCTGGTGAACATAGTGGGGTGAGATCGGATACGGATGTGACGTAATTTGGTAAGATAGACCTATAATAATGATGCTGAACGGGAAACGGAAAGGCTTCGCTATTCTCAATCTGTTTACCAAGGCTTCGAATAACGGCGAATAGGACACAATAATAGGAATTTGCATATTGAGTGATATTTTAATTTTATTGACATAATTTGACCCAATTTTCGTTTTATTTCGTTTTTATTTTATTTCTTTATGTGCTATTATTGTACTCTGACATTGATTTTATTATAATGATGACCTTGTATTGTGCATTTCGACATTTTATAATTGTAAAATATTTTCTGACATTATTTATTTTAATTAATTGACATAATTATTAGATATTTTAGCATGTTATGTATACTCTGTAATCTAATCTTATAAGTGCTTTGGATGGAGACGTCTGTTAGCTTTTAAGACATGTTTGAATAAATAAAAATAAATAAAAAAATAAATTACGGTGCAGTAAGATCGATTTTGGATTTGCATATTATAAATTTTCTTGTCTCACACTTACTAATTACTAATATTCCCTTGCAGACTTCAGTCGGAAAATCACTAAGTGCCAATAGTGGAAAAAGCAGTAAGCGAAGTTCCGTATCCGGCCAATCTCAAAACTCAACTGGGTGAGTACTTTCACATTAAAAAAGAAAAATAAATTCGAAATTCAAACTACATTTTTTTAAAAACAAACTCTAAATGTCACATGATTTATAAAGATAAGTAGTAAAAGAGTTTGAATATATTTTGTATGGCATATATTTTGCTGCTTTATTTTTTCATTAGCAAAGATTTAATGGCGAAGGAACTGAGCAATGCCAAGTTTGATGCAGTTTTCGCTGATGCATTTTGGATTTGTTTTGCGTGCAGATTGTGCGAGATTTTTATGTATTTTGCGTGAGCAGTTTTTTAATAAGATAAACGCCAAATGAATTCGTCTAGGTATTTTAGGTGTCAATTAATTCAGTGCCAGTCGCAAGACTGTTTATGATTTTATTATAAGAAGATACACAAGTATGTGACACTGTGATTTAAACTTTTATGTGTTTACACCTCTTTTATTACCTACACTGGTTTTTTGCTTTGTATCATTGCTAGTTCTTCTCTTTGGTTCGTCTATTTCAGTTCCGTTTCGTTTTTAAGTTCGAACGCTAGTCGGCTTTATTTATTTCTTGTAAGCTGTATTTTTGGTTACTCGTTTTGGTTTCGATGAACGATGTCTTCTTATAAACGAAATCATTGATATTGAGAGTTTGAGGTGACGTTCTATCTCAAAATAAGCTACACAACACTTTGACATACCAATACCAAGATTAGTTAAGAAAGAGTATTGATAACTCACGAAATGACAACCTTTCAAACAAATGCCACCTCGAATTCTCCAACCCGCGTCACGTGACCGCTACGAAAAAAAATAAAAATAAAAAAAGAATTGGCCACGCACACATATGAACACGTGTGTTTGCACGCACACAGCAAGAAGCAGTCCGGATGCTATTCGCCGTGGCGCCGCGTCGCGACCAAGCTCGGCGTGCAGTAAGTTGCGCGAATGCTGCGATATACCGCTGCCTCTTTCTTACTCTATCATCATACATACATTCACCGTCATCGTTCTGTCTCGCTCTGACTGTGTCGCTTGCGACGCGGCTCTGAACTCCTGGTCACGGCGTTTTTTTAGGTTAGGTTATTTCTGTTGATTGAAGTTTTTTTGTTTTGTTTTGTGGTTAGCGTTGTTTTTTTAAGCTTAGAGGTGTTTTGTTTGTGATGTTCAAAACAGATTTTTTAACATAATATTTGGATGGTGGTAAAATATAATATACCGGGTGCAAGGGCGGATCCAGGATTCCAATGTGGGGGGGGCCCTTGGAGCCTCGGGCATAGGGTTACCATCTATGAAAGGGAAGATGCCTGTCTAGGATGCACAAAACGCCTGATTTTTCAGAAAAATGCCTGTATAAAGCAAAAAACGGCCGCGCAGCGCGATTTTTAGGCAGTTTCATCGATTAATTTTGAACTCTTGCCTGTCTATAGTAAAAAAACGGCCGTGCAGCGCAATTCTTAGTCAGTTTCATTTCATCTATTAGGTAATTTTGTCTGTCTATAGTTAAAAAGATGGCCAAGCAGCGCATTTTTTGCCAGTTTCATCAACTAAGCTTGTACTCTTGCCTGCCTGTAGTAAAAGAAAACGGCCGCGCAGCGCGATTTTTAGTCAGTTTCATCCACTAATCTCGTCTGTCTTTAGTAAAAAACAGCCGCGCAGCGCCATTTTCAGTCAGTTTCATCCGTTATACTTGTACTCTTGCCTGTTTATAGTAAAAAAAACGGCCGCGCAGCGCTATTTTTTGTCAGTTTCATCCACTAATCTTGTCTGTCTTTAGTTAAAAAAACAGCCGCGCAGCGCCATTTTTAGTTAGTTTCAATCGTTATACTTGTACTCTTGCCTGTTTATAGTAAAAAAAAGCGGCCGCGCAGCGCAATTTTTAGTCAGTTTCATCCACTAATCTTGTCTGTCTATCTATAGTGAAAAACGGCCCCACAGCGCCATTTTTAGTCAGTTTCATCCACTAATCTTGTACTCTTACCTGCCTATTATAATACTTATTAAAAAACGGCCGCGCAGCGCGATTTTTATTTAGTTTTATCCACCAATCATATCTGTCTTTAGTAAAAAAAAAAATGCCGCGCAGCGCGATTTTTAGTCAGTTTCATCTACTAATCTTGTCTGTAGTAAAAAAACGGGGCCCGCGCAGCGTCATATTTTTAGCTAATTTCATCCATTAATCTTGTTATATATGGTTTCATCTGGGCGGACGAGTAGCTTTCAAAGCAAGGCGTGCGTGATTGGAGCATGTATGCGAGATTTCACAGCGAGACCCGCGAAATTAAAAAATGCCTGTCTCGCCAACCCGCCTTTCGAATCGAAAACGAAACCATAAAATGTTTGTCAAATGCCTGTCAGATGGTAACCCTACTGATACTGGGGCCACCTTTTATGGTTAAAAAATAAAATAAAAAAGGAACTGACACTACCAGACATAAAACATAAAAAATTGGAATTTAAAAAGTAGGTAATAAATCTAATCAAAACTAATTTTCTATGCAAGTTCAATGTTATCTGCATAGGTAGTCGGTCTTGTGGGGGGGGCCATGGCCCCCTTGGCCCCCCCCCTGGATCCGCCAATGACCGGGTGTAGTAAGACCCTCAAGGAAGCCGAGGTCTACGTATTCTGCCCATCATCAGGACCATTTCTGTTCAAAATTATTGCTGGGAAACGATTTTAATTTTTGGTGTTATAAAGCAATCCATACATTACTATGCAATGTAACGCGTACTACAGACCGCGCCTGCGAGTGAATGCTACACAGCTGCGTGCGGCCGCGTTGAAAGGCAGCGTTTATGTGCGTGCTCATGAGATACATTGAGTGATGACGTTTTGAAGCCATTGTTTGATACGAAATACTTAAAATTTTGATAATGTTTCTTCGGCAAAAAAATAGGAAATAACGAATAAAATAATATTTCATATTAAAAAAAAAGATGCGTTCGACCTTTAATAACAAAAATGATCCTGATGATGGGCGGAATGCGTGGACTTCAGCTTCGTTGAGGGTCTTGTTACACCCGCTATACTTCTTATTTTTTATGTTTTGGTTGGCTACACTGTTCTTGTAACTCAAAACTTTTGAACATCATGTTTTTTTTAAACAACATAAGGACGCATTCACAAATAAAACACGCCTCTAATATCGCGTTCGTAAGTCGCCCATCACACAGACACATAATCTTCTAGGCAGCCCTCGATTCATCCACGACCTTACTTGTGTATCTTTCTGTCTGTTATCGAGGTAGTTTGAACTTCTTCACAACTGTTGTCGTAGTTATTGGTTTTTCTTCGAATGGGTTTGAGCTGGTGGACTTTTTAGCTGTTTATTTCGGTCATTGTGTTTAGAAAAAATCTAAAACTTTTTTTTAAAGGAACTAAGTGCGATTTTTGTAACCTGCGGTATAGACTTGTTCAACAAATCGTATATTCTACTGACAATTCTTAAGAAATTCTCATTGTGAGAAATGTCGAGACAAGAACCAAAATATTTTATTTACAGAAAAATGTGGTATAAGACATGTTTTCTTTTAGCAATTAAATGAATCAATCATTAAGTTATATCCAGACACCAAATTCTGTAGGCTTAACGTTGTTATTTTTTTGTTTGTTTTGACATGGCTCATTTTAAATACTAAGGAATATTTTTGATAGTACATAAATTGATTACCTAGCAGGATTTTACTTTAATTTTTTTTTCTTTCTAAGTACGCTTGACGTCTAGTGATAGACATATTTCTTACGTTAAAAAAAAGCAGTTGTAGGTATGTGTAATAAGAGGAAAAATGCATGCTCTTTATTTTAAACTGTCTAAGTGTATTTTCTCAAATTATGCTTATTCTTATTATTTAGGCTTTGCTGATTGTTATTTCCTTGTTTCGAAATTTTATTTTTTTTAGACCGAAGGAGGGAGGTATTTTTTACTTTTAAAATTATTCTGACGTTTAACAACCTTCTTTTAAATCAAATATAAACAGATGATGTTGTAACCTATCGTTTTATTACATTTGTTGTGTCGGTTGATTTTGACCCTGTCTATACCTTTTGGTTATAATTTATTTTCCTCGTGTGGCAACACTGAATATTATGGATGATTTCAACTGATTTTGTATAAACTGTAAACTTATCATGTCGTAAAGATGACTTAAGTAGCTGAAAAGACTATGATTTATGATAAGGGAACAAAAACAAAAACATATAAGTTTATGATTTCTACTATAAATACATATAAAAAAACACACGGTATTATTACAAAAGATTTTTAAACACCTGTTTAACTTAGACACTGTTAATATGTGATGCTGTCTCTTACAAACAAACAATATCGTCAAAAAAGTGGCATTTAAACAGTATCTAAGTTATTAGATTAGGAACACAGGTTTTAAACGCGTTTTAACTAAACATAGATGTTGAACACCTACCTTTTCCAGACGTTTCGACCGAGTTGCATCGGCCGTGGTCACGGGCTGACCGTGACCACGTTCCTAACCTAATAAAATGCAACGCGAATGTTTAAAAGTGTATAGCATCTAAGTTGAACAGGCATTTAAAAACTTTTGTAAAAACACCGATTGTATTTTATTTTAATGATAGAAAGACACTCGATTCTTTTTCAAATCTTTGACAACCAAAATCCATATTATTCTGTGATATTGCCATGCCGCTGTTAATTTCGTATCATTTTTTAATAAGGTTTTTATCATTTCAGCACGAGTCACGCTTATAATGATGACAAAGATGGTTCAGATCACAAACACGATCAAAGCAAGTGAGTATTGATTCATTATTGTTTGTTATATAGCAGTCGCTCGAGAAGTGGCGGTTGCGTGTGGCACGTTTTAGGTTCGATTCACGTCTAGTATAAGGATATAAATCTGGAAACAGCCATTTTCGTTCAGTTTTTTCGTATATTGTCATCGAGTCACACTAAAACGAGTTCACTGTGACTGGTTGAGAAAAAAAATCGCAACGAGTAACAGTGTGACTCGATGCGAATTTTTATTCTCATCCAGTAACACTGGTAAGACTAAGGTGTGACATGTTTGGAAAAAAAATCGCATCGGGTAACAGTGTGACTCGATGCAAATTTTTATTCTCATCCAGTAACACTGGTAAGACTAAGGTGTGACATGTTTGGAAAAAAAATCGCATCGGGTAACAGTGTGACTCGATGCAAATTTTTATTCTCATCCAGTAACACTGGTAAGACTAAGGTGTGACATGTTTGGAAAAAAAATCGCATCGGGTAACAGTGTGACTCGATGCAAATTTTTAATTCTCATCTAGTAACCTTATAATATTCTTATCGAGTGACAACTGAATAGTGTCACACTTTGGCAGGTTGAGAAAAAAAATCGCAATGTGTAACATAGGTTCCGAACGTGTCACACCATACGCAAACCAGTGTTACTGGATGAGATAAAAAATCTGCATCGAGTCACACTGTTACACGATTCGATTTTTTTCCGAATGAGTCACACTATACATCAGGGGTGCCCATACTTTTTCTTAAGGAGATCGACCTCGATAACTTTTTTCTCTTAAGATCGACATTTTGACCTTAAGAGCCCGTTACGATTTTGCCGCTGACTTCAGCTCTCTCGCTCGCACATTTCATGTTTTCTCAAGATTTCTTAAATCTGAGTGCGCAATTGAAAAATGTGTCTCGGCCACTTTTCGCAATATAAGATTACAGACATATTAAAATATATTCCAGTTTTTTGTTGCTTAAGTACAAAAAGTTATCGTTTCTAACAGTTATTTGAACTGACAAATACGATAACTTTTTGTATTTCAGCAACTCGTAACTGAAATATATGTTGTAATGTCCGTAATCTTATATTGCGAAAAGTGGCCGAGACACATTTTTCATTTACGCACTCAGATTTACAAAATCTTGAGAAAACATGAAATATGCGAGTGTGAGAGCGGCAGTCAGCGGCAAAATCGGTACGGAGCCTTAATACCCACAAAATATTTATCAAGAAAAAAAAATGCATAAGTAAAACTACATTGGGTGCAAAGTGTCAAATCTGTGCTTCTTGGCGATCGATCTTAAAACCTCTCGCGATCGACCGTTTGGGCACCTCTGCTGTACATGAACTAGTGATACTAGGTGAGAATAAAAATTCTCAACGAGTCACCCCTGTTACTTGTTGCGAATTTTTTTCTCATCCAGTCACAGTGTGATTCGTTTCGGTGTGACTCGATGAGAATATGGGTTTTTTTTTACTGTTTTTACGTAAAAGGACTCAGTTTGTAGGTGTTTATTGTTTGTTCTAATGTTCTAAGCCTCTATTATGTGTATGTTAGTGCTTCGGACGAGGCGGGCGCGGGGGAATGGCCCGAAGTATACCTAACTGCGGACCAGCTGGGAGACGAAGCCGCAGCCTTAGGGCTCGGGGCTTCAGAGCCCGACACGTGGGCCGCCGGAGCGCCTAAAGGACTCGCCAAGTAACCCACTCATAACTATTACACTTACAATTCTCAAGCTTACACGCTCACTAGACATGAAATGAAACACTTTTTAACGGATACTAGCGCGGTTTTATTGAAAGTACTTTAGTAATTGGTTAGTATTTGGTTTGATTTTTCTATTTTCCCGACGTTTCGTAACCTTTGCAGCTGCCGTAGTCACGGGGGACTGAAGCTGCTTCATTAGCCTACCCTCAAGCGATACATTTTTAAAGAAGTTCAGAAATTAATAACAAAAAAGTTTTGGTTTAAATTAATTTATAATTTAATTTTATGAATTAAAAATCAAACCAAATACCGACTAATTACCAAAGTACTTTCAATAAAACCAGACTAGTATCCGTTAAAAAACAAAAAAACCGACTTCAAAAAACCTGCCTCTAAAAAGCAAGAAATAATATTCAAATGATTAGATAGGTACGCATTATCATCGTTATAATAACGTCTATTGAAGTCGGGTGGGGTACGAACGTACCGTACGTACGTACGGGAAGTACAACTTCTTTTTTTATTCTAAAACCCCACCCGACTTCAATAGACGTTATTATAACGATAATAATGATGATAAATGACGAAGATATGCGCGAACAACGATAAAAAAAGTATACAATCGAATTGAGAACCTCCTCCTTTTGATGAAGTCGGTTAAAAAGCGTTTTATTTCATAACACAAACTTACCCTCATATCTATCGACGAATAAGTAATGACTCGAGTAAAACTTGCAATTTTCAAATGCATCTAATATTATATTTACAAGACTTTTTGCACAAAAATAATAATTTCTTATTTACAGGTCACTCGGTGAAAGAGAAACAAAGCGACAAGAACACATATATGAATTGATACTAACTGAGAAGCATCACTGTCTCACGATAAGACTAATGCAAAAAGTAAGTGGTATTTTAAATATGTGTGTGCCTTATCTACACTGGTTAAGTTCTATTTCGTTTAGGATTAATTAAAGCTTATCCTATAAGAGGGAATCGTTAGCTCTTTCAGTGGCGAAACTGCGGTTGCATCTTTATAGTACAATCGACAACACATTAGACTAGATATGTTGACCTTGAGGTCGTCTCTATGCCATCGAAGTACGTAATAAACGCTGATCCATAGTTCAACTGTTTAACTTGACGTGCTGTTGTGTGTAATTTTTTCTTGGTAAAGTTACACTAATTTAAAATTTCATGATTTAGTTAGTTGATAACGCCTTTGCATTGCGGGATTCATATAGCAAGCTATTTCGTACACTTAAGACCAATTTTATGTAGATTATCAAGCAATAAATCTTATGACTTATGTTATGATGATTGAAACGATAAACGTGTTTCGACTTTGACTTTATTTTAATGACTTAAAGGTGTTTTGACTTTATGACTTAGGATGTTTCGACTTTGACTTTATGTCTTACGGGTGTTTTGACTTTTGACTTTTTGACTTATGACATATGGGCATGCTAGGCGCACTCCGCGCTTTAGGTACAAAGCTACAAGTAGGTAGCGGGTCCGTCCGGACGGACTAATTTCAGAGGGCAACCGCGTGCCGGCTGGGTCGCACATTAGCAGTTCGATTTCGATAGTATGCCTTAATACGAATAAAAAGGATCCGAACCTCACGTTTTTCACTCTTCCAAAAGTTCCAAACGACGTCAAAACGTAAGAAGTGCTTGTCTACTAGGTACCTAGTTAGTAACTAGTATCCGTTTATTCTTAGGTATTGACTTGTCTTATTTGCTAAACAATCTTCGCCCAACTATTTATTGAAATAATAATTTATAGATTAGGTAGGTACTTACTTACCTACCTACCTACTTTCGAAATAAAATTAATTATAAATACAATTTCATTTCGTAATAAAGCCAATTGCTTTAAAGCCAGCATATATATATAGTCTGATGTGGCGTTGACTGTACCTAGCCTATGTTTTTTTTAAACGTATTTAACTACACATTATTTCACAAACACATAACTTGTTAAAAATAAACTACCAGTTATTTAATTATTATTGTGTCCTATTCGCCGTTATTCGAAGCCTTGGTAAACAGATTGAGAATAGCGAAGCCTTTCCGTTTCCCGTTCAGCATCATTATTATAGGTCTATCTTACCAAATTACGTCACATCCGTATCCGATCTCACCCCACTATGTTCACCAGGCGGCCATTGCTGGTTTTCGCGCTCATTGGCGTCCTTTTTTCGCAACCGTTCACATCTAGTCAAACGCTGTTGGCGTTCGAAATTGAAAAATTTTGCCTAAGTAGGTCAAATGCTGTTAGTGTTCGAATTTTAAAGTTTTCTAAAGTAGGTCAAACGCTGTTAGCGTTCGTAAAATTATTAATTCGAATTTAGATTTTATATTACATATTTTTGTTGAAAAGTAACATCTTACGATTTATTTTCGGTTATTTAAAATGCGTGTGCATAGAAATTTGAAAATCATATGTAAAATCAGTGTTAGTTGGGTCCGACTTTGTGTCGTCTCCGTTTTCGTCGTCATGTTCGTGGAGTAGCAGAGAACGAGGGCCAGGGCATGGATCTACAGTAAATATGACGCGTGATTTGAATTGGATTGAGGTAATCTAACGCCTCGCCATAAGGTCAGTGAAATTTTTCCATTATTTAATAATGATATGATTCTACCCACGATATGTTGAAAAATTATTTCTGTTAATGCTTACATTCGTAAAATTGCCGTTCATGAGTGATATTCGCTTTTGGCCTATGCGATCTCTTAAAATCGTTATAATTTTGACAAATTTAATGCTTATGAAAATTTTTATGTTACGGAAAACATGTTTCGTACGATTCCTATTCATTATTGGTAAAGCTATATTGTGTTGAATGTGAGCTGAGTACACAAATACTTGTGTTTCTAAAAATATGAGAAAGTGTATGATGCTGCTTGAATCCTAGCACTATCCGGCCATTGCCGTGGCATTTCGTTCGACTCATAGTTTTACTTGACCAGTGTTGAGATTAACCATTGTGCCCTATTTTATTGAGAGATGTTGTTTAGCCGTAGTCGTTTGAACGAGTATATTTTTTTTTAAGTCACTGCTTTGAATCTGAATAGTGATACATAACGAGGCACTTTGAACAAGAATAACTATTCAGTGGTTATACAAAAGAATCTTGCCTGTAAATTAGTGTTTAATTAAAACATTTAAACAGTCAGATATTGACTTGATTGCGGAATATTACAATTGATGGCGTATTTGATGCAGCGGCAGTAAACGCTATCAATGGGCAAAATGGCCCGGGTTCAATTCCCAGTAAAATGAGCGTACTAATCTTTTCTTGTGTATAAATAAAAATGAATGTTTTTTATTTGTATGCTTTCCAGAACCATTAATTTGATTGTGATGAAACTTGAAGGACCTTATCTGCGTACGCCACCGAAGGTTGTGGTACAAAAAAAAAAAAAAAAAAAAAAGTGTTTTAACCTTTGATTGAATATATGTGTGATACTGATATATATGCTTGTCGGATACAGCTCTATCAATAAAATTAATTGTGGGAACTGTTTTAAATAATTTTAAATCTATTTTTAATTGCAGGCAAGTCAAAAGTTTATCACAGTAATTAGATATTTTCTATTATTATTATTATACCCCTCGGTTCCAGCTTGTTCCGCAACTGAACCGGGGAAGGTCGATCGGCTGCTCCTGGCACCGTTGACACAAGTTTATGAAAGTTGTATCTACATAATTTTGTAATTAAAACATGCTGTTTACTTCCTCTATGGTAGTAAGCCCCACATGTTATGAGCTGTGTGAGTTATAACAATATTTTGAATTTGGATTTATCCGGTCGCTTTTGAGCACCGTTGATTGATACTTTGATATGAACTCTGGCGGTCACTCCTGATGGATTCCGTTGATTAAGTATCTTACTATTTAACATAAATTCGGTCACCCTCTGATGGGCACCGTCATTATAGTTATGTAATATCAATAAATATATTTACATTCGATAAACATTCATTATGGTTTAACATAAATTCGGCCGGTCGCTCCTGAGCACCGTCGGTTGATGTTTTGATATAAAAATTATTTCGGTTGCTTTTGATGAGCACCGTCCAGGCACCGTACATATTTTAACTCATTTTATCTTATTATTTTATTTAATTATTCTGTGTAAATACTGTCCTTAATCCCTGAGGGGGAGGAACTTAAAAAGGGGATCATCCAAGATATTCCCGTACTTCTGGTGGGCACCATGTTTCTAACAACCACTAGTTGCTGCTTACAGAACAACCAGAAGATGACATTTTGAAATTTTCTTTGGTGAGTTATTTATTAATATTTATTTTTATAACCGTGGGCCTGGTAAAATAAGTTATTACGATTGAATATTTCAATCAATATATCTTCCAGTTATTTAAAATGTTACTTTTTCTAGTTCAGAGGACTTGTCCGGTTTCCCTATGACAAGTACGGGTAAGCGCCCCCGGACCCTCAGCCTCCGCTGCTGCAACCTCTCAACCCCCCCGCAGCAACGGTGTCCTTTTTGTACCCTGATCCGTCCAATTTTACACACTCCTATACCCACCTCACATCCCTATCCTAATCCTATTCCTTCCCCTCCGCTAAGCTAAGGTCTGCCGTGCCGATGGCTGCATGGCTAGGGGCGTGCCTAGTCATAAGCGTGCCACCCTGGAAATTGGTGCCCTCCAGGCGTAAATAGCCTTACCACACACGCGGGGCTCTGTGTGGTGGACAGTTGTCTTTCCCTAGCTAATCGTGGGAACAAAATGGTTTCAAAGTTTTTTAATAAACCTGGCTGCGGCGATAGAGCTCGCCACTCATCACGCGTAACTTGTTTCTCTCGGGGCGAAAAGCGGGCATCGGAGACCCGTTTTGCTACGCTGAATGTATGTGGAGCGATGGAGGAGAAAATGGATGAGGTGTGTTTGATTATGGAAGAAAAGAAGTTGGATGTTTTATGCGTGAACGAGACGAAAAGAAAGGGCAAAGGAGTCTCAGAACATGGCCCGTTTAAAGTTCTGTGGTCGGGCGTTGCCGAAAATGAGCACGCGAGTATGGGCGTGGGACTCCTGCTGTCGGAAAGGATGATAGAATGCATGACTGAGTATGAGTGTGTTAGTCCCAGACTTCTCTGGGTTAGACTCAAAGTAGGATTACTTCGGATACGCGTCATTGGCGTGTATGCTCCCGATATATCCAAGTCAGCAACGGAAAAGGAGGATTTCTGGAAAAGTGTGGAAGACATCTTGAATGAATGCAAAGATAATGAAAGGATAGTTATGCTTGGAGATTTTAACGGATGGGTAGGTGTGAGAAGAGAGGGATGTGAGGGAGTTTTAGGAATATATGGAGACAAAAGAGTAAATGATAATGGCAGGAGTTTGATTGAGGTATGTTTAGAAAAGAATCTTGTGGTAACGAACACCATGTTTGACCACAAGGAAATTCATATGTACACTTGGCAGAGAGGGGAAAAGAAGAGTATGATCGATTTTGTGATTGTTGATGAAAGACTGAAGGGCAGAGTTGTAGACACCAGGGTCTTTAGGGGTAGTAACATTGGAACAGACCACTTTCTTGTAGTGTCTCGGGTTAGTGGTCTGTTCAAAAGTTGGCGTCATCGTCCCACAGTGTCAACAACGGAGCTGACTAGAGTAAAAGTTGAGAACCTGGATGAAGTGGAAGTGCAAAAGACATATTTGTGCAAATTGAAAGAACGATTGGGAAATGTGGCTGAAGTGAAAGATGGCAAGCTTGAGGAAGTTTGGGAAAAGTTTAAAAAAAGTGTGACTGAAACAGCTGAGGAAATATGTGGAGTGAGTAAAAGGAAGAATGCTCCCCCAATAAACTGGTGGGATAGTGAGGTAAGACAGATAGTGAATGAAAAGAAAAAAGTATGGCAGGATCTGCTGGCCATCAAAGCCAGTAAAAGAGTGAATGCAAGTGTTACAGAAGATGATGTTGATACAGTTGCAAGGGAGTTTAAAAGGATTAAGAAAGTAGTGAAAGAAAAAGTAGACGAAAAAAAGAGAAAGATGAAAGAAAAGTGTGACTTCAAACTCTGTGATAACTTTCGAGACAATATAAAATTGTTTTGGAAACAAGTGAAAACGTCTCGAAGTGGATCACATAAGTCTAAAATGAATGTGATAAGAGATGAAAAAGGTGAGCTAGTGACAGATAAAAAAGGTGTACTACAGGAGTGGATGAAATATTTTGAGACTTTGTTTGAGGCGGATGGCTCTATGCTAGAAGCCTCGGATAAAAGGGTGGAAGACGAGGAAGAGACAGAAGTGGATGAAAGAGATATATATATGGATGAGATTATTAGTGCAATGAAGAGCATGAAAAAAGGGAAAGCAGCAGGATATGACAGAATTACTGTTGAAATGCTGAGAGGTGGGAAAGAGCTGGTTGCGTCCTGGCTGTGCCTGATCTTTAATAAATGTTGGAACAGTGGCAAAGTGCCGGAAGATTGGCGTAAAGCCGTGGTCGTGCCGCTGTACAAAGGGAAAGGGTCACGGCAGGATGCTAAAAACTACCGCGGGATCAGTCTTCTCAGCATTGTCAGTAAATTGTATGCAAAGGTACTGATTGAAAGAGTGATGCAAAAAACTGATCAGAGTATTTGGGATGTGCAAGCGGGATTCAGAAAGGGAATGGGATGCACGGATCAGGTCTTCTCCTTGAGGTGCTTAACCGAAAAACACCTGGCTAAGCACAAAAAGGTTTACTGTGCCTTTGTGGACCTGGAGAAGGCCTACGATCGAGTTGACAGGAATGAGCTATGGAAGGTGTTGTCCGAATACGGATTGGAGAGCAGACTGATTCATGCACTGAAATCTCTCTATGAGGATTCCCGTGCATGCGTCAGGATTGACGGCGTATACACTGACTGGTTTGGCATCTCTAGGGGTGTCAGACAGGGATGTGTTGCGTCACCATGGCTCTTTAATCTGTTTTTGGACAGTTGTATGAAAGGTCTGAAAGAACGTGACTGTGGGGTTGTGATGAATGGGACTCAAATCAAGTGCCTTCTCTACGCTGACGACCAAGTTATACTTGCGTCTTCTGCGCAAGAGTTGCAGGAAATGATGTCGGTTATGAATGAAGATTTTGTGAGAAAAGGGATGAAAGTGAATGTAACTAAGACTAAAGTGATGGTGTTTGAGAGAGATGAAGAAATGACTGACTGTACGGTAATGTTAGGTGGCGAAAAAGTGGAACAAGTCCGTGAGTTTGTATACTTGGGGAGTTTGTTCACAAGGGACGGAAAGAGTGAGGAAGACATAGAAAGACGAGTGAAGAAAGGAAATTCGGTGAGTGGTGCTATACACTCGGTTATGAGTAGCCAAACCGTTTCTGCAAAGGCGCGAATGGCTATTCATAACGGAGTGCTGGTACCGACACTGATGTATGGAAGTGAATCTTGGGTATGGCAGAAGAAGAATGAAAGCAGAATAAATGCGGTAGAGATGCGATCGTTGAGGAAAATATGTGGAGTAAAACTGAGTGATAGAGTGAGCAATGAGGTGATTCGCAAAAGGTGTGGTCTGAAAGATGATATAGTAACAAGAATTGAGAAAGGAATGCTCCAGTGGTTTGGTCACTTAGAGAGGATGAATGAAAGGCGAATCACGAAAGAGATATACTGTGCGAATGTGGAAGGAACGATTGCACGAGGGCGTCCCAGAAAAACCTACGCGGACCAAATAGAGGTTATTATAAAAAAGGCTGGTGTACGCAGTGACAAAAACCGCAGGGCATGTATGAAAAGATTGATGGATATGAATGAAGCGAAAGAAGTGTGCAAGGATCGTAGCAGGTGGCGATCCATAGTCTCTGCCTACCCCCATGGGAAACAGGCGTGAGTGTATGTATGTATGTATGTATGTTCTTTATTAAAAATATCGAACCGGGTGCTAGCTAAGTCCGGGTGTCGCAAAGGAGGTTCACCAACAGTTGCGTTCTGGTGCTTCACTGGTCGCTGCCGTGGCACACTCGATGCGCTCGCTCGGCTCGCGCTTTATTTTGCCGTTTTGTGACCAAAAGGTCACAGTTTTAATCTAACCTAACTGGTGATGTCCCTTTTGGATACACTGTAACCAAAATAAGTGTAGCAGATATTATGTTTTGTTTGAAAATTGTCTCATGAGTCCGAGGACAGATCAGATATCCTAGTTAGTTTTAAAGCTGTGGGTTTAGTTAAGTGGTCACTGCAAGAGTTGTGCTTGTTTTGCATTTTAAATTTTATGAAGATTTAAGTCTGATGATGTTGGTTTTATTACAAAGTGCATTGATATCCGATTTGCCGGGGGCGTGTAATGTGTATGTACATAAATACATAAAGTGCTAGTTTTTATTGTACTTTGACCACGTTGTGGTGTACATTAATAGATAGGAATTTTAAAAATCACTTTAACTTGTAAATCTTTTGTTGTGATATAAACCCTTTTTAATTCTTGGGGAATCTCGATTTTACTCAGACCTTGATTGAATCATTCTATATTTTGAATATGATCTTAGCACGGTGTAGATATCAAGTTAACATTTTGTTATATACTTACTTAAGTAATTGTTGAATATTTCAGTAGAATATGAAAGCACTTCTATTTATCTACCATACATGTACCATAGGTATTCTGGAAATCATTTTAAAATAATACACCTAATAGCACTTTGACATTAGTCAGTTGTTGTAAACACTGTCGATCTGATGTTATATTGGTTGGTGTCTGCGATTAAGTTACTTAAATATGCTTTCCTAATCAAAGCTTAACTACCATGGGGCAGCACTGGCACCCTGCTCTTGTTTATTTATCCGGGTGCTAATACTTGATTTGTTAGATAACAGAGGTAATCTGCTTGGTGGAAGATTCCAACGTATTTATGTGATTTTAATTGAATAATTAAATGCAAGTATATTAATTGTAATTTATTATTACTATCATTGTGGCTATGCAACATTTTTGCTATATTGTTAGAAATTCAAGTTCAAAACGAATGTTATATAAGTATTAAGTTTATGCTGCGTGCAGTTTTTCCGATGGCCATAGAAACCATGACATTTAGAAACTTAATTGATTTAATTTTCTTTTAAATATTTATTTTATAGATTGATAAAAATAATTTTTTTTTTTTTTTTTACTTTCCTTTACCTACAAAAGACGAAACTTTGTCTACAGAAAGTAAAGACATGTTGAAATAATTAAAGTCATATTTCTTTCTTTGATATGTAGTACTGTCATATTTGTTCTTTTAATACATCTTTTGATTTTATCTATTACATTTATTATTTTGTCTGTACCTAGTATTTTGATTCCCAATGATAAGATGTCATTTAATTTTGCGATGCTAATTAAAAATGTTACAGTTAAGTGTAGTGAGTACCAGTGGCGAAGGGTCCATACATGCCGATTCCTATCGGCTTCCCTTTTAGAAATCCCACCCTCGCAATCCACCATACAGTTAGGAGAATTTTTAAAGAAATTACTGGTCCGGCTTACCTTTGCCATATTTCGACTCCTCGCCACTGGTGAGTACTTAGCTAAATAAGTATGTACCTACTTAACTATTTTTTTTTTTGTTTTGTTTTTGGCTAACACAGCTGCTGTGTGCTGACTACTGCTGACCAATCGAATACTAAATGTTTTATTAAGTGTAAAAATTCAAAGGGACTTGTTAATGTTAATTAATATTCGATAGCAATTTATATAACACGTGTAATACTAGTGCTTGTTCCACCTACGCATAAAATTTAAGTTAGACGTGACACAACAAGATGTCGCAGACATTGGCGCACACAGACACTCTAGCTAGCTAGTCAGCCTAAGTTAATCAACACCAAAGGTTAAATCTAAAAAGTTACCTTTGGCTTAAGTCAGTCGTATAATGTTTATTTTTGGGTAGGTATTTATTGAGTTCAGTTCGCAGTTTACGTTAAATTAATTTAATCGAGTATCTGATATAGAAGTAATAACTTTGTGACCGCGTTCACAAAGATTTATTTTATTATGATATCTAAATCCAGTTAGTGATTTTATAAAGATCTTTTTAGTAAGGTTTGTATCTTTAAGTGAAATAATTGTGCAGCAACTGACACCACAGTTGTAATTAAAGAATCTGAGAAGAAAACGTTGTCTTGTCCAAGATAATTTTAAAGTAGGCGATCGACGCGACTTAAGCAGAGATGCACTGTCAGCCAGCAGTCATATTAAACGATAACATGACTAAAATATTATGAGTTAGATAATGTATGTTAAATAATTACTTAAGTAAATTTTATGAGAATTTATTTAAAGCTGATTTGTCAATGGACTTTGTTTCAGTTTTAATTGTTATGTTTTTGTATTTTTTTTTTTCTCTTACCTTTACTAATTTTAAAGAAAGATTTCTTTTGATCTAAAATAAAATATTTTTTAAGAGTAATAAACTGTTTAAGATTTAAAGTGTCACATTGGCGTCCTGTCCCTGTTCACCAGGCGATAACAAACAATGTCTCAATCTGTTTACCAAGGCTTCGAATAACGGCGAATAGGACACAATAGGAGCGTTTTACCTACCATTAAAACGCATATTGTGTCTGAAGCCTTATTCGAAGCCTACCTTCAAGGGCTGCTTGGTATGCATTCAATGCTAATTAGTTGTAAAGTATTTTTCAGATTTTGAGACTGCAATGAGCGCGAAAACCAGCAATGGCCGCCTGGTGAACATAGTGGGGTGAGATCGGATACGGATGTGACGTAATTTGGTAAGATAGACCTATAATAATGATGCTGAACGGGAAACGGAAAGGCTTCGCTATTCTCAATCTGTTTACCAAGGCTTCGAATAAGGCTTCAGACACAATATGCGTTTTAATGGTAGGTAAAACGCTCCTATTTAAAAGAAGAAACCCTAAAGTTGTTAGAAGAGATAAGAGCTACGCGATAGAAAGAGAGGCAACTTCTAGGTGAATATAACTGTAGGCAAGAGCGAGCGGCGTGCAACCTGAATTGCACTTTATTGGGTATGGAATAGAGTCGTTATTTATTTAAATGACTTTGCGGAGTGGATCTTCTGTACTTGTACTATTATGTATTCTGTGATATGGGTGTTTCGACTTAATGTTTACGAAGACATGGCATAGTTTTCAGGTCTTTTCTCGAGGTTTCTTGACGTAGAAGTAGGACTTACAAAGACATATCACAGTTTTGACATTATTTGACCATTCCAGATGTCCGTAGAAGGCATGATCCGTTTAGGCGGGGTATCCCGCGTGTAGAAGAATTATGGACCCTTCACGCTTCCTTACTAGCTCGCTTGACTTTGACTTTACGACATATGACTTAAGGGTGTTTCGACAATGTTTACAAAAAGACATAGCATAGTTTTGAGGTCTTCTGTCGAGGTTTCTTGACGTAGAAGTAGGACTTACAAAGTTACAAAGACATGTCACAGTTTTGACATAATTTAACCATTCCAGGGGTCCTACCGCCCAACTCAAAGCTTTAGCCAGAGCGATAGCTAGACTATATCCATCCTTGTCATATCATAACACGATGACAAGGACGGACAGTGCACTGACGTCATCAACCAAAGCCAGAGTAAAAGTCCGTCCTTGTCATCGTGTTATGATATGACAAGGATGGATATAGTCTAGCTATCGCTCTGGCTAAAGCTTTGAGTTGGGCGGTAGGGCTCCTGAAGTTCGTAGAAGCCATGATCCGTTTAGGCGGGGTATCGGGCGGGCAACTAGCGCGCATGTTCCCGCGTGTAGAAGAATTATGGACCCTGCACGCTTCCTTACTAGCTCGCTTGACTTTGACTTTACGACATATGATTTAAGGGTGTTTCGACAATGTTTAATGACATGGCATAGTTTTGAGGTCTTTTCTCGATGTTTCTTGACGTAGAAGTAGGACTTACAAAGAGATGTCACAGTTTTGACATAATTTAACCATTCCAGATGTTCGTAGAAGGCATGCTCCGTTTAGGCGGGGTATCGGGCGGGCAACTAGCGCGCATGTTCCCGCGTGTAGAAGAATTATGGACTCTCCACGCTTCTTTACTAGCGCGTTTGCGCGCTAGACAGCGGTTAGCGCCCGCTGTAGCGACTGTAGCGGATGTGCTAGCGGATACGTTTGCGCCGCCCGCGCATAGACTGAAGGCGGCATATGGTAAGTGCTGTACCACAGAATAGATATCGGATCATTTCGAACTTACCATACAAATTTTAAGGATGTGTCCAGTCCATGAAACTAAACAACTTTCTCTAAGAAACATGTGTCAAATTTCTCCACAAAATTCTGGTCATCCCATACAAATTGATCACATGATCTCTTTGATTTGTATGGAAAGTCGATTTTTATTTTACATATTTGACCATGTGTTCCTTAGAGAAAGTTGTTCAGTTTCATGGACTGAACACATCCTCAAAATTTGGATGGTAAGTTCAAAATGACCCGATATAAGTACTACCGTACAGGGGGTCAAGTCTGCTAATGTTTTCGTCAAAATCGTAGTTCAATGGTGTTTTAATGGTAATGCTTTTTGACACAGTTCTTGTTTCTTAAACCCAAAATCAAGGCACAATATGTTTCCGTTTTGGGTTTAAGAAACACAATGTGTTTCAGTTTTGAGTTTAAGAAACAAGAACTGTATCAAAAAGCATTACCATTCAAACACCATTGAACTACGATTTTGACGAAAACATTAGTAGACTTGACCCCCAGAAAGGAAACTCTCCGCCCCGCCCCACAATCAATTACCTCCCTCCACCCCGCGAGTTCGTATGCCGAATAGTATACTCGTTTAGTCGTGTTTGTCAAATGTCAACTTATTTTGATATTCAAAGCAATGCGTTGTAATTTATTTACCAAAAAGTTTGAATGAGGATCAGTAACGATGTTTAATGGCTAATTAGAAAGCTTATGCCACCGCATGATTAACTGTGAATTTTTTTTTACGATATCTCTTAAGGGCCCTATCACATTTTTTCGTCGAAATTTCGATTTTGACGGATTTTAGCGATACAACCTAGAGAAACCTTTGGGTCTACTAAATACATTTATATGTGTCCGCGACAAAAAGTAATATGATGACTCACTGCAAAGTTAAAGGGTTAGAAAGGAAAATTAAAGTTGGTGAACGTTTTTTTAGAGTCAACTTTGAACATACACAGAAAGCCACACAAGTACAAACAACAAATAAAAGTATGCAATTTGATTTTCTTATAAACTTAAGATTATTATGATATAATTTTTACGTAATAATAATAATGTATCTAGGAGAAATCCACAGTTAATTCTGAGCTTTTTTTAGTAGTTTTATGGTTTTTGATTGGGATTTTTTTTCACATATTCTATACATAATTTCAAAATTCCGAGGCCGCTATGAACTATTCGACTATATAAGAGATAACATTCATTTTTTTTATTTCAATTGTTTAACACAGTTGTTCAATCCATGAGCTCAAAAAAGTGCCTTCGCGCATTTTATGAAAATCTTTCTCTGCAATATCGGGTTTAATTATAAAGTTAAGCAAATTTTCAAAAAAGCGAGGCCGCTATGAACTATTCCAATAGCTCTTCTGCACCATTCAATAAGTCAAAAGTGTTAATGTATTTTTGTTTCTGAGATCGAGAACGCCAAAATTGGCCATTTTACGCAAAAATCACAGTCGAAATGTAATATGCCTCTTAAACATACAACAGAGAAGTTATAAAAGCTAATACACTGTTTTTGGGGGTCCTTATGACGTCATTGCGACGTACGCGAACCTTATGTCGTACGTGATAAAGCAGATATTGCATTGAGCTTGGCATTTCCTTCAAACCCTTTTAACTCAAACATTTCTAAACGGATTTCAAAAATTCTTTCACTAGGTTTCATAGTTATCAATATGTGTTTATATTATATCAATAAAACTATAGGATTCAAACCTGTTACTGATTCTCATTATGAATTGAACGCCGCGCCGCTCATACAGTACAAACTGCACGGTAGCCCTAGACTTACAGTAGCGCGGCGTGTAAAAAAACGTCATATGACATCATTTGTTTATAATAGCGCGGTTTTATGGAGAGTCCGGGGGTGTGGTTGAATGTAAATCTAGCACGACTGAACTAATCTAGCAATGGAGAATGTTTCTGGGTCTGTTAAATCACTCGAAACTTTTTGATCATGTAGCTAAATGTCTAGCAATACACGTGTTTTTGTTTCATTTAAATCAAGCGAGTAGTTTCGAAGTTTTAAAGGCTTGAAGGAAATGCCAAGCGCACTGAATTATGTGCTTTATAACGTACGACGTAAGGTTCACCTGAACACAATGCTCGAAGATCTCCGTAGTGCTTCCCAGAGAGTGGGTCTTAGGATGAACATGGATAAGACGAAAATCATGTCGAATGCCCATGTTGTGCCCACTCCAGTTCATGTTGGGAACACTACACTTGAAGTTGTTGACCATTATGTATACCTAGGATAGGACAGGCAGTCCAGTTGGGTAGGTCCAACTTTGAGAAAGAGATCTCTCGTCGAATCCAACTCGGATAGGCAGCATTCGGGAAGCTCCGAAAAATATTCGTGTCCGATTTACCTCAGTGTCTCAAGACGAAAGTCTATGACCAGTGTGTGTTGCCAGTGATGACTTACGGCAGTGAAACGTGGCCGCTAACTATGGGTCTCATAAGGAGGCTCAAGGTCACCCAGCGTGCAATGGAGAGAGCCATGCTCGGCGTTTCCCTGCGTGATCGAATCAGAAATGAGGAGATCCGCAGGCGAACTAAAGTAACCGACATCGCTCGAAGGATTGCTTAGCTAAAGTGGCAGTGGGCTGGACACATAGCGGAAAGGTTCTGGAATGGCGACCGCGCACCGGACGACGCTCCGTGGGTAGGCCCCCGACAAGGTGGACCAACGATCTGATGAAGGTTGCCGGAAGCCACTGGATGTGGGAAGCGCAGGACCGATCGTCGTGGAAATCCTTGGGGGAGGCCTATACCCAGCAGTGGGTGTCGTGCGGCTGATATGATGAAGGTTCACCTGCATGACTAATGACGTAATTTTCCAACACAAAATAACAGTATTCTAGACTCTATAACTTTTCTGTTTTAAGAGATATCGCAATAATTTCTTCACAGTTGTTCATGTAGTTCCATAAGCTATTGGATTATGTGGTTTAACAGAGCCAGTAACATTGTCCATTGTGTAAATGGCAGGTGAGTTCTGCTCGCGGCACCACGAGGCGGTGGAGGTGTTCAAGGAGTGCTGCACGCGCGAGCCGCGACTGGCGCGCTTCATACGCAAGTGCCAGCAGAACCCCATGCTCAGGAAAAAGGTAATAATAATAAATAAACAAATGCTTGGACAGTTTCGCGCAGCGGAATCTAGTCCCAAACTAAGCATAATTTGTAATATGAGTGCTAGAAAACTGATAATACTATTTGACCATTAGCCATTTTTAATGTTCCCACTGCTGGGTCACAGGTCTTCCTTATAGGTGGATAAGGAGGATGGGCCATACAACGCGGGCCAAGTGCGGATTGGTGGGTGTTAACGACTGCAAATGCACCCGGGACCAACGGCTTAACGTGCCTTCCGAAGCACGGAGGAACTCGTCATAATGTTTTTTTTTACCCTTTGGGTACGAAATCCAATTACTAAGACTCCACTGTCTGTCTATCACCAGGCTGTATCTCGTGAACCGTGATAGCTAGAACATTTTCACAGATAATGTATTTCTGTTGCCGCTATAACAACAAATACTAAATAAATAAATTTAAAAAATATTAAAAACACGACTGCCCTGCCAACAAAAACGAACTAAAAAGTTAAACAACAAGTGTCATTGCAGTCGGGGGACCTTATTATGGAACAATTTTCGATCAAAGAGGTCCCCCGACTGCAATGACACTTGTTGTTTAACTTTTTAGTTCGTTTTTGTTGGCAGGGCAGTCGTGTTTTTAATATTTTTTAAATTTATTTATTTTTATTTCACACATTTTAGTGACATATTATATAGTTTTGGAATGTGCTCATTAAGGCCTTTCATTTGATGCCCATATTGTAATAATAGAAGAAAAAAAATGTTTTTTCAAATTTGAAAATGGCGCCGTACATTCGCCATATTGATTTTTTCTAAAAAAAATATAGCCAGTGTCACTCGGGGTGCTGTAAGGATTCGAACGATACCCCATTTATCCAAATCAGTTCAGGCATTTAGAAGTTATGGTGGAATAAAGAAACTCACATACCCACAAACATACATGAACCCTGAATACATATACACTCTTTTTGCTTTGGGCAGTCGTGTAAAAACAGAATAAAATAAATATTTAAGGGGGGCTCCCATACAACAAACGTGATTTTGGCTGTTTTTTGGTACGGAACCCTTTGTGCGACTAGCTCTTGACCGGTTTTTTTTATTAATCTTTTGTTGACAGGGTGTGCCCGAATGCGTTTTGTTCGTGGCGCAGCGACTAACCAAATACCCTTTGCTGTTGGAACCGCTATTGAAGACTGCGGGTGACGACGTCAATGAGAGGGAATTATTGCAAAGGGCGCTATGTGGAGTTAAGGTATAACGCAATTTGATCCCTATTCTCATAGAAATAAGAGTAAGTTTTAAATAATTAAAGGATTATGCCGATTTTACTATACAAGCTAGGCCATGATGCGCTTTGATGAAATTAACAATATACTATAGTAATTTTATAGTGATTGCGTGGGAAGAATATCATTAAAATATAATGCGGGAAAAAGAGAAATCTCAATCTCAAGGAGCCGTTTGGGGTTATAATTGTTTGACATTTGCCTATTATAAGTATGACATTTTGTTATCTACCCCTTTTTGACATGACATGAGTCTGTCACAGATATGTATGGTTAATGCGCATCATGGCCCAGAATGCGGCATGATCCTTTCACATGTTTGATTTTTTCTGGAGATGTTAGAATCCGGACGGATAAATGTTTTCCTTAAAATACATGATATCATTCCGTTAAGAATGACACTTAAATATTTTATGATTGTTGCTGTGGACATTGAGTGTTTTTTTGTATTAATTTGTATGGAGCTCTAAAGAACGTAAGCGACCGCGTTTGTTTGGGTAGAAATCGTTTACCCAGGAGTCGACATAAACGAATAATTATAATGATTAATTACACTTGATATTATTTGATAGTATTTTTAAAGCAATCTGAGGTATTAGTTCATTTTGGAAAAGCGGGTTCTCTTGCCCAATTTTTTTTGGGAATCCCTGGTTTAGGTCAACATCAAGTGTCGTCGTCAACATCGGAATGCTACCTTAATTGTTTTCTTATAGCAAAACAGAGAGTTTAATACGTAAATTTTCTTTTGTCAAAAGATTCATGAAATATTAATTTTGAATCCGATTCTTCTCATTGTCACTTTTTATTGGTCTTCATTGACTCTTCCAAGTAAAATATATATTTTCACTTCTTCAGCACGAAAAGGGCGCTTTTGGCGCGTAAAAACTCACAGCAAAATCTATTTTTGCTGCGAGCGTGAGGCAAAGTACTTTTTTAATTTGTAACACCAGCTTTTAAAATAATAAAGAAAAAGAAATAGAGTGACAAGGATAAGACTTGTAAAATTGATATGTGAGAAAAGGATAGATAGAATGCTTTATGTTGTCAGAATGCTTTATGTTGTCATACATGGATTAAAAAGTATAGAAAATAAAATACACGGATATACCAAAGAGTTTTAAACGAGTGATTCTAATATTGACTACTGAGCACAGTGAGTGTCGGCACTTGTAGCACAAATTGACTTTGGTCACTTGTATAACAAATAGGAGCGTTTTACCTACCATTAAAACGCATATTGTGTCTGAAGCCTTATTCGAAGCCTATTTGTTGAACAGGAAATCTTAGTAGACGTGGATAACCAAGTGGCGGCCAAGGAGCGCGAGGACCGCAAGCTGGAGATCTACCACCGCATCGACGCAAAGTCCTTCGCCAACTTCCGCGGCAGGAAGTTCAAGAAGAGTGACATATTGCAAGGCAATCGGAGTTTGAAGTAAGCCACTCTGAACTTAACAATTGACGCATGTAACTTAAATATTAACTTTATTTAGTTTCATGATAAATTTGATTTTAACTTTTAGATTTTTGCATTCACAATGCTATTTTTATATTAAGATGAAATAAATAATGAAAAATATTAGAAAAAATCGGCTCACCCGTAGCAAAATTTTTGAAGTCGGTTAAAAATATACAGAAGCGCCCGCCGCTCTAGCCGTACTCGAAAATTTTACCATAAACCTAAATTCTAACGAAAGTATTTTAAGTTTTAGCATCTATTCTGTGGTTTTCGTTTAGTGAGTATAAACAATAAAGAATGGGTTTGAACTACTTAGTATGAGAGGCTGGCAGTGGTAAGATTGGAAGTTTGGTTTGTAAGATTGGAAGATTGGAAGTGGTAAGAGTGGAAGTTGGATTTTTGGGAACTTCAGAAATATAGCGACGCACGATGAAACTTGTGTATATCGATAGGGGATCTATAGACTAACAAAAATATCGTATGATATAAAGTCCTAAAGCGCAACGTTTTCGAGATAGTTCGGGGAAGAAATTTGGATTTTTATCTATATAGGATATTTAACATGGATTATCTCGGAAACGTTGTGCTTTAAGACTTTAAATCACAATACATTTTTTGTTCGTCTTTAGATCCCCTATCTATATACACATACACACATCTCGTGCGCCGCTTTATTTCTGAAATTCACGTCGAAAATAAAAATATATGGTTACCACTATGCCAAAATGTTCAAAACCCTTTGATTAATTTGCTAGTCATTTTCTAAACCACATGTTAATCCAAGCATAAGGGCCCAAAAACTATAAATGAATAATTTGGCTTATAAATAAAGCCATATACAACTTCATAAGCGTATTTAAAGTTTCTAATTAAATGCAATTGTTTCAGGTTCGAAGGCGTGGCAACCTTAATGCAAGGCCGCAGCAAAATGCAAACGCTCCTAGTGATAGTTCTGACCGACGTGCTATTCTTCCTGCACGACAATAATAACAAATATACGTTCTTCACACCTGACAATAAGGTATGTTTTTGTTTGTAGCGAGTATCACAGGGTTCTGTCCTTAGTTCAAGTCCTTAATTTTTTAAAGTGATAGGGTTTGGTCAACGAAGGATGAGACTCGGTTGGAAATGGAACTAATTTTGCGCCTTATTTTAAGGTTCAGTTTCCAATAACTTAACCTCTAAAAGTTAATTGAACAGGGAAAGTGGCGCTGCCATTTCAATCTCATCTTTCGTTGACCAGACTCTAGTTTTACGTTGTCTTAGGTATTTAGTTTTAATTTGTCCACTCGTGAAAATCTGTTTTAGTCTACAATAAATTTTATAAAGCTTGAATAAAATCACTTTCTTATTTTTTTTAATTATTACCTAATAATGATTTTCGTAATAATCGTTTTCAGAGTAATTTTAGAATAAAGAAACAAAATCAAATAAAATCAAACCTTATTTCAAACACTCTTTTTATCATTTTAAGAACAAAATTAACTCTTTTTTACCACTTTTATGGCTACTCAACGATTTATGCGGTCTTTGTCATATCTTTGACATTTAATGCGACAGGAAGATGTTTGAGAGCCTCTTAAAGTTGAGTGCCGTTTGAGTATTTGTGTGTATACCAATCAATTAAAACATTGTCATCTTCGATCAAAAATACCCTAGATGTCCGGTCAAAGTCTCAAAACGACACCTTGAAATAACTCCCCACTTTCAAACCGAGCGCTTATTTCATACAAAAGTATTCGTCTTTGGTTTTTACTATTTAAGTTGGTTATATCACCGATAGTCCCTCCGGGGTTTTTATTTAATAATTTGTTAATAGAAAATTAATTAAAAAAAATTACGTGAATTTTAGGGCCCATGGCCAAGTATTTTTTTAGAAGGTATCACTACATTTTCTCTCGCAGTCATTCGTAGAAGTAGATAGCAAATGTGTCAAAAACAGCTACTTTTGGCAGCTTTGCTATCTACTTCTAGCAGTGACTATGAGGGAGTGTAGTGATGCCGTTTAAAAATACTAGACTATACTTTTCAACCCCAAATTTCTACGTAAAGTTTTATTAAAATTATTGTGTAATAGAATTACAGTATTAAATAAAATTCACCGCGGCGCCACTTTCGGTCATTCAACCGTCTTAAAGTTGAATTTGGAAAGCACTCCATACAAATGTTCTATACTGCATCATCGAAGCTTTAAATAGACTCAAAAAAACTAATCAGGAAGTACCTAATGAAAGTTTTGTGGAGGTGCGGTCCAATTTAGCCCCATTTCCAAGCTGGCTTCTTACTGGGAGTAAAATTGACCCATTTTGAAGCTGGCTTCTTACTGGGAGTAAAAATGACCCATTTTGAAGCTAGCTTCTTACTGGGAGTAAAATTGACCCATTTGAAGCTGGCTTCTTACTGGGAGTAAAATTGTCCCATTTTGAAGCTGGCTTAATACTGGGAGTAAAATTGTCCCATGTTGAAGCTGGCTTTTTACTGGGAGTAAAATTGTACCATTTTGAAGCTAACTTCTTACTGAGAGTAAAATTGTCCCATTTTGAAGCTGGCTTCTTACTGAGAGTAAAATTGTCCCATTTTGAAGCTGGTTTCTTACTGAGAGTAAAATTGTCCTATTTCGAAGCTGGTTTCTTACTGGGAGTAAAAGTAGTCCCATTTCGTAGCCGGCTTCGTAGTGGGATAATTTTACTCCCAGTAAGAAGCTAGCTTCAAAATGGTTTTTTTCCCGTATTGAAGCTAGCTACGAAATCTGGCTACGAAGTGGTCCGAAGCGGAATAGTCATTTGTACCTAGATAAAAATATCCATGTGGGGAACTCAGATCACATAAAAAAGAAAGATGGAGCGTTGTGAACAATGAAGTGAGGCCGGTTTTTGATGGTACTTGTGTACAAGGGGGCGGGCGGGGGCCGGGCGGCAGGGTTTTATATGGAAAGCCAAGGCGTAGTTTCGTTACTCGTGTGTGCGTGAACTGTGTATGGACACAGCCAAGGCGTAGTTTTACAGGCCTCACCGCTTCGTTCGGAAGACTCCGTCTTACTTTTATTATTTGGTCTGAAGTGGGGAATCGATTCAACGAATCGCTTTTTGTTTTGTCAGTCGGTGCTACATTTGCGTGGAGTATTCGTTCGTGAACCGTTATCTAGGATATTCTCGATCGAAGCGGGGCGGTCCCACTATTCCCATCATGCATTGCATGGTAATACTGACACTTAATTTTTTTCTCGCAACAGCTCCACTATAACCATTGATTTAAGAATTGACCAATGACGTCCATAAGGGGCCATCCATAAATTACGTCACACGTTAAGGGGAGGGAGGGGGTCGACGAAGTGTGAAATTGTGTGACAAAGAGGTGGAACGGGTCCTAAATTTCGTGACGTCACATTTCAAAAATAAAACGTGTTAAAAATTGAAATAAAACAAATTTCGGTACTGCTGTTTTAATTCAACAATTATTTCTAGATGTAAAATTATAAAATATGTGACGTCACACTATATGGGGTCTCACAAGTGTGACCAGCTGTGACAAGGACGGGGGAGGGGTTCAAAAATCATGGAATTCGTGTGACGTAATTTATGGATGGCTCCTAAAGGTGTAATGGTAATTGTGGGAAAGTTAGTGCTACTATTACAATTAATGATGATTCTCATTGGAAATAGTGGGACCGACCCATCGAACCTTATCATGCCCCTAATTACTCGTGTCATTGAATTCACCACGTCATCCCGTCGTGTTAAGGGCCACATTCCCCCACAGACCGGCGTGGTGTCGCTAGTGAAGCTGCTGGTGCGCGAGAAGGCCGGCGCTGAAGGGCGCGGCCTGTACTTGATCTGCAGCGGGCCCGCGGAGCCCGAGATGTTCGAACTGAGGGTGCACCGGCCCAAGGATATACACGCGTGGATACAGGCTATCAGGTAAGTTTATGGGCTTTTTACACGACTGACCAAAAAAGGCCGGCGCTGAAGGGCGCGGCTTTTACTTGATATGCAGCGGGCCCGCGGAGCCCGAGATGTTCGAACTGAGGGTGCATCGACCCAAGGATATACACGCGTGGATACAGGCTATTAGGTAAGTTAACGGGGCTTTTTCAGGTGAATGTCCACCAGTCATTTTGTATGTCCCCACTGCTGGGGTACAGGCCTTCCTTATGGGTGGATAAGGAGGACAGGCCATAACCCACCACGCGGGCCCAATGCGGATTGGTTGCGCGAAAAGGCCGGCGCTGAAGGGCGCGGCGGGATAGTTAATGGGCTTTTTACACGACTGCATAAAAAAGGCCGGCGCTGAAGGGTGCGGCCTTTACTTGATCTTCAGCGGGCCTGCGGAGCCCGAGATGTTCGAACAGAGGGTGCACCGCCCGAAGGATATACACGCGTGGATACAGGCTATCAGGTAAGTTTATGGGCTTTTTACACGACTGACCAAAAAACAGAGAGTGTAATGAGTTAAGGTTTCATGTATGAGTGTGTGGGTATGTGAGTTTCTGTATCAACTTCTAAATGGCTTAACTGAATTGGATGTGTGGGGTATCGTTAAAATCCTTACACCATCTCGAGTGAAACATTATCGTTTTTGAAAAAAAAAGCAAACTTACAAATGTGAAAAAAAATATGTATCTGTTATTACAATATGGGCATCAAATCATATAAACCCGTTACAAAGGCTACAAAATAAAATAATTAAAATCTTGTTTCGTTACAATTATCTAACTCCTACGAAACAATTATATGAACGAACTAAATTATTTGATCTTAAACAATTATACACATACTACACTTGCATTCTCGTCAAGAATATATCTACTAATTCCATCCAATCTAATATACTACTACATAAAAAGGAAAATAAACACAACTTGAGAAACGCGAACACACTTCAACTCAAGAGCGTGCGCACTAACTACGGGAGAAAAACTGTACTTTTTGAGGGAGTACAGCTGTATAACAAACTGCCAAACGACATAAGGGAGTGTAATAGTAAAAATATGTTCAAAAATAAACTAAAGAAATTTTTATGTAAGCAGTGACTTTACTTAGCAATTTAAAATTACAACAACGTTAAATGTAGTTTGGTCCAATCATTTTTGTTAATGTACTCCTTTATTATTATTATTGTTTACCTAATTAACAGAAGTGAATGTTTGTTTCATTACAGAATATATAATAGTACTAATTTTGTTCAACAAAAGTATCAATCAATTTGTTGTATTACTCAGTATGTAATTCGTTTTTATAGTAAGCAAGCAAGCACCAACATACAGTGTTTTAACACATTTTTATTAGGTTGCTTTTTTGTATTGTTCCTTAAATAATAATTGTGCAATAACAATTAACATAAGACTCAGAAGCATGTTTTCTACCATGCTCTTAGTGTGTGTGCCGAGTATTCGATGCTTTTAGATACTAGCCACATAAGAAAAAATTTATAATGTTAAACCTGTTTCTCATTTTATGTAAACTTAATGTTTTTATGAGAAATAAATTCTTTAAACCCAAATGAAAGGCCTTGAAAGAACATTTTCATATGAAAAATTGTAATGTATAGTGTTTTTGCCACATAATTCAGGACACCCCAGTCGATTTTCATGAGAACAAGGTAACTTTGAAGCTTTGGTTCTCCGCCAAGGATTGATTGAGCTGTGATCTGATGGCTATCTAGGGAATGAAAAGAAATGTAAGGATCAGTGTTCTCAGTTTCGGAATTGCGATACATTTTAATGCTATTTTCGCGGTTACAACTGTTAAAATGTTGATCAGATCGGTTGAGTGTGTATGTATAGCGATCTAAATCTCCTCGTATTTTCTCTTATCCTCATTATTAGAACAATTAATTTTAAAACAATTCCACAATAGGGCGGCAGTCCAAAACTGCCCGGAAGAAGAAAAGGAACCGGATACGGCGTCACTAGCGCCGTCCGCCGACGAGCGCCAGCGGCTACTTGACGCGCGACACGAGAACATAAGACTGATCACAGGTAACGTCATTGTACTATATCACCAATAAACTTTTAACATGAAGTTTTTGGCGCCATTTTGTCTAGTTCAGTTTGGTGTCTATTTTAATTATTTGCAAATTGATTCATAGTGGATATTGTGTCTTAAAATTGGTGCAGTTTTGCGGTACAAGTGTCTACGCAACTGAACAATATGTGGGATAATTGAAATAGGCGCGATCTTGGTTGTGTGAAGCTGAGACTTTTATTGTAGTGGTGGCTACCCGGCTACCTCGGCAGAACTTACCGTGAACAACTGTCTTGATATACTTGTTGCCAAATGCTCCAAGAAGCGTTGGAATGCGATGCACCCGCATTCTAATGTACCTAAACTGAAACAAAACAGCTACTACTGAAATATTCAATACTAGACACTGGCAAAAATTACTTCCAAGAGGAGAGTAGATTGCCATACTAAAATAAGAAGAAGAAGATAACTTTTAACATACACTTGACGACAAAGAAATCGAGCTATCTATCACATCATAACATTATCGTTTCCTAAAGTTTGAAGCATGTATGCAGTCTATTCTCTATTAGAGGTATAAAAGGAGAAACTGATTGACTCACTGACTGACAATATTATCGCACATATACTATTAGCACATGCCTACGAACTTGAAATGTACAGGTATTATTTTTTTATAATGTAGACAAACAGAAAGTATTTTGAATAACACCCTAGAACTATCAACAGTGAGGCAAATAAAACTAAGCTAAAATGGCTATTTTCACATGTTTATCCTTCATACGTTACCTAATCGTACCTATAAGAACGAAAAGTTTCAATTTTCCTACCTTTAGGGGATTAGTTGCTATTTTATTGGATTTTATACCGTGTAACTGGGAGACATAAGATACTTCAGTTGTTGTTATAGAAGTAATATTTAATTATCCTAAATATGTGCTTTTATACTAAAATATATCATGCCTAATCGCATAGCGATCAGTATCGGCCGTACAGCCTATATCTCATTTGCTACGTGCACTAAAAAAGTATGTGCTGAGCCGGCACAGTAACGTATGAAGGATATGAATCTGAAAACAGCCATTTTGGCTCGGCTTTTTTTGTTGCCTCGCTTTATATACAAGGTCTAAGCTTCTAGATGTTGTTATTCTAAGGTCTAAGGTTTAAGTGATGAAAAGATCAACGTAATCTTTAAAGTAGAACGTAACTACGTATATGAAGTCGCGGGCGGTTGCTAGCTATTTATTAGCCGATAAATGAGTCTGAAAACCACTGACCTGAATAAAATATATGCAGCCCCCGTATTACAACCTCTTAAAACCTGCCAGTTTTCTGAATGGCTATCAGTGCGTCTCTTTTATTTACTATGCAGCGAGAAAGAGATGTAACTATAGCAATTCATAAACCTGGCAAGTTTTAAGAGGTTGTGATACCCCCCCAGGTCGCATATTCGTATATACCCGACGCGTTATCAACTCGGGAAGTTTCGGCTGCGTGGTAAATAGCAGACGTGTCCGACTAACGCGTCTGCTGTTTACAAGAGCATTTGCTTTGTAAACAGCAAACGTACCGCGTCAGTTATTATAATATAAGAAAATATTTCTGTTGTCTGTTATAAAAAAATAACCTCGAAATTTAAGGCTCACGCTACGCTGCGCTTCGCGCTCGCCTTAAATTTCTAACCTAACCCGGGTCCTACAGGAATAAATTATAAATAAATAAATAAAGCAGTTTGATACCATCGATCGTCGCACGTCAAGTCAAATACGATTATAAAGTTGCAACAGCTAAAATATAATTTTGGAATATGTAAATAAACCTTTTACAAATATTATATAAGCATTGTAAACATTCTAAAAATATCAAAAAAATCATCAAAACACATTGATCCTACAGAGGAGCAAACCTAGGCCTCACGCATTTACGGTGAGTAGTCTCTCCAATGCGCCACGTTGACTTGAAAATTCGTGGCAAAATTAGTCATTCATTGATGCTTTATGTCTCATCTCCGCCTGAGCGGCAGCCGAGACTTCCCGAGTGGATAACGCGTCGGGTATTTACTAATATGCCCCCAGGTCAATGCTGAAAACTGTCGAACAAGAAATCGAGTTCAGATATCGTGAAACTGAAAAATGAGGAAAATTAAATCCATTCTTCGTATTCCATACGTTGTATGAAATTAAAATTGTTTTAATTGCTTATTGGCTGTTTAAACATTAGTTTAGAAATTTCAAAAACAAAGCTTCAAAATTTACTAAAATCAGACTATTAATTAGACGTTTTTCTAGTTAGTAGTTATGCTTTACGGTTGAACCACACTTGTGAGTACGGACTAGCATTTTTCATACTCTATCCTCCTCGTTTAATGAGGATCATCATTTGTTAGAGCGAGAAACATAGTGTGTTGCCGAACGCATCACTGATGCTGCCGCGCGATAGCACTCACGCTATCTTTCTCTCTCTAGCAAATGACGAACCTTAGTGATAGAAGAGGACAGAGCATGAAAAATGCTATTCCTTGCTAACGAGTGGGGTTCAACAGTTAGATCTAGATTTTCTAGTTAGAACAACACTTAATATTTCAGATTAAAGTAATTATTTGTGTGTTGGTAAACAGATGATACTCCATGGTGGCAAATAGAAGGTGAAAAAATAGATAAAATAATATAAATGTTTATAAAATTAATGGAAATAATTCTGTTGCATTCTACAAATATAAAAATTTAAGGACAGTACATCTCTTTTTTCTGTTATAGAAAGAAAAAGCATGAAAACATGTGTTAATATTGTGTTGAATAAATTGTAATTTATTGCAATTTGCAAGCAACTTGATATGCTAACTTATTTATTAAATTTTATCTACAAAATTAAGTATTTACTAGTTCTAAAGTAGTTATGTCTTTTTTCTATCTAAGCAGAATGGGTGGTACTTTTCTTAATTGTGTGTTAGTAGAAAAAAAGTCGTTCGAGAAAACTCAATATTGCATGGATTATGGCATGCCAATTTCTTTCGTTTTCTTATTTTTATTACTTATATATTATTTTATATTATATTTATCATATGGTATTTTTATTAGGAATTTAGTACAATTTTAATGTGGCCTTTTTAACTGGATAGTTGTGTGGCCTTTTTACTGGTTAATTTATAGTATTATTTTTCAGCATTGCAATACAGATAGAATTCCGTCTTGTTTGTTTTATTTTTTCCATATAGTTTATTTCCATTATCTTTTTAAATGTTGCATAAAACTTAAAAAACATAATGCATGTACTATTGTGATTCAATAGCTAAATTATTTATAAACGTGAATATTCTCACTTGGGATTTAAGAAACTGTCAGTGTCAATTTTAAAACAATTATTTTTATGTAAAATAATGCGATCCATATAGAATCTATAAAAAAACAGTAAATAAGCTGTTCTTTCCGCGAAAAATGTGGCCTTGTTTCTTTCCCAAGTGTATTTTACAACAAAATTACAAAAATATAAAGAAAAATATTCGATTGAAGTCGAAAAATTGGCAATTTAAGTACCTACAATTTTTTTTATTCTTTTTTAACCTTACTTATATTTTTGTTTTGATATTATTCCAACAGAGGCATTAAGAGCTAAGGATAGAGAGCACGCCGTGTTGTTAGAGGATAAAATGGCGCTGCATATGAAAATGACGGCGCACACCGGAAATTATCAACTTGACGTGCCAAATACGGGTAAAGTATTGGTAGTTTTCCCATTATACAAATATCTTACTTTCTTACTCACGTTTTAACGTTTCATGTACTTGGACCTACTTTTGGACATTTTTGATGAATTTATATTACGGAAAGAATAAACTGATATCTGATCTGAGGATGAAACCTATATTATTCAGAGTTGGTCCCATAGTAAAAGTTGTTCAGTTTGATGGTCAGAAGAAACGGTTTTCTCATTTTACGCTATTTCATTAACACTTTGTATATGTTTTTCCCGTTTTAGTAATAAAAATGATTGATGTATTAATTCAAATGGTTTTTGTAATACTTGATGTCTTAACACTCGCATTCGCACATTCGCAACCTAAATATTAGCATTCGCATTCGCGAATGTGTAAAATTTGACATTCGTAACATCTCTAGTCTAAATATCAATTAATGCCGTCACGCCACTTTAGTCCTTCTCTGACGTGAAAAATACAGCATCATAGTCAAATCTATGCGATAGAACAGGCTGTTTCGCTGCTTTTTCGCTTGTCGTACAACGGACAAGTTATGGCATAATTACTGCGGTTTTGCTGGTATGGTTTCGTGGGGTGTAACATCGCCACGCTACTTTGATCCTTCTCCATATAGCATCAAAGTCTTAATTTCCCAGGAGTGACGGGAGCCACGTTTCCCGGCGGGCTAGTATTCCCAGAATACGTGCGGCTAGCGGCTCCATCGCCGGACACGCATGCACTATGGCAGGAAGTCTGCAGAGTTGTTAAGGTAAGAGAAAAAATGAGTTGCTTTTTGTGCATTACAATAAATAGTACATTACACCAGAATACAGGAAGTTAGGAACACCCTATTGTGGTTATGTTTAGATGTTGTCGGCTGGTTAAAAATCACAAGGTCACGGGGCACGCTGGGCATGCGCTTAAAACTCGCGAAGAGCACCCAAACTACTTACCTCGGCTTATTTAATTCGAGCATACCTTCATTCAACATATTGATTAAACATCTTTAAAAAATTATGTTTGTTAGCTTTTCTTCATATTATAATACTAATGGCTCTGTGAACTGTAGATCTCGTGTTTGTGACATTTTTAATCATTTTTCGAAATGGTTGAAATATGTTTTTTTTTCGAAAAAATTTGAAATACTGTAGTGCCAAAAAAAACAATGTAATTATCGAAAAAGCTCACAAAAGTTCATGTGGGAAATGCAACCTGTAGAGAAGAACAAACGACAAACATACGAAAGCATTTTTGCTCAAGCTTAAACAGACGCTTCGCGCTCACTCGGTCAGTAAATTAGCTGTAAGCTGTTTTAAATTTTTATGCTATTGACGCATGCAACTGCGCCGAAATATTGGAGTCTCAAAAATAAATAGGTACATGGTGTAAATCCCGACATAGTTTATTCTAATAGCTGTAAGTTTTTCAAAAAGCTATAAAATAAGCTCAGAAATCGTTAAAATGTGTTCCCCCAGGAAGCCCTAGAAGCGTCGAGCGGCACTTGGTCGGCGTCGGGCTCGTTGGGGCGAAGCACCAGCTCGGCGGGCGAGAGGCACTCGCGCGCCTACGAGAGCCCCGCGCTGCCGAGGCGAGCGGACACTTTCGCCGGGTTCGACAACAGCAGGCATAGAGGTGAATATACTTCATGTTTATTTGTTTTATTTAAAAATATGTTGGCTTATTAAATCAAATTGTCGCTAATAAATTAGTAATTTATTTGTGATAAACCATTAGTTGTATTAATAGATTTTTTTTAATAAACACTTGGGTGAAGATCGTTTACCAAATAAGACAAGTAAAGATACAAGACAAACATAAAATTTAACTGTCATACATACACTGTCACAGGCGAGCCTCGACTGCCAGTCAATAGAGACTCCTTCTAGTTCTAGAATGACCACTGATACACGATATAACGATAGGCAATGGGGAGGCGAAGGCAAAGTGAATTACAGATGTCGCTTAGTCTTTGGAACAATTGTCAGTTTGGGCATATATTGTCTTGACTGTGTATTACGTGATTTTACTTTCTTAGATTGTATTTTTTTCGATTTTGCGGACAAACAATGTATTCTATGCTAACTTTAGCTCAGATAAAAGAAGAATTACGGAAAAGAAAAGCCAAAACAACAGGCAAGAAAGTTTATAGCAACTTACAAAAAATTGCTAACAAGCATTACATTTCTTTAAATTTCGTGTAAGATTTACAAGTAATCTTTTTATTTCAGATTAGAAGCATATGATTTAAATTTTAACAAAGCAACTGAGTGTGAATTTCCGTGTTTATAGTTGCCTCATGATACCTTCTGTGCAATAGTAATTTCAGGTTTCTGTACTGGAATTTCTGTACCATCCAAAATTACACGAACCGTTTATTCATATTTATTTTATTATTCTAAGTTTCTTGAATGACTCTGGCATATAAAATTCTATTAACTCTCTGTTTGGCCCAAATATTGGGCTTATTCCATATTTGATATACCTATCAAATTCATCCAAGTTATAAATATGCTAGAAACTGCTGAGGTTGAAATATTAAAGAACAAAGCTGTTATAATTCAAATGTTGTTTTATTTTGGCGAAGCTTCATCAAATTCATGAAACATTCCTTTTGATTTATAATGTTTCTCAGGCTCAGCAAAGGAGAAAATCGAGGGAAAAGTATCTTTTTTTTTATATTTTTTGCCCACTATTTTTTTTGTTACTGGGAAATCGATGAACTCCAATATTTTACAAGTTACATGCATAACAATGCGGCATTTTCTCAGTATAAAATTAAAAAGTGCAATACTCCAAGATTTTCCCATATGTTTTGATACTTTCTTTGAGGCGGCCGGGTATCAAAGACCAGACGCCACCTATCGGGATAAAATTGTGCTTTTCCTCCCCATTTATCTTGTATAAAACAGTCTTTTGACAGTTAGGTGTAAATAATAGTAGATTGTATTACAAGGGAGCAAAATAATATTTTTACGGCGAGGGCGCTTTTTTGAATCCAGAGCGAAGTGAGGGATTCTAGAGTAGAATCCTGAACGTAGCGAGGGATTCAAAGTATGTCGCCCTCGCCAAAAATATTTTGCGCCCGAGTCATATACTCTACTTTTCATCCCCTTTCTATGAGAAAATAAATAGGAGACTGTGTTTATGTAATTAATGAAAATGTTCTTTATTTAAAAAAGACACGTGAAAATTAAAAATAATTACAAATTTATAGTTACGTTTGATACACTAGCGCAATTTTCAAAAGTCATTGTACTAAGTACGTAAGTATGTACTAATTACAAGAACACAGACTTAATTCGCGCGCTTATGTTTTTTTTTAGTCTCCGCGCCGTCTATGCAGCCAGTCAATACATACCAGCCGGCGGCGGCGTTCGAATTCTTTGAAAGATACATGTTCTAAATTCAAATCTCTTTTCCTCCCACTAAAAAGTTCTTACCAGAAAAGAGCTATTTTGGTCCCACTTATATAGGAACAATGCATCCTTTTTCGAATAGAAGGGATGAAAAATTAGTTTGGCAAGTTTTCAATAGTAAACATGACTGTCACAGGCGTGCCTCGACTGTCAACAGAGACCCCAATCGAGGAGCCCGCCGCAGACAATGAGCTGCGACTGCTGGAGCAGATGGGCGGCCCCATGGCGCTGCGGTTACAGCACGCCATCTACACGCTCACGTGCATCGTGTGGCAGCAACTCACTACTATACATAGGTCAGTATATTTATATCCATAGAAATATAATGTCAAAGAACAACAATGTCAATAAACAGGTGATCCGAAAACGAATGCATACATTTTATATGAGATACGTAAAATATGACTATATATGGCAAAGGAAATTAATAAACTATGTTCCATACTGTTTTCTTTGTCGATTAACGAATAAATGTAGAGAAATTTGGTTTTAGAGAAATGTGTGGCAATATCTTATTTACCTGTGAAAAGTGTGATTACTTGGATTGTTTCTTTTTGTCACATCACAATTACTTAGAGCACAAGACACCATGGCTCCACGATACCTTTATTTTAAATTCTAATTAATATTAACAAATATTTTAAACAAGCTGTGATTGCTCATTTGCTAGGCGGGACGCTAGGGGCTCTTACTGTAAAAAATGTTGGCACATGTCACTTGATCCTTTGTCTCTTTTTTACAAAGACCGTGTCCGTATGATGTTAACTTTTTTTTTCACGCTTTGTTGGTCTTCTTGAGGGCAGCGAGAATTTTTCTATGTCTATGGTTATATCACACCACTATACACAGTTGTCAATAAAGTTACATTACTCCATTATACTTTATTATATTTGTCAGTTGATAACATTACGAGCTCCGATTGTTGGAGCAAATAATAAAATTAAAATCAAAAGCACTACTGCAGCTACAGCATGGCTACAGCACTATTATCCTTGTATGACATTTGACATTTTTATAATTATTTCATGTAACGTTATTCCGAATATTTAAGACAAATTACTTAATTTATATTTGTACCTCTGTAGGGCGGCATGTTTTTTTGTTTTTATTACTTAAACAAGTAAATGATTTAGGTTTTTGGCAACTATTTTAAATATTGTTTATATGTTCCGCATGATAACAATTTGCACCCCCGCGAGAGTAGGATATGGCGTACTTTGTTAATTTTAAGTCATCTGTATTTGTTTACTAGCGACAGCCCTCGACTTCGTCCGCGTGAATAGTGTTTTGTCTTTCCCTCGGGAACAGTTCCTTTTTTCGGGATGAAAAGTACCCTATGTTGTGTGTATGTAAAATTTCACAATGATCGGTTCAGTAGTTAAAACGTGAAGGCGTAACAAACAAACAAACGGACTTTCGTATTTATAATATTAGTAAGGATACCCATGTTCAAGCAAATAAATATTTTGATCGATTGATTGAAAACTGTATTTATCCTACTAATATTATAAATGTGAAAGTTTGTGGGTTTGGATGTTTAGATGTTTGGATGTTTGTTCCTCAATCACGCAAAAACTACTGAACGGATTTGTATGAAATTTGGCACACAGATAGTAGATAGCCTAGATTAAAACATAGAATACTTTTTATCCCGATATTCCCACGGGAACGGGAACCACGCGGGTGAAACCGCGGGCGGCCGCTAGTACGGTTATAAGTCGTCAAATACCCTACCATATCCTACTGCTAAAGTCTAATAAAACAATGTATTTATATTTTCTTTTTTTTACAGTTTGGAAGCCCAAGTTTGTGCGTGGCGATCGAGTGGCGGAAACGCGGCGAGATCTCACGACGCTCAGCTCGAAGAATTACGTCACGCTCAGGCCAAGCTGACTGCCGACAGGGCTTCATGGGAGGCCATGCGGTCTGCGGACAGGGCTGCCATAGCATTGGGTAAGGAAATAACAATTCATGTTTAGTATTTTCAGCATTTTGTCTAAAAACCGCAACTTCTTGAATCAAAAAGGGCTTCGTGGGAGGCCATGCGATCTGCCAACAGAGCTGCCATAGCATTAGGTTAGTAAAAAGCCATTATAGTTTAGTATTTTCAGCATTTTGCCTAAAAACAGCAACCTCTTCAACCAAAAATGGTATATTTCTCTCTTACTGAACAATAAGGTGACTGAGGATTTTAAAAACTCCTGGATTTGTGACGCGACTGCCAATATTTGACGACCTCCGTGGTCGAGTGGTTTGCACGCCGGTTTTCAAGGCGTCACCATTTCTTGAGGTCCCGGGTTCGATCCCCGGCTGGGTCAATGTAGAAAATGAACTTTTCAATATTGTCTCAGGTCTGGGTGTGTGTCATACCACCGTTGTTTCTGATTTCCATAACACAAGTGCTATAGCTACTTACTTTGGGATTGGAGCAATGTATGTGATGTTGTCAAATATAAATAAATATAAATAGGGCATCGTGCGAGGCCATGCGGTCTGCGGACAGGGCTGCACTGGGTAAGGAAATAACAATTCATGTTTAGTATTTTCAGCATTTTGCCTAAAACAAGCAACCTCTTGAACCAAAAATGGTATATTTCTCTCTTACTAAACAATAAGATGACTGAGGATTTTAAAAACTCTGAGGATTTGTGACGCGACTGCCAATAGGGCATCGTGCGAGGCCATGCGGTCTGCGGACAGGTCTGCCATAGCATTGGGTAAGGAAAAAAAAACAATAATTGTTTAGTATTTTCAACATTTTCAGCAAAACAGCAATTTCTTGAAGCAAAAATCTCACTTACTTGCTACAACTGAGGATTTTAAAAGCTCCTAGATATATGACGCGTTAATTGAAGAATTACGTCGTGCTCAAGCCAAACTTACTTATTTTTTTGTTTCTAGTTCTTATGACAAAAATTTCCTTCTTTTGACCTATGTTTCTTAGAGAAAGTGATTCAGTTTCATGGACTGAACATGTTATGAAAGTTTTGTTTACTTTAAAATCACCCTGTATATGCATTGAAATCCTACTAATATTATAAATGTGAAAGTTTGTGGGTTAGTCCAATCAATGAGGATATTTGTTGTATGGCGACTTCCGAATAATTCTCCCGTCTATGAAATTTGGCATGTGATGAAGTTAGGTAATACAGATTACAGATGCACAATAATCCAATAAATTTTGTTACGAGAAGTTAGGTATTTTTACCTAAACATGAAAATCGCTTATATCTCTCTGTGAATATTTCCTCGGTCTAAAATACTTTCTGTGTACGTACTTATGTATTAGTTAGAATAAGTGTGTAAAGAAATCCAATATTTTTTCGATTTCAGAGATACCCCAAATTTAAATTTTAATATTTTTCAATATATCTTCTGTTGAAAAATTTATTTGCTGATTATTATTTTTTAATATGTTTTTATACCTTTAATATATAGCTTCGTACAGTAAGCCATTAAATTTTCTTCTTCAATCATATTTTTTTATTTCTTGGTCCAAAGAGGTAATGTGAAAAAATAGTCAGTCCATTTTTATACGTTAATTTTAACGAAAATTTATTGGCTTACTGATCAAAGCTATATATTAAAGGTAAAAAAACATATTAAAAAATAATAATCCGCAAATAAATTTTTCAACAGAAGATATACTGAAAAATATTGAATTTTTAATTTAGAGTATCTCTGAAATCGAAAAAATATTGAATTTCTTTACATACTTATTCTAACTAATACATAAGTACGTATACACAAAGTATTTTAGCCCGAGGAAATATTCACAGAGAGATATAAGCGATTTTCATGTTTAGGTAAAAATACCTAACTTCTCGTAACAAAATTTATTGGATTATTGTTCATCTGTAATCTGTGTTACCTAACTTCATCACATGCCAAATTTCATAGACGGGAGAATTATTCGGGTTGCATAAGCCCCGTTGATTGGACTAGGTTTGGATGTTTAGATGTTTGTTCCTCAATCACGCAAAAACTACTGAACGGAATTGGTTGGAATTTGGAACACAGATAGTAGATAGCGTAGATTAAAACATAGGATTACTTTTATCCCGATATCCCCACGGGAACGGGAACCACACGGGTGAAACCGCGGGCGGCCGCAAGTATAAAATCTGTGATAAAATCTGATTTTCAAAAAAAAATTTTTTGTAATTAAATGAACTGTATTTCCTTCACAATAGAGAAGCGCCAACTGCAAGCGGCGCGGGAAGAGTTGGCGGAACAACAGAAAGATGTGGAACAACAACGCGAAAGGCTGTACCGGCGGCTGGAGAGGCTGCAGCAACATGGTATGTGGAGCTTAAGGCTAATGTAATAGAGACTATTTTAGCTTAATATACAAAAATATTATAGTATAATATACTAAGAGCTGGCCCTGGAGATAGGTATACAAAGAAGACCAGTAACAATTTTTGTTTAGTTGCTTATCAGAAAGCTTATGCCACCACATGTCATGATTAACTGTGAAGAAATTTTTAAGATATCTCTTAAATCTGAGAAGTTATACGAGCTAAAACGTGCTAAATCACTGTTATTTTGGGGGTCCTTATGACGTCATCGAGACGTACGCGAACCTTACGTCGTACGTGATATTATTACATATTGCATTGAGCTTGGCATTTCCTTCAAAACCCTTGTTACTCAACCATTTCTAGGCGGATTTCAAAAATCATACACTAAGTTTTTTTTTTTTATTTATTTTCCATTAAGTGAGTATACAGTGTTTCACAAAAATAACACCTGCCAAACTGCACAGCAGTTTGTCGGCAGTCTCAAGTATGAATATGTTTTTATATTATACCAATAAAACTTTAGGATTCAAATCTGTTACTGATCCTCATTTACAGAGCGATGAAATCCTTTTAGTTAGTGTGCCATGCTATCATTATTAACAGATCCGGGCACCTGCCACTTTTTCGCGCACCTTTGCCGCCTGGCACTACTTTTCCACCAGCCAAAATGCCTGGCAAAGTTATATTCGATTTAAATACATGATTGGCTTCAAAATTGACATCAAATCCAGAGCTCTGTAAATTGTATACCTTCATCAGCCCCTTTATTGCCCAACCACTCCCACCCCCACCACTGAAAATCTGGCAGGTTCCCGAATCTGTTAATAATGATAGTATAGTACACTAACTAGAGGGATTTCGTTGCTCTGTAAATTGTATACCTATTTCCGGGGCTAGGTCCATAAGTGTCTACTATGCGATTAATTTAAGAATGTACAACAGAAGTGGCTAACTCAGGGCGGGGGCTCAAATTGAGAACGTGATTCAATTGAGACAACTTTTGTAAAATTATTTCTATTGCTCAAAACTTTATCGAAACCTTTGATAAGTCTCAAAAGTGTACTTCTCCAAATAATAGTCAAGCATCCTGTCATGGTTCAGCCTCATGTGGCAACCATAACCAATTAAATGTAAGATTGCCAACAATTAATTAACCGTTATTTGACGTTATTTGAAGTGGTTGGAGTTCCGAGACACATTTGAGTCCCTCATCCACAGTAATGAGTCGCTGCCTGCAACAAGTAAATTTCATTATCTTCGTAATTCGTTGGAAGGTGGAGCCGCTGTGGTGATTAAATCAATCAGTTTTACGTCGTCTAACTATTCAATCAGTTTTACGTCGTCTAACTATGAAGTTGATTTAAATACATTTAAATCAACTTCATAGTTAGTTTAAATACATTTAAATCAACTTCATAGTTAGACGACGTAAAACTGATTGATTTAATCACCACAGCGGCTCCACCTTCCAACGAATTACGAAGATAATGAAATTCACTTGTTGCAGGCAGCGACTCATTACTGTGGATGAGGGACTCAAATGTGTCTCGGAACTCCAACCACTTCAAATAACGTCAAATAACGGTTAATTAATTGTTGGCAATCTTACATTTAATTGGTTATGGTTGCCACATGAGGCTGAACCATGACAGGTCAATTTTGAAGCCAATCATGTATACATGATTGGCTTCAAAATTGACATCAAATCCAGAGCTCTGTAAATTGTAAACCTTCAATATGTTTTTCAGCCCCTTTATTTCCCAACCACTCCCACCCCCACCACTGAAAATCTGGCAGGTTCCCAAATCTGTTAATAATGATAGTATAGTACACTAACTAGAGAGATTTCGTTGCTCTGTAAATTGTATAGTTCTTAGTCCATAAGTGTCTACAATGCGATTAATTTAAGAATGTACAACAGAATTGACTAACTCAGGACGCTTGCGGTACAAAACGACGTATTTTAATTTGTAAACTTTTCTCTTTGGCATACATTCTCGAGTGAAGTTGCAGCGGATCACTGTCTATTGTCAATTTAACTGTACAAATCAATATTTGATTGCAAGAGTAGATAGATAGAAGGGGTTTTGACGCAGATCGTCACTTTCGCAAATGATCATCGCGAAAAATTTGGTCACTTTCGCAAATCATCACTTTCGCAGAACGTCATTCACAATTTTAATAAAAAAGAAAAGCAATTGAATGACATTCTGCGAAAGTGACGATTTGCGAAAGTGACCAAATTTTTCGCGATGACCATTTGCGAAAGTGACGATCTGCGTCAAAACCATAGAAGGATGTGGAACAACAACGTGAAAGGCTATATAGACGGCTAGAACGGCTGCAGCAACATGGTATTTGGAGCTTAAGGAAAACGGAAACATTTGTCTCTGTCTTTTTCTTTACGTGCATATAGTATGAAAAAAACCACACTCGACTCCTGCACTTTTTCAATATTTTTCGTTGTTTTTTCATCATTATCTTTATCACAATTATCTTTCTTGAATAAAAGTTATTGGAGCTACAGTTTGAGACAAATATCTCGAAATCGGGTGGGGATTGCGCGGAACGCGTATTTTGGGCATGCGTAGCGGTGAGGGGCGCGGGCGGCGGGAGGGGGGCGCGCGCTATTGGTCGCTCACAAGAGCACATGCGCGGACTTATCCCCACTCCGTCGAAAAAATTTCAAAATATATGCCGTTAAAGTGTATTTTGATGTAGAATTCAATACGTTTCCGCTATTATTTACGCCAAAAATATGAACATACACAAGCGCTTTTGATGATATTCTGATTTTTTTAACAATCATCTGTGTCGTTTATACGCAATGTAATACATGTAGCTACTGGAGAATCTTAGCTTGTCGTATCTTTTTATTTGTTGCTACAACTTAACGTTTTCTATATATCATGTTTTCCTATAATGGACCCTTAAGGGAATGGAGAAGGCCAATGGGTCTGCTAAATCACTTGAAACTTTATGACCATATAGTTAAATATATTTGGTTTTGCGAGACTTCTATTTAAATAATATCAATGTAATTGTTTCTAATAAATAAATAAATAAATAATAAATAATCTAGCAATACACGTGTATTTTTTTTATTTAAATCAAGCGAGTAATTTTCAAGCTACAGGGGTTTGAAGGAAATGCCAAGCGCACTGAAATATGTGCATTATTACGTACGATGTAAGGTTCATCGCTCGCGTTATGAATGAATGAATGAATGAATAAAACTTTATTTGGTTACTTACAAACAAAATGGTTTACAAAAACATTCGCTTATAATAGTAGTTTGTTACACAAGGGACGTAAGTGAGCTATTACAGAACAAGATCCAATTTGGCGGCCAATTTTCGAGGGTGTAATAGCTACTTACAACCGAGGTAAGCATACTACTTTACATCATTCATGCGAGGTAAATAAAACATTTAGAAGGATATTTTTAGTTCATTAAGAACCTCTCGTGGGGTTGATCAGACCATCAAACTGAACAACTTTCAATATGGGACCAACCTCGAAATCACGAAAAAAAATCTGCTGTTCCATACAAAAGTAAAATGCCTACTTCATCGAAATGTAAAACAGCTGATTTTTCTTCGCGCTTTCAAAATGAATCTTATCATTTTATGAAAAAAAAAATTGTTTGACCAAGGAGTTTTGCATAGCTTGAATTTTCATAGTTTTTTTTAAATAAAAAGTTTCATCATTTTATAAGAAAAGAAATTGGTTTACTAAGGAGTTTGACATAGCTTGAATCGTAAAGTGTACTTTACAATTAAAGCATTCACATATGCTTGAATTGTAAAGTGATTTGAAAATGGAACGTTCTATCTAAACAATGCACTGTGTTGCACATGCCAACTTACACGGCCTCTTACTATACTAGTAAATCCTAGTTGCCGAGCAGTATGATGTAATAGTACATTACATCCGAGAACGGGAAGCTAGCGATTCCACTGTCGAGGATGGTTTGAAGCCCGAGCCGCAGGCGAGGGCTTTAATCATTCGAGGCAATGAAAGTAGCTTCCAGTACAAGGTTTGTATAATACTTTACTCACGAAATGCGAGGAAATACAATTTTCTTTGATATTTAAATTGGTTCGCGTGGCCATGTTTACTGACCGGTCATGCAACCATAAAGTTTCATAAAAAGAATGCTAGCTGATATGTTCTACCGATTTGAATTTGGAACACTTACTTCCTGCACTCAGTGCGGGAAGTAAGTATTGAATTTCATTTCTGCACTGAATTTCAAATTTAGAATGTGATGAACCAGACCCCCACGGAAATGTTTAACGCCCCGCATTCTTTTTTCAAATGGAATGATAACATTTCAGAGCATAAGTGAGTAAAATACTTTAAACGCATTATAAATTACTTAGGTATAATTATGTAATGGTAACCAAAAAGGCAACCAGCTCAGCTAACAATATCATGACCACTTAGGATCACGACGCTGATTTTCAGCTGGGCCTGAAATAGAGATACACGAAAAGGAATAACAAGAACGGTGGTTTTATAGTAATACATACTTTTGCATGCATAAAAAAAACGTCATAACTCGAGTCAAAAGGACAGAGTTCACCATAGATTTTCTGTTTTAAAAGATATTCGCGAAAATTTATAATAATTAGAATGTATGGCAAAGAGAAAATTCCACTACGTCATTTTGTACCGCAAGCGCTCTGAAGTTAGTCCCATTGTAATCCCATTGTAAAGTAGAATTAATTATTATTATTTTATTAAGGATCACAAGAAGAGATCGCGAGTGTGGGCACGCTTTCGCCGGATTCGACCGTCACAGACACTACGCGGCGGAAAGAACCGAAATGGAGAAGTGAGTATCAAAAATATAATGTTTAAAAAAAAAACTCTCCATTTTGTAATAAGCTCCATTATTTAGATCGGGGTTCCTAACATTTTTCCCTGTGCACCCTTAGGTATGCTAAAATACTTACGCCCCCTTCCCCCGACAACGATCATATTAAGAAACGATGAAAATATAAATAGATGAGTTTATTTTTATTAAAATTCAAGTAGATTATCTACAATTAAACACAAGAGATTCACTACGCATCAATAATAAAAACAATCATTTTGATTAAGAATAATTAAATTTTATTTAAAACTTTTACTTAATTTACAATACGATATTAAAAATGCGGATGCGCTTCCATGGCCGCACACCTAGTCCGCAGAAAAACGAATCTTAACTTTTTAAACGTGAATTCAAATCAACGTCAACGCCCCACCGCGGCAATCTACAATTAAACACAAGAGATTCACTACGCATCAATAATAAAAACAATCATTTTGATTAAGAATAATTACATTTTATTTAATACCTTTACTTAATTTACAATACGATATTAAAAATGCGGATGCGCTTCCATGGCCGCACACCTAGTCCGCAGAAAAACGAATCTTAACTTTTTAAACGTGAATTCAAATCAACGTCAACGCCCCACCGCGGCAACGGCCAGTATGCAGGCATAGACACCACAGTACTAACTATTTGGATTGGAGCCGCTCGTCGCGCCCCCTTTTGGATAGCTCTATGCCTAGGGGAGCGCGCCCCACTGTTTGGGAACCCCTGGTCTAGCGAGTAGATAGATCCTAGATTATTTTGATTTTATCATAATCTCTGTTACTTTACTGCCAGCGTTAAATTTAGTTTTTATTAGTATCATAGTATCCCAAGCAGTGGCGTGCCTAGGGTCTGAGATCAGGGCAAGCCCAAAGACCAAAAAAAGCTCAAAAAAAACACAAGCTTCAAATCTTGTACATTCTTCGTTTCTTGACGAGTTCAATGAAAGCACACTGTTAGCATGCACAATACTAAAAGGTGATTTAGAAACACGTCAGTAATAATGTCATGCCTTCAGTGGCTTTGAAAAAAGCCGTTTTTTTGCTTGAGCGAATGTATGAATATTCATGAAACAAAATAAGTGGCTAAAATAAAAAAATACATATTAGTTTACACGTTATTCACTTATATTCTAAATCAAATCGTCTATCTTTCTAAAGGAAAGATTTTATTACATTAGAGTAAAATGTTGGTGAACGTTTTAATTCTACCAACAGTTATTTCATCCAATGAATTTACCTTTCCCTCGCCGATCAAAACTTTTACACATTTTAATCCTTCACAATCACAAGGAACAACATCAGTCGTCGATCTGAACTCTGACATCTTTTTGTACAACGAAAAACACTAATTTATGCAAAACAGAACACTTTATCAAAACATTCGCTCAAACTGACAAAACACCTGTTAAAAGTTACTACTTGACACAGGTGAATACGTGCCGCGCGCCAAACTAGGGCCGCGTTCCGAATCACGCCAACAGTGCTCACAGCGTGTGACGTCATTGTACACCGGTCCAAATCATTAGCACGCTGTCAGCACGCTCACGATACTATTGATTCGGACCGCTCGTGAGAGCGCTCACACCGCTAACGTTGGATTGTATAGAACAACATAACCTCAAATGGGTTAATTTCGGTAAAGTAAATATTTATTCTAAGGGATAGATAAATAAAAAGGCACGAATCAAGTTCCTTCACTGAGACCAATTATTTACTAACCAATTTTAAACTCTCAAAGCTTTAAAATACTTATTACCACTGCTATCTCTTTCAACATCAGTTTAATATAATTATTTCGTTTGTATCTTTACAAAACACCTGCAGGTCAATAAATTCAGCGATCTTTTGTAAAAATCACAAATAATGACTACAACATCCACAACGATTCACAATTTAACCACGTATTTTTTGTCAAAAATGAACTTTGACAATGAAGTTTGACAGCTACACCGACTACGCTCACAGTGCTTTGATGGAATACGCTGAGCGTCGTTAGCACATGCGATGACGTCAACTGTGACGTCACTTTAACTTACGTGAGCGTTGTAAGCATGATTTGGACCGGGTGTTAGCGCGCTCACAGTGCTGTAAGCGTGATTCGGAACGCGGCCTAGATATCGCTCCTTAGCCCGTTTGTATGCGCTACGCAGCCATTGGCCGGATTGCACAAAATCCGCGCAGGGATTGGCCCGATCGTGAGCTGGCTGCTGTATCCGCGGCAGCCGGGCGGCCGGGCGGCCAGGCCGGGTCATCGTACGCACTTGTAGCTATGTTCAATAGCAAGCATGCTTTGGCTCGGATTGATCATTTTTCATAGAATCTATAGATACTTACAGTAGTATGTATGTAGTGGTGTACCAGTTTCGCTAACGTGAGAAGAGTACGGATATATGAATTTGCGAAGCCCGCACCCTGATTATCTAAAAAGAAACTATTTAGCGACCGGTTGCATTTGACATCCATTGCTACTTTTCTTTGGTATGTTTTTTTTTACCCCAAAGAAAAGTAGCAATTTATTACGTTCATCTGTGAACTGCGACCGGTCGCTAGGCGGTTTCTAATTAGATAATCAGCCCGCCGGTTGCAAGCCAACGAGTGCGAGAGAGATGTAGTGTATTGTTCGATTAATACGCTATATTATGCAGTTTAAAGACTTGTCTGTCGATCGGTTGTTTGAAAAATTTAATCTTTGGTTGATTTTGATTGAAAATTTACGTTCGTGAATATAATATTGTTGTTGTCATTAATTGAGATTCATTAGTAGTGTAAATAAGATTTTGTTAGGGCAAGCCGGGCTTTTAGGCTTCTATGGAGGTACCGCCACTGATCCCAAGGACTTATGCTCGTACTAGCTTCTGCCCGCGACTTCGTCCGCGTGGATATTAGACGAAATCCTTTTAAAGAACCTTCAACCAGGATCCGGCCAGCCATTTTTACGCAATTAGGCGAGTCCCCATCAAGCGCTGTCCCGTTCCCATCCTGTTCTCGTTCCCGTTCCCGTCCCGTTATATTCCCGTTCCGTTCCCGTTCCGTTCCCGTTCCCGTTCCGTTCCCGTTCCTTTCCCGTTCCGTTCCCGTTCCGTTCCCGTTCCGTTCCCGTTCCGTTCCCGTTCCGTTCCCGTTCCGTTCCCGTTCCGATCCCGTTCCGTTCCCGTTCCGTTCCCGTTCCGTTCCCGTTCCGTTCCCGTTCCATTCCCGTTCCGTTCCCGTTCCGTTCCTGTTCCGTTCCCGTTCCCATTCCCGTTCCGTTACCGCTGCGTTCCCGTCCCGTAAACGTCCCCTAACCGTCCCGTACGCCTTACGTTCCCATTCTTGTTCCCATTCCCGTTCCCGTTCCCGTTCCCGTTTCCATCCTGTTCTATTCCCGTTCCGTTCCCGTTTCATTCCAGTTTCGTTCCTGTTTCATTCCCGTTTCGTTCCGTTCCCGTTCCGTTCCGTTCCATTCCGTTCCGTTCCGTTCCGTTCCGTTTCGTTCCGTTCCGTTCCGTTCCGTTCCGTTCCGTTCCGTTCCGTTCCGATCCGTTCCGTTCCGTTCCGTTCCGTTCCGTCCCGTCCCGTCCCGCTCCGCTCCGCTCTTCTCCGCTCCGCTCCGGTCCGGTCCGTTCCGTTCCCGTTCCCGTGCCCAGGTCCATATGTGTCATGTCCACCGCGTTGGACTTCAAAATAAATCTCATTTTCGCAATCACCATCCCATAAAACCTCAAGAACGACATCCATATCGATTTTTATGTTACTCACCCCACTTACCCTCTAAGGGGTTGATTTTTTAAATCCTAAAATATATATTTAGACGTGCTCCTACGAATTTTAAAGTTGTAATTTCGATTTTGTATTCTTTTTCCATACAAAATTTGAACCCCATTTTTACCCCTTTAAGGGTTAAATCATGTCCACCGTGTTGGACTTCAAAATAAATGTCATTTTTTCAATCGTCATCCCAGAAAACCCCAATAACGACATCCATATCGATTTTTATGTTTACTCACCCCATTAACCCCCTAAGGGGATGATTTTCAAAATAACAAAATAATATATTTGCCTATTTATTTTTAGATGTGCTCCTACGAAGTTTAAAGTTGTAATGTCTATTTTATATTATTTTCCATACAAAATTTGGACCCCATTTTCACCCCTTTAGGGGTTAAATCATGTCCACCGTGGTTAGACTTCAAAATAAATGTTATTTTTGCAATCGTCATCCCACAAAACCCCGATAACGACATCCATATCTATTTTTAGGTTTTTTTTACCCTTTTCACCCCCATTTCATCCCCTTTGGAGTTGAAATCCTAACAAAAACAATATTCGTTGCTTTAGATTTCTATCCATAAGCCTAAATTATAAATTTAGCGATTTTTACTTCGAAAATGAAGGATTTTCTTTAATACACAACTTCATCCCCCTTTTGACCCCTTCGGGGGTAGAATTTTGAAAAACGCTGAGACCCGTATTTATTAATTTTCAATTGTCAGCCTAAACACAAAATTTTAAGATTCTAGCTTCAAAACTGAGGGACTTTCATACAAACTTTCATCCCTTATTTCATCCCCTTAGGGATGGAATTTTCAAAAATCCTTCCTTAGTGGATGCCTACACTGTATAAAGTATCTGTGTGCAAAATTTCAAGTCTCTAGGTCCAGTGGTTTGGGCTGTGCGTTGATAGATCAGTCAGTCAGTCAGTCAGTCAGTCAGTCATTCAGTTTACGATTTTATATATTAAGATTGTGTCCTATTCGCCGTTATTCGAAGCCTTGGTAAACAGATTGAGAATAGCGAAGCCTTTCCGTTTCCCGTTCAGTATCATTATTATAGGTCTATCTTACTAAATTACGTCACATCCGTATCCGATCTCACCCCACTATGTTCACCAGGCGGCCATTGCTGGTTTTCGCGCTCATTGGCGTCCTTTTTTCGCAACCGTTCACATCTAGTCAAACGCTGTTGGCGTTCGAAATTTAAAAATTTTGCCTAAGTAGGTCAAATGCTGTTAGCATTCGAATTTTAAAGTTTTCTAAAGTAGGTCAAACGCTGTTAGCGTTCGTAAAATTCTTAATTCGAATTTAGATTTTATATTACATATTTTTGTTGAAAAGTAACATCTTACGATTTATTTTCGGTTATTTAAAATGCGTGTGCATAGAAATTTGAAAACCATACGTAAAATTATATTATCAGTCTGGCTCGCGCCGCGGATGTGTCTACTTTTTAAAATAATCCTAAAATGAGTCGCTGTGGTAAATGCAATGATGAAGTCACGGATGGAGTGCAGTGCAGTCAGTGTAATATCTACCTGCATTTTCCCTGTTCCAGTCTTTCTGAAACTACTTATCGTAAAATGACCTCTGAAAAGAAGGATAATTGGCGTTGTATTACCTGCCGTAATAGCATCTCGCAGAATATGCCCACGTCAGCCGATATTTTAAGAGAATTACAAGCTTTTCGTAGGGATTTCGACGGTATGAAATCCGACATGAATACCCTAAAAGCTAACGTTCAAGATCTTGTGTCTCAGTGGAGCGATGTGAATTCACGGCTGGAAACGATGGAAACTCGTCTGGTTAACTTGGAACAGGTCTCCCCTCAGATTATTTCGTTAGAAAAGGAATTGAGTGTCGCCAATAACAACATCAAGGAATTACGTAACGAAAATTTACAGTTACGAAAGGAAAACGATATACGAGACCAATATGCTCGAAAAAATAACGTAGAAATATCTGGCGTTCCACTTCTAAAAGGAGAAAATTTGGAGCAGAATTTTAGTAATATTTATATGAAAGTCGGATTGGCGTTCGATTTAACCCATATTAACTACATTCACCGCGTACGCCGCTTTGAGCAAAAAAATACATCACCTACCCGACCGCCAGCTATAATAGTTTGTTTCACGAGACAACGCAGTAAAGACGAGCTGTTGGCCGCGGTGCGGGCGCGCCGTGGTATGAACACAGCCGATATCGGCTTATCGGGGCCTGCACTAAACATCTATATTAGCGATCACTTGACGCCGGCCAACAAAATGCTACTTAAAACATCACGGCAGCTAAAACAAGAACACGATTATAAGTACTTGTGGGTTCGCGATTGCAAAATCTTCCTAAGAAAATCGGACACCTCCAAAATAATTCATATTTCTAGTGATAAGGATTTGAACAATATAAAGTGACTATGTTTTACTTTCGTTCTCGTGAATGTTTATTGTGCGGTGGCAGGGTTATTCTCTCATTTGTTAAACATGGTTAAAGTTATTACTCGCGCTAAATTTGTGAATGTTTATTGTGCGCCGATAGGGTTATTTTCATATTTCTTGAACTTGTTTGAAGTGTTTACTAAAGTGTCGTTTGAGGTTATAATTAATCATAATATTAACTTTTGTTATTTCTGTTACGAATTATTTTGTAAGGCGAAGCTAAGGTCAATAATATACTATTATTTTATTATTTTCAATGAACACAATATAATACTATTAACTTCAATTAATTATTTCATAAATTCGCTCATTTAATTACAGCATATTATCAAAATGTGAGGGGATTGCGAACCAAGTCTCACTCTTTTTTAAATAAAATCCTTTTGAACGATTATGATGTTTATTGCATAAGTGAAACCTGGCTCAACGACAGTTTTTACAGCCCAGAGTATTTTGACGATAGGTACCTAGTTTTTCGTAGCGATAGGAATGCTTCAGTGGTGAATGCGGATAGGGGCGGAGGGGTTGCTATTGCCATACGTCAGTGCTTAAACCCTATACCACGCATAGAGTGGAGCAGTGCACACCCATCTCTGGACTTCTTATGGGTAAGTATTCCCCTATGTCATGCTACTACTACACCCGCCGACATGTCTACTCCAAAATTTTTACATATCTGCTGCGTATATATACCTCACGGCAACCGCCACGAGACCGAATTGTGTACAGTTTTTGACTCGATTAGTAATTTAATACTGCAATTTCCAAATGATCTTTTTCTTATCACTGGTGATTTTAATGTGACATATGCTGATTGGTACCTTGACCAAAACTCAAATTCAATGATCATGCACTCAAATACTAATTCTCCGGTACAATTGACAGCAGATTTTATGAGCTTTACGAACCTTAAACAATTTAATTCTTCATTTAATATCAATAACAGATTACTTGATTTAATATTTTGTAATACAAACTGTAACGTTCTTACCTGTAGTGACCCCATAACGGCTGAAGACGCGCATCACAAATCCTTAATAATTAATTTGAATCTTGAAACCTATCATCCATTACCACAAAATATAATGTACACTAAACTTTTTCACAAAGCCGATTATGATGCGATTCGGGCTGAAATTTCAGCCATAGATTGGTATTCTAAACTGTCCACTACTAATGATATAGATTCTGTAATCAATATTTTTTACGAAATAATTAACGATATAATAAAAAAACATATTCCTACTCGTAAAGTCATTAACACAGATCGTCATCCGTCATGGTACACTATCCCTCTCATCAAATTGTCTAAAGAAAAAATTAAATATCATACTAGGTGGAAACGATACGGGAATCCCTTAGATTACCAAGCATTTTCTTCGCTTCGTAAGAGAGAATCTAGGCTTCAGAACGCAGTGTACCATAATTTTATTCATTTAAGTGAAGATAGTATAAAAAGATGTCCTAAACTATTCTGGCGATTTGTTAAATCAAAATTACCATCTAGTCATGTTCCCCAAACAATGAAACTTAATCAGCGTGTTTCTAATACAGGTGAAGATACATGCAATTTGTTTAATGAATATTTTAACTCTGTTTTTGTTCGAAGTGTACCGCGGCCAGTTACCTACGATCTCGATTGCCCCCCCGTCAACTCCCCTGTCAGTTTGCAAACCATGACCATTACTACGGAAGCTATTAACAAAGAGTTTAAAAGCATTGACATTAACAAAGGAGCTGGTTATGATGGCATTCACCCCATATTTATACGTAATTGTGCTAAACAATTATCGATACCGATGGGTATTATATATCGCAAGTCTTTAGAATTGGGTATCTTTCCATCGGCATGGAAACTTGCTCTCATCACTCCCATTCCTAAAAATGAGAATAAGAATGACGTTTCTCAATATCGACCTATATCTAAAACCAACTTATTCGGCAAAATTTTTGAAAAGATTATTACTTGTAAACTGGCGTGTGCATTAAAGAATCATATATCTTTTAATCAACATGGTTTCTGTAAAGGGCGCTCTGTAGAAACGAATATGCTAAGTTTCACAAAATTCTTGGTTGATGCTTTGGATAAAAATAAACAAGTAGACGTCGTGTATTCTGATTTTTCCAAAGCATTCGATAAAATTAATCATGATCTTCTTATAGAAAAACTTTGGACTCTCGGGATACACGGCGATCTGCTCCGTTGGTTGGATTCGTATGTCAAGAATCGTTCTCAGGCGGTTTCTGTGAAGGGCTTCGTATCACGATTCCTTGATATTCCCTCTGGAATTCCGCAAGGGTCCCATATTGGGCCATTATTATTTGTTATTTATATTAATGACATCGAAAAAATTATTCAAAATTCAAATTTCCTGCTATATGCTGATGACGCAAAGTTTTTTAAGATTGTGCAAGGGAATGACGATTGCTTACAGTTACAATCAGATCTAGAGCGTTTAACAGAATATTGTTCATCAAATCAACTGTTTCTCAATTTGGACAAATGCTCCGTTATCTCGTACACACGCAAAAAGAACCCTATTAACTTTGATTATAAAATTAACAACTTATCACTTGGCCGAGTCACATCAATTCGTGACTTGGGTATTATAATGGACTCTGGTTTATCTTTTAACTTACACATTGATTATATAGTTAGCAAAGCATTCCGACAATTAGGTTTTATTCTAAGGGTCTCTAAACCTTTTAAGCAATCGCATACCCTTAAACTTTTATATTTCAGTTTTGTTCGATCACTTCTTGATTTTGCTTGCATTATATGGAGCCCAAATTATGCTTGTCACATTGCCCGTATAGAAAAAGTTCAAAAAAAGTTCGTTAAATCTCTGGATTACCGTGGTAATCATGAATATATATCCTATGAAGATTCACTCAACCATCACGCAATGACTACTCTTGCTAACCGTCGAATCATGTTTGATCAAGTCTTTCTTTATAAAATTTTTAATAATTTGGTTGACTCCCCTCACATTTTAGAAGAAATTAACCTAAGAGTACCCAGACCTGGCTCTCGCTTGCAAAAACTATTTGTTGTCCCTATGTACACAGCTGTATACACCAGAAATAACTTCTTTCGACGTAGTGTTGAAACTTATAACAAAAGGTTCAATGATATAGATATCTTTGGCAATAGTTTAACCGTCTATAGAAAGTTATTGCATAGTAAATTGTCAATAGCACTTTGATAATTAATAGTATTTAATTTGATGATTTATTGTACATTTTCTAAAAGACTCGACTGTGTATGCTTATGTTAGTACATACTTACTTACTTCCAAAACACCATAACTTTGTGTAATTTTGTATACTTTATGGATCTATAGGTCTATAAGAAACTCATATGTTTTGTAATCAATTTCAATGTATAAGACTGTTTGTATCCTAAATAAAATAAAATAAAATAAAAATAAAATCGGTGTTAGTTGGGTCCGACTTTGTGTCGTCTCCGTTTTCGTCGTCATGTTCGTGGAGTAGCAGAGAACGAGGGCGAGCGAGGGCATGGATCTACAGTAAATATGACGCGTGATTTGAATTGGATTGAGGTAATCTAACGCCTCGCCATAAGGTCAGTGAAATTTTTCCATTATTTAATAATGATATGATTCTACCCACGATATGTTGAAAAATAATTTCTGTTAATTCTTACATTCGTAAAATTGCCGTTCATGAGTGATATTCGCTTTTGGCCTTTGCGATCTCCTAAAAACGTTATAATTTTGACAAATTTAATGCTTATAAAAAATTTTATGTTACGGAAAACATGTTTCGTACGATTCCTATTCATTGTTGGTAAAGCTATATTGTGTTGAATGTGAGCTGAGTACACAAATACTTGTGTTTCTAAAAATATGAGAAAGTGTATGCTGCTTGAATCCTAGCACTATCCGGCCATTGCCGTGGCATTTCGTTCGACTCATAGTTTTACTTGACCAGTGTTGAGATTAACCATTGTGCCCTATTTTATTGAGATATGTTGTTTAGCCGTAGTCGTTTGAACGAGTATATATATTTTTTTTTAAGTCACTGCTTTGAATCTGAATAGTGATACATAACGAGGCACTTTGAACAAGAATAAGTATTCAGTGGTTATACAAAAGAATCTTGCCTGTAAATTGGTGTTTAATTAAAACATTTAAACAGTCAGATATTGACTTGATTGCGGAATTTAAAAAGTTTTAAAGCTGTGGGTTTAGTTAAGTGGTCAGTGCAAGAGTTGTGCTTGTTTTACATTTTAAATTTTATGAAGATTTAAGTCTGATGATGTTGGTTTTATTACAAAGTGCATTGATATCCGATTTGACGGGGGCGTGTAATGTGTATGTACATAAATACATAAAGTGCTAGTTTTTATTGTACTTTGACCACGTTGTGGTGTACATTAACAGATAGGAATTTAAAAAATCACCTTAACTTGTAAATGTTTTGTTGTGATATAAACCCTATTTAATTCTTGGGGAATCTCGATTTTACTCAGACCTTGATTGAATCATTCTATATTTTGAATATGATCTTAGCACGGTGTAGATAACAAGTTAACATTTTGTTATATGCTTACTTAAGTAATTGTTGAATATTTCAGTAGAATATGAAAGCACTTCTATTTAGCTACCATACATGTACCATAGGTATTCTGGAAATCATTTTAAAATAATACACCTAATTGCACTTTGACATTAGTCAGTTGTTGTAAACACTGTCGATCTGATGTTATATTGGTTGGTGTCTGCGATTAAGTTACTTAAATATGCTTTCCTAATCAAAGCTTAACGACCATGGGGCAGCACTGGCACCCGGCTCTTGTTTATTTATCCGGGTGTAATACTTGATTTGTTAGATAACAGAGGTAATCTTCTTGGTGGATGATTCCAAAGTATTTATGTGATTTTAATTGAATAATTAAATGCAGTTATATTAATTGTAATTTATTATTACTATCATTGTTGATATGCAACATTTTTGCTATATTGTTAGAAATTCAAGTTCAAAACGAATGTTATATAAGTATTAAGTTTATGCTGCGTGCAGTTTTTCCGATGGCCATAGAAACCATGACATTTAGAAACTTAATTTATTTAATTTTCTTTTAAATATTTATTTTTATAGATTGATAAAAATAAAATATTTTATTTACTTTCCTTTACCTACAAAAGACGAAACTTTGTCTACAGAAAGTAAAGACATGTTGAAACGAAGGGGAAATAACTAAAGTCATATTTCTTTCTTTGATATGCAGTACTGTCATATTTGTTCTTTTAATACATCTTTTGACTTTATCTATTACATTTATTATTTTGTCTATACCTAGTATTTTGATTCCCAATGTTAAGATGTCATTTAATTTTGCGATGCTAATTAAAAATGTTACAGTTAAGTGTAGTGAGTACTTAGCTAAATAAGTATGTACCTACTTAACTATTTTTTTTTTGTTTTGTTTTTGGCTAACACAGCTGCTGTGTGCTGACTACTGCTGACCAATCGAATACTAAATGTTTTATTAAGTGTAAAAATTCAAAGGGACTTGTCAATGTTAAGCAATTTATATAACACGTGTAATACTAGTGCTTGTTCCACCTACACATAAAATTTATGTTAGACGTGACACAACAAGATGGCGCACACAGACACTCTAGCTAGCTAGTCGGCCTAAGTTAATCAACACCAAAGGTTAAATCTAAAAAGTTACCTTTGGCTTAAGTCAGTCGTATAACGTTTATTTTTGGGTAGGTATTTATTGAGTTCAGTTCGCAGTTTACGTTAAATTAATTTAATCAAGTATCTGATATAGAAGTAATAACTTTGTGACCGCGTTCACAAAGGTTTATTTTATTATAATATCTAAATCCAGTTAGTGATTTTATAAAGATCTTTTTAGTAAGGTTTGTATCTTTAAGTGAAATAATTGTGCAGCAACTGACACCACAGTTGTAATTAAAGAATCTGAGAAGAAAACGTTGTCTTGTCCAAGATAATTTTGAAGTAGGCGATCGACGCGACTTAAGCAGAGATGCACTGTCAGCCAGCAGTCATATTAAACGATAACATGACTAAAATATTATGAGTTAGATAATGTATGTTAAATAATTACTGATTTGTCAATGGACCTTGTTTCAGTTTAAATTGTTATGTTTTTGTATTTTTTTTTTCTTCTTCCCTTTACTAATTTTAAAGAAAGATTTTGATCTAAATTAAAATAATTTTTAAGAGTAATAAACTGTTTATGATTTAAAGTGTCACATTGGCGTCCTGTCCCTGTTCACCAGGAGATAACAAACAATGTCTCAATCTGTTTACCAAGGCTTCGAATAACGGCGAATAGGACACAATAGGAGCGTTTTACCTACCATTAAAACGCATATTGTGTCTGAAGCCTTATTCGAAGCCTACCTTCAAGGGCTGCCTGGTATGCATTCAATGCTAATTAGTTGTAAAGTATTTTTCAGATTTTGAGACTGCAATGAGCGCGAAAACCAGCAATGGCCGCCTGGTGAACATAGTGGGGTGAGATCGGATACGGATGTGACGTAATTTAGTAAGATAGACCTATAATAATGATGCTGAACGGGAAACGGAAAGGCTTCGCTATTCTCAATCTGTTTACCAAGGCTTCGAATAAGGCTTCAGACACAATATGCGTTTTAATGGTAGGTAAAACGCTCCTATTTAAGAACAATACTCATCCCTTGTCTATGCAATGAACGCATTACGTTGAAATAGAGATCTGAGATTGGTTCGTTTATTTTAAGTATTATGTGTGTTTGGTAGTTGGGGCGCTGTGCGTCCGCGTGCACTGTGATACGTCATAATAATGTTTTTGAATACGGGTGTTAATCTCTCTTGCCCACTCTTGTCAATATCAGGTGTCGAACCAGTTGTTTATGCATTAAAATAAATAAAAAAATTGTCAAATCAAAATAGTAACTATTTGCCTCACTAGATGGCGTTGATTGAAAGATAAGTTTCAAAATTGGCTTCTAAAAATAAACGGCCTGTACCAAAGAGGGTAAGCGTTCGCTGGCTGACATCTGATCAAAAAGAATCAATTTAGGGTTACATCAGCTGCCTGCACCTGAGTACTCTTCGAAGCTTACCCCCGTATCTATAGACGAGTAAGTAATGACTTGAGTAAAACTTGCAGTTTTCAAATGCTTCTAATATTATATTCATACGCATTTTATAGCATCAATTAACCTTAAATTCACCAAAACTGTACTAAGAAGTCATTTAAGATGAATTTTACTATAAATTGCATGTGAATATGATATGAGAAGCATTAGAAAATTTCAAGTTTAACTCAAGTCATTACTTACTCGTCTATAGATACGGGGGTCGGATCGGTCGAAGATGAGACTGGATGACAGGCGGAAAATTAAAAAAAAAAAACAACGCATGGCAACTCTGATTGTAGTCAGAAATATAGTTTTGATACTTGTTATACAGTCTTTGGTCTTTCTTGTACTAGCGATAATTTAAAGGCGTGAAATACTCATAATATTATCGATAAAAACACCCACATGTTGGGGTCTTTCTTCTCATGTTGGAATGGCTGCAATTTTTTACTTTTTATTTTAGACGACCCTGCCGAAAAATATTAATATCTCCGGATTTTTTGTCGATAAAATCAGGTGTATTTCACGCCTTTCAATTATCGCTTGGACAAAATATAGTGCACTTTAATAAATAATATATTAGACAGTTTTGATACTTATTATATTATTATAATAAATAACAAGTAAGTATCAAAATTATATTTCCGACTATAATCAGAGTTGCCATTGAATTAACCGTTTTTTGCCAGTCTCATCTTTCGTTGACCAGACTCTAGTATCAAAAATACATTGATACATACACTTTTATCAACGCCATCTATCGAGCCTGCAGTTTGTATGTCATTTTGAAAAGCCTTCATTAAGAGGGTTAATACAGCACACTAGCGCCGCCAATGGAAAAACAATCATAGTGCTTAAATAAACACGAAATTGTGAATTATTTTCTAGCCTGTGGTTTAGTTTACTGGAGTGTTATTGCGAAAAGTGACCACTTTATAAAATAGTACAATACTTGTCTCCTACAAAATACATACATACATGCGCTCACGCCTGTTTCCCATGGGGGTAGGCAGAGACTATGAAAATAGTTGTATAATAACATTAGATTAAGAGTAATTACGTACTTGCGGCCTGGCCGCAGCGGCCAGTGCTCTGTTTATCATAACTTACAAATCTTGTAATTTAAAAAAACAAGCATTTTCCTTATGAAAATAATTATTCCATAAATTCATTTATCAAAACACGTTAAATTAAACGCTACAAATGTTCTTGCTTATTTAACTAATAAGTTTTCACCCTTATATTAGTTATTTCGTTTAATCAAAAAAATCTAAACTTGTAGAAAAAACTTACAACTTGTAAAAAACTCAAGGGAAAATCCTGAGTATTTCTGAGGGTGTCCGGCGACTCTCCATTTCGTCTGACAATTTTTACAAGTGTTTTGCATAAATTATTTGGAAAAAGACCCTTTACACGAACTTGTAAAAATTGTCATGTCAATTTTACTTCTAGCTTGTAAGTTTTGATAAACAGCTAGGGCACAGGTCGCAGCGGCCAGCGAGATCGAAGCGACGGTTTTGGCCGCGTGTTTGGTAGCACCTTGCGGCCAGCCCCCGGACCGCCTAACTCTCTCGCTTTGACTCTGGCTTTGGTTTATGACGTCAGTGCACTGTCCGTCCTTGTCATCGTGTTATGATATGACAAGGATGGATACAGTCTAGCTATCGCTCTGGCTAAAGCTTTGAGTTAGGCGGTAGGGCCCCGGGTCGCAAGTGCGCTATTGCTCATAGATACAATGCTGTTTATTTGTTCAGATAACCGCGGCTCGACGGGCTCGGACTCGTCGCAGAGCGTGTGTAGCGTGCGCAGCGCCGTATTACCGCCGCCGCAGCTGCTCTCAGCGCAGAACGAGACCAGAGCCACTGCGCGCGCGCCCGCCATATCTGTGAGTAAACAGTCGATTAAAACACCTTTTTTGAGAGCATAATGTCTGTCATAAATAATTGTAATATGCAAAAAAAGGAGTTAAACATATTTTTTGAAATTTCTATTAAACGATCTGATTTTTCGCTAAATCTTTATTAGCTGGAATACTTGTACACTGTTATTTTTAAGTACATCTAAAAATGAGTTTGAACCTATTAGTATGAGAGACTGGCATATATTCTTTTAACAGGTATTTCTGAAATATAGCGGCGGACGATGAAACCTGTATGTTTACTTTTAACTGTTAAAAGTTTCAATATTTTCATTAAGATATTGGGGTTCGTTTGTGTCCCAAAATTTTACTGATTTGAGGATTTAGAGCTCATTCTTAAACTAACACGTTCATAATGAAAAGGGACTGTTCCTATTTCATTTTTAGATATACTAAAAGTTAATGGTATACCATTACCGCCTAGGTTTTAATTTTTTAATTTTTATTTATTCAGGATAACAAACAACTGAACAAAGAGATTACATACATTACATTTGCCGCGTGTGGCGGGCCTCGCACGAGGCTTCCAGTTCTCGTTCCCGTTCCCGCTCCCGTTCCCGTTCCGTTCCGTTCCCGTCCCGTTTGCGTTCCCGTCCCGTAAACGTCCCGTAACCATCCCGTACCCCTTCCGTTTCCGTTTCCGTTCCCATCCCGTTCCTGTCCCGTTCCCATCCTGTTCTCGTTCCCGTTCCCGTCCCGTTATATTCCCGTTCCGATCCCGTTCTATTCCCGTTCCGTTCCCGTTCCGTTTCCGTTCCGTTCCCGTTCTGTTCACGTTTCGTTCCCGTTCCCATTCCCGTTCCGTTCCCGTCCCGTAAACGTCCCCTAACCATCCCGTACGCCTTACGTTCCCGTTCTTGTTCCCGTTCCGTTCCCGTCCGGTTCTTGTATCCGTTCCCGTTCCCATCCTGTTCTATTCCCGTACTGTTCTCGTTTCATTCCAGTTTCGTTCCTGTTTCGTTCCCGTTCCGTTCCCGTTACGTTCCTGTTTCATTCCCGTTTCGTTCCGTTCCCGTTCCGTTCCCGTTCCGTTCCCGTCCGATCCCGTCCCGTACCCCTTCCGATCCCGTTCCCGTACCCGTCCCATTCTAGTTCCCGTTACCGTCTCGTTCCCGTTCCGTTCCGGTCCGGTCCGGTCCGTTCCGTCCCGTTCCGTTCCGTTCCGTTCCCGTGCCCGTGCCCGTGCCTGTTCCGGTTCCCGTTCCCGTTCCCTGGATGTGCATGTCCAGGTCCAGGTCCATATGTGTCATGTCCACCGCGTTGGACTTCAAAATAAATCTCATTTTCGCAATCACCATCCCATAAAACCTCAAGAACGACATCCATATCGATTTTTATGTTACTCACCCCACTTACCCTCTAAGGGGTTGATTTTCAAAATCCCAAAATATATATTTAGACGTGCTCCTACGAATTTTAAAGTTGTAATTTCGATTTTGTATTCTTTTTCCATACAAAATTTGAACCCCATTTTTACCCCTTTAGGGGTTAAATCATGTCCACCGTGTTGGAGCTCAAAATAAATGTCATTTTTGCAATCGTCATCCCAGAAAACCCCAATAACGACATCTATATCGATTTTTATGTTTACTCACCCCATTTACCGCCTAAGGGGTTGATTTTCAAAATAACAAAATATATATTTGCCTATTTATTTTTAGATGTGCTCCTACGAAGTTTAAAGTTGTAATGTCTATTTTATATTATTTTTCCATACAAAATTTGGACCCCATTTTCACCCCTTTAGGGGTTTAATCATGTCCACCGTGGTTGGACTTCAAAATAAATGTCATTTTTGCAATCGTCATCCCACAAAACCCCGATAACGACATCCATATCTATTTTTAGGTTTTTTTAACCCTTTTCACCCCCATTTGATCCCCTTTGGAGTTGAAATCCTAACAAAAACAATATACGTTGCTTTAGATTTCTATCCATAAGCCTAAATTATAAATTTAGCGATTTTTACTTCGAAAATGAAGGATTTTCTTTAATACACAACTTCATCCCCCTTTTGACCCCTTCGGGGGTAGAATTTTGAAAAACGCTGAGACCCGTATTTATTAATTTTCAATCGTCAGCCTAAACACAAAATTTGAAGATTCTAGCTTCAAAACTGAGGGACTTTCATACAAACTTTCATCCCTTATTTCATCCCCTTAGGGATGGAATTTTCAAAAATCCTTCCTTAGTGGATGCCTACACTACATAAAGTATCTGTGTGCAAAATTTTAAGTCTCTAGGTCCAGCGGTTTGGGCTGTGCGTTGATAGATCAGTCAGTCAGTCAGTCATTCAGTTTACGATTTTATATATTAAGATTTTATTACATATTTAAAGTCGCATTACTAATTTCCCAGCAAAAATGTAAACAAAGAAATGTCACTGTCAAATTGACAAACTGACCCTGATAGTGACATTTTCAGATAATGAAAACCTTCGGTCACTTTTATAAATTTTTAATTTGTTTATTATATTTTGAGTCATAATAAATATAATGTCATTCAGGGTAATTTTAAAGTAGGATGGTAATTGGAAATTTTATCTTTATAACCTATCATAATTTTTGATGTTAAAAGTTCTTGAAACGAACTGATAAGATAACTTTAGTTAGATATTGACCCCCAATACCAAATACAAATATTACTACTACAGCTACTACTCTTAATACTATTTTTTATGAAATTTTATAAAATGAACCCAAGGTTGATGTGTACGGTTTGCAGCTCATGTGTGCACAGCATCATAAAAATGTTTTCTACTATAAAACTGTTAATATGAAATATCAAATTATATTACTGTTTTTGCCGCAAAACTCATGATTCAGAATATTTATCTAATCAATTTTGATTAGGTTTGTGATGAAAAAACATGTTTGTGTGTTTATTTCTTGACTTAGAAATATACTATTTCCTTTTGTGGTGTTTTGTTCTGGCAACACCTTTGTTTACATTTTGCTGGGAAATTAGTAATGCGACTTTACACACGATTTTATAACGCCACGTAATATGGAAGTAGTTATATATAACTACTTCCATATTTTATTATATGTAACTACTTCCATATTTAATTACATATTTACACACGATTTTATAACGCCACGTAATATGAAAAAATAATTGAACCGCTAGACTTATTCTATCTTGGTTGGATGTTAGGAATTTTTATAAGACATCTTTTAACCTACGGTAGGTTTGATATCTCGCTCCCAATTTCGATCTTGCTCCCAATTGCCAACCTATTAAAAATGCAGATAGGAAATACGAATGAGGAAATAATAGCTAGGTTAGAAAATGGAAACAAGTGGAAAATCTTACTTACGTTAAAAGTTAGATATTTGTGGATAACGGTGACTGTACAAATACCCAAAGAACCGATTAATGTGCTATGTAATCTCTTTGTTCAGTTGTTTGTTATCCTGAATAAATAAAAAAATTAAAAATTGAAACCCAGGCGCAGATTATATGACGTATCTCTTTTGTCCCTAGCAAATGGTGAAACAACAGTTACCTCTGAAGTTAGCGAGTGGAAAAACGCAACAACAGCCACCGCCGCCCGGCTACCACAGACTACACGAATCACCGAGTGAGGTAAACATGACTTTATTTACATACTAGCTTTTACCCGCGACTTCGTTCGCGTGGACATTTTAGAAAATCTTTAGCATCCTGAAAATGCTGGTAGAAAGCGTCCTCGTCCCCGTCCCCGTTGAGGATTGGGTCCAGAGATATTAGTTTTCATTTCCCTGACCCCTTACCCCTCCCCCATAGTGTTTTTACCTTCAGCCGGTAGGCCTTTATCATACACGGTTAATTTTCAAGTATATCTTAAAAATGAAATGAGTTTATCTCTTCCCTATTCTAATCGAGTATTTCAATATTTAGTAATTGCTAAAGATATTGAGGTTCATTTATGTCCCAAAGTTTACTGATTTCTGTATTTAGAGCTCATTCATACAATTACACGCGCATAATCAAAAGAGACTATCTTGTTTACCTACCTAAATAATGAAAAGAATGAATCTACGCACGCGTCTTGGCATTTTTCTGAGTTTGCCGATTAATCAAGTTTTTTTTTCCGATATTTTCAAACTATGATATTAAGACGACGCCTCGTGAAAAAATTTTTTTACAGGCTCCGCCCACTCACCCCTCGTATCCCATAGTGACATTCTGCCTTCAATCGTAAAGTTTGATTTTCGCGCCAAATGCCTGTGAGGTTTCATCGAAAGTTTAAAGAAGAAGAATAGAGAAACGATGGAGTCGCAATACATTGTATTTAGAACATTTTCTTTGATAATTTAGGTATCTTCAAATTGAATGAAAAATGAAAATGAATACAAATACCTAACAATAGTTTATTAATTGTAAAAAAATACTATTATTATTAATAAAGTTGTACCATTCGGCGTTTTTCAATACATTTGCGAAAAACAGATTTGTAACTTTTGCGACAGAGGTCCATTTGGGGCCATCCATAAATTACGTCACACGTTAAGGGGGTCGACGACGTGTGGAGGGGTCCTAAATTCGTCAGTTCCAATTCAATAATTATTACTAGATATAAATCGTAAAATATGTGACGCCATCGTTTCTAGTTTTGCCCTTCAGAAGTGCGAGAAAAATAGTTTTAGAATTTTTAAAGCAATATTTATGGAGAAATGGAGAATGTGACGTCACTAAGGGTTTTTTACATTTCATTTAAATGTAAAAACCCCTTAGTGACGTCACAGCTCGGCACGGCGAAACACACACCTTTGCTCACATTTTTTTATCTGGCCTACCCACATAAAAGAAATAGGCCATTCAAAATGTCACATAAAGAGAAATGGGCAAAAGACGCGTTTAAGCCCGACCATTGGGTTTAAACACATAATTCCCCCCCTCCCCTCCCCCCGTAGGAGCTAAATTTAATTAAACAGATTTTATGCAATATGTTGTGTTTAAAATGAAGATTATTGAATTTACTCAAAAAAGCTTGTAATATGGTAATTATTTTGACAACCTTCTTTGAACAAAGTCGAGGTTGCCGTGCTCCTCCGATGGTGACGCAGCAAAGTTGTATGGGATATCATTATTGTCGAGTTTTAGCCACCAGCAATTTCCTTTGAGAATCCATTACTGTCGAGTTTTGTTTCAAACATATAGGTAGTTGGCTGAAAATACAACATTGTACAACGCACTTGACTTCGTTCATAAACACATCCCGCTCGCACACTATACGCCACACCTATCGCTCTCTTATTCACACTTGTTGTGGTAAGCGTGGTGAGCCGCCATTTTCAATCCCATTCTTTTTCTGCGCGTGTGTTGTATTATTGTATGTAGGGGGCGATGCGGGCGACGGGCGACGAACGCCTGCCGCCCGCACCTCTCACGACCCCCGTTCTCGTCTCCCCTCGCGCCTCTGTGCCCCGCAGGCGAGGACTCATTTAACGTGTGCGTTACCCCAGCAAAAAGTTGTGCTTTAGAGAGATGAGACCTTATCAGATAATTAGTGTGTCATGAGGAGAAATCCACCCACCAATCCGCATTGGGCCCGCGTGGTGGGTTATGGCCCGTCCTCCTTATCCACCCATAAGGAAGGCCTGTACCCCAGCAGTGGGGACATTAAAATGGCTGATGGATTGGAGGAGAAATCTGTTTACTAATAGCAAAATTTGTGTGAATTGTAGTTTTTAAGATATTTGAGAAAGACTGATTTTGCTGGGGTCACGTTTTAAACATTACCCTGGCAAAAAAAGTTGTTTCAGCCTGGAACCAAATACATTAATAGATAGCTTTTGTTGCATAGTAAATGTTAGCAAATAGCAAAAATTGTGTGTGTTATGGTTCTTGAGTTATTTAAGTTTTTGCTGGGGTAACGTTTTGGGATTTCCCAGATCTCGAAAACGGTTCAACGCAGAAGTTTGAAAAAAATGCCACTAAGAGACCTTAATTTGTTTAAATTTGTTTAAACGTTAATTTCTTATTTGGTTGTCGCAAACCAACGTAATTAAATGGTTTCGAAAAACAGAAAAAACGAATTTGCAAGTAAACAAGTGCACTTATAATTAAATAAACAGCTGTAAAAAATAGCCGTGGTAGACACTTACTACGTCAAGAATTTTAGGCTTTGTTACTTTACACGATATAAAGATATAAACAAATTTGATAAATTTTAGACCGGTCGTACTTAATTTATCAAATTTGTTTATATCTTTATATCCTGTAAAGTTACAAAACCTAAAATTCTTGACGTAATAAGTGTCTACCACGGCTATTTTTTACAGCTGTTTATTTAATTATAAGTGTACTAGTTTACTTGCAAATTCGTTTTTTCTGTTTTTAGAAACTATTTAATTACGTTGGTTTGCGACAACCAAATCAAAAACTAACGTTTAAACAAATTTAAACAAATTAAGGTCTCTTAGTGGTATTTTTTTCAAACTTCTGCGTTGAACCGTTTTCGAGATCTGGGAAATCCCAAAACGTTACCCCAGCAAAAACTTAAATAACTCAAGAACCATAACACACACAATTTTTGCTATTTGCTAACATTTACCATGCAACAAAAGCTATCTATTTATGTATTTGGTTCCAGGCTGAAACAGCTTTTTTTGCCAGGGTAATGTTTAGAACGTGACCCCAGCAAAATCTGTTTTTCTTAAATATCTTAAAACTACAATTCACACAAATTTTGCTATTTGTAAACAAATTTCTCCTCATGACACACTAATTATCTGATAAGGTCTCATCTCTCTAAAGAACAACTTTTTGCTGGGGTAACGCACACCATTTAACCGGTCGGCCTATAGTACCAATACGAACAAGAATTGTTAACGACATAATCGCCTAAAACGTCACGTTTTCGAGTTGTAAGCTATTAAAGTTGAACTGATGGCGACACCACTGGGTAGATTTGAAGCTAAAATAAAACGTAGGTATGGGCTCTAGAATATTGTTTTATGGTCATCTAGGTCCCGTCTAAGTTGCTACGGGTGAGCCGATTTTTTCTAATATTTTTCATTATTTATTCATCTATAAAACAGCTTATGTCACTTTGTTAGATACCTACTTATTATAGCGTGCGCATGATGCGTGCCTAAATAAATAACGTAATAATGCGAGACGTAAGTATTCGTTTTGAGATTATTTATTATTATTGCTATTATTTTTGCTTTGCCGTTGTCGCGTAAAGAGACTAATGATTCTGCAAAATAATAATATTTGTTCACGATCGAAACTTGTAAAAGTTAAAAGTTGTACCACGGGTCGGGAAAGAAATTTTATTTCACAATATTTATTAGTTTATTGTTTTGTTACGCAATGGCGACTCTTGGAAGGTTTGTTCTGTTGATAATTTTCATCTCCTAAAAATAGGTTGGATAAGTATTAGAGACTCTTTGTCTTTGAAATGTGAGAGAAATTAAAACTGTCATTGTCAGTATACTGTCATTTTACGTGTTTTGGCTAGTAAATTTTTGGAGCGCTCAAGCACAGGTCTGTCCTCAAGGAAGGCTCGCGGCCGTCTGAAATTTCGGTGCAAAGAGGTAAAGTAATATAGCTTCCCAGCGCAAAGAAAGGGACAACAATAGCGCACGCATTCCGAAATAAAATAAAGTAAGCGACATTATGAAAATAGTTGATTTATTAAAAAACTAAATTATTTTTGAAAAAATTGGTTTTATCAAAAGTTGGAACTATTTATTACTTATCTTATTAACATAATTTCAGTTCAAACTATGAGTCCGTTTGCTTACAGTACTGCAAAAATGATATGAGAGGCATCAACTTTGGATTTTTTTTCTATCGAGAAAATTGTTTCCATTCATGTTTTGAGCTTGATCAAAAAATTTTGTTATTAGTCTATTTTAACATATTCCAAAATTAGAACAATAGTAGTAGGATCAATAGGACTAAATCTAAATTGAAAACCATGAAAATCCACGAGGTATCCTCTTAATTTTTAACTGCACGTATAAGTATATTCAGAAACGTGGTCTGACATCCCCATTTCATTTTTGATATACTTAAAAATTAACGGTGTGTATTTCAATTTTCCTATCCAAATTCCCACACATACTTTCATCCCTTATTTCATTACTTTAGGGCGTAAATTAAAAAAAAAAATCCTTTTTTAGTCTTCACCTACTATGTACCCCATGAAAGGTATCTACCCTCCAAAAATGGTGTCTCTACCTTAGGCCGTTAGGGCTCTACGCGTACCCCAACAATCAATCAATTTAGAGTTTTATATGTATAGATATAGATCTAGTTTCCTTTACTCAATTATTATCCATTAAGTTTTGAATGAAGTTTCATTAGGACAGAATTGATTATCCTTTATTCAATAGATTAGATAGAACATGAACTTTAATTTCATGAATATTTTCGCTATTTACACTATTGTGTATTAAGTAGAGTAAAAAAAAATAGTTGCATTGCAGTTAATATAAAATCGTCCTTTATAACTATGTAAAATTCATAACGTAATTATTGTTATGGGTTTGAGTTTTTTTTGTGTATTTAATTTATGTTTGCTCATATACATTTTGAACCCCTTTTACGCACCAGTCATTTGTGGCGTATGAATAACTTAGTTGACATTCTAAACTTAAGCCGGTTGCCGACCAAGAACTAAACTAAGTTTACGTTTACATAACCGGGGTTATTTTTTCAAACTTGTGTAAATAATTTGCGGTCTGCACATGCACATGCTTATGAAAAAAATACTTCAACTGTGTAAGCTAAGCTAAACTAATTTAGCTAAGCTTTTGGTCTGCAACCGGCATTAATTGTTATGCTACGGCCACATTGTTGCACGAACATTCGTGGTGCCTTGTCCGAATAAACTCCGTGTTCGCTCTAAAGTCTGTTCATCCTTACTTGTCTTATTTAGTAAACAGTTTTTGACAGTTGTCATACGTCTTTTAAATTTAAATCATAATTTAAAAATATGTAAGTAACTTTATGAAATTGTTGTTAATTTATTAACAATTTATTTCGTAATCTATGTGTGGAAAACCATTTGTTGTATTTTATAAATGATTATTTCAATAAAGAGTTGGGTGAAGATTGTTTACCATATAAGACAAGTAAGGATGGACAGACTTTACATCTTAAATCTAATGCTGCGGCCACGCCACACTATCGCGATAACACGACCAAGTAAATACCACAGATTAGACGCGGACCCAACTTTATTACATTCTATGCGCGGACCACAGATTAGGTACCGCTAGTGGTGGTGCTATTATTATGTGTCTTCAAATAATTATTTATTGCACTTTTATCATTATAATAAAATAAAAAGAATAAAAAAACTGTCAACCACTCAATGGGAAATGTCTGAAAAAAATCAAATTGGCTGAATATTTTTTGATGGTAGAAATAATCTAATAAAAAATATACGTACTACTTATAACTAAATAACGTACCGAAGTATGGAGATTATTCCCTTATCTCTCCATCGCTACACAAAGTGTGGCTAAGCGAACTAATTTTGTCGCGATAAAAACCTTTGATGTGCGGCAATTTACCGACAGCGACGCGGAGTGCACTCGTGTTATCACAATATACGACGAATTTCTTGGCCAGTCTTATCGTGACAGCGCGAATGTGCGCATTATCGCGATAGCGTGGCCGCAGCATTATAATCATATCCATAACCATAACTTAATGTCCTGAAACAGATCAAAATGGTTGACTTATTGTACGGACGTTTCAGGACGTGGACTATCCGAACGTATTTTAACGTAACTCGGCTTTGTTAATTTAAGTAAGTAACATTTGGTGTCGATTAGATTCTTCCAAATTCGTTGTTGTGATTTGACCAAACATTTGATGATAACTTTGTTCAAATCTGAGAGCATAATTCTTCATTAATTAGTATTATTGGCAACACTAGCTGAATGGGGATGGCAACGCAAAGCTAATTGTAGATGTCGCTGCGTACGCTTGTTCCTAAGACAGTACTTTTGATTGGTTAAAATATGTCAGAAATGACATTTGACATTCAACAATTCATGAAACAACTAATCAAATGATTTTGGTACAAGCGTTTGTGGCGCCATTAGTTCCTCAGTTTGCATCCCCATTGGTTGTTAAATCCGAATTTTAGTTGTTTCGTATTAAAAAAATATAAAGAAAAACGTGATATTTTATTACAATAGGCTATCCAAGTTTGTCAACATATCCAAATCTAAAGTAACCGCTTTCTAAAAGAAATGTATTCCATTCGTGTCTTTTCACTAATACCTACACGTTCTGAATTCGTATTGTTGATAAAGAAGTCCTATTTGATAAAAAAGGTAAACAGTATTCCAAAAACTTAAAATCAAAGTAAAACAACAATTTGAACAAAGTTACACCGATAATGATTGTATTTAAACCACGAGAAATATAGTCTCTTAAACTTTAAGCACAGTAATAATTGGCTTTCGCTTCAACGTACGCAGGTGCTTTATATATAAAAATGAAGTATATATTGTAGAGATAAATACATATTCTTTGTGACAACCATTTTGTCTGTTTAGCTTTTGATGTTAGAGCATGCTAAAAAAGCGTTTATATTTAAATTATATAATGTATCTACTAATCTCTTATTTAGTTATTTTTGTCCGTGCGTCGGTAATTTATTATGTAAGCTGATAAATTCACAAGTCGCGAAAATCTCGATTTAAATAAGTTACACTGTTACACTGTATAACGATACCATAACTCATGCCATCACTGTAGCAGAAAAAAAAACAATGGCCAAATAAGTCTTCTTCTTCTTTGTCCTCGCCTTTTCCCGTTACACGGGGTCGGCTTTCTTTATCATGCGACGCCATATAGTCCGCTTGCTGGTATCTTCTTCCTTAAGTCCGAGGCTCTTCATGTCTCTCTGGACATTCGTCAACCAGGTAGTTTGAGGTCTTCCCCTTCCCCTTTTTTTTGTAGCCATAGAAAGGCACTTTTTCACGACATAATCATCAGGTCTTCTCATCACGTGACCGTACCACCTGAGCCTAGATTCACATATTTTGTCACTGATGGGTGCAACCTTAAAGCTTCCTCTAATGTGTTCGTTGCGTATTCTATCCTTAAGTGTCACTCCACCCGCCCATCTCAGCATACGCATTTCGGTTGTGTGCAGCTTCTGCTCGTGTGTCTTTTTGGCTGCCCAAACTTCGCTGCCGTATAGTAAAGCTGGTCTTACTGCCGTTTTATACACCTTGCCTTTAGTTCTTATCGGCATTTTTGTGTCACACAGCACCCCTGTGAGCGTTCGCCACTTCACCCATCCTGATGTTGTTCTCTGAATCACATCTGCGTCTATAGAGTCACAAGCAATTATTATCACAGATGATGAAGATGTTTCCTAGAACATGCATTTTAACGCGCACTATGTTGAAAATAGTGAAATACACTCCATTGCGGCATGCTTACAATCACAAGCAAAGATGACCGCTTTCTCAAAATTGGGACGTGCTCGGCCAGTTTCTGAAATGAGAAATTGAAGTTAGCACTACATAAGCACTTTTATGGATGCTCAATGTGTGTGACGATAGTGTATCTTAATTCAGAAACCGGCTGACTATCTTCCATTGACGATGGCTTTCTCAAAATCGGGACTAAATCTGTGGTGTCACGGAAAATCGTCGAGTAAAATTTGAAAAAAGACATTTAAGTGCAAAACACACCGGATGCGTAAGCGTGCACGTAGACGTACCATGACGTTGTAATGTCTGAAACTTTATGAGACATGACACACCGCTTGCTTAACGCGTAGACTGATGCGTACAGTCAGTGGCACGAATCATGAAATCGGGTGGGGATTGCGCGGAACGCGTATTTTGGGTATGCGTTGCGGTGAGGGGTGCGGGCGGCGGGAGAGGGGCGCGCGCTATTGGTCGCTCACAAGAGCACATGCGCGAACTTATCCCCACTCCGTCGAAGAATATTCAAGATACATGCCTCGCACTGTAACCTTACGCATTGCAGTTCGTGACGTTGTACTCAATGGCATTTTCTATTATACGTCACACCGAACAAGCACGTATCTTTGCTGCGCGTCACTACGAGCGTGTCTACGCAGCCGGTATGCCCAGGCCTTTAATTTTTTGACTCATCTCCTTTTTCTTGACACCACAGATATATATTTGACTTAAGAGTTAGTGCTATTGTCCGGGTTTGTTCCAGCAACAGCAAGGCTTAGTGATCCAGCACACGCGCACGGGGAGCTCGCCCGCGCCGCTGCCCTCGCAACAACTCCCCAACAACAAGGCTACCAGGTCAGAAATACGTTGCTTTTACACCAATGGGGTTGGCAACGCAAAGCTAATTGTAGATGTCGCTGCGTACGCTTGTTCCTAAGACAGTAGACGGTCAGAACAAACTGTATGGGAAAATATTTATTTAAGTATTATGTGGTTTTTTTAATCGGAAAAGACCCATTGACCCAAAATGGATATAGCCATTGGTCAATGGGTCTTTTCCAAAATGTCAAAGACTATTCTACAATGCAAATGCCGGAATTTAAAACCAAATTAGGACGTTTTTATTCTTACGGACTTTATATTTTTTTTCTATATCCAGATTTTACGGAAATTTGTAAGTGTTAACATTTTAAAAGCCTATTACACAGTATTTAATAATTTTAAAGCTTAAGAAAACGATTTTTTTAAGTAAAAGTCCTTTGTTTTCTTATTTCTCGTGGAACAAGCGTACGCAGCGCCATTTTGACAGTTGCCGTCCCCATTACATATCAAATAGTTTTTAGGTCACGAAGTGTCAAGAAATGTCACACAGGCAGAAAATAGTATGTAGTATATTATTTAATATTTTTATGTATGTATGTATATTACATATAAAATTATTTATATACATATGTATTAATATTTGATATTTATTCTTATATTAAATAAGTAATGTATTTGCATTTTTAAACATAGACCGACCGTTGCCGACACATTAATGTTCTAACACCTTTACCGGTTGACTGTTAGAGAACGCCTTATGGATTAAGTCCGCCATTTGCTGTAATTTTTGCAATAAAGTTTAAATAATAAATAAAAAAATAAAAATAGTCTTCGCGTCCCTGTATTCCCGTCGTCGTGTGAACTCCTGCTAGACAATATTGCCATTGGCGTTCTACAATTCGAATGGAATATCTCGTTCAAACCAATTATCTTTGAAAGCGTTTATAAAGATCTATAGCATATATATATATTTTTTTTCACTCTCTTATTTCAAAGTTAGAGGGGGGGGGGGGGGGACACACATTTTACCACTTTGGCAGTACATATCTTTCAAACGGTTGACTTTGAGAAAAAAAAAATCTTATGAACCTCAATGTCATTTTTAAAGACCTATCTATAGGACACCCCGCACGTGTTGGTTTGAAGAAAAAAAAATTTCAGTTTAGTTCCATGTATGGGGAGCCCTTCCTTAATTTATTTTTTTATTTTTGTGTCAAAATCGTTCAGCGGTTAACAGAATGCATCTACCTACCAAGTTTCAACTGTGTAATCCTAATACTTTTAGAATAAAGTGGCTGTGACATACGGACGGACAGACAGACAGACATGACGAAATAATGGTTCCGATTTTTGCTATTTAGGCTACGGAACCCTAAAAAGCACCTTTAGGTCTTGTTTGTTGGTTTTTGTTTCGGTATTTTGGTAGGTTTGAAAGCTCAAATCATTTGGCCTTCATCTGACCGAAAGTGGCGCCGCGGTGAATTTTATTTCATATTGTAATTCTAATACATAATTTTAATAAAACTCGTGAAATTTTAGTGCCCATAGTATTATTTTTAGACGGTATCATTACATTCCCTCGTATTCACTGCTAGAAGTAGATAGCAAACCTGCTAAAAGTGGCCGTTTTTAACACATTTGCTATCTACTTCTACGAATAACTGCGAGGGAATGCAGTGATATCTTTTAAAAACACTAGACTATGAGCGCATGAGTCCTAAAAATTCCTCGAAAAGTTTTATTAAAATCCTTTTCTTTTAACAACTTATTAAATAAAAACCTCTCAGGGAGCCAGTTTCGGTGAGTTGATTCCTTAAAATATGAATGTAGACAACATAATGACTATTGTATATTAAACGAACTATTAACGATCGTCATTTTTTGAGTATATTGCAGAGTATGTAAAATGTATTTCTCTAGAATTGTGTAAACCCCTTATCACAGTAAATTCCGTGTAGCCACCTTGCGAGGAGGAGAGAACTGGTGACCTGAGATGCAGGCTCCGGCTTAGTTTGGGCGCCAGTCTCTCTCAATCTTCATAATATGTTAATAATATTGTTTCTCAGTCTGAAGTTGTAAATGTAACATGCGATTGTTATGAGAGAGAAATAAACATTATTATTATTATATTTCGCATTGTCCCCAGAACGAATACATACCCCAAACTGCCGGACAAGTTCCGCGTGCGCTCCCCGGAGAGCCCCGCGCCCCAACCGCCCGAAGAAGAAGTGATCTACTTCTGACCCGAGCCCGAGCCCGCGCCCGCGCACGCGCGCTCCTGATGCCGTCTTGCGTGAACTCCTGCGGGGTTCTGCCGCCCTGGTACTCTGGACTCTTATACACTACATAGTTATATACGTAGCTACTTTTACATACAAAATTCTAAAGAAAATAAGACTTACTGTCTGCTCTACCCCTTGACACTGACACATTACTCTTCCATAAATAAATTAAACCCTCTTCACCATACTACAAAATGCGCAATAGTTACTACCTATAGCCACTTGAAGTGAACTTCTGACCCGGACCCGAGCCCGAGACCGAGCCCGCGCGCTCCTGATGCCGTCTCGCGTGAACTTCTGCGGGGTTCTGCCGCCCTGGTACTTTGGACTCCTACACACTACATAGTTATATATACCTAGCTACTTTTACATACAAAATTCTAAAGAAAATAAGACTTACTGTCTGCTCTACCCCTTGACACCGACACATTACTCTTCCAAAAATAATTAAACCCTCTTCACCATACTACAAAATGCGCAATAGTTACTACCTTTAGCCGCTAAGTGATCTACTTCTGACTCGAGCCCGCGCGCTCCTGATGCCGCCTCGCGTGAACTCCCGCGGTGTTCTACCGCCCTGGTACTATGGACTCTTACACACTACATAGTTGTATACATACAAAATTCTAAAGAAAATAAGACTACACATTGTGTCTACACTACCCCTTGACATAGACACATTACTCTTCCAAAAATAATTAAACCCTCTTCACTATACTATAGAATGCGCAATAGTTCTACCTATAGCCGCTTGAAGTGATCTACTTCTGACCCAATCCCGGACGCGCCTCGCGTAAACTCCTGCGGTGTTCTACTGCCCTGGTACTTTGAATAATATTTTATAAATACGTTCAAAATTCTAAACCGTGGCAATCAAAATTAGACCTTAACGAAACTTAGTAGTTACTTTTAACACCGCTATTACACAATAACTCTGTCCATAGCAGCCCGTTGAAGTGACCCGCCCCCACTATACTCATAATTCTAAACAGAGCATAAAATCTCGGACAAATTAGGAATTTTCACACACAATATACACAAAAAAAACTACTTACAGTCATTACTTTTTGCATCGCGGGCGTTGTCTGTCAGTGTAATATAAATTATATAATGTAAACCATAAAGTGCACTATGTATGAATCAAATTAATCACATAAGAGGTTGCCTTCATACTTATTTATATTCTGGAAAAAAATATTACACTAAAAATTACTTCGATGTATTATTAAACGTGTTACAAAATAACCCCTAATGCCGAATATGGTAAATAGGGACCAACAAACTGAACAACTTTCATTATGGGACTAACTCTGAAATCAGCTGTTTCATACATTTTGATGATAATATGAGTATGATTTACCATACAATACAATTGTAGGTACACACACACACACACACACACACACACACACACCCACACACACATATTTTACAACTTTGCTAGATTTTATAAGAAACTTAATGAATATATTTTCTTATAGATCATTAAATCACTACCATAAAAATAATATAAAATGTGATGACTACAATGTTATAACTCGATTTGGTAGTGAGAAAAATGTCTTGATTGAATAATAAAACCATACTAACCCAGTTAATTTTATTGATGGTTTGTTTGACATTCCAAACATGCTGTGATCAAACTACTTATAATGGGTACCCGTCATTTTATGCTGAAGTTTTTTACTTTTTAATGTTTAAATCTGTGATTCATAGTCTGCTGTACTTTTTAATTTATAAGTCTGTGGTATCTGTCAACCAAATGACAGATCAATGCAAAATCGAAACCTTTCAGCTCAGAATGTCAACTTCTCATAATGTCAACCGGACAAAGAATTCACATTTCTTATAACGTCAACTTCTTAGAATGTCAACTTCGCAAAAAGACAACTTCTCGAAATATCCACTTCTCACAATGACAACTTCGCATTTAGTCAACTTCTCATAAAGTCGACTCTTAAATGATATATTCGCTAAATGACAACTCTTCGTAATGTGTACTTTAAATGGCTAATTAATAAGAAAAGTCATATATTTATCATCAATCGCCATCAACCCTTAGATAGCTAGATAGAAAGATTTATTTAACACACAAAAAAAGAAATAATACAGTACAAATTCTTAAAAATAGATATATGATATACACTTTTCTTATTTGCGAATATATCTTTTAATAACTTTATGAGAAGTTGTCTTTTTGCGAAGTTGACATTTTAAGAAGTTGACGTTATAAGAAATGTGCATTTTTGTCCGGTTGACATTATGAGAAGTTGACGTTATGAGCTGAAAGGAATCGAAAGTCCAATTGACATTTCGTTTTCTTAATTTCGAAAAAAGCAAGAATCTTATTTTATCTAGCTTAATCTTATATTCATAAGGATAAGACTAGTGCACATTTTTCGTATTGTACATTATGCGACGAAGGGCTTTATGGTTTATGCAGCAATGTTTTTAGATTTTCTGCCCATTGAAAATTTAACGTCGATAACGGAACGTTTTTCAATGACTCGGTGTTTCTGTACCGTTTCCATATTTTTTTTTTCTACGTGTGCTAAAAACAAAACAACTTGATCCATGTAGCAAATATTAATGGATATATTTTAAGACCAAATTAAATTGTACACACACAAGTATTTTTTCTATGGCGAGTGTCGGTTCTCCTTTTTTTAGAAGGCAGCTACTTCTTGACTATGTCTAGTCCATGCGATTATCAGAATTATTTAACTACTATCCCCGTCAATTGGTAATGCGCTGGAACCTTGTCAAATTAACATACACATCATCGTCATCCGCAACTAAAAATGACAAAAAACAGTAAAATTCTAATAGGTAATATAATATATTAATTATTTAATTCTTATTTTCAATAAGAAAGGGTCTAGGTATATGAGAAAATTACAATTGTTTTTCGTTTTTGAGGTTAAAATCATGGCCGCCAGGCGCATTACCAATTGACGCGGATTATAGTAAAGTTATCCTTATTGTATGGGTTATGAATATTATGTGAAATGCGGGTAGGACAAAAAACTTATCTTTGAATGTACCATAGGATTCGGCCTACCCCATTATTAAACAAATTTAATAAGTTACAATAATGTATTCAAATCACATATCCAGTTACTAAAATCTCATTTTATTGTTGTTTCTAAAATAATGAATGAATGAATGACCGTATAAATATTTTTTTGGTTAGTTTATAATCTTGAACTACGGTAAAGGAACGGCATAAATAAACATTCCTTAATACTCCTTTATTGTAAAATATTTTAATTATATCCACCTATTACTTACTTCAATGGGGCCATTTATTCACAGAACTAATTATTTTAACTATCTCTATTAGTACAAAAATAAATCATTTGGAGCTTACATCTACATATATCACAGTAGGTACGGACAGACAGAAATGATCTCTATCACTCTTATTTTATTACCTTCGTGATATTTTGTACTTAACAGTATTGTCTGTGCAGTTAAAAGTATGTTAAAAATATTTATTTACTTTCCTATATTGATAATTATAGTCACTCATTTTAATAATACTTAAGTGTAACATCTTAAATGAAAACAAATTTCTCTATGGTGGAACAGCTAGATAAAATAAATTAACTAATTGTTAAATCATTCAATAAACGGAGGTGGGCGATGTTTTAACATAGGTCTAAACTAAATGTAAGTGATTTTTTTTAATAAAAGACATGTCTACTTTGTAGCGATCTATAGGAATAGAGGTTGTTACATTAGATGTTTTGGGTATAAAGCAAATCTCGTTGTTAAACATTGAAATTTTGGCATAGATAAAAATTTTAGTGAGTTTGAATATGAAAATGTTGTGATGAAACATTTTTTGCATAAATTCTTTACTTAAATTGTTACCTACTTTTTACTGCGTGCACTAATTTTATTGTCTTATTGGATAGGTATCACTTTAATCTTTAGCTAACTTGGTAAATCATCGAATTTAGTTTAGGTATTAACTTACGTATGGTTATATACCTAAGCTATGCTATTAAACTGTAACATTTAAATGTTATTTACGTATGAATAAACAACATTGAATAGTGCCAAATTATATCTAAGTTCCTAAAACGAAGACAATATGATTAATGCACGTAACTGAACATTTTGATATCACTCAAATGCTAAACATAGCACGCTATTTTTCCACCATAAATAAAAGAGAACACTATCTAAAACGTTTTAAAAATCTATGAAATTGTTAAATAATGACATAAAAAGATCTATCTTTGGAACTGTTTGAACTGTAGAATCGCTAATTAAGAATCTATTGTATACTGTTATCGGTGTAAATATGTTGAAATGTTTATTAAATGTAATAGAATGTTATATTCAAGATTATCAAATTATTATGTATATTATGTAATAAGACGTGAGAGTGGCAATTGCATGTTGAAGATACACTGGCCTGCAAAACTAAGTACTACAGAGGCCTATTTTCATACAAACGAGGTAACTTTGAAGCTTTGGTTCTCCGCCCAGGATTAAACGGGGTGTGATTTGATGATGGCCATCCAGGGAGTGAATGGAGAAGATTCAGATTCCATACCCAATTGATCTGATCAGCATATGAGCTGTTTGGATATGTTTAAAAAAACCACGAAAATATCATTAAAATGTATGGAAATGCTGTAACTGATAACTGATCCTTACAGCTCTTAGAATGCTGATCAGATCAATTGAGTGTGTATGGGGATCTGAATCTTCTCCATTCACTCCTTGGATGGCCATCATCAAATCACACCCCGTTTAATCCTAGGCGGAGAACCAAAGCTTCAAAGTTACCTCGTTTGTATGAAAATAGGCCTCTGTAGTACTTAGTTTTGCAGGCCAGTGTATTAAATGCTTTAAACAAAGCAGTCTTTGTAGATATATGATAAAATTAAATTTATTATAATTCTGAAAAAATACAATATTTTCGCCATGATATGATTTGAATGTTGAACTAAGGGGATATTATTGAGACCTTTTGGAATTTTAATGTTCTATTTGATTAGAAGAAAATAGAAATAAAATAACATACAATTGCTAGTCTAGCAGCCGGGGTATACTCATCTGATTAATGGCCATATTCATCGGCTTTGCGCTTATACTCTAGGTTTGTGTGCAGACATCATTGTGCAATATTTTGCTGAAGTTCGTCTGCGGTTATGTGGACGACTGCTTAATATTCAAGACACACCTACGTACACTATCGACTTATAATTTAAAATCATTGTAATCATAATGTGTACCGAATATCTGCACACGACAGTTGTTTAGCTCATTTAGAATACTGTTGTTACAAGAACTCATAAGACTATTTAACTATTTTTCGTGCATTTACTGTAATCCTTTTTACTATTTAGTATTTAGAGACGGTGATATTTTAAAACTATTTTCTCGTTTAGGATACCTTTCATACTGTGTACTGTACATATATTGACGTTGATGTTTGAATATATTGAATGTAAGATAATCTAAAATATTATATTAGAGGATTATTGAATTTACGAGATTCTTAGCGTGAATCCGAGAAATCATTCGCAATAAATTATTGCATGAATAAATGGAATCACAAATGTTTTCGACTTAGAAAATAATTAATGTTTTGGAGATATCGAGTTTAAAATTGACATCTTTTTATAGTTTGATCGAACGATCTTCAAAACATCATGACAATAAGTACCTAAATAATGTATTTTCTGTATAATTGGGACTACGTTATGTATAAATATTTATGTGTTTTTTGCACTTCTACAGTTCCTTATAATAAGAGCACTGTAATTTATAAATAGCGTATTTTAACATGACGCGTTTCCTTTTTTTATTTTAAACTTGAAAAGTTCGTATTATGGTGAAATATTTAAAAGGCCAGAGATAATGCATTTAATACATGTTCCTTGAATAGAATATAATGTTTTCTTGTTCATTGGGTATTTTTGCTATTCTAGATCTTATAGTGCAGCATTTCACCACATCCCACTTGGGTTTTAAATGGTTTAATATTGGAATACACATCACATGGGTCAGATTTGGATATTGTAAAAGGAGATGTGATACGAATGTGATATTAAAGGCTCCTTTCGTCTGTTAGTTTCTCTTTGAAGAAATTGTGACAAAATGTGAAGACGAGTTATAAAAGTACGGCATCAGATTTTTTTAATATTAATAAATTTCATGGTCGTGTAATATTTTCAGTTGTAACTCGTAGGTTTACAAAATACTTGACGTATTTGCGAAAATTCTAAACTGGCAATTTATATAGACTATTTAGTTTGTGAAATTTTAGTTGCGAATTCGCGGTCCAGAATTTGGTCGCGATGTATATCTATATAATAGCGTGAGCTACCTTCGTGCCTTCTTAATAAAATCTGTTTTAGTTAACACCTTCATTTTCCACGTAACAACCATTTGCATATTTTGAAGGAGATTTCAGTATTTCAACACCGTCAAAATAATTTTAGTGAGATATGAGTACTTAACTTTGTAGCCCATAAAATTAAGTTATTTCGTGGCAATATTTAAAGATTATGTAAGTAAGCTTTAATCTGTATTTATATCTTTTTTAGTTTTAAATCGTTGCGAAATCCCTCCATACGTTTGAGTTATATTTTTGTGGCAACGACAATACACTATGTATTGCTCAATGTATGCTCATTTTATTCCTTGTAATTTAATTTCTAGTGTCTCATTGATATTTATGTGTATAAATGATTATTTTGAATTATGTGCAGCTTGATTTAAATCGATTTAGTTCGGTTTTATTTTGTCAACATGATCTGTGACGATTACAGGCATCGCCTGTTGTATTTAGAATAGTTGAATGAAATAAACATTAACTTAGTATCAATTATGCGTTTGTGTTATTTCTTGAACATAAATCGTAAGTACAAAAACATTAAAATCAACTTTATACAGCCTGAAAACTCGCTCCCGACCCGAGGAATCGTCCTTCTAACAGGTTATTCCCAAACGCCCCTTCTGGAAATTTAAGAATTTAATATTATTTGTTCCGTCATCGATATCCGGAATCCATATTGAGTTAAGCCTTCCGTTTTTCTTGCGTTTCCGTCTGTCTTACCCTCTTTCCGCTAGGAGCGCCACCTGTTTCCGTATCCTGTTGTCCGTATTTCCGGCAAATGGACGCCATGTTTGCGCCCGTTTATTTCGTCATTATAGCGTCGTTTTTCGTAGCGTTCACACGTCTAAGAAATATTACGGGAGATTTCCCTATTTTAAATTTAGTTATTTTGCCCTCTTTTTCGCGATTAAAAGTAAAAAAGTGCAATCGTCAAGTAAAAGCAAGTGCGTCGCAGTCATCATGTTCAAACTGCGGAGACGGTGTCGGGTAAGCTGGCAGCAGCTGGGGCCGGCCCGCGGCCTAGAATGCGGGCCATGTCACGTAAGTGATTCCAAATCTGTGTTTTATAGTAACAAGTGAGTTTTTTTTATTACTACTTTGATTTGGGTGTGTAACCCACAGTTATTCATTGTAATATCTGGCATGAAAATGAGTCACACTCGATATTACGCACAGTTTAGAAAATAGCGATGCTGTTGATGTATTCATTTTGTGACCACTATCTGCCACGTGTATCGAGTATTCTGCGCAGTGGTAGCAAGGATCCTAATCCAAAGTTGATCCGACGTTAGTAGTACGACGCACACTGGGGATTTTTGTATAGAGACAAAGAAAAAAGTATGTATCTCAAAAAATATAATTTTTTTACTACTGACGCAGTTGTATTTATTAAAACTAAAACAATTTTGTAGACGTTAGTAGTAAGATATAAAAATATGGACTGCCAAATAATAATTTATATGTGTATTTTAATTTTAACAGCTATTGAAATGTAATGAAATTGTTTATTTACTTACATTTTATATTACAGTTATTTTATTTACATTCATCATTTTTGTAAAAGAGCCTAATTTGTTTATTTACTTATATTTTAACCGACTTCCAAAAAGGAGGAGGTGTTCTGTTCGGATGTATGTATGTTTTTTTATGTATGTCCACCGATTACTCGAAGACGGCTGAACCGATTGAAATAATTCAAACGTTATTAGATCAGGTTTGTTCCCAAGTTGGTCCCATTTTTTGAAATTTTGAAATCTGTGCAATGTTGTCCGAAAAATGTTGAAAATACTTTCATTTTCGTTACCATTTTATGAACTTATACGGATGATCGACCATACCTTCTTTGTTTATGTACTGATTTAGATGATTATTTTTTTTGTTTGAAAGAGAATACTTTAGTTATGATACCATTTTGATTTCATTGTTATTGGACCTTGGATTTTAAAGATTCACAAGGGAACTCCTCAAAATCAAATAGAAACTGTATGGAGATTGAAATATTGCTAGGATTATGACAATCTTACACAAATTAGGTTATTAATTAAATGACAGCAAATGTTTACGCATAAGTTATATGAAATGAAATATATTATCGTTACATTTGAAAAAAGAATGCGGAAGTTTCAACATACGCCTGGTGAACCATGTTCTAAAGGATATCATCCACATTTCATAAATTTTTGGTCCAAATATGAAAGTGTCGGCCAAAAGACAAAAATGCATTATTCTGATAGATTTTGTCCATCTAAGCATTTTGTATTATGGCACGAAGCTGCAGCACCGCTTCACATTTGTGTCAAAATGTATGAAAAGACAGACTTTTTGAACTCAATTAAAATCAAGTGCAGTGGTGCTACGGCTTCAGTGCCATAATAAGAAATGCTTATGCGGACAAAATCTATCAGAATTTGCTTTTTGGCCAACTTATTTACATTTGTGACAAAATGTAGGAAAAAACAGACTTTTTGAACTTATTTAAAATCGAGTATAGCTATGCTACAGCTTCAGTGCAGTAATAAGAAATGCTTAGGTGGACAAAATCTATCAGAATAAAGCACTTTTGCTTTTTGGCCGGCACTTTCACATTTGGACCAAAATGGATGCTGTCCTTTGAAAATTGCCAATGAATAACCAGTGGCACCTGGTGGCACTTGGAATTGATTTAAACTGAATGAGTAGATATTATGCAACAAGTTGGTAGTAGTCTCAGACTGTAGGCAAATGTAGCTAAACTTGCAGGTCTAAGAATAATGAAGGAATATGATATTTTTTTCTATTTTTAATAAATTAATTATAATTTAGACAACCGAATTCTTCGCACTCTTGTTCTTTCGGTTTCAGCATGGTGAAATGATGTATCTTAAAGGAAAAATAAAAAATAGAAGTCGGCTTAAGCAAAAGAAAAAAAATCACCTTTGATTTCGAAGGTTTTTCGCAGTCAGTTTAATACTACAAACAAAAACGATACTTTTGACAAAGCTATAGAAAAAAACTATAGGCTGTATTACAATAATTCTTTAAAAAATTATTGTAGATTTTATTCTAGAATTTAAAAATACCATTAGACATTACGAAGGTAGTATGTTGCGAATTTGATTTTCTTCCCCCAAATTCCCAGTGTGCGACGTTTTAAATACCGGCGAGTAACATTCTATCCAATTTGTTGCCGATGTGAAAAATAAATATTTATAAATCCTGGCTTTATCTATCTTAAAATTAATAACAAGATATTATAAAGACTTATAAGTAGTCTTTCAATAACAAGGATTTATGTTTATAACTCTCCTTTACTGTGCAGTAACTTGCCATTGCCAGTTACGAATGTAACGGTTATTTAGAATTAGGATAATTTTTAATCATATTCTTGATTAGTCGCGTAAAACTGAGTGGACACCGATACCAGTTATTTTAAATAGTTAGCTTTTATGAAAGTGAGCGACAATAATTTACATATAACATGCGGCACATAAACCAGATTAGTTAACGCTGCAATCTCCATCCTGGCTGCCAAGCATGGAGATTATAGCGACATCCTCGCAACTAAGAGGTTTTTGTCTTGCGGTGGAATATATCATCACCATCATCATATCGGCCGCGCCACGCCCACTGCTGGGTGTGGGCCTTCACCAGGGGTCTCCGCGACGGTCGGCCCTGCGCTGCCCGCATCTGGCGGCGCGCCGCGACCGCGCGCCGGATCGTCGGTCCACCTTGTTCGGGGGCCTACCCAAGGAGCGGTGGAATATAGGAGGGTTGTAATGATAAATAAAATAAAATAAAAAAGAAAACATTTATTTTCAAAAACACTTTTATATTGCAATATTGATCTGCTCTCATATGAGGTCAGCCTGTGTCATGAGGATTATAAAAGATAATGTAACGATGATGATAACGTAATTATTCCTTGAAATCTTTTATGATTATTTAAGTGCCTGGTTGGGTTGCCTTATCTGCTCCGTGCAGAGGTATTAATTGATGCTTATCGCTTTTTATAGTCAATTCTAATACTGATACTTAGTCGAGGCATCCTCAGCAGGCTTAGCACTAGTAGTGGTCCCAGAAGGAAGGTTCCTGCCTACAACCAACTGAAAGAATAAACTCTTTCATTCCATAGCTACTAAAGCAAAGGTAAGACCAATCAATTCACAACAGAAACTAAAGCAGTCAAGGACAGGACGATTTGCTGCCGCTCCTCAGCAAGATGCAGAAATTGTCGTGCTTGATTTGACGACCGTTCGAGGTTAATCGTAAGGTCTTTCGCAAATTAACTTTTTGGCACCTATTACATCTGACTGCATGGTGCATTAAACATATCCACAAACTCTGAAGGTAAATATACAAAATATTTCATTTTAAAACCACCTCATGTCTGGTAATGTCAAGTTTTGCAATAAAACGATCATATCAAATGTCTCTTCAGATAAATGACATGATTAGCACTGTGTGTTCGAGGGAGCGGTTCCGTCATCCAACTTCCTGTCAACTCTTTTCCTGACTTCGAGGTTGGACGGATCATTTCGATCAATTATCAGTTTGATAAGACTGAACGGGTTTGTATGTAAGGAAGTTACTTTCATTTACCTTTATTACTTGCATTAGTCCTGCAATTGGACGGCATACAATACAGTTACATTTGAGCGAGGCTTATGTTCTATTGCTAATAACTCAACAGCGCCGCAGTTTTCTCAGGCCGAGCTACTGATACACTTTACCAGACAAACTTGCCTTTCGGGCTGTCTGCAACGCCAGGTATTCTTACATCAGTCACCAATTTGGTTACAAAACCCCTCACGAACCTCGACATTCGCTGCTTCATCTACCTGGCTGATTTTCTACTGGCTAATCGGTCGTACAAGAGGCTGCAACAACAGGTCAGAAATACTGTCGCTTTACTACGACTGGGATGGACGGTCTCAATTTTGAGAAATCTGTTCTGGTTCCGACGTAACGTCTGGAGTTTCTAGACGTTACCTGGGACTCACGAGGCAACTCAAGTCCCTGTCGGAACCTTAGTGCCACACGCGCCGCAGTGCACTTACAGAACAGAGAGGCAGTTGGTCCCTCAGACAGGCCCAGCTCCTAATGGGGTGACCCAACTTTGCCTCGTCCGTCATCCCGAGGGAAAGGCACAGCAGTCGGACACTGCAATACTTCAGCCGACAGCTGCCTAAATCCCAACCATACTTACATATTTATTTCCGGAACCAGTCTTGCCGAAATGAATTCGTAAGTAATGATGGCATCGAGTTCAACACCACTGCACAAGTGAACACGAAGTCCATCGTGCTCAGCACGCATCCGACGTGGAGCACAACTAGGACAGAAGTCCGTACCAGGTCAGTCGTCCACGAAACAATGGAACTGGCACCTCTACTGCAAGGAGCTGGCTGCGATACATCTGTCTAACAGCATCCGAGACATCCTGACATACTCCTATAAACAGGTAACTGTACTATCATTGCCTAAATTTAGAAGGAAGAACGAGGACCACAAAAGTTGTAGAACTGACCAGACAGCTGCAGACCCTGTTCGATTATCTAAACGTAACTTTGATAACTCAGTACTTCCCCAGGCGATACTATGAAGAAGTAGATTGCACTGTCACATAAAACCGATCCAGAGTGAGTCCTGTTACCCGTTACCGCTGGCAACGACGACCATGCTCTAGCCCCAGGGGAAGCCACTGGTGGTCCTGTTTGTTTCGAGAGCAACACGTCGTTTCGCAATTCTTATCGATATTTATATGCACGAGACCACGATGCTGCATTTCACAATGCATTTCTCCGTCGATAGGACAACCTACCTATAGCTTGCATAGTAGTTTCTAGCGCCCAACCTTGTACCCTAGGGCTAAATCGTCTTGACTCAACTCGTGACCTTATCGCTTCATCTCGGCTCGTGGTCTCATTACCTCAACTCAGCTCGTGACCTTTTGTAACTTCTAAATGGGACAAGGTATTTTGGTCGATGGATCTAAAGCAGAAGCTGTTCAGATGTCACGTTAGATTCAGAACCTGCCAGTTTTTCGAGATAAAATCAAAATCCGGCGAATGTTTGCAACGTGTTCTTAAGACAATTCTATTTTTGCATGTAAAGTCACTGTTCGTTTACGGCAAACTGCAGATAGTCGACCATTCAAACATACCTATATGCATCTACATGGAGTAAGTGGAAAAAGTCACGTTTACCTAATTTAGTTATTTAACCTGAACCTGGCTTGTTTCTGTAGCTCAACAGCACCGCTCAGCAGTACCGCAGCTTTTCAAGGTGAGCCACGTTTACAAGTTGACATGCCTGCCTTGCAGCCTGTCTGCAGCGCCAGGTATTTCCGCTTCAGTCACCAAGTGATTCGCAGAACACCTCAGGCCTCACCTCAGACTCAACATTCACTTGCGTTGTGTGCCTGGATGGTTTCTACTATTGGCTTGAACTATAGATCAGGAATAGTCATTTTACTACTATGACTGGGACGGACAGTCTCAATTTCGAGATATCTGTTCTGGTTCCGACGTAACGTCTGTAGTTTTTAGGCGTTACCTGGGATACACGAGGCAACTCAAGTCCCTGTCGGAACCGTAGTGCTACGCACTCCGCAGTGCACTTACAGAACAGAGAGGCAGTTGGTCCCTCAGACAGGCCCAGTGCCTAATGAGGAGACTCTATTTTGCCTCGTCCGTAATCTCGAGGGATATGCACCGCTGTCGGACACTGCAATTATACAGCCGACTAAATGGTGAGTAAAGATGGCTTCGAGTTCAACACCGCTGCACAAGCACTCGACGAGCTCACCACAGATCGAATATGGTCTAAGGAGCACAACTAGGACAGACAAGCGTCCTTATCAGGTATTATCCCTCACCATTGTAAGCTGTACCTCGAGGAGGCTGGAATTGAGGCGTCACCTGGATCTGTTCGATCAGCGGTTTCTTCATTGATTTGGTTAGAAAACTTTTTATAGATCAGATTTTTGCCAATGGAACTGGTGACAAGAACAGAAAATTTTTAGTATTATTACCAAAATGCAATTTTATTTGCTATTATTTTATGAAATCTGTCGAATAAGCTACATAATGCAGTTCTGAATTTACTTAACATGTTACAAAATTGTTAAGTTGGATTTTATTTTAAAGCGAATACGTAAATTGTTGTCTGTTTTTATCATGATCTTTTACAACTTCAAGGTCACACTTCGTTTACCTTTATACTACACATTATAGCATCACATCGTATACCAGGAGAAACCAAACACATCACTCAATATGGATTCCGGATATCGATGACGGAACAAATAATAGAGAGTTTTACCTACCAATAAAACTTACCTATTATTTTTCCTGAGATATCCGGAATCCAAGTAATTCCTACCTGGTATTAAGACGTATAATGACGAAATAAACGGGCGCAAACATGGCGTCCATTTGCCGGAAATACGGACAACAGGATACGGAAACAGGTGGCGCTCCTAGCGGAAAGAGGGTAAGACAGACGGAAACGCAAGAAAAACGGAAGGCTTAACTCAATATGGATTCCGGATATCTCAGGAAAAATAATAGGTAAGTTTTATTGGTAGGTAAAACTCTCTATTATTTGGTAAACAAATATGGTATCATCAGTCATAGGAAATACAAATAAAATAAGAACTTGTGATATTTTTACGTCAATAATCTTTAGAAAAACGCTTAGCTAACGTTCCCTCCCTCCAGTGGCGACTGGGAACAACCCCTACCTACTAAGCTGATGGTGGGGATAAAATGAATAAAAAAATATTTTTACAAAATAGTTTTATTGGAACTATAATAAATAGGCTTGCATTAACAACACGTGCTGGACTACAGCTGGGCCACAAAAAAAAAAGTTGGAAATCTGACTTTTTGACTATACCATGATGAAGTCGATAATTTGTCGGAATTTGTCGCCAAAAACCAGATTTTGTCGGTCTTCCGTTTAGGAGATACGTGTGGCTCAGCTGTAGAGACGTCTCTACAGCTGGGCCACACAGATCTCGAAAACGGAAGGTCGTAGCGAAAATCTGATTACTCGTATGTGTAGCCGGTATTTTGTCGGATTTTGTCGCCAAAAACCAGAGTTTGTCGGTCTTCCGTTTAGGAGATACGTGTGGCTCAGCTGTAGAGACGTCTCTACAGCTGGGCCACACAGATCTCGAAAACGGAAGGTCGTAGCGAAAATCTGATTACTTGTATGTGTAGCCGGTATTTTGTCGGATTTTGTCACCAAGAACCAGAATTTGTCGGTCTTGCGTTTAGGAGATACGTGTGGCTCAGCTGTAGAGACGTCTCTACAGCTGGGCCACACAGATCTCGAAAACGGAAGGTCGTAGCGAAAATCTGATTACTCGTATGTGTAGCCGCTAATTTGTCGGATTTTGTCGACAAAAACCAGAGTTTGTCGGTCTTGCGTTTAGAAGATACGTGTGGCTCAGCTGTAGAGACGTCTCTACAGCTGGGCCACACAGATCTCGAAAACGGAAGGTCGTAGCGAAAATCTGATTACTCGTATGTGTAGCCGGTAGTTTGTCGGATTTTGTCGCCAAGAACCAGATTTTGTCGATCTTGCGTTTAGGAGATATGTGAGGATACGCTGTGGAGACTTTTCTACCTGGATCTTGAGAAAGGAAGGTCATAGCGAAAATCTGATAACTCGAGTGTGTAGCCGTTAGTTTGTCGGAATTTGTCACAAAGAATCAGATTTTGTCGATCTTGCGTTTAGGAGATATGTGAGGATGCGCTGTGGAGACTTTTTTACCTGGATCTCGAGAACGAAAGGTCGTAAGCGTATCCTCACATATCTCCTAAACGCAAGATTGAAAAAATCTGATTCTTGGTGACAAATTCTGACAAACTAACGGCTACACACTCGAGTTATTATCAGATTTTCGCTATTTGCTGGGGTAACGCACACACATAAATCCTAAGTACAAAAACATTAAAATCAACTTTATACAGCCTGAAAACTCGCTCCCGAGGAATCGTCCTTCTAACAGGTTATTCCCAAACGCCCCTTCTGGAAATTTAAGAATTTAATATTATTTGGTAAACAAATATGGTATCATCAGTCATAGGAAATACAAATAAAATAAGATAAGAACTTGTGATATTTTTACGTCAATAATCTTTAGAAAAACGCTTAGCTAACGTTCCCTCCCTCCAGTGGCGACTGGGAATAACCCCTACCTACTAAGCTGATGGTGGGGATAAAATGAATAAAAAAATATTTTTACAAAATCGTTTTATTTGAACTATAATAAATAGGCTTGCATTAATAACAATAATATCTGTTCCGGTTTCAGGTAGAAGCAGTCAAATTAATATTTAGGTAGGTGTTTTCTCAACCAAACCTTTATAGGTACAGTCGGTGTCAAAATGATCTGAGCATGAGCATACAAACCTACCAAAATACCTAATCATTTGACAAAAATCATCCATATCTACGAAAGTGCACCTTACTGTCTTGAGGATAATGTTGGTTTTTGTGTGGAATGATTAGGTAATTTGAACCTGATACTGAAAGTAGACAATTGATTACTTTTTTTAGAGTTTTGTAAAGCTAGCAATTCTAATCTGTTTCGAGTTCGAGTCTTAGTAAACATCATGTAAAATTAGATTATGAAAATGGGTTTAATATAATATTTCTATAAGTACGCACAACAGCACGGTAACTTAAACAGTTGAACTACGAAAACAGCTCTAAGTCAACATGTATAGTCTGACGTGCTGTTGACTGTACTACATAATATACGACGCATTGTACAGTACGAGGCACGTATCTTGAAGTCGGGTGGGGATTGCGCGGAACGCGTATTTTGGGCATGCGTTGCGGTGAGGGGCGCGGGCGGCGGGAGAGAGGCGCGTGCTATTGGTCGCTCACAAGAGCACATGCGCGAACTTATCCCTACTCCGTCGAAAAAATTTCAAGATAAATGCCTCGCACTGTAGGTAAGGTACTTGTACTATTATGTATTCTGTGGTAAGGTACAGACGACCGCTTATCAGAATAATATTGTTGACCTTGAGTCCGTTTGTACCCGTCGTAATAAAAACTGTTTTTGCAGCTGTTGAATTGTTTAATTTTGATGTGTTACGTTCAAATGGAATTTGCCTTTTTTGTAAAATGCAAATACAATTTAATACCAAAACGTAATTAACTTACACTTTACTCTTAAATATAACTTTCGATGATTTCTAAGTGTCCTTTACTATGAGTAGTGAAATAAACAGAATCATAAATACAATCTACTTATCACATGATATATGGCAGTTGACACAATTTAGTATCGCAAGAAATATCTACCTACTCTAATGAGTTAAGATTACAGATTGTTTTCTTTAAAAATGGAATAATTTTAAATTTTAACTTGGTGAATATTAAGTCCAAAGACGATAGGTAGAGGAAAATGTACATAACTTGTACCTAGTTATCCAGCTTACTGCTGTGTAAAATACAGAATACCATAGTGTAGAATTAGTAATAATAATATACGAAAAGTGATAACGTCTATAAACAAAAATAAAACTGCCATATTGGCAAAAATCTAGACATTTTAAAGATAATGTTATTTTCTAAAGTCTAAAAATACAAACAAGCAGTCTTGTAATTTTATGCAAGTTTTTATGTCTTTAAGAGAAATATTTGTCTATAATTATGTATTACCTATCCCTCATATATACAAGGCACAACTTTCCAATACTTTTTGTCAACAATCCTTTAAAAATAATTAGTTTGTAAAAATAAACATCTTATTACTTTAGACAAATTCCTTTAAAATTAAGTGAGAAAAGAATTTACGAACAACTTATGAACAAAATTTAAATACTATAATAATAATAAAAAGGAAAAAATTGCTGTTAATTATCTTATGGTAATACATACTTAACTAGTACTGTAATAAATTCAAAAATAATTTCATAAAAATGTATAGTACCCAAGTATTAATAATAATCTTTCTATAGTACTATGTAATACAAAACTTAAATAACTGAATAGTTAATTTACACTTCCTTTGATTTCAATAAATTAACAACAATGCCAACAAAGCAGATATTCCCAACCCTAATTTCAGGCTAAACCCTATTTACAACATGTCTCTTACATTTTCACTAGATGTTTTCTCCCAAATCTGTCCTGATGTATACAGCCTATAGATTTTATTGCTTACTAAGCTCTGCCCAAACTTCAACATAGCACCTTCAAACTTATGCTGGAAAACTTGCATCTGAGTCTCATTATACCCAACACCACCAGGATGCACCAGCTTAGGGTCCCTACATTCTGTATACTTATGAGCTCCTAATATATCTAACGGTATTACCTTACTTGTAGAATTAAGACTGAAAATATCATTGAATGACGTCATTGAATCTAAATTCCTTACATAAACAGACTTCAAAGTCTGAGGTATCAAAAAGTAATGAGTTTTCTTCATAATATCTGGATAACCGACTTCTGCATTATCATCATCATTCTGGTTCAAACAAAACAATAACGGTTTCACTTCCATACTCCTCACCTTCCTCGTCGGATCAAAATCATCAAATATGGCTTTCAAGTTGTTGTGTACTCGTGGCACCAAAAACTCATCCCATGACAGCACCACAGCATGGCTGACTTTGCTAGCATCTTCCTTGTCGTATCTAAAGTGCCTGAATAGACAATCGAGTTCAATCGCACTTCTAACTATTTCATACGACTTAGCAAAAACGAATGGGTAGTTTAATGGGAAAAATTGTATGCTCCACTGAGTAATATCGGCAGGTAATAAATTCAGTCTCCTTATAATATCCTCTGATATCATACTGTCATATATAGTAAAGAAGTTTACACCCATCATGTGGTGGTAGACTAAAAACTCTATGAAAGCATCTCTAGATATAATTGGTACTTGATTTGGTATCACACACATGGCAGGTTCAATGTTATTCACAAATCTTATGTTACTTCTTTCTCTTGCCTTTCTTTTTGTATTGACTTGTATGATTCTGTTTATAGGCGCATGGATCGGATTTATATTATAATCATTTACATAAAAACTAACTCCTTTTGGTTTCCCTAAATTTTTTGCTAATGAGCACTGAAATATATATAAATTAAAACTATTTACAGGTCCAGAGATTAATTTATAATTGAACTTTCCTGATCTTGGCTTTGATGAGTTTTCAAGCCAGACATTGCATCTGAAGTTAGGCCTTGCGGTCGATTTTCCGATGACTATGGTATCAATATTGTGAGCGTGCTCTTGAGCTAACTGATCATGTTTTTGATAAGATCTTAGGAAGGAAGAATAAGAGTAAAAGTTCTCGTCTATTTCTTGGAAAAGAGGCGGAGTCTCCTTTACTTCCATCGATGAGTTTCGGAGTATTTCCGAAAGCATAGTAGCGTTGAAACCCGGCCCGCAAAACTCTATCTCGGAAAGGCCGGGTTTGCCGAAAAAGTTAAGCACTTCGAGAACATAACGCAGTCGGTAGTATTCATGTCGGTAAATTAGTAACGTAACTATGCTAATAAAGCAAACAATAACAAGAATCAGCTGATAATACTTCCTCATGATGTTGCTTGATGATTTACGAGGGGTCTTCATTTAATCACTGATGCCTATAAAAAGATAACATTATTAGTATAAACACAACAGGATCACTTAGTAGGAAATTAATCTGTCACATTTTTACTCACATTACAACTCACATACAATTTTATTACATAGAGGAAATTAGGGAAATAAATTAAAATGCGGATTTTCGTTCGACCCACATGAAAATAATTTTGCAAATTGACGTTTCGTTTAATTGACATATGTCAAACTTTGACAATGGGTGCATTCCGGCAGGCTAATCGCTGAGTCATAGTTCGCCATAGAGTACATTTTAACCATAGAACGTTATAACAGGGGCCTTACTATACTAATGAGCTAATAGCAGGACTTATATTGAACTGGCTTACTTTTTTTGTACTATGACCTCAAAGGTAAGTTCGAATGCAGGCCTTAAGCAGTCCTGTTTAAGGCCTGCTTTTGAACTGAACGGTTTCTTATTTGCTGATGGTAAGCCCCTAGGTAGTAAGTAGTGCCCATAAAGTTAATATACTTTTGTATACGGTGACGTCCAAGTGCACTTGGATTGCTCGTTTATTAGCTGCGTTGACATGATCAAAGTACACTTGAACCAAGTAGTTTGTATGACTACTTGTACGCTACTTGGATCATGTAAACGAGCAATCAAAGCGCACTTGGATCAAAATTCTAATCAAAGTAAACTTGGACCATGCTCTACTTTCATCCAAGTCTGCTTGGACCAAGTAGTTTTGACGACTACTTGGAAGCTACTTGGATCATGTAAACGAGCAATCCAAGTGCCCTTGAACGTCACTGTATACCAAAAGCTACTTTGTCCAAGTTACTTGGTCCAAGTATACTTCGATCGTGTCAACGCGGCTTCGTCAAAACTACTTGGTCTTGGTACAAGCAGACTTGGATGAAAGTAGAGCATGGTTCAAGTTTACTTTGATGAAAATTTTGATCCAAGTACGCTTTGCTTGCTCGTTTACTTACATGATCCAAGTAGAGTCCCAGTAGTCATCCAAACTACTTGGTCCAAGTATAATTTGACCATGTCAACGCAGCTTTATGTATATTAACACTAGCGGCCGCCCGCAGTTTCACCCGCGTGGTTCCCGTTCCCGTAGGATTATCGGGATAAAAAGTATCCTATGTTTTAATCTAGGCTATCTACTATCTGTGTGCCAAATTTCAAGCAAATTCGTTCAGTAGTTTTTGCGTGATTGAGGAACAAACATCCAAACATCCAAACCCAGAAACTTTCACATTTATAATATTAGTAGGATAAATACAAGTAACAGTCGTGTCCTCGCTCTAATAATTCGCATGATTCGTTTTTCCGTTCATTGTTTTGTGCTGGGGTGCGGACGGCTGCCGGAATAGGTTACGAAAAAAATAAAAAAGGCAAAAATCAACAGTTTTTTGAATGTTTTTTGTATGGAGCTAGAACTTCGAAAAATGTCAATTGATTTTCAATCAAGCATAAAATAGGATAGAAAAAGAAACAGGGGGATGGAGTGGGTGCAGCCCCAACCAGGAAGGCTCGGGAGGCAAAGCTCCCCGCCATGAAAAAAGACTTAGAATTCCTTTAGGTTAGGTTACTATTGCAACATTTGCAACCAAAAACACGTGAGCCGAGCGATTGGAGTAAGCGTGTCACGGCGGCAGCGACCAGCAACGGGCGAAGCATCAGAAACGACGTTTTTGTAAAATCCCCTAAATGGCGATTGATACAAAGTTAGGGTGCATTTTTAATTTTTTTGTCAAAGGTAAAATGATTTAAGCAGGGGGCCTTACTATGAGCTCTTATAGCAGGACTTATGTTGAACTGCCTTACTTTTTCGTACTATGATCTCAAAGGTTAGTACAAAAGCAGGCCCCCAGGTAAGCCCCCTGTTTAAGGACTGCTTTTGAACTGAGCGGTTCAAGGATAGTTTTTTAGTTGCTGATGGTAAGCCCCCGGGCTTTTTTAAGATTTTTCCTTTGCGTGACAAATTTCCATCAAAATTATTCATAAAAGTGCTCTAAATTATATAAATCAAGGTACAAGTTGTAAGTTTAAAATTTTATACGGATTTGATAAGAAGCTTCCCATACAGTTTTTATACGGAATTTGGCAATGAAAATTACGGAACACCGGCTTAAAGACCTGGCAACACTGAGCTAGACAGCTGTCAGCTGCTAATGGCTGCCAACATTTCCAAACAAAACTTTAGCAAGTCATCGGCATTATCAAGGAAAAGCATTTATTGGTTTTTAAAAATAAAATATTCGCAATAATTATGTCAGTAAGTAGAGAAGAAACATTGCAACAGTTTTGTGACGTGACTGGTGCTGACGAGGAGCGCAGTAAATTCTTTTTGGAATCGTCAAATTGGCAATTGGAAGTGAGTATGAATGCAGTTGTAATTTGCCGTTTTTTTTGATAATTTACTTTCGATTAAGGTCGTAGACCCTAGTGAATCAACTTAAAAAACCCCCAATAGCCCTTTTACCATATTTGCTCGTTTATTGTTTGTTAAATAAGCATTTTTTTAAACACTGCATAAAAGTAACCCATAAGCCCTCAAATACCTACAACATCTAGAAGTCTGCCTTCAAAAGATTTTTTTATAGTGTTTTGTTTGTAACTCATCATCACGTTTCCATTTACATTCAAAGTACTTAAGTAGGTATTCTTTAAATCAACATAAAAACTGAAGTGGTAGAACTTATTTTTTGTTAAAACCCAAATGTACAAATTTTAGGATACCATTCTAGTTTATATGCCCATCAAGCGGAAGAAAACTGCAGGGTGCTTTCCAGCCCTGGCTATATAATTCTCCTAAAGAGCTTTTCTCCTAAAAGGCAATTTGTTTACGTTTTCTTCTTTTGTTCTCTTATCTTCTCTGGTGCTAATTATTTTTAGGGGGGTATACGGCCGGCGCAGATGGTTTAAGTGATAAGATGTATATTATACTGTCAAACTGAATGTGTGCTAGCCCATAACTATTTTTTAATTGAATAATTGTTAGTTTTATGAAAAATGCTGCCGGCTTTAGAAGAAAAGTTATAGTATTTTTTTTACTGTTATCCAACATTACAGATAGCATTATCAAGTTTCTACGAGCACGGTGGTAACGTGGACGAGCCCCCCTCGAACCCAGCAAGAGTGTCGCCACCGTCGCTCTCTGACAGTGACATGGAGTCCCCGCCTGAGTCGCCAGCTCGTCCACAAAAAAAGGATAAGAAGAAACCTACATCAAAGTTCGCTACTCTCGATTCATTGCAAAATGACAGTTCAAGCCAGGAGGAGGAAGGTAAAATAGAACACTTATTTTAAGATTTATTTTTGACATCTGTGTCTAAACTTAACTCAAAATCTATCAAGCTGCCCATGGATGCGCATTCCTGTATTACGCGTAGTTGGGTTACACTGTCCACTCGTACATTGGATACGTGTACAGCTCCTGCACGGAAATTAGACAATTAGCCCACAGTAAGTTTGTAGAAACCTGCTTTTTTGTTTTTGAGATGTGATTCTGAGCAGAAAATTGTATATGGGAACTAACACACACATTGTAAATGTACCACATCTCTTTTGATATATCAGAATTCTTGGTATAACAATAATATATTATAAATATGGGACACAGTCAAATAGTTAAGGTTTGTCTTTTCTCGTCAGTGTCGAAACAATTTAAAAGACAAACGGAGTATATTGTACAAGAATTCTTTTGCAACGAAGCATCTTGCTCAAAAAAAGTTAAGAATAAAGTTACTAATTCTGAAACAGACAGTGATAAGGAAATAGAATGTTTGCAAAATGAAATAAACAGATTAACTATTGAAAATGTTGAATTGAAGAATGAGATAGCAAGATTAAAATCAAGTAAAGAGTCAGGTGTGTGAAACCATTATTAGGAACAGTAGATTTGATTTATGAAATCAGACTTTAAGATTATAGTTTGCAGGGGTGAATTTGAAATGTGAATATGTATGTGATAAAATAAAAAACATTACCCTCATTACTTATAATCGAGTTACAAAGTCTTCACTGTTTAACTATACAACGCTAAAAGCATTCCTTAGTAACTGCTTGGCCAAACAAATTAGCGACGCCGCCGACGCAAACGAAGCGCGAATTCCTAGTGTATTATCGAGTAATAAACAATGAGACAACCGTTTTATGATGAGATTAGTTTATTACTGACTTACTTAATACATTCGTGCACCCTTATATATTCATATACGACACCACCGGGGTGCAAAGAAAAAAACAGGAAAAAAAAAGTTTGATCTATAAGTAAAAATTACAAAATCTTAAATATGTGCATTTTTAAATATATTTTTTTCTTAACTACAAAAGACAAAATTATATAAGGTAGTATACAGGTGCCTGTAGTTAAACTTATTTCAACTATAACACTTAAAATTTAAAGACAAAAATGACAGTAAACATTATGATAAAAAACTACAAGCAACTACTTTCTTTTTCTTTCTTTCTACAAGTAACTAATTTCTTAAAAACTTTTTTTTTCTATAAAACATAACTTTGTATTGCCTATCTAACTTCTTACAAACATTTAGATTTTTTGTATGAAAAATCTATTTATCTATCTATTAACTCCTTCAGTTAATAAAAAAACATCTTCTGGTAAAAATATCTATCCCAGTTATTTGTCATAAAAAAATTAAACTATGATTTCATGACATATAAATCAAACTTACATAAATTATTTTATAAAAACATTCAGTTTTGCTATCTTAACAATCTATTTATCAATCAACTCATTTATTTATCAACCCATTCAGATAATAAAAAAAAAATATTCTGGAAAAATGTATATCCCAGTTATTTTTACTACATTTCATTTATTTCACAACAAAAATGATATCTCAAAAATTCATTTACCTATCTATCTAAATTCTGTTAATCCATTTAGGTAATACAAAAATATCTTCTGGTATTAAAGAAAATATCCCAGTTAATAATTAGTATACGTACTCCATTCGTTTCATTAAACAAAATTATCTTCGTTTATTATAAACAATACATTTCACGTCGTATTATTAGTCTCTTTTATATGAGTAAATAGTAAATCAACGAAATCCGCTCGGGCGTAACGTTGTTTATTTTATACTTTATATCAAACATTATCTCAATAACATTACCAATAATCATTAATATAATAATAAGCATTATTATTTCTATAAAAAAACCATGTCATTTATTCTATTGCTTATTCATCTCATAATTATATTTATTCTCACGTTTCCTTTTAAAAATTGCTTGGTTTTCTTAATATTTCTGAAACTAGGGTAGGCCCTCCCCTATTTCAAGAATATTTCGAGAACTGTTGCTAAGTATAGCATAACTCTTTACGTACCTATTCGATCCAATTCATCACATTGCAAAAAATATTCATTGTCACATTTCCTAATGCAAAGTGGGATGCATTAGTTTGCAAAATCAATTCATTTGATATCGCAATCAACAATGTCTTAACAAATTAAAACAATGGTCGTTAAGGTCGCAAACAATGGGACAAACAAACAAAAGTTGTATTCATTTCATAAAGATTATTAAGTGTCATCTTTAATGTTACGAAATTCGAATGAATTTCTTATTGCAGAGGGCAACGAATTTCATGGCCCCTGAACAATTTATTTTTTCACTAATTAAGATTTATTTTAATTGTATTTGTATAAAGACAAAATAAATTCATATTGTCTTATATTTCACAAATTAAGTAGTGAGTAGGTACTACTTTACTCTTTTTATATTAACCAAATTCACACACTAAACACAATAAAATTATAAATTCATTATCGCATAAGTAGAAAAGAAACAAAATGATTACTTACTTAGTAGAATCTCAGAAACATCAGTCATAAAAATCATACGTGCAATTGTGCATCAAAATGACAAAATATTAATCAATTTACATTTACTTAATGTTTATATAAGAATAACACAAACATTATTAAAAATAGAAAATATCGTCTTACTGGAAAATAACTATTTATTTAAAAACAGCAAGTTACTTTTACACTAGGCATCACTATTAGGTACCTAGAACAAAAAAAACACAAGTACACTTTATAGTTTGTCTCTTAAAGATTTTTGTCACAGCTTGTTACTCACGCGGGCTCACTAGATAGTTTTCTTTATTTTCTTCATAGTTCGTTACAATAGTCACCTGTGACGAGTCTTCGCTACCAGTACCTTGATTATGTAAAGCTGTTGCTAACAATTCTCGATTGAAATCGATTGAAAGCGCGGTTGCATTACTGCTTTAAGAAAGATAGTTGTCACATTGGTTCTAACTAAAGCAGCAATGTAACTGCGATTTCTGTCAGAGTTGATTGCAACAAAATTACAAAATCACCCCCCCGGACAACGAACGTCTCCCGGCCGCATGCTTAAATCCATTTTTTCATAAGTTTTGTAATCTTTGTAATTATTAAGTATTAATTTTTATTGTAATTATTATTTATGTAAGTATTAATATACACCTAGGTATATCGATTTAGGTACACGAGACATACGTAGACTTCTGAGTTCATTTTATATTATTTTACGTAAGCTTGAGTTCACTTTTTATTTATTTATAATGTCTTTGTATAATTTATTTTATTGTATGTGGTGGCTCGCAGTCGCAGCCATCCACAGCAGCCGCGGCGCAGCGCGCCGGGCGCTTGCACAACTCACGCGTTTACATTGTCTTGGCTGGCAGGGTCGCCATATCGAGTAATAAACAATGAGACAACCGTTTTATGTTGAGATTAGTTTATTACTGACTTACTTAATACATTCGTGCACCCTTATATATTCATATACGACAGTATGTGTTGCCATGCCAATTATATGCTGTGCGAAGAGAGTTTCCAGTGTGCAATGAAAAGAAAATTTGCACGTTTAGTCACTGGTCAGAGGCCAGACCATGAGGGAATAAGTGGATAAGTATAAAAATGTCAATATTCCTTTTCTTCTTTACAGGTCAAGCATTTTATGCTGGTGGTTCAGAAAGATCAGGCCAGCAAATCCTGGGCCCTGGGAAAGGACGGAAAGACTTTGTCACTGAGATGTTCAAAAGTGTGAGAGAGTGAGTATGGCAATTTAGTGGAAGAAGATATAATTAGAGCTATTTTCCTAGAAATATGAGAGGTCTTGATTCTAGAAAAATCTGTTGATGTGGGTAGTAGGTATTATGCTAGATTGCTGCCCTATTTAAATGAAAAATTATATCAGTTTTTTTTAATCCATAAAAGACAGAACACTTGCAGACTATCTTAAAATATCTTTCATATCTAAACACAGCTTATGGAATAGTTGGAATACTTATGAAAGTGGGTCCAAAGAGAATTGGTTATTCACCAAACACTAATCCTTCTTAACACATTTTCATTGGGTCTACATTAGTTTTTTCTTCAATGCGAATCGCCTAAGATTGCATGCATCATATAGATATGAATTCATTTAATCAATTATTTTTTAAAGGTGGTTAATATTGTATTAATAATAACATAATTTGATCATGATCGAAGATACAAGGCTTCTCACTATGCACGCACACTATACTTTTAGGCCGTGAGCCCGCGACAGTATTGCCTACGTCATATGACATCACCATGAAATGCATGGCACACGGTCGGAAAAGTTGTGCTGAGCGAGGATCAGAAGATTATCGCAAATGAAATTGGCCGGAAGCTTGAGAATATCTTCCACTTCCGGTCAAAATTTTAAGATTATATTTACGTCATGTGACATCAGTAAGAGACCCGTGTCATCATTTAGTTTTCAATCGTAGAGAGAGTAAACATAAGTCTGTCAGTTCTAAAATGGCCGGAATACCTTAAACTTAAATTTTTAGTTTTTTGGTCATTTCAGACTTATGTTTACTCTCTCTACGATTGAAAACTAAATGATGACAAGAGTCTCTTACTGATGTCACATGACTTAAATATAATCTTAAAATTTTGACCGGAAGTGGAAGATATTCTCAAGCTTCTGGCCAATTTTATTTGCGATAATCTTCTGATCCTCGCTCAGCACAACTTTTCCGACCTTGTGCCATGCATTTCATGTTGATGTCATATGACGTAGGCAATACTGTCGCGGGCTCACGGACTATTTGCACTATACATGTCAACTTCGCTTAAAGTCAAATACGTGTTTTGTCCAATTTTATCACATATTTTGTCCAATAAGATTTTTGTCTAAAACGGTTTATGTCAAATTCGCTTTTTGTTCAAAAAAGAGTCATATTAATATAATCTGACATCTTTTCGAACTTACAATGCCCATTGATGTAACGGCATTGGAGAAACTGGTCTAAATGCATCGAGGTAGAAGCAAACTACGTGGAGAAATAAATTTATTTTAAATAGATTAAATTTTTCTTAGTCATGTCGGAAACTTATCATATCAATATGCCCTAGTAACATGCTATTATATGATTGTAGGCGCGGCGCTGTAGCATTTGATGAAGACCCATCTCCGTCGGCGAGTCGCGGCCGCGGCGCGTTCAGCGGCGTTGGTTACAGGCTAGGTAAGTATATTTATTTATTTATTTATTTATTCAGGGTTATTTCTAAAACACCAACAACCTTGCAGGTAGGTTACTAACATGATATAACAACAACGTTTGTTGTTCTACGACTCCGAAAAAGTAAAAAAAAGGACTTTTCATAAACTTTCCAAAACGCAACCAGGTTAAATGAGTAATTATTATTTAGTCTTCATGTTTCCCTTCTATTTAAATACTAGCGACCGCCCGCGACTTCGTCCGCGTGTTTAATGTTTTGTCTATCCCTCGGGAACAGTACTTTTTTTCTGGATGACAGGTACCCTATGTCCTTTTCTGTACCCCTGACAATGTGTATGCAAAATTTCACGATGATCGGTTCAGTAGTTAAGACGTAAAGGCGTAACAAACAAACGGACTTTCGCATTTATAATATTAAGTAAGGATTGACCTGGAAGTCAAGTCTGCTCGTGATTATCGCGATTAATGTCAACATCGTGTTTCAGTGGTGTTTGAATGGTAATGCTTTTTGACACAGTTCTTGTTTCATAAACCCAAAATTGAGACAATGTGTTTCCGTTTTCGGTTTAAGAAATACTATGTGTTTCGGTTTTGGGTTTAATAAACAAAAACTGTGTCAAAAAGCATTACCATTCAAACACCATTGAAACACGATTTTGACGTTAACATTAACAGACTTGCTTGACCCCCTGGTTTATAAGAGGCATAAAATTAATCAATGTCATTTTGGCGCAAGGCGTTATTTCTAAGCCATAAATAAATTAATTGACCTTAGATTCATCGAAACTATCTACATAATGTGCGACTCCGTAGGGATTCATGAGGGTCTACACAGTTTTATAATGGGTAGATATTTACAACCCGCACAGATAAAAAAGGGATTGGAGGAATGAGAGCTCCAGAAAGAAGTTTTTTTATTTATTTATTGTATTGTTTAAATTCTTAAAGCCCCACCTGACTTCAATAGACGTGTTTTAATTAATCGATTTGAACATTATTTCTTGCTTTTTATAGAGCTGTTTTTTAAGATTTTTGAAGGAGGTTGTGCTTTTTTTAAAAAAGCTTTTTTATTTGAAACTTTTTTGTGGTAGGTATGTGATTTTATAAAATAAAACGTTATAATGTTTCACATTTTTCAATGGTATACCCTGAATAACTCAATTTCCACAAGAGTTCCATTGGGCCTTCGCAGTTCAACCATAGTCCAGCACGTCCTTGACAATAAATAGGTACCTTAACTTGTTTTTGATTGTCATAAACCTACCAATATTTCAAGCACTGTACAGTTCCTATTTAATTTTGAGGAGTTGCCTTGTGTATCTTCGAAATCCAAAGTCCAATACCAATGAAATTAATATGGTGTCATCCTTAAGGTGTCTTCTTACAAACACAAAAAGAATCATCTAAATCGGTTCATAAACAAAAAAGTAATGGTTGAAAATCCGCCTGAATTCATATAAAATGGTAACGAAAACGACAGTTTTTTCAAGATTACTTGAAAACTACTGAACCAATTTCAAAATTTCAAAAAATGGGACCAACTTGGAAACAAATGTCATGTTATAACGTTTGAATCATTTCAATCGGTTCAGCCGTCTTCTAGTAATCGGTGTACATACATATAAAAAAATATATATACGCGACGAATAGATAACCTCCTCCTTTTAAAATATTTGAAGTCGGTTAAAAAGTTATGGCTTCTTTATGGCATACTAAGTTCATGGCATTTTGGTGAGTTTTTAATTAAATCCATATTTGCAGGTCAAACTTCTGATGACCACGAAGAAGTAACTGAAACCAACATACCGTCTTCAGGAGGCGTAAGTGCATTTGTTTATTTTTATTTTATTTTATTTATATAGCCTTTATTCAGAGTTTGCAAGTTTATAATTCATTTTATTACCATCTAAGTCAGGGATTCCCAAAGTGTTCGATATAACCACCTTATATCAGTCTCCCCTTGAAGTCGAAATAAACGCTTGATCAAATATAAAGTTTAAATATTATTAATGTGTAATAATTTGATAGGATTTTTTAATAATTTGGCTAGGGAGTAGTCTAGTAGTAGGTATCAATTCATTTTGGAAAGGGGTCTTTTGTCCAAAATAGTTTGGGAATCCTTGATCTAAGTATTTTGGTGATCCCCTGTGTGCCCTCCGGTAAAGGCCTCCTCCAAACTCTTCCACTTCTCCCTCTCTCTAGCTGTTCTCATCAAGTTTCGCCCTGCCATCTTTACCAAATCATTCTCCCATCTATTAGTGTTGAGAATAGGATTGAAAAACACTAATACACGTTTTTCTTGTACCAAGTTTTACTGTCAACTTTACATACATTTGTTTTACAATATGGCACTGCAATTTAGAATTTAGAACATAGACCAAAGAGAAATCCAAAAAGGCTGTAAGTAGCTGGTGCTGGTCGGCAACAATAGGGAATATGCATAAGTCACCGATTTTCATAAAATTGAGCTTGATCACTGCGGACACTTGTAAAAACATGATGGAACAGAAAGAAAAATAAAAAAATGGATTATTTTAGTTTTATCACACGATGAAATTAGGGGAAAATAACGATATTCTTTTTTAATTTTCGGATATAACGCACTTTACAGTCAGATAGAATATCGAATAAGAAATAATAATTTATATGACACATATGTACTTAAACGCAAAATTTAGGGAGATAATTGAAGATTATTGGCTAACTCCATATTAAACGCGCCCGAAACACACCTGAAACGTGATATGTGACGTCACCGTTTTGTATAGAGCGTTTTCGGCGGGAGCTGAAGCGTGCTAACTTCAAGCAACTATATTACGAGATAAAAACGCAAGAGAAAAGTTTCAATATTACAGTTGATTTTCTCACGCATTATACTATTGATTTTGATAAAAAAAAATGTTGATGCATATTCCCTATTAGTGTATTTCTTTATTATAGTGAATTTTAACCATATTCAACGTATTTCGATCAATCTAATAATAGTTGTATTTATTACAAACTTATTATGACGCGACTATTAAAATAACTCAATTTTAACCAAATGTTTACTTTTACTGGTTCATTTATTTTTTACGTACTTGTTAACTCGCTCTTTTTAAGCTGTTTAAGGCTCCGTACCGATTTTGCCGCTGACTGCCGCTCTCACACTCGCACATTTCATGTTTTCTCAAGATTTTGTAAATCAGAGTGCGTAAATGAAAAATGTGTCTCGGCCACTTTTCGCAATATAAGATTACGGACATTACAACATATATTTCAGTTACGAGTTGCTGAAATACAAAAAGTTATCATATTTGTCAGTTCAAATAACTGTTAGAAACGATAACTTTTTGTACTTAAGCAACAAAATACTGGAATATATTTTAATATGTCTGTAATCTTATATTGCGAAAAGTGGCCGAGACACATTTTTCAATTGCGCACTCAGTTTTAAGAAATCTTGAGAAAACATGAAATGTGCGAGCGAGAGAGCTGAAGTCAGCGGCAAAATCGTAACGGGCTCTTAAACCTTGTTATTTAGAACTAAGTAACTAAAGTAATGAACTCAGAATACTATAAAGGTACTGCAAAGGCAGACAACTGAACTCTGTATCATCTACTCTGTGACATGACCATAATTATACACAGGGCGGCAGAAAAATCGCACCTTTTAAAAAAAAAAATTCAAAGTTAATTTAATCCTATTTAATTGAATGGTTAGTGTTGTTATATACTTCTTCCCCTTCGGACATAACCAACAGTCTCTAGAAACCGTTGGGATACTCGTTGAACGGAATCAATTACTGAGGTTCAGTTTCCGAGCAACATTAATTTTCCTAATTATTTTGCAATATTTGAGCAACTTCATGGGCGATTGTATCTCAATCTCTCCTCCTCCATCTTGGGTATTCCTTTTTTTAATGGGGAATGTCTGAAAAAAAAAACAAATTGGCTGAATATTTTTTTATAGGTAGGAATAACCTCCCTTAGTAATAGAAAAATGTTTCAGAATTTGCCGTTGAGTAAAAATAAAAAAAAAGTCTTTTCGACCATACAAATGTGTAAAAGTAACAGCAGAATGGAGATATTATACCTTTGCCACCACCTGCTACAACAACAACATGAATAAAAAATAAAAAGTTTTGACAATTTTGACATTTTGACATTTGTCATTTTTGAAACTTTTTTTAATACCATGTTGTGGTTGTGGCAGGTTGTGTCAAAGGTATAATTTCCATTCTGCTGTTACTTTTGTATATTTGTGAAGTCGAAGAGACTATAATTTTTTAAATCTTTTTCACGCAACCAAAAATTCTTAAACTTTTTTCTATTACTAAGGGGGCTTATTCCTACCTATAGAAAAATATTCAGCCAATTCGTTTTTTTTTCGGACATTCCCCATTGAAATGTTGAAGTGTGTTTTATCCATCACCTCGATAGCGAATTTACCCGCATTTCCTAAATTGGCACCTTTTATCTCCCTTTTATGGCGGCGCAAGCAAATATCGCTTTAAGCGTTTCATTATGGTAGGTAACTGTTATGTTAATTAAATCAAACAATGATAAATTGAAAGCTCATTAAATGTACTTTCAATGGATATCAACATTTACACAATATAACGTTAGCTAGTAATAGTAGGTGGCCAAGTCTAAACTTATTTCGATTTTTCTGACGTCGATTGTAGTTGTTCTATCTCACGCACGTAGACCGTTTTGGTATGATTGTGTAAGGCGTGCATGCACATTGTTTTAGTGTGCGTCTGCACGCTCTCGTATTACGCACACTAAAACAATTTGTATGTGAAAAAATCGACTCACCTGTAGCAGCTCAGACGGGACTTCAACCCGCACCCTTAGGATTCCGGATTTTTTCTAATATTTTTCAATTATATTAATAATCTTAATATAAAAATAGCATTGTGAATGCATAAAATCTAAAAGTAAAAAATTTGTATAAGCACGCCTAACAACATTCATAGCATGCACATGGTCTTCGTGAGATAGAACAACTATAACAAGAGCCCAAAGTTTGTGTAACTCAGTATGTTTGTAGGTAACGTTTTCGTTGCTTGCTCAAGTGATAAAAAATCATGTTGTGTACAAAAGTTCCTTTGGGAATATTATGAAGTATTTAATTCTTTGTACTTGTACTTTTTTTCTTTACATTATCTTTTATATTTTTAATATGTTTATGGGTCCATATTAAAACCAGCGTTGTGGAATAGACTCCACAACACAAGCTGAGCCTGGTCAGTCCTTTCGGACGTTTAATATTATACCTAATCACAATTTTATTCTTTAAGATCTGTATTATACTGAAAACGCCGAATAAATGCTTACTCTACTTATGTAATTAATCGTTCGTTGTTGTAGCAACAAGAGCAAGTGCGTTCAGTTCGGCTGCGGTTGTATCGCGAAGGATTCACGGTGGATGGAGGACCGCTGCGGCACTACACTGATCCGGAGAATGCTGAGTTCCTCAACTGCATTCGAAGGGGGTGAGTCGCTAATAGTCGCTATCTTTTCTTTATCTTTTAATAGTAAGTATGAAAGACAGAGAGAAACAGAGGAGAGCGTGAAAAAGAAAGAGAGAAAAATTACTGTTTTTAACCAAAAATAGTTCGCCTGCGGTTGTATAGCGAGAGATTCACAGTGGACGGCGGACCGCTGCGGCATTGATCCGGAGAATGCCGAGTTTTTCAACTGCATTCGTAGGGCGAGAGTCGCTAAAATTTTAATAGTTTGCGTGAAAAAGAGAGAAAAGCGGGAAAATAAAGAGAGAAAAATTAGTGATTTTAACTATAAATAGTAATGTTTAGTGCCTTGAGTCAGCCTGCGGTTGTAGCCCGACGTTCCGGCACTATACTGATCCGGAGAATGCTGAGTTTTTCAACTGCATCCGTAGAAGGTGAGTCGCTATAATCTTTTAATAATTTGCACGAGAAAGAGAGAAAAGCGGAAAAAGAAAGAGAAAAAAAACTTATTTTAACCAAAAAAGGCGTAGTGCGTAGTCTGAACCGGAGAATGCAGAGTTTTTCAACTGCATCCATAGGGAGTGAGTAGCTATAATCTTTTAATAGGTTGTATGAGAGAAAGAGAGACGAGCGGGAAAAAAGAGAGAAAAATTACTTATTTTAACCAAAAATAGTAAGGCGTAGTGCGTCGCTGCGGCTGTTTCGCGACGCTGCGGCACTATACCGACCCGGAGAATGCAGAGTTTTTCAACTGCATCCATAGAGGGTTTGTTGCTATAATCTTTTGATAGTTTGTAGAAAGGAATAGAGAGAGAAAGAGAGTAGTGAGAGTAAAAAGAGAGGAGTTGAAGAAAGAAAGAGAAAGACGGAGAAAGTTTTTTGTATTTTAATTATTTTGTATGAGAGAAAAATAGAGAGAAAAACAAAGAAAAAAAGAGATATACTGATTTGACAAAAAATAGTAATGTTATCAATAAATAAATAAAAATAAGTGCGTTTAGTTCGCCTGTTAATTTTAGAGCGTATAAACTGTAGTCTGTTTATTGTTACTTGTCTTATTTGGTTCTTATTTATTTATCCTACCCTCAAGCGATGAATTTATAAACACTTTCTGAAATTAATATAAAACATTTTGTTCAATTAAAGTTAATGTTATAATTATAATTTAATTTATCTACAGGGTGTTCGGTAATAGCCTTATTAAGCCGAATATGGTGGATAGGGACCATCAAACTGAACAACCTTTACTATGCGAGCAATTGTGTTTCATACATTTTGATATTTTCGTTATTATTTTTTGTATGAAACAGCTGATTTATTTTCGCGATTTCAGAGTTGGTCCCATATTAAAGGTTGTTCAGTTTGATGGTCCCTATCTACCATATTCGGCTTTATAAGGCTATTACCAAATATCCTGTATATAAAGATATTTTGTCTTTGATTTTACTAAATTAAGGTACATTTGTCCATAGTGAAATGCCGACCGAGCTGGCAGGCTTGGGCAGCGGCGTGCGAGTGAGCCTGGAGGACCGCTGGCACGAGGAGTACGCGCGCCCCGCCCATAGGGCGTCCGCCTTTACGGGCAAGGGGCAAATGCTGGGGAGGTGAGAATAAATAAATAACTGCTTTATTATCAGTTCGGTGTAAAAAATAGTAGTTTATGAAACTGGCGCATAATGAGGGGTATTAAAATACATGAGTGTGTTTTTTAAAACCGAGCCGAGCGTAGGCGAGGTTTTTAATAGTATCACACGAGTGTTTTAATACCTAGTTATGTGCAATTTCATACATTACTTTATCTGCTCTACAAAATAAGATATCAATGATAAAAAGAGTAAGGTTTATCGGTCGGCACTGCTTACCTAGGTTAAGTAAGACGTTTTTCCGTCGCCGTATCTAAAATATCGGGTGGAGTAAAATTTTCACTCACTAATATGATATTTTTAAGCAAAAGTAAAAATTAAAATTTGAAAATGGCGCGTAATCAGTTAGAAAAAAAAATAATGAGATGAGAGCATTCCAGAAGACTAATCGCTACGATAAGTCATCGATCACCATAGAGTACTTTTTAATTATGGAAAATATGTGGAAATATCGTTGTTTCTTTTTAATATCACGGCACTGCCTTCTTGAATTTGCCCTGTATCGTAATGAGAAAAAAAGTTATTTTATAACATTGCTTAGTATAGCGAAGGTATGTTATAAAATAACTTTTTTTTTTCGGTATTGCGTGTATAAAGTATGTCAATATAAATTCGATTTGAAATTCATAATTCGAATTTTACGATATGAGAGTAGATAAAATCTCTTAAAAACTACCTAAATAAAATACAAAGTGTGAACACAAAAATTATAAGAGGTAAACGTTGACAACTGTACTAGAATAAACTGCGTCACAGCTGTCAGCGCCTCTACCCAAGGGCGTTTACATACTTTTAATACTGAATTGATTACTGGTGTATAGGTACATTGCAATGGAGTGGGGATGGCAACGCAAAGCTAATTGTAGATGTCGCTGCGTACGCTTGTTCCTAAGACAGTAGACGTTCAGAACAAAATGTATGGGAAAATAGGTATTTATTTTGTGGTATTTTTTTACCAAAAAAGATCGTCCGATCGTCATTGACCCAAAATGGATATAAAAGACTTTTCTACAATGCAAATGCCAGAATTTAAAGCCATATTATGACGATTTTATTCTTACAGAATTTATATTTTTTTTTGTATATCCAGATTTTTCGGAAATGCGTAAGTGCCAAGTCGATGTCTTGTTTTTTTCCGAATTAAAGTCGTAGAACAAACGTTGTTTTTTATGATTATTAGTAATCTATTCATGCGAGATTGTTTGTTAGTGTTTTACAAATAACCATGTATAATATATTGTTAGAATATTATAAGATCGCTGGCTCGAGCAGTACACGCGCCCCGCTAACAAGGCGTCTGCCTTTACGGCAAGGGGCATATGCTGGGGAGGTGAGATATACTGATGTATATGTTATTCAGGGCTATTTGTCAAACACCAACAACTTAGATTTTTTTCATGTAGAACGTTTATGTACCAACGTGCCATTTTTCGAAATATTTATTTAATAAGGTCATAGACTATCAAACAATTTTGACTTTGTGATTATAAGGAAAATAATAATAAATACTAACAACTCGAAACTCTTTATTTACTACAAAAATAGGTACATTTTGCAATGTTTCAATTATACGCTTTGTTTAAATTAATTAATTCGTATTTTTCGTAGTGCATAATGAATTTTGTGATCGGTGACGTGCCCAAAATATTGTGTAGTGTGCCACTAATGACACGCGTGCCATGCATCGGTTCGCCATCTCTGATATGTTACATAATAAAGACAATTAACAGAAAGTTGTTTGGCCCTAAAAGTCATTTACAATTTCAACTTTATTGAAATGAGATAAATATCATCAACATTATTTCTAAGAAAAACACGTTGCCCATTCTTTATCTTGACACTACTATACAGAGGTTTCCAACAACAGTAGCTAGTGATGTACAAAACTCGAGTCGTCGAGTTCTACTTTTGAAGACTCGACTCGGATTGGCAGGACTCGGTGAGCTCAGTAGGCTCGTAAGCCCGAGCCTAGCCGAAAAACGAGCTCTCTGAGCCACGCCTCGAGGCTTCAAGAGACTTTCAAACCTTCAAAAGAGCTCGAACCTATTAAAAGAGCTCGAGCCTTCAAAAAAGGTCGAGTCTTAAAATGAACGCGAGCCTCATAAAAAGCTTAGATTTCATGTTTATGACGTCCCTATTTCATGTTTATGAGCCGAGCCTATCGAGCTCACAGAGCCCTGAAAATCTGACTCTAGTCTTCAAAATTAGAACTCAAAAAGATGAATGTCTTATGTTATAAAGAGCACCGTAGATGCTTAATCTATAGTGCTTTAGCTATACTTGTCCTCATTCATCAGCAGCCCATCACAACTAGTGCGCCGAAAAAGACTCGAGTTCGATTGAGCTCTCCAAAAGGGCTCGAGCCGTGAAAATGGCTCGAAGTCGGCCGAGCTCTGAAAAAGGCTCGAGTGCTAAAAAAGACTCCCGAGTCGCTTCGTACAAACGAGGCGAGCCCTGTAAAACGACTCCGAGCTTTGGACAAAAGGACTCGGAGGACTCGAGTCTTGTACATCACCATGGACGAAAAAATATAAGGACCGACAATCACATATCATAAAAACGTAGGCCAAAATTCCGCCTTAAACCTAGATGGCGTTCGTAATCGAGCTCCTTATAGGTTTCCTTGCATTTTCCGCATGGATCGCTGCCGTCGCAAAAAGCTTACGTCTGCTCGTTGTTCTACCGTGTTCTAATAGTTCGAAGAAAAATGGGTAGATGGCGTTCAAAACTACAAAACGTATTTTAAATTTGGAATAGGTTTAGCATTCACAATACTATTTTTATATAGGTACTAATAAAATATTAAATAATATACTTACGAGTAGGTAAAAGAAAAGATCGGAAAAGTTAAAAAGTAATGTATATTATTATGAGTCTCCTTAGCAAAAATGTTTAGTTTCATTGATATAATATGTAGGTAGAACATTAAAATGTAATGGTAGGTAGGTAGGTATTATATCGGCATGGTAATCGGCATGGACGAAATTTATACTTTTTAGCATCGAAATGTATTAATATTTCGATGCTTTTTAGTCTGTTTTTACTAGTCCGTTTTAATGTTTTTAGTCTGTTTTTTATAATTTTTAGTCCGTTTTAAAAATGTGTTAACAAAAAATATTTTTTTCAGTAAAATTTCTTATTATTTTCTGCTTATTAGTTAACGAGCTAGGACTATAAAAATACCATCTTCTATCGGAGCACTCGTCAAGACGATTCAAACGAGCTCTAACTCGATGGGGTTGCATGGTTTTATTTATCACGGAGTTACAGTGGAATTCTTCCGGCTCCATCATCAGACTCTGGAAACTATCTCCCAATAAATAAAGTACAGTCAGTGGCACGAATCATGAAATCGGGTGGGGATTGCGCGGAACGCGTATTTTGGGTATGCGTTGCGGTGAGGGGCGCGGGCGGCGAGAGAGGGGCGCGCGCTATTGGTCGCTCACAAGAGCACATGCGCGAACTTATCCCCACTCCGTCGAAAAATATTCAAGATACATGCCTCGCACTGTACTCGTCAAGACGATTCAAACGAGCCCAATTGAAACCATATTGAATACCTACCACTCACATTTTTCGTCTGCAGAAAACGTTTGTTTTTTTCTGCCGAGAACGAGGACCGAGAACGAGATCGAGAATGCCGACATAATATATGAACGTCGACGAACGAAATCTTACAACAAAGTGGCGAAAACTGATGAAAAAACACATTTTATTCAACCAATATAATATTTATTTTACAAGACATAATAAAATGTAACATTCAACCATTGAAATGTATTTTCAATGCATTCAACCAACAAAAAATAATTAATAAATTATAATGTTTACATTAAGTAGGTAACAGAATAATCAACATGGAAAAAGCGACTGTTATTTACAAAAAAAAATACTCATTATTGAATACTCCAGGTATTACCTATTATGTATTCTGTGGTATTACTGCAAAGCTTTTATTACCTACGTAGGTAGTTGTACAATCTATCACGTGTTTTACAAATGCGATTAATTTGACTTTGTCCAACAAATGTGACCAAATTCAGAAACACCATACATTATCGAGTGAAGTTGCCGCGGATCACTGTTCATTGACAATTTAATAGTGACCGACCGAAGTTTCGGTTTCGGTTACGGCCAGTTTCGGCCAAAAAACTAGTATCGACCAAATATTGGCCAAAACTTTCGGCTCAGCCGAAATTTGGTCTTCGTGAATTGTCGTGTGTCAATCGGCTAACTTCGGAGTTCGCCAGCCAACGTGAATCGGGGCGATCGTGTTGAGTTGAGGTATTACTAGGGTTGCCAACTATACTGTTAAAAACAGTATTATACTGTTTTTCACTACATTATACTTTTTACTGTCGAACATATAAAAAGTATACAAAAATACTGTTTTCAGCGGGCATCACTGGTATTCATAGATCGGTTTAATATGTAAACGCCCAACACTAGGTTTTAAGCGCACGATGCAGTGCAGACCGCGTTTCTAGACACAGAACACAAAAAATATACTACTACTGTTCATTATTCTAAAATACTCTTTATTTTTCTTTTCCGACCTTAGTATACTTTTATCTTGTAAAAAAAGTTGGCAACCCTAGGTATTACGTGGTTGAATGTGTATGTATACCTTCAGTTAATCGATTGATTTTAGTTGTGAAAAACATCTAAGTATATAACTCGTCAATATTAACTAACTATAACAGTAACTAGTAATTTCAAAACTTTTCTTCTGATTGCGCGAGGGCGTTAAAAGTTTAGTCAAATCGGACAGCTGGGGCCCTATTTTTGAATCGCTCAGCTGGCGTCGAGCGCTCGTTTCTACAGATTTTCGTTCGACAGCTCATACATTTGAGTTTATTTGTCGAACGAAAATCAGTAGAAACGAGCGCTCGATACTAGTCGATCGATTCAAAAATAGGGCCCCTGGTAGTACGCTTACGGTAAAACAACAAATAACTAATCATACTTTATTGTAAAACAATAAAGCTTAATTGTATCGAAGGCAAAAATAAAACCTACCGTATAATTATTCACTAAGCAATTGCTTAAACTCACTTAAAATATTGAATATATTGTTTTTTCGATACCAGTGGACCCAGAAAATTTCACGATTATCGGTTGAGTAGTTAAGACGTGACAAACAAACGGGCTTTTGCATTCATAATATTAAGTAAAGATAAAGATCGCGAAAATAAAATCAGCTGTTTCATACACTTTTATATTTTTATTATTAAGTTTTGTATGTACCTATACAATTGAAAAATGTGAAACATTATAACGTTTTATTTTATAAAATCATCGCTTATCTACATACCTACCACAAGAAAGTTAAAAATAAAAAACTTTTTAAAAAAGCAAAACCTCCTTCAAAAACTTAACAAAAACAGCTCTATAAAAAGCAAGAAATAGTGTTTAAATCTATTAATTAAAACGCGTCTATTGAAGTCGGGTGGGGTGGGGTGGAGCTTTTAGAATATAAACAATACAATAAGTAAGAAAAATACTTCCAGCTCCACTCCACCCGACTTCAATAGACGTGTTTTAATTAATAGATTTGTACCTACATTATTTCTTGCTTTTTATAGAGCTGTTTTTTTAAGGTTTTTGAAGGAGGTTTTGCTTTTTTTTAAAAGCTTTTTACTGTGACAGCAAATAAAACAAAGTCGAAAACTACAATGTGGATAACTCCGACACTACGTTAAAAATATACTTATTAAAGACCTACTTTCTTTCCTTTTACTATGACAGTAAGCGCGGTCGAGCGTGCGAGAAACTGTGTGGTGTAAATGCGCGCAGTAGGTACCTACCTATTTCAAGACAGTCTTGAAATGGCATGCTTAAAATTGTGTAATGTAGGTACCTAATTGAGTAATAAATTAATATGGTAGGTACCTAGGTAAGTTTGTACTCTATCTACTAGACACAGAATACATAATAGTTCATGTCTCTAGAGGCATTTTTAATTCATATTTTTATCTATATTTTTTGACGTAGGTATCTACTTTTGTGTTAGGTAGGTACCTACCTATTTCATTTTGTTAATTTTCGTCCATATCATGTAGGTAGGTACTAAATATTGAAATTTCCGACTGTCGTCATTTTTTATTTTATATTACTGTAAAACCACCTTTTAATACATTTTATTATTTACTAACGTAGTACTTACGTACTTTTTTAATTTCATTTTGTTATCTATCATTTACTAAATATCAAAATAAAAAAAACTATCATTCATTACACAGCGCCATCTAGTGAAATACTTGTGGTGTGGTTTACGATCGAATAGCATGCTCGGTTTGTGCTGCAAGGGTATGCTTGCGTGCGGTAAAAAAGTCACGATTTTGCTCCAAACGGAACACGTAGGGACATCTGTCACAACTTTTGGTACTAAAAATCAGTTTACGTTTTGAAGTATGAGATTGTCGGTCCTTATATTTTTTCGTCCATGACATCACTAACAGTAGCCCCACCAATTGGGATAAAGGACATCATCCATGTTACATACATTTTTGGTCCCAATACGAAAGAGCCGGCTAAAAGACAAAAGTTTTGCATTTTGTCCATCTAAGCATTTATTTATTTATTAAAAGGGTCACCAACATAAGTAACAGCAATAAAATAAAATAAAACAGAACAACAAATTGCTTAAAGCTAACTGCACTTACAATTATAGGTAACCACAGCATGCGTTATTGTAGTTAAAAAAACAAAATTACATCTCACTTAAAAATAAAATAGAAAACTAAAAAAGATGAATTAAAGAAAATATATGATATTACACCTATTTAAAAGACCTAAGGTACGTCATTCTTTATTATGGTCATAAATTTAGGAAGACTTTGAAAATGGATGTCCAGATCAGGTAACTTCTTCTTCTTCTTCTAGCATTTTTTATTATGGTACTGAAGCTGTAGCACTGCTCCACATTTGTGTCAAAATGTATGGAAAAACATATTTTTTGAACTCAATTAAAATCAAGTACAGTGGTGCTACAGCTTCGATGCCATAGTAAGAAATGCTAAGGCGGACAAAATCTATCAGAATTTTGCTTTTTGACCGACTTTTTTTACATTTGTGCCAAAATGTATGAAAATACAGACTTTTGGAACTTATTGAAAATCAAGTATAATGGTGATATAGCTTCGGTACCATAATAAGAAATGCTTAGGTGGACAAAATCAGAATAAAACACTTTTGCTTTTTGGCCGGCACTTTCACATTTGGAACAAAATGGATAATGTCATCTACCTTAAGCCGCACACACCAACACACGGTTGCAACAAGATTAATTACCGTGTGACTAGATGGCGCTAAAGTAGGGCCACTTTAATAGGCCACATTTGACATTTGTCAATTTTAGACTCGTAGTGAGGTGACCGTAGGTATTCACAGCTTCAAAACATTGATTAAAGTGAATGAATCGATACAGACTTCAAACATGGGATATGAATTCAGTTTTCATGAAAAAGTACTTATGAGGATACTGTTTATTTAGGTGTTCGAGCCTTCGCTTGAACCACTTGAGATTACGCTTCAATGAAATCGTCACTCACACACTTGCAAACTGTTCTACCGTGTATCTGTGCTCTGTTGCTATCTCTTTCTAACATGACGCAGCGCTCGGTGGGGCGGCGCTAGCGCCGCGCTCCTCAGTACGCTTTTGAATATCGAACGACTCACACGCTGCGTTTGAAATTTCGGATCGAATTACACAAAGTAAAAGAGTTGAGTGCAGATATACAATTTCGATAAACAAGTACACAATTTGTTGTAACTTACAATTGACCCTAATTCCGCTCGGCACCCATGGTCCAGCGACGTCAAAGTGCCAGTCACTTTTCCGTTGGGTCGTAGTGTCGCATCGCATCGACACTAGTGGCATGAATTGAGGCGACGCGACGTCTAGTATCGCTCGACATACAGTTCTCACTCCGTCCAGTCCAGTGTCGCATGAAATGATGCGACGCGTCGCATCATCTGATGGAACACATCGTATCAACTATTGCGACACGTCGTATCATCTGATGGATCACGTCGTATCGTCTGATGCGACACGTCGTATCGTCTGATGCGACACGTCGTATCATCTGATGGATCACGTCGTATCGTCTGATGCGACACATCGTATCGTCTGATGCGACACGTCGTATCGTCTGATGCGACACGTCGTATCGTCTGATGCGACACGTCGTATCGTCTGATGCGACACGTCGTATCGTCTGATGCGACGCGTCGTATCGTCTGATGCGACGCGTCGTATCGTCTGATGCGACGCGTCGTATCGTCTGATGCGGCACGTCGTATCGTCTGATGCGGCGCGTCGTATCGTCTGATGCGGCGCGTCGTATCATTTGATGCGACGCGTCATTTCAACCGTTGCGACAACGCAACTCCTACAAATAAGCAATTATTCCTTTCTTTTCTTTATTTCGATCATACCAAAACTATCAACTCTTGGAGATTTAGCATCTCGTCCCTGTCCACTGGGGAAAGAGGAAGCTCATACCATCACAAGAGCAATCGACGAATTCATTCCCTCGGATTGGCGAACATGGGGGGCCTACGAATACTCATATGAAGACCTCTTTGGCGAAGAAATCTCCCCAAAAGTATAATCCTATTATTATTTTGGAATGTTAGGGGCTCTGCATCAAAGCTGTAGTCACTGCGACCTAAAAGATCTATTGTGACTCGCCACCTAATTATAGTAACTCATTAAGGAAGTCTTGTATATCTTCCTGGTTTTATTTAAGAGTTTTTATTTCCTCCGAGTCGATTACGTGTCGCCCCAGGCGGATACTACGATTGCGGATTAGGAGTCCACAATCACATAAGAGGTGCTTGGGCGTTGTCTGCTCCTCACTGCAATATCTGCAGACGTCAGTATCACTCAATTTCATATGAAATAGGTGTCTGTTTAGTTTGCAGTGTCCAGTTAAGGCTCTTATAGTCGTGCTGACGATCGATCTACTGATTTGTATAAGCTCATTCGTCCGTCTTTGCGAGTAACCTTCCATTAAGGATTTGGCGTGTCTCAATCCTGGCTGTGTTAACCAGAATTTTCTCGTCTCGTCCAAGAGATCGTCTTTAAGGAGTTGCATAGCCTGGTTTTATGAGATGCCGCAGAAAGGTCTGGGCCGATCTGTTGGCCTCGCGCCCCAGTTCTAACAAGCTCGTCGGCTTTTTCATTACCAATGATACCTGAATGACCTGGTACCCATTTCAGAACAACTTTATTCTTTTGTCCTAGTTCATTCAGTTTGTCTACGCAGTCTTTCACCAGTTTCGATCGTATTACGTTCGAGTTTACGGCGTTAAGTGCTGCTTGGCTATTTGAAAAGATATAGGTAGTTGGCTATTTGAAAAGATATAGATAGATGGTCTGATTTGTGTAGTTTCGTTGGCGGTTGGTTTATGCACATTCTATAACGGTATAGACCTCTGCCTGGAATATTGTGGCATACTTACCAAGATTAACACTAAGGTTGACTCTTGGTCTCACACCTTGTACACCACATCTTACATCAGAACCCATTTTGGAGCCGTCCGTGAACCAGACTAGGCTTCCAGCCTTACAGGAGCTTTGGTCATCAGACCACATCTCTCTGCTAGGTAGTTCCACCGAGTAATTTCTAGTGAAGTTACAGAGTGGAAGCATGACATCAGATGTCATTGCAAAAGGTCTAGCTAGCAGGGCATTGAGTGCTGCTCCCGGTGTTGTAGGCATGGCCCCCGTTGCCATAAGACACGCTAACCTTTGCAAACTGGTTAGCATGTTTATAACTGTCGTTTGGGTTGCTTTTTTCCACCATACTACACAGGCATATGTTATCATCAGCCTGAATATGGCGGTATACATCCACAGGGCAATCTTGGGGCTTAGGCCCCATCTTGCACCCGCTAAACGACAGCAAATTCCTAAGTCAATTATAGCCTTTTGGATCACATTAATTATGTGTGTATTCCACGTCAGGTTTTGGTCGATTGAATGCCCAGGTATTTAGCTTCCGTAGAAAATGTTATGGGATGGGAATCCCCTTTATAGTAGGCGTTTTAAGTTTGTCCAACTTATGTTTCCTAGTTTAAGGAACTATTATTGATTTGTTCGGTTTTAGCGACAAGCTGTTCTCAGTGCACCACTTATCTAATGACATTGAGAGACCTTTGAAGTATGGATGATACAGTGCTCTGACAGGAGCCTATCACGTAGGCTACCACATCGTCAGCATAACCCTGTATATCTAGGTCTTTTTAGAGGCTTCAATCAATAATTGATCGACAGTGACCACAATAGGGGCGATAGTACGCCCCTCTGTGGGCATCCACTAGTTATCTTGAAACCTCTCTATGTTTACATTTCTGTGAAGAAGCATGCTTTCAATCCAGCGGATGGTTGTGCTGTCAATGTTTTTGTCACGCATTCCCCAAGAAAGGGTTTCGATAATGACGTTATCAAAGGCACCTTCTGTCAAGGAAAACACTTAAGGCTATCTGTTTATTTTCTAGGGCCCTTTCGATCCTGTCTGTTAGCTCTAGCAGAGCAGTTTCCGTGGACTTTTCTTTACGATAAGCGTGTCGCTTTGTATGTAGGGGAGGCTCGCGCAGTGACCAGGCACGTCTCCAGACTTTTAATTCGTGGGGGGGACAACTGCATCCCGAAAACCGGAGAGTGCCTCGCCCGCTAAATTTGAATTTAGTCCTGTACTGTGTGTTCTGAATTTCGGGGGGGGGATAAATCCCAACTATCGCCCCCCTAGGATACGTGCCTGGCAGTGGCTCGTCCCTTATATACACACCAATAACCTTTTCTACACTCTTGAGTAGGAACGAGGTAAGGTTAATGGGTCTGAAGGATTTTGATTGTGAAAAGTCCTTCTTTGGAACAAAACGGACTTTTACTGAAGTCCATTCGCTTGGTTTATTTATATCCCCAGGCATAGCTTCTTTGAAGATCTTTACCAAAATGGGGATGAGGGTCTCCTTTCCTTGCTGTAAGAGAGCAGGAAAGATATCATCATATTCCCTAGCTGATTTGAACAGCTTGAACGAATCAATCAATCAAGTTCCTTGCTGCTCTTCTCCAGTCCTCATTGTTAGGCCTAGCGAGGCAGCTTTGATTCATTCCATTGGCGTCTGGCACTTATCTAAGAAAGTGAAAATCTATGGTTTCTTCCGCTGTTTTCAGTGAAAGTCCCATCTGGTTTCTTTAATAGTCCCAATTGATTCGAAGGCGATTTAGCCAGGACTTTGTGGATTCTAGCTCCTTGGGGGGCACCAATGATACCCTCACAGGACTTTCTCCATGAAAGTCGCCTTGCCTTTCGTATTTCCTTGTTGTAGTCTGTCTAAGCTTTTGCATACCGATACCGATCCCAGTTACCGGTCGATTTAGCCTTGTTAAACAGGCTTTCGGTCCTAAAACTAGTGTTCTATCAGAGAGAAAGTACCGAAGTGCTAGATCAAAGATTCTACGCTGGTGTCTCGGTTGAGCCTTGTTATGCTCGCCTCATTTTCATATTGTATCTAAGACTTTCGGCTCAGGCAAGTTCTACTTTGCGTTCATGAATGCAGTTCATGACATTAAAAGCAATAACCAACTAACCAGTCGTCTAAGCATCTCTTCGGACTCTCGATGCCCTCAAGGAGAAAAATCTACCAGGAACAGCACTTTGACACCGTCAACACATACTGTCATAGAAGATCCCGAACATCATATTAACCCTCAATGATTCCTCGGGTGATTCGCCACCTCAAAACCTCCCAAGGAATTTACTTGATCGTAGCCCCGAGTTGGAACAGAGCGTTCTGGGAGCCCGATCTCAGGCGAATTGCTGCATGCCCTCCAGTCCCAATTCCGGACCTAAGAATGAACCCTGTCGACCTCCGAACGAATCATCCGCCACAGAATATGGAAATGTTAAATTTATGGGTTGGAAGGTACAGGCTGGAATAGATATCTAAGAAGCTGGTCAGAAGCAGATGTAAGCCTTTTAGAGGCATCCTGGAGGAAATCCATTATCAAAACCTACACACCCATTTGGCTCCCATGGCAGAAGTGATCCTGCTCCATCAATGTTGCCACTGACATCCCACGGTCTTGAGATGTAGCGCAATATCTGTGTCACCTACCTACAAAAAGACATTAAACTGGCCCCCAGTACCATAGCCTTACACAAATCAGTAATTACAACAGTATTAAATCCTAGAAACTTTGCAGCTCTAAGCTCCCATATACTAGTAAAACACGTCCTAAAAGCCATTTTGTCGAAGAACCTTCCAGTGAAAAAACCATTGCCTTTGAAAATAAAGGACCTCCTTGAGTTCCTTAAGTCCTACAATATGAATGACAACAGCTTATTACACATTTTTAGACATACTGCCGTCCTCCTCCTGCTAGCCTCGGGACGTAGAGTACACGATCTTACTCTTCAAAAAGAATCGGTCACAGACAACGGAATTGAAATAATTTATGGTCACAGTTCGGCTCTAAAACGGACTCTAAAAAATATAAACAATGAGCATGGGTCCTTAGAGAGAACCCAGATGAGGTTCGACTTGATCTCCTATCGTGGATCAGAAAATCCATAAGGCTGTCTCATGAGAGACGAAAGGGGGAGAATCTAAAAAATTTGTTCACATCAACAAGAGGCACAGTAAAGAGCGCATCCCGTTCCGTGATTGCAGGATGGATTCGAACTTTCTTTCGTGAAGCGAGTATATCCGCTTCAGCAGGCAGCTTTAAAGGGGCTGTAGCATCCGAGAACTGGACATCTAACAAATACGATATTGAAGAGATTCTAAAGAGAGGAAACAAAGAAATACTTTCTTTAACCACTATTTTAAAGAAATAGGTACCCACAAGCAGTCTAAATAATTATCGTAACCCACTGCTAACAGTGTGACGAGTGTAACGAGTGATAATTTTTCAACTTTTTTAATGTCTCTTATATCAATAATGATGATTTAGTGATCTCATCTGATTATAATCAACAAGTAAGACATTTGTCATATATATAATTAGGAATTTATATGTGATTGTAAGAATTTATATTATTTAATCCAAATCATTAAAAGAATTTAATAAGAAGTTAAATATGTTTTATTACTCATTTCAAACACTTAATAAAATCACAGTACGCATTAGCAGCGCCGGCAGAATAGAAACACATCTCAAGTGGTTCAAGCGAAGGCTCGAACACCTAAATAGACCCGTTTTCCCCCCGAAGGGTAGAAAACGGATATTTAGGTTTCAGCCGTAGCTTGAACCACGCCTTTAAGTTCCTTGCCGGCTAAATTTCAGGTACTGAAGAGCGCGGCGCTAGCGCCGCCCCACCGAGCGCTGCGTCATGTTAGAAAGAGATAGCAACAGAGCACAGATACACGGTAGAACAGTTTGCAAGTGTGTGAGTGACGATTTCATTGAAGCGTAATCTCAAGTGGTTCAAGCTACGGCTGAAACCTAAATATCCGTTTTCTACCCTTCGGGGGGAAAACGGGTCTAATTTTAACTAAGATGCATTGAAAATAAAATCAAAAAATCATGAGTCAAATCCCTGTCCCATTATTATTTTATATCGTAAAAGGAAACATGATAAAACAAACACGTACATATAATAAAAACGTTACCAATTTTTTTTTAACAGAATACACCTACTTAGTAAGTTTCAAATGTGTAATAATTATACTTTCGGAATAAAATGGCTGTGACATATGGACGGACGGACAGACAGACAGACATGAAGAATCTATAAGGGTTCCGTTTTCTGCCATTTAGGCTACGGAACCCTAAAAAATGTTAACAAAGCTAATGAAGATTTGAAATAATATGACTTTCAAGTATCTAGTTATCTACCTACGATAAATAGTGGAAATAAAATTTGTTGTCGCGTGCCGTCAATTTCTTATACACCGTCATTTTGTAGTCATTTTAATTAACTTCAGGGAGTGCTCTACTAATGAAAATAATCATTTTTGCCAAAGAAACATAGGTCGAAAAACGACAAAAATTTTAGACTTTCCCATACAAATACAATGTTTTAGCTGTCTAGTTAGTATGGGAGGACCAAAATTTTTTGTCGTTTTTTGACCCATGTTTCTTGGGAAAAAATGTTTAGTTTCATTGGTACAACATAACCCTTAAGTTAATTAAAACGACTACAAAATGACGGTGTATAAAAATTGATAGTATTAATTTATGGTGAAAATATTCCTTCACATTTACTTTCACGTAATCATTGCATTCAACTTTCAATTTTTCTATTTTTGGGTAACATCCCTAGTGTTTAAAAAGAAAAACTTTTCACTGACATAACATTGTAACGATGTTAAGTTTTATTAAAACAAAAATTGTTTTTTATGTTTAGAATGGTATTTCAGTGAAAATAAATCGTAATTTTTTTTTTCGGTCACTTTACCATAAATAAATGTTCGTAATTGAAAAACATGAAGCAATTGTGCTGTTCTAACATCGAAAAAAATATATCATATTTGATGCCCGCCGTTACAAGGTTACGTTGAGGAATTTTGATGAATTGTCAAATGTGGCCTATTAAAGTGGCCCTACTTTAGTGTCCAATAAACACAGATTAGTAAGGAATAACACCTCGAAGTATGGATAATATATAGAGAAACCTACATCTCGCTGACGAAGTTTACTCAGCGACGCAGCAAATATACAACTGCCAACCATCATCGGTTGGACCGCGGTCCCCGGGCTAATACTACCCAGCCCGGAGGAAAATCTTCCACTTTGGCCTGCCTATCAGTAGTCACTGATAGGTAGCCACCTAGAGTCTGTCTAAAAAGTCTGTTTACATGATAAATTATTAAATTATCTATAAAAACTTATACTGGTAACCCTGCTAGTGCTGCCAAAATTCTAATTGTAAACATATTTATTTATTTAGATGGGTATTGGTGGGGTGGTTGGGGATTTAGGTGGGTAATAAAATTACCTTTGAAATTACCCATGTAAACAGACTTTTTAGACAGACACTATCTCCATACCATACCATACTACCTACTTCATCACTACATGTCCTTTTAATATAAATTGCCATTGGACACAAATGACGTATTCCGTTTGTCTCCAGCCCAACCCCCACAACAGTGGGTGCAACTGCCCCCGTGGCGGCGGACCCCGGCGACCGCGCCGCCAACCAGCGCGCCGCGCAGGGCGCCGTGCAGCTGGACGACAAGCAGCCGGTCACTACGGTGCAGGTAATATTAATACCCTAAAACATTTTTCAAACGTGTCAGATCCGCCAATTCCCGTCACTGTGTGACTCGTTGAGAATATAGGATAAAAAGCCCTCTTAAGTCAAGTTTCGCCATAAACTAACGAACTTATCCATTTCCAGTTCCGGCTAGCGGACGGCAGCCGTATAACCGGCCGGTTCAACCACACTCACACAGTGGCCGATCTCCAGGAGTACGTGTCGAGAGCCGAACCCCTCTACCAACTCCAACCATTCGCACTTCTTACCACTTTCCCCAGCTCAGAACTAACCGACCCAACAGCAACGCTTGCTCAAGCTAATTTACTCAATACCACTTTACTTCAACGGCTAAAGTAGATATTAAAATTGTCGCCTTAGACTTTACGTGAGTGTTCGATCTTACCTCGCAATAAAGCCCAGGTTATGTTCTTTGATTGTATTTAACTACCAACTTGTATCAATAAACGTTATTTACTATTTGAAATTTTTGATTTGTAAAATGTTGGATGTTTAAGATGAATAAATAATGAAAAATATTAGAAAAAATCGGCTCACCCGTAGCAACTTAGACGGGATCCCGTCTAATATTTATTCTAATATTTATTCATCTTAATATAAAAATAGCATTGTGAATGCAAAAAAATCTAAAAAAGTTTAATGTTGGATGTTCCCAATTGTTTTACTGGGCAGTTTTACCGTAGAATTAATGATACTTTTTTCCCATCAGACCTACCATAAAATATTAAACAGTAGCATTAATAAGAAAAAAACGTAATTCTTTTTACGTGGAGAACTGCCCTATAGAACAAATGGCAACAAAACGAATGTTTCTCTTAAATCCTTTTGACTGGGCCACAAAATCGACTTGGTGTTTGTTCCTCCGGCAAAAAATCACACTCTGGTAAAAAGGAAATCAACCTAGCGGTTTGTTTTTGTAACTTTTTGACAGATAATGAAAGTGTTGCCATTAATGTTGTTTTAAATCCACCATTTGTCTACGCTGTTGCTAGTTTTTTACCATAAAAGCTGAAATGGCCAATAACTGTATGGGGGCCAATAACTATAGTGTTTCCCCTATACAGTAAAGTTTAATAATATACATAATATGTATACACACTTGACAGATCATCAAACCTTATTAGTTAGTATTCTTTGCCTTATGCCTCTGTAATAAAAGACATCTTCGGCCTTTTTAATAAACAATGATAAAGTTACACCTGGTTTAACCAAAAATATTGCTTTGCAATTTATGTCCGTATGTATTGAGGAGCCACTTCAGATTTTAAAAGAAAAATTACCTCCTTATTTAGTAGAAAATCAAATAATTGTGTAGGCCAAATTCTGAAATTTGTAGTAAAATTTACCCAAAATTGTTTGCTTGTAAAATTATTTGATTTCCTACTAAATAAGGGGGTTAATTTCCTTTTAAAATCTGAAGTGGCTCCTCAATCCCCTATATCCACTAAAATCCATTGTAAAAATCCATTGATGGATCTTTTTGCACTTTTATGTCCACTTTAATCCTTGATTCAGAATTTTTGCAAAGTGGATTTTTTAGAACTAACGTGTGTCTTAAATCCATTATGCCCGGGATACACGAGGCTAGTTTTTCAAGCTAGGATAGCAAGCAGCTAGCTTCGCTTCGCTGACGCAAGTCAGTAAGCTAGCAAGCTAGTGCTTCTGGCTTCGTTCGTGTAGACAAAACTAGCTTTATTTCTAAGCTAGTAAGCTAAGCCAGAAGTACTATAGTCCGGCAATCTCGTGCGCGACCGTCCCGCGGGGTGACAGACGGTGGCGGGGACGAGGTATCCAAGATGTCAGCGGGTAGCGGGTGGTGTAGCGGGGAAGAGAAACTCTCCCGCCCCCCGTCCCCGCCACCGTCTGTCGCGCACGAGATTGCCGGACTATTGCTTGCTATCCTAGCTTGAAAAACTAGCCTCATGTATCCCGGGCATTAAAGAATGGGTGACACATGAAATGTTATTTTATCAAAATACATGATCAAAAAAATATTATTTCAATAGAATATCTAACAAGGTCGGGTAAAAAGTACCAGGGTCACATAAATCTAGAGAAGGGAGGGAGAGGATACTACTTACGTTTGACGTTTCAAAGCGGCATATTCTAAGCATAGACTTAGAAAATTTTTCGCTATGATGATTCTAAGCAAACTTTTACGGGAAAGTTGTATTATCTGTGACTGAAAACTTTTTGGTTAAACTAGGTGTGTAAACTTACTCTATGTTTATTAATATGGCCTTTATTGCACAGTATAGATATGTTTTTCTAACTAATAAACTAATATCTATTCTGTGCCTTTAGTGTTTTTAACTCTACTGTACCTAGTTATTCTCACCGATTTATTATTGAATTGTATAAAATGTATGCAAGCGTGAATTGTACATTTGAGTTTGTTACGAAATGCAAGAATGATACAGTATACCTTTCATATTTAATTAAATCTTTTATTTAAATTACATTTTAATCGAAATTGAATAAAAACAATATGAAAAACAGTAGAATGCTGCATCTTCAGTTTATTCCTTTATTTTCATAAGGACAGATTCTCAAAAAGAAAGATTCAGGACAGATTCTCAATGGGACAGCAGTACAAATAAGCAAAAAAGAGAAAAGGTATTCTATATTTTGAATAGCTTTTTTTCTTATTTTTCGTAATATAATACATCACCAAAGTACCAGGATCTCATAAATACGGAGAAGGTTAACTTAAATATGTTTAATCACTTTTTAATTTATTTTCTCCGTAATAGGTGACGTAGGACGTAGAGAAAAAAAATTACAATGACCCGACTCGCTCGTTCGCTAACATATTGCTATTGCGATCGCACAGGCACATCATATCAATAATGTTAACGAGAGCGACAGAGATAAAGTACCTATAGACGGGTCATTGTACAAAATTCCTTCTGCTTCGCGTTAACCTCCCCTAAACCTATGCTACCCTGGTACTTTTGGTAACGTAATTTTCTAAAAGAATTCGCTCCCAGTACACCCGTACACCCGGCTAGTTCAACCGTTGAACTAGTGCATCTTTTTTGTCTCAGTAGTTCACCTGTCTATAGGAGTTGAACCACATTAAGATAGTTCTAACATTTTGGCGTGTCAGAACAATGCACTGACGTCCATTATACAAGTACGTACGTGCGTACTTGTATAATGGACGTCAGTGGAACAATGTGTCTTTACCAGTATTCGAACCTTCTTTAGACTCATGTGACCCTGGTACTTTAAATTTAAAAAGTTTACAAATTTACTTAATACCTATACTGAGATAAAAAAAAATTGCACTACTTCAACGGTTGAACTAGCCAGGTGTACTAGAGGGAGAGAAGGGAAAATGGTGACTCACAGCACTTCTCACAATAAGTGTGAGTGAGTGAGCGAGAAGAGAACATAAAACAACGCCATTTCCAGTCCCATTCTTTAACAGCGCGGGTTGTATTATTTATAAAACGCTACAAGATATGAAAATAGCTCATTTCTGCTTGCTGCGGCTTATAAAACTTTTGAGAATCTCTTAGTTTGTGTGTGCAGCTGTACCATTTTCGGTTTTTTGACAATATGTAGAATCTGTCTTTTTGAGAGTCTGTCTTTATCCTTTAGTTGCAGTAGTTCGGCTGTTAGTCCGGTTAACCGAACTAATGCAACTTTTTGGTTGCATTAGTTCGGTTGATTTAAATCACCGAACTAATGCAACTAAAAGGTTTCATTAGTTCGGTTAACCGGACTAACAACCGAACTACTGCAACTAAAGGGTCTTTATAGTACAGTCACGTACTGTAGCCCGTAATACATTTAAATTACGAAAAAGGTTACCGCTCGCCGTTGTGATGTAGTTATTTATTATGAAATTATAGATACTTTAACCCAAGTTTTACAGATCGCAACCCGCCGTAACCTATATTTGTATATCTCCAAAAATGATATTTTTTTATTTTTTTAGCTATTGTCGTGTTCTACAGCTTTGTTTGATTGCCACTAATAATAGTAAGACTATGGAAAGTGACCATTCACAGATTTAAGACCAGATAAAGTCCATCCATTTTCATCTGGTCTTAAATCTGTGTATGGCTACTTTTCATAGTCTTACTATTATCAGTGGCAATCAAACAAAGCTGTAGAACACAATAGCTAAACCATGTGGTAAACCTCGAAAAATAAAAAAAATATCGTTTTTAGAGATTTACAAATATAGGTTACGGCGGGTTGCGATCTGTAAAACTTGGATTAAAGTATCTATAATTTCGTAATAAATAACTATATTACTACGGCGAGCGGTAACCTTTTTCGTAATTAAAATGTATTACGGGCTACTGTGCTATTATGAGAATCTGTCCTTATGAGAATAAAGAAGTTTATTAAGCTTTAATACTTTTGCAAGTGGAGAGTTTTATAAATAAAATAAAATATTAAAAATAGAATTTTTATTATAAATAAAGCATAACAAAAATATAATTTACCTATGTAGTCGGAGCAATATGTTCTAAACCCTTTTCTGTCGTCTCACACTAAGCACGAGACAAAACGGGTTGCAACTACGTCTAAAGCCGTATCTTATTGTACTTAACACAATTTATCTATAACATGATAGAAAAGTATAGTTTAATCTGATAGAATAATATCACAGAAAGTCCTCGAACGAATTTATCACAAGACGCCATCTTGAAATTTTGAAACACTACAAAATGGTGACTGCTAGCTGCAACACGCCGCTTTTGGGAAATTGCACGCGCAAGGATCTGTCGCTATACACGTTGCCGGGCATATGCAGTCGCAAGCTGGAAAAAAAATGATAAAGTACATAATACACATACTAATCACTACAAAGTCGCTTTCTCTGTCCCTATATCCCTATGATCTTTAAAACTACGCAACGGATTTTGATGCGGTTTTTTTAATAGATAGAGTGATTCAAGAGGAATGCCTAGTCATTGTATACAATGCCTAGGTAATGTATGAAATAGACAATAATATTCATTCTATTTAATACATTGCCTAAAAGGGGCAGGCATTGTATACCTGCCCTGCATTCCATACATTGCCGGTGACATATATAATTATGTAATACATGGTGGTAAATTCCACACTACACCGAAGCGAAGCGAGGGCGGGTCGCTAGTAATATTATAAATTGCGAAAGTAACTCTATCTGTGAGTGATGCGGCAGCACCCGAGCGGTGCGGTCGCGTGGCGAGTTTAAGTGTGTGCGTAAACAACTGGAATAGTACCTGCATCGAGCGACAAACATCTGCTCTGCGCGACCGCCGCGAAACCGGTTTCTTATCGGGCGGCACACGGGCGCTCCCGCAGACAGCCGCCTAAATGCATCGCAGTTTTTACTGTTTAAATCATGAGCGATAAAAGCGCGACGCCTACCATACCCGAGACAATCGAAGAGGGAATGAGGACGCCAAGCCCAAGCGTATATCTAAATACACACTTATTTAACAGCTCCGAAAGTCACGAAAAAATGCCAGAATACACAAAAACAGTAGCAGAAGAGATTGAATTACCTTATAGACCAGTTAAAAGAACGAGAGAAGAGGAAGATGGAGATTGGATAGAGGTTAAAAAAGAGAAAAAGGTTAAAAATTTCGAAAAAATTGAATTATATATATCATGTAAGGAAAAATTACCAAAACAATTTGCTTTTGCAAAACTTCTTAAAGAACTAGGGATAACAGACATTATTAGAGTTAAGTATTTAAATTCTTATAAAATTAGAGTAGAATTTGAAAATGAGATGTGTATGGACAAAATGATTTCATGTCAAAAATTAATAGATAATGGATGGAATTTCCAAAAGTCTTTGCAAGTTATGTATACATACGGTACCATTAGAAACGTGGATTTAGATATGTCTGAGGAAGATATCAAGAAAAATATTAAATGTGATAGCCGCGCAGTTCTTACCACTGTATTTCGACTGAGTAAACGGAACGACAAAGGGGAATGGGTTCCTAGCGAGACAGTGAGACTAGGATTTAAAGGTTCGTTTCTCCCATCTTATATATTGGTAGACGAGTTACGTATTAAAGTGGATCCCTACGTGTTTCCCGTATCCCAGTGTTCCAAATGTTGGCGGCTAGGTCATACCCGGAATAGGTGTCCGTCAGATAAAACAGTATGCCCGAAATGTACTGGTCATCACGAGAACTGTGATACAAAAATATACATATGCGTAAATTGCCAGGGCGATCATATGGCACTAAACAAGTACGCTTGCCCGGAGTACCAAAAAGAAAAGAGACTTAGAGAGATAATGTCTGAGTTCAACTGCACATACCGTAAAGCGCGCACAATGCTGGTACCAAAGTCTCCCAGTGAAAAAGAAAACGAAACGGAACGGAAACAACAATTCGACTTTGGGGAATCATCGATGTTGGATCGTGCGACAGATGGGACAAACAGATTCTCACCTTTATTAAACTTCAAAAAAATAAACCCATATAACAGTGAAAAAACCTACGCTAATGTTGTAAAATTCCAAGCAGAAGTTCACCCGGAAAAAGGACGGAACAAACCAAATGCTACCTCTACACCTAATAAAAAACATCATTACATAGGCAATACGATAGTATCTCCATCCTCGCAGTCACAAAAAAACACAGAAAACAGCTTTTTAATTCCTCAAGAGACGAAGAACCACTTCAACAACAGAGATAATCCAAGTTCAGGCTGTAAAAAAGACATCACTTTTGGAGAATTATTATCACGCATGAAAGAAATTATATTTTTGAAAAGTGATACAATGCAACAAAAAATTAAAAGTTTAATTAAGTGCTGTGTGGAATGGTTAATTTTAATTACGGTGGAAAATATATCGGACTGGCCATTTTTAAAATATTTATTAGAATACATTAATGGATAAGGTTACTAATAGAGACATTAATTTTAACATATTGCTATGGAATGCCCAAAGTTTACGACCAAAAAAAACTTGTTTCGAAAATATTTTGGTTCAAGAGAAAATCCACATTGCTGCTGTGTGTGAAACTTGGTTGGAGCCGGGTTCAAATCTAAAAATTCAAGATTACAACATCTTCAGACGCGACCGGGACGATACTTACGGTGGATTGGCGGTATGTGTACATAAATCAGTTAAATCGCAAATAGTTGATTCCCATCATAATAATTCGGCTATACAATTAATACATATTAAAATCTTTAATTGTTCGGATATTATGAATATTATAGCGGTTTATTGTCCTTCAGCCCGCACTACTGTCCAAGATTGGGCTGATATCTTCTCACTTGCTCGTGAAAAAACAGTAATTATAGGCGATTTCAACGGCCACCATACGACCTGGTCCTATAAGAATGATCAAAGGGGTAGACAGATATACGATGCATTAGTAGAATCTAATTATATCACATTGAATGATGGCACTCCAACTAGGGTTAAGTTGGTGAATGGTGTATTGCAAGAAACCTCCCCAGATATTACCCTAGCTTCCTCGGATATTGCAACTAATTTTAATTACAAAGTGACTCAAGAAATGTTAGGCAGTGACCACAGAATTATTATAAGCTCAAAAACGGTATCACCGTCTTTTCCTGCAATCAAAAAACGAAACTTTAAAAAGGCTGATTTCCAATCATATAAAGAATTGCTCCAGCAACTTTTTGCGAACTTCCAATTTTCGGATGATTTCCAGAAATGCTATGACGCATTTGTGGAACTGGTTAATATTTCAGCCGAGCTTTATATTCCTTACTTAATTATAAACAACAACCCTGATAGTAAGTTCACAAGAAAACCTTATTGGAACCCAAAATTATCACATTCAGTTGCAAAACGACGAATAGCTCTTGCTAGCTTCCGGAAAAATCCTTCTCCCAATAATTTAGATCGGTTAAACGACAAAATACTATGTGCTAGAAAAACTATTCAGGCTGCCAAAAATAATAGTTTTAAAAAGTTCTGCGCTTCTGTGGATGAAACTACTAACGCTAATGAGTTATGGCGAAAAATGAGATGGTTAAAAGGTCGAAACTCATGTAACAATCAACACGTCGATCAAGACACAGCGCTTTCAATGCTAAATTCCTTGTCCTCAGAATATAACGAGCAAATTTGTCCTGCCTTATCTTCGTCCAATACCAGACTTGATCAACCCATATCCATTTCAGAGCTGGAATGCTGTATCCCAAAAAAGAACACTGCCCCAGGATCAGACGATATCACTTATGCCATGATTAAGCACTTACCTAAGAACGCTAAATTGATACTCACCCAAATCTATAATAAATTTTATGAACATAGTTTTGTCCCCATGCAATGGAGAAATATTACTATTCTTCCCATCCCTAAAGTTGGATCAAATCAGATTAACGTCTCAAATTTAAGGCCGATTGCTTTGATGTCTTGTTTGTGTAAAATTTTTCATATCATATTGAATAAACGACTTGAGTGGTATTGTGAGAAAAATAAAGCTTTCTCGGGCAGCACGACGGGCTTTAGGAAAGGTAAATCATGTTACGACAGTTTAAGCATTTTGAGCAATCATATTCTTACTGGATTTTCCGAGAATAAATTAACTGTAGCATGTTTTTTGGACATCCGAAACGCTTATAATAATGTTGACATCAAATCGCTGATAACAGCTTTAGATGAATTAGAAGTTAGCCCTAAGTTAAGTTTATATTTATGGAATTTTCTATACTACAGAATTCTTAAAATCAAATGTGACAATCAGGATTTGGTCCGAAACACCAATAGAGGCTTGGCGCAAGGCGACCCGATCTCACCCTTGCTTTTTAATATTATCACTAGACACATATGCAAAGCTTTAATAAATATAAACGTCTCGCAATATGCAGACGATTTTGTGATTTTTAAGTCATGCAATAACTTAACCGAAGGCGTGCAATCTGTACAATTTGCTATAGACATAATATGTGTATTATTAGAAAAAATAGGGCTCGATATTTCTCCCACAAAAACAAAAATATGCTTGTTTCAAAGAGGATTTCGGAAAATAATGGAACCAATACAAATAACATGCAAAGGCACAGTACTCGAAGTTGTCGATTGTGTTAAATACTTAGGTTTATGGTTGGATAGTCGATTAAAATGGACAAAACATTTGAATGAGCTTAAAGAAAAAGTCATGAAAATTATAAATGCTTTTAAAATATTAAAAGGTCCAGGATGGGGTATCCATCCAACTCATTTAAGACGTTTGTACATTTCTTTGATTCGTAGTAGATTGGATTATGGCTGCTTTTTGTACGAGAGTAGTTGCGTAACTTCACTCAATAAATTAGATGTCCTACAAAATCAATGCCTGAGAGTAATTGGAGGCTATGTAAGATCTACCCCTATCCACGTCATGGAAAGAGAATTATGTATACCGCCACTGGCTGTGAGACGATACTACTTGGCAGCCAAATACTGGTTAAAATGTAAATCATTTCATGACAACGAACTAATCGGTATATTAAATCGCCTTTCAGAACTGTGTCAGGGGCGTTACTGGAGCAATAAGAGGCTGCCTTTACTTATCGTAGTACACCGACTCCTTTGCGACTATACAATACATCAAAGTAAACAGTTGGAGATGTTTGAGTTTGACACATGGGTTAGCAGTGTGGATGTTCTCGATAAAATTGAACCTCAAATAGATACTATAAAAAAATGTAAAAATCATTATAGTAAAAACAAAATCAGGGAAATATGTAACCAAGACATTTTTAAAAAGTATTCCACATACTACAAAATCTACACTGATGGCTCTAAGGATAGTGATGACGTTGGGGCGGCTTTCTATGACCCTCAGTTAGCTGTAAATTGTAAGTTCAAGATCAATCCAAAAGTTTCCATAATGTATGCCGAATTGATTAGTATTTTAGAGGCTCTGTCGTATGTCAAATCTTTAGACCAATTAAACGTCGTTATACTGTCTGACTCTAAAACGGCGCTGCAACACATAGCTCGATGTGCCTCGAATTGTCGAGGTGCACCGATAGCTTATTCTATTTTGGAATTGATTTTGGACTTATCACAAAAAGGTACAAACATAGTGCTACAGTGGATTCCAGCTCATGTTGGCATTCTTGGTAATGAGCAAGCAGATATGTATGCAAAGGAAGCTGCAGCCGATGGGATTCCGGTAGATTGGCTACCACTAGTGTCGGATTTATTGCAAAATGTCAGAGAACACTGTACTAGGCAATGGAAAGAATATTTTGATGAAAGGTCTCTTACCAGAGGAATATGGTATAATACCATACAGCCGGGAATGAGTAAATTGCCATGGTTCGAGGATGCCAATATGAGTAGGAGCGATATTGTCACAGCCCTCAGACTTCGTTCCGGACACATGCCATTGAATAAGTTTGCACATCTCATGAGAATAAGTCCGTCCCCTAATTGCACCGAATGTGATGTTGTAGAAGATGTGTACCACATTGTAATGGAGTGTGTCCGTAATGAAGCTGAAAGATTGCAGCTCTTCATGATCAACCAATATAATGGTGAAGTTGGGTTCTGTAACAGCATTTTGTCGGAGCCGTGCTCTGAAAATGCTGTCAGGCTATATAGGTTGGTCAGAGCAGCCCTCATCCGCAGATGTTAGTAGTTTAATTGATTTGTTTGTTGTCTTTAATTTTTTTTTTAGTACTATGAGGGTGGCATTTCCTTGAGGAAAAAACCCTCCTTAAATATTAAATGAATAAAAAAAAAAAAAAAAAAAACTCTATCTGTCTGTCTGCGCTTTCACGCCAAACTACTGAACCGATTTTGATTAAATTTAGTACAGTAATAGTCCATCTTGAGAATGGAGATAAGCTACCCCTTAAGCGAAATAAGGGTTGAAGGGGTTGAAATAGGGATGAAAGTTTGTATGTCCCTCGGTTTAGAAGCTAGGATCTTCAAATTTCGTGTTTAGGCTGACGATTAAAGGATGGGGGAGGGGGGGACTGAGATGGAGGGGGAGGGAAGGGGGCAAGTGAGAAGGGGGAGAGAGAGGGGCAGGGGGGGGGGTCTGCGGAATTTAATTTTTAAACTTTAAGACAAGCATTAAGAGTTCAAATATCAAATGTTTTGTATGTTGATAAACTACATACGCTTGCAGTCTCCATAGGAACACGGGTCCATATATTGGGTGCAGTCTTCTCCGGGCGGCAGGAATGAAGACCTGTATACCGTGGTACTCTCCAACTGAAAAACAAGAATAATCATAAAAACCGGCCAAGTGCGAGTCGGACTCGCGCACGAAGGGTTCCGTGCCATTATCTATGCAACATTGTTGTATGGAAGCCCCCCTTAAATATTTATTTTATTTTTTGTTTCACAAAAATACATTACCTATCTGTGAAAATTTCAACTGTCTAGCTATCACGGTTTATGAGATACAGCATGGTGACATACAGACAGACGTGGAGTCTTAGACTCTTAGTAATAGGGTCCCGTATTTACCCTTTGGGTACGGAACCCTAAATAAAAAAATCTATGGGGCGGCGTACCTTATAGGCCCAGGGCGCTGAATCTTAAAATACGTCCCTGGTCCTACCACAATAAATAATAGGACCCACGTTAAGATGGGAAAATGTGTCTGCCTAGGCGGGAAAATTGGGAAAAAACCCAGGCGCTTTGGGAATAAACCCATAAGTGCTCAATAAATGCCCAATCCGAGGGCGGAAAAAAACATTGTTCAATGTTAAAAAACTATTATAGAAATAAAACAAAATATTAATGAATTAACAAATATTCATTAAAATTTGACTTTTTGGTAATTTTTTTCCGAACTTTAGTTAAAACCAAAACCGTACAAAAAGCAATCAACAAAATCATAGCTAAATCTTAAATGTGGAAGGCGAATTTGTTTGTTCGTGAAATATGCTACCGGCATGGTTGGGACATTATATATTTAGGCTTTGATCAATGAATTATGACTAATTTATCTTAATGAATTACTTTCAGAGTAAAATATATTTTGTACATATACAAAATAAATGCCCAGATAAATGCCAAAATAAAAGCCAGTGGGCGGGAATTTATGGGCGCTTATTGGGAATATTCCCAATCTGCCCAAAGTGCCCGCCATTTTCCCCATCACTAGACCTACGTAATAAAGCTGTTTTCGCAGTGTTGTTCTGGTATTTTTCTAGTGTACTTAGTTAATAAAACGTACTCTCTGGCAAGGCTTCTGGTACTGTCCCTTGCAGGCCCAGGGCGGGCGCTGCGGCGAGGGCGCGCACACGGGCTGGTACGACATCTTCTGCGTCGTCTCACTCTCCATTTTAGCTGCAATATTACTAAACGTAAGTGCCTGCACCTAAAAAAATGTTTATCCTGTGCTGCAACAGTGCGCCATAGCACAGTTGTACAATCCATTACGTGCGTGAGCGAAAACCCTTTCACAGTTTTGACGAAGCCACAATATGTCGACTGCTGGCGCATTTTGTTTCGGGCGAATGGTGACCTATCAGCTCCAAAAAGGAGACATTTCGCTCGAAAATGTAATATTTTTCGGATAATTTGTCGCCTAACTAGAACATAGGTACACAAACTGAAAATAAGTATTTTTTTGCTATGGCGCACTGTTCTAGGTTCGCGGAGCGCGGAGGTTCACGAGCCGCTAAAGCTAGGGTTTCCTAAGATAGCAGTGCCGTCATTATTACGGCCGTAATTAGAACGTCAGAAACCGCGCCGTATTGTTTACATAGACAACGTTCTACGCCGCTAAATTATGGCCGTAATATGATGGCACCGCACCGTCCGAAAATTTCCTCCTTTTTATTCGTATTTTTAGGGGACCCATCCTAAAAATACAAATAAAAAATTGGCTAGCTTGACTGAGGTTTGGACTGTTACCTCATTTATATCTTTAAATTATCTAATCCTTTTCTTTACACCATGAATATACACAGGTTGGTCAAAAGTTCTGTTACTGAGTTTCTTTATCGATTACTGGCCATTAAAACAAATGAAAAGAAAAAATAAAAATGACATATTATTGACAGTTTTATAAGCTATAATTCCATACCACACGTATATCATATTTTGTTTATTTCACCATGGAATGGGGGTTGAAGGAGAATCGTGTCGCTGTAATTGCTCTGCACAAATGTGGGCAGCCACCGAATATGATTTTCAAGTTGCTACAAAAGTTGAAAATCAACAAGCAATTTATTTATCGCACTATCCATAGTTACAGTAATACCTTGACCGTCGATGACCGAAAAAGATCAGGAAGACCACGCACCGTTCGGACACCAGCTGTGATCAAGGCAGTGAAGGCGAGAATCACGAGAAATCCCGTCCGGAAGCAAAAGTTATTGGCAATACAGATGACTGTGAAGAGAAGTTCCCTTAAAAAATTATCAATGATGACCTTGGGCTTCACGCTTACCGTAGACGAAAGGGCCATCTGCTAAACGCACGATTGAAGGCTATGAGGTTAGCACGAAGTCGCGCTCTACTAAAGCAGTACGCACAAAACGGCCATCGAAAAATCTTGTTTACTGATGAAAAAATCTTCACAGTCGAAGAAAATTTTAACCGTCAAAATGATAGAGTATACGCTAAGAATAGTAAAGAAGCCAGCATGATTGCTCCGAGGGTCCAACGAGGTCACCACCCCTCATCAGTGATGATTTGGCTGGGGGTGTCCTATTCAGGGCTAAGTAAGGTTCATTTCTGTGAAAAAGGTGTGAAAACTGGCGCTAGAGTCTATCAAGATACCGTTCTGGAACCTGTTGTCAAACCCTTAAGCCACACTTTATTTCAAAACCAGCCATGGGTCTTCCAGCAGGACTCTGCCCCTGCGCACAAAGCAAAATCTACACAAGCATGGTTTCGGGCTAACAAAATTGATTTTATCGCGCAGGAAGAATGGCCATCCTCCAGCCCAGACTTAAATCCACAGATTATGCCATATGGCAACTTATTGAGGAGAAAGCATGTGCTAAGCCCCACATGAATCTCGACTCTCTTAAGCGCGCTATTCTCAAGGCAGTCGCAGAATTGGATATGGTGGTAGTTCGTGCTGCCATCGATGACTGGCCTCGTCGTCTAAAGGCGTGTATTCATGCCAGAGGCGGTCATTTCGAATAATTTTAATACATGATAATCTTAAATATTTGTGCTTTCATTTGGTATATAATTCATTGTAGCATTATTTGTAAATTTAGTATTATTCATGTTTTCCATAGTTACAGAACTTAGTAACCAACTAGGTAGGTAAGTTGGTGAATTGATAAATATTATAAAAATATTTGAACCTACGTCCCATGCCAATTGCTTTATTATGTAAAATATTATGGTCAGCAAACTCAGAACTGAAGATATTACTAACGTGATGGCACCAGTGTTGGACAAGGTACCAGTGTTGGACACTTTTGTTTCTTTTCACAAAAAATAAGAACATACAATAGTATTTTACGGTTGGCAACACTCAAACCATAGACAATATGCATCTATCTGTCATATCCCCAAATGTCATGTGTTTCGGCCATTTTGTTTCAACATGGCGAAGTGAAGAAAGTTGTGTGTGCCGTTTTTTTTCATTTTGTGGGATTTTCTTAACGAAATTGTTAAAAAGGTGAGTGAATATTTGTGTCAATAGAATTTCGTTTCCAATAATAACATAAATTTGTATTGAGCATAGCCCAAAGTTATAAAGTTTAACACTTGATTGCAAAGGAATTAACGCGATAAAATATTATTTCCGAGATTGAGAGGGGGTGTCCATTATTGGATCGGCTTAAGTTCCAAAATCCAGTCATGGACACTGTCCATTAATGAGGTGTTCATAACTGGATCTCTTTATTTGTTTAGATGCCGCCTAAGAAAAATTATACATCAGAGCAGATGGCACAAGCTGTTGAGGCAGTGCTATCTCAAGGCGTATCAAAAAAGTCTGCAGCGAAGAGCTTCGGTGTGCCCAGAATAACACTACATAATAAAATATCGGGTAAGAGCCCTTTAGTGTGTAATATGGGACCTAGCACCATTTTGTCGCCGAGTGAAGAGGAATTACTCGTAAAATGGGTTATTGCTATGGGCGAAAGAAAATTCCCGATATCTAAAGATCAGCTCTTAGACAGCGTGCAACGTATAATTACTGAGCAAAATAGGCCAACACCTTTCTCTGGAAATCGGCCAGGTAAAAAGTGGTATTCATCATTTTTAAAAAGACAGCCTATACTTGCGGAACGTACGGCTGAAAACGTCAGTTCAGCGCGTGTTGCTGTTACCGAAGAGCAAATCAGTAATTGGTTTAAAGAAGTTGAAAACTACTTAAAGGAAAGCAATCTTTCTGGAATACTCCAAGATCCTAACAAAATTTTTAACACTGACGAAAGCGCATTCTGTTTGGCTCCAAAACCTGGACGCGTACTTATGAAACGAGGCGCACATAATGTCTATATGGCAAATGGAGACGATAAAGACCACATAACCGTTCTAGTGACTGCAAATGCCGCAGGCAAACTAGCACCACCAATGATTGTCTACGATTACGATCGCATTCCCGCTGACGTAGCCCAAAAGGTACCGGTAACATGGGCAATAGGCAAGTCTGCTTCAGGCTGGATGTGTAGCGACACATTCTTCGAATATGTGGCCAATGTTTTCAACCCATGGTTGATCGAAGAAGACATTCAAAAACCAGTTCTCCTCTTTGTTGACGGTCACAAATCCCACCTAACCCTACATTTATCCAATTTTTGTTTGGAGAACGGAATACAAATTATTGCCTTATACCCAAATTCTACTCACATACTCCAACCAATGGATATTGCGGTATTTAGGCCACTCAAAGTATTTTTCCGGAAGGCGGTGGTCCAATGGAGGGTGGAAAATAACGGGATGAAATTGAAAAAAGCAGACTTCGCTCCTGTTTTCAAAGACGCTTTAGACAAAATAACAGAACACTGCATAAAAAATGGTTTTCGCGGCGGTGGACTCTATCCATTTGGGCCAGATTACATTGATTTATCAAAATTAAGGCGTCAAAACATTTCCAGTGAAAACAGTGACCGGGCGCAACAGCAATTTTTAAACTATCTAGAAAGTCAGATAATAAAAACCTTTGGACAAGAAAAACTTGCAATGTATAACAGACTTTACTTTAAGGGCAGAAATGTTCTTGAGAATATGGCTCTAGACGAAGACATGAACCTTTATGTTATATGGGCACATAACAAACAAAAGGCAATCATACCAGTCGTCTCTACTGCGTCTGACCAAGCTGGCATATCAACCTCTCGACTCGAATCAAGAAGGTTCATAACCGCTTCCAACACTCAACCTGAGCACACAGCGTCCTCAGCTGCTTCAAACGACGCAGGCTTGTCCAGCGCTCGACCTGAGCCTATGGCATCCCCAGCTGCTTCAAAAGATGCAGGCTTGTCCAGCGCTCGACCTGAGCTTATGGCATCCCCAGCTGCTTCAAACAACGCAAGCTTGCTCAGCACTCGACCTGAGCTTATGGCATCCCCAGTTACTTTAAACGACGCAAGCTTGTTCAAAAATCGACCTGAGCCTATGGCATCCCCAGCTGCTTCAAACGATGCAAGCTTGTCCAGCGCTCGACCTGAGCTTATGGCATACTCAGCTGCTTCAAACGACGTAGACTTGTCTAGTATTCTACCTGAGCCTATGGCATCCCCAACTGCATCAAACGACGCAGGCTTGTCCAGCGCTCGACCTGAGCTTATGGCATCCCCAGCTGCTTCAAACAACGCAAGCCGACCTGAGCCTATGGCATCCCCAGCTGCTTTACACGATGCAAGCTTGTCCAGCACTCAACCTGAGCTTATGGCATCCTCAGCTACTTCAGACGACGCAAACTTGTCCAGTTTTCGACCTGAGCCTATGGCATCCTCAACTGCTTCAAACGACGCAGGCTCGTCCAGCGCTCGACCTGAGTCTATGGCATCCCCAGCTGCTTCAAACGATGCAGGCCTGTCTAGCGCTCGACTTGAGTCTACTGCATCCATAGCTGCTTCAAACGACGCAGGTCCATCCAACTCTCGATACGAGGCTACGGCATACTCAGCAACTCCAGAAAAAAGAGGAATAGATGCAGCTATTGGCTATGTCCCTTCGCCATTTAAAAAATGTTTGTTTTGGCCGGAAGAAATAAAGAAAACCACTAGAAAAAAAGATAAAGTACCTTCTGCCGTAACGAGTCAGGCTTGGCAAAAATACCACCAAAGAAAACAGGAAGAAAAAAGAAGAGTTTTACAAGAGAAAGAGTTGAGAGCTAAGCAGAGACTTGAAAAAAAATTACAAAAACAAGAAATAGAAAAAAGAAAGAAGAAGAAAAAAGTTAACGTTAAAAAAAGGAAAGTTGATGGTAGTTCGTCTTCTGAAGACTCAGAGACTGAGATACCTTACAAGGAAAGTGATGAAAGCGAATACGACGTCCGAATGGAAGGAGAAAATATTGATGAAGACGAAGATATGTTTCAAAATAAGCTGGACAAGGTACTGCAAATTAAAAGAAAACGAACAGAAGAAAATGACTCTGACACTCCTTTGGCAAATCTAAGGGCAAAAGCGAAGGGCCATCGTAGTAAAAATAGTCTGAAAAAGGGGTGTTATGTCATTGTTACTTACGAAGGTGAATATTTCCCGGGAATAATAAAAAATGCGGACAAACGGAGGTTTGAGATAAGTACCATGACGTTATCTACCGGAAACACTTTTCGATGGCCAGAGCGACCGGATACAATTTGGTATCCCGCTGCTGATGTCGTAGAAATAATCAACCCTCCTATTCAGCATAATAATAGAGGATTTTACAAAGTTAAAGAAATGGCGAAGTATTTACCTGACATCTACTAAGTCTGAATAGATATTTCTACACTAATTTTGAGAACCAAGACTGAAGATAAAAATTGGCTTTACAGCCAATTTTTATACTAAAGTTAGTTGATTTTTGAGCCATTTATGGAAACCGACTAAGTGATTCATTATTTGTGCCTTATTAAATTTATAATTAGAACTGATAAAAATAAGTAGAAGAATAAAATCTACGAGATCTCATAAGTATGACTGCGCTAGTTATATTTAAATTATGACATTAAAAGAAGAAGCCTGTAGTAATACTCTATTTGTAATCTTTATATATAAACGCTAAGACTGCATCAAGATTATTCCTGATTAACCAAATTAGAAATACCTTCTTAATTATTGTAAGAACAATTATTTGATCTCTTCATTGTGATTTTATAGACTAAGAAAAATGACAACAATTAAAAATAAGTTTTAGAATTTGTTGATTTTTTAGATATTATCTGTTTAACTCTTCTTTGTGATTTTATAGTCGCTGTTTTTTTTCATAGTATAGGTACTAAGACTAAGAAATATGCCAATGATTAAAACTAAGTAATAATTTTTAGAGATTTTCTGTTTTAAATACATACATGACAAAAAAGGTTTCAGGATTTTTATTTCCATAAATCTACCTTTGCTTAAATAAGGAGTTTCTACGCATTTGAATGAGACTAACCGGAAACTCAAATAAATGTCCATCATTGGCATGTCCAATACTGGATGTTGGATGTCCATCACTGGGTGTCCATTACTGGATTATGACTGTTCATTATTGGAATTTCGATGTCTTTTCAGTAGATCGTTTTTATTATTATTTTTCTCAATATTCATTAAACTTTTTTTAGTTGTTAAAAGGTAATAATAAGTACTTTTTATCTGACTACAACATTCTAAATTCGCAACACCGAGACTCAATTAATAAGTAAGTTATAGGCTTACATGTTTGAATCTGCCCTTAAAGTGTCCATAATTGGTGCCACCACGTTACGTCGAAAGAATACTAATGTCCTTTCTATTCAAATTAAAGTGGTTTACCTACGTATATGAAGTAGGAACCTATTGTCATATTTTTTCAAGGTGGCTGGCGATACCTTGCTCTGTTAGTAAGTATATACTGTAGTACCTAAATGACGCAAGGAACCATTATGAAGCGTAACGATTTTAATTCTTGGTTGTTAAGATTGTCTTTTGTTCCACGTTTCAGCGTAATAGAATAGAACATACAAAATATTACCGACGACGTGAAACTAAATGAATATGAACTCTATGAAACTAATGGCCGATTGCAATAAACTTAAGAATCGCCTAAGTCTCTTCCTAACTACAACATGACCAAATTAAAACGGTGTCATAAACTTAGCCGTCATTCGCTAAGTTAACTTGGTCGAGTTGTAGATAAGAAAAGACTTAGGCGATTCTTAAGTTTATATAGTGCTTTCACGCGTAAAATTCTTATTTTCTTATTCTTTATAAATATCGAATAAATAATACAACTCTATCTCTTAGCATGTTCTTTGCAAAACTCACGAAGTTATGCAATAAATTACAAACTAGGATGCTGAAATTTGCTCATCATGTAACCTTGTCTTTTACCATTTGAAAATCTGAAGATTATAAAGAGGGAAATAGTTTGAATTATTAGTGTGAATTTTATTACCTGATGGTTTTTCGTAGCATTTGGCTGGTGCGTAGGACTCTGGCGGTGGTATCCTGCCGGGGTCCAAATACGACATCCGGTTCACGGTACGATCTACAACAGACAGTATGCACGCCAATAAGAATATTGTTTTATAGAAGGTCTTTGGAAATATCTTTATAAAACCGAATATGGTAGATTATGGGGGCTATTAAACTGAAAAACTTTATTAGGGGACCAACTCTGAAATCTCGAATAAAATTCTGCTGTTTCGTACAAAAATTTTAACGAAAATATCAAAATGTATAAAAAGAAACTATTGGTTTTATTTTCGCGATTTCAGAGTGTTCAGTTTGATAGGCCATCTTAATCCTACTATATTCGGGCTTTATAAGGCTATTTCAAACACACCTGTAGTAGAATAGCAGCCTACCTAAAGTATGTTTGTTTAATGTAGATAGGACTAACTAGTCGTAAGGTAGACTGATCGGAAGAAGAAAACTCAATTAGCAAGACTATATAAGGGTCAATTTCAACAAGTCGTGTTTTTTATTTCATTTCGGTTGAATTTTTTATTATACCTAAAGTTTTTTTAAATTTTAACCGTGGTTTATTGCATTTCTTTATAGTCTTATTGCACATATTTAACACCATCAAAGTATCTTTACAGACTTACGAGATATTTGTGTTTAAAAATTCAATGTCACCGAAATGAAACAGTCGTTCACCGAAATGAAAGAACTAGCTACCGAAATGAAAGAATCTATCCACCGAAATTAAAATCCACCGAAGCAGGGTATACGTATTTTTTTATTTAATTTGGGACGACCAACAGCTACTATAACATAATACATAACTTAAATATTAACAGAAAGCCAATTATAGGTCATTTCAAATATAAGACAAAATACACTTAACGAGCACTATCTCAGTAATTAATTATCTTACAATTATACAATTAGGTCGCATTGAAGAAACTGAGACTCATAATACGCTTGATCGAAGCTTCACTTGTCACCAAAAGATCCAAGTCTGTCTGACGCGTTGCCGAGTTAAAGCTATTACACGCGCGACACAAGTATGAATTCTGCCGATAATTTGAAGATTCAGGGGGGACACGCAGCAAGTGGTTGAATCTAAGTGGTTTTGATGGTGTTCGCAATGTCAATTTGCATAGAAGTTCCGAACAGTTCAAAGTACCAGATGCAATTTTCGAAAGAAAAACCAGAATCGCAATCTCGCGACGCTTTTCTAACGGGAGAAAATGTTGTTTTTTGCACAGATCGAGATAGAGGCTTGAATGATAACGATCCTTTGTGCGAAAACATAGATATTTAAGAAATCTTTTTGGGATATTTTCGATACGTGAAATGTATATATTATACCTGGGGTTCCAGATCTGCGATGCAAACTCCAGATGGCTACATACTACTCTAATAAATAAAAATAATCTTTAAAGTCTTCGCATAAGTAAAATCTTTTGAAGCTCGCATTAGAAATTCAAGAGCCCTGGAAGCTTTAGACACTATGTTATCAATGTGGGTATCAAAAAGAAGTTTACTATCGTGAGACACACCCAAATCTCTTACAATAGTTTCCCGAGTTAGTGACATACCTTTTAGTGTATAATAAAACTCAACCAGGTTACGCTTCCGGCTATAAGTGACGACACTACATTTGAATGGGTTGAGATCTAAGCAATTCTCAGTACAGTAATTGTCAAGCCTTATCAGATCATACTGTAATGAAACAGCATCTCCTAAAGAAGAGATAGGTGAAATAATCTTCATGTCATCTGCGAAGCATAGTAACTGAGAAGCTTTAAAGCATTTCTCGATATCGTTGACAAAAACTGCAAAGAGAAGCGGTCCAAGAAGTGATCCCTGCGGAACTCCACTAGGAATCGTTAGCTACCCAGAAATTTAATTTTCAGTCACAACCGCCTGGCTGCGATTCCGATATTCGACAGATCCCCACTGATGCCGATGTTCTGCAGTTTGAGTAGAAGATCTGGCCGTATCCGATCAAACGCCTTGCTATAGTCGGTGTAAACTACATCCACTTGCTGTCCACTATCCATTGCTGCTGTAAGAGATTCATTTAATAAAACCAGATTAGTAACTACTGAACGACCCCTCAAGAAACCATGCTGGGTACCACTAAAAGAATACTGCAACGACGTATACGGACTTAAACAAGGTGGTTCAATAATCCCCCTATAATTCCGAGTATGGTATATAGAGTCTGGCCAGCGAGTCGTGTCATTAGATATTTTTTCAATCTTTGGGATGGCAACATTATTTAAGCTGTCAAACAGTTCGTAATAATTTCTGTTTATAAACACGAAGCATAATTATTTTATTGTTACAATGTCACAACCTATCAAAAGCAGTGTTCGAAGCATGTTGTTTAACATGCTTAATAACCGTAACCGAATAAAACGTGATTCAGAACAACTACTAGAGCAAAAACAACGGATTTTTTATGATATTGTTTCAACAGCAGGTACGCGTCTCAAAATATTGATACTTTAAATATGGGTACTTTTTCTTCCACCCGACTTTGCATTATTTTTTCATAATTTGCGTTATATTAAGTTCGTAGTTTTTTTACGTTCCTTTTCTTATTTGTTTCTAGACGGCTGGCATGATGATGAACTTGGAAAATTAAAGATCAAGAGCCTAATTAAAGATCTAAAAGATATTGAAAATAACGAGTTGATCAAATATGACAAAGAATATGTGACCTTAATCTCCAATATGACAGGTTTGATTACAAAATTAACTTGATTGTAATAATAATTATCATATTATTATCTCTTAAAGTTGTAACCAAGAACCATTTTTTCCAGGAGTAAGTGTAAGAACATTACAAAGAATAAAAAAGGAGGGTAATATTAATGAAAGAATGTGGAGTACACCAGAGAAGGATTTTTGGATTCTGATTTTGATTATGAAACTGAATAAATATATGGTATAATCACATAAAACGTAGTTTTATTTTAATATCCTTTCATTAGTAAAATCTCTGTAGTATTCAGCTATCTACATAATATTATTAAATTGAAAAAAGTGATCAAAAGTCCCAACAAAAAAAATATATTATGTAAGTATCAAATTGATATATCGCAGTTTTTAAAGTGTGTACAGCTACAAAATTTTCAAATTTGCCGCGTTTTTGAGATGACACGACTCGCTGGCCAGACTCTTATAGAATACCTACCGTGCATGCATACGACCGCGTAAAATTATTATATTATCTGAAAACCATCATATATTATCATAACGGAGTGCTGGTACCGACACTGATGTATGGAAGTGAATCTTGGGTATGGCAGAAGAAGAATGAAAGCAGAATAAATGCGGTAGAGATGCGATCGTTGAGGAAAATATGTGGAGTAAAACTGAGTGATAGAGTGAGCAATGAGGTGATTCGCAAAAGGTGTGGTCTGAAAGATGATATAGTGACAAGAATTGAGAAAGGAATGCTCCAGTGGTTTGGTCACTTAGAGAGGATGAATGAAAGGCGAATCACGAAAGAGATATACTGTGCGAATGTGGAAGGAACGATTGCACGAGGGCGTCCCAGAAAAACCTACGCGGACCAAATAGAGGTTATTATAAAAAAGGCTGGTGTACGCAGTGACAAAAACCGTAGGGCATGTATGAAAAGATTGATGGATATGAATGAAGCGAAAGAAGTGTGCAAGGATCGTAGCAGGTGGCGATCCATAGTCTCTGCATACCCCCATGGGAAACAGGCGTGAGTGTATGTATATATGTATGTATGAAAACCATCACATAGCTGAGAAATTGAGCTTTTTATTTGTAGATACGGAAAACGGTAATGTAACAATCCTGAACATGATCGACAATTGTTTATGATAATATTCCATCCCATAAAAGGTAAAAATATCCCATAAAAAATGCAGTCAAATGTTTTGAGAAATCACCTGCTGGGTTGGATTTTCACCGAAATGAAATAATAATAAACCGAAATGATAAAACAATCCACCGACATGAAACAATTATACACCGAAATTCTTATCACTCACCGAAATGATATTTTTCTTCATTTCGGTTAGTTTTTTATCATTTCGGTTGACAAATTAGTCCACCGAATCAACCGAAATGAAAACACTGAAATTAAAATCAAGGACAAAAATTAGCATTACAAGAAAACTATTTATTATAGGCTATCATGAATAATGCACCAATAAACGTTAAACTAACACACTCATGAATATTTCATTGAATTTACTAGCTTATTGAAATGTGTCATTATGCGTAAAATTCCTTTACCGATACATGGAAATGAAAAGAAAGTTGTCCCATGACCACCGAACAGCAAAATTTATGTTTTTGGCGGGAACCACAGGCATGTGGCGCACGTCCTTCCACAACAAGCACTTAGGTAGAAATAGTACGAAATAAGAGGGGGGAGCTAGAGTTGTTCTATGCAAAAATATGCCTTGTAAACTTTAGGTCACCGAAATTAATAGACTTTCTGGGACACATGCGTTTACTCATATCAGTTATTAAACTAGGTAGATATAATTATAAAATTACTTGGTGATAATACCCTCACTATTCAAGATTTAAATATAAGTAACCACACATCTAAATAATCGATAGTTTTTGTTGTACGAGGGAACTTACACTGAAAAAGGTGTTCTGGCAGTTCTGGACAGCTACCGAAATGAAAAAATAGGGGCTTTACCATTATTTTTTCCAAACTAACTGCAATCCAAATAATAAAATATTGTTTGCCTCTTATAGGCAACGGCCTCTTCTACATAGAAAAAAATATTAGAACTGTAAAGTAACGTTCTGCACTACCGATTTCATCTGTGCCGCGTAAATTTTGCATTTGGGAAATCCACCCATAAACAGAAATTTTCATACTCCAGCTGAAATACATGTTGAAGAAGAGGCCGGATACAAAAAATTGTCGTTTCTAAACAGCCCCCTACTCAAAAGGCCAACATTCTATTCGTTTGAACGCTACGCTTACTATTAAATCTTTAAGATAAGCAGTTAACTACTTATAAAATACATAGTACGTAATCTTGATCATTCCATACAATACATCGAAGTCTGTGATTTAAATAAGTTTGCGACATGTAATTTAATCACCTATTGCTCATATTTAAGCTTTAAAAGTAAGCGTAGCGTTCAAACGAATTGAAAGTTGGCCATTTGAGTGGGGGCAGTTATTTGAACTGTCAGAAACGGAAACTTTTTGTGCTTCAGCATGTCCGTTATCTTATATTGCGAAAGGTGTCCAAAACACATTTTTAATTGCGCACTCAGATTTAAGAAATCTTGAGAAAACATGAAATGTGCGAGCGAGGGTGCGGTAAAACGTGGATGGTCTTTTAACTCACTCTCAAACGGCTGTTCGACGCAGTGGAACTTCGCAGGTGGCTTGAAGTTCTCCGTGGGCACGACCGGTTTGGGCACGTAGTCGTGGCGCTGCGTGGTGATGTTCTGCATCGGTCCCTGCCCCCACATGTCGTGGTGGCACGGACGGATCGCTTGCGTCACGCACACGGGGTTCGGCAGGAAGGACAACTGTGGGAATTCAATGGATGTAAGAAGAAGAAGGTTCTTGAATTGCGACCGCGCACCGATCGACGCTCCGTGGATAGGCCTTCATACGTCACACACCTATACAAAATCGCTGACATGCAACATTCACGATACAATGTCCCTTCACTAACATCAAAATGGGTCATGATGATTATACAAGAGATAATGAAATACTTAATTGTGTCGTCGTTTCAGAAAAAATATGTTTAATGACTTCATCCAAATCTTTATCGGTTCTAAAAGTACCTTTTGGACTGTGTCTCCTTCCATTTGAGCAGTAGACGGCACCAGATTGGGCAGTGGTTTCACCGGACGAGGTATTGGTGTTTTCGCTGGCAGGTAGCTATCATTCAAAACAAATTAAGTTAGGAACGACTTCGATTTAGGGTTTTCAAATGGTTCTGCTACATATCAGTAAAATATTTCATTCATTTACGTTTGTAGCACCCTCCGCCGCGAAACAGTACCAGCGAAACCGGGAGTACCGCGGTAGTTCCGCCATAGTTCCGCCATGAATTGTCTTCTATCGACGACGATATATGACGATCACATCTATGTAGCTTCATTACTTTCGCGTATGCCAACGGTCGGAGCCGATCGGGCGGAATTGTGTTTCGAGTTTGGATTTAAAAAGGGGCTTGGTGGCTACTCGTCCACGTTTTTTAAATGCGCAACGGGTTAGTAGCTTGGCCTTTATTTCACCTGTTAAGTGACGATAAGGCCAATTTCTCATCACTGAGGAACTGGCTATCTTCCCACTATCTGCCGGAACACAACAATTTTTAAATAGTTTAATGGTGTCAGGCTTAGGTAAGATCATAAAGTTAATATTACCTATTAACTTTATGGGTAAGATGGTGGTTGCTAGTCAGGCGGACTTGAAATACCCCTACCACAAACAAAACCATCACTTGCTACTGGTCCCTGAGCATAGTAGCAAAAAACCTTTAGGACCAGAATGTCCACAAGAACTGTGTCATAAAGCAATACAATTCAAACACAAATTAAACACTATTATGACGTTAAAAATAGCAGACTTGGGCTCCGGACAGTTCGCATTTGTTTCACTTGTCGAACTCATGTTTCGCGGCGGTCGGTGTGCTACAGGCGTTATGAATGTTTCATCTACAATCTTGCTATGCTCACCTGTTTTTGTAGATGGTCTGAGTCTCAAATCTCTTGGAAGCTGTAACGGGGTTGGTGCAGCTATCGGGAATGATCGCTCGACGCCGACAGTCACTCTTCGTGTCCAGGAAGCTGGGTATCAACGTAACTTTACGGGATTTAACACGTAAGGTCTTGCCATTGAAGAAATTCACATCAAAGAAAAAATTTAAGAAAATTTGTTGCAGTATCTCAAGAAAAAGCGTTTTGATATTGCTACGGGAGAGACCTTTCAACAGTGAATATATTCATCAAATTAATAAGATCATAAATGTGATCATAAACTTAGGTATGCTGCCAATCAACAGTTTTATGAAATACTTGACTCTAACCCCGGTCACTCACATGCGCGCAAAGGTTCGCGAATACGTAAAAACCACATGTGTAGGACGACCTTCGCGGATGACTTCGCGAATGATTTTCCATACAAAATTGAAAACATTCGTACAATGTACGAACCTTTTCGTGCATGTGAGTGACCGGGGTAACACAATTTTCTTTGGCAATAAGTAACTTTCAGAAAATATGGACGACTCAGAAGGTCAGGGGTAGATTTTCTCGATCAGCAGTTCTTATACCTATACCTAGCATCGATTATATTTTTCTCCACTTTTTACTATAGCAGATAATAACGAATGGTTTTCGACCTTTAAATTCAATAAATAAATAGTCTTACCTACTTCATAAGCTAGAATTAGACTAGATAATTTAAGTTCTGGATAGATTGGAAACAATACCTCATAGTGTAAGTAGTGTTCACGTCCAGAGCTTGGCAAGGTTTCTGGTACTGCCCTTTGCAGGCCCATGGCACCGGCTCTTTTGGCATTATCTTGAAACAAACGTAACGATTGTTGAATTTATACAGTTTGAAAGTGGTACATTAAAAGAAGATTGAAGAAAGTAATCCTTTAGAAACGATTCGTACCTAATCGTACTTAAAAGTCCTTCTTAAATACGAGAAATTATTCAACAGAAAAAGACTAAGCAAGTTATCGGCTCTTAGCTAGACCATATCTCAAATTATCGACAAGCAAATCACCCGAGACTAGTAGCACAGAATAGATATTACGACACATACAGAATTACTAGTTACACTACCGTCATACCTGATTAGGCATGAAGCTCATCTTATGAGTGGTGGTGCCCTCCATTTTAGCGGCTGGCTTCTCGTAACAGCGCTCCGGAGCATAAGACTTGGTGATTTCCATCTTCTCAGGAGGTAAATAAGACAGCTTGTTAACCGTGCGATCTGCAAATTTTTTAGCTCTTCATGACATGATAGGTACTCGTATTAAGTCTAGATAGCGTTACTTGGAAAAACTCCATTAAATAGGTCAACCTTTGCGAAATTGCGCGTCAATGAGATTGCGATTTGCGATAGTGGGCACATTAAGAGTTAAGATAGACAGTGACTCGTTACCAAGAAAATAACTAAATCATTTCAATAGTCACCACTTTTTATTTTTTGACAGCCTTGCCAATGCCATGAACTTTATAGCATAGCAATCCAGCAGATATCAATGTAGGATACTGGGATAAGTAGATCTACTGTCATTACATTGGGCAAATGAGGACATACGAAACAAAACAAGCACAAGATTCGCCACCGAGAGCTGAACTGGTAAGGTCATTAATAATTTTCATCTCAGGAAATCCTCACTTTCAAAGGGCTGTTCAACAGCGTGGAACTTCGGCGGGGGTTTGCAGCTCTCCCTTAAGACACAGGGCTTGGGCACGTAGTCGTGTCGCTGCGTGGTAACGTTCTGCATCGGGCCTTGCCCCCACATGTCGTGGTGGCACGGACGGATCGGCTGCGTCGCACATACTGGGTTCGGCAGGAAGGATAGCTGGTGGGAATAATAATCATTATGGTATTATGATGGTAGCAGATATTTCTGTCAATAACCAAGGTCGATATATCAATTAAAAACTACATACATACATACATACATACACTCACGCCTGTTTCCCATGGGGGTAGGCAGAGACTATGGATCGCCACCTGCTACGATCCTTGCACACTTCTTTCGCTTCATTCATATCCATCAATCTTTTCATACATGCCCTGCGGTTTTTGTCACTGCGTACACCAGCCTTTTTTATAATAACCTCTATTTGGTCCGCGTAGGTTTTTCTGGGACGCCCTCGTGCAATCGTTCCTTCCACATTCGCACAGTATATCTCTTTCGTGATTCGCCTTTCATTCATCCTCTCTAAGTGACCAAACCACTGGAGCATTCCTTTCTCAATTCTTGTCACTATATCATCTTTCAGACCACACCTTTTGCGAATCACATCATTGCTCACTCTATCACTCAGTTTTACTCCGCATATTTTCCTCAACGATCGCATCTCTACCGCATTTATTCTGCTTTCATTCTTCTTCTGCCATACCCAAGATTCACTTCCATACATCAGTGTCGGTACCAGCACTCCGTTATGAATAGCCATTCGCGCCTTTGCAGAAACGGTTCGGCTACTCATAACCGAGTGTATAGCACCACTCACCGAATTTCCTTTCTTCACTCGTCTTTCTATGTCTTCCTCACTCTTTCCGTCCCTTGTGAACAAACTCCCCAAGTATACAAACTCACGGACTTGTTCCACTTTTTCGCCACCTAACATTACCGTACAGTCAGTCATTTCTTCATCTCTCTCAAACACCATCACTTTAGTCTTAGTTACATTCACTTTCATCCCTTTTCTCACAAAATCTTCATTCATAACCGACATCATTTCCTGCAACTCTTGCGCAGAAGACGCAAGTATAACTTGGTCGTCAGCGTAGAGAAGGCACTTGATTTGAGTCCCATTCATCACAACCCCACAGTCACGTTCTTTCAGACCTTTCATACAACTGTCCAAAAACAGATTAAAGAGCCATGGTGACGCAACACATCCCTGTCTGACACCCCTAGAGATGCCAAACCAGTCAGTGTATACGCCGTCAATCCTGACGCATGCACGGGAATCCTCATAGAGAGATTTCAGTGCATGAATCAGTCTGCTCTCCAATCCGTATTCGGACAACACCTTCCATAGCTCATTCCTGTCAACTCGATCGTAGGCCTTCTCCAGGTCCACAAAGGCACAGTAAACCTTTTTGTGCTTAGCCAGGTGTTTTTCGGTTAAGCACCTCAAGGAGAAGACCTGATCCGTGCATCCCATTCCCTTTCTGAATCCCGCTTGCACATCCCAAATACTCTGATCAGTTTTTTGCATCACTCTTTCAATCAGTACCTTTGCATACAATTTACTAACAATGCTGAGAAGACTGATCCCGCGGTAGTTTTTAGCATCCTGCCGTGACCCTTTCCCTTTGTACAGCGGCACGACCACGGCTTTACGCCAATCTTCCGGCACTTTGCCACTGTTCCAACATTTATTAAAGATCAGGCACAGCCAGGACGCAACCAGCTCTTTCCCACCTCTCAGCATTTCAACAGTAATTCTGTCATATCCTGCTGCTTTCCCTTTTTTCATGCTCTTCATTGCACTAATAATCTCATCCATATATATATCTCTTTCATCTACTTCTGTCTCTTCCTCGTCTTCCACCCTTTTATCCGAGGCTTCTAGCATAGAGCCATCCGCCTCAAACAAACTCTCAAAATATTTCATCCACTCCTGTAGTACACCTTTTTCATCTGTCACTAGCTCACCTTTTTCATCTCTTATCACATTCATTTTAGACTTATGTGATCCACTTCGAGACGTTTTCACTTGTTTCCAAAACAATTTTATATTGTCTCGAAAGTTATCACAGAGTTTGAAGTCACACTTTTCTTTCATCTTTCTCTTTTTTTCGTCTACTTTTTCTTTCACTACTTTCTTAATCCTTTTAAACTCCCTTGCAACTGTATCAACATCATCTTCTGTAACACTTGCATTCACTCTTTTACTGGCTTTGATGGCCAGCAGATCCTGCCATACTTTTTTCTTTTCATTCACTACATGTCTTACCTCACTATCCCACCAGTTTATTGGGGGAGCATTCTTCCTTTTACTCACTCCACATATTTCCTCAGCTGTTTCAGTCACACCTTTTTTAAACTTTTCCCAAACTTCCTCAAGCTTGCCATCTTTCACTTCAGCCACATTTCCCAATCGTTCTTTCAATTTGCACAAATATGTCTTTTGCACTTCCACTTCATCCAGGTTCTCAACTTTTACTCTAGTCAGCTCCGTTGTTGACACTGTGGGACGATGACGCCAACTTTTGAACAGACCACTAACCCGAGACACTACAAGAAAGTGGTCTGTTCCAATGTTACTACCCCTAAAGACCCTGGTGTCTACAACTCTGCCTTTCAGTCTTTCATCAACAATCACAAAATCGATCATACTCTTCTTTTCCCCTCTCTGCCAAGTGTACATATGAATTTCCTTGTGGTCAAACATGGTGTTCGTTACCACAAGATTCTTTTCTAAACATACCTCAATCAAACTCCTGCCATTATCATTTACTCTTTTGTCTCCATATATTCCTAAAACTCCCTCACATCCCTCTCTTCTCACACCTACCCATCCGTTAAAATCTCCAAGCATAACTATCCTTTCATTATCTTTGCATTCATTCAAGATGTCTTCCACACTTTTCCAGAAATCCTCCTTTTCCGTTGCTGACTTGGATATATCGGGAGCATACACGCCAATGACGCGTATCCGGAGTAATCCTACTTTGAGTCTAACCCAGAGAAGTCTGGGACTAACACACTCATACTCAGTCATGCATTCTATCATCCTTTCCGACAGCAGGAGTCCCACGCCCATACTCGCGTGCTCATTTTCGGCAACGCCCGACCACAGAACTTTAAACGGGCCATGTTCTGAGACTCCTTTGCCCTTTCTTTTCGTCTCGTTCACGCATAAAACATCCAACTTCTTTTCTTCCATAATCAAACACACCTCATCCATTTTCTCCTCCATCGCTCCACATACATTCAGCGTAGCAAAACGGGTCTCCGATGCCCGCTTTTCGCCCCGAGAGAAACAAGTTACGCGTGATGAGTGGCGAGCTCTATCGCCGCAGCCAGGTTTATTAAAAAAAATTGAAACCATTTTGTTCCCACGATTAGCTAGGGAAAGACAACTGTCCACCACACAGAGCCCCGCGTGTGTGGTAAGGCTATTTACGCCTGGAGGGCACCAATTTCCAGGGTGGCACGCTTATGACTAGGCACGCCCCTAGCCATGCAGCCATCGGCACGGCAGACCTTAGCTTAGCGGAGGGGAAGGAATAGGATTAGGATAGGGATGTGAGGTGGGTATAGGAGTGTGTAAAATGGGACGGCTCAGGGTACAAAAAGGACACCGTTGCTGCGGGGGGGTTGAGAGGTTGCAGCAGCGGAGGCTGAGGGTCCGGGGGCGCTTACCCGTACTTGTCATAGGGAAACCGGACAAGTAACCGTACCATTATACATAGCACAATAATTTTACCCAATATTTGGGAATTTAACCAAAACTTTGGGTTGGAAAACCGGGTGTGACCATCGATGTCAGCTTGACCGCTCAGATGTCATTGTTGTTATCTGCATTATCAGTCATTCACGTCCTGTCTGGCTCTTCTCCTAGTGTGGTATTTTACGAGTAAATTTATTTCTTTGACACGCGCCCTCCATCATATTAAGTTTGACGAGAGGCTCATCCCCAGCTAATATAACTCAGCACGGTTCATGAGCGTTAAGGCGTATCATAAGATTTATTTAGGATCTGTCCGGGTCAGTGCGTAGGCGCGATATAGGAAAAGTGATTAAAATTTGCAGATTATGGGTTTCTAGACCAGCGGTTCCCGAATTCGTTTGGCTACGGAACCCCTTTTGGTTCACCGTTTTTGGGCGGAACCCTAGCTCAAGTAAGAAGTAAACTAACCAGGGTTGCCACCTTTAGGAACAGAAAAGTCGGGAAAAGGATGCAAAAAACTTTTGGATCTATTTTCTAAATGTACCTACTACATACGTTGAAATCATTAAAACTGTGGGGTCGTGCGTGTATCAAGTTACGCACGCTAAGTACCCATGTAGAGAACAAGCATTTTTGTATTTAAGTTTTCAGTCGTGTATGCGCAGTGACACGTATCCACTGTAGGGACAGGGGACTCACCTCGTGTACATCAAATAAAATACTGATAGAATTTTTATTATTTATTTGCGACAGCGACCGATACGTGTCACTGCACATACACGACTGAAAACTTAAATACAAAAATGCTTGTTCTCTACATAGGTACTTAGCGTGCGTAACTTGATACACGCACGACCCCACAATATTCCCACTGTAGAGTCAGGTAACTGGTAAATGAAAGACATGTTGAATGTATATTAATGTTTGTAATTAAAATACTCAAAAGCAATGGAAACAAACGGGCGGGTCAGCAAAGAGTAAAATATAATAAAATAGGAGAACTACCGATCTGAAGGGAAAAAGAGACCTTTGATTTAATGTTTTAGGTATTTTTATTTTTTATTGTTTCTATGCATATTTTGTATTGCTATGGGCTTCTCTCATTAACATCTTGTAAACGTATAGTTTAACTTTAAAAGAAGGACTTTTTAAGATATAAAATATTTATTTAGTTAGAACAAAAAGATACACACAGACTTCGCTGGCTCGGCCACCTCGAGAGGATGGATGAAGATGGTGCCGAGAAACGTGCGTACTTGGGACGACCAAATGGCCGTCGACCAGTTGGGCGTCCCAGGTACCGCTGGGGAGACGAGATAGAAAAGGATCTGCGCGCGCTCCACGCGGACGACTGGCAGGAGGTGGCGCAGGACAGGCCCAGATGGAGCTCTTATTATCGGAGGCCAAGACTCACTTTGGGTCGCTGCGCCATCCTAGTAAGTAAGTAAGAACAAAAAGATAAGTATCTTGAATTTATAAGCTCTTGAATTTTCGCGGAACCCTTGAGAGCTTCTTACGGAACCCCATTCGGGAACCACTGTTCTAGACCACGATTATGACCCCGAAAGGTATTGCTATGCGCAAAGCGAGCGATCCCCGTTATTCCTTTTTTTTCAGTGTTTTTTTCAGTGCTGCTCTAGATCCGTGGCCCGGTACATACAGCTACAATAGGACAGGTAAGTACCTAGACGATGCGATGTTTGTAACAAAAGAATTTGTTGCTGACCTTCTGCACAGTGCAGCTCTCCATCGGCTCGCAACTAGGCACCAGGTTAGGCGCCGGCTTCCTAGCCACCCCTCGCAGGTTCACACAGCCGTCCACGGGCAGGTAGGACATATTGTACGTGGTGCCCGATTCTACCCGAGCCGTCGGCTTCATGTAGCAGCGACGAGGGGCATACGAGTCCGGGATCTTGGGCTGTTTGTAGCACTGCAAAAGACATGAAATAAAAGCAAATCACAACATTTTTAGTACGATCGGCATCAGGAATATCGGGATAGCTAACATTTGGGTGCGATTCGTTTGCCATAAAAACAGTAAATCTCGGTAATTTCTATATCACTAACGTTGACTTCATCAATTTTTTATTTGGCCTTAAATGCGGCAGGGAAGGGTGCTCCTGGTGGCCGTCCATGAGTTTGCCATCCTGCGGGCCACACTTCACGCTGGTTTTGCCAAGCTGTAGATCATTAAACTATTCTAACTCACAGGCTTGACCAAGGGCGGCATCCAGCAGCAGCAAGAGCGGCAGGGGCAGGGGTGTTCCTGGTAGCCTTCCATGAGTTTCCCATCCTGCTGTCCACACTTCACGCTGGTTTTGCCAAGCCGTAGATCATTAAACCTTAGATTCTAACTCACGGGCTTAACCAAGGGCGGCTTCCCGCAGCAGCAAGAGCGGCAGGGGCAGGGGTGTTCCTGGTAGCCGTCCATGGGCTTCCCAACCTGCGGTCCACACTTCACGCTGGTTTTGCCAAGCCGTAGATCATTAAACCTTAGATTCTAACTCACGGGCTTGACCAAGGGCGGCTTCCCGCAGCAGCAAGAGTGGCAGGGGCAGGGGTGTTTGCTAGCCGTCCACGAGTTTCCCATCCTGCGGGACATTTCACGCTGGTTTTGCAAAGCTGTTGTAAACCTTGAATCTAACATATAACTCACAGGCTTGACCAAGGGCGGCTTCCCGCAGCAGCAAGAGCGGCTGGGGCAGGGGGGTTTGGTAGCCGTCCACGAGTTTCCCATCCTGCGGGACACTTCACGCTGGTTTTGCCAAGCTGTAATCATTAAACCTTAGATTCTAACATATAACTCACAGGCTTGCCCAAGGGTGGCTTCCCGCAGCAGCAAGAGCGGCAGGGGTGTTCCTTGTAGCCGTCCATGGGCTTCCCAACCTGCGGTCCACACTTCACGCTGGTTTTGCAAAGCAGTTGTAAACCTTAGATTCTAACATATAACTCACAGGCTTGACCAAGGGTGGCTTCCCGCAGCAGCAAGAGCGGCAGGGGCAAGGGTGTTCCTGGTAGCCGTCCATGGGCTTCCCATCCTGCGGGCCACACTTCACGCCGGCTGTGGGAGCGCACGCGGCCGCCGCTGGGCATGGTACACACCTACAAATAATATTGCGTTTTTTTAATGCACAACGGGATAGTTCTTGGTCTTCACCTTACCTGATGTAAAGTGACGATAAGGCCTGAGGTGGAAGCGCACTACACCTGGAACCCTCATCACTGGGGAACTGGCTATCTTACCTCTAACTGCAGGAACACAACAATTGTCGTCGTTGTTATGTCGTCAGACTTAAGTAAGATGGTGGTAGCTAGCCAGGCGGACTTGAAATAAGCCCTACCACCAACCAACCCGAGTACAAATTGTACCCCCCCTCCTGGGAATCGAACCTAGGACCCCTGCGTCTTATACGGGTGGGTGAACTACCACAGAGGAGAGTAGAGGTTAAAGAATAAAAAAAGATTAAAAATGGTAAACTTTGAGTTTTGACTCAGAAATCGATACGAATAAACTATATGCCAAGCCAATTGATTCCTTAAGACGGGCTAAATAATCCTTTGCCATCAGCCATTTTTAATGTAACTGCTGGGGCATAGGCCTTCCTTATGAGTGGATAAGGAGGATGGACCATAACATAACCCACCCCGCAGGCCCAAAGCGGATTGGTGGGTGTTAACGTCTGCAAATGCAGTCGGGAAGAGATTAACCTGCCTTCCGAAGCACGGAGAAACTAGAGATAACAAATTTTTTATCACTCGTCCCATGACCCGACCCTTGAGAAAGTTGCTTAACCTTCGCAATCGCAGGTCAGGCGCTAAACCACTGTGCCACTGAGCTCCTTAATAATCCTTAGTCGCAAACTACAAATGCTTGGAGTATCAAAGCTATAGACTAACAAATTATGCATGAAAAAAAATATTAACCCTCAGGATTTTCTTAATTTTCTTTCCAAAATCAGTCATGCTGTCGCCATAGAAATTTATTGATAGTAATAATAGGATCAAAAGGCCCAAGGTCCAAGAGACCCAGGAGGGCAATCGACCCTACGTTCAAACACATTCAGGCCCTCCGCTGCCTTGAGCGGGACACGCACGCGGGGCGACATAGATTAGAGCGTATAGTTCGGATCACGAAAGATGACCACAAAATGGCGCCCATCTTCGCATCATAACTCATAAAGAAAAGGCTTTAGTCAAAATAATACTTCGTATTCATATAGATATATCGATATTATTTAAATATATGAAATATTACTTTGTCAAAAGTCTTTTCTTCATGAGTTATGACGCGAAGATGGGAGCTATTTGTGGTCATCTTTCGTGATTCGAACTATACTCATGCACTGCGCAAGCATCTGTTCGTCAAAAACTGCTGGTTTTTCCCGCGCCGTGTACCCGCGGCGGGATCCCGCTTAAGGCAGCGGACGGCCTTAAAGTTAAAACTTGTTTGATCAAAGATTGGGTTACACACAACTTTTGTGTATAATAAACAGGAAAATGACAAAGAATAAGACTGATATCGTTGAAATGTTATGCCGTCAGTCACACTTTGAATTTAAATACAATTTCAGAAATATTTGGCTTGTTTGTTCGTACTTATGCTCTCTTCCTTCACTTGTAAAATCTAGAGGAAAAATTTAAACTTACTCAGGCATGATTTAGTAATATCACCTAGGTCTAAAAATAACACTGGATAAAAATATAAAAATAAAACTAAAACCTAATTAGAAAGTGAACTGAAAAGATTTATAAAAACATTACTGCAAAAATGATTCATAAGAAATGACAGGAATAAAAACACGATCACTTGATTTAGGCATTTATTTTTTTTCGTCTGGATGGTTTTTTCTTAATTTGAAAGTTTGTGTCATTAGAACTTTTTGTGTAAATCCTATTTGTGAAGGTATTGGAAAAATGTTGAAGATTCGTAAGTTACAGTCAAATCTCATAACCGGTCAAATCCACTTTTGACTGCAAATCAGTACAATGTAGGTAGTCAATACCATTGTTATGCCAATTGAGGAGCGTCTGTTCAAAAGGGGCTATATCCACACTAAACAAACTCTCAGTAAATAAAAAAAAACCTCTTGAAGAATAAAAATGTATGGGACATTATATTTTTTCCAACAAAGATAACTCGTGAGAAGATAACCTTTTACTATGGCAATATTTTTTTTTATTATAATTATTAATATGCTTAATATTAAAGAATATAAAATGGAAATAGCCCTCTTTGACCAATTTTTTTTTTAAATAACCCCTTATGATCTGGATATTAGATTAGAAAACCGATAAAAACCAAAAATTTGTGAACATATGCACAAAATACATAATTTGTGGTAGGTCAAATCATAGAAGGCTATGGTCGAAAAAAGGCGGGAAACGTTTGACTTGTCGGACGCGTTTTTTGGTTTGCGATTTTATTTAATTAATTCATAGTGATAGTGGTGATCAGAATTACTTAATTTTATCACATTTGTATCTAATTGTATATATAGTGTGTAAATTGTATAAGTTCTGTTCTGTATATAGCTGATATTAGGTAAGTTTTTTTAACTCATTATGAAGGAACCTCCTGACCCGGCCGACCCGGGGGACTTTGTTCCTCCGGCGGGAAAGTTTGTTACAGTAGCTTCCAATGAGTCTGGAATGGAAACCGATGGTTCTTGGACAAGTAGGTCACGCAAGCGTAGTCGATTACACGTATGTAAACATTGTAACAAGAAGCGTCGCCAACACCAAGGTTCAGATGTCAGCCACAATAATTGCCAGTGTTTGGATTTAACTGTTATAAAAGCTGATCAATCTGATGTAAATTCACAGACTCAGTCAGTTGTTAAGGAACTTAATGCGTCGGTTTCAAGTCCGGCCCCCACAACAGCCCCTGCTCCCACGCCCACGCCTATACCCGCGCCCACGCCCATAGGACGTTCAATTTTCAATAAAACGGATATTTCCCCATTTATTATCCATGTCCAGAGAATACAATCTGCACCCAATGATGACATTTCGCTCCATCCAGTTGCATTTGGTAGATTTTTAAAAAATAATCACATTCTTGATATAATAAATGGAAGTGTAAAACGCATTGGCCGAAACAAAATCACTATATCCTTTTCATCTTATGTGTCAGCTAATTCCTTTCTGACCAACAAGAACTTAGAAACTCACAAAATGAAAGCTTTTATCCCGACATTTAGTGTAACTAGGATGGGGCTTGTTCGTGGAGTCCCTACAGAATGGTCCCCGGAAGAAATACTAGAAAATATCTCAGTCCCAATTGGCTGTGGAAAAATAATTAAAGTGAGACGCATCAATTATAAAGTATCTCAAGACGGATCAGCAATGTGGAAGCCCTCACAGTCCATTGTTGTAACTTTTGATGGTCAGGTGCTACCAAAGAGAATTTTTATGTGCTTTAATGCGTTACCTGTAGATCTATACATTTTCCCAACAATACAATGTTTCAACTGTTGTCGTTTTGGACACACTAAAACTCAGTGTAGATCTAAACCCAGATGCTTCAAATGTGGAGACAGCCACTCTGGTGACTCCTGTGATAGAGAGGAAAACTTTAACGCCTATTGTTGCTCTTGTGAAGGTTCCCATTTTGCTACTAATAAATCTTGCCCCGAGTTTAATCGACAGCAGGAAATCAAAAGTTACATGGCACACAATTGTACATCTTACGCAGAGGCTTCAAAATATTTCCCTAATATCTCAAAACTATATTCTCAAGTTACTGCTAAAAACTCCTCTTCTACTATGCACAAACAAAATCAATCCATTCAAAACAATATAACTTACAATAGACCAGAGTCAGTTTCATATAAAAAAACAGTTTTTCTCAAACCCCGCTCTCCTCCTAAAGTTAGCCAAGGTTATGACATTGAAGCACATAATAACATTCTTAAAGAATTTGATATGCCATCACCAACTAATGGGTGTGGCTATAGTAGAACTGAAAAAGAACCTGATTCTCAAAATATATCAATTGCTGAAATAATTAAATTAATCCTCAATTTGCTTACTTGCTTTAGTAATAATAATAAAAGTGACAATAATCCACCGTCCAACGCAGCCTCTATCATAACTAATTTAATTCAAATCCTCCAAAATGGACAGTCGGGCTAAAGTATTGCAATGGAACTGTCAAAGCATACTTGGTAAAAGAAGTGAAATAATTTATCTTTTAAATAAGTTTGACCCTTTTATGTTCGTCTTATCAGAAACATGGCTTAAACCACATCAAAGATTTAAGGCTGCTGGATACACTACTCTTCGTCAGGACAGAGATGATGGCCATGGCGGAGTGGCTATACTTATTAAAGACTCAATATCTTATTCTATAATACCTATACCATCTCATCATAAAGAAATTTCTATATTTGCCATACAAACTTATAATATGTGTTTTGTTTCTATATACATTTCTCATCCATCTCTACCTATACTCAATGAAGTTAAACAAATTACTTCTAACTTACCTAAGCCCTTTTTGGTACTAGGTGATTTTAACTGTCATCATCAGAGTTGGGGCAGCTCTAAAACAAATAATTATGGAGAAGAAATGATAGATATTATTGATTCTCTTAATATATGTATTTTGAATACGGGAAAGGTTACTCGTTTAACAAAACCAAATGAGATTGATAGTGCAGTTGATCTTTCTTTATGTTCTCCATCTCTTGCAAGCTCTTTACTATGGGATACACTTCCATCCGTTTATGGCAGTGATCATTACCCCATCATCATAACCTTCCCATTTGATAAACCTGTAAATATAAAACGTACCTCTCATCTAAAACACAAGCTTCCTGATAAGGATAATAAAGATTGGGAAAAATTTAAATGTAATGTACAGTCCAAACTATCTCTACTCCCAGATGTGACTAATGGTTCTGAGAAAGAGAGTGCAAAGGCATTAGGCAATGTTCTTATTGAGGCTGCTAATGAAATTTTTCCACAAAAAAGTGGCTCCAATAAAATTCCCTCGCCTCCATGGTGGGATAGCGAGTGCACCAATGCAATAAAAAACAGAAAAGAAGCTGAAGAGAGGTATAGAGAGGACATGTCGGATAGTAATTACAATTTAGTGATTAAAGCCATAGCAGACACTAAAAAACTTTTCAAACAAAAGAAATTTGAAGGCTGGCGTTCATTCTGTTCGTCAATTTCCCCAAATACTCCACCAAGCCTAGTTTGGCAATACATCAACAGATATAAATCTGCCACTTATAATAAGCCTTCCGCAACAATTCCAATAGAATTAGCCGATTCTTTTATGGATAAATTAGCTCCTCCTTGGGTTGCTGATAACAACATTCCCACTTGTCCCCTCTTATCACCTCATAACCTAACAGGTCTCAGCGCTCCGTTTACTTTGCACGAATTAAAAGGAATCCTCCACAAATGTAAAAACTCAGCTCCTGGGAATGATGGCATACCGTATGCATTTCTTGAAAACGTTTGCGATGATACATTATACTATTTCTTGGATTTAATAAATAAAGTGTTGATGACAGGGAATATTCCTCCATCTTGGAAACAACAAACAGTGTTGCCCTTCTTAAAACAAAACAAACAACCAACCGATGTTGCAGGATATCGGCCTATTGCATTATCATCTGTACTAATAAAGTTAGCCGAGCACCTGATAAAGAATCGATTAGAATGGTTCTTAGAAAGTAAAGGGCTTTTAGCAAATACTCAATTTGGTTTTAGAAAGGGTAAGAGCACTATAGATAATTTGGCCATTCTGACCTCAGATATCCGCATTGCTTTTTCCAACAATAACTCACTCTTAGCCGTATTTGTAGATTTATGTTCTGCCTATGATAACGTCCTTCTGAATGTCCTTAAAATTAAACTAGAGTCTTTGCAAATTCCTCCAATTTTTATACGTTTTATTCTTAATATGTTGTCGGAAAGAACAATAAATTTAAATATAAATGGTCTTAATTTTTCTAGAACTGTTTCCAAAGGTCTGCCTCAGGGATCTGTTCTCAGTCCTCTTTTGTATAATATTTACACCTACGATCTACAATCCCATATCTGTGTAAATGAAAACATACAAATACTACAGTATGCTGATGACCTGTTATTATATAGCGTTAATTCTTCCATCAATATTTCGCTGTCCACTTTGTCAGTTGCATTAGCGAATCTAAAAGAGTGGATGGATATGAATGGCCTTCAATTGTCAGCCTCAAAGAGTACAGTTGTCCTTTTTTCACGTATGAATAAACCACCAGATATCACTTTGAGTTACGATAATGCAACCATACCGGTTAAGGCTCATGTTAAATTCTTGGGTGTAGTTTTGGACACTAAATTAACGGGTGCTCAACATTGCGACTATGTCATTGGCAAATGTGAACGATTGATAAACATGATAAGATGTTTAGCGGGCGTATGGTGGGGAGCTCATCCTTACTCATTAAAACTTATTTATAATGCTCTTATTCGAAGCGTGTTAGATTATGGTACATACTTACTGGAACCAGGAAACATTACAGCTTACAAGAAATTAGATTTGATTCAATTCAAAGCCTTACGAATAATAACCGGTGCCATGAAGTCTAGTCCTACCAATGCATTGCAGGTTGAATGCTGCGACCCACCACTGCACTTGAGACGGCAATTTCTATGTGACAAGTTCTTTTTCCGTACTCTACAGTTTAACAACCATCCTTTATTTGACAAACTCCAGTGTTTATATGAGTTGTACCAAGAGTCAAGTTATTGGACACATAAATCTCCTCCATGTCTTTTAGTTAGCTATCAAAAATATTTATCTTTAAACTCTCCTACTTACCGATCTAATTTTCTTCCTTTATTTAGTATTAGTTATGATTCATTAATCTATCCTTTAGTCATCCATCTTAATTTTGTCAAAAATGGAAGCCCCAAAACTGAATTTAACCATCTTATTGAATCCAAGTTCAAGGATTTCCATTATATATTCACTGATGCTTCTAAGCATTCCACCTCTGAGTGTGTCGGCATAGGAGTGTACCATTCTCAATCTAATATTGTACAAAAAGTAAAGCTGCCACCCGAGTCATCGGTCTATTCTGGCGAATGTCTAGGAATTTTAAAAGCTGTCGAATTCATAAAAATTATGAAATTAAACAAGACTGTGATATTTTCGGATTCGAAAAGTTGCCTACAGGCTTTACAAAAAAATCCATTTACCTTAAAACTATACTCTCCTTTAATTTTCGATATCAGAAAAATCACAAAAGAATGTCTGGATAAAGGCTTACACATAGAATTCACGTGGATTCCGGGACATTCAAACATTGATGGCAATGTTATCGCAGATAAACTTGCTCACGATGCGGTGTCTTGTGGAGATGTTTATCTTTATCAGAATTACTGTCAAGATCTGTTAACACTTCCCAAAACATATTTACAGGACAATTGGAAAAATGCATGGGAATACAGTCAGCAAACAAGGGGCAGATTTTATTCTCAAATACAAAAAAATATCCCCATGAAACCTTGGTTTTCAATAATGAAGTTTGGCAAAATGGAAACATCTATCATCATTCGCTTAAGATTAGGCCATGCCTGTACACCATCGCATCTTGCCAAGCTCCATATCGTTAACGACCCTGGGTGTGAGTGCGGGTTGGACGAGGGAAACCCGAATCATATAATATTAGCTTGTCCAAAATACAACAGAGATGATTTTTGGAAGGACCTACTAACGCTTCGTGTTCCATTCCCGACCAGTATTGTAACTCTATTATCTTCTAATGATCGCAATGTATATAAATGTATAATATCCTTCCTTATCCTTAACAATATTAAACTATAAACGCACTATGTATATAATCCTATTTATGTAAATACCTACTAAAAAGTTTTCCTGATCCCACCTAAATTCCGTTATCCTAATGCCATTTCTTCCTAATTCCGTTTCCCTAATTTTTACTCGACATTGGCAAATGTACTGATCGTACGAGCCAGAAAAAAAAAAAAAAAAAAAAAAAAAAAAAAAAAAAAAATGTTGTAAATTATCTTACCAGGCGCACACAGATTGCAAAGGGCGATTGAATTAAACGGGGAAGTTGAAAGAAACTCATACTTTTACGGCGGCAAGGAAATAGCTATTTTTGAGCAAAATTTCTCTTCCTAAGCGAATTTTGTATAGCAAATAGCTCTTTTTGCTAAGAATATTTCAAAGTGCTCCACAACCTGTATCGACCAACAACATTTAGCACTTTTTGAGCAGAACCTTTGTAAAAGGTGGCAATTTTAAAGTAGAAATGGGCAGTTTTGATCAAACTTGAACATAGCGTATGATGGGATCTTAGATTCTGAAACCGATTCGAAAAAAAAAAACAGAAATCGTTCGAAGTGGATATAGCCCCTTTTGAACAGACGCTCCTCAATTGCAATCTACTCCATATCTTAATCGGGACGCAAACCTTTAGTATTTGCCTCTACCAGGATTCGAACTCGGGACAGACAGGAATGTCATCGACGTTACACCAAACAACCGTTTTTTTACTACGTATATTATTTTTGTATTGTTTAGTGATGATATTGTTTAGTCTGCATCTCTGCATGTTAACGCTATCTACGTATATATAAAACAAACATTCGACCTTCACACAGTGCTCAGCTCAATAAATTAGGTAATCTGTGTCATAAGTCATAACAAAATGAAGTCATTATTTGGTTGCAGTCTCGTGGACTTTCTGAGGCGGTCACTCCGTAAATAGCCCCTATCTCTCAGATAATAGAGTACAATTTACAACTTTTTTATTATGCAATTTTCGCTCTAGATTAGAATGAATTGGAAATATCAATTTTATCTTTGCAACCTTCGAGCAACAAAGGCTTCGTTCGGCCCGTCTTACTCTAAGTTTGCAACCAACAGATAATATAATGTCATTGGCATTGATAACTCGGCTATCGTTTTGTGTTATGTAGGTATACTTTTTCCCGTCAGTAGGTTATACAATAATAGGTTTTGATATCATAATTTACGTAAATATTTCGTTAATTTATATAAATAAATAAAATATAAGTAGTTATCTACTTAGTTTATTACTCAATAATTAAATTGCAGAAAATTGCGTCGATACAGCCCCATTAATTTATATTTATATCACGTTAATTAATTTCATGATTACTTAATTGATGGCTGCAGTTTGTCACTAATTAAGTTATTAGGAAAGTTTATTATTTTTTACTATGATTTTTTGTTAAGTAGACGATTTAGACCAAGGGTCTTCAACCTTTTTGAAGTCAAGAGCCTAGTTTACTCTGATATCAGTTCGGTGGGCCGCAACAGAAGAAAATCGTTTTAATCTGTATTTAGGTATAATTTGTAGACATGTGAATTTAATTTTGTCAATACAATGACGGGCCGCCAAGGACGCAACCGCGGGCCGCATGCGGCCCGCGGGCCGCGGGTTGAAGACCCTTGATTTAGACGAAAAGCAATATAAATAGAAAAGTGGAAAGTTTGACTTAACAATACAGATTCTTTAAACCCGACAGTGTAAAATAAAAATTCATACTTAGCAAAATTTATCTAATTTGTTGTCTAAATTACTTTGTCAAACTTGGTTAAATAATACTAAATGATATATAAAAAATACGACTCGTACCAGATCAATTCTCGGACGGGAATCGAACCCTTTTGACTTTTGAATATCCGGTCCAATGCTCTGACCGCTGAGCTACCGAGTCACAGTGACTCTGTAGCTCAGCGGTCAGAGCATTGGACATTGTATAAAAATAGCATTGTGAATGCAAAAATCTCAAATAAAAAAAAAAACAAAAATTTGTTAAATAATTTGGAATCAGCAAATAGATAGATACTTATTAGGTATTAACATTCGGATTATTTCGTAGATTACTTAGGTATTAATTGATAAGACGCTATAGAAGATTATTATATATATTAAATTGTTAATGTTTTAATTGATAATGGTAGCAGCAAGCACAATTCACAGCATAACTCAGTGTTAAATTATACTTAGCTGAGTGCACAAGTGTTGTGTTGCGACGTTATTATATTGTGGCAAAAGAAATCTGTGCCCGTGTTGTTTAGAAAAACATTTTCGAAACATAGTTGTATTAAGTAATTGAGCAATAAGTTAATATCGGTGAATAACAGGTGATTTTTCAATTTATTTTATTAATGGAATAAGTTAAAGGTTTAAAGATACAATTTTTATTTGTTTTGATCAGAAAAACCAAACTTTTCATGTAAGTACCAAACCAATACTTATTTAAAATGTTATTATAACTTTCATAAATTCTTTTAATTATTTATTCATCCGAGAATATTAACCCTGTGATTGTTTACGATTTGAGTGGTATTTTTACTTGCAGTGTTTAATTTATTTATTTCATGGAAGATTTACAGACATAACATCTTTGAATAGTATTTATAAGTAATTAACTATTAACAAATCTTCACAATTGAAGAATAAATAAATAATAAATAAATAAATAAAATAATATACAATAGTGTTATTTACCATAATGTTGTTATAAGATAATGTTGTATACCTACGTATTAAAATATTTTAAAATGGATAAATATTTTTGATAATTTTATCAAAAATATTCAGTAGAATTAGGGGCACTTTTTTATATATTTTATTAAATTCTCACATGAACATTGTAGTAACAATTGTCATATAAATCGCTTTCATAGTAGCAATATTCTTGTCTTTTTATCTGTACTTAACATATATACATATTTAACTTATGTGTTACTCACCGATTGATACCTAGGTACACATTTTACAATCAAACAAAGAAATTAGGTCATTTAAAGGAGTCTTAATTTATATATGTTTATTAAAAACAAACGATTGTAGCGTTTGATATAAAAATATACTGAGCTGGCCACACACAGACGTAATGCCGTAACGGAATTCCGAACGGAATTTCGACAATGTATGAAGATTCCGTACGGAAAAATCCCGCATGTGTGTGGCAGGCCCATAGATTTTGTATGCAGTTGCTGCGTTCGGAATCACGTATGTACGGAATTCCGTAACCGGATTCCGTCTGTGTGTGGCCGGCCTTAATGATTTTTATACTGAAAAGAAAAACGGGTCGTCAAAATGGGAATCGAACTAACGAATTTTCATTTTCCGGGTATGATTTTTAGAGTTCCCAACCCAAAGGGTAAGAACGGGTCCTTATTACTAAGACTCCGCTGTCCGTCTGTGTGTCTGTCACCAGGCAGTTGCTCATGAACCATGATAGCTAGACAGTTGAAATTTTATGATGTACCTATATCTGTAGCCGCTATAACAACAAATACTAAAAACAGAATAAAATAAATATTTAAGGGGGGCTCCCATACAACAAAAAGTGTTTTTGCCATTTTTGGTACGGAACCCTTCGTGAGCGAGTCTGACTCGCACTTGACCGGGTTTTTTTAATATATTTTATTAAATTCTCACATGAACATTGAAGTAACAATTGTCCTATAAATCGCTATCATAGTAGCAATATTGTCTTTTTATCTGTAAATACTTAACATATATTTATTTCACTTATATGTGTTACTTTACACTTGTACACTTATGCGATACATTTTACAATCAAACAAAGAAATTAGGTCATTTAAAGAAGTCTTAATTTAAATAATGTTTACTAAAACAAACTGTTGTTGCGTTTAATATAAAAGTACCTATAATGGTAAATTTTATACTGAAAAGAAAAACGACTCGTCAAAATGGGAATCGACCTAACGAATTTTCATTTTCCGGGTGATTTTTAGGGTTCCCTACCCAAAGGGTAAAAACGGGACCCTATTACTAAGACTCCGCTTTCCGTCTGTCTGTCTGTCTGTCTGTCACCAGGCAGTAGCTCATAAACTATGATAGCTAGACAGTTGAAATTTTGATGTATTTCTGTTTGCCGTTTTTGGTATGGAACCCTTCGTGCGCGAGTCCGACTTGCACTTGGCTGGTTTTTCTTAATGCTATGAGATGAGACTTAATTTGTTTTCAATGGGCAATTTTTTAATTTTTTTGTGAGGAGAAATATACATAATTACATTATTATAAAGGGTTGCGACCATGACCTGCGACTGCGACTACCTGCTGGGAAAAGGCGACGTGAATGAAGAGCATTATAGCAACTGTAGCTCTGCACAGAACAGCGGGATAAGTAAAAAGTACGTATTTAAAAAAAAAATATATTTCTAGGTGTTACGGCTGATACCTGAAGTGCAGCTAGTTTTAGCCGGCTTAAACTGGCTGTATGTAGCCGACGTAACCGATCTGTTTTACTAGGTCCCGAATATAGGTTAAAAAGCGAGCGCAGCGGAGCGTTATTCCGTGGTTATTTTTTTAATTGACAACATAAATAAATTACTCCCCCTTAGTAAAAGCACAAAGAAGGCTAGACCTAGTTTTAACCGGCTACACCTCAATAGTATTAGCCGCGAGCAAATCAGCTACATCATCATCACCATATCAGCCGCACGACACCCACTGCTGGGTATAGGCCTCCCCCAAGGATCTCCACGACGATCGGTCCTGCGCTGCCCGCATCCAGGGCGCAGCGCGACCTTCACCAGATCGTCGGTCTACCTTGTCGAGGGCCTACCCACGGAGCGTCGTCCGGTGCGCGGTCGCAATTCCAGAACCTTTCCGCCCCAACGGCCATGGGTTCTTCTCGCTATGTGTCACGCCCACTGCCACTTCAGCAATCGGTCGGATGTCGGTTACTTTACTTCTACGGATCTCCTCATTTCTGATTCGATCACGTAGGGAAACGCCGAGCATGGCTCTCTACATTGCACGCTGGGTGACCTTGAGCCTCCTTATGAGACCCATAGTTAGCGACCACGTTTCACTGCCGTAAGTCATCACTGGCAACACACACTGGTCATAGACTTTCGTCTTGAGACACCTATCAAAATCGGCTACATCTAGGTTTAAGCATTAACTCTCGGCTACACCTAGTTTTAGCCGGCTAAAACTAGGTTTAGCCGCACTTCTTATGTTAGCCTTTACATATTATGCATTTTATATTCATATATGCCTGAGTTTAACTTAAAAAAATAATCTACAAAATAGATTTCTAAAACACACAAAAACAAAATACTTAGCAGTTTTATTCTTATAAGGAAAACGTACAAAATTAATACAAATCGATCAGTTAAAGATGGTAATAAAATTTTAATTTTCCCGTTTTTATCTGCTGGCTGGCAGGATATTATTAAACATTAGTGACTGACTTTGAATTTTAATCAATCAATTTAATTAATAGCACAGAATCCATAATTTAATAGTAACTTGTTATGATGATTTACGCAGTGTAGGCACATAATATAAAGTCTGTGTTTTTGTTGTTGTTATTTACGCAGCTTTGGTCGCTTATGAAAAACACTACCTACTGACATTTTATTTTATTGCGCTAAATACTTATACTAACAATGAGGGCTTTTCAAAATGACAAAAATCTGTAGGCGCGATAGATGGCGTTGATAAAAATGTTGTGTCAGTGTGATATTTTTCCTAAAATGTTTCTCTTTGGGTAGATGTCAGCCAGCGAGCACTTAATTGCCTCTATGGTACATGCAATTTATTTTTAAAAGCCAATTTTGACACTTCTCTTTCCATCAACGCCAACTAAAAAAAAGTTATTTTTTTAATTTTTGAAATGTTACTTTGAAAAGCCCTCATTGATTTTTAAACTATGTAGCAAATATTTAACTAAAATAATAAAAGGCTTTCGTAATGGTATATTACTCGTTGGTTTTAGGCATTTTCTGGAGCGTGTAGATAAATAACTATTGGGAAATTGGAAAAAGAATATAAAATATTTTATTTTATTTTTTTATAAACTTTTATTTAATAGAACATTACTTTTCTCTACGACGCACCGTTATGGAGATAGCAATGAAAAACGCACGAAATAACTTTTTTATTTTAGTATGTTCAACCTAAGCACCTTAAACTACACTGGCCTGCAAAACTAAGTACTACAGAGGTCTATTTTCATACAAACGAGGTAACTTTGAAGCTTTGGTTCTCCGCCCAGGATTAAGCGGGATGTGATCTGATGATGGCCATCCAGGGAGTGAATGGCGAAGATTCAGATCTCCATACACACCCAATTGATCTGATCAGCATTCTAAGAGCTGTAAGGATTAGAGTTATCGCAGTTACAGCATTTCCATACATTTTAATGCTATTTTTATGGTATTTTAAACATATCCAAACAGCTCTTAGAATGCTGACCAGATCAATTGGGTGTGTATGGGTATCTGAATCTTCTCCATTCACTCCTTGGATGGCTATCATCAGATCACACTACTTTTAATCCTGGGCGGAGAACCAATGCTTCAAAGTTACCTCGTTTGTATGAAAATAGACCTCTGTAGTACTTAGTTTTGCAGGCCAGTGTAGTTCCTGAAGAAATCGCTAAGCTCGTGTATACACCCCCTTTTGAGCGTTTCCTTGAGTGGATTACTTTACTTGTTTTGTCGACTTTATATTTTGTGGTGTGAGTTCGTTAAATATATCTTAATATATAAAATCGTAAACTGAATGACTGACTGACTGACTGACTGACTGACTGACTGATCTATCAACGCACAGCCCAAACCGCTGGACCTAGAGACTTGAAATTTTGCACACAGATACTTTATACAGTGTAAGCATCCACTAAGGAAGGATTTTTGAAAATTCCATCCCTAAGGGGATGAAATAAGGGATGAAAGTTTGTATGAAAGTCCCTCAGTTTTGAAGCTAGAATCTTCAAATTTTGTGTTTAGGCTGACGATTGAAAATTAATAAATACGGGTCTCAGCGTTTTTCAAAATTCTACCCCCGAAGGGGTCAAAAGGGGGATGAAGTTGTGTATTAAAGAAAATCCTTCATTTTCGAAGTAAAAATCGCTAAATTTATAATTTAGGCTTATGGATAGAAATCTAAAGCAACGTATATTGTTTTTGTTAGGATTTCAACTCCAAAGGGGATGAAATGGGGGTGAAAAGGGTTAAAAAACCTAAAAATAGATATGGATGTCGTTATCGGGGTTTTGTGGGATGACGATTGCAAAAATGACATTTATTTTGAAGTCCAACCACGGTGGACATGATTTAACCCCTAAAGGAGTGAAAATGGGGTCCTAATTTGGTACGGAAAATTAATATAAAATAGACATTACAATTTTAAACTTCGTAGGAGCACATCTAAAAATAAATAGGCAAATATATATTTTGTTATTTTGAAAATCAACCCCTTAGGGGGTAAATGGGGTGAGTAAACATAAAAATCGATATAGATGTCGTTATTGGGGTTTTCTGGGATGACGATTGCAAAAATGACATTAATTTTGAAGTCCAACACGGTGGACATGACACATATGGACCTGGACCTGGACATGCACATCCAGGGAACGGGAACGGGAACCGGAATGGGCATGGGCACGGGAACGGGAACGGAACGGAACGGTACGGTACGGAACGGAACGGAACGGAACGGTACGGAACGGAACGGAACGGAACGGAACGGAACGGGAATGGGAACGAAACGGTAACGGGAACTAGAACGGGACGGGTACGGAAACGGGAACGGAAGGGGTACGGGACGAGTACGGGACGGGATCAGACGGGAACGGAACGAAACGGGAATGAAACAGGAACGGAACAGGAACGGAACGGGACCGAAACAGGAACGAAACTGGAATGAAACAGGAACGGAACGGGAATAGAACAGGATGGGAACGGGAACAAGAACCAGACGGGAATGGAACGGGAACAAGAACGGGAACGTAAGGCGTACGGGACGGTTAGGGGACGTTTACGGGACGGGAACGCAGCGGGAACGGAACGGGAATGGGAACGAGAACGAAACGTGAACGGAACGGGAACGAAACGGGAACGGAACGGGAATATAACGGGACGGGAACGGGAACGAGAACAGGATGGGAACGGGACAGGAACGGGATGGGAACGGGAACGGAAACGGAAGGGGTACGGGATGGTTACGGGACGTTTACGGGTCGGGAACGCAAACGGGACGGGAACGGAACGGGAAAGGGAGCGGGAACGGGAACGGGAACTGGAAGCCTTGTGCGAGGCCTGCCACACGCGGCAAATGTCTTGCCTCGCGAGGCAGCGCGCTTGATGGGGACTCGCCTAATCGCGTAAAAAAAGCTGGCCGGATCCTGGTTGAAGGTTCCTTAAAAGGATTTCGTCTAATATCCACGCGGACGAAGTCGCGGGCAGAAGCTAGTCAATTATAATCCTACAAATTGTAATACTAATGGCTGATGTTAAAGGAAAAGTTTTATTTAAGTGAATGTACAAATGGCATGGTAACAACAGTTATTCAATGATCAGTGATATCAGTGGTATCAATAATTCAATTATCAGTGATATATACTGGAATACTTATTTACTTAAAGTAGAGCAAATCGAGTTTCAAACTTATCAATTTAACGGGTTTTCCCCGAACTCGTCAAGGGCTGCTTTTTTCTCCCTGTATATTTCATACATAGTCGTCAACATTGAAAAATGAGCTTCACATTTAAAGTGAGGTCATTTTCCATCACAATAATTAACAAAAGTTTGCACACAATGGGTAGGTAGGTTGAAATTAAATACTACTAACTAAATACTACTATGTGATGAGAGTAAATAACTTTCAACTAGTTGAGAAATCACTGTGTCTGTTACTCGAAAGTGCACCTAAGTAGGCAAAATTTACCAAAAAAAAAACCACATGTTACAAGACATAAAAAAATAATTTAAAAAAACTTACAATTCAATATGCGTTAAGATAGGTACTCAGAAGCAGACCCTTTCCACTGGCAGCACCCGTTCACGAGCATGACTCATGGATAAGCCATCGCTTCGCTCAACCATATTTGAGGGAACGTAACGACCCGCCTCATACGACACCACCGCAGAAATGTTTAAAGTGAGCATGACATACTAAAGCTACTCGCATTAAGGCGTCGAGTCAAAAGCATACAATAAATTATAAGTAGGTAGGACAAATCTCTAAATTTTCACAAAGAATAGAAAAATCTACGACCAGGCTGTTTTATCAATTAAATAATCTTTAACGGTATAGTATCCTTTTTTGAGAAGACAATTTTTTACATGAGTCTTAAAGTTATCAAATGGTAAATCCAAAATATTAATTGGAATTTTATTATAAAATTTTATACCAAGACCTATGAAAGAACCACGAACTTTTTCTAATCTTTACTGAGGCATTACAAGTTTGTCTTTGTTTCTGGTGTTCCGATTGTGCCAATCACTATGTTTTGTATATAAGTTAATATTGCGACGCACGAAAAGTATGCAGTTTAATATAAATTGAGATGCTGCTGTCAATAAACCAATCTCTTTGAATCTATCCCTAAGAGATGTTCTAGAACTTAGTTGATAAATAGCTCTTATTGCTCGTTTTTGTAAAACAAAAATAGTATTTATATCGGCTGCTATCCCCCACAAAAGAATACAGTATGACATAATGCTATGAAAATAACTGAAATACACTAATCTGGCAGTTTCTACATCTGTTAACTGTCTAACTTTCCTAATGGCATAGGCAGCAGAGCTGAGCTTGCCCGCCAGAGTTGCTATATGCATATTCCATTGAAGTTTACTGTCAAGAGTAACACCCAAGAAAACTGTTGAATCGAGCAAATCTAATTTCTCATTATTGATTACAATTTCAGTGGGATTCGCCTGTACATTAGGTAAAGCGAATTTAACACATTTAGTTTTCTTAGCATTAAGCTGGAGATTATTTACATTAAACCAAGTAAGAACCTGCGAGAGTGCTTTGTTCACATCGTCAAAATCTGTTTTTTTCCTGTCAACTTTGAATATTAAAGAAGTATCATCCGCGAACAAAACAATATCACAGAACCTTTCTGCAAAAAAGGGAAGATCATTTATATATATTAAAAATAAGAAAGGGCCCAAAATGGAGCCTTGCGGAACGCCCATTTTTACATGAGAACCTGACGAACTTACTCCATTGATATTAACTGTTTGAGTCCTGGAACTGAGATACGACAGTATTAATTTTTGGGCATTATTTTTTACACCGTAATGATTAAGCTTCAACAGCAGCGTCCAATGGTCCACGCAGTCAAAAGCTTTGGACAGGTCGCAGAAAATGCCAAGGGCATTTTGAGACCCCTCAAGCCTCAAAGACATGCTTCAAAAGCGCAACCCCAGCATCAGTAGTAGAACGACCTTTCGTAAAGCCAAATTGTTTATTGTGCAGAAGTTTATTTAGAACATTACAACCGTGAAAAATATTTAAAAAACTAATAAACAGGATTATTTTTAAAACACCATAGATCTAGATCGTTAGATGTGCCCCTAACATAGTATGAGCTCACCGAAATGTGTCAACATTCAAATGAGTGAGCCTCACTTCTTTGCTCTTAGTGTTGGTTTGAACACGGTTTCAATCACTTCTATATTTTTTAAGAAAAAACCACAAGAAAACTGTCTTGTGCCTTTCGTCTGTGCACTAATAATTCTAGGAATACAATTGACAAATTGACAATATTGAAAATATACTACAAATTATGGACATCCTAACAGATAATGACGTAAAAAAACATATTCAACTATTATATGGACTAAATTAAGTCTATTAATTGATTAATTTCACCTAGAAAAATGCAATATTTTTTGAATTTATTTCTGTGGCGAAAACGCTCTAAGATGACTGATGACGTCACATGCCTGTAAATAAATATGACTTCAGGCGTTTGACACGACCATAGACTAGGATCCGCGATTGATGGCTGTCAAATGGCTATGGATATTACAATCCCCGCGTTCCAAATCACGCCAACAGCACTGTTAGCGTATAATCCATTAAATGAAGTAGGTATACAAATACCCTATCTGTGTAATACTTTGTGACTATTTGATTTGGTCGGATTCGCGCTAACAGCGCTGTTAGCGTATAATCCATTAAATGAAGTAGGTATACAAATACCCTATCTGTGTAATACTTTGTGACTATTTGATTTGGTCGGATTCGCGCTAACAGCGCTGTGAGCGTGATTCGGAACGCGGGGAATGTTTACAGGCTGTGACGTCAACAAGTCACGTGTTCAGCGCCATAGCGTTTTTGGCGCGGTTTTAAAATTTTAAACTTCAACATTGATTTTTTAATGAAATACATTGATTTTTCCTGAAATATCAATGTGGTGCACTTATTACGTAATAAGGAATAATTTAAAATGGTTTTCCAAAATTAGTTAAATAGTCTATTATAGCAAAATCGAGTAACATATCACGCGTAAGTATTTAGATTTCAATTATTATCGAAATTTATTTTCTTTCCGTTGTCAATTCCAATGGACGTAAACAACGTATGGCAACGTAATGGCGCACGCATGCGTGCGCCATTTTGACAGATTTGAAATAATCCAACAGATTTTCAGTACCAGGGCAGATCTAACGATATAGATCTATGTAAAACACCAACAACCGCACAGGGAGTAGATTGCTAACATCATAAACAACAACATCTAAACATCCAAACATCCAAACCCACAAACTTTCACATTTATAATATTAGTAGGATAAAATAAAATTCTTCATGCCTATTGTTTTGTTGTCGTTGAGGTTAAAAACATGGCCGCCAGGTTCATTACTGATCTGCGGGGATTATACAAATTATCCTGTAATATAAGTAGTTATCTGTGCTTTTGCACACATAACTACTTATATAACTGAAACTGCCTACCTACTGAAATAAAAAAAAAAAATCAGTAGGTACCTAGTTTCAGACGACTCATTCCTATCACACAGAAGTAAAATATAAAATAATGTAATGGAAGGTAGTATAGTATCGGACACATTTTGTTTTTAACAAATAAGTCTCGAAATTAAAGAAATGAAGACCATTTTATTCAATAATTGTGCAGTTTTAACATCATTTGTTATGTGGTTAAGGTAAAAAGTAAGTTACCTTTACGAATAACGGATTTAAATCAATTATTATTTTTAAAAAGGTTCGTATAATATCGGACATCGTACGATAGTATCGGACAGCATACTTTAAAGGCCAATAAAAAATTAATTAATAAGAATTAGAATAATTTTATACTTGCACAAAGTACCTTGCAATGTGTTAATTAGATAAGCTATTAATATTTCAAAAAGAAGAAAAGTTAATGGATCCCAAGTTGACATAGTTTATACTGATTACAGTAAAGCTTTCGATCGAATTCAGCATGATCGGCTCTTATTCAAACTGAAACTGATTGGCATTAGTGGTGATCTTCTGAGGTGGTTTGAATCGTACATCCGCAACAGAACGCAAGCTGTAGTTGTGAATAATTACATTTCTAGCTGGATCAAGGTCCCTAGTGGGGTGCCGCAGGGATCCCTGTTGGGACCCCTCTTATTCGTCATTTACATTAATGATATCAGCTGCTGCTTGCGATCTTCTAAATTATTATACTTTGCTGATGATATGAAGATTTTCTCGGCTGTGAGATCCGTTCAAGATACGTGTGCGCTCCAAGATGACTTGAACCGCCTTGAATCTTACTGTCAAGTTAATTTTCTCGATTTGAATCCCCTTAAATGCTCCGTTGTTACGTACTCTAGGAAGACCAATACCATACATCATGTTTATCGGATAGGCTGCACTGCTCTTTCTAGGGATGTTTCGGTGAGGGATCTAGGGATTGTTCACGACTACAAACTGACGTTCGAGGATCATATTGATAGCATTGTGCGAAGAGCATCCAAGGCACTGGGTTTTGTTTTACGTAGTTCCAAGGACTTTAATCAAATTAAAACGCTAAAAATATTGTACTGTATGTTTGTCAGAACTATTCTGGAGTATGCATCGCAAATTTGGAACCCCCGATATAAAATTTACAAAATGCGAATTGAACGCATACAGGAAAAGTTCGTAAAACATCTATGCTATCGTGCAGGGCTGTTGTATGACTCATCTAAATACGAAGACTTATGTAAAAAATTCCACCTGCTTCCGTTACACATGCGGCGTGATATTGCTGATATGGTCTACCTTATGAAAATCTCATCTGGTATGATTGATTGTCCTGAGCTTCTATATAAACTCTCTTTTAACGTACCCCGTAGTTCAAGGCGAGCTGCACCATTTAACTTGCCTTTTTGTAGCACTAAATATAGAAAAAATAATTTTATCTACCGTTCAATGAATCAATTTAATATTTTATCAAATAATTTTGATTTGGATGTATTTAACACCAGTATTCGTGCGGCGAAGACACTCGTTAGTAGGCATTTCTTCAATGGCGAATAATTCAGTTATTTTTTGCAATTCTAATACCTACTATTGTTCTTGATTCATTTATGCTAACTTAAATTTAAGCTCACATTAGATTTAACTGTACTTTGGCTAACCGTGTGAATCTATTATTAGCTTTTTAAGTTTATACTTTGTAATTTATATTAATATTGTGTAAGCTGATGATTCACCGAATAATAAATAATAATAATAAATAATAAACTTAAAATATATAATGCAGGGACTGTTTCGTTAAGTATCGGACAGTTTTGTTTAGTATCGGACACGTTATTATTTTGCTACTAGCTTCCGCACGCGGCTTCGTCCTGCGTGCGTGGAAATTAGAGAAAATCTTTAGAGAACCTTTAACCAGGATAGAAAGTATTCTTAATTGGTAATAAAATATCAAATACACTTGTTAATAATTATGTATATTGCATATAGATACCATATTATTGTAGTAAAAATAAGAATTGCATTTTATTCATTTTCATAAAATACGTCTCTTGTATGATTTTATCATCAAGTATATTTTTAAAACTAAACCAACAAAACTATTGCGCCAGCAATAATTCACAAATAGCTCCATTAAACGGTAATAATTTACTATCTCGTAGCCGTAGTAAAAAAACAAAGCAACCTTCATAGAAAAACACCCAAATCTCACAGGCTATACATACAATACATACTAACACTGTGGGCTAAACAAAATTTTTAAAAATAATAAAAAGTATTATTATTAATTTTAGCTTTCTATTATTATTTATTATTAACTTCCGTGTAGTATTGGACGCGCGGACGTGTCCCATACTATACGAAACTTCACTGTCCGATACAAAACGACGTGAATGACATTATAAAAAAAAATTAAAAATAAACAAGCCATTTTTCATTTGTTTTGGGGTCATTTATTCAATCTGTAATAAACTTATGACACACCTAGTATCGTGAGTCGTTTAAAATATGTAAATTGTGGAGATAGTAGACTAATAAAAAAAGACATTCACTAATTTGAAATGGATTAATCACATAAATCGATTTTGTGCTCCTAATGACGTTGTCAGCTTGTTGCAAACTGGTTCACGGCGTGTCTAGGATGTTATTCTTTGGTAGTAATTTCTTATAGGATGCTAATGTAATGAGATAGAGGTGTTAACAACATTGTCCGATACTATACGCTGTCCGATAGTATACGACCTTCCCTTATGCTAATAAGCACTTTTTATTTTTATTGTTGAATACAACGTTTTTTGATTAAAATTGCAGAAACCCAGATGGGAGTTTACGATTGCCGAACGCTCATCTATCGCAGTTGGACGTTGATGTGCTGTACCATTTGGCACTTGACACGAAGCGTTTCGATTTACCAGCTATGTTTGGGGATGTGAAGGTATTTAAATAGTTTGTATATAAAATTTGTCTGAATTTTCTGTTTTTCCCTTATTGGAGAATATCTATGTTTATATCTTAAGACTCCGTAGCGATTTTGCCGCTGACTGCCGCTCTCTCGCTCGCACATTTCAAGATTTCTTAAATCTGAGTCCGTAAATGAAAAATGTGTCTCGGCCACTTTTCGCAATATAAGATTACGGACATTTCAACATATATTTCAGTTCCGAGTTGCTGAAGTATAAAAAGTTATCGTATTTGCCAGTTCAAATAACGGTTAGAAACGATATTTTTTTTGTACTTTAGCAACAAAAAACTACAATATATTTTATAATGTCTGTAATCCTATAAAGCGAAAAGTGGCCGAGACACATTTTTAAATTGCGCACTCAGATTTAAGAAATCTGGAGAAAACATGAAATGTGCGAGCGAGAGAGCTGCAGTCAGCGGCAAAATCGCTACGGCCTCTTAATTAGATATTATTAATCTTAATTATTTTACCAAAATATTGCACGGTAGGATACTACTTACCTACTTTGGATTTTAATATCAATTTTAATTTAATCATAATCATAATCGTAATTTATATTGTTCTATTTGATGCTGATATAATAAATTAATTGTAATTTTCAAAATTTTAACTTTATCGCCTCTAAGATCAAAAGCCAAAACATTGAAAAGAATGATCTTTTGATTATTTACTAAAAACCCTCAAAGTGGTTTCGCCCTCAAAATTATTGTTATTAAAATATGTGTAAGATCCAACACAGACAGTGTCAGATAATCAAATTAAATTACAATCGGATTAATCTGACTATGTACTAGATTTACTCATGGGGTGCTAGGTCCTCGGCAACTCGACAGTTCGCACCACAGAATCACAGTATCACCACTAGCCGATTAATCGGATTATTATCAGGTTAATCGTATAGTACTGTCTCATTCTTGATCGAAGACTATCTCTTATTTATTCATTGCCCTCAAAGTTTTATCTCTGCCCCCTATAGTAGGTATGAACCTCTATACAAATAAAAGTTGGGAGTTACAAGTCATGATAAAGTTTGGCCACATGATGGAAACTGATCTATAGACTGTATGCTAGTCAAAGATAAGATTTTTTCAATTAATTTCGATAAAAGGCCCATTTTTGACCAACTACGTCTCTGCAACCAATAGACCTAGACTACTCAAATTAGGCTCAAATTGTAGAAAATTTAATTAACTTTACAGAAATCTAAACAAACAACCTGAAAAATACTTCCGAACGAAACGAAAATCCTTTTTATTTCGTGAAAAAATGCCTATTTTCGACTAGCTGTGTCTCCGCAAAGAATGGACCTTAACTACTTGGGTTAGGCTCAAGTTGTATAAAATATAGTTAACATAATAAAAGTATAAAACAAATTAACCTGAAAAACGTTTCTTTAAGGTAGTTTTTTTTTTGAAAATACTGAAACAAGTGCCAATACCTAAAATAAAAAAAATAAGTTTAAAAATTTTGGTTATTGTGTAATTTTTCAAAAACTGCTTGATAAATTGCATTTTTTTATATCATAAATGAATTCTACGTTATTGATTTATCCGAAAATGATACCACATTTTACCAGTTAGCTAAACCTGAATTGATATAATTTTTAGAATGATCCAGGAAAAGAGCGCTCTTTAACCCGCCGCCTTATGGAACTGTATGTAATGATAGTTTGGCCCAGCTCAATATTAGTTAGGAACAGTCTACAGATCAGTTTCCATGTTTCCATCATGTGGCCAAACTTTATCATGACTTGTATTGTAACTCCCAACTTTTTTTTGTATAGAGGTTCATACCTACTACTACTCAACCTACCTTTGAACGCTACGCTTACTTTAGTAGACGAGACGATTAAAACTCGTGTCGCAAACTTAAATTACAGACTTTGATGTATTTGTTTGGTATTTTAAAGCTTTAATAGGAGGCGTAGCGTTATAAATGCATAAAATGTTGGACATTTGAGTAGAGTAGAGTAATATTAGTAATCTTTTGATTTTTTTAGTTCGTCTGTTTGGGCGGGACGAAGCATCGAATGAAAGAATTTGCTATCTACATAGCAGAACTTCTTGGTTTGGACACCGAAATTGTAAATTTAACGAAGGCATCGCAAAGGTTCGCTACATACAAAGTTGGGCCTGTGCTGTCTGTTAGCGTAAGTACACAACAAAAGGACTATCAATGTTCTTTTTACCCGACTGCAAGAGGGTTAAGTTTTTCGCGCATATCTTGTATGTAAGTATGTTTGTATGTAATATTCTTTATTACCTCATATCTTTCAGTCTCGTCAGCCCAAGTGTTCTTAAGAAGGTGGCGTTATAAAAAAACCAACATGGCGTCTGTACGGTGCTATTATACGTAGTGGAAAAAATTTTTTTTTACAATACTGCAATATGGGTGTCAAATTAAAGGGCTTATTATAAGGATTTCAAAAAGGTATATCATATCATGACCGTAATATATAATAACTAAAAAGAAATAAATAAAAAAAACCCGCCTGCATAAAAAAACAAGTCACGGGGGTTTATTTTTTTAATTAAAAGAATTGATAAAGAACTTCTTACACTTTTGCTGTAAAAAAGTTGCTAATCATCATCTGTAAATTAAATTTTTCACCCCATATCTTGAGAACGACTTTATATCCAATTCCATTTTATCTTTTTAATATTTTCTAATAAGTACTTTGTATATATACGAATAATAAAAAATCGCCAGCTGAACTTTATGCATATTTGAAGTTATTCATTATCCGATAAACAGGACAACGTCTGTCCGGTCACCTAGTTTTAAATACTTATATGTTCGAATATGAAAAAACACTTTTCTCAGAATTCCAAACCACTGTGTGTCTTATGTGCATTAACATACCGGTGGTACAATCCTTTCGACGCATAAGCTATCATGTCACACCAATGAGTCTACGGATATTTTTAATAATTGTGGTTCAACTACCTTTACGGTTTAACGACTTTGTATCCTATGACACACATATCCCTCCATTCCAGCATATGTCCATCCTTCAATTACTATCGAAAAAGATTAATTATTATTACAGTATGAATATGCTGAAGCTTATATATTCGCCATGATGGTCAATGTACTTTTGCATACAATGAAACCAATTTTCATGGCATTTTTTCCATTCTGATTGAGGCATCTCCAAAACATGCATTTTGAACGCATCAACGAGTTTCGGCTCATCTTGGAACATCCACACGGTTAACTGTTGTTTAGTTTCGGGGTCCTACGCATAGATACAAGATTCATCACCTGTATAGATGCTGTAAACAGCAGTAGCCGAATCACGATTGTATTTTTTTTATATATTTTTTGCACCAATCGACACGAGCCTGTTTTTGACCAATTTTCAAGTTGTGCGGAATCCAATGCGAATTTTTTTTTGCAACTAAATGTTTGTGTAATATCTTATGATTGCTCGTCATACTTGTGCCCAGGGACGCCTCTATCTTGTAATATGTAACATGAAGATCTTGCATTATTAGTTCCCGCACAAAATCGATGTTTTGTGGAACAACAACCGATTTAGGGCGACCTTCTTTAGATTCGTCCGTGAGCATAGACCGCCCACGATTAAACTCACTGAACGAGTGATACACAGTGGTTATCGATAGCGCTTCATCCCCAAAAGTCGAAGTCAGTTATTCGATGCACTGTTTTTGAGTTAGTCCACGCCGAAAATCTTAATAAATCATCGCTTGAAAATTTTCACGACTTAAATCCATGGTGATTAAGACAAGCAATTTTCAAAATGGCGCCACAATGGGAAAACAAGTGACATTCACATGGAACAAACTATATTCTACTGATATAGAGTTAAATTTTCAAATAAATATATATAATTACTTTTTAAATATTGTTGTGTTAGTGGCCAGTTCTGGATACATAAAAAGCAGCCCTCGTATATTAAACATGACTAATTTGTACCGTACATAATAAGACAAATTATACTTATACTACAAATTATAACACGTTGTGTGTAACAAACAAGCCCTAAAGCCGAATATAGTAGATAGGGAGCATCAAACTGAACAACTTTTACTATTGGACCAACTCCGAAATCACGAAAAAAAAGCTGTTTCATACATTTTGATATTTCCCATGGTAAAAGTTTTTCCGTTAGATGATCTCTATGTACAGTAGAGTCCCTAAATATCTGAGCACATTCATGAATCAAAAATATCTATGCAATGTCAAGTTTCTTAAATATCTGACAGCGAGCGGCATCCTTGGCAAATTTTATTGGCCAGCCTTGTGGTAGGTACCACAAGGCTGGCCAATAAAATTTACAGGTGAGCAAAATTCTTGAGATCTAGGCGCCGCCGGGCCACAACTTTTAGGTTTTGATTAGGTGGAAGCGGTGCCACAGTGCGCTGGACTTGTACTATTATTTATTCTGTGGCGCTGGTCAGCCGGCCGATTGCTGGCGGGCAAATTCAAATATCTTGGCGGGCCACTTGGTGGCCCGCGGGCCTGGGTTTGGCCGGCCTTGATCTACCATATTCGGCATTAGGGATTTTTTGTAACACGTTCTATTGTCATTGTTCCAGCATGGTGTTGGTATTCCTTCAATGACAACAGCCCTGCAAGAAGTCATCAAGCTGATGGCCTACGCTAAAGCGCAAGACCCAATCTTCATCAGACTGGGCACCAGCGGTGGGCTCGGTATACAACCAGGGTCAGTGGTGGTATCAACGTTCGGACTCAGTGGTACCATGGAGAAGGTGTACCAATTGGTGAGATATTTTTAAGAACAAAAAGTGTAACAGCTTGGATGCAACCGAGCGATCGGTGACGGCGGCGTAACTTGGAGTTCCCAATACATATTGGATTAAGAGCTAGCCTAGAAATAGGTGGACAATTTACAGAGCGACGAAATCCCTCTTGTTAGTTAGCCATGCTATCATTATTAACAGATCCGGGCACCTCCGGGATTTCCGGGGCCAGCTCTTAGTATATATTGCATGTGATACCAAATAAACGATATGCAGTGAGCGCGCTGTTGTCCGAGCGTTTCGGCAATATATAAATCTCCCAAAATTTGGTCTGTTATGGCTATCCTCTGATTTAAAATGATTTTCTAATGGCTCTAATCGATAAACGGTACCTATCAATAAAGATAGATTGAGTCTTGGAAAATAACATAAATATATGTAGCGGGGGAGCAGCAAAAACAGCAATTTCGTTCAATAAACTCTTTTATTTTAATTTAATAGTTACATACAGCGTCGTGCGTCGTTGCGAGTAAAAGCAATCCAAGATGGCGTCCCTCCTGTCATCCGTCTCTCTTCCACATTCATACGTCTCACTCGCACACTCCTTACGTTCCGTTTCCCACATTCGGCCGTCCTGATCCATATCTGTCCCCAGATATACTACTCTCATACAAATTATACAATGATAAGTACTTAAGAAGTCTCACATCCACCGTTACATAGGTAGCCAAAATATTAAATAATAATTTTACCAAAATCACTACTCATTACAAAACTCTACACTATTTCAAATGTACTACTGTTATATTTAAACACAAAAATATTACACAAGTAAATATTATTATGACCTCCAATTTGCATCGATAACACAACATTACAAATCGATAAAGTATGCCTCAGAAAATTGTGTCAAGTGGTATGCTAGACAACGGAAAGTATAATGCCGGATTTACATGCTGGCCGTGGCTCGGCGAGCGACCGCCAGCTCCGAGCTACGGCCAGCCTCGGCGAGCCTCGGCGATCGCTTGGATGCCATTTACACGCTGGCCGTGGCTCGGCGAGCGACCGCCAGCTCCCAGCTTCGGCCAGCCTCAGCAAACCGGCCAAGTGCGAGTCGGACTCGCGCACGAAGGGTTCCGTACCAGAAACGAAAAAAAAACACGTTTGTTTTATGGGAGCCCCCCTTAAATATCTATAGTACATATTTGTTGTTAAAGCTGCAACAGAAATACATCATAATATTTGTGAAAATTTCAACTGTCCACCTGTTGTCGTTACTAATATCGAGCAAAAAAAGGCAAAATAAATTACGTTTGTTGTATGGGAGCCCCCTTCAAATATTTATTTTATTCTGTTTTTAGTATTTGCTGTTATAGCGGCAACAGAAATAGGTTAGGTAGGTACGTCATCTGTGAATATTTCAACTGTCTAGCTATCACGGTTCATGAGATACAGCCGGTGACAGACAGACAGACGGACAGCGGAGTCTTAGTAATAGTGTCTTAGTAATAGAGTCTTAGTAATAGTGTAAATGAGGCATAATGCCTATTTTAATACGTTTATTTTTATAAAAAAAACAAAGGGAGCGAAAAGTTCATCGTAGAAGATGGTGGATGATAAAAATCCATATAAACCGCAACAGGTAACAATAACAAGGTATCACATTCAAAATATGTTTTCATAATTTATAAATTATGTAGCTACGAAGTATTATTTCGTATTGTTGATACGCGGTCATACACAGCGCAGCATAAATACACCCGTACGGCGCGAGCTCTTGAGCGACACTGAAGAACGGCCAACATGTAAATACGTCGCAAGCGCTTGCCGCCAGCTCCTTTGATCTGTGTTCAAAAACCGACACGGGCGCGGATCGGCGGCCAACCTACGCGAGCCTAGGCGAGCCTACGCGAGCCAAGCCGTTCACCTGTTTACACGCTGGGCGCAAGGTGGAGGCTCGCCATGGCTCGTCATGGCTCGGCCAGCATGTAAATGGGCCATAACACGAATCCTGAAACATAAGAAAAAAACAGAATTAATTCCCAAAAATTACCTGTGAATAAACAAAAGCTCAATCTTCCAGCCCTTCGCTGTCATACTCAGGCCACTTCTTCATTTGGTCTGCAGAGCTAGACGTCTTACTGGGACCGTCTGTTGAGGAGTCTACCTTTTCCACGTCATAGCGGTCATTTCTCTTGCATTTTACTACCTTATATGGGCCAAGGTACTTGGGCTTCAGTTTAAGTCCTGGGCCAAACTGAGTTCTCTTTATAGCCACTAGATCACCTTCTCTATATTTTGAACTTTCCTTTCTCTTCCTATTATAAGTTTTCTTGTTTTCTTCTTGAATTTTTAATATTTGTTCTTTAGCTTGAATTCTTAACTTTTCCCTATTTTCATCGTACTGTAACTGATTTTCTTCTTGCAATAAACTTAGAATTTCCACGTCTTCCTTATTCCTCATTTTCACACCCATTAGTAACTCGAATGGTGTAGTGTTCACACTCCTTTGGAACGTACTGTTCAACGCCCTTTGAACACTACTTACGTGCTTATACCATACCACAGGATTATCAATGCACAATTTTGTCAAAATTGGCAAGATAGTCCTGTGTACCCTCTCTACTTGTCCATTGCCGCGTGGTACACCAGTAGTAATCTTCACATGACAGATACTCTCTTCTTCACAGTAACTCTCAAACTCTCTGCTCGTGAAAGCCGTTCCTCTATCCGTAATCACTCTGCGAGGATTTCCAAAAATCTGCTGGTGTATCCGCAACTTGCTTAACGTCTCCTGAGTTGTGGTCGACTTAGTCGGAAATAACCATACAAACTTGGTGAATGCATCGATAACTGTAAGAATGTAGTTGTACTGTTTCTTCGTCTCAGTAAGTGGTCCGATATGATCCAAATGCAGTGTGTCAAAAGGAACATTTACCTTTTCAATTGGGTTTAAGAATCCTTCTTGTTTTCCTTCTTTCTTCGTAGCTAACAAACATGGTATACAACTCACTAGATATTCATCTATTTTCTTATCTAAATCTCTTATGTAATAGTCCTTATTCAATAGTTCTTTCATCTTCTTCTTCCCAAAGTGTCCGATACTGTGTACTTTGTTAAGTATTTCTTTCTCTAAACACTTAGGTACCACTAACAATTTTTCTTCACCTTTGTATAACACTTCATTATCTAAACTGTAATCTTGAAAAGTTTTCTCATATAAAATTTCTTTAATCGCTCTCAAACCATCATCTTTATCTTGAGCCGACTTGATACTGTCATTCAATGTTGAAATTACATTAACTGTAGGCACTCTACTTAGGGCATCAGTGTGTCTCATCAGCGTACCAGATCTATGTTCTATCTCATAGTCATACTCGTTTAGCATGAGTACCCATCTTGCCACTTTGGGCGTCAAATCCTTTTTCTTAAGTGTCATCTCAAACGCCTTGCAGTCGGTTACTATTTTAAAATGAATCCCATAAAGATAATGTCGAAATTTCATCACACCCTCTACTATAGCAAGCGCCTCCAACTCATAACTCGCATATCTACTCTGCGCTTCGTTCGTCTTCCGACTCATATAATGAACTGGGTGTAGGCCGGAGTCCGGGTGATCCTGCATGAGTATGGCTGCAAATGCTATACTTGATGCATCAGTGTGCAGTTCAGTCCTTAACTTGGGGTCAAATATCTTTAACACTGGTCCGCTGACCAACTTAGTATTCAAAATTTCAAAAGCTACTTTCTGTTCTTCCTGAAATAAAAATTCTTTGCTTTTCCTTAACAAATCTGTCAATGGTTTAGATATAATGGCAAAATCTTTAATATACTTCCTGAAATAGCTTGTTAATCCAACAAAACTATGCAACTGCTTCATATTCATCGGTTCGGGGTACCTTGTTACTGCTTCGACTTTCTCCGTGCTTGGTCTTACTTCTCCGTCCTTTATTACGTGTCCCAAATACTCAATTTCTCGTTGAAGTAAGTTTGCTTTCTTCCAGTTGATTTGCAGTCCGTACTGTGAAGCTACCTCAAGCACTTGCTTTAATTTTTGTAGTCCTTCACCTTCACATGAAGCTGGAATTATTATATCATCGATGAAAATCATTAACACACCTTGAGATATCAAGTTCCTAAAAATTATACTGACAAATCTCATAAAAGTCTTCGGACAAACAGATAAACCAAAGGGTGCTCTCAGAAACTCATATTGTCCTTGGTGAGTAACAAAAGCTGTGTAAGGAATTGACTCCTCACTCACTTTCAGATGAAAAAACCCATTTTTCAGATCTAACACACTGAAAACTTTAGCACTTTGCAATTTGTCAATAAGATCATCAATAATCGGAAGTGGAAACTCGTCTTTAACTATCTTTTCATTTAATCTCCTGTAGTCTACACATACTCTGATCGAACCATCCTTCTTTTTGACCATCACAAGAGGACTAGAATATTCAGAAAAACTAACCTGTATTATTCCTTGTTCCAACCATTCTTCGATTTGTTTTTCTACGACTTTTTGCTCCATCAGTGACAGACGTCGAGGTCGCTGTGATACCGGGATATCGTCCTTTAGCACAATTTTGAGTTGAATTGGTGCCTCTTTTAATTGCATAGGCTTGTACTGCTGCACACACTTCATAACCTCACCCCGTATCGTCGCGTCTCGCACGTGATCTAAAACAATACCAGAACAACACCCTACAAAACAATCTATTTTCCCTAACCATTCTAAATTTTCAGGTAAAAATGACACACTTCCTTCGTTGACTAACATCACCACTTGCGACAAAAACTCCTGGCCTAAAATACAGTTAAATGGCATAACATCGTCGTAAACTACGTGAAAAACAATTTTTTTGTATAACTGGTTATCAATTTCACAATTCAATAAAACTTTTCCTATAGACTTAACCATAAATTTACCTAAACCCGAAATGATGAGGTCATCTTTAACAATATCACATGGAAATTTATCTACAACATTTTTAGCAATTAAATTTACATCAGATCCGGTATCAATTAAGGTCGTTAAACTACAATTATTATTAAACTTTAGAGTTTTCACCGGTTTCGTACAAAGCGAAAGTTTGTTTACATTCTGTAACTGCATGACGTTGACGTCTTCCGTGACGTTGACAGTTGAACTGTCATTCGATCGTTCACACTTCACTTCGGTCAGTTCGTCCCGTCGTTCGGTCCCATCGCAAACCGTAGAATGTCGCCACTGTCGCTCTTGCTCGTCGCTCTCGGTCATCATCGTACTTCCGAACATGGCCGCTCCTCGGTATCCGCCGCGCTTTTCGCCACCGCCACCGATCGCCGCCATTTTGCCGTCGTTGTACTTGCCGTGTATGATGCCGCGTTTTACAGGGTTCACCGTGCAATCTTTGCGTATATGTCCGAATGAGTTGCATCCAAAGCACTTCAGGCCGTTTTTGCACTCCGCCGCTATGTGATCTATACTGCCACAGTTAAAACACCTTTGTTGCATGACGCCACCGGCGCCATAACGCTCTCGCTCGCGGTAATTTTCCACTGGGTTGCGTCTGGCTCTTTGCTCCTGCGCTTTGCTTTTCATGCTTTCGTATATAGCCAACCTGTCCTTCAGACCGGAGTAGTTATTCACACCATACAGCACACTTTTATTCATCTCGTAGTCTTCGATGCCGTCGACAATGTACTGGATCGCGACGTAGTCTGGGAATTTTGCTCGCTTACCCAGCTCCTTCATAGTGAGCATGTACTGTAGATATGATTCATCGGGCCTCTTCTTGCGCGCCGCCATCGCCTCGTGCATTTCTTTCACATTTACAACATCTGGGAATTCTCTAACGAGTGCGGTTTTGAGCTCTTCGTACGATTTAAATGTTTTTTCTGACCTTAGCCATAGTGCTGCCGTCCCAGATAGCGTTCTTCTCGCTATAATAAGTGTTTGCTGAGGCGTCCACTGGAATATCTCCGCGTTGTCTTCGATGTCCTGTGCCCACTTACTTGACGAGTAGGTTTTGTCATCGCCGCTGAATTTTGCGATCGAGTGCAGCCCATCCATCAAGCTGAATGAAGCCGCTGACGCCTCTGGTGCCGTCTTCTTCCCGTCGTTTTCGTTCGTCATCGTCATTTCGTCCTAGGAAGCTTACCACGTGCAGTGCAACACGCCGCCTCGGGTGGTTTTCGTCGTCGGTCGTGCTTACTTACGCCCTTTTTATCCCGGACGAGCCCCCAAAAATATGTAGCGGGGGAGCAGCAAAAACAGCAATTTCGTTCAATAAACTCTTTTATTTTAATTTAATAGTTACATACAGCGTCGTGCGTCGTTGCGAGTAAAAGCAATCCAAGATGGCGTCCCTCCTGTCATCCGTCTCTCTTCCACATTCATACGTCTCACTCGCACACTCCTTACGTTCCGTTTCCCACATATATACTTCTAAAATACTCACGAAAATTCTAAAGAAAATCAACTTTTTGCTTTAACATTCTGTGATGTTTCAGGCAGTATTGGGTGTGATGCGCAAATGGCCGTCATATCTCGACAGGAGGCTCTGCGAGGAGCTGGTGACGTCAGCATCTGACTACAAGGAGTTCAAAGTGTTGCCTGCTGGTACCATGGGGGCGGACGATTTTTACAGAGGTTTGTGTACCGTAATTTTTATTTAAATCATAGCCATTGGTCTCATTCTCTTTACTGTATAAACTCCGCTAGTTAGTATAATATGAAAAATAAATTACGTATGATGTTTTAGTATTCTTATGCCGTGTATTTACATCTCGATGCTCGCTTGCGAGCCATCATGACACAAGTCCACATGACATCGCTATGTGACTTACCGCTCAATGCGAGCATTTGACGAGCAGCCTCGCGATGTTGATTCACAGCATTTCTGAGCTACGCTGTGGTAAGACGCAGGCGCAATTCATATGAATTGAAAATAGCCAGTTTCTTCTGTGGTTAAGGATTCCGGGTGCAGTGCGCTTTCATGCTCCTTCTTCGGTCTTATCGTTTTCTCGTCAATTCTCACACGATAGACAAAATATCGAAATAAAATGGCAGATCCGCCGTTTTGTCTACCCAAACGCGATCGAGAATCTGAGATCGAATTGGTATCGAGTAAACATCAAAACGGTACAATGGAAACCTTGGAAACAAATGTTTGCATGTTTTCAATGTACCAAAATAACAGATTAGACGTTTATTCGATCCGATGTGAACTCGATCTCGTTAATTATTCGCGTCGAGAGTAGGGGGGCTGTTTTTGGTATTCTCGAAATGTCACCACTAATGTAGAGATATGTTGATGGCTAGCCCTCGACAAGCAACGTGTGATCGACAGCCGTAGAGATTCAATATGTCGAACGTAACGTCAGGGGGCAGCCGTAGAGATATATCTCGAACATTACGTCAGTCAAAGTGTCGAATTGTCTGTCTTTCTTATGAGATGGGTGACCATTTAGGACTACAATGACGAAAGTTAAGCTACTTTTGAAGAGGCCGGGTATAAAATATGTGACAATTTGGGAGTGCGATGACGAATATTATGCAATTCTAGGAAATGGCCAGATGTGAGATGGATGCCCATTTGGGACTACAATAACCACTACACTTGTTGTAGATAAAGATATACAAGGTCACAGAATAACTAATAGTACAAAGTACAGAAGCAGCACGCCGCATAGTAATTTAAATAAATAGCGACTTTTGCTCCGACACAATAAAGTGCAATTCAGGTCGCGCAATGGCCTGCAGTACAGTTTATATTCACCTAGTAGTTGCCTCTCTTTCTATCGCGTGCTCTTACCTTTTCTAATGACGCTACGTTAAGGTTGTCTTCTTTTAAATGAACTGCGTAGCGTCAAAGAAAATATATACTAACGTGTAGCGTATATCATAATGTGAAAAACTATTTTTTTTATTGGTTTTTTGTTTTTGACATCCGCGGGCTGATTATCTAATTAAAAACCACCTAGCGACTGGTTGCAGTTCACAGATGATCGTGATCCATTGCTACTTCTTTTTGGGTAAAAAAAAACATACCAAAGAAAAGTGGCAATGTATGTCAAATGCAACCGGTCGCTAAATAGTTTCTTTTTAGATAATCAGGGTGCCGTACACGGCACAGTAATGTCACAGTACATATATAAGTTTTTCAAACAGTATGCGAGCTCCATGGAAACGTTCGAATTTGACGGCTGACGTCACTCTAAGAGCTCTAAGCAAAGTTCGTAGAACTTTGGTCAGGGTTGTGACATCGCGTCGCAGTTGTTTCCATAGCGTTCGCGCGTAGCATTCCACGAGACGGCCGGTAAATGCCAACCCTAGCGATCCGACGGAGTGCAATGACAAAAGGGCCTAAGTGACGTTAGCTCCTCTACTGTTTGAAAAAACTAATATATGTACTGTGGTAATGTCGATTCGACATTGTTACTATTATAAAGAGGCAATATCTACGCAGGCCGTAAGATGTTGCGCTTGTACGGTGGCGGGCGTGTGGCGGTGGCGGCCCTTTGCTCACTTGTTCGTTCGCACGAACGGCTAGCGGTAGGTGCTTATCGCGCGATCTCGAGCGAGTGAAGGAGGCCTGACAAGGTGTTTGGTAAAAGCCTTACAAAGCCGAATATGGTAGATACTGAACGGACCATCAAACTGAACAACTTTTACTATGGGACCTACTCTGAAATCGCGAAAAAAAAAATCAGCTGTTTCATACATTTTGATATTTTCGTTATTAATTTTTGTATGAAACAGCTGATTTTTTTCGCGATTTCAGAGTTGGTCCCATAGTAGAAGTTGTTCAGTTTGATGGTCCCTATCTACCATATTGGGCTTTATAAGGCTTTTACCAAACACCATGTATAATTGTCTTTTCCAGGACAAGGCCGACTAGACGGCCCTTTATGCGATTACACCGTAGAAGACAAGATGGCGTATTTAGCCAAACTGACGTCTCTCGGCGTTAAGAACATTGAGATGGAGGCAAACGCGTTCGCGGCGATCACGAGCGAAGCGGGCGTCAGGGCGGGCATCGCGTGCGTCACCCTGGTAGACCGGCTTAAGGGAGACCAGGTAAAAATGAGTATCAGAATATTTATTTGCATAATACCCTATACATATGTACAGACAGAGAGGGTATAGTCAATGTGGGTCAACAGTATTATTTGAGATTTTTGCATTGACAATGCTATTTTTATAGAATCCTTACATATAATAAAACAGTAAAAAAAGTGTGTCTGTACATTACATATATTAAAAAAAAATATCTGGGGCGACGGAGACATAGTAATAGAGTAAGAATTTGAAAAAAAAGTGTGTTAGTCTGTTTGTTTGTCTGTTTGAACGCGCTAATCTCCGGAAATTTGAATGAAACTTTTTTTGTTATATAGCTGTTAAGGCTGGGCATAACTTAGGGTATAATTGATTTTGGAAAATGGAACACCTGATGCAGAACCATAATGGTCCAACTTAACTATAAGGAATATAAAAATGACACCTTAGCAAAAGTTGTTCAGCCTGATGAGCATTTTTTGTTGAGGTATAAAAATCGAAGATCTGGAACATTTGACGCAGAACCATAATGGTCCAGCTAAACTTTACAAAATATAAAAATTACATCTTTGCAAAAGTTGTCCAGCCTGATGAGCATTTTTTGTTGAGGCACAAAAATCGAAGATCTGGAACACCCGATGCAGAACCATAATGATGCTACAAATATTTTCTTATGTAACTACATTAGTTCATGTATATGCATACGCCGAAGTCATAAAGTCCACGCGTACGAAGTCGCGGGCATCAGCTATTACATATATTTAAAAAATATATATCTGGGGCGATGGAGACATAGTAATAGAGTAAGAATTTGAAAAAAAAAAGTGTGTCTGTTTGTCTGTTTGTTTGTCTGTTTGAACACGCTAATCTCCGGAAATACTGAACGGATTCGAATGAAACTTTTTTTGTTATATAGCTGTTAAGCCTGGGCATAACTTAGGTTATAATTAATTTTGGAAAATGAAACACATGATGCAGAACCATAATGGTCAAGCTAAACTATACAAAATATAAAAATTACACCCTAGCAAAAGTTGTTCAGCCTGATGAGCATTTTGTGTTGAGGTACAATAATCGAAGATCTGGAACACCGGATGCAGAACCATAACACTCCTACAAGTATTTTCTTATATAGGTAACTACATTCGTTCATTTATATGCATTCGCCGAAGTCATAAAGTTCACGCGTACGAAGTCGCGGGCATCAGCTAGTACTTAATAATATACTAGAAAAAATACGAATCGCACCAGTTAAATTCTCGGACGGGAATCGAACCCGCGAAGTATTATGAGTGACCTTATGAGGGTAAGCATGAAAATATTTGAACCAACCAAAGATAATTGGTATTTATTAGCAGCGCAAAGTAGAAATTAACATTAATGATATCAGCCACTTAATAACACTAAAATATTTAATAAAAACACGATACAACGAATGTCATTTTTCTTTAGATTCTAGACACTCCTTGAAAATTTTATATTTTTGTAAAAAAAAAATAAGTCCACACTGATGTTTCATTTTTATTTTATTTTGAGGTACAAAACCTACAAATGGAGCATTATCTTTACTTTGTGTTATTGAGTGTGTGTGTGTTATCGAGTCTAGGTGTTATATTGTATCTTTCTGTAACAAAGTTGTGTCACTTGGCTCAAGCAAGCACAACCTGAATAACATTTACGCTGTTGCCACAATTTCCTTTTTTTATTTTCAAAATATAAAAAATAATATTAACTGAAACAAAAAGAGTTTTACTAATCCTTAATAAACATTAATTAATCAATTGCTGGAAAATTTAGCTAATTATAAATGTAGAGACATATTTAAGCATATTGGAGTTACCGCGATCTTTAGTTAATATTTTTAATTAAATCTATTGAGAACTTACGTATATAAGGTCCTTCTTAAATAGTGCACATAATTTTAAGGGGTCATTGTACTTATGAATACAAACAACTTTTACTATGGTACCAACATTGAAATCGCGAAAAAAAAAACAGCTGTTCCATAGAAAATTTGAAATCGAATAGATCAGAATGTATGGAATAGCTGATATTTTTTTCGCGATTTCAATGTTGGTACCATAGTAAAAGTTGTTTGTATGCATGAGTACATTGACCCCTTACAATTTTGTGCACTATTTCAGAAGGACCTTATATAATAACCAATAATAAAAATTCAAACATTAAGTAAAACGAAAGGGATTCCTGCAGGTATTTTATTTGATTATGATAAGTTATTTATAATACGTTTACTTACGTACAAAATACCTGCTTCATTTATTTAGATTTCCGTCGAAATGGTAAATGTTTGCTTTATTGGTTTTTCAGTACGATTTTTCAAATTCCGATGATTTCAGCACATTTTCAAGGGCCGTGGTCACGGGACTTTGTGCATTGTTTAATTAATATTATTTATTCCAGGTAACTACACCCAAACCAATTCTTACCCAATGGCAAAAACGTCCTATGTTCGTTGTCGGTGCGCTGATCAAGAAATACTTGGCAAACAACAATAAAAATAAATCAAATAAAATGTGACACAATATTGGTAACAATCATTGTGGACTCGTAACAAGAGCAAGACCCTCAACGAAGCCGAAGTCCACGTATTTCACCCATTATCTGGACCATTTTTGTCTTTTAGACACCGATTTAATACCTGGGAAACCAATAGCTATGAAAAGATATTGATGATCAAAGCCAAATATTTTTTTTCAATTTTTTTATGTAATCCTATTTTATTCATTATTTCTAATTTTTGTCCAAAGAAACATCATCAAATTTTAAGTATTTCGTAACAAACAATGGCTTCAAAACGTCATCACTCGATGTATGCCATGAGCACGCACATAAACGCTGCCTTTCAACTCGGCTGCACGCAGCTGTGTAGCATACACTCGCAGGCGCGGTCTGTTGTACGCGTTATATTGCGTGGTAATGTATGCAAGGAATGCTTTTTTTTACACCAACAATAAAATTAAAATCGTTTCCCAGCAATAATTTTAAACAGAAATGGTCCTGATGATGGGCAGAATACGTAGACCTTGGCTTCGTCGATTGTCTTGTTTTGTTACACCCAGTATATTGATTGAAGCTGTAATAATGTATATTTTATTCTATATTGACAGAAGCTGTAAACATGTATATTTTAGTATTTAATTTAAATTTTTATTAAATTAGTTTCCATAAAATTTTTGTTTGATTTTATTGTGATTATTAACCTTATTTTTATCAGGGACTAAATTTTACCCAATACATTTATCAGTTCGATACCCTCAGTGGTGCCCGTAGCACTAAAAACTACCTATGGAATGTCTATCAAACTTGTTTTGATAACAAAATTGATTTTTTATTGTAACTATAAGGTTCTTAAGAAGATTCTGTGAAACATAATTCTCTCCTCTAATACAAATGCTGCTAAGCTGAAAATTGTTATTGTAACGCTTAGGGTACGGTACAATAATGCTCTGATTGGCCCCTTGACAACTGTTAAACCTCTCATCCTTTGAATGTTAAGTAGGAATACTATGAATAATGTTTAGCATTTTGTAGCGCTTTAAGCTCTCCTGCAACAGCCAGAAATTAACATAAAAAAGTTTAACTCAATTACAGTACAGCTAATATTCTTGGACGAATCAACTAATATTTCACACAATTTAATTTCGTAGCGTAACTTACAATTTACATCAGTAATCGTAAGAATTATTACGCAGCAAGCGAAAGTATACTTAATTTCATTGTGTTAGAGTCAAAATTTTCATGTCCCCGGTATTTCGTAGCAAGAACGTGCGCAAAAGCTTTTCCCTCCAATTTGGGACTACGACGCTACGTCAGTACGTAGCCGCGGTTCGTAGCAAGCGGGTGCTACGAGCGTTCAAAAACACCAATATTGTAAAAAAAAGCAGTTTTCTTTATTAAAAACCTTATTTGATCGGCAATTGGTGTGATTTTCGTGTGATTTAGTTGTTATAGTGTGATCTGAATGCATTGATTGTTTGTCGTGTATTTGTGCATGCGTTGGTGTAACTATAAAATTGAGGTTTGTGCTAATCATTGGGCTGTGTGTTGTTTTTTTGGAGTACAGTGAAGTGTTTGTGGGTCATTTTGGGTTTGGTCTACCATGGGATGTGTTCGTAAGTACTTACATATCGTTAATTTTAGTATTACATAATGAAATTAGAAACGCAAATGACACTTTTTAATAACAACCTCTTTAGTAAGTACCTATTTAATTGAAATACATAAAAAATATATGAATTTCTGTATGTATTAATGAATCCAATTCAAGTTAATCTTCATCTATAATTTTTCTATTTTTTCATATTTATTCGAATAAATCAAACAAAAAAAAAAAGAAAAGCTCATGAAATCTAGTTTTCATTAAAATTATGACCTTCTGACAGTTCTATTCGTAGAAAATTTTCATAGTAAATATTGGTATTCATTTAAATAATACTTACCTTATTAAAAATACCCTAAATGTTTACCAGTCTCATTATTTCCCAAACCTTATTTCACTTTAGCTAAAATAAAAATTTATTCGACTGATGAAGGCAAATAAATTAATAACTATTCCAAGTGTTGTATGGTGTGGTGTAAAAATAATATTTACCCGTAAGCTTCATAAAATATTATATTTATTAAAACATTGCTGAGATATAAAATAGCAAAATTGAAAGGAACTAAAACTGTTGTTTGTGTTACCAAGAATGATCGTTTTGTATAAGTTTTATTGTTGTAGCGATGTGAAAGCTTGTACAACATTTTGTATCTGTTTAGAGTGCTTTCACATATGGGCGTTTTAGTCATTAGTTTATGTAGGAAACTAAAATTAGTACTTATAGTTATCTTTTTGGCAATACATCAGTATTGTATGGGTCATATTCAAAATAAAGAAAAACCTAAACCACTGAGGCGATCAATTTCGATTCTAAAATCCCATTTTCATCCATCATAGTACCTACCAATAGTTCGTTCGCTCAATCAAAGCGACTGTCCCCAGAATAATATTTATTTGAGCCTGCCAACGCGCTTTGGAAATAAAGTTTCTCATATTTAATTACAAGCCTTTTCAACTTTTCATGGCTTCCCACTTGGTGTTTTAATTGGTGTAACCTAGTTATTTAATATGGTATAATAAATTATAAATACTGGCGCTGATATTAAATTAATATCTTGATCAATTACCTAATTAAACTTTTGTAAATTAGTTTTGAATAAAGCACCACATTTAGGTCATATTCAGCAGACCAAACGCCCCGCTCCCGCCGTTTGAGAGCCAAATTTTAAAGAAGCTAGCTGGAGGCTTATGGTACATGTACTGAAGGGTTGTTTTTATATGTATCTTATTTCACAAAGGTCTAATGTATTGTATGTATAAGCCAAAATTTGTTTACCAGATGAAAACTGGTAGGTATGTAATAATAACAAATAAAGGTGGATTCGTATATTATTCTAAAATTAGCAGAATGCAAAAAAGTTTTTGAATTAAGTTTAATGTTTTGTTTGACCATTGACGTTTTCTAACAAAAAGCCAGTTTTGATGTGATAAACAGAGTTATTTTTTTGAGTTTTAAATGCAGAGCTAAATTGCGAAAAACAGAGAAGGCCATCAAAGACTCTATGAAAGCCTGAATGCCAAGAAAAGGCACCACTTAATCATAGTAAGAGATGAGGGCAGGTTAACGATAGTCATATCTCACGCACATCTGGGACCGGCAGTTTAGCGTCCTTTGGGCCCTGTGGTTGGTTGTTTGGGCTTCGACTTTATTTATTTATTTAAACTTCTTAAAACTTACTAAAGGACATCATCCATTTTTGTTCAAATGTGAAAGTGCCGGCCAAAAAGCAAAAGTTCTTTATTCTGATAGATTTTGTCCACCTAAGCATTTCTTATTATGGCACCGAAGCTGTAGCACCGCTAAACTCGATTTCAAATAAGTTCAAAAAGTCTGTCTTTTCATACATTTTGAAACAAATGTGAAGTGGTTCTAACAGCTTCGGTGCCATAATAAAAAATGCTTAGATGGACAAAATCTATCATAATAAAACACTTTTGTCTTTTGGCCAGCACTTTCATATTTGGACCAAAAATGTATGGAATGTGCAAAGAGAATGTAAAAAAACTAGCGTTTTAAGAATGTGGATGATATCCTTTATATTTTATTGACAAACTCCGTTGTCGAGTAACCTGCCCCCTACCCTAGACAAAGTCTTATTTTTTAAATCAATCTAGACGTTAAAATTAATCATAACTTTTTTAATAAGTTTTGATATTAAAACTTTATCAGATTTTTCGGATTCAGAGGCAGAGTTCGAAGGTATAAAATCAACCGACAGTAATCGGTTAGATGTAGTAATTAACGGGGTAGGAACCGGAAACGGGGGCCATGATGTTTCCGTGAGCTAATTACGTAATTCACAAAATGTCCGCCAAGTTGCCCGCCGTGACAGGTGGCGTGGGTAGCGTTGTATTTTCATGTTTGTTTGGCAAATATGCGTGAATCTAAACAAACTTTTCACAGTAAAACAAACTGGTGTTTCGTATTTTTAGCTGAAATTGGAGTGTTTGGTTAACTTCTGTTTGCAGGTCGAAAATGGGACAGAGTGAAATATTCAAATAGTAAACAGTGATATTCAGTTAACATACGTATTTAAAAAAAGGTGACAGGCGGAGGTATTTCAATAAAATGAGTGATTAATTTTAACACTAAAAAAGTGAATGGAAATTTATCACGTGTGTGGGTTGGGTGTAACTACGTACAAGAAGAGAAAAACCGATCCTAAACTAATTATGAACGTTGGGGAATGTTTATAAAATAAACTTGAAAGTTTTTAATTTAAAACTTGGACTTAAACAAATGTTGATGGTTTTATTTGCTGAAAAGAATACAGAAGATTTTTAATTCCTATCTATAAAATAAGACGGCTTTCCGTTATTAAGAATAAGGGGGAATTTGTTAATGAAACGTGCGAAAGTATGATAAACAGCCTGTCGATTCTCTAACCAAATCGAATCTCATTTCACTGCGCGGGAAATTTAAATCATAAATGAGATATGTAAACTGTTTATTAATCACAAAAGATTTTAGATAGCTACGGTAACATCCTAAAAACTTTTGTAATCGATAAAATATTTTACATTCCGGTAATTTCTAATAACAAATTCACGCAAAGTGAAGTAAGGTTCGAAGTGAAATGCGAGTTTGCTTACAGAATCGACAAGCTGTTTATCATACATTTGCACGTTCCGTTAAATTCTTAAACATGGAAAGCCATTTTATGGATACGGGTATAAAGTTTTACTGTAAAAAACCTTTCAGTTTTAGACCTTTTAGCATTCCCTAACGTTTAGTTTATATCTCAGTAATCTGTTCTTAATTAATTCAGGGTCGGTTTTCCTCTCCTTTGAACGTGGTTACACCCACACCCAACCCACCCACGTACAAAATTTCCTGTAACTACTTTTAGTGTAAAATTAATCAGTGAGATGCGAGTTTGGTTATAGAATCGACAGGCAGAAGTCTAAAATTAGATCCTCCTGATCAACCTTCAATGCTTACTTTATCATTTATCCAACCTCTAGAACAAGTTATAATTATTTATGCATTCTGGTTTACCAATGTATAAACAAGTAGGTATATCTTAGGCACAGCTGTACAACTGTGCAATATGCAGTGCATTCACGTAGCAAACATCTTAACGACCTTCGTTGAATACTAATAATATACAACAACTATTTTGAATTCTGTCAAGAACAGTATAGTATTTCTTTTGTTGAACCACAATATATAATTTTTCATCATTATAAATTTAATTATCTCACATAAACAGTTTGGTTATGTCCTTGAATCTCGACAAAATTATATCAAAAAAATATTATTGAATGAATAGTTGTTCAAACAAAAATGATGCAGGTCGGCACTTATATATGACCGATAGATATAGTACGTAACTTCATCTCTCTCCTAAAAATATTTTTTTCTTATAATGCATGCCTTTCCTAGCCGAGAGAGTCAGTTGGCGTAAAATATCAAAGTCTAATAGGTTTTTTATGGGGACTTATTGACTATGTTACGCAAGTTTACCAGTTACCAAATCACAAGCAAGCAATTGTAAAAAATCCACATATTATTTTGTCCTCGATATACCAATAGAATACCAAAATGTCATAAATCGATTCGACCAAGCATTGTCAATAGAATACGACTAAGTCATTATACCTACTGCGGAAAATGTGATATTGTTCAAACACATTTAATAATTATTTTGGCGCAGACAATAGGCATTATTACGGGGTGACTATTGATTTTAGGGCTAGACTCAAGCGAGTGCGAAGTTTCAAAGGATTGTATTTGCTATAAAACTTTTACCATAAAAATAGAGATCATTCTTAAAACATAAAGGAGATGGATATGGTCGAAACTACTCGGAAAAGCCTGACGAAGGAGCAGAGAGCTCAGTGCACATCAGTACTGAGCCTGAGTGCACAGTTTGGAGTGTACAGTCCCGGCTGCTCAGGCCTAAATGCACCGTTTTAAGGGCAAAGTGTACAGTCCTGTAGCAGAGAGCTCAGTGCACATCAGTACTGAGCCTGAGTGCATAGTTTGGAGTGTACACAGTTCCGGCTGCTCAGGCCTGAATGCACCGTTTTAAGGGCAAAGTGTACAGTCCTTTAGCAGAGAGCTCAGTGCACATCAGTACTGAGCCTGAGTGCACAGTTTGGAGTGTACAGTCCCGGCTGCTCAAGCCTGAATGCACCGTTTTAAGGGCAAAGTATACAGTCATGTAGCAGAGAGCTCAGTACACATCAGTACTGAGCGTGAGTGCACAGTTTGGAATGTACAGTCCGGCTGCTCAGACCTGAGTGCGCCGTTTTAAGGGCAAAGTGTACAGTCCTGTAGCAGAGAGCTCAGTGCACATCAGTACTGAGCCTGAGTGCACAGTTCGGAGTGTACAGTCCCGGCTGCTCAGGCCTGAATGCACCCTTTTTAAGGGCAAAGTATACAGTCCTGTAGCAGAGAGCTCAGTGCACATCAGTACTGAGCCTGAGTGCACAGTTTGGTGTGTACAGTTCCGGCTGCTCAGGCCTGAATGCACCGTTTTAAGGGCAAAGTGTACAGTCCTGTAGCAGAGAGCTCAGTGCACATCAGTACTGAGCCTGAGTGCACAGTTTGGAGTGTACAGTCCCGGCTGCTCAGACCTGAATGCACCGTTCTAGGGGCAAAGTGTACATACAGTCCTGTCTGATCCAGTATGCATAGATCTGAGTGCAGTCCCAAGTGCACAGTTTTCACTAATCAATTTTATTTTTACTGCTCAATCCTGAGTGCACAGTCCTACCTAAGTCCTGAGAATACCTGTCCTGAGTACAAAGTGCTCAGTCCTAAGCTAGGTTACTTAACCAAGCTTAGGTTGTATGCTAGGTTAGGTAGGCTAGGCTAGCTAGGTTAAGTAACCTAAGTATTAAAATAAAGGTGACTTCACCATTATTTTAATACTTTTGAATGAATATTTTTTTAACTTTCCGTCCGTCTCTTGTTCAGGGGTTGTGGCTGTGATCATAGGATAAAATAAATGTTCATTTCTTTGGTATAAAATAATACATTATTTTGATAAAAATTAAACTTGGGCCAACGAACAATGGAACAAAATATTTATTCAAAAGTACGAAGAACATAGGGAAGTTTAAATTATGTTACAAATGCAGGTTGACATAACCAATATTAGTTTAGAACCAAAGAGTCCGTATGCCGAACAATATTATTGTAATTTTGTGTGTACAGTCGTAGAGAGGACTGTAGCCACTTTTCTAAAATAAAAACATTACCTACCTACTATAATAAATACAATTAATTAGGATCACTAAAACATTTAAATAATGTTGTTACATGTAAATCTCATATATCCCACATAGGTAGTAGAGATGTCGAGAAAGGAAAAAAAAACGGTATATCGATTCATCTTGGTATAGGTATACCGGGTGTAACAAGACCTTCAACGAAGCCGAGGTCTACTTATTCTGCCCATCATCAGGACCATTTCTGTTCAAAATTATTGCTGGGAAACGATTTTGATTTTTGGTGTTAAAAAAGCATTGCATACTTTTCCACGCAATGTAACACGTACAACAGACCGCGCCTGCCAGTGTATGCTACACAGCTGCCTGCGGCCGAGTTGAAAGGCAGCGTTTATGTGCATGCTCATGAGATACATCCAGTGACGACCTTTTGAAGACCATCAGGCGTGATTGCGGGCATGCGCTTGCCTATCTATGGTGCTTTCACATAGCACTTATATAACGTTATATAACAAAATGTTATGCAACATTACCTAACTTTTTCTTCATTTTGTAGCAAAACGTTATACACTAATATAAAATGTTATCGTGTTACAAAATATTCTATAACGTTATTTAACTGCTGGGTGGGAGCATCCGATAAAAAAGCTCAACAAAGATATCTAAAATCACGAAATACCTAATTTTGTTTTATGTTGTGTCAGTTCTGTTTTGTGTTTTCCCCATTTTCTTAGTCATTGTAATTTTATCTAGGTTGCTTTGTATTTGAAGTCGAGGTCCTGTATTTAAATTTCGGCATTGTACAAGAGAGGCTTCATGTTGCACGCTCCATTATCAAAAGCCTTTGTCCCAGAATTAGTATTGCCTTTGTCTTAACGTTGGAAACCTGATGAAGGGGAATGAAGCATGCAGTAGCATGCTTCGTAATAATACGCATAGTAATGCGTTTATCTCAGATGCATTCAACTCATCGACCTAATCGATAAATAGAATTAGAATAGATTAGAATAGATTATGCGTTTTATATCAATAGATGACAACCAACAAAAAATACACCACCGTCATATCCTCCATCTTTGCCCTTTTGTCCTATTTTTGCCCAACGACAAAATTTTACTTTAAATTGAAATTGCCAGAAAAATATTCCATTTATGGTGATTTTTGACTGTTTAGTATATTTTTGGAGTATTATATGGCAACACTGAATGCATGTGACGTTCATAACCTCAATGGGGAGGAAAAGCGCAATTTTATCCCGATAGGTGGCGTCTTGTCTTTGGTACCCAGCCGCCTCAAAGAAAGTGTCAAAACATATGGGAATCTCTTGGAGTATTGCACTTTTTTATTTTATACTGAGAAAATGCCGCATTGTTGTGCATGTAACTGTTAAAATATTGGAGTTCATCGATTTCCCAGTAACAAAAAAAATAGTGGGCAAAAAATATATTAAAAAAAGATGCTATTCCCTCGATTTTCTCCTTTACTGAGCCTGAGAAACGTTATAAATCAAAAGGAAAGTTTCATGAATTTAATGAAGCTTCGCCAAAATAAAACAATATTTGAATTATAACAGCTTTTTTCTTTAATATTTCAGCCTCAACAGTTTCTTACATATTTATAACTTGGATGAATTTGATAGGTATATCAAATATGGAATAAGCCCAATATTGGGGCCAAACAGAGAATTAATAGAATTTTATATGCTAGAGTCATTCAAGAAACTTAGAATAAAAATAGAAATATGATAAAACGGTTCGTGTAATTTTGGATAGTACAGAAATTCCAGCACAGAAACCTGAAATTACTATTGCACAGCAGGCATCATGAAGCAACTACTTATAAACACGGAAATTCACACTCAGTTGCTATGTTAAAACTTAAATCATATGCTTCTAATCTGAAATAAAAAGATTACTTGTAAATCTTACACGAAATTTAAAGAAATGTAATGCTTGTTTGCAATTTTTTGTAAGTTGCTATAAACTTTCTTGCCTGTTGTTTTGGCTTTTCTTTTCCGTAATTCTTCTTTTATCTGAGCTAAAGTTAGCATGGAATATATTGTTTGTTCGCAAAATCGAAAAAAAATAATCTAAGAGAGTAAAACCACGTAATACACAGTCAAGATAATGTAAGCTCAAACTGACAATGGGTCCAAAGACTGAAGCGCCATCTGTAATTCACTTTGCCTTCGCCTCCCCATTAGTGTCTCACCATAAGGTGTTAAAGTTGGACGTGTAAAAGTGGTGCAAAATTTCTTGCCGGAAACTTTTTAGAGAAGTGATAGAAGGAGTGGAAATACGTAGTAATGCTTGTTGTGTCTAAAAACAGGTTAAAATGAGGATCAGTTGCTTGATTACACACATATAGGACGCATATTTCGCAAGTTATGACGCTGGGTAATGTTAGGTAGTAAAAGTCCGTTCAAGCCGGCCCAATATTGCCCACAGGTTGAAATGCACTAGGGCTGACACTTTTTATTAACCGACTCCAAAAAAGAAGGTTCTCAATTAGATTATATTATTGTTAAGATTTTTATAGGTAGGTAACTTACCTAGGGGTTTTTTTTAATTGTACCTAACTAAACGATGTTTGTACTTTAGTTTTATGACTGATTAGTTCCCGAGGTTTCATATTAAAAGTGTATAAAATGTTCATACTTATTGTTTTTTATTTTACATTTTGACACCCCTAGCCACAATTAATTTTTGTATGAATATTTCAGAAATTGTGTACACAACATTGCCCACCTAATTTTTTCTTAATGTAAGGGGTTTTTTTAAGTATTTAAAACGTAGATCGCATCTTTGTCTCATAGGGCACCTTGGGTCTTAATATCAGAACCGTAAGTGTTAAAATGGCTTCACAATTCGCGGTGGGCTAAGATGGGCACATTGCCGCATAACTTAGCCCACCTCTTTAACTCCATTTTTTAAAGAAACTGCTTAGAAATACTTATTTGGAACCATTCTATTCTATTCTACTTTATCTCTGAAAACGAAATATGTGACTCAGGTATCTCTACGGTACATACTTTTTTCACAATCTTCAAAAATGTAAAAAAAGCGGATAAAGATGGAGGGTATGACGGCACACGAAAAGATTCGAGGTTATTGAACACAATAAAATACAGAAAAATATGCTACCTCTATGATTCTGAATTTTATAAAAACGATATAGGTAGTTTACGTCCCTTCTAAATTGATATGAGAATGAATGCCCTCTTTTATTATTTCTGTTTGGTCCATCAGCCATTTTTAATGTCCCCACTGCTGGGGCACTCCTTACGGGTGGATAAGAAAGACGGGCCATAACCCACCACGCGGGCCCAATGCGGATTGGTGGGTGTTAACGACTGCAAATGCAGCCGGGACCAACGGCTTAACGTGTCTTCTGAAGCACGGAGGAGCTCGAGATAATACATTTTTGGTCGCCCATCCCATGACCGACCCTTGCGAACGTTGCTTAACCTCCGCAATCGCTGGGCCATGCGCTAAACCACTGCGCCACCGAGCTCCTCTAATTATATTTGTCTTAAGTATGTTGTCTTAAGTCTTAAGTATGTACCTATATTTGTCTTAAGTAAACCATAAACCCTTTTGTTCAATCTTTGATTCCAATAACTCAAAAGAGCTATTATATCAATTATATTTGCTCTCCTCAAGTTATATTTCACTTATAAATTCGAATCAAAGTTGCTCAAAGCTTTTATGGGTAATCTGTGATGTCATAATAAACCGATCAAATGAAATACGTTTCGGAGGCAGCTCAATCGCAGCCTGTTTAATAAATAAATTCTCTGATTGCCTTTGATCAGGTATTTATTGGGTCAAGCTCATTTTAGGGTTGGTATTGTCTAGTATAAATAAGTTATTTCTATGTAACTGGTTACTGTAACAGCTACTTGATCAGTTACGGGCTATACTTATAAAGCCGACTAATGCAGATTAGGGACCATCAAACTGATTAACTTTTATTATAGGACCAACTTCGAAATCGCGAAAAAAAAATCTGCTGTTTCATATAAAATTTAATGACGTAAAATATCAAAATGTATGAAACTGCTGTTTTTTTCGTGATTTCAGTGTTAGTCCCGTAGTAACAGTTGTTCAGTTTGATGGTCCCTATCTACCATATTCGGCTTTATAAGGCTACCTATTACCAAACACCCTGAATAATAATTGTAACACCCCACTATACCCAACTTCAAGACGTTGCCTTCTGGGTTGTTCCATGATCTCCACGCGTGGCAGTCGGGTTTGAAAATGGAAAATGTCGAAGTGTATTTCTAATGTAAAAAAAATGTAGCAGGTTGGTAAGGAGCAAGAAGCTTATACCTCCCTCCAATGGAAATTGCACGGCCAGTGTCATACGGAAGATTGAAAAAAGGTCTTTTAGTGACGTGACGGCTAATTGCTACCTCTTTGTTTAGTGTTACAATACGTGTTCATTGTTCGTCGTTCGTTCGTTCGTGAGAAACGAAAACGTATTGTAAAACGAAAAGAAAGAGATAGCAATAAGCCGTGACGTCACTAAAAAGTCTTTTTTCAATCTTGACTATGATACTAGGCGTGCAATCTCCATTGTGGGTATAAGCTTCTTGGTAAGGAGGCTTTCGGCAACGGACTACGGCCGGCGTAGTCCGATTGTGCCATCCTGCAGGCGTAGCATGACAAATATTCAGCACTTGACTCTGGCAAAAATTGCTTCCAAGTGGAATGTAGATTGCCAACACATAAATAAGAAGAAGAAGAAACCCGAAATGTCATTATTGACAGAAAAACTTATAAGTTTAGACCACCTTGGGATGTAATTCACACACACACACACACACACACAAATTCACAATTTAACTTTTGTCATCTAAAATAGTACCTATTTATTGTGTTATTTGTTACTGGTAAATGAGTTCGAGGTGGGCGCTAATAACTGCGACACATCAGTTCTAGACTTATGTGGTTGTTAACGTTAATTATGTTCTGTAAATATTTATAGCACAAATGAAGATTATTATTATTAATTACTAATATTAAGGTAGCACCCTGACCGAAATGGCGCCGCGGTGAAGTTTATTTAATACTGTAATTCTTAAACACATTTATTTATATATTTAACCATTTATTTCAGGCATCAATGGCCCATACAATAAATACCTTATAGACTAACATACATAATAAAAACAATCTTATATATTAATAATAAAACTTTAAGAAAACTTTACGTGGAATTATTAGTGCCCATAGCCTAGTATTTTTAGACTGTATCATTACATTCCCTTCTAGTTAAAAGCTGCTCTCTGCTAGAAATAGATAGCAAGACTGCTAAAAGTGGCCGTTTTTTACACATGTGCTATCTACTTCTACGAATGACTACGAGGGAATGTAGTTGATACTTTCTAAAAATACTAGACCATGGGTCCTAAAAATTCAACGTAAAGTCTTAAAATATTTTTCTTTCAACTTATTAAATAAAAACCTATGAGGGAGCCACTTTCTGTGGTATAGCCACCTTAAAAACAAAACCCTTTTGAGCTCGCCATGCTATAACGAAAACAATTGCTACTGTTTTTTATATTCTTGCTACACATAATTATGTGGCTTACATAGGCTTGAATTTTTTAAAAGGATGTTGATGAATGTTCTGTCTATTTACTGAGCTAATTATCCTCGAACACAACCAGACATGTTGTTGGCCTTGACCAAATTAAGCCAATAGCCCTAACTATAGTTTGTAGTATGTATGATGAGTTGGGAAAGTGTCAAGCATAAAAAAGAGACCAACTAAGAAAGAGCCGAGTTAAAAATGACACGAGTTGGGAAAGTGACAAGTTTAAGAAATAAACTAACTAAGAAAGAGCCGAGGTAAAAATTAGGCGAGATGGGAAAGTGTCAAGTTTAAGAAAATGACGAAGTCGTCCAGAGGGATTCACTTCAGTGTTGTTTAACAACAGTTGAACTAGCGAAGTCGTCCAGAGGGATTCACTTAAGCGTTGTTTAACAACAGTTGAACTAGCGAAGTCGTCCAGAGGGATTCACTTCAGCGTTGTTTAACAACAGTTGAACTAGCGAAGTCGTCCAGAGGGATTCACTTCAGCGTTGTTTAACAACAGTTGAACTAGCGAAGTCGTCCAGAGGGATTCACTTCAGCGTTGTTTAACAACAGTTGAACTAGCGAAGTCGTCCAGAGGGATTCACTTCAGCGTTGTTTAACAACAGATGAACTAGCGAAGACAGGTTCTTGTAAATAGATTTTTTAAATTAAAGTTTATTTTATCCACAACGAGAAGTGCTTGGCCTTCACCTCACCTGATGTTAAGTGACGATAAGACCGAAGGTGGAAATGCACTACATCCGTAATCCTCATCACTAAAGAACTGGCTATCTCACCTCTAACTGCCGCAACACAACAATTTTTAAATTGTGGTTATGAGGGCAGACTTATGTAAGATGGTGGTAGCTAGCCAGAAGGACGTGAAATAAGCTCTACCACCAACCGAACCGAGTTCAAATGTACCCTCCTCCTGGGAATCGAACCCGGGACCCCTGCGTTTGACACGGGCGGACAAACCACTAGACCACATGAGGCGGTTGAAAGTAGTGTTTCTTAGTGTCAATGAGGATCAGTAACGATTTTTGTTTAGTGGCTAATTAGAAATAGCTTATGCCACCACATGATTAACTGTGAAAAATTTTTTACGGTATCTCTTAAACCTGAGAAGTTATAAGAGCTAAAACACTAGTTTTTTGAGGGTCCTTATGACGTCATCGCGACGTACGCGAACCTTAAACTATAGGATTCAAACCTGTTACTGATCCTCATTAAAAAAAAAAGTAAAGAGCACTCGACTCCACCTGATTTTGCGTTTTATATTATCGATTTCAAAAATAGAGCCCGTGATTTCAACTAATTGAACTTAACTTCACTTAAACCCGGGTAAGTGACTTTTCGTCAGATGTTTACCCTTTTTTAATGACATGTCATTTGTTTATTATTGTCATTCTGAGATGTTGAGTCGGCTGGCATCCATTAAAAACAATTGAGTAGCGTTGATGCGAGTGAAAACAATTAAGATAATCCTCTAGCCTGCCAAAGAGCAATAATAATTAATGAAATTAAAAATGGCGTCAAGCAAGTCGGGGATTTTTTCAGGGGAATAAAAATCAGGCCAAGTTATATTTTTACATTAGTAGGTAATTAAGTCATGTTGAAGACAACCAAAGTTTTTAGTTCTTACTTAAAATTACTTGATAACTTTCATTATTGTTGAGAAATACCTAAGTATGTTTAAAAAATCCAGATGGACTGATGTAATGTAATCTATGATCATAATTTTTGAAATTTCGAAATAATATAGTATATTTAAAGTTTATCTAATGTTTTATTTTCTGTTTAATGTTTAATTGTTTAATCCGCCCAGTATTAATGATACATCTAAAATTATTTTTCTAGTTTGTAAGTAATTTGCAGTACCCCTATGGGGTTCTTGTTTGGAACTTTATATTGTAAACACCATGTATACAACAAGAACGCAAATAAAGAATATGAATATGAATAATTTTGTCATGGAAGCACGGAAATTGTTATTTTTCGCGATGTTAGAAGTTTGTTCAAGTATCTTAAGTATTTTGAACGCTTCAGCCATTTACATAATACTTTACTTTATCACAGGAATTATATTCATTTAAAATTCTATGTCGTGTATCGAGTAGTATGTTGACCGTATTTCTATACACCAACCTCATATAATATACCACCACAATATATAATAAAAAAAACAATAAACAATATATTATAGGGTAAAAACAAATAAAGGAGGGTGTCCCAAACCACACGCAGGGCAAGTACCTTAAATATTGAAGAAAATAAATTTTATTAAAAGAAGACTTTATTTCGATTTTAAAAATAATCGGAACTGCATTCAAAGATTTTTGAAAAATCACTTGCCTTAACGAAGGAATGAAGGAAGGAAGGAATCGAATTCACCAAAAAAGCAAAAAAATATTGTGTCTATTTTTAACCGACTTCAAAAATTTGAAAAGGAGGAGGTTATCTATTCGTCGCGTATATATTTTTTTATTTATATGTATGTACACCGATTACTCGAAGACGGCTGAACCGATTGAAATGATTCAAACGTTATAACATGACGTTTATTTCCAAGTTGGTCCCATTTTTTGAAATTTTGAAATCGGTTTAGTAGTTTTTAAGTAACCTTGAAAAAACTGTCGTTTTCGTTACCATTTTATATGAATTTAGGCGAATTTTCAACCATTACTTTTTTGTTTATGCACCGATTTAGATGATTCTTTTTTTGTTTGAAAGAAGACACCTTAAGAATGATACCCTATTAATTTCATTGGTATTGGACTTTGGATTTTGAAGATACACAAGGGAACTCCTTAAAATCAAATAGGAACTGTACAGTGATTGAAATATTGGCAGGTTTATGACAATCAAAAACAAGTTAAGTACCTATTTATTGTCAAGGACCTGCTGGACTATGGTTGAACTGCGAAGGCCCAACGGAACTCTTGTGGAAATTGAGTTACTCGGGGTATACCGTTGAAAAATGTGAAAAATTATAACGTTTTATTTTATAAAATCATCACTTACATCCGCTTCCACAAAAAAGTTTAAAATAAAAAAGCTTTTCAAAAAAAGCACAACCTCCTTCAAAAATCTTAAAAAACAGCTCTATAAAAAGCAAGAAATAATGTTCAAATCGATTGATTAAAACATGTCTATTGAAGTCGGGTGGAGCTTTAAGAATATAAACAATACAATAAATAAATAAAAAATACTTCCAGCTCCACCCGACTTCAATAGACGTGTTTTAATCAATCGATTTGAACATTATTTCTTGCTTTTCATAGAGCTGTTTTTTAAGATTTTTGAACGAGGTTGTGCTTTTTTTGAAAAGCTTTTTTTTACGATACCAATCGAAAGGGTTATACTCTTAAGGATTATTTTTTCTTAAGTCACACAGCATCTTAAACAATAGTAAGACCATGCAATTTAACATTTAAATTTTATATCTTAGTTTTTTCACTAGCGGTCATACGGTACCAAGTGTTGAACGTAAAAATAAATAAGATGGTAAAAGTTTTGATAAGTAGTAAGTGAGTGGGTATTTGGTCTCGATCGTAACCAAAGAAGGCGTGATGCCACTAGGTAACTAGTTTTTTACTACCAATGTTTATAATTATGTGCTCTATCTGGGGTTGAGAGTTTGTGAACTTTACCCAAACGCAATTTTCAAAGACTATAAAAAGTTTTTATGTGGGATTAAATACTGTTTGGTCGGGCCGTGATTAAATGGGTGTTTTTATCGATGTTGGGCGTTTGTGGTTCGTAAGCAAATGTTTTCAGAATAAAATTGTTTTATCAGGGATCACGTGCTTGATTGACTTTTTGTCTTACCCTTGTGGCAGTAAGTATAAGGTAGATGTATAAAAAAGGTACGATCCTTTGGCTTTGTTTATTATTTAAAAAAAATGAGTTAATTCCTAGCGATAAAAGTTAGTAGGTAAAGGACTTTGGGTAACTAACTATGGACATGTGGCGTCATCATTTTTATTAGCCGCCTCTTTTAGTGCTTTAAATTGTTGATTTTCTTTGGAAAATACAAAGGTTAATATCTCGGCTCCGATGTCATTTAGCTATATGAATAATGTACTAAAACATGTTTCTTTTAAACTTTTCTTTCGAAATAAATAACTTCCAAGAGTGGCCGCAACATTTGAGAACGACGCCAACTTTACCCAAAGCCCTTTAATGAAATCTCGTCAAAAACAAGTACGTTGAATATTGCTTTTAGTATCAAAGTGACTAACTAAGCTGTTACGACTTGACGTTTCAAACATGTTTTAATTTATTCGGTGCATCTCTTTGAATAAATTAAGTGCAATGAATAATTATGTGGTACGCATATACTTTGCAACACAGCACGCTTCTAATATGTTATTGTTTCAAAAATGAAAACGTTGTCAGAACCATAACATTTTCTTTTAAATGATTTTTTTAAACATCTAAAAAGTTTATTTATTACAAGGACGAAGCCAGCGTTGCTCTAAGATTACAACCAATGAGACAAAATAAGGTGTAATTGCCTTTACTTTTGAACTAATCCAAAGAGAAAGAGAAAAAAGACAACGAACGAACGACAACGCACAAAACTACGGATTTAGGTATAAGTACAAATGAATATTCCTATCAACGAAGGTTTTTCGTAACTTTAAATTTTACACACAATACAAAACATTAATCATTCTTGATAAGGTTTAACACTTGAAGGGTACAATCACAGTATAAATAACTTTCAGTGTTCTGCCTTCATATAAAACGACTGAAATGACGCTCAAGTGTGCCGCAGTAACATACGACGCAGAATGTGATATCTTTTTCAGCCTGACTGGCTCTTGATCGTTTACGTCAAAATGTCAAAAATGTCATCCCGTCGTAGACAAGCCTTTTTATCTGTCTTAAATGTATGACATTGAGGGGTACACATTTTTTTTATCTGTTTTGTCATGCTACGCCTGCAGTGTAGGACCACGTACGAATACGTATACGTCTTAGTATTTTCTTCTCTGTACATGTAAACAAAAAACAAGAACCACTTTCCAACGTAAAATTTCTTTTTACGTTGTTAGCTGGCGCTATACAAAATACAATAATTTGACATTTTGTGGTCTATTCGTACTCGATATGTGCTACGGGTACTACTTGTGATATCTTTTTCAGTGTAGAGAAGATGGAATATACCTATCAGTCACATTAACAGTAAATTGTGACAATCAATGAGCAGCCCTGGTGCGTGTAGTGTGAGGAGACGTTTTTTTATATTTTTATATCCTTCATCTCACTTGATGTTAATCCTCAAACACTGAGGTACCAGCTATCCTATCTCTAACTGCCTTAACGAAACGTCACGTAAACGTTGTAATCAGACTTAAATAGCTACCAGGCGCAATAACCAAATTGCTAACCAAAATGGAATACTGGAATTTATCTATACTGTGGTAAAATGCTGACAAATTGTGGCAAAGTTGAATGGCTGCGTGGGTTCTTTTCTACCTTTCTGTGAATGTCATTGATTAGGGAAAGGACACGTCCATGAAATTGTGCATTAGGGCTGTCCTAAACTTTATACGAATTTGCATAAATGTTCATAATGGGAGTTTGGTACGTACGAATAAATTTGCATTTGTAATAGCGAAAGTGCAAAAGTATTAAGTTAATGTAGGTACGCATAATAAACTACTTTGAGTATTAAATCACCCCGTGTAACGAAGTGTTCTTTCAAAGTTCTTTTAAAATTATGATTATTTTTATGCACAACGGGATAGAGCTTGGAATTCACCTCACCTGATGTTAAGTGACGATAAGGCTGAAGGTGGAAGCGCACTACACCCGGCGTCCTCACACTACCCTAACTGCCGAAACACAACAATTTATCATTTATTAATTACTAGCTGATTCCCGCGACTTCGTACGCATGGACTTTATGATTTCGGCGTACGCATATAAATGAACTAATGTAGTTACATAAGAAAATACTTGTAGCAGAGTTATGGTTCTGAATGCTCATCAGGCTGCACAACTTTTGCTAAGGTGTCATTTTTATATTCCCTATAGTTATGTTGGACCATTATGGTTCTGCATCAGATGTTCCATTTTCCAAAATCAATTATACCCTAAGTTATGCCCAGGCTTAACAGCTATATAACAAAAAAAGTTTCATTCGAATCCGTTCAGTATTTCCGGAGATTAGCGTGTTCAAACAGACAAACAAACAGACAAACAGACACACTTTCTTTTCGAATTCTTACTCTATTACTAAGTCTTCATCGCCCCAGATATTTCTTTTTTAAATATATGTAATGTACACACTTTTTCTACTGTTTTATTATATGTAAGGATAACACATGAGTTATAACGACATTTTTTAATATTAGTCGTAAATACTGGCTCTAGTTTTGAAACTAAAAAGATAAGATTCTCTTTGAATACAAATGTGACCACAAAAAAATGAAAATTGCGGTACTTGCCTAAATCCTTGGGTTTATTCGGTGCTAAGTCAGCACGGTTTTATCTTTTACCTCTTGAGGAAGGACATTAATCAGTAACTAGCACAAAAGATTCCGCTCCGTGTCAAGAATCCTTTTTTAATTAGATCTACCTACTCGACTTTTAGTCCAAGCACAGGAGTAAGAAACGGATCAGAGACAAAAACATATGCTCAAGTTCGTTTATAGCTTTAAATTACAAAGAGTTATTTGTTAAAAAACCAACAAACTCGTAGGCATAGATTTTAAAAAACAATAACATTTTGTTCTACGACTTTTCCGAAAACAAAAAATACACTTTTCAAACTAAACTCAATCAGTTATTCGGATATTTGTATGGAAAGTCGAATATTTGCTATCTGTTTACGGAAACGTCGACAAAAGAACAAACGTTGTTGTTAATGATGTTAGTAATATTCCTACGAGGTTGTTGGTGTTTTTTAAAATAACCCTGTATAGCGTAGGTAGAGAAATTTTGACGAAAATAACGGCAAAACGTTTGTAAAAAATCTTGTAAAAACATCTTGCTATTAAAGCAGTAAGCTTAAGATTTAGCAGTATAAAAATATTTCGCTTTAGATAAAATGACCTCAACTAGGAATTTTTGTTTCTGTTCGATTATATCATACTGAGATCGAGAATCCAATTAAGAGTAACTACTTAAGTCCAGAATTGCCTCTGTATAAAATACTGTGAGTATAAATTACATTAACATAGATATAGTTATAAGTATATTGTTTTTCTCACTGAAATGACAAAATTGACACAATACAGTGATCCGCTTCCGCTGCAACTATACAGCCATTCTGGTAGCGGTTACGACTTAGAGTGCACACATTTGTGTCGAAACATATTTTTTCAGTAACTTTGTTCCGTCACAATGAGTAGCCGTGTCGACCGTTGTTCCGTCGCCGTTTCGAAAAGTGGGGACGATTTGTAACATTTGGTAACGCACTGCGCTGTCGCCGCGTAGTCACATCGCGACGTATTTGTGCTCACTTCTATCAGGAATTCATTCATTCATTCGTTCAGCAGTCCTTTGACTCGTGAAGTGACAAATATGGTGACATGAACTATTAATTAAAATAAAAGGTAGCGCCATCTTTTTCCAGGCAAGTAATATTTATAAACAGATTTTGTTCAATATTGTTTTTATTAATGCTCAAATCGTAATGGGGAATAAATTTGACTGTGTAATTTTATCAAATAGAATGAAATTTACTAACGCGCCACAATATTATCACAATTTTAGTATTTTGGTGGTAAGTAAACATTATTTATTTGTACACACCGAGTGCTCAAATGCTTTTAATTATTCATAATAGTTAATATCAAAACAAAAAATAATATATTTTAGCAATATTAAACAGTAAAATTAATAAATATTAAAGAAAAGCATTTTTTAGGTGAAAATATTCTCGTCACAACTAGTCACAAAGTAACTATAATGTGTCGACATGGTTACGTAAAGTCGTCACAAAGTAACGGGAATTCAAAAATGGTTTCTCAATTTTTTTGCTTCCAGCGTTTCTCAAAGTTTCGATATTTGTTGCAGAGTCAAAAAAAATCCAACATTTCTGGAACAGGGGGTCGCAGTCAGAACAAAGAAAAATAAATTATGCTACTTATAAAAGTGGAATATTGGCTATTTCAACTCGTGAGATGTACTCGTACCTATTAAACTGAACAGATTGCATAACCTATTTTATTAGTAAAGGGGCTGTTTATTTATATTGAAATAAATATTATACCTTTTTCTTATAGCTTCTCATTTTACAACTAACCCCAATATTGTTATGCTAATAAGTCAATACCTAGTTGGTTTGATCGGCATGATCAAACTTTAGCCTCACCCCCGTAGCATGTCCATCGAAACATGATAAAATCGCGTCTTGGCGCATAATTTCCTTTTCCCAAAATGTCCTTTCTCATAATGTCCTTTTCTCGAAATGTCCTTTCTCAGAATGTCCTTTCTCAAAAAGTCCTTTTCTCAAAATGTCTTTTTCTCGAAATGTCCTTTTACTCGAATTGTCCTTTTCTCAAAATGTACTTTTAATATGCAATATTTTTTTAATCAAATACATATTACATTAAAACATGTATTTAAGAAAACCATGATTATTACAAAAGAAAGATACATGTTTGGTAATTAATACAAAGTTTAACGTTAATAATGATAAATAAATAATATTTTTGACTACAAATAAGGAGACTGGTTTATGATTATTATTACTTTTTTTATTTCTGATACTTTCCATCATATTTCTACAATTTTATAACTACATTACTCATTACTTTATAACATTCTTAGACTTAATAAATATTTGCATGCATTGCATGTCTGTGTTTTTGATGATAATTTAGATAAGCGACTAACTCAAAATGCTTTAATATGTATTTGTTAAAAAAAAAATGCATATTAAAAGGACATTTTGAGAAAAGGACATTTCGAGAAAAAGGCATTTTGAGAAAACGACTTTTTGAGAAAGGACATTCTGAGAAAGGACATTATGAGAAAGGGCATTATGCGCCAAGACGTAAAATCGCGTGATATAGCGTTTTATCAACATTCAACTGTCGAAATACATTGTCTTTTGACAGTTACACGTGATAAATCGCTATATTATATCGTGTTTCGTTAGGCATGCTAGGGGGCAGAAAACAAAGGCAATATTTGAGAGTGACTGGATTTGGTGACGCTCATTTGTATAAGTTAGGTTATCTGGTATTCCGGAACATTGTCGTAACGTTACAACACAATGTGTTGTAACGTTACCATCCCGTTACCACACATTGTTACAACTTTGTACTCTAGTTGCAAACTGAGCACAAAGTGTATAGAATGTATGGACACAGATCATTGTGAATTATGTCGACACAGCGACAACACAAAGTTACTGAAACTAGTTTCCGTAACATTGTTACTGAACTGTTACAACACCTTTAAACAAAACCCCACACAGTCGCAAGTAGTCGCAATGTGTCATATCAGTTACGAAACTGTAGCGACTTGTTACATCTGTTGAAAATCTGTGACCAAAAATGGCTGTATGGGAATTACCTCGAGTGATCATCATCATATCAGCCGCACGACACCCACTGCTGGGTATAGGCCTCCCCTAAGGATCTCCACGACGATCGGTCCTGCGCTGCCTGCATCCACTGGCTTCCCGCGACCTTCGCCAGATCGTCGGTCCACCTTGTCGGGGGCCTACCCACGGAGCGTCGTCCGGTGCGCGCGAGCCATTCCAGAACCTTTCCGCCCCAACGGCCATCGGATCTTCTCGCTATGTGTCCCGCCCATTGCCACTTCAGCTGAGCAATCCTTCGAGCGATGTCGGTTACTTTAGTTCTCCTGCGGATCTCCTCGTTTCTGATTCGATCACGTAGGGAAACGCCGAGCATGGCTCTCTCCATTGCACGCTGGGTGACCTTGAGCCTCCTTATGAGACCCATAGTTAGCGACCACGTTTCACTGCCGTAGTCATCACTGGCAACACACACTGTTCATAGACTTTCGTCTTGAGACACTGAGGTAAGTCGGACGCGAAGATTTTTCGAAGCTTCCCGAATGCTGCCCACCCGAGTTGGATTCGAAGAGAGATCTCTTTCTCGAAGTTAGACCTACCTAAGTGGACTGCCTGTCCTAGGTATACGTAATGGTCAACAACTTCAAGTGTAGTGTTCCCAACTTGAACTGGAGTGGGTACAACATGGGCATTTGACATAATTTTCGTCTTATCCATGTGATGCCATACATCCTCGAGTGATGTATGGCATAAAATACTTACGTCGTTTTGTACCGCAAGCGTTCTGAAGTTGGTCACTTCTGTTGTACAATGTTAAATTAATCGAATTATAACTATGGTCACAGATATGATGCTTCAAAAATTAGTAATTTTGGAATATTTTTGCAAGTATCACATTATTTCTAGAATATTTGGAGATTTGTAGAATGGGAATTCCTAGAATCTGAAAAATGATATAATTGGCTGAATATTTTTTATTATTAGGAATTAACTCCCTTATTAATAGAAAAATAAGAGATCTATTTTTTTATGCAACCCGAAACTCTGAAACTTTCATAATAAGGGAGTACCTTTTTCTATTAATAAGGAAGTGTATTTCTACCTATAAAATTATTCAGCCAATTTGATTTCTTTAAGACATTCCCAATAGCGATGCTTTAAGTATTTCTTCATCCCAAATTAAGGAACGATAAATAGATAGCTGATAGGTGTTTAAAATTCAAGTGGTTTCGTCTTGCAACATAATAAATTAAGAGGCCGTATACGATTTGCCACTCTCTCACTCGGACATTTGATGTTTTCTCAATATTTCATAAATCTGAGTGCGTAATTAAAAATGTGTTCCGGCCATTTTCGCAATTTAAGATTACGGTAATTTTAACATACATTCTGTGTACTAAGTATCGGGAATTTGTCAATAAAACAAAAAATACAAATTATTCATCTAAATTTATTTTATCGCCTTCAAAGTAGGCCCCATCGCTTGCAGTACAACATCTCCACAGCTTCACCCAGTCTTCCATACATTTTTCATAGGCTATTTGCGGTATGGCCTTTAGCTCATTCAGCGAATTTTCTTTTATGGCTTCTATCGACTCAAAACGTTTTCCTCGAAGTTAATTTTAACTTGGGAAATAAAAAAAAGTCAGACGGAGCCATATCAGGTGAATACGGTGCTTGGTCGAGAACTTTTGTTGAATTTTTCGCTAAAAACTCTTTCACTATAATGGCTGTGTGTGATGGTGCATTATCATCAAAATCGCCGAGCACTCAAAACTATCACCAACAAAAAGTGTAGTTTAAAACAAATTAAATGACAGATCCCGCTCAAATTTTGCGCGCTTAATCAGTACAGTGCTACCAACATGCAGTAAAAAAATTAGAACGACCTCTTTTACGCGGGTCTTTTTATTGACATATTCCCGATACTTTTTACACAGAGTAGTATATTTCAGTTTCATGTTAATAAAGTACAAAAGGTTGTCATTTCTGAAAATTATTTGAACTGTGAGAAACGATTTTTTTTTTAAATACAGCGGCAAAATGTATATTTCTGTTTCATGTTAATAAAGTACAAAAGGTTGTCATTTCTGAAAATTATTTGAACTGTGAGAAACGACATTTTTTTTTTAAATACAGCGGCAAAATGTATACGGCGTTTTAAGGATACATTACAGGAAATAATGGTTTGCGGGGGTAATTTTTTTTATATAGAAAACGTAAAGTTGCAGCCACAAAAAAATATCCGACAAGTTAAATAGATTAAAGAAAAGGACAGGGACAAATATTTCAGCGTAACCGAGCCTTAAGCGTAGCCAAAGTTAATATAGCGTTTGTTGACCCAAATATTTTGGCAAGAAGCGTGTCCTGCTTCCAGAGCAGATAATAAAAAAACATCATGTTAGAAAGAGATGGTGCTTTATGGTCTAACTAGTGAGTGACAGAGAGCGAAGCGTCGGAAACGTGCTTGGCGCGGATCTCCCATTATTGATGGGACTGTTGCTTTCTGAAGGTTCAAGGCACTAACTAACATTGAAAATGGTGTATGAAATAATTTCACTACAAAAGCCAGAGCGTTTTGTCCAAGTAGCTGGCTAAAACCAACGGGCTTTTGTAATCTCGCGTATGAAATAAGTACTTTATTGATTAAAAGGTTTGATTTATTTTGTGTCTAATTAAGGTATTTGCATGTACTAAGAAGAACGTATTTAGATTACAAAGTGTTTTTATTAACAGTTATTACTAAAGTATCTTTTCATGGATTTAATTAGTAATTTCATGTTACAATAGCCATATGAATATACTAAAGAAGATTCCTTTATATTCGTTTTATCTTGGAGTACCGCAATTTCGTCACCGCTAACTTGATAATAGTAGCAATCTATCTTAATGGATGTAATCAAAAGGTTAATGAGAGTTAGTTTAGGGGAAGGTAGAAATGATGGAACGTCTTGGTCTAAGTATTAAGTATTATGTGAACACATGGCTTATGCTTAAGAAGCAACTGACCCAAAGGAAACTTGGAAAATAGTCAGCTCCGAAGATTAGTTAGAGCATGACATAAGAGTAAAAGAAAAAAAAAAAGATTAAAACTTCGAAAAATCCGGATAATCCGGATTTCTGTGTGACGATATCTCTTAAATCCGGATTTGAAAAAATAACCGGATTTTGCAATCCTTAGTCACGGAGTGGGACGAACATCGTCCGTTTATCGAGATTGTTTTTATGTAATAGGCCGGCTGACTTATTTTAATAATAAAATTATAGACTTGTGCTTACCCTTTGCTTATCTAATTATAAAACCAGGCCCTCTGGAAAAATTAATGTAATCACATTGAAAAAACAAAATCTTTTTCTGAAAAGTTCGTATTTTCTCAGTTTTCCTTCAGAGAACTGTCTCTGAAAGAAAATTGAGAAAATACGAACCATGTTTTTCTTTCAATGTTAATGGAACACAAATATTGAAGTATTTGCTTGTTTGCAAAGCCAACATCCATTACATTACAAGATTACAACCCAATATAAAGTAAGATTTCTCAAAAGAAGAAGCTTTTATACTTTTACTAATGGAGTTTGTTTACGTTTGGGAGAAAATAAAAAAAAAATATTATTCTAAAAATCTATTATTTTGTAGCTTCTTCATAGCCTAAATACTCATTTAATAAAAGTTATTAGTGGCAAATATTTTCTCTATCATAAAAACTTATTGTCTTTTGTTTCTGTTTGGTCTCTTGTCTTTGTCGTGTGTAATTAAGTTACTATTACTATCCGCGTCAATTAGTAATGCGCCTGGCGGCCATGATTTTAACCTCAAAAACGAAAAACAAATGTAATTTTCTCATATACGTAGACCCTTTCTTATTGAAAATAAGAATTCAATAATTAATATATTATATTACCTATTAGAATTTTACTGTTTTTTGTCATTTTTAGTTGCGGATGACGATGATGTGTATGTTAATTTGACAAGGTTCCAGCGCATTACCAATTGACGGGGATAGTATTAAAATTATGAAACGAAGTATTAAAGTAAAATAGAGGTATATAAGTACTGTAGGGCAAATTTAAATGTAAACATGTATGGTATTGTACTGTTCTAATAGATAATTTTTTGTCTCTGAAGTATAAATATCTGTCGTTTATTGTACTTAAGGTTTGTACAAAATAGTGAATTAAAAAAAAAAAGATTTTTGACACATTCATGCGTCATGTCATTGGACATGTCAAGCAGCATGTCACATGGATTGGATGAACATACTTTATTATTGAATTTTGACGTGTATCGTTTATTTTGCTAGCTTTGTTGACAAAATATTCTTGGACTGACTATTATCGAAATATGACTTGAATGTCCTTCATGGATTGACCAAAAATAACTAAAGAATTAAACTTAAAAAAACTACTTATGAAAAAAAAAATAACTAATGACGAGGCAGCATGGTCTATGACCTTAGCCTGTTCTACGGAACGAAAAAAAAAGTAAAATAGAGGTTAAAATACTTTTCAGTATACAGAATTAGATTTTGCCTTGCAATCAAAAGCAAAAGTAAGCGGTAAATAAAGTCGTTTTTTTGCATAGATATAGTATATATTTTTTGCTCGATTCATTACACAAGATACAAGGAAGGTTAGACATAGACATACATCCTCCTTGTTTAAGGAAATAAGATCAAATAAATCTTGGTAAACTGCCAAGCGGTTCTCACCTTTACTGGGAAAAGAAACGGGAAAAGATACCTACTTGAGATGTCTGCAATGCTTTTGTGAGCATTTTTTATATAAGAGTTCGTTCTTAAATCCAGAAGCTAAAAAAACTGAGCAACAATCCCTAGAACCGGTTTTACAGGTTTCCTATTCATGGCCACCAGCCATTTTTGATGTCTCCACTGCTGGGACACGGGTCTTCCTTATGGGGGATAAGGAGGATGGGCCATAACCCACCACGCGGGCCCAATCCGGACTAGTGGGTGTTAACGATGCAAATGCACCTGGGACCAACGGCTTAACGTAGGTACCTACCTTCCGAAGCACGGAGAGCTCGAAATAATAAATTTTTTGGTCACCCATCCCGTGACCGACCCTTGCGAAACTTGCTTAAAATCCGCAATCGCTGGACCAGGCGCTTAACCACTGCGCCATCGAGCTCCCCAGTTTCCTAATCATAATCATAATTATTTATTTATTGCATAAAAACATTGGCACTTACAGTTCGAATCACGAAAGATGATCACAAACGGCGCCCATCTTCGCGTCATAACTCATGAAGATAAGACGTAAGACCAAATAATACTTCAAATATTTAAATAATATCGATATATCTATACGAATATGAAATATTATTTTGTCTAAAGTCTTTTCTTCATGGACGCCATTTGTGGTCATCTTTCGTGATTCGAACTATACGAGGGGTGATCCAAAAGTAAAGATGAAGAGAATAAAATACGATAATTTTAGTAAAAAATATTTTATTTTTCTGTGTTGTCTCCTAACAACTCAATAAATTAAGTCCGACTTTTTTCAAAACCTAGTGCGTGTATAAGTATTTGTGAAAAAAAAGTTTTTTGTATTTTTAAACTTGCTGGAAATAACCGATTATCAATACCTTTGGATCACCCCTCGGTACTTTCTGTAGACGTATTATGAGTTTACGCATTTTACTCCCTATCGACATAGCTACAGATACCGGCATACCTATAAATTGGCAAGAGAAAGTTGAGACAGAAGATGGCCAGAGTTTAGTGTTTGTAGCTACTGCGCATCTTTTCTTTTGTCTCAACTTTCTCTTGCCAATTTATATGCCGGTATCAACGATTTTGAACGTATTAATAAACTAGTGGCTCCGTGAGCTGTAGACCTCGCGATAAAATAAAATAAAATGTCGCCATGAAGTTTTCAAAGGATACAGTAGGTACGTGAGTATTCGCAGCTAGATAGTGCTTCTAATTTTGATAATTTTTCAAAATGGGTGATTTTTTTTAATTTGGAAAAATTGGCTTGACTAAACAGTTAAATATGATTGATTATCGAACATACTCACAAAATTTCACCAGAATCGGAGAACAAACAGCCGAAAAGCTGGACTGAAATATGTTTTTTTACATGTCTCCGTCATCTTAATAAATTTCAAAAAACTGTCTCGACAAAAAAATCCTATATGTTTACCAAACCTGCTCACAAAATTTCACCGGGATCGGTTGAGAAATGCGACCTGTAGAGGAGAACAGACAGCGCCGGAAATCCGGACTGAAATATGTTTTTTTACATTATCTCCGCCATTTAAAAAAAAATATTAAAAAACTGGCTTGACAAAAAAAAATATACAATTTTCAAATCTGCTTTCAAAATTTCACGAGAATCGGTTGAGAAATGCGACCTGTAGAGGAAAACAGACAATACTGGAAAGCCGGACTGAAATATGTTTTTTTAACATTTCTCCGTTATTTTGAAAAATTTCGAAAAACTGGCGTGAAAAAAAAAACTATATTATTTTCTAACCCGCCCACAAAATTTCACGAGAATCGGTTGAGAAATGCGACCTGTAGAGGAGAACATACAGCGCTGGAAAACTTGACTAAAATAGATTTTTTAACATATCTCAGCTATTTTGAAAAATTAAAAAAAAAATGGTTTGACAAAAAAAATCCACGTCATTTTTAAACCTGCTTACAAAATTTCAGACAGAGCTGGGATGTCGGACTGAAATCTGTTTTTTCAACATATCTCCGCCATTTTGAAAAATAACAAAAAACTGGCTCGACAAAAAAATTCTTTATAATTTTCGAACCTATTCACATAATTTCATGAGAATCGGTTGAGAAATGCGACCTGTAGGTTGGAACAGACAGCCGGACATACGAAAGAATTTTTGCCCAAGCTGAAGCAGAGACGCTTCGCTCGCACTTCGTGCTCGCTCGGTCAATAAAAAAAAATGATTTATTTATTTAGTATATTTTTTATTTTCGATTTACTTTATCGTGCTAGGAATTCCCGTCTGTGAGCCGATGTTGCCTTACATTGTTTTGTTACATTAGTGTGCGGACAAATTATAGTATTTAAGTGTACTCTCCTATACGAACGATAGAATATAGTACTCAATATGAAATTATAGTACAAATACTATATGAAATTATAGTACAAGTACGGAATGCAACTCTGACTGTAGTTGACATTTAATTTTGTAGAACAAGTTTTAGTTTAGTGTAGTTACCAGCAGAGGCGCTGTTCAGTTACTTTGATGTTACTGTTGATCAGGGGTGCGATTGCGTAAGGTAATCGTATTCATTTGACAGTTCATATCGTATTCCATCGGCTGTAGTTTGTATGGGATGACATATATTATGATACAATATGAACTGTCAAATGAATACGATTGACTTTACGCAATCACCTAGCAGTTACTGTTACTGTTGATTGAAAACTAAATGATGACACGGGTCTCTTACTGATGACACATGACGTAAATATAATCTTAAAATTTTGACCCAAAGTGAAAGATTTTCTCAAGCTTCCGGCCAATTTTATTTGCGATAGTCTTCTGATCCTCGCTCAGCACAACTTTTCCGACCGTGCGCATTTCGTCGTGATGTCATATGACGTAGGCAATACTGTCGCGGGCTCACGGGCTATAACTGTTCAAACTCATAATACAGGCACAGTTAAGTTTGGATTAGATATGAATATAAGATTCTTGGATTAGCTACTTGACAGATAATTATTATAAATTAAACCGGAAGTTAACTATATGGAGCTGCTTATAAGATAAATATACACTACTACCTGAAAATACTTTAAACGAATATAAAAAACTACAAAGAGCTGCGGTAAACTGAAGAGTTTCAATAAACTTCGAACTTTTAGCCGTTTAAAATACGGTGTATTTTTGCATGGATTTTTCTAGTAAAAGGTGCCGCATTCATTCAGCTGCCGAGTGCCGATTCAGACGCGGGTTAAGGTGCTGCGTTGAGTGTTAGTGTTGGAAAAGTGAGATTGTTCACTAGTAGGTAATGGTTTTTTAATAGAGCTATTACTGGCCCGTTGTGGGTTAACGAGAGAAATACGAGTATTGAACTTTTACTATGAAAAAATACGTTATTTACGAAAGAATAGAATAGAATAGTATTTATTAGCAACACATAGCACATACACAATAGGCACAGATAATAAACATAAATAAAAAAAACAACAACAAGAAATACCTAAAGTACTGTGACTGAAGATGGCCCAGCTCTAATCAAATATATTTCCTATGGCCGATTGCACTAAACTTAAGGATCGCCTAAGTCTTTTCCTAACTACAACACGACCAAATTAAAACGGTATCATAAACTTAGCCGTCATGTATGTCATTCGCCTAGTTAACTTGGTCGAGTTGTAGATAAGAAAAGACTTAGGCGATTCCTAAGTTTAGTGCAATCGGCCATTAGTCTTTTTTTAATCGCGTATTAAACGATTGGACGTATGTTTTGGTAATACCTACCTCTACGACCTCATTGGTCGTCGTCTCGCCATATCTGAAGGTTCGATCCCTGGCTGAGTTAATTTAGAAAACTAACTTTCCCATATTGTCTCAGATCTGTATATTTGTAGTATCTACATATATGGTTGCCCCTAATACAAGTTCTTAAACTACCAACTTTTTGTTATGTTATAGAAATAATATCAAGTTACCTGCTCTATATGACTTTCTTTCATAAAAAAGGCCAGAGATTATCTACCCATTCTTTCTTATACACCGAAACTTAATGCCCGATAAAAAGGAAAAAGATTTCGGTCGCCACCAAGAAAGTTGAGATGGCAAAAGTTTGTAGCAAGAAACATCAATTTAGAAAGCCTGCTAGCTATATTCGTAATAATAAATTATGATTCAAATTAATGTCAATCCGGCCTATTTGCGTCGACACTTGAGATCGATAGTTGATTTGAATACATTAATCCGAAATAATCTGACATCGGAAACTCTTCGGAACATTTTGGATGGCCCAAATTGATTCGATTGATCAGACGTAAAAATAGCATAAAATTAGTAAATGTCGACGTGGGGTAGGAATTTCAGAATAATTACAATGATATTATCCAATGTGTTAGTAGTAAATATTGGTGGTATAAATTAATCTAATTCGGCTTTTGTTACACATTACATTAGTTACCTATCACAACTCAGTTGTTACACATTACATTAGTTACCTATCACAACTCAGTTAAATTATTTTAGTGTATTACTTTTAGATGTAGTATAAAATAGCTCAAAGACCTATACAAGGTGCATTTGTAACCACTCTCCAAAGGATATGTTCCACTGCGCCTATGTCATTTGCCTCACCATTCCCAAAAAATGAAAGTCTATCGCGTCTTAATCAAAGTAGTATGTCAGAGTAGGTATTTTACTCTAGAATCAGACTGATAATTATTTTCTGCATTAAAAAGTGGGATTTTTAAGTTAAAACGCTTTTAAATCACAATTTTGTATCATTAGAGTACTATTTACTTACATTTTTTCACAAAATACTTCAGAAAACAACTTAATGTTTTTGTAATAGTTTTTCTAAATATAAAACAATTCTTGATACCTGAATAAAATGTAATTAGCATTTTTTAATTATGAAAGTAATTAATAAAATGAAACTGGGGCAACGCTGGGACATCTCCTTTTAAGGATATGTTCAGTCCATGTAACTGAACAACTTTCTCTAAGAAACATAGGGTCAAATATGTAAAAAAATACTTTTCATACAAATTAAAGAGATCACGTGATCAGTTTAGTATGGGATGACCAAAATTTTTTGGCGTATTTCGACACGTTTCATGGAGAAACTTGTCCAGTTTCATGGACTGCACACATCCTTAAAATTTGCAGAGTGGTTACAAATGCACCCTGTATTATTCGTAAGCTAGACAATAGTTGTAAATGTAATGTAAGTTTTAATGAGGGCTTTTCCAAAGGACTAAAAACTGGAGGATCGATAGATGGCGTTGATAAATTAGGCACTGTCAACTGAGGCGCGCTCAGAACCTACGCTCCGAGTGCAACCAAAGTTGTGTCAACCAAACGTCACGCTCTAATGTTTGATACGCCGTTAGAGCAATTGGTTGCACTCGGAGCGTAGGTTCTGAACGCGCCTCAGTTGACAGTGCTTAATTTATCAACGCCATCTATCGATCCTATAGTTTTTAGTCCTTTTGGAAAAGCCCTCATTAGTATATTTTTGTAAATTTATATTTTGTTAGTTTTTCTAAAATACGACAAATAAGTAGATTTGCACAGTTGACGGATATGTTCACCGTGACAAAGCGACAACTTTATCAATCTTCCTTCCAACTGAAATACTGAGACAATTTCCCCAATTTTTATGCCAAAGAATGCTACCCTTTCCTACCTGAATCGTATAAAATACTGCATGAAACAACCAAAATGTGTTGAGCTTTATAGTTGTTTGTTTTTTCAGTCTTTAAAGGTCTGTTTACGTTGGCTGTTTAGAGAAATAGGAAATGGTGAGGGTTTTATGTGTTTTACGTTAGGGGTGCTGAATAAAGGGACGCTTGCGTCCTAGTTGGATTATTTTGAGGTAAGAAATAGTTTTTTGCGAGGGTTGAAAATATTGTAGCCTTTTTTATTTTTAAAATAATATATAAATATCATAATCATGAACCTTTTTGTATGTCCCCATTTTGTGAGGCACGGGCTTCCATAAATGGATGGGCCTAAAGCTTCCTAAGGGTTTCCTAGGATAGCGGTGCCGTCACATTACAGTAACGTAACGTCCGTAACCGGCGACACCGTAACGTCAGAAACTGCGCCGTATTATTTACATAGACAACGTTCTACGCCGCCGCTAAATTACGTCCGTAATATGACGGCATCGTCATTCTAAAATGCCGAAGGGCCATGAATGTGGGTTGGTGGAGACATCAAACTCCATAAAACATAATCTCATTAATTTAAAGTTGGAACTTATATTTCGACATTGAAAATGTCTTTTCGTTCGCTCCAGTATAGGCTCCGATTTCACGAAAAATTGCGATCCCCTTATATCTCAGAAGGTTGTGAAGATATGATATTTAAAAAGACTCAAAAGACGTGTATTTACAAGAGCTACAAGGTGCAAAAAGAATTATTTGAGAAAATAAAAAAACGAAAAAAATTATAGCCAATATACAGGGTCATTTTTGGACCCCTTTTCAAACTTTATCAGGTCATTCTATAACAGCAGTACAATCAATTTATGAAGTAAAACAAAAATATTTTTTTTACATTTTTACCCCAAACTTTTCCCTACACAAATTGAAATTGTTGTCACCGTTTGCGCGTCGCACGGTCGACCCGCGCGAACCCCCTCCCGCCACTCGCCTTCCCCCGCTCGCGTCCCGTTCGTGACGGTGAGCGTGCGCGCCTAGATTTTTAGGATATAAAAAGTGGTTGAAAACTGTGAATTTAAAAAGAAATAATTTATAATTATCTCACCTATTTTTTTTTTATTACTTCCTTGAACTATTATTTGATTTTGTAAAGGGGTCGCAAAATTACCCTGTAGTGGAAAAAAATCTCGTTTTTTTCCGATTTTTTGATTTTGGCGCTCGATATTTTGGAAACGAAGAATGATATCAAAATTTTGATAAAATCTCCTCTGAACAGTTTAGTCAGCTACAATTTGAGCCTAAAACAAAGATGATCGGGTTAAGGGTGTGCCCTGGTAGCTTAACCTTTAACATTGAAAATGTTTTTTCGATCGCTCTAGTATAGCCCCCGTTTTCGCTCAGAGTACGTCATTGCCTCGGTGTCGTAAGTTTTAAGGTTACATGAATGCTTGAAGCCTAAAATCAAAAGATGCGTAACAACGAGAACTACAATATGGTAGCGTGTTGGCGTAATTTCGGGAAGCGCGCTTCTTAGATGCGCGTCGCGGCGCTGAGTTGACGTAGTTGAAGCCCGAGGCGAAGCCGAGGGCTTCAAAACAAATCTTAGTAACATAAAATAGAAATGTTAATAACAATGAAATATTTTTATATGAATTTCATACACACGAATTACAGAAAATTAAATTCAAAATTATAAATAAATAATAAATAAAAATATGCTTTATTTTCTCCACAATAAATTACAACGCATATACGTTTATAGTTAAATTGTATAAAGTAAGTGTTTGATAAGTATTGTGGAGACTGGCGCCCGAACTAAGGTTATAAACCCGTTTTACAGGTCACCAGGTCTCCAAAACCCGGATAATGACAATAGTATGATATACAATTCAAACCTAGACTTTAAAACATTGTTTGGATGTGGAACAAAACTTCAACATCGAGGAGAAAGAAAAAAGACTACTAACTATAAAACATTTTTTTTTCTTTTACCCACCATACTGATTGTTCCTTTATTAAAAAGATATGTTATTTTAATTTAGGAAAAGGTTATTTCTCAACTTTAATAGAATATTATATAAAATGAAAGTATAGTCGTTAGTTTGTTTTATAAAAAAATATATTTTTTTGTTTTTTAGAACGAATATGTTGATTAATACCTATTTATAATTAAGTACTTAAAGATATCATGTTAGACTTAATAATGTCATTGTTTATGCATAAGATGGAAAAGGAGTGACAAGTGTACGTAATAAATGGTTTGTTAGTTAAGTTGTAAGTTGTAATTGTATTTTGATTTATTGATTAAAATATTGTATTTTTGTTATTTAGTGTAGGTTTAGGTAATAATTAAGTGTAAGTAATAAATAGACGTGCTTGTTTAGTTGTAAGTTGTAATTGTATTTTGATAAAAAAAAATGGATTTGTTGTTACTTGGTGTAAGTTTAGGTACAAGTTAACAAATTAAACGAAATTAACGAATTCCCATCTCGAGAGTGCACTAACTCAAGGGATCATCCTGGTGCTTGCCCTACGATTGTATTATTTCAATCTTGGGATCATTGAAAAGTGTCAATCTAGTTGATGTTTGATGGTTGAAGCACCAGATTTATGAAATGATAGCTAAAAGAGACTCGGTCTCATCATAACTTAACTCGCACAACCATTTCCGAATCTTGGCTTTAGATTCCTTTCTAGTGTTATGATAGATAGATAGGATTTCATTTATTTTATTATACAAGTAGCCTCCAAGGAAGCAGAAGAATTTGTGTGAGAAGCTGGTGTTAAATCTTATTGAAGGACAAACACTATGACAACGCCTCACATTTTCAAAAAGTTGAGGCTTGTAATCTATATCGGCATGTTTACGTAAGACTGTGTTTAAAATGAAAAGTTGACGCACAGTTAGCACTTCGCATTTTTGATAAAGTTCACTTGTTGGAAATAGAAATGGCAGTCGATGACTTACTTTCAATATCGCTCTCTGAGCTCGTTCCAGAGCCGGTATTGTGGTTTTGGAGCATCCACCCCAAGTGGTGATGCAATAGGCAAGCAAAGATTGAGCTAATGCTAAGTACACAGTTTTTAGGATCTTTGAGTCAGCTACATCACGTAGATTTTTAAAAATATAAATAAGTTTTCGTAGTCTTGCTGCAGTAGCATCAATGTGAGCCTGGAAATTGAGATTTTTGTCGATTATTACCCCAAGATACTTGATGTTATCCGTAACTTCAAGGTTTGGACATATACAGGAAGCACTCTGAGAGCAATTATTTGAGTGAGAGACTATAGAAAGACTATCAATCGAGTCGTTCTCTAGATTCCTTATGGAAAACGGAATAAATTTCGTTTTAGTGTTATTTAGGGTAAGTTTGTTAGCCATAAGCCATTTCTTAACAATATTGAAACCAAGCTGTGCATGAGTAAAAGCTCTTTCCCATGTGTCTCCATGGAACAGTAGTGCTGTGTCATCAGCAAAAGTGATAATTTTCCCTTCCTTAAGTTGCAATCTACATAGGTGAAAATTGTTCATGTCTTTGCTGTGATTTCAAAGTATTGTAAGTACTAATTCAAACATAGGAATATATTTTTTATAAAAATCAATAAATTCATTTTCAATGTACCAGAAGATCGTGAAAGGCACGAGATCTGTGAATTTTTTTTGTTAATTTTGTGCAGTAATAATAAGTCAAAGTTTTTTTACAAAGTCATTATAAAGAACTTTGAGGAAGTTTCATGACAGTGCTACATAAAGTTATATTTTATGGCGTCGGGAATCGCTTGAGGAAACATTTGTGAGTAAATTGGTTCGCCGTTTCATATTTTACTGTATCGTTTCAAGCTTTGGTTATTTTACGGAGGAATGAGTTTCATTTCCCATTGTCAACTGCATTGTACAATAATGTTTACGTATTAAGGTGCATCTCACACCAAAAGTGGCACCCTCAGAGGTTTTTATTTAATAAGTTGTTAATAGAAAAGGATTTTAATAAAACTTTTCATGGAATATTTAGGACCTTAGTCTAGAATTTTTATAAGGTCTAGAATTTTTACATTCACTTGTTGTCATTCGTAGAAGTAGTAGCAAATGTGTATAAAACTGACACTTTTAGCAGTTTTGCTATCTACTTCTAGAAATGACTACGAGGGAACGTAATGATACTAAAATACTAGACTATGGGTCTTAAAAATTCCACGTAAAGTTTTATTAAAATCTTTTTCTATTAACAAATTATTAAATAAAATCCTCTGAGGGCCACCGAAAGTGAGGTTTTTACCTTAAGGAACCTCCTGTTTTTAACTTTTGTCTATTAGATAAGTATAAAGCTTGGTAAATATGATATGAGGGCTTTTTGCAACTTACAGACATCAAAAACTTTTGTAGTTTCGTAGTTTCGAAAGCTCTGAAAGTTCGTAAGAGCAGAAACTTCTTCAAACTACTTTCTTACTAAAGTATTGATTTCTTTCTATTATAGTTAAGTTATAGATCAGGGATCTAAGGGTGTCAAATCAGTTTTTTTATTTGTTACACATTTAGCATTATTTTTAGTATGAATTACAGCAATAAATTATCTGTTACATCTCATTTTTTTATTTAATTACCCGACTGCAAGGAGAGGTTATGTTTTTTCGCGGGTATCTTGTATGTTTGTATGTATGTTTATATGCAATATTTTGTATTACCTCGTATCTTTTTTAGAATACTGAAATATGGGTATGAAATTAAAGGGATTATCATAAGGATTTCTTAAAGGTATAATATCATGATCGTAATATAATAACTAAAAATACACAAATAAAATAAAAATAAAAAACTCGTCTGCATCAAAAATCAAGTCAACTGAAAAGATGGAAACCAAGTTTTATTCTTACTTTTGTGTAACTTCGGTTTTACATAACATTTATTTTGCTAAATAATTCTTGTAGTAGTTGATATAATGTGAAGGACATTCCATAGAGTGGCACCCCGCAGCGAAGCATTTTTTATGACATAAATAACGGCTCTGCTCTTGTTAATCTAGCAAAGAACTGTTATAAACTTATCCCCTGTGGTTTTTTTGCTTCATACTAAAAAAGAAAAAGAAAATTAGAACTTTAAGTGAAAAACTTTAGCGCTGAAAAAAAATTTGTGTTACAAAATTCAAACTTGTGTCTTATAGTAACTGTGCTATTTATTTATCAACGTCTAGTTTTTCGTCAATTCTTTTGACAGTTCTTGATATTTTCTCTGTACCGAGTTGACTATCAAATTACTTAGCTTTTGCCTACGACTTCGTCTGCGTGAGATTTCGTTTCCCTCAGGACTCTTGTTCGGATCTCTTCATACTTAATCAATCAGTTGATTTGTCTTATTTTGTAAGTTCGAAGAATCAGACATTATCAAAGAATTTTTCGATCCATGTGTTTAAAGTTAGACCCTTACAATTACCCTCGTACATGCTCATTTAAGTGAGACCTAATGGAATTCCTAAAGGACCGTGCTAATGGATTTCCTCTCCTGTTAAAGTAATAATTTGATATGCATCTCTTAAATTGTAAAGTGAATTAACATAAATGAGTGCTTTATAAAAGAAATTTGGGATACCGTCACGGGATGGTGCCATTCGGCAAAGCCATTTTCTCTCTCATTTTAATAAATTACAGTTACAAACGTCCTTTGTAATGGTTAAAATTTAGATGGGTGACCTTTAAAATCATGCCTGTTTTTGTAGAAAGCTTCAACTATATAAAAAAGACAAAAGTAAAAGTATAAGCTATCTATCAGCTATATAAAAAAGACAAAAGTATTAAACTTTTGTCTTTTTTATATAGTTGATAGATTTGAGTAGGAATAAATCTTATACCTTTAAACGAGCAATCCCTATATATTTATTTATGTGTATATGTATATATATGAATTTATTTATGTGATCTCGGAAACGGCTCTAACGATATCACTGAAATTTGGTATATGGGTGTTTTCGGGGGTAAACAATCGATCAAGATTAGTCTGATGTTTAGGAAAACGTGTGTTTTGTTTCTTTCGACGCAGAATATGGTCGCTAATTTCGTCCTGCCGGCCACTGTCCGTCTGGTCCAGCGGGTTAAAACGCGGACGGCAAGAAACGAGTCTTACGGGTTCGAATCCCGCTCGGTGACTTACTTTTGTTTTGTTTATATGTTCAAGTTTATATATATATATTTGATTTTTATTGTTTTAGACAAGTTTAAAAAAATAGTTAATGTTTGAGATAACAATGTAGATTATCACCTAAACACCACCATATTACAATAAATAGTAATAACCGAGTAAAGCTCGGTCGCCCAGGTACTATCTACTTGAGAAAGAAAATGGCTTTTCCGAATGGCTCCATTACAGATTAAGTAAGTACATAAATGTAAGTATGCCCCCTTTATAGCAGAGACCAAATTTTATAAGAATCAGTAAATTCTGATGGTCCGAGCCATGATGTTTTAGTATGACGATAAAACACTTTATTAGTTAGTAGAATTCAAAAGGAGATACAATATCATTGGTTAAATGTGACATTGGTGGTACTTATTTCGACTTCAATCGCGTTTAGGTACTATGGGCAACAGCGTCGCTTAACCAGTTATATTAGCAAGCAATTTCGTGTGCGTGAGTATCACCCCTGCACGAACTAAACATATGTTGTGACGGCGCGGCGTGCAAGCGATTTTAACCTTAGGAGTGGTTAGGCGACGCTGTTGCCTATGGTACGTATGTTAATTAAGAAAGTTAGAGTTGGACTAGAGACTCAATTCTACCGAAACATTTGACCCAAACTAAATACTAAAACCACACAGAGGAAAACAGTGAATTTATTCTATCCGTCTTAAATGAAGCCATTTTCAGTCATACCACGGTGTAAGTAATTGCTCTAATTTTAATTAAACCTCTAAAACAAAGGATTACAGGGCAGTAATCCGCCTTTTGTTAAACTGCTTCCTGACTTACTTATTTAAACCTGAGACAAAGTTAACAAAAATAAAATCATTACCTACTAATATTGTAAACTAGCCGCCGCCCGCGGTTTCACCCGCGTCGTTCTGGTTCCCGTGGGAATATTGGGATAAAAAGTATTCTATGTTTTAATCCAGGCTATCTACTATCTGTGTGCCAAATTTCAACCTAATCCGTTCAGTAGTTTTTGCGTGATTGTGGAACAAACATCCAAACCCACAAACTTACACATTTATAATATTGGTAGGATAGTAGGATGCGAAAGCCCATTTGTTTGTTACGCCTTCACGTCTTAGCTACTGAACCGATCATCATGAAATTTTACACACCTACACGTTGTACAGAGAAAGACATCATTATCATCATCATATCAGCCACACGACACCCACTGCTGGGTATAGGCCTCCCCTAAGGATCTCCACAACGATCGGTCCTGCGCTGCCTGCAACCACTGGCTTTCCGCGACCTCCACCAGATCGTCGGTCCACCTTGTCGGGGGCCTACCCACGGAGCGTCGTCCGGTGCGCGGTCGCCATTCCAGAACCTTTCTGCCCCAACGGCCATCGGTTCTTCTCGCTATGTGTCCCGCCCATTGCCACTTCAGCTGAGCAATCCTTCGAGCGATGTCGGTTACTTTAGTTCTCCTGCGGATCTCCTCGTTTCTGATTTGATCACGTAGGGAAACGCCGAGCATGGCTCTCTCCATTGCACGCTGAGCGACCTTGAGCCTCCTTATGATACCCATAGTTAGCAGCAAGGTTAGGTAGTAGTTAGTACTTTCTCTAAACCCATAGTTAGGTTTTGAGAAAGACATAGGGTTACCTTAAATCCCGAAAAAAAAAGTATTGTGAAAAAGAACTTTCCACGCAGAAGAAGTCGCGGGCGTCGCTAGTATATAGGTATAGTAAGGTTTTATAACAATGCAGAGTAACAGATGTTAGACCACTTTGGTGGAAACTTTTTAAATTGTAAAAAGTTTTCTCCTTTTGCTATAAGTTATTCTATTTTATGCTGTAAAGTGTCTATTTCGTTTGAATGTCTCGATTTCTTTTGAGCTTCAATTTCAGGGTGTTATTTTTTTATAAGAACTCTTCGCTTATTCGCTTCGGACGTTGATCCCGGCTGCATTCGCAGTTATTATGGCGTTATGGCCCATCCTCCTTATCTACCCATAAGGAAGGCCTGTGCTGTGCCCCAGCAGTGGGGACATTAAAATGGCTGATGGTCAAACGTCAAAAGGTACCATGGAAACCATGTAAGCCGCTTTCAATGTACCTACCAAAAAACGCATTTTTGACGTTTATTAGATCCTGATGTGAACTCGATCCCGTTAATTCCCATCGAGAATGGCTGGTCCTTATATTTGCAGTAGCTTAACACCAATCCTATGTACATTGGGTCCGCTTGGTGGGCAATATGGCCCATCCGTATACATCCATAAGGAAGATTCCCTCCCCTAGCGGTGGGGACAATAAAATGACTAATGATGACGATAAATATTTTGATTCTTGTCTCTCTCACATCATCCGTTAACATGCTTTTTGAATGCTGCTTAGCTTTCTCGATTGAAAACTGTTTTCGGAGCTAGTACGTGCTTTGACTGTTTAAGCAAAGCGAAGCATTTCCAAATCCCAAGTTTATAATTCGACTTTACGACATGCTAATGTTTCTGAAAATGTAACAGTCAGGACTTTACGGTTCTATTTCATTCAAATATTATTGAAATGGTATTTTTATAGTTGAACGAGGAAGGGTATGTAGTTGGTGTACCTAAATAAATACTATTAGGTACCAATGAATTGTGTCTTTGATGTAAAATACGCGGCAAATTGTTCCTATTAAAAAAGCATTACTTATTTAAACGAATTTGCAAACGAGTGTAGTGAATAACTCCAAAAACTATTCACTTCAAGAATATCATTTCAAAGTAAAACCACGTTTACATTATTCCAGTAAAAACATTTCAGTAGAAGTACATTGCATGGCATGTTCGTTGATTTAATAAAAACGTCAAACACAACGTTATGTACTTGTACTACAATGTTTTTACTGGAATAATGTAAACGGGTCCTAAGAATAAAGGAAACGGTACAAACGGATAAAACTTGGTTGAATGCTCTAAGGATAAAACAGATTTTATTTCATAAATAAAAAATCAGCAAGCGAGTCGTGGCTTATAAAGCCATCGAACAGGCATTCACGTCGGATGTGTCACAGATAAGAGAACTGGGGAAAACAGCTTATCTGCTTATGACACTGGTTGGAAAATGTTTTGTTAGGGGTATTAACAGGATTTTTATCTGTCATTGTTTGTACTTTTTAGGGAACGGAACCCTTATGGTTTCGTCATGTCTGTCTGTTTGTCTGTCCATCCGTATGTCAAAGCGACTTTATTCCGAACTATTAAGATTACACAGTTGAAACTTGGTAGGTAGATGCATTCTTTAAACCGCTTTACGATTTTTACATAAAAATAAGAAAATAAAAGATTATGATGAAAAACATTTTTTCTCAAAGTCAACAGTTTGAAATACATTGCCAGAGTGGTAAAATGTGTCCCCCATTTAACTTACTTTTAAAATAAGAGAGTGAAAAAAATATATATGTATAAGCTGTAGATCCTAATAAATAGTTTCAACAAAAATTGGTTTGAACCAGATTTAGTAATATTTTTAAACTTTTTAGATTTTATGCATTCACAATGCTATTTTTATATTAAGATTATTAATATAATTGAAAAATATTAGAAAAATAGACTCACCCGTAGCAGCTCAGACGGGACTCGAACCCGCACCCTTAGGATTCCGGCCCAATGCACTAACTAATTTTTTTTTTATTTTTTTTTATTTAACCATTTATTTCAGGCATCAATGGCCCATACAATAAATACCTTAAAGACTAACATACATAAATAATAAACAATCTTATAAATAATTACACTTTATCACGTATTGACGGCGACGTGTTGCGCAACGCAGTGTCCGGTAACCGGCCACGAAATCGACGGAACAGGACACCCTTCGGCCAAAAATCTTCACTCATGAAGGTCTTCAGATGTTCGGTCGGCGCCTGATTTATGCTACTGAGTCACCAGCGGGAGTGGCGAAATTTTCTAATACTTTTCACGTTTCCGCTGTTGGTTAGTGCATTGGGGCGGAATCCTAACGGTGCGGGTTTGAGTCCCGTCTGAGCTGCTACGGGTGAGTCGATTTTTTCTAATATTTTTCAATTATATTAATAATAGTTATATTTTTTGAAGATATAGCACATTTTCCAAAACCCCAAATATAACTTTGTCATTCATACAAACACTATGAAAAACAAATTTATTTTTGCAGACGAAAAAATATGTATTGTGTCAATGTTTAATTTTTTAAATTTAATTTTTTTAAAGGTTGTAAGGTTTTAATTTTGATACTAGACAGAGCCATCCTTCAAAAGCTACAAAAACTATAAAACCACAAAAGCTACTTTCTTGCTACTAATTGTAGACTAAATTCTTAAATAAATAAATTGTTTAAAAAAAAACAAAAAACCGACTTCAAAAAACCTACCTCTAAAAAGCGAGAAATAATATTCGTAATAATAAAAACACGTCTATTGAAGTCGGGTGGGGCTGGAGTACAGATTCCTTTTTTTCTTCTAAAAGCCCCACCTTTTTAAACTTTTTTTTTTTTTTAGTGTAGGTACCTTGTAGGTATATTATTTTGATAGTAAAATCGGCTCGGCCAAACGTGAGATAATTGCGAAGAAACATACATATACATACATACGGGTCAAACTGAGAACCTCCTTTTTTAAGTCGGTTAAAGAACTACACAGATATCCCTCTTCCAACAAAAAAATAATTATCTTATTCAGTTCATAAACAAAGAAGTAATACGACCATTATCATCGAGGTAATTGACACAAAATCATACTATTTTCGTGCTTTTTTCAAGATTACTTGAAAAGTACTGAACCGATTTCCAAATTTAAAAAATGGGACCAATTTGGGAGTTTGCCTAATGTAATAACGTTTGAATCATTTCAATCGGTCCAGCCGTTTTCGAGTAATCGGTAAACATACACAAAAAAAAAACAAATATACAGACGAACATAGAACCTCCTCCTCTTTGGAAGTCGGTTAATAAAAAAATGGGACCAATTTGGGAGTTTACCTAATGTAATAACGTTTGAATCATTTCAATCGGTCCAGCCGTTTTCGAGTAATCGGTAAACTTACAAAAAAAAACAAATATACAGACAAACATAGAACCTCCTCCTGTTTACCCGACTGCAAAGAAAGGGTTATGTTTTTCGCGCGTATCTTGTATGTAAGTATGTTTGTATGTAATATTCTTTTCACCTCTCCAGCACGAAAAGGGTGCTTTTGGCGCGTAAAAACTCGCAGCAAAATCGATTTTTGCTGCGAGCGTGAGACGAAGTGCTTTTTTAATTTCTAACACCAACTTTTAAAATAATAAAGAAAAAACAAATAAAGTGACAAGGATGACACTTGTAAAATTGATATGTAAGAAAAGGATAGATAGAGTGCTTTATGGTGTCATACACGGATTAAAAAGTAAAAAAATAAAATGCACGGATATACCAAGGAGTTTTAAATAAGGATTGTTAAAAAAGAAGGTTGATAATTCGAAATAAAGAGTATGGAGGTAATGAGGTCACATGTATGAAACAAATATGAAATAAGAAAAATTAATGAAGTTTATTAACAAATTATATGTTTTATGATTATAAATAAATAAATAAGACGGAATATAAATGAATAAGAGAAAAACACAACGCAATGTAATCAAAACGACGGGAATCTACTTTAATGACTCTATGAATAAAAATTTTCAGCATAGGTTTGATTGAATTATTTTTGTGATAAATTACAAAAATGAATGCGTCCAACGATGAAGATAGTTGTCTAACTCCAAAAGAGTTAAGTGAACAAGTTTCTAATGCTAAATTAAGCTTTTTTACCAGGAAAGTCACGTGAAAATTTTCTCGCTGGTCGAGGTGAAAAGTTGTATGTTTTACACGAGACCAAAATGTTGTTCTGCCTCGTGCCTTTAAATCACTCACTGTGCTCAGTAGTCTATATTAGAATCACTCGCGAAGCTCGTGATTCAATTCTAGACTACTTCGCTAGTTCGTGATTTAAAGTCGCCACTCGCAGTACAATTTGATTTTGGTCACTTGTATAACAAATAACTATTTTACCATCGCCACTCTAAAAAGTGCGTTTAATTCAACGATAAGAGTGAATAATAAGCGATTTTATTCACCGAGTGAATAAAAATAATTTGAATTTGGAACAAGCGCGCATCATGCATGAATTAGTACAAAAAAGTACCTATTACCTGGCTGGTATGGAGCTATTCCATAGAGCCATCATTATTTTGTGGCCATAGTTACACAATATAATATTAAAGAAAAAAAATCCCGCCAAATTTAATTAGGTTCTTTTTAGTGTCTTATCTTTGGGTTCTTTTCTATCTCTTAGAGGGAGATTGAATGTTCAGTCTTGCATCAGTCCATTCCATCAGTCTGGTACGATATTCAGTCTCCAAAAATACAAAGTCTATACAGACTGATGAAATGGACTGATGCCAGACTGATTATGTAATCTCTCTCTTAGCGTGGTTGTTTTATGTCATTTGTAATTTCACGCATGGGTCGGCCATGGGATGGGTGACCAAAAATGTATTATCTCGAGCATCTCCCTGCCTCGGAAGGCACGGTAAGCCGTTGGTCCCGGCTGCATTTGCAGTCGTTTACAACCATCAATCCGCATTGGGCCCGCGTGGTGGGTTATGGCCCATCCTCCCACCAGGCCCGGATTTCCGCCTAGGCCTACAAGGCCCTGGCCTAGGGTCCCAGTCAACCTAGGGGCCCCAACTGACGATAGTCCCTAATGAAGGATGAACTGACTAAAAATCGCACTGTGCGGGCCTTTTAGTTTTTCCTATAGATAGGCAAGATTACATGATTAATGGATAAAACTGACCAAAAATCGCGCTGCGCGGCCGATTTTTTTACTCTGAACTAACTTCTTAATGTTTTTTGTCCGATGAACTGACTACTAGTAAAAACAGACTAAAAAGTAGAAAATAAATTCTTCTGTAAATATTTGCAACCCTATTACTAATTTTGTAAAATTTACGCATTTGGTAAAATTTGTCATCCATATTGTTTTAAGCATGCGCCCCACGTTTTTAGGTTTAAAATTTCTGTAGGTATAGGGTTATAAATATTTACAAAAGAATTAATTTTTTACTTTTTAGTCTGTTTTTACTAGTCCGTTTTAATGTTTTTAGTCCGATTTTTTGAAATAATTTAGTCCGTTTTAAAAACGTGTTTTTAAAAAAGATTTCTTTTCAGTAAATTTTTATTTTCTGCTTTTTAGTTAACGAGCTAAGACTGTGAATATATACCATCCCCTACCGGAGCACTCGTCAAGACGATTCAAACGAGCCCATTAAACTCGATGGGGTTGCATGTTTTTATTACTGAATTCCAGTGGCCTTCTTCCGGCTCCATCATCAGACCCTGGACACTATTTCCCAACAAAGTACTCGTCAAGAAGATTCAAACGAGCCCAATCTCGATGGGGTAGCGTGGTTTTATTGAAGAGTTCTCGTGTCTTTCTTCCGGCTCCATCATCAGACCTTGGAAACTATTTCCCAACAAAGAACTCGTCAAGACGATTCAAACGAGCTCAAATTTGATGGGATTGCACGATTTCAATATTGAGTTCCTATGGCATGGCCTTTCGGTTTCATCATCAGACCCTGGACCTCATCTCCCATTAGAGTACTTGTCAAGACGATTCTAACGAGCTCAAATACGATGGGGTTGTATGATTTCATCATAGAGTTCCTGTGGCCTTCTTCCGGTTTCATGATCAGATCAGCTCAATGCCAACATAATATTGCATTGCCTTCCAGTTCTGATCTATGTTCAAAATGTCAAGTCTCTAGCTCATCGGAAAGCTAGTATAAAATCGTTCGCAAACTTTGTAGAGAAACAAAAAAACAAACACACAAATGAGAAAGAAAGCAACCTCATAAAAACGTGTTAAAAAATCGATGTTTTCTATAGACAGGCAAAAGTACAAGATTAACGCTAAATGAAAATCGCGCTGCGTGGCCGTTTTTTTTAACTCTAGGCAGGCAAGATTACTTGATCATTAAATTAACTGACTAAAAATCGCGCTGCACGTCCCTTTTTTTCCTAAAGACAGATAAAATTTCTAGATTAGTGGATGAAACTAACCAAGAATCGCGCTGCGCGGCCGTATTTTTCCTAAAGACAGACAAGATTTCAAGATTAGTGGATGAAACTAACTAAAAATCCTGCTGCGCGGACATTTTTTTCCTAAAAACAGACAAGATATCAAGATTAGTTGCTGAAACTAACTAAAAATCGCGCTGCGCGGCCGTTTTTTTGCTGGAAACTGACAAGTGCGTCCGGGTCAAATTCCTTATTTAAGTAACTCAAATGTCTAGGGTTTTTTAAATCTTTATCCATAGTCCATAATTTTAGGTGATGGCAGGCCTACATAGACTGCATTATTTCTAATGTTTATATTTAATTTATAGTACCTAATTAAAGTCGGTTAAAAATTATATTATATTTTCTGCACGTACTAATATACGTAGTGGAAAAAAAAATTTTTTTAGAATGCTGCAATATGGGTGTCAAATTAAAGGGCTTATTGTAAGGATTTCAAAAAGGTATATCATGACCGTAATATATAATAACTAAAAAGATATAAATAAAAAATAAATTATAAAAATTAAAAAACCCACCTGCATAAAAAGACAAGTCCACTGAAAAGATGGAAACAAGATTAAATATTAAAGGCAACATAATAACATGCAGTCGGAGGCATATAATTCAAATCGTTCATAACGTCACTTTCTTAATGCATGCCTCCGACTGCATGTTATTATGTTGCCTTTAATATTTAATCTTGTTTCCATCTTTTCAGTTGACTTGTCTTTTTATGCAGGCGGGTTTTTTAATTTTTATAATTTATTTTTTTTGGAAGTCGGTTAAAAAGTAGACATAAGCTGCAGTACAAATTGTTTAAGTATAATACCAGTTACATTTTATTTACTTTATATCTCGTGTTTCCTCGCATTATATTTCACGTCCTATGAGATTTCTCTGAATACTCAGCAATAATGTTTTAGCATTTACTGAGCACGTTTTTATTTTTTGTGCCGCTAAGTAAAGACGTGACGGAATAACATGATTTTTCCCCAGATTTTATACAAAGCAGAACAATGATAATAACGTTTTTTTATGATATGTTATATTATTTATTATGTAATGTTATTTTGACAAAAGTCTTTTTTGGTTGATTCATTCTTCACAAAATATAAATTAAATGTGTGGTGTCTGGCAGAATAGAGTAGTACACTGGGTGTCGTAAAAACTGACTATACCTAAGCGCTTTGATAACGATCAATTGCGATTGTAAATTTTTCGTAAATGCCATTGTTGGAGGAATTGACAATTGCTCCAATTTATTGCACATGTAAATGATCAATTTTCGCATCAATGAGCGTCGATTATGTAAAAATTGACAATTGCAAATAATCGTTACACACTTCTGTGGACCAGATAATGGGCAGCAGAGTCTTCCGACGTTAAGATGATAACGCACGACCCGACCTCAACCCAAACTCAACTCAAACTTAACTCAACCGCAGCCCACTCCTTGAAATACATCGCTTACAATTTTGAGTTTTAAGACACATTTAATGAGTTCCGTTATATTTTGTCGATGCAACTGCACACGCCCCGCGTTCAACCCGAATTCAAGTCCAACTCAACCCGAACTCAACTCAAACTCAACTTAAACTCAACCCGAACTCACCTCAACATTACACAGGAGGTTATTAATGTGTCATAATCATAAGTCTCAAAATTGTAAGAGATGTATTTCAAGGTGGGCTGCGGTTGAGATGAGTTTTAGTTGAGTTCGTGTGAGGTCTTGGGTCGTGTGCTATTCTGAACGCAGCCACGGTCCAAAAATTACGGAACGGAAGCGTACTGCAGCGCTGCGAGATGGTACCGAGCCGCGCAGTTACGGGGTACGTGGTCCGTGGTCCGTGGCCCGTGGTGCAGCGCTGCTGTCACGCGACTTTTAACCGCCTCTGTGGTCTACTGGTTTGCCCGCACCCGTGTAAGGTGCAGGGGGAACCCGGGAAGGTTCAATTCCCAGAGGGATTACAATTTGTACTCGGTTTGGTTGGTAGTAGGGCTTATTTCAAGTCCGCCTGGCTAGCTAGTCTAGCTACCACCATCTTACCTAAGTCTGACGTCATAACAACAATTTAAAAATTGTTGTGTTTCCGCCAGTTCGTCTCCTCAGTGATGAGGATTCCGGGTGTAGTGCGCTTCTACCTTCGGCCTTATCGTCACTTAATATTAGGTGAGATGAAGGCCAAGCATTATCCCGTTGTGCAAAAAAAGACTAAAACGCAGTCTCTCATACCAATATATCCTCATATGAAGGTTTCATTAAGAAAGTCACGTGCGCTCCTAACTACATCATGGTAAATATTAATCATAGACTTAGAAAATTTTTCGCTATGCTCAAGTAGACGGACAAAGGTGCGAGTGAGAAACCGATTCTTACGGCTTATGCGATGTGTGAGAAAGAGTAAAAAAAAACTGACAGCTAAACCGGGTTTGACTTCATTTATCATCGTTTATTACCTTGGTGAAAAGCGTCAACAAGATTATTTTGTAATTTTGATCGCGATCGGGTCGGTTTGGCTCTCAAAGCTATATAAATCAATAATGGTGTCGTGTTCTGTACTGGATTGTAATGTTACTTACGAGAATAACCCAAATAAACACTCATTTCACAGGTAAATATGGTTGTACTATTACCATTTTCATAATTCATATTTTAGTTGAATATATTCCCAAACACACTAAGTTATATACTAATATGATGCTATTAAACGCCTATTTCCTAAATAAAGGCTGATTTCTAAACATTATGTGTTAGATAAAAAGATATTATGTCCGTGAACTTGAGAAAATAAAGCGTAGATATTGATCAAAAATTATCGATATCGATACTCATGTCGATGATTTCCAATATAACTTTTTTTGTCTTTGTGAACACTGATAGTTTTATTTAAAGCTGCTTGTAACCGACAGTTTTCAAATGATAAATTATACCAACTTAAGTACTAATTTAACAATTATTTCCAGGTTTTCTGTAAATCCAGTGATTAAATTAAACTGGATAAATGTCATAAATAAATAAGCAGGGAGCCTCAAAGGACACCTTAAGAAATTATTTAAACAAAATTGTTCAAAATCTTGTTTGTGTTTTATTTATTAGAGCAATAATACATTATGGTTATCGACAACCTAAAATGGACTTCAGTGCATCTCTAAATTCACGCACACGTTTACATATTTACAAACACTGGCTCATCTCACTTTTGGTTTCGCAGCCAAGTGAACTCTGTTCGTCTATTTCAGTGAATATTAAGTTTATGATATTAATATAGCTATCTCACTCCAATAGTACAAGTAAGACGAGATAGGGAACTATTACCTCAGACAAGGGTTGCCATCTCTAAGGATTTGTTTGGACATGTTCGGAGCTCAGACTATCTTCATATTTAAAATTGCTAAGAATGATGGAAAAAATAATTGAATAAATGTATAATTAGTTTGTTTATTAAATAATAGTTAAAAAGTGATACAGAGAAGCTAAGTGATTTGACTCTTTTTAACCGACTTCAAAAACTTGAAAAGGAGGAGGTTATCTATTCGTCGCGTATATTTTTTTTTATATATGTATGTACACCGATTACTCGAAGACGGCTGAACCGATTGAAATGATTCAAACGGTAACCGATCACGTGTCCGAAATTTACTTGTCCTAATTTCATTTGACCGAAAACTGTTGACCGACGTTTTTGTTGCCATATGTTTTGTTTGCCATATTTTTAAATCATCAAAATATCATTTGGCATATATCTCATTTTGCCGAACCACGTTTCACCGATTTTCAAAATAACTTTTTACTATTGGCCGAAGCCTCTTTTGACTTTTTTTCATTTGCCAGATAACTTATTTGCCATACTTTCACTTCACCAGAACAACATTTTACCGAATATCATTTGGCCGCAAGTTTATTTGAATAAAGATATTTTTTACTTTGACTTGACCTTTGACTTTGACATTGGTGGGTTAGGTTAGGTCATTGTTTTGAGCACTCGTAGCAAAGCGAGCGAAGCGGGTGGAGCTTAATATTGCTTGCATGCATGTTCCGTGCTTGCTTGTTTGCTTGCTCGCTTTGATGCATGCTTGCACGCATGCTTGCCTGTTTGCATGTTGGGTGCTTGCTTGCAAAATGCTTGACGGGGGGTGCAGGGGGGCTGGCCCCCCTGCTCGGGGGGGTCGGGGGGCCTGAGGCCCCCCGCTATAAAGAAAAACTTTTAATGTACCAACCAGTAGGTTAGGTTAGGTTAGTGTTTTGACCACTCGCAGCGGAGCGAGCGAAGCGAGCGGAGCTCCAAAATGCTTGCATGCATGCTGCATGCTTGCTTGCATGCTGCATGCTTGCTTGCATGCTGCATGCTTGCTTGAATGCTGCATGCTTGCTTGCATGCTTGCTTGTATGCTGTATGCTTGCTTGCATGCTGCATGCTTGCTTGCATGCTGCATGCTTGCTTGCATGCTGCATGCCTGCTTGCATGCTGCATGCCTGCTTGCATGTTGCATGCGTATACAATTTGGGAAAATATCAATTAACCTAGAATCAAGTGTTGGTAGTTATGTTGCATGCATATTTATTGAGTTAATCAGAAATAATTTAATTCAATAAATAATTAATTTTCAGAACATCACGAAAATTTATCCGATTCCACTTTAAAACGGTTTTGGAAATCAACTAATAATATTAGAATACTAAATATCATACTAGAAAAAATACTACTCGCTATGAAGATTAGAAATTTAATAATATTTAATAATATGAAAAAGTTTTGAATATATTTTTATTATAACATTATTATTTTTAGATTTTTTAAATGTTGGCATTAGATTTCTCTTTTTAAATGTTTTTTTTTTATTGAATTGAATTAATTTAAATAATTAAGTATTATGAATTCTACTAGATTTTTTAAAATATTATTTTATTTTGTAAAATCGATCGGTAAAATAAAAAATGGTTTTATTTATACAAAGTGTACTATAAATTTTATATAGTGTACTATCGTCGATTAATTTTGTATAATGAATTTTATTGTTAAATTTTAGTCCTACTATTTTATTGTAATGAGATTTTTAAGTACCAATTTCGTAATGTTATTCATCAAATTGGTTTATTTATGTACAAATTTGTTTTTTTTTGTTTTGTATGCATGTTGATTATTTTTAATTTTGCATTTAAATTGAATGTTTTTTTTTAAAGTGAGATAGACTTGTCGTGCCTGCTACATTGATTTTATTTAATTTATGTATTTTGAAAATAATAAATAAGCTCTCTCTATTGCTGCGCCATTCCAGGGTGTCACATGATCTGTATCTATCTACATGTAACATCATTATAAACTTTGTGACATGCAATAAATAAATGAAATGAAATGAAATCGGAAATAGTGTACTACAAGTTTTTAAGGCTTTTGGTGAACTGAAATTATGGCAAATAAATCAGTGGTGTAATGAATGTTCGGGAATATAATACTTCGACGAAACGTTCTTTCGACCGAGCATTACCTCGGTAAAAAGTTTTTCGGCCAATTGAGACGTCGGAGTATCGAAAAAAATCGACTTAATATTAGGTCAACTGATACAGTGGGAAACGTGATTTCGACGAAGTAAAAAAGGCGAAACGAAAATAGTCGAAAAGTTGTCGGTAAAATGAAATTCGACCAACACAAAATTCGATCTTAAGATAGGTAACCGATTCAAACGTTATAACATGAGATTTGTTCCCAAATTGGTCCCATTTTTTGAAATTTTGAAATCTGTTCAGTAGTTTTCAAGTAATCTTGAAAAAACTGTCGTTTTCGTTACCATTTTATATGAATTCAGGCGGATTTTCAACGATTACTTTTTTGTTTGTGAACAGATTTACATGCTTCTTTTTTTGTTTAAAAGAAGACACCTTATGGATGATACCATATTAATTTCATTGGTATTGGACATTGGATTTTGAAGATACATGAGGAAACTCCTCAAAATCAAATAGGAACTGTACAGTGATTGAAATATTGGTAGTTTTATGACAATAAAAAACAAATTAAGTACTTATTTATTGTCAAGGACGTTTTGGACTAGGGTTGAACTGCGAAGGCCTAACGGAACTCTTGTGAAAATTGAGTTACTCGGGGTATACCATTGAAAAATGTGAAACATTATAACGTTTTATATTATATAAAATCATCGCTTACATACCACAAAAAAGTTTAAAATAAAAAAGCTTTTAAAAAAAAGCACAACCTCCTTCAAAAACCTTAAAAAACAACTCTATAGAAAGCAAGAAATAATGTTCAAATCGATTAATTAAAACACGTCTATTGAAGTCGGGTGGGGCTTTTAGAATATAAACAATACAATAAGTAAAAAAAAAATTCTTCCAGCTCCACCCGACTTCAATAGAGGTGTTTTAATTAACCGATTTGAACATTATTTCTTGCTTTTTATAGAGTTGTTTTTTAAGGTTTTTGAAGGAGATTGTGCTTTTTTTTTAATGCTTTTTTAGGGTTTCGTAACTAAGACTCCGCTGCCTGTCTGTCTGTCACCAGGCTGTATTTCATGAACCGTGATAGCTAGACAGGTGAAATTTTCACAGATGATGTATTTCTGAGCGCCTTCTCGAAGACGCTGCAAACATAAACTGGGCTCCTATTTTCTATCTGTATATAGATCTCCTTACTCCTGTCATAACCAAAATCCTAAATACATCTATTTTAACTGGTGTTTTTCCTACGTCATGGAAAGATGCTAATGTAATCCCACTTCCAAAAGAACCTAATCCTGTAATGTTTTCCGAATATCGACCTATTTCTGTCCTTCCTTTCCTGTTCAAAGTCCTTGAAAAACTCGTTTTTAGCCAGTTGACTGCCTATCTTAACAAAGATCAACTCTTTAATCCTTTTCAGTCTGGTTTCCGCACGGGCCATAGCACATCCACAGCATTGGTTAAGATAACGGATGATATACGCCAGGGTATGGAAAATCGGAAGCTTACTTTGTTAACATTACTTGACTTTAGTAATGCTTTCAATTCAGTTGATTTCGATATCCTCCTTGGTGTCTTACAATCTCTTAACATATCTCCAGCTGCAATTGATTGGTTTCGAAGTTACCTGCTAGGGCGACGGCAGCGCATCCGCGTTGGAGATTTATCTTCAACGTGGTGTGACATCAACGCCGGAGTTCCTCAGGGTGGCGTGTTATCTCCTCTACTCTTCTCTATCTTTATAAACTCTATAACACTTTCTCTTTCAAGTTCCTATCACCTTTATGCCGATGATCTCCAGATCTATACTCAGGCACCTTTATCAGAACTCTCTAGTGCAGTAGCGGTTACCAATTCCGATCTTGCGGTCATTAGTAATTGGAGTAAGTCATTCGGGCTTACTGTAAATCCCTCTAAGACGCAGTCCATCATTATTGGTAGTCCTCATTTTGTTTCGAGGATCAACTTTGAGCAGCTATCTCCTGTGACTTTTGATGACACTGTTATTCCCTTTTCAAAAACCGTCAGTAACCTCGGTGTGGTATTTGATCAGTGTTTTTCATGGAGCCCTCAGGTCGAAGTTGTTAGAAAAAAAGTTTTTGCTGCGTACTACTCAATTAATCGGTTAAGAAACTTTTTAACAACAAGAACGAAAATCACTCTGGCCCAGTCTCTTCTGCTCTCAATCTTAGACTACGCTGACGTCTGTTATACGGATCTGCCGGAGGTCATGCTCAACAAGTTAGCAGAATATGTGCATCAGATTAATCTTCAATAAACGTAAATATGACCACGTATCCCACTTACGTTCTAAGCTCAATTGGCTTCCTATCCGTCTGCGCAGGGACTTACATACTCTTACGCTTCTTTATTCCATCCTCTTCCATCCAACTACTCCAGTCTATCTCAAAGAATGTTTCTGCTATCGCTCCGCTTCCACACTGTCCTCACTGCGCTCTTCTTCTAACCTTACTCTTGATATTCCTCGCCATTCTACTGATTTTGTCTCATATTCCTTCTCTGTGCATGCTGTACGGCTGTGGAATTCCCTCCCAGAGGGTATCAGGAAAGCTCAAACTCTGAGATCATTTCGCGATCAAGTCAGAAGACATTTCCTCTCCTTTACCTAATACACTATCGTATGTCCTGTTCTTTCATTTACTTTAAAGTTTATTCATAATTCCTCTCTTTATATCTATATCTATCTATATCTGATATCTCTTTCCATAATTGCACCCACTCCCCCTAAATCCTCTTCTTCTTATCTCTTTACTACTCAAGGTAGCCTGGAAGAGATTGCTATTTAGCAATAAGGCCGCCTTTTGTGTGCTTTCTTTCTGTTTTTGTGTCTATTTGTAATTTTTTTCCTGTCTTGTGTGCAATAAAGTGTCTATTATTATTATTATTATTCTGTTGCCGCTATAACTACAAATAAAATAAATATTTAAGAGGGGCTCCTATACAACAAACGTGATTTTTTTGGTGTTTTTTGCTCGCTATTAATAACGGCTGCAGGTTAGACTGTTAAAATTTTCACAGATGATGTAAATACATCATTTACATCATCTGTGAAAATACATTGCAAATTGCTAATTGCTTACAATACATCATTAGCAACAGAAATATGTTGCCGCTATAACAACAAATATTAAAAAAAAAAAATTAAGGGGGGCTCCCATACAGCAAACGTGATTTTTTTGCTGTTTTTGGTACGGAACCCTTCGTGCGTGAGTCCGACTCGCACTTGGCCGGTTTTATTAATGTGTGATTTAACTTTTACTTCGATAGTAACTAATCTAGTGTTACTATCAAACGTGATCGTTGGGCAGCAATTCTTCACGGGAACGCGAATAGATCATTGTCAGTTTATCCGGAATTTTCAAATCAAATTATGGCTAACCATGTGAGACTAAGATTACGGGAAAGACGTAAAATGGGATCTATAATTAGATCTACGGTAAAAGGACCCTCACATTGTCCTTTAGGCGAAGAGGTCCACAAGGATTTACTAAGGAAAATCTTTACCTGTCTAGTTTGGATGGAATTGGACAGTTGAAAAGAAACCAAGGTAATTGACAAACTATGTACTTTCATTAATATATTTGATCGTTAGACTAACTGCTTAATGTCTGTTTCCTTGTTTCGGCACCTATCTTTTGGCTTAGTTTGAAATAGGCAGAATTTCTGTCAGAGTTCGTAGCCGCAACTTATACCTATACCGAAAATTACAATGTGTTAACCACAGTAAAAATAACCAAAATCTTTGGTAACTTATTCGATGAACTAAGTGAAAGTTACTTCACGCGTTATGTCAAGCCATCAATCTCCTCACGTATAATAAAACACGTGAGAGCCCATTTTTTAAATCATTGCGAATCAAATTAAGACTTATATTGGACTTGAACTGGGGGCTCTAATTAAAGAGCCTTATATATCTGTTATGCAATCTTCTAGCGAGTTGGAAATTTCTGAAAGGATGTTAGAAATTCCTAAGTGGATTAAATTATTAACATAGAGATGGTACTTTCCTTTCTGAGATCTAAGCTATGCCTCTTATTGCAACCGTCTGGATTGAGGGCCCCAACACCACGTTTTAGAATTTTTTGAACCTTTGCTTTAAGTTTTTAGAATTGTTTACTGGATTCACTATAAGTCTCAATTTGATTCGCAATGATTAAAAAAATGGGGTCTCAGTTCAGATGCACGTGATAAAACAATATCTATTCTTTTGTTTTAGCGTCATCACGGTCAAGCTGATCATCGTGCTCTGCACAAAATCTGGTCCCTCCCAGTGGCGGGCGGTGGCGACGCCGCGCCAGCTCCATGATCGCGTGCGTCCGCTGCGACAGCTGACATGAGCTGAACCAAGTCATGTCCACTAAGAAACACTCGCCGCAATCCAGTAAGTAACAGCATTGGGCCTTACCTTTTGACTCATTGCCTAGCAGTAGCTGTGGGTCCTCTATTAATAAAAAAGAATCGCAAAGTCCGCTGTCTTACTAAGCGAGATGATCATCGTCGTCTGCACAAAAACTGGTTCCCCAGTCAATCCCCAGCGCAGTGCTGGCTTCATTATCGCGTGGGTCTGCTGCGACAGCTGACATCAGCTGAACCAAGTCATATCCACTAAGAAACACTCACTGCAATAGGTACAGTTAGAAACAGCTGTGGGCCTTACCTTTTGATTCATTGCTTAGCAGTAGCTGAGGATCCTCAATGAAAAAGACTATTGGGCCACTAAAGCCAGTTAAGTCGTCTTCCTAGTCGAGACGATAAATTGTCGTCTGCACAAAAACTGGTTTCTTCAGCGCATCACCCGCTCCGTGATCACGTGCGTCCGCTGCGACAGCTGACATGAGCTGAACCAAGTCATGTCCACTAAGAAACACTCGCTGAAATCCAGTGAGTGACAGCTTTGGGCCTAACCTTTTGACTTATTGCCTAGCAGTAGCTGAGGGTCTTCTATGCAAAAGAATCGCAATTAGACCGTCGAGTCACTAAAACCCATTAAGTCTTCTTCCTAGCCAAGATGATCATCGTAGTCTGCACAAAAACTTGTCCCCCAGCGCAGCGCCCGCTCCATGATGGCGTGCGTCTGCTGCGACAGCTGACATGAGCTGAACCACGTCATATCCACTAAGAAACAGTCGCCGCAATCCAGTGAGTAACAGCTTTGGGCCTTACCCTTTGACTCATTGCATAACAGGCCGAGGGTCCTCTATGAAAAAGAATTGCAATATTAGACTGTCGTGACGTCATGATGATCACCATCGTGTGCAGAAAATCTAGTCGCTTGAATAATCGCGTGCGTTCGCTGCGACAGCTGACATGAGCTGGACCAAGTCACTTAGAAGTGAACTCTAAAGTGGACATGACTTGGTCATTGTTATTCAAGTACGATTTAATAGATTTGTATAACCGACTATTCATTTTCGATAAAATCTAGAAAGAACCTCTGTACCTACATGTAAATAAAATAAAGATCTCATCAAGACCTTTAATTTCTTCAAAGACACCACTCACTTATATTTCGGTTAGAGAAAGTTAAACCAAATGTAAAGATCTACCTACCTACTTGATTAGGTACAATAGGTACCTACATAACATAAACTTAACCTTTTATAAACCGGTTTCATTATGGATGTACGTACAGCCTTCAGCGCATATTAATCGATATTTAATTTCTAATTTTAGAAAAGTAGCTCAGTACTTTTCATTTCATTAAAACGAAATTCTAGTGCTTTAATTTTATATGATAATATCAGTTAATTATCTTCTGAATACAAAGCTAATTTATGAAGGCTTTCATCATTACAGGTATCAAAGATTGTATCATGAAAATGACATTTTCATGATAGAATCTCCTTACAAATCAACTTAAAATACGAGTATATAATCTGCTCTATTTAAAAATTCATGACTATTTGGTGTAGCAAAACGTAGTGATTATTTCCTCTGTGGGTGTAGCTATGAACAGTTTGTTCTATTTTCAAATTGGTTGACGAAATGGCTTGGACGAATCAATGGATATAAAATTGTCATAATAGGTGACAAATCGTCACGTTTATTAAATAGGGCCCTGATAGGGATTAGGGAATAATAGTACCTAGTCTATGTTCTTCTCCAATGTCCAATCTATTTCTAGTTCTTTCTACCAAAATTTATTGAAATTGAATCAACGAGCGGTTGGAGTTAAAACATAAAAAAATAACAATGCATAATTTTAATTTATAAATTTAGAGCGATATTATAATGGTTTAATTAAACAGCAGACCAGTGTCAGTAAAAAGGTCTGAAACAGGATAAGTAGTGATAATAGGGTAATGTCTTTTTTCTCCATTAAACCAAATAAATTATATTTATTTTTAATGGTTTTGAATTTACCACCAAAACGCTCGGTTCAATGTCGTCTACTGTGTGACGTCAACTTTGTGTAAACAATTTTAACACCTATGTAGTCTGCGTTACAATTTACTCTATGTTTTACACAAAGTTGACGTCACGCAGTAGACGACATTGAACCGAGCGTTTTGGCGGTAAATTCAAAACGATTAAAAATAAATATACTTGAATTGGGTAATGGAGAAAAAAAAGACATTAATTAATGAATTTTTATTTTTCTGTTAAATCGTTCGTCCCAATCTTTAAATATAAGCAGTTTTCAAAAATTTGGAAAATACCCTATAGGTGATAAATGCTGAGCTGGCTTGCACGTGTACTTCCGTTTCCGTGTTCAGTAAGCGTCAGTTCCATTCTGAATTCCACACGGGTAATGGGTATATACATGCATAATTTAAAGTACCATGAACATGTGTCTATTTGAAGACAATTACCATAGAACAAAAGCTTTTTAATTGCATGTATAGCCGCTAGAGTAAAAAAGCATCAACACATAATACGCAGGGGTTTTGTAAAAGGCGAGTAAAAACTTGGATTTCGTAGCGGGATGACTGCTATCGCACTTAGCCGAACTTTTAAAACTTTCTTTTATTAAAAAAATTGTTTAAAAACAAAAAACCGACTTCAAAAAACCTGAAAATAAAAACAGCTTCAAAATTAAAAACCTCTAAAAAGCAAGAAATAATTTTCAAATCACTAGATACCTACGCATATCACTGTAATAAAACACGTCTATTGAAGTCGGGTGGGGCTGGAGGACTTCTTTTTTTTTTTATTCTAATAGCCCCACCCGACTTCATTAGACGTGTTTTATTACAGTGATATGCGTAGGTATCTAGTGATTTGAAAATTATTTCTTGCTTTTTAGAGGTTTTTAATTTTGAAGCTGTTTTTATTTTCAGGTTTTTTGAAGTCGGTTTTTTGTTTTTAAACAATTTTTTATTTTATTCTTTTTAGTGTAATCACTATACAGTTCCTATTTGATTTTGAGGAGTTCCTTCCCTTATGTATCTTTATAATTCAAGATCCAATAACAATGAAATCAAAATGGTGTAATCTCTAAAGTATTTTCTTTCAAACAAAAAAAGAATCATCTGAATCGGTATATAAACAGAGAAGATATGGTCGATCATGCGTTTAAGTTCACAAAATGGTAACGAAAACGACAGTATTTTCAGGTTTTCCTAAAAAGTACTAAACCAATTTCAAAATTAAAAAAAATGGGACCAATTTGGAATCAAACCTGGTCTAATAACGTTTGAATCATTTCAATCGGTTCAGCCGTCTTCGAGTAATCGGTGTACATACAAAAAACAAAAAAAAACGGGTCGAATTGAGTACCTCCCTCCTTTTGAAGTCGGTAATGAAGTCGGTAAAAATCGTATTTCATATATCACACCTTGCCTACTTTATAGTGCCCTATAAGTCCGTGGACCGGAAAATGGGCTGCAGCGATTTCCTGCCAAGTGTGGAGATTATTACAACATGGTATAGCCTACGTCCTGCAAAGAATTGGTCAGGAATGATATAAAGTCGTTTTTAGTTTTGGATTTAAATTCGAGCATTAGGTACTTAATTTAAAATCTACCTTTATAACAGCATCATTGACCGAGCGAGAGCGAATAGGGAATATGCATAAGTCACCGATTTTCCTAAAATTGAGCTTGATCGCTGCGGACACTTGTAAAAACATGATGGAACAGAAAGAAAAATAAAAAAAAATTATTATTTTCGTTTTATCACACGATGAAATCAGGGGAAAATAACGATATTTTTTTTCGTTTTCGGATATAATGCACTTTACAGTCAGATAGAATATCAAAAAAGAAATAATATTTTGTACGACATATATCTACTTAAACGCAAAATTTAGGGAGATAATTGAAGATTATTGGCTAACTCCATATTAAACGCGCCCGAAACACACCGAAACGTGATGTGTGACGTCACCGTTTTGTATAGAGCGTTTTCGGCGGGCGCTGATGCGTGCTAACTTCAAGTAACTATATTACGAGAAAAAAACGCAAGAGACAAGTTTCAATATTACAGTTGATTTTCTCACGCATTATACTATTGATTTTGATAAAAAAAAAATTTGATGCATATTCCCTATTGTCTCCGTTACGGCTTGGGCAAAAATATTTTCGTATGCCTGTTGGTTTTCCTCTACAGGTCTCATTTCTAAACCGATTCTCTCATTCGATTTCATTCCAAAAATGACACAAACGCGAGCTTTACAGATCACAGAGCCACTAATTAGTAATTAAATTATCTGAAGCTAATCCTTCCATTTAACAAATGAAACCGCACTTCGCGCTCAACATTTTACTTAATAAACATCCAGCGATCCGTCGTAATTCAACGGATTAGCTGATCTTGGTTAATATTCATGTCATGGGTCTGTGACCTGGGACGAGGGTTACCAGATCTAATAATGAGATTTCTTGACTTTTTTCCTGATTTTTCAGTAAGTAAATTTCCTGACACTTTGTACACCTACATTCTAAATTTAGTTATCGTTTAATATTTTTTCTCATCAAAATGATAAACAAATTATGTGTTTTCATTAAGTACTTACCAATTTTTGGAATTTCAAAAATATCTGACAACTATAGTTTTTCCCTGTTTTCCTGACGGATGCCTTAAATTCCTGACATGTAAGGAAAATTCCTGTCATCTGGTAACCCTACCTGGGACGCAAAAGGTATGATTATCTCAAAGAGGATTCACTTAAACTAACTAGAACCTTATTTCGTTTATACGGAATTTAAGATTTTGAAGAATGTCCACTAACGTCCATTATACAGTCAGTGACAATGTCCGACTTTATCTCAGGTTTATAAATATAGTAAGTACTAAAGAAGACTTTTTACTGAAAAAAAAAGTATTTAATGGATTGTAAAGTTGAAAATAATTTTAAAATATGAAATATATAATTTATTATCATTGGCTTTTCACGGCTCGTCTAATGATAAAGTTGAATTTAAATCATAAGCAAAAACATTTTTTTAAACCATGATTGATGCATGTGAAGGACGATTAATCCTTTCTGGATCACGCTGCCTAAAAGGCAAAAAGACTATGAGGGCAAAATGACCAATACGCAGAATGACTAAAATGTAGAATAACTAAAACGCAAAATGACCATTGAGAACCCTAAACAAATAGGAAAAACCACTATAACGGTTTTCTACTTCTCTATTTAATCTTCCTAACCAAAACCCATAGCATTTATAAAAAATTGACACACACATACACGCAAAATAGTGTTTAATCGGATTTGGGCGAATTATGCTGACCTTGACATCTTCTAACAAAGAATTGAAGTACCACTTGTGTTGTCTGGGGTACCGAGCCGCCGACAAAGCGGCGCTCTTTGATAAGATAAATGAACTAACAAACAAAACACGATCAGACGAGGTTCATTTCGGTTGTTAAGGCAGTTGTATGACCGAAAGTGGCCCCGCGGTGAATTTTATTTAATATTGTAATTCTAATACAAAATTAATAAAACTTCTCGTGGAATTTTTAAGGCCTTTAGTCTAGTATTTTTAGATGGTATCATTACATTCCCTCATTGTCATTGCTAGAAGTAGATAGCAAAACTGCTAAAAGAGGTCGTTTTTGACACATTTGATATCTACTTCTACGAATGACTACGACGGAATGTAGTGACACCTTTTAAAAATACTTGACTATGAGCCCTAAAATTCCACGAAAAGTTTTATTAATATCCTTTTCTAGTAACAACTTATTAAATAACAACCTGTCACTTTCGGTCAGGGCACAATCGCCTTAACATTTTTTTTTAAAACCTTGACCGAATAAATATTTCTCTGTGACGACACAATATCTTGTTTATTCGATCTTTCCATTGTTATTATTTTTTAGGTGAGTAAAAATTTACGTCGGCTTTAGTAGAGAAAACTAATTTATGACTGACGTGACGATTACGTAGGCTTTATACAACATCGTCATGCAGCAAGACTTTATGAGTGATACTAGCTTTTGCCCGCGACTTCGTTCGCGTGATTAAGATAGTTGTGCATTTATTTTGAAAGTCACGAATTACCAATATACAAGGTACTAATAAATATTAGTAAACCTTATTTCACACATTTAAATTTTCCTATAAAAAATCATGTACAAACACGCCGTAGCACCCTGTATAACGGGAATTTTCCAAAACCCTGTTTTAGTGCTTACCTACACAATGAAAGGAATCTACCCTCCAAAAATGGTATCTCTACCAGCAAAAATGGTTCAGCCCCATACAAATTGGAACACCCTGTAGCACCCTGTATAACGGGAATTTTCCTAAATGCTTTCTTAGTGCTCACCTACGTCATGAAAGGTATACCCTCCAAAAATTGTGTCTCTACCTTCAGCCCTATACAAATCCCTATTCAAACTGGAACACCCTGTTGCAACGGGAATTTTACAAAACGCTTTCTTAATGCTTACCTACACCATGAAAGGTATCTACCCTCCAAAAATGGTGTCTCTACTTCAACCCTATACAAATTCTCATACAAACTTAAACAACCTGTAGCACCCTGTATAACGGGAATTTTCTAAAATCCTTTCTTAGTGCTCATCTACATCATGAAAGGTCCAAACCCTCCAAAAATGGTGTCTCTACCTTCAGCCGTTAGGGCTCCACCACAATTATTTTGTGGCTCCACGCTTATCCCAACAATGAATGAATGAATGAATGAATCAATCAATCAATTTTATATGTATAGATTATCACGTGATAAATAACGATTGTACACTGCAACATAAAAAAAATAGAATTCGTTTTTAAACTTACTAGCGTAAGTCGTCTATTTCGGAAAATTCCAGCTAAAAAGTAGTAAATTTTTATTTGAATAAAGATTATCATTACTACAAATGTCAACTTGTGAAAGTAAGTTTTTTAATACCATACCTACCCATAGAAATTTACATATTACCTAAATAATATATTTATGGGGATTATGACAATAATGACCCGACGCGAAATTAATTATTGTGTGAATAAAAAAAAATCCCTTCAATTAATGTGAATGCACTATGTTTTACTTATAATTGCGAATGACACGCCATTTTCCGTGTCACCATTTAATTACACAAGAAAATTGTGTACCTTTAATTATGCTATAACAAAGCCATAATTCTGATAACAATATGACAAATTGTGTTATTCGACTATTCTATGGAAAAGAATTTTAAAAATATTATAAGGTTTTCTTTTAAGTACGTACCTCAAAGGAAAAATGAATCCCTATAGATTTCCTATAAAAGGTCACCGGTGACCACGGCAGCTACAAAGTTGCCAAAACGTCGGGAAATCAAAATACCTAGGTAATAAAGAAACCAATAAAAAAACATTGAAAATAATGCGTAAGTGTTTTATCCCAATATTTTCTTATAAAATAATTTGATTATCAGTCTGTCTGTCTGCAAGAATGCACGATTATGATACAGAGTGAGTGTATGAAAGAGGGTATTAATACAAAATAATTAGCATTAAATTTTTAGGTCTATTCTTCTACTATTTAACATCTATAACAACTCAAAAAAAACCGGCCAAGTGCGAGTCGGACTCGCGCACGAAGGGTTCCGTACCAAAAAACGGAAAAAAATCACGTTTGTTGTATGGGAGCCTCCCTTAATTATTTATTTTATTCAGTTTTTAGTATTTGTTGTTATAGCGGCAACAGAAATACATCATCTGTGAAAATTTCAACTGTCTAGCTATCACGGTTCATGAGGTACAGCCTGGTGAAAGACAGACAGACAGACAGACGGACAGCGGAGGCTTAGTAATAGGGTTCCGTTTTTACCCTTTGAGTACGGAACCCTAAAAAGATTGAGGCTACTATCATAATTATTTTAAAAAAGCTACGTTGAACAGCATGAGAATAAACAAAAATACGTTGTTCATAATAATCAACGCTACAAATAGTATTCAAGTTTCCTATTAACAAAAAAATAACGTTGTATAGGTATTAAGTACCAAAGTTACAAATTGTTTCGGATTTCTGTTCGATAAGAACAAGCTAAGCCGTACCTCAATTATCCTTTGGCTTAACAAATTACATAAGCTACTTAGAGTATCGTTAGCGCCCAAACGTAGGGTGACCAAATACCATCAATTAAGATAAATTGAAATATTAGTTACGCCCGCGACTTCGTCCACGTGGTCATTCGGAAAATCTCTCGGGAACCTTTGACCGGGATAAAAAGTATGCTACGTTTTAATCCAGGCTATGATCTATTTGTATGCCAAATTTCATCCAAATCCGTGAAGGCCTTTTTGCGTGATTGAGTTACAAACATCCAAACTTTCACATTTATTGACCGAGCGAGCGCAAAGTGCGAACGAAGCGTCTCTGCTTCGTTAGCGCTTCATGCATAACTTCTTCGTGATACAGTAACTAAATAACACATAGGTTGGTCAGTAATAATAATAGCTAAGTATTTTTATCAGTACGAAACAAAATAAAATGCTTGTATTGTACATGTAACACTGCGATGTAACATGTCTGCTTATCACACAAACGCATTAGTTGGGGAATTAGTGGCAGAAGGTCAAAATTTGTCATTAGATGAATTCACTTGGCACATATGTACCTTAGGTAAAACTGAGCTGATTCAGCCCGGTAGCCATCAGCCCCCCCTTGGCAGGTAGGGGGGGGGTGGCATTTAAAGTTTCACACCGCCGCACTTCAGAAAAAAAGTCATATCTCCTTCAATATACCTACCACCTCGAGTGTGATATCATTTTATGATGAATCAAGGATGAGGAATTCATTTTTAAAACTTTAAATGTACAATGTCATAGAAAAAAGGTAAAATATTGACGATAGTTTAAAAATAAGTTTGCTATTTTTTTATTCAACAGTCAGTATCTATTAAAAATAATAATTTTGTGCAATGAAAGAAAATATTATCTTAAAGTACATTTATTCAGCTTTTTAAAAATATGTACTTTATATATAGTTATCTTTGAATGTCTATCTGCAAAAAAATCGAACATGGTATGCGACGCTGTTTCCAAACATCCGCGATTGAAAGTTAAGTTGGTTTTTTCATACAAAATGTATAGAGTACAAACTTAACTTTGCGTTCGGCTGCCGCTTATGGTCTTACGATCTTATAGTCTCTTTTAACTATTTTATGTTTTGATGCATATTTAGTTCTTTTTGTAGCAGGCATGAGGAATTTATTTTTGGGACATTTAATGTATAGTTTCATTGAAAAAAAAATATGTTGACCAAAGTGTCAAAAATCGGTTTACAATTGTTTTTGTTCAACAGTCGGGTATCTTTTAAAATGCTAATTGTATGCAAAGAAAAAAATACCACCTTAAAGAACATTTATTCAGCTTTAAACTAATACAAACTTTATATATAGTTATCATACAATTTCCATCTGAAAAAAAATCTAACATGGTATGCGACGGTGTTTCCAGATGTCTGCGATTGCAAGTTAAGTTGGTTTTTTCATACAACATGTATGGAATACAAACTTAACTTTGCGTTCGACTGCCGCTTATGTTCTTACGGTCATAAAGTCTCTCTCAACTATCTTACGGTCTGATACATACTTAGATCTTTTTATGAGAGTCATAAAGACTATATAAAAAAATAGACAGACTTGATCTATGTATAAGTAAGTCATAAAACGACGAAGCGTCGTGACGTCAAAAAATTAGATCTGAAAACGGTCAGGGAGGAAAATGTCTTACCACATTAAAACTAAAGTGCAAAAATTTTTAAAGTTTTAATAGGTAGGTTCCTTAAGGACCTAGGCATATAAATATACCGTAGAAATTAAAATATTTTCCATTGAGTATTTTTTGTACACTCGTGAGCAGAAAAATTAAATCACAGACCAATTTTCGAACAAACGGGGTAAACCTACAGCTTTGGTTCTCTGCCCAGGATTGAACGAGGTGTGTGCTGATGATGGCAAATTAAAGAATGAATGACGGAGGCTCATTATGCTAAAAAAACCTAACAGATTAGATGAGCGGTTTAGCTCAGGGTTGAACTTAAAAAAATATCAAATGAAAATTAAGAAGTATGGAAAATGTAACACTAAAAGCTCCAGACGGTCTCTAGTGTAAACGACTCTTCTGATCCGTTGGGTTTCTTAAGCGATCTTGACCTCCTCCATTCACTCTTTGGATAACCATCATCAGACCACACCTTGTTCAATCCCTGACGAAGAACAAAAGCTTCAAAGTTACCTCGTTTATATGAAAATTGGACTGTGATTAGGGTTGCGTTCCTGGGTTCCCATTTCTGGGAATTACCGGGATGTTTTTTAAACCCGATCCCGAAAAATATGCGCCAGGATACCCGAAACGACGGGAGTTTATATTGCGGTTAAAAAGTTTAATAACTATTACATTATTTAAGCGTTTCGTTTTACATTTAAACAAGAAAATATCAATGACATTGTGACCGTAAATTGTAGCAGAGGGAAAAAACAAAAGCTTTTAGAGACAACTAATACGGCAAGTATTAAAAGACCCTTGACTAAGCCAGGACCTCCATATTCTGCCCACCATCAGGATAGTTTTTGCATACCTGGGAAATCAAAAGCAATGAAGATATTGAAGGTAAAAGTAAAAGAAAATTAAATATTTTTATTTAAATATATAAACGTTCTTTTTAATTTTTGTCTATAAATCATTATCAATATTTTAAGTATTTCGTAACAAACGAATGCTTGCAGTGTTTTATTTAACACCACAAAAGAAAATCATTAACAAAATTATTTTTTAATTCTCTTATTTTGATATACAGGGTGTTACAAAAAAAACTCATAATTCCGAATACGGTAGAAGGGACCATCAAACTAAACAACTTCTTCTATGGTACCAAAATGTCGAAAATACCCGATTCCTGGGAATTCCCGGGAATTGCAAAATGTATATGAAAATGAAAGGGTGTCATTATTGTACCAAAAATAAAAAACACATCTTAGATTTATCATATTTTAATTGAAAAAAACAACTTATACCTAGGTACTTAACTTATTAATTGTAGACGCTTCGCTTGGAAACAGCGTCGCATACCATGTTCGATTTTTTTTCAGATATACATTGAACGATTACTATACATAAAGTATATATTTTTCAAAAGCTGAATAAATGTATTATTAGATAAAAAAAAATTCCTTGCAAAAAATTTGTATTTTTTACAGATACTGACTGTTGAATAAAAAAATAGCAATTTTTTTTTGAAACTATCGTCAATATTTTACCTTTTTTCTATGACACTGTACATTAAAAGTTTTAAACATGAATTCATCATCTCTAATTCATTATAAAATGATATCACACTCGAGGTGGTAGGTATATTGAAGGAGATATGATTTTTTTTCTGAAGTGCGGCGGCGTGAAACTTTAAATGCCACCCCTCCCTACCTGCCAAGGGGTGGCTGATGGCTACCGGGCTAAATCAGCTCAGTTTTACCTAAGCTACATATGTTCCAAGTGAATTCATCTAATGACAAATTTTGACCTCGCCATACATGAGTGCCAGTACTGACTGGACTACATGCCTTTACCGGGATTCAGACTATCTTGGCGCAGTAGCTGGGGGGAAGTGCGCATGGGCGTAGCCACGGTGGGGCAGGGTGGGGTGCTTGCCCCACCCTGGCTCTGACCTGTGAGGTACCTGCCTAATCTTACCTAAGTAAGAAAATGTAAAAATGACGCGGAATTAATGAGATAGGCCCGTAGCAATACAAAATATGCATGGAAAATGCATAGAAAAAAATTACCAGGGTAAGACCGCGGGTATAGTTTGCTAGTTTAGTTACATATTATTTTTGACTGCTGCCCCACCCTGAGCCCATGGCTGGCTACGCTCATGGAAGCGCGTAAAGGCGTTTTTCTTCAGTATAAAAAAAAAGGATCGGTAAGCACTGCACCTTACAGTCGCCTCACTTAATACTAACCACCTAATGGATATTATTAATGCGGAAGTGAGATTCTTGTACGTTACGCTTTCACGTCTTAACTATTTAGAAAAATAACTGTCCACTCAGACAAAATAGCGGAAGATGACATTTAGTTCTCTCGATGTCAGGACTTTCCGTAACATTATTTGGTTACCCTACCTAGGACAAATAAAACATGGCCGCAAACCCGGCACTGTTGTGGACTTTATAAGTATAGGACTGTACGCCCACTCTGTCAGTTGGGGCACATTATTGCGAAAGTTACGTCAGGATACGTCAAAGTTACGCATGGGAAACGTTAACTAGGTTTTTCTAGAGTATATAGAAGTAGGTACTTAATCATTAAGTATTATGTAGTTACAATGTTGATATGGGTAACAATTTGAAATGTCATGAAAAAAGTTCCTAAAAAACAGTGAATTAAGCTGAGACCCATGCTTAAGCTATTCTTCATCTAAAGATTATCAAAAATAAACGGTTGAGGTAAGTAGAGAAAATTAAATTTTAATTCGGTAGTTTTGTGGTTTTGTGCTTATTTAATGTTGGAAATTATCAGAACTAATAGTCTGGCGATGCCACAAGACTGTTGCAAGGTAAGTAGTTCGTAAGTGAAAGGATGATGTTGAAGGATTTTGTCGATCCACTGTCGGTCTGTCTGTCTGGCACCGGCCAGCCGTACCGGATGACGAATCGATTATCGAAAAGTCTGCTGGGTTTCAAATTAAAACAGATAAATCGAGTCCCAATTGGGCCAAAATGGCGAACCCCAATTCATGATGTCACACGAAAATCGATATCTTCCAAATTACGTCAACAGAAAGTACAAGACGAAATTCCTTACCCTGATTTTTCTGTTTTAAGTTGAAACCCAGCAGACTTTTCGATAAAAGATTCGTTAGCCGGTAGCCCAGGCTGTATCTAATGAACCGTGATAGCTAGAGTGAGTTGAAATTTTGGCACTGTTGCCGCTATAACAACTAGAAACTGATTAAATACAACAAACGTGATTTTTTTGCTCTTTTTTGGTACGAAACCCTTTGTGCGTGAGTCCGACTCGCACTTTGCCGGTTTTTTGCCAATAAGCTAAGAAAATCTGACGTCAACTATTTTATAAGGATAAGTAGTTGTCTTGTCTCGTGCGTGAAGTCAGGGATCTAATTTTATTTTTGGTAGAATCATAGCGTAATTTGATGAAAAAAAATAAAGGCCTTTTAGTCTTAAGCCCGCCGGTAACGATCAATTGCGATTGTCAATTTTTTCGTCAATGCCATTGTTGGAGCAAATGACAAACACTTCAATTGCACGCTTAAACGAACAATTTTAAGCGTCAATGACGAAAAAATTGACAATCGCAATTGATCGTTACCGGCGGGCTTAAGTAATACCTACGTGGTAATACTAAGCACTATGTAGATATAGATAGACAATTTCTCTGGCAGTAATCTAAAATCTACGTCGATAATTGTTATTGGAAAAAAATACTCGAACGAACATTTATTTCATGAATGGCATGGCCCGAGAAAGGCTTATATGAAAATATAAATGAATAAAACTTTGTGTTTATAAAATATTCATGTTCTGCTATCAGACCACGTGAAACACGCAATAATCTAATTTGAACCGGAGCAAATTATATTCTATATTTCATACCTATATATTTAATATAGAATTAAAAAATTCACAGATTTTACAGTCCCCGCAAGAATCAGAGCATTGAAAATGAACACAAAAATTTACGAAAAACCAAAATCAAATCAAAAACAATGTCCTATTATATTTTTAAAGTAAGTACCTAGGTAGTACCTATTTATCTTTACGATTGTGACACTCGGCTCCGCCTCGTGTCACAAAAGCGCCCGCCGACTGCCTCGAAGCAGCCGAAATATTATTAAACGATTTTCAAAATTCCAACGAATGCACTTCTCGACTGCTTCTGCATCTTTTAACACTATTACCATGACGATCGCTCAATAATCATAGAAGCTACATCACTTTTTATGTACGGAAACACCCGTTTTTCTACAATTCCAAATCTAAAGGGACCACCTACAGGTCACAATTATTAACCCATTTTCAAATTTATGATGCCATTTGGTAGCTAAACTAATACCCTAGGACCTTTTTTTTCATTTTTTCTTAAGTCGGTTTTTGTTCCGAAATATTTACAATTTAGTAAACAAATACCCCCCAAAAAACCCGGAATTTTTGGAATATTACAAAATTCCAAAAAAAGTTACCAGTAGATTTTCAAATTTCAAACGTTCACACATGTCTTGATAAGTTCCTCAACTTTTGGTACTAATTTCATCTCAATCCTCCCAAAATCCTCGGAGATATGGGCAAAAATACGTCTCAGGCGATTTGCATCCGATAACCATTTTCAATGGTAAAATTACTAAACCTATTTCGTTAGCTGCTGGGCGATTCTGTAAAATGTAATTTTGCTGTCGAATTTCGATTCAATGAGTTTCTAGCTCCTAAAAAAATGAAATATTATAACGATTTAAAGGGCTCTTATCTGGCTTTTATCAGTAATGGATGTGTGACACTTGCCAAACGTTCAATTTAGAGGTGAGGTGAAAGAATGCAATTATTACTCAGGCCCGTAAATGCTCTCCTTATAGGAACAGCATTTCAGGTATGATCTCAAGATAGTTCTCAACGTTGAGAGCAGTTTATAAAAATGAACCTAAATTCAATTGAAGAGGGATATTTTCACAATCATCTACATTATAGAAAGCAAGCTATTAATTTATTTTCTTAGAATACATACACCTAGAAGCCGTGTCCTGGTATGCAAAGTGCGGCAACTTATACTGAGCCAAAATGGCTCAATTCTCAGATTTATATCCTTCATACGTTACCTATCCTTACATATATCGTAAATAAAATCCATTCCTTACTTGTTTGTTTGTTACGCCTTCACGTCTTAACTACTGAACCGATCTTCATGAAATTTTGCATACAAGTTGTCGGGGGTACAGAGAAGGACGTAGGGTATCATATATCCCGGAAAAAGTACTGTTCCCGAAGGATAGTAAAAAACCTTTCCACGCAGACGAAGTCGCGGGCGGTCGCTAGTAATATAATTAATTAATCTCTTTAAGGTAGGGACATTGAATCTGTTTTGTACTTATTAGGTATGACGATGTAATAATGGACAATAAAAATCTGAAAACGGCGCCATTTTGGCCGTTTTAGTTGCCTCGCTTTTGACAGCGCGCTTTGTAGGGAATTATCGTTCAAGGTGTAATTTTATTTTAGTTACTAGATGTAATTTTATTTTAGAACTTAGTAAAAAATTCATTATTTTCATAAATACATCTAAGTACAAAGATATATTAAAAAAAGTTTACTTATATCATTGTCTAATTAATCAAACCCGATCATCCAACGCCTTAAAGCGTAATGAAAAAATAAATGAATTGAACAATTTGCATTCCAATTTACTGACAACGAAGGCTGGAAGGGACTAACACTTCGCCATTATCCCATTTGTTTTTTATGAGACAAACGAATTTACGATTATTCGATATTCTCTTCCTTTTCGGTATACCTATCACTTTTTTATGATAATAACAATAATGTTAACGATCGGGTTTTTTTCACGATCAAAATTGTCTAGAACGCTGAAATTTTGATCATTTGGTTCCCGCAATGGGGGGTTCTCATGGTTACAAGCAACTTTTACTATGGGGCCAATTCTGATATCGCAAAAAGAAAAATCTGCTGTTCCATACAAAAGCGCAATGCCTACTCGACGTCAATATATGAAACAACCGATTTTTTTTCGCGATATCAGAGTTGGCCCCACAGTAAAAGTTGCTTAAAATCATGAGTGGAACCACCCCACTGCGGGAACCAAATGATTAAAATTTCACGCTGTATAGTAAGAGAGACTACTTCTATACGCTTGCAAACAGTACATTTTCCACAAAGTAAAATTGAGCATTAATTTTGAAGGCTCAGCAAAGTAGCGCCACTAACACCCATATCATAAAAAAAAACATTAATTCATTGAACACCGATTTGTAATTAAAATTCCGTATTACACGATTTAACTTCAACAACACCTTCCTAATTTATGTTATCGATTAAACTTTAGGGTTTCATAATTGCATTAAAAGTTCGTAAAAAAGATGAACGCAGATGCGACATGATGTATTACTAAAAGCGATTAACAAATGGTTTAAGAGAAACCTAGGACAAAATGTTATCAAAAATATGGTAGAAATTTTCCATCCTACTGTTAGTAATAATATAAATTTATTAGATGATGATTATAAACATATGGAAAACACATGGAATACCTATATATGGAAAAAAACCGGGCAAGTGCGTGTCGGGCCACGCGCCGTAGGGTTCCGTAGTTACCTTATACCATAGGATATTTAATACCACTATTATATTTCGTCTGCAAAAATAACTTTGTTTTGCACAGTGTTGGTATGAATTACAAAGTTATATTTGCGGTTTTGGAAAATGTGCTATATCTCAAAAACTAATTATTATATCTCGTTCAAACCAACTATCGTTGAAAGTGTTTATTAAGATCTACAACATATTTTTTTTTAGATTTTTCACTCTCTTATTTCAAAAGTTAGAGGGGGGGGGGGGGGACACACATTTTACCACTTTGGCTGTGTTTATCTTTCAAACGGTTGACTTTGAATAAAATTCGTCTTGGGAACCTCAATGTCATTTTTAAAGACTATCTATAGATACCCCGCACGTATTGGTTTGAACAAAAAAAATTTTTCAGTTTCAGTTCCATGAATGGGGAGCCCCCCTTAATCTTTTATTTTTTTTATTTTTGTGTTAAATTCGTTTAGCCGTTAACAGAATACATCTACCTACCAAGTTTTAACTGTGTAATCCTAATACTTTCGGAATAAAGTGGCTGTGACATACGGACAGACAGACAGACATGATGAATCTATAAGGGTTCCGTTTTTTGCCATTTAGGCTACGGAACCCTAAATATGAGAATAAAATGTTACTATGTGCAGGAATGAAAAGTACCTGCTTCTGCAGACAAGTCTGAAAGCTATTGATTTATTTTTTAGATTTTAGGCATTCACAATGCAATTTTTTTATATACATACAGACATTTACATATTAAAGACAGGATCCTGTCTGAGCTGCTACTGGTGAGTCGATTGTTTCTAGTACTTTTTCAATTATATAAATTATCTTGAGCCTGAAAGCTCTTGATTCACAATATCACAAATGTTAAATTAGAAATAAGTACTCCAAAAGCTTGCTGAACACAAAAAAACTCGTTCCAAACGTCTGAACAACAAAGCCAAAAGAGCCTCTTGATACTCGGAGTTTCCGACGGCTTTTTTTTGGGAGCATACAAAATAGAGATTTGTTCTGGATTCGTCATGTTCCTGACTCGTCGTATTCCAGATTCGCCGATTTCCTGATTCGTCGTTATACGTACAATCGTTAACACTGGCGTTTTACCATTTCTAAGTTTAAAATTGCTTGCACGCCGCGCCATCACGATGCGCATGTAAGAAATGGTCTCACGATAAAATAAACTAGGTTACTTATATGGACAAATTTATCATTAAAGTGTCAATTTTGAATTTGTTTTTTTTTTATTACGAACATGCTTCAGATTAATTAATATTTGAACTATAATGTAATGTATATTATGCTGTTTTTTACTTTATAATTAAATAAATACATCAAAAAAAATAAAAAAATGTCATCGACTGTATTCCGACGAATCTGGAATACGTCGAATCTGGAATACGGCGAGTCTGGAATACGACGTATCAGGAACATGACGAATCCGGAACAAATTAAAATAGACCAAATCGGGCTGAAGCAGATCCAAGGAGATCCTAGCACAAAAACAAATGACGGAGGAGTTTCCAATTATATGATAAAGATAGCGGTTATTCAAACAATAACACACGACCCGACCTCAACCCGAACTCAACTCAAACTCACCTCAACCGCAGCCCACCTTGAAATACATCGCTTACAATTTTGAGTCTTTAATAAGCTCCTGTGTAATATTCAGGTGAGTTCGGGTTGAGTTTGAGTTGAATTTGGTTTGTGTTCGGGTTGAGTTTGAGTTGAGTTCGGGTTGTGTTCGGGTTGATTTGAGTTCGGGTTGAGCATGAGGCGTGTGCAGTTGCATCGATACAATTATAACGGAACTTATTAATGCGTTATAAAACTCAAAATTGTAAGCGCTGTATTTCAAGGTGTGGGCTCCGGTTGAGTCGAGTTCGAGTTGAGTTTGAGTTGAGTTCAGGTTGAGGTCGAGTCGTGCGTTAAAGTGTGAACGCAGCCTAAATGGATTTTGACAGTTGAGTGTTGATAAATCACTATAATATTACGTGTTTCGTGGTCATGCTAGGGGAGCAGAGAAGCGCTTCTTTTAGAACACACAACACACTGATTTGTCTATATAAACGTAGTGACTGATGAAAAATAATTTTATTATACTGTCCGTCCTACATGTTAAGCGCTTCTTCAAGCGGACCGCCTGTGACCCGTTATGTAAAGCGAATAACACTCTCCCGGAGATAACAAGCATGTCAAATCAGAGGACACAAAGGTCTCTTTCTAACTCACTGATTTTATGTAACCTAATGGGGTAGGATAAGTATTCTTGGACTCGATATAAAAAGCGCTTCAGTAACGATAATTTGCGATTGTAAATTTTTACGTTATGACGCTCATTGACGCGTAAATTCATCGTTTAGATGTGCGAAGCGATTGTCAGTTCCTCCAACAATGGTATTGACGTAAAAATTGAATTGATCGTTTACCGAAGCGCTATAGAGTAATGTCACGTTTTGTGTAACAAAATGACGAGAAATTAAGCCCTAGCCACTTGACCCGTTTTGGATATAAAAAAATCTGGGTGAAGTAGCTATTCGAAAAAAACGCAACATGAAACAAATATCGGTTAAAAGGAATATGTGTACTTATTTGCTGATGGATAAGTAAGATCTAATATCTATATTGAAGTAGGTATTCAGTATCGAATCTCCTAATGGATAACATTGATATTTGTGAAGTTGGTGACGTAATACATTAGCAAGATGAAATTCTATCGGGGTTCATAAGAATCGCGCGTATAAATTCAAATACGGCCCAATAAAGTGATTCTAAGCGGAAATTAATAAAAAAATGCCTTCTTTTCTCCAAAGGCCCACCTTTTCCTTTCATCACAAACAGCATAATCTCGTAATATCCGTAGTAGATGGAACGTGCTACGCCGTTGTTCCTCGGAGATAACCATGGCCAGATAACTGGTTATCGTAGCTTTCGTAGTACGCTACGTAACTATCGTAGTGCGCTACGTAGCTTTCGTAGTGAGCTACGTAATTTTCTTAGCGTGCTACGTAATTTTCGTAGCGCGCTACGTAGCTTTCGTAGTGCGCTACATAACTTTCTTAGCGCGCTACATAACTTTCGTAGCGCGCTACGTAACATTCGTAGTGCGTAACGTGCGATGACCGATCTATGATCTATTTATTGAGCTTTTCCTATTGTGATCCGTACTAAATGCGAAAGTATTTTTTTTATTACGCTTTCAGGACTAAACTACTCAACCGATCATAATAAAATTTCGCATATTTTTTTTCAGGTCGCTCTAATACGATCGTGCACTTTCATTTGGAAAATTCCCGCGCTTCATCAAATCAAAGTTTCGGGACGTATACGAAAACGCCGAGGCGTTTTTGTATCCGAGAAATCATCGTACCTGATTTATGATTGGCGCGGTTCACTGGTCAATGTGTGTCACAGAACAGTGGTATGTGTCAGTGACGACACGAAGATGGCGAATTTTTTTTATAGTGGCAGATGTTGTATCTACCAACTCATTAATAGACATAGTTATTTTGTAAATTATTTAGGGCCACTTTTACGAAACACTAAACATGTTTAGGAAATCTGTTTAAGCGATGTTAAATACATTTAAGGAATTCGAGTCTTTCACCACATACTAAACGTGTTTACCGAACTGTCAAAGTTAAATGCCCAATTTTGGTTGTTTAATCCGCTAAATACATTTAAGAGCTTGACATGAGAAAGTGGGGTTATGTGATTTTTGTGAGTTGTGTTTGGAATGCGATTACGGGAAGATATCCCACTCGAACCAGCCTCCTCACTCATTTTCAATTTTAAAATGATACCTACGATCAAAGAATGGATGGATGGCCAAAAATAAGTGACACAATGACACAAACAATGAATTAACGTCAAAATAAACTGTCAAAATTCAATGTACGCAGATTCTATTTTTGTGTTTCTATGAATCTGTCAAAAATATTATGTATTTTAACTTAAGCTTTCTCGGAACGTAGGACGGAACGGATTTTTGTCGCATCCCTAAACGTGTTTAGCTAAACAATGGTATTTCAGATGTGGTGAAAGACATACAAATAAAATTAAGTTAATTTTGTTTAACGAGTTAAACAAAATTATTTAAACGTTTTTATGAGATATTTAAATAATATTTGGTAAAAGTAGTTAATAAAACTATTAATATATTTAGGTAACCATGCACAGACCATACAACAAGTACTCCGTACCATGTTATTATTTCATATTTTTAACATAATTTTAAACTAATAATTTATAATTTTAAAAGCAAACCCTAACCTTGAACACGTAAAGTCACGATAGTGACGTTTGGTCTTAATTACACTTAAGTCGAAATAGACGATAGTTTTTTTAGATTTGACTAAAACTATTGTTGGAAGCAGTGTTTAGCAGTGAAAAAGCTCATAAGTGATTTGTTTTTCCATCGGCTTGGATATGGGCACGATTCCGAAGTGGAAACCATTGATTTTTTTGCAGGTGAATTAGGTCTACCAAAGGGGTTTGACGACCTGAAAAGCCACCCCCTACATTCACACGTAGACAGGATCGGATTTTTGCGGGTACGGTTTAGTCACAATATAATTTAAATGTACGAGTTTGCACGTGCATTCGGTTTCAAGATCCGGCAAAAAACCGGAACGGGCAAAACTTGACATCCGTAGGCTGATTATCTAATTAAAAACCAGCTAGCGACTGGTTGCAGTTCACAGATGATCGTAATACATTGCTACTTTTCTTTGGGGTAAAAAAAACATACCAAAGAAAAGTAACAATGTATGTCAAATGCAACCGGTCGCCATTGACTTTTATATATTCCACTAGACTGGCTGCTGTCAAACTGTTCTTGTGCCTATTTGATTTCCGCCATTTTGGCGCTGTAGGACGTAGCGTGAGCATAAAGTTAATATACCTGTCGGAATAGAGGAACAAACATGAGCTGTCAATCGAAACCGAAATTGATTTACATTTGTGTGTGTATTTTTTTATGTATAAGTCTCAGTGATGTAATTTTGTCACTATTGATATAAATATCGATATCGATAGTATTCATTAACAGCCATAGATTCAAAATAAATGGGATAGAATTTTGCACGGGTGTACTAAAATTATGATTCTGAAATGAAGTATGACTATTAGAAAAAGATCAGAAGATATTTAAAATCATTTATTTAATATAATTTTAATTTTATCCTGTAACTTAGTGCATTTAGCCATAAGCTTCTTTTTCCTTGGCGTCAATTCTGGTCGGAAAGAAGTCGATGGGTGGTGACTGTTGCAATAGCGGAGGTGTAGATCTAGAATTCGATGAGGTTGGTACATGTGTGAATGCCTCTGGTACAATATCTCTATAAACGTAGGACGACACTGTGCGTCTAGGCTTAGGCCCTCCGCTGCCTTGAGCGGGACACGCGCGCGGGGCGACATAGATTAGAGCTTACTCATGCACTGCGCAAGCAATTGTCCGTCAAAAACCAGCAATCTATATTCCCGCGCCGTGTACCCGCGGCGGGATCCCGCTCAAGGCAGCGGACGGCCTAATATTGACCTGTAACAAAGACAGACCTATGGATCGGCTTAAGTATCTTAAATGGGATTACATTCCAAGATATCGATAACTTTATGCAGCCCTACTGTAAACTGAAAATTATTTCTTTTCACAAAATATTCGTTAATTGTGCATTTTGTCTAGCCAATCTTTGCTTCTTACAAAAATGAGTATTTACAGAAGAGAATTATCACGCTCAGTGCTAAAATTTCGAAACGTGTTGGTAAAAATAAACACAAAGTTAGGCGCGGTCGATTTGGAATAATTTACCTGTGAAATGAACATTTTTCTGGGTTATTTTGATGTTTTGTACAACAATCAATCACTGAACAGGACACCATGTTTCCGAAGCATTATTTCGCAAAAATGTACACGATTTCAAGAAAAATCGGAAATATTTTCAGAACTCAAATTCTCAGCGGGCTGATATGGGCTGACAAACTGTCAATCAGTTGCGAAAAAGAGTTCTGCACGTCATAATCATGCATTTCTTTTTATCACACATTGTTGCTGATTAGTGACATCTCGCTTGCTCAGCCCTTTGTTCCTCTATTCCGCTAGGTAATATTAACTTTATGAGCGTGAGCATAGCGTGAGGGACATGGTACTAAAGTCTGGTGCCATCATGGCAACCATTTTCATTGACCGAGCGAGCACGAAGTGCGAGCGAAGCGTCTCTGCTTCAGCTTGGGCAAAAAATCTTTCGTATGTATGTATGTTCTCTTCTACAGGTCGCATTTCTAAACCGATTCTCGTGAAAATTTGTGAGCAGGTTCGAAAATTATATAGATTTTTTTGTCGAGCCAGATTTTTTTAATTTTTTAAAATGGCGGAAATATTTAAAAAAAAACATATTGCATTCCAGCTTTCCGGCTCTGTCTTTTCTCCTCTACAGGTCGCATTTCTCAAGCGAATTTCGTGAAATTTTGTGGGCCGGTTCGAAAATCATACAGATTTTTTTAAGTTGACACAGTTTTTCTAAATTTTTCGTAATGGCGGAGCTACGTAAGAAAAATGTATTTCAGTCCGGCTTTCTGGCGCTGGATGTTCTCCACTACAGGTCGCATTTCTCAACCGATTCTCGTGAAATTTTGTGAGCAGGTTTGAAAATGACAGATTTTTTTTGTCACGCCACTTTTTCGATTATTTTCAAAATGGCGGAGATATGTAAAAAAAACATATTGCAGTCCAGCTTTCCTGCTCTGTCTTTTCTCCTCTACAGGTCGCATTTCTCAACCGAATTTCGTAAAATTTTGTGGGCAGGTTCGAAAATCATATAGATTTTTTTAAGTTGAGACAGTTTTTCTAAATTTTTCGTAATGGCGGAGATATGTAAAAAAAATGTATTTCAGTCCGGCTTTCTGGCGCTGGATGTTCTCCTCTACAGGTCGTATTTCTCAACCGTTTCTCGTCAAATTTTGTGAGCAGGTTTGAAAATTACATAGAATCTTTTTGTCACGCCAGTTTTCTGAAATTTTTTATAATGACGGAGAAATGTAAAAAAACATATTTCAGTCCGGCTCTCCAGCTGTCCATTTTCCTCTACAGGTCGCATTTCTCAACAGATTCTCGTGAAATTTTGTGAGCAGGTTCGATAATTATATAGAATTTTTAGGTTTAGCCAGTTTTTCTAAATTTACCAAAAATCACCATTTCGAAAAATGTTTAAAATTAGAAGCGACATCTAGCTGCGAATATACCTACCAAATAATTCCAAACAGCACGTACCAACTACATGTTTTGAAAAGCTCGTGAACAGTGTGGGAAAAAGGGGTGGCGACATCTTTTAGATAATTTTTTAAACAACATACAATTTGAGCTACTTTTTAACGCGAGGTTTACAGCTCACCGGAGCCACTAGTTGTAGTTACGTCAGATAGTTCCTTAGACAGACGCTAGAGGCCTTTCAAATTGGCACAAAAACTTTGCTGTCAAATCATACAGACAGCCAGTCCAGTTAAATGGAAAAAAAAAATTTTCATGTCAGTGCCGGTCGCGAAATAGTTTCTTTTTAGATAATCAAGGGTTGATTTGGCGACTGCAATCAGATCACGACAAAATACCGTATCCGGTTCAGTGGCAATAGCACTTTTGTACATGCGTTCACACGAGCGCCGATCCGGTTTTTATCGGATGCCGCGTATTCATTCACACGATGACATACCATTCGGTTTTTTGCAGAAAAGCAAAACCGGAAGCCGTGTGAACAGAGTATCCGGTTCTGCAGTACACGGTAAAATCCGATCCGGGAAACCGTGTCTCCGTGTGAACATAGCGTGCAACAACTGGGGAGTTCCATCTCTAGCAGCATGACTAGTTCACTGCCGATGTAAATAAAAATTGTTTAAAAACAAAAAAACCGACTTCAAAAAAACCTGCCTCTAAAAAGCAAGAAATAATATTCAAATCATTAGATACGCATTATCATCGTTATAATAACGTAACGAAGTCGGGGTACGAACGTACCGTACGTACGTACGGGAAGTACAACTTCCTTTTTTTATTCTAAAATCCCCACCCGACTTCAATAGACGTTATTATAACGATGATAATGCGTATCTAATGATTTGAATATTATTTCTTGCTTTTTAGAGGCAGGTTTTTTTGAAGTCGGTTTTTTTGTTTTTAAACAATTTTTTATTTATTTATTTTTAGTGTAAGAACCTTCTGTATTAGGTAATGTAGGTAAGTATATTATTTAGGTAGAAAATTCAGCTAAGCCAAACGTGAGATAATCGCGGAGAAACATAGGTACTATATACAGGTCAAACTGAGAACCTTTTTTTTGTAGTCGGTTAAAATGACTACACCAAAGGTATCCCCTTTCCAACACAAAAGACTTCATCTAATTCGGTTCATAAATAACAAAGTCGTCAAAGTAGTTGATGCAAAATCATAGTATTTTCAGGATTACTAGAAAACTACTAAACCGATTTGAAAAAAAATTAAATGGGACCATCTCGCAAGCAAACTCAATCGAACAAAAAAATAATCATCAAAATCGGTCCATACATGACGGAGATACACGCGAACAACGATAAAAAAAAAACATACAATCGAATTGAGAACCTCCTCCTTTTGATGAAGTCGGTTAAAAATGCGATTAATTTAACAATGTACATTTGCAGTGACTAAATTAAGAATGCTTGCGGTACAAAACTATGTATTTTCATTTGTAAAATTTTTACTTTGCCAAATATTCTCGAGTAAATGAATGTAAAGTGAGTGACTCATTGTCTATTGTAAATATAATCGCATGTATGTAGCTCAAAGATCAGTAAATATAAAAAGACCAGAAACTAGAATTTTAATATACCTACGGTAAATATAAGAAGTAGGTACCTATAATACCCCATCACCACTATACTTAATTAATGGTCAGGTTTTTTTTATTTGCACTTATACTACGTAGCTACTGTTTATAACTCGCATAATATTAACACGCAATATTGCGTGACGGGAATTAAATTTTTAAAAACGTGTTCGAAGTTTCACAACTGTGACTTCCACTCGCTACGTTAAATTGCATTTTATACACATGTATATTCATATTCATTTTATGTTTTTTAATCCCATTAATATGCATTTCAAATATTATAAAATAAATATATCAGATATTTACTCTGTAAATTATATTTTCGCGCCTGAATATTTTTATGAATGGTAGAACAAGAAAATAGGTATTTATATGAATAAAAATAATTAATTAGTTAAATATTACGGCAATAAGAAATCATTCTCAAAAATATATATTAAAAAACAGCTCTATAAAAAGCAAGAATAGTACATTATGATACAAGTTAGCTTTGGTTGCTTATTGCACACAAGGCTGTGGGTTGCAGCCCGAGCCGCAGGCGAGGGCGTAACTCAGCCGAGTGTGCAATAAGTAAGAGCTCACGAGTTTCATACGACGTTTTTCAACACATTTGCGAGGAAAAAACAAAGCAATTTACCACACAGCAACAAATACGACAAAAACAAAATATGATAATCATGATGGGAAAAAGCGCGCAGGTTTTTTTTTGTTTTTTTCACTCGCCCAATGCAAGAATATTTTGCGAACAAAGGGGTTAGTAAGCATACAGCCTTTTTCAAAATTATAAATTTAGGTGATAAAATACAAATATTTTAATATTTTATAACAAAATATTATAAATTATGAATAATTTGATAATAAGAAATATTTGTTTGACTTAATTAAGGACTCACATTTATTTATTCCAAAAATGCATATGAATTTTCAACGGCATAAATGAATGAGAATGTATTTATTGCATTTCATGTGGTACAGTGGGTCTTAAAATTATTTTGGTGCTTACACATGAGCCCTGTAAGGACATAACAATATTAGTACTTAAAATTAAAATTTGAAATGTATTACCTATCTTAAAAACACCTAACGGAAAAAAAAATAAACAAAGACATAACATTCTTAAAAATAACATAACATTAGAAATTACTTTTTTATAATTAAATAAATTATATTATTATGCATCACATATTAAGAATATCATTGTTATAAATGTTTGCATGGAATCAACTTCAATAGTTTGATAGCTACTTTATTGCATAGGCTTATAGAATTCGTTAAGTTTATAATAACATTTATCAATTAAATAATTATTTAGACATTTTATAAAACTATTAAAGGTCTCGATTTCCCTAATATAATTTGGTAGACTATTGTATAGCTTTATTGCCATAGAGTAAGGTCCTGATCCAACTAATGTCATACTAGATTTAGGCAAAACAAATTTATTTCTTTTTCTTAAAGTCATTGCTCCAGTGTAATTGTCATCACTTTTTATAAACATGTTTAGGTTGTTTCTCACTAATTTACATGTTTCTAGTATGTACAAGGATGTAACTGTTAAAATTTTGAATTCCTTAAAAAATGTCTTGCAGCTTGTCATTGGATCTATATTGGCCAAAACCTCTCTGGTGTTACTAAAAACTCTCTGTTTACTCGCATAGAACTTGCGGTAAGGTACCTATTTAACTTAATAGGGATAATTCTATAACCAACTAGTGTTTTATATATTATTGCACGCGTTTGTTATAGTTCGGTTTATGGCCCTAAAAGCGATGTATTAGGGCTCACTTTACGAGCAAGTGTGTTGAAAATAATGCTCAAATCGATTAATTAAAACAAGTCTATTGTACGTAACACGCGACGATAACCTCCTCCTTTTCAAAAATGTAGATTTAATGAAAAAAAAATAACATCCAAATGTTATTTAAAAATGACCATCTTATTTTTATGATACCTAAGTACTTTACCAACTATTTTGAGAGAAAATAATTTACCAAAATCTTTTAATGTGTGAGTGTTACGGAAATAAAAACACATGAGCGACAACGACAAGCTTATATTTCAATTTTGTGTCTTAAAGCCCCTATGTTAAAGTTGACACTAAGTACATGTACTTACTACAATTTCTCTACGCGAATGTTGACACGTAACAAATTGGTTCGAAAGAAGGTTGATCTTCGATCTCTATCCATAAGATTAATGGCGCGTATATTGAAAGCCTTCTTGTATTTTAAGCTGCTGTAAATCTTTAGAAACTTGCCGAAACACATCCTTATTAAAGTGACATTGTCTGACGTACAGGAACACCTGTGCCTGATGAAGGACGGACAAGGATGGGTCCAGCTGAAAGTCAGCGTTGTGCTTAGGATGCCACAGTATGACCTGGGCTGGTCAGCCCTTGCGGTTGCTTTTAGGGTTCCGTACCTCAAAAGGAAAAAATGGAACCCTTATAGGATCACTTTGTTGTTCGTCAGTCTGTCTGTTTGCCTGTCTGTCAAAACTCTTTATCTGTGAAGAAATGAATGAAGCTGTGAAAAAAACAAATTTCTAAGCTAACGTAAAAAAAGATACGGCCGTTTATGCAGCAAAAATGCATTATCCAACACTCTCGAGGGAATCATTTATTTTAGGGTACTTTCCGTTGATCTGGAGTCCTAGAACTATAAAATTTGACAAGTAATATCGTCTTATACTACAAGTACAGGGAAAATCTTAAAAGTACATTAGTAATTAAACCATAAAAAATATAGTCTTTATTTAAAGTCCGTTCAGTCATCAAGTTTGTACGGAACCCTCGGTAAGCGAGTCCGATTCGCACTTGTACGGTTTTTATGAAAATGACGTGAAGCTTGTTGCACGAAATATAATGTAGACAGATAAGCGCCGCTCGGAATAAAACGCGGTTTTACCTGCACGCCCACATAGACATTATGTACAGGCAATGTCAGGCCAGACTAGGCTCTAATCAGTACTGCAGCAGCTCCTAACGCAATAAACCAAGTGGAAGAAGCGTTTCCGAATATGGCCAAAACGGTTCTTCTATTGTATACCATTAGCATGAACAGCCTGTCGATTCTGTAACCAAACTCGCATCTCACTTCACTTCGGGTGAATTTGTTATTAGAAATTAGCTGAATACAAGCTATTTTACCGATTGCAAAAGGTTTTTGGTAGCTACCGTAGCTATCTAAGATATTTTGTGATTAAAAAAACAGCCTATCATTATCTCATTTATGATTTAAAAATCCCGCGAAGTGAAGTGATGTTCGAAGTGTGATGCAAGTTTGTTACAGAATCGACAGGCAGCTGTCAAGAAAAAAAACAGATTTCAGGCTCCACGCAACTAGTACATTGAAAATGAACATCAAATATAAAAGTACTATTAATAATATCTACTTACTTAGTTCAGCCATCAGCAATCTCATGAAGGCCCCCGAAAAAAGTTATTCAAATTTTTGTCCGGAAAGTAGGAATAAATTTTCAACATTTTTCGATATTTTCAGAACTTTTCTTAAAATACACGACCTATTTTCAAAATTCAAGCACCATACGATAGATCTCTGCGCCCTGCACTTTTTGACTCCTTTCTCAAAGAGGTATCTCAAATTTTGACCGATAGACGGCCATGTCGCACTTTTGGCTGGACATCGGCCATAAACACTGGTGATCACATAAAAATTTTGAATGTTAAAAATCGCGCGTAAAAGATCTCGATAGAAAATTCTTTATGGAAAATCTCATTTCGCTTATCGATGATATCCACAGAACAAAGAATTTTTTTTCCCCCAGTAGAAGTCGCATGTGGGCGGCACCCGTGTAACATCATATCGACTGTGGAAAGGAAAAAATGCTAAAGCGCCACTTTGGCCATTATGAGTTATATATATCATTGGATAGCGCTTTTTTTTCTGCGTCGATCTGTCTAGGTTTCAAAGCAATCGGAGCACTTTTTTGGCGCTTTAGCATTTCTAAAATTCAACGTTTTTCACAAATTTACGCTGTCAATATGACTAAAGCGACGTATTTTTATTATTTTTGTAGCAAATGTAGCATAAGAATTTTTATCCGGTCCACCTTTATTTCATTTGTACCACTTGAGCAATTTTCGTTTATTCAAATTTGAAAAGTAATGGTGATTTAGTAATTTAAGCATTTTATAGACTACAATGGTTTGGCGCTTTAGCAAAACATCATTGGTTTAAGAAGTAAGAACGGCTGGCGCTTAAGCAATTTTTGCTAGCTGTTTGTGTTATTATTACTCTAAACGTTAGCGAAAATACTACTCTCAGATTTATTGATGCAACGTATATTACAATACAGAAGTCATAATTTGACATTATTTCGATTAACTGAAACATAGTAATACTAATTACTTCACGCTTCCAAGACACTCAATGGGAAGTCACCGATTTTGATGCTTCCCTGGTTTCACCCATCCAAATAATGTTGACCTCTGCACTACTCAGGTCGTCGAAGTATGGCTCTCAAACAGCTGAATAACAACCGATCACTACAGAACTTCTTAGAGCGGGTGATAAGCCAATACTAAAATCCTCCAGAAGCTTTTCGATTCCGTCATCGTTGAAGGCAGAACGCCGAAGGCATGACTCTCTTAAAGAACTACAGACCCATCTCACTTCTGAGCCATATTTATAAGTTGTTTTCGAGAGTCTTTACGAATCGTCTCGCTCGCAGGTTTGGCGACTTCCAACCTCCCGAACAAGCCAGGTTCCGTAAAGGCTTAGCGCCATGGACCACATCCATACGCTGCGGCAGGTCATACAGAAGACTGAGGAGTATAATTTGCCACTCTGCTTGGCGTTCGTGGACTAAAAGACAGCCTTTGATTCAATAGAAACCTGGGCGGTACTGCAGTCTCTCCGGAGGTGCCAAGGGTAGTGGACTGCAGGTATATCGAGATGTTCAGGTACTAACACGAAAATGCCACCATGTCGATCCGGTCGAGTACGAGTACAGAACTAGAGCACAAATCCAATGCAACTGCAGGGAAATGTAATTTCTTTGAAACTGTTCACTGCTGCATCAGAGGACATCTTTAAACTCTTAAACTGAAAAGGACTCGGCATCAACATTAATGGTCAATACCTAACATATCTTCGTTTTACCGATGATATAGTACTGGCTGAGATCTTGGAAGAACTGAACACAATGCTCGAAGATCTCAGTAGTGCTTTGCTCCCCAAAGAGTGGGTCTCAAGATGAACATGGGTAAGACGAAAATTATGTCGAATGCGCATGTTGTGCCCGCTCCAGTTCATGTTGAGAACACTACACTTGAAGTTGTGGGATGGGCAGCATTCGGGAAGCTTTGAAATATCTTCGCTTCAAATTTACCTTAGTGTCTCAAGACGAAAGTCAGTGCGTGTTGTCAGTGATAATGATTTACGGCAGTGAAACGTGGTCGCTCACTATGAGTCTCATAAGGAGGCTCAAGGTCACCCAGCTTGCAATGGAAAGAGCCATGATAAGCGTTTCCTTGCGTGATCGAATCAGAAATTAGGAAATCTGCAGGAGAACTAAAGTTACCGACATCGCTCGAAGGATTGTTCAGTTGAAGTATCAGTGGGCTGGACACATTGCGAAAAGAACCGACGGCCGTTGGGGCGGAAAGGTTTTGGAATGGCGACCCCATACTGGACGACGTTCCGTGGGTAGGCCTCCGACAAGGTGGATCAACGATGGTGAAGGTCGCGGTGCGCCGCTGGATACAAGCAGCGCAAGACCGATCGTCGTGGAGATCCTTGGGGGAGCCCTGTACCCAGCAGTAAGTGTCGTGAGGCCGATATGATGATGATTTTAATATTAGCCAGCAAGATTTCAGAAAAAATAATACAGCATTAATTTTCACCGTGCATCACCATCACCACACCGCACTGCAACTTGCAGACAAATTCCAATGTGATTTGATCGGATGGCAGTAGCCGAGCAGTAGCATAGCAGTAGCCGAGCAGTAGCATAGCAGTAGCCTCTCCAAAGGCCGCCGTTTACAGTCCACCAGGGCGATGCCCGCGGGCTGCTTCAGCAGCCCGCGCACCAGGGCGAAATAATAGACAATTAACTGAAACATAGTAATACTTATTACTGATATCGATAAGTAAAAAAGAAATCTAATATAGAGTAATTGAGTTGGTGTTCAGCAATACTTGTTTGCATTTATTCTACAGCATTGGTGCATTTAAGCAATTTTCCCTAAAGGGTTCGGGTAAATCATCGCCAACATGGGTAATTGAGTAAACTTTTCTTCACTGCATCTGTTAAAGTTAAGGTCATTAAGCATTTTGTCATTGCCCTAGAAAAGATCATTGCGACTTATAATCAGTTTTCACTGACTGGGTTCTTACAATATTGTGGACATGTAATTTTTTCATGACTGGAGTTTTCTCAAAAAAATAAGTATTTTTGCTTAAGCGACAAGTATTTCGCGATATAATAGAATTAGAAACCAATGAGTATTTCCTAAATTTGGGAAAAAAATAAATAATATGGTCTTTCATACACATGAATTTGCTCACGTTAATAACAAAAAAGTTATGATTTTTTTTCGAAAAAATGAAACTTTAAACCTCATTTCCCACAACTAGCATTTTGGCGCTTTAGCATTTTTTCCTTTCCACAGTCGATATCTGCGAAGCTCCGCACATCTTTGAATTTTGCTCCGTCAGTCGTATGAACGAACGCCAAACAAAAAAATCTTTAAAAATAATATAAAAATGCCGAGGTGCATTATATAAAAGAGCAAAATCGATATCCACATATATCATTTAGCAAACGGGTGCATAAAATATCGGAGGCGAGCTTTATTTAATTAATTTTGATTTTAATTAAAAATTCAACTGATATTTTCCTTTTAAAATTCATTACAATAAATATCCACCTTTATGCGGTATACACTTATGATCCATATTCCAACGCACAATTTGACATATTCTTGAACTTTCATAAACACTAAAATATAGAATGGCGGAAATGTCACTCAATAGGGGAGACCGAGAAAAGATGTGACTGTGAAGAGTTGAAAAGTATTATCACCATAGCAAAAAATTGATATGTAAATGATAAACGTCTAAATAACAGTTGATTTGATACACTCACCACTGAAAACACGCAAAAACAGCACGGAATTTTAGTCAACTTAAATAGTACGTTATAGGCGAGTCCGGGAAGCTAGCATTTTATTGTCAAGGATTTTAATCATTCGAGGCAATTTAATAAAAATTGCTTCCCCTACAAGACTGCTAATTCTCAAGAAATGAGAGGAAAAAATTCTTAGTTAAAATGTAATTTTGAAATTGGTCATGTAGCCATAAAGTTTTATAAAAATAACGTTTTATAGTTATTTTTAGATTTAGAATACTACACTCCTGGGGGTCAATTCTGCTAATGTTAACGTCGAAATCGTGGTTCAGTGGTGTTTGAATGGTAATGCTTTTTGACACAGTTCTTGTTTTTTAAACCCAAAACCGAAACACATTGTGATTCTTAAACCCAAAACGGAAACACATTGTATCTCGATTTTGGCTATAAGAAACAAAAACTGTGTCAAAAAGCACTACCATTCCAACACCATTGATCCACGTTTTTGACGTTAACATTAGCAGACTTGACCCCCTGAACTTGTGCGGGCGGAAAGTAACTATTAAAATTAACTCGATAGGTATAGGTGCCGGCACATAACTTGGCAAGTTCTTTAACGCGCATATACTTCTACGCCTATACTTTTCTTTGTTTGCCCGATGTAAGAGAGCCCAGTAGCAATCTAGTTTGTAGACGCCTAGCGCCTGCGCCTTGAAAAGGGATGTTGCACTTGACAGGTCGTAAGAGTTGGTTTATCTTCCTCGTCGGCTTGAGGTCTTGATAGAAACACTCTTCAGAATACCTACAATCCTGTCAATGACACCTTTCATGTAAGGTAGAATGGCAGGTCGTCGTTCTACTAGGGCTGGCTTGACACGGTTTCTGGGTTGGAGGGGAGGCGTGGTACTGGCAATTTGTTACTTCGCAGAACGTGCTTGACATGCTGAAGCTCAGCTGTCAGGTCTTGTTGGTCACAGATCCCAAATACAAATAAATACAAATAACTTTATTTGCTGTAAATATGGTGATTACTTATAACTCCCGCGTACTCTCCGAAACAAAGGTTTCCCTATGGTAGGTAGCTAACTGTAAAGGATGGTGGTGGAATTCACCATTGAGGTATCTATCTGTAAGTGTTGCTTTTCGAAATATCCGATATATTTATTTTATTTAGGTTTCTGAATTTTGAAATTCAAATATTTTTTGCCTAGTAATTAAGAAATGTCAGGATTCCACCGAATTATGAAATAGGGTTTACACGAATTATTGATATGAAACTATTTAGGATAAGCTAAGTGAAGAATGTTAACCAACCCGGTTTCCCTTATCTCCTAAAATTTTCTTAAAGTACTTTATGTGTTAATAAATAAGGTGGTAAATCGCACTATTAAAATTAGCTTACGCCATCTAGCGGCTGAATAGCAGCATTATAAATATACGTATTATTTAATTTGGTACCAAGTTGCTATGGTAATACGACTGAATCTAACTTTGTGATTTATGGCTTTCTGGATATTATACATTTTTACTTTTTATCCAATTATGTGTTCACAAAGTGTGTGTGCGTAGCATGTAACTATTGAGTGGGAGGCTTGGCTTCGATTTTTAATGTGTTTGTTTGGTTACACTGGTTTTCATACTAAATTGAGCTCATACTACTTCTATCTACTTCTATGTTCTGTGATGATATCCACGTTTCATACATTTTTGGTCCAATATGAAAGTGCCGGCCAAAAGACAAAAGTGCTTTATTCTGCAAGATTTTGTCCATCTAAGCATTTTTTTATTATGGCACCGAAGATGTAGCACCGCTTCACATTTGTATCAAAATGTATGAAAAGACACATTTTTTGAACTCAATTAAAATCAAGTACAGCGGTGCTACAGCTTCGATGCCATAGTAAGAAATGCTAAGGCGGACAAAATCTATTAGAATTTGCTGTTTGGCCGACTTTTTTTTACATTTGTGCCAAATGTATGAAAAAATATACTTTTTGAACTTATTTAAAATCGAGTATAGCGGTGCTACAGCTTCGGTGCCATAATAAAAAATGCTTAGGTGGACAAAATCTATCAGAATAAATCACTTTTTCTTTTTGGCCGGCACTTTCATATTTGGACCAAAATGGATGATGTCCTTTCCAATACAAATTTATTCCTTCGAATTTTTTTACACGCTGTATTTTTTTCGATAGCTGTTCTTGCTAAGGGTAAAGAACAGAATACAATAGACTATTTTGTAGTTTCTGTCTAGAACATACAGACTTTATATTTTGCGCTTGTATTGTGTACAAACAAAACACCGAATAAATGTATAATTGACTTCACAAGTTGTTAACGTCACCCCGGGATCTGACCTCAAACATTGCAACAACCCAGCGTTTATTTGCATGAATATTGAGTCCAGTCGCGTAGACCGGGATCAGTCCAATGGGAGTGACAGTAATTGACTGTTGTATTGTTAGCTTCTGATAATCCCAATGGTTGCTACTATGTTTTAATAGGTATACGTCATTGTTTGGCCGTATGTGATTGGCAATTCCTATTAGCTCCTGGCAGATAGTAAATAGAGTACAGGCTATTTTGTAATAATAACAATTGAACCAGATTTACGTCACAATTTGTAACGCAAATGAATGTGTTGAGGCAGAAGCTTGGACGAATCAATCACTGGACGCGAAATGACAGCCATATTTGCTTTTACCCCTCTGCCACTTACTGTGACCGATAGCCTCAGTAAACGATATTGCGTTGTCAGTGTGATGCTAGAGCTCGTGGCGAAACATTGGTACAAAAATGGGCAAAATGCTCCGTCTTGTTCAACAAAAAAATAGCGGGCAATCAAGAAATCTTTCTTTTCACGCGTAAGCACAATTTCAACCTATTATAATAGCAATTTTTCGTAAAATAAATAAAATTTGGTATGTAAACAAAGTAGGGTGACTTAGCCGGTTTGCCGGCCCCCTTTGGTTTTCGGCCATTTCGGAAAAAACAAGGCCGCCTTCACTTGCTCAAGGTCACGCGGATAAGGATAAGTGTAATCCCCCTCACCCCGCAAAAATTGGTCGATCGTGATTTCATACATTTTTCTTACATTACGTGTCCAGTGGTTAATTCGTCCAAGGCAGAAGTCAATGAATAAAATACACTAAAAGGTACTTGACAGTCTTTAACGATTTAAAAATGCTGATTATGTGAGCTCATTTCAATAAAAATATTTTCATTTCTAAAATACTTGTTCATACCTAGAAAAGTTTTTAGATGAATAAACTGTGCTGAAATAACTTATAGAATTAGGTAAATACTACATTGCTTTTCACATTAAAAATAGAAATACGGGTTTTAACGATAATTAAAATTATTTATTAAAATTGTTTATTAAAATACTTCTTTTTTCCAGAACGTACGGAAGCGTTGAGCAGTCGTCTGTCAAAGTCAGCTTCAGAGCTGTCATGCACCACCAACGCGCCAAACTCACCCCCGCCCCGCGCGCGCTCCGCACACCACCACGCTCCGCTCTCCGTCGTACACAGGACCACGCACTTCTTTACCAACCTCAAGGTATGTTAAAATGTGGTCATCTGTCAAAATCAGCCTCATAGCTGTCATGCACCGCTAACGCACCAAACTCACCCCCGCCCCGCGCGCGTTTCGCACACCACCACGCTCCGCTCTCCGTCGTACACAGGACCACGCACTTCTTTACCAACCTCAAGGTATGTTAAAATGTGGTCATCTGTCAAAATCAGCCTCAGAGCTGTCATGCACCGCTAACGCACCAAACTCACCCCCGCCCCGCGCGCATTCCGCACACCACCTCGCACCGCTCTCCGTTGTACATAGGACCATGCACTTCTTTACCAACCTCAAGGTATCTCTACAATGTGGTCGTCTGTTAACATCAGCCTCAGAGCCAGCTGTCATGCACCGTCAACGCGCCAAACTCATCTCCGCCCTGCGCGCGCTTCGTATACCACCACGCTCCGGTCTCCGCACACCATCACGCTCCATTCTCCGTCTTACACAGGACCACGCACTTTTTCACCAACTTCAAGGTAGGTCGACTGTGTGGTCAACTGTCAAACTCAGCCTCATAGCTGTCATGCACCGCTATCACTAATAAAACTGTCCCCTTGTTACGGTGTCCATCATACACACTTCTTCTCCACCTAACGGTATAAAGACCATTATTTTTTTAGTTTTCTCTACGTTTTGTTTGTTCTCTTCTTCGTCTGCCTGGTGGCTTGTACGAAATCTGAGTATCTTCTTAATAAACTTGTATCAGCACCAAAATAAATTAAAATTTTCCCGTAAAAAGTACGGCTCTATTTATTAATAAAGAAAAAATTAACTTAGTAACCCGTTTCACGTAATTGTGAAAATTAATTAACTGTAAAATACTCGTACGCTTGGAAGCTAAGTTAAAAGATATGTTAATTTCAAGTGACCGTTTTGCGAGAATGTTATACGATTAACAAAAAATGATAACTTACAGTATGCCCAGAGTATACATTGTACATTGTAGAGTACACGAATGAAATGAAAAAAAAGAAAAATTTAACTTAGTAGTCCGTTAAACGCTTGTGTAATTGTGAAAATTAATTAACTGTAAAATACTCGTACGCTTGGAAGCTAAGTTAAAAGATATGTTAATTTCAAGTGACCGTTTTGCGAGAATGTTATACGATTAACAAAAAATGATAACTTACAGTATGCCCAGAGTATACATTGTACATTGTAGAGTACACAAATGAAATGAAAAAAAGAAAAATTTTACTTAGTAGTCCGTTAAACGCTTGTGTAATTGTGAAAATTAATTAAACTGTAAAATACTGGTACGCTTGGAAGCTAAGTTAAAAGATATGTTAATTTCAAGTGACCGTTTTGCGAGAATGTTATACGATTAACAAAAAATGTTAACTTACAGTATGCCCAGTGTATACATTGTACATTGTAGAGTACACGAATGAAATGAAATCAAACTTGTATTATTTTCTGTACTACTGTTTTGTTTGTTTGTACTACTGTTTCATAACTCATTAATCCAGCTTGCCAATGTATATCTGTTTCTGTAATGATGTCTGTTTTTTTTGTTTTATTATATTTATGTTATTTATTTTGTCTCATTCAGGGTTAACAAACTACGAAATGTACTCATAAAACATACCTGCCAATTATTAATTTTCCAATGAAACTGACTCATAAAGTAGTTGAATAGTTTACCTTACAAATACCTACTGTAAATAAATTAATATTTCTGGTAAATTCTTGGAATTTTGTGTAGGTAATTAATTATGGAATTACTTTGAAATTGTAGGCGAGGGTTTATTGCTATGAAACTTGGGACTGTAAATGAAAGATATCAGTTATATATTGCTTATTATGGATATTTCAGTAAATGCCTACCTATTCTTGGTATATGTTTAATAAATTATGAGAATTCAACTGTCCTTTGTTTTCACTTAAAAAACCTAGTAAAACACCTATCTGTTGTATTTGTGATGATACTGATAATACTGATAAAGTGCGAGTCGGACTCGCACACGAAGGGTTCCGTACAAAAAAACGGCAACAAAATCTCGTTTGTTGTATGGGAGCCCCCCTTAAATATTTATTTTATTCTGATGTTATAGCGGCAACAGGAATACATCATCTGTGAAAATTTCAACTGTCTAGCTATCACGGTTCATGAGATAGGTACTGCCTGGTGACAGACAGACGGACAGCGGAGTCTTAGTAATAGGGTCCCAGTTTTAGGGTTCCCTACCCAAAGGGTAAAAACGGGACCCTATCACTAAGACTCCGCTGTCCGTCTGTCTGTCTGTCTGTCTGTCTGTCCGTCTGTCTGTCCGTCTGTCTGTCTGTCTGTCTGTCTGTCACCAGGCTGTATCTCATGAACCGTGATAGCTAGACAGTTGAAATTTTCACAGATGATGTATTTTTGTTGCCGCTATAACAAAAAATACTAAAAACAGAATAAAATAAATATTTAAGGGGGGCTCCCATACAACAAACGTGTTTTTTTGCCGTTTTTTGGTACGGAACTCTTCGTGCGTGAGTCCGACTCGCATTCGGCCGCTTTTTACCCTTTCGGTACGGAACCCTAAAAAGTAATTATTACCTAAATAAATTGTCCAGTTTTTTTGTTAAATTAATTTGGTTACAACCCTCACGAAACTAAACAAATACTTGTTTATAAATAGACTATTGAGGGCGTTGAACGGTTGACCTGATGACATAACTTGATGGAGAAGTTTGATTAATTGGATAACCACGACCGCAAATGGTATAGAAACAAATTAGAAGCTTGTTTTAATGGAAATAAGTTGTTAATTTAATTGAAACGTGGTTTAACCTACATACTTACTTACTACTGCTGTGGCTCAGGGACCCGAAGTGGATCTTGGCCTCCGACAATAGAGCACGCCATTCCTTCCTATTTAGTGCCAGCTCTGACCAATCTGTGGCTTCTAACTCGGCCACACTCGGCGAGATCTTTGGTGACCTGATCTGCCCAGCGATATCTGGGTCTGCCTATCGGGCGGCGCCCCGTGGGGACTCCCATGTACGCTCTTTTCACCGCTCGATCCGTCCCCATTTGATTGAATGACGTGCCCCAGCCAACGTAGTCGCGCTGATTTTATTTCTCCCAAAATATTAGGAGCGGATACTAGGTCTTCTATTTCCTTAATTTTTTCTCACGCGCCAGGTCCTATCGTTCCTTTAAGCAGGTCCTAGAATCTTCTGGAAGATCTTTCTCTCTGCCACTAACAGCATGTTTTCTTCTTTTAAGGTTAGCGTCCGCCTCACATCCGTACATTAAGATTGATCTGATGATTGTCTTATAGTTACCGTTATCGTTATTTTATTCACCGAGACATGGCTGCGGGATGACATTTTTAACTCTGAACTGTGTGATAAGCGCTATGACGTCATCCGCTTGGATCGTAATTTAGTACAGACAGAGAAAACAACTGGCGGTGGAATAATGGCATGCATCAAGACTGGGTATGGAGTGAAACAAAACCATAGTTTCTTTTCTAATCACAACACCGAGTTGCTATGTATAACACTACCTGCATGCGAAATTGGAACTGAGTTTAACTTAAATATTGTTTTAGTTTATATTCCTCCGGAATCACGTAACATTCCTTCACAATTGGATGAAGTGAATAATTTTGTAGTTTCGTTAACTGAGCAGCATCCCAATGATACATGCTTAGTGGTAGGAGATTTTAATCTACCATGCCTTAAGTGGCAGGACTGTCACTATGAGTTAGTCCATAATGTGGGTGTAGATCTGCAGGATGCTGCACTCTCTTTTGTAGAAAACATGACGTACTCGGGCTTGAACCAATTTAATTACATTTTAAATAGTAAAGAGCGCACTTTGGACCTAGTATTTTGTAACGTAAATACTGAGGTCTCAAGAGCGTCTTTCCCTCTTCTATCGGAGGACAAATACCACCCATCTTTGTTTATTGACATTACAGATTTACTCGTTACACCCTTCGTGGAAACTATTCAATCTCGACGTAATTTTGGTAAATGCGACTATGCAGCCATCAATAACTACTTTGAAAAAACTGACTGGGATCGTATCTTGAGTGATGTCTCTATAGACGAAGCACTATGTATGTTTTATGATAGGTTGCAGGTATGTTTTGACACGTTTGTGCCATTGAAGAGCCCGAACACCAAAAACAAAAAATATCCCATATGGTATAACTCTGCCTTACTCAAAGTAATACGGGAAAAAACCAAATTACATAAAAAATGGAAGCGTTATAAAAATCCCCGTGACTACGATGAGTTTGCCAGGCTCCGTGCTCGTGAATGGTCACTACATGATCAGTGTTTTAATCGTTACATTTCTAGTATTGAGGAGGGTATTCGTAATGCACCTAAGGCCTTCTGGTCGTACGTTAAATCCAAACGGGGCGGTTCTCAATACCCCAAACAGTTTACTTACCAAGGTAACTCCATTGCAGAGGGTCAGGCTATATGTGCAGAATTTAATAATTATTTTTGTAGCATGTTTGCTACATCCTGTTCATCTAGCCCTACCTTCACATGTGATGATGATAAAAACTGCTCTGGAGACACTATAACTAATCTTACTGTTTCCGTGGACGAGGTTTTAACTATGCTTAAAACACTAGATACATCTAAGGGCCCCGGGTGTGATGGGGTGGGACCTGTGTTTTTGCGTGGTTGCGCTGAATCATTGGCCTACCCTATTTCCGTGCTGTTCAACTTGTCATTAAAGCAAGGTGTCTTTCCAACAATGTGGGAAAAAGCGTTCATTGTGCCTATTCATAAAAAGGGTTCAAAAGTGGAAATAAGTAACTATCGTCCTATTTCTATTTTGAACACCCTCAGTAAGATGATGGAAAGATTTGTATATGACAAGATCTATCATATAATCACAAAAAGTATCTCACACCATCAGCACGGTTTTCTCAAACGAAAATCGGCTATATCAAATTTGGCCGAATTTAGCAACTATGTCCTTTGTGAAATGGAGGAATGCGGACAGGTTGATGTGATCTACACGGACTTCGAAAAAGCTTTCGATCGTGTAGATCACATCATTCTCCTTCGTAAACTGTATGAACTGGGAATTCGAGGCGATCTGTTGAGATGGGTCACCTCTTATCTCTCGAACCGTATGCAGGCCGTCGTCATAGGTGGTTTTAAATCTAATTTTGTTTCAATCCCATCCGGTGTTCCTCAAGGATCACATTTAGGTCCTCTGTTCTACTGTGCATACATCTATGATATCAATCAATGTCTTGAGTATTCAAACCATCTACTATACGCTGATGATAAAAAAGTGTTCTTGAAAATAGCGTCTCTTAAAGATTGTGAACTCATTCAGCGAGATTTAGATAACTTGTTCTCATATTACGCTCGCAATAATATCACTGTAAATATAAACAAATGTCAATGCATCAGTTTCACCCGCAAGAAAAATAAAATCCTTTACCCATATCACTTTAATGGTGTATTAATCGAAAGAACGGAGGTCGTTAGGGATCTGGGAATTCTTCTGGATTCTAAAATGTTGTTCTCTGAGCACATCAACAGTGTAGTTAACAGGTCATACCGCAACCTTGGTTTTATCATAAGGACATGCAAACCCTTTAAAAAGATTCAAAGTCTGAAAACTATATATTATGCTTACTGTCGTAGTATTCTTGAATATGGAAGTCCCATTTGGTCGCCGCAGTATGCCACATATACAAATAGACTGGAACGAATACAAAAACTTTTCATAAAACACCTCTCTTTCAAGACCCGTACGCGCCGTGTCACGTATGAGGAGGACTGCCTTAAATGCGAAATGTTATCGCTTAAATCTCGTCGCGAATTACTTGATATGTGCCTTTTACATGATATCCTTCATAATCACCTGAACAGTGCCAACCTACTCGCCACCATTAGGTTCTGTACTCCTAGGTACCGCACGAGAAAAACCCCTCTTCTGTCTGTGCCTAGACATCGTACGAACTACGGTAGGAATGCTGTTATGACTCGCCTATCCAAATTGTACAATAATAAATTTCATGATATTGATATCTTCCATTTGTCCAAGCAAGGCTTCAAGCGTGCACTGGTATCAAAACTGTCTAGAGTGTAGCATATTTACTACATTGTAGCAGACTTGCTGCATTTGAGACAGTTTTGTAAAACATTTACTTATTTATTTATCTATGTATAATTTTAGCATGATATTTGTTCAATATTGTTTTATGTTTTGTTTGTTTTTGTGTTGTCTTTTTGTACACATATCTCAAAATTATGTTTATGTGTATATTTTTTACAAAATCTTAAAATCTAGAATAAAATTAATGATAAGAATTAAATCTGCCAACCATACCTCTTGCTTAATTTAGTTTATATTTTAGTCAACTTTTTATACTTTTACCCACTTGTAATTTTTTCCTTTTTTTAAACAATTTGCCCGTAAAATTATAACATGCGGTGAAACTCTGTTATTGGCTAAGTGTAACTTTTAAGTTTATATTATATTTTATGCATGATTGTAGTAAAAAAGCTGTTGAGTTTCCTAATAAATAAAAAATAAAAAATAGACATGAATCTTAGTTTGCCTGCTTATGAGTTTGGACGCTAGGACTTTATGTAGAGCCGCTGAGCATCTTAGGGCGTTTTGTATTCGGATGTTTATCTCCTCTTCGCGTTGGTTTGAGTCGGTTATAGTGCAACCAAGATACGTGATGCCGTTGACAGTTAGGTTAAATCTAATAATTCAGAATTGACATCTTGACAAACTTTTCTTTTCAAAACTTTTCATTCGTTTTCCAAAATGGCAGCCAGGCAATTTTTCCATGACATGTTTATATTATAGTGACATTGACATTGACGAGTAAAATAATACATTGACATTTATCATAGACAATTTAATTTGACATTTGTAAACTTTTTTATGGCGAGGGGAATAGAATCATAAAGCCTCTGTCACGTAGTGATAATATTCTCTTTGGCCTTTGTATTTGTGATTGCCATTATTGTTTTTATTGTTTTTTTTTTGTGACTTGTTGAATTATAGAATCATTTTAATAATTATTACCTATAATATATAATAAATTTGCATGCTGCTATTGTTGGCTGAATGGGAGGAGATGTTATTAATTAAGACCTATAAATGTACCCCAATCAAAAGCAAATAAAATTATTTCTATTTCTACATCTGCTTTCATTCTTGTTCCTGAATCGCTTCATTAAGAGATATTACGTTTTCCGGTTTAACCTACATAATAAAGTAAAATTAAACGAAGGAATATAGGGACGGTGCTACTGAGTTAATTCTATTTGTTTAACCCTGCATTAGTTTGGAGAGATCTGAAGAGATTAATTATTTATTTTAATAGGTAAGCAATTATTTCATTGAAACGGATTCAGTTACATACGCATTGGACTACATTTAAAATGATTGAAATCTTTTTGCCCCAAATCATTAATTAAAAACATCTCCTCAGAGCCGATGGCAGCGCAGCAGGAGTCGCGAGCGGTGCCCGGCCGGCACCACGTTCTCCCTAGCGCCGGGACATGACAGCAGCGGCACGGAGTACGCGGCAGACCAGAGCTCTGAGCACAGCACGCCCGCCAACTCGCCAAGACGCAAAGGAAGGAGAGGTAAGACTTCTTTTTCATGTCGATAAGTGGCGGTTCCTGTCCCCTCAACATGACCACTGAACGAAACAGGATTATGATATGGCAATATACTTGTGGGCACTTAGGGCAAAGGCGTAGGAAGCGTGCTTCGGAGGGCGGCTGTTCTCATCTGATAACAGTCGTTAAGCCAAGTTAGAGGCCATACAGGCGGCTTTATAAACTCTAACACTAGAGGTGGCCACTAATTCCTCATTCGATAAGAAATAAAGAAGAAGACTTAGGACAAAAATATATTATCCTTGAACCCTGTGGGGATTCCACATCATGAACTTGGGGAATTCTCAAGTATTTAATGTGAAATCCCCGTTTCAGTCTAGCGTGGGATGTAGGACGTTCATATTGGGTATGGACATACGCCTTCAAGCTTTCTTTCGACCAACAGTTATTAGCTGGTCCTCACATCATATTTCGACCCTGACGTACCCTCGAGATACTGCTTGGTCTCCATTTGAAATTTAGGTTCACATCTAAAATAACAATGGTTCATATTATTTTTTAATAATAATGATATTTTCTATTTTTTTAATGATACAATCTCAAATTATAGTACGAGCGGCGACCGTAAGATTGCCTACGTCATCTGATACTACGAAGAAACCTATGGAGAATGATCAGAAAAGTGATGCTTAGCTTAGATCAATCAGTCTGCCTAAGCTGAATTGGCCGAAACTATAAAAAACGGGCCACTTCCGGTAGAAACATCAAGGGGTCATTTACGTCATTTGATACCGAAATAATACTAATGGCATCAGTTACCCGCTCATTGGTAAAGTTAAAAAAACGTATAGTCTGCCAGTTCTTGTATGGCCGGAACTACTTGGCAGACGGACTCAAAGGTGTCGGATCGGACCCCATCGCCTACGTCATCTGATACCACGATGACGTACTATTACAGCTCCTTTCTTAAGAGATGAGTCTAGCCAAAATAAAAACAAAAATGTAAACACAAAACAAATACAGGTTTTACAATTCATTCTGTTGCATTGATCTCCTTGCGTTTTTCATTTTCTCATCACTTGACTTTTTGTATACCAACCATAAATACTCGTATGTCAAAGGTGGTTTTTGGTAGGATGTTCCCGTTTATCAAGTTAGGTACCTTATATTTATGTCCGACCCTTCTCATATAATATATGGCTGACGGGTGATATATGAGGTGGATTTAGGAAATGATGTCAAATGATGCATCCAAGCGAACTGTGTCAGAATCAAAAAGAGATAAGAAGAATAGGTACTATTTTTTTCCTACGAATTTTACCATTGAAAATGGTTATAGATGTAAATCGCCTGAGACGTATTTTTGGCCATATCTCTGGGAGGATCGAGATGGGAATGTACCAAAAGTTGAGGAATTTATCGAGACACGTGTAAATGTTTGAAATTTGAAAATCTACTCTCTAATGGTTATCAGATGCAAATCGCCTGAGACATTTTTGGCCATAGGTATCTCCGAAGATTTTGAGAGGATCGAGATGGGAATAGTACTAAAAGTTCAGGAATTTATCGAGACACGTTTGAATTTTGAAAATCTACTGGCAACTTTTTTTGGAATTTTGCAAAATTCGGGTTTATTGGGGGGGGGGGGGGTGTTTGTTTACTAAATTGTAAATATTTCGGAAAAAATTACTGACTTTAAAAAAAATTAAAAAAAAGGTCGAAGGGTATAGTTAGTTTAGCCACAAAATGGCGAAAAAATTTTGCAACTCGTTTAATAATTGTAAAAGGGTGTTTCCGAAAGTGATGTAGCTTTTATGATTTTTGACCGATCGTCATGGTAATAATGTTAAAAGATGCAGAAGCAAACGAGAAGTGCATTCTTTGGAATTTTGAAAATTGGTTAACGGTCACAATGCTAAAAATAAATAAGTAGGTGCTCTACCTTTTCTTTAAAAATATAATAGGATTTTGCATTTGATTTGATTTTGGTTTTTCGTATCATCTTCAATGCTCTTATTCTTGCGATGACTGCAAAATCTGTGAATTTTTTTAGGGAAATATATATTCCCCTATGTAAAAAATATATACAAAATTCAAAAAAGTGTGTTTATATCAACACACTTTAAAATAATGTAACACACTTAAAAGGTTTAGCTTTAAAATTAATTTAATGAACTATAAAAATAATGGTTTTCACTATAAACATGCTTAGATTTAAAAATAATACTTTGCACTATACAATTTAACTACTCTATATAATAATACTATTTATAACTTTAGTACTTTATACCCTTAGTAAACAGATGATTAGGTGCGACGACGAGCGAACGTAGCGAGCGAGGAAGAGGTTAGGTTCCTTTGCGATTGCGACCAACAACGCACGAGCCGAGCGAGCGTAGCAAGCGTGCCGCGGTTGCGACCGGCGAAGTGCCAGAACCGACCTGCTGGTGCCACAAGTTGTTTTCATCTTGCCATCTCTTTGTGACAGTTGTCAATCTGACATTTTAATGTGCGTTCAGAAACTAACAGCTGATGTGCAGCACAATTATAGTGCAAATAATATTTTTTGTAATGCTAATATTAAATTATAGATCTATTATTATTTTATAGCGCTGATATACAATTTTATAGCTGTTTTCATGAAATTTAAAGTGCTTTTAAATACCTAGTTGGTTACTAAGTTCTGTAACTATGGAAAACATGAATAATACTAAATTTACAAATAATGCTACAATGAATTATATACCAAATGAAAGCACAAATATTTAAGATTATCATGTATTAAAATTATTCGAAATGACCGCCTCTGGCATGAATACACGCCTTTAGACGACGAGGCCAGTCATCGATGGCAGCACGAACTACCACCATATCCAATTCTGCGACTGCCTTGAGAATAGCGCGCTTAAGAGAGTCGAGATTCATGTGGAGCTTAGCACATGCTTTCTCCTCAATAAGTTGCCATATGGCATAATCCAGAGGATTTAAGTCTGGGCTGGAGGATGGCCATTCTTCCTGCGCGATAAAATCAATTTTGTTAGCCCGAAACCATGCTTGTGTAGATTTTGCTTTGTGCGCAGGGGCAGAGTCCTGCTGGAAGACCCATGGCTGGTTTTGAAATAAAGTGTGGCTTAAGGGTTTGACAACAGGTTCCAGAACGGTATCTTGATAGACTCTAGCGCCAGTTTTCACACCTTTTTCACAGAAATGAACCTTACTTAGCCCTGAATAGGACACCCCCAGCCAAATCATCACTGATGAGGGGTGGTGACCTCGTTGGACCCTCGGAGCAATCATGCTGGCTTCTTTACTATTCTTAGCGTATACTCTATCATTTTGACGGTTAAAATTTTCTTCGACTGTGAAGATTTTTTCATCAGTAAACAAGATTTTTCGATGGCCGTTTTGTGCGTACCGCTTTAGTAGAGCGCGACTTCGTGCTAACCTCATAGCCTTCAATCGTGCGTTTAGCAGATGGCCCTTTCGTCTACGGTAAGCGTGAAGCCCAAGGTCATCATTGATAATTTTTTTAAGGGAACTTCTCTTCACAGTCATCTGTATTGCCAATAACTTTGCTTCCGGACGGGATTTCTCGTGATTCTCGCCTTCACTGCCTTGATCACAGCTGGTGTCCGAACGGTGCGTGGTCTTCCTGATCTTTTTCGGTCATCGACGGTCAAGGTATTACTGTACCTATGGATAGTGCGATAAATAAATTGCTTGTTGATTTTCAACTTTTGTAGCAACTTGAAAATCATATTCGGTGGCTGCCCACATTTGTGCAGAGCAATTACAGCGACACGATTCTCCTTCAACCCCCATTCCATGGTGAAATAAACAAAATATGATATACGTGTGGTATGGAATTATAGCTTATAAAACTGTCAATAATATGTCATTTTTATTTTTTCTTTTCATTTGTTTTAATGGCCAGTAATCGATAAAGAAACTCAGTAACAGAACTTTTGACCAACCTGTGTATATCCCTTTTTTCAATGATATTATAATTTTACTGTTTTATACTTATTTAGGTACCTAATATTTTGTAATCAAACTGTTGATTTTATATTCTTTTTATTTTATGGTTGATAGAAATAAATTGTTAAAACAATGGTATAATAAATTTAATGCTTATTTGGGTCATGGTAGACAGGTTGGTAAATACCAAGAATCTTATATTAATATTCTATTACACGTAAATACAATTTTGATATTACAAGATAATGACTGACAACTTCAATCGCTTTATTTTGTGTCAATAGTTATTTTACACATTTGATAAACTAGGGCAGTAAAATCTTACTAATAACCAAAAATGCAGCTTTACATCGCATTTTGTATTTTTAATGTAGAATTTTACTGGCCTTAAACAACCATCAAAGAAAAAAGAGGGAGTATGTAACATATTGTACATCAAAACGCAATTTTAATAAAAGTCATGCAATGTGCCGAGAATTTACGACCGACGGTATTAGGGGTTATTAGGGGTATTGAATGGCCGTTTTGTATGGAGAATTTTAAAGGATTCGCATTTTCCATACTATTTTTTTTTTATTTATTTAGCAACCATGAACGCTCATGTTTTAAAACTTTTATGCACAAATGTGTAAACATTCAGCTAAATTAATGCCACACTTGTTAAGTGAAAAAAATAAGTACCTAAGTAAGTATTGGCTAAGTTACATCGAATTAAATGGTTATAAAATTTTCTGCTGACGAAAAAAGGAGTCAATTTCAATTTCAATTTATTTTGCATTCCAAAATGTTACAAAGCTGGTTGGTAAAATATATTAAGATACAATTTTGGACCCTGTTGGGCACAGCAACTTAGATTAGAAGGGAAGGGAGGATGACTTTTGGTAAAATATAAAGATATCGCTGGATAAGTATAAAGAAGATTCTTTCATCAATGCGCATAACTATAATATTATTACTTTTAATATTATTATAGTTATGTAGGCATTTGATAAAATTATTATTTTTTTCATAGTTATTTGTATTGTTATTATTATTATTATTATTTTACAATTAAAAAAAAGAAACAAATATTATTTTATCATAAGGTTTTAAATTTTATATTTCTTCAATTCTTTATCATCAAAATATTCATTTACAGTGTAATAATTTTTATTTAATAATAGGCTTTTTAGGTATTTTTTGAATTTTGTAAAATTGTTTTCATTTTTAATTTGTTCCGGTAAGTTATTATAAATTTTTATTGACATCACATAAGGGCTAGATGAGTGCAGATGTAGTCGTGAAATGGGTAACATTAATTTATTTTTATTTCGCGTGGAGTATTTTATTGGTAAGTCTTTGCGTTTGGTGTATAATTCTGGACATTGGCGGACGAATTTGCATATTTCCATTATATAAATGCAGGGTAGGGTGAGGATTTCGTATTTTTTGAAAATAGGTTTGCAGCTTTCAGAATTTCTTATATTATCTAATATTCTTAATAACTTTTTTTGTAAAATAAAAATGGAAGGCGAGTCGGTACTATTTCCCCAGAGGATCACTCCATACTTTAACCATGAGTAAGCGTATGCATAATACATAACTAGTGCAGTTTTAACGTTAGTTGTTTTTTTTATTTCTCGGAAAGCATATGTAAAACTGGCGATTTTAGATCTTATTTCGCTAATGTGCTGCTTCCATTTAATATGTTTATCCAAGGTTAGTCCAAGGAGGTTAAATTCATTGACAATTTCTATTTTGTGATCTTTATATTTGAATTCGAAACTTAGAGAGTTTTTTTGGTGTGGGTGAAATATTAAAAGCTTTGTTTTCTTAAAATTTATCTTAAGGTTGTGATCATTCATCCACTTGCTTGTTCTGTCAAATATATCTCTGAGATGGTTGTTAAGGTTACTGGTATTCTTTCATATTCATATTCATATACAGGGTGTCCCAAAACATTGCCACATGGAGGGAAAGTACCTTAAATATTGTAGATAGGAAATTTTACTGAAAGAAGACTTCATTTTATTTTAAAAATTAATGCGAACTGCATTCAAATTTTTTTTTTAATATCGCTTTATCTCCTATACAAATTGATACAATACGTAATTATCAAAATTTAAATGTAAAATTTCATGGTCTTCCTTTTGTTTAAGATGCTGTGTTACTTAACAAAAAATAATCCTTATGAGTAACCCTTTCGATCGGTATCGTAAAAATAAAAGATTGTTTTTTTTTTAATTTGGTAGGTTCGATTTCTGTTTAAGGCATGCGATTTTTCGAAAATCTTTGAATACAGTTCCATTTATTTTAAAAATCAAAATGAAGTCTTCTTTCAGTAAAATTTCCTATCTTCAATATTTAAGGTACTTTCCCTCGGTGTGGCAAAGTTATACCGGGTATCCCACACCCGGTATATTATTATTTGAGATACTTTTTTTTAACATTTATTAGGTACCGATAGTGGGCCGTTCGTTATGGTCATAATCAAAATTATAACAAGTAACCGAATCATCTTTAACATCATACAGAAGATATGAGAACCTCTGTGTTTGAGAAAAATCGGCAATTTCATACTTTAACCATCATAAGAATAAATAAAATTATTCTTATGCTTTAACCCCCTATTACCTAGGTAAGTATAAAGTATGTTAAATTAGAATAGAATAGAAATAGTTTATTGCCTCAAATGCTACAAATGACTTACAATATTATTTACAAATGTTTGTTTTTTATAGTTTGATATTCTGTTGAGAACAATTGCACATGATATACAAGAAATTGTTTAGCCATTAATCTCTGACAAAACGTATTGTGTTAAGATGATTTTCTACTTTCAGTTACGTTTTAATTACTTTTGTTTTATTATTATTATTAATGATTAGAAGAACTTAAGTACTAAGGGTCTGTTTGCTTAGGTTTCGGTAAGCACTAATATCTTCCATTTAAAATAAAAAAATGACCATTTTTTTACGAAAGTTTCTGGCCTTCAAGTGTCGCCCTCATCTTTATTAAGTAAATTTATTTATTGGGTCTTTCGTCGATTCATCCCACGAATGTTTCATCTCACAGTATGAATCGTACAAGGACGCTTTTTGAATTCGCTGATTCATACCATGGTATGAAAATAAAACCAATGTTACCAAAAAGAATCAAAGTAAATGCTGGCAAAATTACATTAAAAAGGTTGCTTGGTATGAAACAGGGAATTCAAAAAGCGTCCTTGTGCGATTCATAGCGTAGCGCGTGGGATGAAACACTCGTGGGATGAATCGACGAAAGACCCAATTTATTTACTCGCTAAGTACATAACAATATCGAAAATATACATGCACAGATTGAAACTAAGGTTCTACATCAATATTTCATCAAATTTTTTTTTTTAATTATTTATCTTTTAAGTAAATAAATAAAAGTGCCTAAAACTCTTCATTGCTAACGGCAAGAACATAAATATAAGCCAGCGCTTAATTACTTAACTTCGCTTTCATATTCAACTTTTTGAGAACAAACAAGATTAAAGTTTCAACTTCGGGATAACATGACTGCAAAAGTAAGTACCTACTTAGCAAGTCTTCAATGGATTAGCATTAGCCGGTTTTATATAAAAATAGCTTCCGCCCGCGATTTTGTCCGTGTGGACATTTGAAATATCCTGAGGGAACCTTTGACCAGGATAAAAGTATCCTATGTTTTAAACTATCTGTGTGCCAAATTACATCCAAATCCGTTCAGTCGTTTTTGCGTGATGAGTAACAAAAATCCAAATCTTTCACAATTATAATTAATACTAGCGGCTGCCCGCGACTTCGTCTGCGTGGAAAGGTTTTTGCTATCCCTCGGGAACAATACTTTTTTTCGGGATAAAAAGTACCTATGCCCTTCTTTGTACCCCTGACAACGTGTATGCAAAATTTCATGATCATCGGTTCAGTAGTTAAGACGTGAAGGCGTAACAAACAAACAAACTTACGGACTTTCGCATTTATAATATAGTAAGGATTATGTAGAATATAGTATTATATTATCTGTGATAATAGTCACCTTTTTTTAAATAAAATATAGGTATTGGCAATTTTTTAATGTTTTGTGAGCCCTAAGGTTGTTGCCCAAATAGTAATTTGGTCGCCATTTCTGAATAATAACTCGAAAAATAAAGGGACGTCACTCTTAATCCAATATGGTGGACAAAAGTGTAGTCGGCAATAAAAGCTTTACCACCAAAAATACCAAATTTTTTTAACAGATTTTTTTTCTTGATCACTTTAATTAGTTTAATACAATCGAATGTGACATGGTTATGACGTAAGTATAGCCATCAATATCTTTTAAACCTACTTAAGATCGTATCAAAAAGAATGATACATAAGGTTTAAAAATTCTGCTATTAACATAATGTAAGTACTTAGATTGTTCGCAAGAGAATTTCTTTATCGAAATGCTGTAAGATAAAATATATCTTAAAAGTTAGGTAGCAACGGCAATTATGTTTAAGCATCGTCGGTAATTTAAGCACTAAAGCGAAAATGAAATTAATGAGTTTAATATTTTTGGTACTAATGAATCTGTATTGGTAATCAAGCGATTGGATAAAATAAACTGTAAGCAAATCAATGTGACCGTTATGAAAAAAGGTTTGATTTTTTCGGTTTGAGATAATAAACATTATAAATGCTATGGGTTTACGAAAATTATAATCATCATCATCATATCAGCCGCATGACACCCACTGCTGGGTATAGGCCTCGCCCAAGGATCTCCACGACGATCGGTCCTGCGCTGCCCGCATCCAGTGGCTTCCGGCAACCTTCACCCTCACGTCTCGGTCCACCTTGTCGGGGGCCTACCCACGGAGCGTCGTCGTCTGGTGCGCGGTCGTCATTCAAGAACCTTTCCGCCCCAACGGCCATTGGTTCTTCTCGCTATGAAAATTATAAAACAGAGATTATTTGGATGACAACTTTGATAAATATTACGAAAGAAAACTAGGAGAATAAAGACAAGGAGCTCGATGGGCATTCGCCTTTCTGGAAGGACCAGATATTTTTATTATTATTGACAAAATATCTTTTTCTTTTTGTAATAAACTGCGTGGTAACCCTAAATTTAAATTATCTTTTTATTTTGCCTATTAATGGGATTGATTTATCGAAAACAATAGTCTATTTTCATCTAGGGTTGTCACTTTGCAGTTTTCCATACAAATAAAAGACAAAATTTTACTGGTTTTTATGAGACACCCTGTATTTAAGTAAAATTACTCAAACGTAATCCCGCAAAAAACGCTTATCCCGATAAGCGAGTAATAAAACCATATTTTACGGTTCAGCTGGCGTGTCGTAGGGCGGGCTGGGGTGTGATTGATTTGGGCATCCAACCGTATTATACCTATATTCTAAGAGGAAAGGACATAAATATTGAAATGTATTTAAAATGTACCTACAGTACCGACCTTTTGCGAATCCCACCAAGTGCTGATCAAGTAAACTTTTCTTTAGGACTGTCTTCCGGCGAAATGAGAATCCGACTTTTTGCGAATCCGACCAAGTGCTAATAATTGATTTGAGACGGTGATCAAAGAGCGTCATCCATAACAAAAAACCGGCCAAGTGCGAGTCGGACTCGCGCACGAAGGGTTCTGTACCAAAAAAAGGAAAAAAAAAACGTTTGTTACAACAAACCTGACAAGGGTGCAGCCCTTAAATATTTATTTTATTCTGTTTTTAACCGACTTCACAAAAAGGAGGAGGTTCTCAATTCGATTGTATGTTTTTTTTTTTTTTTTTTATCGTTGTTCGCGCATATCTTCGTCATTTATGAACCGATTTTGATGATTCTTTTTTTGTTCGATTGAGTTTTCTTGCGAGATGGTCCCATTTAATTTTTTTTCAAATCGGTTCAGTAGTTTTCGAGAAATCCTGAAAATACTATGATTTTCATCAACTCACATGACGACTTTGTTATTTATGAACCGAATTAGATGTTTTTTTTGTTGGGAAAGGGGTACTTTTAGTGTAGTCTTTTTAACCGACTTCAAAAAAAGGTTCTCTCTCAGTTTGACCTGTGTGAATGTATGTTTCTCCGCGAATATCTCACGTTTGGCTGAGCCGATTTTTCTACCCAATAATATACCTATAATAATATATCTAATATAGAAGGTACTTACACTAAAAATAATAAAATAAAAAATTGTTTAAAAAAACAAAAAACCGACTTCAAAAACCTGCCTCTAAAAAGCAAGAAATAATAATTATTCAAATCATTAGATACGCATTATCATTGTTATAACAACACGTCTATTGAAGTCGGGTGGGGCTTTTAGAATAAAAAAGGAAGTTGTACTCCAGCCCCACCCGACTTCAATAGACGTGTTGTTATAACAATGATAATGCGTATCTAATGATTTGAATAATTATTATTTCTTGCTTTTTAGAGGCAGGTTTTTGAAGTCGGTTTTTTGTTTTTTTAAACAATTTTTTAGTATTTGTTGTCATAGCGGCAAAAGAAATACATCATCTGTGAAAATTTTAACTGTCTAGCTATTGTCGTTACTAATATCGAGGAAAAACGTCAAAAAAAAATCACGTTTGTTGTATGGAAGCCTCCCTTAAATATTTATTTTATTCTGTTTTTAGTACTTATATTACATGAGATTATTGCCTGGTGACAGACAGACAGAAAGACGGACAGCGGAGTCTTAGTAATAGGGTCCCGTTTTTACCCTTTGGGTACGGAACCCTAAAAATAAAAACCATTCTGTGGCCTTAGACTACAGTACAGTCATAACCAAAAACTGTTAACTCATTTCGATTTTTTCATTTACAAAACTACATCTTTATTTCGACCTATAGATCCATGTGGGTTCAAGTACTACCTGAGGAGGTGGTGACAAGTCGTTTTTCATTTTTAGTATACTACCTATAAAAATACATTAATTTTCAATTGGGACAATGTGAAGTAAAATAGGACGAAATAGGAAAAAATGAGGTTGTGTAATCCTACATATTAAGTTATCAAGTTGCTGGTATTTATCGCCTTGGATTTTTCTTAAGTCTGTAATGGTAGTACTAAGTTTTGGTGAATAAAAAAAAAACAAAACCTTAATTTGATTGTTACAACTTTCGGAGGAATAAATTCATTTCTATTTACGCTATTTAGACTAAGTTTTTTTATAATAACTGAGTAAAGATAATTACTATTCTTAACTCAGAATATTCTAACGTTATGAATAAGAACTCAGTTTGATATAAAATTCTCATGACCCAGTCAAAATAAAAAAACATTTAAAACTTGTGACACTTTTTCCTGTATTCAGTACAATCTATTACAGCCAAGCATATGAAAGGTCTAGAAATACTGGTCAGTCGATGCTTTATTGAATATTGAAAGCGCAAAAGTTCAACACCACAGTCGACTGACTGCAAGTTCAATCAGAAATTAATTAAAATGTTACAATGAAGCCATTTACTAAAGCTATCGTATTCTTAATAGCTATATGTTATGTATGTCATTACTTAACATGAGTTTCTTAAATAATAGACTAACATTTTTAATTGAAATCGATTAAAATATCTTGTAAATTAATTTACATGAAAATCAGTCAGTATAAAGCATCAGTAAAACTCGATTTTTCGACATAACTATGGAGTCATTGTTCCATTTGCGTTACTCTGTAAGTAGGTAAAGTCCATTCGGTTAGATAGTGTCGCCCTTTCATCGCACCGCCTTTGCACGTGCCGCTTCTTGTCAAAGGATGCCGCCGCATAAACAAAGGATACCGCGTGCGGCGTACACCCGCAAGTCAATTTGGATTTTGGCAGTTTACATAGAAATGCCGTTGTGAAAGGTTGTGTTTGTTACCGGTATTCCTGTCTCTGCTTGCGGGTGTACCGACACTATCTAAACGAATGGACTTTAACTTTCATTTTAAAACATTTCAAATAACAATGACTATCCGTTGATAAGAATATTTATTATTGAATACAATTATTGTTATAATCAACTACCTATATTAAAAATGGTAATTTTCTTGAAATGTACAATACTATGATTTATCAGTAAAAATACGACTCGCACCAGATCAAATATTCTTGGAATGTGTTCAAATATCTGTTTTTTCATATAAATACACATAAACGTTTCAATATGAACACATTTGCATAGCGCTGAAAGAAAATGATTTGATTCACTTCGTAGCTTCGTAGCAACACGTAGCACACAAAAGAATGACTAGCGCCATCTCTTCGCTTCAGTCGGAACTACATTCTACGTCTTTCTTATTACGGAAAATGTCTACAAACTGTACTTGGTGGACTAAAGTCGAGTATGTGACTCGCTAGAGGGAGTTAATTTCGTAAATTGCGTTCCATTGAAAATATCATTAAAAGTAAGTTTACAAAGAAAAACGAAAAAAAATAAAAAAATCTAGCCTTTTAGCTTTTGAAAAATTACTGCATTCGTATTTTTTTAAAACTGTGACTTGAACCAAGTAGATTTAAAAAGTTGACCGCTTGATTTAAATAATTAAATAAAAAACAAAAACAAATTATGAATGCCTAATAAATGCTAATAGGCAACTGCTTAGCTATAGTAGCCAGTAGAGTAAATAAAAAAAAAATTGCATCTTGAAGGCAATATCAACAAAAATTAGCGCAATCATTAATACAAGGTCATATTGATTCAAATTACAAGACTCAAAAACCACGTGTGAACATACATAATTACCACCAATTGACCCCCGCGATCGCGATATATAAACTGCCTAAAGGCAGGCAAGTGGAGAATAAATCGATACGAACTGACCTCGAATTCAACTGAATTTAGAGTGTCTATCTTTGACTACACGACGATTTACCCTTTTATTACTTTATTTTGGAGCCAAACATTTTATTGCAGTAAACAATAATAGGCAAAAGTTCCTCTTTTGTAGCACTTTGTTAACATCAATATAACCAGAACTGTAATATACTATACCTATTTAAGCCGTGTTTAAAAAAATATTAAAGAAATCATCACAACATAATTTATATATTAAGAAATTGGCCACGAGATAGATTTAGATTTTTTCGAGTAACAAAAACTACATTATCTTACATTTTTAAAACTAAAAAAACTTGGTTATGAAAATCCCAAAAACTTAGTAGGTAGGTAGGTAGTAGGTATCTATAAAACTTATTCATATTTTAACCGACTTCAAAAAAAGGAGGAGGTTATCAAGTCGATTCTATGTTTTTTATTGCACCTTTTTATTATTCTATAATTTTTAATTTCTATTCCTTCCAAAATCTTATACCTTAAAGGTGCAATTCTTGTTTATTAAGTATACAATTTTTGTGATCTCGGAAACGGCTCTAACGATTTCGCTGAAATTTGATATATGGGGGTTTTCGGGGGTAAAAAATCGATCTAGATTAGTGTTATGTTTGGGAAAACGGTGTTTTCGAGTTTTCATGCGTTTTTCTTTCGACGCAGAATATGGTCGCTAATTTCGTCCTACCGGCCACTGTCCGTCTGGTCCAGCGGGTTAAGACGCGGACGGCAAGAAACGAGTGTTACGGGTTCGAAATCCACTCGGTGACTTGCTTTTTTTTATATGTTCAAGTTTATATATTTTTAAATTTTTATTTTTTATATTGCTTTTAGACAAATTAAAAAAAATAGTTAATGTTTGAGATAAAAAAGTAGATTATCACCTAAACACCACCATATTACAATAAATAGTAATAACCGAGCAAAGCTCGGTCGCCCAGGTACTGTGGATTTAAGTTAAACATTATTTGAAAGAGATTGCATGTATTAAACCAGTTCTAACTTGCTTTTCTATTTCACGCTTTCAATAAACAACTTCCGCCGTAGAAGTTGTTAGTAATAAATAATAATAAAACTCATCCTATTTAAAACCAAAAAAATGTCACCTTGAAAACTTCTAAACCGATTTAAAAAATAAATAAATGGGAAATCTCGAAAGAAAACTTATTTAAACGTAAAAAGAATGATCAAAATCACTTTAAAAATGCGAAATTTATGCGCGAACATCGATAAAAAATGTACCATCGAATTGATAACCTCACCCTTTTTTTAAGTCGGTTAAAATACTTACTTTTTTACATTTGACATTAACAAGTGTTTATTAAAAATAATGAATAGTCCACAAGACAGTGGGTGGGACTAATTGAAAGAATTGAACGAACAGACACTATCCAAGGTCGCAATATGTACAGTGTTTTAGAATATCGCGATTGCAACTAACGTAAGAAAAAATAGTATGAAAATTAGGCCTAAGATCTAATATTAGGTACTAATAATTTCATTTAAATTGTGCTCCATTTTTTAATTGTTCTTTTGAACACTTTTGTTAGTGCATCATAATTATAGACTGTAAAATATTTTTAGCATTAATTTGTTGATAGTTTTATCTATTTTCATTGAATGTGTGAAGGTGTGAAATAAATGTAAAAACACGTAGTTTAGTGTTGTGTCCGAAAATATTAGAGAGTTGCAAACTTGTTTAAAGTTCACTGACAATAAAATAAAAGTTATATCAGATTAAAATGAAGCGTCTTATGCTCGCTTTGGATGAAATAGCAGGTATGTAATACTTTATTGTTAAGTGTAAGGATGTGACCTAAATGCATGTTGAATTTTCTCTCTCAAAGGTTTCCTCTCGAAATAGAAACTTGACGTGAAAAGTGCTCAATTTCGATGCATTTTAAATTGTCTGGAAATAAAACAGTAGACATTAAGCGGTTATTTTTCACATATGGGGACCGGACCACTTCTGAACATAATGATGGATTTAGTATTAATAGGCAAACGCTGAAATTCAGACACTCCTAGGTTTGACTAGTCAAACAAACCTCAGGTTTGACAAGAGTCAAAGTCCAAAAAAAAAACTCAAACTCAAGATATCTGAAAAACATCATTCATTTCCGATGTGAGAGTTATACAAAGCTGTACTCTACATGAGTACAGCTTCACGTGATAGGTTAAAAATTTAAAATGATCGCGATAGCTCATTTTTCAAAAGGCTTTTGGTTTAATCTCCTTTCTTCAGAGTAGAGATAGAAAAAAGACCCGTTTGAAACCCGACTACTGGGTTTGAACCCAGTAAAAACCCATTATTGTATGTTACAGAAACTTTTTACAGTTCTTATTTTTCTATTGATATGTCAAACGTGAAGAAAAATATTAAAAGGATTTGTTCTTTGTCATATACTTAGATTTTATTTATTTTAACAAAATGGTCTATGGAATCTGACTGGGTTTAAACCCAGAAGTCGGGCTGTAACCGGGCTTTTTTCCCATCTCTACTTCAGAGAGTCATTTAAGTACCAAAGTACTTGAGTTATCTTTGTTTCCATCCAATTTACTTTCCGTGTCTCCCTTAATATACTTAGGACATTATGTTTTTAGTATATTCACAAAAGAAGCTAGATAATATATCCATTCAAGTAAAGAGCTGTGAAAATGAGCTGTTTTAGAGATATGAATGAAAATGGAATACTTAATAATGAGAGAAATAGTTTTTAGGGTTCCGTACCCAAAGGGTAAAAACGGGACCCTATTACTAAGGCTCCGCTGTCCGTCTGTCTGTCTGTCTGTTTGTCTGTCACCAGGCTGTATCTCATGAGCAATGATAGCTAGACAGTTGAAATTTTCACAGATGATGTATTTTTGTTCCCGCTATAAGGGTGGCCCCAGACCTACCGTTTCTTTGCTTACCGGTTTCCATTCTGATAGAACAGAATCGAAACCGGATCATCGCCCCACACACGCCGGTCGCCGGGCTTTCTTGATTCGCGCTCAGTCGTAATCTAGCGCTCACCGAGAGATGTCGTCTCTCAAATCAAATTGTGTGACAAATGTAAGCGTCAGGACTGCTGGACCAAAAGCAATATTAGATTTTATGAAAATACCAAAATGCAATACCTTTTTGCTACTATTTGATATCTAACTTCAAATATTTAGTAGGTACCTCGATTACCTATTTAGTAGGTATTGACAGCGACAAAACGTATATAGAAAGTGGCCAGACATTCTGACGTCAGGTTGTCTGTGCCACATTTTTTTCCATAGTTCCAAACAACAAAAGTTTTGTTTCTCTTTGTAAACATTTAGTACCTTTTAAGTACCTTACCATATATATGTTTTTTCAAAATTTTTACATACCTACAAGAAAAATTTTAGGCATGAACTTTTTTTTATTATGGATATTTAATTTGACGCAGGTACTTTGTTATAAAACCACACAACAGCCCCATCAAGTTTGGGTTCGTTTCATTCATCCTGCTAAGTAATCTGTTGGAAGGTAGTGGCCAGGGTCTGATGATGGAGCAGGAAGAAGGCCACAGAAACTCTGTAATAAAACCATACAATTCCATGGAGTTTGGGCTCGTTTGATTTGTCTTGACAAGTACTGTGTTGAGACTGTTAATGCTGTATATGCCTGTTATTGGCCTACACATCAGAAGTGAATTTTTATTATTGTTCCAATGTGTATGTTTTATTGTTTATGCTGTTGGTGTGTCTTAAACAAATAAAATAAAAAAATAAAAACTGAAATAGTGTTCGGGGTCTGATGATGGAGCAAGAAGAAGGTAAGGCAATTTTAAGAAAGACCGGATATGATATGACATTGGTGACACTGCGATAACGAAAGTTAAGCAACTCTAGGAAAGGACGAGTATGAGATGGATGACTGTTTGGGACTAGAATAACGACTGTAAGTAAAGCTAATTTTGAAGATGCCGGGTATGAGATGGGTGACCGTTGGATTGCGATAACGAAAGTTGTTTATCGCAGTCCTAAACGATCACCCATTTACCCGGCTTTTCCGAGAGTTGCTTAATATTCGTAACTGCAGTCCCACGGTCACCCATCTCATATCATATCCGGTCTTACATAGGTTGCCTTACCTTCTTCTTGCCATCATCAGACCCCGGAGACTATTTCTCAACAGAGTATTTGTCAAAACAAATCAAACGAGCCCAAACTCCATGGGATTGTATGGTTTTATTACAGAGTTCCTTTGGCCTTCTTTCTGCTCCATCATCAGACCCTGGACATTTCCTTCCAACAGATTACTTAGCAGGATGAATGAAACGAGCCCAAACTCGATGGGGTTGTATGGTTTTATTACAAAGTTCCTGTGTCAAATTAAATATCAATTTTAAAAATCTTCCATGCGTTAATTTTTTTTGAAAAAATATATGTTAAGGTACTTAATATGTACTAAATGTTTACAAAGAGATAAATTAGTTGTGTTGTTTAAAATTATAAAAAATGGTTCATACAACCTGACGTCAGAATGTCTGGCTAAGTGGCCAGAGAGTGTAAAAAAATTATTTTACACGTTTTGTGGTTGTCAATCGAGGTACTAAATATTTAAAGATAGGCACTAAAAAGTAGCAAAAAAGTAAAGAATTTCGGTATTTTCTAAACATTCAATATCGCTTTTGGTCCAGCGGTTCTGACGCTTACAAATCGCCGGCACCGGCGCCGGGTTGCAACCGGGCTGTGTGTGACCATGTACGGAGCGAGCACGTAGGCTACGCCTCTTTCTTACCGGTGAAGACGTTCTTACTGGCGATGTCGGCCGGTGGCTTGCTGACCGGGCGTTCTTGCCGGTTTGGGTCGATAGGTCTGTGACAAACGTACTACTCGTACGTTTTGTATGGCATTCTAGCCTCCCGGTTTCATTCTTTGCTTTGCTGTTCTAGGTAGATCAGCAAAGAAACGGTAGGTCTGGGGCCAGCCTAACAACAAATACTAAAAACAGAAAAAAAAATATTTAAGGGGAGCTCCCATACAACAAACGTGTTTTTTGGTACGGAACCCTTCGAGCGCGAGTCCGACTCGCACTTGGCCGGTTTTTTATTTATGCTATGGTGACGACGTCATAACAATCATACGAAAAGTCAAAGTGTTCAAAAGAAAACTTATATACACTTTTAAACTTTCGCGTTGCATTTTATTACATTAGGAACACAGGTTTTAAACGCGATTTTAACTAAAACATAGGCGTTTAACACCCACCTTTTCCCGACGTTTCGACCGAGTTGCATCGGTCGTGGTCACGGGCTGACTACCAGAATACGGCTATGATACAGAATAGGACACCGTTAGTATTGTGTGTGGCGGTAGTTGGAAAAACTGATCGACGGTGGATGAAGATTCCACCGATGCAGAGGAGGAGGCGTAACACCGCAGCTCCAGTCAGCCCGTGACCACGACCGATGCAACTCAGTCGAAACGTCGGTCGGGAAAAGGTGGGTGTTCAACGCCTATGTTTTAGTTAAAACCGCGTTTAAAACCTGTGTTCCTAATGTAAGAAAACTTATAGGCAAGGAAATTAAAGTACTTACGAAGTACTTATAATTTCCTTGCATAAAGGTTATCAATGCGTCTCTAAAATGACCATAGACTTAGAAAAATTTTCGCTGCGCTAAAATGACAATAGACGGTGATCATATGTACTTCACTCGAGAATGTATGACAAAGAAACAATTTTACAGATTCAAATACGTCGTTCGTCATAAAGTACCTAATTTCATTTCGCTTTTCAGCGGTAGATGACGCTGTTCAAATTTTCCATACAAAATTACTCTGTCGAATGTTTTTACGCCGGCACGTATTTTTTTTCGATAGCTGTTCGTGCTACGGGTACTGAAGTTGGTCACGGTACACCTATCGTATTATTCATGTCATTGTGTAATAAGCTCCTTAATCGAAAATTGAGCTTTGCTTTTCTCTGATTTATATGGCCTTCCTTTTAAATTAATCAAGAGTGAGTCATAAAATCCAGTTCAGTGATTTAAAAACCATGTAAAAGTAATATTATGTTAACCCCTAGAAGCCAAATATTGTTTGTTTTCTTTCGTTTCAAATCACCTCAGTATGCCTCAGTGGTTCCAAAATACGGGCGTAAACAATTTGCCATCCCCCATTCTGGCATTGCGAGGCGCGAGGTGGTAACTTACGTAATTCTATTGTAGGACTCTCGAGTAGGAGGCAACGCAGTTAACAACATCTGCGGGAACCCCTACTATTTATTTACTTTAGTTAAAACTTAACGACTTATTACCATCTTCCAACCAGCTATTTACCGGCAGGCTGATTATCTAAATATAAACTATTTAGCGACCGGTTGCATTTGACATACATTGCTACTTTTCTTTTTTATGATTTTTTTAACCCAAAAAGGTCGCTAGGTGGTTTTTAATTAGATAATGACTGCCGGTTGGATGTTGGGAATTTCATGTGTCATCTTCCAACTTACCTCAGGTTTGATAATGGGAATTAGTGTAATAACTATTTTTGTTCCCAATTGCAAAGCTTGTAGTCGCTTATTATACTGCATTTTTGTCAGTTTGGAAGTTGGGAATAAAAATAGTTAAGATAATGTATTCCCATTATCCAACCTAAAGTAGGTTAGAAGATGACACAAAAATGCCAACATCCAACCTGGGGTGGATAGCTAGATTTGAAGACGGGAATAGTCAACTTAACTATAGTCATATGAGGCAACCACTGGCGGCTCCCGCATATGGACAGTTTACCTACACTGTTTAACTGTCAAAAAGACAAAAGAATTTGACAGTTGAGTGTCGATAAAATGCTATATCACGCGATATAAATCAGTCATGCTAGTAGGCTAGGGTGGATAGCTAGGTTGGAAGACGGGAATAGTCAACTTAACTATAGTCAGGGCTTGATAACTTCATGAGGCAACCCTGGCGGCTCCCATATATGGACAGTTTACCTACACTGTAAAAGCCACAAAAAATCCCAACAGCCAACGTGGGGTGGATATCTAGGTTAGAAGACGGGAATAGCTATATAGTCAGTGCCTGACAACTTAATGAGGCAACCACTGGCTGTAAGGTTACCTACACTGTAGAAGCAAATCACCGATGAATGTGTGTATGGCTGTTCAATGTGATGTACAACAGAAGCGACCAACTTTAGAGTACCTGAGGGATAAAACTAGGGCATGCAGAACCGTGTCCGGTTCCAGGATTTTGATACCCGGTTCTTGTAGACAGTTACAGTCCAGTACAGGGGAACCGGTTCCCCCGGTTCCAGCAGGTTTTTTTTTTATTTTTTATTGAAATGTTGTAAATCATAGATATTTTGATAGGATAAGCAATTATTATACGGAGTATGAAATAAAATTGTTTAAATTTGTCTATTCAACATATATTTAGAATTTTCACATTAATTCAGTCTTCATTTAGTAACAAATCAGTACTCATTTAGTTACTTTCCTTTATCATTTTTGTATATTAACTTTTAGCGTTGGAAAACCAAAATGGTCGAAGAATCTTTTCATTCAGCACTTCAAAAACATAAATAAAATCTAAAAAAAATAACTTATTACAACATACTCGTACTAATAATGTTAACGAAAGAGTCTAAAACGTAAAGAAAGAAAGTAAAAGTCTTTAGAATATTCAGAGTTTTTGTACCCGTACGTATTTTATCCTCAGCAGGTTAGTTGTAGTTCAACTCAAACTCAATCCTAAGGGCGTTTGCTGTAAGCGGGATCACGCCGCGGGTTCCCAGTTCCGCCGCCCTGGCCGGCCTCCTCCTGAAAGACTAATCAAACCATCTAGCTAGTAGCTGGTTCCATCCGAAGTTTCTCTCAGAATAGCTTTCGTCGAATAGAATAGTCTCATCGGGTAAAGCGAATGATTAGCGACATTGGTGCTGACACGACCTCAACCTATTCTCAAACTATAAATGGGTGAGAACTCCGGCTTACTCGGAATGATGAAGCCAGAGATCTGATGAAGGTGCCAAGTGGGCCAATTTTGATAAGGAGAACTGGCGCTGTGGGATAAACCTAACGTAGTGTTAAGGCGCCTAAAAAACGCTCACGAAAAACATTAGTTGCTCATGACAGCAGGACGGTGGCCATGGAAGTCAGAATCCGCTAAGGAGTAAGCAACCAAGCAACCAGCTCTGAAAATTGATGGCGCTGAAAAGTTTGGCCTATATACACTACCGTAACGGGCATGGGAGGCATGTATGCAAGTGCATGTTATTAAGCCGTAACGAGTAGGAACTAGGAGGTGCGCGGCGGAGCGCAGAAAGGTCTGGGCGTGAGCTTGCTTGGAGCCTCCATCGGTGCAGCTCTTTGTGGTAGTTGCAAATACTCCAGCGAGGCTCTGGAGGACTGACAACGTGAAGAAGGGTTTCGCGTGAACAGAATAGTTGCTCGCGAGTCAGTCGATCCTAAGCTCAAGGAGAGATCTTATCATCCATGTTTTGTTGTTCAACAATTTCGTTATCATCATCCGTAGCCGTGGTTTTCTTGAAAAAGACGTCTGAGAGGGCTAGCTGAATTGCATGCGCAATGCAGTTTTGGCGCAAAGACTTTATTTCTTTGCCAATTTTTACCATCATGCTACATGCTGCACCTGTGGTTTCTTCACATTCACAGTTAGAATTGAAAAAATAAATTGATAATTTTCAGTTTTTTTTTAATTTGCACGGAACCGGGGGAACCGGCGGGCTGATTATCTAATTAAAAACCACCTAGCGACTGGTTGCAGTTCACAGATGATCGTGATCCATTGCTACTTCTTTTTGGGTTGAAAAAAAACATACCAAAGAAAAGTTGCAATGTATGTCAAATGCAACCGGTCGCTAAATAGTTTCTTTTTAGATAATCAGGGTGCGGGTTTACTCCTTTCGGAACCGGTTCTGTTTATACCTTCAAAGAACCGGGTATACCCGGTTCTGACGGAACCGGGTAGAACCGGGTGCATGCCCTAGACAAAACGATGTATTTTAATTTGTAAAATTTTCTCTTTGCCGTACATTCTTGAGTGCAGGTGCCGCTCCTGTTGTACATAGTTAAATTAAGCGCATCGTATGCTTACCTTACATAAATGGGTGAATCAACTTTTTAATGTAAGGAAAAACGACCTATGCGTAAATTTTCATAAATAAAAACAAAACTAGATAACTCTTTAAAAAAACCTCTATTTTACGTTATTTAGATTCATAGCCAATAAAACATACTTAGTTTTGTACAAAAATAATCAATTGTTTATAAAAAAAGATTATCTTAAAATACTTAAGCCACTGACGCGTTTTTTTAGTAAAACGACTAATTGAGATAATATATTGTTTACTAAAATAAGAAATAAGTATCTCAAGGTCGCAGGTAGGTTTGAGGTCTGACCGTAGCAAACTTCACTCCCCTCGTACGACTGCTTTGCGCGGCCACTGACGCACTCCGCACTCTCCGCACTCCACTCCGCACTTCACGCACTCCACTCCACGCAGTCCACGCTGCCCGCACTGGCTGCTTCGCCAAGAGCAAGAGCCTCAAAGGCGTTAAACCCGTACAGGGTTAGTCAATAAAACATACTTAGTTTTGTACAAAAATAATCAATTGTTTATAAAAAAGATTTTAAGATAATCTTTTTTTATAAACAATTGATTATTTTTGTACAAAACTAAGTATGTTTTATTGGCTATGAATCTAAATAACGTAAAATAGAGGATTTTTAAAGAGTTATCTAGTTTTGTTTTTATTTATGAAAATTTACGCATAGGTCGTTTTGCCCAGGGGATAATCTGTCCCCAGCTTTTGTATGAATGAAAAATAGGGGTTTTACCCTGAGTCACCTATGAAATCACGTCTTTTAATTTTTCTTGTAAGGTAATCAGCTAAGAGTATTTGCAACTACAGATAAAAATATAAAAATAGCTTACGCAGATATTTAAGAAATGCCAAAAACAACGAAAAGTTGATTCACCCATGTAAACTATGTTTCGATGTACTTTATATTTATTTCAGTTTTATTTTACACTTCGTGATTCTTTGTGTTACGTTTTTTTTATTTATTAGAGTCGAACACGGTTGCGAAGCGAAAAAAAGCTGCGAAAACGAGTTTGTGATTACTCATAGTAGGGGACTTGTTGTCTTGAAGCGACGCTAAATTCTCGGATTACTTAGGTATAGGTACCTACTTCTTTTGAAAGAAATCTTAGAAAACTCCGGGACTCTCAGCCAGTACTTGTTTCCTTATTTTCTTCTCAGCGAAAATACAATTTAAAATATTAAAGTTGAACATTGGAAGATTTCAATTAATTTACTGAATAGGTAACAAAAGAAACTCAATAAAAAAAATTAATAGCCTTAGAGAAATCTTACTACCACAGAATCCTTACTAATATTATAAATGCGAAAGTCCGTTTGTTTGTTTGTTTATTTGTTTTTTTGTTTGTTACGCCTTCACGTCGTTACTACTGAAGCGATCATCATGAAATTTTGCATACACGTTGTCAGGGGTGCAGAAAAGGACAAAGGGTACCTTTCATCCCGAAAAAAACGTACAGTTCCCGAGGGATAGAAAAAAAACTGTCCACGCAGACGAAGTCGCGGGCGGCCGCTAGTTCATCATAATAGTTGCACGCTGTGATAGTAGGTACTACACTTGACGTCAGAAAAATCGCACCTCTTCGAAAGTAAGTTTAGACTTGGCCACCTGCTATTGCTAGCTAACGTTATACATTTTTTAATTTTAATTTTTTAATTGAACTGTTGAAGTGTGTTTTCTCCATTATCTCGATAGCGAATTTACCCGCATTTCCTGAATTTACCCCTTTTATTTCCCTTTTATTGCGGCGCAAGCAATAACGCTTTAAGCGTTTAATGGTGGTAACTGTTATGTTAATTAAATCAAACAGAGTATATTATTAATTGTAAGGGTCATTAAATGTACTTTCAATAGATATTAACATTTACACAATAGAACGTTAGATAGCAATAGCAGGTGGCCTAGGCTAAACTTATTTTCGGAGAGGAGGATTTTTCTGACGTGTCGAGTGTATATCATTCTATGCTTGCGGTACAAAATTACGTAAGTAGATACTTTAATCTGTAAAATTCTCTTTGCCATACATAATCCAGTGAAGTTGCAGCGGATCTCTGTCTATTGTCAATATAATCGTATTATACTTTATACCTACCCATTTCATTTTTGCAAACCGGCAAAGGTAAAATTTTTACAGGAACAGTAAGTACACGGCACACATACGTGCTGTTACGTTACTTACGTACGTTAGTAACGAACACATGTCCAACCCATACCTACCCTGTTACCTTTCTAGAAAGAAAATGCTACCTGCTATGAATACTGAACACTCATTTCTGCCGGGCTTTCTTTCTGCTCGACTTGAAAGAAAGACTTTTTATAACTTTACATTTCTATCAATGTATAATGGATAAAATAAGGAATGAGTATGTCAGAGGAAGTCTGAAAGTAGCACCAGTAACAGAGAAGCTGAAAGGGAATCGTCTGGCTTGGTTTGGGCATGTTATGAGAAGGGATGAAAGGCATGTTACTAGAAAAGGAATGGATATGGATGTTGAGGGCTGGAAAGTAAGAGGAAGACCGCAGAAGAGATGGATGGATTGTGTGCGGAATGATATGAATGTGAAGGGAGTGGATGAGGAGATGACGAGTGACAGGAAGGAATGGAAGAAAAAACGCAATGCACCGACCCCAAATAAATTGGGATAAGGGTAGGGGGATGATGATGATTTCTATCAATGTATAAATGCGAAATGTAAAGCTGAACATTCATTTGGGAAATTTATAGTTTAATTTCCCAAATGAATGTTTAGCTGCGATAGGTAAATTTTTTGGGAAGTGAAATTTGACGAAAAATATTTTGGCCAAAAACGGCAGTACCCCAAAAAATATTTACCGATTACAACGCTAGGTGTTGTTTTAGGATTAAATAAAAAAATAAAAAAATAGTCTTTATTTATCTCATACTAATAGGAACATAATTACATAATACTTATACAGTTTCTTTATCTTATGTTTAGTATGAGATCTGGCTTTAAGTTACTGATAAAATTAAGTTTGACTAATTAAGTTTGGAAAGCTCGAAAGGTGCCGAAACGTCGGGAATTCAAAGAAAAAAACAATAAAATCAAATCAAATAATCCTAAGTCCTAACGCCCCGAAAGGCGTAAAAGTGACTTATTTCAGTTTAAGTACCTATAAAAAGTTCATATCAAGTCATTTCACGAAGGAACATGTTATAAGACAAGCGCTAACTCTCGAAGGTGGAGTGCAGTTGAACGGATCATAAAGTGATAGGATACGCGGACGACCTTGCTTTATTAGGGGAAACGAAGGACGGGCTGACACTAGCAGTGGAAACACTAGAAGATCAAGGAAGTAAAGTGGGTCTCAGAATTAACCACCAAAAGACCGAATATTTGCACATGCGACGGTACAAAAATGTCCGAAAGCCGAGGTTAAATTTCAAAGCTGGAGACGTCACCTACAAAGGGGTGGACAGGTTTAAATATCTGGGTTGCACCATAACGGATACCAACACCAGGGAAGAGGAAATAGACACCAGAATACAGAACGCCCTCCATTGTAGTGCAGCCTTGCATAGTGTGTTTTGTCCGATTTTTGTTCGTTTACCACGAAGCTTGGACACTATCCAAGCTTCTTAGTAAACGAACAAAAATCGGCATATACAAGTCCGTAATAAGACCCATATTGATGTACGGATGTGAGGCCTGGACACTAACACTCAAAGAAGAGACCATACTCTTGGTGGCGGAGAGAAAGATCTGGAGGAAGATTCTGGGGCCAGTACGTACACAAGATGGACTGTGGAGGAAGAGGAAAAACACCGAGCTGGAACATGCCAAACATCATTGGCGAAATAAAAGCACACAGACTTCGCTGGCTCGGCCACCTCGAGAGGATGGATGAAGATCGTGCCGTGAAACGTGCGTACCTGGGACGACCAAATGGCCGTCGACCAATTGGGCGTCCCAGATACCGCTGGGGAGACGAGATAGAAAAGGATCTGCGCGCGCTCCACGCGGACGATTGGCAGGAGGTGGCGCAGGACAGACCCAGATGGAAGCTCTTATTATCGGAGGCCAAGACTCACTTTGGGTCGCTGCGCCATTCTAGTAAGTGAGTAAGTCATTTCACGAAAACGTTTTTGGTTTATGTAAATATTGTTTACGTACTTAAGTATAGTTTAAGTGTTTCACCTTAATGGTAAGTAGGTATTGATAAATTTAAGCAATAATAAGCATCGGTGTTGGAATAAAATGCACATTTCCATATCCCTCCACTTGGCAGACATCTGTATGCGACAGCGTGATATTGGCACTTTTGTTGGTAATTTCTCACTAACCTATTTCATTTCGTTCTGCAGATATAGATATCGAGTTGTAGGCACAGAATATTAATAGTACTTACAATTTGTATGTTAGATATTTGGGCACAGAATAACTAATAATAGTGGCTACGGATCCAATTTTGACCGTTTTGAACGTATACTCGTCAACTTTGTCTAGGGATATAGTGTTTTTTTCATACAATCGAGGTAACTTTGAAGCCATGGTTTTCTGCCAGCGATGTACCGTCCTTTCTGGATAGCCATCATCAGATCACAGCACGGTACATCCCTGGCAGCAAACCAAGGCTTCAAAGTTACCTCGTTTTTATGAAAATAACACCTGTATCCCTAGACAAAGTTGATGTGTGTATTTTGAAAACTAAAAAATTATGGAGGATTTAATAACTTTTGAGTCTGCATGTTTTTGAAGTATAGTATTTCCCTAATTAATTACCATGAAAAATTTTCTAGGTCTATGTTAATTACACACAGTTTCGTTTTTATATAGTCTTATTAGTTGACAAACGTCATTTTATTAATGTGGCAAGGCTTTTTTTTAGCAATTTCTCATTCAACAGCCTTTCATCCTCCTACTCAAATGATAAAGTTTTATCTTAAAAGTTTAAAAATATCAATCACAATTATTGATGATTGATTTTAAAGTTTTAAACGAATATAAAGTTTGCTAGGTAAGTGGATTTTATAGAGCGCTACGACTATCGAATTTTTTGTACCTATCTCGGAAAACTCGAAATGTCTCAAATGCACACCCATCTCTCCTACCCTATCTAACGTTGTTCTGAATTTCGCAAGTACAATTTCATCGAAACTGTTCATCAATCATACTTAGTTACGTTTACTATACTTTTAGCCAGGTTTCAGTAGGTAAGTAAATGATTCATACTTGTTTTAGCCCCTTCGCACACGAGTCGTAGCAGAAACGTATCGTATGCGACGCGTATACCGCACGCTGTACGAGAGCGTTACGAGCGCATACATCCGTTTGTTTGTTTCTATGTTACGCCTTCACGTCATAACTAGGTACTGAATCGATCATCATGAAATTTTACATACTTACACGAGATATGTACCCAGGTATTTTTTGGAGGAGGGAGTACTTTAAAAAGAGGAATATATCGAATCACGATTTAATAAATCAAAATACAAGTGTCTTACAATAGGTCTAAAGCGAGAGTGTTCTTCCATTGTCCTGAACTCCTGACCAGATACACACCCACACACTTTGACGTCACAGACGTGACGTATGCACGCACACACTATAACACACGTTTTCAGGGGTACAGAGAAGGACATATGGTAGCGTTCATCCCGAAAAAAGGAACTGTTCCCGAGGGATCGACAGAATACTACTCACGCAGATGAAGTCGCGGTGGTCGCTAGTTTCTAAATTTATCCACAGAAGACGCGGTGCCGTTGCTTCTCGTACTCCACGAAGCGTGACTCGTCTGCGGACATGTTCAGAAATGTATGCAATTGTAACGCTCTCGTAGAGTGCGGAATACGCGTCACATAAAGTTTCTGCTACGACTCGTGTACGAAGGGGCTTACTCACGTTTTACTACCTTTAATCAATGTGCATGTTTGCTTAGCGAACCAACTACCCTAAGTAATCACATACCCAATACCGTGCCCATTTACTAAACAGATTTATGTTTACCTTTAAGACTTTTTTACTGATCAATCGATACGCGTTTATCGGTAAAAGAGTTATACAAGGTGTTTGGTAAAAGCCTTATAAAGCCGAATATGGTAGATAGGGACCATCAAACTGAACAACTTTTACTATGGGACCAACTCTGAAATCGCGAAAAAAAAATCAGCTGTTTTATACATTTGATATTTTCGTTATTAATTTTTGTATGAAACAGCTGATTTTTTTTTCGCGATTTCAGAGTTGGTCCCATAGTAAAAGTTGTTCAGTTTGATGGTCTGAAGAAACGGTTTTCTCATTTTGCGCTATTTCATTAACACGTTGTATAGAAACGTTTTATAAAAAATAAAAAAAATGATAGAAAAAAATGTTTCAAAAAGCTTGTCTTTTATTTGTTTAAGTTTTAATATTCGGAATCAGATGTTTTTTGTAATAATTTGCTTTAGCTACATTAATGATAACACCAAACCAAATGATAGCGTCCAAGGTCAATTTATTGTTGCAAAACCCAAAGCTTTTCGTAACAATTACATGAATTAAGCGTTTATCACTTTTCCTGACAGATAGTGGTGAACATCCCGCCACAATTTGGACCAGTCAGTGTTCGGCGCGGCACCGCGCGAAAAGGTCGCGTTCTAAATTCAAACTCCATGCTTCAGAATTTTCGCGCTTCGCCTCTCGTATTTAATCTGTGCTATTTTTTTAATTTTTCTTAATGGCTTGTAGATCTAGTGTGAAGTGTTAAGATTTTAAAATTTATTAGAAGCTTGGATGCAGTGACAAAACTTTGAGGGTGCTTAAGTGGAACGTGACTTGGAAGAGGAGTCGTGGTTTTGCTTTGGTCATTCATAAACTTAATGGCCCTTTACAACAGTATAATTAATTAGTAACTATGAAATCCGTAGCCACATTATCGTATTTTTGAGTGTCTCTGGAAAAAGCCAAACTGAGGCTAGACATATTTTAGTTTTTCACAATTTACTTACATTATTTTACTTCCATCATAGACAGGCACAATTTTTCTTATAATCTACCTACGTGTTACGTTTATAGCTACTGGCAACACTTATATTTCTTTTGAATAAAACCTATGATAACTGTCAAAAATATACTGAAAAAGATATACCTAACTTAACTGTACCAATAGCTGACACAATAGACATTCAATAAACTTTAAAATCTCTTAATAGAAATAAAGACATATTTAAATTAATTTAATCGTATCAACATATTAAGAAACTCATAATCTACCTCTTTTGATGTTAGAAGTCAACAAATAAATAATACTAGCTCGTGCAACATAATTTTTTATTCATCCTCATATGTTCCTGAGACTGACACGTCATAAAAAATACTAAGAAAATTAGCAAAACCTTCGAGCAACAAAAGGCTTCGTTTGTCACGAAGGGAGAAGCCTTAGCGATATTACTCTATTCAAATTATTCTGGCATTTTTTGCGGGGGGGGGGAAAATGCACACAAGTGCAGTTCCGCATACCCACATACAAAAACTACACTGTAATGACGACACTCACACATAAAAAATAAAACAAAACAGCAAAAATTTGTGTACGGATGAGTCACACATCAAAATATGACACGTTTTTGACATAAAGGGCTGGGCTCAACTGTCGATGCAGCAATATCGATACGGAAAAAGGAATAAATGTTACAAACTCAATCATTTTACGATGGGGTGAATAACAACAAAGAGGTCATTTTTATACGCTCGAGCTTTATACAAAAAGCTCGAGAGTGTAGGTGATTGGGTTGGGACTAATGTGTACCCAGGGAAGTTGGGCTCAGGCTGCTGACACTGAACATCGCTCCATGACAGTACTGCCATCTGCACACCCAACAATTTGAATTTACAACAATCGGTGATCGCTCCCCGTCTTAACGTTGATCACAGTTACATCATTGAATAATTGCTTTTTTACCATCGCCACTCTAAAAAGTGCGTTTAATTCAACCATAAGAGTAAATAATAAGCGATTTTAAGTTATACAGACCGATGCTGAATCTTCGGCTACTATTCCGCTCTTAGCAGTGTTTTGCTTTAATTTGAATATGGTTTATTTAACAGTACTACTTACGGTCAGTATTCAGCTTGGATAAGAATCGCATAAGTCTTTCCTAACTACAACTCGACCAAATTAAAACGGTGTCATGAACTTAGCTGTCATGCAGCTATCATGCGCCTAATTATCTTGCTCGAGAGACGGCCGTTAGTCCCTCGAACTAAATTCCCTTTTTATTCACTTGTTGTATAATCTACTATTTCGACATTTATTTCGCGATATCTGTCGCGCTCACATCATGCAAAAATCTCGCAAATGAATTTGGCGCAGAATCAGGGCCAGATTGACCAACACTTTATCGACAAACATTATTTAACGGTAACATCACTAAGTTGCCCATCGGCGCGAACTCGGATTTATCTAGCGACAGATCTGAAATTTGTACGGACGAGCCATGGACTAGCAGACCCGATGTCACTGAACAAATTTGACAACTAATCAAGAATAAAATATACGAATTTAATGTTAAAATGTAAACAAATAGCAATAATACGATAAAAAATTACTTTTATGTGAAATGTAAAACCGTCTTTTTGTATACTTGATGTTCAAGATCTCTTTTAACAGCAAAAAACTCATCAATTCGACATTTTAAACAGAGCAGCGTTCACATGCGCGACTGGACTCGGTCTAGAAAGAAATCCGGGCGCAACTGGTTTTACTAACGCGTATGCCCATTTGGGCTTGTACTTCGGCAGAGGGGAAACGCTTCGTATGGCTTCTCTTTCTGTAGAAGCCCGTCTTACTCTAAGAGCAAAACAATGGTGCATTAAACAGAGTTCACATAAATATTTTTTTTAATGGCGGCCAGTGTTGCCATATCAGGAAAAGTGTTGCTACTGGTAAAACAAATGTACCATGCTTTTTATCCTTCTATTTAAATTGGATCAAGATGATTTTATGTCTTAACCTTTTTTTTAATTGACCTTTTTTTTAATTTGCATGTCGGGAATCCGGCGAAATATGTATACCTACCTGTTAAATATTTTTGTCATCTTTAAATAACCATGTTTCATGCAATAAATATCTTTATCTTTATCTTTAAAAAATGAAACTGTATCCGTACTGGTACATTGGTACGTGTATTGGTACAGTTTATACCAAGATTACTAAGCAACATGAGTAATGTAAAGAAGGAAAAAATAAATTTATTTATGAATTGAGGCGCGTTTTATCAGTAATTCCCTTCGTTTGAAAACGTGTGTGATTGAGCCTTGATTGAGCAAGTAAGCAAGAATTTCTTTCCCCTTTCGTATTTGAGAAAAGGTTCTATTTAATAGTTTTATAGTCAGGAGGCAAATATTTAATAAGTCGTCTCCTTCACGATTTTCGTCGGACTCTCTTCTATATACCTAAAACTGGTATGTATGTGTTCCTTGTTCTCTACAAAACACGAAACTGGCGGTTTTAAGAGGAGAAAGTGGGGACACGCATAGCTATGACGTCACAAAGATGGCGCCGACCGTAACAAGTTTTTCTTCATTTCTCGAGTTCTATTGCATCAATTTCGTTGTTTGATATGTCATTTGAAAGGTTTTATAATTGTCTATGATTGCTTTTTTGAAACCTACTAATTTAGTTTTGTCGTTTTTGAAATATTAACAAAAATATGATTTTTTTTCATAAACTTTTTATTATTTACAGGTTTAAACTAAATATAGAAAAAGATTTGTGTACCTAAGTTTGTAATTTTATAATAAAAAATAAAGTGCGTTTACATATCTTCTCAAAAATATAAACATCATTGTAGTGCAATTATAAACAAACAAGTTGTGACCAATTCTGTAAGGAGAGTACTCATAATTTTTTTTTCATTTTCTTTTTATTTAATGATATTTTTCTTCATTTCTCGAGTTATACTTCATCAATTTCAATGTTTGATATGTCATTTGAAAGGTTATATAATTGTCTATGATTGCTTTATTGTCAGCTACTAATTTAAGTTTGTCGTTTTTGAAATATTAACAAAAATATGTTTTTTTATACACTTTTTCTTATTTTCCGGTATAACTATAAATAAAGAGAAACATAAATGTGCCTAAGTTTGTTAGTTCATAACAAAAAATAAAGTCCGTTTTATTACTTTTCAGAAATATAAACATGATTGAAGTGCAATAATAAACAAACAAGTTGTGACCGATTCTGTGAAGAAAGTACTCATCTGATTTTTAAAGTTTTTTATTATTTCATCAAGTTATTCTTCATTTCTAGAGTTCTACTGCATCAATTTTGTTGTTTGATATGCTATTTGAAAGTGTATGTTTGTTCTTTTGAAATCTGCTAATAAATTTTGTTATTTTTAAAATATTAACAAAAATATGATTCTTTTTCATACACTTTTTCTTATTTACCGGTATAACTTAATAAAGAGAAACATAAGTGTACCTAATTTTGTATGTTTTAAACAAAAAAATAAAGTCTGTTTTATTGCCTTCTCAGAAAAATAAACATGTCTGTAGTGCAATAATAAACAAACAAGTTGTGACCAATTCTGTAAAGAAAGTACTCATCTGATTATACCGCCGTTTTCACTATTGATTTTGAAATGATAAGTATTTAAGAGCTGTGAAAAAGAAGCTGTGCTTTTTACAAATTACAGTATACATATAATATACGTTTACTTTTATATGTATTATAATATCCCACATCAAGCAATTTAGATGTACTTGCTAAGCTATTATAAAAAGCAATCTACAAAACCAAAGTATTATTTATTGTAATTAGGTACCTATAATAACAGTGCAAATAAAAACTATTCCCAATGTGTAGTGAAAATCACTTATTAAGTAGGGAAATGATGAATGAGATAATGTGTTTAGTGAACAGAGCATAGCAAGCAACATTTAAGTACTACTCATCAAAATCAAGAAAGTTATGCTGATTAAAACATAATTAATTCTTTTCCAATCCTATTATTCGTTTTTGCTTTGAGCGTGCACAGTCACATTTCGTCGTCCGGCAGTCTGTCTTACACTGGCACGATATGAGCTCGATATCTTGCAGACATATTGGATGGAGGTTTCAAGCTTGTGATGGGAATTAGGGAATTGTTATATAACCTCCAGCCACAGTTTTCTGGTAAGAGTAGGGTTTGGATCGGGATACTCGCAGTTTTCCAAATAAGTCTGGTAGTTAGCTCTGTGTAGATGGTGCTTCTGACTTCTCTAGAAGGTGGTAATTAAATTACCACCGGTTTTCTCAAATGTTAAAAACCTAGACAAACTGAAATTACCAAGATATCAAGCTCATATCGTGCCAGTGTAAGACAGACTGCCTGACAATGAAATGCGACTGTGCACGCTCAAAGCAAAAACGTATATTGAAAGGAGTAGGTATGCCATATTAGAAAATAAATATTTTAATCAGCATAACATTATGGATGTTGATGAGTAGTATATGTTGCTTGCTATGCTATGTTCACTAAACTCGATAATTCAATTATGTCAACATTATCTCATTCATTATTTCATTGTTATTTTCTATTTTGTACAATGTGATTTACGTAAAAATAAGTAATTTTCATTACACCTTGGGAATAGTTTTTATTTGCACTATTATTAAGATTACAATAATACTTTGTTTTGTACATTGTTTCTATAATAGCTTAGCTTATATTACTTCTAATTTACTGGATGTGTGATATTATAATATGAATATCCTACTTCCTACTAATATTATAAATGTGAAAGTTTGTGGGTTTGGATGTTTAGGATGTTTGTTCCTCAATCACGCAAAAACTACTAAACGGATTTGGTTGAAATTTGGCACACAGATATTAGATAGCCTAGATTAAAACAATAGTACATTACATCCGAGAACGGGAAGCTAGCGATTGCATTGTCGAGGATGGTTTGAAGCCCGAGCCGCAGGCGAGGGCTTTAATCATTCGAGGCAATGCAAGTAGCTTCCAGTACAATGTTTGTATAATACTTTACTCACGAAATGCGAGGAAATACAATTTTCTTTGTAAAAATGACAGATTTAAATTGCTTCGCGTGGCCATGTTAACTGACCGGTCATGCAACCATAAAGTTTCATAAAAAGAATGCTAGCTGATAAGTTCTACCGATTTGAATTTGGAACACTTACTTCCCGCACTCAGTGCGGGAAGTAAGTATTAAATTTCATTTCCGCACTGCATTTCAAATTTAGAATGTGATGAACCAGACCCCCACGGAAATGTTGAACGCCCCGCATTCTTTTTTCAAATGGAATGATAACATTTCAGAGCACAAGTGAGTAAAGAATACTTTTTATCCCGATATTCCCACGGGAACGGGAACCACGCGGGTGAAACCGTGGGCGGCCGCTAGTATGAAATTATATTACATCTGATATTAAGTATATTAAAAAAGTAAACACATATTAGATTTATACTTTTATTTGTAAAAAGCACCGCTTTTTCTCTTAAATACTTATCATTTTCAATCAATAGTGAAAACAGCGGTAAAAATCAGATTCGTACTTTCTTTACAGAATTGGTCACAACTTGTTTGTTTATTATTGCACTACAATCACCTTTATATTAAACTTTTAGATTTTTGCATTCACAATGCTACTTTTATATTAAGATGAATAAATAATGAAAAATATTAGAAAAAATCGGCTCACCCGTAGCAACTTAGACGGGACCACCTTTATATTTCTGGAAAGGTAATAAAATGGACATTATTTTTGTTATACGTAAACATACAAACTAAGACACACTTATGTTTCTTTTTATTTAGTTATACCGGTAAATAAGAAAGAGTGTATGAAAAAAAACATATTTTTGTTAATATTTTAAAAACAACAATACTAAATTAGTAGGTTTTAAGAGAATAATCATAGAACATTATATAACCTTTCAAATGCCATATTAAACATTGAAATTGATGCAGTAGAACTCGATAAATGTAGAAAAACTTGATGAAATAAAGAAGAAATTAAAAAAACTAGATGAGTACTTTCCTTACAGAATAGGTAACAACTTGTTTGTTTATTATTGCACTACAATGATGTTTATATTTTTCTGAGAAGATATTAAAACAGACTTTATTTTTATTATAAATTTACAAACTAAGGTAGGTACACAAATGATTTTTTTAATTTAGCTTATACCTGTAACTAAGAAAAAAAAATCATACTTTTGTTAATATTTCAAAAACGACAAGACTAAGTTAGTAGATTTTAAAAGAGCAATCATAGACAGTTATATAAGCTTTCAAATGACATATCAAGCAACGAAATTGATGCAATAGAACTCGAGAAATGAAGAAAAACTTGTTACGGTCGGCCGCCATCTTTGTGACGTCACAGCTATGCGTGTCCCCACTTCCTCCTCTTAAAACCGTCAGTTTCGTGTTTCGTAGAGCACAAGGAACACATACACACCAGTTTTAGGTATATAGAAGAGAGTCCGACGAAAAATCTCAAAATGCTTCGTCGCCACCTAACTATTATGCGTCCAAGTATTTACTCGATGTTAAATTACTGATGTAGCGCATTTTGCACCTTACGTGGATTCACATAACTAATAAAAGAAGTAAGTAGTTATAAAATAAACTTTTGAAATTCGTATTATCGGTGTGTCGATAAATAACTATCACTATTTAAGGCGATTAGTCTCCTCACAGTGGCGCCCTCACCTTAATTAGAATGATTGCTCCCTAAATACATAATTTATTTAATATGAGATACGTAAAATATGACTTACATACATAAAATATGACTATACTAGCTTTTGCCCGCGATTATAAAATTTCATCCCCTATTTTGACACCTACAGACTTTCAAACAAAATTTCATCCCCTATTTTAACTCTTTCAACCAATATTTCGTAGTAAAAGGTAGCCTGTGTCCTTTCTCAAGCTTTACTCTATCTCTGTACCAAATTTCATTAAAATCAGTTCAGTATTTTAGGCGTGAAAGCTTAACAGACAGACAAAGTTACTTTCGCATTTATAATATTAGTATGGATTTTGTATTATTAATTTTGAATTTCGTTCTGTCAATTTTACTCATGGTAGTCGATTAAACAACATAATCTCGTAGTGTAAAAGTATGTAAATAGGTACCTAATAAATACGATAGTGGCATAACTTCTGAAGTCTCTCTATTCTGTGGTACAATCAAACTTTCATCCCCCTATTTCAACCCTTCCAACCCTTATTTCGCAATAAAAGGTAGCTTATGTCCTTTCTCGAGCTCTACTCCACCTCTGTACCACCCCATCTCCAAATCAGTACATCCAAATCAGTTCTGTAGTTTAGGCGTGAAGGCATAACAGACAGACAGACGGACAGACAGAGTTACTTTCGAATTTTTTTATATTAGTATGGATTATGGCAAAGGAAATTAATAAACTATGTTCCATACTGTTTTCTTCATCGATAAACGAATGAATGTAGCGAAATTTGGTTTTAGAGAAATGTGTGGCAAAATCATATTATTTACCTTTAAAAAGTGTGATTACTTGCATTGTTTTTTTTATCACATCATAATTACTTAGAGCACAAGACACCATGGCTCCACGATACCTTTATTTGAAATTCTAATAAGGATTAACACATATTTTAAACAAATGTGATTGCTCATTTGCAAGGCGGGACGCTAGGGGCTCTTAACTGTAAAAATGTTGGCACATTGTCACTTGATTCTTTGTCTTTTTTTCACAGACCTTGTCCGTATAATGTAAACTTCTCTTTTTCACGCTTTGTTGGTCTTTTTGAGCGCAGCGAAATTTTTCTATGTCTATGGAAATACCTATATTCAAATTAAACTTTTTGGTGATGTATTATTTAATTTTGTCTTCATTTCTATCCGTTTTATTGACCGAGCGAGCGCGAAGCACGAGCGAAGCGTCTCTGTTTCAGCTTGGGCAAAAATGCTTTCACATATCCGTCCGGCTGTCTGTCTGTCTTTTACATGTTACATTTCTCAACCGATACTCGTGAAATTTCGGTTCAATAATTATATGAATGTTTTTGTCGATTCAGTTTTTCGATTTTTCCAAAATGACCGAGATATTAAAGCGAGGACTGCAGCTCATAGAGCCACTATTCTCTCAGCTCATAGTAAGTAATTTTTTCAAATGTCAAGAGAAAAATCTTGGAAACATATCAATGTAAGTAATATTGATTTTGATTTTCATATATTATGAGTCCTTTAATGACCCGCCAATAAACCTATGGTCGCGAGTTCGAATTCTACAAAGGTCAAGGTTGTGTACATTTAGTATCTGACCTGTGCTTTAGCTGCTATTTTAAAAGTTCTACTCAAAGTCATAGTACTATTTCAAAGTTAAGGTTAAAAACAAAATTGTTAGAAGATGGCTACCTACCAAGTATATTGTATTACAATTCAGTTTTCAAACAGAAAAATCCGTATCAATCAAATCGGCACATGATTAGTTTATTAGGAGCTCTACGGTGTCACAAACAGACACACAAATACACGTACACAAAATGAGAGATTTTTTTTCTTTGTTATGTGGATATGTTACGAATAATAATACCCTAGGTTTAGCCGGCTAAAATCCCAGACGAGTTGGGTTAAACCTAGGTGTAGCCGGTTAAACTTAAAAGTAGGTTTAGCCTTCTTTGTGCTTCTAATAAGGGGGAGTAATTTACCCTTGTTCCTTGGAGATTAAACATGGGGTTATAAGAATATTATTTCTGTTGTCTGTTAAAAAATAACCACGAAATTTAAGGCTAACGCACCGCTGCGCTTCGTGCTCGCCTTAAATTTTAAACCAATATTACCTACATGAATAAAGCAGATCGGTTACACAGTTACACCTAGTTTTAACGAACAGCTATCGGCTACACCTACTTAGCCAGCTAAAACTAGGTTTAGCCGTACTTCGGGTATTAGCCGTAACTTATAACACTGATCATCATTAGATTGTTAAATGTTTTCTCTTCGGTTAATTAGATAATTAAATTTTTATTCGACAAATCTCTCCCAAAGAATAATGAAGCTAATATTTTGACAAGTCACGAATGTTGCCAGCGTAGAAAATTAATGTCATCAAGCCGAAACAAACAAGGCAATAAGCCCCGCAAAGACCGACAGAAGCCATTTGTGAAAAAAAAACTTCATTCATCTCCATTTTTATGGCCGTGTCTTTTAGTAAGAAATGAATATTTTCGCTCGATTTAGAGAAATGATAGTGATTATAGCCAACATTAGTTAAAACTTAGAATAAATCCTACTTAATATTTATAAATGTGAAATTTAGTATGATGAGAAATCTGAACAGTACCTACCCCTATACAAGGTGTTTGGTACAAGCCTTATAAAGCCGAATATAGTAGATAGGGACCATCAAACTAAATAACTTTTACTATGGGATCAACTCTGAAATCGCGAAAAAAAATTCAGCAGTTTCATACAAAAATTAATAACGAAAATATCAAAATGTATGAAACAGCTGATTTAATTTTCGCGATTTCAAAGTTGGTCCCATAGTAAAAGTTGTTTAGTTTGATGGTCCCTATCTACCATATTCGGCTTTATAAGGCTTTTACCAAACACCTTGTATAGCACGAACATAATGTCGAGATACGAATTTCCCATACTTACTGTATCAAATTTTTACGAGCGTTTTTTTCTTGCTACATTTTCGTTCCACGCGGGTACAGTCAGCAACGAAAATCGCTTAACATTTTAGTACTTTGTCATAGTAGTTAACTTTTTGACTTTGCTTCAAAATGTGAGATATCTCTCAAAAAAGTTGCTATAACAAAGTACTAAAGTGCTAAGTGATTTTCTTTGCTGACCGTACTACTACTACTACGGGAACAGAAATTCCAACCTGGATACTTTTTCTCTTGGTCAGATTTTTTGAATATCCTCGCAGACGAAATAACTTGATCGGGTGTCATAGCAGACGAAGAAACTTGAATTAAACAATTTTATTCAAATAAACTTAAATAGAAGCATTTTCAATTCATTTTACAAACAAATAATAAGTCGAAAACGAGAACCTTTCACAAAATTACAAATCCCCCCAGAAATTATTCATAAAAAGGGTACAGTACGAGGCATATATCTTGAAATCGGGTAGGGATTGCGCGGAACGCGTATTTTGGGCATGCGTAGCGGTCAGGTACGCGGGCAGCGGGAGAGGGGCGCGCGCTATTAGTCACAAGAGCATAATAGGGAATATGCATCAATTTTTTTTTTATTTTAATCAAAAGTATAATGCGTGAGAAAATTAAGGTACTTGAAGTTAGCGCGCAGCAGCACCCGCCGAAAACGCTCTATACAAAACGGTGACGTCACATTTCACGTCTCAGGTGTGTTTCGGCGCGTTTAATATAGAGTTAGCCAATAATCTTCAATAATCTCCCTAAATTTTGCATTTAAGTACATATGTGTGATACAAAATATTATTTCTTATTCGTTATTCTATCTGACTGAAAAGTGCATTATATCCGAAAATGAAAAAAAAAATATCGTTATTTTCCCCTATGTGATAAAATTAAAATATTTTTTTTTCCTGTTCCATCATGTTTTTTTAAGTGTCCGCAGCGATCAAGCAATCGGTAACTTATGCATATTCCCTTTTATGCGCGAACTTGGCGCGAACTTATCTCCTAAAAAAATTTTAAGATACATGCCTCGTACTGTATCAGACATTAATCGTACTGTAACGTACTCGTACTGTACTGTAACAGCCGATTTGATTGATACATATTTCAGTGCGGTGCGCGCTCGGAAACGGACGCGCTCAATTGCACTAGGCGAATTATTTATTCACGTTTCGCGCGGCATTAGCCGCTGCGCGTTTTGTAACTATGAGCTCCCAGCAACTCATAGTGAATGAAGTCTTGGCTTTCATCCAGAACGCCATCGACACCATGGACGAGGTCAGCATCGTCCAGATCTGTAAGTCGAACTTCAAAGAAGATGAGATTTGCAGTGGAAAGACGCTGCTGTTCCGAAGCATCGGGAAAGCCGATGAGATGCCATCTCGACGAAGGGATGGAGGTGCGAAGAGTCTCCAGGACATCATCACCTGTTTAAAGGAGACCGACCCAGATGACGTGCCGACATTCGTGGCTAAGGAGCTACACAAGCTGCCCCCCGTCACATTCGACCACGTCGACGTCACCAGGCTGTTGAAGGACATCACCTCCCTGAAAACAAGCCTGGCCGAAGTAATGTGTAAATTAGAGGCTTCGGATAACACCATAAGTGAGTTGCGAGCCCAAGTCGTGTTATTAAGCAACACGGCTTCGGTAAGTAGGTCACCCGAGGCCTCCAACAACGTGAACACTCGTCGTGGGGCGCAAAATTCATCCATCGGCAGTTTCGAGTCGGCGCATATGGATGCGTCACCGATCGCTGCCGCCACAATGCGCGATGCACCGCGCCCCGCCGCCCGCTCCGCCGCCCCGGCGGATACGTCACGCGTATGTACGTCAACACCTCAACGTGCATATTCTGCAGTCACCGCTACCAATCGGCCCGCTACATCACAACTCAAGCGGGCTACAAATGAGGGAGAAAATCTTCTCGGCCCTGTCACTAAGGCTTCAGCACCACGGAGACAGGATGATGGGTGTGACGAGGACGGCTTTAAAAAGGTGGAGAAGAAGAAGAAACCCGCCCGCCGTAACCTATGTGGCACCGCCCCGACTGGACACAATCACCTGCTGCGCCCGGCTATTCCGACGACGCTGGTGTACGTGTCCCGCCTGCATTACTCCACTAAAGCAGACGATCTCGTGGAGTACATCAGAATCAAGTCAAAATATACTCTGAGGGTCCAACGGTTGGAGTCTCGCCACAATGTGAATTTCAACTCATTCGTGGTGAGGGCGCCGACCGAACATCTGAAGACCTTCATGAGTGAAGATTTTTGGCCGAAGGGTGTCCTGTTCCGTCGATTCCGCGGCCGCTTACCGGACACTGCGTTGCGCAACACGTCGCCGTCAATACGTGATAAAGTGTAATATTTATAAGATTGTTTATTATTTATGTATTTATTGTATGGGCCATTGATGCCTGAAATAAATGGTTAAATAAAAAAAAAAAAATTAATCTCAGTGACTAGGTGTTAACCACACAGCTGTGTAGGTCGTTATTAAATGTCTCTACAAGCATCCATTACACAAGTTTATATCTTAACCTGTCATTTGATGATTGGCAACTATAAATGGAGCAACGAATTTCGTGAAGCATAAATCTTTCCGTTGGTATCGGAAAAACATTTCCCTAAATAGGCCACAACGCTAGTTACCAAATTTATGGACGCAAAATACATAAACTTTATTGGAAACGAGCTAGGTTTTAGGCAAGGTAAATTGAGATCTTTTTGTTACATAGAATACAAAGTAAAGCTAGGTATTTTATACTCAAACCCTGGATACCTGCCTATCAAGCCATATAAACGAAATTCGAATTCGTTCAGCATTCATTTTCGTAATAAAGTCTTCAAATTGATTGATGATAATATCCAAAGAGAATGTAAAAAAACTAGCGTTTATAATATCAGTAGCACGAAAAGCTATCGAGAAAAGAAACGCGCGTATAATTTTGTATGGAACATTACATCGCCATCTATCGCCGAAAAGAAAAATGAAATTTTCCATAGAAAATTATTCAATAGATGTTCATGCTAGGGGTTCAGATTTTTTCTAATTATATTTTTTCTTTTGTTATTTTGTCATTAAGATCTATGTGAGTTAGCAAAAAAAAATGCTTTTGTAACTCTACTTATTACTTTATACTACACTGGCCTGCAAAAACACAAACGAGGTAACTTTGAAGCATTGGTTCTCCGCCCAGGATTAAACGTGGTGTGATCTGATGATGGCCATCCAGGGAGTGAATGGGGAAGATTCAGATCCCCATACACACCCAATAAATCTGATCAGCATTTTAAGAGCTGTTTGGATATGTTTAAAAAAAACACGAAAATAGCATTAAAATGTATGGAAATGCTGTAACTGACAACTCTTATCCTTACAGCTCTTAGAATGCTGATCAGATCTATTGGGTGTGTATGGGGATCTGAATCTTCTCCATTCACTCCTTGGATGGCCATCATCAGATCACACTACGTTTAATCCTGGGCGGAGAACCAATGCTTCAAAGTTACCTCGTTTGTATGAAAATAGACCTCTGTAGTACTTAGTTTTGCAGGCCAGTGTATATTACATGATGTAGAAAATATAACTACATGGTTAATTACAGGAATTCTACACTTACGATTACGAGCCACATAAAATGATTGTCAAAATCTTCACCAACTAATATTCTGTGCTTTTACGTAGCAGTTATATTTTCCATCAGCCATTTTTAATGTCCCCACTGCTGGGGCACAGGCCTACCTTATATAGGTGAATAAAGAGGACGGACCATAAACCCACCACGCGTGCCCAATGCGGATTGGTGGGTGTTAACGACTGCAAATGTAGCCAGGACCAACGGCTTAACGTGCCTTCCGAAGCACGGTGGAGCTCGAGATAATAAATGTTTGGTCACCCATCCCATGACCGACCCTTGCGAACGTTGCTTAACCTCTGCAATCACTGGGCCAGGCGCTAAACCACTGCGCCACCGAGCTCCTCAAGCAGTGATATTATTATTCTCAAATAAAAAAAAATAAAAAAATATTAAAATAATCATTTAGAGAAATTCTTACTTCTTGCACCTTGCGCTTTTTAACTAGAAAAGTAAAATGTCAAACGAAAATACTTCTTTTATATCCAATTCCATTTTCATTAGCAATTTTCTTGTTACCTCACCCAATCCATTACTTCTGTCGAAGATTTCCTTAATTCAACGATCGAGAAAACCAGGCACGGAATTTCAATAGGCAGACGAAAACAGAATTACGATAATCGTACGATAGAGTGAAGTCCACCACGTAAGTTTACATTGCAGATGCACACTTTAGATTTATGGTGAAGTTAAAGAGTACGCAAAAGTTGTAAGTTCTAGACATAAGGAAAACTTCGAGAGCGTTAGGTATGTATAGTATTATTATCACCAAAGTTATTGCATTACTAAACTAAAATTACATTAAATTATCTTAAGCAGGTAAATGACGCGCCGTTCGGTGACACACGCGAAAATGTAGGACGCAGCCTAAGCACTTTATAAAATAACTATGTTACGGTCAAACCGTAGATAGAGTGCCATTGTTATTGTTCTAATCGTACCTATGTTAGACGATCAATTCGAGTATTTAATTTAATTTGGTTGGACCTTATTCGTGCCCTCTTTATTGGACCCACCGATGGAACCATGTAGTGGAACCTACAGTCCGAAGAGTCTTATGAAAATGGTCGACTTTCTATAAAATTGTGTCGTTAAATTTATTTTAATTTGGTTAAAGTTATTTAATTTAATTTGGTTGGACCTTATTCGTGCCCTCTTTATTGGACCCACCGATGGAACCATGTAGTGGAACCTACAGTCCGATGAGTCTTATGAAAATGGTCGACTTTCTATGAAATTATGTGTCGTTAAATACGATAAACCAATATTCGTGATCATGATTGACATAAAGCTTGCGATATGTGATTACTTATTTAAAGCTTTAAGTTAGCGTACAGATAATTCTACTATTGGAATTAGCGTTCGAACGATTAGAATGTTGGCCTTTTAAATAGAGGGCTGAACAGATAATATTGGGCTGACAACAGCGGTACGAATGTTCGTCCGAAAATTGTGGTTTGCTATTCGAAGTAGGCCCACAGGTTAGAATCTACTATCCCATTTAGTTCTAGAACTATAGTTATAAAAATTGAGGACGCCTGAAGAGATTAAGGCTAATTCGATTCAAACGAGATCGTCCTGAGCGTGAAATGAACGCTTAGTGTGAAATCAGCTTAATTTGGAAAGATTTATATAGAACTTGGGGAGCTCGATGGCGCAGTGGCTTAAGATATATTATAGCGCCTGGCCCAGCGATTGCGGAGGTTAAGCAACTTTCGCAAGGGTCGGTCATGGGATGGGTGACCAAAAATTTACTATCTGGAGCACCTCCGTGTTCGGAAGACACGCTAAATCATTGGTCCCGGCAGCATTTGTAGTCATTAACACCCACCGTTCTGCATTCGGCCCGCGTGGTGAGTTATGGCCCATCCTCTTTATCCACCCCTTTTAGGTCCCCATACGAACTTTCATCCCCTATTTCACTTCCTTCGATATATCTTGTCGCGACAAAATGTGGCCTAGATCCTTTTCCAATCTCTATGCTAAAATTTATCGAAATTGGTGAGGCGTGAAAAGGCAACTGACATACAGAATTTTAATAGATTCTGTACGCACGTAATACACATAATACTTAGTACAGACACATAATACACATAATGCAACTCAAAAAATAAACGTACGTAATTGTAAACTGTAAGCTTTTTCATCACAAAATTGAGTTTCGTTAGACAAAAGGCGTTTAATTAAAGTAACTAATTCAGACCTTTTGTTTTTCATTCAAATTTAAAGTGAGAACGTCATAAAGTCTAGACATAGTTATTAATTTTCATAGTCTTTGCTGACCTTTCTTTGCCACTTAAATGAGTTTACCGAAACTCGTTATTGAACATGATCGTATCATCCATCTATACAATATTTAAAATACGTTTTCTTAAAGTCCAACTAATTGAAAATAATATTTTCAATTCAAAATATATAATAAAATTAGGTAGCTTTATATATGTTGCTGTAAAATCCTTGTAAAATCAGAAAATCATTTCAAAATCATGATTTTCTCAATAAGATAAATCCACACATGATACTTACTTTGTTTTAATATTACCAGGACAACGGTTTCTCTAAACATATTTAGATGACTCAAAAGATATTAGTGTCCTTAGAAATATTTAGCAGCAAAGGGATAATAAAATACCTAATTAACATTTCAGGAATTAAACGCGTGCAAATTACGATAGGTATTTTCACACCTACCTATTTTCCCGACGTTTCGACCGAGTTGCATCGGCCGTGGTCACGGGCTGACTGGAGCTGCGGTGTTACACCTCCTCCTCTTCGGTGGAATCTTCATCCACCGTCGAACAGTTTTTCCAACTACCGCCGCACACAACACTGACGGTGTCCCTATTTCGTATCATAGCGTTAATTAAGTACAATGCAACGCGAAAGTTTAAAAGTGTATAATACAATACCTTTTTTGGTCCAAATTACTGTTACGTTATTTTTCATCCCTTCTATTCGACCGTTCTCCTACGACCGATTTGCTATTGGACTGTTCGTCGACAGGACGATTCATTTATTACCATTTCCCCTACAGCGTCTTTCACCTACGGACTGTTCGCCGACAGGACCTTTGGTATATGTCACTTTTGACGACACGCCGTTTCACCTACTGAATGTTTCACCGACACGACGATAAACCTATAACTCTTTTAACTACAACCCTTTCCATCTACGGAGGATTCGCCGTCAATATTAAGGCAAGCGATATTACAAAGAATAATAAATAAATATTTCAGGATGCACCACTCAGGGCACACATAGCCATCTAGTCCCAAATTAAGTCAACTTGTGCTATGGGTACTAGATTACTCATGCATATTTTTTTGTAAATACATACTTATAAATATAAATTATAGTTTTAATTACTTACATGTTATTCTATTCTTTGAAAATAAAATAATAAAATTATTTATATCACGCTTATACCTAAGTATTGCAGTTGCTTCATTGTTATTTATTATCTACTAGCTGATGCCCGCGACTTCGTACGCGTGGACTTTATGACTTCGGCGTAGCATATAAATATGAACTCATGTAGTTACATAAGAAAATACTTGTAGCAGTGTTATACTTAATGTTAGAAGTAATAAATTATTGACCGAGCGAGCACGAAGTGCGAGCGAAGCGTCTCTGCTTCAGCTTGGGCAAAAATTCTTTCGTATATCTGTATGTTCTCTTCTACAGGTCGCATTTCTCAACCGATTCTCGTGAAAATTTGTGAGCAGGTTCGAAAATTATATGGAATTTTTTGTCATGCCACTTTTTCGATTTTTTTCGAAATGGCGGAGATATGTAAAAAAAAACCTATTGCAGTCCAGCTTTCCGGCTCTGTCTTTTCTCCTCTACAGGTCGCATCTCTTAACCGAATTTCGTGTAATTTTGTGGGCAGGTTCGAAAATCATATAGATTTTTTCAAGTTGAGACAGCTTTTCTAAATTTTTCGTAATGGCGGAGATATGTAAGAAAAATGTATTTCAGTCCGGCTTTCTGACGCTGGATGTTCTCCTCTACAGGTCGCATTTCTCAACCGATTCTCGTGAAATTTTGTGAGCCGGTTCGAAAATAATAAAGATTTTTTTTGTCACGCCAGTTTTTGGAAATTTTTCAAAATGACGGAGAAATGTTAAAAATACATATTTCAGTCCGGCTTTCCAGGGCTATCTGTTTTCCTCTACAGGTAGCATTTCTCAACCGATTCTCGTAAAATTTTGTAAGCAGGTTTGAAAATTGTATAGATTTCTTATGCTAAGCCAGTTTTTCATTTTTTTTTCTAAATGGCGGAGATAATGTAAAAAAATCAAATTTCAGTCCGTATTTCCAGCGCTGGCTGTTCTCCTCTACAGGTCGCATTTCTCAACCGATCTCGGTGAAATTTTGTGAGCAGGTTCGATAAATATATATATATTTTTGTCGAGACAGTTTTTCGAAATTTGTGAAAATGACGGAGATATGTAAAAAAACATATTTCATTCCAGCTTTCCGGCTGTTTGATCTCCTCTACAAGTCGCATTTCTCAACAGATTCTGGTGAAATTTTGTGAGTAGGTTCGATAATTATATATAACTGTTCAGTCAGGCCATTTTTTCCAAATTTAAAAAAAAAATACTCACCCATTTTGAAAAATGATCAAAATTAGAAGCACAATACTCACGTACCATGGGCAACAGCGACGCTTAACCACTGCTAAGGTCAAAATCGCTTGCACGCCGCGCCGTCACAACCATACGTTTAGTTCGTGTAGGGGCGATACGCGCGCACACGAATTTTGTTGCAAACTGGTTAAGCGTCGCTGTTGCCCATAGTACCTACTGTATGCTTTGAAAACTTCATGGCGACATTTTATTTTATTTTTTCGCGAGATCTACAGCTCACGGAGCCACTAGTTTTTAGTTTATTTTTATATTTAATATTATAAACATAGTTTATAATTATAAACTATGTTCGGAGTCTTTGCTTCGGGAGCCAATATGAAAAGACCTGAAAACGTTACTATTTACCTACCTCCTTCTAACGCGTATTTGTTCCTAGTATGCAAAATAAACAATAATATAAGTTTTAATAAAATATTTACATAAACCATTTCCGGTGTACCTAATAGATAATAAATAACAATGAAGCAACTGCAATACTTCGGTATAAGCGTGATATAAATAATTTTATTATTTTATTTTCAAAGAATAGAATAACATGTAAGTAATTAATTAAAACTACAATTTATATTTATAAGTATGTATTTACAAAAAAATATGTATGAGTAATCTAGTACCCATAGCACAAGTTGACTTAATTTGGAACTAGATGGCTATGTGTGGCCCTGAGTGGTGCATCCTGAAATATTTATTTATTATTCTTTGTAATATCGCTTGCCTTAATATTGACGGCGAATCCTCCGTAGATGGAAAGGGTTGTAGTTAAAAGAGTTATAGGTTTATCGTCGTGTCGGTGAAACATTCAGTAGGTGAAACGGCGTGTCGTCAAAAGTGACATATACCAAAGGTCCTGTCGGCGAACAGTCCGTAGGTGAAAGACGCTGTAGGGGAAATGGTAATAAATGAATCGTCCTGTCGACGAACAGTCCAATAGCAAATCGGTCGTAGGAGAACGGTTGCTGAATCCTTTGAAAATCGCGATAGCAGTGGGTCGACACTTTATCAACTTCATACAAAAAATATTAATATGGAATTATGAACGTACTTTGTGCCAACATTAAAATACGAAACAATCCTACCAATGAAAAAAGGTAGTTAATCGTTTTGTCTTATTGTACCAGCTATGACTCGGTAATTTAGCCGCATTATACGTCAAGTTATGTTGTGGTCATGTTGGCCAGCATGTGACGCGCCGCCAAAAATTAAATTTTTGCAGAAGTTTTAGTAAAATTAATTTACGCATTTTAATAAAACAAAATTGTAATAAAAACGTGTTAAAAAGACATAATGGGTGGCAAATCTTTGCAAGAGTGTGAAATTTGTGGCGTCCGAAGAGTGAGAGGGTCGAGTAAGGACATAATTTTGACTAGAATTCCCGCTTGATACGAGCAGGTAATTTTATTAACTTTTTCTAAGTTTTAGAAGTTTAAAGTTAATTTGAGTAAAAAATATTGTTAATAATAGTAGTAATATCGGTAAATATATAGGTTTTAAGTGACATTTCAACGAAATTAGCGATAAATCACGTTATCATTACATTGTCATAGTGCTGTGCTAAAGTTATCGATATTATTTTATTTTAGATGTTGATTATGGGTTGAATACTACCTAGGTACTGTATTTATGACTATCTAGTGGGTAGTTAATAATGTTATATAATTTTTGTTGCAGCCTCCAGCAAAGGACTGAAATTCAGGCCAAACTAAAGTGCAGTTTTAACAGCGAGTCATTCTTGTCACAATAGAAAAAAATGAACTCGCTGCTGAATAAATTACTTGATTCTTACCTTTCTTTTATTTAAGAAAGTAAGCGATATTCCATTCGCGGCATGTCATCAAGACAGAAATTCCAGATTTTTATTAGACAAATATGTACCTATACATATCATTTAATGTCGACAATTATTACGAGTATAATATTATTATGGATTTTGCTGTCGTGTTGTGTTGGGATTTATCGCCTGCTTTTATTTCCAAAATATAAAATATTATGAGGTTTATGAGTATAGACGCCTGGAAGCATTTTTTATCGATATCGATATCATTTCAAGTTGGTAAGGTACTTCACTATTCTTTTGACATTTCCTCTGTTTATGTTGGTAGTACGATTCTATTTATTAGGTTGGTAGAAACTACGTTCATAATTGTGAAGTGCCTACTCTTAAAACGTAGTGATTACTTGCTCAGTGCGCGATAGTGTATCAAACGTAACTATACATTTGTAATTATTTTTACTTTTCACGTGTCTTTTTTAAATAAAGAACATTTTCATTAATTACATAAACACAGTCTCCTATTTATTTTCTCATAGAAAGGGGATGAAAAGTAGAGTATATGACTCGGGCGCAAAATATTTTTGGCGAGGGCGACATACTTTGAATCCCTCGCTACGTTCAGGATTCTACTCTAGAATCCCTCACTTCGCTCTGGATTCAAAAAAGCGCCCTCGCCCTAAAAATATTATTTTGCTCCCTTGTAATACAATCTACTATTTTATACCCAAACGGTAGGCTAATTTTATTTTTTATTTTTCGTAGAACACGTAAAGTGTTTCAGTATGTTGCGAATGACTGCCTTATTCCCGAGGGCACTTTAAAGGAAGTTTATGTGTATGTTTGTTTGGAATGACCTTTACAAATTTTATATGAGTCTTGTTTATTTACATGTACAAAAGTTATAAAAAACTTTGCGTCGTATCGTAAAAAAGTAAAAAAAAATGTTTTATGAGTGATAAATACTTCATCGAACGTATGATATCTGTGGTAAATGCGTACAAAATTAAATGTAAGAGAAATTTCAGTAATATCAAATTTGGTCACCCATCTTTTGTGATTTTTCCAGATCAGTAGCCAAACAAATTACCATACATCTACTCCAATGGGCAATATTAAGTACGTATATGCGTTTGAATACTACATTTACTATTAAAGCTTTAAAATATGCAGTAAATAATTATAAAATTACGTGCCTTAAGCAATTAAGCTAGTCAATTCCATGCAATAAACCAAAGTCTGTGATTTACATGAATTTGCAACACGTGTTTTGTTCGTTTATTGCTCATATTTAAGCTTAAAAGTAAGCGTAGCGTTCATACGCGTAGAATGTTGACTATTTAAGTAGGGGGCTATTATACGGAAAGGGGGAAATTACATTCATAATAAAAATTCAGGTAGGTATAAATTCTTCAACCCAGTTTAATATTTTAAGGCTGGTTGGTTCATGAAAACAAGGTCTGGCATTCCGGGAGTAACGTAAGCTTAGGTCACTATCCAGTTGCGCCACTTTATAGTAACAAGCAAAGAATGAAGGATTTTTTTCTGTCACACTCATAGAAATAGAATGTCAAAGAACAACAATGTCAATAAACAGGTGATCCGAAAACGAATGCATACATTTTATATGAGATACATAAAATATTACTTAGATTCATAAAATATGACTATATATGGCAAAGGAAATTAATAAACTATGTTCCATACTGTTTTCTTCGTCGATAAACGAATAAATGTAGCAAAATTTGGTTTTAGAGAAATGTGTGGCAATATCTTATTTGCCTGTGAAAAGTGTGATTACTTGCATTGTTTCTTTTTGTCACACCACAATTACTTAGAGCACAAGACTCCATGGCTCCACGATACCTTTATTTTAAATTCTAATTAAGATTTACAAATATTTTAAACAAACTGTGATTGCTCATTTGCTAAGCGGGACGCTAGGTGCTCTTACTGTAAAAAATGTTGGCACATGTCACTTGAGCCTTTGTCTCTTTTTTACATAGACCGTGTCCGTATGATGTTAACTTCTCTTTTCCACGCTTTGTTGGTCTTCTTGAGCGTAGCGAAAATTTTTCTATCATTCACACTCATTACAAAATTATGATAGTGCATTTTGATTTTAATTTGTTTCTTTAAACAGTTTAGTTTAAAGATGAATGAATGTTAGTTTCAATACCGATAGCAGATAATGCAGAGATTGGCCTTACAGGCGGCTTGATAAACTCTAACACCAGAACCCAGAGGTGGCGACTAATTAATCCTCATTCGATAAGAAGAAGAAGAAGCAGAGATGACGTAAGCTTGTGTAGACCACGTCACTTCCTATGTTTTGGAGTGCTATACCTGGCGCAGTATATTATTGTACCATGGGTGGCAGTAAACTAACTCTTTTGATACTTTCTAAATGTTTAAAAACTCCAATATTCCGACCCAAGCGATTAATATTGCAAGTAACACTTTTTTGGACCTTAAAACGTTCTTTCAACAGATACGACCGAAATGTGCTTGATACGTTTTATTATGCATGGGGGTTATATCAGTCCTTGAAGAGACAAATGTAGAACAGAGATAAAGTACAACCGCATCAAATTATATAAGGTGGAACCAAATAATGTGATGATACTGAAACAGGTAATAGTGTTGCTTAAACTGAATAACTTTCTCCATGCAACATAGGTCGAAAAATAAAAAAAAAATTTTTCATACTTCCATACAAAATGTCAGCAAAAAAAGTTACAAAATGTCACCAGTCAGGTCAGCTGACCGCCATACTATGGAAAAGTGAAAAAAAAAGTTTTTCTACCTATGTACCTTGGAGAATGTTGTTCAGTGTTATAGCAACACTATCAACTGTTTCAGTACGTATTATCACATCATTTTGTTCCACCTTATACAGGGTAATTTTTCGACCCCTTTACAAAATCAAATAATAGTTCAAGGAAGTAATAAAAAAAAATTAGGTGAGATAATTATAAATTATTTCCTTTTAAATTCACAGTTTTCAACCACTTTTTATATCCTAAAAATCTAGGTGCGCACGCTCACCGTCACGAACGGGATGCGAGCGGGGGAAGGCGAGTGGCGGGAGGGGGGCTCGCGAGGGTCGACCGTGCGACACGCAAACGGTGACAACAATTTCAATTTGTGTAGGGAAAAGTTTGGGGAAAAAAGGTAAAAAAAAATTTGTTTTACTTCATAAATTGATTGGTACTGCTATTATAGAATGACCTGACAAAGTTTGAAAAGCGGTCCAAAAATGACCCTGTATTGTATTCTAAGCAGTATTACTTCTTTCCTTAGTAGGTATTTGATGTGTCAATGGATGATATGAAGTGATTTTTCACATCAAAATAAAACTCCACATTAATTTCAACCTACATTTACGATGTTTTCTGTAAAATTTGTTTATTTCCCGAGTACGCGTGGAAATTTTATAAACTTAAATTTATAAAAAGAAACTTGTCTTTTCATTCAAGCGAGAAAAAAAAGCTTATTGCAATTTGAGTGACAGACGGAATCTGATTCGAAATTCCGAAACAGAATATCGGTAATGTATGAATATTCCGAAAGGAAGATTTACGTTAATTCGGAAACGTTCGTGTTACGTTTATGTTCGAAATCATTCCGATTCGGAAATTAAAGGCTTATATTGTTTCCTCTGTTTTACTTACAGATAATTTAGTTTGTTAAAAAAGATGAAAAAATCAGAATCTTTTGACGGTAAAAAATACTAGGTGATTGAATTTTTATATTTTAAATGCGAAAGTCCGTTTATTTGTTTGTTACGCCTTTACGTCCTAACTACTGAATCGATCATCATGAAATATTGCATACACGTTGTCAGGGGTGCAGAAAAGAACACAGGGTATTTTTCATCCAGAAAAAACGTACAGTTCCCGAGGGATAGCAAAAAAACTGTCCACGCAGATAAAGTCGCGGGCGGCCGCTAGTTTTTATATAAGTAAAGAAAATGTGTTGTGATTTAGCTCGGTCCTATTTTAATCCTCTGTAACTACCTACAAACCCTTGACGCGATATTACATGTTTGTTGTGGAATACAGCAGCTATACGATTATTATGTATGTAATTTATGTATACGGAAATTGAAATGACGGGGCCAAAATTAATATTATAATATAAACATAGCTTGGAAATTGGATATGAAGCAATATTAGATTAGTGAATATACAAGTTATGGAGTTTTCCAAAGAAAGTCTCAATTGCATCACTCTAAAACAGTCGAACGTAATATGAATGAATAGCCAAATAACACTTGCCTGCTTTCTACCCCACATTTGTCACATATTTACTGCAACATATTTTATTACTAGTAAAATAAAATAAATTCTTAAAAATAAAACTCGTATTTTTACTATAGGTATCTGTAATTCCACGCCAATCTGATTAATTTAAAGCTTTATCTCTTTGTAACCACTGTACTAATTTTGATGAAGGTAGTATAGAGATAGATTGGACTATAAGGAAGGACCATACCTTTTGTCGCAAAAAAATAATACTGGAGGGAATGATTGGGGATGAAAATGTATATTAATATAGGGATCTGGAAAAAAGTCCACACGGCTTCAAGTCGTGGGCGGTCGCTACCAGTATTGAATGTGCTGGATTTCACCCTAATCCGACCTTTCAAATTCCGTCACATATTCGATTTTGTAGTCTAGCTGACTATTATAGTATGTCACCCTTACTTTTTAAGTATATCTAAAAATGAAATACCATGTTACTGAATATTTAAGTACAGTTAAAAGTGAAAAATTAATAGTTTGAAAATATCGGAAAAAAACGCAACGATAGCAAGACGCGTGCGTAAACGCATTCATTCTTTCCATGATTTACGCGGAAGTCTATGAATGAGCTCTAAATCCAGGAATCAGTAAAATTGGGACACAAGCAAACCTCAATATCTTGACTAATTATTATGTAAGTAATAAAACTTTTAACTGTAGGTACATACTTGATTAGAATAGGGAAGAGATACGCCCATTACTTTTTTATTTATTTTTTATTTTGTGTTCTAACAATCCAAGAAAACTTATATGTAATACATAGCCCCGCAAAACTGTTTACACAGTTCGACTGCAGGATCAGTGTGTCTCGAGCTTAAACGCATAATACTTATAGCCTGGGCCTGTTTCACAAAGTTAGATTAAGTTTTAGTCAAAGTAGGTTCTTGACGAGTAATTTCATATGAATAATTCAAACAGATCTTAGTATCCAATCATATACATCGTGTTAATGAATAAACGCAAAACCTCTTGGGTGGTGATTGTGCTCATGAATATAAACAATTTTTTTACTATGGGGCCAACTCTGCAACTCAACAAAATCATTCATTCTGGTCGAGTAGGTATTGACAACTTGTATGGAACAGCTGATTTTTTTGTTGAGTTGCAGAGTTGGTCCCATAGTAAAACTTGTTCATATTCATGAGCATAATCACCACCTAAAAGGTTTTGCGTTTTCATTAACACGTTGTATGGTGAAACAGGTACTTACTTCTAAATTATTACAACTCATCAGTTTATACCTCTAATGTATCAAAGAAATGTTGCTGTAACATTAACATTTGCTGTAACCACTGTAACATTCTTTTTAAACACTAAAAAATAACCGTGTACTTAGTTTTTTTCTTGATAAACTTGCGAGAATATTGACTGTTGTGTTACGTAAGACAGCAGCCGCGCCCACCTTAGGTTTTGTTTTAAGGTAACAAACACATTTCTTTTGATAAATCACAAAATTGGTTACGTTTTGGTTGCGTGTTTGGCCATATGTGCCAAGGTTAAGATGAACGATCGATTGTTTCAGGTTTTAGTTCTTTAGGGGTATAACATTGTTTTGAATAGCGTTCGATTTTTATTTTTTGCTTTTTCTTTACTTTTTTCATCACTTCTTCCCCGTGTTGCAAGACTTGATTTGAAAATCTGAAACCATAGAAATGTAATGCCAAAGAACAACAATGTCAATAAATAGGTGATCCGAAAAACGAATGTATAGATTATATATGAGATACGTGAAATATGACTTACATACATAAAATATGACTATATTATGGCAAAGGAAATTAATAAACTATGTTCCATACAGTTTTCTTCGTCGATAAACGAATAAATGTAGCGATTTTAGAGAAATGTGTGGCAAAATCTTATTTACCTATGAAAAGTGTGATTACTTGGATTGTTTCTTTTTACCACATCACAATTACTTAGAGCACAAGACACCATGCTTCCACGATACCTTTATTTGGAATTCTAATAAGGATTAACAAATATTTTTTCAATACAGTTGCTCGAAAATGTAAGTTTACGATGACAGTCGAGCGTGCGGCAAGTTGATTTTACCGCACGCCGTGCGTTCTTGTTTACGGATTAGTACAGCGTGCGGAAAATTGATTTTACCGCACGCCGGCGCCGTGCGTTTTTGTTTACGTACGTTTTTTTTTTAATTTCTACTAGCTTCCGCCCGCGACTTCATCCGCGTAGACATAGTAGAAATATATTGCAACCAGTTTAACATGACCCCTTTAGTGTATGAAAGCTAGTACTACGGAGAGTTCAAGCTGTTTCGCTGGTTCCACCCACCTGAATTTGATGAAACATAGCTTAGATTTTAAGTTGGACCTCAATCTACTAAATTGTGAAAAATCCATCAAAATTCGTTTAGCGGTTTTTGCCTTATTCGCGCACAAATATTTAGAATTTACAGTTTTATTATATGTATATGTTACCGGCAATGTGTATTTTCCGGCATTGTATACAATGCCTAGGCATTGTATACAATGCCTGAAACGATCAGGCAATGTATGAAATGATATTCATTTTATACATTGCCTAGGCATTGTATACAATGCCTGGTGGTCCACCGGCAATGTGTAAAATAAGTTTATTTCTGTTGTCTGTTATAAAAAAATAACCTCGAAATTTAAGGCTCACGCTCCGCTGCGCTACGCGCTCGCCTTAAATTTCTAACCTAACCCGGGACCTACAGGAGTAAAGCAGGTTCGGTTCCAAACTCAATAAGCCGCCCTCGAGCTCCCCCGCGAGCCCCCTCGAGCCCCCCCGAGCCCCCTCGAGCCCCCCCGAGACCCCCCACCGAGCCCACCTCAAGTCCCCCTCGAGCCCCCCCGAGCCCGCCTCGAGTCCCCGAGCCCCCCTCGAGCCTCCTCGTGCACCCCCGAGCCCCCCTCGAGCCCCCTTGAGCCCCCCTCGAGCCCCCCTCGAGACCCCTTCGAGCCCCCCCTCCAGCTCCCCTCGAGCCCTCCCTTGATCAAAATCTTTTTATTTAACACATTGCCGGTGGACCAGCAGGCATTGTATACAATGCCAAGGCATTGTATAGAATGCCTAGGTAATGTGTGAAATAGGCGATAATATTCATTCTATTTCATACATTGGCTAAAAGGGCCAGGCATTGTATACAATGCCTGCGTTTCATACATTGCCGGTGACATATATATTACAATTCAGTAGTACCTATAATGTTTTCTCGCAAATGTATTGAAAAACGTAGTATGGCACACGGTTGTTAAGGTTTTTTAAAACCTCCTTACCAACCTTGTATCATAAACTACTATTAACAAACTGTGATTGCTCATTTGCAAGGCGGAACGCTAGGGGCTCTTACTGTAATAAAAAGTTGGCACATGTCACTTGATTCTTTGTCTCTTTTTTTCACAGACCGTGTCCGTATAATGTTAACTTCTCTTTTCCACGCTTTGTTGGTCTTCTTGAGCGCAGTAGAAATTTTTCTATGTCTTTGTCTGAAACAAAACACTTTTACGGATTACAACTTGAATTTTATTACCTTTCATATCTTCTGGTGCTGAAAAGTCGGAAAATTAAATAGAATGTATACTGTTACCTAAAAAAAATGCGCAAAATAACCTTAAATATAGGCGGAAATCTAAGAAGTATATAAAAGAAAATTTAGTAAGCAAGCCGCCGAGTGACATTTAAAAGTAATACGTTACAAAGTTATTCAATCCAAACTTTACATGTTAGCCAAGTTACAATTTGTACATTCCCTAAAGCTTTCATTTCAAGCAAACAAAATTCAATTAAAAATATGAATAAAACATGAAACATACCTAGTAAGAATTACGGTTGGATCATTCTATCAGTCTGTACCAAGCCCTAGATTAGGTGAGGGAAAATAAATCATTTTTTTAATTAAAAAATGTACATTTTTACACTTCATCCTTTTTACTGCGGCTTTACTAGTGATTGCTTGTACAGTCAGCGTCAAATTATTTGAGCATTCAAACCTACCTGAACATTTGACAAAAATCAACCTTATCTCAAGACTTTAAGGTGAACAAATGAAAATGTATTGTATAAGGTTATTTTTGTTCAAATGATTACTTATGTGTTTTGGTAGGTATATTTGAATCACTGACCTGGATTTTTTTTTTCATAGAGGTCAATGGTTTGAATGTTCATAATATCATTTTGGCGTTGATGTAAGAAGTACCTACTATGTAACAAAAGCTATGTTTCAATTTTACAACCAGAATAATACCTACTGCTTTTAAGCATAATGGCAATGTGAGATGGATTACAAACATTTTATTTAACTAATACGAAATATTTCTAGTAGCCTTCTAGTAGCAAATAATCTCATATTTTGTATATGAAATACCTAAAAAAACTCTCTTCAAATGAATTGTATGCTTTTACCTATTATACAGGGTCATTTATGACCCCTTTTAAAATTTTGTCAGGGCATTCTATAACAGCAGTACAATCAATTATGCAGCAAAAAAAAATTTTTTTTTTACATTTTTACCCCAAATTTTTCCTTACACAAATTGAAATTGTTGTCACTGTTTGCGCATCGCACGGTCGACCCGCGCGAGCCCCCCTCCCGCCACTCGCCTTCCCCCGCTCGCGTCCAGTGCGTGAGGGTGAGCGTGCGCGCCTAGATTTTTAGGATATAAAAAGTGACTGAAAACTGCGAATTTAAAAAGAACTAATTTATAATTATCTTTTCAATTTTTTTTATTACTTCCTTGAACCTTTTTTGATTTTGTAATGGGGTCGCAAAATTACCCTGTATATTCTGTGCTTTTACTAAGAACGAAAACTTTTTCACGTTATCGACTGCAACAATCTGCAATACCAAGGGTGATACGATTTCCTATTTAGTTACTTATCATTTTTAGTTTTCAAAATCTGAAATAAGTTTAAAATAAAATGTTTCACATATTCCAATAACAGCGCAACTACAAAGGTCATAGTCATAGTCATAGTCATAATTGTTTATTGCAACATGTTGGTTACAGAGATCTTAAAAGGAAAATGGTACCATGAACATGACCCTGTAAGGGTATTGCAACTTAAAATAAGATTAAAATAAAAATATTAAAATTACTTAACATAGGTAACATAAATGTTTCTTTTAAATAACAAAACGAAAAATCTGGAATAGGTAAACAACATTAGAGATGAGAACAAGGAGGCCTAATTATTAGACTAATTAAAAAAATCTGTTAATGTATAAAAACATTGTTCTATTAAAAATTCTTTTAGTTTACTGTAAAAGTGAATTTCTTTTTGTATGTCTTGTATTTCTTTTGGTATTCTATTATATATTTTTATTGACATATGGTAAGTTCCTGAACTCACTAAATGTAACTTAGTGAAAGGTGCTGCAAGTCTGTTTTGATGCCTTAAATTACGTGATTGTTGATAAAAATCTTTTGCTTGTGGATACATTTGTTTGTTTTTTCTGACTAATTTACATATTTCAAATATATATAGGGACGTAAGTGTGAGTATCTTTAGTTTTACAAAGTGAGGTCGACAACTTTCCATATCATCTATATTTACAAGTATTCTGATACACCTTTTTTGCATCACAAACAATTGGTTTACATGAGTGCTATTACCCCAAAGGATAATTCCGTAGGTCAACCATGCATTAGCGTAAGCATAATAGGCACACATTGCAGTTTTTAAGTCGGTACATTTTTTTAGTTCATATAAGGCGTAAGTAAATTTAGAAAGTTTAGTAGCAATTTTTTCAATATGAGATTTCCAATTGACATTTGTATCTATTTCTATGCCTAACAGGGTGCAAGAGGTTTCAAATTCTATTTTATTATTATTAAATGAGATTGTTGTTTCTATTGATTGCTTTTGTATGGGTTTAAATTGCATCAATTTTGTTTTAGATATATTAATTTCTAAATTGTGGTCTTGTAACCATTTTATTACCTGGTGTAGTGTGTTATGAAACTCTTGTTGAAGATCTTGACTGCGTACGCATGGGAAAACAATGGAGATATCATCTGCATATATTATACATTTTTTATTTATACAGTCTACCACATTATTTATATAAATTAAGAAAAGTACACATCCTAATATACTCCCTTGAGGAATAGAACGTTCAATATCAAGTTTATTTGATCTAACATAATTTAAAATATTGTTTTTGGCATCATAATGTTCTATCTGCACGAATTGTTGGCGATTATTTAAATATGATTCAAACCATATGTGAGCTCGTCCTCGTATACCTATTTCATATAATTTTTGGAGTAAAATTTTATGAGAAACTCGATCATATGCCTTACTCATATCTAACATTATTCCTATTGCATATTGATTTGTATTTATAATATTTAATATTTCGTTCATAAAGTTATATACTGCTGTGATTGTAGATTTTTGTTTCCTGAAACCATGCTGACTCTCGTTAAAAATATTGAATTTTTCACAAAAGGAGTTAATGCGGGTTGCCATTGCTGTTTCAAATATTTTCGAAAAGGTTGATAAAAGGGCTATTGGGCGCAAATCTTGGGGTTTGTTGGCATTTCTCATTTTAGGTATTGGTTTTACAATTGTTATTTTAAGTAAATCGGGAAAGACTGCCTCATCAAAAGATTGGTTAATTAAATAAGTTATAGGTTCTACCAGCTCCTCCCTACAATGCTTAATTAATGAAGGAGGGAATTCATCAGCACCATAACTTGATTTATTTTTTAATGATTTTATAATTTTATCGACTTCGTCAGTGCTGACTGGACGGAGGTAAATAGAGTTTTCAATAGGTGATTGAGTGGGTCGACCTTTGGGATCAATATGATTTTTCTTATCAGATCCTACCGACACAAAGTATTTATTTAAGATATTAGATATTGAATGGGGATCTTTTATGGTTTCATCGTTAAGTTTTAAACTTATATTTTTTAATGTATTTTTGTTTATTTTATTAGTGCGTTCTTTAATGATTTGCCACATTGTTTTAGTAACGTTTTTGGATTTTTTCATTTTATTTATATACTGATTTTTTTTTGATATATTAACTGTAATTTTTAATAATTTGACATATTTTTTGTAATAATTATTTAATACTTCACTATTTGTTTGCAATTTTAGTATTTTAATTAGGCGTTTACTAAAATCTATGGAAGTGTGATTGTAAACAAATATTGCTTAAAATGGCACCACGGGGCTAGAAAATGACAACTCGCACAGTAGCATTAGTCGGAGGGGCTAATTGCCTAATTTCTATGGAAGTGTGATTGTAAACAAATATTGCTTAAAATGGCACCAATGGAAGTGTGATTGTAAACAAATATTGCTTAAAATGGCACCACGGGGCTAGAAAATGACAACTCGCACAGTAGCATTAGTCGGAGGGGCTAATTGTCTAATTTCAAAATCTATCGCAATCGCTTTCAGGATGTGATACAATTATGCTTGGTTGGCACAAATTAAAACTTACTAAAGAAATGCAGCAATGTGTCACATCCATCTGTCAAATGAAAGCGATTGCGATAGATTTTGAAAATTAGACAAAAAGTAGGCCAACCAGCCACGCGTCCGGTGGGACAGACGTAAGCTTTCATAATGCAGTTTGTATTGTAAAGAAAGGAGAGAAAGAGAGACATTATTAGAAATGAGGTCCTGTTTGTCAGTATTACAAATGGTGTAAAAGACGCAAAGGAGGCAATAAAAAGATGCAGAAATGACGTGGTAAAGAAAATATCTATGATAGAACAAGTTATGGTGGTCAATTGCGAATTCATTTCAGTTCGTTTGCGTATCGAGTCATTTGCACGTCTGGTAAGTTGCGAATTTGAAACATGGTCGTTGGCGTGTACGGTAATTTGCGTTTCTGGCACTATGCGTCGAAAGGTATTACGCAACCAGTGTTCAGTCGCTTTGTGCTGCATTATTAAATGCCAGCATTTTTAGCTCCACCCACTTAGTTGTCATTTTCGTGTGGTACCATTTTTTGAGCGAAATGCTTGTTCCATAGATTTTAGTTTTCACATGCGCCATGCTCCTCACGAATTCATATAGAACACAGAAATGGTTAATAAAAGCAGGGAGTAGGGCGAATGACGTAACAGGACCTTGACTTCGGCCATTGGAGAAAATTTGGGAGGCAGGGGATTATTGCCCTGGCATAGTTGAAACATACCCAGTAAGTTATTGTCGATGGCCTCGGCCAGGCCCTATAATCAATCCACATATAGGGGTATGCCTAATCCAGATTAGATGCTATATAACGGTTGATATTAATTAAAAAAATAACGACCGAACGCGACAGATGCTTAGCAACTAATCTGGATAAGGCGTATCCCTATCTATGGATTGATTTATTGGATCTGGGCTTTTATCAGATACCTATCGAAGGGTCTGGGGAAAGCCGTATGCAAGCAAAGCCATTTTTGACATCTGTCAGTCTATAGTGTTATTTGTAAATCGTAAATTCGCTTTCTTTTGAGATTGTTACAATAAAATGTATTATTAATTATTAACTGAAAAATATCAGCAGTTGTGCCTTTGAAAAAATAAATATTGCGTGCTTTCCGTTAGAAGGTTGCGTTGTTAAATTTTAATGAAATGTCAAACGCGTTTCATCGTCTTGTCCGTCTATTAAAAATGGCCAACTTTTTATTAGTTTGAACGTTGTGCAAACTTGAGCTTCAAATTATGCAACAGACAAACCTCAATTAAATCATTAACCTCATTAAATTATCAATATCTAATTATATTGTAGGTATTGAAATTACAAGTTGCCAAAGTGGAAAAATAAATAGGTATGACGTATGTATTTAATAAAATCATGTCATAAGTATTTTCACTATGCATTGACAGCAATGAAGAGACTTAGAATAACAAGTCACAGGGGTGGACTTAATGCCTGACCAAGTTAACTACCTACAGACAAATATTCGAGGCTGAACATAAGTTTTTAGCTTACGAAAGACCCATAACTAAGTTATTAAAAGTTTTTCAAATCTCGAGCATGTGGTAATAATTACTAATAATTTTTATTCGTTTTCATTACCTACAGCATTATTTATTTTGTGCCACTACTAAATGACAAATGGATAGAACCTAGTTTTATTCGTAAGGCAGTTTCACACACAGAACAAATATCCGTAAAAACTCGAGCAATATTTACCAGTATTTTCAGGATTACTCGAGGATTACTGAAAGTTAAAACTAAACTAAAATAAAATTAAAACTACTGAACTGATTTCAAATTTTCAAGAAATGGGACCAACTTGAGAACTAACCTGATAAAGTAATGAACATTTCAATCGGTCCGGCCGTTTTCGAGTAATCGGTAAACATACACAAAAAAAACAAATATACAGACGAACATAGAACCTCCTCCTTTTTTGAAGTCGGTTAAAAATAGAACCGCTCTTCTTTTCTAATTCTGTGCTAGCAAGCAGAAATCAAAACAAGCTCCGTATCTTTGTCTAAAGCGAAAAATTTTCAAGTATAAGGTCTAACTGAACCACGACTACTATAAAGTTCCAATATCTCAGATTGCAGTCTCTTGACTGATGCGACTATCCTTGGCTCACTGGCACTATTTCAATGCTTCGCTCATTTCCCTGATGCACGCTCCCCTTTTTAATACACGTCGAGTTTAACCAGAGTTGGGTGAGTGTAACTTGGAATTTTAATGAGATAAGTTACTGAACAAATGTGGCATGCGAGACGATGTTGAAATTTTTTGCTCTTTTCTGTGGAAAGAATGTAAGATGCCTTTGAATGTGAATGTGTCCCTTCAAGTCAAAATTTTACAGATAATCATCAGCCAGTGCATTGCAATAGATAAATTAATGAAAAGACGGTTTAGATAGCTTTAGGGAATTCGGATATTATCCTAGGGATTTCTTTAAATCCTTACTTAATATTATAAATGCGAAAGTCCGTTTGTTTGTTTGTTTGTTTGTTACGCCTTCACGTCCTAACTACTGAACCGATCGTTATGAAATTTTGCATATACGTTGTCAGGGTTACAGAGAAGGACAAAGGGTACTTTTCATCCCGAAAAAAAGTATAGTTCCCGAGGGATAGCAAAAAACCTTTCCACGCAGACGAAGTCGCGGGCGGCTGCTAGTAAAATATAAAAAAAGAAAGAGTGCCAAGTAGGACGAAAACTCCGTTTTTGCAATTATTTCGTAACTAGCGGCCGCCCGCGACTTCGTCTGCGTGGAAAGTTTTTTTGCCATCCCTCGGGAACGCAACATTTTTTTCGGGATGAAAGGTACCCTATGTCCTTCTCTGTACCCCTGGCAACATGTATGCAAAATTTCATGATGATCGGTAGAGCGGTTAAGACGTGAAGGCGTAACAAACAAACAAATAAACAAACAAACAAACAGACTTTCGCATTTATAATATTAGTAAGGATGGAAAGTCAATTATAAGCATCTATAAGTCACTATTTGTTATTATATTATCATCTATTTATTATGAATGAAGTACTTAATAGTAAAATTTAACAAAAATTTAATAACAAATTTAATAAAGTATTTTTTTCATTTATACTGATAACTGCAGTGTTCCTTTAAAAATATTATTGTGTTGGTAAATCATGGATAGTACCTACCCAAGATATATCTTTATTGGACACCCGTTAGCCTCGACATCCCTTGGCAAAATTTCAATGGCATGGGATAAACAGAACGTGCAGGACATTCTATGTAAAATATAATTTTAATTTTCTTAAAATACATTTATGTAAGGAAAATTGCCGAAATCTTAATGACAATAATATAGAATTTGGTCTTCTTATTAACTACCCATATATCACCATAGTACATATATAGAAAAACTTATATATGTACTGTGATATCACGATTTGCAAATAATCAAAATTATCTAAAGTTACTAGAGACTGCCCGCGGCTCCGCCCGCGTGGACAAAACTATACTGTGACAAACAATTTATTCTTTCAAAACCACAGTGATAATAAGTGCTAAATTTGTAATCATCTGTAAATTTGTAATTCACCTACATAAATAATCATATAGATTCAGCTCATTCAGCTGATTGGTGATGCTCATTCAATTACTACAAAAAGTTAAACTCAGAGTAACTCGTATATCCTCACGTTCAAAACAATCTTTTCATGTACCTTCATGTCACACTAATTATGCTAGAAATGCCTTTTTCAGTCGATCTTGCGATCTCTATAACAGAGTCGACATCTTTGCTAATTCATGAAACCTGTTTAAGAAAAAAGTGGGTGAACCTTAATCTTCTATAATAATAATAAATCTTAATATATAAAATCGTAAACTGAATGACTGACTGACTGACTGATCTATCAACGCACAGCCCAAACCGCTGGACCTAGAGACTTGAAATTTTGCACACAGATACTTTATGTAGTGTAGGCATCCACTAAGGAAGGATTTTTGAAAATTCCATCCCTAAAGGGATGAAATAAGGGATGAAAGTTTGTATGAAAGTCCCTCAGTTTTGAAGCTAGAATCTTCAAATTTTGTGTTTAGGCTGACGATTGAAAATTAATAAATACGGGTCTCAGCGTTTTTCAAAATTCTACCCCCGAAGGGGTCAAAAGGGGGATAAAGTTCTGTATTAAAGAAAATCCTTCATTTTCGAAGTAAAAATCGCTAAATTTATAGTTTAGGCTTATGGATAGAAATCTAAAGCAACGTATATTGTTTTTGTTAGGATTTCAACTCCAAAGGGGATGAAATGGGGGTGAAAAGGGTTAAAAAAAACCTAAAAATAGATATGATGTCGTTATCGGGGTTTTGTGGGATGACGATTGCAAAAATGACATTTATTTTGAAGTCCAACCACGGTGGACATGATTTAACCCCTAAAGGGGTGAAAATGGGGTCCAAATTTTGTATGGAAAAATAATATAAAATAGACATTACAACTTTAAACTTCGTAGGAGCACATCTAAAAATAAATAGGCAAATATATATTTTGTTATTTTGAAAATCAACCCCTTAGGGGGTAAATGGGGTGAGTAAACATACAAATCGATATAGATGTCGTTATTGGGGTTTTCTGGGATGACGATTGCAAAAATGACATTTATTTTGACCTCCAACACGGTGGACATGATTTAACCCCTAAAGGGGTAAAAATGGGGTTCAAATTTTGTATGGAAAAAGAATACAAAATCGAAATTACAACTTTAAAATTCGTAGGAGCACGTCTAAATATATATTTTGGGATTTTGAAAATCAACCCCTTAGAGGGTAAGTGGGGTGAGTAACATAAAAATCGATATGGATGTCGTTCTTGAGGTTTTATGGGATGGTGATTGCGAAAATGAGATTTATTTTGAAGTCCAACGCGGTGGACATGACACATATGGACCTGGACCTGGACATGCACATCCAGGGAACGGGAACGGGAACCGGAACAGGCACGGGCACGGGCACGGGCACGGGCACGGGCACGGGCACGGGAACGGGAACGGAACGGAACGGGACGGACCGGACCGGAACGGACCGGAACGGACCGGAACGGACCGGAACGGACCGGAACGGACCGGAACGGAACGGAACGTAACGGAACGGAACGGGAACGAGACGGTAACGGGAACTAGAACGGGACGGGAACGGAACGGGAACGGAACGAAACGGGAATGAAACAGGAACGTAACGGGAACGTAACGGGAACGAAACAGGAACGAAACTGGAATGAAACGAGAACAGAACGGGAATAGAACAGGATGGGAACGGGAACGGATACAAGAACCGGACGGGAACGGAACGGGAACAAGAACGGAAACGTAAGGCGTACGGGATGGTTAGGGGACGTTTACGGGACGGGAACGCAGCGGGAACGGAACGGGAATGGGAACGGGAACGAAACGTGAACAGAACGGGAACGGAACGGGAACGGAACGGAACGGGAACGGAACGGGATGGGAACGGGAACGGAAACGGAAGGGGTACGGGACGGTTACGGGACGGGAACGCAAACGGGACGGGAACGGAACGGAACGGGAACGGGGAACGGGAGCGGGAGCGGGAACGGGAACGGGAACTGGAAGCCTTGTGCGAGGCCCACCACACGCGGCAAATGTCTTGCCTCGCGAGGCAGCGTGCTTGATGGGGACTCGCCTAATCGCGTAAAAATGGATGGCCGGATCCTGGTTGAAGGTTCCTTAAAAGAATTTCGTCTAATATCCACGCGGACGAAGTCGCGGGCAGAAGCTAGTGTTTAAATATGTATCGTGCTATTATGGACTAAAAGCTAGCCCCGGAAATAGGTGGACAATTTACAGAGCGACGAAATCCCTCTTATTGGTTTGCCATACTATCGTTATTAACAGATCCGGGCACCTCGCAGATTTTCAGTGGTGGGGGTGGGAGTGGTTGAGCAACAAAGGGGCTAAAAAAGCGATTGAATTTTGACTGATGGAAAAGTAGTGCCAGGCGGCATCAAAATGCGCGATAAAGTGGTAAAGTTTGATGCCGCCTGGCACTACTTTTCCACCAGTCTAAATTCCTGGCAATGTTATATTCTATTTAGTTACATGATTGGCTTGCTATTTATATCACAGCAAATTCAAAGCTCTGTAAATTGTATACCTTCAATCGCTTTTCAGTCCCTTTGTTGCTCAACCATTCCCACCCCCACCACTGATAATCTGCGAGGTGCCCGGACCTGTTAATAATGATAGTATGGATAACTAACTAGCTAGAGGGATTTCGTTGCTCTGTAAATTGTCCACCTATTTCCGGATCCAGCTCTTAGTATATTAGAAAATATTGCTATCTGTGTACGAAATTAAATAAATATTCGACTTTGGCGATTTGCTATCATCTATGAGTCTGCGGCCCAGGTGGGAGCGGGTGCGGGGAGCGGGTGCGGGCAGCGGGGCGGGGAGCGGGCGCGTCCTGACAATGTCCAATCAATGTCCAGTCAATGTCAACGGGCAACGAGCTGTCTGTATTGCACACGCAATAGTGTTGGGATAAATATCGATCGAAAACAGACTTGCGACCGACGTGAATATTTTAGAATGCAGTACATATTTAAGTAAGTAATTGACTTGTAATAATCTGAAATTTTCCATAAAATTTTAACTAACTAACTGATATTTTATTGACGAATAATGACCTGTCACCTGTTATACAAAGTTTTGAGACTTTACCCTTCAACATTTTACGAATATAGTAGAATTTCCATACAAAAATTTAATTACGAACAGCACTTTGAGCGGGTAAATCAAACTGCATCGCCGCTGCCCGCTCGCACCCGCTCTTGCCTGGGTCTCGCGCGCGCGTCTTCTTTGATATTTTATACAAATCGTTGGTGCATGTTTTACACGCTGGTCGTCGCTGGTCGTCCCGGTTGTTTCAAAAATACACGTACAAGGGAAAGAAGGGGTTAAAAACTTACAAATAATCACGTGATTAATGGACAACCCCCCTTTGTGAAAAAAATAGTACATCATCCTTACTAATATTATAAATGCGAAAGTCTGTTTGTTTGTTTGTTTGTTACGCCTTCACGTCTTAACTACTGAACCGATCATCATGAAATTGAATTGATGAAACATCAAAAACAACACATACACGTTGTCAGAGGGACAGAGAAGAACATAGGGTACCTTTCATCCTGAAAAAAAAAATACTGTTCCCGAGGGATAGCAAAAAAACTTTCTACGCAGACGAAGTCGCGGGCGGCCGCTAGTTCAAGATAAAGTAAACGTTAAACAATAGTTAAGACTATAATGTACATTGTAATAGTCGTAGATGAAATTGTCTCTGTTTTTTATATTTTTGTATTACTTATCTCATCTTTATCGGTAGGCAAGGTACTTTGTTAAAGATGATAACTTCTGACACAATCTTGCACAATTATATATTGTTTGTATCTTTATATACTTTAAGGTCTGTTTCTTTCCAAATGTTAATTTAAGAATGATTTTATATGAGTTTGTTACCTAAATAAAAAAATAAATAAATAATTGTTAAACTGTTTATGCTCTGAAAAGATTTTAATGCATAAATTGTTATTTACATAATAAATTTTGTACAGATTAGTTACAGAATAAGTGACATAGTATTTACAAATTTTCTTTCTTCCCTAGGCAGAGGTTGCTCTCTTCATCTCTTCATTACTGGAAAATTTGTTCTGATTAAAAATTTTTTTTTTTTTTTTGCCAGGACAAGAGTCCCCTTAAACAGAAAATATCTCTTCCAAAATAATAGGAGGAGTTTTTCTCGATTGGTAAGGCATGTAATGACAGCGCGAAACTAGTTTTTTTTCCCATGATTAAATGTTACTTCCGGATTCGCTTGTTTATTGATCTGTATCTCAGTGAATAATGACTCGATTTTTATAAAACTTTGTAAATATACTCTCTCAATGAGTGTCACAACTAGTGCAAGTAAAAAAAACATCCTATCGCCCCCCCAACCACTCCATTCCGCGAACTTTTGGACCTCCCCTCGTAGGCTCCACAAAACGGTACTTCGCGTCGGGCTACTCTCTAAAATCATTCAGACCTATTCATACCATCTTCTGATGGTGTACCAGATGCGCGCGAACTCGTGCAGTGCTTTCCAGTTTTCACGGCAACATATGGGGTTCCGGTTATTAACGGTTCCAGTTTCTGGGTATTGGTCAATCTCAAAGTGCGTGATTCTTGGCTACCTTGGCTATCCCGGTGTCACACTCCCGAAGTTCCTTCCTGATACACCCCTGTCCGGTCAGTAGTTGAGAGACGATGGATCAATCTCCGGAGAGCCTCATTGCGATATCGAGAATGAATCTATAGAGTTCGCATCCGCCTTCGCTCTCTAGTCCCATCGTTCCTGCATGCCAAAGAGCGACGGTTTCCTCTTTAATGGCTCTTCTTAGTCCTCGGCACTCTCTGGGAGCCAGGAGGCCCCCTCCTCGTCCTCCGCAAATGGTCCCGCCCGAAAAATCTCAAGTTCAGCAAGGAAAACTTTAGCAAGCACAGGTAACGCTGTGGAACTACACGTACTGAGCTAAGCTCTCTTTACAATAAAAACTGAGGAACATCGGTTCGGTACCATACGGCTGCAGCGTAGCATAACACAGACTTCCTTGCAGCTTCCTTGGTATAAATTCTGAGGAACGGAATCAAATTCCCCCTTTGGAGGCAGAAACTCGCGAAACCTTGCCGAAACAGTTCTTAGCACTTTCGCCGATAATTTGCGCATCGTAACTTCTTATCGTACTTATACACAATTGAAATTATTAAATTTTAATTGACACTGATGGCAATTATGTATTTAATCGACGAAATAAAAACGTGATTTCCCTATCATATTTTATATTATTAAAATAATAATGTTGCATGCTCTAATGACAATCACATGACAATTGAGATGACAATCAGAGAAATCGTAACTAAGCAACCCTGCGAAAATAATATTACTTATATTATTACGAAAATTTGCGATTTTATATTGCTTATAATTCAAAATTTATACACCCAATGTCATATTTTCTTGGGTTTTTCGCGATTCCCGGCATCAAGGAATCTAATTACACTTAAATTCCCGAGAAATATTGTGCCGTTTAAGAGAAACGTGTCAAAAATTCACAGATTTTGCAGTCCCCGCAAGAATCGGAGCATTGAAAATGAACACAAAAATTTACGAAAAATCAAAATCAAATAAAATGCAAAATCCTATTATATGTTTAAAATCACCTCGGTATTACCTATTTATTTTTACGATTGTGACACTCGGCTCCGCCTCGTGTCACAAAAGCGCCCGCTGACTGCCTCGATGCAGCCAAAATATTATTAACCGATTCTCAAAATTCAAACGAATGCACTTCTCGTCTGCTTTTGCATCTTTTAACACTATTACCATGACGATCGGTCGCTAATCATAAAAGCTACATAACTTTTTATGTATGGAAACACCCTTTTTTCTAGAATTCCAAATCTAAAGGGACCACCTTACAGGTCACAATTATTTACATATTTTCAAAATTATAACGCCATTTGGTAGCTAAACTAATACCCTAGGACCTTTTTTTTCATTTTTTCTTAAGTCAGTTTTTTTCCCGAAATATTTACAATTTAGTAAACAAACACCCTCCAAAAAACCCGGAATTTATGGAATTTTGCAAAATTTCAAAAAAAGTTACCAGTAGATTTTCAAAATTCAAACATTCACACGTGTTTTGATAAATTCCTCAACTTTTGGTACTATTTCCATCTCGATCCTCTTAAAATCCTCGGAGATATGGTCAAAAATACGTCTCAGGCGATTTGCATCTGATAACCATTTTCAATGGTAAAAAGTTTCGTAGAGCGCCATCTCGCTTTTTGTCTCGTTCTGGTTTAACGATTTTATACACAGAACATAAAAAAAAATATTTGTTCTGTGATTTTATATATTAGATATGATTTGAAACTGAAGTCGGCAGTCATTGAAAAATAGAGCCAGTAACTCCAACTGTCTTTGTATTTTTGTACATATTCATACAAAAAAGTTTGTAACGATAATTTAAGTTTGTAAATATCGTTAGGTACTTATTGCTGTTAAAGCTGATAAGTTTCTTGCGCCCGTTCTTTTTGTCAGTTAAAAAAGTCTGGAACGCGTGGTAGGTAAATATAGACGGTTCAAAAGTAGGTGTTTAATAATTAAGTTTATTTGAATAAAGCTATTTTTTACTTTGACTGACTTTGTATACCGAACCTGTCTCTGTGGCTGAAAAAAAGAATCTTTTCTTTTGTATGTGCCTACTTATGTCACAAAATATAAGCCGCTCATGACAAATCTCGGTAAACACTCGTGAGCGAGAAAAATGGAATCACCGGCCTATTTTCATCAAAACGAGCTTTGAAGCCTTTGTTTCTCCGTCAGAGATTAAACGGGGTGTGATCTGATGATGGCCATTCAAAGAGTGAATGGAGGAGGCCCAGATCGCTCTAGAAATCCAACGGATCAGAAGAGTCGTTTACACCAGAAACCGTTATGGAGTTTTTAGTGTTACATTTTCCATAGGTACTTTGATATAATTTTCGCTTGTTATTTTTTTAAGTTCAACCCTGAGCTAAACGACTCATCTAATCTGTTAAGTTTCTTTAGCATTATGGACTTCCGCCATTAATCATCAGATCACATCTTGTACAATGGCGGAGAACCAAAGCTTCAAAGTTACCTCGTTTGTTTTAAAATAGGTCTGGGATTCAATTTTTCTGCTCACTTTTTTAGATATTTCGTTTTAGGCAACTTCAAGGGGCTGATTTTGTAACTTTGTTGCAATCAGTTCTGACAGAGATCACAGTTGGATTGCTGCTTTAGTAAGGCCAATATGACAACTATCTTACTTAAAGCAGCAATGAGACTGCGGTTTCAATCGATTTCAATCAGCAACAGAGTTGCGTAATTAGGGGGCAGGCCAAATTCTGTACTTCTAAGCACGACAAAACAAATGACAGTAGAATATGGCGACTGGGGCTTTTATCAGATCTAGAACTCTTCAAAATGTAGGCAAAATGAGAAAGTGCTCATATGGAATTGAAACAACTGAAGGCTGAAGGGGGCGAAATGAGGTTCCCTTCCCTTTGAACATTCGTTCTCTGGAATTACGCGGGAGTTCTTAATTTTGACGCAGGTTTTTGTTTTGACAACTGTTTTCTGAAGTGTTACGACGTGAAACAAATGAAAGTTTGTGTTGGTAACTTGTAAAACAAACGACACAAATCAGACTAAAATAACATTTAGGGTACTTTGGTTTGTACACTGACCTCTATTTATACGGGGTTCGAATATGATTTTAAGACGTGTTGTGTGACCTTTGAGTAAAAATCGTCAAATTACGAAATGTTCGAACACATTGGGATTTGGCCAATTTTACGATAAAGTAAATTTAATTTGACATTATGCCACAGAAGACTAGTTATCTCAATCAATAAGTTGCGAGTCGCCTTGATTCAGTTAAAAATGGCCCTAAAAGCGATCCAATAAGGCTTATTTTTCGAGCAAGTGTGTTGAAAAGAAACTTTTCAAATACCTACCTACCTACCTACGAAAGCGCGGACTTCGTTCTCTATTGTATTTTCTCTGGGAAAAGGCGCTTCTTGTAAGAAGTAATGTACTGGAAAAGATGTTTCCACAGAGCACACCCTTGTTTCCTGTCTTTGTCAATGAAAGTTACCATTATCCTTTTTTCACAGCCTGTCCTGACATACGTACCTACGCGAAAAGGATAAACATTATGTCGGGTCGACGACCTTTAACTACTTTATTTACAAAGAATTTGTGTCTTTTGACTATACAAACAAGGTGGAATTTTTTGATGTCACCTGAAGGAAAAGTACTCTAAACATTGCAGACAGAAAATTTCATTCGAAGGAAATTTAATTCGAAAATTCGGAGTAACAACACCTTTATTATATCAATCGGTAGGGTCAATCATGAGGATCAATAACAAACATTAATTAAATGAAAGGAGAACCACGAAGACAAAAACTTTATGTAACCAAAAACATGGGTCCCATTTCGAACAACTAATTAGTTTGCTTACATCTTTTTTCCCGTTCAATTAAGTTTAGAGTTCATGTTTTTCTTTTTATTTAATTTACCATGTTTGTTTGAGAGATTTGATCCTTATGATTATAATGATTGACCCTGTCAATTGATTTCATAAGTTTTTTCGAATTTTAGCTGGTTCGATTCCTGGGTGTGGGTGTTTTTTATCTTTGAATGCAGTTATGTTTCTTTTCAAAAATAAAGGAATGTTTCCTTTGAGTGAAATTTGCTATCTCCATTATTTAAAAATCCACCTGTATATTTCCCAATTTCTAAACCTTAGGTCGCCACGAACACCTTACTTGATATTTATATTATTAATTAATTCAGAAATAAAGACGACGTTCAAGTTACTTTTCATTTTATTCCCTTTTTTTAACGAACAGGGATATTTTTTATAGCTCTACGTACCTACCTGAGATTTATGACGAGTAGTAAAAAAAGCATTATACATTCGACCTCATACCAACCAACTTAGTTATCATTGCATTTGACTCATAAAGTTATAAAAAAGTAGTAGGTAAGAGAAAATAGGTGTAAGTAAGTTATATATTTTGGTTTTTTGGTATTATGTGGCTACGGATTTAGTTTAATTTAACCAAATCCAGTAAGTAGGCTTGGCTAGTAAATAATTATTTGTAACTTTACGCTCAAAATAGCTTCGTGCAACAAAATTAAATGTAGTTTAGTCATTAAAATTAAGTAAAAAGACCTGTGCAGTGATGGCAGAGACTACAGACCGAAGGTATAGACCGTAAATGTGTTCAATATGGCGGCGAACGATCGTGAACGCGCTGCTGAACTGCGTACTCATGAAGAAACTTAAGACCGCAGTGAGGAAGTGGCGAAGAATGCGCCTGTTCCGAAAACAAGATGGTAAGATTACATAAATTAAGGTTTTCCCTGCACGCACACAAAGACATTTCGTACAGGCAATTTCAGGCCAACACTGATTATTTTGAAAAAAGAAATATTGTAGTTTACTTCCGCAAACAATATATGCAAGATGCACCGCCCGCCCGCCCGCAAAAATATGCACATGCACACCACAAAGTTGAGCAACATTCGCTGATGGTTTACGCACGATCTATGCTCCAGGTTGGGACGAAACACGTGTAGAGTAGTCTTATTGGTGAAGGTGCAAGGTGTGTTGCTGTCTTGCTAAATGCAGGTATTGTGCACTGATATTTTGTGGCGTGCATGTGCATATTTTTGCGGGCGGGCGGGCGGTGCATCTTGCATATATTATTTGCGGAAGTAAGCTACATATATTTATTTTTTCAAAATGGTTTGGGACTTCCGCCAAGTGACGCCTGATTCGATCAAATACAACACAGATTATTTTCAGACTAGGAACTGTTGCAGTTACCAAGGAGTTTCTAGCCTTTCTAGCCGTGTTCATCTATCCACCCCATCGTACTTGATTTAATAGTATGATGGGGTGGATAGATGAATACGAGCTTTCCGAGGGTGTCCAACTTAGGGTGGCTGTTTCAGGGTGGATAAACGGAATAAGCATGAGCAGACCGACTTTCCATAATAAAGGGGCACTAATTTTTAACGATTAAACCAAAACTAAACCCTTACCGTTTCAGTTTCGTTTACAGAAAAATACCTAGTTACTAGCTTTATTTTGGTTAAAATTATTGAAAACTTTGCCTAGGGAGCCTAGGATGCCAATCTTCGACAATTTAAATAAGAACTCTGAAGCTTAACCAAAGATTTGTAATAAAATATGTCCTAAATGACAACGTAACGGTTTTGGTTTTAACTTTCAGAACTAGCGCGATTAGGCCCCAGACTTCCGCGCTTTCAGTGGCCCTACCATGAGTTGATGCAAACTCTTTTCGCTACCGTAAACAATCGTTTTCTCTCTTTCAGTCGCATTGCCTGTGAGTAGTAAATCCGATAATTTTCAGTAGCGAAAACAGTTTACATCAACTCATGGTAGAGGTTTATTAGAAATCAAACACTTTTCAGGGATTACAGCGCGTATCGTATTATATTATTAATTCAGTGAAAACAAGTGTTTTTGGTGACTACAAATTAAGCGTTAAAAAGATTACTCGGCTAGCTCATTTATGTAAAGTATTTAAAGTAAAATGGGAGATAAATTAAACGGCAATATTTGTCACAAAGCCAACTTGTTTTATTTATTTTTGATTACAAAATGTCAACCTTATTTAGATCCAAAATTGATATCTTTTACACATGAAGATACTAACCTTTATGGGATTAATTCAAAATTCTTTAAGATTATATTTGCAATAGACTTTTAAAATGAGTGTCGCTACCTATATCCAGATTTGCGAATGAAACTAATAAAAACTGACTATTTAAGTTCTAAAAGAAAAACCATCTACAAAGCTCCGTTGGCATCCGGAATGGTGGCGGCCTAGAGAGAGACCAAAAGGTGACGGTCCAAGCGTCCACCGAACGAATTGTGATGATCCTTCAGAGACTACAAAGTTACATTATATTTCAACATGTCTGCCTCCGGTTAGTGACTAGCATGCCTACATCTAGGGCGTCCGCTGCGATAAGCGGGATCCTGGCGCGGGGCGACATAGATTAGAGCTAACTCATGCACTGCAAGCATCTGTCCTTCAGAAAACCAGCAATCTATATTCCCAAGCCGTGTACCCGTGCTGGCATCCCCCCCAGCGGACGCCCTAACCACCCCTTACTCATGACCGTCCTTCGTCCATGAGTATACAATATTTCATACGAGGACAAAAACGACAACAACAAAAATTAACAAACATAACAATCTTCTTCTTTTGTTCAAATAATCTTGTAAACAATCAACAAACAATCAATCAACGTACCTATATTTTGTATCTATTAATTTCGACTTTGTCTGGATTAATGTATCAAAGCATTTTTTTAATGGGCTCACTAATTGGCTTCGCTATAAATCTTTAACGAAGACAAGGTTGGTGATGGAGCGAGCTTGCACTGAAAAACCCAAGAAAAACCTATTCATCCGTTTATTATGTCAGGGTTAAATGCTCTTAGGAATACGTACCACAAAGGCAACACTACATTGCATCAAGGGTCCAATTATAAAGCATAGATAACATTTTATAGAGATTCACAAAGCTGAGGGGACATTTTTAAAATTAGTGTCGTTTTCTAAAGAGAAGGCACAGGAAGGAGTTCCTCCTTACTTACCCAGCAAGACGTGGGGACATAAAAAAAATCTGCCTGTCGATTCTGTAACCAAACTCGCATCTCACTTCAATCCTCTCTTTCACTTCGCGTGAATTTGTTCTGACACCGTTTTACTAACGGTAAATGTCCGTAGCCGTAGTGGCCGTAGCGGAGCGTTGTCGTAGCGTAGCTATAAAATCAGTGGACTTCACTTTTGTCAGACAGTCCTTAAGCAGTCGTCAATAATCTTTAATTTAAATAGTCGGCAGTCGCATTTCTACATGCGTGCCTACCGGACACTTTGTGATAACCAAATTTACGATAGTCCCTTTTATTTTTGTAGCTGTTGTTCATAGTAAATTATACGGAATAGTAAACGATAAACGTATTTAATTTATTCCTTCTGATAAAATAGTGTTTAGTGGACTCCCCTTACTTAAAACCCTACAATAAGCTACTTTACCGATTGCAAAAGGTTTTTGGGTAGCTACTAAAAGCTTTTGTTACTAAAAAAACAGCATATTTTTTGTTTTAAATTCCTGCCGCGCAGTGAAGTGAGATTTGATTCGAAGTGAGGTTCGAATTTGGTTACAGAATCGACAGGCTGATAATGGAAAACTATGCTTATTCCTTGTAAGGTTGAAATCTTTCACCATTTCGCCCGCACTTCAAACGTAGTGTTTCGCTAACAATTTTCTCTTGTCGACAGATCTATCGATGACACGCCAAGTATCTACGGACCCCGCGCCCTCCACTTCAGGCACCCCCGCTCACCACCCGAGACCGCCGCCAGTGGAACTGTTGCAACTGGTAGGTGTGCCATGTTTTCGGCCGCTTTACACCACCATACAACACCACCGGCCTTTTGTGATAGTCCGCCGGGTGGAGAGTTGAGTGGTTCACTGGCAATAACTTCAGGATGTAATGTAAACTAACGAAACTTGAGAATAAAACGGGTTCAAAGATTTATTACATTAAACTCTTAGAGATTTTTTTATTTCTTAAAATTTTCAATGGTAGGTTTTCTCGGAACAAAAGACGTTTTCAATGGCAGGTAGATTTTGTCAGAACAAAAGATGTTTTCTCAATGGTAGGTTTTCTCGGAACAAAAGTCGTTTTCAATGGCAGGTAGATTTTGTCAGAAAAAAGACTTTTCTCAATGGTAGATTCTCTCAGAACAAAAGACGTTTTCAATGGTATAGGCTTTCTCAGAACAAAAGACGTTTTCAATGGTAGGTTTTCTCGGAACAAAAGACGTTTTCAAAGGTAGGTAGGTTTTGTCAGAACAAAAAAACGTTTTCTCAATGGTAGGTTCTCTCAGAACAAAAGACGTTTTTAATGGCGGGTTTTCTCGGAACAAAAGATGTTTTCAATGGTAGGTAGGTTTTGTCAGAACAAAAGACGTTTTTTCAATGGTAGGTTTTCACAGTAAATTTAAACAGTTGTTTCCAATATTATAAAAGCCAAAGTGGTCCTCAACCTAGGTACCTAGTGCTACCAGAAAAGTTGATAGTGTTATTAACTGTTAGTTATGTTTTCTTTCGATTGTTTATTTCAAACAACAATACAATAAAGGCTAAATCATACATTATAAATAATGTATGATTTAGCTTTTGTTGTATTGTTTTATTTTAATGAATCTTAATCATTAGCACTGTTTCTATTTTCGATCATGCTATGTACGCTAAGGATTATTCGCTAGAATAATATTCAATAGATTTTCTTTAAACATGTATTTACTTGACTCTAATCTTATCTATTTGTTTACCAAAACCAAATAAATGAATAAATCGTAGCTTTGCGTTCTATGAACCACCAACGTCATATATGTAAGTTTTACACGACACGTAGCTATTCAATGGGTATTTTGAAATTATTATTCTTATCAGATTTATCTATTTTTTTTTTATTTCACTAGAAAATAAAAACAAGGCTGTCAAGTTCCGATTTCCGAATCAAAGTTTGACGTACGAAAAAACTAAGGAAAAAGCAAGTTTCATTCATAGCATCTTAAATACATATTTAAATTCCATGTCACTACAACTCAAATTAAGAACTAATTGGGTGCTCCTGAAATTCCGAAAAGCCATCAGAATTTATTCGTAAGTAAGTAATATTTGCTGACTAAGATACTTATAAAGACACTTAAAAAAGCTCTCATTTCTTCAAAGCAGCCAAAAGTTGCTCAAATTAAGGACTGCCAAATTCAAGTCCTTTCTAACTAAATGAAGGTTGTTCACCTTCCTCAGAGATTAATAAGTGAGAAGTTTTTGGAAACTCATACATTTTATTTTAGTACCTTTACAATATATTTTTTGTGAATTAGAAGAAGTTTATAAGAAGTTCTTATAGTTCTTATTCCGCTCGCGACTTCGTCCACATGGACATTTGGTAAATCACAAGAGGGACCTTTGAATGGGATAAAAAGTATCCTCTGTTTTAAATTATCTGGGTGCCAATCCAAAGCCGTTTTTAGGATTCCGTACTCAAAGGATAAAAACGGGACCCTATTACTAAGACTCTGCTGTCCGTCTGTCTGTCTGTCACCAGGCTGTATCTCATGAACCGTGATAGCTAGACAGATGAAATTTTCACAGATGATGTATGTTGCCGCTATAACAACAAATAAGTACTAAAAACAGAATAAACTAAATATTTGAGTGGGGCTGCCATACCACAACGTGATTTTAATGCCGTTTTTGTAACGGAACCCTTCGTGCGCGAGTCCGACTCGCACTTTGCCGGTTTTTGTATGAATGTGCATACTATATTTTTAGAGAAATTGATAGTACTTATATTTTTTCACATGCGACTACATGTTAACTGCTACCTACATTTAAGAAAGAGATGTTCACAGTAAGAACGTATCAAATTATTTTCAGTCCCTTTGTTATCGTGTTTTCAGAGACTTTTCTAAGGATACACTTGACTGCTTCTAATATCGTGTTACACACAATACAAAAGCAATTTTTCATCGCCGCTTAGGAGAAGTAGGTACTTTTAAAGGTTTCGTTCCTTAAAAGAAACAATCCCTCAAACAATAGGACAAAAAAGTAACTTAATATTCTTACAGGTCCCCAGGAACCGTTTTTAAATAAATTCAATCTTTAAACCGGTTTCATCATCATCATCGATCATCATATCAGCCGCACGACACCCACTGCTGGGTATACACCCCTGCCTAAGGATCTCTACAACGATATCGGTCCTGCGCTGCCCGCATTCAACAGCTTCCCGCGACCTTCACCCTCACAGGCTGCGTTCAAACGATAACACACGACCCGAACTCAACTCAAACTCACCTCAACCGCAGCCCACCATGAAATACATCGCTTACAATTTTGAGTCTTATGACACATTAATAAGCTCCTGTGTAATGTTCAGGTGAGTTTGAGATGAGTTCGAGTTGAGTTTGAGTTGAGTTGAGTTTGAGTTGAGTTTGGGTTGTGTTCGGGTTGAGTTTGGGTTAAGGTCGGGTTGAGCGCAGGGCGTGTGCAGCTGCATCGACAAAATATAACGGAGCTTATTAATGTGTCATAAAACTCAAAATTGTAAGCGCTGTATTTCAAGGAGTGGGCTCCAGTTGAGTTGAGTTCGAGTTGAGTTTGAGTTGAGTTCGGGTTGAGGTCGGGTCGTGCGTTATCGTCTGAACGCAGCCTCGGTCCCCCTTGTCGGGGGCTTACCCACGGAGCGTCGTCCGGTGCGCGGTCGCCATTCCAGAACTCGCATGGGTCCCGCTCCTGCCACTTCAGTTGAGCAATCCTTCGAGCGATGTCGGTTACTTTAGTTCTCCTACGGATCTATTAATTTCTGATTCGATCACGCAGGGAAACGCCTAACACCTTGACCTGAATTTATCAAAGCCCTGTCATATTTTTTGTTAACTTTGAATCATGATATCAAAAAGCAATATCTCTGACAGGGGGCCTAGTACGAGTTTTTCACCTTACCTTCGATCGAATTTGTTTCACATTAGCATCGAGACTGAAAGGGCACCCCTGTACAAGAAGTAAACGAATTAAAACTTCGAATCATCAAGGAAATGGTTAACGTATTCCGTGAACTTTAATTTACGGCGGATGTTTTGCTGACCCCATGTACATTTTCATTACTTGAGGTGCCCTAACTGAATTATTCTTAAAGTAAATATTAGTTACTAGGTTTCCCAATACACCATCTGTTACGTCTCAACGCCTAATAAATTCTGCACAAGCAACAATGCTGTGATGTCTTACCCAGGCGCTATAAATTTCAACGTTACGGAATTGAAAATACAATTCCTGACGAGAACTTACTGTTATGATGGAGGCGACTGTTATAACAAAGAGGTTGTAGCTCTTAGGAAAATAGGAATATTTCAGATTTTTTTTATTAACAATTGGTGTCACTGGTGCTTGATAGTCTATAAGGTCGAATATAGTTAGAGCACCCCCCCCCCCGGAATCCTAAACCATTGAGGACCTAATATTATCTCTAAGTTTCAATACGTTTAATAAAGAAATAAATATAAATATTAGACAACATCTGTTTCCAAAGAGTGGCTAAAGCGAAAGCGTGTTATGGAAATCAAAAACAACGGTGGAACTACAAACACTCATTCCTGCCAATATAGAAAAGTTCAAATTGAACGGCTGGGGATCGAACCCGGGATCTCAGAGATGACAATACCTTGAAAACCACGATGGTCGACAAAATTATAATATCAAGTTAAAAAGTAACATCTTTTTTTTCTTTTTATAAAAGAACAGACCTACGTACTACTCGTTCTATCATTGGACCAAAGCTGTAGCACAGTTTAGTTGTGTGTGTGGCTGTGGTATGAGATTCCGTTGATTTCAAAATAAAAATATCAAATAAAATATAATTTCTTTTTTTACAGGAACCAGACGAAGGCCAAAGATTACGCGAACAGCAGTTAAGACACTACGCATTCTTCCAACTCAGAATACATTTAAAAAGGGGGCAGAATTTAGTAGCAATGGACAAAAACGGTAACTAGATAACTCCTTCACATAAAGGCACACACACATCAAATGTTCACACTGTGCTCCGCTCACTGCACTGATTTTCAGCCAGTTATGAGAACACGTTGAATAAAAAAAAACTATTTGAGATTTTCTTCAGTATTTTAATATTTATTTATTGCATTCATAAACTCGAATATCATTGTGTTTTATCACCACTTTGATATAAAACATTTAGATCAAAATGTTATATTTATTGTTCTGCTTAAACTAAGGTTTATTGGTAAGGTACATAAATTCGTCGAATTTCTATTTAGTTTAACATTTTCCATCAGGCACACTTTTTACACAATGTATACCTTGAAAATTATTATATTTTACTTTGCACATTTCTATATTTTTCTTTCATAGAGCTTTTGCTTTCATTTTTTGCACTAAGAATCTTATCTGTTCTCAAAGTACACAATTGGCGATTCTAAATTCAACCACATATCGAAATCACTTGCAATGCTAAAAATGATTAGGAAATGAATATTAAAACAATATCACATAGTTTCCAACTTTTCCAGAGTGAATAAAAACATTTAACTGATTATAAAAACATATAAAGTACTAGAGGATTTCCCGTTTTGTCACAGAATACATAATAGTACAAGGTTTTGTTTGTAATGTCAGTGTTTTAAATCCTGTTGTTAGATACATAAAAAAAGTAAAGTGATTAAAGCAAAGAGACAAAAAAACTGTTATTCAAAATTCACCGTTAAAAACTAACCTTTTTAAAATAACGGCCCTAGATAAAACCACTTTATCGTAGTGTTAATTTACGTTTTTTAATTTTTCGCTTCTTCCTTCTCTAACTTGGCGTTTTGTGGGGTCCAAAAACAGGTTTGTTGTCAGGGACGAGCGATCCTTACGTGAAGTTCAAATCTGGCGGGCGACTCCTGCACAAGTCGAAGATCGTGTACAGGGACCTTAATCCTGTTTGGGATGAGTGCTTCACCGTGCCAATTGAAGATCCTTTTCTTCCAGTACAACTAAAGGTAAGGATTTACCTAATCTTTGTTTTTTTAATATACAGGGTAATACCCATTTACAAAATGGAATATAAGTTGAAGAGAGTAATAAAAAAAATTAGGTGAGATAATTATAATTTTTTTCTTTCTAAATTCACAGTTTTTAGCCACTTTTTATGTCCAAAAAATTTAGCCGCGCTCGCTCACCCTCACGCAAGCGACGCGAGCGGGGGAAGGCGGGTGGCAGGAGGGGGGCTCGCGCGCGCGGGTCGACCGTGCGATGCGCAAACAGTGACAACAATTTCAATTTGTATAGGGAAAAGTTTGGGGTAAAAATGTAAAAAAAAAAAAAATTTTACTTCACAAATTGATTGTACTGCTGTTATAGAATAACCTGACAAAATTTGAAAAGGGGTCCATAAATGACCCTGTATAAACAAATACAAAATATTTTTCGTCTGTATTTTTTTTTAATGCTAAGCAAATGCCAAAAAGTTTCCATGCAACGCCAGCCAGGGTGTCACAGTACCTACCCTTATAGACTGGTAGTTTAAATTAAAGTTTTCAAGTTCAACGGCGTTTTGTGAACCATTTTGGCAACATGACTTTTCCGAAGTATAGCCTGCTGAATTCGGTTCTGAATGTTGCCAGGCCCAATTTTGGCTCCTTTGCCCAAAATTCAAGATGGCGGCCAAAATGGAGCCTTATGTTATTAGAACTCGATTCTGGTCGTGTGAGGTGTCCTGGCATAGGGTTTTAGGGGTCGCTGAACTCAAGCTTGATAACCGGAAGTCCGTCCGGGTACCGGAAGTATGAGATGTGGCTCGAGGAGAGAAAATTCCGCCACGCGACACTAATTATTTTTTTAACACAGTTACTAGACAAAGTGTTTTTTTTCTGAGGAAAATCTTCATAGTTTAAATTCTATAGAGGATTTTCTGTAGAGAAATATAGAGATATTTTCTTGAATCAAGTCATTATATCGGAAAAGTCATGTTGCCCAAATGGTTCACAAAATGCCGTTTAAACGGTGAAGGAAGCGGATATTTAGGATTTTCGTCCAGTCTATTAGCATGAAAAGCTATCGAAAAAAACAAAGCCCGTAAAATCATTCGATAGAGTAATTTTGTATTGAAAATTTGTACACCGCTATCTACCGCCGAAATGCGAAATGAAATTTTCCATAACGTCGGCGGGCTGTGAAAACCTCGTATGTCGCAAATTTAGTGAAAAACTTTTTAGCTGTTTTTCGTAAGAAAACCTCGTAATACATGTCTACGTCGTCGAAGAAACCCAGCTTCGATAATTGTAGTGCCATATAGTGATGTAAATGATGATGTTTGTGAAATATTCCGGTTTTTGCATCTTCTGTAAAATTTGAAGTAATGCACATGCGAGGTTTTCACAGCCCGCCGCGGCGGCGGTCGGCGCGCCGACGATAAGTAGATTTTGAAACTCTGTTTTAAACTGTTGTGTTCGTGCTAAAGGTAGAACTCAAAATAATTTTACTGTTTAAACCTTTTGTGGAAAATAAAATAAAAAACTTCGTTATACAGGGTTATTTGTATAACACCAACCATCTCGCTGGAGTAGTTTACTAACATCATAAACAACAATATTTTGTTCTACAACTTTTTCGAAAACAGACATGAAAAATCTGACTTTTCATACAAAAGTCGATCATCTGTTCGGACATTTGTAAGGAAAATCTTTTTTTTGTTGTTTTCGGAATTTCGTAGAACAAATGTTGTTGTTTATGGTGATAATAATCTACTCCTGCAAGGTTGTTGGTGTTTTACAAAACCCTGTATACCTACCGGGTCATAAAAACAGTAAAGTGTCGCAGTATTTATGTAAATACTAGCGGCCGCCCGCGGTTTCACCCGCATGGTTCCCGCTCCTACGGGAATATCGGGATAAAAAGTATCCTATGTTTTAATCTAGGCTATCTACTATCTGTGTGCCAAATTTCAACCAAATCCGTTCAGTAGTTTTTGCGTGATTGAGGAACAAACATCCAAACATCCAAACCCACAAACTTTCACATTTATAATATTAGTAGGATTATGTAGGTATAAATAATATTATTTCGTTAAACTTAAGTAATTAAAAAAAAACTTTAAAATGTTTTATCCGAAAAAAATATAATTTAAAAAAGTTCAAACATGAATAAGTTATTAAACAAGTCCTATGGACTCAAATTCACATTTTATCTCTGGTTTAAGTTTGGCAGTTTTTAGCAGACGTGATCAAATTACTTTTTTTCACAAAATGGCGTTTGACACCCATTATTTCATATCGTGACGTTACATTAATTAAAAAAACAATTTTGCACGCTCACGCAGACTCGTAGACATTAGGTTTTGTAATAATACTAGATCATTTTTAATACTAGCCCTCGCTAGAAAAAGTGCTGCAACATGAATTTTAATAGGTAAATTAAGACCTGTGCCCTGATTATCAAAACTTACAAGTCTTGTACTTTTTAAAAACAAGCATTTTCCTAATAAAAATAATTATTCCACAAATCAGTTTATTAAAACATGGTAAATTAAACGCTACAAATGTTTTTTGTTTATTTAACTAATATGTTCTCACCCTTGTACCTATTGGTAACTTTGTTAATCTAAACTTTTAAAAAAACTTACAACTTGTCAAAAAACTCAATGGAAAATTTTGAGTAAGTATTTCTGAGGCTGTCCGACGATGCTCCATTCCGTCTGAGAATTTTTACAAGTGTCTTGCATAAATTATTTGGAAAAGGACATAATTTACACAAACTTGTAAATTTTTCTTGTAAAGTACCTACATGTTGACTAAGTTTTGATAAACAGGGCACTGCTGTTAAATGATAGTTCGCTTTTATGCTGGGTTGCATACAGGGGCATTTCTTTGATCACTGTAATTGAAGCAAAACGAGAAACATGGTTTACGCGGGCCATATTTCTGTATAGAAAACGTAATGTTATTGGTATAAAATAAAACATACGACAAGCCAAAGAGGTTATCTAGTAGCTACAAGTATTAAATTGCGTATAAATATTACAGATGATTGTAAAAAAAATCAGAATATCATCAAAAGTGCTTGTCGCGGGTCATATTTTTGGCGTAAATAATAGCGGAAATGTATTGAATTCTACATCAAAATACACTTTAACGTACTGTGAAGTTGGTCCAATAACTTTTTTTCAAGAAAGGTAATTGGTCTAAAGATAATGATGAAAAAACATCGAAAAGTGCAGAAGTGAGGTTATTTTCCATACTCTTTACACGTAAAGAAAAATACAGCGACAAATGTTTCCGTATAACCGAGCCTTAAGCTCCTGCTCTGCTATATGCAAATCCAGTTTAATTCAGTCTCGGTCATTGCCCTTTCTTTACCAAATCTCGTATTACATACATCAGCTGATTCCCAAAATGTCCGCTCACAATGCTCGCTTTAATCCGATCAAGTCTGATTTACGTTAATTGCCCTCTGGGGCCAAACTGTACCAGATCTGAGGGTGTACTTTGAAAACTGAAACACGACAAATCGGACGAATGATCGCATTTTCATGACATATTAGCTCAGCCCTCTGAAAAAAATTGACTGTATAAAACAAAAAAACCGACTTCAAAAAAACCTGCCTCTAAAAAGCAAGAAATAACATTCAAATCATTAGATACGCATTATCATCGTTATAATAACGTCTATTGAAGTCGGGTGGGGTACGAACGTACCGTACGTTAGGGTGGGCCGATTTTAACCATTTTTCGAGTTTTGCTTCACAAGACCCCTCAAAAGTTGCATAATGCGATGTAGGTTATAGGAAAAATAATATAAAAAATTAAAACAATCACTTTTAGCCCTCTACTAGCGTTTAAATTTTTATAAAATACCTATATTCCGTGTATATCAGACTTAAGAATTTTGCATTAAAAGACCCCTCAAAAGTTGCGTAATGCCACGTAGATTCTAGGAATAATAATAAAAAATAAGCTTATCACATTGAAACAGGAATTTTATGAAAACCGATTCGAAAAAATTGAATTTTGTTTAATTATTTTTTACAAAATTCGATTGCTATCTACTATTTTTTAATTATTTTTCCTACAACCTACGTCTCATTGTGCAACTTTTGAGGGGTCATTTAATGCAAAATTCTAAGGCCTGAAATACACGAAATAAGGGTATTTTATAAAAATTCGATCGCTAGTAGAGGGCTCAAAGTGATAAGCTTATTTTTTAAATTATTTTTCGTATAATCTACGTCGCATTACGTAACTTTTGAGGGGTATTGCGATGCAAAATTCGAAAAATGATTAAAATCGGCCCACCCTACCGTACGTACGTACGGGAAGTACAACTTCCTTTTTTTATTCTAAAATCCCCACCCGACTTCAATAGACGTTATTATAACGATGATAATGCGTATCTAATGATTTGAATATTATTTCTTGCTTTTAAGAGGCAGGTTTTTTTTGAAGTCGGATTTTTTGTTTTAAACAATTTTTTATTTATTTATTTTTAGTTTAAGTTCCTTCTGTATTAGGTAATGTAGGTAAGTATAATATTTAGGTAGAAAATTCAGCTAAGCCAAACGTGAGATAATCGCGGAGAAACATACTATATACTGGTCAAACTGAGAACCTTTTTTTGTAGTCGGTTAAAATGACTACACTAAAGGTATCCCCTTTCCAACACAAAAAACTTCATCTAATTCGGTTCATAAATAACAAAGTCGTCAAGGTAGTTGATGCAAAATCATAGTATTTTCAGGATTACTTGAAAACTACTGGACCGATTTGAAAAAATGGGACCATCTCACAAGCAAACTCAATCGAACAAAAAAAGAATCATCAAAATCGGTCCATAAACGACGGAGATACGCGCGAACAACGATAAAAAAAAACATACAATCGAATTGAGAACCTCCTCCTTTTGATGAAGTCGGTTAAAAATGAAACTAATGTATTGAAATTCTAGATTTTAGGCATTCACAATGCTATTTTTATATTAAGATAATTTAATAGAAAAAATACTAGAAAAAATCGACTCGAATAAATCACAGACATAATGCTTTTTAAGGAGTGAAATACACAGAAGCGACGCGGCTCGGATACAGCGGCGATACGGTCCAGATGTAAAACTTTCGGATGCTTTCGGCAAAGGAAATACACGTATCGCCGCCGTATCTGTGCCTTATCTCCACCGCATCTCTTCTGTGTATTTCATTCACGCCTTAGTATGTACTTGACAAGCTTACGACACGAATTTTAGATTCTTACTAACGAATATCGTCCGATTAACCCGATTAATTTTCCATAGTAGGCCCTCTGGTCGAGGCCAATTTGATTAAACATATCCCGAGTGAAATCACTTATTTCAAACTACATGCGACTTGGAAATTGTTGTGGCCAAATATTGTTTGCGTATTTAGAATGTGTTCGCAGACGGTTCAGAAATGTACATTGTACAAACTATATGGAAAAAGGCATTTACAATATTTTCTGCCCTTTTCTGCACCTTCGTTCAAACGCCGTTGATGATACTACAAAACTGTTTAATATTTTGACATACGTTCTATGGGCAACAGTTTGCGCGCGTATCGCCCCTGCACGAATTAGCTAGACCAGGGGAGCCCATACTTTTTCTTAAGGAGATCGACCTAACAACAATTTATGAATAAGAGATCGACATTTTGACAGATGTTGTAAAAAAAATGCATAAGTAAAACTACATTGGGTGCAAAGTGTCAAATCTGTAATCCTTGGCGATCGACTTTAAAACCTCACGCGTTCGACCTTTTGGGCATCTCTGAGCTAGACGTAAGACGGCGCGGCGTACAAGCGATTTTAACCTTAGCAGTGGTTAAGCGACGCTGTTGCCCATGGTACCTGCTCTGTTCAATATTTTGAAATTGGTATGTACTGAGAAATAATGGTAGTAGGACATTTTTGTTATACATTTTCAAATTGTAAATTCTAGTTGTGAATATCTGAAATGATGATAATTCTAATTAAACATAAAATATAATATGGAAAAGCAGTTTGCATTAAGTTATCTAAAAGTTAGTAAGAAAATTGTTGGAACTTTAAATGCCATTTTCTTTGAAAATGTAACAAAATTACGCAGAGCTATTCAAACTTACATTTCCGCAAACCACTTTTAAATATTTAAATTTTCTCGAAGCTAAAATTAAACTAGGTACGAATTTTCATAATACGATTATTCAGAACATTTAATTAAGCCGGTCTAAGTGAAGAATTACATAATTTTCCAAGTCGACTTAATGAAATTATTTAATTTGAAGCTCTTGTGTTGTCTAGCGCTTGTTCAATTTGTAAGAAATTTAAGTATTCTAAAAAAAGCTTTAAATTCTTGGCCCCATGAAAAAACCACGAAGAATTTTAGCGTTTTAAAATGTCACAACCATATTATATGTATATTATGTGTATATCTTTTGCAAATGTGATGATAATATGATTTTAAAATGATAATGTATGTAAAATATCTACTTAAGCTGAATTTCCGACGAGATTTTTAAAAGAAAATCGTGATAAAAGTGCCACAGACGATAGCAGCGAAATGAGATAAGTTGAATGAGATTTTGATCGTACTTAACGTGAGAAAAGAGTATCTTTTAGGAAAATTCCCTATCTCTTCGACATTATTTTGTTACATTTTAAGTAGCTAGAATTGGAAATTGGAAAGTTACTTTTTAGTTACTTCAGTTGAAAACAAGGATTTGTGGAATGTTACCTCTCCCGATTTTACACATAGGGTACGGAACCCTATTACTAAGACTCCACTGTCCGTCTGTCTGTCAGTCACCAGGCTCTATCTCATGAACCGTGATAGCTAGACAGTTGAAATTTTCACAGATGATGGTTTTCTGTTGCCGCTATTACATCAAATACAACATATATACATATAAATACAGCACGAGTCCGACTCGCACTTGGCCGGTTTTTTCTTTTCTTGATTCTTTGATTGACACTTCTTGGCCCAAGCTATACTGGTTAAAAATTTACATGGTTCAAAAGATAGAAAAATATTACTATATAACAATGTTTAATTAAATAACGAAGACTTCCAAATAAATATTGAAACTTTCTCATCTTCATAAACTGAAACACTTAAGTTCGAACAGTCCGCTAGACTATCGTCAAAACTTTGAAGTTCACAGTCCGCTAGATTAACGTAAAAACTTTAAAGTTCACAGTCCGCTATATTAACGTCAAAACTTTAAAGTTCAAAGTCCACTATATTAACGTCAAAACTTTAAAGTTCACAGTCCGCTAAAGTCAGTATTTGAATAATGTTTCTTATTTGAATAACTCATTTCATTTTCCTAGAATTTTATTCTTCCTTTGACTATTGCTATTGTCGATAATCAATAGCAGCTCAGATTCATTATATCGAGAGGTCATGGCAAAACGATCCTCTCTTTTAGGATTAACTATACCTTTTTCGTTAATGACCTATTAGCTCAAGTGGAGTGAGAATAAATTGGCATTGCTGGTTATCAGTCAGCTGAGTGGTACATTTCTATTAAGAGACCGAGGGGCGTAACTATTTAGTAATCTGTGGTCATCCCACCGTGATCCTGGTGGTGGCCCCCCCTGGTGTGGTAGTGAAACAGTGATCTTCCCATACCAACGTAATACCAAAATTATTTTCAATTCATTATTCGGATTAAGACAGTATTTGTTTCTAATAAATAAAAAATCCAAAACATTAACCCAAATTAAATTTTTTCATATAAAACTGTGAATTGCATTAAATCAATGCATTATTCGAATAGGTCCCTATATAAATACTGTCTTAATCCGAATAACATCACAAGAAGAGTTAATTAAGCTCAAATTGAAAATTATTTTAGTATTTCGTTCGTACAGGAAGTTCACTGTTCGGCAGCATCTAGCTGCCGAACAGTGAACCAATATTCAATGTTAACCAAAATATTAGCTGCATCACAGAATATATATGGCTGCATCACCAATTTCAATGTTTTAATAAAGCCTAAATGCTTTGCTCATTTTTTTTTCCTAGGACAAATTTTCATGAAAATCGGAATGAGTGAATTAAATAAAAATAAAGTTTAGTAGGTATAAATAAATAAAATAGTGAAATGACTGCGATTTGATTGAACGAGGGAGCGTGAAGTGTCTCTGCTTGAAAAACATACAAAAATTACATTACCTAAGTCCGTTTGTTCTCCTTTACGGGTCGCATTTCTCAACCGATTCTCGTGAAATTTTGGAAGCACGCCGTTCAATAATTATATAGATATTTTTATGAAAATTTTGAAAAATATCCAAAAATGTCACAAGCGCCAGCTCTACAGCCCACAGAGCCACTAGTATTCAATTATGTTCAAAAGTGAATAAACACCTTGCCTTTGAATGTTTCAAAAGAGATATCTTTCACTCAGGTATTTGACTACGATTGGGGCCTCCAAGACGATTTCATGGGGTCCTGCCAGCTAGACCTGACGGCCTTGGAGCTCGGTAGACCCCAAGACCTGGTGCTCTGCCTCCGGGACCCGAACAAACCCAACCAGGATATGGGGGAGATTGTCCTCAACGTCACGCTGTGGCCTAAATCTCAGGAAGACAAGGAACAGGTAAGTTTAGTGATATTAAATTACTTCATTCAAATATACGATTTAATATGAGATTGCCAATTTAAAAAAAAGTTGCATTTTCCATTCTCTTTTCTACAGACCATTAAACTGAACAACTTAATGGGACCAACTCAGAAATTGCGAAAAAACCAGCTTCATTTCATTTTTATATTTTCGTTATTCATTTTTGTATGAAACAGCTGATTTTTTTTCGCGATTTCAGTGCTGGTCCCATAGTACAAGTTGATCATCTTGATGGTCCCTATCTACCATTTTTTAATAGGTAACTATTTTTTTTTAATATTAAACCACTATCAACACAACATAAAACTTGTATATAGGCCCTTGTACAATGTTTCTGTCGATTTCTTTTCTGTTTAAACTTGTATGTGTGTACAGAATAAATAAATAAAATAAATACAATTTTTAACAATAAAATGTTGTCATAGATTTTGGGTTATAAGTATGTAGTCTATATACCTAAATATTTTTGGTATATGTAGTCTATATAACCTACCGCACAGTTCCGGTTAAGAATAGGACCGTCCCATCTCATCCCGTGGGTATCGTAGAAGGCGATAGAGGGAAGTTTTAGGGACACGGTGCAGACCATCGCACAAAGGGTCACTCGAATGGCAGCGAGGAAACTGTCAACAACAGCATTCCCAAGGAGGGTTGGTGTCAGGCAGGCGGCCGACCGTAAAACTTTGCCAAAACCTAATGCAGTATGTATTACATGCTGCGCCGACCCCAATAGTGGTCGTTCTACGAGCGCAAAATTTTATTTTGTGTAGAGCACTACAAATAAATTGGGATAAGGACAGGAGGATGACGATGATGTAGTCTTTATAACCCAAAATCTTTAGTTAATAAAAATAATTCCGAATATTAACTGTTTTATTAAAAAAATAATTTCTTCAAACATTTTATAACTGAACAGAAACAAATAAAAACTCAGAAAATAATACAAAGGTAAAGTAAATACTTAAGCACTTAATTGAGTACAATTATATTTAATTTCCAAGCAATTTCACATATAAATAATTATATGACTAAGTAAGCACCTATACTTAGAAACATTTAACTTAAAATTACTTATTAACAAGTAGGTAGGTATATATAACTTTTAATTTGCTGTTCGCTTCTGTTCTTTGACGTCAATGTTTCTAAAAGTTCGTATCGAATTTTCTTTGACTTTGATCTGAAATTATTTATAGCGTAAAGTATAAATAAACTGATTCATCTATAACATCTATGAAATATTTATTGCTTGTCTGATGGCACGAACTATTAATAAACGTCTTCAATAATGAATCATTACACCTATTTATTTTACCTGTCGGTAATCGAGAGCAAAGACTATTAATACTTGTAAAAAAACGACAGCTTTGCCAAAAAGAGTCTTATTACAAAGAAAACTGAAACTAAAATGTTTTCGATACTTTTACGTTTGATGTGATGTTGCTTGTACGCAACCAGAGATATAAAAACGGAAAATGTTATAGGTGAAAAATAATTTAAGTAAGTATTTAAAATTTTAATGCTTGGAAAATTGTTGATGGTTTTAATCAGCAGAAAAATATAATGTCATGCATGACATACTATAAAATAAACTGTATTTTGCTATCAAATCGTTTACATCTTCCCATTATATTTATTTTAATGTTATTTAAAGGATTTTAAATTATTTTAATTTAATTTGTCCTTTCATCAGTCGCGAAAAATATTTCCATATAATAAAATATCAGCACCTATACGATTATGGAAAATCTACATACTTAGGTAGCTTGGACGAATTAATTTAGGTTAAGTTAGGTAGGTATCGGTTATCAGTTACGTTAATCGCATATAATTTGCTATTACCGATAATTCGTTAAAGGAAATTGTAGACTTTTCCTTGAATATAGTTTATGGCGATAATATTTAAATAGATATAATAATATTTAAATTAAACGACAATAATAAAGTGAAAAATAAGTAGGTGTCGATTTCTCTTTGTCCCCAAAAAATTACAGCTGCAACCTCCAAAAGTAAAACAATATAAAAGACAATAGTTTTTTGACCATGTTTGGTAAAAAACATACTTTCATTTTTGGCTTCGATCATCAATACCTGTGGATATTGCATGACAATGGCACACTTTTAACGCCCCCAAAACGCAGCCCACTATGAAAGTCCCCCAAGACTTGTCTTACAACTTGACATTTAGTGTCGCGTGATTTGTCAAACGGCATGTGCCACATTTCAGCTTTGTTATTGTATGACGTGCTACATCCTCAGGTATGGATGATCGAAGATTTTTGGGTTTTTGTCCTTTCTATTCTATAACTTGTGAGTTGTATAGTCTATGGTTGTTTTCAGAATCACTGTTGTCTATTAATCTATCTATCCAGTATATTTATTTATACATATACCGATAAGTGTAGCATCTGTTGTCCAAGTAAACGCACCATTACCATCTTTAAACTTACGCATTAAGGTATTTTATCCTTTGATAATGTATGGTTTATCGCGTTACTTTTTAACCTACCTATAATCTCACTGATTTTATAACTAGCTGAGCAAATTTTTTAACCCGGTACGTAATATAAGGATGTGCCTTGTTCTCTCCTTATCAATTTATTGTTACTGGTTGGTAACGTGATTTTTACACGACTGCTCAAAAAAAGAGTGTATTGTGTTCAGGGTTTCATGTACGTTTGTGAGTTTTTTATTTCACCATAACTTCAAAAAGCCTAAATAGATTTGGATGTGTCTTTGGTACGGTCTTTTGGACGGTCTTTGGTTGTGGGTTGGTAAAAAAATTAAAATATCTTCAAATATTACAATAAAAGTATGAAGGTATAATTTGTTATTAAAATGTATGAAATGAAATAAATAATTTAAAACAAATATTAAAAGCACGACTACCCTGTTCAAAAAAAAACTAAAAAAAATAAAAAACACAAGATTAATTGCAGTTGGGGGACGTTATGTGGAAGAATTATAATCTAAGAGGTCCCCTGACTGCAATGACACTAGTTTTTTTTATTTTTAGTTTGTTTATACGTAGGGCAGTCGTGTTTTTAATACTTAAAAAAACTGAAAAGGTTTATTTTATCTTAATTTAACTTAATCGGCTAAGTTCATCGTGTTTATTTTCTAGGTTTCAATAAAATATAGAAAATAGTATTAGGATTGTTAAAAAATTACATTTAAGGTAGGTACTATAACATAACAGGAAAGAGTTTTGGAAACTATAATCTAACTAAACGATAAGTATAGTGGCGGGCGACTAAATTCCTAATTTAATTCTATTTTTAACCGACTTCCAAAAAGGAGGAGGTTCTCTGTTCGTCTGTATATTTGTTTTCTTTTGTGTATGTACACCGATTACTCGAAAACGGCTGGACCGATTTAAATGATTCAAACGTAATTACATTAGGTAAACTCCCAAGTTGGTCCCGTTTAAATTTGAAATCGGTTCAGTACTTTTCAAGTAATCATGAAAAAAATTAATTAATAAAAAAAATAGGTGGGGCTGGAATACAGATTCCTTTTTTATTCTAAAAGCCCCACCCGAATTCAATAGACGTGTTTTTATTATTACAAATATTATTTCTTGCTTTTTAGAGGTAGGTTTTTTGAAGTCGGTTTGTTGTTTTTTTTAAACAATTTTCATTTCTTTTATTTTTAGTGTAGGTACCTTGTAGGTATATTATTTAGATAGTAAAATCGGCTCAGCCAAACGTGAGATAATTGCTGGAGTACAGATTCCTTTTTTATTCTAAAAGCCCCACCCGACTTCAATAGACGTGTTTTTATTATTACGAATATTATTTCTTGCTTTTTAGAGGTAGGTCTTTTGAAGTCGGTTTTTTGTTTTTTTTAATTATATATTTATTACCTATCTACCTACCTGACTTTTCCTTCTAACCCTTCCCATTAAAGACATATTTAGAACATATTCCACATCCGAAACAATGTTAAAAGTTTTGACCTTCACACACAAAATCGATCAGCCGTTTTTTTAGGACAAACAAACGATAGGTAGCTGGTTTGGTACTCCCCGGCAAACAGTAATATTGTTCAAAACCAGTCATCGTAAGCGCATCGCCGTAAGCGCACGCGGCTACGAAACAAGAATATAAACAGTGTTGATTGATAATACACATGTGGTTAACAAACGCGGAGCGTGTTTTTGTTTATAAAAATAAATAGAGCAACTGTGTTTTGTTTTGCGAAGATTTGACAGCGAGTTTAGCGGGAAACAGTGATGTGAATGCGCGTTTTTACCGTTTTTTGGAACGTTCAGCCTAGAAAATTGTGGTTGTTAAAAGTTACTGATAAAATTGTGTGTTCTATGACAGCATTTTCTGTTTATTTAGGCGTTCTAGTGTCTTTGTGTCTTGGACCTTTGTTACCCAGTGAGAACAGCTTGTCTCTTTTATGTTTATTTCATTTTTGCGTTTTTCTTAATCAAAGTTTTAAATAAAACTGAAAAAGTTGACGGAAACGACTCAAGTATAAATGCTTAATAAATAGTAACTATTCGATTACATAACCATTTATTACATGACTAGAAATGAGTAGTAAAGAAAACAATAATATAAGTGCAATTTATTACGAAAATCAAAGCAATCAAATAAGGCGCATGTAGGTACGACAATACGAATATATTTATATTCGAATATGTTTAACAGAAGCGGCAACTTCACTCGAAAATGTAATGGCAAATTATACATTTTACACATAAAAAAAACATCGTTTTGTACTGCAAGCGATCTGAATTTGGTCACTTCTGTAGTACATTTTTTTATTAAATTGCACTGTAGTTAAATTATCGCATATTCCGACACCACTGATAAAACAAAATCTATAGGTTACTTACTTCCCGTTGACCTAGAAGTATGGAAGTTGGCCCACAAGAAAAAAAACTTAAATTTTTGTAATACGAGTAGGTACCTGACCATCAGCCATTTTTGATGTCTCCGCTGCTGGGGCACAAGCCTTCCTTATAGGTGGATAAAAAGGATGGGCCATAACCCACCACGCGGGCCCAATGCGGATTGGTGGGTGTTAACGACTGCAAATGCACCCGGGACCGACGGCTTAATCTGCCTTCCGAAGCACGGAGAAGCTCGAGATAATACATTTTTGGTCACCCATCCCATGACCGACCCTTGCGAAACTTGCTTAACCTCTGCAATCGCTGGGCCATCGAGATCCTACATTTTAATTTCTATAATACTAGGTAGGTATCACATTTTATAATATTTTGTTGCCCTATTTTTTACATAATATTTCGTTATAACATGACATACATAAAACACGACTGCAATATGGTTGCATGCAACGCTGTTAAGTAAACCAGTCATTAACAATATCAACATTCCCCATCTCGTTGCCAATCTTACCACATAGCAATTTTTATAATAATTTAAAAAAATGATTGTTTGAAAATAACGACATGAAGGATGACAAGGTAACAACTGCTAGTGCTAGTTAAGAAGGAATTCACAATTTTAAATTTCTAGTAGATAAAGGATTAACAACTTTTGAATTACATTACCAACCTACCTAGAGTTTTTAAAAACTGTTTTTTTTTCAAAATTATATGAAATTATTAATTTTCAAATTAATTAATTAAAAACTGTTTTCGTTTATCAAAACGTCTTAGAAAATATTTGCTTTAATGTAGGTAATATTAACTAATGCATTGCTTACATTGTAAGTTGCTTAAGATTGTATTATATCATAAAAGAATATTTATATCATAAAAGTTAATGTGCTCATAATAATAGCGTGTAAGATATATTGTTGGCAATTTAGGCTACATAAGAAAGGAACTATTAACACAAGCCCTTACCTACTGTACCTTCTCATTCAAACGAAATTAGTTCCCATTTCCTGAAATCACCTTTGTGGGGTTACGTTCCTGAAATAAAAAAAAACTAACCTTATAAAATGACTTCGTAGTGGGGGTATAAAGTTGAAAATTATAATATCATTATCATTAAGTTTAATAAGTTTATCCTCATAACATTTACATTTGAGAAATCTTTAGATTTACATAGCTTCTTATGACACAAATCTTGGCCAAAGTTGGCTTTCCAAGTTTTATTGAATTTCTCAAACTTTCGCTAGACAGTTATATTGTTGGAAAAATTATGCATCATTCAGGCTACTTTTTCACGTACTTTTTACAGATGAAATTAAAATAACATTTTAAGAAATGAATTAAATACAATTAAAACAAACGTAAATAATAAGCTGCAAATGTTACCAAAATGTCGACAAATGCATAAATAAAAAAGGTAATAAAAAGCACCCACAGAATAGTAAAACAGTTTCGCGAGAAAAAAACATTTTAAAACATTAAATTAATTTATAAAAATTGGCGTCAGTATCCGTCAAAGTGTTTCTTTCGAGAACAAATAAATAATATATCAACAATGATTATTTCTAACTAGAATCTATTATGGTTCATTTTTCTATCAAAGTTACCTTTATCGATTAAGTTCATCAAGTTCATTTGATAAGCTTAGTAACTCCAGATAGACGTTAAAGATAATTAATTAACAATTATATGTGTACTTATACAACAAAAGTAGAATAGCAGCCAAGCAACTGCAAATACCATAGTGATAAAAAAATCCAAAATGTAGACAGGGTATGGAAATCAACAGGAGAAACGAAAAGGCCAGAAATAGTTACAAATCTCTAGGGATTTCATCTTATTTTATGCTTAGAAAGTGCTATTAAAACAACTCTTACTCAAAATGGTCCTTTGGGAGTTAGACCATTTACCTTTCTAAAGAAACCTTAATAACGAAACAATAAAATCCCCACATTTTGAGTGATTGCAAACATTTTCTTAAAGCTTTTCGTGGAATTTTTAGGGCCCATGGTTTAGTATTTTTAGAAGGTATCACTAATGTTCCCTCGTAGTCATTCGTAGAAGTAGATAGGAGCAAATTGTCAAAAACGGCCACTTTTAGCAGTTTTGCTATCTACTTCTAGCAGTGTGTGATTATTTTTTATAATAGGCTCTCTTTCCATCTTCACTGTGATGGTTTTCGAAGTACCTATCTATCAGAAACATCTTCATTGAATCTAAGATAAAACTTATGAGCGATGTGAAGAAAAACTTCCTCGTTTACAATACATAGTGTTAGTAAACACTTTCTTTTGTAGGTAGTTAAATCTGTTTCGCATCTTCGCAGTAATGGTTTTAGAAGTATTTGTAGTAAGTAAGTATATAAGCAGACGGAGAAAAACTTCCTTATTTTCATTACCTATAGAGTGTTTTCAAATACTGATCATATTGTATATTCAAAGTAGCTATTCTCGTTAAATCTGTTATCCATCTTCGCAGTAATGGTTTTGAAACTATATTTGAACCTTTTTTATTAAAATAACTATCGGCCGCCCGCGACTTCGTCTGCGTGAAAAGTTTTTTTTGCTATCCCTCGAGAACTATACTTTATCCTGGATAGCCTCTGCGAGACACGATCGAGAAATTTCTATAACGTGGAGTAGATAGACAATAGAATAATTCCCAGGTAGGTATCCCTTTTGCTCGTGATTTAACAATGAGGCGACCAGTTTAAATGATCTCCTTACTGTATGAAATCTAGTACTACGGAGAGTTCAAGCTGTTTCCCAGGTTCTGCCCACCCGAAATAGGTGAAACATAGCTTAGGTTTTAAGTTGGACCCTATGCTACCAAGCTGTGAAAATCTTATCAAAATCTGTTCAGTGGTTTTTGAGTTATTTGCGCACAAACATTTAGAATCTTGTGTTTTATTATATGTATAGATATGGGATAAGTCTTATTGGAACTATCTAAGTAAGACGATTTCTATTTTTATCGAATATTCTGTGGAATTCAAAGTATAAACCTGAATCGCTTCTCCAATATAAAACAAACCTTGAAATGTTCAGTTCCGATTTCCAGCTATCTAAATCTTTCTCTAAAACAAAACAAACAAAGATTACTAAGAATACCTTACTCTATAAATCTACAGAAAATCTACAGAAACTATCGAAAAGCCAGTGTGAAACTAAAAGTGGATGTGTTTAGACGGACAATAAGAAAATCTTTTGAGAAAAATGGATAACGTTGAAAAAATAAAAAACCGACTCATAAGAATACACGGTAAAATTCAAGATCGCATGGACGATTTACAAGATCAAGTGCAGAATAAATATGAAAAATCTAAGATATCAAAGTTCATATCACATTTGTCGGATGACAGAAGTTCTTTAGAAGGAGAATCTAACGATGAAAGACCTACGGATGGAGATAATGTTTCCACAGGAGATAATATCTCCACAGATTCAGGAAAATTTACAGAAACTAGATCATATATAAACAGTAGTATACCTTCTGTGGTTATAGATGAGCCTACAGATGAAAATGCTCAGGAAATCTGTGAGAATTTCATACATTTTGAGAGAAATGGCGTTTTTTACCAAAAGAGAAGTTTGTCGACTTCAAACTTGAATACGGAGGATGGGTTGTACAACGATAGTTCTACGGATTCCTGTGTATCATGTTTGTCATCAAGCGATGAGAGGTAACTATTCTTCATTTTTTTACTAATAATAATAATTTTATCTTTACCAATAATTCTAATGCTAAAAACAATACCAATAGTTAAAATAATAATAGTTGCGTTTAAGTTACAATTTCCCCCATTTATTTGAGTTACTTTGGTCATATCTACAAGATTTTTTGAATGTCTCGTATATACTATTACTATGAAATCTTTGGTTTAAGATTCCTACACTCTTATGGAAAATTTTGATAGCAATTATAATAAATATCGGGGAATATATAAATGCGCTTTAAAAATAATGTAACACACTTTAAAATGTTTAGCTTCAAAATTTATTGAATGAACTATAAAAATAATGGTTTCCACTATAAATATGCTAAGCTTTAAAATTAATACTTTGCACTATACAATTTAATTGATTAGCTTTAAAATTAATACTTTGCACCTTACAAATTATTTTATAACTTTAGCACTGGTAAACAGACGTCTAGGTGCGCCGACGAGCGGGCGCAGCGAGAGAGGAGCCCAAGAGGAGGTTAGGTTCCATTGTGATGTGACCAACAACGCCAGAACCGACCTGATGGCGTATAATTATGCATTATGCCACAAGTCGTTTTCATCTTTCCATCTCATTTTAACAGTGGTCAGATGGTGGTCAGTCTGACATGGTTGGACAGAAACTAAATGGTTTCGGAGTTGGGACCAATGGTTGCGACACAGTTAAAGTGCAAGCATTATTTTTGTAGTGATAATATTAAATTATAGGTCTATTATTATTTTAAAGTGCTGATATACAATTTTATAGCTGTTTTCATCAAATTTAAAGTGCTATTAAATACATCCCATAAATATCTGGTAAAGTTATCTTGATAATAAGAATATAATTACAATTATTTATTACAGCGTCTTTACCAGCAACAATTACACCTAAATTATAATTCATTTCATTTATTTTTGTAATTCAGCATTTCATTTCGAAAAGTATATAACTTTAGATCAAGCATTTTTTTGATATATGTTTTTTATAAGTTCTTCCCATCACAGATTTCCAGAACACAGGCCAAGAGCTGGCAGTCTACCACCAGGTCCTCGTTTAGAGCATTCTCAGACATCCAACACTTGCACAGATATCATAGAGAAGATCGGAAACAGATTTCCAGGACTTAAAAGTGGAGGCGATAGGATCCAAAGGGTATTTGAAAGTATTTTAATGTTTCTTGTGGTGGTTAAATAACAACGCATGTTACCTTTATGATAAAATTCAATAAAAACGATAACAAAAGTGTTGTAATGAATTAATAGGTAGGCACCTAATTTATGTGTGAGCTACAGATGGAGGTATGTCCCCAAAGCAGAAATTAAACTTCAAACTACTTAAATCTAAATTTTTGGCTTAAAACAATTTGGAGAAATTTTACAGTTTTGGATAACCATGTACTGAATTGACCATACTATGAATAACCTACCTATTTGCTTTTCATATTGTGTTTTTAACTACACTCAGCGGCACAAAAATCGGATCGGTGTATGGTTTTCATACAAACATGCTCACATCACATTCTCATAAATAAAAAAGTACTCCTAATACTGCTCAGTGAGTTTATGTTGATGGATTTTCTTCTTAAATGAGCATTAATTTTAACCATCTTCAAAAACCGCTCGATTTCCGCAAAAAAATAAAAAAGCCAGTTTTCGCATTTCATACAATTTTGTTTGGAAATTGAATCAATGTTATTCTTTTGATGTTTGAAGTAATGGAGCTGTAGTTCTTTGGAATGCTTATTTGAGAGATGAATATGTCTATCAATCAATGTAAAAGTCACTGCAGTGCTTTTTTTATTTATGAGAGGTAAAGTGAGCATGTCTGTATGAAGATCACACAGTGGCCCGATTTTTGTGCCGCTGAGTGTATATTAACAATTCAACCTTTTGTTAACCTAGAAAATAATATATTAACATTTTGTATAGGTAAGTACCTATTATGTTTAATGCTTGTTTCTTGCCAATTTTATTGTTCGACTGGTTTCCATGACTGTCAAACGCTAATAGCATTGTCTGACTTCGACTATTTGATGACTCACTGAATATTTATACTCCCAGTTTTTTCTATGATACTATACCAACTTAGGTAGGTATTTCTGGAAATGTAGTTCCAAACGAACCGGAATAAATAGCACAGTTGTTTTTAAAATCCTAGATAGTCAACAAAAAAAAACTACTGAAACTTGTGTAATAAGTTTCAAGTTCATTTATTTCATAACAATGTTAACTGTGTCGAAAAATATAACAGTTGGTGAATACAAAGTAAATAAATAACTTAACTTTTCGTGGATTAGGTATTTAATTTCCACACTTTAAAAAAGGTTCATGATCTTCAAAATGTCTGAAATCTTGCATTGCATTGCGAAAATGCCGATGTCGAATTATTCTTTTTTTTTAGTTTAAACAATGTGAAGAGTTATCATAAAATAAAAAAAATACGTTTTCATTTACTAATAAAGTGTTTTTGTTTTGGGTGTTATGTACGTACAGTCAGATGCACGTCAGATTATACAATATGTTGACCATGAGACCGTCTTTATGTTGTTCGTAATCAAAACTGTTTTTTGTATTTCAACAGCTGTTGTGCGTACATTTGTTGATTTAAGTTTTGTTTGTGCCTTTAGTTGGTTTTTAACCGACTTCAAAAAAAGGAGGAGGTTCTCAAGTCGACGGTATTTTTTTTTTTATTTTTTTTTTTTTTATGTATGTTTTAACATAGCTTCGTCAGTTGTTACCCGATTTGTAAAATTCTTTTTTTATCTCAAAGAACATAGTTCGTGTGTGGTCCCATAAAATTTTTTCAGAGATCTGGTCAGTAGTTTTCTCATAATCCTGAAAAATATCAATTATTTAGCTCGCCATCGTACGAGTTTTTATGGAATTTCGGACATAACATCTTTGTTTATGAACCGATTTAGATGATTCTTTTTTTAATTGAAAGGGTATACTTCAAGAGTGGTCACAATTTAATTTCATCGTTATTGGACTTCGAACTTCGAAGATACACAAGGGAACTCCTCAAAGTCAAATAGTATATGTAAAGTGATCTAAGTTTTGGTAAGTTTATGGCAATCCAAAACAAACCAAATCATGGTTTGCGATGCAACGTTCTGGACTAGATTTCGACTACGAAAACACAACGGAACTCCTCAAAAACAAACAGCGTGAATTTGGAAATTGAGTTCTGGGCATTTTACCATTGAAAATGTTATAATATAAAGTTAAAAAATATTTACACGCTGCGCTTACATACCTACCACTAAAAAGTTGAAAATAAAAAAGCTTTTTAAAAAAAAAGAAAAACCGCCTTCAAAAAACCTGAAAACAAAAACAGCTTAAAAATTAAATACCTCTAAAAAGCAAGAAATAATATTCGAATCATTCGTTACACATATCAATATTAATAAAACACGTCTAATGAAGTCGGGTGGGGCTTTAAGAAAAAATAGAAGTTGTCCTCAGGCCCCACCCGACTTCAATAGACGTGTTTTATTAATATTGATATGTGTAACGAATGATTCGAATATTATTTCTTGCTTTTTAGAGGTATTTAATTTTTAAGCTGTTTTTGTTTTCAGGTTTTTTGAAGGCGGTTTTTTACTTCGATAGATTTACATAATGGTAATTGTATTCAGTCCCTAGTGACCACGATGCACTTACAATATATGCTCATCGATTCCCAATCAGGGTGTACGTGAAGGACGCTTGGAATCAATGTTTAGATCAAATATGCTTGAGGTCACCCAACACTCCAATCAAATCGCGATGAAATATGCAATAGAAAATACAACTTCACCGTTGAACTGCGCTGCAGCCCAATTTTTTAAAAGTACAGACATGAATGAACCTTGTTTCTAAGTCTTTACTTGGAGACAAGTTTCATTCATTAATGTTAGTTTGTTTTGGTGCCATAGTTAAGGTCAACACTAATGATAAAATCTATACTTGGAAACAAGTTTCATTCCTGTAGGTACCTATCATAGTTTAAAAAATTGGGCCAATAAGTTGCATTTTTTTTTTTTTTTTTTTTTATTTATTTAATCTTTATTGCTTAAATTAAAAACAGCAAATGGCGGACTTAATGCCCAAGGGCATTCTCTACCAGTCAACCGGTAAGTGTGTTAAGGAGAAAAATCGTGGCGGCAATAAAAAAAACCTTATTTAAAAAAAAACTGAAACAAAATATATCAAAAAGGTATGTATATAAAAAATATATAAAATTATACATATTTTAAATCCTTATAAATACATAATTAAATACATATATACCTACATAATTAATACATAATATATATATATATACACATATATGAGACAGTAGCAATGTCAGATACGACGAGACTAGCGTAGAGAACTCAAGTAGTGCTCACGGACCAATTTCTTAAATACGTACTTGCTGGGTGCATTTCGGATATTTAGAGGTAAAGCGTTCCAGAGTCGTACAGCCGAAAGGGTGAAAGAGTAGGAGACAAAGCCAGAAGTATGTGCAGGTGTTAGTAAGAGAAGGTTGCTACTAGAGCGAAGGTCACGTTGATGAGAGGCACCCAGAAACTGAAATCTTGATTTCAAGTATTCTGGGGTAAGTGGATCGAAAAGTATGTTGAAGAGCAAACAGACAACTCTTAGGTTCCTACGCTCACGTATAGGAAGCCATTTGAGTTGCTGACGGTATTGGGAGATATGGTCGTATTTGCGTAATCCATATATAAAACGAATGCAATTATTAAGAAGTCGATCCAACTTATTGAGAAGGTTTTCATTAAGGTCAGTGGTGCAAACATCGGCATAATCGATGATTGGTAACACAAGAGCCTGTATAAGCGCAATCTTGGTGGTGGATGGGAGAAAGAATTTAAACCTATAAAGAGCCCTTAGCGCGTTTGTCACTTTTGAAGATAAATGGTCAATATGATCTTTCCAGGAGAGACCCGAATCAATCGTCAAACCCAAATCCTTAACTTGATGTGAATAAGGTATTACAACACCGTTAAATTTTAATGCAGTCACATCATTCAGATTAAGGCGCGACAACTGTCGAGAACTACCAACAATTATTGCTTGGCACTTTCCCGCGTTAACCGAAATACCGAAGTTAGTTGACCACTTATAAATCTTTTCAAGATCAGAGTTGAGTAATGCGATAGCTTCATTTAAAGAATGAACATCTTTCTGGGCATAAAGCTGCAGATCGTCAGCGTACAGATGGAAAGAAGAGGATAGATGAGAGGTGAGAGAGTTAATAAATAAAGAGAAGAGAAGGGGAGAGAGTATACCGCCCTGAGGTACACCAGCTTCCAAGTCGCACCAATCGGATAAAGATCGATCGACACGGACGGCTTGCTGGCGACCAAGAAGATAAGAGGAGAACCATGACTGTGCCGAGGAAGATAAGCTCAATCGAGAAAGCATGGCCAAGAGAATTCCGTGATCAACTGCGTTGAAAGCGTTAGAGAAGTCAATTAAAACTAACACAGTCAGTCGGGAAGCCTCAAAACCGTCACGGATATCCTCTAATACTTTGGTAAGTGCAGTGGTGGTACTGTGTCCAGAACGAAATCCAGACTGAAAAGAGTTAAGAAGGTTGTGGGAGAGGACAAAAGAGGAAAACTGTTTGTGTACAGCTGCTTCCAGGATTTTAGAGAGGAAGGGAAGGATAGATATTGGTCTGTAGTGATTAAGGGAACTAGGATTAGGGATTTTCGGTAGGGGAATAGCCAGAGCTTTACGCCATGAAGAAGGGAAGGTACCAGATGATAAGGAGTAATTAATTATATACGTTAAAATAGGCAGAAAACATTCGAGTAATAGAAGTATCATTGTTCTACTTACATCGTCACAGCCCACAGCATTCGATTTAATCGAGCGGATAATCTTGCGAACTTCGTCCTCAGATAAAAGATTGAAAGAGAATTCGGGTGCAGGAGGAGGAGTGGCAGATGAAACGTCGAGGATAGTAGCCAGTCTTACACTGCTAGGAAGCGGGTTGACAGAAGAAAAGTGCTTATTGAGTTCATTCAAGGTGAAAGAGGGTTTGTGTGAAAGGTGAGGCTTAGCAACTCCAAGGGTGCGAAGAAACTTCCAGATGTTAGCAGGCGTAGAATCTAAAACATTGTTATGAATATAGCGGCGTTTAGCTCTTCTAACCATCTGGTTGCATCGATTTCTAGCTACCTTAAAAGACTCCCAGTGGTCATCAGTTCGGGTTCTTTTGTAAATACGAAAGGCTCGATCCCGTCTTCTCATAGCTATACGTACACCTGGGGTTATCCAGGGTGCTGGCGGCCGTTTTAATTTGACGTTTTTCACAGGCGCATGTGTATCGTATAACTTGAAAATCACCGAGTTAAAGTGGGTCACCATATCGTCTATAGAAGTTGCGTTCATAATAGGAGACCAATCAACAGCACGGGCGTCGCTAGTTAATTTCTCTACATCCAACCTAGCAAGGTTACGCATACTGACTATAGATGGCTTAGGTTTTGGAGGTTTTACCTTATAAACTAGGAATAGTAGGTCATGTTTAGAAAAACAAGGAGCGGCTACTTGGCCATGCTTAAGCACATGATCAGAAGAGGACGTTAATATGTGGTCGATCCAAGTGTCGTCGGTGGTGAGATTATGGTGAGTGGGGCCAAGAGGCAGAATGGTAAGATTAACTGACTTTATTAATGACTGAAATTTTAGAGAAACATGTGAATTTTTGAGAAGGTCGGTATTAAAGTCACCCATGATGATGAGGTGCTTATAGTCGGTGGAAAAAGTTTCGAGAAGTGATTCTAAATCAGTGTGAAAATTTATGGAAGGCGGGCAATATACAACTCCAAGAACGACTTTTGTACCCTTGACATCTACTTCGAGAAGCAAGTGTTCCATGCACCCAGAGTGAGAAGATGATGTCAATATTTGATATTGAAAAATAGAGGAGAGGTAGATAGCCACACCACCACCGCCCTTACCCACGCGGTCGTTCCGAATTAAAGTGTAGCCAGGTATGGAGTAAGACACAGTGTTGAGACAAGGCTTCAACCAAGATTCAGAGACAAGAATGGCATGAACTGTGTTTGGAGAGAAGGTAGTAAGGAGGTCGGTATGGTGGCATGGTATACTTTGGGCATTAATGTGGCACACGTTGAGACTATCAGAAGGGCAGTCAAATTCGCGAGCCAGGTACGAGCTCAGCAAGTCATCGGAAGAGGAATCAAGAGAATGGAATGATGAATTGGTACTATCGTTGGCGGAAAAATAATCTTCGGAATCTGACATTTCTAGTATAATATATAAATACGAAATACAAATAAATATAAATCAACTATAATAACTAAATATAAACGAATAAATCAGAACTAAAAAAACACTAAAACTATGATACACGGAAAAACTGCACACCTTACCGAGCGACAGGTTAACAATATTATGACGATAATAATGCAAATACAAAAAAAGAAAAGACAACAGTAATTTTATCTAATAGATTATCAGTGACAGACAAATCTCCGAGCCATCAACCACCACAACTCAAATTCCAACCAAGGTGGCAAGAATGTACCCTATGGCGATCGATGACTCAGCGGTCAGTGTGCTGGTATGCACCCAATGTCAATGTCAGAGTTGATTGTCAGAAAAAAATTTGAAAAACAAAAACAAGGTGGGTGATTGAAAAGATTACTAAAGTGGAGTGAATTAATAAATTAAGTTGCATTGTCTTTGCTCCTTTCGTAATAATTTGAAAACAATTGACTAAAACGCCATAATATATCACAATACAACTATTACCTACTAAAGTTGTGCCTGTATTTTTTTTTTAATAAGGGTATTATCATTTGATTCAAAATAATAATTTATGTGGCAAGGATTCAAACATGATTAACAAGTAAATGTCATCTTGTTATCAACTTTTGACCACATACTGTGACCATATTATAATTTTCCTTTGACCAGTACCTTTCCTAGAAAAGCTTTAACTCCTTTCAATTTGCACTCCCAGAAGTTAACAAAATATCTTTCTCCTTTTATCTTTTCTTCTGTTCCCTCGGGACCCCTCTTTGCGATAGTCCTTTACAGTTCGTTGAATTGATTTGTTCCGGATTCGTCATGTTCCTGACTCGTCGAATTCCAGATTCGCCGAATTCCAGATTCGTCCATTTCCTGATTCGTCGTAATACGTACAATCGATAACACTGGCGCTTTACCATTTTTAAGTTTAAACTGCTTGCACGCCGCGCCATTACGATGCGCATGTCAGAAATGGTCTCACAATAAATAAACTACTAATGGGCAAATTATCATTAAAGTAAGTGTCAATTGTGTATTGTTTTTTTTTTTTATTACGAACATGCTTCAGATAAATTATATTTGAACTAAAATGTAACGTATATTACGCTGTTGTTGTACCTTATAATTACATAAATACTTAAGTAAATAAATAAATAAAAATATATCATCGACTGTATTCCGACGAATCTGGAGTATGTCGAATCTGGAATACGGCGAATCTGGAATACGACGAATCAGGAACATGACGAATCCGGAACAAATCATTTTACTGTCCTGTGTCCTACGTACCTACTACGTGCACAGAATGATGCCTGCCTACAGACCAAAAGTTTTACTAAAACTATGTTTCTAATCAATACTGCATGCATATTTAAACCCATTTTCCTGTTATTACTAAAATATGCGTGCGTTGAAGTTGAAACTAAGTGATTGATAACAAACTTTTGTTTGTTCTATGTTAGAATGTAGGAGGTATATGCAACATTGTTTGAACCATGTTTGAACTAAGATATGGGAATAGCCTTTGGACTGTGTCTTTATACTGTGGTTTAACGTCTACTAGGTACATTAAACTAATGCATAAAAAGATCTTGAATAGTTACTTAAAAGTAATAATCAACAGTTATAATCATCATCATCATCATCAGCCTATCATCGTCCACTGCTGAACATAGGCCTCTCCGAGTGCACGCCACCGAACCGAGCACGATCCGCGGCTATACTCATCCAGTTTATGCCAGCCGCCTTGCGAAGATCGTCGCTCCACCTTGTCTGAGGGCGTCCCACACTACGTTTGCCGATAGAGTCTGTCTAAAAAGTCAGTTTACATGGGTAATTTCAAAAATATTTTTTTTACCCACCTAAATCCCCAACCACCCCACCAATACCCATCTAAATAAATAAATAAAAAAATATGTTTACTATTAGAATTTTGACAGCACCGACAGGGTTACCAGTATATTTTTTTTAAATAATTTAATAATTTCTCAGGTAAACTGACTTTTTAGACAGACTTTACGCGCTCTCCACTCAAGAACTCGTCTGCCCCAGCGGCCAGCGGCCATCGGTTCTACGGCTCATATGGCCGGCCCACTGCCACTACAGCTTGCTAATGGATTTTCTGAGTTGTCAAGAAAGTTTAACCCTTGCACGCTGCGTCACTAATTACATAGGTTTAGTTCGGACCGGGTCGATATGGTTAAGTGGTTATTATAGAGCACGTGAGTTCTCGACGCTACGTCCCCAGTTCAGAAATAAGCAAAAACCATAAACAGAAAAAAAATCATTAATTTCAGTACCTGATGAAGAACACCCGACTCAGTGACGTGAACAAGCGACTGAAGGCGCAGATCTGGAGCTCCGTGGTCACCATCGTCCTGGTGGAGGCCAAGAACCTGCCTGCTATGGACCTGGACACCAGGTCCAGTGACCCTTATTGTAAGTTTAGGTAAGTCTGTAAGTAAATACCGAGTAAGAAAAAATATGTTGTCCAAGTTTGATGCGAAATTCAATGAAACGAACGATTAGGAAATATTCGGTCTGTAAGTTGGCTAGGGTATAGCCTCATTCATTAGGATCCTAGCCCCTGGTGGGTTATGCTTAGGACATCAATATCTTTTATTGTAAAAAAAGGATGTATTTTTTTTACGTTTTGGATAACCTGTGTACCTAAGTACTTTTGCAGTTTATTTACTTTTTATTTTTGTAGGTACCTAATAACCTTCATTGAAAATTCGGAAACATTAAATATCTCCAGGGGTTAGGAGGACAGCTGTATTTTTCCCTGTGTAAAATAATACTACTTACTTAGGTGATTTTGGTAGTAAGGGAGGGGAAGATAAAATAGGCTCAAAGTATGTAAATTATTGTAAATAATAAATTATGTAGGTAATAACTAGAAAATACAACAGAATAAATGGCAGCAGAGATTAGAAATATCTAACAAAAACAGAAAAATGACAGACTAGTGTAATATAAACAATATAAAATAATTATAACAACCTTTTACCTTTTTAAACAAATAATTATAATAAAACTGTTCTAACAAAAAGTGTCGAAAGTCATGCCAAAGTTTTTTAAGTAAGAATAAAAAAAAAAACAGTAACATCAGTGTAAAAGCTTAGATACCTACTTCAATCTTTCTTTCGAAAACATAAAAATGATGAAAAAGTAGAAGTAGACAACAATCCTACTAATATTATAAATGTGAAAGTTTGTGGGTTTGGATGTTTGTTCCTCAATCACGCAAAAACTACTTAACGGATTTGGTTCAAATTTGGCACACAGATAGAAGATAGCCTAGATTAAAACATACAATACTTTTTATCTCGATATTCCCACGGGAACGGGAACCACGCAGGTGAAACCGCGGGCGGAAGCTAGTATTTTCAATATTTTCGGAAGTCATCTAGCAGTGTTCATTTGTTTATACTCTCTTTAAAGCTGGTATAAAGTGTATAAAAGCTTCACCGTAAACAGTTCATGATTAGATGATATCATAGCTTTGTTTGCCCGGTAAAATCTATGAGATAAAAACGTAATATTGCTTACGTGATAAGTTTAATTGCTATGTGTTAAAGATAACCTTTTCGCTCTGATAAATCTCTCCAAACAAATGCACCTATGAGATAATAAATTTTACCAAGATAATTGTACTAGTATAATAGAAGCCGATATCAATATTTACTCCATCATCCTTAGCGTTATAAAATCTGCTTTACAAGAGTCTGAATAAAAAAAAAGTTAATATAAAAGCCCTTTATTTTTTGAGTTTATTCTATATTAATTGGACTTTGAATCTGTGAATCATCTTAATACTAAAAAGTGCGGTTACTTCCACTTAAACAACAATTATTTAACTAATAGGCGACAACTGTTTCGTGTTTATTTCAGTACCCTTAAAAACGCGCGTAAAAACATTCGATAGTGAAATTTTGTATGGGAAATTTATTCAATGAAATTTTCCGTTGAGAATTCTAAATCGAGTATTTTACGCGCGGTTTTTTTTTGATAGCTGTTCGTGCTAAAGGGTTCACAATAGTGATGTACAAAACTCGAGTCGTCGAGTTCTACTTTTGAAGACTCGAGTCGGATTGGCAGGACTCGGTGAGCTCGGTAGGCTCGTAAGCCCGAGCCTAGCCGAGAAACGAGCTCTCTGAGCCACGCCTCGAGGCCTCAAAAGAGTTCAAGCCTTTAAAAGAGCTCGAACCTATCAAAAGAGCTCGAGCCTTCAAAAAAGCTCGAGTCTTAAAATGAACGCGAGCCTCATAAAAAGCTTAGAGTTTATGTTTATAAATATTAAAGCCGAGCCTATCGAGCTCACAGAGCCCTGAAAATCTGACTCTAGTCTCCAAAATTAGAACTCAAAAAGATGAATGTCTTATGTTATAAAGAACACCGTAGATGCTTATTGTTCTATTGTGATTTGGCTCTACTTATCCTCATTCATCAGCAGCCCATCACAACTAGTGCGCCGAAAAAGACTCGAGATCGGTCGGGCTCTCAAAAAGGCTTGAGCCGTGAAAATGGTTCGAAATCGGCCGAGCTCTGAAAAAGACTCCCGAGTCGTCGAGCTTCATACAAACGAGGCGAGCCCTGTAAAACGACCGACTCCGTGTAGAGCTCGGAGTCGGTCGTTTTACAAAAGGACTCGGAGGACTCGAGTCTTGTACATCACTAGTTCACAACATTCTCATTGTCTACAAAAGTTGTTTCTTATTACGCTATACCAAATAGAGTATGAATATAAGATTCTTGGCTACTACCATAGTCCAAGAAAACAAGGTCTGGTATTCCGAAAGATGCACAGGCATATGCCACTCTATTATCCAGTTGTGCAACTTTAAAGTAACAAGCAAATAATAATGGTTTTTTTGTGTCGTACCTACTCATTACAGAATTATAATAGGTAGTGCGTTTTAATTGTAATTTGTTTCTCTTAGCAAACGAAACATTTCAATTATTATATAATAAACGTTATTTTCAATATTCTGCTATCGAGCGGAGATGACGTAAGTTTGTGCAGACCAATGTACCTACTTCACCTGGCGTAGTATATTATTGGCTCTCTACTACTAATCTTGTGATGAAAACAAAAGTGATGTTGTTTGAATTACATACCTACTAAAAAAATTAACCTACAAATCAACCTACATTCTTCGGTCTACTCAGTCGTTAAAAACATTAATCAAAACAAGGTCAATGTCAACTACGATAACGACCGGAAAGGTTGATGACTTTTGATTTTTATAAGTTTTTTAAGACCAACAACATAATCTTGTAAGAAATACCCTCCCACTTACGATATACTTAACTAACTGGCTAATTGAAACGTGGAGTCGAGGCCATTAATGATTAGTGTTAGTTTACACACGAGAAAACCTAGGCTTAGATCATCTTGGTAGAATTACTATTCTTAATCATAGATTATTATAGATTATCATCATTGGGTAGCTTTACTATCCTACCCGAAAAACATCTGAAACGCTAGTGTGCCACAAAACAACAAACATAAAGTTACCGTTAATTAAAATCATGCCTTGCAACCCTTTAGACGCATAGTGCCAGAAACGCAAATTACCGTAGACCATATTTTTAACAGCAAACTACCAGGGGCCGTACCGGCTAACGAATCAATTTTCATAAAAGTTGCTGGGTTTCAACTTAAAACAGAGAAATCAAAGTAAGCAATTTCGTTTTGTACTTTTTGTTGACGTGATTCGGAAGATATCGATGTTCGTGTGACATCATGAATTTGGGTTCGTCATTTTGGCCCAATTGGGGCTCGATTTATCTGTTTTAATTTGAAACCCAGCAGACTTTTATGAAAATCGATTCGTTAGCCGGTACGGCCCCTGATATGCAAACCAATCTAACAAGTTGAGTACCTACTTCATGGCGCGTTTTTGTTTTCAAAAAATCCAAAATATCTTCCTTTATTAAATTTAGCCGTTATTATCTATCTTCAACAATGTTATGTTAAAGTTTTAAATGATTTTATAAGTAGTAGAAATAGTTGTGCAGTTCCTATAAATGAAAATGATTACTTTCATAACTTCACATTCTTATTTAAAGATTCGCCATATTCATTTCAGGCTAGGCAACGAAAAATACAAGAGCAAAGTGGTTTGGAAATCGCTACATCCTTCTTGGCTGGAGCAATTCGATCTCCATCTCTATGATGACCAGGAGCAGATCCTGGAAGTGACAGTTTGGGATAAGGACAAACAAACGAAGGATGATTTCATTGGAAGGTTAGTTGTTAGACTCAGACTTTGTTTATCACCAGCCATTTAATATGTTCCCACTACTGGGGCACCGGCCTTTCTTATGGATGGATAAGATCCTCTTTGTCACCACTTAGACGTGGGATATATCAGTGGCTCGGCTTTTGACCAGTTTGGGCCAAGGGCTTGAAGTGCCCTCTAAGGCTCTAAGGAGCTCAATAAAACTGTTTGTCACCCATCTCATGACTGAACCTAGCGAAAGTTACCAAGGAACAAAAAATAAGTTAAAATAACAGATTCGCCGCGAGTAGTAAGATCAGTTAAATACAGTCTGATGATAAAAAATATGTCTAAAAAGATATTGATATGAACCAATTCATTGGATCTATCAATTATAAGGACTTTATATTTTCCAGATGTGTCATAGACTTATCACAACTAGAAAGGGAGAAAACACATAACATTTGGCAAGAGTTAGAAGATGGTAATGGGCAGATATTTCTTTTACTCACAATCAGTGGCACAACGCAGTCTGAGACAATAACCGACCTTGGTAGCTATAGAGAAAACCCGAGAGATAGAGAAATTATTGAAAGGCGATATGTAAGTAAAACTTATTTTTATAACGAAAAATCTGTTAAAGTTTAATTTCAGCAGAACAAATCCTTTCATGAAGAAGTTTAACCCGTCAAGCTAGATAAAATAAGACTTAAATAAAATAGATTTTCCATTGTTGTGCAGTGTTATGCGGCCGCTTGGCGTTTAATGAATTTATAGGAAAATCTGTACAACAAGTCAAATATGAAACATGAGAACGATTATTAGTTGTTTTAAAGTATTACTAATTACTAAAATAAGCTTAAAAACCTTAAGATGATTGGCGCATAACCAGTTCATCTGACTGAGTGAACAATAGCGAAAACATTTTGAATTTGGCAGATATAGCGTAGTATGTAACTCCAAAGGGTAGAATTAATGAAATTCTACAGTATTGTTACGACTTCTTGTATCCCTCAGACGTGGTATCATCTCAACGAGAACTCCAGTGGGGTGGGGTGGCTGTGTGTCAAAGTGTTTGGTGCTAAAGGACTGGCGGCGGCAGACTTGGGGGGGAAGTCTGACCCTTTCTGCGTGCTAGAACTGGGAAACTCAAGGTTGCAGACTCACACTGAATACAAAACGCTAACGCCTAACTGGATGAAGATATTTACGTTGTAAGTTTGCATTGAATTAAAAACGTTTTTGCCAATGAAAATTTCTCCAAATATGCCGCTACCAACAGTTTCCTTCTATAGGTCATAAAAACCACAGATAACAAAAATAAACTGGTGCTATTGTACTGTTTATTATTTCTGTTATCTATGTAATACAAGTTGTAACAAGTAGGTAATAGGCATTTTCCTTTATCATTATATGAGGGAAATATTTTTTCAGATATTAAAAAGTTGGAAAGTTGCTTGATTAATAAAGCTTATCATTATTTATGTAAAATATAATAAATTGATATTTTTCCAGCACAGTGAAAGATATAAGTTCGATATTAGAACTAACGGTGTACGATGAAGATCACGATCATAAAGTGGAGTTTTTAGGCAAACTTGCTGTACCTCTATTGAGTATTAGGAATGGGGAAAAGCGGTGGTACGCTCTCAAAGATAAGAAGATGAGGGCTCGAGCGAAAGGAAACTATCCGCAGATACAATTAGAAATGACAGTAATATGGAATCCAGTAAGTACATTTAATAAGACTAGAATAACAAATATCCTGCTTCTAGATCTTTACCTGCTACTATAAGATACCTAGTTGACCAATAGACAGCAGTTTTTTCAGTCATCAACTAGAAAGGTGACTGCAGTTTAAACTTTTAAATATAGCATGATAGAAATATAAAACTATCTGATTTTAATATAAATGATACTGAAACCCATTTAAAATTTTCCTCCTTTAGAATTGTTTGGGCTACCAAACCAAGTGATGTAATTGGTGCAGGAAATAAGACGAAAATCGAATTAAAGAAATTCAACTTTAAAGGTATAGGCACTTAACTTATTGTATTAACTGTTGTAGCTAAAGGCGGCAATACGGGCGGTAAACCCAAAGGAGCCAAAGTATATGCACCAAGAGGCGAAATTCAAAAGGCAACTGTTCATAAGGAACGTAATGAGACTGAAAGCTATAATCATGTGGTTCATAGAAGTTGGGAAAATTTTACAGTGAGTGTCACGTCTTATTCGTAAATTTTACTTTTAAAATATTTTTTTTTAATTGTAGATTTATTAGCATTTTAGCATCTTCTGGCTAGTTGATGTAGTTCGGCAGTAATTTCTACTAGAAAATTTATGACGATAAATGACTAGTATTGCAGCCTAAAACCAAAATCCTAATCCTTTTTCCTTCCCCTACTGTTTCCAAATGAATCCTTAACGTCTGCTGCCCTGTGGCTGTCACATTGACTTTGACAACTGATGTGTCTGAAACCGAATTCTAACGTGCGATCGCGCCTTCGTATTTAAAAATAAAAAACGCAGAGAAAATCAAGAGACAGATTCCCAGTAAGTAACTTTCCTGATTTTAACGTTGTCTCAAAAAATCCTTGCTGGAAAAGTGACGTTAAGTGGGCAATTTTTGGATAATTCTAAATCCTCGTGGATGGCGGGATATAAGCGTTCAAAGTAACCAACTTGTAGAATCACAAAATAGCAAATATCAGGTTCAATTCATAGCAAAACTCAGATTTTTCACTATTTCAAATTATTGTATCACCTCGTCATTATATTACCTCAAACAATTTTATAATAACATTTCAATTTGGTAAAATCTTTAAAATAAAGTGTTTGTTAAATAAAATTAACAATGAAAGTTTGATTCCGGAGTTATCTTTGAAAGTGATTTCGAATCCACTAAATGTCTTCTTAAGCATTTGGTAAAATGTCTTCTTAAGCATATGATACTATCTCAAAAGTACCTACTTAACTACCTTCGAAGAGTTTTACAAAAGTAGAAGCAATGCTAAAGTCCCGGCCTCTTTGTGCAATATGTTCAGATCCTAGCGAAGTAGATGTCCTAACGGCTGGGCATGTTATTTTCAGGTCTTTGGTTGCTGTGTAGCCTAAAATCATTATCCTAATCCTTTTCTCTTCCCCTACTATTTCCGAACGAACCCTTAATTAACGTCTGCTGTCATGTGGCTGTCAATAAATCCTTAATCCTAAATCCCCGTGTATGGTGGGATAAGCGTTCAATGAAATCACAACATCCAACAACCTTCCATCAACCAGTTATGATTAATTTCAATTGTTTTTTTCAGAGACTGTTTTGAATGGGAGTCTAGAGTGCGATCATTTCTCGGTCTTCTTGTGTGGTTGGCCTTCTGCTATTATTATGAAATGTGGATGCTTCCTTTTCTTATACTTATGTTCTTAGGAAGAAATTGGCTTATTTATAGACTTACAGGTAAGTTTTATTAGTATTATTAAGGATATAGTGACTATCATTAGCTAAACCCTCATTATTTTCTTTTATGTTTTGGAGTTTTTTGTTTATACATTTCTCTTTTTCTTTTAGTGCACTTTAAGAATTTTTCCCGACAGTACAATAACGGAACTTGGACATTTTTTTCTTTATTCCGTCGTAAGTTGATGTAACAGTGTTGTAAATTTTCTATTTTCGTGTTATGTCAGCGTACTTGCACTGATTGTATGCATTGTATTTTTTTGTATTATAGCTTTCAAACTTTAATTTATCAAAATTGTCTTTTTGATAAATTCAAATTCAGGAGAACTGATGAAAAATAAAATATTAATTAAAGTCGGGTAAAATAAGAAAGCAAGTAAATAATATTCATTATTATTTAATGAACTATAAGTAATTAAGCATGAAACCATAACACAAATAGATAACAACTAGACATAAAAATCGTGCTGTCGAGTTTGATATAAAATATTAAAATAATAACGTTTATATGCAATTTATAGCTTGACCTGTTTGTAACTTTCTTTGTGTGTGTTTATTTTAAATACTTAGGTATTATTTATTTTTCCTATTAAGGGTTTTAATTTCTAAGACTATATTTTGTGGGTATAGCCATTATTATAGTTTCATGAAAGTGTTTTTCCTGACGACGTTTTAATAAACCACAAATTCTATTATAATATGACAATTTAATTTTTACAGGTGGCAATCCTTTATTATTGCCAGTAGATGATGATGATTTATTAGCAGAAGAAGATGATGAAGATGAACCAGATAAGGTACCTACTTTTATTTTAATAAATTCTATTTCTAATTTTCTACCTCAAAAGAGTAAAGAGTTAAGCCATGCTGCATCATGCCTTCCTGCAATCAAGAATACCTTGTATAGAAATCACTTCAAGGAAAACAATACAAACAATAAACTAAACACCACCAACAAAAATCTAAACGCGTGTCTAAATTAATATTTTTTTATTTATAGGAGGAGAAAAAGTCACTAAAGGAGAGGCTACAAGCAATACAAGAAGTCACACAAACTGTCCAAAATGCTATTGGTTACGTAGCGTCTTTGGGGGAAGCTGTTAAAAAGTAAATACTCTCATAGTGTTAGTTTTATCTAATATTGTAGTTATAAGTGACGCCGTACAGTTCCGGTTAAGAATAGGACTGTCCCATCTCATCCCGTGGGTATTGTAGAAGGCGATAGAGGGAAGTTTTTAGGGACCCGGTACAGACCATCGCACAAAGGGTCACTCGAATGGCAGCGAGGAAACAGTCAGGCAGGCGGCCGACCGTAAAACTTTGCCAAAACCTAATGCAGTATGAATAACATGCTGCGCCGACCCCAATAGTGGTCGTTCTACGAGCTCAACATTTTATTTTGATGTGTAGAACACTATAAATAAAGTGGGATGAGGGCAGGAGGATAATGATGATTGTAGTTATAAGTGACGAACTTAAAATTATTGCTTTGTTTCAGTTTAATGAACTTCACGGTGCCATATCTAAGTTATTTAGCAATAATAATGTTATTTGGAGCAATGTTAGTGTTATATGTGATACCATTGAAATATCTCTTGATGGCGTGGGGTAAGATCACGACTCCATTTTGAACTATTCCATTCCTCTTAATTTACAAGACAAATTAACTTGATTATATTTTGCAGGTGTTAATAAATTTACAAGGAAGATTTTACGACCACATACGATACCTAACAATGAAGTTCTAGATCTTTTATCGAGAGTTCCTGATGACGAAATATTGGTGAGTGTAGAGTGATGGTTATTTATTAGACTATTAAATTATACAAGAGATGACTAAGATGACGTGCATGACCTTCCTCCAGAACTATGTATATTAAACTTTGAAAAAACGTTGGATATACTATGTCGGTAAAACGATAGAAGGGACAGAACGATACTTTTCTAAATTAGTACTAGTCCAATACTATTTTTCCACCAAAGAAGAATCTGACTAAGTCAGAAGAAAGACACAGAGGTTCCCGGTTCGATTCCCAAGAGGGGGTTTTCAGTTTGGTTTGTAGTAGGGCTTATATCAAGTCCACCTGGCTAGCTACCACCATCTTACCTAAGTCTGACGCCGTAACAATAATTTAAAAAAAAAATTGTTCCGGCAGTTAAAGGTTAGCCAGTTCCTCAGTGGTGAGGATTCCGGGTGTAGTGCGCTTCCACCTTCGGCCTTGTTGTCACTTAAAATTAAAATTGATTCTTTGCTTTTTTTAGCTGGACTGTAGAGAAATAAAACCACAACCAAACGAACACAGACGTGACGCAAGAAAGAAGCACAAAGCTGCATAACAAAACCCGCCATCGATCCGACAGAGGGTCAAACAATACCTTTCCAAGCTCATTTATATTAGGGAGACAAAAGAGAACTAGGTATTTAAAAATTATGATAAAGACTATATTTTACACAAATCAGTACTAAAGTTTGTTAGTTTATGTGAAATGTAGGTAACAATATTATGCTAGGGTTACAATGACAAAGAAAATTTTATTTCTAAAAAAACAATAAACTCATCAAGATAGAACAACCCATAATTAATACAATAAAATATAAACTATTGAATGGAAATATATTTTATACTACACCTGCTCGGAAAGTACCTTGATACTTTATCAAATTGACGGTAGAAAGTACGTCATTGCATATCGAACAAATATGCGGGGTGAAAACGCATCTGAACGGGAGAGAAAAGTGTATGAAAAACCATTTCTTACGTGGTTTTTCTTTTTTAATTTTGGGTAAGACTATGCGCCGGTAACCTAAATTTCAAAAGCCAAAAAGTTTTTACAGTGAGTTTTTATCTCCAAGTTCGCAAAATGACACTGGCCACTAGTTGTGTGTCGGATGGTGTCGGGCTGGCAGTGCGACCCTGCGGCGGCAGGATAAACAATTTGAAAAAAGAACATGTGAAAATTGCAGACGCCATTGGCGCCATTTTCAATTTGTGTGTTGTTTGGATTGGATTGGATTCAGTTTTCGTAGAAAGTAAAATAAAACTATCAAAATGATAAGTAGTGACATTAAGCTTCACTAACTGCAACAATTTCAATATAAATTTCAATTAGTAAAGATTTAGTTTTTTATTTTCCTCGTAGGTGTAGTATAAAGCACTATGTATCACTCGAGAGAAAGTGCGATTCCCGATCTCGGATGTTTTAAAGCCCTCGCCTACGGCTTGGGCTTCAAACGACACCCTCGACGGTAATCGGTCTCTTTCTCCTCTCGGTGAACAATGTACTATTTCAATTTCAAGACGCTCTTTTTTATCATTTGGCATAGAAATAACAGTTATTATTAAAGAAATTAAGTAGTGTTTTTAATTACTGGCCATTTGAAATGAAAACAGAAATCTGGAAATAACCATGGCCGGTAACTATTTTATATTCATTAGTTTCGTCGTCCATTTAAAAATGATAGGTATATTTACAAAATATAATATAAGAATACATAATTATATTGAAATGCTGAAACGGGAAAAAACATCTGTGATCCGAAAGATCTTCTATTTAGAAATAAAGTGTGTAGAAGAGTTTAATAAATAATGTTGGTATCGCATATTTTTTTGTATACCTAATAATAAGGTCCAATGACTGGGCTTAGTCAGATTAGAGCAGCGAACTAAAATCTATGGAAGTGTAATTGCAAACAAATATTGCTTAAAAAATGGCACCACGGGGCCGAAAAAAAAAAGTACAATCCGCTCAGCTTTAGTCGGGCCAGCCACACACCCGGTGACTAACGTTAGTGTTCTTTTCAATAAATTGCAGTTTGTATTGTAGAGAAAAGATAGAAAGAGTTTATGGAAATGACATACTTTATAGGTAGTCAAATGGTGTAAAAGATGCAAAGAAGGCAGTAAAAAGATGCAGAAAAAACGTATCTTTTTTTTTCGTTATATACGAGTATATAAATTATAGTCGCTAATAATCAAACAGTGTTCAGACGCTTTGTGCTGCATAATTATATGTCAGCATTTTCGCTCTATCCACTTAGTTGTACTTTTCGTGTGGTGCCATTTTTTGAGCAGAATGCTTATTCCATAGATTTTAGTTCGCTGGATTACTTAGAGCATTAATTTATCCACAGAAATAAAACAACTGTCAAAGTGTAATTAGTTAGCTAGAATAATGTTTTAAAACATATTTACTTACCAAAGTTGTTTACTTTTCGATAACACGTGAATAAAATTAGAATTTTGAATAATTATTAAATTTTAAATATAACTTACAATTTAATTAGTTTTAGTAAAGGTCACTAAATTGTTATTAAGTTTAATATCGATGAATTATTTTGTAATTTCACAAAATTTACTTCGTTATTAAACAAACATGTTGCATTTAAGTCCCAATATGGCTAAATAAATTAGATTGTTAAAATTAGATAGGATTTTTAAAACCATTTGTATGTATGTAAGTTACATTTATAATACTTTTAATACCGAAATGTTGCGACTGTTTTAATATTTTTTAGAATATAGAAATCCATTCCTTCTCACTTCAAATATTACTTATCAATATCTAGCTAATTCACAAAATAGTATAAGACTGAGACCAATCTCATTGATTACTTACCATCATAGATAGGACAAATGTTTATAGATTTGAAAATTAACAATAACGTTAACTTAAAAAAAAACTTTGTAATTCTATTAATAAATATGGACGCCTATTCATTCCAAAAACTTTATTCATTGTTATCTTAGCCTATAGGTAGGGACTTCAACTTATTATGTGATATCCATTTTTAACTTATACCATGTTTCTTGATTCCATGACATTTTTTCTAATTTTATACCAGATCTACTAATTCATGCTTTGATTTGCGTATGATTAAATTCAATCTTATTGTTATCAAAATTCAAAACTCCATAGAATTTCCATGTTTAATATTTTTTTTGTAATGTATTTTTATTTTTTTTACCTTGTATGTTTTCGTTTTAAAATAGATTCTAGTCAATTTTTTTATTAAAATAATAAGTTCCTTTAAAGCAGTATGTAATAAAAAAAACTCTTTATAGATTATGCGCACAGCTTAAAAATCACTGTATTCATCTTAGCACAATGCACTTTAATTAGGAAAATATTTTTTATTCTAAAATAAACAATTTTTATTGTAAATAAACGCCGCATAAATTGTGATAAATAGCTTGTATTTAACATTAAATTAGTCATTAACTTATTTTTCTATTCATTTGATTATATTTTTGTAAGTATAGAAAATTTAAACATAAAAAAATAACACCAATCTTTTTCCAAACACTTCAATCACATTTAAATGCTAATTATTATCTTATTTTTTTTATGCTCTATTCTAAAGAATAAAGAAAAATAATGCACTGAAAGTTTCATCAGTGAAATTGTCATCGGTAAGCTTAAATTTTGTATTCATTTCTTCATTCATTCATTATGCTTTTTAAATTCGGGTAGTATTTAATCGGTTAAGAATAAATTCCCATTTTGGGTATTAAAATACTGAATAAAGCATACTGAAATACTAAGTGGGTGACGGACTGAAGGCGACTACAAATGTTGAAAATGGGTGACTTATAATACTGATTGAGTAACTAGTTATTCAAAACGGGCGACCAAATTACTATTTGGTCGCGCGACAACCTGGCCCACAAAACATTTAAAATTTGGCATTTACAGGGTGTCCCAAAACTTTGCCACACGGAGGGAAAGTACCTTAAATATTGAAGATAGGAAATTTTACTGAAAGAAGACTTCATTTAATTTTTAAAAAGAAATGGAACTGCATTCAACTTTTTTTTAAAAATCGCATACGATTCGATATAAATTGATACAATCCTTAATAATTAAAATTTAAATGTTAAATTTCATGGTCTTCCCTTTGTTTACGATGCTGTGTCACTTAAGAAAAAATAATCCTTATGAGTTACCCGTTCGATTGGTATCGTAAAAATAAATATAACATTTTTTTTTTCGTTTTTCGTGGATTCGATTCCTGGTTAAGGCAGGCGATTTTCCAAAAATCTTTGAATGCAGTACCAATTATTAGTATGTCGCCCGTTTAGTTATTTTGTCGCTCAAAAAATAAACCGCTGCCAGGTTTAGTATTTAAGTATCCCATTAGCAGTCGCCTTTAATTATTTCCAGTCACCCAATTAATTAATTCCCTTTAAATTCTTAAGACATCTATAGTTTATCCTAAAAAAAATCCAACAATGATTATGTCTTCCTAAATCTTTAAACTTGCTGTAATAATAATCTGTACCGACCCCCTACTCAAATGGCCAGCTTTCATTTCATTTGAACGCTACGCTTACTATTTAAGCTTAAATATGAGCAATAGAATATTAAATCACATGTCGCAAAACTTCGGTGTAACGTATGGAACTGTCAAACTTACGGCACGTAATTTTATAGTTTACTGCTTATTTTAAAAATTTAATAGTAAGCGTAGCGTTCAAACGAATAGAATGTTGGCCATATGAGTAGGGGAGCATGATTTCTTAATGAGGCTGTAATTATTTTTCAGTTATTATTAGTAGCAATGAAACAGCAAACTTTTCATATTCAATTTCGGCTAAATGCCTAATCATAACTATGGTAGGTATCAGTCTATCAGTACTGGGTAAAAAAGATGTAATAATAAGTATATATGTAATAAATCCAAAGAGCGTTAACAATAAACGTTGATCTATTTATCAAAATAAATGAACATTAGGCGTTGGTTCATTTATAAAATTAAACGTACAGTCAGTGGCACGAATCATGAAATCGGGTGGGGATTGCGCGGAACACGCATTTTGGGTATGCGTTGCGGTGAGGGGCGCGGGCGGCGGGAGAAGGGCGCGCGCTATTGGTCACTCACAAGAGCACATGCGCGAACTTATCCCCACTCCGTCGAAAAATTTTCATGATTCGTGCCACTGACTGTAAATCAGGGTAGGTAGGTAGAAACCTTTTGGCCTCTTTACTTTCCGAGAATACCGAGGAGGGAAGAAGCATTTAATAACAGGAAGGACTTAAAGGACCTTTCTTCTTCTTCTTCTTATTTTTAGTTTGGCAATCTACTCTCCTCTTGGGAGTAATTTTTGCCAGTGTCAAGTGTTGAATAGTTCAGTGGAAGATATTGTTTCAATTTTCATTAGAATGCGGGTGCATCGCATTCCAATGCTGCTTGGAGCATTTGGCACCAGGTATATCAAGACAGTTTACTCGGTAAGTTCTGCCGAGGTAGCCACCACTACAATAAAAGTCTCAGCTTCACACAACCAAGATCGCGCCTGTTTCCATTATCCCACATATTGTCCAGTTGCGTAGACACTTGTACCACAAAACTGCACCAATTTTAAGACACAATATCCACTATGAATCAATTTGCAAATAATTAAAATAGACACCGAACCGAACTAGACAAAATGGCGCCAAAAACTCTCAAAGGACCTTTGACTGCATTATAAGAGCCAAAAGAGGAAGCAATCGCATCTACGTTGCGAGTCATTGATTAAAAAAAAATTTAATCGAATTAATAATAAAAAAAATTATATGTCGACGACTCTTTAAATACTTTAATAGTTTTTGCGAAGCTATTTCCAAAATTTTGACAAAACTAAAAAAGAAGTAAATTTGTTTAATCAATGAAAGCTGGTAGAAATAAAAGATTTTTAAATATTACAGCAAACTTTTTGTCTCTGTCAAAAATCCCATTATGGTGACAAATTGTAAAGAAAAGAAAAACAAATTCACCAATCTCGCGAGATCTCGTAAATGGCGAGATCCCGCTAGATCTCGACTTCGCTAAAATCTCGCGAGATTGCATTCCCTATTACTAATATTAAAAATGCGAAAGTAAGTTTGTTCGTTCGTTTTTTACGCTTTCACGTCCTAATTATTCAACCAATCATCATCAAATTTCGCATACACGTTGTCAGGGGTAAGGGCAAGCAAGAACACAAAAGGACGTACATAGAGTACCTTTCATCCAGAAAAAAGTATTGTACCCGAGGGATAAAGAAATAACTGCCCAAGTGGGGGTCGATAGTAGTTCGTTGATAGAAGGTATTAAATTATAATAATTATGGCCTCAAGTTTATTTTGTAAAATAATTTGTCAATTTGCGCACTGTAATTAGAATCTCTTCCAGTCCAATGCATTGTTTTATATAAGTAACGACAGATAAGTTTTATAAAGCACAAAAGTGATGATAAAATGTTAATGCTTTCATATTTTAAAATATTAAAAAGATGTGTTTTGAATGGTGTTTTTTATTTCATCTCATTCTCACCGAACCGACGACGCGTGGCAGTAAAGCCTATTTCAGACGACACAATTCGATTGGATACTTAGGTCCGTATTATAGGACGAGACTCAAGCACTGCTTGCTGCTTGAGTACAGTTAGAAAGGGATGGTGCTATTCATCGCATATAGCGCCATCCCTATCTAACTGTACTCAAGCAGAGATTTGAGTTTGAGTTTGATTCTGTAATACGAGCCTAAAATTGTGTAGTAATCAGCAACTGAATTGAATTGGCTGTCCACACGACGCCCAATCTCATTCAATTTTCAAATTCAAACCCTTGAGGAGCGGACGTGCGCCATGCCTCCTATATTATCGAAAAAACGCACGTTAGCACTCGTGTTAGGGCTCATGATCAGTTTATGAAGAAAGGAAAAGAATGTGCGCGAAGAATTGTCTGTTAAGGCATTCCGCTGCGTTTAGCGGGATCCCGCCGCGGGTACACGGACGGGAATATAGATTGCTGGTTTTTTGACGGACAGAGGCTTGCAGTGCATGAGTAAGCTATAATATATGTCGCCCAGCGCGCGTGTCCCGCTTAACGCACGAGCCTAAAAAGTAGGAACATAAGCCATATGGCTCAAAAAAGAACTAAATAAAAGAGCTAAATTGGCAATCGTTATCCACACGATACAATTTGATCGGGCCGACTGTAATCAAATGATCTCGCCACTCGCCACCCAATTCGGGTAAATTTACCCGAAGTTGACGATAAATCCGAATTGGGAAAAAAGAAATGCCAATGAAATTGTGTCGTCTGGAATAAGCTTAAACATTGTGAAGCATTTTTGATCAGACTTTTTAAGTTAGTACCTATGACTGGCACGATTGAATACCGTACAAACATGTAGGTAAATTTAACAATACATTCATTTAACAATATACTTAGTTTCTAACTTCAGAGCGCTTGCGGTACAAATCGACGTATTTTAATCTGTTTCTCTTTAGTCTTTACCATCCATTCTATCTAGAGTGAAGTTGCAGGGACCACGGTCTATTCGCATTGTACAGTCAGTGGCACGAATCATGAAAATATTTCGACGGAGTGGGGATAAGTTCGCGCATGTGCTCTTGTGAGCGACCAATAGCGCGCGCCCCTCTCCCGCCGCCCGCGCCCCTCACCGCAACGCATACCCAAAATACGCGTTCCGCGCAATCCCCACCCAATTTCATGATTCGTGGCACTGACTGTACCTAGGTACAGTACAGTACAAGGCAAACATCTTGACACTTTTTCGATGGAGTGGGGATAAGTTCGCGCATGTGCGTTGTGAGCGCCCCTCTCCCGCCTCCCGCGTACCTAACCGCTACGCATGCAGAGGGACCCAAATACGCGTTCTGCACTATCCCCACCTCGATTTCAAAAATATGTTAGCCTTTGTCAATATTTTCACTACTACCCACTAGATAGCGTTAACACATCTTTGCAAAACCACTATTGATGTAATAAATATCTTCTCAATCTCAAAATACTTATCATCTCAAAGCAGCGAACTAAAATCTATGGCAATGTAATGAGAGATTGAGAGCTTTTCAAAATGACAAAAAGCTGTAGGCTCGATAGATGGCGTTGAAAAAAATAGGGGATTCAAAGTATTTTTTACTACCAATTTTGACTTCCCTCTTACCATCAACGCCATCTAGTGAGGCAAATAGTTACTTTTCTTTTTTAGTACAACCCGCTCAGCTTTAGTCGGGCCAGCCACGCACCCGGTGCACAATATACAGAGAGCCCGGTGACTGACATTAACGTTCTTTATAATAAACTAGCTCCCGCCCGCGACTTCGTCCGCGTGGATATTAGAGAAAATCCTTAGGGAACCTTCAACCAAGATCCGACCAGCCGCGCGAGGCAAAACGTTTGCCGCGTGTGGCAGGCCTCGCACGAGGCTGCGCGCTTGGTGGGGACCCGCCTAATCAAGTAAAAACGGTTGGTCGGATCCTGGTTGAAGGTTCCCTAAGGATTTTCTCCAATATCCACGCGGACGAAGTCGCGGGCGGAAGCTAGTTTATTACAATAATCAGAATTAGGTCCAGAAATATGAGTAGTATCCCGTTCCCGTTTCTTTACTCTATTCCGTTCCCATTCCCGTTTGGTCCCGTTCCCGTTCCCGTCCCCTGGGGCTGAATCATGTCCACCGTATTGGACTTCAAAATAAATGTCATTTTCGCATTCCTCATCCCATAAAACCTCAAGAACGACATCCATATCGATTTTCATGTTTACTTACCCAATTTGCCCTCTAAAGGATGATTTTCAAAATAACAAAATATGTGTGTTGCCTATTTATTTTAAGACATGCTTCTACGAATTAAAGTTTGTAGGTAATGTCTATTTTATATTATTTTTCCATACATAATTTATATCCCATTTTCACCCCTTTAGCGGTTAAATCATGTCCACCGTGTTGGACTTCAAAATAAATGTCATTTTAGCAATCACCATCCCATATAATCTCAAATACGACATCCATATCGATTTTTATGTTTACTTACCCCATTTACCCCCTTAGGGGTTGATTTTCAAAACCACAACATATATGTTTGCCTATTTATTTTAAGACATGCTCCTACGAAGTTTTAAGCTGTAATGTCTATTTTATATTGTTTTCCATACCAAATTTGAACCCAATAGGGAATATGCATAAGTCACCGATTTTGATGAATTTGAGCTTGATCGCTGCGGACACTTATAAAAACATGATGGAACAGGAAAAAAAATAAAAAAAATGTATTATTTTAGTTTTATCACACGATGAAATCAGGGAAAAAAAACAATTTTTTTTTTTCATTTTCGGATATAATGCACTTTACAGTCAGATAGAATATCGAATAAGAAACAATATTTTGTATGACACATATGTACTTAAACGCAAAATTTAGGGAGATAATTGAAGATTATTGGCTAACTCCATATTAAACGCGCCGAAACACACCCTGAAACGTGATGTGTGACGTCACCGTTTTGTATGGAGCGTTTTCGGCGGGTGCTGCTGCGCGCTAACTTCAAGTAACTATATCTCGAGAAAAAAACGCAAGAGAAAAGTTTTAATTTTACAGTTTATTTTCTCACGCATTATACTTTTGATTAAGATTAAAAAAAATTTGATGCATATTCCCTATTTTCACCCCTTTAGGGGTTAAATCATATCGACCGTGTTGGGCTTCAAAATAAATGTCATTTGCGCAATCGTCATCCCAGAAAACCCCAATAACGACATCCATATCTATTTTAGGTTTATTTACCCCATTTCATCCCCATAGGGGTTGAAATACTACCAATAACAATATACGTTGCGTTATATTTCCATCCATAAGCCTCATTTATAAATTTAGCGATTTTTACTTCGAAAATTAAGGATTTTCTTCTATACACAACTTCATTCATCTTTTCACCCCTTCGGGGGTAGAATTTTGAAAAACGCTGAGACACGTACATATTAATTTTCAATCATCAGCCTAAACATAAAATTTGAAGATCCTAGCTTCAAAACTGAGAGACTTTCATACAAACTTTCATCCCTTATTTCATCCCCTTAGGGATAGAATTTTCAAAAATCCTTTCTTAGTGGATGTCTACACTATATAAGGTATCTATGTGCAAAATTTTAAGTCTCTAGGTTCAACGGTTTGGGCTATGCGTTGATATCTCACTCAGTCAGTCAGTCAATCAGTCAGGACTTTGAATTTTATATATATAGATAGATTGCAGTTTGTATAAGAGAGAAAGAGAAAGTTTATTAGAAATGACGTCTTGTGTAGTCAAATGGTGTAAAAGACGCAAAGAAGGCAATAAAACCGGCCAAGTGCGTGTCGGGCCACGCGCAGTAGGGTTCCGTAGTTACCGTATACAATACCATATTTAATACCACTGAAGGCGCCGGTCTGCGCCGTCGTCGTCGTCGGAAATGATCACAAGTACTTAGCGGAGAATTAATTTAATAGCACAACACGGTTTTAATACAAAGGCAAAATTAGTCGATAGTCCCTTTTTTTCCTCGGTCTGTCAGTGTCAGTCATGCTGGCAGCGGTCGCGCTGGCCAGCGTCTTTAGTCATCCAAAAAGTCCATAACATTCCCACCTCCAGTATTGCAAGGCAATACTCAGTCAGGTCAGGTCAGGCAGTTGGAACAGGTCGGGTCGGACAGACCGAGTCAGGTCAGGTCAGTCAGACTGGGTCAGGTCAGTCAGTCAGTCGGACCCAGTCGGGTAGTTGAGGGTTAAGTCAGTCGAGAGATGGGCATGTCAGTCAAGTCAAAATTAAAGTGTCAATTTCAGTAGTCTAATCACGGTCGAACGTCAAGTCGGCAAAGTCTCGTCACCGGTCTCTTGTAAGTCCCTGTCGCCGTCTTGACGTCCACTACCCTGACTTGACCATCGGGGCCTGGGTATACCCGCTCCACACTACCCTTTGGCCAGTGGTTGCGTGGGAGCTGGTCATCGCAGATAATTACGACGTCCCCTGGTTTCAGCGGCTCTACCGACACAAACCACTTACCACGTCTGGTAAGTGTGGGCAAATATTCTTTGACCCACCGCTTCCACAGCAGGTCAGCCAAGCGCTGGGAGTGACGCCAGGACTTCCGTAACAGATCCCCGTCATTGAAATCCGCTAACGATTGATCGACAAAGTCGGTCTGTCCCCCAAAAATAAAATGGTTTGGGGTCAAAGGGGTTGAATCCTTATGATCGAGAGGAACTTGGGTCAGTGGTCGACTGTTCACCATGTATTCGGCCTCAGCCAGTAGTGTCTCCAAGATCTGCTCGGTCGGAATCTGTTCCTTCAAGGTCATCTTAAGCGCCGTCTTGATAGACCTCACCATTCTCTCCCAACACCCGCCGTGGTGAGGAGAATTTGGGCAGATAAACTTCCATGTAATGCGACGAATACTGAAGAACTGACGCAGTCTATTAGCGTCCAGGTTCTCAACGTGTCGTCGGAGCTCATTATCAGCGCCTCTGAAAGTTGTGGCGTTGTCGCTCCAAATTTAATTAGGTGTGCCGCGTCTTGCTATGAAGCGCCTCAGAGCCATGATGGCACTATCAGAAGTCAGATCGTCGACGAGCTCAATACGAACGGCTCTTACGGTCATGCACGTGAACAGTGCCGCATACCTTTTTTCGTGACGTCTTCCAATTTTGATTACCATAGGGCCAAAATAGTCTAGTCCAGAAAATGCAAAGACTTTGATAGGCGTCAATCGGCTAATTGGTATTTGTCCCATCAGTGGTGGCATCGGCACGGCTCGATTGTTTTTACAGACTTGGCAAACATTCCAAGTAGCTTTCACAGCCGATCGACTGCGAAGAATCCAAAATTTCTGTCTTATGTCGTTAAACACCTTTTCTTTGCCACAGTGCGCGGAATCTTCGTGGTACTGCATCATCAAAAGCTTCGTAAAATTGTCAGACGGAGACAATATGATGGGGTTCTTTGTGTCATACTCTGCGTCGGCTGAGTCGATACGACCACGTGCACGGATAAGACCTCGCGCATCTAAAAAGGGAACTAATTGGAAAAGGCGACTATTTTTGTCGACTTTGCCTGTCGTCTGCAACATCTGAAATTCATTTGGAAATGAACGCCGCTGACTATCTTGGATGAGAAGCAGCTCTGCTTCCGTAATCTCATCCGCAAGGAGCTCTTCACTTCGACGTTCACTCTTGTCTGTCAAATTGTGATGAAATCTCAAAATCCACGCTGCCGCTCTCACTAGTCGCCAATAAGAAGAGAAACGAGCTACGTCTGGCAAGCTGTCATTGTCATGTGATGTAATGACAAGCGTGACCTTCATCTCGGGGTCGGGACTCATCTCCTCTTCAGTTGCGTGCGGATGTGGATCTTCAGTCGGCCATGCATCTTCCTCTTGTCTAAGGAAATCTGGCCCGGTAATCCAACACGCATGCGCGACGTCACAGGTTTTGTCTCTGGTCGCAAGATCAGCGTGGTTTAGGCCAGTGGGGACCCACCTCCAGTCACTTGGGTCAGTCAAGTCACCGATCTCACTGATCCTGTGTGCAACAAAGGGTTTGAAGCGGCCCGCTTCGGATCGTATCCAGCTAAGAACAGTCTTGGAGTCAGACCAATAAACAAAACGGCTGATGGGAAGGTCGATGTATTTCTTGATCGACTGTGCCATTCTCGCACTTAACAAAGAACCTTGAAGTTCCAACCTCGGGACGCTCAAAACTTTCAGTGGTGCAACGCGAGCTCTCGCCATTATCATCGAGACATGATAACTACCGTCAGTCAACGTGGATCTCAGATAAGCAACTGCAGCGAAGGCTCTGGTGCTGGCGTCACAGAACATGTGGACTTCGACAGGCTTTGACACGTCGGTCTGGACAGAAAGAAACCATCTCGGTATTTGCAATCCGATTGCCACTCGCAGTTCCTGCAACCATGACTGCCATCTGTCATTAAGGTCCCCTGTCACCTCGTCGTCCCAGCCTATTTTGGTCTTCCAAATATCTTGTAAAATAATTCGGGCTTTGATTGTCACAAAAAGTAAAAATCCTAAAGGGTCGAAAACGGACATACATATTTTCAAAATATGCCGCTTTGTAGGACGGCTGTCGGCTTGACTATCAATGACGTCACAAAGATTCGAAAATACGAACTTGTCATCACTTGGTGTCCACTTGACACCTAGTACTCGCTCAACTGGTAAGTCATTGGTGTCATTGAGCACTTTGGCACCAGAAGTTGACAGCTTCTCTTCCGGCAAACAACGTAAAATTTCCCTGGAGTTGCTCATAAAACTTGTCATGTTGAAACCGCCTTCAGCATGAATATGAATCACTTCTTGTACAACTTTCGTTCCCTGATCTACTGTGTCAACTGACAAGATCAGGTCATCCATATAGTGGTGGTCGGTGATGGCTTTCACTGCATCAGGATGTGTCTCTGCAAATCGAAGCGCGTTTGTATTTTTGACATACTGGGCTGATGACGGCGAACAAACTGCGCCAAAGATCATCACGTTCATCTGATACTCGTCATTATCCCACAGGAACCGCTGAGCTTGTCGGTCTTGCTCAATAATCAGCACCTGATGGAACATCTCCTGGATGTCTCCCATTATCGCGTAACGATGGCACCTAAATTGTAATAACATACCTGGCAGGGAATTCAGAAAGACCGGCCCTGGCAGAAGAAAATCATTCAATGACTTCCCGTCTGACTTGGCTGCTGCGTCTGTCACAAACCGCAACTTGTTGGGCTTATTGGGGTTAAACACTGCAAAATGAGGTAAATACCAAGTCTTGTCTGACCGTTTCCGCACCTCATCAAATGTCAACTTATATGCATACCCCTTCTTGACATAATCCTCGATCTTCTGCTGGTACTTCTCGCCGAACTCAGGAAGCTTCGCCATCTTGCGCTGGATGCCCTTCAACCTAACAAAAGCCTGATTGTAACTATCAGGCAAATGACAGCTATCATCCCGCCAAGAAGTCCGGTCTCCCAGCGTTTCAGATCCTCAATGTACCTGGTCGTCGCTGTCATAATGTCCAGGGCTCTCACATCCTCCCGGGACCGGGGTGTGTCGGAGCCCGGCTTGACTCCAAACTCTTCTGTACGAAAAGACTTCCTATACAATTCGTTCAAGTCCTCACATGCACAGTGTAAAACAGCCGTATCATTCGGAACTCCTTTCATACTAATAATTCCGTGCAATACGTACCCCAGTTTAGTCTTGGAGATAATGGGCCCGCATTCCGGGCCACACTTTGGGCCACACTGTATAATTTGTCGTGTCACAATTAAGTCAATATTGTCTTGTCCTATTAACATGTCAACTTTGTCAAATGTCAAGTCATCTTTGTCAAAGTAATTATTCAAAAAGTTTCTATCTACTACATTCTTATTTACAGGCAAATTATTTACAGGCAATTTCAAGTTATTTACAGTACGAACATTAATTAACTTAAATATTTCATTATTATTACGTCCGCGAATATTAAAAACAACGGAACGCGACGTAGGGTCAATCGAGGTCATGCCGTGTGCACCGCAGATCCGCAGAGGTCGCAGCTGGCCGTCGATGCCGGCGCGCGCAGCGAACGACGCGTCGATCAGGCTGACTGCAGCTCCCTCGTCCAGCAGTGCCGACGTCTCGAAGTCGCCATGCTTTCCGCTCACGACAACTCGAATGACTTTCAGAAGTACGTGGCTGGACTGCGTCAAAGATTGAGTAGTAGCAATAACAACTTCATTTGGGCTGCTACCATTAGCTGTCGTGAGTGCAGCGTCGTCATGTGCCGCTTGTCTTGGCTCAGCGTGCAAAACTTTGTGGTGTACGCGCTCACATCCTTGCGTACCACACTTAGCTCTCGTAGTGCAAGCTCTCAGTTGATGTCGGGGTGATAGACATGAGAAACACAGCTTTTTCATTGTGACAAAGTTCCATCTTTCGTCTATGGAAAGCCGTAAAAAATCAGGGCATTTCTGTAAGTCGTGGTTGTTGTGACATTTCTGACAGTCTTTCTTTATCTTATTTGTACTCAAGACAGGAAAAAGTTTGTCATTCTGTCTGTACTCACGGTTGTAGCCTTTCTTGTCCACTGTACGTGAGCTTGATGGCGTTGTGGTCGTGAATTCAGCTGTCGCCTTGGCTACTTCCATAAGCCACTCTGCCACGTCTTCTAAAGTAACTTCAAACATTCCTCGTCGAGCCTTGTCAAGACCCCACTGACATTTGAGGTTTGGCGGCAGCTTTGACAAAACATTACGAATAAGAATAGGATTTCTCAAATGGCTTACTTGGTCAGTCGATACCATGACGGCGACAATATTTTGCACTTCGGTCGCATATCTCATTAGCTGCGTCAGGTCGTCATGACGTATGTCACGGTAGGCTTGTATTTTCATGATCATTGCTTCTATGATTATTTCTGATCTACCAAATCTTAGTTTCAATGTGTCAATGATTCGGTCTAAATTTGAAGCGCTTGTCAGTAGAGCATACACAGAGTCACGAGCTTCTCCACGGAGGCACCTCATTAGCCGAGCAATATTTTCGTCATCTGTATAGCCGCACAACTGGGTCGTTATCTTGAATTGGCTGTAGAAGAGCAGCCATTCCTCCGGGGCTCCGGTGAAGATTGGTAATTCTCTGGTGCTCGTCTGTCTGGCTAGAAACTTGCCCATTTGCGACTCCGAGTTAGATGGTGGGTCACGTGCAGCGTCAGTTGTCTTGGTCTGGTCGCAATTTCTCGCCGTCGCGAAATTGTGCGTCGGTACCGTGCGACTAATAGAAGTTGGGCGCACGTCGTTATCGCCGTCACAACTTTCTACCTCCAAAGCTTCTAAGTCTAGCGCTATCTGTTCACGAATTAGTCTTTCTTCATTCTCTATTCTCCGGCGCTCGAGGTCGGCGAGCTGTTCCGCGGCTTGACGTTTCATATCCAAAGCTCGCTGTCGGCGTGCTCGATCGGATGAACACGAAGCTACGGATACCTTCGACTGCGTGCCTGTGATGCGCGGTGGTGGCGGGTCGGCCACGGTCCCGCTGATGATTGCACTTTTACTTCTTGTCAGCATTTTCCACGGGGCTGAGTCAATTTTATCGAAGGACCACTTGAAGGCGCCGGTCTGCGCCGTCGTCGTCGTCGGAAATGATCACAAGTACTTAGCGGAGAATTAATTTAATAGCACAACACGGTTTTAATACAAAGGCAAAATTAGTCGATAGTCCCTTTTTTTCCTCGGTCTGTCAGTGTCAGTCATGCTGGCAGCGGTCGCGCTGGCCAGCGTCTTTAGTCATCCAAAAAGTCCATAACAACCACTATCATTTTTCGTATGCAAAAATAACTTTGTTTTTCATAGTGTTTGTATGCATGACAAAGTTATACAAGGTGTTTGGTAAAAGCCTTATAAAGCCGAATATGGTAGATAGGGACCATCAAATTGAACAAATTTTACTATGGGACCAACTCCGAAATCGCGAAAAAAAAATCAGCTGTTTCATACAAAAAATAATAACGAAAATATCAAAATGTGTCAAAATTAACCACTTGGGCCTTTTTATAGAAGATTAACCTATAAAAGTAATAAGGTAATTTGATTTCTTTTTCTTTGGAAAATGTCGCTGTTGTTATTCACTACGAAAGTTGCTAATCACTTCTCAGTTTACCGGTACATCATCATTCGTGGTTTTGCAAGTGCAAGGGTGTGACAACGCCATCTAGCGGGCAGTAGCAAGTTGGTAGCAAGTGGTGAAAGAAATGAATGGGAGGATATAATAATTAAATATAATAAATAAAAATAATTTGCCATCGCCTTCTTTTAAGGTAAACAAAAAGCGAGGTGCCTGTTTATTGGACAGTGGCCCGATGGGACTTTCTCCAATGCAATTTTCGTCACTAAATGAATCGAATAATAACTACGATTATGCTACTGAAGTTGAGAAAAACATAAAAACACCGCAAAACAAAGATGTGGAGCGGGTGGATTTGAATACCAATGAATCACGCTCGCAGCAACGGTTGGCAGCGGTGGCGCCGCCGCCGTCGACGATCAGCTGTGGAGTCGAGTCGCATCGTGAGTCAGGTGACGGCAAAACCGGTTCGTTACCAGCCTCAGCGCATAGGCGCGCGCCCGAACAAACAGCAAGTAGTGAGACCGTGTCAGAAATTGTAAACAACGCAGCCGCCGTAATGGAGCGGCAAAATGTATTGGGCGAAGATAAACCGGTGCCGGTGCCTAGTAAAAATTACGATAGCCGACATGGAGAGTGGAGGAAAGTGACATACCATAATAAACGTCCTAAAGATCGTTTTTCGGGCAAGTTAGGTGTGGCGAAAGACATAACGTGCAACTTTAAAGCGGCGGAGAAAAAAGTTCCTGTTTTTATTACGAATATTCATAAGGACACCACCGATGACGACATAACCAGCTATATCTCAAATAAAACTAATGAAAGGGTGTATTTGGAGAAAATTAATATGAAACAGGAGAAAAATCACAAAGCCTTTAAATTCTTTGTTTCGGAATCCAAGCTGTCACTGTACCTAGATGAAAATCTGTGGCCCCGTGGTATAGTATTTAGGCGTTTTATTAACTACAAACGTAGAATGTCGGACAGACCTTTATCTGTTGACGGCCCGACTGCACACAGTAATTGATAAAAACTATTATAGTTTTGCGAGCTTCAACTGTAAAAGTGTTAAACGCTCAATAGATAGTGTTCGGGAGCTGTGTCATTCCTGTGACTTGATAGCTTTGCAAGAAACCTGGTTGTTGCCGGATGAAATACCGTATCTAAGTACTATCGACAGTGGCTTCGGGTACACGGGGACATCTGCTGTGGACACATCCTTAGGCGTTCTTCGTGGGAGACCGTACGGCGGCGTCGCTCTGCTTTGGAGGTGCAGTGTATTTCAAGAAGTGACAGTTTTGCGTTGTGAAAGTGCTCGGATATGTGCTATTAAAATTATCACAAATGATCGTCCATTGATAGTGATGAGTGTATATATGCCTACAAACTCTGTGGAATATCTGCCAGACTTTACTGACTGTTTGAGTACGGTAAGCGCTATTGTTGATGAATACGGCATTGAGTCAGTTTTCATGTTGGGTGATTATAATGCTGATATTAATGAGTTGTTTTTTAACGAACTTTGTAATTTTTGTAATGAACAGAACTGGTCTTGTTTTGATGTTGAGTTATTAGGAGTTGATTCCGGCACATATACATTTATTAGTGATGTGCATGGTTCCTGTAGCTGGTTAGACCACTGCTTAGTGACTGAAGCCGCGAAACAAGCTGTTACAGATATTTATGTCAGTTATGACACTCTTTGGTCTGACCACTTTCCGTTGATAATTAAGTGTGACCTAAATTTATTAACACAAACAATACCCTCAAACACTGATAGTGATAATAAACACATCTTATGGGGAGTGAGGAATAAAGAGCAGGTGGCCAAATATTCTGAAGAGTGTCATAAAAGACTTAGATTAATAGACTTTCCAAATGAATTTATGAATTGCGCAAAATGTTACTGTTATGACCAGAGCCATAGATGTGTTATTGATAAACTTTACTCTGACATCGTGACTGCCCTTAGTGATGCGTCTTCTGCGAGTCGAGGGAACATCAAAACTGTAAGGCGTGGTTCACATGTGACTGGCTGGAACAAGCATGTCGCCGGTGCTCACAGGGCGGCTCGAGTAGGGTTTACTGAATGGGTATTGTGTGGTAGACCGCGTTCCGGATCCGTGTATAACGAAATGTGTGAAAGCAGAAGGGTATTTAAATCGCGATTAAAATGGTGCCAAAACCATCAAGACCAGATAAAGATGGATATCCTTGCTGAAAAACATGCTAAAGGCGATTTTCGAAGTTTCTGGAAAACTCTAAAGAAAGATAATTTAAAACCTAGCCGCCCTGTGAGTGTCGACGGTGTATGTGATCACAAGCAAATAGCAGACATATTCAGGAGCCATTTCACTGTACAGTCTCCATTGGGTGAGGCGGCTCAGGTGCTCGATGCTGATAGGTTATGCGGCTCAATAGGGTCAATGATCTCAGCTCGAGAAGTAACTAAAGTTATTAAGAGCATGACAAGGGGCAAGTCTCCAGGCCACGACGGCCTCAGCATCGAGCACTTGGAGCACGCTGGCCCACATATATCTAGGGTTCTCTCCATGTTTTATTCGTTGTGTGTGAGCCACTCTTACTTGCCGCTGGATCTCATGAAAACGGTAGTGGTGCCTATAGTGAAAAATAAAACGGGCGATCTTGCCGATAAGTGTAATTATAGGCCCATTTCCCTGGCAACAATCGTCGCCAAAGTATTTGACGGTGTGCTTAATACACAGTTAGAAAAACACATAAACCTGCACGACAATCAATTTGGTTTTAGACCCAAACTATCCACTGAAAGTGCAATACTGTGTCTTAAGCATACCGTTAGATATTACACGGATCGTAGAACTCCAGTTTACGCATGTTTCCTCGACTTGTCTAAGGCCTTCGACTTGGTAACATATGATCTGCTGTGGAAAAAACTGAGCAACACTGGGCTACCACGGGAACTTATTAACATCTTTAAGTACTGGTATGCGCACCAGACAAATAACGTACGATGGGCTGGAGCGGTGTCAGAGTCGTATAGAATGCAATGTGGTGTGAGACAGGGTGGTCTGACATCACCCACATTGTTTAACATTTATATTAACGCGTTGATCGCTGAGCTCAGCAGTTGCCATGTAGGCTGTCACGTTGATGACGTATGTGTCAATAATATTAGTTATGCCGACGACATGGCTCTGCTGAGTGCGTCCGTTTGTGGCCTTAGACAGCTGTTACGGATTTGTGAGCGATATGCCGATGAACATGGCTTAAAGTACAATGCCATCAAAAGTCAATTCATGGTCTTTGAGGCCGGCGGTGCTAAATGTCCAAATGAAGTACCGCCTTTACATCTTAACGGTATACCTCTAGATAGAGTGTACCAATTCAAATATTTAGGACACATAGTTACCGCGGATCTCAGAGACGATATTGACATTGAACGCGAGCGGAGGGCGCTGTCGAGGAGAGCAAACATGTTGGCTCGCAGGTTTACGCGGTGTTCAGTTGATGTAAAGGTCACGCTGTTTCGTGCGTACTGCACTTCCCTGTACACCTGCGCCCTGTGGGCCAACTGTTTGCAAAGAACTTACAACGCTCTCAGAGTACAATTTAATAATGCTTTTAGGGCGATATTGGGGTTGCCCCGTTTTTGCAGCGCCTCTGGTATGTTTGCAGCGGCACGCACTGACTGTTTTTATGCGACTATGCGCAAGAGATGCACTTCACTGGTGCGCAGAGTGCGGGCCAGCCCCAATGCCGTCCTAGCCATGATAGCCGAGAGGCTCGATTGCCCCTACATCCGTCACTGCTGTAATAAGCATCTCTACGTTTAAGGCGGTGGGTAATCGACATTTATAAATTATAATTTATTAGTTGTTTTTTTTATAGTTAATTTTAAATTTTTATTCTAATTTAATTTGAATCCAATTGATAATTTTATTTAATTTTAATTTTATTTATTTAATGAATTGATTTTAAATGTCTCCTTATTTGTGATTTAAATTTTATAATTGTTGTTAAATGTGTCTATCTTAAACTGATTTATGGGTGCGAAGCCTGAAATAAATGATTTTTATTTTATTTTTATTTTTATTTTTATTTTTATTTTTATTTATTTATTTTTATAATTCACTTTTGGCGCTAGTGTAGACGTAGATCTGTCATTTTGTTGTTTTAGTTCTATTCTATGTGTTTCCCCCCCCTATTTTTATCTTACTCTATGTATGATCTGCCTTTCTATTGTCTAATTTAAAAATCTATCGCAATCACTTTCAGGATGTAATACATTGAAGCTTATTTTTGGCACAAATAAAAACTTACCAAAGAAATGCAGCAATGTGTCACATCCATCTGTCAAACCAAAGCGATTGCGATAGATTTTTGAATTAGACAATTAGCCCCCTGTTTGCTATAATTTTTAATGGCTATTATGTTGGAAGCGAATTTTTCGTAAATATTAATTAAGTGCCTTCTTTATCACATTATGGTTTTCTTTTTCATTAATTCCTTCTTCCATTAATTTACTGTTCAATAGTATTGTTATAATAAATGCACACGCGTACAATAGTCTACCAAACGCTAGTTTTTTTTACATTCTCTTTGAGTCTACCTACATCTACAGTTGTGCCACCAAGCGGGATGCTGTTCTTCTTCTTATTTTAGTTTGGCAATCTACTCTCCTCTTGGAGGTAATTTTTGCCAGTGTCATGTATTGAATATTTCAGTGGTAGCTGTTTTGTTTCAGTTTAGGTATGTATGTACATTAGAATGCGGGTGCATCGCATTCCAATGCTTCTTGGCTTGGAGCATTTGGCACCAAGTATATCAAGACAGTTGTACACGGTAAGTTCTGCCGAGGTAGCCACCACTAGTACCACTACAATAAAAGTCTCAGCTTCACACAACCAAGATCGCGCAATATACACCGTCATTTTGTAGTCGTTTTAATTAACTTAAGTGTGTGTTGTACCCATGAAACTAAACATTTTTGCCCAAGAAACATGGGTCAAAAAACGACAAAAAATTTTGATCCTCCCATACTATCATTGTATTTGTATGGGGAAGTCAAAAAATTTGTCATTTTTCAACCCATGTTTCTTTGGCAAAAATGTTTATTTTCATTAGAAGAACACTCCCTTAAGCTAATTACAACGACTACAAAATGACGGTGTATATTTAAATTATCCCACATATTTTTCAGTTGCGTAGACATTTGTACCACAAAACTGCACCAATTTTAGGACACAATATCCACTATGAATCAATTTGCAAATAATTAAAATAGACACCAAACTGAACTCGACATAATGGCGCCAAAAACTCCCGGGATACTGTTATCCAATATCCTGCCATTAACAGCAAGTCTCAATACACTGATGCCCAAAGCCAACAGAAAGATTGTAAAAAATCTAGTCGGCCATTAACTAACTGTCACTGTCAACGTCAAGTCGTGTCAGTCTTTCTTGTCAAAAATCCAAACGAAACGAGTCGTGGCCGCACTGTGATCTGCCAAAGTACCTATCTCTCACGATTCCAAAAAAAACTTCGTACAGTTTAAACAATGGGTTCCAAATTGCAAGAGTACAAAGACACCTTAGAGCGTAATCTCGTGGACAAAAGCAAGCCATGGACCAAATATTTCGATATAGCCGAGCAAAAAACCGGCGTCAACAGAGTCTACCTTTTCGTGGGTGAGTAGCTTGATTTTCCACGTTTATTTATATCCTTAGCAATCGGTTTGACGTTGGTTCTTTTGCAGGTTTGGTCGCATTCACCGGTTTATATTTAGTGTTCGGTTTCGGAGCTGAACTGATATGCAACATAATTGGTTTTGTGTACCCCGCATACATGTCCATGAAGGCTCTAGAGTCGCCGCAAAAGGATGACGACACCAAATGGTTGACGTACTGGGTGGTGTACGCATGTTTCTCGATTGTAGAATACTTTTCCGACTTCATCGTCGGTTGGTTCCCTCTGTACTGGTTAATTAAGGTAAGAAACCTATTCCATAAGGTTCTGTTATATTTCCAAAATTACTATAACCTATAAATTAAGTACATTTTGGATGAACTCAATATTAATTGGGAGTTTATCTTAACTTTTAAAAACCTAGTGTTAATTTGTTGCAATTTACAAAGGTTAAAACAATATGAGGAAAAGGTTACCAATAAATCCTATAATAACATATTAGGTAATAATAGGTATCATCTATTAGGTATTTATTCTCATTCCAAAATCAGGTAAAAGGATGAAATACTTCTGCAGTTTTTAAAAACTTTTCATTTATTATATAGAAACTATAATCTTTGTTGTATTTAAATTTTGATTTATTTGCATGACTTTGAATGGAGGAGAATTATTTTTTCAGTTTTCTTATTTGTGCCTAAGTCACCGTGATCTAGCTTTATCAAGGAACAAAAATGAGTCATAAATAATCAAAGATAAAAGGATAGCTTTTTATCAGTGATAATATCTTACACTCTTCTCCTTATCTAATCTTATCCCAAAATATTGAAAATTCTAGACAAAATAAGATATAGGTAGAGTATAGTACAAATAATTTTAACTGCCTCTGTAGTCTAACAGTTTGCCCACCCGTTTAAGAGCAGGGGCCCCGGGTTCGATTCCCAGGAGGGGCGTACATTTGTACTCGGTTTGGTTGATGGTAGAGCTTGTTTCAAGCTTGCCTGGCTAGCTACCATGTTCCGGCAATAGAGCTAACATAGCCAGTTCCTCAGTGTTGAGAATTCTGGGTGTAGTGTGTTTACACTTTTAGCCATATCATAAAATTAATTGAGCAAAAAGGTCCTTATAGTGAAGACAGTAGTACAATGTATGTATGTTCAATCTATACAATATGAAAAGCCTATGAAACCCTAATAGACATTCTACAAAAAAAATTACAATAATCCAAGCATAACAAAGGTATTTGGGGTTGATATAGCTAAAAATCTCTAGGTGAATGCAATATCAAATTGCTCAATTTAAATAAATTACACAATTGTTAGCCTAGGTCATTGTTCTACTAAACCTGTTTCTATGATCTAACTATGTCTGCTAATGTAATATAAGGACAGTCCATTATCTAACTAAATAGTATACAGTTTTACACATATACCTGTACAGTGGTACCTGTCGACTGGTTTTTTTTGGCTAAAGTTGGATATTGGACACCATAAACCAATAATTACAAAATACAACTAATTTAAACAACACTTGCTTTAAGCTAAAAACTCGATTATCTTTCAATTTACTGATTTTTATTTGCTTTGATGAAATCAATTGAGTTGGTAAATTAGTGACATTATATTGCTGTACAAAATCCATGGTAAAATCGCATTTTCGCAGCAAAAGTACATACTTTTATGTCAAAAACCTAAACTGCATTTGTGTTACTGAAGATAACACAAATGCAGTTTAGGTTTTTGACATAAAAGTATGTACTTTTGCTGCGAAAATTCAGTTTTTGATAAAGGGGTTTGGATAGTAATGATTTTGTTGTTTAATGCAATGAGATAAAAGTTAACATTGAGTTAGGAACAAAAATATTGGGTTGACTTTAGAAATGGGGCGACTGATTTCCGATTGACCGCGGCAGCGGCCGGCGAAGCGCCAGAAACGACTTTTTGACGTGCGAAACTTTGTACGTACATCCCCTCCCCTCTCCCCCAGAGCCATGACAGAAAGAACTTAGATATAAGAAAAGTGGCATTTTGAGGTTAGGACTTTTAAAATCATATATCTCAGTAATTATTAATTTCCTCGCGGCGGGAGTGGCACTCTCGGGTTTCCCTCAACCCCCCCTTACCCCTCCTATCTATCTCAATCCACATTTCAGTCGCCCCATTTCTAAAGATTACCCAAAATATTCTCTTCATGATAAATATTATGATGATCGTGAAAATAACTTTTTGTAGGACTTATATTTAATTTCCATAATCAATCGAGATTGGGAGTACACTAGTACTATTTTATTGTGTGTTGGAAGTAACAAGGTTAAATGAGTTAGGTATTTATGAACTGTGGAATGATAAATCTTTGCACTGTTAAAGAATTATACATACAACCCAGTACCCACGCAGATAAAGAATGGAATTGGAAATTTTGGTTAACCAACCGCACTTATCACCCACGCTGTTAAAGAATGGAATTGAAAATGGCATCGTACCTACATATTCACTTTTTAATATCTCACTCTCTCAGTGTAGCAAGTGTGGTTAACCGAAATTTCCAGTCCTTTATCAGCACGGGCTGTAAAGTAATATTTTTACAGTTTTCTATTATTGTTCTAACTACTGACTGTATTTGTTACTACTGTTTGTATGTAGCTGCTCTCCCTGACTAATTTAATTACCATTATTAACAAATACACTTATTATTATTTAAAAGGGGGGACACCAGCGAAGCCGGACGGGTGATCAGTCACCTTGATCGGAACCATTTCACCCATTTCCCCAAATCCCCGCAGGGGGAGGCGGGTTATCATTTACCCCACCGGCGTCGGACCCTCGAATCTACCTGTAAGCTTACAGTACCTGCTGAGTTGACTTATCGTTAACTGCTTTAAATCCTCTTCCCTAAGCTTGTCCACTCCAAAGAGCTCCCAGCGCAGTGATGCGTACATCGGTAATACAATAAATAATAATAACAAATACACTTTATGCTAATTAGCTAACAAATTATCAACTGTGTAACTAATGAACAAAGTTTTTAGTTTGTCATTACTAGTATTATGTTATCTGCTAATATATATATAGGTACAATAGTTATGTATTTTTATATTTATATAAATACAGTGATTTAAAGGTCTCCCTTGCTGCTAGCTAATTTTGCTGTTTTTTCCAAGACAAAGTTATTCTTAGGCTTTTACAATGACATTGCTTTTGACCTTCAAAAAATGCTTGTTGTCATGTCAATCTAAACTTTTTTTTATCCACTACGGTATAGTGCTTCTCCTGACCTCATGTTAAGTGACGATAAGGCCGAAAGTGTAAGCGCACTACACCCGAACTCCTCGCCACTGATGAACTGGCTATCTTACCTCTAACTGCCGGAACACACCAATTGTGAAGTTTTTGTTATGGCGTCAGACTTAGGTAAGATGGTGGTAGCAAGCCCGGCGGACTTGAAATAAGTCCTACCACCAACCAAACCGAGTACAAATTGTACCCCCTTAGGAATCGAACCCGGGACCCCTGCGGGTGGGCACTTGCTTCATCGTATATCCCGTCTTGGCTCTCGGGATAGATTCGGAGCAAACCCATTGTAAAAAAATTTTTTTTTGAAACATGTCACTAAATTGCACAATAATTTGCAAGTGTAGCTTCCTATTATTTTTACTCAAGATAAAAGATTTTTACTTGGAGATAGTGCAGATTTCTTCTGATAAAAGTTTTTTAAATCCATGTAAAATATCATCAGCATAATAATATAAAAACTTTGGTAGTATATTTAGTAGAGATTTTCATAAAAATCGTAAATAGTATGGTTTTGGCACCTTCTTTTGGACACTAGAAATAAAAATCCCTAGGTATGTGAAAAAATTCTACGAACTTTTTTGAGCTAGATCACTTAGAGCCTACTTAAGTACTTACGATAAAACAAACATTAATGTTAATGCCATTGCCGCTACCTGTATCTGCGTTTTTATCGCTTATCATGTCCATCCATATAGGTAAGTATGCATAATATAAAATAATTTATGTTAAAACAGCTAGACGTACTTAACTTCTTAAGTTAATAGGCATGCGCAATGCGCATGGTAATTTCACAAAAAAGTAGGCCATCATTTTATAAATCTGTATGAGTTACATACTTACCTACGAATCTAGAAAATATTTCATTAAATAGCTTCATTGTGTAATAATGAGAAAAGTACCTATGTGGCTTTATTGATGCTGGTTAAATTGAGTATTGTAAATACCAACTTATGTGGCTGTGTTAAAGCGTATTTTCAAATGAAATATATGATTCACCTTGTACTACTCGTCTAGTAGCTTCCATTTAGAGGTGAATAATGCATTACCTACGTAGGTAGTTTAAAATAAGTATGAACATGAACAAAGTTTTGCTTTGCTGTCATCAACAAACACGAAAAACCTCATTTGCATTGAAAACAAAAAAAAAACTTTGATACATAGGTAGTTTTTTTGCCAATCCTAATAAGTTATTTTAATAGGGCGACAAGATATCCTGTGGCTATTCGTTTTTAAGGGTTCCGTAACCAAAGGGTAAAAACGGGACCCTAAACACTAAACAATTCACTGTCCGTCTGTTTGTCACCAGACTGTGTACCTATCTTATGAACCGTGATATCTAGACAGTTGAAATTTTCACAGATGATGTATTTCTGTTGCCGCTATGACAACAAATACTACAGAATAAAATTAATATTTAAGTGGGGCTCCCACACAACAAATCGTTTTTTGGTACGATACCCTTCATGCGCGAGTCCGACTCGCACTTGACCGGTATTTTTTATTTCAGATAGTTAAGTAAATTCTGTCTTCAATTTGTAGTCGGTCTATTTGTCTTATACCTATAGAATGTTTTCATAAAAAAATCTTATTAATTTTATTGTCGTGTAAAATGTGTTCATAGTTTTGAATATTTCAGGAGGGGGGAGGGGGATATGACACCCAATATACCCCCCCTGGTTACGGGTCTGATTGCGCTACCTTAGAGTGATAAAAACCTTTTTCATAATTAAACAGGCCTAGCCTAGCTTCAAATAATATAAAAAAGTATCTGTTAACTTCCATAGCATTGATAACAATATGCAATTTGTCACAATTGGATGTCACTTTGATACAAATTAAAGATACCTAGGCACTTTTCACAACGTTACTTATCTACTCATTGTAAATTAATTTCGTTATCTGAGGATGTCTGTGGCTACATTCAATGTCGCTTATTTAATATTTATCATATACTAGGTATATTAATTAATTATGCAATAGTAGGTACTTAGAGGGTCATTTTGAACTTACCATCCAAATTTTGAGGATGTGTTCAGTCCATGAAACTGAACAACTTTCTCTAAGTAAAACATTGCCAAATATGTAAAAAAAATCGACTCCATACAAATCAAAGAGATCACGTGATATATTTAGTATGGGATGACCAAAATCTTGTGGTGAAATTCGACACATGTTTCTTAGAGAGAGTTGTTTAGTTTCATGGACTGGTCACATCCTTGAAATTTGGATGGTAAGTTCAAAATGACCCGATATAAAATTTTGCAATCAGAAAAATATGTAATGGTAATCTTTCTGATAATTTTTTTCTATTTCTGTACTGCCAATTTTTATTTAAGCAATTTATAAATAAAATAACAATAAAAATGCAATTTTATGAACTATATTAATTCTCTATACACGATAATTGATAAAATTAACATTTTGACAGCCCCATAGCATGACCACCGAGAGGCAATATGTTACAGCGATTTATCACGTTAAACTGTCAAAAGACAATGGGTTTTGACAGTTGATTGTCGTTATAACGCTATATCACGCGGTAGATATTGCTCCGGCTCGAAGTGACCAAAATATGATCCGGCTCGAAGTGACCAAAATATGATCCGGCTCGAAGTGACCAAAATATGGTGCGGTTAAAGTACTAGCTTTTTTATTAATTTTAATAAAAAGCTTTGGCGCTAGTAAAGAAATCAGTGGATGTTTTGGAAAATTTGAAAAGACGATAAGGGTATTAAAGTCAGCTAATAGTCCACGTATAAAATTATCATACGGCAAGGCACTTGTTATACAACTATTGAGATGGAATCCAGCTGTTTTAGGTATTTTGAAGGGGAAAAGATACAGCTGAAAATTAAGGAAAAAATACATGCACTCACGTGCTCGTAGAATAGCTGCAGTCCTGGATACAATTTAAAACAGCACTTCACACCACGTGGCAGCAGCCTTTTTTCCAAGTGTCCATTCGACGTAGCTAAAGCTTCATTAATACACCAATCAGTTCGTAGATATTGCAGACACAACACATAAATCACTACTATGCTGAAAGTACTTGAGAAATATCAAAATTTGTCCAAAATTGTAGGGACGGTTACACGCGGTGGCTCGTTGCGATCGAACACACAGAGAGAGAGAGTCCTTTTCAATTCGCGCTGACATTGCATAGCAAGCGCGCACCCATCTGTATGTGCATGTATGTATAGGTAAGGAAGAAGGGATGGATATATAGATAGCCGTTACAAGTGCGACAAATTAATTATAAAATAAAAAACTTATAACAATAACCAACAGATATCATGTTTCGGTGGCCATGCTGGTCAGAAATGGGCGTTCTTCTTTAAGCTTTATGCCACTTTTGATAAATGTTATATTTGTACCTCATTTTTTACTGTTTCAGTGCATTTTCGTGATATGGTGCTACCTACCCACCGACTACAACGGTTCGTTAGTCATCTACCACCGCATCATCCGTCCTTACTACCAAAAACACCACGAACGCATCGACAACATGGCTAGCTCTGGTAAGACTGATTGACTGTGCTCTCTAACTTTTGTTAAAGTGATCACGCACTCTAACTTTTGTTAGAGAAAGTGACTGCGCTCTCTAACTTTTGTTAAAGTGACCACGCTCTCGTAACCTTTGTTAGAGAAAGTGACCGCGTACTCTAATTTTTGTTAGGAAAAGTGACCGCGCACTCTAACTTTTGTTAGAGAAAGTGACCGCGCACTTTAACTTTTTTGTCAGAGAGTGTGACAGTGCACTCTCTAAATTAAGTTTATGTGACTACGTGCAAGTGGCTATAAGTCCAAATTCACTTCAGTTAGAAAAAAATATAGATTGTTGTTATTTAACATGTATGACTGAACAAAAATTATATTACACGTTAGGATGCTATTTTTTTATTGTAAGTATATTAAATTATGACATACCTAGTTTCTAATATAGTATCTTTATTATGAAAAGGCCCGGCTAAAAAGCCACATTATCTATTATTAGTTTTTAGCGATAGCGCCCACGAGCAACTTTTGTCTCCGCAACTAATTATTTGTCTCTCACATGATTTGTATGTAAAGTCGCCGGTTGACGCGTCATTACAGTACGAGGCATATATCTTGAAATTTTTTCGACGGAGTGGGGATAAGTTCGTGCATGTGCTCTTGTGAGCGACCAATAGCGCGCGCCACTCTCCCGCCGCCCGCGCCCTAAAACTAAAGTATCTAACCGACATCGCTCGAAGGATTGCTCAGCTGAAGTGGCAATGGGCGGGACACATTGCGAGAAGAACCGATGGCTGTTGGGGCGGAAAGGTTCTGGAATGGCGACCGCGCACCGGACGACGCTCCGTGGGTAGGCCCCCGACAAGGTGGACCAACGTGAGGGTGAAGGTTGCGGGAAGCCACTGGATGCAGGCAGCGCAGGACCGATCGTCGTGGAGATCCTTAGGGGAAGCCTATACCCAGCAGTGGGTGTCGTGCGGCTGATATGATGATGATGATGATGTAATGGGAAAAATTTTACCCCGGGGTATAGATGGAAATTACCCCACGGAAAATGTTAGTCGGTAGAGCAAAGGGGTTCTGTGGATTCGCGTGGCTCAGTCATCCATGGAACAATTATGATTTTGGGCGCCGTTAATATCAATGAAAGTTAAAAATTAAAAGATAAATTGTCCACGGATCGAAACAAAGTGAGTTTAATAAATCAAACCAATATTTACGTTGAAACAAACATTTATTTAACACGTTGTATAATTAATACCAAGTTAACAACGATTCGCAGAAGATAAGTCATAAAAATATTTAAAACCACATGGGGTATAAATGGTTTAACGAAGATTCCGAAGGGTTAAAATGAAGTCACACATTTTATATTAATACATAATACCTTGAGAACCCATTATAATGTTAAAACCGCACGAAGGGCAAATGGTTTAACAGGGACCCTTAACAGGTTAAAGTGAGACCATACATTAATTACAAAAACAATACCCTTGGGTTCATTATAAAATTAAAACCATATAAAGAAGTAGGGATTTAAACTATAAACCCTTAAAAGTAAAGGTGAGGGCATATCCGTTCGTTTCCAGTTAGTCGGACGGATTAAGAGGCCGGTTCCGCATTTGAAATAAGTTTTCAAACGTCACCATATCTCTCAAGTCGGCGGACCGTTAAGAACCGAATACATATGTACTCACTAAAAAAACTTATGCTAAGATACCTATTACTTATCATCTTAACACAAGACATTCATAGTAAAATAGAATTATTTATACATTCTGGCTCATGAACCAGTTACGCTGAAGCTAAATAAATTTGAAACATGACTGTAGGTACATTTATTGGCTGTTGACCTGCTCCGGGTTGAGTCTGAACATGTCATCAAAACACCATTTTGTACTGGATATAAACGTTAATTACTTCACCGGGTACATACTACAGAAACACTGCCGCGATGATAATAAAAGAAAGCTGCGGAATACCTTGGTTAGTTTTATAAATCCATGGTAATGGTACGGTTTAACACGTGTGCTCGTCACGCCGATATCAATGAGACATCATAGCATGGAATTCCCGCTAAGCCGCTGCACAGACGACGTTAGATCGAAATGAGCTTAAACCATAACCTTGAAAGATTTCCTGGACCAAACTGGGAACCACTTATATCTTGAAATTTTGAGGTAAAACTGTGGACACAACCTGGGAGCCCTGCAATAGAAAATCCAAGTCACCAAATTGTCCTCATTGAATATGAGGTTTTCCTTACAACTAACATTATAACAAGGTTGAGAAACTTACCAAATTTGGGCTTTAATTATCACAGGTTTTTATCTCATGAAAGACATGATGAAATATAAATTGATGAGCTGGAGCCCTGAGAACAATACGACACGAGGTTACAATCTGGATACCACTGGTATAAACGGACAAATAATTAGATTCGTATTATTATAACACTCACCACTTAAAGGGATGCTCAACGCATCATTAAATTAATAGAAACCCACCAAAAAAAATAGATTGGGTTTCACTTCACATGACGAAAATTTCCTGTCTCTCTGAATGACACAGGCGAAAAAGTGATATGGCGGAAATCCACCAAGTCTGCTAGAATTCTCTCGAATGAGTACCATCGACAAAAGACACACCATAGACAATCGCACTCCCTGAACTTACTTACCTTTTGTCTGAATATTAATATTAAAACGTTTAACTAGCATGCGAGACATTAACATTTACTTTATTTAATTAAAATAACAAATAGGTGATATTTATTTATTTGATTTTATCACCAAAGTGTAAATTAATTGGTCCGAAACATTCAGTTAGCGGGAATCGGAACGCTAAACGTCACATCTGACAGTTGTCACTTGTCAATTGAAAAGACAGCTATGAGATATGTAAACAAGAAAGTTTATTTGCTTTAATTATTGAAAAGTGCTAAAATTCTTTGTGAATGATATTTTAAAATGAATTCAAGTGAATGCTTTGTGATCAAAGTGGGCGGTATAATCGCCGACATTCGTTAAACTACTGGAAATTGACCCAAATAAAGGTAAACATATCCATGCATTTATCCTACACAAACCATATCAAAAGCTATATGAAAACACTATGTGTGTTTTGTAAAACCTATCTAAACTCTTACCTACACTTAATACCTAATGTTCCTTGTCCAACCTACAAGACTATAACGAGAATGCCGCTATAACAAGTACTTTAAAATCAAATGTTGGTTACCCCATAGGTATATAAAAAAAAGGTGTTACAGTACCGTCTTAGTTGGGAAAGAAAAATTTTATTCAAAACGAATATTTTGAATAAAATTTTTCGTCAGGAGGAACGACGAAATCTACAGTTACAACCTAAACTAGACAAAACAGACCTTAATCCTACTTTACTTAAAGATAAACCACCTCAAGACTCAAAACTTAGACAAAGAAAGCTTGAGTCATATCAAGGGAAACCTAACAAATAACTCACAAGAGTGAGTATGGAAAAAGGTAGAACCGTTTCATAGACTCAATAACACAAAAAGAGAGCTAATCCAGGTTCTAGCCATAACCAGTGTTAAACCATAACAGGTTGGTTAAACAAAGCCACAACGTAATTTACCAAACTGCAAACATGGGTAAATTACATGTAAATTTGAAGTATGCAAAACAGGGACTTCTAAAAGTACAGTGTGAGGAGTGGAAATCCAACATCCCTTAAAACACACAAAAACTGCAAAAGCAAATCATCACACAGGACGATACGCCATCATAATAAAGAAAACAGAAATGTTACCATCCTTGGTATCATTTGTGGTTTTCACAAATGCGACAAGACCTACGGATGTAACACGGACAAAATATACACTAAAAACTAACAAAGTTATAACTTACTTAACTAGCAATGAAAGAACAACATCGTGCACAAGGTAACACAAGGGCAGGCTTGAAACTAAAGCCATATAAAGGGGTTTCAAGCGCCACTACTGTGACCCCGCACAACAAATGAACCACCAATAGGGACGCCATATGCCGAAACAGACTAATATGAACTAGTGTCCCTCGAATTGAGTTAAAAATTTTGAACGCAGTATACATATGCACCAAAAACCAACAAAAACATAACCCACCCAACTAACAACGACGAAACAGCATCATGCTAAAGGTAACACAAGGGCAGGCTTGAAACTAAAGCCATATAAAGGGGTTTCAAGCGCCACTACTGTGCCCCTGCACGACAAATGAACCACCGACAGGGACGCCATATGCCAAAATGGACAAATATGACCTAGTGTCCCCCAAATTGGGTTAAAAATTTTGAACACAAATATATAAAACACAAAATTGGGTGAGATGCCTTGCAACGACGTAAGGTGGCATATGAAATGATATACAGAACCCGTTTTATAATTGGAGTTCTAAACTAAACAGACGCGAGCGAAAACTTTTTATTTAAAGGTTAGCAGTATTTTTAAATTCGGAACTAGTAAAAACAGCCGTAAAAGGAATTTTAAAACTACCCCTACGAGCTAATATCAAGGTATTCATTAAAAAGTGCCGTAATTGGTCAGCACTACTATGCTCATCAAAAGAGACTTTAAGAGCGGATAATTCATGTTCAATATCTTCCCCGAGCAAGAAATCAACGTTACAATTAAGTTCAGCCATATTGAAATAAAAATTAAATTCACGTTAAATAAAGCACTAAAATATTGAATTATTAATCTCACTTTTCTGGGCCCCACGTTGGGCGCCACTGTAATGGGAAAAATTTTACCCCGGGGTATAGATGGAAATTACCCCACGGAAAATGTTAGTCGGTAGAGCAAAGGGGTTCTGTGGATTCGCGTGGCTCAGTCATCCATGGAACAATTATGATTTTGGGCGCCGTTAATATCAATGAAAGTTAAAAATTAAAAGATAAATTGTCCACGGATCGAAACAAAGTGAGTTTAATAAATCAAACCAATATTTACGTTGAAACAAACATTTATTTAACACGTTGTATAATTAATACCAAGTTAACAACGATTCGCAGAAGATAAGTCATAAAAATATTTAAAACCACATGGGGTATAAATGGTTTAACGAAGATTCCGAAGGGTTAAAATGAAGTCACACATTTTATATTAATACATAATACCTTGAGAACCCATTATAATGTTAAAACCGCACGAAGGGCAAATGGTTTAACAGGGACCCTTAACAGGTTAAAGTGAGACCATACATTAATTACAAAAACAATACCCTTGGGTTCATTATAAAATTAAAACCATATAAAGAAGTAGGGATTTAAACTATAAACCCTTAAAAGTAAAGGTGAGGGCATATCCGTTCGTTTCCAGTTAGTCGGACGGATTAAGAGGCCGGTTCCGCATTTGAAATAAGTTTTCAAACGTCACCATATCTCTCAAGTCGGCGGACCGTTAAGAACCGAATACATATGTACTCACTAAAAAAACTTATGCTAAGATACCTATTACTTATCATCTTAACACAAGACATTCATAGTAAAATAGAATTATTTATACATTCTGGCTCATGAACCAGTTACGCTGAAGCTAAATAAATTTGAAACATGACTGTAGGTACATTTATTGGCTGTTGACCTGCTCCGGGTTGAGTCTGAACATGTCATCAAAACACCATTTTGTACTGGATATAAACGTTAATTACTTCACCGGGTACATACTACAGAAACACTGCCGCGATGATAATAAAAGAAAGCTGCGGAATACCTTGGTTAGTTTTATAAATCCATGGTAATGGTACGGTTTAACACGTGTGCTCGTCACGCCGATATCAATGAGACATCATAGCATGGAATTCCCGCTAAGCCGCTGCACAGACGACGTTAGATCGAAATGAGCTTAAACCATAACCTTGAAAGATTTCCTGGACCAAACTGGGAACCACTTATATCTTGAAATTTTGAGGTAAAACTGTGGACACAACCTGGGAGCCCTGCAATAGAAAATCCAAGTCACCAAATTGTCCTCATTGAATATGAGGTTTTCCTTACAACTAACATTATAACAAGGTTGAGAAACTTACCAAATTTGGGCTTTAATTATCACAGGTTTTTATCTCATGAAAGACATGATGAAATATAAATTGATGAGCTGGAGCCCTGAGAACAATACGACACGAGGTTACAATCTGGATACCACTGGTATAAACGGACAAATAATTAGATTCGTATTATTATAACACTCACCACTTAAAGGGATGCTCAACGCATCATTAAATTAATAGAAACCCACCAAAAAAAATAGATTGGGTTTCACTTCACATGACGAAAATTTCCTGTCTCTCTGAATGACACAGGCGAAAAAGTGATATGGCGGAAATCCACCAAGTCTGCTAGAATTCTCTCGAATGAGTACCATCGACAAAAGACACACCATAGACAATCGCACTCCCTGAACTTACTTACCTTTTGTCTGAATATTAATATTAAAACGTTTAACTAGCATGCGAGACATTAACATTTACTTTATTTAATTAAAATAACAAATAGGTGATATTTATTTATTTGATTTTATCACCAAAGTGTAAATTAATTGGTCCGAAACATTCAGTTAGCGGGAATCGGAACGCTAAACGTCACATCTGACAGTTGTCACTTGTCAATTGAAAAGACAGCTATGAGATATGTAAACAAGAAAGTTTATTTGCTTTAATTATTGAAAAGTGCTAAAATTCTTTGTGAATGATATTTTAAAATGAATTCAAGTGAATGCTTTGTGATCAAAGTGGGCGGTATAATCGCCGACATTCGTTAAACTACTGGAAATTGACCCAAATAAAGGTAAACATATCCATGCATTTATCCTACACAAACCATATCAAAAGCTATATGAAAACACTATGTGTGTTTTGTAAAACCTATCTAAACTCTTACCTACACTTAATACCTAATGTTCCTTGTCCAACCTACAAGACTATAACGAGAATGCCGCTATAACAAGTACTTTAAAATCAAATGTTGGTTACCCCATAGGTATATAAAAAAAAGGTGTTACAGTGTGCGCACTTTTATACAAACCGGCACCCTGATTATCTAAAAAGAAACTATTTAGCGACCGGTTGCATTTGACATACATTGCCACTTTTCTTTGGTATGTTTTTTTTTTTACCCAAAAAGAAGAAGCAATGGATCACGATCATCTGTGAACTGCAACCAGTCGCTAGGTGGTTTTTAATTAGATAATCAGCCCGCCGTAGACTTGATGTGAGAGACAAATTAGTTGTGAAGACAAATGTTGCTCGTGTGCTCTTAGATGAAGTGAATTTTAGACTATTAAATCACTTTTGTCTTAAACTGTACAGACAGCAGCACGCTGTTTTACGACCATATGTCTATCAAAAGACTTTGAAACTCTTACAATACGTAATAATAGGTCTAAATCAATTGAAGAAAATATGTTTTGATAAACATGACTAACGTGCTGCTGACTGTACTATTACATCATGATGAATATAGCCAATAGGTATTAGGCCGTCCGCTGCCTTGAGCGGGATCCCGCCGCGGGTACACGGCGCGGGAATATAGATTGCTGGTTTTTGACGGACAGATGCTTGCGCAGTGCATGAATTAGCTCTAATCTATGTCGCCCCGCGCGCGTGTCCCGCTCAAGGCAGCGGAGGGCCTTAGGGGAAAGGTACAATTTTTCATTGTATTATTTTATTTTGTTTGTTTTTTTTTTTGCATTTTGTCCCTTATTTTTAAATTCATCTTAACTTAAACTTTATAGAAACTAGAGTTTGTCTAAAGAATTCTAGATAAAATTCACTTTGTGGTCCCATTTAATCAACAAAACTGTCTAATATAAACAAGACATCAGGTGTAGACAATTTCTTAAAAAAATATTACATAATTTTATTCATAATTTGTATTTCATAGAGTGTTTCACTTTTTTTTGTTTCTTTCACTATCAATCAACTCACTCCTTGAGGGCTTTTCACAATGACAAAAAACTGTAGGCTCGATAGATGGCATTGATAAAATCAGGAGATAATGTGATTTTTTTACTAAGCTTCGAGTATTAAGAGTTATTCGAGTAAGCTTCGAGTACTTACTACTAAACTTAAGAGTATCAACTCCATCTAGTGATTCAAATAGTTACTAATTTTAGGGTTGGAAGAGTATCAACACCATCTATTGAGGCAAATAGTTACTATTTTTATTTTTTAATGTCACTTTGAAAAGCCCTCGAATTTCTCAGGTTCTCAAAACCCAAACTTTTACAGTACTGTTTAATTTTACATCAAATTGACGAATAAACACATAGTTACACACATTATTGCTTAATTTTAGAACTGAAAGACGTCGTTAAAAACATCAATAAGCATATGGACAAAACATTGAAAGATGTCAATAAGGTTCTGAAGGATTTGTAAGGCAGGTACAAATGCTAAACTTCCCAGCTTCGCATTTGGTCTGCATTAGGCTTGCATTTTATAGGCAATAGCACAGAATATACAGGGTCTCTTTTTATTCACTCTCCAAAAGACATGTCCCATCGCGCCTATGTCATTTGCCCCACAATTCTCAAAAAATAAAAGTCTATCGCGTCTTAATCAAAGTAGTATGTCAGAGTAGGTATTTTACTCTAGAATCAGATTGATAATTATTTTCTGCATTAAAAAGTGGGATTTTTGAGTTAAAACGCTTTTAAATCACAATTTTTTATCACCACAGTACTATTTACTTACATTTTTTCCACAAAATACTTCAGAAAACAACTTAATATTTTTTGTAATTGTTTTTCTAAATATAAAACAATTTTTAACTGACACTATACCTAAATAAAATGCAATTAGCATTTTTTAATTATGAAAGTAATTAAATAAAATGAAACTGGGGCAACGCTGGGACATCTCCTTTTATGTGTTCAGTCCATTAAAAAGGAACAATTTTCTCAAAGAAACATAGGGTCAAATGTGTAAAAAACGACTTTCCATTCAAATCAAAGAGATCACGTGATCAGTTTAGTAATAAGGGATGACCAAAATTTTATCGCGTATTTCGACACATCTTTCATGGAGAAAGTTGTCCAGGGGGCTTATTGTCTAATTTCAAAATCTATCGCAATCGCTTTAAGGATGTGATACATTGATGCTTCTTTTTGGTACAAATAAAAACTTACTAAAGAAATGCAGCAATGTGTCATATCCGTCTGTCAAATGAAAGCGATTGCGATAGAGTTTGAAAATTAGACAATAAGTAGGCAGTTTCGTGGATTGAATACATCCTTATGAAGAGTGAATGAAAATGCAGTCTGGTCTGCATAGTATAATAGTGCAATAGTAAGGCAAACGGGGCTGATGTTATTTGTTGTGTTTGTCTAACATGGCCTTTATTTAAATTCACATAATGCTTATTTTTCAATATCAATATTTTCATTCTATCTGAACACAAAAGTAGTTTAACACTTCTCAATTGATTGATAGAAGCACAACGTTTGAATCCACAATGTTTACTTTTCGATGGATATTTATTATCATGTAATGGGACTACACTACCTATATATTTATCTGCCTTCCATGTAGTATTAACGAGCAAAAATATACCTATTATAAAGTTTACACAAACTGAAAGCTTTACAAGTATGTTTTGCAAAAAATACCTACCAAATTAGAGCTGAATAGGCTACTTTTTTTCAAAACAAAAGTAGTAGGTACCTAGTTATATACTTTTAACCAAAGAGCAGGGGTCTTCAGACTACGGCCCACGGGCCAGCTCCGGCCCGCGAGTACCAACAATCCGGCCCGCGAATCAGGCCGGATCGTACCAACAATACTGTAATTTACAGTATGTTGGTACGATGAGCTAGCTAGATATTAGACCATAGAGGATATTATGTAGCACGGGCGTAGCCAGAATTCTGTATCGGGGGGGGTTTTAAGAAAATAAAACTACAACAATGTAAATGAAATGACATTTATATTATTATTAAATGAACCTATGGGCATTAGAGGACCGCTCGGAGAAATAAATATTTAAAATTAAAAATGTAACTTAAATGCTTGTATATAGTAAAAAAAACGGCCGGGCAGCGCGATTTTTAGTCAGTTTCATCCACTAATCTTGTAAGTTATGATCTTGCCTGTCTATTGAAAAAAAACGGCCGCGCAGCGCGATTTTTATTCAGTTTCATCCACTAATCTTGTAAGTTGTGATCTTGCCTGTCTGTAAAAAAAACGGCCGCGCAGCGCGATTTTTAGTTAGTTTCATCCACTAATCTTGTAAGTTGTAATCTTGTCTAACTATTGAGAAAAAAAACGGCCGCGCAGTGTGATTTTTAGTCAGTTTTATCCACTAATCTTGTAAGTTGTGATCTTGCCTGTCTATTGAAAAAAAAACGACCATGCAGCGCGATTTTTAGTTAGTTTCACCCGTTTCATCCATTAATCTTGTACTCTTGCCTGTCTATAGTAGAATAAAACGGTCGCGATTTTTAGTTAAATTCATCCGCTAATCTTGTGATCTGTAGTTTCTTACGCGAAAATTAATGTTTTCTAGAGAACTTTCGGAACAGCAGTTCTTCCGGGAGATTTTTAGATTTTTCGGGAGTCGGGAGACCACTTGGAATTCCGGGAGAATCCAGGCAAATCCCGACCATCTGGTAACCGTAGGTAGCAGTGGAAACGGGTATGGTCGCCAAAATTTGGAGCGATGTATAAATATTTGGATATACTTAAGTAAAATGACAGGAATAAAACGCATGCAAACTACGATAGGTATTTTCACATCTACCTTTTTTCCCGACTTTATTTTTATTTTAATGTTATAGATCAATAAATAGATGATGCCTATTGTATATTTCGGGGGGGGTTTGAACCCCCAAAACCCCCCCCCCCCTGGCTACGCCCGTGTTATGTAGACATTTTTGTTTCTTTTTCTTTAAGTGCAAAATGAAAACCTTCGTGAGTTGGTGCAAGGAGCAAACAACAAGATCAACCAATCAATGAAAAAATTTTCAGACTGAGATTAGTACAGTCGTTGTCAAGAATGTTAATGGTTTTTTTTTGCGGAGTATGTTTATTTTAAATTAGTTTTTGTAGATGTACTTTTGTATTTAGAGAAACCTTTTTTTAGCCATACTTTGAGAACCATCGACAGTCAGACACATTTTCACAATTCACTATATTTTTCTTTTATTAGATCCTTATGTTAGGCACAGAACAGACACGCTTTTAAAGTCACTTAGCAATTATGTAGTACGATTTATTTAAGTACTTATTTCGTCGCGGTTTATTTATGTATGAAAAATAAATTACTACATCAATTTTGAGAAACTTTCGAACATGAATTCAATTCATTAATCATTAAACGCCAAGCGGCCGCATGAGGCCGCACAACAATAGAAAATCTATTGTTTCTCATCATTTTCCTGTACAAATAGGGTTGCCAACTTTTTTGCATCAAATATAGTATTTTCAAGATCATTACGTGTAAAGTCCAAAAAAATATACCTAGTAGGTTGCCGTTTTGTATGAAAGATTTTAAAGAAGTTGTATTTTTCATACCTACTTACTAAATATTTTCATAATTTATTGAACAACCATAAACACAAGAGTTTAAACACAAAAAATATGATGCTTATGTGCATATAAGTATTTTTTTTCTGCTTTTGCTTAATTTTTTCACTTGAAAAATATAGTAGTTTTGCCTACTATATATTTTTTCAAAAAATATAGTAGGCGAGCCCGAAATATAGTAGGATACTATATTAATAATAGGGTTGGCAACCCTAGTTACAAATTATTACCAACATAACACTTTATTCCCCTAATCGCGTCATATTATGAATATGATACAATAATAATAATAAAAAAAAACTTCTAAATTAATAATGTTTCAAAATACAAGCTTATCACATTCGTTTATTGTAGGTAAAGCGGATTAGAGAAACATTTACACAATACTATGTGGTAAGTAAGTAGATTGTATGATCTACACGAGTAAACGACTAACATTGCTTAGCTTTGCTTCCAACACGCAAATATCTGGCAGAAAACATATTTTTTTAATAGTTTGGGGCTACAGCTCGGAGAGCGCATGTCTGTGTGGTATTTCCCCACAGACAATGGCACATCTTCTGTCATGCCCTGCGTGTCCCAACCAACACCTGCACGCGAGGATCTTTACAAGGTCACTGATAATGCGATATTAGTGGCTGAGTTCTGGTCCTTACAAATATACCTAGTTGGTTACTAAGTTCTGTAACTATGGAAAACATGAATAATAATAAATTTACAAATAATGCTACAATGAATTATATACCAAATGAAAGCACAAATATTTAAGATTATCATGTATTAAAATTATTCGAAATGACCGCCTCTGGCATGAATACACGCCTTTAGACGACGAGGCCAGTCATCGATGGCAGCACGAACTACCACCATATCCAATTCTGCGACTGCCTTGAGAATAGCGCGCTTAAGAGAGTCGAGATTCATGTGGGGCTTAGCACATGCTTTCTCCTCAATAAGTTGCCATATGGCATAATCCAGAGGATTTAAGTCTGGGCTGGAGGATGGCCATTCTTCCTGCGCGATAAAATCAATTTTGTTAGCCCGAAACCATGCTTGTGTAGATTTTGCTTTGTGCGCAGGGGCAGAGTCCTGCTGGAAGACCCATGGCTGGTTTTGAAATAAAGTGTGGCTTAAGGGTTTGACAACAGGTTCCAGAACGGTATCTTGATAGACTCTAGCGCCAGTTTTCACACCTTTTTCACAGAAATGAACCTTACTTAGCCCTGAATAGGACACCCCCAGCCAAATCATCACTGATGAGGGGTGGTGACCTCGTTGGACCCTCGGAGCAATCATGCTGGCTTCTTTACTATTCTTAGCGTATACTCTATCATTTTGACGGTTAAAATTTTCTTCGACTGTGAAGATTTTTTCATCAGTAAACAAGATTTTTCGATGGCCGTTTTGTGCGTACTGCTTTAGTAGAGCGCGACTTCGTGCTAACCTCATAGCCTTCAATCGTGCGTTTAGCAGATGGCCCTTTCGTCTACGGTAAGCGTGAAGCCCAAGGTCATCATTGAAAATTTTTTTAAGGGAACTTCTCTTCACAGTTATCTGTATTGCCAATAACTTTTGCTTCCGGACGGGATTTCTCGTGATTCTCGCCTTCACTGCCTTGATCACAGCTGGTGTCCGAACGGTGCGTGGTCTTCCTGATCTTTTTCGGTCATCGACGGTCAAGGTATTACTGTACCTATGGATAGTGCGATAAATAAATTGCTTGTTGATTTTCAACTTTTGTAGCAACTTGAAAATCATATTCGGTGGCTGCCCACATTTGTGCAGAGCAATTACAGCGACACGATTCTCCTTCAACCCCCATTCCATGGTGAAATAAACAAAATATGATATACGTGTGGTATGGAATTATAGCTTATAAAACTGTCAATAATATGTCATTTTTATTTTTTCTTTTATTTGTTTTAATGGCCAGTAATCGATAAAGAAACTCAGTAACAGAACTTTTGACCAACCTGTGTAATTATACATATACCGAGTCGACACGTTAAGAAGAAGAAGAATAGTGAAAAAATATATTTCAACCAAATCTTTATTTATTAGGTTTAATAATTATATTTTTAATAATCAATAAATAAATATATTATGACCATCATTTTTAAAGTATAAATAAATAAAAAATATAATCGACAGTAAGAGAAAAACCATCTTTAGTAAATGAATCCAGTCTTAATAACATTATCTTTTAATTTGTTTAGTTTTTTTTTGCATTCTATGATTGAGAATAGATCTAGGATCAAGTTACATAATAATTCCAAACGCATTGACAATATTTTGTAATGTGAAAAAACGCAAAGCTTAATGGTGCGATTACACTACCGAATTATTTATCTGCTTTCAGTTACATTATTGGAATTCTGATTGGCGTCTATTGTAAATGTGAAAAGTGGAGTTTGTGCGCCCTCTTGCATAGTTGCATCCTGTCATATCATAGATACCAACATAGATATGTTATGTTCAGGAAAATTAAAACCATACGCTGCTTGGTGCGACATGATACCATGTGGAAACACTTATAGGTAGGTACAATCAGCAACGAAAGTCGCATAACACTTTAATAGCTATGTCATAGCAGCTTTTATGACAAAAAAGTATTACAGTAACATCAATAAAGTTATTTAAAATAACAGAAACAGTAAAATGCAACGCGAAAGTTTAAAAATCAAACAGTTGCTATGACAAAGTACTAAAGTGTTAAGCAAATTTCGTTGTTGACTGTACCTAACCTGACCTAACCTAACCCACCATCCCATTTTCACAACATACTTTTTCTCATACGATTATAAGTACTGACAACATAGTAATATTAAGGTCGCCCGAAACGGTCAATTGCGATTGTCAATATCTACTTGATTGACACTCATTGATGAGAAAAAATCATTGATTGTTTAATTTATGCAATTTAATACTACAACGACAGCAAATAGTAGAAATTTTGATTGACGGCAATTGACGCGCCGTACATTGATGTGCATTGACAGAAATTGACAATTGTTTTTTAGTTACGACTATGTCACCGAACATGGCGTGTGATGCCGACTTTGGCCGTGGGCGTTAGCGCCGCCGCAGCCGACGTAATTACAGTGTGATTTTGTTTTTTATTTAATCGTCATAATATCCTCACAAATGTAGGGTAGCGATACTTAAATCGCATATTTGGTATTCATAGATAAGGTAGTGGTAGAAGTCTGTTTTTTTATTTGCGAGACAAAAATGATGTTTATCATTCTTCGTATTTGCCTATTTCGTTCGTTTGCTAATTATTATTCTTATGTAATTATATTATTATTGAGGAAATTTTAATCGACTTCAGCTGAACCAGAATCATAAAAACTACCCGTAATAAAATGATCAAAACAAATTTTTTGTCAGATAAATCTGTAATTTTATCTCTCTAATAAAACAAGTATGAAATAGGTATGTGTTTAAAATTATTGTACTTATTTAAAACCCGACACGTTTTTGTTTCAACACAGATCATGAATGAAATGAGCCTTGCTCCCAATCATCATTGCTCATCATTCGAAACTTTCAAGCACGTAAATATTGACAGTTGCAAATGACCGTTTCGGGCGGCCTTAAAACGCACATACACACACAGTGATATGAATATTGATTGCATTGCATTGGTTTGCATAAAAATAATATGCGCTTGTGTTTGCTAATTGCACTGACTTGTCAACTAACTAAATACCTAAATGATTATGTTTTCTGCCAGATAACCTATTAATTATCCATGTACTTCTTATATTTATTCAGCTAGTGACTAACATACAATAAGTAATAGATTACTACCACCTAAATAGTTGTTTGTACCTTCTATTTTAGTGATATTCAATCATACTTTGAGAATCACACCTTAAGTATAAAGTAACTTAGTTTAGTAAAAAAAAAACATTTTAAATTTAGAAATTAATTTGTCCTAAACTAATAAAATTGTGTGGTATTTGGAAATGTTTTAATAGTAACTGTGGCAACTCTGAAATCATGGATTAAAACAGTACAACTTATGTACAATCGACCACAGCGGCGCTTTACCACCTTTAAGATTATTTTAACCTTGCAAGCTGCGCCCCGTCACTTCCATAGTTTAGTACGCGGGGGCAAAGCGCACGCAGACGAGTTTTTCCGCAAAGTTCCGCAAAATTTTCATGCAGATCTTTTCCGCAATAAAAAAGCCTACCTACTCTAATGTTGCAATTAAAATAAAACAAATGCTTTATTTATTGTCTGTATACTTTGGCGGAAAAGACGTTTATTTTTGTGAGTGTTGCTGCTTTTAATCTTTTAATTTGGGGTGATCAAGCTTTAAACAAATTCATACTATATTATATGGCCTACCTAGTTTCATTTATGCCTGGCCCCCTAGCATGACCAGCAAAACACGATATATATCGCGTGATACAGCGTTTTATCACGTTTTACTGTCAAAAAGACAAAAGACTTTGACAGTTGAGTGTCGATAAAATGCTACATCACGCGATATAATATCGTGTTTCGTCGGTCATGCTAGGAGAGCTGGTCGAGTATAAATTGGTGTATAATGTTTTTTTCTCAATTCCAGCCTCCCGCATGGTAGCAGAAGCTATAAGGAAGAACAATTAATATTAATATTTCATCACTTGGGAGCGAAAGTACAATTTCGTAATCGTCACCCTATTTTTAGCTTTGCAATGCAATCACTGGCTTTAAAATTATAATGACGTATAAGCTTAATCGTGCGAAAATTTTGACACAAAAAAGTTATAACTGTTCAATTTTTTATTAAAAAAATCTGAGAAGTCAATTGTGTAATTAAGTGTACATACTTACCTAATTATTAACTGACATTTAAGATCTCTTGTCTTGCCTTGTAAGTCAGTGTTACCATTAATTGGTGTGAAAAAGACCTAAATAAAAATCAGTTTTATTTGAAAAACTAATATTAAGTTGTTTTTTATTAATAAATCGTGACGCAATTTATACTTTTTCTTTAGATGTAAATTTTTAGTAGAATCTTTTGGCTGATCTTGTAGGGATTAGAACTAAGCAAACCCATCTAGTTTTTTTTTTACTTCCCATTAATAAGATCTCTTAAGCAAGCAATGAATTTCTTACAATTTTCGTAACAGAAACACATTTGCTCAAGGAATGTTTGTAATTACTATTTAAGTTTTTTTTATATAAGTTTGAACTATTAGTTTTTTAGTGTTGCCCGTATAAAATAATATACCTACATTGTTGCCATTATGAAATTGTAAGTACTGTATTCAATAATTTGAATGGACCATTACTGTTAACATTTTTACGGTTAGTCATACTGAAATTTTGTAAGCCTGAAGGATTAGTTTAGAAATTGTAATCGTTTGTAGGAGTTTTCATGTTTTTGCTTGTTGTTTACCTGTTACCGACATTACGTGCCTTTGAGATTTTTTATATGTGTGATTTCAGCGAGATTATTTAAAGATTTACTAAGGTACAAATTATTTATGACTCAACTTTAGAGTACTAAGGTCTGACTGGTATCTTTCCTGACCTTATAATATAAAAAATCTATAACATATTACTAAATTCTGTATTAAATAGTATGGCTGAAGTCACAAACATTTTGGCAATTGGTATTATTATGTATTAAAGGAATTGTTGTCTCGTCATTTTTCACGTAATAAAGAGGAATTCATTGTAAAAAAAAGTTTTATTTTCAAGCATAGAGTAAATGCAATTTTTTTTTAAGTACTACTGTACTTCTGTAGCCGGCAAACTTCTTACACCTCTTTCGACGGAGCGGGGATAAGTTCGCGAATGTGCACTTGCGAGCGACCAATAGCGTGCGCCCCTCTCCCGCCGCCCGCATACCTCACCGCTACGCATACACAAAAACAAACATTCCGATGAACTGAGAACCTCCTCCTTTTTTTGAGTCAGTTAAATACGCATTCTGCGCAATCCCCAGATCCCCACCCAATTTCAAGATGTTTGCCAGTTACTGTAAGTAGACTAGAAATATCAGAATCCTGAAAAATGTGTTAAGTAATTGTCACTATCAGGGATCGAACCTGGGACTTATGGATTATTCTAAAACTTACCAAAAGTGTGACGATTCTTGAACTCACTCAAATAAAAAGAAACTTATGTACTATCGACAATAGCGTCGCTAAACCAGTTAGCAACAAAATTATCGCCCCTGCATGAACGAAACGTAGGCAGGCTAGGCCCACTCCGCGCTTTAGGTACGAAGCTACAAGTAGCCAGCGGGTCCGTCCGGACGGACTAATTTCAGAGTCCGCCGCGTGCCGGCTGGGTCGCACGTTAGCAGTTCGATTTCGATAGTCACTCAATAATAATTTTATTATAACCAAAATGAAGGCATATGACATTCGTAATGGGCTGCCTTTATACTAATAAAAAGGATCCGAACCTCATGTGTTTTTCACACTTCCAAAAGTTCCAAACGACATCGAAACGTATTAGTATTTAGTATCCATTTATTCTAAGGTAGGTACTTACTTGTCTTATTTGTTAAATGATTATTCACCCAACTATTTACTGAAATAATAATTTATAGATTAGGTAGGTACACTTACCTACTTTCGAAATAAAGTTAATTATGAATACAATTTCATTTCGTATGAAAGCAAATTGACTCAAAGTCAGCATGTCTGATGTGGCGTTGACTGTACTTATCCTAGGTTATTTTGAAACATATTTAAGTACCTACACATTATTTCACAACCTCATAACTTGTAATAAATTAACTTCCTGTTATTTAATTATTATATAAAAGAAGAAAGTGAAACCCTGAATTCGTTAGAGGAAATAAGAGCTACGCGATAGAAAGAGAGGCAACTTCTAGGTGAATATAACTGTAGCCAAGGGAGCGGTGTGCAACCTGAATTGCACTTTATTGTGTATGGAATAGAGTCGCTATTTAAATAATTGACTTTGTGGAGTGGATCTTCTGTACTTGTACTATTATGTATTCTGTGACGTAGGTAGGTTGTGAGATGTGACGGCGCGGCGTGCAAGCGATTTTAACCTTAGGAGTGGTTAAGCGACGCTGTTGCCCATTGTACTTTTATGAGCTCTTTTGTTGAGTTGACAGTTATCACATAATTAAAATAAAAAAACTCATAATTATTTACATTTATTAATAAAACTAACAGTTAACTAAAATACTCATATAATTAACTAATTTATGTTGTAGCAGTTTCTTTAGCTTTTTCAGCCTCAATTTGCTTTTCAATATTTTCTTGCTCTGTTTTTCTATTTCTCCAAGCATTCATGTATGATCGAGGGTGTATTGGGAAGAAGCCAGATAGTCCTTGAAAAAGAAAAAGGAAATTATCTCAATTATTTATAAAGTAGGTATTTGAAGTGCCTGCTACATGGCTGCAAACCACATCCTAACCGAGGTAACCTTGGTTGGCAACCAACGGCTCGTTTCCAAATTTGGTTGTAATGTAAACCTCCATAAGCATGGTTGTCAGCGTCATTAGCTAGGGACTGGAAAAAGGGAGGCTGCCAGGGGCGCAACCCCCAGGGGGGGGCGCACTTTGCTGACCCACAGCTAGTATTTTTTCAGCTTATTTTTTCACCCTAATTAACGATTCAAATGTCAGATTTGAGATCAGATTTCGATCGCAATCGGCAATGGATATTGCTGCTTTGGGCTCGCACTCACTGTTTTTGAGCCATTTCATAGATTGCGGATCGAGAAAGACTTTTTCTGTCTCTTTCAAGCACTGAGTGCTGCACGCACGTCTGTAGGCCGTAGGTATTGTTTTTTTTTGCTCACTCTTTAGATATTTGTGACTAATCACTATACCAACTCCCAAACAGCAGTAGGTACAGAAAGCCAGTTAGATTTATTAATTATTAGATAAAATTCATACCAAGTATCTCGGCTACAGGCGGGCTGACCTGAGCTCCTTTGCCAAGCCAATATTTTACTCTCTCTAAGTTGAGAGCGACCAATTTCTCATTGTTTATGTTTGGCATGGGATCATATGAGCCAAGCTGCTCTATCACGGGCTGGCTATTTATTCTTCTTCTCTGTAAATACAAATATATTTGTTAATAATAAGACAAGTACTGGTAATGTAGCAAATGTTATATTTATTTATGTAGCAGTGAAATATCGGACTGGTTAAGTGACTCAAGACGTTCAGTAAATACTAAATAACAATTTCGTCTTAACATTATGAATGTGACGATTAATAATAATGCTAGGAGTCTGAGATATAGTCAATTTCTTTGAAATTTAAACAAAATAAGAATCCTTACCTCAGTTACAGATATATGAAAAAAGGGTCTATTAGTACACCCCTGACGAATCAAACGTATAGATTTTGCTGATTTTGCAAAATACCTGCCAGTGCCACTAGCAGGAGGTAACATTTTTATATATAAAATTAAGAATTTGCATTCAAAAAGTAATTTATTTATAACCTCACTTCACTCACGCACTTGACACTAGGGTAGGGATGTTCGATCCGATCCGATACTTGCGTGGATCGATACAATGGGATACGATCCATTCGATTTTTGTATCGATACAATAGCATTCGATCCTTTGGTGGATCGATACACATGCATAGAGGATCGGATCGAAAGAATCGTATTATGTTTATCGTATTAATAAAGTAATTACTCAGAGAATATTTTAAGTTCAACGGAATATTTAGTCAAAATCCATATTACGATATTTAATAAACATTCCTCTAATTACTTGGACACTTTTTGCGAATGTTGCCATATCAAATTTCAATTGTACTGTCAACTTCGTCATAAGTCATAACAAATATATTGTTTAGTTTGAGAAGAGAACATTTTTATTTCGTTAGGATAAGTACGTTTTGTTTGCTTGGACCACTAGCAACTTTTAATTTTGTTTTTGGGTACTTTAAAATACAGTGTGTTTTCTTAACAGTGATCAAATTTCGTGGTGTTGCTTAGACCATCAAACTGGCCAACTTTGTCTATAGGACCAACTTAATCGGAGCAAAAAATAATCAGTTGTTCCATACATTTGGGTCGAGTAGATACCTATTGATGTTTTCTATGGAACAGCTGAATATTTTTGTGATCTGATTAAGTTGATCCCTAGATAAAGTTGTTCAGTTTGATGGTCTAACTAAGCTAAACCACAAAATTTGATCACTGTTAAAAAAACACACTGTATTATATTGCCATTAGTTTTTAATTTACCAATACACCGTTATTTTTGAAGTATATCTAAAAATAAAAAGGGGTGTTCAGACCACGTTAATGAACAACTTTTACTATGGGCCAACCATGAGGTCGCGAAAAAAAATCAGTTGTTCCATAGAAAAGTGGTGGAAACGTGGTCTGAACCCTTTGCTCTCTGTATACCTATTCGTTTTCATTTTTAGATAGTGTATATTAGTCGCTTATTATCATGTTTCTACACCGTCATTTTGTAGTCGTTTTAATTAACTTAAGGGGGTGCTCTACTAATGAAAATAATCATTTTTGCCAAAGAAACATGGGTCGAAAAACGACAAAAATTTTGGACTTTCCCATACAAATACAATGTTTTAGCTGTCTAGTTAGTATGGGAGGACCAAAATTTTTTGTCGTTTTTTGACCCATGTTTCTTGGGCAAAAATGTTTAGTTTCATTGGTACAACACACCCTTAAGTTAATTAAAACGACTACAAAATGACGGTGTATTAAAGTGATTAAAAATCCGACTTTTTGAAAATATTTAATTCGATACTGGCCCGATCCAAAAAATCGTATCAATATATTAGGATCGATCCATGGATCGATACAATGGATTACGATCCATTGCGATCCGGAATATCGATACAAGGCACCGGGATCGAACATCCCTACTTGACAGACAGACTAGCACCGACCGCATACAGACTACAGAGATACAGACCGATCAACTGACAATGACATTAGGTGCATTCCAGCAGACCAATCGCTAGGTTATCGGTCACCACAGCGACCTCTTTTTCATGTTCGTCATTTCGGGTGTACCTTACTCCTTCTGGCTTATGAGCTATAAAATTCTTCAGTGACGGATAAACAATTTCTTATTTTAGTATTCAGAACAAACGTGACGCTAGAGTTTATGAATGATTGACGATTGAACAAGGTCCTCACGAAATGACGCTGCAAGTTATGGATGCTGAAAATAACAAAAACCAGCTAACGAAAGTCCAGTTTCACTCCGTAGATGCTCAGTGACGCAAAAATGAATAAGATTTAACACACAAACATCATTCAAAACAGAACAGATCTCATGAAATCGTTGTTCAAACAAGGGCCACACGAAACTGTGTGGCCCAAATTTCATTTGTCAAAATATCGACTATTATACCATTTGGAGCCATATAAAGCAGTCTAGCAGCGTCACGTTTGATAAGTGACAGTATACAACACTTTGAATCCGTTCGCATAACAACACATCAATAGAAAAAGCAAAAACAATATTTCGATCCATCAGGCTGTGTGGCCCTTATTCAAAACCGTCACTTTACGTGAATTTAGCGTCACGAATGTTGTAAACCACTTAATAGTAAAAAGAATTTCCGTCACTGAGGATCTAGCTTTACCTGGAACCAATCACTGTAGTACTTACGTTGCAATTCGAGATTGAAATTAGTATGTAAATAAGCTAGGGTGACCACGAAGTAATTTTTTGCGGACATCATATTGAAGTTTACTGAGACTGTACGTAGCGAGCGTACCTATCGTAGCATTAGGACGTACCAAGTATATAAAACTGCAAAAATGATTCAACAATTTGTGATTTATTAACGCTAAAGTGTGACACATTAAAAAAAGTTGACAACAGTAATGTCAAAGATATCACAGTCCGATCACAATATGAATAAATTATTTGTTGATGATGATGACGATGATTTAATAGGGATTTTTAAGTGATCTGAGGTATTTAGTACTAGTCTTTTAAATTGTAATATTTTTATACAATGTTTTTAATGTACTGGCTCCAAGTCAGTTTCAATGGACGAAAATGACAGAAACTAGGTTTTTACACTACGCAAACTATTTTACATACAATAAAAATGAGTTTTTAAAATTTTAAATAAATTTTGTCAGTTCTGAGTTCAATTATTTATATCCGCCACAAATAATCGAATCCTACTAATATTATAAATGTGAAAGTTTGTGGGTTTGGATGTTTGTTCCTCAATCACGCAAAAACTACTAAACGGATTTGGTTGAAATTTGGCACACAGATAGCAGATAGCCTAGATTAAAACATAGAATTGTTTTTATCCCGATATTCCCACGGGAACGGGAACCACGCGGGTGAAACCGCGGGTGGCCGCTAGTTTCTAATAAAAATGGATCGGCAAGATGTGACACAAAACGCAAAAATAATAAACTTTGTATATGCTATGTCAATGAAAAGCAATGTTTCATGAACTTTAGAATTTTCGAAGGTTTTTCCCCAAAAAATAAGCTAGCGCTATGCGTCTGTCCGTGCGAACACATACTTAGCTGAGAAATCATGTGACGTTCCAAGAGAAAAGGTATCTTATGGTTAGGCCATAAGTTACCTTTTCCCGTGGAATGTCACAATTATGTTCCATTCGAAGCATTAAAAAAACCGCGCGATGAAACTTCAAAAAAGCGCTCGTGCGAACGATTCCTGGCTTGTTGAAAAAATAACGATAATTATATTGATATTTTTAATTCGATATATGCATATTTTTTAGTTTTTAACGGATAAAATATTTTGATCCGATATATCAATACAAAATCATATCTTTTTTTGCTATCCCTCAGGAACAATTAGGATCAGTAACAGGTTTGAATCCTATAGTTTTATTGATATAATATAAACACATATTGATATCTATGAAACCAAGTGAAAGAATTTTTGAAATCCGTTTAGAAATGGTTGAGTTAAGAGCCCGTAGTGATTTTGCCGCTGACTGCAGCTCTCTCGCTCGCACATTTGATGTTTTCTCAAGATCTCTTAAATCTGAGTGCGCAATTGAAATATGTGTCTCGGCCACTTTTCGCAATATAAGATAACATACATTTTAAAATATATTTCAGTTTTTTGTTGCTAAAGTACAAAAAGTTATCGTTTCTAACAGTTATTTGAACTGGCAAATACGATAACTTTTTGTACTTCAGCAACTCGAAACTGAAATATATGTTGAAATGTCCGTAATCTTAAATAGCGAAAAATGGCCGAGACACATTTTTCATTTACGAACTCAGATTTAAAAAATCTTGAGAAAACATGAAATGTGCGAGCGAGAGAGCGGCATTCAGCGGCAAAATCGGTACGGAGCCTTAAAAGGGTTTGAAGGAAATGCCAAGCTCAATGCAATTATGTGCTTTATCACGTACGACATAAGGTTCGCGTCCGTCGCGATGACGTCATAAGGACCCCCAAAAAATCAGTGTTTTACCTCTTATAACTTTTCAAGTTTAAGATATATCGTAATTTTTTTTTACAGTTAGTCATATGGTGGCATTAGCTTTCTTATTAGCAACTAAAAAAAAATCGTTACGGATCCTCATTGTTTTTCAAGATGAAAGGTATACGGCCCTGCACGTAACTTGGCAAGATAAAAACGTGACAAAAGATGCGCAGTAGCTACAAACACCAATTTCGGCGCATGTTTTGTCTCATCTTTGTCTTATACCCTACTAGCGGCTGCCCGCGACTTCGTCTGCGTGGAAAGTTTTTTTTCTATCCCTCGGGAACAATACTGTTTTTCGGGATGAAAAGTACCCTTTGTCCTTCTCTGTACTCCTGAGAACGTGTATGCAAAATTTAAAAAGGCGTAACAAACAAACAAACGGACTTTCACAGGTTTCATTGAACATGCATTATATTAGTATAGTATACTATATTATATAGTATAAGTCGCTAGAATGCAAAGCTGTAAAACTAGCTAACTAACAGGACAATTATAGGGTTTCTGTCCATCAATGTACGTACACTGTTGTCACCCTATCTTAAAAATCTCATACAAATTTTATCATGGATTGCATCGTAAGTACTGCAGTGATTGGTTCCAGGTAAAGCTAGATCCTCAGTGACGGAAATTCTTTTTACTATTAAGTGGTTTACAACATTCGTGACGCTAAATTCACGTAAAGTGACGGTTTTGAATAAGGGCCACACAGCCTGATGGATCGAAATATTGTTTTTGCTTTTTCTATTGATGTGTTGTTATGCGAACGGATTCAAAGTGTTGTATACTGTCACTTATCAAACGTGACGCTGCTAGACTGCTTTATATGACTCCAAATGGTATAATTGTCGATATTTTGACAAATGAAATTTGGGCCACACAGTTTCGTGTGGCCCTTGTTTGAACAACGATTTTATGAGATCTGTTCTGTTTTGAATGATGTTTGTGTGTTAAATCTTATTTATTTTTGCGTCACTGAGCATCTACGGAGTGAAACTGGACTTTCGTTAGCTAGTTTTCGTTATTTTCAGCATCCAAAATTTGCAGCGTCATTTCGTGAGGACCTTGTTCAATCGTAAATCATTCATAAAATCTAGCGTCACGTTTGTTCTGAATACTAAAATAAGAAATTGTTTATCCGTCACTGAAGGATTTTATAGCTCACAAGCCAGAAGGATTAAGGTACACCCGAAATGACGAACATTCTTTTTCAGAGAGTATTTTATTTTTTATTTTACTTTATTAGGGACAGTACACAGCTCACGAATGGCTCACAAAGTCCATTTTTCCACTTTTGAGAAATGACACATTAAACGTTTAATTTTAATCCTGAAACTAAACCATAAGGAATTAAAATGAAATGAAAAAACAAGAAGTAGTTTATAAAATACTATTTAATTTACAATAACAAATCAAACTAAACAGTACTTAATTATCTTCTTAAATATTTTTTTTATAAAATCTTGGACTTATTTTAAAGTCATGGACTTAACGATTTGTAGACCATAATCTTTGGGGACTTAGGCCAGCCTAAATGCAAAGAAATGAAACCGGTAGGTCTGGGGCCAGCCCCAGACCTACCGGTTTCATTTCTTTGCTTTGCTGTTCTACCATGGACCGCCGGCCAAGAGGCTCATTTTCAATCTATCGCATATTTTGACCTGACCACATTGGCAAGATAGCCATTAGTTTGGTGTTATCAGATATCGTCGTCTGGGGTGCGATGAGAAGTTTTTGTTTTCGTTTTAAAAAAAACTGCTGTTTTATACAAAAAAATATAACGAAACAGTTCATTTTTTTCGCGATTTCAGATTTGGTCCCATAGTAAAAGTTGTTCAGTTTTATTATGGTCCCTATCTACCATATTCAGTTTTATAAGGCTTTACCAAACATCTTGTATAAATAAGCGATCGAGTTATTTTTAACGATCGGAGTCCATGTTCAGGGTGGCATATCTCCTAAAAGCTTCCTACTTCGCAATCCAGGCGATGATATTTGATAAAACCAAGCTAATGGCTATCTTGCCAATTTGGTCTAGTCCCAAAATGCGATAGATTGAAAATTACCCTGGTTGGCCGGCGGTCTTTCAAGCAAGGTAGCACAGCAAAGCAAAGAAATGGAACCGGTAGGTCTGGGGCCAGCCTTAGAGATTTTTAAACAGTAATCACAGAACTAAGAGGTATTTTTAGTTTGTACTACTCTCTCGCGCTTAACCGCCTCTGTCTGTGGTCTAGTGGTTCACACCATAGATTTCAGACCCAGAGGTCCCGGGTTCGATTCCCTGACTTGTTCTTAGTCAGTCTGGCTAGCTACCACCATCTTATCTAAGTCTGACGCCATAAATAACAATGATGTATTCAGCATTATTGTGTTCTCCGGCAGTAACAGATAAGATAGCCAGTTGCTCAGTGATTGACAATAATACTAATTTTACTAAACTAATACAAACGAATAGTTATAAAATACAATTATTGTACCTAACCCACAGCAATAATTATGTATTTGGTTAGTCAAGCAAAGTATTTATTATGTCAAATTTTGTTTGATACTGTTAATAAATTGCTTTTTGGAACCCACAAAAGGGTCGACATTACCACATTTATTATTGTAAAATCTTGGTAATCGGCAAAACACAGAATTTTGCCCGTAGTTTGTAAATTTAAATGGAGCATTTAACAAATTAGTGTGCCTGGTTCGACGTCGAGGAGTACTAAAATACACAAGCTCATGAAGCTCAGGGCTATCCAGACCGCCACAGATGACATCATACAGCAGCTCCATGTCCAGCACCTTAAAGTAAACAGCAGTAAAAATTTAATTTTACGAAACTATGCCGCTGTTATGTATGACTGAAGACAATAATTCAAATATTCGTTGGTCCGTTGTCAAGGGACTTGGGGCCCTACCGCCTAACTCAAAGCGATAGCTATGCTCTATCCGTCCTTGTCATATCATAACACGATGACAAGGGCGGACGGACAGTGCACTGACGTCATAAAAAGCCAGAGTCAAAACGATTAGAGTTAGGCAGTAGACCCGCTGGTTTACTCTGAACGTGATCGTCCAGGAAAAATAGTCATCGGTAAATTATGTTGTTTATCCAGTGACCTCTAAAAGATTTATATGAAATACCTTGAAAATGGCTTAGAAATCACATAATCATTAAAAAAGTTCTGTTGTATAATCTAACTTTGACAAGTCGACTAAATGTTAAAATTACAAAGGATAGCATCCATAGGCAGCGAATATAAAAAAAAAACCCTTATCAGGTAATAGGAAATTACTTATGTTGTGAACGTACTTACCACTTATAATAAATTCGAACATAATAGCCGGACTGTTTGTAATATATTTCTTGTATCTTTTCTAGGTTCTTTATTTCAAAATATAAACTTAAACTGTGGAATCTCTATTTTATTCACTCCAACGTGACATGGCCCTCGAACAGGGACTCCAACGTGACAAAGTAAATTAGTTGTTCAATAATTTCCTTTTCATGGTTAAAATGTACTTTAAGGCAATCGATGATTTGATGATAAGTCTGCTGAATCATTGTCATGGATTGTAATTTTATTTACCTACCAATAAATTATTTTACTTTCCATGGTTAAATGATCGAGGTCAAAATCCATTCTATGGCAATCAATGACCCAGCGTTTAATCTGCTGGAACTATACTGCACCTGGGTTTGTGTTTTTTTAATTCCCCTATACATAGATATAGAGGGAAGGCAAAACAATCTATATTCATACAGCCAAGTCTTCAGTAGGTACAGTACATAGAATAAACAGTACAAATCCTAATTATTTTATTTGGTTTGCTTTAAAATGAGAGTACCTAGGTATACCTGTCATACTAATGTTTCTTGGAGTCACCAAGTGGCACCAAGACTGGTATATTTAGAACCTATACTTACCTTAGTTCTGCTGAATAATAATAGCCTGCCAAAAATTGAAAAGGAGGAGGTAATCTGGAGGTAAAACGGAGGAACTCAAGATAATAAATTTTTGGTCACCCATCCCATGACCGACCCTTGCAAAAGTTGCTTAGCCTCCACGATCGCAGCACTGAGCTCCTTTTGCTTTAGTTATTAGGTAGTTAGGTAAGTAGGTCTCTCTTACATAATTTAAATTTCTTATTGTCCCTCGAGGCAACAATCAGTTTTAATTTTTGATGCTTCATTATACTGTCGTCTTCTACTAGCATTATGGTGGGTATGGCATTATGCATGGCATTAGGCATTATGGTAAAGAATGGTAAAGAGTCATAAGAATCATCAAAGAATCGTGGTAAAGTAGGTACCATCCTCTCTACCCACATTATGGTTGCAAATAAAATATTGAGTAAGTATTGAAAGAGAGTACCTACTTTGTTATTTTCTGAGTGGGTATATAGGTACCTATACTATACGGCTGTAAGTTAGTTAGGTATAACTAATACAAAAAATGGGTTTTGCACAATGGCTCTATGCAGGTTGCAGGCAAACCCATTATAAAGAGAAATTCAAAAGTTTTCGACGACATACAATTTTTTATTGAACCCATGTACTAGGGTGCCATAAAGCGGTGAAATGAAGTGTTCACCTACTTCGCCAGTGGCGCCACCTACGTCTCGGTGTGATTTTTACGAGGCGTTCACTAGAGATTCGCTGCTTTTCATTCATCGTCCGAACTCCGAACTGAAATTAGTGACGTAGGAAGTAGGAGAGAGGGGATTTTCACGATAAAAATATTTCTTTGGGTAGAACAGTAAATTTTTATAGATATAGGACAATTTCATTTTGTGGGTCATTCCGTGATGCGTGAACATTTTGGTCCTTTGAGCCGGATCTGAATTCGGTTAAAACTAGCTGTTAAAATCAATTTTGAAGAAATGATCGACAGATTCTGTTTTATTCAATATTTTCTGCTAGCAATCTCTATTTTTTTTTAATTTCAAGTTGATTTTTTCTTTGTTATTGTTGATCTCAGAAATATTTTTAACGTTGTAAAAATTCGTATGTTTTTAATAAAGTTTAAGAAGGAAATTCAAATAATGTTAGTTCCAGCGTCTTTTTTTGGAATGGCACATTAATTCTTTGGTCTTTTTTTTGCACCCACTAATTCACATTAGGTTCGCATGTTTGAATTTTTTTTATTTTCATTTTCTCCCCGCTTTTTGGCGAGACCTTTTTTGCCATTTTTCGTTCTTTTATTTCTTTTTTTTCTGCCTTTTTTACTATAGCTTTAAAGCTCTACTTTATATCATTTTGGCTCTTTTCTTTTTTACTCTGATATTACAATGTTTCAAAATAACTAATAAGTACAGTCTTTTTCTTCTTATTGTTCGTTTTTGCATAATGTTTAGGTCCGCGTGTTGCGTTATGCCCTGTCTTCCTTCGTCCTCCATAAGGAAGGCTTTTGCCAGTGGGCACTTTTTATGATAAGCTAGCGCTTGTCCGCTATCTCGCCCGATGGTAATGGTAAGCGATCTAGCGTAGCGAAACGCGTTTGTCTAGAAGATATCTATTCACTTGAAGGCCCCCTGATTGTACCCTATGTGGAAACAGGGGCCGTACCGGCTAACGAATCGATTTTCATAAAAGTCTGCTGGGTTTCAACTTAAAACAGAGAAATCAAAGTAAGCAATTTCGTGTTGTACTTTTTGTTGACGTGATTCGGAAGATATCGATGTTCGTGTGACATCATGAATTTGGGTTCGTCATTTTGGCCCAATTGGGGCTCGATTTATCTGTTGTAATTTGAAACCCAGCAGACTTTTATGAAAATCGATTCGTTAGCCGGTACGGCCCCAGTTCCAGAGTTCCACTCTCTACGCATGATGAAGCAAAACGTTATCAAGTCTTTGGAATATCCACCAAAAACGGTGGCTGGCGCTGATTCGTACGTTTGGTTCTCCAATGATCGGTCTGAATGATAAACTGCTGATGATGAATGTCAATCAAGGAGCAGTCGACAACTTCGTTCACGACACAGCTCATCCCTACGCTTCCCGATCACTACTAGCGTCAAGCGTCTGACCGACATAACTCGACCTTACTACAGACAAAGACAGGGATACACATTTCCCCGTTACGAGACAAGGACCAACTGCACAAGTAGGTCACGGGATATAGAGGCGTCTTCGAATGCTGCTTTTGTACAGCGCTGCACCGCTTGAAAATACTAACAAGAGAGTTGTAGCTTAAATCGGCAGTCTATTTTTAGAGGCCAACTTTTTTGTGGCATGCCATAGCTATGAAGCTTATTAAAAACTTCCATTTTATTTTTTATTTTTGATGGAATGAGTTAATCAGGTTTATAATATTAGATTCGAGCTAATCTGTTCTATATATAAAAAATATTAAAATGCTGTAGAATCGATCGGGATTTAGATTTTAGGGTCATGTTTCACATTTTTCTGGATATGTGAGAATCGGTTTAAATTACTGATAAAATAACTGTTAATTTTTTTAGTTATAGAAACCAGATGAAAGGTGCTATTTTTGATAGATGCAAATTAGATAAGGTGTCAACATAAAACTACTGCATTTGAAAAGAAAAAAATATTTGCGTCATAACATCCAACATAGTCAAGGTTGTGCCTATCCGTTTGGAGGGTTCTCACCGACAGGAGATCGATGAACAATCAATGAATATGGTTGACCCATCAATTGTCATTCGGTAGACACAATGTCGAGGTTAACCTCCAATCAAAACGATCTCGTCTTAATCGGCCGCAATCACAATTTCAGCAAACGATGTGAGTAAGTAATTAATTTAATTATCAACGGTATTCCCGATCGGTCGGGAGCGCTGCAGCGGCTGAGCGGTCCCATCAGCACGCATGCGTAGATCGGAACCGATCGATCCCGCGCCCGCTCGGCTCAGTGCTCGCGTATTCGCCGCGCAGTCCGCACAATGCGCTCCCAGTGACGCGGGAAATTGTCAAGCTGTATCTCCGCGAGTACGCCGGCGAAGAGGAGCGGCCGCCGTGCCGGGAGGAGTGGCGGCGGCAGGAATGGGGCGGCGGCGGCGGGGCGCGCGGGCGCCTGCCGCAGGTGGACCGCAGTCCGTCGCGGCGAAGCCCCTACCTCACGCGCGATGACGAGCCGTCGCCGGCGCCCGACGAGCGCGGGCGCTCCGCCTCGGCCGGCGCACACCACCGCGCGCGCCCACGCCCGCTCCGCTACCAATCCCTGGAGCGTGACTATGACCGCGCGTACCCGCCACCGCCCCCCGATGAAGAGTACTACCGAAGAGAACCTCCACCCTTATTCCTCGGCGAGCTGCAGTCCCAGAACTCCGACCTCCAACGGGAGCTGGGCAACCTCAAGAAAGAACTGGAACTGACCAACCAGAAGCTGGGCTCCAGCATGCACAGCATAAAGACCTTCTGGAGCCCCGAGCTGAAGAAAGAACGAGCTTTGAGGAAGGAGGAGAGCGCCAAATACAGCCTTATTAATGACCAACTGAAACTGCTCAATCAAGAAAACCAGGTTAGTGCACTTATCGTAAAGTCTTTGTACGGAGACTGCTAACCTAGTTCGTCTCTGTTAAGAGAGGAAGATAACAGATGAATCTTCATAGAATAATTTAGAATAAGAGAATAATAAAGATATAAAAACCACAAAACAGCAAACAATTTGAAATTAACGTTCTGTCATAGACATAAAAAGATTTAGACTGGACAGGAACATGTATGTTCTTTCGGCATACTCGTAGGTACGTAAAATATCTGAAAATTAGCAATTATTTACTTCTTCTGTAAGTATATTGGTAAACAATAAATAACATATCAGAATCAGAACGGCTATTGTAGCAAGCTCCACAAAATATAATTCAATGGAGTTGATTCAATTCAACCTCCTTTGTCGACAGTGGCGCCACGCGGATGCTGGCTTGCACTTACCAACCTTAATACCAAGTGCCACACTTCATTTTCTTCATACATGTTTACGATACAATATACCTATAAATCGTTTTTAAAAGTGTTAAAGTGAAGTGAGAATGTTGTAAATCGATTTTACAACCTATGTTCATTTACATTATGTATCATTTAACAGAAGTATCTCGCACAAGTATTTTGTTTCCATTTTAGTCACATTGTGATGACAAATCTAGCTTTCACTCCAAGCTAAGTAAGTACTTATAATTGGATATTTTGGAAATGATGACGGTATGACAAACATCAATCAATCATGACAAACAAAACATCCGGACTCTAGAAAACAATATCGTATACAATCCGTTTGGGTATCAAACCACGTAACTGAAAGGAGATCAAGTAACTGCAGAGTTATTATACAAAATAATCTACATAAAATTAATCTCTGATTCTTGTAACAAAGTATAGTCATATTTTATCCATACCACGCTACGCTGACAATGCAGTATAATCCCCGTCAATTGGTAATGCGCTGGAACCTTGTCAAATTAACATACACATCAACGTCATCCGCAACTTAAAATGACAAAAAACAGTAAAATTCTAATAGATAATATAATATATTAATTATTGAATTCTTATTTTCAATAAGAAAGAGTCTAGGTATATGAATAAATTACAATTGTTTTTCGTTTTTGAGGTTAAAACCATGGCCGCCAGGCGCATTACCAATTGACGCGGATAGTAGGGCTTATCTACTTACCTAGCTAGGTATCTCCCACCCCAAGGACACTTATTAAACAAGTACACACTACGTATTATATTATACATACTATTACTTTAACAATTAAGAAATATTGAGACATCGTTTTATTTTTCCTGTAATATTTACATAAATATCTATGATATAGAATTATTTCAGATTTTTCTCTTTGCAAACTTTGGAGATAAGGGGGGGGGGGGGGGGTTTACGTCTTTCATCATAAGTCGAAAACTATGCGGTCTAAATTTTTTTTTTTAAATGTGCAAACAGCGCTCTTTCATATAATTATTCAAGTAGGTACACGACAATTGGCTATGGCATAATTTTAATTAATTAAATCATAATGATAATAATTTAATTACCATTATGTCAGCCAAACACAAATTTATTATTAATTTGTGTTTGGCTGATGACCTCTAAGAATGCATTTATACTGTGCGAATAAAATAATGTGCACAATGCTGACGTCATCTTGGCGATAGCCTACCCTCTTGACTACAAAAATAAAATAAAAAATAAACTAACTCTAGGGGTGCCACGTTTGTTTCATTGTTCTCATGTCAGATTTACGTCAGTTTCAGATGAAGAACTTTTCAGTTTAAGTTTTCCGCCCATTTTCCGCAACATGGCGAGGCTTTTTCGTGTTATTAGTTGGTCAAGCTAAAACAAAACCGTAGGCTGAAAATCGGGAAGAAAATTCAATAGGTATTACTTGTTAAAAAATAAGTAAGTACTTACATTAAAATTTTTGAGTCCTTGGAGCTTAATGTTCATCAGATAATTTTTATTTAAGTACTACAGAATAAGAAAGTTTCCTTTGAGAAATAAAATCATAAAATATTTTAAGCTTAAGCGTTTAATTGTACCTAATACTTACATAATATGAAAAAGATTTTCAATTTTTAAAAAATACTTATGTATAGAATTAAATATGAAAGGAGACTTGTGTTATGACGTCACAACAACCCGAATTTGTATGAAAAATGCAACTCATTAAAACTTTGAACTGCTATATGTTCGACAGTTTTGAGAAATTTAAAATTAAATTTTAGATTCACAAAAATGAATTGTAAACTTTCTTATTGCATAGGTGACACGGACCGCTAACAGACCAATGAAAATTCTTTACTTTAAAAAAATATTTTTAGGAAAATGGCAAACGATTTGATCTTAATGAGGTACCAACCACATGAACAACTGTGAGAAAATTTTCGCAAAGTTATTAGAACTGTTATTTTTACTCGCGTCATGACGTCATAACGCGGGTGGTGAACCTTACATCATACGTAATATGCACATATTTCAGTGCTCTTGGTATTTGAGGTATTTCCTTCAAACCCTTATACCTAGCTTAAAAATTACTCGCTTGATAAATGAAACTAAAACCTGGTGTATTGCTAGACATTTAGCTACTATGGTCATAAAGTTTCAAGTTATTTCACGTCCAGACTGTTCTTTATTGCGAATTCTTTATTTACCTTCACAAATACAACGTGTAACAGAATTACTGGCTAAACCAGAATATGGTAGATAGAGACCATCAAACTGAACAACTTTTACTATGGGACCAACTCTGAAATCGCGAAAATAAAATCAGCTCTTTCATACTAAAGTATGAAAATGTTTGAAATAGCTGATTTTTTTCGCGATTTCAAAGTTGGTCTCATTACTATGAGACTCTCATAGTAAAATTTGTTCATGTTGTATAGGTACTATGGGCAACAGCGTCGCTTAACCAGTTAGCGAAAAATTCGTGTGCGCGCGTATCGCCCCTGCAAGAACTAAACGTATGTAGTGACGGCGCGGCGTGCAAGCGATTTTAACCTTAGGAGTGGTTAGGCGACGCTGTTTGCCCATGGTACCTAATGCAATGTAAAATTGGAATGGAAAACTTGATGAAACAAGTGGGCAGCTGAAATCTGAAAATTGTTTGAAGGCCTTTGCAATAAATTTTTATTATATTTCTGAGAAAATCTTAGTATTTTCTTATCTCAAATGTCTCAAACTTAAATGTTATTTATATTTATAAATCCCACACAAAAAGCGTGGGCAAATCTCAAATAAGTGGCAAGAGTTTACGAAGAATCCTACAAAAATTATGAATGTGAAAGTTTGTGGGTTTGGATGTTTGTTCCTCTATAACGCAAAAACTACTAAACGGATTTGGTTGAAATTTGGCACACAGATAGTAGATAGCCTGGACTAAAACATAGTATACTTTTTATCCCGATATTTCTACGGGACCGAAAGCCACGCGGGCGAAACCGCGTTGGCCGCTAGTTAATTTATAAAGGGTGTTGTAGCATACTAGGGGAAAACTTTAAGGGATGATTCTGCCCCTAGAAATAAGCAACTTTCTCTATGGAACCACTTGTCGCAAATGCATAGTTATTGAGATTTTGATTTTTCGTTGAGAAGCATTGTACGCCTAACAACTCGATAATATCGCGGGTAAACAGGTTGCATATTGCGGGTTTATAAATTTTTGATATAGGTTCTATGTAAGTAAGACGTGACTGTGTGATAGAAAAAAAACACACTCATTTTTTCATGAAATTTGCGACGAAAAATTCCACTTCGGATAGACTCAGAATCAAGAGTCGACTATATGCCCTGAAAGTTTTCGCTACTAACACCCTGTATAAGGAAAACTGTCTCATACAGGGTTATTTGATAATCTTAATATATAAAATCGTAAACTGAATGACTGACTGACTGATCTATCAATGCACAGCCGAAACTGCTGGACCTAGAGACTTGAAATTTTGCACACAGATACTTTATACAGTGTAGGCATCCACTAAGGAAGGATTTTTGAAAATTTCATTCCTAAGGGGATGAAATAAGGGATGAAAGTTTGTATGAAAGTCCCTCAGTTTTGAAGCTAGAATCTTAAAATTTTGTGTTTAGGCTGACGATAAAAAATTTATAAAAACGGGTGTCAGCGTTTTTCAAAATTCTACCCCCGAAGGGGTCAAAAGGGGGATGAAGTTGTGTATTGAAGAAAATCCTTTATTTTCGAAGTAATAATAGCTAAATTTATAATTTAGGCTTATGGATGGAAATCTAACGCAACGTATATTGTTTTTGTTAGTATTTCAACCCCTATAGGGATGAAATGGGGGTGAAAAGGGGTAAAAAAACCTAAAAATAGATATGGCTGTCGTTATCGGGGTTTTCTGTGATGACGATTTCAAAAATGACATTTATTTAGACAATGACAACACGGTGGACATGATTTAACCCCTAAAGGGGTGAAAATGGGATTCAAATTTTGTATGGAAAAATAATATAAAATAGACATTACAACTTTAAACTTCGTAGGAGCATTCATCTTAAAATGACTAGGCAAACATATATTTTGTTATTTTGAAAATCAACCCCTTAGGGGGTAAATGGGGTGAGTAAACATAAAAATCGATATGGATGTCGTTCTTGAGGTTTTATAGGATGGTGATTACGAAAATGACATTTATTTTGAAATCCAATACGGTAGACATGATTTAAACCCTAAAGGGATGAAAATGGGGTTCAAATTTTGTATGGAAAAATAATATAAAATAGACATTACAACTTTAAACTTCCTAGGAGCACATCTAAAAATAAATAGGCAAACATATATTTTGTGATTTTGAAAATCAACCCCTTAGGAGGTAAGGGTGAGTAAACATAAAAATCGATATGGATGTCGTTATTATAGGGTTTTCTAGGATGACGATTACGAAAATAACATTTATTTTGAAGTCCAACAAGGTGCTCATGACATGATTGGACGGACGGCCGGGAACGGGAACGGGAACGAGAACGGGAACGAGAACGGGAACGGAACGGGAACAAATCGGGAACGGGAACGGAACGGGAAAGGAACGTTAACGCAACGGGAACGGAACGGGAACGGGAAACGGAACCGGTACAGAAACCGGAACCGGAACCGGAACGGCAACGGGAACGGGAACGGGAAGGCCCGCCACACACGGCAATCTTGTCTTGCCTCGGGAGGCAGCGCGCTGGGTGGGGACCCGCTTAATCGCGTAAGATTGGCTGACCGAATCCTGGTTGAAGGTTTTCTAAGGATTTTCTCTAATATCCACGCGGACGAAGTCGCGGGCAGAAGCTAGTAGCCTTATAAAGACGAATATGTTATAGTACAGTAGCCCGTAATACATTTAAATTACCAAAAAGGTTACCGCTCGCCGTTGTGATATAGTTATTTATTACGAAATTATAAATCCTTTAACCCAAGTTTTACAGATCGCAACCCGCCGTAACCTATATTTGTATATCTCCAAAAATGATATTTTTTTAGTTTTCGAGGTTTACCACATGATTTAGCAATTGTCGTGTTCTGCAGCTTTGTTTGATTTCCACTGATAATAGTAAGACTATAAAAAGCAGCCATAGACAGATTTAAGACCAGATGAAAATGGATGGACTTTATCTAGTCTTAAATCTGTGTATGGTCACTTTCCATAGGCTTACTATTATTAGTGGCAATCAAACAAAGCTGTAGAAAACGACAATAGCTAAACCATGTGGTAAACCTCGAAAACTAAAAAAATATCATTTTTGCACAGAAAAAAAAGGATTTCTTAAAACAAGAAAATATTCTTAAATCAAGATATTTTGTGTCTCATATTATAGGGAAACAAATATTTTCTTGGTTCAATGCAATTCACTTTCGTTCAAAGCAATTTACTCTTGAAAGAAAGTAAAATTGCATTGAACCAATAATATATTTGTTTCCCTATAATGAGACAAAATATCTTGTTTTAAGAAATCATATTTATCCGTGTGGAGATATACAAATATAGGTTACGGCGGGTTGCGATCTGTAAAACTTGGGTTAAAGGATCTATAATTTCGTAATAAATAATTATATCACAACGGCGAGCGGTAACCTTTTTGGTAATTTAAATGTATTACGGGCTACTGTAGTATTAGATAATGATGCATACAAATTATTACAAACCCTGAAAAGTAAAAAATAAAATAAAACCTTTTTTCTTTTGTTTCGATAGCTGTTCGTGTTACGGGTTCTGAACAACTTTCTCTAACAAAACAAAGATCGAAATATGTACATCAAAAACTTTGGGCCACCCCATCCTAAACCGATCACGTAGAAAACCTCTCCAAATACATCCAATGTTTGTCACGTGACTTTTAAATTACCATCGAACCAAAACGTATTATGTATGGGAACAGTATACGAGGGCGGTTTGATAAGTCATGGCTTAAGTTGAAAAAAATATTTTTTTAAAGATATGCCTAACAAAGCTTTCCGCTACATTTTTTTCGAATTTGGCAAAAGATTATTACTTTTGGAAAGAAAAAGCTCAAGCGACTTCTGACTTTTCTTAATTATCCTATGGACCCTCTCGGCTGCACTCATGACATCAAAACTCATCGAATTACGATACGAATTATTGCCTTACCTTTCCTATTCTCTAGATTTAGCTCGCTGAGATTTTTTCTAATAACGAACATGAATAAATATCATGGCGCGTAAACATTTCCATCAAGCCAAAAGGTGGTGCCTGAAATTGGTTAAAGTAACGGGTTAAAGAGGTGGAAACTTCGTCGAACATAGTAAGCAGAGCTACAAAAAGATTATGTAGAGAATTAAAACAAAATATGCCGAAAAAAGTGTTTATTCTTTCCAAATTCATGGACTTATCAAACCACCCTCGTAAGTAGACAGGTTAATACATACTTATTTTATTTATTAGGTACTTACTTACCATAAATATAAATACAAGGTAATTTTTTTAACAGTGCATAAATTTTGTGGTGTGGCTTAGACAGAACAACTTTGTCTATGGGACCAACTAAATAATAGTAAAAAAATAAAATAATCAGCTGTTCCATACACTTTGGTCGAGTAGATATTTAGGTACGTTTTATTTATTTATTACTTAGGGAAACATACAGCTTTAAATAGTACATAGTAATAGTAAAACAGAATTTTATTACATTAGCCAAAAGAGTTACCACCAATAAATAGTACATTACGTTGAACAGACGAGAAAGTATTCCATGAACGCAGTCTAGCTCCAGAACATTTAAACAAGATCTTACTTATTTTTTAACAAGATCTTACTTAAGTTTTCTATGGAAAAACTGTTTTTTTTGCTTGGATTTAGTTGGTTTCAGAGACAAAGTTGTTCAGTTTGACGTTCTAAGCAACACTACAAAATTTGTGCACTGTTCAAAAAATCACCCTGTATAATAACATAAAAAGTACCTAAACAACAAAAATAACTTGAAGTAAGTTCGAGAGTTGTTCAGTTTGACGTTCTAAGCGACACTACAAAATTAGTGCACTGTTCAAGAAATCACCCTGTATAATTAAAAAAAAAAAAGTTAACAAAAATAACTTGAAGTAAGTAAGTTCGAGAGTCTCCTAAGATTGCACACCAATCTGGCGGGTGCCACTGTGGTTGACGTACTTTATAACTATCGCTCGCCCCAGTTCAGCGACTGAATCTTTGGAATTGCTTTTACTGCCCTGCTCTATATTTTCTATAAATATAGAGCAGGGCAGTAATCTTATAAAGATTTTCTAATCACACACCAAGAAGCTATACTTATTCGTTACAATTCCAGTCTACTTCTTCTTCTTTTTACACGACTGCCCAAAGCAAAAAGAGTGTTATGTGTTCAGGGTTCATGTATGTTTGTGGGTATGTGAGTTTCTTTATTCCACCATAACTTCTAAATGCCTGAACTGATTTGGGTAAATAGGGTATCGTTAGAATCCTTACAGCATTCCGAGTGACACTGGCTATATTTTTTTTAGAAAAAATTAATATGGCGACTGTACGACGCCATTTACAAATGTGAAAAAAAAAATTTTCTTCTATTATTACAATATGGGCATCAAATGAAAGGCCTTGATAAGCACATTCCTAAACTATATAATATGTCACTAAAATGTGTGAAATACAATTTAATAAATTTAAAAAATATTAAAAACACGACTGCCCTGCCAAAAACGAGCTAAAAAGTTAAACAACAAGTGTCATTGCAGTCGGGGGACCTCTTTGATCAAAAATTGTTCCATAATAAGGTCCCCCGACTGCAATGACACTTGTTGTTTAACTTTTTAGCTCGTTTTTGGCAGGGCAGTCGTGTTTTTAATATTTTTTAAATTTATTAAATTTTTATAGGCGGTTCCCTTGTGGATTTCGCCAGTATGGAGTGTTTTGCTTAGTGGCTTCTTTTTCCCTACAGACTCTGCTCATTTTTAAGAAGTTTTTAGCCGATGGCATTTTCAAAAGATAAAGTCTGGAATTATTTTAGTAATCTAAAATTATTTCGGCACGAGCAGTTTTTTTAACCGACTTAAAAAGAAGGAGATTTTTAGTTCGTCGGATTTTTTTTTTCAAGTTGAGGAAGTATTTAAAAAATATTTTCACACTTTCGTAGGTAGCTGGACATAATCACAACAGTCATTGAAAATCTATCAAAAGTAATACAAAGAATTATTTATTTTTATAATTTTACCAGTCTATAATTACCAGACCAACTCTGAAATAGCGAAAAAAAACCAGCTGTTTCATACAAAAATTAATAACAAAAATATCAAAATGTAGCGAAAAAATCAGCAGATTTTTTTCCCGATTTCAGAGTTGGTCCCATAGTAAAAGTTTGATGGTCCCTATCTACCATATTCGGCTTTAGGGGTTTTTTTGTAACGCGATGTAAAGATTAATGAAATAATGAAATAAATTTTGAAATAATTTATTAACTAAGTTTATGGGGTATTTTCATGGAGCGACTTTAGTCAATTAGCACTTTTTATCGACATCGACAATCGCTTGTAAAATCTAATCGCAAACCTAATGTCAATGAGTTGGCGATTCGATTTTACATGATTCTCGATAAAAAGCGCTATTCGACTAAAGTCGCCCGACAAGTTGCCCGCCAAGTCGACTCATGTAAATACCTCGTTACGGAATATAAGAAAAATAATATACTGATAAAAACCTTTTTATATTGTAATCCTTCACATTTACTTAGGAAAAGTCCTATTATATTATTGAAAATTATTATTAGTACCTACCTATTGAAAATAAAATGATTAAAATTCATACCAACAGTATTAAGTAATTGATTAACTCAATGTCTCGACACTTAATTATGATACAATTAAAACGAGTATCATCGAATCCAAAATATCTCTTCGAAGGCATATTCTAGTTAGTTACGAACTCATAAATCTAAAATAGCTGAGCGTAGGTTCCGAGAAAGGTAATTTATTATTCAGGCGTGTTATTTTGATACTGTCTATATAAACAATGAGTCTGGATCTTATATTTAGGAGCTAAACAATAAAGAGTTGTGTAATTTATAAAAGAGATATCAGGGAGTTATTATTACATTTTCAGGCAAAAATTAAGAAAAATAATGTAAAATTATTATTTGTTTTACTAAATGTTTTGGTTATGTAGTTTTCGTTGCGTTTATCTAGGTATATTGAGAAAAACTTCATTTGGACATTATACACCGTTATTTTTAAAGTATATATAAAAAAGGGGTGTTCAGACCACGTTGATGAACAACTTTTACTATGGGGCTAACCACGAAATCTCGATAAAAAAAATAGCTGTTCCATAGAAAAGTACAACATCGACTCGACTATAATGTATGGAACAGCTGATTTTTTGTCGCGATTTCGTGGTTGGCCCCATAGTAAAAGTTGTTCATTAACGTGGTCTGAACACCCCTTTTAATTTTTAGGTATACCTACTTTAAAAATAACGGTATATAGGTCGTATCTTTGGGTCTGCAACCACCTTAGTTCATTCGAGCAATCTTTCATCGAGCCTGCGTCTTTCGAAAGTAAGTTGCAGACCCATATTAGTTTATATCTAGTCTACATCTTTCACACAAACTGTGGAATAAAATAATTAAATGGTGAACATTATTGGACATTGTTTTTTCATACACAATAAAAATCTACTAACACATTTGAATTTCGTGATTATATAGTAAAATTGATAGGTAATCACTACTACTCTTATTATAATCACCAAAAAGTATTTATTCAATAATTATCTCATTCAAATCATCAAGGCGAAAAGTTGTTCATGAGTATCATGAGTAAGTATCCAATAAAATGTATTGCTGCCATAATTTTCAAGTACACCAACATTTGAACAGATCCCAGACGCAATATCAATAAACAGTGTGCCATGACTCACGTTCTGAAACACAACACACTTATTATATACAGAAGGGACGCTCAGAAAATAACGCAGTTTTCAGTGCATATACACTGAAATCGGGTAAAAAAAATGTCCAGATTACACAACGAATATCAAGATAGTATCAATAAACCAGTAACACTGCTAGGTGGGTGGTTTCTAATTACATAATCAGCCTGCCGGTCCTGACCTGCTGGTTGAGTTGAGTTGGTTAGAGATGAAGTACAGAAAGACATACATAAAGTTATGTAAACAGAAGCTGACTTCATCTCTAACCAACTCAACTCAACCAGCAGGTCAGCACGATATATATCGCTTGATATAGCGTTTTATCGACATTATAGGTATAGAGAAACATTAAAAATTTACGAAAATGCTTTTGAATACGGCCAGTGTGTGGCACTTCTGATAAAACACTGTATTTTGTGCTCTCAATCAAGCAACTATAAATTGTACCACAAGCGATATTAAATTACGTTCGTTGTACGTTACCGCACGTGCTTCTGGTAGTTTTAAATATTTGCGTGTGAGAGCAGCTTCGTATACTGAATTAATGAACATAGCTTTTAGAACTCGGTTCAGTAAAGTTATTGATGATTATAAAATAAAACACTTTGAATTGAAGAATGTGTTGAAATTTAAATCGAGAACGTCTGCCTTTTAAAAGCGTATCGATATTAATGTTGCATTACCGCACCACAGAATTTATTTTTCTATTTTTAACCGTCACTGTTTGAATTTTGATGACATTTCAATAAACGAAGTAGAAAGTTTTAATCAAACACTTTAGAATCATTTGAACTGTAGAAGAAGCTTGTAACAAAAGAAAATATCAGACAGGAATATTTAGTCTATTTCTACGTTATCCTGATAGATCTAAGATCACATTAAGACTAAATAAACTATAAATAACCCCTAAATAGGAATCCACGGTGACACTAAGAACAGATCCAACATTAATAGATAAATACATAATCACCAGTAGGAATAAAACATTAAATCCACAAAACTTTTCTCATTAACCAAAGACAGCGGCTTACGTAAGATTGGTTAAAAGAGGACAAACTAATTTATAGTATTGAGTTCGTCTACGTGATATGCCGTTTGGAACCGAACCTACTTGGTTTTATAACATCTGGCTGGTTATTGGAAATACTGTTTTATTTTTTATGTTATAGCTACCAAAGAGTTCCTTTTTTTTAATTTTTCCCTTAGTTTGCTATGTCAAGTGTCCCTTTGGTGCACAGAGGAAATAATCACTACGTTTTACTTTGGTGATCCATAGGCATGGCCTGACTTACTGGAGTCAGCAGCTTAGAGGTTTTAAGGATTAAACCATATTGTACCACTTGGTTTCGCTAAATCTCTTTCCATCGAATTATTATACGTTTTTGATTATCGCTTTTCTTCCTATTCATAATTCTACCCAATATGAATTCCGCACAACTGCCATTAATAAAATGAAAATGAAAATAATATTTATTCCAATAAGCTCACACAATAAGCATTTCTAAATCGTCAATTCTTTTACCCTACCACCCATTATGACGTCTTTTAGCTGACAAGAAAAATGGGCGCAAAAGACGCATCAGATGGAACATATTCATTTCAATATTCAGTATTTAATATTCAATATTAAATTATTTTTTATAGTGTAAAGGGCTAACATTCTCTGCATGAAATATTTAAATTAATTATCTTTTATATTTATAATCTTAATTAATCCATATTAAATTAAATGTGTTCGTTGCATTTAATTTGAAATGGATTAATTAATTAAGACGGATACAGTTATATCCGTCTAAATACCTGTCTATTATTTGCGACCATTTATAAAAGTTAAAATTGTTATTGCAAGCTATCCTTAAAAGATAGACATACCCATCATACCATCGGCTCATCATACAGCTCTTAGAATGCTGATCAGATCAATTGGGTGTGTATGGGGATCTGAATCTTCTCCATTCACTCCCTGGATGGCCATCATCAGATCACACCACGTTTAATCCTGGGCGGAGAACCAATGCTTCAAAGTTACCTCGTTTGTATGAAAATAGATCTCTGTAGTACTTAGCTTTGCAGGCCAGTGTATGATATATTATTTTGTTTATAGCTCAAAAGGTTTATGCAGCGTTTTCAATGCAAGCTCCAGTCGGCTTAATTTTTGCTGACATCTTCAACAATTATCGTCATATTTCTACTAATTTACGTAAAACCTCAACTTATTTTATACCTAAACCATTCTCAGGAATTACTCTATCAATTGCTGAAAATACGTTCAGTAGTTTTTGAGTTTATCGCAAACAGACAGACAGACAAACTGACGATGACGCGGCGAGGGACTTTGTTTTATAATATATAGTGATATCGTTTCGTTTATTGGTCACATTTTCTATTCCACACAAATCTTAAATTACACAAACACGTCCTAAAATGTATCCCCTTTTTATCCTATTCGCGATTTAACTCAGAAAATCTTCGAGCAACAAAAGGCTTCGTTTGTCACGAAGGGAGAAGCCTTAGCGATATTACTCTATTCAAATTATTCTGGCATTTTTTGCGGGGGGGGGAAATGCACACAAGTGCAGTTCCGCATACCCACATACAAAAACTACACTGTAATGACGACACTCACACATGAAAAATAAAACAAAACAGCAAAAATTTGTGTACGGATGAGTCACACATCAAAATATGACATGTTTTTGACATAAAGGGCTGGGCTCAACTGTCGATGCAGCAATATCGATACGGAAAAAGGAATAAAGGTTACAAACTCAATCATTTTACGATGGGGTGAATAACAACAAAGAGGTCATTTTTATACGCTCGAGCTTTATACAAAAAGCTCGAGAGTGTAGGTGATTGGGTTGGGACTAATGTGTACCCAGGGAAGTTGGGCTCAGGCTGCTGACACTGAACATCGCTCCATGACAGTACTGCCATCTGCACAGCACACCCAACAATTTGAATTTACAACAATCGGTGATCGCTCCCCGTCTTAACTTTGATCACAGTTACATCATTGAATAATTGCTTTTTTACCATCGCCACTCTAAAAAGTGCGTTTAATTCAACCATAAGAGTGAATAATACGCGATTTTAAGTTAGCGATGCTGAATCTTCGGCTACTATTCAGCTCTTAGCAGTGTTATTTGCTTTAATTTGAATATGGTTTATTTAACAGTACTACTTACGGTCAGTATTCAGCTTGGATAAGAATCGCATAAGTCTTTCCTAACTACAACTCGACCAAATTAAAACGGTGTTATGAACTTAGCTGACATGCAGCTATCATGCGCCTAATTATCTTGCTCGAGAGACGGCCGTTAGTCCCTCGAACTAAATTCCCTTTTTATTCACTTGTTGTATAATCTACTATTTCGACATTTATTTCGCGATATCTGTCGCGCTCACGTCAGTGCAGAGCAAATCATGCAAAAATCTCGCAAATGAATTTGGCGCAGAATCAGGGCCAGATTGACCAACACTTTATCGACAAACATTATTTAACGGTAACATCACTAAGTTGCCCATCGGCGAGAACTCGGATTTATCTAGCGACAGATCTGAAATTTGTACGGACGAGCCATGGACTAGCAGACCCGATGTCACTGAACAAATTTGACAACTAATCAAGAATAAAATATACGAATTTAATGTTTAAATGTAAACAAATAGCAATAATACGATAAAAAATTACTTTTATGTGAAATGTAAAACCGTCTTTTTGTATACTTGATGTTCAAGATCTCTTTTAACAGCAAAAAACTCATCAATTCGACATTTTAAACAGAGCAGCGTTCACATGCGCGACTGGACTCGGTCTAGAAAGAAATCCGGGCGCAACTGGTTTTACTAACGCGTATGCCCATTTGGGCTTGTACTTCGGCAGAGGGGAAACGCTTCGTATGGCTTCTCTTTCTGTAGAAGCCCGTCTTACTCTAAGCAGAAAATAGACAGATTAATGAATGGCCAGTTGTAAACCAAAAAGTTTGTATTTATAAGTATTCAACATGCGAATAAATATCGCAACAAAGCGAAGCGATTAAAAAAAACCGGCCAAGTGCGAGTCAGACTCGCGCACGATGGGTTCTGTACCAAAAAAACAGCAAAAAAATACGTTTGTTGTATGGGAGCCTCCCTTAAATATTTATTTTATTCTGTTTTTAGTACTTGTTGTTACAGTGGCAATAGAAATACATCATCTGTGAAAATTTCAACTGTCTACCTGTAGTCGTTATTGATATCGAGTAAAAAACGGCAAAAAAATCACGTTTGTTGTATGGGAGCCCCCCTTAAATATTTATTTCGTTATGTTTCTAGTATTTTCTGTTATAGCGGCAACAGAAATACATCATCTGTGAAAATTTTAACTGTCTAGCTATCACGATTCATGAGATACAGCCTGATGACAGACAGACATACCCGTTGGGTACGGGACCCTAAAAAAGGAATATTGGAATTGTTTTTAATCAACCGTTCCGCTTGTGCGTTTCGACATTCCTTCGTTACAGCGTTTTGTTCCCAATAAAGGATAATATTTCGGTACTGCCCTTTGGAATTTCTGTCGCGTGTCTGAGGACAGCAGACAGGCGGATTTGGTAGAAATTAATTATTAGCTTGGCTTTTCATATAATGTTTCCGATGGTTTACTGAAAAACTGAAATTGGACTGAAATTAACTATCATAAAATACAACTGGGGTAAATAGTCCGTAAGCCCGCGACAATTTTACTTGATTTTTTCTACGTCATATGACATCACGATGAAATGCATGGCACACGGTCGGAAAGGTTGTGCTGAGCGAGGATCAGAAGATTATCGCTAATGAAATTGACCGGAAGCTTGAGAAAATCCTTCACTTCCGGTTAAAAATCACTTTTGAAGGACTTCCGGCCAGATATGGCTTGGCAGACTTATTGATTCTCAAACACACTATTATTTCAAAATGTTTATAATAATTTTCGTCAAGATGTCACATGACGTAGGAAAAGGTATCCGGTGGCCATCTTTGGCACCGTCTTTCAAGTACTTTCAGCCATCTCAGAACTGACAGACTTATGTAAACTCTCTCTACTATTGAAGGGCTAAATGATGTCACGGGTCTCGTACTGATTGTCACATGACGTAAATATAACCGTTTTTTTTTACCGGAAGTGAAGGATTTTCTCAAGCTTCCGGCCAATTTTATTTGCGATAATCTTCTGATCCTCGCTCTGCACAACATTTACGACCGTGTGCCATGCATTTCATGGTGATGTCATATGACGTAGGTAATAGTGTCGCGGGCTCATGGACTAAAAAGGCTGCTATTGTTAACGTCATACATAATCGTGTTTCAATGTGTTTGAATTGTATTTTTTTAACACAGTTCCTGTTTCTTAAACCCAAAATCGAAACACAATTGGAACACGATAATGATGGTAACAATAGCAAACTTGGGCCCCTGTTTAAGATTGATGGAATCGCGATAGAGCTAAAGTTCTTCCGGGTTCATTTTAGTGACATGCCATAATATTAGATTATTTAAGCAACGCAAAAAAGCCACAAAATCATCGAAATCCCATCACTCATCAACTAAACTTAAAATCAAAACAGAAAACATGATATCCGTAATTAACGCTGAGTCTCTGACGTCACTAATGCTGAAGTACCTACCTTTTTAATTTATATTGTGACGTCATCAATGCTGGAGTACCAAGATCGGTTACCAGAAGGATCAATAAAGTCAATACCTAATGTCTGACTTGACAAGACGCATGACTTGAAACCCATTATTTTTAGTGGCACAAACGGTTATATTTTCAGCAGATAAAAGAAAACGCGCACGAATGCGTAAACGAAAAGTTTTGCATACTTTACTAGCTTTTGCCCGTGACTTCATTTGCATGGACATTTTAGAAAATCTTTAGAATGTTTAAAATGCTGTAGAAGGCGTTCCCGTTCCCGTTGGCTTCCACTTCAACTTCCACTTTCACTTCCACGTTCACTTTCACTATCATTTCACTTCCACTTTAAGTTCGACTTCCACTTACACTTTCTAAGTATTTCACTTTCACTTAGGTATATACTTATACTTACACTTTCACTTTTAATTACAGTTACCGTCACATTAAAAGCTAAAAATACTCAAAATTGCAGGTGTCTGTCACATCTAGACCGACTAATGTAGATAATCGTATTATAATACTTGTTCAGTATTCTTCACGTCATCCATTTTGTCAAGAGCAATCAATCCAAAAGCGTAATAACTTCATTGAGGCCACAATCACCTTAATTGCATTTTATTGCTTACAGCCTGAGCTTGACAGTGCCAAAATAAATTCATTTTGATTCGTTGCAGAGTAAATTCTTCCGTCGCTGGACTTTTTTATTTGCGTTTATTTCTAGCGATGTTTAAATGAAGATTCGTGTAATTTTATCGACTAGGTGACTGACTTTATTTTTTCCGGTGAAATTATTAATATAATAGTAGTCTTGTTTGTAGTCTTGTCTGTAGACAGGCGTCTCTTTGGGAATTTTTTGGAGAATCTGTTGTGTTGTGTAGTTATACATAGGTACATGTCTGTAAATATCTCTAGAGTTTATCACTTTAAAACCTATTACAGTACTTCAAGGTAAAGTATCGGCATCGGCTAATTTCGTGTTTTGTTTTTCTTAGAAATAATGTTGACATTTATTTCATAGCAATAAAGTTGAAATTGTAAATTACTAGTGCGGTTTGACCTTAATATAGCAGAGACAATTAACAAAAAGTAGTTTGGCCCAACCGCACTACAGCGGAGCGGCGCTGCGCGGCGCGGCACTGCAGCGGAGCGGCGCGGCCTCTCCTAAACGCACTATCGCGGCAGCCGAGCGGCGCGGCGCGGCTCAAATTGCCAGACATGGCAAAATTTCATTGAAGTTGGACGCACAAACGAAAAGGGAACGCTCGGTCACGCGTTCCCTAGAACGAATTTCCAAGGAACGATTTAGCAACACATCCTCATATTTTTTTATTTATTTATTTGTGATGAGTTATGATTATGATGATTTATGAAATGATCACGTAAAATACCACTTTGTAATTTAATCAAAATTTGTACACTAAAATATCAATAGAAATAGATATTTCCAAATACCCTCTACAGACTGAAGCTCGATTATGAAGAATATTCGGCCGCGCCGCGCCGCGAGCTATACCGCACTAGCGGCGCGGCAAAATATTCTTTTGCACCCAAATCTGCAGCGCCGCGCCGGTACGCGCCGCGCCGCGCCGCGCCTCTCCGCTATAGTGCGGTTTGCATCATTGCAATCAATAGAAATAATATTTGGCCGCGCCGCGCCGCGCCGCTCCGCGCCGCTCCGCTGTAGTGCGGTTTGACCTTTAGACGATTGTTTCCAATGTTTTCCCGATGCCCATTCTTTATCTTGGAGTACTGTACTTTTTTGGACAGATATCAATGACAAAATGACAACTACAACAAAGTACACAAAGTTCTAAAATTTTTTACTTATTTTTAGACGTGACTGTAGGTACAATATAATATTCTTCTTCATTATATCTCCTTCTATTGGAATTTGGAAAATGTTAGATATTGATCTAAGGTAAATTTAAATCAAACTGTCAGTATTCTAAGCTGGCAGTAGTTCTTTATTCAATATTCAGCTTTTTCATCACTTGTGTACAAAACTATTTTCAAGATTGAAACTATTCCGCCTTCTACTACTCCTTTTAGAAATAAGGCAAATGTTTTTACAAAGTTTATCCTAAAGGGTAGAGCCCAAGGGTATTCCACGCATCTCATCGGAAAGACAAACACTTTGTACCTACTTCATTGACATTTGAGGCTGTATAGTAAATCCCTGGAGGTATCACTTATTCCATTTGACTTATCAAGAAAGGTAGCTATATCATTCACAGATTGTTTGAAATCAACAAAATTATTTAGGAGATAGGTACCTAATAGACTATTTGACTGATTTTGGAAAACCATTATAAATTATTCCTTATTACGTAATAAACGTACCATATTGATATTTAAGGAAAAATCAATGTATTTCATTAAAAAAATCAATGTTAAAGTTTGAAATTTTAAAACCGCGCCAAAAACGCTCTGGCGCTGGACACGTGACTTGCTCTAAGCTGTAAACATTGTAATATCACAATAGTACTTATAGTACAGTAGCCCGTAATACATTTAAATTACCAAAAAGGTTACCGCTCGCCGTTGTGATATAGTTATTTATTACGAAATTATAGATCCTTTAACCCAAGTTTTACAGATCGCAACCCGCCGTAACCTATATTAATTGTATATCTCCAAAAATGATATTTTTTTAGTTTTCGAGGTTTACCACATGGTTTAGCTATTGTCGTGTTCTACAGCTTTGTTTGATTGCCACTGATAATAGTAATTTCCTTGTAATATCCCATAGACTTAGAAAATTTTTCGCTACGCTCATTAAGTTTATGGTAATATCCTTATAGACATTTGACAGCCATCAATCGCGGATCCCAGAGAGTGTATGGTCGTGTGAAACGTCTGAAGCCATGAAAAATTTTCTAAGTCTATGACATAAACTTAATATCCACTGGAATAGACGAACAGAGTTCAATGGGGAGGCGAAGGCAAAGTGAATTACAGATGGCGCTCAGTCTTTGGAACAATTGTCAGTTTGAGCTTATATTGTCTTGACTGTGTATTACGTGATTTTACTTTCTTAGATTGTATTTTTTTCGGTTTTGCGGACAAACAATGTATTCTATGCTAACTTTAGCTCATATAAAAGAAGAATTACGGAAAAGAAAAGCCAAAAATTGCTAACAAGCATTACATTTCTTTAAATTTCGTGTAAGATTTACAAGTAATCTTTTTATTTCAGATTAGAAGCATATGATTTAAATTTTAACAAAGCAACTGAGTGTGAATTTCCGTGTTTATAGTTGCCTGATGATGCCTTCTGTGCAATAGGTATATTCAGGTTTCTGTACTGGAATTTCTGTACCATCCAAAATTACACGAACCGTTTTATCATATTTATTTTATTATTCTAAGTTTCTTGAATGACTCTTGCATATAAAATTCTATTAATTCTCTGTTTGGCCCCAATATTGGGCTTATTCCATATTTGATATACCTATCAAATTCATCCAAGTTATAAATATGTTAGAAACTGCTGAGGTTGAAATATTAAAGAACAAAGCTGTTATAATTCAAATGTTGTTTTATTTTGGCGAAGCTTCATCAAATTCATGAAACATTCCTTTTGATTTATAATGTTTCTCAGGCTCAGCAAAGGAGGAAATCGAGGAAAAAGCATATGTTTTTTGATATTTTTTTGCCCACTATTTTTTTTGTTACTGAGAAATCGATGAACTCCAATATTTTACAAGTTACATGCATAACAATGCGGCATTTTCTCAGTATAAAATTAAAAAGTGCAATACTCCAAGAGATTCCCATATGTTTTGACAGTTTCTTTGAGGCGGCTCGGTACCAACGACAAGACGCCACCTATCGGAATAAAATTGCGCTTTTCCTCCCCATTGGCTGCGAAACCAAAAGTGAGATGAGCCAGTGTTTGTAAATATGTAAACGTGTGCGTGAATTTAGAGATGCACTGAAGTCCATTTTAGGTTGTCGATAACCATAATGTATTATTGCTCTAATAAATAAAACAAAAAAGATTTTGAACAATTTTATTTAAATAATTTCTTAAGGTCTCCTTTGAGGCTTCCTGCTTATTTATTTATGACACTTATCCAGTTTAATTTAATCACTGGATTTACAGAAAACCTGGAAATAATTGTTAAATTAGTACTTAAGTTGGTATAATTTACCATTTGAAAACTGTCGGTTACAAGCAGCTTTAAATAAAACTATCAGTGTTCACAAAGACAAACAAAGTTATATTGGAAATCATCGACATGAGTATCGATATCGATAATTTTTGATCAATATCTACGCCTTATTTTCTCAAGTTCACGGACATAATATCTTTTTATCTAACACATAATGTTTAGAAATCAGCCTTTATTTAGGAAATAGGCGTTTAATAGCATCATATTAGTATATAACTTAGTGTGTTTGGGAATATATTCAACTAAAATATGAATTATGAAAATGGTAATAGTACAATAATATTTACCTGTGAAATGAGTGCTTATTTGGGTTATTGTCGTAAGTAACATTACAATCCAGTACAGAACACGACACCATTATTGATTTATATAGCTTTGAGAGCCAAACCGACCCGATCGCGATCAAAATTACAAAATAATCTTGTTGACGCTTTTCACCAAGGTGATAAACGATGATAAATGAAGTCAAACCAGGTTCAGCTGTCAGTTTTGTTTTACTCTTTCTCGCACATCGCATAAGCCGTAAGAATCGGTTTCTCACTCGCACCTTTGTCCGTCTACTTGAGCATAGCGAAAAATTTTCTAAGTCTATGGTCTATGATAGCGAAAAATTTTCTAAGTCTATGATTTATTTATATGCATGTGACGTCATCAGTCATCTTAGAGCGTTTTCGCCACAGAAAAACTTCAAAAATTATTGCATTTTTCTATAATTTAGTCTTTATAATAGTTGAATTATGCTTTTTTACGCCATTATCTGTTAGGATAACCACAATTTGTAGTATATTTTCAAAGTTGTCAAATACCCTATTCTTATTTTGGCAACCAAATGATTTTCGCTCAGATTGGATCAAAATCTAGAAATAGATCTATACTTTCTACAAAACATTGCCAGAAGCACAGATTACATAACCGCAGAATCTCACAATAATCCTGACCAGCAAGAATCTTTAATTTTCTTGGAAAGCTTGCAAAAATCGCTTGTATTTTCCCCAGTCTATTTCTTTAATTGAAGGTTCGATTCTTCTTGTCTGAATTCCAATTTGCTGCTCTACTTAATTGTAATGAAGTTAGTTTATTTTATTTGTAAAATGTGGGCTTTGTACCTACTTTTACAATTTTTGACTTCACTTGATGTAATAAATTGTGAAGGCTGTTGGTTTTCTTATAAATGATCAAATAAATAAAAATAAAATAAAAATTGACTGATGATACGCATCAGCATCAGGCACATTGATATAATATGTACAAGAGGCCAATTCTCGCGCTTGTGATATTTATCGAAAGTAGATATTTATCGAAAAAACATGGCTGATATCGATATAAGCTAGTCGATATTTTATCGAATTAGACATTATATCGCATAACACGAGAATTAGCCTTCAGAACAGTCAATTTATCGTTATTACCCGACTGCAAAGAAAGGGTTATGTTTTTCGCGCGTATCTTGTATGTAACTATGTAAGTATGTTTGTATGTGTGTTTGTATGTAATATTCTTTATTACCTCATATCTTTCAAACGGCTGAATGGATTTCTGTAATTAAGATATCGTTAGATTTGTCTCATCAGCCCAAGTGTTCTTAAGAAGGTGGCGTTATAAAAAAAACAACATGGCGGCTGTACGGTACTAATATACGTAGTGGGAAAAAGTTTTTTTTTTTAGAATACTGCAATATGGGTGTCAAATTAAAGGGCTTATTGTAAGGATTTCAAAAAGGTATATCAAGACCGTAATATATAATAACTAAAAAGATATAAATAAAAAAATAAATTATAAAAATTAAAAAAACCCGTCTGCATAAAAAGACAAGTCCACTGAAAAGATGGAAACAAGATTAAATATTAAAGGCAACATAATAACATGCAGTCGGAGGCATATAGTAATTCAAATCATTCATAACGTCACTTTCTTAATGCATGCCTCCGACTGCATGTTATTATGTTGCCTTTAATATTTAATCTTGTTTCCATCTTTTCAGTTGACTTGTCTTTTTTTTATCTTTTATGAATCAAAAACTTTAACTTTAAATAACAAATTGATGTAAATTAAATTAATGAAGTCCCTTTAATTAAGTATTTTATAATAATTAGTTTCATCATTGACATAATTATCCGCTCACTAAATCTTACCTTTTACGAATGTCCAACCTATTTCTATGTTATAGCATGGATAATTTCGTCCATGGTTATAGGCCTCCCCCAAGGCTCTACCCTTTGTTCAAAAAATATGATATTCTCAAAATATTACATTCAATTGGTCCTGTCTTATAAGATTTAAATGGAATTTCATAAATTCTAAGTTTTGAATACTTACCTACTTATTTTTCTCACCTTGACCTAAGACAAAGTCAAAGTCAAAATATCTTTATTTAAATAAACTTAGTAATTAAGCGCTTTTGAATCGTCTTTACCTATTTTCTTTCTCTACCAAGTTTGGAAAAAGTGTTTTTATTAACATTAATCCTAGTAATAATGTGAACAAGCCATTAATCCAAAGTGTGGCCCAAAAATGTTTACTGTTGCTAACAAATCGTCTAGCCACATTCTCCTGCCAAGTCCTGGTTGGCAACGAGTCAAAATGGGCGGTTTCGGCATGATTTTTGTTCCCTTATAGGCAAATAGTTTTGCATAGGAATTGTTCTTCTTTCTTGAATTGTTTCGGGGAACAGCTAAACTTGAAGGCGTGGATATTTTGTAGGGTTATAAATGTTCCTGAAGGCCTACTACGGGAAAGAAAGAACGATAACCGGTTGTTTGTCGTTCGATCTAGTTACTTTATGACCTCATTTCTCTGAAAACAGAACTAACTTCGTCCGACTTTCGTGGTTTGGCTTTTGGGAGTAGATCCAACGGGGTTGCCTTGGACATCGCTATCAACAAGACTTTCGCGGCCTTTCGCAATGTTTTCTTGTCATCATTGTCAATTGCACGACGCTCACTGATGTATGCTGGTTAAAGGAATCCTTCAAAGATTTCAACTCCATCGTCCCTGCGTTGCCCGCCTAGCGCCTTTCCGTAACCTTGACCAGATCATCGGTTGACCGGCGCGAGTTTTAATACAAACCCAATAAAAAAACTTTTTTACTTGGATTTTTCTTTCTTACGCGCTGCTGGACCAAATAAATGATTGTTCCTCAGGCTTTTCTTTGCCAAGTTAGTTGATAGAAAAAGAAAAGAAAAGTGTTATATTTTCAGTAAACCTAGCAAAATGTACCTAACTAATTTGAGCGACACCAATCAACCTCTTTACTCTAAGCTACAATGTTGATAAAACATTCAAGGACACTGCGGTTCCCTTGCCAAATATTTGGCGGGCATATTGGCCTGTTTGAACGCCGACCAAACTTCATTATTGCCCACCGCAAATATTAGACGGAATTCTTTGCTGGCATCTCGCAGTTGTAATAGCCACTGAATAGGTTTATTGCCATGTGGAACCTGCTTTTAGAATTTTCTTCGGTTACTGAACTGCCATTGCTGACCTCTGGTCGACTGGAAACTTTTCAATATTGTCTCAGGTCTGAGTGTTTGTTAACCATCGCTGTTTCTGATTTACACAAGTGCTCTAACTTATACTTTGGAATTGGAGCAATGTATGTGGTGTAGGCCAATATTTTGTTCTCTTGACTAAAATTGTTAAAAATAATAGTACAAAGACTTCTAAGATACAATTAAAAGGGATGTATAACAATATAGGCATCACGGTTGCAATGCAACCACAGGACACGGAAAATTATTCGCATTATGGTGCGACCACGGTAGCCAACAACTCAAAAATAATATTTTTACTTATTAAGATTGTCTGTAACATATTTTCAGCTTGCGGTTGGAAGTAAAAACACCCTTCTCAATACTATAAAGTTAAAAAGAAAACTGTTTCGAACCACCAACCAGTATAATTCACAGGCAAAAAAATCCTGAAAAATAAAAGACTTGATTAAAAGCCGTCTAGGTTTAATGCCGAAGCACGGAGGCAGGAAATAGCTCGTTACTGCCGCCTCCGACCAGCTGTCGGTAAGAACTGCCCGTTATTCTATTGTGCTGGCTCTTATATAAATCTTGCTATCAAGATGGCGCCCGTTTATCGTGGCTATGGTCGTAATAAGGTAAAGTTTGAAAAAAATTTTTTGGATTGAAAGACTTTAAGTACAGAAAGTGTTATATTCTTTCAATACTCGGCCATATTCTTTGTCACACTTTCTATAAAGTACACTATAGGTTCATACAACAAAAGTGTACCTTTAGGCACATGGCTCGTAAGTGTTTAGTCGTCTCGTAAGCGAATGAAATGAGTCTTGACGATACGCTTACGATCTGTGTCCGGATGGCCTAAAGTAACTAGGCGTGATGGTCCCTATCTACCATATTCGGCTTTATATTTCCAAACGGCCTGCATATTATGTAGATATATTAGTTTTTTCAAAATTATAACTGTATGTATGTAGATTGGTGACCTCTAGCACTAGACGTCCCATCATACACGTTTCATGGCACACCAGGGCACACCCTGCATAATTAAGTTAGCATTTATTGCTGTTGAGCAATGTTTTTACTAAAAAAACCATTCTCCTAGGTAAACACTGGACACAAGCAGGAACTGGAAGCAATCAAGCCATAATCACTTTAAAATTGTGACTCGCCATAGTAGCTGTCAGTTTTGGCGCCAAGCCAGCGTGCAGCCATGTTCCGTGATTGTAGTGCGCAACCTGTTGACTCGATGAATCACTAATGAGGAGCTATTCGTTATTTAAAATGTCTAGTGGACATAAAACATATATTATAAAGTAGGAAAAATAGCCGTTCAGAAGAAATCGTAATTAGGAAATTTCAAGCTAAACCAGCCCCCATGGAATCGAGTTCACGTCAGGGTGGATCAATCAATGGAGATTCACACATTAACGTCAGAAATTTGTTATTTTGGTACTTTGGAAACAGTTATAATAAATGAAAACAATTGACAATGGAAGCGTTTTCGAATACATCCAGACCTTGGACGAATTAACCACTGGACGTGAAATGACAGCCATATTCGCCTTTGCCCCTCTGCCCTGCCACTTACTGTGACCGATAGCCTCAGTAAACGATATTGCGTTGTCAGTGTGATGCTAGAGCTCGTGGCGAAACATTGGTACAAAAATGGGCAAAATGCTCCGCCTTGTTCGGCAAAAAAAATAGCGGGCAATCAAGAAATCTTTCTTTTCAAGCGTAAGCACAATTTCAACCTATTATAGTAGCTATTTTTCGTAAAATAAATAAAATGTGGTAGGTATGTAAACAAAGTACCTTTAACATTGTCATTATTTGACAAGTGTAATCCCCCCTCACCCAGCAAAAATTGGTCGATCGTGTTTTCTTTTCAAGCAGGCTCCAGATTCCTGCGTGATTCACGGCGTGAATTCACGACGTAATTTTGCCGCGAAGTCGGCGTGAAAAGCATGACCCTCCACACTCGCTATCGTTCACAGTTTAGTTCGCGCGCTCGTCGAGAATGGACGCCGAGTTATGCACTGCTATCTTTGTTTTTTAGCATCCCATAAAATGGTTTCGGCATGATAACACTCAATCATCACAAGTTCCTGCTCGTTCGTCCAAATGGCGGTCATTTTGACGCACCGTACTCCACAAATAAATAAAAACCTCAAGGCACGGTACTGTTTTCACGCGCGAGTGTGGATGCGCTTGCGTTCACGGGAGGTTCGCGCACCGCGAACCCTTTGAAGCGGGCGCAAATACCGACACCGAACGGGGAACAAGGCGTGAACAGGCGCGAAGCCCGTGAACGGCCGCGAAAACCATCCACATTCGCGCTTCACGTCTTTCACGGGTGTTCACGCCGCGAATGTGGAGCGCTCATTCATTACACCGTGCCACAGACAGCGGCACAGATTAGATAAATAAGTTGCACTTTTTTTTTGTAAAAACCTCTGTCACTGGGGAGGCAAAAGGACTAAGTCCATACAGCTCGACAATATCATTTTTTTTTACTCTTTCTTCTGTTCGTGTTGTTTTTTTTCCTTAGTTTATTTTATATCAATATTTTTTTTTTGTAAATTCTGTGTTCTGATTTAGTTTATTAGTATTATTGCTCTTTGTTTGTTTGTCCGTTCTCGTCACCGATTAGGCTCCTCCAGAATACCAGCGTTGCAGTGGCATGCTTCGGTATGTCACTGTAGCATTGTTGAGGAAGGGGCCTAGTTGGCTGCGCACAAACTAGTTTATAAGAATGTATTATTTTTTAGTTCTGCACTGTCGCGGTCAATAAACTGTTTTTCTTTCTTTCTTTCTTCTTTCATACATTTTTCTTACGTTACGTGTCCAGTGGTTGATTCGTCCAAGATCCAGACACACACATTTTATATTTTTCTCACGTATGCTCTGAAATCACATTTGAAAAAAGAATGCGGGAGGTTCCACATTTACGTGGTTGATCACGTTCCAAGTTAAAAAAACAGTGCCGAAATTATTTTGAATATTTATTTCCCGCACTAGTGCGGCGATGTTGTTGTGCAGCAAGCAATGCTTGTGATGTTATCTAATATTTATTTCTTTATTTTATAATTTATCATATTATTTTTATTTATTTATCATCATACTTATTTATAATCGTCGTATAGACCAAGTGCCACTTAGTTCCGAACGTTATTTTTATTTTTTATTTATTTATTTAATTCAGACAACTAGGCCCATACAATATATACCTTACAGACTAACATACATATTTATATTAAAATTACATTTTATAAAACTAATTTCCACGTATTGATGGCGGCGACGTGTTGCGCAACGTAGTGTCCGGTATCCGACCGCGAAACCGTCGGAACAAAACACCTTTCGGCCAAAAATCTTCTTTCAGGAAGGTCGACAGATGTTCGGTCGGTGCCCTCACCACAAATGAATTCAAGTTTACATTGTGGCGGGACTCCAACCGCTCGACCCTCAGACAGAATTTGGTTTTCACTCTGATGTACTCTACAATATCATCAGGTTTCGTACTGTAGTGCAGGCGGGACACGTACAGCAGTGTTGTCGGGATGGCCGTACGAAGTAGGTGGTTGTGTCCGGTCGAGGCGGTGCCACATAGGTTACGGCGAGTGAGCTTCCTCCTCCTTTCCACCTTCTTAAAACCGTCCTTGTCGCACTCTTCATCCAGTCTCCTTGGAGCTGACTGCACAGGTTTAGAGACCGGCCGGCGTTGTTTTTCTCCTATACCTATCAATCGTTATCTAGTTCGCCCACATTACAACTGTTTCCAACGGATGTCGATTATTTTTTATCTACATATCTATTACTTTAAGGCAGATTCTTGAAGCTTGAAGACATCAAAAACATTTTTTTTATTTTTTTATTCATTACAGGATAGTGCTTGGCCTTCACCTCACCTTTTTTTTATACTGAAGGAAAATGCATTTACGCTCTTCCCCTCCAGTAGGTGAACCGGAAGGAGAGGGAGGAGGGAATACCCACTAAAAAACTTCAGTACTTGCCCACGCACCGTCGACTGGTCATGGGGGGTCCTTGTGGCAATCGCCCCAATGTGACCGGCGACCGCCCAGCAAACTAGGCCTCATCACTTTTGGGAGATGGCCGGGCAAGTTTGGCCATCTCCCCAAACCGCCAGGGCCGTGCAAGGCAGGCGGTGGTTCACCCCCCACCGCCTGCTTGACCCTAGACTGGGGGAACAGATGGAGTGTTCCCCCCACCAACGGCTTCCGTACGCCTCTCCTCATTGAGAGGTGTGGGAAGCGTCTCGGGGCTTGCCCCTCGCACCGGGGATACCGCTCATTCGGCAATCCTCTCAATCCTACCACCTAAAATTGGGGAGCCGTCTGGGGCTTGGACAACCCACCGGCGTTCGGGGCGATTACCCCTAGTTATCGGGGGGCTGCACAGCCGACTGCCCATTATATGGTCTGCCGCTACCATGTTAGCAGCGCAGACACCGCACTTTGGCTCAGCTGAGCAAGTCGAGGCCTTGTGGCCCAGCCTCACGCAACGGAAGCAGTCCCCGCTTCTGTCGACGTCTGAGGGGCACATCGGTTTAGTGTGCCCCAGAGCCTTCACCTCACCTGATGTTAAGTGACGATAAGGCCGAAGGTGGAAGCGCACTACACCCAGAATCCTCATCACTAAGGAACTGGCTATCTTACCTCTAACTGCCGGTACACAATCATTTTTTTAATTATTATAGCGTCAGACTTAGGCAAGATGGTGGTAGCTAGCCAGTACAATACAAATTGTACCCCCCCCCCCCCCCCCCCCAACCCTGGGAATCGAACTAGAAGCGGTCAAAATCGCAAAAATGAGCAAACAAAAAAGATACCTCATGTGAGGCGAATAGCGGATAGCCGAAATAGCGTTGGTAAACAAAATTTTGCGCATTTTTCGTATTTTTCTACAAATACTTGAGTTTTAGTGAATTAAGAATTAAAACCATAAAGTATAGTAAGGTATCCCACTATGTGAACGAAATGATAAAATTCTATAGTAAAAAGTTTCATATAATTTTCAATTGAATTCTGGATGTTGACTTAATGTAATGGTATTTAATATGTTCGATAATTAATTTGTTTACTTATAGATAAAAAAAATACATTTAGTGTTTTTATACTTTTTATCGACTAGTTACCCTTCGTAGACCATATTTAATATCCCCAATACGACATAACTGCTATTTTTATCACCAATCAAGAAGTTATTACTGCATTTTTGGACGGACAATAAGTTTTTATGAGTCTAATAACGTAATAACGGTTTGTGACGCGATCTAAAAATTCATTTATAGAAATATTTGACATACTAGCCTACGCCCGCGATTTTGTCGGCGTCGACAATCGAAAAAATCTTTCGACAGATAAAAAAGTGTTCTGTTTTAATCCAAGCTATAAATTATCTGTGTGCCAAATTTCATCCAAATCCTGTTTTTGCGTGATTGAGTAACAAACATCCAATATACAACCTTTTTTTATATTAGTAGGATTTTGTGTATTTATGTCATCAATTCAAAGTATCAGCTGTACCATACAAAAGTACGGTCCTACTCCATCGAAATGTATGAAACAGCAGATTTTTTTTTTGCGATTTCAAGGTTGGTCCCATAATGAAAGTTGTTCAGTTGGATGATCAACCCCACGAGAGGTTTTGTATAAACTAAAAATAACCTTGTATAAGTACTCGGCGTAGGTACTTGAGGATTCCGAAAAAAAAATTGCCTACATGCAAAACTCGACATTTTAATCATAAAATAAAAAAAATAAAAAACCTTCAAATAACTTTAAAATCAAAACAAAAACCGCATCTCTAAAAAGCAATAAATAATATTCAAATCATCAAATACGAGATACGCATATCATATAATATAATGTTTATAACATATTTGCTCGTAAAGGGTCTCTTATTACACCAATTTCAATATCGTATTGTATCTCATTACCGCACAGTTTATCAAGATGCTCCGTCTAACGAACGAGCCGCGCCGCCGCCACCGCCGCCGCCGACGAGACGCCAACTGCACTACTCTGCGTTTCTCTTACCTTCACTCAAGAGAGTGAGAGACAGACAAAATTAATAATAACTTGACAACATTAAAAGTGCCAACTGGCAACGTAACAATAAATTTGATAAATTGTTCAAATTTTTATAACTAGGTAGGTACTTTAACAAGTGATTAAAAATTTATTCGTTTAAGAAAGTCCAGGTTTTATACAGTGGCGTGCACTCCATACATGCAAATAAGCACTGCATACCCTGTAGTCTCATAAATATATGACTCTAATTCCCTACCGAATTATTTGTAAACTACTTGTAATTAAAAAGTTATGACCCATCATCGTGCACAGGCACTTCTTCAGCTTTCCGTGTCTATTAGACGCTAGTACTATTATCTATTCTGTGCTATTAGTTTAAGCGCCATTTGTTTGTGGTTTTTGAAACTAACTTCACTTCACTTTAACCAAAAATCACAAGAACCAACGATCGGCCGGGCGACAGAGGCGCCAATCATTTACCGCGTGTCCATAAGCAGTACTACGGGCTGCTTCTTTTTCATAGAACGAATTTCGTGTAGTACACATCAAAAGTGTGACTGTGTGCGTGAAAATGTATGCGCGTGTTTATGTTTTGGAGGCACTGCTTATTTGCAACCCGACCGCGTCATGATTGCATTGCAGAGAGAGGAGAGAGAGTAGCGTTTTTTAATTTGCAGTTGCAGTTAGTTATGCTTTGTTTTGATTGTTTTTCTTGGCGCATTTGACGCGCATTGACTATTTTAAGTTAAGTAAGTAATTATTTCGTTAATTTACTGTGAAAAATACAATAATTTACATGCGAGACCTAAGCTGGCAAAGTTTGTTTAAATAAATAAAAAATTGCCGCTTTATCGAGGTTATCTTTTGAGGATAAAGTTTAATTAAATTGATTGCAAAGGGAAGATGCGTTGGGTTGGGTTAAAAAAAAATGGTAGGTAGGTTATGAATGCCCCTCGTTCTTTTCATAAAAAGTTTTATTATAACTAATTATAACTGGTTAACAGCTTGTGTACGTACACACAAACCATTCTTTGCAACAACCTTTCTATGCATTTTTTTTCCAATCAAGATAATAAAAATGTTTGGATTTCGTTCAGTATAGGTTGGAAGATACCGAAACAGTGATAAAATTGGTATATTTTTTATCCGTGCCTACCCTGTCTAAAATCTCTGTGCACGCCACTGGTTTTATATATGTATTTCCTCGCAAATATGTTATAAAACGTCGTATGACATACGTGCGCTTTGATAATTACAGCCTCTGCTTTCTTGTAGCCCTCGCCTACGGCTCGGGCTAGCAATATCGCCTCGGCTGTAATTTTCAACCTACCGCACTTATATCATAATGTACTATTGTACCTTTAATAAGTAGTTAAGTGTCAATTTCACATTTGATTTAAAGTAAGAAATAAACAATAGAGTTCTTTTTCAAGTTCATTGAACATAAAAATTACAGTAGGTACCTAGTTAAATCACTTTATTATTATCTTTGTTTCTGTCTGTCACATTGTAATTCAATAGTCTTACTCATGCGCAACCTAAGCAAGTTGTAGGGACAGACAGACAATCATTAATATTACTTAAGATTAATAGATTGGAACAAAACTCGTTAGAAATACATACTTTACCAGTTTTTTACGCATCGGAGCACAAGTATTTGAAACAAGAAGAAGTATTTTTCACGTAAATATACTGCTCTATTCTATTCTGCGCTACTACCGAAGTTTGAAGCCATAACAACAATTTAAAAAATGTTGTGTTCCGGCAGTTAGAGGTGATAGCCAGTTCCTAGAACTAGGTTTAGCCGCACTTCGGGTATTAGCCGTAACATTATAAGAAAATATTCTGCTCAAAAGAAAATAGGGGCCACCATTATAGATTTTCCATACAAAAGAGCTAATTTCAATTCCTGTAGCACGAACATTTGTCGAGAAAGTAAATGCACGTAAAAAAATCGATATGTTAATTTTGTATGGAAAATTTGTACAGTGCCATCTGTCGCCGAAAAGCGAAATGAAATTTTGCATTGATAATTGCTCTATCGAGTACTTTTACGCGCGTTTTTTTTCTCGAAAGATGTTTGTGCTTAGAGTACTTAAAGGTATTTTTCTGATAAATTCAATCTGACTTCATTTGAATTTGATATTGTTCGAAGGCTGTAATAGTGAACTTAATTGTCGAGTTTATTTTATAATTTCTCCTTTTCGCCGTGCATTAGTTAGAATAAAAATAAATTGGAGTTTCATACAAAAATACTCGAAATTAACATTTTTAATTCTAACTGACTCACAGCGATAAGGAGAAATTATACAGTGCATACGTAATTGCTTCGGATGATTAGTTCTAGCAATAAGTATAGTTATTTTATCTTTCCCAACGTTTTCAGAAAGCAATAAAATTATTATAATGTACGAAAATGACGAATCTTCGAACTTGGATAACTTAGTAATTCAGTAATCCTACAACTTTTGTGCCATATTAACTATATAGGTATTGCATTGCTCAAAATTGCTAGTTCTAGCAATATGTACCAATTTTTTCGTCCGGCACTTTCAGAAAAGGCCCAGAATGAAAGAACTCCTTTCAAATACCAGACTCGAAATAAAAATTCTCCTTTTTTTATTATGGCAACCCTCCGTTGTTTTCTATCCATAATTTCTCATGTCCTATAAGATCCAATAATAGATTTTATTCGAGTCAGTCGCGACAGGATATAAACAGTTCCGTCCTACATTCTTGATATATTGTTCTTTTTCTTTTGCTCCTATTTGAGGTTCTGAATAACTGATTTTTATTTTATTTTATTTTAAGTTATTAGTCTTAAGAAAGACATTTTAATGGATATTAAAAAAAAAGAATAAATATAAACGTTACCAATATCAAGTTTAATTAGAAGTGTACCTGATACATTTAGTCAGGTTTCCATATTTTGCCTATCTTAGGACTAATCTTATTAAATTCCTTAAGATTCTGCGAATAGACTATATAACTTCCTAGGATTTTATGTCATTAGAATTCGAGGCCATGTTTGTGAGTGAAAATAATTAACGAGTTTTTTTCTTCTTGTGTGTTTTTCAACTGAAAATATATCTAAGCTCAGCTTAAACTTGGCGAACAATGCAAACTTGTTTGTAAAAATACTAAGCTTAGAAAGTGACTAATTCACACAAAAGCTTAAAAAAACCATTAATAATTACTAAGCGTAAAGGACGCCAAAAAGAAAAATAACCAACAACGTTAATGAATTAAAAAAAATACTACTCAACCCGAGACTTTAATCACAAGCCACGCTGGCTGAAAAAAAAGCTATACGACCTCATTCGAGCAAAAGGCGCGTTTTTTTTTAAATAAACTGCACTGCTGGCCGCAAAGGACGAAAAATCAAGAAGCAAACAGCCTCAATGGAGGCGATTGCGTAACAAGGTTGCTATTTTCGGTTGTCCAAACTGCTCGCGGATCAATGAAGCCGCGATGGTGGCGCCATCCGACGGGTGGCGGCCGATGACCTCGCCCCGCGGAAGCGTAACGTAACTCGCGACCTACACACAATTTATGAGAGCCTGGTAGTTTGCTCTGCGCTCGGTATATTTTTTTAGCATTATTGGGGGATTTTTTTGTGACGATTTTTTGTGAATCATGAAAGCTCCCCGTCAATTCTTAATGCGCCTGGCGGCCATGATTTTAACCTCAAAAACGAAAAACAATTGTAATTTTTCCATATACCTAGGCCCTTTCTTATTAAAAATAAGAATTCAATAATTAATTTATTATATTAGAATTTTACTGTTTTTTGTCATTTTTAGTTGCGGATGATGTTGATGTGTATGTTAATTTGACAAGGTTCCAGCGCATTACCATTTGACGGGGATAGTAATGGACTGTATTGTATGAAATGAAAGATTGAGTGCGAATAATGTTTTACAATAAACCAAAAATGACCCAAAACTACACGTCTTCTGCTACCTGTCCAACCCCCGCTACTCTCCGTCCCATTGGCCATAACGTTCCGTTACATTTAAGAACGTAAAATTCCCACCGACATACTCGTACCTACATAATTATCTTTTTAAAAAGTCTTAAAAACCAGTGACAGTAAAAAACTTGCAGAAAATCTACCTTACTTGACTTACATCGTTCGATAGAGATGCTGATTGTTTTCTATCAAATAAATTAATGACGTAGGTATACCGGTTTTTAAGTTTGAAGCCAAATGGCACCTATACCTGACGAAAAAGAACGAATTTCCCCGCCATATTTTCTTGAAAATTTTCACGTGCCATGTCATATTACGCAATTCTCGACTTTATCGTAATGGAACTAGTTCTGCAGACCTAAGTGGTAACGGCTTGAACTGTAGGAAACTTTTTGAAGTGCGAGAGAGGCATTTCACTGCGTTTGAGGGAGAAAAATCCTACAGTGTCAAAGAAAATTGGCAGCTGTTTTTCTTTTCACTACTTTTGAACTTTCATTCCGAAGTTTCTAACATTTTTAAAACCATTTTTTAATGGTAAAAACTTTTTATTGTTTAAGTTTAAACAATGTTTAAGTGAGGATTAAAGAAAATAAAACTTTTTATGTAATGCCAGAGGTCGCTAAAAGATCCTATGGATCTGAAATTTAATTATTTATATCTTTATACAGTTACGTATTGAACCAGAAAAACAATTTCATGATTTTGGCTCGATACATTTTAAACTTTTAGATTTTTGCATTCACAATGCTACTTTTATATTAAGATGAATAAATAATGAAAAATATTAGAAAAAATCGGCTCACCCGTAGCAACTTAGACGGGATTCGAACCCGCACCCTTAGGAAGGAGTGCATTGGGCCGGATTCCTAAGGGTGCGGGTTCGAATCCCGTCTAAGTTGCTACGGGTGAGCCGATTTTTTCTAATATTTTTCATTATTTATTCATCGATACATTTTAATTTCTCTAATACCTACCTCTTATAAAATATTAAGTTTAAAATTATTTAAAATCAACATTAGGTATTCAATAAGAAATTGTTTTAAGTAATATTTATTATAAATATACAAAATCGTGTAGAACTGTAGAAGCATTTCTCTTTAATCGCTATAGTTATTTATTACGATTTGATTTCGTGATTTTTCGTCAAACCTGCCAAATCGGTTTCGCTCCAGCGTGTGTTTTTTCTCATTGCTATCTGGCTTTAGTCGTTTAACCACTCGTTTGTCGCGGCGCCGGCGCGCAATTTCCTTGTTTGTCACGCAGTTTTGCGTTACAGCAGTGCACTTGCACAGCTGCGTTAAAACCGTTTTTATGACCCGTTCCTGTTTGTATACGAACAAATAATGTTCTATTTCGTATAGGTAATGGATGAAGCTATAAGTATTGAAAAAAAAACGAGTACCTGTAATGGTAAAATAATTTCTAAAAAATTCGTGAATTTAGCTAAAGAGAAAATTCACGACTTGTAATGGGAATTGATTTTTAATATTAAATCTAAATCGATAACTAGTGTTTTTTTTTACATAATTAAAAACTAGAATAATACCCCTTTCCGTACATGCCATTTTTTTTATGAATTGGAAGCAATTCAACGGTCTTAATAATGTTTGTATATCGCACAAATTTTTACTGCGCGTCTTAATTCGCTGCTGAGTCTAAGCGCTGTTTCGTAGTATTTTATTCCAATTGTGGAAGGCTTGTGACAAAAATAAAATATACTTTAGAAAGATACAGATTTCAACTTTCATATTTTGTAAAAAAAGATGAGACTCTTGAAGAAAAGTATCTTTGTAAAAAATTATAACATTAAAGCGGCCCACTATAAATGATAAAATTGTGTTTTTGTAACAAGCGTTGATTGGTTAAACTTGGATCAAGATTACCTTGTACTAATTATATGTACAGAAAGAGCAAAACCTGCAGTTTCTAACAGTATGCAATACATAGGAAAGATTCTTCCGAAATGTATGTAAAATTTCGATCTAAATAATCCAATTCCGCGCTGCCGGGCGCTGGCGTACGGGCCGTTCGCTGCCAAGATGGCCGCGCGTAGCCGAGTTTAGTTCAGGGTTGTCGCACACATTAAATAAAACTAGGTAGGTACTTAATTTTTTTTATTATATTTTTTATTTTATAGTCACATTTTTTTTTAATAGTTCTCCTCTTCCTCGTCCCCTGCCTCACTCTCCTCGATTTTCACTGTACACAGCATAAAATATAAAATGGATGTGGACTAAAAAATTATAACTAGACACCCAACACCAATCACAATAACCAACACCAAAACCAAAAAAACATTCACTAGGTAATGTATAAAAACAACATAAACACAACCTAATATGAAAATAATAAGCGTGTGAGGCAGCCCTGCCAAAATGCTAGTTTGTTTCAAGGTCCCACAGGACCTTGTTACCTTGACCGTGGATAATGGCGTAATAAAAACTCACTATTTTGCGTTGCATCAATCATCCTGTGTAAACAGATGAATGTTATATTTTGAAACCACTTTGAAACTGTTCACTAATAGTATTATTATCTTATTTCGGATAATTCTTTGATTAACCAATCTAAATTATAACATAATGTTGTTGTAAACAGAAACAATACATCAAGAAATTTACCGGGCTACGGTTTTGTTATGATTTTTAACACTAGACATTAAATTTGTGACGAGATATTTATATGATCGAATAAATCACGATATGACGATTCTTTTAATATATGACATCAAACAGAAATATAAATTAACAAAATACTTACGGCATATCAAATTAGAGCACTTCACACAGAAAAAACAAGTATGGCGTCAACTGACGTGAAACTCTTCAAAATTATTTTTTTCAACCAATCACAGGCCTTTTCTACTTTTTTTGCGATATTAGTGTTGCCAAAATCATAATCTAAATCAGCCCAAGAGGTTTTGGTGTGGCCGCCTAAAAAAAACCTACCAAATTGGTAGAAATCGAACAGCGATCGACCCGGTCCTACAGCACCGCGCGACAAAGGACCGTCTTTTGCTTGCGGTACTACAGTACCGCGAAGCAATCGAGTGGGAAATGTACAAATGAAAAAAAAAAACTATTTCGATTTTACTTAATTTTAAATCCTGATCTAAGTAAGTAACTAAACATAAGAATAAAATTCAGTACTTGTAAACTTCTCGTTTATAGCTCTGTATGAAACATCACGAATACAGAACAACCTAAAACTTCCTAAAAAGTGATAAACAAACCAACGATTTTACAACAAAGTACTATAACATCAAGCAGTCTAATAAATCCTAAATTCCCTGTCAAAACTTAAACGTAATTGCCAAAGATTTGTAGCTTCCCAACATTATTGGGGATAAAATTTAAATTGCCCGAATGACAGCTGATCATACCATCCCCGTTTACATGGGAGGGGAGATCGGAGGAAGGATGTATCGATTTTTCACCGATTGCGTACTCTGGAGCGATGGTTAAAAAGAGTTTCCATCCTATTATGATATGACCTTGCGATGTAGTGATTCCATTTTTGATAATTTCCGGCATCATTTTAGCTAACTTTTCTAGATAGAGTAGAGGCAATGACTTTGTAATTGGTGTGTAATAAATGGTATATGAATAGTAAAAGCTTGTAGAAAAAAAATATGAAAGTAAGTTTACTTAAATTGTAAACAAAAAATTACTATTTTAGAGATCCAAAAATGTGTGGAAAAGTATTTTGGTAAAATTTCAACATCTTTATTACACTACCATTGATTGTTTTTTAAATATCATTTAAGTACTCTATATTATATAAAAATAAATTTTTGTTTAAAAAAAACAGATTGATTTGTTTAAAAAAAAACAGTGATTTATTAAACTAAAATATTTCAACTTTACTGTGATGTAAGCAGTGTGTATCTGCCAGCCTGCGACGACATGCTTAGTACAAGATAAAAGAAAAAAAAATATTAAATTAGGCACACGTGGTGGCTTAACAATATCATTAATATAATTTTCCATCCATTAGAAAGTGGAACATTAACAATGTCAAAAAAAATATCAGTTTTTGATGTAATGCCATAGGTCGCGTAAAGATCCTAGAGATCTTAATTATATATCTTTCTCCAGACACGTATTGGACCAGAAACACGATTCAGTGGTATTGGTTCGATGCATTTCAATTTCGAAAATACCTCTTAAAAATTTTGAAGTTCGAAATTATTTAGAAACAACATTAGGTATTCAAGTAGAAATTGCTTTAAATAATTTGTATCATCAATATTCACAATCGTGTTTAAGCATTTCTCTGTTATTTACTACAAATTTGATTTAGCGATTTTTTGCGCCAAATCTACCGAATCAGCTTCACTCCTGCGCGCGCCGTTTTCTCATTGCTATCTCTTTACGGTTTATTTTTAACATATCCCCTTAAGCTTCCATATAAGAGTGCATCGTATCTCTGCCTTTTTGCCAATCTCGCGAAGCAGTTTCGCATAAGGGTGCTTCAACTGCCAATAGTACTCAGCCATATAAGTGTTAGCAAAGAGGAATCGAAGTTTCGATTGATGTGAACAGCTTACGAGATGGTTTTTAAAGTAAAACAAAATGGTGGATGTGGTGCGTGTTGGAAATTGGCGGATAAAAAATCTTTTCTTCCAACTATGCTTTAATTTCATCACAATCACACTAAAAACTTAGTACAACGCGAGTCTTTATTTCTCTAGAGCAATAAAAATGTATGAAATTTCATTGTTGCACAGATTTTTTTTATCGCACCAAAAGGTGCCAATCTCAATGGATTAACTTTATCAGCCAGCCGATATCAATACTTTTTTTACGTATGTGTATTATTCGGTTCTATCCTACTTGTTTCAAATTTAAAAAATGATTGCTGCTAACTCTGATTTAAAAATGAAAGAAATTTAAAAAAGTGATTTTGCGGGAACTTTGTTAATTTTGCTTGACAATATTTTTGGAAACGATAAAGTGTGATACTATCTGATTTTGAGTGCTTCGGCTTCGAATTTATATGGAATCATCTAGCGACACATTAACTCCGGAAAACATTCTAAATGAAGCCGACAATGTTATAGAAAATGAAACTGTTTGATATGAGTTTCTTTTATCTACTATTTCTATAGGTAATAGTTGAAAGAAAAGCAGATTATGCACTTCGCTTTAAGTTATTTATATTGCCCTCGTGCCTGTTAGATTTGAGCCCTCGCTAACGCTCGGGCTCTAATTCAGGCACTCGGTGCAATAATAAATTACTTTGTGCTCGATGCAATAATCTACTATTATTCAAACTTATTAGAAAATAAGTGCTTTTGAATGTTCTATATTTTTTGCTGTTCATAAAAATTTTTAGTTAATAATGACAGCTTTTCAAAGTGACATTTAAAAAATAAAAATAGTAACTATTTGCCTCACTAGATGGCATTGATGGAAAGAGAAGTGTCAAAATCGGCTTTGAAAAATAAACGGCCTGTACCAAAGAGGAAAGTAAGCGCTCGCTGGCTGACATCTGCCCAAAGAGAAACATTTTAGGGTTATAATATTAACTTTATGGTAACATCTTCCTGCCTATGTGAGTAATATTCGAAGCTAGTAAAAAAAACCTTGACTCATACATTTTTATCAACGCCATCTATCGTGCCTACAGTTTTTTGTCATTATGAAAAGCCTGTGATGAGCACAGAAATATTGAAAGTTTTAGAAGTATAATTAATGGCTGATGTAGACTTTACTGAGTAAAGTAGAGCGAAGGACAAACCAACGCGTTCAGCTTGCATCCGCGTCCGCGTGCGCGGTGGCGACTAGATACTGCAGTAGCGTTTGTAGCAACATGTTCAAGTGCGTCCGGCCGCTCGAAATGCAGCGTTCGCGCGATCATTGGGCGCTGGCGGCCAGATGCTGACGACACGATTTGAACGCTGCACGCAACTTACAGTTTACTCATAAACAAACTACATACCTTCGTAGTCGTAGTCGTAATGCCGGTCAAATCGATGCAGCTACAGTGATAACATCGTAGTACGCTACGCCACGCTACGTGCTACGGCCGACTGTTTGCGGCCTACGGAATTCCGTAATTATTACGAGCGATTATTAATATTTGGGGTTCGGAGTTGCTACGTGTAACTTGAGGCTCGGTTGAGCCTTAAGTTACACGCAACTATCAGAACCCCTAACGTAACCTCGTTGGAACATTTGTTTCTTTTTCTTTACATGTAAAGAGTAAGGAAAATAACCTCAATTCTGCACTTTTTCGATGTTTTACGTTGTTTTTTCATCATTACTATTATCACAATTATCTTTCTTGAATAAAAGTAATTAATGCAACTCCACAGTACGTTACGAGTATTTTGTTGTAGTATTCAATATGTTTCCGCTATTGAGACCTCAACATTAAATCCTCAATCGATCAAACTTTGCAGGGATGTAATATAGTATGAACCAAAACATAAATATCCAAAAACAAAAAAAACAAAAACGATTTGGATAATTTAAAAAATATGTTTCATTTATGATACTTTATCATACTGTGAAGTTTCGTCCACTGAGGATTTACTGTGGGGGTCCACTACCTTCCTATCCTACACTATATTATTAACGTCAAAAATATGAGCTTACGCAAGCGCTTTTGGTGTTCTGTTTTTTTTACAGTCATTTGTGAGTTTTACGCAATTTAAGATTTGTAGCAACTAGAGATTCTCTTTAGCTTGCCGTATGATTTTTTGTGGCTACAAGATTACGTTTTCTATATAAATAAATTACCCCCCCAAACCATGTTCTCCTATAATGGACCCTTAAAGTTAACTGTGGTTGAGTTGTCAAAAGCGGTAAATAAATATAGTAGCATTAAATTGAGTTAGGTGTTTTCTTCGCAATGTCGTCTTAGTAAAAATTGCTTTTACATACTTATGTAATGAATTTGTTATAATGTGCAATTGCTTGTGTTTAAATCAATTAGATTGGAATCGTTTTTCTAGGTTCAGCCAGGTATATTTCGAGATTTTTTACTATTTCGATATTAAACTTAGTTTACTAAGAATCCTATTTTATACTTTTAATCATATACACCTACTAGCTTCCGCCCGCGACTTCGTCTGCGTGGAAAGGTTTTTTTTTGCTATCCCTCGGGAACTATACTTTTTTTCGGGATGAAAGGTACCCTATGTCCACAGAAACTGTGCTATGTCCTTCTCGGTACCCCTGACAACGTGTATACAAGCTAGGCCATGATGCGCTTTGATTAAATTACCAATATACTATAGTAATTTTATACTGATTGCGTGGGAAGAATGTCATTAAAATATAATGCGGGAGAAAAGAGAAATCTCAATCTCAAGGAGCTGTTTACAGTTGTAATTGTTTGACATTTTCCGATTATATGACATTTCAAAGTCAAAGTCAATGAGATATGTATGGTTAATGCGCATCATGGCCCAGAATCCGGCATGATCCTTTCATGATGATCGGTTCAGTAGTTAGGACGTGAAGGCGTAACAAACAAACAAACAAACGGACTTTCGCATTTATAATATTAGTATGGATACGGGTGTTAATACAAAAGATATTTAAACATCTGTTTAACTTGAATACTGTTTAAATGTGATGCTGTCACTTTTGTGACAATATTGTTTGAAAGATACATTAAAAGTTAAACATGTGTTTAAAAATCTTTTGTAACAACACCGATAGTCATTTATTTTGCTATTATATTTGCCATTCAAAAGTAAGACAACCGATCCCTTAAGCTAGGGTTTCCTAGGATGAGGCTGCCGTCATATTACGGCCGTAATTAGCGGCGTAGAACGTTGCATGTAAACAATACGGCGCGGTTTCTGACGTTACGGTGTCGCCAAATTGTTTACATAGACAACATTCAACGCCGCTATATTACGGCCGTAATATGACGGCACCGCTATCCTAGGAAACCCTACCTTTAACTTCATTTAAAGTACTGTGCAAAACAAAACGATCCAACAAAATACAAATAAAAGATACCAATTTACGCTTAATGTCATTCAATATTAAAAAGTTACATTTAAACCGTATAGAAAACGCACGCAGTACATCAAGCTGTAAATCCTTTAAGTCGATTGTCAAGTAAATGTTTTACACAAACAAATACGAGTATCGATTCGTCGAAATTAAAGTAGAAATAGGACGGAGGGTCGCTTGAGCGAGCTGGATTGATGGAGAGCTAGAGATTGTCTGTGGAAAAGATTCGATATACGTAGGTCCCTGTACCTATATGTTACGGCTTAACCCGAAGTGCGGCTACACCTATTTTTGGTCGGATAAAACAGCCGATAGCTGTTGGTACAGAATATAGATATAAGTACTACCGTACAGAAAGGACACTCTCCGCCCCGCGTCAGAATCCGAAGTGTGGCTATACCTATTTTTGGTCGGATAAAACTAGCTGTAGCCGATAGCTGTTGGTACTGAACATAGATATAAGTACTGCCGAAGGACACTCTCCCCCCGCCTCAGAATCAATTACCTCACCCCACCCCGCGAGTTCGTGTGCCGAATCGTGTGCTTGTTTAGTCGTGTTTGTCAAATGTCAACTTATTTTGATATTCAAAGTAATGCGTCGTAACTTTTTAGTCGTTTTTGTCAACTATCAACTTATTATGATATTCAAAGCAATGCGTCGTAACTTTACTTACCAAAAAGTTCGAATTATGAATTGAACGCCGCACGTACAAAGTGCACGGTAGCCCTAGACTTTTTTATTGTGTACGTACATAGACAACATTCAACGCCGCTTAATTACGGCCGTAATAATATGACGGCACCGCTATCCTAGGAAACCCTAGCTTTAGCGCCTTGTGTTTCATTAAAAACCTGTGATTTAGCACTTCTCGTTTCATTTAATGGACCAGAATGTATATGAAATTTCCCTAATCAATTTTAGCAATCAGAAGCTGGAGCCCAATGAAATTTAGCAGTTTTCGGTGTAGAGATTTGCTGTTGTTAAAAAAAACAGTTTTTCTGGCACAGCATTGCTCGCATTTTTAGGCGAGAATATACTCGTTATTCCTAAGCCATGCGGTACATAATAAAAAGAATTAATTTTGAGCAGTACAAAAGTAAAATTTTGTCCATGAGTAGACTTGGCAGGTTAACGAAGGCTGACGATTTTTATTAAAATGATTCAGATAGAATACGAAGTCAGATTTCTTTCTACCGCCAAAATTAGGTCTAACCCTCAGAAAAAGGAAACCTATGGAAGTGGCACAAACTGCAATAACAAAAGATTTTTGACGTCAGGCGCGTGCCGTGCCCGCCATATTGTGTTGCGTTTACATGTTAAAATTTCGACTCTATGCTGTTTACATAAGGTGTATGTACACTAAGCTAAGCCGCCATGTTTAGTTGCGTTTGAATGGAGAACAATGAAGTAGGTATGCAGGTTTTTTTCGTGGGTATGTCAGGTCCATATTATTTCTTCGTCATTGGTCTAACCATAACCAGCATAAATAAATTAAAAACTCTTTATACATCCCACACGCACACTTAACCAAAAAGGTTCCACTCCCCGCTGTAATGTAAAGGTTAACCCGAACTAACCTGCCTACATTAACGCTCACTACTCACTCGCCTCTTACATTACGTGTCATCTACGTAATGTACGTCAACCCACACGGTACTCACACAGGTAGTGAAGTCTAATATTAGCCTGAAATATGAGTCTCAAAGATTTGCTGTCGTCGCATTTTTGAAACGTTTTGCTTGCGAGAGCACAGATTAAATTATTTGCATTGGCGAAAGTTTGAAAGAGTTGTGAACATGTAATTAATATCCTAACCATATAAGATACGTAGCTCTACCATCAGTTGATGCAAATAATTGGCTATCAAAAACTATCGGATATACTTCTCACAGTCAATGCGAATGAAAGAGAGAAAACGATGGTTTACGGTAGAGTCTGTCTAAAAAGTCTGTTTACATGAGAAATTATTAAATTATTTCTAAAAACTTATACTGATAACCCTGTTGGTGCTGTCAAAATTCTAATTGTAAACATATTTATTTATTTAGGTGGGTACTGGTGGGGTGGTTGGGGATTTAGGTGGGTATTAAAATTACCTTTGAAATTACCCATGTAAACAGACTTTTTAGACAGACTCATCGAAAACAGTTTGGTTTCATCAACTTATGATAGAGCCACTGTTTAGGAATCTAGTTTTGTTGTAAGTTTCGTTTTATTATTATCAAATAATTATTATATTCAATTCGTAAGCATATTTTGTGCTTACTATATTGTTATTGGCTTTCGATAACTATTTAAATTACCTTCTTTAACCTAGCTGTAAGTTAATAAATGTGATAGTTTGTGGGTTTGCATGTTTGTTCCTCAATCACGAAAAACTACTGAACAGATTCGGTTGGAATTTGGCACACAGATAGTAGACAGCCTAGATTAAAACATAGGATACATTTTATCCTGATATTCCCACGGGAACGGAAACCATTACCAGGCAGGTGAAACCGCGGGCGGCCGCTAGTTTGTAATAAAGGGCTCATGAGTTATCCAGAATTATATTTTTTCGTTAGATCAAAACCACTAAGTATTACCTACTTCTTCGACGTTTGTTTTTTTTTCAACATAACGTGTTTTCAACATAGTCAAAGTGTACCAACTTTTAAAAAGAAACTAAAAATATACCAGCTAACTCAATGTATCATGACCGTATAATTTTCTGTTTCGACAACACCCCAACCAGCTTGAAGGGGTGATAAACAAACAAACCCACCATTTTGTCTGTCATGTCATGACACAGTCATCAATCGTGTAAATAAAGACCCGATAGCATTTTTAGTTTGTTTTGGTCGCACACGATACAATTTTACCACAAAATAAAAAGTCGGTGTTTTATGCTGCGACCAGATTGCACTGTTGCGACCTCGCGACTCGAGGCTTTTCGTGTTGTAGGTACAATGAGGGTCAGTAACAGGTTTTATTGATATAATATAAAATCATATTAACAGCTATGAAACTTAGTAATAGTAGTTTATGAAACTGACACATAAAGAGGGGTATTAAAACACGAGTGTGTGTTTAAAAACCGAGCCGTAGGCGAGGTTTTTAATAGTATCACACGAGTGTTTTAATACCTAGTTATGTGCAGTTTCATACACTACTTTATCTACACTCATACATTTGGGATTGAACCTACTAAATAAAAGATCAACGTTAGAAAAGAGAGAGAGACTTTGTTTGTATTAGCAAGGTACCTACCTTGTAATAAGTCAATTCCTTTGCTGCATCTAAACTAAAATATCGGGCAGAGTAGGTAATTTTTTTTCACATTTTAGAGCCAGAATAAAAAAACCTACAAAATTCAGTAAGTATAACAAAATGTAAAAATTGAAACCAAATTTTATCGGAAATGCTTGGCGCGCATTCCATTAGAAAAAAAAAAAATTGATCAGTGCATTTCAACAAACTAATCGCACTAAAGTCATCGATTACCATAGAGTACATTTTAATCATGAAAAATATGTGGGAAAATATCGTTGTTTTTTTTAATGTTACGGCACTGCCTTCTTTTTGGATTTGCCCTGTATCGTAATGAGAAAAAAAGTTATTTTATGATGCAGTTGACTGCATCGTAATGAGTTTATTTTTTAATTTTACCTATCCACGAAAATAAAGCACGTATTTATATTACCTTTTTTGAATTCATATTTGGAATATTACGTTGTGAGTGTAGATAAAAGATTTTTTGAAATCCGTTTAGAAATGATTGAGTTATTAAGGTTTTGAAGGAAATGCCAAACTCAATGCAATTGTGCTTTATCACGTACGGCATAAGGTTCGCGTACATCGCGATGACGTCATAAGGACCCCCCAAAATGACAGTGTTTTAGCATGTTTTAGTTCGTATATCTTCTCAGGTTTAAGAGATATCGCAAAAATTTCTTCACAGTTAATCATGTGGTGGCATAAGCTTTCTGATAAGCCACTAAACAAAAATCGTTATTGATCCTCATTGGAAACTATGAATCAAGGAATAGTTTAATATCACTTAAGGGAAATAAATTAAAGAGATTTCATGTAAATAACTTTAATCTCTTGACTCATAGTTTCTAATTGTACAAAACGACAATAAAAAGCTTCGCGACAGCGCGATAGTCCGCCTCCGGCCGCAGCATTAGAAAAAGTTAAATAAGCGGGAAATAAATATTTTATAGTTCGGTTGGTGGTAGGGCTTATTTCAAGTCCGCCTGGCTAGCTACCACCATCGTACCTAATTCTGACGCCATAATAACAATTTAAAAATTGTTGTGTTCCGGCAGTTAGAGGTAAAGCCAGTTCCTCTGTGATGAGGATTCCCTTTATGATAAGACATTCATCTTTTTGAGTTCTAATTTTGAAGACTATAGTCAGATTTTCAGGGCTCTGTGAGCTCGATAGGTTCGGCTTTAATATCTCCGTAATTAATAATATTGTAAATATTATTATTTACGGAGATATTAAAGTCATAAACATGAACTCTAAGCTTTTTTTGAGGCTCGCGTTCATTTTACGACTCGAGCTTTTTTGAAGGCTTGAGCTCTTTCAATAGGTTCGAATTCTTTCGAAGGCTTGAAATTCTTTTGAAGCCACGAGGCGTGGTTCAGAGAGCTCGTTTTTCGGCTAGGCTCGGGCTTACGAGCCTACTGAGCTCACCGAGTCCTGCCAATCTGAGTCGAGTCTTCAAAAGTAGAACTCGACGACTCGAGTTTTGTACATCACTACAAACAAGTGCTGAAATAAGTTCAAAAAAGAACTTTTATAACATTACATAAGGCAGACCTTGTCAGCGTTTAAAGATATTACTTAACATTAATTGGCAAATTGATATCGTATCTAAAACGTGGGTGGCATAGCATAACATTATAGCACGAACAGCTTTGCTTATGCTTATACAGCTGAAATGCATAATAGCAGTGCAATGCATAATATCGTTATTATTTTGCAACACACACATAAATAATGTACACATTGTAGCCATCATTCGTTGTAGTTACTACCAATGTCATAAGATACATTATTTTGGGGAATTAAAGATATTCATATTATAAAAAGGAATATTATTTGAGGTGAAAAGGATAATTAACTTAGAGGCAAATAATATTAAACCTCTTTTTAATGAAGTTTTGTTTTAATGATAATAAAGAATATGATAGTCTTTTGTTCAAACAAGGTTCAAAAATAAATCTAAAAAATAGGAATGATAATGGGAAATATATAAATGATAATTAGACAGAATTTCAAGCTTTAGTGAGGGTAAGCAACAGACACACTGTACCGAAAACTAATATTTTGAAAAACTGAAGTTTACTAAACGGATGTTTTTTAGAGTTCCGTACCCAAAGGGTAAAAACGGGACCCTATTACTAAGCCTCCGCTGTCCGTCTGTCTGTCTGTCTGTCACCAGGCTGTATCTCATGAACCGTGATAGCTAGACAGTTGAAATTTTCACAGATGATGTATTTCTGTTGCCGCTATAACAACAAATACTAAAAACAGAATAAAATAAATATTTAAGGGGGGCACCCATATAACAAACGTGATATTTTGCTGTTTTTTTGGCACGGAACCCTTCGTGCGCGAGTCCGACTCGCACTTGGCCGGTTTTTTTTTAATTGCTGTTTTAGGAAACGAATGTTAAGGATAGGTACTATAATTTTGGATCGGATGTTTTGGGAATGGATATTTTGGAAAACGGATAGAAATTTTCGAAAGCTCATGTAAAACTTACATAAATGAAAGAATGAACTTCGACCATCTAATTATTAAAAAAAAGTACGCCGTTCACCGTTTTAATCTGTATTGAAAGCAGACTAGGTAGAAAATATAACTTTTAATTTTCACTTAAAAGTGACGACTAAAGTATTAGCTCATAAACAGCCAAGAAACATGAGCCAGGTAGTCAAGCTGGTTGGCTTACTTACAAAGTTTTTCAAATATCGGAACTTTTTACTGGTAAAGTATTGGAAACTTGTGAGATATAAAATTGCTGTTGGCTCGAGATGCTAGCTAGTCTATCGTGTTTTATAGATTAAAGAGCTTTTACTCTGTATTAGAATTAAAATTTAAAAAACCAAAGAAAATTAGTTTTATATTGTTGATAGATAAAATTATAGATTTCGGAATACTCGGAACAACGCATTTTTAAAAGCGTTAACCTACTGAAAATTTTGAGAAAGAGTCATTTTGATATTTACCCGACTGCAAGAGGGTTATGTTTTTCGCGCGTATTTTGTAAGTTTGTTTGTGTGTTTGTATGTAATATTCTTTATTACCTCATATCTTTCAAATGGCTCAACGGATTTCTATGATTAAAATATCGTTAGATTTGTCTTGTCAGCCCAAGTGTTTTTATGAAGGTGGCGTTATAAAAAAATCAACATGGCGGCTGTATGGTGCTATTATACGTAGTGGAAAATTTTTTTTTTTTTAGATTACTACAATATGGGTGTCAAATTAAAGGGCTCCTTATAAGGATTTCAAAAAGGTATATCATGACTGTAATATATATGTAATAACTAAAAAGATATAAATAAATAAAAAAATAAAAAACCCCCCTGCATAAAAAGACAAGTCAGCTGAAAAGATGGAAACAAGATTAAATATTAAAGGCAACATAATAACATGCAGTTGGAGGCATGCATAAAGAAAGTGACGTTATGAATGATTTGAAATGCCTCCGACTGCCTGTTATTATGTTGCCTTTAATATTTAATCTTGTTTCCATCTTTTCAGCTGACTTGTCTTTTTATGCAGGCGGGTTTTTTATTTTTTTAAGGTAATATAAAGGCTTATTTTTAGGAGGTTAAAAAAACTAACTCTTAGTACGAAAAACGACAAAAGAATAAGAACAAATTATTATGGCTTTGTACAGCTTAATTTCATATAGGTACCTACACCGGTATAGCTGATTTCATTCAACCCCTGACAATTTAGGTAGGTATTTCATGTTAAATAAGTACTTAATAGGGAATATGCATAAGTCACCGATTTTGATGAATTTGAGCTTGATCGCTGCGGACACTTATAAAAACATGATGGAACAGGAAAAAAAATAAAAAAAATGTATAATCCTAGTTTTATCACACGATGAAATCAGGGGAAAATAACGATATTTTTTTTTCATTTTCGGATATAATACACTTTACAGTCAGATAGAATATCGAATAAGAAACAATATTTTGTAAGACACATATGTACTTAAACGCAAAATTTAGGGAGATAATTGAAGATTATTGGCTAACTCCATATTAAACGCGCCGAAACACACCTGAAACGTGATGTGTGACGTCACCGTTTTGTATGGAGCGTTTTCGGCGGGTGCTGCTGCGCGCTAACTTCAAGTAACTATATCACGAGAAAAAAACGCAATAGAAAAGTTTTGATATTACAGTTAACTTTCTCACGCATTATACTTTTGATTAAGATTAAAAAAAAAATTGATGCATATTCCCTATTATAATTACATTACATCTGCATAAAACCATAATGAAAAATATGAAATTCTAAAACTCTTTATTCAAATAAACTCAGAAATTATGTGCTCTTGATTTGTTTATATTTTCCTACCGCCTAAAACCGCCTGAAAACTATGAAATTTTACTTCTTAAACGCAACTATCTTCCTAAACTAGGATAATGGGCAAGGGACAGTTGGTCAACTCCCCCTCTAGCAATGAGTGATAATATGTCATTGGAACGGACTTTTTGAAACAAACATTTTTTGCTAAGATACTTTATACTTATCAATTATTATTTATCTAAGATACTTTATTTAATTAGTATTTTCGGAGTTATATTAATTAAGGTCATAAGTCGTTATAGTATAAAATTATATTTGTTTATGGGAGTTGTTAGAATCACCCTTTCAGTTATATATCAGTCGAAAGATCTTCTTAAGGCAAATATTTACTGCTAACATTTTATTAAATAAAAATTGTTTAATGTACATTGAACAATTCTCTCATTGAACAACTCCCAAATGAGAGTTGTTGTCATACCCCCAAAAAAATAACAATACTATAATAACTCCTAAAATACTAATAGTTGACGTTTGCTGTCATACAATAAAATGTTCCTTAATGACTTTTCCAATGATGAAGTCTCATTGCTAGATCTAGACCAGAATGCTCATCATCCTTTGATCTTTATAACATCTATTGAATGTTACCTTATCTCATTTGGGTCGCAGAGACCCTCGGCTGTTGATTTGATCAAATGACATCTTTTGAATATACCTTCAGTCTTCGTCAACCTTATTCAATATACAGGGTGTTCCAAAACTTCGCCACACGGAGGGAAAGTACCTTAAATATTGAAGATAGGACATTTTACTGAAAGAAGACGTTTCGTTTTGTTTTCAAAAATAATTGGAACTGCATTCAAAGATTTTTGAATAATCGCTTGGCTTAACCAGGAATCGATCCCACCAAAAACGAAAAAAATTTTTTATTATTTTTTACGATACCAATCGAAAGGGTTACTTATAAGGATATTTTTTTTTAAGTAACACAGCATCTTAAACAAAAAGAAGACCATGAAATTTAACATTAAAATTTTAATTATTTCGGATTGTATTAATTTGTATGGAATCTTATGCGATTTAAAAAAAAACTTTGAATGCAGTTCCATTTCTTTTTAAAAACAAAATGAAGTCTTCTTTCAGTAAAACTGTCTATCTTCAATATTTAAGGTACTTTCCCTCCGTGTGGCAAAGTTTTGGGACAGCCTGTAAAGGAAACTTAATGGTAATGCCTTAGTAGACAGTTCATTATAATGTCATCTGTATATTAATAATATATGGGTATTATACGTTTTGTTTTAAATTTCCATGGTTATTGACGTTAATAGAATAAACTATGTCGGGATTTACACCATGTACCGGAGTCTCAAAAATAAACAGGTACATGGTGTAAATCCCGACATAGTTTATTCTATTAATTATACGTTTTGTTTAAAAAAATACTTTAATTCCATCAATAACTGGCTGGAAACGGAAATACAATTTAATTGAAAACACACCAAAACATAGCTAAAAAAAGATAAATTATTTTGTTCTTATTTAAACTTATCCTCAACAAGCGAACATCTTTTTTAATTTAATATTTTTGATTGTTTTATGAATGACCAAAACCAAGATAATCTATTATTCGATTAAAATAAGAATGGCATATTGTATGACGCTATTCATCACTTCAAACAACTTCAGTTTATTTATTCTCGAAACATGCTCGAAACTGACTAAAGTTAAGTTGGGTTAAGAGGATGACGTCACACATTTTTCACATTCTTATTTTAACAAACACCGGTTTTATTAAAAGTACTTTGGTATTTACTTAGTATTTGGTTTGATTTTTTACTTTCAATAAAACTGCGCTAGTACATAATTTCATATCTAGTAAACGCGTAAGCTTGAAAGGCGCATAGTATTAAATCAACAAGATAATATTTCGTCCAATCAGACACGATAAGCAATACGAATATTATTAACTTTATGTAACGATATTCCAAAGTGGAGGAAACTAATAAAACTTTACATTCCACACTGGTTTTGAATATAAAACGTCCGGATCTCCTGATTATATCCATCTTTATGGCCGCTTCGTGAAACTGAGAATCAGAAAGTTCAGCAGGCTGGATTAAGTAGGTTTTAATATTAATTTTTACTCTATGAGAATATACCCTTTATCTCTATAATATAAAAATGAATCGCTGAATGTCTTGCTAAGCGCACATTTCGAGATCAGCTGAATCGATTTCGCTAATTCTTTTTTTTTTGTTGTGTTTGTTATAATCAGGAGAAGGTTCTTATGGGAGAAAAAATAGAGAAAATTGCGCGGAAAATGAGAAAATTTAAGAATACTTAACCACTACCAACACTAGAATTCGATATTTATAAATCATAACTCTAGACAGGACAACGTCTGTCGGGTCAGCTAGTTCCCCGAGTAAGCCTTAAAAACGTGAGAGGGCTCTCCACCCCTATTTTTTATCTTACTCTACGTAGTTCTCATTAAATATGTAAGTAAGTAGCGGTTGTATGAAACTATATCTAATTTAATTTGTGTACACGATATAATATTCTAACGTTATACTACCAACTCCACTATAATTTAATTGCTATCTCATGTACGAGTATAAGACCATTTATAACAAATTCACCAAATCAGATAGCTTCAAGGATCTCCCTATTAGTAGATTTTTTTATTGCGCAAATGGTTAGTGGACAGGGCATTCTAGTCAAATGATGAATTCTTAATGATAAAGTAGTTGTGTAATATCATAAGGGATGTATGGTCGATAAGGGATTATAAAAGGTTAGGCACCTATCTAAATAAATTGGAATTTAATTTTCATATTTGACAATTATACTTTACTAATTACCTACCTATCAGACATTAATGTAACAACTTGAATAAGTAATGTGAAATGTAATAATTTGATTTAATCTTTAGTAACCGTGTTTATATTTGCATGCCACTTAAGTTGGCTAAATAGGTTAAGCTTTCTGATTCACCTACTTTTAAGATCTCCATTTGTAGGTTCATATTTAAACACAATTATTCGTTATACTAAGTTTACACGGATATATATTATAAGGAATGTATCGACGCCTATAATATAGTTTTTAGGCCAGCCAAAATGGCAAAAAACGGAACCCTTATAGATTCGTCATGACTGTCTGTCTGCCTGTGTCTGTCTGTCCGTCCGTATGTCACAGCCATTTTATTCCGAAAGTATTAGGATTACACAGTTGAAACTTAGTAAGTAGATGTAATCTGTTAACCGCTTAACGATTTTAACACAAAAGTAAAAAAAAAAAAGATTAAGGGGGGGCTCCCCATAAATGGAACTGAAACTAAAAAAAAATTCCTTCATAACAATACGTGCGGGGTGTCTATAGATAGGTCTTTAAAAATGACATTGAGGTTTCTAAGACAATTTTTTCTAAAAGTCAACCGTATGAAAGGTAAACACTGCCAAAGTGGTAAAATGTGTGTCCCCCCCCCCTCTAACTTTTGAAATAAGAGAGTGAAAAATCTAAAAAAACTATATGCTGTAGATCTTAATAAAAACTTTCAACGAAAATTGGTTTGAACGAGATATAGTGATTGGTTTTCGAGATATATCATATTTTCCAAAACCGCAAATATAACTTTGTCATTCATACCAACACTGTGAAAAAGAAAGTTATTTTTACAGACGAAAAATTATAGTGGTATTAAATATAGTATGGTGTAAGGTGACTACGGAACCCTATGGCGCGTGGCCCGACACGCACTTGGCCGGTTTTTTTTTTGCACACAAAAATGATCGTCATACTCTACATAGTAGGATATATTGTCAGGAGCTCCTAATACAGTTACAATGTCGAAGGTTCCTAATGCGAACTAAACGACTTTGTGAATGCAGCCCCTGGCGAACTAATATCAAATCTGAGAGCTTACTACGAAAATCGAACTACGAAAATCGGAAATTCTTTCCGTTTCGTGACACATCATCAGCCATTTTTAATGTTCTCACTTTAGGGCACAGGCCCTCCTTCCTGTTTTTGGCTCACACAAAAGTAGCAAATAATGAATCCTTTTTGATGCAAAATTGTAATTTTAATATTCCTTTTGGAGGGAATATAGGTAGCGTGTACAAAGATAGGTTCTGAAAATTTTCAGAATGACCGATGATATAAGTATAATAATGACGAGAAAAATGGCAATCAGTGTTGCCAGGTGGAGCGCGACACAGATTATCGCGCCCGAACACCTCTGCCTTTCTTTTGAATTCGAATAAAAATAATCCGACTAATCATCTGAGAAATATCCGAGCGATAATCCAACATTAATGGTTTGGTGTGTCTTAAAGTGCCTTCCGAAGCACATAGCACAAAGCTAGGGATAACAAATGTTTAGTTGCGAAACCAACCATGCCGAAAGTTGAATAAACTAACTGTGCCATTGAGCATCACCTCTTTCGTGTCATTATTTGTAATGTTATTACCTTTAGGGGGTACTTTGTAAACGTCCCTAAGAATGTAAACTAATGAAAACTATAGGAGAACTGTGTAAATATGTAAAATAATGCGTAGGATAGCTTAGGATATTATAGGAAGATTGATAGGTACCTTAAAGAGCCTGTATCTTCGGAACGGCAGAGGCTACTGCCCTGTAATTTTATCCCTGGTAATGTCACGACATTTACCTTAATTAAACGTAGTTTTATGTATTTTTTATCAATATTGTAATAAAATTCTCGTATTTATAAACAAATTTATGTCAGTATAATTGTCATAGCAACGCGCTGACTTTTTAATTCGATGTCAAAAAACTCTAGATTTTTAGCCTAGCTATGGTTAAAACCTCTGTACAATACTGTTCTGTATTCGTAAATTCGAATGTAGAGTAGAAATTAAAAATATAAAATAACGACGGTATAAAAGCGCGGTTGGCAGCTCAGATGACTCAGTCCTTCCACGAGTCTGTCCGTGTACACCATAACCTATAGCTGCCGCCCTATTTCTACTCTACGTTCTATATTCTATCTAAAAGTAACCAAGTCTAAAATAAGGGCATAGCGGCTTCTTCGAGGCACGGTCCTCGACCTTCGGCGCGAACCACCTCAGTAAATAACGGCGCGTCTTCGAGGCACGGTCCTCGGCCTTCGGCGCGAACCACCCGGACGTCGTGCACCTATCCCACCTGTCCTACCGAGGGGACTCTACGTCTGACCCCTGGGCCTTATGCGCGCCCTAACCGCGCCGTTACCCTAGCCAGTCGACCACGCTACTACGTGCCCAGCGACGTGTCCTGGAGTGCCCCTACGTGCTCTGCGCTACGACCCCATTGCTACGTCCTGCGTCCCCACCTGCACTGCCTGCCTGGACCTGCCGAGGCCTCCATCTGATCCACCGGCGTCCAGCGTGCCAGCCTCGTGCGCCTCCTTCACCTACCTGGCGTGACGTTCCCGTGCCCTCGCCGTCCTGACCTGCTTCGCCCTAACTTAATCCTATCTTCGTTAGTCCTACTTGCTTAGCTTAAGTTAGCCATAGTTAATAGCCTAAATTCCTGTACCTAGGACGTGACATTTTTAATAAACTCTTGAATTGCAGCTCCATCTTTCTATTTCGGTTCCTTCCTCTAGTTTTCTTCCAAATTTTGCTCCGTTACCTTCCGTAACGTGACATATTGACAAAAAAAATAGGTAGGTAGACCAAAAAGTCGAAATTCGTTCGATTATCGTGATTCGTTTTTCGTAGTAGGCTCTTTGGTGGCAGTACAATCGATTAAGGTTTTGTTACAAAACATTTCGTATTACCTTCCAAGTATAGAGTAAAGACGTTATTAAAAACTCATTTCATTTTACTTACATAATATTTTTACCTATGCACAACATTCAGGTTTTGTTTGATATTTGAGACAGGAACGTTGTCCTGCAGTCTTTGGCCTCTGAAAAAAAAGTATCTAAATTGTCTAACTACATATTTATTAACAACACAGTCAATTAGTAACAAAAGCAGGGGGGCTCACTCCGCGCTTAAACTTTTATATTATCCTACTGCTCGCGGCTCACTCAGTCGAGCCAGCGCACGAGGGGTGTCGTGTTTCGGTTGAGACAGAGCTACGCTACAGAAAGACAAGGTGCATCCAATAATAGGCACGCAGCGCTGTGCAATTTGAATTTGTAATTTATTGCCGTGCAGCAAGAGTAGCTTTTTATTTAATTGACCTCGCGCGGATGGGCTTCTGTACGTTGGTACTATTACTGTGACAAAAGGTTATTTCGTTATTTTATAGATTCAAATCTTCTTTTCAGAAACAAGCGATGCTCGTTCGGCAACTGGAGGAAGAACTAAGACTGCGCCTGCGCCAGCCCGCGCCCGAGCTACAGCAACAACTTGAGCAACTGTTCGCTGAGAACGAACACCTGCAGAGGGAAATAGCGATATTAAGAGATACCATCAAGGTGAGGAACTTGAATATCAATAATTAACACGATCTTGAACATCAACGATCTCAGAATCGTTGTTGAACATCGAAAATATCATCAATATTTTTATGACCCAGAACTATTGAAAAAATGGATAGTTTAATAGGACTCTAAGGACATTGTATTGACAAAAAATATCCGTCTTCGGGTGCAAACATGAAGGCGTTTCCTTTTCTCAAAATGTCCTTTGCTCAAAATTTCTTTTTCTCGAAATGTCCTTTTCTCAAAATGTCCTTTTTAATGTGCAATATTTTTTTTAACAAATACATATTAAAGGTTTTTTAGTTAGTCGCTTATCTAGACGATTATTATTCTTTTTTTAATTCTGATTATTTCCATCATATTTCTTCAATTTTATAACATACATGACTCATTACTTTATAACATTCTTAGACTTAATAAATATTTACATGCATTGCATGTCTGTGTTTTTGATGATAATTTAGATAAGCGACTAACTAAAAAAGGTTTAATATGTGTGTATTTGTTAAAAAAATGGATATTAAAAAGGATATTTTGAGAAAAGGACATTTTGAGAAAAGGACATGAGAAAAAGGCATTTTGAGAAAAGGACTTTTTGAGAAAGGACATTCTGAGAAAGGACATTTCGAGAAAAGGACATTATGAGAAATGACATTTTGAGAAAAGGACATTATGCGCCAAGACGCCTTATTTCAGTACCGATTTGCGTCGCGGATGCGTACGCAAATCGGTACCGTCATACAAGTTTCAACCTATTTTCTTTATGCGGCCTCCCATAGAAAAGTATAAGGCTACTTTACCTTTACCGATCGGTACAGACCTGTACCGACCAGTACTGACCAGTAACCTGTTTTTTTATGAGGGCACACTTCTTTTTTGAAGTCAGTTAAAAATAGGAAATCAAACGAGATTGCTACACACACAGTTAAAGTAATTAAAGAAAAAAAAAATGTGAATTTAGTAAAATAATTTAGTTAGACCGTATAAAATAAATGACAATCATTGATCATTGCTATCTTTTGCGAAAGAAAAGAATCGTAAGTTCGTAACCCACTTCTTTTTGAATCACTTTCGAGATTTCAGAAAATCCAGTTATATTATTCAGTCTCTCAAAGTAATATGAGGGTGAACTTATTTTCTGTGGAGGAAAATAAAGATTTAACTCTGATCTTCCTTTGATATTTTTATAATCTTAATGATGTCAACAAAAGAGATCATACAGTCTAAATGTTGAGAGGAAAACGATTTAAATACTCAAGTAAAACCTGTTTTACTAAAAAAATACATTAATTTTATTAATATATTGATGTTAAGGGTCAGTAGTAGGCAAACGTGTACTGGGATAATAAACTTACGTAAACATTAAAAAAGACATCAGAGAGCCTAGCCACAGTAACATTCGCTAATCTTCGTTATCGCTTCGCTTTCGAAACATGTATATGGGATTGACATAAGGCAAGGGTCTTCAACCCGCAGCCCGCGGTTGCATTCTTTGCGGCCCGTCATTATATTGAAAAAATTAAATTCACATGTCTTCAAATTATACCTTTTTACAGATTAACACGATTCTCTTGTGTTGCGGCCCACCAAACTTTTATCAGAGAATACTAGGCCCTTGACTTCAAAAAGGTTGAAGACCCTTGACATAAGGTTTCGTTAACAATCGAATTTTAAAACGTCAAATCCATACATGTTTCGAAGCGAAGCGATAGCGAAAATTTGTAAATGTTACTTTTAGTCGCTAATGCAATCGAATTGAAGATACACCTTATAGAGATGCCTTCAAAGAATAAGGTAAAAAGCACTGTCGTACTGTCATAACTTTGGCGTAAATAAGAACAAACACCTAACGAATTTTGTTTTTTTAAAGAGACCAAATAAGTCAACGATTATAAATTTTCCAAAACAATACTTCTGTTCTGCGTAAAAAATTCGCAGACATGCTGAATTTTTAAAGTAAGCAGATTTTGGGCGGAAAATTTGCGATTTATTACACTAAACAGAAGAAAAAAAAATTTATGGGACCTTTGTTTTTTGTTGTCCGTACAATCAATTGAAATTCATTATTTATACTATTATATTATTTAGTATTGTAGAAAAATAGGATTGTGAATTCTATAACCTCAAAATAAAAAAAATTAACAATTTTTAAATTTATGGAAAAAGGCAGTACTTTTTGCACGTTTTTAGTATTTTTTTTACATTTATCTATAAAGTTTATTCTCAATTTGATTTTTGTAGAGCCTTAGTCTGATGTTTTTTTTATGGCGACTACATTACGCAAGATCATACGTTTTGCAGTCTGTAATTAAAATTTTTGAAGTAAAAGATGAAGTAGGTAGAAGTTGGGCTACTGCCGCTAGTTATATTGTGAATTCGATGATTTCCAAGGAATCACAATGAAACTATTAATAATTAATATAAATATTACTGAAAATCTGAACATACTTTCTCGGAATGTTTGTCAATTATCGAAATAATTAACATGTGTACTAGAGAATCTGAAATATTATCTCTATTATTAATTATTATTTATATCTCTATTATTAATTTACAACTTGACTTTGAATCATAAGTTCATAACATATCCTATATGAAATGTTTATTTTGTCATACGATACGATATAAATTAAATTTATATTAATTTAGAAAATATGTATTTAATGTAATAATTTTCCCGCAGGAACTAGAATTAAGGATCGAAACGCAAAAGCAAACACTACAAGCGAGAGATGAGAGCATTAAAAAATTACTGGAAATGCTGCAGAATAAGGGAATGGGTACGTTAATTGAATATTAATCGTTTTAATTCTAGATAAACTAGTCAATTTTAAGTCAAGTCAAAATGTGTTTATTCAACCTTTTAATGAAGCACTTTGGAATCGTCTATATTTTCCTAACACCCATTCCAGACGTTTTTAACTGACAAGAAGACTTTTTACCTAAATATATTTGTAATTGACGCAAAGAAAAAATGGGTAAATTTACAAATAATGTTAAAATACAATAATTGTTTGGATATAATTTAACTGTTTTTTTTCTCTTCTGAAAATGCTCTCCTATAATAATTTCGTTTATTTCAGACAAAGTCCATATCATATGTTAGTAACAATCCTATAGTATAATAAAATATTTTATGAAAAACTTTCTGTGTCTTAAGATAGAGAAACTTTTCACAGATACTACAATAACTTTTACGAATAACTTCTTTTTACAAACAAAAACGAAGTTATAAAAAATGACTGTTAGTATGAAGACAAAAACAGTGCTACAGTAGCCGGCAAACATCTTGAAATCGGGTAGGGATTGCGCAGAACGCGTATTTTGGGTATGCGTAGCGGTGAGGAACGCGGGCGGGAGAAGGGCGCGCGCTATTGGTCGCTCGCAAATGCACATGCGTGAACTTATCCCCACTCCGTCGAAACAGCATCAACTCAAGATGTTTGCCGGAATCTGTACCTACTATAAAGAAGAGACAATACTAAAGAAATATTGAACTTTCAACAAATTTCAGGTAAAGAGGAAGAAAGGCAAATGTTCCAACAAATGCAGGCGATGGCTCAGAAACAGGTAATTATCGTTATACGTGTACGTCTGTCCGTATCGCATGCTAGTCAAGGTTAAACTACATTAGCCCGCCTGAAGTTGCAATTTCTTGTTGCTCCATCTCTTTCTGTCATTTAGAAGCACCGTACGTTAGAGCGAGAATACTACTCGGCTTCGTCCGCGCTCTTCGGTATCGGTGAGTTGTCGTCGAGTGGTATTCTTCCTCTACGATGCTTCTGAATAGAACTACTATCTGTGAATGATGGCTACTAAATCTGTGAATGATGGCTTAATATAGTTTGACCGCTAAAGTCACTAACAAAGTTTCTGGTAATAACACTATTTCACCAGAGACTCATTAGTGCCATTTTCCTGCATTTGTCGTAGTTGTTACGCATGCCACTGCTTCCTTATATTTGTGTACAATAGTGTGACCACATGGGCGTTTTATTTTGTGATACCTTTATCATCGTCACTGTTTCTGTTAGAGTTGCTCTTGATAGTTTCATTTCATTCATTGACTTAAGCGGAATGTGACTGTCGCGAAGCCTTATGTGTTACGAGACTACTCGTCTCCACAAATCTTTTGTCAATTCTTGCTTTTCACTTCCACGGTCTTTCAAAGCCTATATGACACTCAAGCTTGTCCCCTAAGCACAAGGATCCTTTTCTAACCCCTCTTTTCACACGTTAACAAAAGTTAAATTTCAAAACAAAATAAAGTCAAATCAATTCGGCCAAAACTCACTTGACGATAAATTTTTGAAATTGACACAAACACGACTAAGATCACGACATTGCATGTTTAGAAGCTCATTATGTCCCCGTCACAAAAACCTTAGACCGTCTCGTACATTTATTATTGGGCATTCAGTTGAGCAATCATTAAAATTAGATGCAAAATTTTCTTTTACACTGCCTTCATCTGGGGCTGCATATCGTGTTTTAAAACCGCAAATTGTTAAAAAAATCTAGTTAACGCTGAAAAGTCGCGATATAGGAGTCCCAACAATTTACGAAGTACCTCAGGGCACGATAGACGTAACAGTGATGCATGGTGACCGACCATCCCGAATCCCACATCAGTGCGTGGTGATCGAATTGCATTTAAGCAAATATACCATTAGGGCCTGTTCCGGAACGTTGTCAAAATTGTACGTAGGTAGGACCTGATGTGAGAAGAGCCTCCCTGGCTTGAGTGCGAAGGTCGCTCTCAGAGATGTGCAGTCACCGTGTAGCACGCCGTATATCGCCCCCGAGTGGAGTAAATTGCCGGGACGCCGCAGCCCCAGCGAGGCGCCGAGACGCGTCGCCTGTCGTAGGTAGGTTGTATGTAGGCCGCCGTCGGGCGCGGGCGGCGGCGGCGGCTGACCGTGTCGCGTGACTGGCAGGAGCTCAAGGCGACGGCGGACACGCTGCGGGCGCTGCAGACGCAGCTGGAGCGGGCGCTCGCGGCGGCCGGCCTCCCCGGGGGCAGCGCGGGCGCGACGCTCACCGCCGTGCTCGAGACCAAGGAAGCGCGCATCGCCACGCTCGAGCGGCAGGTCGCGTTGCTCGAAGGCGAGCTGGCCGCGCTCGTGTCGCCGCCGCCGCCCTCGCTCGCGCCCTCGCACGCCTCGCTATACGATAAGGCCGACCCTCCCTTCAAGAGACAAGTAAGTTTTCTGCTGAACGACGTCCGCGTGATGAAGGACGGACGCACGAGCGCGCCGCCCGCGCGCCCACCGTTCCAGCCGGCGCTGCGACGCCTGTCGCCCTATTATAGTGCCACCACTCTGTGACTCCGTCGCTCCAGACGAGTTACCGTGTCAATTTCTCGCTTTAAGTCCGAAATTAGCCGAAGTCGTCGCCGACTATGTTGACTCGTAATATTTTTGTGTAAACTTGTTCGTTGTTAAAGCTATTTTTATTAATATTATAAGAGGAATTATATTCTTGAAAGATGTCGATTGAGATATTTTTGTTAAGTAGGGCCCTAGGCGATGCGAGTATATTCTAGATGTAATTGTACGGTTAGTTGAAACATGTGAGATTGACTAAGCTGACACCAAATTGATGATTATCGATAGACTGTTTCAAATTTAAGACTGTCGAGATCGTATATGCATCGAATTAATTCTTCTATCTAATAAAAATTGAATTCATTTAAAAAATCTGTTATGGTTTGATCATGTTGTGCTTTCGGTGTGATCGCAATCATATTCCAGTACTTGTACCGATCAGCTTTGGTCCCGCGTCACCCGTCATCAGTAGTTCATCACGACCCGATCTCTTCATGTAGCCATCATCAGTTCTGTCACAGTATCGGTAGACAAATGTATCACAACATAGGCGCCCGTGCATCTCAACATGTTTACTGTCGAACTTTTGATACTTAGCTATTCCAAGTCTGGAAAACTTTCTACAGGTCAGCGAGACTTGTTACTTATTCAAATTTAGTATTTAGCATAGAAAGTTTTCCAGCGATAACTGTCCATTTTAATATTCGAAACTTGTTAACGATACGGTACGATTTATGATTAATATGATGATGGAGTAAATGTTTGAAAGTTTTACTGCATGTGATTTAAAGAATTCTCGGGAAAATACTGAAATGTCTTCCATTGCACTATTATAAGTGGTTCAAATGTTCTGGAAACATTTCGTTCGTAATAAAAAACGTATATCAGCTTACGTCGCTTCTCATACATCGATAACATCACTAACTTCTGTATTTTAAGTGACCATACGATCAGTATGTAGATTTAAAGTTTTAACATCTATATCATTTCCGCCATCACTTTTGCCTAAGTAGATAGATTTCTTTTATGTATTTTTATCTAAATGGTTAAAGTTTGTTCTACTAATGGGATGTTTGGATTTGTCTAATTTTATACCGACTGTCGGATGGATGGTGGAATGATGAACAGTTGGACGAGTTCCGTCTGGAGATCCAGAGGAGGGATCAGGAGATACTGGCGATGGCAGCTAAGATGAAGGCGTTGGAGGAACAGCACCAGGACTATCAGCGCCACATCGCCGTGTTGAAGGAATCTCTGTGTGCGAAAGAGGAACATTACAGCATGCTGCAGACTGATGTGAGATTTTACTAACCTTTGTGTAATCTTAGGTAGTCTTAGAATCTTAGGGCTGAGAGCAGTGGGACTTTAATATGAAAAAAGTAATATTGGATTATTAAATTTTGAATCTTATTCCTGATCTAATAATATTATGAAGCGGAAATAACTTCATCTGATTATTGCTGCCTGATTTACAGAGTAGACTCTATCGCCTAAAAAATCAACTGTAAATAATGATAATAGCTGAATTAAATTTTCTCCAAATACATCCCCAAGATAATCAAGATGATTATCGTACAAATTATTTTCAGTTTCATTGAACCAATTTCTTTTCAGGTGGAAGAGTTAAAAGCACGTCTGGATGAGAAGAGCCGTATGGTGGAGAAGAAAACAGCAGCAGCTTTAGCGGCGGCACACGAGCTGGCTGAGCTCAGAGACCACTCAGAGATCAAGGATAGAAAGATCAATGTACTGCAGAGAAAGGTAAACGACTGTAGACCTTGGGCATATTTAGTTAGAGTAGGAATTGGCTAAGCTAGTGTCATGTTTTGTTGGAATATTTGGCTAGACTAGTGATAAAAGTTGTATTGCCACATTTCAACTTGAAAACGATAAAAATATTTAGGAGGGTTATAAATACGACATACTAAAGCAAGAAAGGCCCAAAATAAAATACATACTTAAATACTAAAGATAAAAATTGTAAATTAAAGGAAATACTGAATAGAATGATTATGACAAAACACTTGTTTGTAAATTATACATGTAGATTCTAAGTAGGTAGTCAATATTGCAGTTCTAAATATTAGAATCTGTAAAACTAAACTGATGGATGTTACTAAAAAAATGTAGGCCAATATTTATTTTCCTCGACGAAATTCTGTGCCCCTTCTAATGTACGCAGTATCGATTTTCAATTCATCATAATGGTACTTACAGCTGTGACAAATATAGCACTGGAAGCATCTTAAGTGAAATTTTGAGTGCTTTATCGTAAACGTATATCATTAGTACTTACGTTATATTTTTGTTTAGTATACTTTTATAATACATTCAACAACCAATCCAAATACATTGCTATAAATATACTGCAATAGGTATTGCAATTTTTATTTTGCAATTGCAAATAAAAATTATTATTATCATTAACGTTGCTATAAATGAAAACATTTTATTTTTATAACTAGAACAATAGGGTAATTAGTTGTAAATATAAATAAAGGTGGAAAGGTTTTGAAAAAGCATGTTATTTTTGTTTTTATGTAGTAGTGGCGTCAGTAGGGTGAAAAATACGGCGTTTTGTGAACCAGAGATTTCCTTTGGTAGGATTGATCCTTAGGACCCTAGGATGGATATAAGAAGTGGAGCCACCATGATTTTTGTAGTAAATTTTTTGAAGTTTTGGCTTTCAGGCCAATCTCGATAGATGTATTAGTCAAGCTGCTATGCCCAGTTTGATATCATATTCGTTTGAATTTAGGGTGTCGAATACATTTTTGGATTCATATTTGTACGATTCAATTGTTAATATGTTATTAAATACACAAATTGGAAAATTTGAAAAAGAAAAATACCTCGTAGGAGCTCTATTATCCTTTTATTTTTAAAATAATAATAAAAGAAAATATTCTTGTTTTGGCTAATTAAAAAAAATAACTTCGTTACCGTTGTAAGGGAGTTATTATTTTTATTAAATATTAAAATTTTAAATATCAAACGAAACTTGCTTGTGATAGGCTCAAATTGTAGCAAATTTAGTTAGCTTTATAAAAGTATAGAGCAAAGATATCTGAAAAACGCTTCCTTAAGGTAGTTTTATCGAAAATACTGAAACAAGTGCCAAGTTTTTCCAGCAGTACAGAGTTTCCAAGGGTTAAAACTTGGGTAAAATTACTCTCAAGGTACCTACAACAGCTGAAAAAATCATAGTTAGATACGCGCTTGTGACAAAAATGCCACTCAATAGTGGCATTTTTGTTTTTCTAATAATTTACTGATATTTTTTAATTCTGCGTTATACTTTTTAAGTTTATTTCAAAACAGTTACATAAAAGTGTTATAATGTTTATATATTTGGAATTGGCTATTTATTACCTTTCATTTGATACCCATATTGTTATAATAAAAAATATATATTTCCATAGGTGTAAAAAAAATTGACGTCACGCGACAGTGAATTTTTTTTCGCTATTTATTGTTAATAAGGAAATTTGTAAGTTATATTTTTTCAAGTCTTCATTCTATAAGCTTTGTTAACGTATTTTTTGTTTGCAAATAAGAACATCAGCTTAATGTTTACGGTGACATAAGTAAAAAAATTGTAGTTGAAAATATTGGTTATTGTGTAATGTTTAGAAAACTTCTTAATAAATTGCATTTTTTATACCAGAAATGAATTCTACGTCATTGATTTATCCGAAAATGATACCAAACTTGGCTTAGTATCCAAACTTAGGCAGTTATTAACCTCGGACTTCGTTAAGGCAGAATTCCCCCCTCCCCCCCACCTGCTTGAAAAATCCAGGTGGCTCCACTTCGTAAACCCATCTTAGGAACCCAAGGATCAATCCTACCGAAGGAAATCTTTGGTTCATGGATAGCCGTATTCTTCGTATTTTTACCTCCTACGACTGGGGCTATAGTTACTTATTTCCATTAAGGGGCGGTAATAGGAAAACATGGTTTGCGCGGGCCATTTTCTTATAAAGAAAACGTAAACTTGTAGCCACCAAAAAAATCATACGAAAAGCTAAAGAGTTTATCTAGTTGCTACAATCATAAAATTGTGTACAACCCTAACAGATGGTTGTAGAAAAAAATCTGAATATCACCAAAAGCGCTTGTCGCGGGCCATATCTTTGGCGTAAATAATAACGGAAACGTATTGAATTCCACATCAAAATACACTTTAACGTACTGTGCAGTTGCTCCAATAACTTTTTTTCAAGAAAGATAATTATGCTAAAGATAATGATGAAAAAACAACGAAAAACATCGAAAAAGTGCAGAAGTGAGGTTATTTTCCATACTCTTTACACGTAAAGAAAAAGACAGAGACAAATGATTTCGCGTAAGGGAGCCTTAAGTATATTGATAATATTGCCTCTAAAGTCTTATATTATTTTCATAATGTTATTAGTTCAACGTTCGTTAACAAAGGCAAATATATTTTTGACAAGCTTACAAAAAGCTCGGTTTCATTCGAAAGTATAATTATGTCGAAACGTTTAATATGAGCAAGTTTCCATTCAATTTCCCCCATGCATTCGAATAACTCAGTCACGACATAGAGTTATTAACATCAAACGAATAGGTTTCATATACGTTCATAACTATACTGACGACCTCATTTAATTAATCGATTTATGATCGAGTAACGATTATACAGTGCAGTTTCTAGAATGCCTTTTTATCAAAAACTATTTTAAGTAACATTTATGCTTATTATATTTTCTGAGCTTTCCATATTTTATTAGTGGTCACGCAACGCAACGAAAGTAATTAAGTTTGCATACAAATGTTTACACTTTTCGTTATTAAAAAAGGACCCATGGTTCTTTCATAGAACAGTGCATTTTGATTCTGTCTGATTTCAAGAAACAAAATAACTCAAAAATCATTGTTCATTGCAAGGAAAGAGATTTTCGTCAGTAGCGAACACGCAATACGTACCAATGAAAGTTTTCCTTAATTACGTGAAATACTGTGTAAAAGTTTGGCTGTGTTAAACAAGCTCCTTTGAATTAAAAACTTTTTCCTCTTCCTACATACGTTTCAAAAATGTTTTATCCTGTACAAAGTTTTTATGCTAGTACGTCTTTTTTAGTTTTGTGCGTATTATTTTGTTTGGTTTAAATATTGTTTGTGTTCTATGTTATGCCAGGTATGTTTATTTTTATTTACTTTTGTTTTATTTAATTTTGAATATTTTACATTATTATTTTTTTCAATGCAACTTCAATTTTTTGTTTTTATATAGTTATACATTTACAGATCGAGAACCTTGAAGATCTTCTGAAAGAAAAGGACAACCAAGTTGATATGGCTAGAGCTCGACTTAACGCAATGCAAGCGCACCACTGCTCCTCAGAAGGTGCACTGTCATCGCTCGAAGAAGTGATAGGAGATAAAGAAAAGCAAATTCAACAGCTTCGTGAACAGAGAGATCGCGCGGAACACGAAAAGAACGAAGAGAGAGATCTACACGAAAGAGAGATAGCCGATTATAAAATGAAACTCCATGCTCTCGAGAGCGAGGTTGAGAAACTCGGTGCTAGGCTTGAAAGAGCACAAGCAGAAAAGGATAGACTTGAAGCTAAGCTAGAAAGCTCACAATCGGAGCTAGGAAAATCTAAAGCTGAGCTTGATAAGGCTGCTAGTGAAGTGGGAAGGTCTGGTGCAGATTGGGAAGCAGCGAAGCAGCGCTTGGCACGTCTTGAGCTTGAAAACGAAAGGCTCAAACATGAATTAGAAAGATCTCAAACGACTTTTGGTAGGAGCACTCTAACCACCTCTCAAGAACTGGATAGAGTGCAAGAAAAGGCTGATAAGTCTGCAGCTGACTTGCGACGAATTCAAGCTGAGTTGAGAGTGACGCAAGTGGATGCTGAAAGAGCACATGCAGAGGCAGGCGCTCTACAGGAGAAGTTGGAGAAGTCACAAGGGGAAGTTTACCGTTTGAAAGCGAAGCTTGAAAATGCACAAACTGAGCAAGATAGCCTGAAAGAAGAGTATGATCGGTAAGTGTCTAATGATTTAATTAGCGACTAATAAATATTCTCATAATCAACTAACAATCAATTTCACCGCGTTCCTAGACAAATACTTAGTAAAATTTTCAGCAATGACTATTATTGTTATCATTAGTCTTTTTGAAAAAAGAAATATATGTAGCTTACTTCTGCAAACAATATATGCAAGATGCACCGCGCGCCCGCCCGCAAAAATATGAACATGCACTACACAAAATATCAGTGCACAATACCTGCGCTTAGCAAGACAGCAACACACCTTGCACCTTCACCAATTAGGTTACTCTACATGTGTTTCGTCCCAACCCGGAGCATCCTCAGGCCCTGTCCTAATTGGCCATCGGTCGTGCGATGAAACTGGTCCTGCGATCGTGCGATCAAACCTAGTGATATTTATTGAATGTTCTAATTGACGGTCGCGCGATCATGCGTTGCGCCTTTAGTTCAGTTTCATCGCACGATGAAATCGCAACGCATGATCGTACAACCGATGCCAATTAGGATAGGGCCTCAGGAGTTAGATCATGCGTAAACCAACACCGAAAACTTGTTTTCGGTGTTGGCTGCTGCTAAATGCAGGTATTGTGCACTGATATTTTGTGGTGTGCATGTGCATATTTTTGCGGGAGGGCGGGCAGTGCATCTTGCATATAATGTTTGCGGAAGAAAGGTTTGGGACTTCCGCCAAGTGACGCCTACTTCAATCAAATATCATTAGTTTTTCCTCTCCAACAGAATCCAATCATCAATCAGCCGCTTGCATTCCGAGAGGGACAAAGCAACCGCCGAACTGGACAAGGCTCGAGAAGAGCTGGAAAGGACCCAAGCTACCCTCGGCAAGGCGCAGCTTCAACAAGACAAGCTGCAAGCGGCATTGGATAACGCGCACTCGGAGATTGACAAACTGCAAGAGAAAATGGATAAGGCAGCGGCTGAGAACAGGAAGGTAAGCGTATTATTGATGATGATGAAGAAATTAGTTTAGTTGATAAAGCTAATGTTAGGGTAGAAGAGAACATATTGCCTAGCACACATTTTATTTGGTTATAATATCAATAAATACTTCCTAAGGACTGTCCAGGGGGCTTACCATCAGCAAATAAGAAACCATTCAGTTCAAAAGCAGGACTTAAACAGGACTGCTTAAGGCCTGCTATCGAATTAACCTTTGAGGTCATAGTAAGAAAAAGTAAGGCAGTTCAATATAAGTCTTGCTATAAGAGCTCATAGTAAGGCTCCATAATTGTTATCTATAGAAAGTAAAAATCTCTTTACATAAAGTTTTTCGGATGGTAATCGTTCGTTTTAATACCAAACTTACGGTTTTACTACATAGATCAATCTTCTAATTACTGTAAATAAAAGCTCTACTGAAGATTTTAACACAGAAGCAGTAGGAAGGGAACTTGAATTTTCAAATTAACCCATAATGAAATTTTGTGATAAGCCGTCGCCGTTATGATGTTTTCAACTTCCTTTATTTTTGAATCAAGTCCAGGAGTGGGTGGAACTCATATTCAAATTGAGTGAAAGGCTTTACGTCAGCGTTATGAGGATTTTCACATGTCCATATTTTTAAATTAAGTTCAGTGGTGGGTGTAAGTCATATTCGAGCTTTAGATTTTCCACTGACTTAATTTCTTTCTTACCAGCTGCAAGTTGACCGCGAGAAGCAATCGTACGACTTCGAGTCCTTACAATCGCAGCTGGACAAGGCGCTGGGACAGGCGGCCCGACTCCAGAAGGAGAGGGACACAGCTCAGCTGGACATTGAGCGGTTCCGGGACAAGCACGACAAGGCACAGGTAAGATTTTTTTTGACAATGCAGGTTTTATCGTTGATTACCTAGGAATATCATAGGTATTGTGAGATTTTTCATCTTAATCTTACTCGGTTCTTACATTTTAAGTAAGTATTTATTATTATTCACCGAGCGAGCGTGAAATACGAGCGAAGAGTCAAGAGCAAAAATGCTTTCGTGTGTTTGTCCCGCTGTCCCTCTGTAAGTTTGTTCTCCTTTACAGGTCGCATTTCTCAACCGATTATCATGAAATTTTTTGAGCAGGTTCTATAAGTATAGCGTTTTTGTTGAGTTTTTCGAAAATTTTCAAAATGACGTAATTATAGGGAAAATTATCTTTCAGCCATTTCGAAAAATGTCATAAACGCAAGGTAAACAGCTTTACAGAGCCACTAGTTAATAAAAATTGTTATATTTATTCGGGAGTTAGAAAATAGGTGAAATAAAAGATGAGAATGTAGTCGTTTTGGAAAGTAAGAGTTGCAGATAAAGTAATATCAAATTCCATCTCTAAGCTAATAAAATCAGTGAAATCGTTTGCAAAACGTATGCAAATTGAAAATGAAAAATGAAAAAAATATTTATTTCCACCAAAAGTTACATACAATTTATTAGGTATATAAATCAAAAATTCTGGGTAACAGTACAACAATTGATGGACTGGAGCCCAAACTAGGACAATCCTGTATTTCGGGACTCCAGGCCTCTCACCCGTGGTGAAAGACAGCGATTGGATGTGGTACTATACGGTACGGTAAGTGTGTGTGAGGATATGTATGCTGTGGAAGTGTCTGAATTTGGAGAAAGATAAAAAAATATAATAATAATAAAGAATTCGAGTATGTTGTGTGTGTGTGTGTGTGTGTGTGTGTGTGTGTGTGTGTGTGTGTGTATGAGTGTGTGTGTCTGTGTGCGATTGTGTGGGTGTGTGGGTATCTGTGTGTATGTTTGAGCGATCGAAGTGTGTCAACATAAAATAGTAAAAAGTGATTCTGTCTCTAAATAATTCAAGTTCATTATGTAGTCAGTAACTGTTCGCTTGCATTGATATAGTGTTTTTGGGTAAATATCTAATGTAGAGTTCAATTTGTTGTATACGTACGGGGCAAGGAAGCATGTTTGTCTACGCAGGAATACAGTATTGTGTTTTTTTGTTCTACAGACATTTTTCTTTCTGCGGGTGGTGCTCTGTATCGCTGTGCTGCTGTATATTAGTTGTTTATGCTGGCGCAAGGTGACTTGCAGGACAAATAGTTGCCTTACGGTCAAAATTTTTGATTCCTGATAGAGGCTATCCGTTGGATATTTGAACGGCTTGCGGAACATCACCTTGAGCAATGATCTTTGAGCGCGTTCTAGTTTAATGATTTTTGTCTTGCACGTCCCACCCCAAGCTGTTATACAATAGTTTAGTATAGATTGGGCTAAAGCGTAATAAACCGTTTTTAAGAGGGTTGGCTTAAGGATGTTTCTAAGCTTTTTGAATATCCATATCAGCATTCGCGTGCGTGCAGACAAAAGGTCTATTTGTGGGTCCCAAGATAAGTTTTTATCTAGTTGAATGCCCAGATACCTTATGTGATCAGTTTGTTCCAAAGTTAGGCAGGTACAAGTTAATGTGTTATTGCAGTTGTGGACTTTTAAGGTGATATTGGTTTTAGGCTGAGTGGATTTGTTGATGGAGAAAGTTAGATACTGTGATTTCTTGATATTAAGTGTTAAAAGGTTTTTACGTAGCCAGCAGGAGATTTCATAGAGACCCTTCTCCGCATGAGACTGCGCCTCTGCCCAAGTCCCTCCCTGGAATACTAGAGCAGTGTCATCGGCATATGAAATAACTTTTCCGTTTGTTGGTTCGTACTGACACAGTTCGTTTATGTAAATCAGAAAGAGACTTGGGCCAAGGACGCTACCCTGTGGGACTCCACAGGTAATGGGTAGAGGATTACTAACATGATCGCCAATTTTCACAGTTTGATATCTGTTAGTTAAGAAATGTTCAAACAGTTGCAAAGGTACGCCACGTATACCGACAGTTTCAAGCTTCTGTAATAGTATGTTCGTAGAAACTGTGTCGAATGCCTTTGCCAGATCTAAAAAGATTCCAATGCATCTCTGGCCTTGATCTAGATTACTTGCAATGTTATTAGTAAGTTGTGTTACTGCGTCTTCAGTGGATTTATTAGCTTGAAAACCAAATTGAGATGCTGCAAGAATTTGTTCTTGTTGAAGATAAGACATTAGACGTTTATTAATAATTTTTTCTAGAAGTTTAGATAAGGCAGTGAGCACGGAGATGGGGCGATAGTTCTCGACACAGTCCCTGTTCCCACTTTTGTGGATAGGATGCACTATTGAGCGCTTGAAACTGTCGGGAAAGATGCCCTTGTTTATACATAAATTAAAAATGTGCGTCAATATGGGACTAATTTGATGTTTTATGCGTTTCAAGAATGTAACCGGAATGCCATCCCAGCCAGTAGCCGAGTCATTTTTTAGATTAATTATGAGCGATTCAATTTCAGATGCATCTGTTTCGAACAATGTGAATGAATTTAATTTTGGTGAACTTTTAATGTTGCAATGTAATTGAGGTAGATTTGTAGTATTTTGAATTTTGTCTGCTAACTGGTGACCTATGTTGGCGAAATATTCATTCACTTTATTTACAGATGACGGTACATCGTCTGGGCTTAATTTCAGAAGTTCCTCTGCTGGGTTTTTTTTTACCTGTGGTATTAGTTACTTTGCGAATTAATTTCCATGTCTGTTTGGGATTTTTACATTTTTGAATTTCAGAGCTTTCGTGTTGTTCTCTTACTTTTTTTATTAAATCATTGCAAAAATTTCTATATCTATGATATGATGTTTTAAGAATTTCGTTTTTAGGGGAAGCGTTATGTTTTTTGTGCAGAGCGTCACGATGGACAATACATCGCAGCAAGCCTGTTGTGAGCCAGGGTTTTAATATGTACTTTCTATTAGCGACTTTACAAACTTTTGTATTGGCCTCTAGGGTTTCCTTAATCCTGTTAGTTAAGACATCAATGGCTATGTTAGGATCTGACATATTTAATAGATTTGAGAGGTCAATGTTTGCAAAAGTATTCGCGGCGTTATCATAATTTGTAACGGTTATCCATTTAGGTGTTTTGTCCCTTTGCTTTGTTTGAGTTAGGTTTAACAAAACAGGAAGATGGTCGGTTATGTAAGTTTTGATAACTAAAGTTTGAGCTTTAAGGTTTGTTTTCAGGTTTATGTGGTCTAAGCAATTAGCTCCTCGTGTAGGAAAGACGTGCGCTGGCAGAAGGCCATTTTCAGCAAGAATATTCAAATATGCGGGGCTTTTTCGGTCTTCATTAAAAGGCTTTATGTCAATGTTGATATCTCCAACCACCGCTACATTATTGTAGTTATGCAAAGATTTTAAATTACTTTCAAGAGAAATTAAAAAGTTGTCTATTAATTTATAGGAAGGTGATCTGTAAATACCTAAAACAGCGACATCTGAGAATTTAAGTAACAGACAATTCGCATCAGAAAACACAGGCTCTTCTACAGTATGCTCGATGTCTTTGTGTACATACATGACGACTCCGTCATTTTGATTGTAAGTTTTGGATGAGTAATAAACATTATAATTATCTAGTTGTGGGGGTGGCCGATCGTCACATACCCAACATTCTGTGAAAACCATGATATCGCACTCTGTGTCGAGGCGTTTCAAGAAAACCAGAAACTGATCCAGGTTACAAAAAATGGATCTGATGTTATGTGTTATTATTTTAATACTGCTTTTAGGGTTTATGAGAATGCTGGATAATTCATTCGGCTCAATTAATGCAGATTCGGAAATAGATGTATCATCTAAATCGGTTTGTATGCTAGCAATATTGTTATTATCCACGGTAAAATTTTATGTTAATGGTACTTTTAATGGAACAATACTTACTAATTTTATAATATGTATTACCCAATACTGAGTAGAGTATCACGTTATACCAATTGTTTATAAATGTGTCACTATTGTATAGAGATGCAATATTTAGTGAGAGAGTTATATCATGAGATGTTGTGTGTTTTGTGTGATGTGTATATAAGTGTAAAATATGTGTATTTGTGATGTTAACGGGTTTGTAACAATTTGTGTGTATGGTGTATGTGTGAATAGAAATAAAAATAATGATTTTTATGTAAATGTATAAAATAAGATTGAAAAGGGGAATGCTAACCTGAGATAATTTTCTAACCAGTCATGTATTACGTGTTAGTTTGGTGATGTCATCTTCACTGCATAGACGAATTGCTTTGGCTCCTTCTTCTTTGCGTATATAAATGAAGCCATGATTCGTCCAGCAAAACTTGAAATTATTTTCACTGGCAAATTTCCGTGCTAGGGCAAACACTTTTTTGGAATGCGGTGTTAGGCTGTCTGATATATAGATAGGTTCCTTATTATACATTAAGTGTACGTTCGTTACACATCGTTGAATATAAAATTTTAATAAAAGCCGATACCAAAATGGCCATAAGTGCCGTATTAATTTTCAAGTTTACTGCGTAAAATGAGTTTCGGGTGGTCCGTGTAGATATTAATTATTTCTAATTTATAATCTGTGGGTGGTTTGATAATTACTCGTAGGTAGTTAAAATTCATGCAGTTGTCATTTTTGTCGTACGAATACAAGCTTGAATTTATTTATTAAGTACATTATATCAGCGATGAATTAAAATTTACAATTTCGAAGACATACTGAGCAGTTTAATCATTATTAATGATTGCTAATTAAAGTTTGGAAAACAAATTTTAATCTAATCCATAACATTATAGCTACGCGTTTAGAAAAATTATCAATTTCCACTTCATAACTAATATTTATTGTTAAGAATTTAATTTCAGTGGAAACCCATTGTTAGTACTTAATCTAAATAAAACAAAATTTCCTTCTTTACTTTTATAAAATAAACGAAAGGCTTGTGATTTACTTTTAGGCTGCCTATGCCTACGCACCGACAGGTGCCTAGATTAGAGCCTAAGGCCTAGATATGTAACCAAGTAAAACGAACGTTCACGATTGTTCGTAACCGGCCGCACGCGCTAGGTGCCTCGATACATCCAGGCGACTCGCTAGAATGTATCGTAGGCAAGTAACCTGGATATATCTAGACACCAATAAAGGCACCTGTCGGTGCGTTCGCAGCCATAAGGTTTACGAGAAATCATTAAAATCGAATCGTCAGTTTCAAAATTGTTTCATGAAAAACAAACCAAAAAGCTTCTTATCGTAAAAATCTAACTCACATGGTTATTTAGTAGTTGAGTCACGTAAACTTCAAATAGTACCTATCGTAAAATTTACCGTTTCCGAACGAAACGGCTAGTTTTATTAACGATGTGATCGTCAAAATTGATGGACCAATCCTATGTGGATGAGTCGATGCATATGTGGTTACAATTTTACCACTATAACTTGGTAAGGTAGGTTTTTTAAATTATTGAAAAGTACACTTACCACATAAGAGTGTGTAATTATCAGTAGAACCACGATTCACGTTCGTGCGAAAAATCGATTGTGCGATTCATGTTTGTGTGATAATATGTCGATTGTGCGATTCATGTTAGTGTGATAGGTATATCGATCTTGCGATTCATGTTTGTGTGCTGGTATATCGATTGTGCGATTCACGGTCGTGTGATATATCGATTGTGCGATGAACGTTTGTGCGAAAGATAAATTGTGCGATTCATGTTTGTGTGATATGTCGATTGTGCGATTCATGTTTGTTTGATATATCGATTGTACGATTCAAGTTTGTGTGGTATATGAATTGTGCGATTCACGGTCGTGTGATATATCGATTGTGCGATGAACGTTTGTGCGAAAGATAAATTGTGCGATTCATGTTTGTGTGATATGTCGATTGTGCGATTCATGTTTGTTTGATATATCGATTGTGCGATTCATGTTTGTGTGGTATATGAATTGTGCCATTCACGGTCGTGTGATATATCAATTGTGCGATTCACGTTCGTTCGAAAGATCGATTGTGCCATGAAGGCGATGATGAAGTCGAAAAGTGAATATAAAAGATGCAACTGAGAATTACTGCATGAGTAGCATGACGAACTCGAGAGCGGTTTTGTTTACATTTAAATGTCAAAAATTACCATCCGACGACAAAATGCCTGCTTAGAGCGATGAAATTCTCGAAGTGTGCCAAGTCCTTTTGGCTTATGAAAACTCCTAAAATGTTTTAAAACTAATAATGTAACCTCAATATTGATAACTTTAGGACAAAAATTTACATCTAGGAGGATTTAGTGTGGACGTTATTTGTTTACACTTTGGCGGCGACCTTTGATAGCGTCCGCAGTATGCGTGTTATTTTATTTCATTAGCTTTAGTAAAATAAAAAAATCGTTAAGTTTTACCCTCAAGTTTTTTATGTTTATTTCACCTTGATTCATTTTGACTTAGGAATTATTCGTCCTAAGGTTATCAATATCAATTTTAACCGCCTCTGTGGTCTAGTGGTTCGCCCATCCGTGTAAGACGCGGGGGTTCGATTCCCAGGGAGGGGTACAATTTGTGCTCGGTTTGGTTGGTGGTAGGGCTTATTTCAAGTCCGCCTGGCTAGCTACTACCACCTTACCCAAGTCTGATGCCTTAAGTACAATTTAAAAAAATGTTTAGTTCCGGCAGTTAGAAGTAAGATAGCCAGTAGGATTCCGGGTGTAGTGCGCTTCCACCTTCGGCCTTATCGTCACTTAAGAGCCCGTACCGATTTTGCCGCTGACTGCAGCTCTCTCGCTCGCACATTTCATGTTTTCTCAAGATTTCTTAAATCTGAGTGCGCAATTGAAAAATGTGTCTCAGCCACTTTTCGCAATATAAGATTACAGACATTTTAAAATATATTTCAGTTTTTTGTTGCTAAAGTACAAAAAGTTATCGTTTCTAACAGTTATTTGAACTGACAAATACGATAACTTTTTGTACTTCAGCAACTCGAAACTGAAATCTATGTTGAAATGTCCGTAATCTTATATTGCGAAAAGTGGCCGGGACACATTTTTCATTTACGCACTCAGATTTACAAAATCTTGAGAAAACATGAAATGTGCGAGCGAGAGAGCGGCAGTCAGCGGCAAAATCGGTACGGAGCCTTAACATCAGGTGAGGTGAAAGCCAAGCACTATAATACCGTTGTGCATAAAAAAAATCTCGGTTAGATTCTTGTTTAAAAGATTGCTAATGACTTGATTTCACCGTATGTAGGTAACTATAATTTTACTAAAATTATCCTACAACTTTGGTTAAGGCTCCGTACCGATTTTGCCGCTGACTGCCGCTCTCTCGCTCGCACATTTCATGTTTTAACAAGATTTTGTAAATCTGACATGCGTAAATGAAAAATGTGTCTCGGCCACTTTTCGCAATATAAGATTACGGACATTTCAACATATATTTCAGTTTCGAGTTGCTGAACAAAAAGTTTTCGTATTTGTCAGTTTAAATAACTGTTAGAAACGATACCTTTTTGTACTTTAGCAACAAAAAACTGGAATATATTTTAAAATGTCTGTAATCTTATATTGCGAAAAGTGGCCGAGACACATTTTTCAATTGCGCACTCAGATTTAAGAAATCTTGAGAAAACATGAAATGTGCGAGCGAGAGAGCTGCAGTCAGCGGCAAAATCGTAACGGGCTCTTAAACTACCAATGCACTCTTATGAATAACAATAGAGATAACATAATACACTGGCCTGCAAAACTAAGTACTACAGAGGTCTATTTTCATACAAACGAGGTAACTTTGAAGCATTGGTTCTCCGCCCAGGATTAAACGTGGTGTGATCTGATGATGGCCACCCAGGGAGTGAATGGAGAAGATTCAGATCCCCATACACACTCAATAGATCTGATCAGCATTCTAAGAGCTGTTTGGATATGTTTAAAAAAAACACGCAAATAGCATTAAAATGTATGGAAATGCTGTAACTGATAACTCTTATCCTTACAGCTCTTAGAATGCTGATCAGATCTATTGGGTGTGTATGGGGATCTGAATTTTCTCCATTCACTCCCTGGATGGCCATCATCAGATCACACCACGTTTAATCCTGGGCGGAGAACCAATGCTTCAAAGTTACCTCGTTTGTATGAAAATAGACCTCTGTAGTACTTAGTTTTGCAGGCCAGTGTAGATTGATCAATTCGAAAAAAAGATTTGTATCATGTTTGAGAACCTACCTACATTTTCGTTCTAAATTAGCGTTAACTAAAGTTATAAAGGTATAAAATAATTAACAAATATCTTTTATAATCGATAGGTTTACCTATTTGCAATTTTAATTAGTTATGTTTTTAAATAGGTTCCTTCTACTTAATAATATTGAGGGGGGAAATTAAGCGGCTTATGTTTTGGGCATCTAATTAATTACTTACATACTCTTACTAATATGTATAATACTGCTATCAGCTTAAATTCTCTTGGCTTCTAGTTAAAATTTTGCTAACACATTGATGTAAACTTTATCAAAATACCTAATTATTTTTCGTGGAAATTCATAAGTCTCGTCGTTTAACATTCAATTATAGATCTTTTTAGAATCTTTTTATTTATTAGGGTAATTGCTTTACTTTACTGAAAACTTACAAATAACTTACTACATGCCCCATACTACGTCCGGCTTTTTGTAATTTCGCAAATCAATTTACTTACGGTAATAACATAATTTACTTACAATAATACTTACAGTAATTTAGCTCCCGCGTTTCTTACGAAGCTTTATAGAATACTACAGATTCATTCTGAATATTGTAGGAAAGAAAAGTAGTGGATGGTTGATTCGTCCAAGGTAGTGGACCTCCTCAGTAAATCTTCAGTAGACGAAACTTTACAGTGTGATATGATAAAGAATCATAAGTGAAACATATTTTTTAAATAATAATTTTTTTATTATTTTTGTTTTTGGATATTTGTACATAGGTTTTGGCTCATACTATATTACATCCCTGCAAAGTTTCATCGACTGAGAATTTAATGTTGGGGTCTCCATACAAAAGATCACTTCATTTCCTACACTGAAATGTTTGACCGAAGACCAATCCAACGCAATCAATACATAATTGAGTCTAGACAAACCGGCGTCATGGAGACGAAACTGAATGGATAAAATACTTTAGCTAAGAGTATCTGAAATAAAATACTTCATTACCTCTTTAATCATCTTGAGTGAAAGAAACTGATAAATTATTTCAAACGCGTATTTACCAGTAAATACTTAGAGAGCCTAAATAAATAAATTAACTTCAACCTAAATAAAATCGTTTGAAAGATTATTAAAAATACAATGTGAACATCAGCCTAACGTGAATCAACAACAATTCATCCTAAACTGTTTCTTTTTATTTTTAAACTAATCCCTGAATATTTGTCCGATTAAAAAAATCGAAAAAAGTGGTACAAAATATGTTAAGTCAAAATATTTTACCAGAAATCAAAAGTGACGTTATGTTTCGGCCAAGAAGCTTATACCTCCCTCCAATGGAGATTGCACGGCCAGTGTCATAGTGAAGATAGAAAAAATGTCCTTGAGTGACGTGACGGCTTATTGCAACCTCTTTCTTTAGTGTTACAATACGTGTTCGTTGTTCGTCGTTCGTTCGTTCGTGAGAAACGAAAACGTATTGTAAAACGAAAAGAAATAGATAGCAATAAACCGTGACGTCACTAAAGAGTATTTATTCAATCTTCACTAATCATAGTTAGTGATGGAGATTGCCGATGGAGATTGCACGCCTAGTATCAACTAGGCATGCAATCTCCATCGGCAAAAAAGCAGCTGTCACGAAATTACGTTTTCAGTTACCAATAGTGGTTAAATGTCCATATTTTTTTTAATAATTAATGCCACACAGTGAAACTTCAATTTAGGCTTACAATAGATTTGTGCTTTATTATTGATGCCCTGCTCAGTTTATGGTTACGACGAATTGTAATTTGTCCTTTTGAGGTTAATACCTAATGGTTTTTCCAACGATTTTCTAGGATACCTTAACTGTAACACACTGACGTACTCGACAAATAAGTACCTGTGATGTGGTGGTCGAATAAAACTCCTCACAAATATCTGTCTATTCCTCCTCACAATGAGGATCAGTAACAGGTTTGAATCCTATAGTTTTATTGATATAATATAAACACATATTGATATCTATGAAACCTAGTGAAAGAATTTTTGAAATCCTTTTAGAAATGGTTGAGTTAAAAGGATTTAAAGGAAATGCCAAGCTCAATGCAATATGTGTTTTATCACGTACGACATAAAGTTCGCGTCCGTCGCGATGACGTCATAAGGACCCCCAAAAAATCAGTGTTTTACCTCTTATAACTTCTCAAGTTTAAGAGATATCGTATTTTTTTTTTCACAGTTAATCATGTGGTGGCATCAGCTTTCTTATTAGCAACTAAAAAAATCGTTACTGATCCTCATTAGCTGTGTAAGAGTCCCCGCGCAAACTATAGACCAAACTGTAGGCCGGCCGATAGTTGGTTGGACCTATAATCAGTATGAAGAAGTATGCAAGTGCGCACATTACAACGATTTGGTACCGGCCGGTTCTTCATATAAAAACCAACTATCGGACGATAGAAAGTCTGTAGTCTGCGGGCACGCAAAATTGTTGCATTTCGGCAAAACGAACCTTCGAGCCTTGATGGCTTTGTTTCATTAGCAATCGGGCAAATGATATTCGAAATCAAGTAGTAAGCTTGGAAAATTGATGAATAATATACAATGTTATTTTTACTTTATACAAAACCTCTCGTGGGGTTGATCAGACCATCAAACTGAACAACTTTCGTTATGGGACCAACCTTAAAATCGCGAAAAAAAATCAGCTGTTCCATACAAAAGTACAATCCTACTCCATCGAAATGTACAGCTGATTTTTTTTTTTCGCGATTTTAAGGTTGGTCCCATAACGAAAGCTGTTCAGTTTGATGGTCTGATCAACCCTACGAGAGGTTTTGTATTAACTAAAAATAACCTTGTATACGACACACATTACATTATTATCTTTTAGAGATGCTCACATTTACTCTCATTTTTTGTAATTAAATGTGTAACTGTTTATTAATGTAATAATAAGTATAATATAATTATGAGCTTTTAATATTCAGCATAGGTTTATTTGTGCTGTAATTTTCGATATAGATTTCTCGTATTAAGTCACAATTCTGTAGGACAAGTCAACATGGCAGGCATTAACTTTGGTGGCTTGCCAAAACCTCTCTCGTAGTTGCATGATTTATTACTAGGATTATGTGGCTGACGATAATACAGCACCTACATAACTCTTTTTATAGTGTTTTAGGGACTTCTTTATCAAAGGAGGTTTTTTTAAGAGAATGAAATAAATGACAGAAAACATTACAAAAAATAATGAATAGAAAATACTTGGGTATGTATTTTTTTTTTGTTAATAGTATTTAACTGGATCTATTCCCCATTCATCCGGATGAGTTTTAATAAATATTGAAATACCTACAGTAATTTCCCTTTTCATCCGAAAACCCGAAGGTATGCCCTACTCATCCGATAATTTTGTAAACGTAATATAATTAAAAATAAATAGGGTCGGCAAATAAAAGTATTTTTTTTATTAGTTGTTGGGTTAAATTAAATATGTAATAGCACGAATAAGTGAAATATAAAATTTACAATAAAAATAAGTACCTAACACATTTACATAATATTACCTACCTACCTACCGAGATATTTAAATAGTTTTTTTTTATTATTATTTAATTTGATATTAGCTTTAAATGAACGCATGAATAAAATCAAATAATGTGCATTACATTTCCTTTCATTCAACACCGGACAAATAAAATGAGCCGGCCGATCAAGTCTATTCCGATCTAATACCAAAAACGAATACCAAAAACTAATATCAAATGGTATTTGTTTATTGCCGCCGTTATAAAATTTATATTCCCAACGAACACCATTCATAAACGAATGCTAAAACAAGTTAAATGCCTAGGTACAGTTAGTAATAAAAAGTGATTGAAAATTTGGAATTAAATTTTCTCCGTATCTATATTATCCTGGTACTTTGGTGACGTACTAAGAAGAAGAGTTTTTTTTTTAAGGGATTAAAAATATAGAAGTTAACCTTCTCCATTTTATGCGATCCTGGTACTTTGGTGACGTACTAAGAAGAATAGATATTTTTTAAACTCTTCTTATATTCACCGCTAGAAAAATTGCCGGTTATGATGATCGATCATTATTAAATTATTAAAAAGCAAAATAAATTGTTTCTGTGATTGTACCAAATGTTATGTTTTGGTATTCGTTGGGAATAGAAATTTATAACGGCAATAAACAAATGCCAATCAATAAATCATTACTCAAACTACTTATTATATCGATATAAATTTAGCATTAGCATTGATGTTTAGAAAATTTTATGTAGATTAATTTCATCTTTAATAATTTGCTCCTATCTGTATAATAGTTTTTCTGTAAAATTAAAAAAAAAGGAAAGCTGTTGGCATCTGGCATTTTTGGATTCAGCGAGGTCGAATTAATAAGAAAATATCAGTTGCCAAAAAGTAATACTATTTGCTTCTAGAACTTCACTTTTTCAAATTCTGCTCAAGTCTATATATGCTTAACTTGGTTTTTTATTATTCTTTTGAAAATAAAAATCCCGAAAAAGATTACTACTATTTATTAAAAGTTGCGAACGTGCTGGAATCCTAGATACTTAAAAATGTTTTTTTTTAAATATTTGTCTATATTCAATGTAAACTGTCAAAAAGATACAGAACAATTTTTCTGCAGTCTGTATCTTTTTCTTGTTCCATTAGTTAATTAACACGCCGGATGAATGGGGAATCTATTTTCGGATGAATGGGTAACAATTTATTTTTATTTAATTTTCGGATGAGTGGGACATATTAACTCGGATGAGTGGGGAATGAAAATATTTCGGATGAATTTTGCGGATGAATGGGTAATAGATCTTTAACTGTGGTATAGTACTTAACTCAATTTGAAAAAAAAGTTTTTAAAAAAAAGCACAACCTCCTTCAAAAACCTTAAAAAACAGCTCTATAAAAAGCAAGAAATAATGTTCAAATCGATTAATTAAAACACGTCTATTGAAGTCGGGTGGAGCCGGAAGTAATTTTTTTACTTATTGTATTGTTTATATTTTAAAAGCCCCACCCGACTTCAATAGACGTGTTTTAATTAATCGATTTGAACATTATTTCTTGCTTTTTATAGAGCTGTTTTTTAAGGTTTTTGAAGGAGGTTGTGCTTTTTTTAAAAAGCTTTTTTATTTTAAACTTTTTTGTAGTAGGTATGTAAGCGATGATTTTATAAAATAAAACGTTATAATGTTTCACATTTTTCAATGGTATACCCCGAGTAACTCAATTTGCACAGGAGTTCCGTTGGGCCTTCGCAGTTCAACTGTAGTCCAGAACGTCCTTGACAATAGATAGGTACTTAACTTGTTTTTGATTGTCATAAACCTACCAATATTTCAATCACTGTACAGTTCCTATTTAATTTTGAGGAGTTCCCTCGTGTATCTTCAAAATCTAAAGTCTAATACCAATGAAATTAATATGGTATCATCTTTAAGGTGTCTTCTTTCAAACAAAAAAAAATCATTTAAATCGGTTCACAAACAAAAAAGTAATGGGTGAAAATCCGTCTGAATTCGTACAAAATGGTAACGAAAACGACGGTATTTTCAAGATTACTTGAAAACTATTGAACGGATTTCAAAATTTCAAAAAACGGGACCAACTTGGGTACATACCTCATGTAACTCATGTTATAACGTTTGAATCATTTCGATCGGTTCAGCCGTCTTCAAGTAATCGGTGTACATACATATGAGTATTTCTCAAAAAAATTGTACCATAACGAAAATGTTGTAACTAAAAAATACAACGAAATGGTTACATGTAACGCAATGGTACAACGAAAATGTAAGCATGTAACGAAATTGTTATTGTTAAGCATACTTTACATTTCCCTACTAAATTATTTTAATGTAATGTGTAATATGTATGCTTAAACATGTCATTCGCGATAATACATACTTTTTTAAATGTTTGAAACGATACATACAATTGACAAAGATTTCAATATTTAAAAATTATTGCGAAATAAAACTACATTTTTCTGTACATTTGTATAGTGCACAACTAGCTTAATCTGAAATGTAACTAAACTGTGTATAAAACATTTTCGTAACGTAACGAAACGTAACTATTTTTCTTTACGAAAATAACCTCAAAATTAATTTGAGTAGTCAAAACGCATTTTATCACAAGAAACCGAAATAATTATTAAAGCTTATTATTTTATCTACAACGTATTTTGAATAAAGGTTGCGTATGTATTGTACTTACCGAAGAAATGGTCATTTAGTCCAGTATAACTAAATTGTATCAACGGAGCTCAGAAACTTACGTGCAGAAAAAATGTCAAATAAACTACGCTAGACAGTTTTGTAACAGCCAATCAGAGACTTCTTAGTGTTGCCAATAGTAAGTATTACAGATGCGTTCAGAAACTCTTCTAAATTCGTGGTTGTCGTATAACGAACCTGCTCGTAACTAAACTGCAATTTTTTGCGACAGAGAATAAAATAATTTTGTTTTTTTTTTTTTTTTATATGGAGAGATATGTATTTAAAATATATTTTAAATAAAAGAAGAAATCTGGAACAGTATAAGTCGAACATGACAGAAAATACTTTACTTTTGAAAATTTTATACTTGATTCAAATATTCTTGAGTACTTGCGACATTGTAATTTTTCTATGAAGAACACAAAACCTAGATTGGTATTTCACAAAAAAAAAAATACAACGTGCGTAGTTCGAGATAGTTTATCAAGAAGAATTATATTTTAGTCTATGCAAAATGCAGTTTTCTGTAAAGATATGATAAACTTTTATTGAGTTACAATTATTTTTCAGTTGGAGACATTTTTTTTAGGGAGAGGTACATTTCTGCTGAGAAATACTCATATAAAAAAAATATATACGCGACGAATTGATAACCTCCTCCTTTTAAAATTTTTGAAGTCGGTTAAAAAATACACTAGTGGCTTAGTGCCGATTTCACCGTTAACCGAGTTAAATTGAACTTGGTTTTACTTAAGCGAGTTCAGAAATTCGTTTTGATCGCGGTCTACGTTGCACCGGTTTCACCGTCTTCATTTTGATAACCGTAGTTCAGCTTTGACAAAAATTGAAGTTGCGTTCAAAGTATTGCAATTAAAGAAATTTTCCCTTCATAAATGGGAAAAAAAATACAGATCATGATACTCTTCGTGGCGCAAACCACATTCACTCGTGGTGTGAATCCTGTGAAACATACCTACTCAGTGAATTTAAAGAAATAGGCTACGCACTTATTTATTCATTACCTACGCAAAAAATAAATTTCAGGGTCAGTTGTCAAGAACGTCAAAAACAAAAGTAAGTAATGAAAAATTTGATGTCAAGTTTACGGCGGTCTTTTTAAATTTAGAACAATAAACAGCTTGTAAAGAGTTGACAAAAAACGGTCGCCACTTTATTTTTCAATAACTTAAATTTTTTATTATTTTTCAATAATTTATAACAACTATCTTTTGCATAGGTCAACACTTCAAAATCACATTGACTATCTTTTGTACTTAAAAATATTAGTTCCATTAAAATTCTTTCTGGCCCAAGTATAATTTTTAATTTTGAAATGATCGAAATTATTTAGAGGAAAGTAGATTGCCAAAACAAAAAAGAAGAAGAAGAAGACATCATGGCAGACAGATGACAGACAGTTTTTGAACGTGTTCAAACCATAGATAAGTTCAAATACGCTAACCGTCGTAAATCGGCCGTTCAGAAACTGAAACCAAGTTCAAAAGTTGAAGCGCGTGAGCTGAGGTTAACTCGAATTGAGCGCGTTCAATTTAAGCGGTGAAATCGGCTCTTAGTGACCTGTAGAACTCGCTCAAAATGTATGTTATTTAAAAAAAATCTAATAGATGTCGCTACGAGATTGACACTGCGAAAACATTACTGTGTGCTGTTTGGTAGGTTAGGTAGGTATTCCTTTATTTTATCTATTCAAAGCTAAATGGCGCTTCTAATTTTGATAATTTTTCGAATGGGTGATTTTTTTTCGCAAATCTTCAAAAAACTGGGTCGATAAAAAATCTATACTGACAAAATTTCACAAGAATCGGTTGAGAAATGCGATCTGTAGAGGAGAACAGACAGCCGGAAAGCCGGTCAGACATACGAAAGTATTTTTGCCCAAACTGAAGCAGAGACGCTTCGTGCTCGCTCGCTCGAAAATGCAAATATCTCAGCAACAGTACGTTGGTCGTAGCCAAAAATAAGATTTTTTCAGAGGTAGAGCAAAAGTATTTTATGAAATGTCAAAAAAGGGTCAAGTGCGAGATATCTATTACCATACATAACATAAAATTACAACTATGACAGTTGTTATACGAACACTCGCTCTTTCCAGGCACTAGTAACCCGCATCCAAAAAGAAAGAGACGCAGCTCTAGCCGAGGCAGCCAGCTGTCGCGAGAGAGCTGAGGCCGCGGCCGCCGCCGCGAACAGGGCGGCGAGGGACCGCGACAGCGCGGCCACTGAGCTGGACGTGCTGCGGGAACGGTGGGAGAAGGCGCATCAGCAGCACCAGAAACTAACGGTGAGTAAAAAATGGATATGAGGTCCGATGAGAAGTAATCGTTGATACACAAAGGTTTCTTTTGATCAGAGCTAGACATCTTTCGGATAGCAACAGACACGATCTTACACTAGAAGTGGAAGTAAAAGTGAAAGTTGTGAAGAACAATTTGTTTAAGGACTGTTTCAGTCGTCGTTTATCATCCCCAACAATATCTAATTTGATTATACTATAATTTGAAAAGATCCGTTCTAACTAAATAACTGGAGTTATCATCAGTAACTGCGTTTAATAGATAAATAGAATATTACTGTGCATTATTATATACTTACATGTGAATGTTGTATGTTTCAGATGGAGCGAGACGACGCTTTAACAGAAGTCGAAATACTGAAAGAGAAACTTGACAAAGCTCTTTATTCAACGCAAAAGAGCATCGAAGAGAAAGAGACAGCGCACAAAGAATACGAGAAAATGCTTGAAAAGTATGATAGGTACATTTATCTATGGTGTCGTCTTGTGTTGGTGGCGATGTCGTGTGCGTAGTTGCAAAATCACTTTTACTGACCATATCAATAAGATTAATTTTCTTTGCAGGTCCCAGAACGAAATTTATAGACTGCAAAACAAGATTGATATCCTAGAAGCTGATAAAGACCGTATGGAACTTGAGCTGGAGAAACAAGTACACGTGTCTACGAAGTCTAAGGAAGACCAAAGGAAAATGCAAGACGAATTGGCTAGGTTACAGGAAATGTACGATAGGGCATCTTTGCAACTAAGCAGAACTAAAGAACTTGAAGAGAAAGCTAAAGAAGATATGGATAGATTACATGTCGACGTAGAAATGGTACGCGATAGATATGAAAAGAGTCAAATAGAACTGAGAAGGCTTCAAGCTGAGAAAGAAAAACTTATCGCCGATAGTGAAAGATTGCAATTCGAGTATGACAGAGCGATGACACAGTGCGGAAAAGCGCAAGCGTCTAACGAAAAGACACAAGAAGAAATGGCCAGAGTACAGCTCGAGCTTGAAAAAATGTATGACAAACACGATAAAGTGGCTTCGGAATTGAGGAGGGTTCAGGCAGAACTAGACAAAGTCAAACAAGATGCTAGTGGTGCGCGAGAAGAAGCCGAAAGATATGCGGCACGCTACGGAAAGTATCACGATACGAAAGAAGAGCATGAGAGGACTAAGTTGGAGGTGGAAAGACTTCGTGCGCGGTTAGAGAAGACCACATTAGACCTGGAGCGAGCACGCAAGGCTGAGGAGGAAGTGCTCCGTCTGCGTTCAGAGCTCGAACGCGTCGAAGGCCTCCGAGGTAAATACCAATTTGAACAGGACAAGTGGACCAACGAACTAAACCGAATGCAGGCTGAGCTCGACAAACAACGCGAACGCTATGAAGCGTCGCAGGCTGACATCCAGCGTTTGCAAGCAGAAAAGGAGCAAGCAGAGACGAAGCTTCACGAACTTAATATCCAACTAGAATTATCAAAGAGCGAAGTGACTAAACTAAGTGCAGCATTAGAGAAACAACGCACTGATCTTGAACGCGCTCATATTGAGTGCGAGAAGTTCAGAGATAGGTGTGAGAAACTGAAATTGCGTTCGGATCAACTAGATAAAGATAACGAGAGACTTAAAGGCGAATTGCAACAGATCGAGAGGATGAAGCTTCAAGCGGTCGCCGGTGACAAAGCTAGGACTGAAGATAGACTTGAAATTGAAAGACTTCGTGATAAACTCGAAAAAGCAATTCAAGCGAGAGATTCTACAGAGATGGAGGCGGGCAGACTCGCTAAGGAACTTGAAAAATCCCAAATGCATCTTTCCAAATATCAGGAGACCAATGAAACGACTCGAGTGGAATATGATAGAATGACTAATGAATTGGGTAGAATGCACGAGCGCCTTGAACGTACTATCCTAGAGATGCGTCAAATTGAACAAGAAAGGGATGTTTTGAGAGCAGAGATTCAGAACACGAGACGAAATATTGAACAGCAACAGAGAACGTTAGACCACCGAACGCAAGAAACATTAGTGAAACTTCAGCAAGAGCTCGCACAATCAGTTAGAGATAGGGAAAAGATGGCATCTATATTAGAACAGCGGGACAAACAAGCGGACGCTATAGAAAAGCAAATAGTCAAACTTGAGGCTGATACTAAACAGTTAACGATCGAACGCGATCAGCTCGTAGCTCAGTTAGAAAAATCTCAGGATATGCTTGTAAACTTCCAGAGAGAGCTCAACGCCTCAGAAGCCGAGTTGCAGAAGCAACGTGAAGAAGTCCGCAGATTGAAAGAGGAACAGAAAAAGATGGCACATGATTCGGAACGAGGTGCCAAATCCGTCCTGGAGAATCGCGAACGAGAAATCGCGAAACTTCAGCAGCAGGTTCAAGCAGTGTCGAAAGACCGAGATACGATTCGGCAGCGAGCGGAGAAGGCGGAGAGAGAGGCGCAGAAAGTCGGGGAGATCGATAAGTGGCGAGCAGCCGTCGAAGCGGAAAAAACAAAAGCAATCGCAGCGGAGAGAGCGCTGTCGGAATGCCAGCAACGCTTACAGTCTATAGAGAAACAGTTCCAGGCACAACAGCATCAACTGCAGCAGCTGCAAGCGCGGGGCCCGTCGGACGTGCGCGAGGTGCAAAAGCAGCTTGAAGCGGCTCAAGCGGAGGCGCGCTCACTGGCCGTTGAACGGGAACGATGCCAGTCGCAGCTCGAGATGCTCGTTCAAGAATTGGAGAAGAGCCAGGTCAGTTGGAGGATAGCCTGTCGACGAGCGGCTGTCGGGACGGCAATGCGTGGTTGAATCGAGTTTGAACGAAATACTGATACAAACTTAATAATTTATGTAATGATAGCCCAAGTGTCCAGAATCTGAAAAATAAATTAGAAAATTAAAGAGTTACATAAAGCTGCAAACATCATTTGACTACGTTCAAAATTAATTGAATATGACTCTGTAGTCCACAGAAATTATAAAATTCTCGCTGAAATCAACGTTTAAGTCTAATGATTGAACAATCATACGTATGTATTATACTCGTGGTATTATTATTCAATACTTCATTGGTGATTGATTACAAAAATGTCACACAAAATCAGTGGAAATTCGTAAACTCGATTGAACCTCATCAAAGTCGCGTGCGTTGTCGCTTTATCATTGCACCGGTAAAGAGTAGATGTTTTGATTTGGATGTTCATTACATTTTTGTTTGGGGTCATCATCGCGCGTCATGTATGTTGTGTATAGTAGCATGCCACCCACAGCCCGCGGGCATCCTCCAACCCCTCATTCGTATTTATTATTTTATTAGTTCCATCAGTGTTTATGACGTCATGAGAATGGTTGTTGTAAGTTACATGCAAAGTGTTGCACCTTACATTCCGATCACTGAACGCACTGATAGTTTCTACGGTGACTAAGATGTTGGGTGCAAAATTGCAAGCTTCATGTGTCTTTAAAATGTTAATTATTTTTCCTTGTCTTTTTCAGCCGCATTCGCTACTGTATTGTGTATTTGCGTCACTCATCGTCATCCGAATTAAATATGTTTTTCAAAATGTCATTTTTATCATTCAATTATTTAGCTGCGGTCAACAGTTTATATTTTGCAGTGTTACTTGTATAAAGTTCGCTTTTTGGATAACTATGTTGAAATTATCAGCTTCAACGAGCTTTTCGTACAGTGAATTGAGTATTGGCTATTTTCGCAGATTTCATTCAAATATCTAATATATTACGTTGTCTTACGGTTCTTTTTCGACTACAGCTCGATCTCCACGAGGCGAACAAGAAATTACAAGCAGCTGGCGCTCAGAACGCAAGAGCTGGGGACGATACAGCCCAAGCTAAGAGGCAGCTGCAAGAAGAATTTAAGAAGCTTGAAGACGCGAGAAAACAATTCGAAGACCAGAGAAGAACCATCGAGAGTAGGAGAAAAGACGTGGAAGAAAAGGAGAAGTCGCTTGCGGAGTTAGATCGACAGTTAAAGAAGAGGAAAGAGCAAATGGACCAAATGGAAGCATCTTTGAGGAAGGTCAGTAGTTCAATACAACATTTCATATGACAGTAAGAAATCCGCTGGCAAATTGTCATGACTTTTACGAAGTTAAAACTAAATTTATATTTTTGTGGTAAAAAATCAGTCACGTGTGGCAATGTAGGTTATGTAGGTAATGTCGGTACACACGCTTCTTAGCTAAAATCTTTAGTAGACGTGTTCTTAATTTTGAGGAAGCTTTAATTTCCATAATGTCTCTGGCAATTGTACCAACTTATTATAAATCAAAAATTATTTAACTATAAGAATAGTTTGAGAAGGTATTTGGCTGTTAAATTATTAATTTAACATTAGACTGTCTAGTTACAATATTCACAGTTTTAGTTCCGTTTTTATTTTATTACATAATAAAATTTCGTTCCAGGCCGGCGGTAGCACAGCAGCGGTGTCTGACTTGAACCGCAAGCTGACTGACTCACAGAAGGACGCGGAGCAACTCAAGCAGCAGTATGATCAAACAAAAGAGGAGGCGAAGAGGCTCGCCACTGAGACGGAGCGGCTACTGCAGCTGGTGCAGATGTCGCAAGAGGAACAGGCGCAAAAGGAGAAGCAGATTATGGAATTGCAACAGTAAGTGTTATTTGTGGTACTTTAGATAAAAAAGGGGGAGCTACTTTGATAAAGAGGCAAACTAAACGCCATAGTGATGGATAAACAGACAATGGAGTTCCTATAGTAAGTGCTAGATAATAGAGTTGCAATAGTAAGTATTATTCTTGATAATTTAGAGTAAGAAAAAGGCGCAGAAGTGACTTTAGGAGGAAAAAGTTCAGAAGGGCTATTAATGACGCTTGATATTAAAATTATTTAACTAAGAACTGTCAAAACATGTTGACATAACTAAATTTTAACACGTAATGCATTGTAAAATTAGACACAATAGATTTTCTATTGTTATGCGGCCTCATGAGGCCGCTTAGGGTTTAATGAACTAAATATTTGAATCTTATAAACTTATTTACTTTTCCAGATCTGTGAGGAACCTTCAAGCCAAATTGAAAAGTCAGCAACAAGCACAAGCACAAAGAGAAGAGGTAATTTCCACACTCAGATTAATAATAACAATGTTACCTGCGAATCATAATTTGAACATTTTCTATTCACACACAAATTTGGTGTCATGTTTGGTGATCTAACTACCTATAAAGAAATAATTTTCATTAGATTCAATCAAAATGCATTGTTTAAATTGAAAACTCTTATTTTAGACTATAAGAAATTCTAGAATTTGTATTTCAATGCATTGTTTTAACTCTTTGAATAGAAATCATAACTGTATAGGAATTTTCAGTGTTTTCCTTAATAATATTATTAACTTTAATAATACGATCGCCTACTAACATACTAACCGTTTTGTTTCACGCAGGCCGGACCCGCAGGCTTCCTCAAAAGCTTTTTCTAAGTTAGTTCTTCGCACCAAGACTGTCGTTCATTTGTTTGCTCTTTTTGATTTCATTTATTCTTTCTTTAACCGTCGATACATTCACAAATACTCCGTAAGCGACAACTCCTTATTCCATGTCTTTCAAATTATCAATAATATCATAAGTATAAAAATCGCAATTTCGTATTAAGGTAATGTTTTCGGTATTCATATATTACGAGTATAATTATTGATGATGTGTTCAGATAATAATACATTCATCTTGTTGATATTCCGACAACATGTATCACAGGTTTGGTCGATTCGATCATTGTAACCAGCACACAAGTAACATAATTATAATATTAGTTTAGCGATAATTTTTAAGTGATGTTTAAAGAAAAAATTAATAATCGTGTTCAGCGGGAATAATTTTTTAAGTATTGATATATAAAAAAATGTAAAACTGTTAAGTAAACATGTATTTAGATGAAGTAAGCTGTCCACTAATTAGTCGATGTTACCCAGCTTTCAATCTTGTTATGCGAGATATCGATATAAATATAAATAAATTTTTAATACGATATGTTGACCTTTCTCGAGTTATTTTGAGTTTACTGAATATATTGTTGAGTTTTCTTGTTATAGTAAAACTATTGTTTAATTTATCATTAATTTCTTTTTATTTTTGGATACCGTAACCCTCGATTAGGATCTGAACAGAGCCAGGCAAAGTGAGGTTGAGGCTATTAATGATTTGACGCAAACGCTGAAAGAGAAAGATGATTTGAAAGCAAAGTTGGAAGAGAGCAAAATGAAAGTAATCGACTTAGAGATTGAGCTGAATGAATCATCACTGATACTGTCGGAGTTGTTGAAGTTATCGAAAGGGCAAGAGTTGCGTAGTTTACAGAGAAGCAAGAGTTTTTTCGAGCTGCAGAAGAGTGGTAAGGTAGCTGAGAGGCTCGACAAGTGCCGGTTCAGTAGAAGTTACAACGAGCTGGACGTCATTCAAAGAGAACAACAATCTAATGTCCAGAAACTTACTAGAAAGATAAGCGATTTAACCAAAGAAATGGCAGTGAAAAATTCCAAAATTATAGAGCAGCAAAGATGTATATCTATACTGGAAGATGCGCTTCGAGAAAATAATAACATAGCAGAATTTGAACAGCTTTTAGCAGTAGTTAGAAGTAAAGATGAAAGAATCAACGAATTAGAACAAATCGTTAACAAAGAGTCTGGGGTTACTGAAAGTGATTACAAAACTAAAAGGATATTGGAACTTGAAGACGCGTTAAAAGAATCATTTTTGATAGCAGCTGAGAGGGAAAAAGTATTTTATGAAGAAGAACAAAGGCGAATTGAAACACTACAAAAGGTAAAGTATTAAATATTTTTAATTTAACTTTCAAATAACAATACTTTCAGTCGTAAAACTATAGACCATAATCACAGATACAATGATTTGTTTATCACTGGCTTATGTTATAATAAGGTTAGAGCATTATATGACAAACCAAAAATTCTTAAGTTTTGCTTGATTTCTGATTATCACATTTCGTTGACTAAAGCACTAAAAGAGTATTTTAAAGTTCGCAATTCCATTTTAATAACTCTGTTTGTAGATGCACAAGATGGAACAGCGTATAAAGTCACTGCAGAATGCGTCAGCGCTGAGCTGTGAGACATGCTCGCCGCTGATGAGGCGCCTCAAGTGGCTGGAACGAGACCTACTTGACTGCCAGGCGAGGAAAAACGGAGTACTGCACACGTTGGCGCGCGTCATGTAAGTTTTTTGACACAATGGGACAGTGCTTGGCCCTCACCTAACCTGGTTTTAAGTGACAATAAGGCTGAGAATCTGTCTTAAAACGAATCTGCCTTAAAGCGAATCTGTCCTAAAGCGAACAAAGGGGTGGAAGTGCACTACACTCGGAATCCTCATCACTGAGGAACTGGCTATCTTACCTCTAACTGCCGAAACACAACAATTTTTAAGTTTAAGTGGATACTTAAACTTAAAAATTGTGTTCCAGCAGGACGGCAGGACTACACCGTCATTTTGTAGTCATTTTAATTAACTTCAGGGAGTGCTCTACTAATGAAAATAATCATTTTTGCCAAAGAAACATGGGTCGAAAAACGACAAAAATTTTGGACTTTCCCATACAAATACAATGTTTTAGTTGTCTAGTTAGTATGGGAGGACCAAAATTTTTTTTCGTTTTTCGACCCATGTTTCTTGGGCAAAAATGTTTAGTTTCATTGGTACAACACACCCTTAAGTTAATTAAAACGACTACAAAATGACGGTGTATATCGTGGATACGATATAGTCCTCAAGATTAGCGATTGCCTATCTTGCTAACCATCAATCATTCCCTTTCGTATTGGGTGGCGTGGTGGGTTAGGTTATGGCCATATCCTGTCCTCTTTATCCATCCTTAAGGAAAGCCTGCGCCGTATCACAGGAGACATTAAAAATGACTGATGTTTGTAATGGATACTATTGCAAAACATGAGTAGGTCGTTCTAACTACTAATAGTGTTTTAGTGTTCTCTTTTCTAATCTTTGTACGTTCGTTTCTCTGTTTCAGTCAAAATATCCTGGAAGAGTTGATTACCGAGAAAGACAGTCAGATAGCGGAGTTGGAGATGAAGGGTGTTCTGGACGAGGCTGAGACGGCGAGATGCGGCGCGCTCAAGAGCGAGCGAGACAGACTGCTCAATAGACTTAAGATAGAGGCAAGTTCACTTTTTACCGTGAAGTCTATTATAAGGTTCTCTTTTTCTGTTTGTGCAAGCAGATTTCGAAGTGTATGAGTCATTATTCATATATAAATCGTTGCTATTACATTTCTATTCAGACGATCAAAGAAAAAGATATGATGTCAAAAGACAATGGATTTTGACAGTTCAGTGGCGCTAAATTGCTATATCATATCGTTTCTGGGCTAGGGGGTTTGGACTTGGAGTGAATTGATGCTATAAGCGTGGCTACACGATATTTTCTTAACTGACTCGTTACCGCCCGGCAAAACGAAGCAGCGGCAAGGGACGAAGCGTTCGACTTGCTCCCCTCACCATACAGCAATGGGGAGGCGAAGGCAAAGTGAATAGGGAATATGCATAAGTCACCGATTTTGATGAATTTGAGCTTGATCGCTGCGGACACTTATAAAAACATGATGGAACAGGAAAAAAAATAAAAAAAATGTATAATCCTAGTTTTATCACACGATGAAATCAGGGGAAAATGACGATATTTTTTTTTCATTTTCGGATATAATACACTTTACAGTCAGATAGAATATCGTATAAGAAACAATATTTTGTATGACACATATGTACTTAAACGCAAAATTTAGGGAGATAATTGAAGATTATTGGCTAACTCCATATTAAACGCGCCGAAACACACCTGAAACGTGATGTGTGACGTCACCATTTTGTATGGAGCGTTTTCGGCGGGTGCTGCTGCGCGCTAACTTCAAGTAACTATATCACGAGAAAAAAACGCAAGAGAAAAGTTTTAATATTACAGTTAACTTTCTCACGCATTATACTTTTGATTAAGATTTAAAAAAAAATTGATGCATATTCCCTATTACAGATGGCGCTCAGTCTTTGGAACAATTGTCAGTTTGAGCTTATATTGTCTTGACTGTGTATTACGTGATTTTACTTTCTTAGATTGTATTTTTTTCGGTTTTGCGGACAAACAATGTATTCTATGCTAACTTTAGCTCATATAAAAGAAGAATTACGGAAAAGAAAAGCCAAAACAACAGGCAAGAAAGTTTATAGCAACTTACAAAAAATTGCTAACAAGCATTACATTTCTTTAAATTTCGTGTAAGATTTACAAGTAATCTTTTTATTTCAGATTAGAAGCATATGATTTAAATTTTAACAAAGCAACTGAGTGTGAATTTCCGTGTTTATAGTTGCCTGATGATGCCTTCTGTGCAATAGTAATTTCAGGTTTCTGTACTGGAATTTCTGTACCATCCAAAATTACACGAACCGTTTTATCATATTTATTTTATTATTCTAAGTTTCTTGAATGACTATGGCATATAAAATTCTATTAATTCTCTGTTTGGCCCCAATATTGGGCTTTTTCCATATTTGATATACCTATCAAATTCATCCAAGTTATAAATATGTTAGAAACTGCTGAGTTTGAAATATTAAAGAACAAAGCTGTTATAATTCAAATGTTGTTTTATTTTGGCGAAGCTTCATCAAATTCATGAAACATTCCTTTTGATTTATAATGTTTCTCAGGCTCAGCAAAGGAGAAAATCGAGGGAAAAGCATATTTTTTTTTATATTTTTTTGCCTACTATTTTTTTTGTTACTGGGAAATCGATGAACTCCAATATTTTACAAGTTACATGCATAACAATGCGGCATTTTCTCAGTATAAAATTAAAAAGTGCAATACTCCAAGAGATTCCCATATGTTTTGACACTTTCTTTGAGGCGGCCGGGTACCAAAGACCAGACGCCACCTATCGGGATAAAATTGCGCTTTTCCTCCCCAAACATTGCAATTATTCACGGCATCACACAATCATTTATTAGAAATTCACGCGTCGTCTCTCCGTTTGCCACTTCTTGTAGCAAGGCCACGGTAATGGTACCGTGGCCAGGATGTGAGCATTAAGGGGCTTAGCGCCACCAATACATTTATTTTTATTACTGGTAAACCAAGCAAATATTAAAAAAAAGTAAACAAGTGCCCTCTTAAATTGTCTCTTATATTTTTTTAATAACTCTTTAATATTTTTAATTCTTTGTACTAGTTTTAAAATGCATTAGAAACGACAGTGGTCACTTTTGGTTTAAATGTATTTTAAAACTTACAGAAACAATGAAAACTGTTGAAGAGTTTATTCAAAAAATATAAGAGACAATTTAAGAGGGCATTATTGTTTCCTTTTTTAAATATTGACCTGGTTTACGTATAAAAAAATAAATTATTTGGCGGCGCTAGTTGACGGCTATAAGGGCCTTAAATGCTCACAGCCTGGGCAGAGACATGGACGAAAAATATATTTTCATCCATGGCAGAGACCTTAATTTGTCACAGAATATGACGTATTTCTTCTAGAACGAACGCATAGTGGAGTTGGAGCGGTGTGCGATACCTATGCGGGAGGACGCGGGCTGCGAGGCCGCGCCTGACCTCGCGCTAGCGGACCACCTGATTGCCGTCGACCACAATGTAATTATCTGGGTATTGTACATTCTCTACTACGAATGCGAGTGAGTTTGCTGCCTATGCCAATTTGACGCTTAGAGCAAGCGCTAAAGGTTGGTAATTGAATGCACTTTTAATAACCTAGCGGTCCTAGCGAATATATTTTGGTGGGTCCCACCTTACACTAGCAGACAAGATGCTCGCTGCCCACGCTTTCACCAAGCAAGTGATTTACGTTCGTTTGGTACGGGTGTATTGTAAGATGTAATGATATAATGCGTAAATGCAATTTTTGCTTAGGTCACCGCCGTCTTTTGACCGATAGCGGAACCAATGTATTTTTCTAAGGTCAGCGCCATCTGTTGACTGGTAGTGGAACTAATGAAATTTTTGTTTGTTTTTTTATTTCTATAAAAGTGTGCTATATTGAGACTTCTTTTTATTTTTCCTGCAATCTTTACTTTTACTTTACTTCCTACTACTATCACATAGAATTATTTCAGATTTTTCTCTTTGCAAACTTCAGAGATAAGGGGAGAACGGTATTTTTTTTTACATTTTCATCATAAGTCGAAAACTATGTGGCATAAATAAATGAAAAAAAAATTAAATTTTTAAGACCAGTTTTCAGTCCCTGTTGTAAAAAAAATATTATTTTTTTCTCTTAAACTATTCCAAATTTCAAGTTGATACTAACAGTAGTTCTCGAGATATCCATCTGTGACAGACAGAGTCACACCATTAAGGGTTCCTTTTTACCATTTTGGTAAGGAACCCTAAAAATCGACTCACCCGTAGCAGCTCAGACAGGATTTTTTATTAGTCTTGTTTACACCTCGCAAAACATAGTTTTTAAAGCCTAAAACAAAATAGAGCTTTAGATCTAAAAGTTTTCTTTTTACAGAGTTTTTTACTAACGAGGCCTGTCTTTTTTTTTATTTTCTTGAAGTTCAATTGTTAGACGCTAAGGTTTGATACTTTTATATTGCTGTTTTGTTACATACCTACCATTTTTTTTGCAATTATAGTCCTTTTGAAAAAAATGAAAAATTTTCACCAGTCCTTTCTTTAACAAATTCGTTCGTTTATTTACAATTACTGTTTTATATGTAAGGATGAACTAAAATAATGACAAATGAGGTATTATGCTAAATTAAAAGTAGGTGACTAAGCAAAGTTTAATATTCTACCTACATACTTTATTTAGTTAAAAAAAGCAGTTTTTATAAAAATAAAAAATAAAACTTTAATCTGATTACAGGAGAAGGACATCCCAGCAACAGTTCTCTGACGTCACAGCTAAGTCAAAACTAAATGTGTTTGTGGCATTAGCATCACGCACTTGTCACCCCATCACTGCTACCTTACCATCATTGCTTTATCACCAGCATAATACCCGTTCTGCAAAAACAAGGCCGAATGGAACATTGCCCTAGCTTGCAATCTCGACGCGCATTAAAAAAAGAAACCATTCAAAAATCGAACCGTGCCATATGACCAAAGATGGTGTAGTTTAGTCTTTATTTGTAAATAAAAACTCCTTTGTTATTTTTTCAAAGTTTTTTATTTTTAAAACACTACTTTTTAAGGTCTCATTTTCGCGGAGCTAAATGAATATTTTTTTATACCTTCGTGAATCGAAACGGAACCAAAAATATAATTATTTATTCTATTTGCACTTGTTAACAAAATGTATACCTATTTAGAGCAATAATTTTATCTAACCTACTTATATCAAGGTAAATTCCACGTTCGGTGTCTATTTTTTATCTTTAAAATATTAGTGAATTAAATTGAAATTTTATTATTAACAATGCATTGTTTATGGTGTTGTTTCGACATGATAATATTCTGTTATAGAATTGATTATCTGTCAATACAAATTATTAGATTAAATTGATCCGATGAAAACTTGTATAGATAAATAGTAAATTTTGGAGAACAAAAATATTCGTTATGATAATTTAGTAGGTATATTAATTAATTTTAGAGAAATAATTTACACTGGTACAACAATAGCTAGTTAATTCACTGAACTAATAGGTAATAATGTGTTCCTTTGAAAATTGTAGTTAATTATTTGCCTAATGTTATATATTTGTTAGCTGACTCATTTTTATCATTGATAATAATTTAAAAACCTTTACATATCATGCACAAAGTATAAAGGTGGCATTCCAAGCTGACAGTCGGCATATCATTACATTCTACCTATATATATATAAAACTAGGCTTCTTCTATTAAAAATTTCCTTAGGAAAATGTTGTCGGTGTTCAAACTATTGTGAGAAAAACGCTTGTACAATGTCAAAAGAAGCACTGCCTTACATTCTAAGTAAAATAAAAGAATAAATAGTTATAATTTATTTCATTAAATCAACGCCTTCGCTTACTGGAGAGACGTCCGCTCTCTTCGACTGATAATAATGAAATGAGTAATCGTGGGCAAGACATAACCTCTTCCGTTAACGGCAGCTATATTGTAACTACCCACATCTGTATTTTACTATTATTGTGAGCTTTTTTACAATGTCTATACAACAGTATTGTATTTGTGATAATAAAAATAGTCGACCGGATCGAAATCCAATTTGTGAAATGAAATGAAAATATTTTAAATCTTTCTCTCTCGTTAATCCGATAAAAAAATAATTTGTACATCTAGTTAAGTAACTCTTAAATCTTAAGCCATGATTTATAACCACGTGAAAGCTTATTGCTGTTTTAAGCAATTGTTTTTAAAAGAATCGCCTTCATGAATTGGATTGTCGCTCGAAAAGTGAAACATCGAACTTTGCGTAATGTTTGAGTCGTTTTTTTTTAAGCAATGTTAACGGTCCTACAACTAACCTATTTTGTAAAATGGCCGCTAAAGTTTTCTGTCTGTATTTTATTCCTCTGAATTATCAATAAATTAACGTGTATACTTGTTATGTTTAACTCACTGATAATAATTATAGAGTGTTTGGCAAAAAATTGTGGCTTTTTATACACATTCGCTGAATGTAGTTGTGTATTCGTATGGTAGGCGGGATGTATAGACTGCTGCGGTGTGTAATCGAACAAATAAAAAAAAACTTAAGTTCCATTTTTAAAAAGTGACAATTTACTTTTAAATTATTCTTTTTTCTGTTGTCAGCATAGAGTTTTTATTACACACTGCAGCTTACGAGCGACCTTCTTCGTATCGACTCGAAGTGTGTAGAAATTGTCGATCAAGTCACAATAATTACTATGGTATTAAAGTAAATGATATTAGTTACTTGTTACATAAATATAATGGTATAAATAAACAGTGGGTCGTATTGTTTCACACGTTGTATTGACCGAAATTATGCTGAAAATATAAAAATACATGTTCTTTGAAAATATAATATCTTCATATACGGAACAGCATTGTTGGTTTTATTTTGTATCACCTGGGTGCTATTTAATAACGTGTCAATTTGTCAATGAGGATCTGTAACGATTTTTGTTTAGCGGCTTATCAGAAAGCTTATGCCACCACATGACTATACAGCGTGAAATTTTAATCATTTGGTTCCCGCCGTGGTGTGGTTCCACTCATGATTACAAGCAACTTTTACTATGGGGCCAACACTCCTGCTCGCAAAAACAAATCAGCTGTTCCATACAAAAGTGCAGTACCTACTCGACCTTAATGTATGGAACAGCTGATTTTTTTTGCGAGCAGGAGTGTTGGCCCCATAGTAAAAGTTGCTTGTAATCATGAGTGGAACCACACCACGGCGGGAACCAAATGATTAAAATTTCAGCGTGTATAACTGTAAAGAATTTTTTACGATATTAAACCTGGGAAATTATACGAGCTAAAACGTAACGTTAAATATAGCGTTAAACTTTACCGGTACAATATTACCGTTAAAATTATCGGTAAAAAAATAACGTTATTAAATGGAATAACGTTAATTTTTAAGTAACGGTAAAAAAAGTAAGCAATAAAGTTAAAATTAACGTTATTTAATTTACTAAATAAACGTTAATTTCAATGTTACGTTATTTATTGACATACCTAACGTTAATGTTAAAATTAATGGTAAAAAAGTAAGAAATAACGTTAAATTTAAAAATAACGTTATCATTCCCTGATTGTCATGACAATTTGGTTTAACACCGGGTATTTTTTTATTCACCATCCAAATTTTGAGGATGTGTTCAAATCATGAAACTCAACAACTTTCTTTAAGGAACACATGGCCAAATATGTAAAAAAAACGACTATCCATACAAATCAAAGAGATCACGTGATCAATTTAGTATGGGATGACTAAAATTTTGTGGCGAAATTGGACACATGATTTCTTAGAGAAAAATGTTTAGTTTAGACATATCCTTGAAATTTGGATGGTAAGTTCAAACGCAATGGATATGAAATTGTCACAACAGGTCACAAATTGTCACGTTTATAATTTAGGCTACTGCTTGACGTGACTTCGTACAATGATGGCTTCAAAAACTTGAGATGTAAGTACAAACTTACAACAGTCCTATGGAAACATCTCGTGTGATGATAAGTAAGTAATGGTAGGTAGGTAAGCTGTTGAAGGTCCCCCCAACATGACCACCAAAATGCTATATAATATTAGCTATTTATCACTTGCATGGACGAAAAAATATAAGGACCGACAATCACATATCATAAAAACGTAGGCCAAAATTCCGCCTTAAACCTAGATGGCGTTCGTAATCGAGCTCCTTATAGGTTTCCTTGCATTTTCCGCATGGATCGCTGCCGTCGCAAAAAGCTTACGTCTGCTCGTTGTTCTACCGTGTTCTAATAGTTCGAAGAAAAATGGGTAGATGGCGTTCAAAACTACAAAACGTATTTTAAATTTGGAATAGGTTTAGCATTCACAATACTATTTTTATATAGGTACTAATAAAATATTAAATAATATACTTACGAGTAGGTAAAAGAAAAGATCGGAAAAGTAAAAAAGTAATGTATATTATTATGAGTCTCCTTAGCAAAAATGTTTAGTTTCATTGATATAATATGTAGGTAGAACATTAAAATGTAATGGTAGGTAGGTAGGTATTATATCGGCATGGTAATCGGCATGGACGAAATTTATACTTTTTAGCATCGAAATGTATTAACATTTCGATGCTTTTTAGTCTGTTTTTACTAGTCCGTTTTAATGTTTTTAGTCAGTTTTTTATAATTTTTAGTCCGTTTTAAAAACGTGTTAACAAAAAATATTTTTTTCAGTAAAATTTCTTACTATTTTCTGCTTATTAGTTAACGAGCTAGGACCTAGGACTATAAAAATACCATCTTCTATCGGAGCACTCGTCAAGACGATTCAAACGAGCTCTAACTCGATGGGGTTGCATGGTTTTATTTATCACGGAGTTACAGTGGAATTCTTCCGGCTCCATCATCAGACTCTGGAAACTATCTCCCAATAAACTATAAAGTACAGTCAGTGGCACGAATCATGAAATCGGGTGGGGATTGCGCGGAACGCGTATTTTGGGTATGCGTTGCGGTGAGGGGCGCGGGCGGCGAGAGAGGGGCGCGCGCTATTGGTCGCTCACAAGAGCACATGCGCGAACTTATCCCCACTCCGTCGAAAAATATTCAAGATACATGCCTCGCACTGTACTCGTCAAGACGATTCAAACGAGCCCAATTGAACCATATTGAATACCTACCACTCACATTTTTCGTCTGCAGAAAACGTTTGTTTTTTTCTGCCGAGAACGAGGACTGAGAACGAGATCGAGAATGCCGACATAATAATATATGAACGTCGACGAACGAAATCTTACAACAAAGTGGCGAAAACTGATGAAAAAACACATTTTATTCAACCAATATAATATTTATTTTACAAGACATAATAAAATGTAACATTTGTAACGAAACATAAATAATAGACTATAACTCTATAGCTGAATCATATGTCAAAGTGAGCTGTCACTGTCAAGTTGACAGTTGACAGCTAATGTAAAAGTGGCGCGTGTATCTTTTCAGGGCAACCTTACAGGAACGATCTCTTTTGATTGTAATTTAATATATAACTAAGTAAAGTTATCTCCAGGTAATGTGTTGAAATATTGTGAACCATAATAATGCGAAATACAACTCTTGTTATTACGTTGATTGAACTTTTGTTTTAATGTAAACATTATCTCTTCCGAGACACCAAGCCAATAGCTTGGTTACATCTCCGAAGTGGGATCACTTTATAAACAAATTGTTTATATAGACAGACCCGCCCATAAGCTCGACTAAAATAGCAACTTATTGCAATTAACTACGCAGTCAACGTATTAACAAGTACCTAGGTACTTTTATTGTAAAGGAGTAAGTACCTAAGTGAGTAAGGAAGGAAGGACATCATTTTGGTAATGGAGTTTTGTACAAATTGAAATTTGAAAATGAGTCAGACAGGTACAATGCTTTGGGATGAAAAAATAATAATAATAGAATTACTGCTCTTTTTGTGGGTCGAAGTAATAATGGAACCTATCAAGCAGTGTAGATGATGATTTTGTCAAATAGATATTACTTGAAACTTTGATTTTACAATGATCTATTAATGAAAGTATAACTGTTTTCAAGAGATGTTATAAACTCAGTGTCCCATTATAATGCTGACCAAATTCTATTGAATAGTGTACTACTATCACCGTGTGATATGCTGACCTAACCATTGACAAGACTGCTGAGGTGAACAATTGAAATCCCTACATATTTACTATGATCTATTAATGAATTTTGCTATCATTTATAGTTTTTTTTTGAGCGGATGATACATGCTTGCCTAACCCAGATGGGTTAGTGATATACGGTGAAAGAATACAAATGACCAAATGGTTGATTGGTAACATTACAGTTGTAGTAAGTACTTTCATCACACACATTTAAAGGATATGGTAACAGTGCCGTGAGTATTAATTGAAATCATATAGGTGTGAAACAATGAGAAAGATAAAAACATCTTTTATATACTTATAACAGTAAGTACAGGTTTCTTAAAAGTGACAAAATACACTGCGATAATAAATGTTTACCATAATAAAACATTTATGCAAGTACATTACTTACATTAATAATGTACCTAGTAGGTTAAAAAAAAGTGAGAGATCATTTTAATTCAGAAATTCGATACAAGAGTTTATAGTGACCGATTGAAGTTTAAAGAAGATGTAGACTTTGGATAATTATTTCAAATAATCAATATACCTACATAATAGTATATTGAATATTTCAATTTGAAAAAGATATATTATGTTTTAAAATACTTATATAGTACAGCTGAAGTTTTAACACAAATTATTTATTTTTAAGATTGCTGTGTCCTGTGTCAGAGTCTATGTCGATACAAACAGAAACCAGCTGTAATGTAAGTAGGTACAACATGGATATGCAAAGGATGTTTTGGAATTTGTAGGCTCACCAAAATCATAGTCAAGTGTAAGTACACGACTTGTAATAAGTTCATTAGAGATTTTGAAGGCATTGGTTAGTATGATTATTAGAGGAATTTTATACAACTATGTTTTGAATAGATAACATTTTGTTTAGTTGTCTAGTTGGGTAGTTATAAGCCCTGCCTGAAATTTCAGGGATCTGGGGTTTGAATCCTGGTAATGTTATGTGTTTGAGTCTTCGATCAGATTTGAGTGGTACCTAACCTGAAGCATTGTGTGTGATTAAAACATATTGTTTTACTAATTTATGTTATCTACGTAAACATAGTTCTGTGACTATAAGTATTATAGATGGAATCTGTGAAATTTATTATTACTATTGGCTAATTATAATCCTACTCCAGTGACCCAAAAATAAGAATATAAATGTATCTTAGCTTCTGACACAGATTCATCACATCTCAATGTCTGAACATATAAAATCAAGGCCCACATTATAGGGTATTTGACTGCATTTGAAAATACCAATTTTTATTATATTTAGAAAACAGGACATTTTGACCTAAGTATAAAATACATGAAAAGATACATACCCATTTTATTATCTATCATTAACTCTTGGAAAGTTAGAATGAATTAGTTTCTGAAATTTCAGAAACAGGCAAAGTGAAACATTGGCATGTATTGTGATGCAGTTTTAACTTGAAAAGTGGGACGTTTTACCTCAGAATTTGATCAACTCTAAGTTATAACTAACTACAGTGTTTTAAGTCATACAACAGTGAAAATTAGCATAAAACATTTATACTTTCAATGTTAAACTAGGTATTGTTTGAATTTTGACTGTCAGGACTAGGGTTGCCAACCCTACTATATAATATAGTATCCTACTATATTGAGGGCTCGCCTACTATATTTAAAAAAAAAATATAGTAGGCAAAACTACTATATTTTTTTCAAGTCAAAAATTTAACAAATCAACAAAGGAATATATAATTACTTATATGCACATAAGTAATTGCATCATATTTTTTGTGATTAAACACTTGTCTTTATGCTGGTTGAATAAATTATGAAAATGTTAGTACCTACCTACTTACTTAATTATGAAAAATGCAACTTCTTCAAAATCCTCCATACAAAACGGCAACCTACTATATTTATTTGGACATTTTCGCCATCTACTATATTTTTACACTAAAAATCTTGAAACTACTATATTTGATCCAAAAAAAAAAGTTGGCAACCCTAGTCAGGACAGAACTTAGAATGGTACATTACTTACTGCACTAGCCATAAAATAGTTAATTTTATAAAACGTACTTTATAAATTACAGTTCCATTCTATAATGTTATTATGAATCTAATCTACGTACTTATGCGCAGTATGAATTTTTGACTGATCAATGTTTTGAACTACAGACAATAAGAGAAATAAAAAAATTGACAGTTTTTCTTCTTGTGTGTAAGAGTGACCCGATAAAATACCTCTTAATGAAATGGAACATTGAGACATTGTTTTTAAGTTACAGAAAATTATTGAAAGAGAGATCGAGCCTGGAGCGTAGATGGGTACGACTGCGATGTGCGGCAACGAGATCTACGAGTACGATAGCAACGATCCCGAAGCGACAGCGTATACTATCAACTTGACTGAGACCGTAATCGAGGCATGAGGAACAGCCAGAAACAATGCGAAAGACTTACGCTTAGCAAACACAAAATAATTCTTTCTCAGAAAAGAAAGTGACTTAAAATTTAATCTACAGAGTTCTTTGATTGATTGCTTTGATTTTGTATTATATTACTGGATTCGTTCACCTTGTGATGTTCTGTAAAGATGACACGGTCGGATATCAAGTAACTGAAAATCCATAACTAACGATGAGGGGCCAACTGCAGCACAAAATGGTAACATGATCAATACCTAACTGGAAGGCGAAGGTGGCTCTAGTTGAAGGGTGAAGTCTTCGATGCAGTCTAGGTAAAGTATGATAAGGGTGTTAGAGTCACAAGAGGGCAGGAGTCCAAGAGTGTCTCGAGCACCGCAGCCGTGGCGGTGTCGTGTGAAGGAAGTAGCACTTCACCACAAGCGGTGTCGTTGTGAAGAGAAGTAGCACGTCACTCCCGGTTATAGTTAAGTGAGCGATGGGTGTTAGAGTCACAAGAGGGCAGGAGTCCAGAGTGTCTCGAGCACCGCAGCCGTGGTGTGTCGTGTGAAGGAAGTAGCACTTCACCACAAGCGGTGTCGTTGCGAAGAGAAGTAGCACGTCACTCCCGGTTATAGTTAAGTGAGCGATGGGTGTTAGAGTCACAAGAGGGCAGGAGTCCAGAGTGTCTCGAGCACCGCAGCCGTGGTGTGTCGTGTGAAGGAAGTAGCACTTCACCACAAGCGGTGTCGTTGTGAAGAGAAGTAGCACGTCACTCCCGGTTATAGTTAAGTGAGCGATGGGTGTTAGAGTCACAAGAGGGCAGGAGTCCAGAGTGTCTCGAGTACCGCAGCCGTGGCGGTGTCGTGTGAAGGAAGTAGCACTTCACCACCCGGCTAAGATTAAGTAAGAGAAGAAATCAACACTTCGATGTAGGCGCCTGTTTCACTTGTTCTGGTTTTGTTTGAATTAACTTGACGGACAATTCTTTTAAAAACTCTACTCCATTTTTAATGCCAAAATCCTGGACTGTGAGACAGACACTAATAAAATAAGTAAGTAAATAAGTACCTGCTCGATTTGACTTGTTGCCTCATTAGTGATCGAACTGTGATGACCACCGTGACCGTAAGAGACTTATCCACCAATTTTCTTTACGAAGTGAGAGTAATTAAAAGTTTCAAATCCTAAGCGTGACAAACCCAGAGCGGAGTTAGCGGCAGGTCCTCACCCATATTACCTTCAAACTTAATTGTGAATACCTATCTCTGTAAGCTTTGGTGATTTTTGACGATTCAAAGGGTTTTACTTGTAAAAAGGACTGCTATCATAAATTGCAAAAGGGTATCAAATACCCTTAATTAAACATAATTAAAATTGAGTGGACTAGTCTGTTGTAGAATCTGTAATCAATCACACCTTATTTATAATAGTTTCTTACATGTGAAAACTTGATTACTGGCAAATGACTAACCATAGTTATATAAGCATTATAAGAATACTGATTAGCTGTAAGTTTTTCCAAGATTACAATAAAATAATAATTAGGAATTTTGAAAAATAAAAAGATTCTGTAGGTTACCTACATAAGCATATAAACATTATAAAATTACTTAACAAATATATAGTTGATGTATCAATAATCAGAATTGAAATCAAAAGGATTTTGTGTACCTACTTAGTGTTTTCAACAAGTAATATGCCATTATGCTGTTTGAATGTTCTTTTTAACCGACTTAAAAAAAAGGAGGTTCTCAGTACGTCGGAATGTTTGTTTTAAAATGACACTAATAGGGAATTACACCATTTTTTGAAAACTGTTTTAAATTAATCGTGAGGTCGAAAGAAGCCAGCAGGATTTTTAATTTAATTTTATAAAACCATTAATGCCTTAATGTTTGTTTACTATCGAAGTGACGTCACGTCACATCGTAATCCAATATGGCGAAGGGCGTTTTGAACATTTGATGAATAGATAAAAAAAATAGACGATTTATAAAATTGAATTATAAAATTTATATTGCATTTTTATGAATAAATGTCGACGTTTCTCGTTTCCTATTTATGAAATCTATCTTAAATATGCATTTTTATATTTTATCTTACATGGTGTAAAATAGCCTATTGTATTGTAATTTTAGAGATGGGTATTTTACTCGATATATTAGCAAATTTAGTATAGATTTACTGTTTATTTTTTATTTTTAAATGCTAAAACGAAGGGACTCGTTCTTGAAGGATGGCCGACTGTAACGAAACATAAATAATAGACTATAACTCTATAGCTGAATCATATGTCAAAGTGAGCTGTCACTGTCAAGTTGACAGTTGACAGCTAATGTAAAAGTGGCGCGTGTATCTTTTCAGGGCAACCTTACAGGAACGATCTCTTTTGATTGTAATTTAATATATAACTAAGTAAAGTTATCTCCAGGTAATGTGTTGAAATATTGTGAACCATAATAATGCGAAATACAACTCTTGTTATTACGTTGATTGAACTTTTGTTTTAATGTAAACATTATCTCTTCCGAGACACCAAGCCAATAGCTTGGTTACACATTCAACCATTGAAATGTATTTTCAATGCATTCAACCAACAAAAAATAATTAATAAATTATAATGTTTACATTAAGTAGGTAACAGAATAATCAACATGGAAAAAGCGACTGTTATTTACAAAAAAAAACTACTCATTATTGAATACTCCAGGTATTACCTATTATGTATTCTGTGGTATTACTGCAAAGCTTTTATTACCTACGTAGTTGTACAATCTATCACGTGTTTTACAAATGCGATTAATTTGACTTTGTCCAACAAATGTGACCAAATTCAGAAACACCATACATTATCGAGTGAAGTCGCCGCGGATCACTGTTCATTGACAATTTAATAGTGACCGACCGAAGTTTCGGTTTCGGTTACGGCCAGTTTCGGCCAAAAAACTAGTATCGACCAAATATTGGCCAAAACTTTCGGCTCAGCCGAAACTTGGTCTTCGTGAATTATTGTCGTGTGTCAATCGGCTAACTTCGGAGTTCGCCAGCCAACGCGAATCGGGGCGATCGTGTTGAGTTGAGGTATTACTAGGGTTGCCAACTATACTGTTAAAAACAGTATTATACTGTTTTTCACTACATTATACTTTTTACTGTCGAACATATAAAAAGTATACAAAAATACTGTTTTCAGCGGGCATCACTGGTATTCATAGATCGGTTTAATATGTAAACGCCCAACACTAGGTTTTAAGCGCACGATGCAGTGCAGACCGCGTTTCTAGACACAGAACACAAAAAATATACTACTACTGTTCATTATTCTAAAATACTCTTTATTTTTCTTTTCCGACCTTAGTATACTTTTATCTTGTAAAAAAAGTTGGCAACCCTAGGTATTACGTGGTTGAATGCAACGAACTAAGATCTAAGGAAGCCTAACTCCTAACAAATATTGCATAAAAAATGGCACCTTCACATATTCTGTAACACAAAAGGTCGCAAACTCAACAATGAACTAGTAAAAACATACCTTATTACAATGCACGCATAATCGGCATTAGATTGTATTCTAACGCATATGACGTTTTCTATTGGCTGGGGTTTGAACGCAGATCAAACATGATTGGATATTTGACTCGCCTCGTGTCACTCATTGGGCCGTTGTCGTGCCTTTGTCATTGAGGCGAGGACGGTGTAACGTAGAATGCAGTCAGTACACCTAACCTACTACGGCGCGCTGGGCGGCATCATAAAATTGTTTTATGAAATTAGTACATTATTGTTTGTTAGATATAATGTTTGTTTTATTATGTAGACGGACGACTTGGTAAAGACCGCTCGAATACGCTTGATGCAAGTCGCCTGTAACTTGTCGCTCTAAAAAACTAAAGGATTAGGAGACCTATGTCAGCAGTGGACGTCTTTCGGCTGTGATGATTTTATTGTTATTTTATTTTATGAAAATTATAAAATGATGATGTTGATGAATGATGATCATATTATTTGTCACGAATTGGTAAGACATTATGATTTCAAGAAGGACTAAAATTAGGCAAGCTATTGAAATAAAATAGGTATCCTTGATAAAAGACAATGTATTCTGTAAAGATTTTTTTTTCATAACATGTAAGTACATATTATGTAGATAATTATCACATTTGCGCGAGCAACACCTTAATACGTCTTTTAGAGGTGTGACTGATAAAGAACAACAGTATTAATACGTCGCTTTATTTTTATTTTTTACTTAAAAAAGCATGCCTTAATTGGCAATAATAAAATAAAAAATAAAAAAGCCTTTTATTTCTTGCATAAATATTTTACATTGCAATATTCGTAGCTTAAAATGTTTAATTGGCAATACAAAATTATTATAGCTACACCTTTTTAACCGACTTCAAAAAAGGAGGAGGTTCTCAGCTTGTCGTAATGTATTTTTTATAGCAGCGTATTCCACCAAGTCAAAGTTTATTCTTGTCAAGATCTTTTTCAAATGCAGACTATTTTAACATGCTTATTGACCGGTGCGCAAATACCTAAACTAGCGATATGGGTGACGGTGGATTGGAAGAGGTGGACCAACTCCGTAGCCAGCGCGATCTCCAGATTTGACACCCCTTGATTTTTATTTGTGAGGTCATGTTTACAGTTGATGTTTAAAAACATTTGTGAGAGTGAATCCGTAATGCGTTTGCGAATAATAGCCACATTTGTACTAATTAAGTGGAATACAGGTGTGCTGCAAAGTGTTTGGGACAATCTAGTGCACCGTTGCTAGGCATGTATTTCTATTGGTGGTGGAAATATAAAGTAGCATTTGCGCAGCAGATCTCACATTAGGGTTCCAGCAGAATGATCCGCGGATCAAACTCCATATTAAAAAGCTGTTTTCAGAGCTGCATAAAAATCATAGTTTCTGGAAATTGTCATTACTTTGTGTTCTGATCTGACGGTCTTGACCTCATGACGTCACTACTTGTCGTGCCACTCTGCTGTCTTCGGTGTTGCAATGTGAGTTCTCCATTTTTTATTTATTCTATTTTAACCAGGGATTTTTACTCATTAATCAAAGAGGATTGCGTGAATAGAATCTTTATAGGTACCTACCTAATCATCCCTTTGGACAGCGTTTTCGTTACACCCTGTATAATAATAAAAAACAAGGAGATTACATCAGATTACTCGTTTTCTATGTATTGCAGGACGCGCCATTTTTAGCATTACAAAATTTTGATTTAAATATTCCTTTTTTTTGTTGTACTGAATTCCATGAGAGAGTTTTATTCTTGTTTAAAAATGTGTGATAGCAGTGAATGTGAAGATTTGACTCTGCCTCACAAAGCGACTGAACACTTGTTGCATAATAACGACCATATTTTGTATGTATACGCTCATAGATATTTCTAAAAAACGAAAAATATGTTACTTTCCTATGTTATGTTATGTCTGTATAGTTTTGCTGCCTTCTTTTGGTCTTTTTCGCCACTTGACCACACATGACGTCATTTTAATCATTTTTCTAATTATTTTTTTGTAGTAACGCTAACGACTGTCGCCGAGCGCGTGGCAGACATTACTAAATCGTGCTTCACTAGTACTTTTTTAGCCCCGCCCACTCTGTGTTAGTTTGCGTGGTGCTATTTTTTGAGCGGAATTACACTTCCTTAGTATCTTAGTTCGTTGGTTGAATGTGTATGTATACCTTCAGTTAATCGATTGATTTTAGTTGTGAAAAACATCTAAGTATATAACTCGTCAATATTAACTAACTATAACAGTAACTAGTAATTTCAAAACTTTTCTTCTGATTGCGCGAGGGCGTTAAAAGTTTAGTCAAATCGGACAGCTGGGGCCCTATTTTTGAATCGCTCAGCTGGCGTCGAGCCCTCGTTTCTACAGATTTTCGTTCGACAGCTCATACATTTGAGTTTATTTGTCGAACGAAAATCAGTAGAAACGAGCGCTCGATACTAGTCGATCGATTCAAAAATAGGGCCCCTGGTAGTACGCTTACGGTAAAACAACAAATAACTAATCATACTTTATTGTAAAACAATAAATACCATTGATTATTAAAAAAAGTTGACTTACAAAAGTAAGTTTTATATTGATTATTATGATATATTTTTTGTTGACTAAGTATTTTTATTACATACTTACTTTATTTATTGTTTTTTATTCAATTTAATTGGCGGATAGATAATTAGAAACTCCAGTTGATTTCATACAAATGGGGTTCTCCGCCCACCAGGGGTTGACTGATTGAAGGAAATCCAAATAGCTATTTTAAACTTATCCAAACAGCTCTTAGAATAGGTACTGATCAGATCAGATCAGTTGGATGAATACATCGATCTGGATCTTCTCCATTCGCTCTCTGGATAGCCATCATCAGATCACAGCTCAATCAATCCCTATCGGAGAACCAAGGCTTCAAAGTTATCTTGTTTGTATAAAAATCGACTAGTGTTTCTAATTATCCGTCCACCCCTAACGTGCTTGAAACAAGCCCTACCAGTTACCACCAACCATGTACATAGATGTGTAAAAAAACACGTCTACTTAATGTAAAAATAAGTTTCGGTTTCAGTTTCGGCCAAAATTGGAACCAGGGCCAAAAGTTCGGTTTCGGTTTCGGCCGGAATTCCAGTTTCGGTCAGACACTAATTAAAATTAAGATAATGAGAAGCTTTATTTTATTTATTTTTGAAAATGGAACTAAAAGCAGCGATCTCTTCGGTGAAATCATAGACTTATTTATACTCTGTGACTTTAAGTTTGATCGTAGAATGCGTGTGACGGATTTTAAGTAAAGCTTTTTTCTAATAATTGTATTTTTGGCTGTATGAACATTTGCCTTTGCCTTACACGTTCAGATAAATAATGTTTGGTAATAGTGTGATCAAATCATGTATTGTTTAACATTTAATTTTGATTCAGTTCTTATAAAAATAATGTAAATATCTTATACATATCTTAGCAAGTTTTAAAAAAGTTACCATTTATTATATTTGATAATTTCACGATAGTTAGTTGTAACGCCTATCATTGGCTGAACGTATTTTCAAAAATTTAAGCAAGTAAGACTACAGTAATGAATATAACAATTATTGTAATTCATTGGGATTTAGTTTCAAAAAGATTACAACGTAATTGTTTTATAAAATATTATCTCTGATATTACTTTTTCGTACAAATAGTATGGTCGATTATCATTGGTTGAAAAAATGGTGTGAGGGGTAAACCTTTTGTGTTGAATTTGGTGGGTATTTAAGGAATGGGAAATGGAGCATACGTTTCACTTTTAAGTTTGGAGCACTACGGGATTTAAGTTAAGTAAATTCTTCATTGTGTTGTGTTATTTTGAATTAATTGTTTTGTGTGTGAGTTTATTGTTTTTCAAAGGCTATCCGCTGTTAATTTTCATTCCCAATTTTATGATTATTCTGATTATTTGTAGTAATAATAAGTAAAGTACATTATAGACAGATTTCTTTTGCATTTGCTTGGTAACTAGTATCATAGTTTAATAAAGAGATTAACTGATAACTTTTAAGTTTATATTGTTGTAGTTTGTAACGATTTAATTGTAAATATCTGATTGATAAAGCTGACGAGTTTCTTCCGCCTGTTCTTCTCTCAGCTAAAAAAAGACGTCCGAACAGGTGGTAGGTTAAAAGAAATTGGACGATTCAATTTAATAAACATTACTTTACTCAAATTGATTTATTTTGTTTTAATTCTCTCCATGTTTCTGATTATTTCTGACATCAGAAGTGGGTATCGGCTCTGTCCATTTACAAAATATTAACACCAATTCCTGATGATTTTCAGGGTGGATGCTGACGAGACCTTGCTCCGCTGCCATTGCGATCCTGAGACCTGAGTAGCAGCCAGCTGGTGTCAGTGAAAGAAGAATGAGAAGTAAAGGAGAAGTCTTCAGAGATCCTCCATCAAAGTCCGCTAGTCGGTAAGGCCATTAGTGGCTGTGTTTTAATAATTTATTTTACGAGATTGCTACTTTGTTAGTTCAATACTTATTTATTGTTTTGATGTGGAAAAAGAATAAAATTTGTAGCGACGAAATTAACATCAAATACATCGAGAAATCAATATTAACTAAAGATGTATATAAAATTAATTTGTGACGGTATTTGTGATACTGATCAAAAACCTGAGTAATTGGTCTGGCGTCTAAGTAAATGCGATTAAAACGAGTTTAAATTGTTCATTTGTAGGTACGTAATGAGTAGGTAGATCTTTTTTTTACTAAGTCTGTGTAAAGTTTACAATGAAACATTTGGGTTTGTAGATAATTTAGCCTAAGAAAATTCAAATTTTACTGAAGCACAGCTATTTACTTCTGCACTAGTACCTATTATTATTCATTGCTACCAAATTTTCAATAGTTACATCTAGGGTTGCCAACTTTTTTTGGATCAAATATAGTAGTTTCAAGATTTTTAGTGTAAAAATATAGTAGATGGCGAAAAAGTCCAACAAAATATAGTAGGTTGCCGTTTTGTATGGAGGATTTTGAAGAAGTTGCATTTTTCATAATTAAGTAAGTTACATTTTCATAATTTATTCAACAACGTTTGTGTTTAATCACGAAAAATATGATGCAATTACTTATGTGCATTTATAAGTAATTATATATTCTTTTGTTGATTTGTTTAATTTATTGTCTTGAAAAAATATAGTAGTTTTGCCTACTATATATTTTTTCAAAAAATATAGTAGGTGAGCCCTCAATATAGTAGGATACTATATTATATAGTAGGGTTGGCAACCCTAGTTACATCATTTCTTAATTTTTACTCTCTACGTATGTTTCGAATTGCAAAGTACTCTGCCACAGTATTTAGCATTCTCATTCTCAATTTAAATTTATTGAAAGTTTTTATTTTGGGCAAGTAGATATTGTATTCTATTATTTATTTTGTCGACCAACAACGTCGAGTGGGTAGTACACTGGTTTTCATGGTGTCTGTCTCTCGAGCTCCCCGGGTTCGATTCCTGGCTGTCTCAACTTAGACGACGAACTTTTTTGTAGGCGCTGTCTTGTGCGACACAAATGCTTTTAGTTTATTTAGAATCGGAGCAATGTATAATAATATGATGCTGACCAATATTTATTTTACTTAGAAAAGTTAGCTATAAAATAGAATCCCGCCGAGTAATGTTTGCGCAGAGTAATCCTAGCATTATTGAAAACTAAAAAGGCTGATATTGTTTCTTTTTAATTTGTGCTTTCTTCTGATAAGAAATAAGCTTAAATGCTAAACTAATGTTCACACAATAACACAATTATTAATCATAATTACTTAAAAATTATAATTAATAATTGTGCTTTATATTAACATAATTTTGGTAAAATATTTGATAAATTTTCAATAATTTTGTTATTGATAACACGACAGTTAGTCAACCTGTTCAGGTGTATCTAAATATAGATTTAATTAAATAGTTTAGATTTGATTATGTTGTCTCCTAGGTCATTGATCTTGCTACGCCAAGAAGTTACAAGTTTAAAATGTATGATTCGATGTCATTCAGATTTATTATTTACGATTGGGTGGGTTTAAATTGCAACAGACGAGTATGTTTTGAGTAATTTATTTAGAGACTTTGGTGTGTACCCAAGTTCATGATAATATTATATTTTGATTTTTGGTTTTGATTTTTGGTTTAGATTTTTGGTTTGGATTTTCGGTTTAGATTTTAGATTTTCTATTTTCGATTTAGATTTTCGATTTTGATTTTAGGTTTTGATTTTCGGTTTTGATTTTAGATTTAGGTTTTGACTTTGAATTTCATACTTTCGATTTTCATTATAGATTTTATTTTCGATTTTTGGTTTTGTTTTTATAATTAGGATTTTATGATTTGATTTTCGGATTTGATTTTAGTTTTCGATTTTCAGTTTTGATTTTTGATTTTGTTTTTAAATTTAGATTTCGGTTTTTATTTTGAATTAGATTTCGGGTTAGATTTCAACTTAGATTTCAATCTAGGATTAGGTTTAGATTGAAAATTAGATTTCGATTTTAGTTTTTTTTATTTTTTCAAGTAAGAGGATGATGATTTAGATTTCGATTAAGGTATAGATTTCGATTAAGGGTTTGATTTTTAGGTTTCGATCTCAATTTACATTTTGCTGATTTCGACTTACATTTTGCTGATTTGGATTAACATTTTGCTGATTTGGATTAACATTTTGATTTGGATTAACATTTTGATTTGGATTAACATTTTGATTTGGATTATCATTTTGATTTGGTTTAACATTTTGATTTGGATTAACATTTTGTTTTGGATTTACATTTTGATTTGGATTGACATTTTAATTAGGATTTTCATTTTGATTAGGATTATCGTTTTGATTAGGATTATCGTTTTGATTAGGATTTTCGCATTGATTTGGATTTTCATTTTGATTTGGATTTACATTTTGATTTTGAATTAAATTTTGATTTTGATTTACATTTTGATTTAGATTTCCATTTTGATTTCGATGTACATTTTGACTTCGATTTACATTTCGATCTCAATATCCATTTTGATATCCATTTACGTTTTACATTTCGATTTTGAGTTTTGATTTATAATATTTGATTTTCAATTTACACTTAGTTTCGATTTATATTCTTATTTTGGTTTCGATTCTGGTTTAGATTTCGATTGTTCTGATTTCGATTCGGATTCTGATTTCGATTCGGATTCTGACTTCGATTCGGATTCTGATTTCGATTCGGATTCTGATTTCGATTCAGATTCTGATCTCGATTCGGATTCTGATTTCGATTCGGATTCTGATTTCATATTCGATTCTGATTTCGATTTAGATTCGATTTAGATTCTGATTCTGATTTCAATTAAGATTCTGATTTGGATTATGATTTCGATTTGGATTATGATTTCGATCTGGATTATGATTTAGATTTGGATTATGACTTCGATTTAGATTATGATTTAGATTTGGATTATGACTTCTATTTAGATTATGATTTTGATTATGATTTCGATTTACATTATGATTTCGATTTACATTATGATTTCAATCTAGATTATAATTTAGATTTGGATTATGACTTCGATTTAGATTATGATTTAGATTTGGATTATGACTTCTATTTAGACTATGATTTTGATTATGATTTCGATTTACATTATGATTTCGATTAAGATTATGTAATGATAATATAAAAATTACAATAATGATGATAATTATGCTAATTAGGATTATTAAGATAGTGATGATTATAATGATGATGGTTAAAAATAATGATGATGATAATGGTTATGATAATTTATTTGCAATGAGGATTATTAAGATGGTGATGATTATAATTATTATGATTGAAGATAATGATGATGATAATGGTTATGATAATTTATTTTTGATCGATCTTACCAAATACTTGTTTTAGTAGGTTTATTTTCTGATCATATTGATTGATTAAAAAAATTGACATAATGATGAGTTATATACAGTGTGTTTATCTTGCTGCTTGTCCTATTTAGTAAACAGCTTCTGACAGTTGTGTTCGTCGACTTATTTGTATATTGTCTTATTAAATCTGAATTGTCACTAATTATTAGTTAATTTCTTTAGTAATATTTTTGTGTAAAACCATTGATTGTTATATTTTAGATCTAATTGTCATTTCTTTTTTTTTTTAATAAATAGTTGGGAGAAGATTTTTATTAAATGGGACAAGTTGGAGATTATATTGATAGTAATCGTGATAGTCTATTGCCTTATGACTTGAGATGTGCCTGCGGGCAGAGGCTTGCGAGCTATGTTAAAAGGCTTGCGAGCCAAGGCTTGCGAGCCAAAATTTGACTTTGACTGTTTTTAAGACTGATGCCCATTGTTGGCAGTAGTGGTTTTGTCAATATGACTGTTTTATTACTTTTAAAGACCATTATGATTACTATTAATATACCTAACATGTATGTTGTAAATTGTACTTCGAGAGCGAAGTACATGTCAGAATGGCCGTGACGGATTTTAAGTAAAGCTTTTTTCTAATAATTGTATTTTTGGCTGTATGAACATTTGCCTTTGCCTTACACGTTCAGATAAATAATGTTTGGTAATAGTGTGATCAAATCATGTATTGTTTAACATTTAATTTTGATTCAGTTCTTATAAAAATAATGTAAATATCTTATACATATCTTAGCAAGTTTTAAAAAAGTTACCATTTATTATATTTGATAATTTCACGATAGTTAGTTGTAACGCCTATCATTGGCTGAACGTATTTTCAAAAATTTAAGCAAGTAAGACTACAGTAATGAATATAACAATTATTGTAATTCATTGGGATTTAGTTTCAAAAAGATTACAACGTAATTGTTTTATAAAATATTATCTCTGATATTACTTTTTCGTACAAATAGTATGGTCGATTATCATTGGTTGAAAAAATGGTGTGAGGGGTAAACCTTTTGTGTTGAATTTGGTGGGTATTTAAGGAATGGGAAATGGAGCATACGTTTCACTTTTAAGTTTGGAGCACTACGGGATTTAAGTTAAGTAAATTCTTCATTGTGTTGTGTTATTTTGAATTAATTGTTTTGTGTGTGAGTTTATTGTTTTTCAAAGGCTATCCGCTGTTAATTTTCATTCCCAATTTTATGATTATTCTGATTATTTGTAGTAATAATAAGTAAAGTACATTATAGACAGATTTCTTTTGCATTTGCTTGGTAACTAGTATCATAGTTTAATAAAGAGATTAACTGATAACTTTTAAGTTTATATTGTTGTAGTTTGTAACGATTTAATTGTAAATATCTGATTGATAAAGCTGACGAGTTTCTTCCGCCTGTTCTTCTCTCAGCTAAAAAAAGACGTCCGAACAGGTGGTAGGTTAAAAGAAATTGGACGATTCAATTTAATAAACATTACTTTACTCAAATTGATTTATTTTGTTTTAATTCTCTCCATGTTTCTGATTATTTCTGACACGTGCATTGTGTTTCTTAGCTGCTACAGTAGAAATTAAAAAAGGCGCGAAATCTTTAGAATTATTCTCTAATACCAAACTGATTGAATTGTGTGACTGTAAGTAATAGGAAAGAAATAATTTTAATCTTTTGCCGTCAAACACAAATCATTTATTTAAATACTCTATAAAAAGTTTATGAAGTGGAGGATAGAAGAAAAACGAGTGGATTCGTTTACGGAAGTATAAACTAGGTATTCAATATTGTATTTTATTTTCTCGCAATCGTAGTGAAAAGTAGAGTGTAACACACGACGCTAAACCCCATTGTAACTCGGTTTCTATTTATTCCCTCGCTAAAGCTCGGGAATAAAACTACCTCGTATGCAATGGGTCATTTTAGCGTCTTGTATAACAATCTACTATTTCACTCCTCTTGCTCAAAAAGTCCGTCATTGTAAGGTACAAGAGTCAGGATAAAATAGCATAAATACCCCTAGGGGATAAAGTTTTTTCTTTTTTAATGTTTGTCTATTACCAATGAACCTACTAAAACGAAAAAGTCTTTATTCATAAAAACTCGCTCGATTTTTGAAAATGGAACTAAAAGCAGCGATCTCTTCGGTGAAATCATAGACTTATTGATAATCTGTGACTTTTAGTTTAAAATGCGTGCATTGTGTTTCTTAGCTGCTACAGTAGAAATTAAAAAAGGCACTGGCGCGAAATCTTTAGAATATTTCTCTAATTCCAAACTGATTGAATTGTGTGACTGTAAGTAAGTAATAGGATAGAAATAATTTTAATCTTTTGCCGTCAAGCACAAATCATTTATTTAAATATATGAAAAGTTTATGAAGTGGAGGATAGAAAAACGAGTGGATTCGTTTACGGAAGTATAAACTATGGGTATTTAATATTGGATTTTATTTTTTCGCAATCGTAGTGAAAAGTAGAGTGTAACACACGACGCTAAAACCCATTGTAACTCGGTTTCTATTTAATATAAAACTACCTTGTATGCAATGGGTCATTTTAGCGTCTTGTATAACAATCTACTATTAAATCCATTAATTAAAACGCGTCTATTGAAGTCGGGTGGGGTGGGGTGGGGCTTTTAGAATATAAACAATACAATAAGTAAGAAAAATACTTCCAGCTCCACTCCACCCGACTTCAATAGACGTGTTTTAATTAATAGATTTGTACCTACATTATTTCTTGCTTTTTATAGAGCTGTTTTTTTAAGGTTTTTGAAGGAGGTTTTGCTTTTTTTTAAAAGCTTTTTACTGTGACAGCAAATAAAACAAAGTCGAAAACTACAATGTGGATAACTCCGACACTACGTAAAAAATATACTTATTAAAGACCTACTTTCTTTCCTTTTACTATGACAGTAAGCGCGGTCGAGCGTGCGAGAAATTGTGTGGTGTAAATGCGCGCAGTAGGTACCTACCTATTTCAAGACAGTCTTGAAATGGCATGCTTAAAATTGTGTAATGTAGGTACCTAATTGAGTAATAAATTAATATGGTACCTAGGTAAGTTTGTACTCTATCTACTAGACACAGAATACATAATAGTTCATGTCTCTAGAGGCATTTTTAATTCATATTTTTATCTATATTTTTTGACGTAGGTCTTGACTTTTTGGTCTAGGACTTTTGGTCTAGGTCTTGGTCTAGGACTTTTGTGTTAGGTACCTATTTCATTTTGTTCATTTTCGTCCATATCATGTAGGTAGGTACTAAATATTGAAATTTCCGACTGTCGTCATTTTTTATTTTATATTACTGTAAAACCACCTTTTAATACATTTTATTATTTACTAACGTAGTACTTACGTACTTTTTTAATTTCATTTTGTTATCTATCATTTACTAAATATCAAAATAAAAAAAACTATCATTCATTACACAGCGCCATCTAGTGAAATACTTGTGGTGTGGTTTACGATCGAATAGCATGCTCGGTTTGTGCTGCAAGGGTATGCTTGCGTGCGGTAAAAAAGTCACGATTTTGCTCCAAACGGAACACGTAGGGACATCTGTCACAACTTTTGGTACTAAAAATCAGTTTACGTTTTGAAGTATGAGATTGTCGGTCCTTATATTTTTTCGTCCATGTCACTTGTAACTGTAAGAAAACAATGGATTTTGACAGTTGAGTGACGACAAAACGCTATATCACGTGATGTATATCATAGAGTACATTATATGTATATCGTGTTGACATTTACAGTTTCTAGTACAGCTTTTCGTCACGAGATGGCGTTGTTCCAATTCCATAAGTAAGAAAATTCGCATTAAGCACCGTTGTTTGTCATGCTAGGGGGCAGAAGTATTAAATTGACTTACAGCCGGTTTCTGAATTGAGAATTTAACGTTGAGAACAACTTAAGCACGACTTAAGTATGACTCAAACATATTTTTGTTTTTGAATTAAGTTTAAGTTTAGTTTGAGCATTTGAGTTTGAGAATTCTCAAATGTGACAGTTTCGAACATCAACTAGTGCTTAACTCAAAATTTGCGTTTCAGAACACGATTGACAGTACTCAAATCCTGCTCACTGCAAACTTAAGTATCTGACGGTTGAGTAACCGAATTGGGGTACTTAAAATTAATTCTGCTTAATGCTAAATGAGGGCTATGTTAATTCTGCTTAATGCTAAATGAGGGCTATGTTTGCCATTTCTCCCACTGGCGGCGCTAGTGTTTGTGGAGACCTGTCAAACGTGATTTTGGTTGTTGTCATTATAATTTGAAGTGATTTTTTAAAAAATGAGTGAAAAATATGGTTCATGGACTGTTGCGGAGTTAAAATTAGCACTAAAGAAGCGTAATGCATAATCTACAGGCAAGTTGCTGGAGTTTCTTTAAAAACCGATCTTTTTCTAGCTCTTTCTGACCTCTGGATAGCAGATTTAGAAGTAGGTTTGGTCCTCATAAACAGGCTGGGCACTGCATCTTTTCTTAATATAAGCTTGGCTTTAAAGGAAAATAAATTAATAAGTTTAGGATATAAATAATAAAATTGTTTTATTTCATGTCTAGTGAGCGCGTAAGCTTGAGAAGTGAATATATAAATAAAACTTTTGACAGGTCTCCAGAGACAGTGGCGCTGCCCAAGTGGATATTTTTGGAACTACCCAGAGTAAACCCCATTGTGGTTAAAACATGTCTGGTGAAGATACTTCATTATCACCGATAGAGGAGCCTCAAATACGACAACCACGGAGACGACGAATAGCAAGAAACCTGCCAAATTTTTTTCTACTATCCCCGTCAATTGGTAATGCGCTGGAACCTTGTCAAATTAACATACACATCATCGTCATCCGCAACTAAAAATGACAAAAAACAGTAAAATTCTAATAGGTAATACAACGAACTAAGATCTAATATAATATATTAATTATTGAATACTTATTTTCAATAAGAAAGGGTCTAGGTATATGAGAAAATTACAATTGTTTTTCGTTTTTGAGGTTAAAATCATGGCCGCCAGGCGCATTACCAATTGACGCGGATAGTAACCCTCGACGATGAGCTGTGGCACGTGTCATTCTACAAAATATGGCTCTATTTAGATGACCATGTAATGAAAGTTGATGCACTTGCAGCAGAAGGAGCAGTGAATGAAGTTGAAATGCCTGTGCAAAATCAACATACCTACACAAAATTTTGCTACTAGAACTGCAATAGTAGATACCTACCTATAGTTATTTGAATAGCTTAATAAGGAATAAAAGATTTTATGACTTGTAACAATGTTTTTATTTTTTGTATCAATAATTTTAATAGGTGTTAGATAATAGTTAGATAGACACACAAATATTGTACTGTTTTCAAATAGCAATAAATGCTTCCTTTTTTCTGAATGTGGAAGGCTGCAGTCTTTTAACAATCAATTATTCATTTGTATCTGAAGAAAAAGCGATAATGTTATTAGTTGTATGTTTTACTTTGGTGAACAATAAAGTAGGTGGGTATTATATTCATTAATTAATTCTAGGTACGCTTTGATTTATGTAAGTATTAAAGTAAATGTATTTCATTATAATAGGGTATTTTTTTTTAAACTGCTTTAATTTAAAGATTGGAACGATCGATTTAACGGAAAAATAAAAATAAATTAATTAATGTCTTTTTTCTCTATTAAAACAATTAATGTCTAATTTATTTTTAATGGTTTTGAATTTACCGCCAAAACGCTCGGTTCGATGTCGTCTACTGTGAGACGTCAACTTTGTGTAAACAATTTTAACACCTATGTAGTCTGTGTAACAATTTACTCTATTGTTTACACAAAGATGACGTCACTCAGTGACGTCGTCGAACCGAGCGTTTTGGCGGTAAATTCAAAACTATTTAAAAATAAATATAACATTATTGGTTTAATGAAGAAAAAATACATTAATTATTTTTTTAATATTTTTCTGTTAAATCGTTCGTCTCAATCTTTAAATATAAGCAGTTTTAAAGAATTTGGAAAATACCCTATTAGTCAGAATACCAGTGCTTCTGGGTCATTATAACCATCAACTAATGACCCAGAAGTTAATTTTGCTGAGACAGGGCCCATTAGCAGCACACGTTTTGTTTGTATCTCAGTGTTTATTATATATTTATAGATACTATACATATTTATATTTCTTTTCTTTTCTCTTTGTCACTTGTCTCTTTATATAATGTTTTACTGTGTGTGATGTTAATAAAAGATTTTCTATTCTATTCTATTCTATTTCACTGTAACTTTAAATGAAAAATAATAAAGCATCCTCCTCTCTTTTTTAAATTGCTGTGCCCAACAGGGTCTATAATGAATCCAAATGTATGATTTCCACCATGAAACAATACCTAAAGACAAGTATATACAGAAAATAAATCATGTCTACTTACTTTGTTTTACAAGTGAGAGAAGGATTTCCTTCTTTTCATTAGTATATTTGGGCGACCTTTTTCTTATTAGTTTCCAATTAAATTTTTAAAACGATTTTAAATTTAAATATAAAACTAAATTAAAGATAAAAAATTTGCCACTATTGACAATGTCATAAATGGTGAGACATTGACAGAAGACGTTTCGTTTTTCACAAATCCATCTTACGAATTCATTCACAATAACAGAAAACTTATGAAATTATTCTCCATTTGTTGCAATTTAGTAGTACCTATCTTACTTTTAGAATATATTTTTCAGTTCTTGAAATCCAATCACGATCCATTACAAATAAAAAAACCGATAATTAATACCGGTTTTTTTACTTGTAGGTAATGGAACATCTAATTATAGTTTGAGAAAAACTCAATTAAAAGTAATTTGAGAAAAGCTAAATATGACGAATGAAACGCAGGAAACTTAAGTCGTCATCAACTATTTGAGCAAAACTTAACTGATTCTAAGTAAAATGCTCAATTCAGAAACCGGCGGTTAATATAGAAGCAGTTTTCTGGAAAGAGTGATTCAAAAAGCAGACCCTACTTAAATAGTAGATTGTATTACAAGGGAGCAAAATAATATTTTTACTGCGAGGGCGCTTTTTTGAATCCAGAGCGAAGTGAGGGATTCTTCAGTAGAATCCTGAACGTAGCGAGGGATTCAAAGTATGTCGCCCTCGCCAAAAATATTTTGCGCCCGAGTCATATACCTACTCTACTTTTCATCCCCTTTCTATGAGAAAATAAAAAGGAGACTGTGTTTATGTAATTAATGAAAATGTTCTTTATTTAAAAAAGACACGTGAAAAGTAAAAATAATTACAAATTTATAGTTACGTTTGATACACTAGCGCAATTTTCAAAAGTTATTGTATTAAGTACGTAAGTATGTACTAATTACAAGAACACAGACTTAATTCGCGCGCTTATGTTTTTTTTTCAGTTTGCGCGGGTTATCGCGCCGCGGCGACCTCGCCGCGCCGTCTATACAGCCAGTCAATACATACCAGCCGGCGGCGGCGTTCGAATTCTTTGAAAGATACATGTTCTAAATTCAAATCTCTTTTCCTCCCACTAAAAAGTTCTTACCAGAAAAGAGCTATTTTGGTCCCACTTATATAGGAACAATGCATCCTTTTTCGAATGGATGAAATAGTAGATTGTATTACAAGGGAGCAAAATAATATTTTTACGGCGAGGGCGCTTTTTTGAATCCAGAGCGAAGTGAGGGATTCTAGAGTAGAATCCCGAGCGTAGCGAGGGATTCTTCAGTAGAATCCTGAACGTAGCGAGGGATTCAAAGTATGTCGCCCTCGCCAAAAATATTTTGCGCCCGTAGAGTATATATTCTGTGCCCGAGTCATATACTCTACTTTTCATCCCCTTTCTATGAGAAAATGGAGACTGTGTTTTTGTAATTAATGAAAATGTTCTTTATTTAAAAAAGACACGTGAAAAGTAAAAATAATTACAAATTTATAGTTACACAGATACACTAGCGCAATTTTCAAAAGTTATTGTACTAAGTACGTAAGTATGTACTAATTACAAGAACACAGACTTAATTATGTTTTTTTTTCAGTTTGCGCGGGTTATTCGCCGTCTATACAGCCAGTCAATACATACCAGCCGGCGCGGCGGCGGCGGCGTTCGAATTCTTTGAAAGATACATGTTCTAAATTCAAATCTCTTTTCCTCCCACTAAAAAGTTCTTACCAGAAAAGAGCTATTTTGGTCCCACTTATATAGGAACAATGCATCCTTTTTCGAATAGAAGGGATGAAAATTAAATTATGGCATTGTAGAGCCATTTTGTAGAGCCACAACAAGGCGGCGGGTGACGATGGATGGAATCACTACAGAACTTCTGAGAGCGGGCGGTAAGCCGATACTCAAAGTCCTCCAGAAGCTCTTTAATTCCGTCATCGTCCAGGGCAGAACGCCAAAGACATGGAACATAACATAAGTGAGGTGATCTTGTTCTTTAAAAAGGGTGACAAGTCACTCTTAAAGAACTATAGACCCATCTCGCTTCTGAGTCATGTCTATAAGTTGTTCTCGAGAGTCCTTACGAATCGTCTCGCTCGCAAGTTCGACGACTTCCAACCTCCCGAACAAGCCGGGTTCCGAAAAGGCTTTAGCACCATAGACCCCATCCATACGCTGCGGCAGGTTATACAGAAGACTGAGGAGTATAATGAGCCACTTTGCTTGGCGTTCGTGGACTATGAGAAAGCCTTTGATTCGATTGAAACCTGGGCGGTGCTGCAGTCTCTCCAAAGGTGCCAAGTGGACTATAGGTATATCAAGGCGTTGAGGTACTTATACCAAAATGCCACCATGACGATCCGAGTACAGAACCAGAACACAAATCCTATCCAACTGCAGCGTGGTGTGAGACAGGGAGACGTTATTTCTCCGAAACTGTTCACAGCTGCGTTGGAGGACATCTTTAAGCTCTTGGACTGGAAAGGACTCGGCATCAACATTAATGGCCAGTACCTAAAACACATTCGTTTTGCCGATGATATAGTCCTTATGGCTGAAACCATGGAAGACCTGAACACAATGCTCGAAGATCTCCGTAGTGCTCCAACCAATCCAACTCGGGTGGGCAGCATTCGGGAAGCTTCGAAAAATCTTCGCGTCCGACTTACCTCAGTGTCTCAAGACGAAAGTCTATAAACAGTGTGTGTTCAGTGGCGTATCTAGGGTGTGGCAGGTAGGGCACGTGCCCTGGGCGCCATTCATAGGGGGGCGCAATTCGCAAATTATTAAATTTAAAAATCAAACTAAACATGATATTCAGATAATCAAACGACGACTGTCGGCCGCCGGATGGCCACATAGATAGGGCTGCCACCTCTCCCCGGCTTAACCCGGAGTCTACGGGTTTAAGTAGTGAATATCTGGGCCACGGATTTAACATCGATGTCTCCGGGTGGCGCGAGCGAACGCTAACCGTACCTAAGGTACCATCTGACAGGGATTTGCCGCATTTGACAGTAATTTTACGGCTGCGGCTGGCTGTTAACTGAGACAGACATTTTTTAATATCGCGGGGCTCGCTTTTTATAAGCTCGCAGCAAGCTACCCGCCCACCCGGATGAAACCAAAGATTACAAGAGTAGTAGTGAGTGAAACTGACAAAAAATCACGCTGCGAGGCCGTTATTTTACTATAGACTAAACAGGCAAGATTAGTGGATGAAACCAAAAAATTTGCGCTGCGCGGCCTTTTTTTAATAAAGACAGGCAAGTTTATGAGATTAGTGGATGAATCAGACTAAAAATCGCACTGCACTGCCGTTTTCTTATTGTTAGACAGGCAAGATAACTAAATTAGTGCCGACTAAAAATTTCGCTGCGCGGCCGTTTTTAGGGTTCCGTACCCCAAGGGTAAAAGCGGGACCCTATTACTAAGCCTCCGCTGTCCGTCTGTCTGTCTGTCTGTCACCAGGCTGTATCTCATGAACCGTGATAGCTAGACACTTGAAATTTTCACAGATGATGTATTTGTTGCCGCTATAACTACAAATACTAAAAACAGAATAAAATAAATATTTAAGGGGGGCTCCCAATGCTCCCATACAACAAACGTGATTTTTTTGCCGTTTTTTGTTCGATATTGATAACGACTACAGGTAGACAGTTGAAATTTTCACAGATCGTGTATTTCTATTGCTGCTATAACAACATATACTAAAAACAGAATAAAATAAATATTTAAGGGGGGCTCCCATACAACAAACGTGTTTTTTTTGGGTTTTTTTGGTACGGAACCCTTCGTGCGTGAATCCGACTCGTACTTGTCCGGTTTTTTTACTATAGGCAGGCAAGATTACTCGATTGACTACAAATCGCGCTGCGCGGCTGTTTTTTTTACTAATAGGTAAGTAAGATTACTAGATTGCATGAACTGTGTGCATGAAAAAAACTGGCTATCTAGTGTATATTTTTTATTTAAGTATCTGTTAATGTGACATTTAGGTCGGTAACTTATGAAGGGGCGCAACTTTTGTGTTTGCCCTAGGCACAGAATATCCGTTCGGTACGCCGCTGTGTGTGTTGCCAGTGATGACTTACGGCAGTGAAACGTGGTTGCTAACTATGGGTCTCATAAGGAGGCTCAAGGTCACCCAGCGTGCAATAGAGAGAGCCATCTCGGCGTTTCCCTACGTGATCGAATCAGAAACGAGGAGATCCGCAGGAGAACTAAAGTAACCGACATCGCTCGAAGGATTGCTCAGCTGAAGTGGCAATGGGCGGGACACATAGCGAGAAGAACCGATGGCCGTTGGGGCGAAAAGGTTCTGGAATGGCGACCGCGCACCGGACGACGCTCCGTGGGTAGGCCCCCGACAAGGTGTACCGACGATCTGGTGAAGGTCGCGGCATAGTAGAATCAAATGGTCGCGGGAAGCCAGTGGATGCAGGCAGCGCAGGACCGATCATCGTGGAGATCCTTAGGGGAGGCCTATACCCAGCAGTGGGTGTCGTGCGGCTGATATAATGATGATGAGAGCCATTTTTAAAAGAAAAGCTCAAATGAGCTTTAGCCATATTTTAATTTACTAGTTGCATAAACAAAACTATTTCTAAAAAAAATGGTTTGTAAATAAAAAAGAAATATCCGCTGAAAAAAAGTTGCGTTGTTATTTTTCTATTCTTTTCCATTTTTAATATATTAGATAAGTAAACATATTATCGCCATCTAGTGTTGAAAAGCAAACCTATAAAACCAACAAAAGACTTGTACTATTATGTATTCTGTGACAAAAGCATTCTTTTTCGTTCATCGGTGCTTTAAACATATTTTACTATGCTACTCGACGCTAGATGGCAGTGCTATACCAAAGTTATGTTAGAAATGTTTCAAACATTCGCAAAATAACAAAACAAATGAGTAATGCATAGCAATCTGAAATAAATTATATTTAATAATAATAATAATAATAGTAAGAAAAAGATTCAATAGCTTCCTGAAATCCAAAAATAAATAATATTTCTTACATTTATTTTACTAGTAAGTGACTTATTATAGTCGCAGGTAAGGTTACCAGATGACAGGAATTTTCCTGACATGTCAGGAATTTAAGGCATCTATCAGGGAAAAACTGTAATTGTCAGGGATTTTTGAAATCCCAAAAAGTGTAAGTACTTAATGAAATCACTAATTTGATAATCATTTTGGTGAGAAAAATTATCAAACGTCAACTAAATTAAGAATGTAGATGTAGGTTTTTACAAAATGTCAGGAAATTTCCTGAAAAGTCAGTGAAAAAGTCAGGAAATCTCATTACCTATCTGGTAACGCTAGTCGCAGGTCGCATTCTCAAAAACGGCACCTCGAAATAACGCCCCACTTTTAAACTGAGTTGTTATTTTGTGCAAAGATCTTTACCTATTAAATTGCTGATTTGTATGGAGAATTTTCAAGAAGTAGCATTTTCATACTAGCATTTTCTTGTTGTTAATTGTTGTTGTTCATTTAACAACCGCGGACACTCATGTAACAAAACTTTTATGTACCTACTAATATTTATACTATGCTCAACTTATTTCCATTCCATTTACGTTAAGCGAAAAAAAAAATAGTTTTGGTTAAGTTACAACCCCTCCGGTCACCCTTTTTTTTTGCTCACCAAAAAAAGAGTCAATTTCAAGTTTTTTTTAAAGCTATGCAAGCTTAGAATAATAAATATCATTATGAAAGCTAAAATAAGGACTTTACTTTTTTTGTTAGTTGACTATCTTATAGGCTCAAAGCTCAAATCCAATAAAAAAGTTTTTGTAGAAGCGAAACACACCGGATGCGTAAGCGTAAGCGTGCACGTACGCGTAGACGCACTTACCGTGACGTTGTAATGCCTGAAACTTTATGAGACATAGCACACCGCTTGCGTAACGTACGCGTGCACGTAGACCGATGCGTAACCCTATAGTGGCGTCAGTAGGGTGAAAAATACGGCGTTTTGTGAACCAGAGATTTCCTTTGGTAGGATTGGTCCTTAGGACCCTAGGATGGATATAAGAAGTGGAGCCACCACGATTTTTGTAGTAATTTTTTTGAAGTTTTGGCTTTCAACCCAATCTCGATAGATGTATTAGTTAAGCTGATATGCCCAGTTTGATATCATATTCATATGAATTAAGGGTGTCGAATTCATTTTTGGATTCATATTTGTACGATTCCATTGTTAAACTATTTAAAAAAATAAAAACAAAACAAAAATTTTCGCGCGATTATAGAAAAAAATTGCCATTAAATACACAAATTGGAATATTTGAAAAAGAAAAATACCTCGTAGGAGCTCTATTATCCTTTTATTTTTAAAATAATACTAAAAGAAAATATTCTTGTTTTGGCTAATTAAAAAAATTACTTCGTTAGCGTTGTAAGGAAGTTATTATTTTTATTAAATATTAAAATTTTAAATATCAATTCGAAACTTGTTTGTGATAGGCTCAAATTATAGCAAATTTAGCTAGCTTTATAAAAGTATAGAGTAGAGATACCTGAAAAACGCTTCCTAAAGGTAGTTTATTCGAAAATACTAAAACAAGTGCCAAGTTTTTCCAGCAGTACAGGGTTTCCATGGGTTAAAACTTGGGTAAAACTACTCTCAAGCTACCTAACAACATCTGAAAAAAATCATAGTTACATGCGCGCTTGTGATATTTGCCTTTTTTTGTCGATATTGACTGCCATTTTTTGTTTTTCTAATAATTTACTGATATTTTTTAATGCTGCGTTATACTTTTTAAGTTTATTTCAAAACAGTTCAATAAAAGTGTTATAATGTATGTATATTTTTGGAATTGGCTATTTATTACCTTTAATTTGATACCCATATTGTTATAATAAAAAAAATATTTCCATAGGTGTAAAAGAAATTGACGGCACGCGACAGTAAATTTTTTTTTCGCTATTTATTGTTAATAAGGAAATTTGTAAGTTATATTTTTTCAAGTCTTCATTCTATAAGCTTTGTTATAATATTTTTTGTTTGCAAATATGAACATCAGTTTAATATTTACGGTGACAGAAGTAAAAAAAATGTAGTTGAAAATATTGTTTATTGTGTAATGTTTATGAAAACTTCTTAATAAATTGCATTTTTTATACCAGAAATGAATTCTACGTCATTGATTTATCCGAAAATGATACCAAACTTGGCTTAGTATCTAAACTTAGGCAGTTATTAACCTCGGACTTCGTTAAGGCAGAATTCCCCCCTCCCCCCCACCTGCTTGAAAAATCCAGGTGGCTCCACTTCGTAAACCCATCTTAGGAACCCAAGGATCAATCCTGCCGAAGGAAATCTTTGGTTCATGGATAGCCGTATTCTTCGTTTTTTTGTCTTCTACGACCGGGGCTACTACGCATTGCAGCTCCCATGAGAAAAACAGGCTGCGTACCTACGCAGAGCGGAACGCATTGATGGCTTTGTAGTCAATGGCATTCCCTATTGGACGTCACACCGAACAAATTCAAACACGCACGTATCTTTACTGCGCGTCACTACGCGCGTAACCACGCGCGTGACTACGTATTCAGTTGTATTTGTTTACAAATAGTACCGGTACTACCGGTAGTAAGTGGTGTTTTATTTTGTTTTTAAATACGATATTAAAGAAAAACTAATTGAATTAGTGCGAAAAATTTAGTTAATTTACTCAATCTTCGTCTGACATCGCGCAGTCGCAAACATGGCTGCCGCAGCGGCTAGGTACGCAAGGGACAGGTTGCGTTGCGTGCCGCGTAGACGTATGCGTAACCCGGTGCCGGTGTGTCAAGGGGTTACGTGCGTAACTAAACTACGCGCGTGTCTACGCAGCCGATGCGCCCAGGCCTTTATTTGGTCTGAGCTTATAAGTATCTATTCTGTGCTATCATGTCATAATTCGATCAAGAATAATCAAGATATTGTAAAATATTTTAAATCGTCGGAATTTATTATTTTCTCTGTACTATACCTATTCGTATAACAAGGTGTTTAGTAATAGCCTTTTAAAGGCTTAAAGCCGAATATGGTAGATAGGGACCATCCAACTTTTACTATGGGACCAACTCTGAAATCGCGAAAAAATAGCTGTTTCATATATTTTGATATTATGAAACAGCAGATTTTTTTTGCGATTTCGGAGACTAACCAAACATCCTGTATATGACAAAATAGGTAAAGACTTAATATTAGGTCTTTGTATGTTACTTTTGGAAATAATCGTATTAAATATTAGAGTACCTACCCATATAAAAAAAATCGGATTCGAATTTCAAAATTTCGAATCGTTTTTTGTTTTGTCAGTCGGTGCCACATATTTTGCGTTTGACATAAACGTGACGTGATTTACGGTGACACAATGGGGAGGCGAAGGTAAAGTGAATTACAGATGGCGCTTGAGTCTTTGGAACCATTGTCAGTTTTAGCTTATTTGTCTTGACTGTGTATTATGTGATTTTACTTTCTTAGATTGTATTTTTTTCGGTTTTGCGGACAAACAATGTATTCTATGCTAACTTTAGCTCAGATAAAAGAAGAATTAGGGAAAAGAGAAGCCAAAACAACAGGCAAGAAAGTTTATAGCAACTTACAAAAAATTGCTAACAAGCATTACATTTCTTTAAATTTCGTGTAAGATTTACAAGTAATCTTTTTATTTTAGATTAGAAGCATATGATTTAAATTTTAACATAGCAACTGAGTGTGAATTTCCGTGTTTATAGTTGCCTCATGATGCCTTCTGTGCAATAGTAATTTCAGGTTTCTGTACTGGAATTTCTGTACCATTCAAAATTACACGAACCGTTTTATCATATTTATTTTATTATTCTAAGTTTCTTGAATGACTCTGGCATATAAAATTCTATTAATTCTCTGTTTGGCCCCAATATTAGGCTTATTCCATATTTGATATACCTATCAAATTCATCCAAGTTATAAATATTTTAGAAACTGCTGAGGTTGAAATATTAAAGAACAAATCTGTTATAATTCAAATGTTGTTTTATTTTGGCGAAGCTTCATCAAATTCATGAAACATTCCTTTTGATTTATAATGTTTCTCAGGCTCAGCAAAGGAGAATATCGAGGGAAAAGCATCTTTTTTTTGATATTTTTTTGCCCACTATTTTTTTTGTTACTGGGAAATCGATGAACTCCAATATTTTACAAGTTACATGCATAACAATGCGGCATTTTCTTAGTATAAAATTAAAAAGTGCAATACTCCAAGAGATTCCCATATGTTTTGACACTTTCTTTGAGGCGGTCGGGTACCAAAGACCAGACGCCACCTATCGGGATAAAATTGCGCTTTTCCTCCCCATTGCCATATTTTTGATTGAAGCATAGATATAGTATTTGAAGTATAGCGCAATCTCACCTACCTAACAACACCTCCCACACAGGACATGACTACATCCTGCAGGAGGTAATGAGTTGTTATATTGTTAGCTTTTCTTTTTTTTACCGAGCATTAATAAAAAATGGTGACCGGTCCTTACCGGTATCACCGGAAGCGCGGTGCCGGATACAGGTGGAGCGCGCGCCGCGTGACGGGAGGGGGAAGTGTGTCAACTTGCTGTACAATCGGCCGCACACCGGGAGTGACACCGGAAGGAGATAGAAGATTGAAAAATTATTGAAGTATGTATATTTAACTACTAAATAATAATTCTAGCGACGGCAACGCAATGGGATTTTAATTATTCAACGGCGAGTTTTTCCACATTTTTAACCGACTAAAAAAAAAGGTGGAGGTTATGTAAGTAAGAGAGAAGTCTACGTAGAAAATATTGAAGAATAAAAGATTAAACTGTGTAAGACAAAACATTTGACTGGGATGTAGTATGAATAATGAACACTCTTTATGTTCTTCTTCTTCTTCTTTTTTGTTTTGGCAATCTACTTTCCTCTTGGAAGTAATTTTTGCCAGTGTCAAGTGTTGAATAGTTCAGTGGTAGATATTGTTTCAATTTTCATTAGAATGCGGGTGCATCACATTCCAATGCTTGATTTGGCACCAAGTATATCAAGACAGTTTACTCTGTAAGTTCAGCCGAGGTAGCCACCACCAGGCACGTATCCAGACTTTTAATTCGGGGAGGGGACAACTGCATCCCGCAAACCGGAAGCGCCTCGCCCGCTAAATTTGAATTTAGTACTGTAGGTACTGTGTGTTCTGGATTTCGGGGGGGATAAATCCCAACTATCCCCCCCTTTGGATACGTGTCTGGCCACCACTACAATAAAAGTCTCAGCTTCACACAACCAAGATCGCGCTTATTTCAATTATCCCACATATTGTTCTATTGCATAGACACTTGGACAAAACTGCACCGATTTTAAAAATACCAACGATTAATGGTACTACACATAGGTACCTACATCTAAGAAAAATACAAATGAATAAAATGTGTAGTGACTTTCCATATTTGTACAATTGCTCGTAGGTTTAATTATTTTCTTACAATTTTGCTAGAAAAAACTTGCTTTGCTGTGGTTTTTGCTACGCCTGACTACTGTCTACCTACCTCCACCCTACTACCTAAACCTACACCCTACTACCTACCACACCCTCCTACCTAGCTTACCTACCAATTGACACTTAGGTACCTTAATGCCTTACCTACCAAGATACTTACCTGTCCACTAAAAAACATTTAGCAAAAGTTTGTGTAGGTACATAATATTACTAATGTACGCTTAATTGAAAGCTTTTTACTTAACTTTTGTGCGCTCAAAATGACATTTTATATATGAAAGAAAAATAAAAGTTTTCATTTAACAGTATGTTTTCTAGCAAAGAAATACTCACATATTTATTATAAGAAAAGACATTTCAAACACATTAATAATAAATTGAAAGTTTTACTTCTGCATATAGATAGAATCTTTATATAAGTACTTAGATACTTATGAAAACAAAAACTGCAGATTTAAAAAATATCAGAACGATACTACAGCGTCTTAATGAAATAGCGCAAAATGAGAAAACCGTTTCTTCGGACCATCAAACTGAGCAATTTTTAATATGGGACCAACTCCGAAATCGCAAAAAAAATCTGCTGTTACATACAAACATTAAAAACGAAAATATAAAAAATTTATGAAGCAGCTGTTTTTTTTCGCGATTTCAGAGTTGGTCCCATAGTAAAACGTTGTTCAATTTGATGGTCCGAAGAAACGGTTTTCTCATTTTGCGCTATTTCATTAAACGTTGTATTACCTACCTAACCTACGCTACGCAAAAACAATCTCTTTTTCAAAAACTTTCGTTTAAAAAAGCACAAAGTTGCTAGTTTCAACCCACCACACGCGAACCCAGTCTAATTATACGCTGCCCCCCGACTCCGTCTGCGTGGTACGTACCTATTAATCATGCAATTAACGACACTCCAGAATCATCAGGAATGCGGTTAAAAAATATACTGTAATCCGTTATTAGGCCCATCCTTGGAGCACTCGCGTTGATGACTGTTGTTTCGAGCTTTTGGAAAAAGATTTTTATTTTTTAAAATTTGAGATTTCTGCATTCACAATGCTATTTTTATACAATACTACTAGAAAAAATACGAATCGCACCAGATCAATTCTCGGACGGATAACAAACCCACGACCTTCGGTAACTCCTTCCCGTACGAGAATTGATCTGGTGCGAGTCGTATTTTTTTTCTAGTAGGTATATTATTTAGTATTGTATATGATTTTTATTATTTACGTATTTTTCAATTAATGCGTAGAAGTTTACTTTTATGGTTAGTTTTGCATGGATGTAGGTAATAATAACAAATAATAATAAAAACCTATTTGTGGAAGTCCACACCAAATAGTAACCATTTTCACTTCAAGTAAGTAAAAATATGAACCAAGTATGCAAATCGGTCACAAAGGAAAAAATCATCGATAAAATACACTAGATCATATTAAAACATCATAAATAGTAAGTTATAAGCTACAAAATCAAGTTTTGCACCAAAATGTAACATCACTTACACACTATAATAAGTACTACTTTACAAATTAACGTCTGGTCATTTTCTAAAAAATTAAATCCTGATAGGAATATTAGGTACATTTTTGTTTGGACCTAGCAATTTGTTAGGTATAAAATATTACATTGCTAAGACTAAAAACTTAAGTAGGTACCTACCTATAAAAGTTTCCTTGGCTGGTTTAAAACCTAGTCAAAAGTAATCCGCCTGCATATTCATAAAAAGTATGTTAAATAAATAATATTAATGTACGTTACATAGGTACCACATAAAATGGTTTGGACTAACGTTCTTAGTCAAAAGTGGTTTTGACTTTGATTTGAAGTCAGACTATCGGACTTTCATGTATGAAATATTATTTATTTAACATACTTTTTATGAATATGCAGGCGGATTACTTTTGACTAACGACGACTTTTGACTGCAAATCAGTTAAAAGTTTTTTGCCTGATTTTTGCAATCAAAAGTGGTTTGACTGACTGATAATGAGATTTGACTTTATCATAATACATTTTTAATAGCATCTAAAGCGTAGTCCATACTTCGACTATCTCTCCTCGAGATTTACCATGCCCGAGGCATCCGTACCGTCGGCTAAGCCAATTAGGATAACCATACACCCTGCATAGTAACCATGTTGCCATGTTGGTTAAAAAAACAACATTATCGTCCCAAGTTCTGAAAAACATTTTATAACAATCGATTGTTTGAATTCGTTTTGAGAGATTGATGAGAAAATTGTGGTGAATTTAAATGCCATGGAGGGTTAAGGCTTGTACCTTCATTCCTTCATTATTATGCTAAAAGTAATAGCGATTGGCTAAATATTTGGCATTAGCACATACTTTGCCCTAATTCCAAAGTAAGTAGCTAAAGTGCTTGTGTTATGGAAATCAAGGGAAAATGGTGGTGCGAACACACAAAACATGAAAAAATATAAGTAGAAGATTTTTCCAAAAAAATATATTTTCTATATTCCTTTTTTTAATTGGGTGACTGAAAATAATAAAGGCGACTGTAAATGGAATACTTAAATACTAAACCCGGCAGCAGTTTATTTTGTTTGCGACAAAATAACCTAAAGCGCAACAAACTGTTGATTACAGAAATACTTAAAGCGGGCAACTACATGTGGGAGATAAATAAATTAAGTTAACAGTGAAAACTTTAAAAGAGTGACAAAAATACTGAGTGGGCATCTATTATACGAAATAGGTAACTAAGTAGGTATATACTGATTTAAGCTAACACAATAAGAGCTTCAAAAATTTGTTTTCACCTCTCCAGCACGAAAAGGGTGCATTTGGCGCGTAAAAACTCGCAGCAAAATCGATTTTTGCTGCGAGCGTGAGACAAAGTGCTTTTTTAATTTCTAACACCAACTTTTAAAATAATAAAGAAAAAACAAATAAAGTGACAAGGATGACACTTGTAAAATTTATATGTGAGAAAAGGATAGATAGAGTGCTTTATAGTGTCATACACGGATTAAAAAGTAAAAAAAATAAAATGCACGGATATACCAAGGAGTTTTAAATAAGGGTTGTTAAAAAAGAAGGTTGATAATTCAAAATAAAGAGTATGTAGGTAATGAGGTCACATGTATGAAACAAATATGAAATAAGAAAAATTAATGAAATTTATTAACAAATTATATGTTTAATGATTATAAATAAATAAATTAGACGGAATATTAATGAATAAGGGAAAAACACAACGCAATGTAATCAAAACGACGGGAATCTACTTTACTGACTCTTTGAATAAAATTTTTCAGCATAGGTTTGATTGAATTATTTTTGTGATAAATTACAAAAATGAATGCGTCCAACGATGAAGATAGTTGTCTAACTCCGAAAGAGTTAAGTGATCAAGATTCTAATGCTGAATTAAGCTTTTTTACCAGGAAAGTCACGTGAAAATTTTCTCGCTGGTCGAGGTGAAAAGTTGTATGTTTTACACGAGACCAAAATGTTGTTCTGCCTCGTGCCTTTAAATCACTCGCAGCACAATTTGATTTTGGTCACTTGTATAACAAATAACTATTGTCATCTCGATTAGGTTAATAGTCGCTAAAATAAATAACTGACCTAAGCTTTTTGTGTGTGAGGTTGTCGCCCAAATATAACTTTGGTCACTTAATAATTAAAGTACCTACTGCCCAATCTGGATAATGGATAACTAGTTACTCAATATATTTAAAAGTCATCAATTTTTTATATAGTCAGGTGGGGTAAGTGAAACATACTTTATTTTATTTTTATTTAACAAGGTGTAGTAAAGCTATAAAACTCGCAATTAAAGTAGCTGTATAGGCAATGTACTCCTAATTAAATCAGCCTTTAACGGTATGAATATAAATATCTAAAGACTTGCATTAAGCAACAAAATCACGAAAATAATATAAAAGCTAAGAAGTGTTTCACTTACCCCTGACACGTGTAAGTGAAACAGTGGCCAAAATAGCTTTAAATATTGTGTCCATTTAATAAAAACAGGACAAAAGGATCACGTTTAACCGTTAATATCCAAAATGTATCAAATTCTCATAAAATAGGGTCCAGTTTTAAAGATTTATCAGAAAAACATCGTGTTTTGCGTTTTGACATCTAATGAATTTCTTTTTGGTTTACTAGCTAGTTTAATGATCGCAGCGATATCTGTGTTGTATTAAGGGAAGTAATTCGTCATTCCTGCTTTATCGACACATCGCTATGAGAATAAACTACGATAGTTTCTTAGATATGGTTGGGTGTTTCACTTACCCCGGTGTTTCACTTACCCCACCTGACTATAAGTGTTTGTAGTGGCCCGCAGTCCGTCGCCCACTTAGTATTTCAGTAGGTACGCCATATTCAGTATTTTTGATACCCAAATGGGAATTTAGATATTGTTACCCGATTAAATACTCCCTTTGAATTGACCCAGCTGAGGACCAAACACGGGACTTCAGATAGTGACAATATGAAAACCGGTGTGCAAACCACTCAACCACGGAGGCCGTTTTATATAATTAAAAAACCGGAGTGAATTATGCAAATGTGTAGGTAATACATACGTACGCACCTACATATTAGTTGGTGTACGGGTGTACATATATATAAGTATAGAATGGACGGTGGTCTGCGAATACGAAGACCGTGCGAGTGATCTTGATGCTTGAGCTTTTGAACCTTAACACCGTTTGTATTAGTACACGAATACAGATAGTAACTTTGCTTGCGATAGTTTATTAATTAATTAGTAATTACCTACTTTGTTTTGTTTTGTTTCAGGCACCAGTTCTCTCCAATATCAGTTTATCTAGCTTAGTTTATAACTTAATATAATTTACAACATGTAACTTTTTGGAGAAAAAATAAAGATTAGTTTATTATTATTATTTATATTTTAATATTTTTTCATCACTCAAACTAGGTAACTAATTTGATTCCATCTGACACACGCTAGAGCAACATTTCAATTGACTCAAAACGTCTAAATTGAAAAAGTCCATAACCTTTAGTCTAATGCGATTTAATTGATTATTATCTATCTGTTATGTTGTCCATAAATAAAATAAAATAAAATAAATAAATACGCCAACTAGAAAGACCCTTCTTACATTGCCCGAAAACAAACAAAATACAAATTAGTTTGCAAAAAGATTTCACCTTTCCGATGGTTTCCGAAATTTTGAATTACAGCGGGGCTACTCAAATGGCCACTTTTCTATTCGTTCGTTAACTTAAAGCTAAAAAATTAACAATTTAACGGTCAAGTCAGACGTCGCAAGTTTATGTAAATCACAGACATTGTTGTATTGTATGGAATTGATAAGCCTACGACACGTAATTTTGGAGTTTATGACTTATTTTGAATTTTTGAGTTAGCGAACGAATAGAAAAGTGGCCATTTGAGTAGCCCCGCAGTACAGCTCACCAGAGTTAGTATCCTGCCAAATTATAATTTAGCCTTCCATCCAGCCCAAAGTTTATAATTGGCATTGGCTGTTATGAAAAGGTTGCAGCTTTTTTTTACTCTAACTCATTGTTTTTTTTTAATTATGTAAGCTTTTTCGTTGCCGATGTAACTCCATGGCCAACTACGTAACCAAATACAATACTTTTTTTGTCTTTTCCGCCCTAGGGTGAAAAGCAGTGTTTTCCACCCGCTGCTCGGTTTAAAATTATGTAAATATAAGTACGTCACTTTCCGAGTATGAGAAATGAACCCAGTTATCGCAAGAAAGCTTAGTTACTTTTTTTTAATACCTTTAGAAAAAAAATCTAAATAAAAATTACAAGTATCAAATCAATTAATTCTATGCCAACGCGACACGCACGCGCGCTTGCAATCTATATTATATGTGCATAATAATACTTATATGTCTGTCTGTCTATCCGCAGTATACTTTTACCAATATAAAGTTATACAGAAATTGCAAAGTGCACTTACTACTGAAAAGAGGTAATAGTTTTAATTATGTTTTTTTTTCATTTTTAATTACTAGTTTAAATACAATTCGTTCTAATAAGATAAGAAAAGAACAAAATCTTATTAGATTACCATCGGTGTCCATCTGTCCGTCATCCAAGTCCTATTTTCTCAAGAATTACATATCAATTTGAAATTAATTAATACCAAGTACTAGCTAAGTAAGTTATCTTAAGTTATTTTAATGAAACGACCATTAATTTTACTACAAAGAAATAGGAAAAGATGGTTTGCATTATCAGACTGTCGGGACGCGAATCTTGAACCTCGTAGTCGACTGCCTACGCTACAGAGCTACAGCGTTCTCGTAACTAGCTATAAACGGATTGTGACAAAATTCATTGAAAAAAAAAATATTTTGCCAAAAAACCTTAGGGTAGGTAATTAATTAAGTATTTGAAAAATTGCTTTTATTTTCATTTGAAGAAATACCTAGTATAGTTGTAAAGTACTTTAGACTTATCACTAGATTTTTTAAGTATTATTTTAATTACGATGATATTTTAAAAATATTTCGGCTTCCTTCAAAAATTACGAAATGCATTTTTTCGAAATAAAAGTTAGTTTGGCTTCCCCTTACCTACGATAAAACGAAACCCATGGTAAATGTTTATTATTTTTTCAACCGCTTTTCTACCAAACAGGGTGTTTGGTAAAAGCCTTATAAAGCCGAATATGGTAGATAGGGACCATCAAACTGAACAACTTTTACTATGGGACCAACTCTGAAATCGCGAAAAAAAATTCATCTGTTTCATATAAATATTTTGATATTTTCGTAATTAAATTTTGTATGAAACAGCTGATTTTTTTATAAGGATATTACCAAACAACCTGTACAAGTATTTTGTATACACAAACGAGTTAAAAAAAATATCCCAAGCCACCGAGCGTTCGAGTCCACGTTATTTTAATTAGAAAAAACCTTTTTCGATTTCACGTTGCGTAACTGGCTCCTAAAAAAACAAAAGCGCGTTCCATTTTCAAAATCACAATCTGAACATATTTCGCATCGTTGTTTTTTTAATTCGCTAGACAACCGAGCCTACGGCTAAGACGGACGTCCAAAGAAAAAACCCGTACCTACCGTACAACGCATATATACGCCGTACGAAAGTTACTGTTATCTTGGCATATCCTCTCTAGGCGAGGCGTCCATAAAGTAACGAATTTATTATCTTAATGTTCGCGAACAACGGTATACGGTACTTGATGTGCGCGCCTCTCCCCCCTTGCTGCTATTGTTACGAAGTTCCCATAAAGTACCGCGTTAGAGGCAAGGAATTATTCCATCTCTAGTCTCCAATTCCATACGTAATATCTTGAAGACCATAAAATTTTCTTAAGATTTCTTTACATAGAAATGTTCAGCAAAAAATTACAAATTTTTTGATATAAAATAACTTAAACAAAAATTAAAAATAATAGTGATCTAAAGAGTTTCAAAATAAATTCCTTATCTCTCTGGCGTGTATTTTAAATGTGGTACTTTATAGGCGTGCGCGTCCATGTTGGACGGTATTTCTGCGAGCGACGGCTGGAGCGGGGAAACTCGGTACTTGCTCGGTCTCGGAGCAACCCTTCGTCTTATTCTCCGTCCTTGTCTTGCACGACGGTCGACTGTACTCTTCTACCCATAGGTCAGTGAACCACTGCTCGCTATGTTTCATGAAAAATCTTTGGTCCTTCGTATTCACTGAAAAGTAAGTAACTAGGTACTTCAAAGGTGAGCGAAAATATATCTTACTAGCGGCCGCCCGTGGTTTCACCCGTGTGGTTCCCGTTCCCGTGGGAATATCGTAATAAAAAGTATGTTTAGGCTATCTACTATATGTGTGCCAAATTCCAACCAAATCCGTTCGGTAGTTTTTGCGTGATTGAGGAACAAACATCCAAACATCTAAACATCCAAACTTTCACATTTATAATATTAGTAGGATATAAATAAATCAGTTTTGGTGCTTTAGCTATTTCATGAGATAGATATTAATTCATAGTACCCACTTGATAGTGCTCGTTTAACCACGTTACACAGCTGTAACAGAAACACATTAGAACCACAAATAAATTGTCTGTTTTCTGACCTCTAGGGAGCGACGCATTTACATGCACCAGCCCCCCTAGCATGACCAGCATAACACGATTTATATCGCGTGATACAGCGTTTTATCAAGTTTAACTGTCAAAAAGACAAAGGAGTTTGACAGTTGAGTGTCGATAAAATGCTATATCACGCGATATAAATCGGTCATACTAGGCAGACTGGCCCGACCTGCAGGATCGTACGAAGAGGCGCAGCCTCTCGCGTCCTTCCGGTCAAATCTGAGCGTGTGTAGGGGGAGGCGCGGCCTCTCATTCCTCAGAACTCTCCACATGCACATGCCCGGCCTGCAGGATCTTACGGGGAGGCGCGACCTCTCGCAGCCTTCCAGACAAATCTGAGCGTGTATAAGGGGAGGCACGGCCTCTCAGTCTTCAGGTCTCTCCACATGCACAGGCCCAGCCTGCAGTATTGTATGGAGAAATGAAACATCCCGCGGCCTTTCGGACAAAACTCAGCGTGTGTAGAGGGGGAGGCGCGGCCTCTCAATCCTTAGAACTCTCCACATGCACAGGCCCGGCCTGCAGGATCTTACAGGGAGGCGCGGCCTCTTTAGTCCTCAGTTTTCTCCACAAGCACAGGCCGGCCTGCAGGATTGTGCGGGATGCCGCGACCTCTCGCTGCCTTCTGGACACATCTCAGCGTGTGTAGGGAGAGGCGCGGACCCCGCAGCCTTCCGGACAAATCTGAGCGTGTGTAGAGGGAGGCGCGGCTTTTCATTCCTCGTGCCTCTCCGCACAATCCTGCAGGCCGGGCCTCTAGTAAAAGTATATATTTTGTGATTGTTTAGCGTAGCTTCCACCCTCCACTGGAGCGAGGGCCCATCCCGTAGCGTCCCGCCGCTGCGCGCCTACGTAGTTATAGCGCGAACGTACTTTTGCCCACTTTGAAATATCGCGCGCCACCGGCAGAAGGTCGCAACTGGCACACTTGCCAGTGCCAGTTTTATGCACTGTCTGTCTGTTTGTTGTTAATAAAATCTAACAATAAACTACATTATAAATGAAAACTTTCAAAAGCCTGTGAATTTTTGTTCATTATCATCATCAGCCTTCATCCACCACTGCTGGACATAGGCCTCGCCAATTGCACGCCACCGAGCACGATCCGCGGCTACTCTCATCCAGATTTTGCCAGCCACCTTGCGAAGATTGTCGCTCCACCTTGTCTGAGGGCGTCCCACACTACGTTTGCCGATACGCGGTCTCTCCAATCAAGAACTCGTCTGCCCCAGCGGACATCGGTTCTACGGCTAATATGGCCGGCCCACTGCCACTTCAGCTTGGTAATCCGGTGGGCTATGTCGATCACCTTAGTTCTCTATCGGATCGCCTCGTTCCGGACCGGACCCGATCTCTTAGAGAAACTCCGAGCATAGCCCTTTAGATATAGATATATAGACCAGCCCTACAGTGAGTGTCCACGTTTCGGCTCCGTCTCATGACAGGCAGGACACACTGGTTGAAAACTTTCGTCTTTAGACTCTGTGGAATAGGCGACTCAAAGACTCGACGAAGTTTCCAAATTATGCTATCCAGCCCAGCTCTATCCTTCTGAAAGAGGCCAACAGAATTTTTGTTGCCCGTACCTAATTACAACGTCGAAGAAAATATGTATGATTTTTCATGACATCGTAAATAAATTACCTACTTACATTAGTTGAATACAAAAGAAATGTCGATGACCATAAAAATGATCATAAAATCTTGTTCTTGTAACCTAAATTATAAACGTGACAATTTTTCACCTATCATGACAAATAAAGCAAACACTCATAGCTACACCACAATGTAAACCAAATTGCCATGAAAATTTGACAAATTGTCAGATTATTTAATAAGGCCCTGAAGAAATCAATAAGTACAGAACTTGTGTTTGTGTAGCTAGTTTTTCGTAGGCCTTTTTTATTGTATCAAAAAGTCGTAGTGCAAAACTTGGCTAATCGGTGATAATTAAGTGATTCTGTAATATAATTATTAGTGCTAGGAAGAAAGTATATTACCTTTATTTTTATTTATTATTATTTATTTTCCAACTTACAACCTTATGGTTTAGCTTGGTACTCTTTATGTTATTGTTTATAAACTTTGACAATAGCGCCTAATATTTTACAACTGTCTATTTCTAGAGTAGATAACTTAGCTATAATAAAGGAAAGGACTAATAAACTATCACAAAATTACACACCGATTAGCCAAGTTTTGCCCTACTAGCAGTCGTACTTACGCAGTATAATTTTCACTTACGTATGTTATGGTATGGATTACATTACAAGTTACAACCGTTTGATGTGCAGGCCGGTTTTGCTTTTTACGGTTATAAGTATTCTGGCCATAACAGTGCGTAAAACTTTCACTTGCACTTGAGAAAGAATTCAAATTAATTTATAGAGATTGTCAAGTAACAAATTTGATATACAATACAAAACAAAACTTCAAATTACAGCAGAAAAAAGATAACTAAAGAACTAAGGATAAAGGTATCTCACGGCTGTGCTAAAACAGGTTACCGATTCAGCTATTCAGATTTGCTAAATCTGGCTTATGCTGAATATAGTTTTTTTTTACATTATGATCAAATAAAAAAAAAAAATAACAAAAAAATCTCTCCTGAAAACCCACTTACGTGGTTATTCTCGGAGCGGCTGACGGCCTGTCTAGAAGCGGGCGCGTTTTTACATCGAGAGCCCATCCGAGCAACGGGAAACAAAAAGGCGGGATTTATATATATATTTTTTATTATTTTATTTATTCCCTTTTATTTTCGTTAAATTTTTGCATATCGCCCGCCTCGTCCCGTTTATTGTTTTTATATTTTTATTGTCCGTGCATTTCGCGCGCTTTCGCCATTTTGGTTGGGAATGTCAACTGTCATTGTTGATTTGGCGGGAATCTGGGAAGTGGTTGTTTTTTTTCAATGCTGTGTGTGGGCCGCGGTATCTTTGGATTATTTTCATGCAGAATCAATGTATACAGTTTACAATTCGAATAATTTAACAATACATTATTCACTTCTGTTGTACACAATAATTTCAATACCCTTATTTGAAATATTTTTTTATAGCGCCATCTATATACCTACCACCGAAAAGCGAAATGAAATTTTCCATAGACAAATTACCTACTCTATCGATTACTTTTACGCGCGTATTTTTTTTCGATGGCTGTTCGTGCTAAGGTCACAGAATAGAATATAAGTACTACTAAGGGTACAGAACAGAGCGCTTGCTGTACAAAACGACGTAAATCTGTTTTCCCTACATTTTCGAGTGAAGTTGAGGCGGTCTGTCATTGTCAATTTATTCGCATTAAAAGTTGGGACCTTTTCACTTGAAGGGTTTTGGTAAAAAAAAACGCATGTTTCGTAGTGCTTCCAAAATAGAGAAACTCCGGAGAGTACACCGGTCATGGAGTACCTACTGTTGTCACCTGTGGGATGGTTCTGCTAAGTATCAGCTCGAACTACTTGAATCGATTGAAAACCATGCCAGGAGCACAGAATAGATGATATATGTTAGGTCCTACTACCGTACAGAAAGGAAACTCTCCGCCCCGCCCCACAGTCAATTACCTCACCCCACCCCGCAAGTTCGTGTGCCTAATCGTGTGCTCATTTAGTCATGTTTGTCAACGTCAACGTGTTGTAATTTTATTTACCAAAAACTTCGAATTATGAATTGAACGCCGCTCATACAGTACAATCTGCACGGTAGCCAAGACGGTAGCCCAACACTTACACACACTGTTGCGCGTGTACAAGAACGTCATCTGTCGTCATCTGTTTATAATGGTGCGGTTGTATGGAGTGAACGGGGTGTGCCAGGAGGCTCATCGGCAACTCAACATTGGCCACCGTAGAACTTCAGAGCCTTTCACCGTCGCAAAGTTGCTTGTTATCGGTTTTTTATACCGGGTGTAACAAGACCCTCGACGAAGCCGAGGTCTACGTATTCTGCCCATCATCAGGACCTTGGAGACTTTGGAGAGTGTGCGAGGGATCTACACGACCTTGTCATTGTTCCTCCAGCCCCTTTCCACCATCGGGGTACCAGACGCAGGTTAGCATACCCTAACATAGTAGATAATCCAAGGGTCCGTACCAAGCGCTTTGCCAATACATTTCTTATGCGAACTGCTAAAGAATGGAATGCGCTGCCTGCTCATGTGTTCCCCAATAGTTACAACCTTGATCTCTTCAAGGCAAGAGATGGTGGCCAAATGCCTGCCAATAAAAAAAAGACATTCTAGCGGATGTCTCCTTTAGTTTTCTCCTCTTTAGGTTGAGAAAGAAAATCGAAGAAAATTATTAAGTGTACGTATCTAAGCTGATTCGATTAGGTACCTATTCGCATTGCAAACATCATGAAGTTACATTAATGGTTAGAGGTAAGTACCTAAATTTACTAGGATTAAAACCCTGAAAGTTTTCGCGAAAACCTTAATTTTTTTTTACTATAAAATTATTTTGTTACTTTTATTTAACTATTTAATATTTTAAACTTTTAGATTTTTGCATTCACAATGCTATTTTTATATTAAGATGAATAAATAATGAAAAAATATTAGATAAAATCGGCTCACCCGTAGCAACTCAGACGGGATTCGAACCCGCACCCTTAGGATTCCGGCCCAATGCACTACCAATTATGCTACTGAGCCACTAATGGATAATTGGTAGTGCATTGGGCCGGAATCCTAAGGGTGCGGGTTCGAATCCCGTCTGAGTTGCTACGGGTGAGCCGATTTTTGCTAATATTTTTTCATTATTTATTCATCTTAATATTTAATATTTCATAATGGCCCGTAAAATATTGTTTTTATTTTTAAGTAGGTATGGAAAACTGCAAAGTGACAAGACACAAATAGAATAGACTTTGCTTTCCATAATCGATCCCACTAGCGGACAAAAGGAAAACACAATTTAGGTCTAAGGTTGCTGTTATGTAGGTAGGTAGATAATCATTAAAAGAAAAAAAAAAAAGAAAAAAGCGGCGGTTTTTAGTGTAGGTATATAATAATTTTAGGGGTTGTATGCATTGTACCCTATCTACCATATTCGGCTTTGAGTTTTTTTTATAATACGTTGTAAGTATAGGTATTGTATATTAGCTACTTTATTTTTCATCCTCTACATATTTTGCGTTTTAATTAATTCAATTCATGAAGTGGGTACATGGTTGTACAGGTATGGACGGATGTACAAACATTGGATATACATACATACATAGTACGTTCCGCTCGCTACAGTGAATGGGAAAAGTGTTACGGATCTTTTTCTTACAATTTTCTCTATACCTACTACAGACACCTTGCACTGTGAACCTGTGAACTGGCAAAAGGTCCTATCATTTATCACGCAAATTTACAGGACTGTGAAAAAACTGATTATTTTTGAAGTAGTAAACTTATTTAGTGAATAAAAAACATGAAAGAATCAAATATTGGCGCCAATATTCAAATAACGCGTCGTTGCGGTTTCTTCACATATTCCTGTCACCTGGTATTTTTTTTTCAGATAGGACCTATTTGCTTTCTTATTCTCCATAAAAACTTCAAAAATAAATCTAAGATAAAAAAATATGGGTCGACTAACATAAAAAATAATAATGGTGATATAAAATTTTAAACAGCTGTTTAACTTCACTGTTTAACTGTGATGCTGTCTCTTTTAAACAATATTGACAAAAAGCATCATATTTAAACAGTGTTTAAAAATCTATAAATTTTTAAACGAACTGAAAACTACGATCACGCTATCTCTCTATTTTCTATAAGAAGTCAGCAAAATTTTGTCTTATTTTAACTGTTTCTTGGACGAAATTATTAAATTTCATGGACTGAACACACCGTTAAAGACCTTAGAGTTTATGGCGAATGAGAAATTAACCCTGCCCCCCCTTATAGCATGACCACTAAAACGCAACAATGAATACTTATAGGTAGCGATTTATCACGTTTGACCAACGAACTAGAGAACGTTTAAATACAATCGATTCTGAAAGTTGAGTGTCGATAAAACGCTATATCAAGCGACGACCTACAATATACTCGTATTGATTTTCATCGATCATGCTAGGGGGCATTTAGCGATTGGGCTTAGATTGACCAAGGAGAAAGAAGTAATGTAGGTACTAAATCCATAGGATTGACTCATTTTGCAGAGGGATAAAAATAGTTGACGAATTATATTAAATCTCCTTTTGAATAAGGTCTTTTTAAAGTGACATTTAAAAAAAAACTATTTGCCACAGGTACTAGATGGGGTTAATGGAAAGAGAAGTGTCGAAATTGGCTTTTAAAAATAAACGGCCTGTACCCTTTGGTAAGGAAAGTAATGCCTCGATTACATACGCCAATTTAGCTTCCTAGCTAGGAACCAATTTCGGGTTGCCACAATAAAATATTGTAGAATAAGTTCGATTTTAAAATCTAATCTACACTATAACGGAAAAGTAAACATTGTTTAAGATTAGAGATGAGAATTGAAAATAAAAAATCATAAAAAATGTTGACCTTTCCGTTATTTGTGCAAATTCACTGTTAAAATTTAACTTATTTATACGAGGGGCAACTCTAAATTGGTTCCTTAAATCGGCGTATGTAATCGAGGCTTACGAGCTCGCTGGCTGACATCTGCCCAAAGAGAAACAATTTAGGTCTACATTTGCCTGCCTAGTAAATACCTGAGTACTCTTCGAGCTGTAAAAGAAAATTGTATTGACACATACATTTTTATCAACGCCATCTATCGAGCCTACCGTTTTTGTTATTTTGAAAAACCCTCATTTGGAACACAACTGTCGGCGATTGTACTCGTTCATTATTACAATAAGTAGCTAAGTATATACAGTAGGCTTGTGTGTTTATTTTGAGCAAACATCCCGCGGCGAGCAGCCAACACACATAGTTATATGATTACGTTGAATTATTCTGTGGGCCTACGTTCCTTTGAGCGCAATGTGTAATTAGTACAAAGAAAATACTGTAGTAAAACGGCGGAGCTTACATCAAGGACAATGTTGACTTTTTTAGCGGGAAAAGGAAAAACTGAGAACATGAAAAGGTTTATTCTGAGAGAAAATCATAATTAAGATTGTCAAGTAGGGTTATTTAACTCTGACTTTTGTAACGTGCTACAGGAAACTTAGCGAAAGATTTTCCCGGCACCGGGAAATAGAGTTGCCATGCCATGCACCTTTTTTCAGACAAATAGAGTAAATTTTTCATAATACTTAGATTTTTTGAAAATTCAAAAATTCAAAAATAATTTATTCAGTCTAGGCTGTTACAAGCACTTGTGAATGTCATAGAAGCTACGCCATCGGCTCGCAAACCCTAAGCGGGAGACCTTGTAACGAGAAGAACCGACAAGAAACTCGTCAAGGGTTGCTTTTTTTCCTGTATATTTCATACAGAATCGTAAACATTGAAAAATGAGCTCCACATTTAAAATGAGGTCATTTTCCATCACAATAATTAACAAAAGTTTGCACACAATGGGTAGGTAGGTTGAAATTAAATACCTACTACATATCGGATAGGTAATTGTGAGAGTAAATAACTTCAACTAGTTAGGAAATCGCTCTGTCTGCTACTCGAAAGTGCACCTAAGTAGGCAAAATTTACTAAAAAACACATGTTACAATGACATAAAAAAATAAAAAAACGCAATTTTTACAATTAAATATGCGTTAAGATAGGCACTCAGAAGCAGACCCATTCCCACTGGCAGCACCCGTTCACGATTGACGAATAAAGTACGCACGCAGCATAAAAAGATAAGTAGGTATATTCCCCGCAAATTGTCAATACTAAAAATGTGATGTAACAATAAAATTGTAATAGGTAATTTGATAATTATTAATGATGATTTCATCAGCTAGTTTTCAATAAGATATGGGTCTAGCTAGGTACCTATACAAGGTGTTTGGTAAAAGCCTTATAAAGCCGAATATGGTAAATAGGGACCATCAAACTGAACAACTTTTACTATGGGACCAACTCTGAAATCGCGAAAAAAAAAACAGCTGTTCCATACATTTTGATATTTTCGTTATTAATTTTAGTATGAAACAGCTGATTTTTTTTCGCGATTTCAGAGTTGGTCCCATAGTAAAAGTTGTTCAGTTTGATGGTCCCTATCTACCATATTCGGCTTTATAAGGCTTTTGCAAAACACCTTGTATAAAAAAAACAATTGTTTTCCATTGAAAATGGCCGCCAGGTCCATTAAAAATTTGCGGGGATAGTAATATTGATTTTATTGACTATTGTCTCAATTTGACTATTGTGCTTGCTTTCGTCCGTCTGTGTCGCATTTCTCAACAGATCCTCGTGTTTGCGTTCGTTTTTTTATCGATTGATTTATTTTTTAATTTTAAAGCTAGTACCAAATGACAAAGTACCTACTCTTCAAGAGCCAGTATTTTTTATCCCTGTTTAGTTCACGACACACAAATGAACGACTTGAGGGTTTAAAAACAGTCTGGTAACTGGCACCTACATTCTAAACTTGTTCATGTACCTACCTTTACATAATATATTTAGATAGTTAACAAAAAAAAATTAAAAAACATTTTAAGACACAGTGTTTTTGTAACATACCTACATACTTAATACAAAGATAGTGTCCAAAAATATTTTCTTTATAAAACTTTTCCTTAACGACCCAGCCAAGAAAGTTTCTGCTAAAGAAAAACGATTTCATGAAACAAGAAAAAATCATGAACTATCATCGTAATTAAACCACATGGAATCCACTTTTTTCTTATTCTATTAACGTACAATTTCTTTAGTCGAGCCAACTTTTTTGCATCGCGTGCTTCGTGACAGACAGACGGACGGACAGGGCAATTTATAATATGTCCCTATCACACGATCTTAACACGCTACACGCAACCACTTTATTTTGATCCCTCACGCTACACATATTTTAAATAAAGTTGAAACACTCGACAGGCCTTTTTAAATTGGTTTTTCCAGCATATTGCAACGATACCTATTTTACCGATTTTTTTACCGATAAGGGAAAATTGTTCGGTAATTATATTCATGGAAGGGTACTGTTTTCGACGGTTATTTTTCGCCATGGGAATACAAGTTAGGAAACGGTTGTTACGGTCACGCCATGGGTAAATATGATTCAGGAATATGGCATGTAATATAAGTACCTAAACAATTTACGTTAGTATATAATTGGCAATAACTTAAGTCCCATGACTAAAATCATGCCTACTCTATTCTATCTACAGGGTGTTTGGTGCCTTAGAAAGCAGAATATGATAGAATTATGTATTATGAAACCTGAAAACCACTTTTTTCTTTTTCTTTTTATAAAAAACTGCGTTTAGGCAACCCTAAATCAAACTGTGTTTTGTTTTTTCCCATTAATATGATTGATCCTAATCAAAATTGTTTTGAAATTATTGTTCAATATTCAATAATTTGAAGTTCAATAATTTCAATAGTCTACTTATTTGCGTCTAGGGTTGTCATTTTTGCAATTTAAAAAAAAACAAATAAAACATTATTTCTCTGGCATGGCGATTTTCCGGGGTTTATAATAGTTTTCCAGGGTAAGGGCTCTTACCAAACAGTCTATACTATATACAACTGCATTCAAGACATATATCATATCATAACGTAAACGAAACTTTGTAATTTGCACTTAGTTTTTCGTAAAATAAATAAAAAATGAAAGTGTTCCGTGCTGTGCAGTCAGTCAGTTCACAAGTTAATCGCTGGGGGGCTAATTAAAAATTGAAAATTACATTGTTTTGAAAACTAGACAATAAGATGTCTAATTTCGCTTGGGATGTATTTAATAGCACTTTAAATTTGATGAAAACAGCTATAAAATTGTATATCAGCACTTTAAAATAATGATAGACCTATAATTTAATCTTATCACTACAAAAATAATGGTTTGCACTTTAAAATAATAATAGATCTATAAATTAATATTATCACTACAAAAATAATGGTTTGCACTATAACTGTGTCCCAACTCCGAAATCATTTAATTTCTGTCAAACCATGTCAGACTAATGAGATGGCAAGTCTCACCAAGTCGGTTCTAGCGTTGTTGGTCGCAATGGAACCTAACCTCCTCCTCAGCTCCCCTCTCGATGCGCCCGCTCGTCGTCGCACCTAGTCGTCTGTTTACCAGTACTAATGTTATAAAATTAATTTGTATGGTGCAAAGTATTAATTTTAAAGCTAAACAATTAAATTGTATAGTGCAAAGTATTAATTTTAAAGCTTAGCATATTTATAGTGGAAACCATTATTTTTAAAGTGCATTCAATAAAGTTTGAAGCTAAACATTTTAAAGTGTGTTACATTATTTTTAAAGTGCAATTATATATTCCCCATTTCGCTTTCAGGTTGTTATACTTTGATGCTTCTTTTTGGCACAAATGTGTCACATCCACCTGTCAAATGAAAGCTATTGCGATAGATTTTGAAAATTAGACCCTGGGGGCTAATTGTCTAATTTCAAAATCTATCGCTTTCGCTTTCAGGATTTGATACATTGATGCTTCTTTTTGGGCACAAATAAAAGCTTATCAAAGAAATGCAGCAATGTGTCACATCCATCTGTCAAATGAAAGCGATTGCGATAGATTTTTAAAATTAGACAAGTTCAAAATACTTATTTGACAGATAGTTTCGTCACAGTCACAGGGTAAAGTAAAACCTTCTGTGAAACATTACCTACTAATATCTGTGGTTTCGTCGACAAAAATTCTGTGGTTTCGTGGAAAATCTTTGCCATGTTTTAATAGCGCCACAAAATACTGATTAAGTAATTATTTGGTGTTCCGAAACTGTGAAACAGGCCATAACCAAGAATTTTATATTCATATTCTATGACACAATGAGGGCTTTTCAAAATAACAAAAAAACTGTATGCTCGATAGATGGCGTTGACAAAAATGTAAGTAGTGTCAACTGTAGAAAACGTAGGAACTTTTTTTAGCACAAATGACCTGTGCTAAAAAAAGCTTAAACCCACAATGGAGATTGCAAGCCTAGTATCATAGTGAAGATTGAAAAAAGACTCTTTAGTGACGTGTCACGTGACGGCTTATTGCTATCTCTTTCTTTTCGTTTTACAATACGTTTTCGTTTCTCACGAACGAACGAACGACGAACAACACGAATTGTAAACGAACGACGAAAGATCACGTATTGTAACACTAAAGAAAGAGGTTGCAATAAGCCGTCACGTCACTCAAGGACATTTTTTCTATCTCCATTATGACACTGGCCGTGCAATCTCCATTGGAGGGAGGTATAAGCTTCTTGGCACAGGTGGATGGTCAACGCCATCTAGTGAGGCAAATAGTTATTATATCTTTTTTTTAAATGTCATTTTGAAAAGCCCTCATTCTTGGCCATAACCATCCATAACATATCACAACTACTTTCCTTAATAAAATATCTATGGTAGGTATCACTCCTTTAATCTATGGTTGTGCGTCGGAAAATGAGGCAGGCATAGACAATGATCGCCCCACTGCGGCGGTGGAGGAATCTACTAGTTTTTAATATATAGAGGGGTTGGACGGCCATTTTTCATTCTTCTCATTACTTGCAACCCTTTGCAATCCACCCCCGTACTGGTGGCAAAATAAGGCAGCTTGAATATTTATAAATTCGGTGAAATCGTATGAACGTTTCGGACCATTTTTGGACGTAGTCAGTTTTTGTGTGGCTGTTTTCATTGTTTATTTTGAAGTGGAACCATTATTCGGATATTACTAGAGAAAATATTTTGGTCCAAAATTTTGATAAAAATAAAATAAAAAAAACATACAAGCGAATCGATAACCTCCTCCTTCTTTTTTGAAGTCGGTTAAAATGTATGGAATCTTGAAATAGGTAGGGTAATAATGAATAATACCTACACCTTCTGTATTATCTATGATGACTGTTAGGTACTGTAAAATTAAAACTAATGCCATCGAAATTACATACATTTCAATGACTAATGCTGGTTTTTTAAACAGTTAGGTACAAGTTCTATTAACTTTTTTAGTCGTAGTACTCTAGGCTTTGAGGAGCTCGATGGCGCAGTGGTTGCACCTGCCCCAGCGATTGCAAAGGTTAAGCCATTTTCGCAATGGTCAGCCATGGGTTAGGTGACCAAAAATGTATTAGCACGAGCTCCATCGTGCTCCGTGCTTCGGAAGGCACGTTAAGCCGTTGGTCCCGGGTGCATTTGCAATCGTTACACCCACGTGGTGGGTTATGGCCTATCTTCCTTATCCACTCATAAGGAAGGCTTGTGCCCCAGCAGTGGAGACCAGGGATCGTATTATGACCTCTTATTTCCAGGCAGTTTTCTGACTGGCTATCAATCTATCTCTTTTATTTGCTATACGACGAGAAAGAGATGTCACTACAGCAATTTAAAAACCTGGCAGGATTTAAGAGCTTGTAATACGGCCTCTGGTCATGGATACATTAAAAATGGCTAATGGTCACTAGAAAATTAATTTTCCTCCATTCCCGTTTTAACCGCCTCTGTGGTCTAGTGGTTCGCCCACCCGTCTAAGCAGGGGTTCCGGGTTCGATCCCCAGGGGGGTACAATTTGTACTCCGTTTGTGGTAGGGCTTTTTCAAGTCCGCCTGGCTAGCTACCACCATCTTACCTAAGTCTGACGCCATAACAACAATTAAAAAATTGTTGTGTTCCAGCAGTTAGTGGTAAGATAGCCAGTTCCTCAGTGATAAAGATTCCGGGTGTAGTGCGCTTCCACCTTCGGCCTTATCGTCACTTAATATCAGGTGAGATGAAGGCCCAGCACTAACGCATAAAAAAAATTGGTACTTAGTACCTATTTCTCTGACTGTACCGTATTACCTCAGGCGGGCGCTAGGGTCCCGCAGGCATTTTTCATCGAGGCTTGATTAAATCCGCCGCCTGTTAATACTGTACTCGCTCTGTACCTTACGATGCAACTGCAATTTTACCATTGAAAATGGTTATCAGATGCAAATCGCCTGAGACGTATTTTTGACCATATCTCCGAGGATTTTGAGAAGATCGAGATGGAAATAGTACCAAAAGTTGAGGAATTTATCGAGACACGTGTGGACGTGTGAATTTTGAAAATCTCCTGGTAACTTTTTTTGAAATTTTGCAAAATTCTAAAAATTCCGGGTTTTTTGGGGGGTGTTTGTTTACTTAATTAGTAAAATTAGTAAATTAGTAAATATTTCGGAAAAAAAACTGACTTAAAAAAAATGTAAAAAAGGGTCCTAGGGTATTAGTTTAGCTACCAAATGGCGAAATAATTTTGAAAATCGGTGAATAATTGTGAACTGTAGGTGGTCCCTTTAGATTTGGAATTCTAGAAAAACGGGTGTTTCCGTACATAAAAAGTTATGTAGCTTCTATGATTATTGACCGATCGTCATGGTAATAGTGTTAAAAGATGCAGAAGCAGACGAGAAGTGCATTCGTTGGAATTTTGAAAATCGGTTAATAATATTTCGGCTGCGTCGAGGCAGTCAGCGGGCGCTTTTGTGACACGAGGCGGAGCCGAGTGTCACAATCGTAAAACTAAATAGGTACTACCTAGGTAACTTTAAAAATATTAGGATTTTGCATTTGATTTGATTTTGGTTTTTCGTAAATTTTTGTATTCATTTTCAATGCTCCGATTCTTGCGGGGACTGCAAAATCTGTGAATTTTTTAAATACAGTGTTTTGACACTGTATTTAAAAAATTCACAGATTTTAAGGTTAAAACAAAAGTCCACTTAAATAATACCTAGGGGTTAAAGTATGAAATTGACGATTATTTCTCACACACAAGAGGTTCTCATATCTTCTATGTATGATATTAAAGATGCTTCGGTTACTTGTTATAATTTTCGAATTATGATTCTTACAGCAGTAAAAATATTTCTGATATTTTTTCCTGAACGTTAAAAAAAGTAAGAAGTGTCTCCTTTTTTGTTAGCAGAAATGACTACTTAATTTGTTGTAACTTAGCCGATACTAATTTTTTTTCACTTAATACATGTTTGACACAAAAAATTGTGCATAAAATTTTTAAATATTTTTCGGGTCGCTGAGCCACCGGAGTAAGTAAGTAAAATTTTTTAAACATTTTTAGCGTTCTAGGTTGTTAAATAAATTAACTCAAATGTTAGTGTGATATTTTTTTTTATTCTCGATACAAAATGGCAGTTTCATACTTAAACCTAGTTTATAGTTAGACCTAGTTTATTTGGACCTCCCTTCCCAGACCAAGAATGCATTTCGCGATACGAAAAAGTTTTAATAGATATTGCCTATGAAAATGGGTTTAGGATTGAAAGTTTAACATTCATTAGTTTCTTTTTTTGGTAATATAAAGTAATATAAAGGCGCCGATGAAGTGGTTATCAACCTTTTAAAGACCTTTACTATACCTAACTAAATCTTTAGCTTATAGGTAGGTATCAACGAACTAAGATACTAAGGAAGTGTAATTCCGCTCAAAAAATAGCACCACGCAAACTAACACAGAGTGGGCGGGGCTAAAAAAGTACTAGTGAAGCACGATTTAGTAATGTCTGCCACGCGCTCGGCGAAAGTCGTTAGCGTTACCACAAAAAAATAATTAGGAAAATGATTAAAATGACGTCATGTGTGGTCAAGTGGTGAAAAAGACCAAAAGAAGGCAGCAAAACTATACAGACATAACATAACATAGGAAAGTAACATATTTTTCGTTTTTTAGAAATATCTATGAGCGTATACATACAAAATATGGTCGTTATTATGCAACAAGTGTTCAGTCGCTTTGTGGGGCAGAGTCAAATCTTCACATTCACTGCTATCACACATTTTTAAACAAGAATAAAACTCTCTCATGGAATTCAGTACAACAAAAAAAAAGGAAAATTTAAATCAAAATTTTGTAATGCTAAAAATGGCGCGTCCTGCAATATGCAATACATAGAAAACGAGTAATCTGATGTAATCTCCTTGTTTTTTATTATTATACAGGGTGTAACAAAAACGCTGTCCAATCCGTGAAGGGATGATTAGGTAGGTACCTATAAAGATTCTATTCACGCAATCCTCTTTGATTAACGAGTAAAAATCCCTGGTTAAAATAGAATAAATAAAAAATGAAGAACTCACATTGCAACACCGAAGGCAGCAGAGTGGCACGACAAGTAGTGACGTCATGAGGTCAAGACCGTCAGATCAGAACACAAAGTAATGTCAATTTCCAGAAACTATGATTTTATGCAGCTCTGAAAACAGCTTTTTAATATGGAGTTTGATCCGCGGATCATTCTGCTGGAACCCCAATGTATGAGATCTGCTGCGAAAATGCTACTTTATATTTCCACCACCAATAGAAATACATGCCTAGCAACGGTGCATTAGATTGTCCCGAACACTTTGCAGCACACCTGTATTCCACTTAATTAGTACAAATGTGGCTATTATTCGCAAACGCATTACGGATTTACTCTCACAAATGTTTTTAAACATCAACTGTAAACATGACCTCACAAATAAAAATCAAGGGGTGTCAAATCTGGAGATCGCGCTGGCTACGGAGTTGGTCCACCTCTTCCAATCCACCGTCACCCATCACCCATATTGCTAGTTTAGGTATTTGCGCACCGGTCAATAAGCATGTTAAAATAGTCTGCATTTGAAAAAGATCTTGACAAGAATAAACTTTGACTTGGTGGAATACGCTGCTATAAAAAATACATTACGAAAAACTGAGAACCTCCTCCTTTTTTGAAGTCGGTTAAAAAGGTGTCGCTATAAGAATTTTGTATTGCCAATTAAAAAATAAAAATAAAGCGACGTATTAATACTGTTGTTCTTTATCAGTCACACCTCTAAAAGACGTATTAAGGTGTTGCTCGCGCAAATGTGATAATTATCTACATAATATGTACTTACATGTTATGAAAAAAAAATCTTTACATAATACATTGTCTTTTATCAAGCATACCTATTTTATTTCAATAGCTTGCCTAATTTTAGTCCTTCTTGAAATCATATGTTTTACCAATTCGTGACAAATAATATGATCATCATTCATCAACATCATCATTTTATAATTTTCATAAAATAAAATAACAATAAAATCATCACAGCCGAAAGACGTCCACTGCTGACATAGGTCTCCTTTAGTTTTTTAGAGCGACTAGTTACAGGCGACTTGCATCAAGCGTATTCGAGCGGTCTTTACCAAGTCGTCCGTCTACATAATAAAACAAACATTATATCTAACAAACAATAATGTACTAATTTCATAAAACAATTTTATGATGCCGCCCAGCGCGCCGTAGTAGGTTAGGTGTACTGACTGCATTCTACGTTACACCGTCCTCGCCTCAATGACAAAGGCACGACAACGGCCCAATGAGTGACACGAGGCGAGTCAAATATCCAATCATGTTTGATCTGCGTTCAAACCCCAGCCAATAAAAAACGTCATATGCGTTAGAATACAATCTAATGCCGATTATGCTTGCATTGTAATAAGGTATGTTTTTACTAGTTCATTGTTGAGTTTGCGACCTTTTGTGTTACAGAATATGTGAAGGTGCCATTTTTTATGCAATATTTGTTAGGAGTTAGGCTTCCTTAGATCTTAGTTCGTTGGTAGGTATGCGGAAAAAAGTTTTTTTCGAAAATTCAATCAGCTGGAGTTGGTTAGGCTGGGTATCTACCGCATCAATCGACCATTAATATCTGTCAATCGGCGATATAGTGTGCTAGCATCCTAAAAGTAATTCATCATCATCATCATCATCAGCCCATCATCGTCCACTGCTGAACATAGGCCTCTCCGAGTGCACGCCACTGAGCACGATCCACGGCTATACTCATCCAGTTTATGCCAGCCACTTTGCGAAGATCGTCGCTCCACCTTGTCTGAGGGCGTCCCACACTACGTTTGCCTATACGCGGTCTCCACTCAAGAACTCGTCTGCCCCAGCGGCCATCGGTTCTACGGCTAATAGGCCTACTGCCACTTCAGCTTGCTAATCCGGTGGGCTATGTCGATGACTTTAGTTCTCTGTCGGATCACCTCGTTCCGGTCGAGATCGGAGATCGGGATCTCTCAAATGTAATTGTTGACTACCTATACCTGCTAACTAAATTTTATTTTCATTTTTAACCTAATACCGTCCACACCAAATATCAATTTTAATAAATGCCAAGCTATTTCTAACTCGACATGGCGGCTTTTAGCAAAAATAATTTATGAAAATAACGCTGGAATCCTGTCATCATCGCATTTAAAGTATTTTTACTATCACTATCATTATGTCATCGAGCAAAATTTTATGAAAACTCCGATGTTTTTTAACATTTTCATTACCTGCTAAAATGCAATAACAGTTTAGCCAGCTATAATATTTTATTTATATTTGCCACAAAGCGATTTGTCTTATAATTTATAGACCTACATTTTTTGGTAAATTATTTATATATTTGTGGTATAGTATTATAGGTATCTATAGGTTTTTATTGTAAACTCAAGAACAAGAAAGAATGAGCCAAAACTGTTCTGTTGGCTTAAGCACAGTATATTATATAAGTTTGTGCCTTAAGTGTATAGATATATTTTACCTTTCTCTATGCCTTAAGTAGGTATGCCTAACTCCTAAAATAGGTAAAATTGAAATTTGCTGTCCTACACTAAAATGTTTCAAAATTTAAAGACCTTTCCAATGATTTAAAATTCATTGCTAGAGGAGAACGGTTTTTTTTATTTATCATCAAAATTCGAAAATTATGCAGCCTAAAAAAGAAAACATGTTTGACTTGACAATGTGCAAACAGCGCTCTTTCATAGATACCCCACCCCACATTCCCTAGTAGCCCCACTTAGAATTTTTAAGACCACCTTTCAATCTGTGTTGCAAAAAATATGTAAGTACATTTTTATTTTTTCTTATTTGTAAAATAGTTGGACAAACGTTTTTACCATTTTGGTACGGAACCCTAAAAATATCGAATCTGTATTTTTTCAGCTGCTTCTAAATTTCAAATAAAGTGGCTAATATAAAGTGAGTCACGTTATTTCAAAGCTTTACGTCATCAAAAATGTTTTTCCAACTTCATCCACGTATAGGTGCGTTTTTATGACCATATGAAAGGGTCTTTAAAAATGAAATTCGGGCCAAGCGTAAAATATCCTTGCGTGAAACTACGCCGCGTTAAGTGGTAGGTGGTGGTGGCTAAAAATAAACATGAAGAGATGGCACACGATTGAAGCGATATCGACACAAATAAAAATTAAGATCTTAGTGAATCCATAAAATGTTGGTTCGTAGCATAAAATAGAGAAACCCTACATAACGGTGACGGAGGTCCTATAAACTAAAGGTCGTTTTGTTTCATAGGGTTTTTTTTAATGGTTTCTTTGATTGATCGGAAAAATTAAGTACTTAGGTAGGTACCTACCTACTTACAAAATGGTTTCATTTTGTTATCTTGTGATGCTTACAAAAGTACCTACTAGGCGATTCAAAAGTTGACTTTGATTGACCTTAAGTTCGACTGTCAGGGCATTATCGTGAAAATTTCTGATTCTTACCGTGGGATATTTGAAGATTCCTTCCTATCCTTCCTGTGACATGCTGAAAGGTCAGTTATAGGACTGAAAATGATTGTTTCTCCTCCGTCTTTGGAATGCAGGTTTATGCTACAAAGTTCCTTTTAATTTACTAACTAGGTACCTACACCTAATGCTTATAAGCAGGGACGTATTTTAAGATTCGACGCCCTGGGCTAATAAGGTATGCCGCCCCTAGGGTTACGTACGAGAGGAAGAGGATGCATGTCTAATGTCTATACTAAAAAAAATGCCGCGCAGCGCAATTTTTAATCATATTCATTCAAAAACCCCGTAATTTTGTCAATCTTCAGTAAAAAAATGGGCCGCGCAGCGCGATATTATGTCAGTTCCATCCAATAATCTTGTAATTTTGCCTGAATAATAAGTACTATGAAATCGGCCGCGCAGCGCGATTTTTGTCAGTTCTATCCACTAATCTTGTAATTTTGCCTGACTATGAGTATACTTAATAAAAAAAAATCGGCCGCGCAGCGCGATTTTTGTCAGTTCCATCCACTAATCTTGTAATTTTGCCTGAGCAAAGTCCGTTTCATGAGCTTGGTCTAACTCTAGCTAACTAAGCATGTCGACTATCCATATTATCCGAAAAGAAAGTGAATCATTCAGAATTTAGCCCTCACCGGAACAGCGAACTAGCGCCAATTTTTAACTGACTTCAAAAAAGGAGGAGGATTTTTTTTTTCTTTTTTTTATTGTTGTTCGCGCGTATCTTCGACATTTATAGACTGATTTTGATGATTCTTTTATTGTTCGATTGAGTTTACTTGCGAGATGGTCCCATATTTTTTTTTTTCAAATCGGTTCAGTAGTTTTCAAGTAATCCTCAAATCTAAATAATATTCAAATCACTTTGAAGTCGGATGTGGCTTTTTTTTAAAAAAAAAAGGAAGTTGTAGATACTCCAGCCCCACCCGACTTCAAAATGATTTCAATATTATTTCTTGCTTTTTGAGGCAGGTTTTTAAAGTCAGTTTTTTTGTTTTCATGAAACGATTCAAAACTTCTGAAAAATTTTAGAACATCGAACAGAGCAGCATAGTCGGTAAGCATTAAGGTACCTATGTCGTAACAACCGAGTTACGAGCCTACCTGAGTTTGACGAGCGGCTCGCAGACTCGCAGTGAAAAGTGTTTTACGTACAGTTTATGGCCACCGTGGCACTTAAGCTGTGTCACGTTTGGAAACTTCGGGAAATCTGATGGAAAACCATTGGGAAAATGATGGCGACAATCTTTGTCGATTAAAAAATTTGTGAAGATCGTTGTAAGCCGGGGTTTTTCATTCATTCCAAGAAGCTTACCTATACCCCCAATGGAGATTGCACGGCCATATGTCATAGTGAAGATTGTAAAAAGCTCCTTTAGTGACGTGACGACTTATTGCTACTTCTTTCTTTAGTGTTACAATACGTTTTCGTTTCTCACGAACGACGAACAACGAACACGTATTGTAACACTAAAGAAAGAGGTAGCAATAAGCCGTCACGTCACTAAAGGACCTTTTTTCAATCTTCACTATGACATATGGCCGTGCAATCTCCATTCGAGGGACGTATAAGCTTCTTGATTCATTCATATACAATTGAGTAACTCAGTGACTATCAGCCATTTTTTATGTCCCTACCCCACTGGTGGGGCACAGGCGCCGTAGGGGAGAGTAGGGTATTACCGCGCGGTTGATAATTTCGCGCCCCTTGGTTTCTCGAAAACTATCTACTCTATGCACCTGCAATAACAGCCAAATCTTAGCTCTAAGCACCTCGAACCTCGCCCGCACACCGTCAATTTCCGTCGAACAACCAGAGCGGAAGGGCACGCGCTTTTAGTTTTTCCACGCACACGATATACTTTTTCTGATATTTTAATGAGAGGTGAGTCAATCAATATTACGTAATGAGTAATAAAGTAAACATATTTATAACGTAAAAATTATGTAGAATTTGTGTGCAGAATTATTTTAAATTAATTCTTTCAGTTTGTTCTTGTTTGTGAGGTTACAAATTAAAATTACCTGGTTTGATAATTTCGCGCGCAGGGCGCGAAATTATACAGTATGAAAATATCTGTGGCAAATATTTTTCTTTACAGAAGGCGACGAAAACGAAGGAAGCTTCGAAGTAATTTCATACTAAAGTTAAAGCATTCCGAAAATGGACAGTTATTTTAAGATTAATTAGTTTTCGAAGTAGAAAGACATCTTTGTGTAACAAACAAATGGTGTCTTTTTAAATCGTTTAATATGGAAATTTATAAGTTTACAATTTTGAGACTGAGTTGATTAATGAATATAAAAAGAAATAAATATCTATAATTTTCATTTTTCACATACGCTGTATTAATAGTTATCAGTTTATTGACAATTTTACTTAGAGGCGCGGTTTTGTCAGACCCAGCGTAAAGTACCGACCTAGGGGCACGATATTATCAGACCAGTTTGATAATATCGCGTTTTCCCATTTTTTTGTAATTTGCTCATATTTTTGATTTGTGTTTTATTTTGATGATTTTGAAGATTTGTTAGCGTAGCCAGATAAATTCCCCACCTCTAGTCATATTTAATTTTTATTTAAACCCAACCTGAGGTTAGTTATATATTAATTTCCTTAGGGGCTCGGTAATACCCTACTCTCCCTTACCAGCTAACTTACATGGCTTTCGTAATCGCTTTCATTTGACAGACGGATATGATACCTACATTGCTACTTTTCTATGGTAAGTTTTTATTTATACCAAATAGAAGTAGCAATGTGTCACATCCATCTGTCAAATGAAAGCGATTACGATAGCCATGTAAGTTAGCCGGTACGGCCCCAGGCCTTCCTTATGATTGGATAAGGATAGGCCAGCCCATAACCCACCACGGTGGCCCAATGCGTATTGGTCGGCATTGACGACTTCAAATGCATCCGGGACCAACAGCTTAACGTGCCTTCCGAAGCAGGAGGAGCTCGAGATAATAAATTATTGGTCACCCATCTCATGACCCTTGCGAAAGTTGCTTAATCTCCGCAATCGTTGGGCCAGGCGCTATACCACTGATAGCCACAATATTAAGCTACTTACAATATTGGCGCATTAATACTCCAATTGGACCCCGGGTTCGATTCCAAGGGAGGTACAATTTGTACTCGGTTTGGTTGGTGGTAGGGCTTATTTCAAGTCCGCCTGGCTAGCTACCACCATCTTACCTAAGTCTGGCGCCATAACAACAGTTAAAAATTGTTGTGTTCCGACAAATAAGAGGTAAGATAGCCAGTTCCTCAGTGATGAGGATTCCGGGTGTAGTGCGCTTCCACCTTCGGCCTTATCGTCACTTAACATCAGCTGAGGTGAAGGCCAAGTACTAGGTAGGTAACCCGTTGTGCAAAAAAAAAACGTGATTGGTTTCCAAAAGTATGCCTTTTGATCGTCTTTTTGACACAGCTTTTTAATTTGCACGTGAGTTATACTTACGTTCTCCAGTCCTCAACCTACTAACTCCGCATACCCACCGCTTATTTTCAATGTCGTGAGGCAATCTCGACGGCTTGTAATCTCGATCTGTCAGGCCTGCCGTGTCGACACGGGAATAAAGCGGCGCCGACTGCGACAAAAACTCGCCTGTCTGCCCAGCCGACTACAAAGGGAGCCGCCGGACTGGAACTTTGGCGGAAAAACAAAAAGGGATCGGGGGTCTAAAAAGGCTAGATGATAGGTGAAACATTTACTGGTTTGTAGCAGAAATCCTATGAAAACGCTGTGGATGAGCTGGCCCCATACGTAGGATCTACGTCTAGTCTTGGGGTCAAGAGAAAACTAATTAAAAAAACGTAAATAAAAAAACTGCTTAATTCATTACATGTTATAATCGTATTTTATATAATGTTTTAAGGCGAGGCCAATTCACGATCTGATTACAAGACTGATTTTTGAGCTTGCAGTGTAAATAAATGATGTAGAATCGACAAAAATTACTGTAGACTGAAAAAGAAACACAATAACCGAACAAAATATTCAGAAATTATTTGGTAACTCTGTAAAAAAATCTTAAATATCACCGTAATAAATAGATTCCGTAATTTTCAGCCAGTGGTATGGTTTTTTATAAGTACAAAAAAGATAGCAATTATTATTGTTCGAACATAATAACCTTAGATATGCCCCCCTAGCATGACCGATATACCTACCGGGTGTCCCAAAACTTTGCCACACGGAGGGAAAGTACCTTAAATATTGAGGATAGGAAATTTACTGAAAGAAGACTTCATTTTGATTTTTAAAATAATTGGAACTGTATTCAAAGATTTTCGAAAAATCGCATACCTTAACCAGGAATCGAACCTACCAAATTAGAAAAAAAAAAACTTTTATTTTTACGATACCGATCGAAAGGATTACTCGTTAGGATTATTTTTTGTTAAGTAACACAGCATCTTAAACAAAAGGAAGTCCATGAAATTTTATATTTAAATTTTAATGATTACGTATTGTATCAATTTGTATAGGAAATAATGCGATATTTAAAAAAATCTTTGAATGCAGTTCGCATTAATTTTTATAATAAAATGAAGTCTTCTTTCAGTAAAATTTCCTATCGTCAATATTTAAGGTACTTTCCTTCCATGTGGCAAAGTTTTGGGACACCCGGTATATCGCGTGATATAGCATTTTATCGACACTCAAATGTCAAACTCCTTTATCTTTTTGACAGTTATAAAACGCTATATCACGCGATATTATCGTGTTATGCTGGTCATGCTAGGGGGGCAGGTAGATTTTTAATAAATGATCCAGTAGGTACTTATTCCAAAAATCTATTAAAATACGTAATATTGTAAAAAAAATAGTAAAAGAGGTGATTTCGTGAACTGCCTGGCCTTAAGTAAGTATTTATATGATTTAGGATATGAAACATAATATGAACAGTAACAAACTATTTTGACTTTTTATAACCCCAGGTTAATTCAATAGAATTTGAAATTAGTAAAAACGGCCAGTGATAAAACAATAAAATGGGGAAATTATAAGTAATTTATGATCTATCGGTACGTAGTAGTGATTATTTCCTCTGTGGTATCGGTGATTAAATTTTTTTAGGCAATGTATGCGTGCCAAATGCGTGCAGTCCTTTTTATTCCATAACTTCTCACAGTGAAGTTTAGCAATGGTTCTTAAATTACATCTCATGTGCAGCAAAGCAAGTTAGGCGCCGGCTACACGTGGTAAATACCGTGATCCATCACCCAGAGTACATTTTAAGCATGGAAAGTAAAATATTGAACATTCCATACAAATTACTTTCCATGGTTAAAATTTACTCTATGGCGATGGATCACGATAAATACCACGCGTCTAGCCGGCGCCTTACGGTCACATAATTAAAGACACCAGTCGATTTAATACAAACGAGGTAACTTTGAAGCCCTGGTTCTCTACCTGCCAAGGATTGACCTAGCTATGACCTGATTACCTATGGCTTTATGAAGGAGATTGGACACATCCAACAGAGGCCCTACTCAGATGGCCAATATTCTATTCGTTTGAACGCTACGCTTAGTATTAAAGCTTTAAAATAAGCAGTAAACTATAAAATTAAATGTACGTGTTACGTGTACATCAAAAGTTTTCGACATGTGATTTAATCAACTATTGCAATGCTCATATTTAAGCTTTAAAAGTAAGCGTAGCGTTCAAACGAATAGAAAGTTGGCCATTTGAGTAGGGGGGCTGATCTGGGGGCCTACTCAAATGGCCACTTACTACAATTAACGCTAGTAGAATAGAAAGACAATGTATGGGATTGACATATGTCACGTGATCAAGCGTAACGAATTTGTTGATTCGTACTCAAATGTACAATGTTTCTATTTGATCAAATAAAACTATAATCTTACCTTAAATTAAACAAATAGTCGTCCATCGGATGCCTGTGACTGTTTTACACACATAACATTGCATTATTGTTAATTTAAAACCATAAGTAATCCAAAATCAAGTCAAATCATATTGCATAAAAATATTTCTAAGCGTTTCTCTATACAAAATCCTACGCTTAAACGATATCGACACTAATTTGGTACTCAAAAGTACATTAACATCACAAACGCTTGTTCCATTCTACAAACACAGAATACATAGAACTAAAACACCGATAGTCTCGTCTCATTACTTTGGGTGCATTCTAACAGACTATTCGCTGAGTCATCGATCATTTTTCAGAATCGACTAGCATGGAAAAAATAAAATTCGTCCTAGTTATTTTCAGCCCCTGATTTTTTCAGCACGCATTAATGTACTGCACATACGAGATGACGATCATATTATACTGCCATTTCTTTCCATGGTTAAAATGTACTTTATGGTGATCAATGCATTGAGATAAATATACAAGAGAAGCACTTACCGCGCCAAGTTGAGGACACTTCGGATATGTCAGCTGACATATGTAAAGATTATGTCAAGCCAGTCCTCAGTGGGAGGCCTACAGAGAAACAGCTCTTCAAAATGCGTAGTGAAAGAGTGCGCTTCGAGGTCAAAAAAACTTATCACATCAAAGAGAATTACTTTTTACGCGATAATTTATTATTTTTGTATTACTATTAACGTTAAAAACGCAAAAAAAGAAATAAAATAAATCATACCATAATTTAGGTTCAGTGCTACCGCTAAAAACATCGTTTTAGTTTTCCCATTTTTGGGGAGAATTAGTGATTAATGGATAGGTGTACTCCGCTACCTCTGATGTTACATACACTTCTGTTATATCATAAAAGAAATGTTTTGGTAAATTATGTTTTCGTTTATAATCACATTTGTGCTATTTTTACAATAACTTTTTAAATCATAGAAAAAAATACCCGGCATTTTAAACTAGAATTTAAGTCAAATTGAAAGCAAAGGAACCTTTTTGCCGCGCGTTGCTTGGTATTGTGTGCCACAGACACAAATTCTTTGTGCCACAGAGCACTGGGTGATCCATCAGTATTTAATCAGGGGCACAGAATAATGATACTACCAGTATTCTAACTCGAGCCTGTCCTTGAAATACGTAACTTGAGCCGCGCGGTACGTCAACATACGATAGGGCTGCCTGCATCTATGTACAAAACTAGAAACAAACTCAAGTAGGTAGATGAAATAAAGTTAACAGTACCTATCTTCACCTACTTGAATTTGTCTCTAATTTCGTGATTGTATGTTATATTTTAGAAATAAAGATGATAGCGTGTTAGGTTGCCTAATAATTCAAAAGGTTATCATTTTGCTTTTAAATTATATTTTGTCATATACAATTTATAATATGGTTTGATATTTTGGTAATAAGCAAATACAAAAAGAGATCTGTAATTATTAACACTTAAGCCGCCGCGTAGATCACCGGTGACTTACGCTTAAAAATTGTTTTATAATTTTATTTTCCCCCAAAGAAAGTTCTAACCTTTTTTGATATTGTAGGTATATGAAATCTGAAATTTTCAAGAAACGTTTTTCTTATTGTTAATTTATTTTTAGTTTTTAATTCATGAATTGTATAAAACACTAGCGGCTGCCCGCGACTTCGTCTGCGTGGAAAGTTTTTTTGCTTTACCTCGGGAAAAGTACTTTTTTTCGGGATGAAATGATGTACCCTATGTCCTTCTCTGGACCCCTGACAACATGTAATGCAAAATTTCATGATGATCGGTTCAGTAGTTAAGACGTGAAGGCGTAACAAACAAACAAGCGGACTTTGGCATTTATTATATTAGTAAGGACTAGCGGCCGCCCGCGACTTCGTCTGCGTGGTTAGTTTTTTTGCTATCCCTCGGGAACAACTCTTTTTTCGGGATGAAAAGTACCCTATATTCTTTTCTGTACCCTTGACAACGTGTATGAAAAATTTCATGATGATCGGCTCAGTAGTTAAGACGTGAAGACGTAACAAACAAACAAACTATAATTGTAAATCATTGTGCATCAAATTGGCCCCCAGTCCCCGGCAGCCCCGCTATTCCTAGCTACGGTAGCGGCTACGGTAACGGCGGGGCAGGGGGTGCTAAGAATCCCCGGGTGCGGCTCGGCTACCAAAAACGACGACAACTGCACCTGGCAACCTATAACACGCGCACACTAAGGACCGACGCGAAGTTAACCGAGTTGGAAGAAGTTATCAGCATGGTACACTGGGACATTATCGGCTTATCTGAAGTCCGAAGAGCGGGAGAGGACTCGATAATCCTCAACTCCGGTAACTTGCTTTACTACCGGGAGGGCGACCAACAGTCCCAAGGTGGTATCGGGTTCATCGTCCACAAGTCCCTTGTCAACAACGTGACTACCATCGGAAGTGTGTCGACCAGGGTGGCGTACCTTATACTCAGAATATCCAAACGGTGTTCGCTGAATGTTATACAGGTTTACGCACCGACCTCGACACACCAAGATGACGAAGTGGAGGCTATGTATGAGGAGATCTCTAAAGCCATGCATAGCTTCAAAACCCACTACACTGTTGTGATGGGGGACTTCAATGCAAAGTTGGGGAAACGATGCGGTGATGAGCTGAGAGTGGGGCAATTTGGAGTTGGGCAACGGAATGACAGAGGCCAGATGCTGGCTGACTTTATGGAGAAGGAGAACCTCTTTATGATGAACTCCTTCTTCAGAAAGCCGGAATGCCGGAAGTGGACCTGGGTCAGTCCGGACGGTAAAGTCAGAAATGAGATAGATTTTATCATGTCGACGAAAAAGCAAATATTCAATGATGTCACTGTGATCAACGCTGTTAAGACGGGGAGCGATCACCGATTGGTACGTGGCACATTGAATATCAACCCAAAGCTGGAAAGATCTCGACTGATAAAATCAACAATTCGACCATTGCCGGCCCATATTCAAAACCCCGAGAGCTTTCAACTCGAACTCCAAAACCGCTTCGAAGCCCTTGAGAACAGCATAGATGTGGACGATCTAAACAACATGGTGGTGGATGCTGTCCGTACGGTAGGGTCCAAGCTCTTTAAGACCCGCCGTCCCAAGATAAAGAAACTCTCCGACCACACACTCCTACTCATGGATCAGAGACGTGAAATGAGGCTCCAGAGTTCAGTAGATGCTAATCGTTATCGGCAGCTTAATAGACAGATATCTAAGTCTTTGACGAGCGACCTTCGCCAATTTAATACGAATCGTATTAAAGAAGCCATTGAGCGGAATAAAGGCTCCAAAGTTTTCGCGAGAGATCTGTCTATTGGGCAAAGCCAGATGACGAAGCTGAAAACTGACGACGGACGCATCATTTCATCAAAGCCTGAAATCCTGAGGGAGATCGAGAGCTTCTATGGGCAGTTATATTCCACGCAGACACCTGTTGAAAGCAAGGCTAAAGACCCCAGAGCCAAGCTTACCCGACACTATACCGAAGATATCCCGGACGTCAGCCTGTGCGAGATTAGTATGGCTCTCAAACAGCTAAAAAACAAAAAGGCGGCGGGTGACGATGGAATCACTACAGAACTTCTGAGAGCGGGCGGTGAGCCGATACTCAAAGTCCTCCAGAAGCTCTTTAATTCCGTCATCGTCCAGGGCAGAACGCCAAAGACATGGAACATAAGTGAGGTGATCTTGTTCTTTAAAAAGGGTGACCTCTTAAAGAACTATAGACCCATCTCGCTTCTGAGTCATGTCTATAAGTTGTTTTCGAGAGTCCTTACGAATCGTCTCGCTCGCAAGTTCGACGACTTCCAACCTCCCGAACAAGCCGGGTTCCGAAAAGGCTTTAGCACCATAGACCACATCCATACGCTGCGGCAGGTTATACAGAAGACTGAGGAGTATAATGAGCCACTTTGCTTGGCGTTCGTGGACTATGAGAAAGCCTTTGATTCGATTGAAACCTGGGCGGTGCTGCAGTCTCTCCAAAGGTGCCAAGTGGACTATAGGTATATCGAGGTGTTGAGGTACTTATACCAAAATGCCACCATGACGATCCGAGTACAGAACCAGAGCACAAATCCTATCCAACTGCAGCGTGGTGTGAGACAGGGAGACGTTATTTCTCCGAAACTGTTCACAGCTGCGTTGGAGGACATCTTTAAGCTCTTGGACTGGAAAGGACTCGGCATCAACATTAATGGCCAGTACCTAACACACCTTCGTTTTGCCGATGATATAGTCCTTATGGCTGAGACCATGGAAGACCTGAACACAATGCTCGAAGATCTCCGTAGTGCTTCCCAAAGAGTGGGTCTTAGGATGAACATGGATAAGACGAAAATTATGTCAAATGCCCATGTTATACCCTCTCCAGTTCATGTTGGGAACACTACACTTGAAGTTGTTGACCATTACGTATACCTAGGACAGGCAGTCCAGTTAGGTAGGTCCAACTTCGAGAAAGAGATCTCTCGTCGAATCCAACTCGGGTGGGCAGCATTCGGGAAGCTTCGAAAAATCTTCGCGTCCGACTTACCTCAGTGTCTCAAGACGAAAGTCTATGAACAGTGTGTGTTGCCAGTGATGACTTACGGCAGTGAAACGTGGCCGCTAACTATGGGTCTCATAAGGAGGCTCAAGGTCACTCAGCGTGCAATGGAGAGAGCCATGCTCGGCGTTTCCCTACGTGATCAAATCAGAAACGAGGAGATCCGCAGGAGAACTAAAGTAACCGACATCGCTCGAAGGATTGCTCAGCTGAAGTGGCAATGGGCGGGACACATAGCGAGAAGAACCGATGGCCGTTGGGGCAGAAAGGTTCTGGAATGGCGACCGCGCACCGGACGACGCTCCGTGGGTAGGCCCCCGACAAGGTGGACCGACGATCTGGTGGAGGTCGCGGAAAGCCAGTGGATGCAGGCAGCGCAGGACCGATCGTTGTGGAGATCCTTAGGGGAGGCCTATATCCAACAGTGGGTGTCGTGTGGCTGATATGATGTGCATCATTGACTTTGAACTAGATTTAATTATGATGACGCAGATGCTATAGATACTCGTCTGACGTTAATAATGTAACACATTATCATTCTTTTTACCGTTTGGTTTATTTAAACTCTTATGGTTTATTTTAAACAGCACAATATACTCCATAGTTGCAATTCGCCATCGTGATCACAAAATACGAAACCACCGTTCGTTCGTCACTGCGGCGCATTCGCGACTGTACCAGCCCGAGAGCAGCCCGAACTCGAGGCGCATAGGTGTGGCTCGCATTTCGGCCGTTAGTACTAAGTTAGAATACTGGTAGTATCATTGTTCTGTGTCAGGGGCCTATTTCATACGACAACCCCAAATTTCATGGGTCAAATTCTAAAATTTACCCTGTCTTATTTTGATCAGTAAAAAAATATATTAGTTTTGCATGAATTAATGATTATGGGGGTAGGGGGGTAAAGTGGGAGGGAGAAACTATGCTTCAGTGGCGCTCCCACTCCGCGGAAGTACATAGTTATAGAGATTTATATTATGCATTTGAAATTTCAACTAACAAGTTCAGTCGTGATTATCTCGGAAACTATAAACTTCCGCTGGGGAGGAGTTGGACAGGGGAGGTCACTTTCATCCCCCCTTCCCCCCAAACTACAACCCGAAATTCCATGGCCCATATTCTAAAGTTTACTCTGTCTTCTTTTGATCTGTAAAAATATATTAGTTTTGCATGAATTAATGATTATGGGGGGTAGAGGGGTAAAGTAGGGGGGGGGGGAAACTACCCTCCAGTGGCGTTCCCACTCTGCGAAAGTACATAGTTATAGAGATATATGCATTTGGAATATCAACTAACAACTTCAATCGTAAATATCTCGGAAACTATGAACTTCCACTGGGAAGGAGTTGGACAGAGGAGGTTTCTTTCATCCCCCCTTCCTACCCCCCAAACCACAACCCCAAATTCCATGGCTCATATTCCAAAGTTAACCTTCTTATTTTGATCAGTTAACATTTTAGAAATAGCTTTACATGAATTTAAGGATATGTGGGGATAGCGGGTAAGGGGGGAAAAAGATACCCTCCAGTGGCACTCTCACTCTGCGGAAATGCATAGTTATTGGATATACGCATTTGAAATTTCATTAAAGCTTACCACAGTACACACACTTCCACGGAGAGGGAGTGCCACTGGAGGGTAGCTTATCCCCCACCTTACCCCCCCTATCCCTCATAATCATTAATTCGTTCAAAACTAATATATTATTTAACTGATTAAAAAGAAGACAGGGTAAACTTTAGAATATGGGCCATGGAATTTAGGGTTGTGGTCTGGGGGGGAAGAAGGGGGGTTGAAAGTGACCTCCCCTGTCTAACTCCTCCCCAGTGGAAGTTCATAGTTTCCGAGATAATCACGATTGAAGTTGTTAGTTGAAATTTCAAATGCATATATCTGTATAACTTTGTACTTCCGCGGAGTGGGAGCGCCACTGGATGGTAGTTTTTCCCCTCCCCCCCAATTTACCCCTCTAAATCTGAAATCGGCCCTCAAACATAAAAGTTAGCCGTCATCTTGGATATTTTAATATTTTCAACATTGCGTTGTTATTTTCGTGTCAAAATAGTACCCAAAAACCGAGTTTCATTGAAATCGGCCCCCAAACATGAAAGTTAGCCGCTATCTTGGATTTTTTAATATTTCAACATTTTCGTGTTAAGATAGTAACAAATACCGAATTTTACCTTAATCGGCCCTCAAACAAAAAAAGTTGGCCGCCATCTTGAAATTTTTATATTTTCAACATAGCTTTACTGTTTTCATGTCAAAATAGTACTAAGAACCGAGTTTCATCGAAATCGGACCACAAACAAAAAGTTGGCCGTCATATAGCTTTTGTTATAAAATACTTTCATTCTATAGCCAAATTTTTCTTGTTTTCATTGATTATTTTGGGGTAAAATTTCACATAGGAGGCAACACAATTTTCTAAAAAAAAAAATGCATGTTGATATCGCGGTCTTTGTCTAATTTTGTTGTGGTATTTGTCTAATCTTGGCGACGGTATTGTTTTTGGGACGTGTGTGAGTGAGTCAGATATATGTTTACTTAAAAATGTTTAGTGGTTTCAAAGCTCCGTCCTACACTGTTAAAAAGTTACACGCTTTTTGTGGCGCGTGGAAGTGAGGTTTGCTTCTCTTGTATATTTATCTCGATGGATCAATGACTCAGCGATTATTCTGTTGGAATGCACCTAATGTCAATTGTTTGCTTACTACGTGGTGATTATTTCCTCTGTGTTGTGTAAAAATTTTAATGTGTTTATTACTAAACTAATTAATTAGAATAGTATAGTACCTACCTAATTTTCTTTATAATAATCAGCAATCATATGCCATGGATACCTATAATAATAAATAAGATATATTTACTTAGTAAGTAAGTAAGAACTTTATATTACTTACATCAAAATACCACACTTAAGACTTATCGTATGGACTTATCAATCATAACTTACATTTATTTCAGTTCAAGATACCTACAATACTTACGGAATATAATTGGCAAGAAAACATGACTCTCTTTTCTGACCAAAGGATGAAACAAACAAAAAAGTGATCAAGAATGCTGGTAAATAATAAGTATATAATTATAATGTTACAGCTAATACCCGAAGTGCGGCTAAAACTAGGTGTAGCCGATAGGCCTATCTATACCCAGCAGTGGGTGTCGTGCGGCTGATATGATGATGATGATTTTTTTTAACAGATAATACAAATAACTTTCTTCATACCCCAAACTACACATAGGCTGCACATAGTTTTAGCCAGCTATTCGGGTACTTCGGGTATTAGCCGTAACATTATATACTGACTACTTATTAGATCAAAATACCGCTATGGTTTTTAATAAGTCTTTTATTTACCTAAATTGTTATTAACCCAATCTTATTGAATTTCAGATACATACAATTCAATAGGTATATTGACATTGCAGAATATAATACACAAGTACCTTTTAAATTGGCTAGAAAAGATGTTGGAAAAACTAACCCTTGGACACCGAACGTGCCCGATGGTGCACAGGAACAAACGCTGAAGCTATTGAACAAAATTATAGTACCTAATGAATATTTTGCTCCAAGCGACAAACAAGATTATGAAACTTTAGGTACTGTAATAATAAAATAAAAAGGAGCATGATGGAAAAGTTCTGGCTGTACTGTACTTTGTGCTTTAAAATCATATACCTAATTGTATTGGTTTAGATATAATTATAAAATAAAATATTGACTACCTACCTCTAACCTTTCATTTTGTGTACTATCTGTCACATCTACAAAACAAAAAAAAAATTCAACAATATGTTGTTGTTTTGCATTATCAAAATAATAGGGTAGTTATAAGGTGTTAGATTAAAACAAATTTAAATTTAAATCAAAGAAAACATTTACTTTTTGAACTTAAAAGTAAAAAAATAATAATAACAAAGCAACCACATCCTTACTAATAATATTATAAATGAGAAAGTCCGTTTGTTTGTTTAGAGGTGTAACAAACAATTGTTACAATCATCATGAAATTTTACATAGGTACATGTTGTCAGGGGTACAGAGAAGGACATAGGGTCCTTTCATCCTTAACAAAGTTCCCAAGGGATAGCAAAAAAAACTTTTCACGCAGACAAAGTACTGAGGCCCATGATTTTGTTAGATACCATCTTGTATCAGTAGTTGAATCAGTCTTGCTTGGCTTATTGTAACTAGTATATCTTACAAACAGGCCTTCTTCTAAGTGTCACCTGTAAAAAAAGTAGGTATTTATTTATTTAAGTTAACATTATATTAAAACAATTACCTACTATTTTTATTCTATTTTTATTTTTTCACTCATTAAAGAGGTAAATTTATGACTATGTGATTATTATTAGTGAATTAGAATTAGCGAATATTAATTACCAAGTAACATTCCTGACATGTCAGGAATTTAAGTCATCTATCAGGAAAACAGGGATAAAAACTGTAGTTGTCAGGGATGTACTGATAACTGTAGCAGTAAAAACTTAATGAAAACACATAATTTGTAAATTACTTGGTGTGAAAAGATTATTAAATGTCAACTAAATTAAGAATGTAGATGTAGATTTACAAGAAATTTCCTGAAAAGTCAGGGAAAAAGTCAGGAAATCTCATTATTAGATCTGGAAACCATAGCCAACCATGCAACTTAAACATAAAGATTATGTGTTATTGAAGCCTTATGTCTGTTTGTCTGCATTTAACTTCCAAATATGTGTCGGGGGACCACTACTCAACTCACCAAGCCAACCCGCACTGAATTATAGCATGTCAGGCTATAGTCTATGGTGGTGAAGTTAACTATATGTTATGTATAATATCAAGTTTAACACTTACCATCACTCGGCCAGCTGCCGAGCTGACCTCTTTTTTGATACATGCTTTATAGCTTTTACTTTTAATTTATTATTTTTTAATTGTTGTTCCTTTTTACATGTGTAATAGGTATAGGTACAACATAGAAGTCTTTGAGTTATGACATATTTTTCTTATGTTTTATACACTATTTTGTTTGCCATTGTATCAAATTATCAATGCTTTCTCTGTGTTGTATTTGTGATAAAATACATTAGTACAAAGCTTCGCTCACTTATTACAAAGCCCATTAGCTTGCCACAGTTTCAGAAATCATCACTATAATTTCACTTTACACTTCTTCTTTATCTTCTTATAATATAGGTAGTGCAAATTTTATTTTGAACGAAAATTCAAGAAGAAATTATCACAACCTGAAACAATAAAAAGTACTTAATTGAAAATTTGAAATCATTACATAGCTCAACTAATACTTCATTTCCATGCTACATGAAAGATAAATGTTAATTATAAGGGAATCATATTTTATTGTGATTACCGACTAAAGAAAGGGAAACTAATGAAAAAAGATTTTACATAATTAGGTATTGTACCTACGAGTAACTGGAACTAATTTATACTTACGAAATGACAACCTTCAGGCATTGGCAGGAAGGGAGACCAGCCTGATACCCACCCCAGAAAAATACCAGCTATAATACTTTTCTATTGCCTTTCAAAACTCCAACACGGCTCTAGTCAAGCACCCTAGACGTTAGTACTATTATATATTCTGTGACCCTAGGCTTTGCCCCAGAACTAGAGGCCCTGTCCCACTGGAAATAATCTTTAGATACGCCAATGCCTTCAGGCTTTTGTAAAGAAGAATACTCTTCAAAATACCTACTGCATAATTTATCAATTAATTCTAAGTACTTACTGATGATTAGGGATTTTAATTCCAAGGCCCCACGCCTTAAGTGGCCTGCTTCAGTGCTTCTTACACAGATCACTATTATGATTTATCTTCTCCATTAGTTTTATTGGCAGGAATCACAGGAAACACAAAAACCCTTTTCAAAATTGAAAATAAGACACGTGTCGTACGACTATTTGTTTCTTTCTACAGGGTATGGGCGTTCGCTTCGATTTAGTACGATTGCTGGCTATCGTCGGCAAATCTACATGTCAAAATAGCCATTTGAGTACCATTTCTTTCTGTCGGAGCTAGCGTAACGTTAAACACAGATCATACAGTATAATACAAGAGGGGCACACTTGGAACAACGTAAACGGTCGAAACAAAAGTAGCGTCATCTCTGAATCTTAAGCATCAACTTTCACAACAAAGTCTTCAAGTTTGCCAAAAAACTATATTAAATTAATTATTATATTAAAAATATGAAAATGAAAATCGTTTTTGAGTTTGGTCATGGTGCGAATTACAATAATAATGATAAAATTCGACACCCGAATTAATGACCCAGTCCAGTAGCGTAGCGGATTACCACCACCTCTGTTTATTTACATGACATTACTACCAAGGTAATGGTACAGTCAGTGGCACGAATCATGAATATTTATCGACGGAGTGGGGATAAGTTTGCGCATGTGCTCTTGTGAGCGACCAATAGTGCGTGCCCCTCTCCCGCCGCCTGCGCCCCTCTCACCGCAACGCATACCCAGAATACGCGTTCCCCGCAATCCCCACTCAATTTCATGATTCGTGCCACTGACTGTATCTATCAGTATTCCAATTTCAACAATACTCGGTACACGAACAGTCGCGAATGCGCCGCAGTGACGAACGTAATATACCTACGAACTAATTATTGATTGAAATACAAGTACTTACTTACTATGGTAAATTGCAGATTGTGCTGTTTGTATTATATTTATTATTTTATTACTCCAGCCTGCCTAGCATGACCGATTTATATCGCGTGATATAGCATTTTATCGACACTCAACTGTCAAATTTCTTTGTCTTTTTGACAGTTCAACGTGATAAAACGCTACATCACGCGATATAAATCGGTCATGCTAGACAGGCAGAGATGTCATGTTTAAATACCCGGAGTCCAAAAAATAAGATTTAGTATACTTTTATTAAAATATTTTTTTTTACTATAGGTATTGCCTACTAAGTACGGCTCGAAGGATTTGAAAATAATTTGTTTCTCTCTTTAATATATAGGTATTTAGCTTTTTCAGTTTTTTGTTTTTACTGTTAGTTTTGTTAACCTAGGTACCTACCTACCTATTTCATTTTCGCTATAATATTATGGATTATAAAATATTACGCAGGTTATACGCAATTACAAAACTAGAAAGATACGAAAGTAGGTACTTAGCTGAAATTAAAATACTGTAGCCGGGTGTATCGTGCGACAAAAAGGTCTCAATTTAAGGTTGCCACCTGTACTTTATTTCGGGGTTATTGTACTCTCTACTTTATGAGGAAAATAAAGTAGGTACGTGAAAATACTTTATTTCACAAGATTTGCTTAAATATTGCCAAAAGTAATAAAAAGTATGTTTTAAAGGTAAAAATAAATATTACTTTATTTCCATACAACATACAACGTACTTTTTACTAGCTTTAGCAATCAATATACTTTATTAGTTCAAAAAAGGTGGCAACCCTAGTTACAATATTAATAGATATTTACCGTGCTACAACATTTATACCGTTGTACGAATACCGAGCCAAATCATAGTTGTTTTGTATTTTTTTGTTTTGATTTGTTCTTTTTCATTAATATTTTCTATTTTGTTATAAATAAAGATATTACAAAAAAGTAAAATAAATATATAATAAGAAACAAAAAATTACATTTTCAGCTATTAAAATTTCATGTCAGTAGTTCCGCATCGATTTCCAAAGGCGCTAGTGGACTCTTTGAGTTACTCTCTCTCTAGTTACTCTGTGATACAAGCGTTTGAAGATTGAATGCAGAGACGGGTTGGGTACCAAAATAATATCGCTTTCGCCGAGTCGAAGAAACATGTAGAATATAGAAACGCTTATAACGTTTGCCATTTGAGTAGGCCCCCTGGTCAGCATTCTAAGAGATGTAAGGATATGTTTAAAAAAACCGCGGAAATTAGCATAAAAATGTATGGAATTCCTGAAACTGAAAACTCTGATCAATATCTCTTAGGCTGGCCCCAGACCTACCGGTTTCATTTCTTTGCTTTGCTGTTCTACCATGGACCGCCGGCCAAGAGGCTCATTTGCAATCTATCGCATATTTTGACCTGACCACATTGGCAAGATAGCCATTAGTTTGGTGTTATCAAATATCGTCGTCTGGGTTGCAATGCGAAGTTTTAGTTTTAGTTTTAAAAAAACTGCTGTTTCATACTAAAATTAATAACGAAATCATCAAAATGTATGAAACAGCTCATTTTTATTCGCGATTTCAGATTTGGTCTCATAGTAAAAGTTGTTTAGTTTTATGGTCCCTATCTACCATATTCAGCTTTATAAGGCTTTACCAAACATCTTATATAAATAAGCAATCGATTTATTTTTAACGATCGGAGTCCATGTTCAGGGTGGCATATCTCCTAAAAGCTTCCTACTTCACAATCCAGGCGATGATATTTGATAACACCAAGCTAATGGCTATCTTACCAATTTGGTCTAGTCCCAAAATGCGATAGATTGAAAATTACCCTGGTTGACCGGCGGTCTTTCAAGCAAGGTAGAACAGCAAAGCAAAGAAATGAAACCGGTAGGTCTGGGGCCAGCCTTAGAATGCTGATTTAAGTACCTAGGTATGTAGTTCGTAGTAGTATTGTAGTTAGTAATCGAACATGAGCGATTTGAACCGTGGCGTAGAAACAAACGTGACGACCTCCGTGGTCGAGTGGTTCGCACGCCGGTTTTTAAGGCGTCACCATCTCTTGAGGTCCCGGGTTCGATCCCCGGCTGGGTCAATGTAGAAAATGAACTTTTCAATATTGTCTCAGGTCTGGGTGTGTGTCATACCACCGTTGTTTCTGATTTCCATAGCACAAGTGCTATAGCTACTTACTTTGGGATTGGAGCAATGTATGTGATGTTGTCAAATATTTAAAAAAAAAAAAAATTTTTATTTCTCCTTTTGAACACAGGTTTAACTTTGTTTTGGATAAAATCATTCTTCTTTCACTTTATAGCTATATTAATTATCCAAAGAGCATAAATAATGTAGGCACCCTACCTTATATTTGTTTTTAAGATTAAACATTAGCACGACTCGCTATTGTAGGTATAATACACTTATTTGTACACACTAAGGATGTATTCGCCAAATAATATATAGTAGATTGTTATACAAGACGCTAAAATGACCCATTGCATACGAAGTAGTTTTATTCCCGAGCTTTAGCGAGGGAATAAATAGAAACCGAGTTACAATGGGTTTTAGCGTCGTGTGTTACACTCTACTTTTCACTACGATTGCGAAAAAATAAAATCCAATGTTAAATACCTATAGTTTATACTTCCGTAAACGAATCCACTCGTTTTTCTATCACTGTTCATCTATCTCCACTTCATAAACTTTTCATACAGTATTTAAATAAATTATTTGTGCTTGACGGCAAAAGATTAAATTTATTTCTATCCTCTTACTTACTTACAGTCACACAATTCAATCAGTTTGGAATTAGAGAAAAATTCTAAAGATTTCGCGCCAGTGCCTTTTTTAATTTCTACTGTAGCAGCTAAGAAACACAATGCACGCATGTTAAACTAAAAGTCACAGAGTATAAATAAGTCTATGATTTCACCGAAGAGATCGCTGCTTTTAGTTCCATTTTCAAAAATCGAGCGAGTTTTTATTCGTGATTATGAATAAAGACTTTTTCGTTTTAGTATTTAACAAACATTAAAAAAGAAAAAACTTTATCCCCTAGGGGTATTTATGCTATTTTATCCTGACTCTTGTACCTTACAATGACGGACTTTTTGAGCAAGAGGAGTGAAATAGTAGATTGTTATACAAGACGCTAAAATGACCCATTGCATACGAGGTAGTTTTATTCCCGAGCTTTAGCTAGGGAATAAATAGAAACCGAGTTACAATGGGTTTTAGCGTCGTGTGTTACACTCTACTTTTCACTACGATTGCGAAAAAATAAAATCCAATATTAAATACCTATAGTTTATACTTCCGTAAACGAATCCACTCGTTTTTCTATCCTCCACTTCATAAACTTTTCATACAGTATTTAAATAAATGATTTGTGCTTGACGGCAAAAGATTAAAATTATTTCTATCCTATTACTTACTTACAGTCACACAATTCGATCAGTTTGGAATTAGAAAAATTCTAAAGATTTCGCGCTAGTGCCTTTTTTAATTTCTACTGTAGCAGCTAAGAAACACAATGCACGCATTTTAAACTAAAAGTCACAGAGTATAAATAAGTCTATGATTTCACCGAAGAGATCGCTGCTTTTAGTTCCATTTTCAAAAATCGAGCGAGTTTTTATTCGTAATTATGAATAAAGACTTTTTCGTTTTAGTAGGTTCATTGGTAATAGACAAACATTAAAAAAGAAAAAACTTTATCCCCTAGGCCCTAGGGGTATTTATGCTATTTTATCCTGACTCTTGTACCTTACAATGACGGACTTTTTGAGCAAGAGGAGTGAAAAACATATTGCATTTAATGAGATAATTTTGCTTTGATAACAAAGTTCATAGTGAAAAATTGTCGTTAGTTGTCGGGTCACGCTAAAATATAACGGGTCATTTAGAACATACCATCCAAATTTTGAGGATGTGTTCAGTCCATGAAACTGAACAACTTTCTCTAAGGAACACATGGTCAAATATGAAAAATAAATAACGACTTTCCATACAAATCAAAGAGATCACGTGATCAATTTAGTATGGGATGACCAAAATTTTGTGGCGATTTTTGACACATGTTTCTTACAGAAAGTTGTTTAGTTTCATGGACTGGACACATCCTTATAAATTGGATGGTAAGTTCAAAATGACCCGATATTGTGTAAAAGACATGTCCCATCGCGCCTATGTCATTTGCCCCACCATTCTCAAAAAATGAAAGTCTATCGCGTCTTAATCAAAGTAGTATGTCAGAGTAGGTATTTTACTCTAGAATCAGATTGATAATTATTTTCTGCATTAAAAAGTGGGATTTTTAAGCTAAAACGCTTTTAAATCACAATTTTTTATCATTAGAGTACTATTTACTTAATTTTTTTTCACAAAATACTTCAGAAAACAACTTAATGTTTTTGTAATTGTTTTTCTAAATATAAAACAATTCTTCATACCTAAATAAAATGTAATTAGCATTTTTTATTATGAACGTAATTAAATAAAATGAAACTGGGGCAACGCTGGGACATCTCCTTTTCCAGGGAAACCTAAATCGGTTATGTGCCTACAAGAGCGAAGCGAGTCACGTCCTAATGTTTAAGCTTAAGATTTCAAGAAAGTGTTATTTGTAAATAAAAAACCGCAAGTTCTTTTCCACATCCTTTATATACAGTATAGTACATTAATACATAGTACTTAGAAATAATTAACATTTAGAACTAAATTTACACATCCAGTTAACATACGGTGGTCATGCTAAAGTACTATTTGCGCACAAACACTTGGACACTATTCACTCAAAACGTAAAAAAAAATAGTAGGCACGGTAATTATTACATAGGACATCATCCGTTTTGGTCCAAATATGAAAGTTCTGGTATAAAGACAAAAGTAATTTATTCTGATAGATTTTGTCCACCTAAGCATTTCTTATAAGCACCGAAGCTGTAGCACCGCTATACTTACTTGATTTTAATTGAGTTCAAAAAGTCTGTCTTTTCACACATTTTGGCACAAATGTCAAGCTACAGCTTTGGTGCCTAATAAAAAATGCTTAGGCGGACAACATCTATCAGAATAAAGCACATTTATCTTTTGGCCAGCACTTTCATATTTGGATTTTGGACCAAACATTTATGAAACATGGATGATGTCCTTTATTGACTAATAAAAAAAACTTGATAATTTTATCCTACTAATATTATAAATGTGAAAGTTTGTAGGTATGTTTAGATGTTTGTTACTCAATCACGCAAAAACTACTGAATGGATTTAGTTGAAATATGGCAGACAGATAGTAGATAGCCTAGATTAAAACATAGGATACTTTTTATCCCGATATTCCAACGGGAACGGGAACCACGCGGGTGAAACCGCGGGCGGCCGCTAGTTGGTTAATATTTTTAAATATTGGTGTTTATAAGTTTGTCAGTAGCCGATAATTTAATAAATTAAAAAAAACAAAAGTATTTGGTGAAGGGAAGCGCACGCTAGCTTAAAAATTATAATTTTTATGTCGAAGATTTCGAAGTACCAATTAAACAATGGTTTTAAGGGAATAGTGTCACAGGGGTGCTAAACAGTTTCTCATAAAAAAACACTCATACAAAAATTACATTCTCCATTTATAACAGAGTCCTAAAGTATGAACCTACAGTACCTTATTAATAATGAAAATAAATACAATATTAAATTATTATTAATTTAATTAAAACACATTTACAACGCTAGTGTAATGCTTATGTTACATTATTTATTACACAATTATGCAATTATATTTTCAAAACATTTGAGTTTCAGTTCATCTAATATTGTCTATTATTTTTTAACGGATACCTACTTATTTATAGGCCGACCGGTTAAATGAGTCCTCGCCTGCGGGGCACAGGGGCGCGAGGGGAGACGAGAACGGCACCCTAATTATCTAAAAAGAAACTATTTAGCGACCGGTTGCATTTGACATACATTGCCACTTTTCTTTGGTATGTTTTTTTAACCCAAAAAGAAGTAGCAATGGATCACGATCATCAGTGAACTGCAACCAGTCGCTAGGTGGTTTTTAATTAGATAATCAGCCCGCGGGGGCGATGCGGGCGACGGGCGACGAATGCCTGGCGCCCGCACCTCTCACGACCCCCGTTCTCGTCTCCCCTCGCGCCTCTGTGCCCCGCAGGCGAGGACTCATTTAACCGGCCGGCCTATAACACTTGCAAAGAAGTGTAATTTTTGTTAAATTTTTGTTTATCTTGAAATAACAAAATACTCTGAAAATTCAGTATTTTAATAGATCCCGCACTATACTCACTTCTAACTTTGCGTACCTACAGAGTGTTTGGTAATAGCCTTATAAAGCCGAATGGTAGATTGGGACGGTTAGCAACGAAAGTCGTTCAACACTTTAGTAGGTACTTTGTCGTAGCAACTTTTTTGATATTAATGTTTCAAACTGTGAGGCATCGGCCAAAAAAGTTGGTAGGACACAGTAGGCAAATACTAAAGAGTTTAGCTACTTTCGTTGCTGACTGTACCATGAATACAACCCCAGAAAATTATTATAATCTCTGAAAATCATGACTTTTTCTTTTTATGATAACCTGCATAGTGGCAGGCAGCCCTAGACCAAAATTGTGTTTTGCTTTTTCCCAATAAAGGGAATCAAAAACAATAGTATATTTGCGTCTAGGGTTTTCGTTATGCATTTTTTCATACATATAATAATCAAAATTTCTCAGCCATGCCGAATCGGCATTGCCGATGCCATAAAGCGGTTTTTTCAGGGCTTCTAATAATTTTCCGGGATTTTATGCATGATACCGTATCTGTCTACGTATTGTAAGTGTGTTATTAATCAGCCTGTATAGCGAGTCTGGATTATGTATTCTGTGCTTAGTGCATGTTTAGTTTATACTTTAATGATCAAACGAACTTACCCTAAGTGAAGTTCGATCTTAATTATCCCGTCTTCATCGAAGAGATTTAATTTGTTACAAAGTAGTAGCTCTGCTATACGCACGCACTATATCGCACGTCTTCAGCGCTATAGGAAGGAAAAAGAAAGCAATAGCTACCCCCTCTCTGCCTCCGACCAGCGCTGCCCGCCGCCGCGTCAACCTCATTCAGTTTGGAGTAGTAAGTAAATACATTGATATCTCCATCTATTATAGGGATACGGTTGTTAAACAAACAACTAGCAAGGGAGGGTTGGGACTTTAAATCTCTTCGATGAAGACGGGATAATTAAGATCGAACTTCACTTAGGGTAAGTTCGTTTGATCATTAAATTATCCCGTCTTCATCTCCCGAGATTTAATTTGTTACAAAGTAGGATGTTTAGAGAAGATATCAATGTTATTAGAGGAACCTTTGTTTGTTTATATAAATAAACAAGGGTTAAGTGAACACACATTAAATTATTATAAGGATTAGTTAAATAAGATAAAAATAAGTCAGTGCTCCTGCACTGCAACTGCAACATAATAAAAAATTGTTTTATTACAATGTCGGTTCTGCAAAATTAGAGACCGTATCCTGGAAACTCGCAAATATTGTCGATTGTCCAGTCCAAACAGCAGATTGCGAATAGCATCCACAGAAAATTCGACACACAGACTAGTAATTAAACAAATTTTTCGTCACAAATGGCAGCAACTTGGCCGCCGCGCCGATGTAACCACATGTTACACAACATGATAAACAGGTAATGAGATTTTAAAAAAAATCGGTGTAACATTCCTCCATTATAAATTTTATCAATCGGCCGAATGTTTGTGACGAGGCAGCATTGATAAGTTTTTTTTTTTTTTGGGGGGTTTGTATTAGTTCTTAAGGGCGATAATATTTAAGATATTTATATTAATAAACACAAATAATTAAAGAATGGAAAGTTCAACAAGTTGAGACTTACAGAAGATGTGATTAAACATCTGTCATTTAAATTTTAAATAATACATTATTTCGCCAAATCTTACTGTGTTACCTCAGATAATATAATACAATACTGAGTTGCTTAATTGAATTAAGTACATGATCTGTTTTCATTCACTTGTAGCCAAGGCTAACAAGGTGACCAATGTGTGCTTAATTGTTCAAAATGTAAGTTATTTGGGAGTAAGTTCAACAGGTAAACTTAAACTATTGTAAGATCCAACGGTATCTAACGGTAATGTAATGTAACGGTAGTGTAACAAACAAATCTAAAAAAAAATTTTTTAGGTCACCATTGCCGCTGATATGGATTTAAAATAATTAGGAGATATCTGAGCAATGATTGTATACTGGGATTCGTTTAGAAAGCAGTTATTTAGAAATCCTATTAAATCGTTAATTTATATAAAATAAGATATTCTTTCTTGGCACTATTTCCAATAAAAATATAGATTTGCTTGCAGTATTATTCAAATACTGAGGCAAGGTATCAATAGACACTTCTAACGCTTGACTAAAGAAACTTGTTTTCTAAGGAACGTTTGCCTTATAATATGCAGCCAGAGAAAACTGACAGCGAGGATGATGTTTCTTTCTGCGAGAAATAAAAATAAATTAACGTTTGTTGTGACTATTACCATCGCTATTTCTTTAACAGCAAGTTGATTAAGGTTTCAACGAGGGAATGGAGTTGCCTGTCACAAGTATATTATTATGTTTACTAGGTAGCTTTAATAATATAAGTTTATTTAATGTATTGTGTAATTGCAGAAATAAAAAACTTTTATTTTTTATTTTATTTCATTGAGAAACCATGGCTCTGATAGCTATTATATGTCATTTGGCTTTGTCATGTACAATAAAATAAGTTTTTTTTTTTTTAAATAAGTAAGGAAAAATCAAGCTGGGGAGGCGTTATTACGCCTATTGTTAATCATAACACTGCCATTTCTCGCGAGCAATTTAGCAATTTAATTTAATTGCAAGCAATGAACACCACTAATTCGATTCATTTATGAAATGGCAGTGGTGTTATTAATATACAACAAAAACTTCAGTATAGGCACCTGCAGACAGACGGCGTGGTGCGCGTCCCAGCTATATCTAGCACAGCCGCAGTGGTAGGCGCCGCCCATCGGGTAGCAGCCCATCGGTGCTAGTATACGCACGGCATGCGAAGAATTTTATAACAAAAAGCAGATCCAGGTCATTAATGAGCAGCAATTATTCCTGGTTTGTGCAAAATCTTATATTGTCTCACTTTGACCGGCTGCTGCGCAGTCTTATTGTCAAAGCAATGGAGAAAGTATTGAAAACTATTCGTTTATCATATTGATTTAAACGTATCAGAAAAACAAATATTATTTTTCCACCATACAATACAAAGTTGACTAGGTACATAGTACGATGTAATACGTAATTATTATATTCATTATTTTAAATAGTTAAACATTAATGCTCAATATGTACAAGCCTTAAGCTTGTCCAATATTAAAATTTTAAGTGTTAAAATAGTAATGCTACCACAGTACAAACTCCTGTAATAGTTCCCAAGTATCTGACAAAGTCACTAAAATGTATTTTATTTGATTTTAATAACTTCGTCTAAAAATATTTTGTTTGTCCTTATTTGTCAATATACTACTAATTTTAGAAATTCAATACAAGGCCAAAGAATTTACATGTTTGGCTGGGACTTTCTTGATAGTTAATGAGGATCTTAAATATTAGAATCATTGTTTTTATAGTTTCTAATACTTGAAAATTTGAGAAATTTTGGTAATTAATACCCAGACATAAGTGTCATAGGGCATTGAAGCCTGTAATTAATGGGTTAAATTATTGGTTTAAAAATCTAGTAAAGATGATGATTCTGTGTAGTGCTGTGAAAAAGCCAAAGAATAAGACCCAAAACTCATGAAGTTTATTGACTTAATAACATATTTACTAATATAAAAAATGCAAAAGTCCTTTTGTTTGTTTGTTTGTTACACCCTCACGTCTCAACCACTGAACAGATCATCATGAAATTTTTATACACGTTGTCTGGGTTACAGAGAAAGACATACGGTACCTTTAATCCCGAAAGGAAAATATTGTTCCTGAGGGATAGCAAGAACCATTTCCTTGGCGGCCGCTAGTCTTCAATACTTTTTGCGCTGTGCGTGAAAGCAACCGTTCTCAAGGACTAATAGTTGTGCCATGACATTATCAGGACACATGTTATGAGTTAAGTCGTTCTAGCATCCTCCATAAAATGTTCAGAAAGTACCCACATGTTCTATTTTCTATTGTAAAGAAAATAAAATATATTTGTTTATTTTTTAATTTAACTAACTGAATACTTAGGATTAGTATTGGAAAATAACCTCAAGCACATAACGGTCGTTTGATAGGTTTTACTCGAATCGAGAACGTATTTTAGCTGACCAGCTAAAAATACAGACAAGGTACAGACCTTTTGTTCTGATCCGGTAGCGCGACGGTGCCGACGGTGGTGATCACGGGTAGCCCTTGGAGCTGGAAGCTGCAGGTAGGTGCCGCAAGGCTGATAAAACACGTTAAACTGGCCCTGCTGATTGTTGTCCGTCACCTCGGCTCAACTGCTTGTGTTCCAAGATATGGTTGTGGTTGTTGTGGCAGACCCCAAGTTTAGAGAGAACTGAGCAGTAGGTGTCGTCGCGCTGACGGTCTTTAAAGACACTGTTCGAACGATTTTCAGTAGTGGCATAATACATGATAATAGCATGATTCATTTTCAACGAATCGGAGATGAATTTGCCGGTAATGTTTTTTTTTTAAATTTTACTGACCATAAGGGCACCTTTAACACTTGTGGGAGTGTATTTTGATGTTCAACATCATTGCTGATTTTTCTCGAAGAAAAAATAAAAAGGAATCAGAATTTTGTTTTATAATGTTGTTCGAGAAAACCGAAACATTTAAAAGTACTTGTACATACCTGTATCAGTGACAACAATTTTGATGTTTCACGAAAAAGATTATTAGGCCTTCATTTTTGATAGCAAATATCTTATTAATATTTGTAAAATAACGGTTAATATCTCGTATTAACACATAGAAGTATCTCGTATTGACTTAAAGTAAATAATCTGCAGTTTACGTCAGCAAATCTAGGTATATATGTTTTATAAAATTACGGCTAATATCTCGTATTAGCTCATAATAGTACTTATCACTGGTCAATATCACGTATTGACTCGGGAAAAAATATCTCATAAAAGCAAGTATGTCGTATTGACTCAAGGCAAATATTTTGCAGTTAACACCAGCAAATCTATTCATATTTTGTAAAATATGAAGCGGTTAATAATGATTAAACAAACTTACCTGTAAGTCGAGTTCAATCATAATATACGAAGGATTCGTTATTAAGACATTAACTCACAAAAGCAGGTCGTATCGACTCGAGGCAAGTATTCGGCAGTTTATTGTAAAATTAAGGTTAATATCTCGTATTAACGCATAAAAGTATCACTGGTCAATATCTCGTATTGACTCGGGAAAAAAAATTCACTGGCCAATATCACGTATTGGCTCGGGAAAAATGTACCATTGGTCAATATCTCGTATTGACTCGAGGCAAATATAAGGCAGTTTGCCTTTGTGAATAACTTGCATACTTTTCATCACTAAGAGAAAAGATAAATTGTGAGTCTACCTTCAACATTCGTATCACTTGCATAGTGAAGGTATTTTACCGTTTTCATGAATTAATTCACGTTTATAATTTCACTGATTTTAAGACTATAGTTAAACAAAAAAGTAATATTTTTGTGATGACTGACGTGCGTCTTGCGCGCGCGCGCAACAAAGAATGAGGTTGACGCGGCGGCGGGCAGCGCTGGTCGGAGGCAGAGAGGGGGTAGCTATTGCTTTCTTTTTCCTTCCTATAGCGCTGAAGACGTGCGATATAGTGCGTGCGTATAGCAGAGCTACTACTTTGTAACAAATTAAATCTCGGGAGATGAAGACGGGATAATTAGTTTATTGATATACAAATTGCTAAACGTTTACGCGAACGAGTTAGCAAAGACTCGTACTCGTACTAACAACCTTTGTAACTAGCATGAGCACCAGAGATGAAAATCGCTAGCGACTTAGTTAAAGCTTAAGATATATTACTTCTCATTTATTGCTAGCGAATTTTTTACTTCATAGTCGCGGTAGGTAGGTACATCGACTAAGACGTCGTAGTATATTTCTTGCCTATTTCCCTATTAAAGCAAATATAAATCGCTTCTTTACACTTATTTCGTTTACAATTTTAGCTATTTCTGTTTAAGACAATAGATAGTTCTATTATACAAGGTGTTTGGTAAAAGCCTTATAAAGCCGAATATGGTAGATAGGGACCATCAAACTGAACAACTTTTACTAAAGGACCAACACTGAATTCGCGAAAAAAAAATCAGCTGTTTCATACAAAAATTAATAACGAAAATATCAAAATGTATGAAACAGCTGATTTTTTTTTCGCAATTTTAGAGTTGGTCCCATAGTAAAAGTTGTTCAGTTTGATGGTCCCTATCTACCATATTCGGCTTTATAAGGCTTTTACCAAACACCTTGTATACACACCAATGATGGTATTTGACATTATGATAAATGAATTTCATTCATTCATTCATTCATAAATATTCCCTCAAAAACTGTGCGTTAATTATGACATGCGTTATCATATCACTAATTAATTCAATTGTATTGTAAAAAATATGTCGCTTATGAAATACAAAATGGTGTTTTTATTGGATTTGAACAGTAAGTCGACATTCAGAATAAGAGACCACATGAGTAAAAAGAAAGGACCAGAGACAAAGCTTCTTAAGAACGTGAAATTCAAACTTGCAACTAACAAAACAAATGATGCCCTATGATTGTCCACTGGCTGCAGTTGTCCAAACAGGTTTTTTCCGGTTTTTCCGCGTACGCGACAAGCGGCCAGTGGACACGCACACATGCCCCGCGTGCTTGTAGTGGTGCAACCGATTCGCGCGGTTGTATGATGCTTGGCCTCTGGTCCTTTTTACCCGACTGCAAAGAAAGGGTTATGTTTTCGCGCGTATCTTGTATGTTAGTATGTTTGTGTGTTTGTATGTAATATTCTTTATTACCTCATATCTTTTTACTCATGTGACAAGACTTATACAACCGCGCGAATCGGTTGCACCACTACAAGCACGCGGGGCATGTGTGCGTGTCCACTGGCCGCTTGTCGCGTACGCGGAAAAACCGAAAAAAACCTGTTTGGACAACTGCAGCCAGTGGACAATCATAGGGCATCATTTGTTTTGTTAGTTGCAAGTTTGAATTTCACGTTCTTATGCGTCTTTACTACTACAGATTTTAAAGTTGCACGTAAAGTTCGTATAAAAATTATGCATGGTGCACACCCAGCCATGCATCTCTATGTGTATGATTTCTCTAATAAAAGCGTGAAATCTTGATACATGTGTGTGTTCTGTCAAAAACAGTAAACCAACAATATTGTAGGTAATAAAATTGGATTGACGAAGTTTTTCGCTAGCCACGGCGTTTTGAAATGTCAAATACCAATATTTAAAGAAAGCTCGTTTGGTTTGTTATACTTAGCTTTTTCATATATGATTTTGTCTTAGCGATTACTAATAACGCCATGCAAAAAAATATTTTGCATGAAAAAATTAAAATGAAAAAAATAATTTTTTTTCATTAGATCAGTCGTATCGAAGATTGTGTAAAAGTAATACTTTTCTTAATATTCACGGTTATCTCTAAATTGAGAATCGATATAAATCTGTATTTTTTGTCATAATAATATAAACTGTGCTTTGTTAGATGTTTATTTAAATAATGATTTTATCAAATACTGCGTTAACAAAAGTAGGTAAATAGTTAGCTATTCTAAACACAGACTATATTAAGAGCTATTCTCGGATAAATATTAAAGTTATGGTAAATTAATTAAAACTTAATAACTATAATAAATAGTTACAAAAGCATGGAATACACGACAGAGCCGCTCTATTTTTGGTAACTTATAAATACTATGGGTTTATATTTAGATAGATATCAAACTATTCTGATAGCACTCACTAAAATTATAAAGGGTGCACCGAGCGTCCACTAGCGCCGCCAATCAAGAAAAAATCATTACAACGAAATAACTATGTTTAACAAAATTCTGAAACATATAAAAACTAGTATTAGTTATAAACTATTTTTGTATGCGTAAAATTCTAAGTTTAAATGCGTTCGTGTGGTTAAAATCTGGATTAACGCCTAAAGTGGCCACTTTAGGCGTTAATCCAGGTTTTAACTACACAAACACATTTAAACCAGGAAAAAAACGCATACAAAAATAGTTTATAACTATTACTAGTTTTTATATGTTTCAGAATTTTGTTAAACATAGTTATTTCGTTGTAATAATTTTTTCTTGATTGGCGGCGCTAGTGGACGCTCGGTGCACCCTTAAGACTTCCGCGCGGCGTATAGTTTATTATTACAAATAAAACACTTTTTACGGATTACAGCGCGTATATGAAAAGGTGTCGTATCGTAACGTCGGGAAATCAAAAACCAATAAATTCAAACGAAATAATTCTAAAATAACAACTGAATTAATAATATACCTACGCACTGTAATCCGTAAAAAGTGTTTTATTTCTAATTATAATTTTCGATTTTTTTTCTATTAGGTAGAACCACGGTAGAACAGGGAAAGCTAATCTTAGTTGAAAAAAATACTTAAATATTTTTTTTAAACTAAGATATTATGGAAATGATTCGAAAAACCAGGAAAAACGCGCATTCTTAAGTTACTCGCATCTTCAAAATATGTCAATCAAAAAAAAACCTTTTCTTCATCTTGAAAGAAAAAAATATAAGTACTTAATAACTTTAGTAAGTGTTTATCAGTAAGTTTAAAGTTATACATACTTAGTTACAGTTCCATTACTAAGTTTTAGTTACTAAAAGTCTAACTAAATTATATAAATCTTTTGAGAAATTAAATACTGCATTAAAAACTTTTGACAGCCAAATACCGAAACTTTGCCCTAACATTTTAAATTAGTTTATTTACAATTAAAAATACGGATAATTTAACAAAAATCAACTCGTATCACTATTTAATACACCTGAAAAATCAATTACTTACAAAATTATTATTTTTTACCAATTTAAAAGCGCTTGATCTGATATTTTTGTATAATGCAGTCTTATTTTTATGTTTATCCTTACCTGTCCTATTTAGTAAACGGCTTTTGACAGCTGTCATTACATCTTAAAAAAAATCGTTATTTAAAAATATGTTGTCTTATTAAATAAAATAAATTTTATTGTCACTAATAAATTTGTAAATGATATTGTAATACCATTTGTTGTATTTTATAATTGTTTTTTTTTTAATAAAGAGTTGGGTGAAGATTGTTTACCAAATAAGGATAACAAAGAAGTAAGGATAAACAGAATATATAAATTAATATGACTTTGGAAGAAAATTTTGCTAAGTCTTTTAGTGTTAGATTGTAAGAAATTAATGGATTTCAGCCCATTATTAAAATACATTTCCCAAATTATGAGAACAATTAATAATCACATCAAAACAGTAAATCAATAAAAACAGTAAAAAAAAAGCTTACATAAAAATATCGGAGAAACATTTAAATTGTCATAAATTAATGTATGTGATTAAGTAAGAATGATATTATTTCATTACATTCAGTCAATTTATGAGCTATTTGTATAAATATTTATAAAAAAAACAAATTATTGCTTACATTTAGTTTTACGCTAGCCCCCCCTTCTTATAAAATTATATTTTCAGAAAAGAGATTTGTGTGATATAAATAAAAAATATTTAAATAAAACGTAAATGTATAAATATTATGCGAATATATTTATAAACAAGTGATGTTTTATTTTTTATTATGCAAGATATTAAAGTAAAATATATACATTACAGATATCGTGTGGCAAAAAAATGATGTGTAATTTAATTTATTTCTGTATCTAAATAATGTTCAAATAATTTTAAATATTTTATTGCGTTAAAGTTGTATTTCGCTTAAGGTGTGGTGACAATTTTAGAATCGATCCATGGACACCTTTTTTGTTTTTTTTTTTACCAAAAATACTACTCAAATTGCTACATATTTTCTAAGCCTTACTGCCCGATCAGCCTATATACAATTCACTTTGGCAGTGACCCGCTGGTTCTCAAACTTATTTACAGACCCTATCCTTACCAATTTAAAGCGAGATAATAAATTAATAGCAATGGAAAAAAATACACTTACACAATAGTATAATAACTGTCGTAAAACAAGAAAAACAAATGGCTAATTTTATGATATGTGTTCAAAACACAAGAAAACATTGATTTGTTGTTGTTGTAATAATGGAGTGATGTTTAATTATTGTTGTGTTGATTACTTTTGTATTATTTTAATAGTAACTCAAATAAAAAACTAAAACTTTATACTGCTGCTTTTGTAATTCACAATCCTTCATACAAAATTCAATTTCGTTAGCTAGCATTTTTTAAAGATTTCCAACTGTAAATTATTTTAGATATTTTTTACATTTCATTGCATATTGTTTAAAAAAGCCGACTAAATTACATTAGAGAGTAAATAGTGGTATAGAGTAAAACTATATGGTTTTATATAAGTCTTTTAGTATCCCGAAAATCTTAATGGATCAAAATTTTAATAAACTAGTTTGCTCTATGAAAACATAAATTCCTAACCGTTAGCTTAGGGATTTACTGAATCCCAGTACAAAAATAAAATACTAATTTCATAACTTTATGAAATTACTATTTTATTTATGTCAGCTGTCGATTACAAATTTATTATTTGTTAGATGTGTGTTGATAAAAAATATTTGTCAGATATGTGTTATTTAAAATGTGGTGTAAAGCTACAATTAAAGAGCCTGCTACATAGCTGCCAACCACCAAGCTAGGTTGCCAATGCCAACCAAGGTCGCCTTGGTTGGCATTGACAACCTACATAGCTTGTTTCGAAATATGGTTGTAAGCCTACTCGGTTGTAAACCTCCAAGGTCACTTTGGTTGGAACGTAGTTGGCAGCAGGCATATTACTATCAGTGCTTTTCTCTGACCACCGAATCCTAAAGTTTGACAAACTCTGCTTTGCAAACTTCAACGTAAAAGCTAAGTTAATAAATAGTGCGCTTGCGTAGCTATCGTACTCCTAGTATATTTACTTTATCATTAAACTTTTATAACGAAATCGAATACTAATAGATTAGAATGTGGTGTTTGAAAGAAACCTGTTAAGTCCAAACGGGACAAGTTACTTATCACGAATGGACGAATCCAGAATTACCATGTGTTTACCTCAGACCAAATAAAAAAAAGTAAGATGGAGTCTTCCGCACAAAGCGGTGAGGCCTGTAAAACTACGCCTTGGCTGTGTAACAGTTCACGCACACACGTGTAAAGAAACTACGCCTTGGCTTTCCATATAAAACCCTGCCGCCCGGCCCCCGCCCGCCCCCTTGTACGCACACATGTACCATCAAAAACCGGCCTCACTTCATTCTTCGCAACGCTCTATCTTACTTTTTTATTTGATCTGAGGTGTTTACCAGCTCTGTTATATTCTATCACTTCTAATAAGGTGGACTAATCAGTAATAGATAAAAAATAAAGAAAAAAATTCAATAACATTGTATCTATTACCCAACTAATAAAAATGACCAAATTAGTTAACAGGTTTCTCCCAAACACAACAGTATACTGAACATGTCGGTAATTCATGGCGAATCTTTTAATAGAATTAGTTATGCGAAGTTAGAATTAACAAAAAGAAAGTTTTGGGGTCGATTGTAGCAAAAGGGTAAGTTATGTCATGATTTTCGGGACACTAACAATATACAAGTACTTACATAGCATTAGTACTTCATAATGTCTTCCAAGGAGAGTGGGGTGAGCTTCAAGATGGGCAGAAGGGGGTTGAGGGTCAATCATGGGCGCGCGTCGTTCGACGACTCCATGTCGCTCGAGCTACTCGTAACTGACTTCTTCGGCTTATACTCTGTTATTACTACCGTTACGCCGCTTACCGTTACCTGGTGACAAGGGTTTTGATTTGTTACTTCATGGTAATAATATCGTTACTTGATAAAGAACAATTGTTAAAGCTCGTCTGATCGTGAGAGATAAGCTGACAGTAGAATGAAATTTGTAGAATACAAAGGCAACAGATCGTTATATTTGTTCTATCTTGCGAATTTTTTGAAAAAAGAAATATATGTAGCTTACTTCCGCAAACAATATATGCAAGATGCACCGCCCGCCCGCCCGCAATAATATGCACATGCTCACCACAAAATATCAGTGCACAATACCTGCATTTAGCAAGACAGCAACACACCTTGCACCTTCACCAATTAGGCTACTCTACACGTGTTTCGCCCCAACCCGGAGCATCCTCAGGAGTTAGATCGTGCGTAAACCAACACCGACCAACATCACATTCGGTGTTGGTTTACGCACGATTTAACTCGTTGCGGGCGGGCGGGCGGTGCATCTTGCATATATTGTTTGCGGAAGTAAGCTACATATATTTCTTTTTTCAAAATGGTTTGGGATTTGACCGCCAAGTGACGCCTGATTCAATCAAATACTATCTTACGAAGTCCTAACGTTGGCTTATAAGTTCTTTATCTCTGTTGCTTAAGGATTTTTTTTTTACTTTACTGAGCATTGGAGGGTATCCCCGCATCTTCTTGAGAGTTTGCCGACCTCTGACCATTTATTTGAGCTAATGGGGTTTATGGGAAGATTTGTCTAAACTAAGCTTTCCTATTGGGGTATGACATCAGTCATTTTTTAAGTCTCCACTGCTGGGGCACAGCACAGGCCTTCCTTATGGGTGGATAAGGAGGATGAGCCATAACCCACCACGCGGGCCAACCACGTGGGTGTTTACGGACCAACGGCTAAACATGCCTTCAGAAGCACGGAGGAGCTCGAGATAATAAATTTTTGGTCACTCATCCCATGACCAACCCTCGCGACAGTTGCTTGACCTCCGCAATCGCAGTTTCAGGCGCTAAACCACTGCGCCACTAAGCTCCTCATATGAGGTATCATCATATCAGCCGCACAACACCCACTGCTGGGTATAGGCCTCCCCCAAGGATCTCCACAACGATCGGTCCTGCGCTGCCCGGACCCAGCGGTTTTCCGCGTCCTTCACCAGATCGTCGGTCCACCTTGTCGGGAGGCCTACCCACGGAGCGTCGTCCGGTGTGGTTGAAAGTTTCTGGAATGATTCTTTCTTACCTCTCTCGTTTGTGCCGAACTTCTATCAACATTATTAAGCCTTGGAGGATATCTCCGCTTTTTTTTGAGGGAGTTAGCCGACCTTGGCCGTTTCTGTGAGCTAGTGGGCGCGGTCCCAGCAGCCTGGGCCGCGACCAGCGCAGGGTTGATACGGGGCTTCCGCGTTGAGGTACCTGTACGGGAAAATAGGTTGTTTGGTGAAGGGAATAAATGTGATTTTGCTGGAGATGTTCCTCTTAGTTCATCATGGTTATTAATTGTAACCATGGTTTGGGTTGAAAGACAGAAGTCTGAATAATTATTATGGTTGAATGAATTATAAAAACTAACCATCACTCAACCACGACAGGCGCATGAAAATAGGGTCTTGAGATCATATCTGAGATGCTGTTTCTTTAAGAAGAGCACCTCAGCTCAAGTATGATCTCAAGGTAGCTCTCATCGTTGAGAATGGTTTATAAATACGGGTCCTAGTCTCTGAAAGGCGTAGGCAAACCTTATCAAAAAGTTTTTAACTATTTCTCCCATCTATATATTTTGCGTTGGCTTGAAATTCCTTTACAGAAGGAACAATACAGGTCAAGCTATCAATTAGGTAGTTGAGGACCAAAATATCCTAATATGTATAATGCCATAGAAATACCAAACTATTTTCATACAAAATCCCTGCCGGTCAGTGCAAAACTTGCGTACCTATCCTTCACAATCAATATAATAATAATAATAATAATAAGCCTTTATTTATTTCACAGTAGTACATAATGATACAGTTAAATTACAATAAAACTTATTTTAATTTATCTCATTACTATGAATCCCTTCTCGGGTGAAGGCCTCCTCCATTCTCTTCCAAGTTTCTCGGTCTTTTCCTCTCTGCATCCATTCCACTCCTGCCACCTGAATATTGTCGTCGTTCCACCGTTTGATAGGCCGACCAACATTCCTTTTTCCATCTGGTCCTTTCCACTTTGTCGATGCTACAGTCCATCGTTCGTCTTTCAGTCGCGCGATGTGTCCTGCCCATTGCCATTTTATTTTTAAGGCGTGTTTCAGTGCATCGGTTACCTTTGTTCTACTTCTAATTATTTCACTTCTGACCTTATGAACTTTCTTTATTTTTAATATGCTCCTTTCCATTCCTCTCTGGCAAGTCCTTATTCGATTTCTAATTTTATTTGTGTAAACCCACGTTTGGCAGCCGTATGTTAGGCATGGTAGCAGGCAGGTGTCCATTACTATTTTTTTCATACTTTTATTGTAGTCTCCCTTAAGTACTTCTTTATTCGCCCAGAATTTCTTCCATGTCACGTTTACACGTCTTTCCACCTCTTCTTCATTATGGAGCTTGTTAAACGAGACTTTTTTCCCTAAGTTAACATAGCTATTTACATATTCTATCTGTCTGCCACTTACTTTGACCGATATTTCACGACTATTAGTTATTATTTTTGTTTTGTCAGTATTCAGTTCCAATCCAACTTTAGAGCTTTCCTGGGAGAGTGTATTTATCATTTACAATCAATAACCAGGACAAACTTGAGGGTCACGCTATTAATTTAGTAACATAGAAAAAAGTTTAACTTCACAACAATTCGGATATTTTTCTAGTGATTCAATAATGTTACAATTAGTGTTTTGAAACACTTTATGAAAGATGCGATTAGTCGCAGGACAGAACAAAGATAGTTGTAAACTGTAAAATTACTAATGTAGTATTTTTGGCCAAGTTTAGTGCATAGCATAGATTGTTTTATTCACAAAACATTTTACCAAATAAATCTACTTCTAATACGAAATATAGTAGGTACATGTGAAAAGTGAAAACCACTCGCAATATATAGCCCAAGGGAAAGTGGAAAATCAAAGTCTATGCGTCCCTGTTCAGTTTAGTGATCTATTTCAAACAGAAACACACGATATACTGTGACTTAGTGTTACAGGAATAGAGATCAAATTCGGATGCCTGTTTTGGGCTTATTATAGCAAGTTTTCACGAAACAAAAGGGTTGGAGGAGACTCATAGAACCTCATAGTCTTTTAGGATTGAAGTTTTCGAATTTAAAGCCTTTTGAAGCTGTTAATGTAGCTTGGCCTGCCTAATGTTGGACAGTAAATCTCTTGGTGAAATTGGTAGGAAATCTTAATATATAAAATCGTAAACTGAATGACTGACTGACTGACTGACTGACTGATCTATCAACGCACAGCCCAAACCGCTGGACCTAGAGACTTGAAATTTTGCACACAGATACTTTATACAGTGTAGGCATCCACTAAGGAAGGATTTTTGAAAATTCCATCCCTAAGGGGATGAAATAAGGGATGAAAGTTTGTATGAAAGTCCCTCAGTTTTAAAGCTAGAATCTTCAAACTTTGTGTTTAGGCTAACGATTGAAAATAAATAAATACGGGTCTCAGCGTTTTTCAAAATTCTACCCCCGAAGGGGTCAAAAGGGGGATGAAGTTGTGTATCCTTTATTTTTGAAGTAAAAATCACTAAATTTATAAAATAGGCTTATGGATGAAAATCTAACGCAACGTATATTGTTTTTGTTATTATTTCAACCCCTATGGGGATGAACTGGGGATGAAAAGGGATAGAAAACCTAAAAATAGATATGGATATCGTTATCGGGGTTTTCTGGGATGACGATTGCAAAAATTACATTTATTTTGAAGTCCAACATGGTGGAAATGATTTTAGCCCTAAAGGGGTGAAAATGGGGTTCAAATTTTGTATGGAAAAATAATATAAAATAGACATTACAACTTTCAACTTTTAGGAGCATGTCTAAAACTAAATAGGCAAACATATATTTTGTGATTTTGAAAATCAACCGCTTAGGGGCTAAATGGGGTGAGTAAACATAAAAATCGATATGGATGTCGTTTTCGAGGTTTTATGGGATGGTGATTGCGAAAATGAGATTTATTTTGAAGACCAACACGGTGTGGACATGTTTTAACCCCTAAAAAGGTGAAAATGAGGTTCAAATTTTGTATGGAAACGGGAACGGGAACGGGGACGGGGACTGGGACGGGGACGGGGACTGGGGCGGGGAAAGGGACGCGGACGGGGACGGGGACGGGGACGGGGACGGGGACGGGGACGGGGACGGGGACGGGGACGGGGACGGGGACGGGGACGGGGACGGGAAGCCTCGTGCGAGGCCCGCCACACGCGGCAAATGTCTTTCCTCGCGAGGCAGCGCGCTTGATGGGGACTCGCCTAATCGCGTAAAAAAAGCTGGCCGGATCCTGGTTGAAGGTTCCTTAAAAGGATTTCGTCTAATATCCACGCGGACGAAGTCGCGGGCAGAAGCTAGTTAATACATAAATAATAAAATTGGTATATGGTTCAATTAGTCAGTTATCTTACTGGCTATGTCTGCATAAATAATGCGCTTTATAAAATATAGTAAGTGGCACCGTGGCGCAATCAAATGGGACCAAATGCATGTAGCGAAAAGATTGAGTGTCCGGACACGAAAGTGGCGGCGGCCGAGCGGTGGCGGGGCGGCGCGGCAGCGGAGCGGCGGCGGGGCGGGGCGATGAGAACGTGGGCACGAAACTTAGCGGTCGGTCAGCCGCGCTAGTAGTGTTGTGACAGATGGGCTAAATACCATTAAGGGCCCGTGGACCTACCGATTTGACCTACTGGTAGGACCACGGTATACCACTAAAGTAACTTCTTATTTATTTTTTTCTATTGATGTGTCAAATGTGATGTTGCTATGGAAACAATTTCTTGTTAAATCAATACCGAAAAATATTCAAAGGACGAAATATATCCTATGTCTAAAAATTTTATTTAGTTCGAAAAAATGGTCTGAGTATAGGCGTTAACTAGTTTCAAAACCAGATTCTTTGCTCATCTTGTGTTTTTTAAATGATGTCCAAGATGCCGACATCCATACTGAATAAATAGGTACTACCTACTAATCAAACAGACACTATTATTCAACACAACACTACTGTAATCGCGGGCTACCAAATCCAACTAGTTTGTTCATTTGTTTTCGTCGCTCTCCTCCCGCCCGTGCATCGCTCGTCGCCCCGCGCCGCCACCGCCCGTTTCGTGCGCGTCTCCATACTGTTCCATACTGTTGAATGCATCGCCGCCGCTCCGCTGTCGCGCCGCCCCGCTGCCGCTCCGCCGTCGCAGTTTTCGTGCCCGGACACTTAAACATTATTTTTTTTACTTTTAAAATATTTGTCGCAGACCAGGGTTGGCATGATTAAATCACTTTGATTTAAATCATGATTTAAATCACGGTTTAAATCAAGTGATTTTTTTAATATAAATCATTGATTCAATCAAATGGCTTTTTTTCTTTCCTATTTGTATAAAAAAATTAAATTCTCAATTTTAAGTAATTGATAGACACACACAAGTGTATGTTAAAATTAACATTGTGTTAGAATTACTACATAATACTGTTTTTTCTTCAAAAAAACTGTCAAATCATTTGTCCTTATATTTTCCACCAGACATTTTTAAATATTTTATTGATTTTTACTTGTGTTTCTTCCTAATTTAAAGTGAGAAATAAGTAAAACAAAAGCGTGTTGTGGTTTCACGCACAATTTTAAATGGATTTTAAAAGCTTAAGCAAAAAATCAAAAAAATCCGATTTTTTTGATTTTTTGCAAAAAATCAGTGATTTTTGATTTTTTGCAAAGAATCATGATTTTTTTCCAACCCTGTCGCAGACCCAGCAGGCTTGTGCCTACGACAAGAAATTCATCGCCATACAGCTGCACTACAAAGTATAATTTTACTCAACATCAACCAAATTCAAATCCTTTACCGATTTCTGAATAACCTATATTAAATCCCTTTTGCCCTCTAGCGAAACCGTTAATGTAGAAACGTTGTAGACACAAGAACTTTGGAGTTATTGGGAACGTTGGAGTTCTGTGGTTATGTTCGTCACCGTCTGCCATGCGGGTTGCGGTTACAACTCTCGACATTTCGGTGTAAAGAGGGAACAGGTGAAATGTCTATCTAAAGTTATAAATAAACTCGAAAAGCGAGAGTAGGTTTTATCTGGCGTGGCGAAATGTTGTTAAAATCATAGATTACAGACTTTAAAGAGTCCATGGTCACGTTTTTAAACAAGGTGGCAACGCGCGTTTTCGTAGCGTGCGGTCTGTACATCAGCGCGTTACAGACCCTTAAACTTATAATGACATAAGCTAACGCTTAGCTCCTGTCAATCCCATACATTGTCATTCTATTCTACAAGCGTCGATTTTAGTAGAATAGCCATTTGAGTAGGTAGACTAGATTGACGAGTGTTACCTACCAGCTAAGTGTCAAGCGTGAAACAAAGTTTGCCCAAATGGTCTAATAGACTTGTGTCGAATATACATTAGGTGCATTTTAATGTCTTGAGGAACAGTGGCTAAACACTATCTTGAAATTTTTCCAACGGAGTGGGGTTAAGTTCGCGTATGTGCACTTGCGAGCGACCAATAGCACGTGTCCCTCTCCCGCCGCCCGCGTACTTCATCAATACGCATAACCAAAATACGCGTTCTGCGCTATCCCCACCCGATTTCAAGATGTTTGTCTCCTACTGTAATCGGACTTATTATCTAGAGATCCTTCGTGTTTCATAAGGCACGTTAAGCGGACTGTTGACTCCCACCCACTCCTCTTGCCCCCCTAGCATGACCACCCAAACGCGATCTGATATAGCGATTTATCACGCAGGGTTGATATGATTTAAATCACTTGATTTAAATCAGTGATTTAAATCGAGTAATTTTTTATAAAAGTCAATGATTTAAATCAATACTTGTTTACTGCGACCAAATCAGCCAAAACGTGTCAAAGAACTTCTAAAGAAATAGATTAGGCAATATGACAGTGTGTTTTTTAAAAAGTGGTTTGACTTTAGAAGAACTTTTTTGATAAATGAATGATTTTTGATAATTTTATAATATTTTCGGTTACTTAAATAAGTAGGTATTAATTCATTCATATATCCACTGTATGTAATGTAAACTACTTTTTAAATGTGGAATTGTTTTGTTTAAAAAAAATATTTTGTTCATTTTATAAATAATTGTCATTAAAAAATTCATATGATGTATTTTTATTATTAATAACTGACTACTAAAATAAATAGATCAGAATATAAAAAAAATCAAAATAATCCGATTTAAATCAAATAAATCCGATTAATTTGATTTATTTATAAAAATCATGATTTTTATCAACCCTGAATTCACGTTTAACTGTCAACAAAAGACAATGGATTTTCACAGTTGAGTGTCGATAAAAAGCTATATCACGCGATATATAGTATGAGGCATATATCTTAAAAAAAAATTCGACGGAGTGGGGATAAGTTTGCGCATGTGCGCTTGCGAGCAACCAATAGGGGCGCGCGGCCCCTCACCGCTACGCATGCCCAAAATACGCATTCCGCGCAATCCCCACCCGATTTCAAGATATATGCCTCGTACTGTACCTGTATCGTGTTTTAGTGGTCATGCTAGGGGGGCTGCATTCGGCCCGCTTGGTACCTACCTAATATGGCCCATCTTTCTTATTCATACATACATAAGGATAGGAATAGGAAAGCTGCCCCACATCGTAGCTAGGAGCTGACAAGGGGGGCGGCTGGCAGGGGCACAAGTCGGCGAAACCCTCAGGGGACGCACTTTTTGACCCAGAGTTAGAAAATAAGTTTCTCTTCCTAGAAAATAAGTCTTGGGGTGCAAATTCAAATCCTGTCAGGGGCGCTTATGACCCTAGAATTATGTCTTGGGGCTCAAATTCAAATCTTGCCACTCTCTTCATGACCCTAGCTCCGATGATATTAGGTGTGACTTAATGAAGAATAATCTATATTTCTTCGAATCGTGATTCAGAGTTCTTCTGAAACCTTGTAGATAGACCTGACAACATCTTACATAATTAAACAGTGCTTGTATACTTTGAAAAACGAATACAAAACCAAACTAAAAGGCAACATCGTAAAAAGCCCTACAACTAACGTGATCTCTTTTTACTCTTACGAAAACGTGCGAACGAAATAGAAAGTGTAGGTATGCATACGCGAGTAGACGTGACGTCACACAGAGGTCAATGGATACTACCCGGGAAAATTAAAGACACCTAGCTACTGTCGTACTCCTCAACTTGGTCGGGTTATACCTAAGACACTATCGCCATAGTTTTACAATCCATAAGGGTTTATACGGGGTCAGTGACTAAACCTAGAGACTCGGAATTTCAGACCCAGTAACTGAGTTGATGTAGCCAGGATCGGCAGTAAGTCGTAGTCAGCTGGACTGACTTGCGAGCGAGAAGTCGGTACTGGAGTGGGTGGAAACTTGTGTCTACATGAGCCCAGTAGCAAATCAGCGCTGGACTGGGTTACTGTACTTACTGACCCCGTATAAACCAGGCATTAAACTGTGCTATTATCGTGCTTGCAGGTGTAAATTAATTGTGGGTGTAATTAACCAAATTATTTATCATTTTCCATTAATGAAAGGAGGTAATCAAAAAATTCATTGTTTGTTAATTACTGACAATTTAAATTACTTTGCATAAATACTTGCATTAGGTAAAAATAGTGTTATTACTTAGACAAGTTAAAAAACCGGCCAAGTGCGAGTCGGACTCGCGCATGAAGGGTTCCGTACCAAAAACGGCAAAAAAAACTGTTTGTTGTATGGGAGCCCCCCTTAAACATTTATTTTATTGTTTTTAGTATTTGTTGTTATAGCGGCTATAGTAATACATCATCTGTGAAAATTTCAACTTTCTAACTATCACGGTTCATGAGATACAGCCTGGTGACAGACAGACAGACAGACAGACGGACAGCGGAGTCTTAGTAATAGGGTCCCGTTTTTACCCTTTGGATACGGAACCCTAAAAAGTTGTCAGATTTGACAGAAACTCTATGAAACTGGCAGCTTTCTTAAAGTTAAGGAGACCTTAACACTTAAGACTTCAACTAGCCTTTGAGTATTCAGTATGCCATCCGATTTAAGAAGTTTAGTCTGACACTAACTAATAACTTAATTTAATTCAATTAATTGAACTCTAAGGACAAACATTTATCCGACAAATCAGATCAGAACTGAAGATGAGGAACTGATTACCGGTAACTACTAAGTATCTAGAATAGATAGGACTTTATAGAAATGGCTCTCCGGCACATAACCTCGGAGACAATGATGGTGAATGAAAATACTGTTCTCGTCACTCGGTAAATGAGATCACCAAATGATACATAAAATAATAATATTTATAAGGTGACAGAGTTCTTATAAGTAAATACCTTATGCTCTCTTTTTACCTGACTTCAAAAAAGAAGGAGGTTATCAATTTGGAGGAGGAGGTAGGAGGTTTGCTGTGTCTGAGTTTCTTAGTGTTTTTTCTAAATAAGTTAATAATAAAAGACAGTCTGTCACATTAGTATCTTTTGCATACACACAATAATTAATTGTCGGCTACACCGGTACACGGTAAAGTTAATAATAACTTGTGTTTGTACCGTATAAACTTCGATTTAAGAATTTCATGTAAACTTTGTAATAACTTAAATAAATAAAAATTCATCACATTTTTTGTTTATTGTTCTAATTTTCATTACTTACACTTAACTAGTTCTGTTCTTAATAATCAGAAATTATTATGATCATCAGATATTAAGACTTTAATTGTGTTATTTTAAAAGATACTAAAATTTGGTTCAATAAATTAAGGGCAGTTAAAATTAGATGCTATCTCTTTCCAATAATATTTACAAAAAAGAGACAGCACCACATTTAAACTGCATCTAAATCAAACATAGTTTCAAATGTTTTTTAGTAACAACATATTATTATTAGGTTGCGTTGTCGTTGTATCCGAACAACTCATTTAACTGCATTATTTTTAGATCAAAATTCTATTTGATAGATTCAATACCTTGGATTGAGCAAACATTGTAGACTTTGGCAATAACAAATCTTTAAATAACTACCATCATATTCATGACATCTTAGAGAAAACAAAGTGCTTGTATGCGGCAATTGTATTTTAATTTTAATTCAAACTGTTTTTGATGTCTGACTGTTATTGATTACCACTTTTAGCATAAATTAACTCCTTTAAAAGGCATATAAATTGAAACATGATTTTCAATACAATTAAGTGTAATTAAATTATGAGTTTTTTTTATCAAGGTGTGTGTGAGAATTAGTGGCGAGATTAGAAATAATTATGGAATTATGTTGATATAGTTTGATGGTAGCTTTTAAATAGAACTATTATAGGTAAACTTCAATAGTATTATATTAATAGTACTCTTATCATGATATTATGAGATTAATAAGACACAGAATCGTAATATGTGACCTAATTGGAGTTTGCTTTTTTTCATACGTGGCCTATTTGAATTTATTGCTAATTTTGAGAAATTTGCAAAGCAGTGACAGCCACAAAATCGATGTAAACTAAGGCATGTCTACGATCGAAAATTTAGGGTAAAGGAATGTCAATATTCTATAAAACACTTGGAATTACCTTTTCGAACGTCGCACATCGAACATTTGAAGGCTTCTGCGTTATTTCTGTAGGTACAAACGCTGCAATCCCAATAATTTTCTTCAAGCACTTTCGATTGCCTTTTGGCCCTCCGAATTGCATTTTTCTTGTCCATTTTAACTCACGCTTTCGTGAAATTATGATAAACACACCTTGATCATGATACTTTACAGTATCCACAAAATATTTTCACTGTATCTATTGAAATAATTTGCCTAAGAATCATTATTTATGTTTTACTGTGCACAAAACTGTACACTTCAAAACGCCATGACAGCTCGTCAATGTGGAGTCGGTAAAACAGCACTGGCGCCACTTTTCTTTCTCGACTGTTTTACCGGCTTCTGTTACGCCTTCACTTTCCACTAGATGGCACTTGAATTCATTTATAATTTATTTATTTTTTTAATCTAATCAACAATTTGGGCTGTAATTTTTATTGAAATAAATGTTTTTACTGATGATGAAGTGGCATTATGTTTGTCAACTTCTGTTCTGTCGAGAAAAAAAAACGCGCGTAAAAGTACTCGATAGAGTGGGTAGGTGAAATTGTCTTTTGTCTATGAAAAATTTCATTTCACTTTTCGACGGTTGGTGGCGCTGATCATTTCCCATACCAAATTACTCTATCGAATGTTTTTACGCGCGTTATTGTTTTCCATAGCTGTTCGTGTTAAGGGTACAGTGCCCCTAGCACGTACCACACGTACAATGTACATTGGTACATCTATTGAAAAAAAAACGCGCATAAAAGTACTCGATAATGTCTCTGAGAATTTCATTTCGCTTTTCTGCGTTAGATGGCGCTGTACATATTTCCCATAAAAAAATAATTTATTGGAAGTTTTTACGCGCGTTATTTTTCTCGATAGCTGTAACCTTAGCACGAACATCTATCGAGAAAAAAAAAACGCGCGTAAACGCCGGCTCCACACGTTGGCCCCAATATTGGCTGATTCGTCGTACGTTGCTGGTTTTGTAACAAGTGATTCAAAGAGGTTCTTTCAACCAACGGCATCAACGAACGACATTGGCCAATATTAGGGCCAACGTGTGGAGCCAGCATAAAAGTATTCGATAGACAATTATATTTGTTTAACTTTTTCACTTGAAAAAATATAGTAGTTTTGCCTACAATATATTTTTTTTAAATATAGTAAGCGTGCACTCAATATAGTAGGACCATAGATAAAGCACATCACATCCCTTCGGGTAGGGCACTATATTATAATTAGTAGGGTTGGCAACCCTATATATGCAGAGTATGTATCTAACACCACACCTTGACAAATTGGAAATTATTAAATATGTAGGTAAAAAGACGTACCTAAACTTAAGAGTGGAATTTATGAACAGTGTTCCTGTTAAATCAATAATTAAGTATAACAATAAAATTATACATACATACATACATACATACACTCACGCCTGTTTCCCATGGGGGTAGGCAGAGACTATGGATCGCCACCTGCTACGATCCTTGCACACTTCTTTCGCTTCATTCATATCCATCAATCTTTTCATACATGCCCTGCGGTTTTTGTCACTGCGTACACCAGCCTTTTTTATAATAACCTCTATTTGGTCCGCGTAGGTTTTTCTGGGACGCCCTCGTGCAATCGTTCCTTCCACATTCGCACAGTATATCTCTTTCGTGATTCGCCTTTCATTCATCCTCTCTAAGTGACCAAACCACTGGAGCATTCCTTTCTCAATTCTTGTCACTATATCATCTTTCAGACCACACCTTTTGCGAATCACCTCATTGCTCACTCTATCACTCAGTTTTACTCCACATATTTTCCTCAACGATCGCATCTCTACCGCATTTATTCTGCTTTCATTCTTCTTCTGCCATACCCAAGATTCACTTCCATACATCAGTGTCGGTACCAGCACTCCGTTATGAATAGCCATTCGCGCCTTTGCAGAAACGGTTTGGCTACTCATAACCGAGTGTATAGCACCACTCACCGAATTTCCTTTCTTCACTCGTCTTTCTATGTCTTCCTCACTCTTTCCGTCCCTTGTGAACAAACTCCCCAAGTATACAAACTCACGGACTTGTTCCACTTTTTCGCCACCTAACATTACCGTACAGTCAGTCATTTCTTCATCTCTCTCAAACACCATCACTTTAGTCTTAGTTACATTCACTTTCATCCCTTTTCTCATAAAATCTTCATTCATAACCGACATCATTTCCTGCAACTCTTGCGCAGAAGACGCAAGTATAACTTGGTCGTCAGCGTAGAGAAGGCACTTGATTTGAGTCCCATTCATCACAACCCCACAGTCACGTTCTTTCAGACCTTTCATACAACTGTCCAAAAACAGATTAAAGAGCCATGGTGACGCAACACATCCCTGTCTGACACCCCTAGAGATGCCAAACCAGTCAGTGTATACGCCGTCAATCCTGACGCATGCACGGGAATCCTCATAGAGAGATTTCAGTGCATGAATCAGTCTGCTCTCCAATCCGTATTCGGACAACACCTTCCATAGCTCATTCCTGTCAACTCGATCGTAGGCCTTCTCCAGGTCCACAAAGGCACAGTAAACCTTTTTGTGCTTAGCCAGGTGTTTTTCGGTTAAGCACCTCAATGAGAAGACCTGATCCGTGCATCCCATTCCCTTTCTGAATCCCGCTTGCACATCCCAAATACTCTGATCAGTTTTTTGCATCACTCTTTCAATCAGTACCTTTGCATACAATTTACTGACAATGCTGAGAAGACTGATCCCGCGGTAGTTTTTAGCATCCTGCCGTGACCCTTTCCCTTTGTACAGCGGCACGACCACGGCTTTACGCCAATCTTCCGGCACTTTGCCACTGTTCCAACATTTATTAAAGATCAGGCACAGCCAGGACGCAACCAGCTCTTTCCCACCTCTCAGCATTTCAACAGTAATTCTGTCATATCCTGCTGCTTTCCCTTTTTTCATGCTCTTCATTGCACTAATAATCTCATCCATATATATATCTCTTTCATCCACTTCTGTCTCTTCCTCGTCTTCCACCCTTTTATCCGAGGCTTCTAGCATAGAGCCATCCGCCTCAAACAAACTCTCAAAATATTTCATCCACTCCTGTAGTACACCTTTTTCATCTGTCACTAGCTCACCTTTTTCATCTCTTATCACATTCATTTTAGACTTATGTGATCCACTTCGAGACGTTTTCACTTGTTTCCAAAACAATTTTATATTGTCTCGAAAGTTATCACAGAGTTTGAAGTCACACTTTTCTTTCATCTTTCTCTTTTTTTCGTCTACTTTTTCTTTCACTACTTTCTTAATCCTTTTAAACTCCCTTGCAACTGTATCAACATCATCTTCTGTAACACTTGCATTCACTCTTTTACTGGCTTTGATGGCCAGCAGATCCTGCCATACTTTTTTCTTTTCATTCACTATCTGTCTTACCTCACTATCCCACCAGTTTATTGGGGGAGCATTCTTCCTTTTACTCACTCCACATATTTCCTCAGCTGTTTCAGTCACACCTTTTTTAAACTTTTCCCAAACTTCCTCAAGCTTGCTATCTTTCACTTCAGCCACATTTCCCAATCGTTCTTTCAATTTGCACAAATATGTCTTTTGCACTTCCACTTCATCCAGGTTCTCAACTTTTACTCTAGTCAGCTCCGTTGTTGACACTGTGGGACGATGACGCCAACTTTTGAACAGACCACTAACCCGAGACACTACAAGAAAGTGGTCTGTTCCAATGTTACTACCCCTAAAGACCCTGGTGTCTACAACTCTGCCCTTCAGTCTTTCATCAACAATCACAAAATCGATCATACTCTTCTTTTCCCCTCTCTGCCAAGTGTACATATGAATTTCCTTGTGGTCAAACATGGTGTTCGTTACCACAAGATTCTTTTCTAAACATACCTCAATCAAACTCCTGCCATTATCATTTACTCTTTTGTCTCCATATATTCCTAAAACTCCCTCACATCCCTCTCTTCTCACACCTACCCATCCGTTAAAATCTCCAAGCATAACTATCCTTTCATTATCTTTGCATTCATTCAAGATGTCTTCCACACTTTTCCAGAAATCCTCCTTTTCCGTTGCTGACTTGGATATATCGGGAGCATACACGCCAATGACGCGTATCCGAAGTAATCCTACTTTGAGTCTAACCCAGAGAAGTCTGGGACTAACACACTCATACTCAGTCATGCATTCTATCATCCTTTCCGACAGCAGGAGTCCCACGCCCATACTCGCGTGCTCATTTTCGGCAACGCCCGACCACAGAACTTTAAACGGGCCATGTTCTGAGACTCCTTTGCCCTTTCTTTTCGTCTCGTTCACGCATAAAACATCCAACTTCTTTTCTTCCATAATCAAACACACCTCATCCATTTTCTCCTCCATCGCTCCACATACATTCAGCGTAGCAAAACGGGTCTCCGATGCCCGCTTTTCGCCCCGAGAGAAACAAGTTACGCGTGATGAGTGGCGAGCTCTATCGCCGCAGCCAGGTTTATTAAAAAAATTTGAAACCATTTTGTTCCCACGATTAGCTAGGGAAAGACAACTGTCCACCACACAGAGCCCCGCGTGTGTGGTAAGGCTATTTACGCCTGGAGGGCACCAATTTCCAGGGTGGCACGCTTATGACTAGGCACGCCCCTAGCCATGCAGCCATCGGCACGGCAGACCTTAGCTTAGCGGAGGGGAAGGAATAGGATTAGGATAGGGATGTGAGGTGGGTGTAGGAGTGTGTAAAATGGGACGGATCAGGGTACAAAAAGGACACCGTTGCTGCGGGGGGGTTGAGAGGTTGCAGCAGCGGAGGCTGAGGGTCCGGGGGCGCTTACCCGTACTTGTCATAGGGAAACCGGACAAGTCCTCTGAACAAATTTTACAAATTATAATTTTTAAAATATTCGCATCCGTTTAATCTAATTTAAAAGATCGTAAAATTTTATGACGACACCATATTTTCCAGCTACATTATTGTAGTAATATTTATCACAAATAAAATTTCCCTGATTCCTAGCATTAATCGCCATCTATACTGGTCAGAAGCTGCATATTACCAGATATTACCATAAAAAATGTTGCATCGTCTAACTAATGTAGTGGCTAATTATGCATGGAATATCCAGTTAGCTTACGGTAATTCACTATCATTTTACATACATTATGTATGAGACGGCCTGGTTCGAGCGTACCCCTATAACTTTTTATTGACCGGGCGCGGTAGGGTTGTCAAGTGCAATATGAACTTATTTTGAGATGTAACCCTGAACTATTTTGTTTGTTTGTAAGTTTGTCATCATCATGAGCTGGTTACAGGCCTTCCTTGTGGGTAGATAAGGAGGATGGGCCATCATAACCCACCACGCAGGCCCAATTCGGATTTAGTGAATGGGTGATTTGCAAATGCAGCTGGGACCAACAGCTTTACGTAGATTGACTGACATATTATTTAATTATATTACTTACCTACTTATTTAAAACTGACAACCCTTGTGCAGGCAAAAGTAGGTACCTACCTAATTTAACCACAGGGTGTACCAGGCGGCATGTCAGGAGAACCTTATGATTACTGTGAACAAATGTACTATGAACCTTTTACCTACCTACCTACCTAAATATTTAATCGCATATAAAAAGATTTAATAATATTCTGTTATATCCAATAACAGAAACCAACCGCCAACGAAACTACACAAATCAGACCATTTATATCTTCTCAGATAGCCAAGCAGCACTTAACGCCATAAACTCGAACGTAATACGATCGAAACTGGTAAAAGACTGCGTAGACAAACTGAATGAACTGGGACAAAAAAATAAAATTATTCTGAAATGGGTCCCTGGTCATTCAGGCATCATCGGTAATGAAAAAGCCGACGAGCTTGCTAGAACTGGAGCGCGAGGCCAACAGATCGGTCCAGAACCTTTCTGCGGTATCTCAAAAAACCAGGCTATGCAACTCCTTAAAGACAATCTCTTGGACGAGTCAAAAAATTTCTGGCTAAAACAACCAGGACTAAGACACTCCAAATCCCTAGTAGAAGGCTACTCGCGAAAACGGACGAATGAGCTCACACAACTCAGTAGATCGAACGTCAGCGCGACTGTTAGAGCCTTAACTGGACACTGCAAACTAAACAGACACCTGTTTCTTATGAAATTGAGTGATACTGACGTCTGCAGATATTGTAATGAGGAGCAGGAAACACCCAAGCACCTCTTATGTGACTGTGGACCTCTAATCCACAGGCGTAGCATCCATCTGGGACGACACATAATCGACCCGGAGGAAATAAAAACTCTCAAAACCAGGAAGATTCTAGACTTCTTGGAAGCCGTTGGGCTCAAAGAGTTATTATAACTAGGTGCCGAGTCACAATAGATCTTTTAGGTCGCAGTGACTACAGCTTCATCTTGAGCTACATAGCCCCTAAAACTCAAATAATATAATAAATAATAATATATATCCGATAAAATGTTATTCAATTCTATATAATTTAAACTCTTTTTTTTTGTAATGGTTTTAATTTTTGTCGACCGGTACCTGCTGGCATAGTTCATAGGAGCCTTAAATAAGTATTATAGGTACCTAACTACTTACATATTTATTTACCTTGTGCATAAAAATTAAATTATTTCTTATGCCTATGTGTTCTAACTTCTATCTAGCTAACGCGAAGCTTTCAGTTTGGGCAAAAATGCTTACGTTTCGATGTCTGTCCGGCTGTCCGTCTGTTCTCCTCTACAGGTCGCATTTCTCGACCGATTCTTGTGAAATTTTATTTCCTACTTTTTTTTTGCTTAAACCCACTTGTTCCTGAATTAACTTCTTTTGCACAATTGATTTGAAATTTCGTATGCCTAACATAATGGTGAAATAAAACGAATAAAAAATAATTAAAAAAATATTACATTTCAGGAAAAGCCGGAAAATGCCGTGTCGTAGACGACACAGTAGGAAAATCTACTACTATCATAATTTCTATGTTGATTTGAGTAGGCTTCCCAATAAATAAATAAAAAATAATAATAATTCGAATATTGGATGCAAACGCAAAAACCATGTTTAACATGCAAAAACTTGTACACAACAGATGGTAAAATATGCAAGAAATCTATGCACCACCGCAAACAAATTCATATCCTGCAGACATACAGACAGTAACACACCTTGCCCTCATACCAACTACTTACTCGACACGTGTTTGGCCCTTACACGGTGCATCACCAGCCCCCCTTTTTAACCGACTTCAAAAATTTGAAAAGGAGGAGGTTATCTTTAACCGACTTCAAAAATTTGAAAAGGAGGAGGTTATCTTTAACCGACTTCAAAAATTTGAAAAGGAGGAGGTTATCTTTAACCGACTTCAAAAATTTGAAAAGGAGGAGGTTATCTATTCGTCGCGTTTATTTTTTTTTTATTTATGTATGTACACCGATTACTCGAAGACGGCTGAACCGATTGAAATGATTCAAACGTTATAACATGAGGTTTGTTCCCAAGTTGGTCCCATTTTTTGAAATTTTGAAATCAGTTCAGTAGTTTTCAAGTAATCTTGAAAATACTGTCGTTTTCGTAACCATTTTATATGAATTCAGACGGATTTTCAACCATTACTTTTTTGTTTATGAACCGATTTAGATGATTCTTTTTTTATTTGAAAGAAAGGATGATACTATATTAATTTCATTGGTATTGGACGTTGGACGTTGGACGAGGGAACTCCTCAAAATCAAATAGGAACTGTACAGTGATTGAAATATTGGTAGGTTTATGACAATCAAAAACAAGTTAAGTACCTATCTATTGTCAAGGACGTTCTGGACTAGCGTTGAACTTCGAAGGCCCAACGGAATTCGTGGAAATTGAGTTACTCGGGGTATACCATTAAAAATGTGAAACATTATAACGTTTTATATTATAAAATCAACGCTTACATACCTACCACAAAAAAAAATTAAAATAAAAAACCTTTTTAAAAAAAGGAAAACCTCCTTCAAAAATCTTAAAAAACAGATCTATAAAAAGCAAGAAATAATGTTCAAATCGATTAATTAAAACACGTCTATTGAAGTCGGGTGGGGCTTTAAAAATATAAACAATACAATAAGTAAAAAAATACTTTCAGCTCCACCCGACTTCAATAGACGTGTTTTAATTAATCGATTTGAACATTATTTCTTGCTTTTTATAGATCTGTTTTTTAAGATTTTTGAAGGAGGTTTTCCTTTTTTTAAAAAGGTTTTTACCTAGAAAAAATGCATTTCGCATTCCCTCCCCACCACCACCACCACCACCATCAACATAACTCGATATGATTATAGCAAATTATCTTTAACGGCAACGGATTTTGTTAGTTAAGTGTTAATAAAATGCTATAATATATCACGTGATATAAATCGTGTTTCAGTGGTCATGCTAGGGGGGGCTGAATCTGAATAGTAAGATTCCTAGAGTCTGTTTCAGTTCTTGGCTCGGACACTAACAAGAGTCCAAGCCAAGTTCCGAGACTCAGACTCTAGGAATCTTACTATTTAGCAGCTATGGCTGTCCCAAGGCGAAGTATGTATTGGGAATATACTTAGATAGATACCACTGAACCCACAGCTACGCTACAGGTGTTTCGTCCTTACTCGGAGTCTGGCAATCTTACTATTAAGGTAGCAGCTATGTGGCTATCTCAAAACGAAAGTATGTATTGGGAAAATACTTGACACAGTCTAAAAGCTTTTGGTGATGCTCCGTGTAAGGACGAAACACGTGTAGAGCTGATAGATTTTGCAAAGCCAAGCACCGAGGTGCTTGGCTTCATCATCATCATCGGGAGCTGTGCACTGAGTCTCGATTCAATACATACCCAAGTAACAAAATGTGGTCTTGTAGTGGTTCCGGGGCCAGGTCTATAACAGGCTAGTAAAAAGTTATAACCACGGAAAAGGGCCCATTTTATACGCGTACTTTTGCTAATAAAACACTCCTAGTAGACTTGGCGAGCACCACTTAGACCAATAATACACTTATAGTTGGACTAGAGAGAACTATCTGCTCCTGCGAAGCCAGCTATGAGCATCTAATGGAACCAGGCAGGCGTGTAACGTACTCCACGCTTCTATTACTAAGCTACTTCAAACATTTGTGAATTGTTGTTGTATTGTGTCAGTTGTAGAAAAAAATAAAAAAATAAAGTAAAGTTTATCTATTTTATATAATATAATGTATTAACAAGTAAGTATTTCGCACGTAATATTATACGTGCATAGATTTTTGCACGGCAAACGCGTAAGTATTTTCGGTGAAGTATATTGTGTTTTACATCTCAATTTTTGTTCGCCTTGTGAACATCGCGTATTTACTAAGTAATGTTTAAAAATAATATTAGTTCTAACAGCATTGTCGAGCCATATTGTGACGAAAAAATGGCCGTGAAGATGCGATAAATATTAAAAGCTTAAATGGACTTCACGAAGATATCTTTGGACACTAACAGTTTTAGAAGAAACCTTTATATAGAAATCAAGTCTATAACAGCATTCGAGAGTCCACAATAATACCAAGTACACTTACTCTTAGAAGAAACCACTGTAGAACTAATTCACTTATAATTGGCACATAAAGTTGACTCATACACCCCTTTATGGTCAAGTAACAAATGCAAATGGTTCTAAGTGCATTTAGTTCTCTAAATTACTATTACTGGCGTATGATACTTATAGCGGATTTATAATTACTTCTTCTAGGCGATTATAAGTGTAACTTACTGGAGCAAGTTTTCTCAAGTGTATACACATATGCAACACTTTTGTAGGCCATCTTAGCCTTTATTGCGCCTATAATTTCGTTCTGTACACGATTATAAGTCAACTTATAAGAATAGATGTACTATAAACCCAAACGAACTCCGTGTAACCTGTTATAAGCTTGGTAGTAAAACCTGGAACCACTAAGAGAGAGGTACTAGTGCTGTGAGCCTATAAACTGTGCACTACAGGAGAACTTTGCTACTTGGGTAGCTTCTAATGATGCACAGTGTCGGGGCGAAATACAGTAGAGTAGTGTAAGGGCAAGGCTTGTTGCTGTCAGTATGTCGGCAGTCAGATATAAGGTTAAGGATAGAACTACCTTCTCATAATTTTGCTCTAGTTCCTCAATTATCTCGTTCCTATATCAAATAAATAAGCATTACAGATAGTAGTACATTTTCCTACTGTGTCTTTTACGGAACAGTCAAAATAAAAGGAAAATTCTCAATGAAAATGTTAGAAAATACCCTATATTTTTATATTTTCGTAATTTCTAGAAACCGAAACATTGGTATTTAAATCACATATAAATTGAAAACAGCCTAGAATAAATTTCAACCTACCTTCAATTATTCATTGTAAAAATCATGTAATTCAACTTAATTTCACACAAGGAAGATAAACTGCGTAGCTCATTGTTATCACTTTGCTATGATTGACTAAGGCCTTGACAGCAAATAGCGACATAAAATAAAAAATCAAACTACCCTCGTAAATCGAAATATTTTTTTAAAGTCGGTGTGTCTTTTAAGACACAGTAGGCGCAAGTGGGTTAAGTTTTTCGAAATAGTTCGAAAAAAAAAACTTATTTCAGCCACTTCGAACAATGTTAAAAAATTTCAAAATCCGAGGTCTACAGCTTACAGAGCCACTAATTTTATAAAGATTTAAATAAAGAACCTTAGACGAAAGAAAAAGTGTTCAGTTATTTTTTTCTCTTCGAGGAATTTGAGAAAAAAGGTTTCGATCCTACGCAGCTACAAAAAAGGTGTGTACAAAACCTCACGAAGAAGTATTTCCAAGAAAAGGCAACCTTTTTTGTATGGTCTATGTGAATTTCGCTACCTGCCTTCTTTGCCGCGGGTACGAAAGCAGTTTTTTTTAAATACTATTCCTACCACTGACATGAAAAATTTCTTTTATTCCTACAGATTGATCAAAACAAAATAGGTACTTACTTACTTTATTTAAGTAAGTAAGTACTTAAGTTTACACAATAAGTAACAATTAAGTGTGTTTTTGACCAAATCTATAATAATATGTAGTTTTTAGTTTTTAGTATGTACCCTTAGCATGAACATCTATCGAGAAAAAAAAACGCGCGTAAAAATTCGATAGAGTATTTTGTATGGGAAATTTGTACAGCACCATCTACCGTCGAAAAGCGAAATGAAATTTACCATAGAGAATTATTCTATCGAGTGCTTTTACGCGCGATTTTTTTCCTCGATAGATGTTCTTGCTAAGGACAGAAGATCCCAATTTTACAGCAATATTTCAATCTTTTATGCTAAAGTAAATCAAAGCCGCTGAATCAATTTTGATAAATTTGGGCAAATTCTGGAATTACCTATATATTGGCTGATAAATAAAAGAATAATAGCTAGATATAATTTTATTTAATTTATGATATAAATCTACTTCTCTGAACCATAGATGGTCTGCAGTAACGCAAAATACGACCATGATGTGCTCAAAATCTGAAACAAACGCCGGAAGTTTAAAAAAAATTGCTTGCTATTTATGATAATTATAATAAGAATATATTATTTAATATTCACCTTCATGAAAGCACGTAAATTCACATCAGCGAATCCTGCAGCAGTCAGTTTGCAAGGGTTTTGGGCCCTGAAAAATTATGGATCATTTAATAATGTACTTCTTACCTACTTTATTTTAAAAAACCGGCCAAGTGCGAGTCGGACTCGCGCACAAAGGGTTCCGTACCAAAAAACGGCAAAAAAAACTCACGTTTGTTGTATGGGCCCTTAAATATTTATTTTATTCGGTTTTTATTAATTGTTATTATAGCGGCAACAGAAATACATAATCTGTGAAAATTTCAACTGTCTACCTGTTGTATTTATTAATATAAAGCAAAAAACGTCAAAAAATCATGTTTGTTGTATGGGAGCCCCCCTTAAATATTTATTTTATTATATTTTTAGTATTTGTTGTTATAGCGGCAACAGAAATACATCATCTGAGAAAATTTCAACTCTCTAGCTACCACGGTTCATGAGATACAGCCTGGTGACAGACAGACAGACAGACAGACGGACAGCGGAGGCTTAGTAATAGGGTCCCGTTTTTACCCTTTGGGTACGGAACCCTAAAAACCTGCCTAGAGTTCCATAGTTAGTACCTAGTTACCTTATGCCATACCATAGGTATTTAATATAATACACTATCATTTTTCGTCTGCAAAAATTACTTTGTTTTTTATAGTGTTTGTTAACTTTAGAATAAATAGCTTTAATTAAAATGCAAAAAAGTAAAATATTTAGCTAAAACTACTTTTCCCTTTCAATTAATTAATGCCAAAAAAAACATTCTTTACCTAGTTTGAACCAGCACCACATTTTTACAAGTCCCTGCATCGCTGAAATACCATCGACAATTATAGACCGCGTCAGCTACGTCCATGCTCTGTAACAAGGTTTTTTTTATTTGAAAAATAGTGCAGGAAGATAGCTGATTTTTGAATAGAGAATTTCCAAGAAGTTTATTATAGACATTCAACAATGCAATAATTAATTAAGTACTTAATTGCGATTTTATTACTTTTTAATAACATTAATACTTTATATAGAGTACTACTACTTTAATAATTAAAATAGCAAGGTCTTCTTAATATATAAAATCGTAAACTGAATGACTGACTGACTGATCTATCAACGCACAGCCCAAACCGCTGGACCTAGAGACTTGAAATTTTGCACACAGATACTTTATACAGTGTAGGCATCCACTAAGGAAGGATTTTTGAAAATTCCTTCCCTAAGGGGATGAAATAAGGGATGAAAGTTTGTATGAAAGTCCCTCAGTTTTGAAGTAATAATCTTCAAACTTTGTGTTTAGGTTAACGATTGAAAATAAATATATACAGGTCTCAGCGTTTTTCAAAATTCTACCCCCGAAGGGGTCAAAAGGGGGATGAAGTTGTGTATTGAAGAAAATCCTTTATTTTCGAAGTTAAATTCGCTAAATTTATAATTTAGGCTTATGGATGAAAATATAACGCAAAGTATATTGTTTTTGTTATTATTTCAACCCATATGGGGATGAAATGGGGGTGAAAAGGGTTAAAATATCTAAAAATAGATATGGATATCGTTATCGGGGTTTTCTGGGATGACGATTGCAAAAATGACATTTATTTTGAAGTCCAACACGGTGGACATGATTTAAGCCCTAAAGGGGTGAAAATGGGGTTAAAATTTTCTATGGAAAAATAATATAAAATAGACATTACAACTATCAACTTCGTAGGAGCACGTCTAAAACTAAATAGGCAAACATATATTTTGTTTTGTTATTTTGAAAATCATACCTTAGGGATGGAGTAAGTAAAGATGAAAATCGATGTGGATGTCGTTCTTGAGGTTTCATGGGATGGTGATTACGAAAATGAAATTTTTTTTGAAGTCCTACACGGTGGACATGGTTGGACCTGGACACGCACATCCAAGGGACGGGGACAGGGACGGAAACGGGAACGGGAACGGCTAAATGTCTTGCCGTTCAAGACATTTGCCAAATTGCAAATCACATAAAAATGGCTGGTTGGATCCTGGTTGAAGGTTCCCTAAGGATTTTCTCTAATATTCACGCGTACGAAGTCGCGGGCAGAAGCTAGTTTACTATAATTTAACCAGAAAACATTGCAACTTAGTAAGGTAGGTTTTAACAAACATTGAAAATTATCGAAAAAAAGAAAATAATATAGAATTTGATGGAGGCGAAAGATGCCAAATACAAAAATATTAAATAGTTTAGTTAGTAACTAGGTATAAAAAAGTTGATCTATTCCCCATTCATCCGGATGAGTTTTAATAAATATTGAAATACCTACAGTAATTTCCCTTTTTATCCGAAAACCCGAAGGTATGCCCTACTCATCCGATTATTTTGTAAACGTAATATACTTAAAAATAAATAGGTTCGGCAAATAAAAGTTTTTTTTTATTAGTTGTTGGGTTAAATTAATGTAATAGCACGAATAAGTGAAATATAAAATTTACAATAAAAATAAGTACCTAACACATTTACATAATATTACCTACCTACCGAGATATTTAAATAGTATTTTTTATATTTTATTATTATTTCATTTGATAGTAGCTTTAAATGAACGCATGAATGTAACAAAATAATGTGCATTACATTTCCTTTTATTCAACACCGGACAAATAAAATGAGCCGGCCGATCAAGTCTATTCCAATCTAATACCAAAAACTAATACCAAAAACGAATACCAAAATCAAATGGTATTTGTTTATTGCCGCCGTTATACAATTTCTATTCCCAACGAATACCATTCATAAACGAATCCTAAAACAAGTTAAATGCTCAGGTACAGTTAGTAATAAAAAGTGATTAAAAATATAGAAGTTAACCTTCTCCATATTTATGTGATCCTGGTACTTGGGTGACGTACTAAGAAGAAAATATATTTTTTAAACTCTTCTTATATTCACCGCTAGAAAAATTGCCGGTTTTGATGATCGATCATTATTAAATTATTAAAAAGCAAAATAAATTGTTTCTGTGATTGTACCAAATGTTATGTTTTGGTATTCGTTGGGAATAGAAATTTATAACGGCAATAAACAAATACCAATCAATAAATCATTACAAAAACTACTTATTATATCGATATAAATTTAGCATTAGCATTGATGTTTAGAAAATTTTATGTAGATTAATTTCATCTTTAATAATTTGCTCCTATCTGTATAATAGTTTTTCTGTAAAATGAAAGTTGTTGGCATCTGGCATTTTTGGATTCAGCGGGGTCGAATTAATAAGAAAATATCAGTTACCAAATAGTAATACTATTTGCTTCTAGAACTTAACTTTTTCAAATTCTGCTCAAGTCTATATATACTTAACTTGGTTTTTTATTATTCTTTTGAAAATAAAAATCCCGAAAAAGATTACTACTATTTATTAAAAGTTGCGAACGTGCTGGAATCCTAGATACGTAAAAATGTTTATTTTTAATATTTGTCTATATTTTATATATATATTTGACAACATCACATACATTGCTCCAATCCCAAAGTAAGTAGCTATAGCACTTGTGTTATGGAAATCAGAAATAACGGTGGTATGACACACACCCAGACCTGAGACAATATTGAAAAGTTCATTTTCTACATTGACCCAACCGGGGATCGAACCCGGGACCTCAAGAGATGGTGACGCCTTGAAAACCGGCGAGCGAACCACTCGACCACGGAGGTCGTCAAAATATTAAATGTAAACTGTCAAAAAGATACAGAACAATTTTTCTGCAGTCTGTATCTTTTTCTTGTTCCATTAGTTAATTAACACGCCGGATGAATGGGGAATCTATTTTCGGATGAATGGGTAACAATTTATTTTTATTTAATTTTCGGATGAGTGGGACATATTAACTCGGATGAGTGGGGAAAAAAAATAAAAAAATATTTCGGATGAATATTGCGGATGAATGGGGAATAGATCAAAAAGTTTCGTGCAATGCAATTGATTTAACTATGTACAAACTTAGAATATAAGACCTAGAACAATGGCATCAGCCATTTTTGATGTCCCCACTGCTGAGGCACAGGCCTTCCTTATGGGTGGATAAGGAGGTTGGGACATAACCCACCACGCGGGCCCAATGCGGATTGGTGGGTGGAGAAAGAGAACAATAGGTCTCTACAAAGCCCACTATCAAAAGTGAGGCAAAACCGTATTAAAACAGCCAAAATAGCTCCGTTTTTAGATTTTTATTCTCCACTATTACCTAATCATACCGAATAAGTACAAAAGAGTTTCAATTTTCCTACATTTAACAGATTAATTACTATATTATTGGGTTTTAGTTACGATTAGGTAACGTATGAAGGATATAAATCTGAAAACTAAGCCATTTTGGCTTAGTATTAGTTGCCTCACTTTGCATACGATGACACGGCTTCTAGGTGTTATTATTTTAAGTGTACAAAAGAAGCGGCAAGTTCACTCAAGAAAAATTTAAAATATATCGTTTTGTACAGCAAGCACTCCCACTTCTGTTGTCAGTAGGTACATAGTAAATTGTTATTAATAAAAAAATGTTGGAACAGTTAAAATAATTTATTTACCTAGGTAATCTTTAACTTACCGATCTCATCAATGTGTCACCGAACAAACAAAGAAAAAATATTTGCAGTAAACTCATGAACAGAAATGTTAGAAAAGTCATCTGAAAAGCTACATCATTGATTATCTGGAATAAATAATGTAAGTACTACAATAAAATGAATTATTAAAATGAATAACAAACATTTCTTAATTACTTAATGATCCTATTTGGAACGTTACTTAAAAATATAAATAAGAATTTCAGTCAACAATAATCCCGTCTGTAGAGTTCTGGATTCTTTAAAAAAAATCTTTTTTATTTTATATTTTCACTACCTAATGGCATTTTAGCAATATGTAATCAAAATAAATACCGTGACGTTAAATCCAGTTAGACAAATGACGAACGAACTTGTCAGAAAATTAAATAATGTTGATTTTGAGTACACCACCTCCAACAAACTAGCTGAACTGAAATAAAAAAAAATAAGAAAATGGGTATGTTTGAGGGTTTTTATACAGTCAACGGTACAAAGTCAAAGTCAAAGTCAAATAAGCTTTATTCAAATAAACTTAATTATTAAGTACTTTTGAATCGTCTATATTTTCCTACCACCCTAGTACGCTAGGCTCATGGGCGTAGCGAGGTGAGATTTCCCAATACTAACCCCCAAATAAAGAGTATGAAACATAATAACAATTAGGAATTTTGCATCCAACAAGAAGTAATCACTCATAGAATAGTCACAAGCTCCGAAATCACCTTATAATCTGCTGATGCCACTTAATCAACTCCTTAAACTTTTTTTTGTATCGAGAGCTTATAGTGCCGGAAGCGGAAAGGTTCATAGAAGGGATGATTTCCTCGAGCTGGTGCTGCAGCAGCCTGAATTGGATCCTGATGTGGGTGCAGCAAGTGAAGAAAAAGTAGTCTGTGGCGCATATCTCTAGAAGAACGATGCTTTCTGGAAAGATAGCCAAAATGGTCACAATGATTTTTAAAGCAAGAGTTAGCACGTGAGATTTTGTGAACCCTTTCTTCGCAGTTAACCTTCTCCGTATTTATGTGATCCTGGTACTTTGGAGACGTAGGTGATTGACAATATTTAAAAAAAAAGGCACTACTCGCATCAATTGGCTGTTTCACTGAGATTAGAAGCCCTATGGCATAGAATATATAATAGTACTAACGTATCTATGGCACAATTGGTTGTACTGAAGAGAATAGTAGTTCCCTGAGGCACTACTGGTAATGTCACGCGGTTGTGCTACGAGTGAGAAAGGGAAATTTTAATGCACCTACTTAGATACAGGTAATGCAAAATTTACCAGGTCTTAGTTACCAGTCAAATAAAGCTGTTATAGAGGACGATGTATTTGTAATAGTTTTCCCTGGAGTTGTGCCACATACTCGTGAGGCATCGCATTTCCAATTTAATAAAGCTGCTAAGGAGGGCGATGAATATGTAATAGGTTTCCTTGGAAATATGCTGCATATTCGTCCGACATGGCATCGCGTTTCACCGTAGCTTTATCTCTTTCTGTACTCAGAAACATCGTTCTTTAGAGCGACAAAATCATTTAGCCGTTTTGTCATCTCGACTAGCAGTATTCTCGTAATCGTAGATGATATTTTTGAGCGGCGAAAAGAGAAAATGTGAATATTAAGTTAATTGAGTTTAATTAAATATATTTTTATACATACCTGACCAAATCTGATGGATGTATGCAAATGGCCAATACCGAAGATCTAAAGCGTTGACGAATGGATACACATCCATAAACGGCAGCATCAACTCTAGATCCCCCCACCTATAATACTTGTACGCAATCAAAATTAAGGGACTTAGATCAAAAACCACTATCATCAAACAATTGAGGACATTCAGAACATTTATCACCATATCAAGAAACCTTATATCTGGTTTTATAGTCTCCTCTTCGTCAATATTCTCAAATTCATTCTTCCTTCTTTCCAATTCTTTTAAATTCACCACCATCTTATGCACTTGTTTCTCATTAAGTACCAATAGTAAACCTTTTATATCTCCCAAAACACTTAGCGTCACACAAGGAGCCACAAATGTGATCTCAGTAAAATTATTACCAGTTAAAATACCCCAAAAAACGTAATGTAATGCTCCCGCGATAGCTGCGTTCAACCATATGAAATTGATTAAGAATACGATATTCTGCTTCAAGTTCCTTTTCCTCGGATCCATGTTCATTCCAGTCAAGTGGAACAGGAATTGTATCTTCTTCAAAGAGTTGTCGAAAAGCAATTCTTTAGACATATTGACTTGTTAAAATTTCAAGTGCAACTAACACACGTACTATTGATCGTGGTTAGTCCAACTATGCAATTTGAATTTAAATTTCATTAATGATTTCTGGATATAATTAATATTTCACACTATAATTAAGTTACCGAAGTGTTAACGCTATTATTAAGCTCCATTGTAATTTTCAGTTAAGCTTGAGCAATGCCCATTTCCCGATTACAATTATTAACATATTCTACGCCAAGGTGAAAATTTCATGAATTAGTACCTTTATTCAAGATTTTTTTACTTGTTCATTTTACATCATAGGAACTCAAGTGTTAGCTTTGAGGGTCGATATTGAACTAAGGCCTAAGGCCTAATCAATATTAGAATCGCACTATACAAATTAATGTTGGTTCAGTTCAGTACCTGTAGCACGAAGACCTATCGTTAAACAAAACGCGTGTCAAAAAATCGATTGAGCAGTTTTGTATAGAAATTTTGTACAGCGCAATCTACCGCCTAAAAGCGAAATTAAATTTGCCGTAGATAATACTCTGTCTATAGAATACTTTTACGCGCGTTTTATTTCTTGATTGTACATATGTTCGTGCTAGGGGAGTAATATAATATAACAGACTAGCTTCTGCCCGCGCCTTCGTCCGCGTGGATGTTAGAGAAAATCCTTAGGCGGCCATTACACACGTCAATCTGGTGTGATCTGATCAAAACCGCAGATTGATGGAATTTGATGCGGTTGGTTTGCGACGTTACACGGTCAATCCAGCGAGATCTGGATCGCAGTAGATCTTGGTAGATTGACAATCTACCACGATCCACGGTGGGCTTTGGCAGGGTTGCCAACATTTTGCATTAATTTTCGCGTGATATCGATCGATGACCTGAGTGGTGCAGTATTCAACATGCCAGTCTACCGCGCAAGAGATCCTGGGTTCGATTCCCGGACGTAATTGAAATGATGAATTTTAATTTCTGTGACGGTCTGCGTATAATAAGTACCTATCTATTTCGAAAAGTAAGTAAGTACCTAGTAAAATCTGTTGTCTAGCACCCATTTTATGCCTTGATTAGTTAGGGTTAGATGAATATCGATATTTAATTTTACACGCACAGATGTGTAAAATTTCATCAAAATCAGTTCAGCCTTCTGAAGCTGAACTGATTTGGATGAAATTTGGCACTCAGTTCATAGCTTGGTAATATCGTATTATAAATTTTAATACGATTTTTTATAAATTTTAATACGATATTACCAAGCTATGAACTGAGTGCCAAATTTCATCCAAATTAGTTCAGCTTCAGAAGGCTGAACTGATTTTGATGAAATTTTACACACATCATATATAGTTTATAGCCTGGTATAGTATAAATATCGAGGTAAAATAGTATTTTTCAAAACATTGCAAAAAATATAGTAGGTAGGTTTATGGGAAATTTATGAAAAAATATAGTCCTCATTTATTTTTAACTAGCTTCCTTTAAAAATTAAAAATAGGGTACATACATAGGGTAGGTACTTCCTAGGGTACCAAACTAACTGTGTGCCAAATTTTATCATCTTTTACTGTAATCCAATATTTTAACCGACTTAAAAAAGGAGGAGGTTCTCTTTTCATCTGTATATTTTTTAAGGGATTCTTCAAATGCCCACGCGCATGTAGTCACGGCCGGAAAGAAAGTTAAAATAAATAGGGGTTTTATTTTTTATAAATTTCCCAAATGTACTACAAATTAGTTTCAATGTTAAAAATAATTAAAATGCCTAGGGTACCTTTGATCGAGATGAAAAATATAAGTTTTAATCCAGACTATAAACTGTTTGCCAAATTTCATCCAAATCAGTTCAGCTTTCATAAAAAACAAATATACAGACGAACAGAGAACTTCCTCTTTTTTTGAAGTCGGTTAAAAACATCGGATTGCAGTAGATTGTGCTAGATTGTCAGTCTACCATGGTAGATTGACAATCTACCAAGATCTACTGCGATCCGATGTTTTAACCGACTTCAAAAAAAGAGGAGGTTGTTTTTCTGTTCGTCTGTATGATTTTTTTTGTTTTTTTTCAAATGTCCATCCGGATGTAGTCGCGGGCGGAAGCTAGTTAAAAATAAATATGGGCTATATTTTTATAAATTTCCCAAAAGTACTACAAATTAGTTTCAATGTTTAAAATAATTAAAATGCCTAGGGTACCTTTGATCGAGATGAAAAATATAAGTTTTAATCCAGACTATAAACTGTTTGCCAAATTTCATCCAAATCAGTTCAGCTTTCATAAAAAACAAATATACAGACGAACAGAGAACCTCCTCTTTTTTTGAAGTCGGTTAAAAACATCGGATTGCAGTAGATTGTGCTAGATTGTCAGTCTACCATGGTAGATTGACAATCTACCAAGATCTACTGCGATCCGATGTTTTAACCGACTTCAAAAAAAGAGGAGGTGGTTTTTCTGTTCGTCTGTATGTTTTTTTTCAAATGTCCATCCGGATGTAGTCGCGGGCGGAAGCTAGTTAAAAATAAATATGGGCTATATTTTTATAAATTTCCCAAAAGTACTACAAATTAGTTTCAATGTTTAAAATAATTAAAATGCCTAGGGTACCTTTGATCGAGATGAAAAATATAAGTTTTAATCCAGACTATAAACTGTTTGCCAAATTTCATCCAAATCAGTTCAGCTTTCATAAAAAACAAATATACAGACGAACAGAGAACCTCCTCTTTTTTTGAAGTCGGTTAAAACATCGGATCGCAGTAGATCTTGGTAGATTGTCAATCTACCATGGTAGACTGACAATCTAGCACAATCTACTGCAATCCGATGTTTTTAACCGACTTCAAAAAAAGAGGAGGTTGTTTTTCTGTTCGTCTGTATGTTTTTTTTTGTTTTTTTTTCAAATGTCCATCCGGATGTAGTCGCGGGCGGAAGCTAGTTAAAAATAAATATGGGCTATATTTTTATAAATTTCCCAAAAGTACTACAAATTAGTTTCAATGTTTAAAATAATTCAAATGCCTAGGGTACCTTTGATCGAGATGAAAAATATAAGTTTTAATCCAGACTATAAACTGTTTGCCAAATTTCATCCAAATCAGTTCAGCTTTCATAAAAAACAAATATACAGACGAACAGAGAACCTCCTCTTTTTTTGAAGTCGGTTAAAAACATCGGATTGCAGTAGATTGTGCTAGATTGTCAGTCTACCATGGTAGATTGACAATCTACCAAGATCTACTGCGATCCGATGTTTTAACCGACTTCAAAAAAAGAGGAGGTTGTTTTTCTGTTCGTCTGTATGTTTTTTTTTTGTTTTTTTTCAAATGTCCATCCGGATGTAGTCGCGGGCGGAAGCTAGTTAAAAATAAATATGGGCTATATTTTTATAAATTTCCCAAAAGTACTACAAATTAGTTTCAATGTTTAAAATAATTAAAATGCCTAGGGTACCTTTGATCGAGATGAAAAATATAAGTTTTAATCCAGACTATAAACTGTTTGCCAAATTTCATCCAAATCAGTTCAGCTTTCATAAAAAACAAATATACAGACGAACAGAGAACCTCCTCTTTTTTTGAAGTCGGTTAAAAACATCGGATTGCAGTAGATTGTGCTAGATTGTCAGTCTACCATGGTAGATTGACAATCTACCAAGATCTACTGCGATCCGATGTTTTAACCGACTTCAAAAAAAGAGGAGGTTGTTTTTCTGTTCGTCTGTATGTTTTTTTTTGTTTTTTTTTTCAAATGTCCATCCGGATGTAGTCGCGGGCGGAAGCTAGTTAAAAATAAATATGGGCTATATTTTTATAAATTTCCCAAAAGTACTACAAATTAGTTTCAATGTTTAAAATAATTAAAATGCCTAGGGTACCTTTGACCGAGATCAAAAATATCATAAGTTTTAATCCAGACTATAAACTGTTTGCAAAATTTCATCCAAATCAATGCAGCCTTCATAAAAAACAAATATACATACGAACAGAGAACCTCCTCCTTTTTTGAAGTCGGTTAAAAATATCGCATCGCAGCAGATTGTGCTAGATTGTTTTTTAATGATTTTTCGAATGTCCACCCACGTGGATGTAGTCGCGGGCGGAAGCTAGTTAAAAATAAATGTGTACTACATTTTTATAAATATCCCAAAAGTAAGTACTATAATGTTTAAATGTTTTGAAAATAATACTTATACCTCGAAAAAAAGGTGCCAACCCTAAGCCAGACCAAGCCAGATTGACGTAGATTGACAATCCAGCACAATCTGATCACGCCAGATCGCGCCAGACCGCGCCAGATTGAAACAGATCGCGAACAACGTTACACAATCAATCTCTGTCAATCTTTGTCAGTCTGGCGCGGTCTGGCGTGATCAGATTGTGTGTGTAATGGGTGCCTTAGAGAACCTTACGAACAGTCATTTTTATGCTTCCCGTTCCCGTTCCCGTTCCCATTCCCGTTCCCGTTCCCGTTCCCGTTCCCGTTCCCGTTCCCGTTCCCGTTCCCGTTCCCGTTCCCGTTCCCGTTCCCGTTCCCGTTCCCGTTCCCGTTCCCGTTCCCGTTCCCGTTCCCGTTCCCGTTCCCGTTCCCGTTCCCGTTCCCGTTCCCGTTCCCGTTCCCGTTCCCGTTCCCGTTCCCGTTCCCGTTCCCGTTCCCGTTCCCGTTCCCGTTCCCGTTCCCGTTCCCGTTCCCGTTCCCGTTCCCATTCCCGTGGACTTCAAAATAATTCTCATTTTCGCAATCACCATCCCATAAAACCTCAATAACGACATGCATATCGAGTTTTATGTTTACTCATCCCACTTACCCTCTAAGGGGTTGATTTTCAAAATCACAAAATGAATGAAAGAAATGTCTATGTCTATCAGCCTTTTTTTTTTTGATGTCCCCACTGCTGGGGCACAGGCCTTCCTTATGGGTGGTAAAAAGATGGGCCATAACCCACCACGCGGGCCCAGTGCGGATTGGTGGGTGTTAACGACTGCAAATGCAGCCGGGACCAACGGCTTAACGTGCCTTCCGAAGCACGGAGGAGCTCGAGATAATAAATTTTTGGTCACCCATCCCATGACCGACCCTTGCGAACGTTGCTTAACTTCCGCAATCGCTGGGCCAGGCGCCAAACCACTGCGCCACCGAGCTCCTCAAAATAATGTTTGCCTATTTATTTTTAGACGTGCTCCTACGAAGTTTAAAGTTGTAATGTCTATTTTATATTATTTTTCCATACAAAATTTGAACCCCATTTTCACCCCTTTAGGGCTTAAATCATGTCCACCATGTTGGACTTCAAAATAAATGTCATTTTTGCAATCGTCATCCCAGAAAACCCCAATAACGACATCCATATCGAGTTTTATGTTTACTCACCCCACTTACCCTCTAAGGGGTTGATTTTCAAAATAACAAAATATTTGTTTGCCTATTTATTTTTGGATGTGCTCCTACGAAGTCTAAAGTTGTAATGTCTATTTTATATAATTTTTCCATACAAAATTTGAACCCCATTTTCACCCCTTTAGGGTTTAAATCATGTCCACCGTGTTGGACTTCAAAATAAATGACATTTTTGTAATCGTCATTCCAGAAAACCCCGATAACGACATCCATATCTATTTTTAGGTGTTTTATCCCTTTTCACCCCCATTTCATCCCCATAGGGGACTAACAAAAACAATATACGTTGCGTTAGATTTTCATCCATAAGCCTAAATTATAAATTTAGCGATTTTTACTTCGACAATAAAGGATTTTCTTCAATACACAACTTCATCCCCCTTTCGGGGGTAGAATTTTGAAAAACGCTGAGACCCGTATTTATTTATTTTCAATCGTCGGCCTAAACACAAAATTTGAAGATTCTAGCTTCAAAACTGAGGGACTTTCATACAAACTTTCATTCCTTATTTCATCCCCTTAGGGATGGAATTTTCAAAAATCCTTCCTTAGTGGATGCCTAGACTGTATAAAGTATCTGTGTGCAAAATTTCAAGTCTCTAGGTCCAGCGGTTTGGGCTGTGCGTTGATAGATCAGTCAGTCAGTCATTCAGTTTACGATTTTATATATTGTCGCGTAGCGGGTTGCTAAATGAGAAACCACAACTTACGTGTACAATAATTTATTGATGGCTTGAGCATGGGGTCGTGAGTTTAAGGGGCCCGACTGGTATTTACTTGGCGTGTCCCAACTTATCTTAAGGGGGCCCTCAGGTGGTAGGTGGCCCGACGTGGCGTGGGAAGATGCAGCTCAGGGTGTGAAGCGCGTCGCAAAATGGCCGCCAGCAGAAAACCAAGTGGCCAAAGTTGGTCGGCCAAAGTTGGTTTGGCCAAAGTTGAATGGGTCAAACTGGATGAACCTGGGTCAATCTGGGTCCCTGAAATTGCCATCAAACTGCATAAGCTTGATGTTTAGCAGCCGCCAATTGCGATAGCCAATTCACCTAAGCCAAGCCAAGAAAAGTTGGGAGAAGAGAAAGTATGCAGTAGGTGAAGTGGCAAATTATCGCAATCAGAGCGGAGTTTACAAACATAAAACCAATTAAAATTGTGCAGAAAAGCATTGTGCTAATTGCTAACAATATGATTAATATTATGTAAATGAAATTACGTTCAATAAAATTGTAAAACTAATAAAATTTAAATGTGAGGGTATACAAAGGCGAATGATTTTGCAAATTTGATTTCGTGGTTTAAACAATTTAAAAGGTCACGCCGAGATTATTACATACAGGAATGTATAATCGACAGCGAGCACTCGATATTACATGAACACAATTACTTTAAAATACACTAGCTAAAATTACTACTAACTAATAACTACTACAAAGCGATGTTCAACACTTACCCATTCGGGGATTGCACTGAATTTATATTTTGAACAGATAAAGTGACAAAATCACAATTTTAATCACTAAGGTGATATTATCATATGGTTAAATAAAATAATTCCCAACGGCGACTATGAAGACGAAATAAGTTCGTGTCGTCGTCCGCGGGAGCTCAGGAAGCGGTGTGTGTCAATGACGCAGCAAAACCACTGCATCGCGAAATTAGTACGAGCTGCGCAGTCTGTTGCGCACACGCATTGTGTTATTCGCAATCACTGCCTTCACGACGATACGCGAACAAAGTAAGATTAGGGTACTGTTCGCGAAGTGGTAAAACGTTTAAATGAATAATACGTTCGATTTGCAGTTTAATGTGCATTATTATTTTAATTGTAGTTATTAGTTTAGTGTTATATTAAGTTAGAAATAAGATTAGGTTAATTTAGCTATTTAAAAAAAATGGTTTGTTTTTATTTATTTTATTTTATTTTAATAAAATGAAGATTTTGTGTAATTTTAACTAAAAATTAACTTATAACGTTACAATACCCCCTCGCGCGACCAAGGATTTTATTCCTCTTAATAAAATCCGCACTTAGTAATTAAGTTAATGGTTCGTATTAACACTTTCATACTTCATCATTCATGCATCTCATACTTCACGCTTACAAAAGGCAACAATAAACAATATTATAGAATATTGACGCATCCTAACAATATGGTAGGTTCCTGTTACATATGAACTGGTAACCCATACAAACACGATTACTTTATTTAGATGTTACACATGCGAAGTTTCTAGCTTTGTAACGATATGTTAAAAAATATTTAAAATGTCCATGTTATAATTTATAATTACTATCTACTGTTTAAAAAAAATCTAAAATATTGTTAAAAAAAATATTTACTTATTAAGACCAGCTAATTTCAAATCTTTTATATGCCATGTTCCCAAATCTTTACCTTTCATATCCTCTAAAACGTAAACTAAAGGTGATTTTTTAGCAGTGACACGACATTTTATGAATTTCGGTGCCAACTTCTTGCTAAAATATTTATCTTTATCACTAAGGACATAGGCTCGTTTCATGACGATATCGCCCACCTGAAATTCGGCTGCTTTACGACGCAAATTGTAATGTGCGGTGTTCTTTGCATGAGCATGCCAAAGTTTTGCTTGTACATCGTCAAAGATACTTGACAAGCAACCTAAGTTATCCGCATAAATATCGCGCGGTAGGAATAAGACCTCATCACCTAAATCTGTGTCTGTGTAATGAGTACCACAGGTAACGAGCTCTCTGCCGAAAACTAAAAATGATGGCGTGAAACCAGTTGCTTCATTCACAGCGTTATTGATGGCAAACTGCACTTTGGGTATATAAATATCCCAGGTTCTGTGGTCATTCTCGACAAAAGTTGATATGCAGGTAATGATCGTTCTATTGTAGCGCTCTACAGTGTTTACTTGCGGTGTATACTTTGGAGAGAAATATACATTAGGTACGCTATATTTTTTGAAAAAAGCAGTTGTGTCACGGCTAATAAACTGAGTACCATTATCTAGAAAAATTGTTTGTGGGACTCCATGAACAAGAAAAACATTGTCCTCTAAGATTTTAATAATGACGTCCGAAGTAGCTTTTTTAATAGGGTAAATTAAACAAAATTTGGAAAAAACACACGTCACAACTAGAATGTAGTTGTTCTGTTTACGAGTTGTAGGCAAAGGTCCCATAAGATCAATTGAAATTATTTGCCAGGGGCGTGAACACTGTTTAGGACGACCCATTTCTCCTAATGTTTGATGGTTATGTGACTTGTACTCAAGACATTTATCACAAGAACTTACAAATTTTACGACGTCTTTATGCATGCCAGGCCAAAAATAGCGAAGCATAAGGCGATGGTTTGTCTTAAAAATACCTAAATGTCCAGCAGAAGGCTGAGAATGATTTTCCGAAATTACTTTCTCCCGCAACTCGGAAGGAACAACAATTTTCCATGAAAATTCGTCATTAAGGCTACATTTACTTTTAGTCAATCTATATAAAATATCATCTTTAATTAAAAAGTTTGGATACTGTTGAGGACTATTCAAACAACCGTTGCGAAGTGTCTTGTACCACTGGTCTTTAGAGTCCAATATGTCGGAAGAACTAATGGCACTAACTGGAAATGCGCGTGAAAGAGCGTCAGGAATAACATTATCAACCCCGCGACGATGTTTGATTTCGAAGTTAAACGATGATAATCGTACTCCCCATCGAGCTAACCGGCCTGTAGGGTTATTTAGAGTCAGGAACCATTTTAAAGCACTATGATCAGTATATACGGTGAAGGTTTTTCCGTTCTCTAAATAACATCGCCAATGCTCTAAGGCAGTAATCACAGCCAGAGTCTCACGCTCTGTAATGCCGTAATTACGCTCTGAAGGAGCTAACGAACGGCTCATATAAGCAATAGGGTGCTCTTTTCCGTCCCTGGTCTGCGTGAGCATAGCGCCAACGCCGTAACTGCTCGCATCTGTATGTACCTCGAATGGTTGATTGTAGTCGGGGCAAGTCAGAACCGGCGCGGAAACCAAACATTCTTTCAGCTTCTGAAAGGAAGCATCAGCTTCAGCAGACCACTTAAAGGGGGGTGCGCCCTTTTTGTTAGAAGTGAGTCTATTTAAGGGACCGGCAATAGTGCTGAAATTGGGGACAAAACGACGGTACCATGTAGCTGTCCCGAGAAACCGTTTGACATCCTTCCGACAAGTAGGTGTCGGATAGTTCAAAGTGGCCTCCACCTTCTCGGGATCGGTCCGTAGTCCACGACTATCGACGACATATCCTAAATATTTCAGCTCACTACGAAAGAAGTTACATTTTTCTAAATTTACAGTGAGATTAGCGTTCCTAAGCTTTTCTAAGACCTTTAACAAGAGCGTGACATGAGTCTGGTAGTCATTACTAACGATGATGACGTCATCGATATATGCGAAAACATTTGCGCCAAACTCGCCAAACAAAAGGTCTACTAACCGTTGTTGCGTTGCCGGAGCATTGGTCAAACCAAAAGCAGTTCTCTTGAAACGAAGTGTACCTCTGCCTGGGACGTAAAAAGCGGTCTTATCTCGGTCTTCGGGCGCAATCTCTATCTGCCAGAAAGATTTGGATAAGTCGATGCTGCTAAGATAACGCGCATCACGGAGGTTATCCAAAATCTCAGATATGTAGGGTAAGTTATAGGCATCGCGTTTGGTGACCGAGTTTAACTTTCGGCTATCGAGGCAGAACCTAGGCTGTCCGTTTTTCTTGGTCACGAGCAAAACTGGGGAAGACCAGGCGCTTTCGCAAGGTTCGACTACGTCTAATGCTAGCATTTCATTGACCTGCTCAATCAAGGTACGCTGTTTTTCCGGTGACATGCGATAGTATCGTTGCCGGATTGGTTGAGCATCGCCGGTATCAATTCTGTGCGTTATTAAGCTAGTTTTACCTAGACCCTTTTGTTCAAAAGAAATCTCTTTAAATTGGTCAATTATATTGTCCGCAATCATTTTTTCCAATTCGCTTAAATTATCATAGCCATGTAATATAATATCGGATGAGACGTCCGCCGGTGTATTTATTGAATCGATAGTAATGTTTCCTAAATATTTAGGGCATATATTAAATTTACGCCAAAAATCAACGCCTAGTATAAGAGACGTATCAATACCAGGTACAACAACAGCTTCAATAATGTGAAACTGGTTTTCAAAGTGCACAGGTATATTAATATAGCCAATACTACTTAAGGACTGCCCACCTGCAGCAGTAACTGATATACAGCGGTCTCTTATCAATTTAAATCCCTGGGACTCTAAAACTAAATGTGAATTGTTGCCTAAAATTGTGACTGCGGAACCAGAATCGAGTAAGCCAGTAAAAGAGAGGCTGTTAATATTAATGGTGACATAAGGTCTGATATCATTATTAGGTTTATTATGAATTGTGGCAGTTCGGTATGCTTGAAAGAAAACACTTAAAGTTTTAAGCCACTTTTGCCAATCATCTTTATCAAAGTAATTGTGATTGGAACTACCACAATTCAATTCTATTAGTTTTTTGAACTGGATGGTTTACTCAAATTACAGTCAGGACATTGAGGAGTCTTAACATTCTTTCGACCACATTTAAAACAGTAAATGTTGTCCTTACCTTCTGTACACTGTCTCAAATTATGAGTATCTACACGACATCTAGGACAATAACGAGCTTTAGGAGCTTCGATAGCATGTAAATACTTTTCATTATTTGTTTTACTAGGATAATTGTTTGTATTATTAGGATAATTTGTTTTATTGTTGTTATTATAAGTGTAGTTATGGTTTGAATTATATTTATATTTTGTAAAAGCTTGATTTTTATTAAAAGGTGTATTGAAATTTTGTTTATATGTATTTGATTTAAAATGACCACTATTTTTATTACGATTACCATTGTAGGCAAACTCTGGAGCCAAAGTATTAGAAGTAGCTGTACTAGGCTCATGAAAGTTTGCAAGACGTGACTGTACACTTTCATAATTTCGGCATAAGGATTGTAAAGATTCGAGTGTTTTAATTTCACTAACTGAGGCTAATGTACTAGCATAACAAGGTCTAATGTTATGGAGAATTATTTCCAACTTTTCGTCATCGGACAATGTTTTCGCTAAGCGTGAAAACAAACCAGACATAATTGATAAATAAATTGTTATGTTCTCCGTTTCACCCTGTGTTCTTGCACGGATTTCTGAAAGCAGTCTGTAATCGAAGTCAGACTGATCAAAATCTTGCCTCAGCAGAATAATGAGTTCACTCCAAGAGGAAACTCGGCTCTTTACACTCCTATACCAATGCAAAGCGTCACCTGTGAAAATCTCAGTAACGAATGAAAGCGCTTTAGGGCCTGAAATGTTCCTTGCGTCACAAAATTCCGTTACGCGTTGAATAAACGCCCTGACGCAAGTCTTTCCATCATATTTAAGCTTACTCAAATCACTAGAACCCCCACGATCGCAAGTGACCGAGATGTTCACAGGCAATGCAGGAGTAGAAGACTCGCTATTGCTGGCAGAAATTAAAGGATCAATTCCACTGTCTTTAATAGAATTAAATTTTTCAAAACAACTTTTAAACTGCAAAACGCACGTATCGTATTGAGGCTTGACAGACTCGTCCGGAATAATTCGGTTGATCCGATGATACAAATGATGCAACAGATTTTGCGTACGTAACAATGTATTTTTATCCGTACCCGAATCTAAATTTGTTTTTGTTTTAGTGAGGGTATCACTAACCCCAACTAAATCAACTGCAGCCTCTAATGGACTGTCCAAAATGTCCTCAGAAGGAAATAAAGGTGCTAACTTCGCGATCTGCTTGCGTAGGTCTTGCACAGTAGCACAAGGTGTGGAACCTCTAATGGTCACCTCGTATTCTAGCTCCGACTTTTGCAAGGACAGAAATTTTATTGGAAAAGCCATAGCAACAAAAGGAGAAAAAATAAATTACGAAACTTCGGTAAAAGACGCGAAAGAAAGAAAAAAAAAAGAAAAAAATATCCGTAAGAGAGGGTAAATGTTAAACAATTTACTATCTACTTACAACTAATTAAAACTAAAAAACTACCTAACTCCGTCTGTTACAAAAAAAAACTACGGATCAGAAATAAAAAAGTAACATAAATAAGCAAACACAGATTTGCAAATAAAAAAAAAAACTAAAATACAACAGGTTTGCAAATAAAAAAAAACAAACAGAACTAAAAAGAAAAAAAAAACAACACAAAAAAAGCACACAACACACTAACTACAACTCACTGCGAAAGCAAATACCAGCCCATACCAAACCAAGTTGAGGCGCCAGTGTATTTGCCCGACTGGTATTTACTTGGCGTGTCCCAACTTATCTTAAGGGGGCCCTCAGGTGGTAGGTGGCCCGACGTGGCGTGGGAAGATGCAGCTCAGGGTGTGAAGCGCGTCGCAAAATGGCCGCCAGCAGAAAACCAAGTGGCCAAAGTTGGTCGGCCAAAGTTGGTTTGGCCAAAGTTGAATGGGTCAAACTGGATGAACCTGGGTCAATCTGGGTCCCTGAAATTGCCATCAAACTGCATAAGCTTGATGTTTAGCAGCCGCCAATTGCGATAGCCAATTCACCTAAGCCAAGCCAAGAAAAGTTGGGAGAAGAGAAAGTATGCAGTAGGTGAAGTGGCAAATTATCGCAATCAGAGCGGAGTTTACAAACATAAAACCAATTAAAATTGTGCAGAAAAGCATTGTGCTAATTGCTAACAATATGATTAATATTATGAAAATGAAATTACGTTCAATAAAATTGTAAAACTAATAAAATTTAAATGTGAGGGTATACAAAGGCGAATGATTTTGCAAATTTGATTTCGTGGTTTAAACAATTTAAAAGGTCACGCCGAGATTATTACATACAGGAATGTATAATCGACAGCGAGCACTCGATATTACATGAACACAATTACTTTAAAATACACTAGCTAAAATTACTACTAACTAATAACTACTACAAAGCGATGTTCAACACTTACCCATTCGGGGATTGCACTGAATTTATATTTTGAACAGATAAAGTGACAAAATCACAATTTTAATCACTAAGGTGATATTATCATATGGTTAAATAAAATAATTCCCAACGGCGACTATGAAGACGAAATAAGTTCGTGTCGTCGTCCGCGGGAGCTCAGGAAGCGGTGTGTGTCAATGACGCAGCAAAACCACTGCATCGCGAAATTAGTACGAGCTGCGCAGTCTGTTGCGCACACGCATTGTGTTATTCGCAATCACTGCCTTCACGACGATACGCGAACAAAGTAAGATTAGGGTACTGTTCGCGAAGTGGTAAAACGTTTAAATGAATAATACGTTCGATTTGCAGTTTAATGTGCATTATTATTTTAATTGTAGTTATTAGTTTAGTGTTATATTAAGTTAGAAATAAGATTAGGTTAATTTAGCTATTTAAAAAAAATGGTTTGTTTTTATTTATTTTATTTTATTTTAATAAAATGAAGATTTTGTGTAATTTTAACTAAAAATTAACTTATAACGTTACAATATTAAGATAACGGAGTTACGACAAATGTAGAGCTGGTAAAAATATTCAAAAGTGGTTTTCTGTTTGGTCTAGCCTTGGGTAGAGTCTGTCTAAAAAGTCTGTTTACATTGGTAATTTCAAATGTAATTTTATTACCCACCTAAATCCCCAACCACCCAACCAATACCATTGACCTGATTTTTATTTACCATTGAAAATGGTTATCAAATGCAAATCGCCTGAGACGTATTATTGGTCATAGTTCCAATGATTTTAGGAGGATCGAGATGGAAATAGTACCAAAAGTTGAGGAATTTATTGAGACACGTGTGAACGTTTGAATTTTGAAAATTGGCTGGTAACTTTTTTTGAAATTTCGAAAAATTCGAGTTTTTTGGGGGGTGTTTGTTTACTAAATTGTAAATATTTCGAGAAAAAACCGACTTAAGAAAAAATGAAAAAAAGGGTCCTAGGGTATTAGTTTAGCTACAAAATAGCGATTTTTTTTTTTAAATCGGTTTATAATTAGTGGTCCCTTTAGATTTGGAATTGTAGAAAAACGGGTATTTCGGTATATAAAAAGTGATGTAGTTTCTATGATTATTGACCGATCGTCATGGTAAAGGTATTGAAAGATGCGGAAGCAGACGAGAAGTGCATTAGTTGATTTTTGTGAATCGGTTAATAATATTTCAGCCGCGTCGAAGCAGTCAGGGGCACTTTTGTGACACGAGGCGCAGCCGAGTGTCACAATCGATCGTAAAAATAAAAAGGTACCTAGATACCTTAGAAAAATTATAGGATATTGCTTTTGATTTGATTTATTTTTTGCGTAAATTTTTGTATTCATTTTCAATGCGATTTTCAATCCGATTCTTGCGGGAACTGCGAAATCTGTGATTTTTTTTTTCTATTTAAGGTCTATGACCAATACCATAGCCTTCTATAATTGCAAGCCGTGAACATAAGTTTGGCAACGTCTGTTACTGTCAGTTCGTGGTCATGTCGTCGGCCAGTCTCCATACTAAATGTATGGGAATATTTCAATTTTAAGAGGTCGATATTTTTTTTCCTAGTAATCGTGTGAGGTTTAAAATATGAAAATAATTTAGTTCCTTTATTGAAATGCTTTGTATATTAAACAATAAGAAAAATATCAATGTTAACCAGGAAAAAATGGCTGTCAAAGATGTCATCTTTTTTGTTGATTTTCTTCAGCAGGGAGTTGATTAACACGCTCTCTAGCAATAAATTATATATCATTAGAAAGGTCTTTTGAAGACAAATATTTGCTGTCAATATACTTTATATCAATTGTTTATACTTTTGGAGTTAAAGGTTATTAAAGTATAAAAGTGGTTTATTGTCTATGGGAGTTGATTTACCCCACCTCTAGCAATAAATGAAATATCATTAGAAAGGTTTTCATATGATAAATATTTACTGCAAACATACTTTCCATTAATTGTTAGTATTTTCGGAATTTTAGGTCATAAATGATAAAAAAATTGGTCAAGTTCAGAGCGTTATAACTCTCAAAGTACTAAAAGTTGACATTTATTGTAATACAATAAAGTGTTTCAAATTTAAATACCTTTCCAATGATGTAAGACTTATTGCTAGGAGAGGCTTAGATCAAAATGCTCGTCGTACTAAAGGACCCCCGAAAAGTTCAAATAATTTGACTCAAACCTTATGTTCTAATAAATAAATAATAATAATAAATATAAAACTGTATTGAACTAACCTTACATCACAATTTACAACTAGTTTAAACATAGATAATATAGGAAAAACAAATAATAAATAATTATTAAAATAATATAATACTATGTGCTTGACCACATGCGATGTTGCCGTTCTGCTCAACTTCATGGCTTGGAAATATAGAAGGCTATGCCATAGCCTTCTTTAATTGCAAGCCGTGAACATAAGTTTGGCAACGTCTGTTACTGTCAGTTCGTGGTCATGTCGTCGGCCAGTCTCCATACTAAATGTATGGGAATATTTCAATTTTAAAAGGTCGATATTTTTTTTCGTAGTAATTGTGTGAGGATTAAAATATGAAAATAATTTAGTTCTTTTATTGAAATGCTTTGTATATTAAAGAATAAGAAAAATTTCAATGTTAACCAGGAAAAAATTGCTGTCAAAGATGTCATCTTTTTTGTTGATTTTCTTCAGCAGGGAGTTGATTAACACGCCCTCTAGCAATAAATGATATATCATTAGAAAGGTCTTTCAAAGACAAATATTTGCTGTTGCTATACTTTATACCAATTGTTAATACTTTTGGAGTTAAAGGTTATTAAAGTATAAAAGTGGTTTATTGTCTATGGGAGTTGATCTACCACACCTATAGAAATGAATGATATATCATAAAAAAGGTTTTTATATGACAAATATTTGCTGCAAACATACTTTCTATTAATTGTTAGTATTTTCGGAGTTTTAGGTCATTAATGTTAAAAAAATTGGTCAAGTTTAGAGCGTGATAACTCTCAAAGTACTAATAGTTGACGTTTATAGTAATACAATAAAGTGTTTCTAATTTAAATACCTTTCCAATGATGTAAGATTTATTGCTAGAGGAGGCTTAGATCAAAATGCTCATCGTACTAAAGAACCCCCGAAAAGTTCAAATAATTTGACTCAAACCTTATGTTCTAATAAATAAATAATAATAATAAATATAAAACTTTATTGAAATAACCTTACATCACAATTTACAACTAGTTTAAACATAGATAATATAGGAAAAACAAATAATAAATAACTTTTAAAAAAAAATTATACTATGTGCTTGACCACATGCGATGTTGCCGTTCTGCTCAACTTCAGGGCTTGGAAGATATAGAAGGCTATGGCTATGCCAATACCCATCTAAATAAATAAATATGTTTAAAATTAGAATTTTGACAGCACCAACAGGGTTACCTACCAGTATAAGTTTTTATAAATAATTTAATAATTTCTCATGTAAACAGACTTTTTAGACAGAGTCTATTGTGTTAGATTGTAATTTTCTTAAAAACTATTGATCCTATTAAAATCGAGTTTTTCAATTTCAAGTTGCTGTTACGATAACAATCTTATAAATATACTAGTTTTTTTTTATAAAAAGTGTCGAAAATGGGAAATATGGAAATACCAATTTATCATTTTCTTTTAATCGTATAGTAAGCCCCGGTCATTAAAATTTACGTCAATGTCTTTTATTAATTATTACTTAAAAAATATATATACCTATTAAAAACTCCACTTTTTATCACTCTGTGGTCTAAAACAACAACTCTTTTCTAGATTGTCAATAGCATTTCACTATCTTTTTATTAGCCAAACATTTGGCCAATGCCTAGTAACAGTAATTACCGTTTGTTTGTTTTTTTTTTAAACCAAACTTTATTCGGGTTATTGTAAACTCGTCCCGTATGTAAACTCGTCACGATTTGAAAAGTTCCATACATTGAAAGTAAATTCGTCCCTCATAAAAAAATGTATATGTAAATTCGTCCTAAGTACATACATGGTATAGTAAACTCGTCCCTATTATTGATTTATATCATATTTGCAAGAAGTACCGTTAGCAAACAAGTTGACTGCTAATAAATATTTCAAAGTAATAATTTTGACTACGCCAAGATGGATGAATGCATCTACTGAAGGGGGATTTGTGGAATGCGGGGAGCAGTGAAATTTTTTCGCCTTTTGACTGCTATGAGATCCTCAGATTTATGTCACCCTTGTACATTACATTTAAAACTACTAAAGATCATAATAAGATACAGCAACAAGGTACCGCGTAGCACACTTCGTCCCCCCTACCTCTTCCAGCCAGCATTACGCATAAACCTGTTATGCACTTCGGCTGCCCTAAACCAAATCTAAGTATCTCATTACAGACAAACTTTATAGGAGAGCTTAAAAACGTTATTTAGTGTTTTTATTGAAAAATATAGATATTCTGGTCACTAAAATGTTAAAATATCATTGGTATTTAAGGTAAAAACATATTTCTGTAAAAAAATAGTTCTCATACCTACCCACATTTTTACGAACGAAAATAGTGTTCTGCGTAGAAATATGTATTGATTTGCCAATAATATTCTACGCTATAAACAAGTAACTTTTAGTAGATGCTTGTTTTCAGCTTTGCATAGAGCCATAGAATATAGTCCTTAATACTATAAAATAAATACATAGAAATCAAGTATCTGCTAATCTATTTTGAATACAAGTATCTTGATAAGACTTGCTTGTTTTTCAGTTAGAAATGGGAAATATTTTTTGTTTTAGCGTAGATTTTGCAAATGGAAAAAGATTCTTTAGACAAAATATTGGCTATATTTCCCGAATTAAACCGAATTTTAATAAAATAAAAAAATGGTAAATGCGATTTGCTTTGCTTAAAAAGAAAATGTTTTTTTTTAACTGAGTACTTGACTTCTGCGTAAGGCAGCTGGACTTGCACGCGATTATCTATCTCTTTTTAAATGCGCTTGTGCAAATATAAAATATAAAAATATTTCTGTGGTCATTAAATAAATATAACTTATTAACATTTGATTGTTTCATGGCATTAAGATTTAAGTCAATCAGCACATTGTTACACCTCTGCAAATTTTATCATTAAGACTAATTTTTTTAATTATATATGACTAAACCATAATATTAGATTTTGTTTTATTGCTCGTTATATATGTGCTAATCAGTACATTGTTACACCATGTATAAGTATATATTAATTCTGTTATCCAAAATGTGATTTAAAAATAAATAAATAATGATTTTATTATGTTGAGTGTTTGATTTTTCTGCAGTCCATACGAAAACTCCTTACAAAATCACCAGGGACGAGTTTACAATAGATAAAAATAATTAAAAGCTATTTTATTTTTAAAATGCTACCCGGGACGAGTTTACATATATTTTTTTATCGATTTTCTGATGACGAATTATCTTCAGGGACGAGTTTACAATAACCCCTTTATTCACAATGCCATTTTAGATCTCGACACATTCTTTTAAATATTTTAAACTTATTTAAATTTACTTACACAGTTCTAAATAGGGTTGCCAACTCCTGTTCACAGAAATCCGGGACATCAGATTTTTATATGCGGGACTTAGTCAAAAAAAAGCGGGACCCGCCTACTAATGTACAGAAACGAGAAAAAAATCGTAAATTCACCCGCGCAGGGCAATTTTTAGTAAGTTTTATCCACTAATCTTCTCTAGCCTAGCCTTTAGTAAAATAACTGTAATGCAGCGCGACTTTTTGTGCGTAGTCGATGTAGTATGTGCGTGAGTAGCTAATTCCGAAAAGCGGGATATTTAACGTCCCGCAAACACTGAGCCGAGCTCGGCGTCCGCCGGAGAGCCATCCGCCGGAGAACTAAAGTAACTGACATCGCTCGAAGGATTGCTCAGCTGAAGTGGCAATGGGCGGGACACATAGCGTGAAGAACCGATGGCCGTTGGGGCGGAAAGGTTCTGGAATGGCGACCGCGCACCGGACGACGCTCCGTGGGTAGGCCCCCGACAAGGTGGACCGACGATCTGGTGAAGGTCGCGGGAAGCAGTGGATGCAGGCAGCGCAGGACCGATCGTCGTGGAGATCCTTAGGGGAGGCCTATACCCAGCAGTGGGTCAAGTGGGTGTCGTGCGGCTGATATGATGATGATGATGAAACACTGAGATTGGCAACCCTAGTTCTAAACCAGGTGGGGCTTATAAAATCCTGTTTTGGAATTTATGTAATTTAATTCTCAGAAATAAGAAAAAAATCGTACACAGTTGCTACTTTCCGAACAAAAAAGTGTTTACCTATTATAGTGACTATTTTTCTACTAACGCTAGCTTACTTTATACGAAATAATCTACATTTCTATCCCTTTAATTTTGTATTAATAAAATTCATAACAACAAAACAGATGGCGAAACTTAAAGCGTCAACTCTAAAAATTCTTCGTAAATTATGGAACTTTTCTATCCTAGGATGTCGGTGCCGTCATATTACGGCCGTAGAACGTTGTCTATGTAAACAATACGGAGCTGTTTCTGACGTTACGGTCTCGCCGTATTGTTTACATAGACAACATTCAACGCCGCTATATTATGGCCTAGCAGCTTAATTCCTACCTTTAAAATATATTCAGCCAATTTGATTTTTTACAGATATTCCCCAAATTCCCCATTGATCGGTGCTGCTTAACACAACACAGAACAAGTATACAGTCCGTGAGTCCACATTCTTGATCGATCGATACACAGTCCATCAACTATTTGTTCCGTAGTTGGATTCGGTTTCCCGCCAAATCTGAGCAATGTGCACTGTTTTTGTTTTCTTCTTGGAGGGACGATCAACTGCGGGCTTTGACTTTTGAAAATTATAACTTCGTGCACTATTTTGTGCCACTATGAAACTACAAATGTGATTATTAACTTTTTTTATGTGAATTTTGTTAAAGTTAACCATAAATCGTTTGCAATAGAGCAAAATAAGACCAAGCGTTGCTTACAACCTGAAATAAATAAAAGTGTACTTTATTTTCGTATTCGTCGCAGCTATTTGAATTTATAAATAGACTTACCCTCATAAAAGCTCTCAGATTGAGGTCAACGAATGTGTATGCTGTCAACTTGCAGGCCCTTTGTGACCTAAAACAGAAACGGTTTTATAACTTTCGCTACGTTGTAAAATTAAACATTATTTATATTACTTTGGGACAGAAATCAAACATGATACCTAGATACCTAGTTTATCATTAAGGCTGAAGATTTTGATTTTTTTTTTAAATTAACAATGGACTATCTACATCAATGGATGCTGTTTATTTACACGTTTGTTTGTAGACATTTGTTTAAATGTAATTTTATTAAAAAAGCCGTAAAATTTTAGATCTATTACCTTATCAAAACTATTAGAAAGCTTTTTCCCACAGTTGAGTCTTTCAAGTACCATTTGCTATTGTATAAAGCATCTCCAACTTCCATGCTCTGAAAAAAAATATTTCCGCTATATATTACGTTTTAAATTTTTATATTGTTATTCTTATTTGATTTGATAAATATTATAGAGATTGTCAGTAAAGAATTTATTATAAGTAATTAGTTTGCAAGTTGAGTAATAAAATTTTCACCAAAACCTTTTTTATTTTTGATTATTCATTTTGACTAAAAATAAACTAAATACAATAACTTAATTTGTATAATTAATGTTATTTTTAGTAAAAGCGGCAACTTGTGGTACTTAATGAAATCTTACTTACTGACACCATCAATAGATCTGCGAAGAAACACAAGAAGAACACTTGCAGCAAACTCGCAGCAAGGAAAGATATAAAGATGACGATGAGGGTCTTATTTGAAATCATCTGCAATCCATAAAGTTAAATAAAATTTATGTAATCTACAAATATGAAGCGAAATTGTTACAATATAACAATAACAAATATGTTGATTACCAGAAGTTAAAAAATACATTTCCACTTACCACAAGATCAAATCCAGTCAGACAAATCATAACAGAGCTGCTCAAAAAGTTGCAGAGAATTGATTTCGTATAAATAGCCTCTAACATGTCGGAAGCCCTTTAAACCATGAAAAATACAAGTATTAACCCTTGCCTACATTCGTTAAAAAACAAAGAAATGAAGAATGCAGTCGTCACAATACAACAGCAATAAAAGTTGTAATACGTAGTCTAGGTATTGCCCACGCCAGCTAGAGTTTAATTTAGAGTGGGCCAAATTCATAATCCGGGATTTAAAATGAAGCTAAACTAAGTAGTAGTTACTAAAATTAGTGAAAAAAACATCTTATTTTCAGGAATCAAGGATCCTGTGATCTAGTCTAAGCGTCTAAGTCTGCCCTTATGTGCGTTATTCTTAAAGAAAGTGCTGTGGTACAAAGTAACAAGGAGTTTTATAGAGTCAAGAGCTAAATAATACTTACTGAATCAACTTAATGTGTCGTTGTATAAGTTCCCGAAACTTCATTGCGAAGTTATCCCGACTTAATTCTTCATCATTTATGAGATGCTCCAAATCATGTTGCAGAAGACGGAATTGGATGCGAATGTAAGTACAGAAGGTAAAGAATAGATGATCCACAATTACTAGATTCCATATAACTACCACTTCTGCAACAATTTTCAGGTATCATTGCAACCCCAATTTTTTATTTTTATGTAGGTAAAAACGATAGATTTGAGTCTAGTTTCACGTCCTTTCCTTTGTGCATTTTATGACTGGACACACTAAATGAATCAAAATTATTTTTAATAAAACAATGTAGTGCCATTGGTATTATTTCAAAACCCATTTTTAAACTGACACCAATTACATTTTTAACGCTAATGATTCTGAAAATATGTTAAAAGAAAGTTTGAATAAGGAATAAGGCACTTACCAGACCAAAGTTGATGCAAGTAGATTGCTGGCCAATATTTGATGTTATAAGCATCAAACGGATACTTAATTTGAAATGGCAATAACAAAATAACCTCATTACGCTTATAATAAGTGTAAATACTCGTAGATACGGGATGAATAGCGAAAGCGACCGACAAAGCAATGAAAACGAAGTTTATCACGTTTATAACTCTGTGCAGGAACGACCTTTCTTCTTTTATGACGTTTTCTTTTTCGAGTGTCGTGTCTTGTTTTTGTTCTTCTATTTCCAAATTTTGCAGTAGACTGTATAAACCATGTGCTATGTCTCTGTAGTACAGAACAGATATCGATTTAAACATAGAAAGGCTGCATAGAACCATTATAGGGGAAGTGTATGCTATATGCTCGAACTCATTCCCGCTCATAATTTGTTCGATGAATTTAAAAACTGAGCCTGCACCGTCGAAAAATAGCCAGAAAATGTTAAAAAAGAAAATGAACTTATGCTTAGGATCATATTTCTTTTTCTCCACTTCGATGCCGGTAATCAGAAATAAAGTTTTGTTCTTTTTAAATGAGACGTCGACATGGAGTTTCTTTTGTGTCATTTTTACATTTACAAACGTACAGTGAGTTTGAAAGTCGGTAAAGATATGAAATGTAGAAGTTGGTTCCTATAATGTATTGAAACTTGAAAGTTAGTTAAGAAGTTTGTTTTTAATTTGTGCAATTAATATACTTAGTTATTTTTTATGCTGATAATGTTTATGTGAATACAGGTAGATACTTTAGATTGTAGTATTTTTCTTTATCTTATGTATGTGTGAATTCAAGTTTTGCAATTTTTTTGTAGACTCATAAATTTATGACACCCTGAATAAAAATATTTTCACTAGGTTTCACTTTTGTAAAATCTTGTGATATTATAATTTTTAAAACATTTATAATTTGTCATTTTTTTATAGTTTAATAGAACCCTGAAGCATAAATCGCAATCCCATAAAAATAATTTGACTAAGCGCAGAAAATATCTCAAAAATCCATTGCCATCAAATAATTCGTAATTTAAAAAAGTAACGTTCGCGAGACACGGAGCAAAGTCTTGCAGGCTTCAGTTGATCGTCCCTCACACCCCTGGACCACTTGTTGCACAAGTCTGTAGGATAGCTTTGGGGAAAATATTGACAATGCCGAATGTAGCGAAACTGGTACGATTTCATGAATTCATGAAACATTTCCTTGAATATTATTCTAAGCCTTGAAACTATGTTTGATAGGTATTTGAAAACCTGCTTGAATATAACGTTTTGTACGTTTAGGCGCAGAACGTCAAAAGCGCAAAATGTCAAGCCATCGCAAAACGTCAAAAGAGCAGAATGTCAAAAGCGCAAAACGTCTAAAGCGCAAAATGTCCAAGGAGCAAAGCGTCAAAATTCATCAAAATAAGTTTTTAATCATGGTGGTTTGGTAAATCTCATAATTTAAATGTTTTGACATTTTGCGCCTTTGACATTTTGCTCCTTGGACATTATGCGCTTTGAACGTTTTGCTCTTTAGACATTCTGATCTTTTGACGTTTTGCTCCTTGGACATTATGCGCTTTGGACGTTTTACTCTTTTGACATTCTGCGCTTTTGACGTTTTGCGATGGCTTGACATTTTGCGCTTTTGACGTTCTGCGCCTAAACAGTTTTGTATCGCATTTGTATACATTGTAAAATTAATGCTAACTCTCCTAAAATCCACACCACACACGAGACAAACTGCAATTCTTTCCCACTTTTTGTGGCTCCCTCTATGATTAATGGGTGCGATGCGATGCACTTGTTCACATTTTTTTTCACAAGCAACAAGTTGTTTACGTCCGCGAGCAGCGATGTTTTTTCTTCAGCCAGTTACTCTGTTATTGATTGCATTCCGTTACTGCTTTTGTAGAAGTGGTTTCCGAACGGCATACATACCGATCAAATCTTTTCAGTCATTTTAGCACTTTTAATGGATTTTTTGTTGAACCAATAATATCATTGGTTAAAATTATGCCTTTTACACGAATGCCCAAAAAAGGAGTGTATATGTGTTTAGGGTTCAAGTATGTTTGTGGGTATGTGAGTTTCTTTATTCCACCATAACTTTTAAATGGCTTAGCAGATTTGTAGGTAGGTGTCGTTAAAATCCTCACATTATTCCGAGTGACACTGGCTATTTTTTTTTTAAAGTTAATACTTATGGCGACTGTAGATACAACGTCACTTTCAAATGTAAAAAAAAATATTATCTTTAAATATTACAAAATAGGGTGTATTTAATAGCACTTTAAATTTGATGAAAATAGCTATTAAATTGTATATCAGCACTTTAAAATAATGGTAGACCTGTAATTTAATCTTACCTCACTTATCTTATCTCACTACAAAAATAATGGTTTGCACTGTAACAATTTTGTCAGCACTTTAAAATAATAATAGATCTAAAATTAATATTATCACTACAAAAATAATGGTTTGCACTATAACTGTGTCCCAACTCCGTTATCATTTAATTTCTGTCAAACCATGTCAGACTAATGAGACGGCCAGTCTCATCAAGTCGGTTCTAGCGTTGTTGGTCGCAATGGAACCTAACCTCCTCCTCATCTTCTCTCTCGCTGCGCCCGCTCGTCGTCGCACCTAGTCGTCTGTTTACCAGTACTAAAGTTATAAAATTAATTTGTATGGTGCAAAGTATTAATTTTAAAGCTAAACAATTAAACTGTAAAGTGCAAAGTATTAATTTTAAAGTTTCGTATATTAATAGTGGAAACCATTATTTTTAAAGTTCATTCAATCAATTTTGAAGCTAAACATTTTAAAGTGTGTAACATTATTTTTAAAGTGCATTTATATATTCCCCTTACAAAATGGGCATCAAATGAAAGGCCCTAATGAGCACATTCCAAAACTATATAAGTTGTACAAATACAAAAACCATATAAATAGAATGCCAAAAAACAACAATGTCAATAAACAGGTGATCCGAAAAACGAATGTATACATGTATGAGATACGTAAAATATGACTTACATACATAAAATATGACTATAATATAGTATTATTATATATAGTAATATTATTATGGCAAAGGAAATTAATAAACTATGTTCCATCCTGTTTTCTTAGTCGATAAACGAATAAATGTAGCGAAATTCGGTTTTAGAGAAATGTGTAGCAAAATCTTATTTACCTTTGAAAAGTGTGATTACTTGGATTGTTTCTTTTGTACCATGACTCCACGGTAGGTACCTTTATTTGAAATTCTAATAAGGATTAACAAATATTTTAAACAAACTGTGATTGGTCATTTGCAAGGCGGGACGCTAGGGGCTCTTACTTTAAAAAATGTTGGCACATTATCACTTGATTCTTTGTCTCTTTTTTTCGCAGACCGTGTCCGTATAATATTAACTTCTCTTTTCCACGCTTTGTTGGTCTTCTTGAGCGCAGCGAAAAAAATTCTGTCTATGACAAAAACGCACATATTGATTTAAGGAGGCGTATGTATGTACAACGCTGGAAGTTTTCATAGTAAAAATTATTGAAATTACTGACAACTCTATCGTATTTAATATCTATAGGTAAATTATTTCCTATTTTGGACCACTGTCAATCACAAAACTAGAAGCTAGCTAAAGATTTTTAGTATAGTGTTAAAAAGTGTAATTGTTAAGTTCAAGATTATAGACTTATTATTGATTAGCACACCATTGGAAAACTACAAAATTGGAATAATCTACTATCTAAATTATTTTTTTGGAAACGATTAATCAAGTATAGTTCGGATCACGAAAGATGACCACAAATGGCGCCCATCTTCGCGTCATAACTCATGAAGAATAGACTTTAGACAAAATAATATTTCATATTCATATAGATATATCGATATAATTTAAATATATGAAATATTATTTTATCTTATGTCTTAACTTAATGAGTTATGACGCGAAGATGGGCGCCATTTGTGGTCATCTTTCGTGATTCGAACTGTAATACTGTGTGAAATCGTAGCTCAAAATGTGTATATTTGACGTTATATGGCCCCTTAACAAAATCAAATATAAAATAGGGTGCAAGTCATTTCTAAACACTCCTTATAAGTTTATTCTTTCTTGTGTCGTGACTTTGCATTTTACACGCGTAACTGAATTTCTAACCAACTTATACTGTAATTAAACTATGTTTTATAATTACAATAATTATAAAAAAAACTTTCCTTGAATAAAAAAATATCATAATGATCCTCCTAATCCAATAAATCTCGGACAACATTATAGCCTTAGAATAATTACACCTAGAAGCCGTGTCCTTGAATGCAAAGTGAGGCAACTTATACTGAGCCAAAATGGCTCAGTTCTCAGATTTATATCCTTCATACGTTACCTAATCGTAACTAAAATCCAATAATATAATAATAATTCTCTTTAAGGTAGGGAAATTGAAACTGTTTTAAACTTATTAGGTATGATTATGTAATAATGGACAATAAAAATTTGAAAACGGCGCCATTTTGGCTGTTTGTTGCCTCACTTTTGACAGCGCGCTTTGTAGGGAATTATATCGTTCTAGGTGTAATTATTCTAAGATTATAGCTAAGTACCTATATATTATTTACAAGGTGTTACAAAACAACCCCTAAAGCCGAATATGGTAGATAGGGACCATCAAACTGAACATCTTTCACTATATGGGACCAAAATCACGAAAAAAAATATCAGTTATTTCATACATTTTGCTATTTTCGTTACCTATTATTTTTTGTATGAAACAGCTGATATTTTTCGCGATTTCAGAGTTGGTCCCTCAGCAAAAGTTGTTCAGTTTGATGGTTGGTTTGATGGACCTACTATCCCCGTCAATTGGTAATGCGCCTGGCGGCCATGATTTTAACCTCAAAAACGAAAAACAATTGCAATTTTTTTATATACCTAGGCCCTTTCTTATTGAAAATAATAATTCAATAATTAATATATTAAATTACCTATTAGAATTTTCATGTTTTTTGTCATTTTTAGTTGCGGATGACGTTGATGTGTATGTTAATTTGACAAGGTTCCAGCGCATTACCAATTGACGGGGATAGTACGAAGAAACGGTTTTCCCATTTTGGGCACGTTGTATATTTCGAGGCTCCAGACAAGTAAAATATTACTAAGGTGAATTGGGGGTATTCCGAATTTGGTTATATTCCGAACAACCGAAAAATGTACCAAACGAAATAATATTTGTATGTTGGCAACATTTACCTAGGCGCCATGTTGATTTGGCTATCGGTCTCCAGTTGACGCTCGTCGCTAGCGGCTTTCCGAAGAGTGCAGTGACAGTTTTTGTGCCAACGGACGATTTCGCGCCATTTTTAACAAATCGGAATAACCCCAACTTGGATTGTGTCTAAACTAGGTAAGTAAATGAATTGATTGTTTATTTTTATGGTAAATTGTCGTTTTTTAAGGACAATTCAATGTGTCAGGACGTTCTATCTCTAAATTTCAGTTTTATTCGGAATAAACCCGACGGGAATATTCCGACATGTTTTGTGTTCGGAATAAACCCATTTTATTTTCTCATAGTAATCTGCAGAGGTTCTCAACTTTTCAAAATAGTCGGTAGTGAAAATGTACAGAGACAAAGCTTCATACAACCGCGCCGTCGTAGGTACACAAGTATACGGCGCATGTGTACGCCTGCATTAATTTCGGTACACCGTTCTTTACACTCTATATAACACTCTACATATAGTAAAAACCTAACTATCTTGATCTATCTTGCATAGAGAAACAAAAATAAAGTTTGGTATAAATTTCATGACTTTAATTTCAAAATTTACAACACACATCAAGTATAGCCAAAATGTTGAGGACCTCTGTCACTGGATGGGGTAATTCCGAATTTCAAATCTATGAAAATTCAGTTGAGCTATATACTTGACACATACGTAAATATTTTTGTCACCGGGGGTTTTCCGAACGAAAAAGAAATATGCACTTTGAATACCAGGTCTTAAAACACACTTTCGAATGAGTTCGGAATAACCCCGACATGGTTCGGAATATCCCCAAGAGAAGAAAAAAAAAGTGCGTTTTTTAAATAAGTATAATTCATTAACTAAAATACATATAATGACTCTATAAGTGCACGCTAATAGATAATTTCCTTGACTAGACAGAGGTAAAATCAGTTTTAAAAAAACAATTACAGATCTCTTACAAATAAATAAAAACTAACACTACCTATCAACTCAACAAAAATCGTATCGGAATAGCCCCAATGCACCTTACCTATTTAAAAAAAATATAGATATTATATTTTGAAAAATTGAATATAACTAAAACCATAGACTATGAAAAAACAGTTAAGTACCTATCTAAGTATTAAATAATCTGACAGTAGGGAATGCATAAGTCACCGATTTTGATAAATTTGAGCTAGATCGCTTCGGACACGTATAAAAACATGATGGAACAGGAAAATAAAATAAAAATGTATTATTTTAGTTTTATCACACGATGAAATCAGGGAAAAATTATGTTTTTTTTTTCACTTTCGAATATAATGAACTTAACAGTCATAGGTTTATAGAATATCGAATAAGAAATCATTTTTTTCACCTCTCCAGCACGAAAAGGGCTCTTTTGGCGCGTAAAAACTCGCAGCAAAATAGATTTTTGCTGCGAGCGTGAGGCAAAGTGCTTTTTTAATTTCTAACACCAACTTTTAAAATAATAAAGAAAAAAGAAATAAAGTGACAAGGATGAGACTTGTAAAATTGATATGTGAGAAAAGGATAGATAGAGTGCTTTATAGTATCATACATGGATTAAAAAGTAAAAAAATAAAATGCACGGATATACCAAGAAGTTTTAAATAAGGATTGTTAAAAAAGAAGGTTGATAATTCTAAATTAAGAGTATGGACGAAATGAGGTCGCATGTATGAAATAAATATAAAATAAGAAAAATTCATGAAATTTATTAACAAATTTGTGTTTTATGATTATAAATAAATAAATAAGATGAAATATTAATAAATAAAAGAAAAGTACAACGTAATAATGTAAAACAAAACGTCGGGAATCTACGTTATGAATAAAACTTTTCAGCATAAGTTTGATCGGACTATTTTTGTGATAAATTGCAAAAAATGAGTGCGTCCAACGACAAAGGAAGATAGTTGTCTAACTCCAAAAGAGTTGAGTGAACAAGTTCCTTATGCTGAATTTAGCTTTTACCAGGAAACTCACGTAAAAATTTTCTCGCTGTTCGAGGTGAAAAGTTGTATGTTTTACACGAGACCAAAATTTTGTTCTGCCTGCCTCGTGACTTTAAATCACTCACTGTGCTCAGTAGTCTATATTAGAATCACTCGCTGCGCTCGTGATTCAATTCTAGACTACTTCGCTAGTTCGTGATTGAAAGTCGGCACTCGCAGCACAAATTGATTTTGGTCACTTGTATAACAAATAACTATTGTATGACACATAAAACGCAAAATTGACGCGGGAGATAGGTAATTGAAAATAATCGAAAATTCTTGGCTAATTCCATAGTAAACGCACGCCTGAAACGTGATATGTGACGTCATATAATATATAAAACGCGATGATATTATCATGTCCGTTTTGTAAGGAGCGTTTTCGACGGTTGCTGCTGCGTGCTAACTTCAAGTAACTATATCACGAGAAAAAAACTCACGAAAAAAGTTTTAATATTACAGTTGATTTTCTCACGCATTATACCTACTTTTGATTTTGATAAAAAAATAATTGATGCATATTCCCTATTGCACAATTTAAAATGTTGCTCTACATTGCTAAATACATAATTTAAGTAGCTAGTGAACGGATGGTGGCTACACTTCGGTGTTCCTGAGTTCCAGACAAAGTATATTTTTGGAGTCATCTACGTAGACAGATAGTGGAATCACACCCGCTGCGTTATCGTCACACGGATGTAGGGTTGTCACTGCTTATATTATAAATTATGAAGATATGCGTTTGAAAAAAGTTAAAATCTGCATAGGTTTTTATACAACCTACCTTCCCTTTCTGACAAACACGATTGATATACTTAAATTACTGAATTGTGTGAGACTGGTACTAATTTTATTGAAATTTTGATTTACTGGTTTGATTTGATTTTGAACTAATTGGGGGGCGTCCATTAATTACGTGAGGCATTTAGTTAAGTTAAACATTTTTCATACCAAAATATGGCTAAATCCTAAACAATAATGTTTATTTAAATAAATGCAAAGCAAGTAAGCACAGATTAACGTAATCACACTAAAAATTCACGTTTTAAAAAATCTCACGTGAGATTTATAGGGGGGAGAGGGTCGAGCCAAATCTCACGTCATCTCACCAAGGGGGGGTCGAAAAATCGCCGAAATCACCTCACGTAATTAATGGACGCCTCCTTGTCTATAACAGATTGAAATTATGTTATAAACCATTAGTTCAGTTTGACCTTCTGATGTATGAAATGGATTTAGACTGATGCACCCAAAAAGAGAGCTGTTGTTAAAATTTTATTTTTGACCGAGCGAGCGACCGTTTCAACTTGGGCAAAAATACTTTCGTATGTCCGGCTGTCCCGCTGTCCGGCTGTCCGTCTGTCCGTCTGTTCTTCTCTACAGGTCGCATTTCTGAACCGATTCTCGTGGTTTGTGAGCTAGCCCCCTATCATGGCCGACCACCTAAACACGATATATATCGCGTGATATAGCTAGCGTATTATCGACACTTAACTGTCAAAATCCACTGTCGTTTGACAGTTAAACGTGATACATTCCTATATCATATCGCGTTTCAATGATCATGCGGGGGCAGGTTCTATCATTATAGTTAGGTTGAGTTATTTGTATGCTTTTCGAAATGGAGAAGATAAATGGTTAAAACCATACTTCAACCGTTTCGAAAAATGAGCAAAAATGTGACAAACGTGAGAACCGTTGCAAGTGGAGAACTGCACAGCTGTATTCTTAACATACCGGATCGTAAGAATAAAAGTGAATATAAACAAAAAATATTAAAACAGCAACTTTGCCAACCCTGCATCTCACCCTTTGTATCGCACCGCACCCCCCGTCGCGATCAGCAAGTGAATTCACTCACACACACACACACACACGATGTAAGTATGGCATGGTATGGCACAAAAACTGACGGGACATAAATTAAAAAGAACCTGCTTGGGGGTAGTGCAATGTCACATGAAATATGTGACACCCCGTAGGTAATGTGGAGCAAAAAGTTGAAACTAAAAATATTTTAACATAAAATTTTCTATTTTTGTAGTCTCAAGTACAATGGGCAACCTAAAATAGTCATGTTGACTATTTTTTTATTTTATCTTCTTAATATATAAAATCGTAAACTAAATGACTGACTGACTGATCTATCAACGCACAGCCCAAAACCACTGGACCTAGAGACTTGAAATTTTGCACACGGATACTTTATACAGTGTAGGCATCCACTAAGGAAGGATTTTTGAAAATTCCATCCCTAAGGGGATGAAATGAGGGATGAAAGTTTGTATGAAAGTCCCTCAGTTTTGAAGCTAGAATCTTCAAGTTTTATGTTTATGCTGACGATTGAAAATTAATAAATATGGGTCTTAGCGTTTTTCAAAATTCTACCCCCGAAGGGGTCAAAAGGGGGATGAAGTTGTGTATTGAAGAAAATCCTTCATTTTCGAAGTAAAAATCGCTAAATTTATAATTTAGGTTTATGACTGGAAATCTAACGCAACGTATATTGTTTTTGTTAGGATTTTAACCCCAAAGGGGTGATAAGGGGGCGAAAAGGGGTAAAAAATCGAAAAATAGATATAGATGTCGTTATTGGGGTTTTCCGGGATGACGATTGCAAAAATGACATTTATTTTGAAGTCCAAATGGGGTTCAAATTATGTATGGAAAAATAAAAAATAGACATTAGGACATTAGACATTACTTTAAACTTCGTAGGAGCACATCTAAAAATAAATAGGCAAACATATATTTTGTGATTTTGAAAATCAACCCCTTAGTTAGAGGGTAAGTGGGGTGAGTAAACATTAAAATCGATATGGATGTCGTTCTTGAGGTTTTATGGGATGGTGATTGCAATAATGACATTTATTTTGAAATCCAACGCGGTGGACATGTCACACGACATGGACCTGGACCTGGACATGCACATCCAGGTAACGGGAACGGGAACGGGAACGGGAACGGGAACGGGAACGGGAACGGGAACGGGAACGGGAACGGGAACGGGAACGGGAACGGGAACGGGAACGGGAACGGGAACGGGAACGGGAACGGGAACGGGAACGGGAACGGGAACGGGAACGGGAACGGGAACGGGAACGGGAACGGGAACGGGAACGGGAACGGGAACGGGAACGGGAACGGGAACGGGAACGGGAACGGGAACGGGAACGGGAACGGGAACGGGAACGGGAACGGGAACGGGAACGGGAACGGGAACGGGAACGGGAACGGGAACGGGAACGGGAACGGGAACGGGAACGGGAACGGGAACGGGAACGGGAACGGGAACGGGAACGGGAACGGGAACGGGAACGGGAACGGGAACGGGAACGGGAACGGGAACGGGAACGGGAACGGGAACGGGAACGGGAACGGGAACGGGAACGGGAACGGGAACGGGAACGGGAACGGGAACGGGAACGGGAACGGGAACGGGAACGGGAACGGGAACGGGAACGGGAACGGGAACGGGAACGGGAACGGGAACGGGAACGGGAACGGGAACGGGAACGGGAACGGGAACGGGAACGGGAACGGGAACGGGAACGGGAACGGGAACGGGAACGGGAACGGGAACGGGAACGGGAACGGGAACGGGAACGGGAACGGGAACGGGAACGGGAACGGGAACGGGAACGGGAACGGGAACGGGAACGGGAACGGGAACGGGAACGGCAACGGGAACGGGAACGGGAACGGGAACGGGAACGGGAACGGGAACGGGAACGGGAACGGGAACGGGAACGGGAACGGGAACGGGAACGGGAACGGGAACGGGAACGGGAACGGGAACGGGAACGGGAACGGGAACGGGAACGGGAACGGGAACGGGAACGGGAACGGGAACGGGAACGGGAACGGGAACGGGAACGGGAACGGGAACGGGAACGGCAACAGGAACGGCAACGGCAAGGGATATGCATCAAAATTTTTTTTAATCAAAATTAATAGTAAAATGCGTGAGAAAATCAACTGTAATATTGAAAGTTTTCTCTTGCGTTTTTTTCTCGTAATATAGTAACTTGAAGTTAGCACGCATCAGCTCCCGCCGAAAACGCTCTATACAAAACGGTGACGTCACATATCACGTTTCGGTGTGTTTCGGGCGCGTTTAATATGGAGTTAGCCAATAATCTTCAATTATCTCCCTAAATTTTGCGTTTAAGTACATATGTGTCATACAAAATATTATTTCTTTTTCGATATTCTATCTGTCTGTAAAGTGCATTATATCCGAAAATGAAAAAAAATATCGTTATTTTCCCCTGATTTCATCGTGTGATAAAACGAAAATAATCCATTTTTTTATTTTTCTTTCTGTTCCATCATGTTTTTACAAGTGTCCGCAGCGATCAAGCTCAATTTTATAAAAATTGGTGACTAATGCATATTCCCTATTATGATTTTAACAATTAATCGTCAAAAAATTTATTCAATATTTTCAAGTAGCACCAGACTTTTCCAAATATAAAAATTAAAACACCAACCAACAGTAACGTTACTTTTTATTAATCCTACTATGAAAGTTTGTGGGTTTGGATGTTTAAATATTTGAATCTCAATCACGCAAAAACTACTGAACGGATTTGGTTGGAATTTGGCACACAGATAGTAGATAGCCTAGATTAAAACATAAAATACTTTTTATTCCGATATTCTCACTGGAACGTAAACCACGCGGGTAAAACCGCGGGCGGCCGGCTATTAAAAAAAAGTAAGATCTCATTCAAAATTGCTGAAATTTTTCTTTGTTTTTCTCTTTTTTCTACGTAACTTAACTTTTTCGTAAGTTTATGTTGCTCTCATAGAAAAAAACAATATTCATGATAATTTTATACTACAAGTAAGTAAAATTTTAAACAATTTTCAAGTTCTCGCAACTCTCAAACAAGTGCATACAGCCATACATCAGTCCCTTCCGTGAATCCATTCAAACGGTGACATTTTATATTTCTTAGAACGTGCACAATAGGAGAATGTTACCAGTTGGAGGTAATAAAATAGGAAACTTTAATACTTTCACATGCGTTCAATATTTGGAATAATGGGGAGGCATATCGATCATTATGTTATTATTTGAAGAAAAACAGGTTTTGAATTTCAAAAGAACTGACAACTTCATCAAACTTGCATTTTCAAGATACATACGAGGGTGGTTTGATAAGTCCATGACTTTGAAAAGAAGAAATTCATTTTTTTCATAATTTATTTTTGTGTCTTAAAAAGAAACTCCTTAAGGCATCTTTACACTACATTTTTTTCAAATTCGGCAAAAGATTATTACTTTTGGAAACAAAAAGCTCAAGCGAGTTCTAACTTTTCTTAATGACCCTGTCGACCCTCTCGGTGGCACTCATGACATCAAAACTCATCGAATGAAGATGCGAATCCTTCCTATTCTCTAGATTCAACCCCAGTGAGATATTTTCTCCTACCAAACATGAATAAATGTCTTGGCGGGCAAAGATTTTCATCAAGCCAAAAGGTGATGTCTGAAATGGACCCTCATTTCAGTTACCAGTTTTCAGGCGATGAAAGAAAAAAATAATGGGTTAAAGAGGTAGGAACTTCGTTGGACTGAAAAAAAAAAAGCTACAATAAGATTATGTACAGAAATCAAACAAAATATTCCGAAAAAAAGTCTTTCTTCATTACAAAGTCATGGACTTATCAATCCACCCTCGTAAGTACGACATGCGGGGATAGGTTAACTTTCTGATTTTTTTATTAAATAATAATAAAAAAAAATATATGTTCTTGATACTATTTAATTTTTTAAGTATTAGAAGTTTAGGACTCCTAGCACAGAAAAATAATAGTATCACGAACATAAATAAATAAATAAAAATTTATTGAGAAAAAGTACTCGATAGAGTAAATAACTCTATAGGAAATCTCATTTGGCTTTTCGGCGGTATGAATGAATGTTTTTACGCACTTTATTTTTTCGTGCTAGAGGTTCTGTACGTAGACTACGTATCACGAACATCTATTGAGAAAAATATGCGCGTGAATATAAGATTCTTGGCGTAAAGGTACACGATACAGTAATTCTCTATGGAAAATCTTATTTCGCTTTTCGCCGGTAGATGGCGCTGTCCAAATTGCCAATACAAAATTCTCTATCGATTTTTTTTCACTGTTGGTACAAAACGCTACATCACAAATTATTATTCGTAGGTACTTTATTATTTTGTTTCTTTTTTCAGTATATCTCTAACTAGAATAACAGCTTATTTAGGTACTTACATTTATTTTAGAAAGAAAAAATAATTGTTTTAAATGCCGACACATAATAATATCAGTCTACCTGTTTTCAGTTGCATTAGGTACCTATACATAATGTTTATGAATATGCGTGGTATATTAAAAAAAAACAATACATTTACGGTTCAGCCATTGTATGTAGTGACAAAAGACTGCAAATTAATAAGCCGGGAACAAATGCTCGAATGAATGAATATTCATACGTTGAGCCTATCATTAGCATATAATTGTGGCACAATTTTTTTATTGTCTCATAAACAATATAGCTGTACAGTCATACTTACTGCTTTGCTTTGCCCTTTCGTGCGTCCCATGGTCAAAGAAAACAAAATCAAAAAAAAATCAAAAATGTTTATTTCGTAACAATAGAACTACAGATTATAACAGTGCGTGGAGATCCTCTTTTAAGTATAGAGTATACTTGTATTAAAAGATCTCGCTCCTTTTCAATGTTCTTACAAATACTTTTATGTTACAGAAATACAAATTAGTAAAAAAAATAAAACAAAAGAAAAGATTTAGTGCTAGTTGATAATTGACTGCGATGTGATGTGTGTGTGTGTGTATGTATGTGTGTGTGTGTGTGTGTGTGTGTGTGTGTGTGTGTGTGTGTATGTATGTGTGCGTGTGCGCGTGTGAGCAATTTTTTTTTGTATATATTTATTGTATTGCATTTTATTTTAATATACTTTCTATTTCCTCATAGTCTTTACCCTTTAGCCACTCAATGACAGCCATTTTACACTGCTTATTTGTTTTTGGATATATATTTAAATGTTCATTCAAGAAATTATATACATAAAAAGACTGCGAGGCCTGTTGCCGTTTAGCGAACGCTGTTTCTACAGGAACTCTAGGAACTGCAGGTGCCTTCCTTCTTTTCTCTTCAGATTCAGGTTTGTAGACGAGAGACTTGTGCTGTTTAAGAACTAGATTAGTAATATATAGCTTGCGGACTGTAAGAAGATCACAAAGAGAGTATAACTCATATGTTGGGAACCTGTATGGTTTATAGTACATTACCTTTAGCACTGATCTCTGAGCTCTTTCTATATCCGAAAATTTTGTTTTTGTGGCTCCTCCCCATACGCTTATGCAATAGACCAAAACTGATTGTACTAATGACACATATATCTGTTTTAATAATTCGGGAGTTGTAAGATGTCTTAAGCATTTGAGAAACCAGATGAATTTTCTTAATCTTGTCATTAAAAGTTCTATATGCAAATGCCAGGACAATCGCTGGTCGATCAGAATACCGAGATACTTTGTACTACTTATTTGGTTTATTTGAGGACAGGAGCAGTTCGAGTTGTCTAATGTAGAGCAAGTATGAATTTTAATGTTGAGATTAGGTTGACTGTTATTATAATTTGTGAAACATATAAAGTTTGTCTTGGATGCATTGAGTGTTAATAGGTGTATTTCTAACCACTGCGCGACCTTGACTAATCCCATTTCAGCATTGTGTCGAACTTCTCCCCAATCCCGACCACAAAATACCAGAGCCGTGTCATCTGCATACGAAAATATATGTCCGTTTTGCAGAGACATGCTACAAAGGGTGTTAACATATATCAGGAATAGGGTTGGCCCTAAAACACTCCCTTGAGGAACTCCATAGGTGATGATAGAGTCTTGACTGCAATAATTTCCTTTTTTTACCCGTTGCTTTCGATTTGTAAGGTAATTCTTAAACAATTCAAGCGGAATACCTCGTATACCAATTTGTTCAAGTTTCAGTAGTAGAGTTGGGATAGAGACACTATCGAAAGCTTTTTTTATATCAAGGAAAACAGTCAGACATTTGTTTCCTTTATCTACCTGTTCAATAATTACTGACGTCAGAGCTGTAACAGCATCCTCTGTGCTAAGTCCTCGTCTGAAACCGAATTGTGATTGTGAGAGTAAATTAAATTTATTTAGGTAAGCTATCAAACGGTTATTTAATAATTTTTCTAAGATTTTTGATATTGCAGGAAGGACGGAAATGGGTCTAAAGTTATTTGGATCGTCTCTATCACCACTCTTATACACTGGGCTAATAATTGCCAACTTAAGAGCATCTGGAAAAACACCTTCTCTGAAGCAAAGATTTGTTAGATGTGTTATGAGTGGAACTAGTAGAGTGTTTGCCTGTTTTAGAAACTTCGTAGTAATATTGTCATATCCAGGAGCACTTTCTGTTTTAAGATTCATCAGCACAGACATAACCTCTGTCTCATCAGTATCCAGTAAAACAAATGACGAGGCATGGGAAATTCCCGTTCTAGGAGCTGTATCAGTGGGTGTTGTATTTTTTTGAGAACTTTTTGAGATAATATCCTCAGCCAATGATTTTCCAATATCTGCGAAAAAGTTATTAACAACATTAACGGATTCTAGTGGAATTGACTTGATATTTAACAGTTCCATATTTTTATCTTGTTTTTGTTTGTGCTGTGTAATATTATTGATTGTTTTCCAGAGTATCTTTGGGTTACTAGTGGCTTTCGCTATCTGCTCTCGCTCATATTTTCGTTTTAGTTTTCTTATTAGACCATTACAATAATTTCTATAGCGCTTGTACGTAATTCTCAAAATGTCATTCTCTTTGTCAGATCTGAGTTTCATTTGCATATTATTCCTATTTTGGATGCATCGAAGTATACCTATTGTCATCCAAGGTTTTATAATTCGATTTGATTTTGGGACCAATTTAATAATAGTATTTTGTAATATACAATTTTGAATTTTGTTTATTAATAATTCAGCTAGAGTGTTAGGGTTAGTATAAGCAAGCAAATCTTGTAAATTAGAATTTTTAAGAGAAATAATGGCGTCATCTATATTAAGTAATGTTTTGTATTTTTTACAACCTCCGACTCTACTTGATACATTACTTAATTTAAGAAAAATCATAGAATGATCTGTGATGGTTGTATTTATTACTACGATTGATGCATTCAGGTCGTTTTTATCAATTTTCAGCATAAAGTGGTCGAGACAGTTGGCGCCTCTTGTAGGTATCGTGTGACCTGGTAGCAAGCCATGTATAGACAGCATATTTAGATAGCTAAGTCTATTTGCCCTTTCAGTGGAGGATTCATTTAGCTTATGTATGATATGATATAAACAAGGTCTGCCCTTCTACTCAAATGACCAATTTTCTATTCGTTCGCTAACTTACCTACGACATGTCACTAGATCCGTTCATGCGCATTTGGTCCACTTGGTCCATTTCGCGGAACGTCCATTTCGCATTTGGTCAACTTTCACATAAATATGATATATATTCTTTTATGGAGAATGTTAGCTTCTATTTTCACTTTTTGATTTATATTTTGTTTTTTTCTTGTTATTAGTACGTCACCAAAGTACCAGGATCACATAAATATAAAGAAAGTTAAGTTATATATTTTAACAATTAGTTAAACGTGTTTTGTGCTCGCAAAGGAGGAAATTTTAGAAAGTTGACCAAATGCGAAATGGGCCAAATGCGATATGGACGTTCAACGAAATAGACCAAATGCGAAATGGACGTTCCGCGAAATAGACCAATTGCGAAGTGGACGTTTTTTCGGCAAGTGGACCAAATGCGCATGAACGACACGATAATTGCTTATTTTTAAGGTTTAAGTTAGCGACGAATAGAAAATTTACCATTTGAGTGGGGGGCTGGCATTCTAGGATATGCACCCGCATACGTCACTATTCAGTTGCGTGACTTTATAGTAACAAGCAAAGAATGAAGGATTTTTCTGGCACACTCATTACATTATTATAGTGCATTTTAATTGTGATTTGTTTCTCTTAGCAAACGAAACAGTTCAATTAAAGATGAATGAACGTTATTGTCAATACTGATACTCGTAGCATTGAAATGTATGTATTTCCGTGACTGATAGCGGAGATGTCAGATGACGTATGACTGTGCAGACCGACTATAAACTAGGATTTCCTGGGATTACGGTGCGGTCATATTACGGCCGTAATATAGTGGCGTTGAATGTTGTCTATGTAAACAATATAGCGACAACGTAAAGTCAGAAACCACGCCGTATTGTTTACATATACAACGTTCTACGCCGCTAAATGACGGCCGTAATATGACGGCACCGTCATCTGGAATCCCTAGCTTAAGTCACTTCCTCTGTCTCGGGCGCAGTATATTATTGAACACCTTTCCTATATTACAAAAGTACTCTTTGCACAACCACTAGCACGGACGTCTAATCGAGAAAAAAACGCTCGTAAAAGTACTCAATAGAGGATTTCCGAAATTTTAAACGCGCGTTTTTTCTCGATAGATTTTCGTGCTAGAGATACAGACACAACATTGTAATGTTCCGTCTGCCTTTTTATTCCATTTTCATAGAAATTATATTACGAGTATTGCGCAGTGCTCATTCAACAATGACGCGCATTTAAAAACTTTTTTGTAATCGAAACTTTTTCTAGTCTATGGATCGTAACTTTTTTAAGAACACGCAAAGAGTTCGTGTATCGTGCGATACAGATTTCACGAAGGAAAGAGTGTTCTAAAAAAATTGAGGGACAAAAACTTGGACTCGCCTGTCCCGTGTCAGCCGAGCTCGGTTCACTCGACGACGAATGGGTACGACATTTCCTAAGATTTATCTCGAGATAGAGTTATAATAAATGTGCAGTAGAATATTGTATTGTATTATACATTTCTAAAACTTCCACGCAAACAGTTAATTAGAAATAAAAAACTTTTAATAAATCTTTTACTAAATCGGTAATATCAATAATTAATTCTAAAGGGGCTCTCTCACCGGGAACATTCATATGTACTGTAACATTATAGATTCGTCTTTGAGCATTACATTATTATAATAATACCTCCCTGACTGACGAGCATTCGCTCGGTTCTCCTCCTTCACTGGTGTATTCATTACAAGGTGCGCATTGTAATGCTCGGTCCTTCACTGATGTAATGCTCAAATCTGTAACGTTACACGCGAATGCTCCTGGTGATGGAGCACCTTAAAATAACAGCTGAATTCATAGTAATTATGCGCGCTGTAATCAGTAAAAAGTGTTTCAGGTACCTAATAAACCGTAAAACGGGATGCGGGCAGCGCACGACCGATCGTCGAGGAGATCCTTGGGGGAGGCATATCCAGCAGTGCGGCTAATATGATGATGATGACGATGAAACTATAAAAAGATATTTTAATTGTTCTGAAAACCATTTTTTATAGAGACTGTGTCAAAATTTCTTTTTGAGTCATTTGAAGCCGGCCTACTAGTACCTACACTGCGTAGTAAACTGCGTATTTTATTTTAAAATAAAATACGCTGCCAAGATAAATTATAATCTCGCGTGCATCACACTCCATGGCTGCCGTGCCGGTACGAAGTAGGTATATACACGTTGCATGCCGTCGCACAGCACACGGGCACCGGCTGTCATGTCCCCTCGCCAAACATCACCAACAAATAAACACAACAAAAGTAAACCTTAATACCCCACAATAAACGCTACACAGCCCGCATCTATTAACTGGCACCGACTGCCCCATTCTGGCTAGAATTTCAAATTTCGAACGCTCTTACGGCCATCTTTTTAAAGGCTATGCACCACATTTTCACTCGGTTATTCGTAAATCGACTCTATTGCCAAGACATAAGATGTTCTATAACTGTTTTTATATTTGTAGATGCGGATTATTTTATTCAAACATCGATAATGGATATTTTAGACCTTATTTATTTGGGAATAAAAGTGATGGTAAGTGCATGAAATAAAATTGTTAGTCGTGTATGGCTGTTCCACAACGTAGAATAGTATGACGTCTGTGCAACTTGGCTTTTAGAAGTTTCAGTTTTTTATAACAACTACCTATTTAGAGCAAGGCCTCTTGATTAGCTATTTATAGAACAAGAAATTAATCCAACTTATTATACCTACTAAGTACCTATGTCTCAGATTCCAAAGAGTCCTTCAAGTGCGAGTTGGTCAGCTGCCCCTAAATAAAATGTTAATTTTTAAGTAGGTAGTACTTATATCTAAAAATGAAATGGGGATTTCAGACAACGTGAATGAACAACTTTTACTATGGGTCAACCACGGAATCTCGAAAAAAACCAGCTGTTCCATACATTATACTTAGTCGAGTCGATGTTGTACTTTTCTATGGAATAAAGATGGAATAGATGTTTTTTTTTTGAGATTTCCTGTGTATAAATACACAGACTATCTTGTTAGTAGGTACCTAGCTAATTAGTATTCTTATCCTAGTTGAGAAAATCACTTTTTTAAAAGCGGTAAAATACATCTTAAAATTAAGACACGATAAGTTGTTTCGTCATTTTATGCTTACCATAGGGAAAAACACAGGAATAATCACAGAACAAAGAAAAAAACATTTTCTTTATCAACAAGAAAAGTTTTCACAGAAGATTTTTGTTTACCTACTCTGTGATATAATTGATATAAATACGAAATTTTATCGTTTATTTGAAAAAAAATCCAATCTTCGACTTGTATGTATTTCTATATTACTAAATATGCCTGATGTAAGTACGAAAAAAAATTGATTCTAAAATGATACTTATAAATACTCTTAGAATAATTACACCTAGAACGATAATTGCCTACAAAGCGCGCTATCAAAAGTGAGGCAACAAAATCAGCTAAAATGGCGCCGTTTTCAGATTTTTATTGTCCATTATTAAATAACCATGCCTAATAAATACAAAACAGTTTCAATTTCCCTACCTTAAAGAGATTAATTATTATATTATTTGATTTTAGTTACGATTAGGTAACGTATGAAGGATATAAATCTGAGAACTGAGCCATTCTGGCTCAGTATAAGTTGCCTCACTTTGCATACAAGGACACGGCTGCTAGGTGTAATTATTCTAAGTAAATACTTAAGTAACTAAGTTTTGCTTAATTCCTTTCCTTGAAAGAACTTTTATTTGTACATGGTTTTCAAAAGTGCAAAATACGACCACGATCTGCTCAGTATCTGTAAAAGAAAACGAAAAACGTTAATTTAAATTGTTAAATTAGTAAAATATTTAACATAATATGACCATTGAAAAGCGATATAGCAGTGTATGGATTTTGACAGTTCAGTTTCGACAAAACGATAGATCACAAGATATTTGTACAGACGGCTCTATCCATTTATACACTCTCCAAATTTTAAGGATGTTTTCAGTCCATGAACTTGAACAACTTTCTCCATAAAACATGTGTCGAAATACGCCACAAAATGTTGGTCACCACTTACTAAACTGGTCAGGTGATTTCTTTGATTCGTATGGAAACTATTTTTTTCATATTTGACCCTATGTTTCTTTGAGAAAGTTGTTCAGCTTCATGGAAAGAACACATTCTTAATTTAGAAAGTGGTTAAAAAGATACCCTGTACCTATATCGTGTTTCGGTGGTCATTCTACGGCTCAGTCTTTGTGGCTGGGGGTACTGATAGTCCGTGAGCCCACGACAGTATTGCCTACGTCATATGACATCACGATGAAATGCATGGCACACGGTCGGAAAAGTTGTGCTGAGCGAAGATCAGAAGATTATCGCAAATAAAATTGGCCGGAAGCTTGAGAAAATCCTCCACTTCCGGTAAAAATTTAAAGATTATATTTACGTCATGTGGCATCAGTAAGAGACCCGTGTCATCATTTGGTTTTCAATCGTAGAGAGAGTAAACATAAGTCTGTCAGTTCTGAAATGGCCGGAATAGCTTAAACTTAAAATTTTTGTTTTTTAGTCATTTCAGAACTGACAGACTTATGTTAACTCTCTATGCGATTGAAAAATAAAAGATGACACGAGTCTCTTACTGATGTCATATGACGTAAATATAATCTTAAAATTTTGACCGGAAATGGAAGATTTTCTCAAGCTTCCGGCCAATTTTATTTGCGATAATCGTGATGTCATATGACGTAGGCAGTACTGTCGTGGGCTCACGGACTATGAATATTACTTAACAGTTGTAAAAGCCGTCAAATTTAGATCGGCGAAGTTGCAGGCTGTGAGCTTACAAGGCTTCTGCGCTCTGAAAATAAAATAAGTACACCAATATTATCATACTCATAATAATATACAAAATGTTGAGTTTTCATTTAGTCTTAAAAAGGTAGTCAAAACGAAAGTGGTCACTTTTGGTGAACACAATAGAAGTAATGAAAAGTACTTGAATTTGATTAACGGTGCTAGTGAACACCTTGGTTTCCGACTTTGGAACCCATATTTATAAACCGCTCTCAACGTTGAGAGCTATCTTGAGATCGTACCTGAGATGCTGCTAAGTACACACATCAACTTTGTCTAGGGACTAAGGTATTGTTTTCATACAAACTAGGTGACTTTGAAGCCTTGGTTTCCTACCAAGGATGTACCGTGCTGTAATCTGATGATGGCTATCCAGGGAGTGAAAGGAGATTATGATCCACATTCTAAAAGATAAAAGGACATGTTTTAAAAAACCGCGAAAATAGCATTTTAATGCTATGGAAATCTTGAAACTGAGAATTCTGACCCTTTTATCTTTTAGAATGCTGATCAGATCAGTTGAGTGTGTATAGCTATCTGAATCTCCTCCATTCACTCCCTGGGTAGCCATCATCAGATCATAGTACGGTACATCCCTGGCAGGAAACTAAAGCTTCAAAGCTACCTCATTTGTATGAAAAAATACCTAGGCAAAGATGATGAGTAGGTATATAAGAAGAGTACGATCTCAAGACAGCTCTCAACGTTAAGAGCGGTTCCGATAATAAAAGAAGTGGGTCCCATTTGTAACAAAAAATTACAAATCATAGAGCCATTCGATAATAAGTTTCCTAACCTTATTAGAATCAAGAACATGCTTTTCTTAGTCCGCTGATCTGTCTCGTACCAGAGCGAATTGTAGATGGCCGTGCTAATTTGAGTGCTCTGCAATAACAGAAATAACATTACATTCAGTTGCAACAAATCTTACCACCTCTGTGGTTTAGTGGTTCGCCCACTCGTGTTAGACGCAGGGGTCCCGGGTTCGATTCCTAGATGGGGAGTATATTTATACTCGGTTTGGTTGGTTGTAGGGCTTATTTCAAGTCCGCCTGGCTAGCCTGACCACCATATTACGATATTACCTATATCTAAAGCCATAATAACAATTTTAAAAATGGTTATGTTCTTGCAGTTAGAGGTAAGCTAGCCAGTTCCTCAGTGATGAGGGTTTCGGGTGTAGTGCGCTTCCACCTTCGGCCTTATCGTCACTTAACACCAGCAGACCTATTTTGTAACTCAACTGACAGCTAAAATGATCATCACTGATCTAAGGTTTAAGTACATTGCTGCTACAGTACAAAGCAATGTTATGACTCTACACGTCCGACGAGCTTGCTAGAACTGGAGCGCGAGGCCAACAGTTTGGTCCAGAACCTTTCTGCGGCATCTCAAAAAACCAGGCTATGCAACTCCTTAAAGATAATCTTTTGGACGAGTCAAAAAAAATCTGGCTAAAACAACCAGGGGCCCTATTTTTGAATCTCTCGGCTGGCGTCGAGCGCTCTTTTCTACTGATTTTCGTTCGACATATGGCTCAAACGTTCGAAATAGAGTCATATGTCGAACGAAAATCAGTAGGAACGAGCGCTCGACGCCAATCGAGCGATTCAAAAATAGGGTCCCAGGACTAAGACACGCCAAATCCTTGGTAGAAGGCTACTCGCGAAAACGGACGAATGAGCTTACACAGCTCAGTAGATCGAACGTCAGCGCGACTGTTAGAGCCTTAACTGGACACTGCAAACTAAACAGACACCTGTTTCATATGAAATTGAGTGATACTGACGTATGCAGATATTGTAATGAGCAGCAGGAAACACCCAAGCACCTCTTATGTGACTGTGGACCTCTAATCCACAGGCGTAGCATCCATTTGGGACGACACATAATCGACCCGGAGGAAATAAAAACTCTTAAAACCAGGAAGATTCTAGACTTCCTGGAAGCCGTTGGGCTTAAAGAGTTACTATAACTAGGTGGCGAGTTACAATAGATCTTTTAGGTCGCAGTGACTACAGCTTCATCTTGCCCCTAACACTCAAATAATATGACTCTACAAAAACCCAGCATGTACTTCCAACTTTGATCAGTGATAATCATTTTAAGCTGACAGTTGAGTTACATAATAGGCCTGCAGGAGAGGTAAAGGCCAAGCACTATCCCGTTGTGCATTAAAAAAAATGTCTTGATAACAAGTCGAAGAAAAGTTGGTATCCGATTCGATTCGGTGATGATAATGATAACCGGACCCATTTCGATGATAATTCTATATGTACTCAATCACAGAATATACCGGCTGTCCCAAAACTTTGCCACATGGAGGGAAAGTACCTTAAATATTGAAGATAGGAAATTTTACTGAAAGAAGACTTTATTTTGATTTTTATAATAATTGGAACTGTATTCAAAGATTGTCGTTGTTGCCTACCAAATTAGAAAAAAATACAATCTTTTATTTTTACGATACCGATCGATGGGTTACTCGTTAGGATAATTTTTTAATAAGTAACACAGCATCTTAAATAAAAGGAAGACCATGAAATTTTACATTTAAATTTAAATGATTACGTATTGTATCAATTTGTATAGAAAATAATGCGATATTTAAAAAAATCTCTGAATGCAGTTCGCACTAATTTTTAAAATAAAATGAAGTCTTCTTTCAGTAAAATTTCCTATCTTCAATATTTAAGGTACTTTCCCTCCATGTGGCCAAGTTTTGGGACACCCGGTATACTCTAACGACTCAATGGAGAACCTACAGCATTAAACAAAATGGGTATGAGTGGATATTGAAGGGATATGGTTTCGTTAGTATGTGTCCTAGAAAAAAGTGCCGCCTTGATGTATTCTGTGCCTCGGTCGTATTTGAAAACGATACCGTCGTTTGTTTTTTCTTTAATAAAATACGAAGCAACTACAATAATTTTTGATTCATCATTCTGATCGTGCCACTCATCGGAATCATGACTAATTACTTACCGATCTCATGAGTATATCTCCGAAGTAGCAGAGCAACGATATCTGCGATAGATTCATGAAAAGAAACGTTGCGAACGTCACCACTACTGAAATGTCTTCAACCATCTAGAAATACGGAAAAATTAAATAAATAGAGGTGTCCTTTCTGTAGACTACAGGTACGGTAATGCGTGCTATAGGCCGCCAGCAAGTACTCATTATTATACTATGCCGCCAGGCTATGCCTGATTTACATTATTCCAGTCCAGTGATCGAATCCAGCGCTGGAATGCCACTGGAATACTATGTAAACCCACACTGGAATGCACAGGATCCATGAGCAATCCAGTACTCAGCACTGGATTGGTGGTCTACTTTTGAATCTAGTATGACCATTCCAGTGCAACTAGAATCACGTATACAGCCTAGCAAGTGCCCTTCCAGTGCTGACAAAAGTATTTTACAGGAAACACGTGTTGCTTGTTTTTACGGATTGGATAATTAAATCATGCATATTGAAATGGAATGAAATGGAAAAACTGGAATCATGTAGGTAGACAATATCGCCAGTCCAGTCCAACTAATTCCAGTCCAGCTCTACAGGATTACTGGACACATTCTTCTGAGTACCTATCTTAACGCATGTTGAATTGAAAAAATTGCTTTTTCACTCCTCTTGCTCAAAAAGTCCGTCATTGTAAGGTACAAGAGCCAGGATAAAATAGCATAAATACCCCTAGGGGATAAAGTTTTTTCATTTTTAATGTTTGTCTATTACCAATAGCCTACTAAAACGAAAAAGTCTTTATTCATAATCACGAAAAAAGACTCGCTCGACTTTACTGTTTCTCATTTTTATTTTTGAAAATGGAACTAAAAGCAGCGATCTCTTCGGTGAAATCATACTTATTTATACTCTGTGACTTTAAGTTAAAATCGTAGAATGCGTGCATTGTGTTTTTAGCTGCTACAGTAGAAATTAAAAAAGGCACTGGCGCGAAATCTTTAGATTTTTTCTCTAATTCCAAAATGATTGAATTGTGTGACTGTAAGTAGGAAAGAAATAATTTTAATCTTTTGCCGTCAAGCACCATTTATTTAAATACTGTATGAAAAGTTTATGACGTGGAAGATAGAAAAACGAGTGAATTCGTTTACGGAAGTATAAACTAGGTATTTAATATTGTATTTTATTTTCTCGCAATCGTAGTGAAAAGTAGAGTGTAACACACGACGCTAAAACCCATTGTAACTCGGTTTCTATTTATTCCCTCGCTAAAGCTCGGGAATAAAACTACCTCGTATGCAATGGGTCATTTTAGCGTCTTGTATAACAATCTACTATTTTTAATTATTTATTTATATCTTGTTTCAATGTTTTTTGGTAAATATTGCCATCACTCTGTCTGCTACTCGAAAGTGCACCTAACACTTTCGAGTACCAGACAGAGTGATTTCTCAACTAGTTGAAAGTTATTTACTCTCACAATCACCTATCCGACCTAGGTAATTAATTTTAACCCCCATTGTGTATAAAATTTTGTTAATTATTGTGATGGAAAATGACCTCACTTTAAATGTGGAAGTCATTTTTCAATGTTGACGACTCTCTATGAAATATACAGGGAGAAAAAAGCAGTCCTTGAGGAGTTTCTTGCCGGTTCTTCTCGTTACAAGGTCTCCCGCTTAGGGTTTGCGAACCGATATGGCATAGCTTCTATGACATTCACAAGTGCTTGTAACAGCCTATAAATGATTTTAAATTTTGAATTTTAAGTAAGTGCACATAATGTCCAGTTTACATTATACCAGTAGCATTCAAATCCAATCGCAGGACTGGAATGTTTACTGGAATAATGTTCTCTCAGACGTTTTTATAAGGTGTTTTAAGTTTCAAAGAATACGTTTAAAATAAACCCTTACCGTAATAATAAACCCGCTTAGACAGATTAGAACGGAACTTGTAACTATATTGAAGAGAGTCGACTTCGAGTATAATATCTCTACTTGGTCCACCAAACTGTAAGGGCAATGTAAAACAGTATTTTGTTTAGTTTTTAGATAATATTTTTATAATAAGTTAATGTAAGTACAGTAATTTTCCTTTTAAAAAACAATCCTCTCGATCTAATGTCTATTCAAAAGGAAATAACTGTACTATCAACAACAATTCCTCTTTACCACTCTTAGGCTGGCCCCATACCTACCGGTTCCGTTTCTTTGCTTTGCTGTGCTACCTTGCTTGAAAGACCGCCGGCCAACCAGGGTAATTTTCAATCTATCGCATTTTGGGACTAGACCAAATTGGCAAGATAGCCATTAGCTTGGTTTTATCAAATGTTATCGCCTGGATTGCGAAGTAGGAAGCTTTTAGGAGATATGCCACCCTGAACATGGACTCCGATCGTTAAAAATAACTCGATCGCTTATTTATACAAGATGTTTGGTAAAGCCTTATAAAACTGAATATGGTAGATAGGGACCATAATAAAACTGAACAACTTTTACTATGGGACCAAATCTGAAATCGCGAAAAAAAATTAACTGTTTCATACATTTTGATAATTTCGTTATTAATTTTTGTATAAAACAGCAGTTTTTTTTAAAAACGAAAACTAAAACTTCTCATCGCACCCCAGACGACGATATTTGATAACACCAAACTAATGGCTATCTTGCCAATGTGGTCAGGTCAAAATATGCGATAGATTGAAAATGAGCCTCTTGGCCGGCGGTCCATGGTAGAACAGCAAAGCAAAGAAACGGAACCGGTAGGTCTGGGGCCAGCCTTAGGGTTAAAATCGCTAATTGTGACAAAAGCTAACAAAAAGATGAATTTATCTTGTAACATAAAACTAAAAAAAAAATATTAAAAATATATGATTATTATAGCAGGATACAGTTTTAGTGCGGAAAATACTACTATGTAAATTAAAAAAAAAGTTAGGCATATCCTACTAATATTATAAATGTGAAAGTTTGTGGGTTTGGATGTTTGGATGTTTCGATGTTTGGATGTTTGTTCCTCATCACGCAAAAACTACTGGACGGATTTGGTTGAAATTTGGCACACAGATAGTAGATAGCCTAGATTAAAACAAAGGATACTTTTTAACCCGATATTCCCACGGGAACGGTAACCACGCGGGTGAAACCGCGGGCAGCCGCTAGTTTATAAATAAATTATTACTTATTTACGAGGATTACGTACTCAATCAACTCCTGATGCCTCACAACCGCCCTGGTCAGTTTTCCCCTCGTCTCCATTTCAGAACCAGAGACAACGTTCTTGAATCTATGGCACAGGATACGGAAATGCATCTGGGTGAATATACACACGGTGTAAAAGAGTGTGTCCGACCCGAACACGTTCATACCCACTATTGCAGCTGAAAAAATGTGTTTTTTTTAGGTTTTTGCATTCATCATATCAGCCGCACGACACCCAATGCTAGGTATAGGCCTCCCCCAAGGATCTTCACGACGATCGGTCCTGCGCTGCCCGCATCCAACAGCGCACCGCTTCCTTCGCCAGATCGTCGGTCCACCTTGACGGAGGCCTACCCACGGAGCGTCGTCCGGTGCGCGGTCGCCATTCCAGAACCTTTCCGCCCCAACGGGCATCGGTTCTTCTCGCTGTGTCCAGCCCACTGCCACCTCAGCTGAGCAATTCTTCAAGCGATGTCGGTTAGGCAATAGGTTTTTGCATTCACAATGATATTTTTATATTTTTTTTAAACTTATCAAAGAAAATTGGGGCACTAAGTAGGTATATATATGGTTTTCCATACAAACGAGAGAATTCGAAAGCTGTAAGTAAGTCAACTTCCGGCTTTGACTGTCGAATTAACTGTTAGTATAATTTTCTCTTATTACCCGTGTTTTTCATACAAAAATACGCGATTTTTTTTCAATTCTATGTTGGCTTAAGTTAAGTTGGCTTTCGAACAAATTCAGATTTTAATTTATGTTTTAAAAAACGTTTCAAGTACCTTACTCGTTTCTATGGAAAATGGTCTCTATTTTTTTCTTTTGTAAGTAGTATACAAGAAAAAAGTTACAAAGCTCCACTAGGAAACTAGGTATTACTCAGATGGGATTTGAATCCACGACCTTTCGCAATACGGGATGACCAACGACTGTTCTTGTTTTGGTTAGACTTTAACCAAAACAAGAATAGTACCTAGTTGGAATTTTCAAATACTTACTACTTACTTTTTTGCAAGCCAGCGTTTTACTTGTGAGAAGCTACCCTTGACTTTTACAGAATTATATTTCAATAAGTTTTAAGCCCCAACAGTAGGGACATTAATGGTTTATGAAACAAAACTTCTTGTTTTCTAGCCAAATTGAATAACAAATAAGTCACTAGGATAATATTAGTATTTTACTATAAATATGACAGAAAATTACCATAATAATACCGACAATTATACCTACTTCTATGAGTAAAACTAAATTTTCTTGTACTGTGACATCGTTCTATTAATAAAAGCCACTGACAAAGGTTTTTCCTGTTTTGAGATCAGTCCAACACCAGTTTATCAGCTTTTTATTCAATTATAAACTCTATGCCGCAACAATAAAGTCGAATGGCTGTTTAATTATGTGTGTGTGTGAGTCAGTAGCGCTACTGAGTCACTTTTGTCATGGATGTGACGTCTTTAACTGTGAATTGAATAACGTTTCGCAGATGCATCCTTATACTGGACACATCACATACAGACGGAATTTTGATTCGGAATTCTAAAACGGAATCCCGAACGCAGCTAATCCATACAAATCTATGGACCTACCACACGCACGCGGTATTAAGATTGAAAAGTTTATGTTTTCGTGATCGAATAGGTAGGTATAGTGCCCCGGTTTATGAAATTGTGACATTTACTTTACCTGCGGGGCTACTCAAATGGCCACTTTTCTATTCGTTCGCTAACTTAAAAATTAAAAATAAGCTATAAACACCAAAATAACGTGTCGTAGGCTTGTCAATTCCATACAATACGACAATGTCTGTGATTTACATAAACTTGCGACGTCTGACTTGATCATTAATTGCTTATTTTTAAGATTTAAGTTAGCGAACGAATAGAAAAGTGGCCATTTGAGTAGCCCCCCTGGTAGTTTCGCAGATAGGTATGAGAGGTAGGCGGATGGGCCATAATATGTCAAAATGTGCTTCAAAGTGAAATTTGGATTCCCAAAATTGGTCGGTATCTTTTAAGATTTTCCAGACAAAATTTCAAAATTTTTTCGCCAACTTTGGATCGAGAATTTTCAAATAACTTTTTTTGAGCTCGCTATTCAAGAAACGGAAACATCGAATTTCGGGAATCTCGGGATTGAATTATGCTACAGTTTAAGCCATCTCGGGTGGACAAAAACCAAGGATTAACAATGGTTCCAGGGATTAAAACGGGTGTAGGCTGTAACACCCTTACGCGCGATATCAGTTTACGTGCTTTATTTCTAAATTACATTTTCAATGCCTTTGGTAGAGTTGCGCGTAGTCTGCGACCCGTACCTTGATTACGTAAAGCTGTTGCTAACAATTCTCGATTGAAATCGATTGAAAGCGCGGTTGCATTGCTGCTTTAGTTAAGATAGTTGTCACATTGGTTCTTACTAAAGCAGCGATGTAACTGCGATTTCTGTCAGAGTTGATAGCAACAAAGTTACGTAATTACTCCCCTGTAGATTTTTTCCGGTCGAATTTTCATATATTATCGATATATCGGGATTCCGAATCAAATTCCGTCTGCTGTAAGTATGTGATCGATCGTATCGTATGAGAGGAACAGCTTCAATTCATACAATTATGTCCGGCAGAGTATATAAAAAAATATAGCGCCTACACTTTAAAAACCCTTTAGATAGTTTCCTACATCATAACTTACATTTCTGTAGACCTGAGACCTGAAGACGAGTGACTGTATTCACCGATAAAAACAGTCCAACGTTGCGATCTGCAACCCGCAACCGTGGATATCAAGGCATTTCATACAAAATTTTAAGTCCTTATTTAAGATTTTTTTTTTAATTTTTTTTTTAAAAAGATAACTTTTTAGACCAATGTCACAGAATAGATATAAGTACTACTGTCCAATGTATTCTGCTTAGGTGTATGAAGTTTCATAAAATCGGTTCATTCATTTCGAAAAATAAAGACTGTATGAAATGCCGTACTTATTTTGTCAACGCTCTTAACATCAGGATGAATTATGTTTTATGCTACCAAATATTTAATTTTAAAAGTTTTTTTGGGTATTTTTGTAGTATCTTTATTACGTAGTAAAGTACCTATATATAAGTAATTCCTTCAATAAGACTCGTCTTACCTAAAGCATGTTGCATATGGAAAAAGTTTAATACTTACTTGCCACAACTTGATGAAAATATATAAACGGCCAAAGCTCCATCGTGAAAGGATCGAAGAAGTACTTCACCATATAAGGGTACTTGTATTCAAGAACCCCGTTATTGTAGTAACCGAAGATCATTGTTACTACAGGCATTAAAGGAAAAGCTACTACAACTACAGCACAAATGTAGTACTGTACTAAAACGACAAGTTTTAGAAAAGTCGTTGATTCTTTCACTATATCTCTCTCGGCGTTTTCTTCGAATTCGGCATTGTTTAGTTCATTTCTTTGATCACCATTAAAATCTGGGTGTATTTCTCTCAATTTATCAACAACCCTGATTACTATATCTCTGTTTAAATAAAGGAATATGGATTTAGATGTCGCCAAAAGACTGACAGTGATAGTTGGAATTGCCAGAGAGAGTTCTATAAAACTTTTTGCAACTAAAACTCCGTCAATCAGCCAGTATATTTCCCCCAATATATCCATATAGAGCCAAATCAATTGAAAATAGTACAAGTACATATCGAAACACTTTTCCCAAAACTTTGGCCATTTTGTCGCACTAATCCTTATACCAGATAAAGAGAGAAACAATTTTGTTAATTTTAAATTGTGATCAAAACTGGATTTTTCCATTTTCTGATCTGAAAAACTGACAATTAATTCTTCTGTTCAAGAAACGTGTGACCTTATTAAGAACTTAATTAGAATTGAAGGCAATTTCTAACAAAAGAAAAATGATAACTGAGTTAATTATAGGGTTCTTTATGATGTCAAAAAATGTACCATTCTTTTAGAAAAAAATAATTAACAATTCCTTTTACATGTTTACTGTTTGAGGATTTAATTAAAGAGCTTCGAGAAATTAAAACAATTAATTGGAAATATGTAAGTCTCAAAGAGAATTGAGAATTGGAAAAAGTTATTTTTGTGTTAGCTCTGTAAACAGCAAGAAAACTAGGTATATTTTTAAAATATGTAATAACATTACGATGATTATGTGTACCTATTTAGAAGAGTGGATGCCAGCAAAGCCAGACGGGTGAGTCTCCCTGATTGGAAATTTGGAACTATTAGTTCCCCAATAGTTTTAGTTCGTTTGAGTTAACTTTAAATATCTAGGTCAATTAATGTGATCTTGCTTAAATAAATGCATTATAAAGCCTAGGTATCAATTATATAGGTACTATGGGCAACAGCGACGCTTAACCAGTTTGCAACAAAATTCGTGTGCGCGCGTATCGCCCCTGCACGAACTAAACGTATGGTTGTGCCGGCGCGGCGTGCAAGCGATTTTGACCTTAGCAGTGGTTAAGCGTCGCTGTTGCCCATGGTACCCATTACATCCTACCTATTCAAACGAATAAAAAAACTGTGGCCTTTATGCAAACATAACAGATAAAAACAGATGGTATTTTCCTTTTTTAAATTTTCGTTTAAATTTTTTAAATTGTTTTTCAAATTTATTAAACGACAATAAAATTTACAACAAAATATTTGAAAATGAAAGACCAATGCATCCTCATTAACACCATAATTTAAAGAACAAAAGAGATAATTATTTTCGAAACGTTAACATTTCAAAATGGCCGCTTTGAAAAAGGAATATTATGACATGATTACATTTTGCTTTGTCCCCGAATAATCCGTTATTTGAACAAAAGTCCTGGGACATTGTTAGAGTAATCCCTGAAATAATAAAGTTTTATTATAATAACGTTCAATTCTTACAGTTTTTCGAACAATAGATAATTTTAGACGTTTGATGCAGCCGACAAGTTCCAACGCTGACGGATAAAGGGACTTTGAAGGGTGACCACCTCAATTAGTAATCCTAGGACTCAACAATGCCATGATATTTTTGTTAGCTGTTTCATTTTCTGCAGTAAGTAATTTTTTTTTTCAATAAGTAACTAAGTAATTATTAAACTTTATTACTTTCTGGGCCTGATTTAATTACACAAAAAATACTACTTCTATAGCCTATACATTTTGATATTCAATGGGCTTCAGAATTAAAATATTATTATTGAGATTATTTGAGCCGGATGAAAATTTAAAATAATTTCAGTAACTCATCCAGAAATCGAGAGCAATAATGGCCGATAAGACTGCAAACTTGCTGAATATGACCTAGATATGACCTCTCCATCGAGGCTAGAAAAGTTTTTGTGTATTTTGTTAATGTCACATGACCTTTCAGGCTAATAGGATAAATTGAGGAAGGTTATAAGTAAAACATTAAATTGTTATCTTACATTTTAACACAGCACAAAAAATATACACAATGCAGAACAATAATGCCAATTCGTACCTTTTTTCAAGTCTCAATGTCGCGAAGTTAAATTTATATTGCAGTATATTTAGTAGTGACATATAAAGTTAGGGATTTTTTCTAATTAATCCACTTTTTTCTTTGTTTATAATTCCTATATAACCTATTCTTAATTTTATCTCGGATTCGAAACGGAAACAGAAACAAAAGCGCATACTTTTTTGTATGCGCTTTTGTTTCCGATTCGATTATTAGGTCAACTACTTATGTTGACCTAATAATAGTTTCGTTCACGTTAATGTATTCATCATAGAAAATAATAAAAAAACGGAAAAAGTTTTGGCAGTTTCGTTTTGACATCAATTATTCGACAGAATGATTTGATTCGTTTTGGAATTTAAATATTAGTGTAAGAATAAACTTATACGACATTTAAGACTCAAGATTTGATGTGGGATTATCTTTCTGAAGTCCGTAGTAGAAGTACCGTACATTAAAGTCACCTTCGTTTATTGCAAGATATTAAGGTGAATGAAACTAAATAAAAATACTTAAACAGGTGGTAGCTTAAACTGAACATCTCTCTCCAAGGAACATACCTGATCCAAAAAATTTTTTTTCGCCTTTCTATAGTAAGTCGGTCAGCTGACTAATATATTTTGTATGCGAGTTTGATCTTTTTTTCGTTTTTAAACCTATGTTTCTTGAAGAAAGTTGTTCAGTTTAAGCAACGCAATCGGGTGAATCTACGTTGTTCTTAACTTCCTGCGTCATTGTCTGAACTCGAAAATCCAATGCATCACAATAAATAAATTAAAAATATGCAAATAAATGCAATGTTTTATTGTACTATAATGTAAATGATGGCATATTTTTGATTTATGCCTTGTGATGCTTTGGATTTATAAAGATTTTAGAGTTCAGACAATGACGCAGGAAGTTAAGAACAACGTAGATTCACCCATTATCGCCTGTTTCAGTATTGTTACATGTAGCGGCGTGATCATACGCTACATAATAAATTAAGAAGAAATGCAGGAGCAGCGAAAAGCATATTGAGCGGAGCGGCATCTACCATGCGCCGCACACACTACACAACACGCCGTACAAGAGATCCTGCATCTACATTGGTGACCACCGACACTGGACAGCAGCAACCTTCTGGAGCAATGGAGCAACATCAAGGTATATCACCCCTCAATACGATCGAGATTGGAGCAGCCATCAAGGTCCACGATCAGCAGAAAAATGCAACTTGGTCCTGCGGCGATGACTTGGGTTGGCGGACGACGGCGACACGGGCAGCCTAGCCGGACAGATATCGGGCTTACATCGGCGTGACAGTTCTGCATATGTAGCCATACCGCACACGGAGCAGCCAGCAGATACGTTCGTCATGAAGGAGACTGGAAATATTAAGTACTCTATGGACTGGAGCGTTACTGGCCCTATACAAGTCTCTCAAGAGGTGAAAGGGGGGGAGTGATGTAGCGGCGTGATCATACGCTACATAATAAATTAAGAAGAAATGCAGGAGCAGCGAAAAGCATATTGAGCGGAGCGGCATCTACCATGCGCCGCACACACTACACAACACGCCGTACAACAATGTTTCACATCGAGTTCACTAGATGGCGGCTGAAGCGGCAAGAAATGACTATCAGTACGGAGAGCGACGAAATAGTATGGAATTCGTACATCTCGCTATCGGAGTTTTCTCAGCGACTTCGCATATATACAACTACCAACCATCAACGGTTGGACCGCGGTCCCCGAGCACAGTCACATAGCTCGGTGGAAGTACTTCCCTTTTCGCTGAATACCTAGCGAAGAGATCCTGCATCTACATTACATAATTTGGTTTCACCTTATTTATACGAAAAGTTATCGAATGAACGCAAAATGGGAAAACTGTTTCTTCGGACCATCAAACTGAACAACTTTTACTATGGGACCAACTCTAAAATCGCGAGAAAAAATCTGCTGAAAAAAAATCCATTTTTATATTTACGCTATTAATTCTTGTATGAACAGACAGTTGATTTTTTTCGCGATTTCAGAGTGCAGTAAAAGTTGTTCAGTTTGATGGTCTGAAGAATATGTACTTCCATTTTGAGTTTATTCATTAACACGTTGTATATCTACTAAAAGTCTCAAAGTCTTACACTGTCATACTCACCCTACACAGCGGTGTCTCCGCTACAACTTTTAGGACAGGCGGCAAAAAGCGGCAGTGACAAAGGGACAGGCGGCATCGTCCGTCGCGTCGCAATCCGTGGCCCATGAATACTAAAGATTACCGTTAGACCGGTACCTGCTACATTTTGGATGAATACTTTTTGGGAAACTTAAGCTTTTGGCTGTTAAGAGCTGAGACAGACATAATCTGAGATTCGTTTTTAAAATATCGTCGATTTTTTAATATCTAAAGTGTGTTATATAAGAGCCTTTAATTGTTTGATACTTACTCTATGTAAAGTGTTTTCATCTTGAGTTTAGTAAGTATTTATTGACTGTGAAAATAAAAGTATTTTCTTCAAATACTTTAAAAGTCCAACTTTAAAAGGTTGCATGTCATTTAAGAGATGTTTTTCTGAATTGAACATCTTAACGTCGTAGAATTAAGGATTAAAATAATAGTGAAATGTCCTTTACAAAGATGATTCATATCATGAGGTTGCGAAACGGGACAACTTACGAAAGACCTATATAGACAATATCGCGAGTAGGCGAAACGAGTTGCTTGGCTACGGATTGTATCGAAAACCAGTTTAAAACTCTACATGACAAAGAAATATGAACTTTAAATACTAAACACTAAGAATCTAAGAGATGCAAACTTTATATGGTGTTGTTACTAACGTACAGTGCTTCTAGTTTGAAGTATTATGCATTTTATAGCTAATATAATAGAGGTGGTTTTAAACGCAAAAATGTATAAGTTGTGTTCTTCTGAGCGTATCACGCACCGAACCAAGCAAGCTAGCCTCACAAAGGCTGAGAAAAACGTAAAAATTGATAATTATCTCAACAATATTATACAGTTTGCGTTACTATCTGATGCTTTTGAGTTACTAGTAAGTGAATGATGGAAATAATATTGTATTATTATGTCTATGGTTTCAATATTGCCAAGATTGCCGAGTTTAAACGTCCCCAACTGGTCTCTAAACATATAAAAGGTATAGCTATAACTTCGCAAAGTGAAGATATACATAAGTATGCGCGTTTTAAATGTCAAATTCGTTCATATTTGCTTAGCGAAGTTCGTTAACGCTTTCCAAATATGATCCTTTTAAAAATATTTACTAACCCCTCTTAACTGTTTCATTTTAAATACAATTTTAATGATACCAGAATCTAGACTTACACATGAGATGCGACATAGTTAGTTACCCAGAGAAATACGAAGAATAGAAGAAATACGGGATGAAACAGTCGAGATATGTCTGGCAGAGTAGAATAGCACCAAACCTTATTAATGGCTTTTCCGATGATGATGATGATTAAGTTTTTGACAACCTTTACTCATATACCACATACGCAAAATACCAACTCGAGATTTTGCGGTGTTTCAAACTAGACAGCATAATAAAAATATATATTGCCTTCATGGTACCCCCAAACAGAAGAAAAACAGTTACAAGATCTGGCAAGTGAGAGTGAAAGTATTGCAGTCAATGCCCTCTTGTTTTTGTTTTGATAAAACGAATATCTTATCGTACATGTCTTTGGTGGATTCTCTTTGAGAATCGAAATGAGTCGATGTGTGAAAAACAAAGAGATACCTAGGTAATTAGGTATAGTTTTATTTTTTACGTCTGGTCTGATAGACCATTTTAGAAGGAGTTTGGTCTAATACACAGACCATACAAGTCATACTACGAATAGTGGTCTGATATAATATAAATAAATAAATGGAGAAAACATACTTTGCTGCCTGCAAAATATTCATGATTCTAGCGGTCAACAGGAACCTTCGAAATATGAGTTTACTTAAGTATTATCATCTGCCCCCTACCGCGTAAGAGCGTTGATATGAAGTTGTAATAACTATGCGTGCGGTAGAGCCCCTGTGGGGCTACTCAAATGACCACTTTTATTCTATTCGTTCGCTAAGTTAAAATTAAAAAAAAGACAACCTCCAAAATTACTTGTCGTAGGCTTGCCAATTCCATACAATACAACAATGTCTATGATTTACATAAACATGCGACGGCGACGTGTGACTTGATCGTTTAATTGTTTATTTTTAAGCTTTAAGTTGGCGAACGAATAGAAAAGTGGCCATTTGAGTGGGGGGAAGAAAAACAGTGTGACTTTTCTTGAGACATAAAATTGAAATGAAAAGCCAACATAGATGAAATTATTGATTAAAAGTTTATCGCCTTTTTGAAGACGAATCTTTTAGTTTTTCAAATGTGTTTTTTTTTTTGGAACTTCAAAACTGCTTATAAACGGAATCGGAACAATTGGTATCGTATCTAGTGTTTTAAGGGTTCCGTACCCAAAGGGTAAAAACGGGACCCTATTAATAAGACTCCACTGTCCTTCTCTCGGTCACCAGGCTGTATCTCATGAACCGTGATAGCTAGACAGTTGAAATTTTCACAGATGATGTATTTCTGTTGCCGCTTTAACAACAAATACTAAAAACATTATAAAATAAATATTTAAGTGAGGCGTCCCATACAACAAACGTGATTGTTTTGTTTGCCGATTTTTGCCCTTCGTGCGCAAGTCCGACTCGCACTTGGCTGGTTTTTTTGTTCACGATACTGACACGTCATAAAGAATTCCATGAAAACCAGCACTATTTTTTTTTTGATAAATATTGCAAAGTTAGTTACAGCTCGCGCGGCGAGTTAAGAGCGCTCGGCAAATGTAGAGGGGGTATGCGCAGTAGGAATTTGTTATTAAAAAATGATACTGCGCATACCCCCTCCAGACTGCCGAGCGCTCTTAACTCGTCGCGCGAGGTATACTCTGTTTTTGTAAGGTCGTTTGTGTCTCTGATGTAATCAAAAGCAAGATCTTTTTACAATTTTCTTTTTCCTTTTTATAATTTACATTAAAACAATCAAAAGAGTCTCCTTTGGATTTCCAATTTTATGTACTCAGTATATTCTATGATCTATTCTATATTCTATGATCTATATACTATGATCTAGAAAAATACCCGTTATGCCATCACCTTCATAATATTTGCGATTGTCTTTGATGGATGTAACACGTCGTCTAATAAATTTTATTGCGGAAACCCAAAATTATCTCCCATCGCTAGAAAGACAATGGTTCTAATTCGCTGCAACTAGAATAAAGTGGAACAATGAAATTGCATCTTCATGGTTTAGCAATAAGACTGACATTGACAGAGTAAGTTAGCAAGCCCAATGCCGTGTCAAGGTCTCGTGTTACGTATTTGGCATTAGTAGACGAATCACCCGAATATCTCATGGTAACTATTTTTTATAAGACTGGTTGCTGCTGACTTATGTTAGCCTGGTACTTGCAAGCGATTCTCTTCATAATTTAATATTGTTTAAAGTACGTTCTACATTGTAAGATAACAATGGTATAATTTAAGACTTAAAGTAAGTAACTTAACAGTACTTAAATGTTAAGTGATAATTTATTAAAAAAAAAAAAATGAGTGAGTCGGTGGTGCAGTGGTATAGCGCCTGGCCCAGCGATTGCGGAGGTTAAGCAACTTTCGCAAGGGTTAATCATAGGATGGGTGACCAAAAATTTAATATCTTGAACTCCTCCGTGATTCGGAAGGCACGTTAAGCCGTTGGTCCCGGCTACATTTGCAGTCGTTAACACCCACCAACCCGCAATGGGCTCGCGTGGTAGGTTATGGCCCATCCTCCTTATCCACCCATAAGTAAGAAGGCCTGTGCCCCAGCAGTGGGAACATTAATTTTAATGTCCCCACTGCTGGGGCACTGGCTGATGGTCAAATGATTTAAAGTTTAGCATTACTTTTAGACAAATCTTAATAAATATCTGCTTCATCACTGGAAAAATTAATTCATTCGTAAAATTAATATTGAAATAAGAAACAATATACTGTGGAAATATACAATATTTTACACGTTAAAGGTTAATCAAAGGGTGATCGCCAAAATTAAAACCAAATGTTTTGCCTTATGGCAAAAAATACTAACTTTTGCGTCATTTACTTTCTATAAACATAGTGTATGATACTTAACTCTTTGCGTAGATGTGTGCAAAATAATAATAAAAATCATTATAAAAAAATATGAACGGATCCCAGCAAAGAGACATTTTCCTAGTATAGGTACAACGTGTTACAAAAATAACCCAAATACCAAATATGGTAGATAGGGACCATCAAACTGGGACAAACATAGGACCAACTCTGAACTTGCGGAAAAAACAGCTGTTCCATATAAAATTTAATAACAAAAATATCAAAATGCATGAAACAGCTGATTTTTTCACGATTTCAGAGGTGGTCCCATCGTAAAAGTTTTTCAGTTTGATGGTCCCTATCTACCATATTCGGCTTTATGAGTATTTTTCTAACATGTTGTATTTTGTTGTTATATTACGTTGTATTTCGCTCGGTTTTAATTTTTTTAACAACATTGGTTCTCTAAACTAAATGAAGACCATCTAAAATACTATCCCCGTCAATTGGTAATGCGCTGGAACCTTGTCAAATTAACATACACATCAACATCATCCGCAACTAAAAATTACAAAAAAGAGTAAAATTCTAATAGGTAATATAATATATTAATTATTTAATTCTTATTTTCAATAAGAAAGGGTCTAGGTATATGAAAAAAATACAATTGTTTTTCGTTTTTGAGGTTAAAATCATGGCCGCCAGGCGCATTACCAATTGACGGGGATAGTACAATCAATTCATTTGCACTTAATAATTCTGGCATTTATCATATCAGTTTCTCTTTTACAATCATAAAGTTTTGACACAATTTGAAAAAAGAATAATAGACTAGGTATAATTAAAACGAAACAAAAGCATAAAGACGGCAAAGACGACTTAAATAACCTTGTAAGTACCATAGAGCAGCTCATTTTAAAAACAGAACCGTCATAAACTTTTTATTTTATTTATGAATAGTTAAAGAAAGCTGTGAAGTAACTCCGAAAAGGGTGTAATAAAAAGTTCTCAATTCGTTTGTTTTCAAAATCACTTTATGGTGGTCGTAAAAAAGTTACAGCTTTAACGCAAGGATGCTACGTTTAGCTGGATTCAACATTTTGGCCTGTCCATTGACGCGGAGATAGGCGGAAACAAGAAAATATTAACCAATAGGATTGCATAAAGTCTCGGCTCCTCAACCCTATTGGTTAATATTTCCTCGTTTCTCCGCTCCATCGCCTCAATGGATCGCTCAATGGACAGGCAGCTTTAGACTCAGATCAACGTATGCTACATCATTAGTTTGGTTGGGCATGCGCTGTGATAATACAGTATCAAAGAGACGATTTAGATAAAACACGGCGAATTGACACGCCAAACTGTTACAAGTGTGGGCACAGCTTTACTGAATAAGTTGGTCTAAAAAGTTTGAGGCTATCTACATGGTGATTTTTTGAACAGTCGACAAAGGGCTCGGGCACTTTGATCCTTATGACGAATAGACTTGAATCGTACATCGATGGATAGGTCTTTTCAAGAGGAAAAAAAGTTATTACGGGGTTACATTTGGATTTGTTGTCCGATTCGAGATATCGGCTTATAAAGTAATGTGTTTTCGACTTACGACCTTTCGTTCTCGAGATCCAGGTAATAAGGTCTCCACAGCGCATCCTCACATATCTCCTAAACGCAAGATCCATAAAATCTGATTCTTGGTGACAAATTCCGACAAACTAACGGCTACACACTCGAGTTATCAGATTTTCGCTATGACCTTCCTTTCTCAAGATCCAGGTAGAAAAGTCTCCACAGCGTATCCTCACATATCTCCTAAACGCAAGATCGACAAAATCTGGTTCTTGGTGACAAAATCCGACAAACCACCGGCTACACATACGAGTAATCAGATTTTCGCTACGACCTTCCGTTTTTGAGATCTGTGTGGCCCAGCTGTAGAGACGTCTCTACAGCTGAGCCACACGTATCTCCTAAACGCAAGACCGACAAACTCTGGTTTTTGGCGACAAAATCCGACAAATTACCGGCTACACATATAAGTAATCAGATTGTCGCTACGACCTTCCGTTTTCGAGATCTGTGTGGCCCAGCTGTAGAGACGTCTCTACAGCTGAGCCACACGTATCTCCTAAACGCAAGACCGACAAATTCTGGTTTTTGGCGACAAATTCCGACAAATTATCGACTTCATCATGGCATAGTCAAAAAGTCAGATTTCCAACTTTTTTTTTGTGGCCCAGCTGTAGTCCGGCACGTACTTATTTCTCAAACCACGTATCTATAGACGAGAAAGTAATGACCTGAGTAAAATTTTAAATTTTCAAATAATATTCACATGCAATTCGTAGGATAATTAATTTTAAATTAAGTCTTAGTGCAGTTTTGGTTCATTTAAAACTAATTTTTGCACGTGAATATGATATTAGCATTTGAAAATTGCAAGTTTTCCTCAAGTCCTTACTTACTTTTTCGTCTATAGTTGTCTAATAGAACCAAAAATCACGTTTATCTTTAAAAACTTTATCAAAATACTTTTCACGATTGTTTGTATACGTCTTGGTAAAATACGTAAATGTTATTTACGTACAAATAAGTATATTTATTTATCTTTATAGATAAACAACCCAACGTTATCAATAAAGGAACGACATGCGACAGTCTGTTATCAGAGGTCAGAAGAGATAAGTACCATGAGCGTAGCCTAGCCAGCCATGTGCTCAGGGTGGGGCAGCAGTCTAAAATCATATGTAACTAACTAGCAAACTATACCCGCGGTCTTACACTGGTAATTTTTTTCTATGCATTTTCCATGCATATTTTGTATTGCTATACGGGCCTATCCCATTAATTCCGCGTCATTTTTATATTTTCTTACTTAGGTAAGATTAGGTAGGTAACTCACAGGTCAGAGTCAGGGTGGGGCAAGCGCCCCACCCTGCCCCACCGTGGCTACGCCCATGATAAGTACCTATAATAGGCATGTTGACAATTTTTTTATTTTATGTTACATAAATTACCCCTAAAAAAAAAGAAACATTTGTATAAGAATTATTTCGCTAGCATGAAAACTGCCCACAGATATCACAGTTTGAAATGCACAAAATTGGACTCACCCGAAAACGCTCCATACTAACGGCTACCAAGTTATGACGTCACGCCTTCCTACGTTGTATGCAACGCGTAGGAAATTTGTTCGGCAGCTATATTAAATATTGTGTTTATCAAAATGGTTTCTTTGACAAATTTGCTATAAATTTTACGGACTAATTAATGTATTATTTATTTTAACAAATTTTATACCTTTTAAATGGACATGTCCAACCAACTTTGAAGGGTAATAAAACAAATAATACGCAATATATAAAACCAAGAGGTATACAAGCTACTCCAAAAGTTTGATATGTTTACGATTTTTATTAGTATTTCGTTATTTTATTCATCCCTATTATTATAACTAGTAAGTATAGTACAAGGCATATATCTTGAAATTTTTCCGACGGAGTGGGGATAAGTTCGCGCATGTGCTCTTGTGAGCGACCAATAGCGCGCACCCCTCTCCCGCCGCCCGCGCCCCTCACCACAACGCATGCCCAAAATACGCGTTCCGCCACAGAATAAATAATAGTACAAGTGTTCCGCTCAATCCCCACCCGATTTCCAGATATAAGCCTCGTCGTACTGTACCTAACATACTTATAATCTTCAACATTATTTAATAGAAACTGAGATGTGGGGTAGTAGGGAAGATTTGAAAGGTTATAAAAAAATCTAAGTTGTGTAGGTAAGTACCTAGGTAGGTATATAAAATGAAATATAATTGTCTTCATGTGTGTGACCTATAAAAAATCATTTAAATGTGCTTTGTTTATTAAGTTTTAATAAACCAGTTTAAAATAGAAGAAAATTAACTGACAATTAGCAAATTAGAAATAACTTAGTGCTTAGCAGTAATCAATTAGTTTAGTACAAAGATTCTTTGGTTATCTAAGTACCTAAGCATAAACACGGTAAGTAAGGGCGGTAGATTTCCATAGTATAACTTTTAATCAATGTTTTTTTTTTTTTTTTGCTGTACCAATCATCGGAATTGAATAAAACAAAATATCCTCAAGTAAACCACATGTGCATTTTTTTTCGTTTTAGGATGTCGTAAGTAGAATAATGTTAAGGTAAACGCAGGTAATTTTGACCCAACAGTATAACTTTGACGAAAACCGAGAAAAAGTTTTTAGCGATTTTGACTAGCATAAGGTAGTATTACAATGGAATAACAACATGTACAGTCAGCAATGAAAACTACACACCACAGAGCTATTTCACATTTAATTATTAATAACTTTTATGACGTCACATAATACTGAAAGATAGCTATTTATCCTTATTTGTCCTGCTTAGTAAAGAGTTTTTGACAGTTGTCACGACTTTTAAACTTAAATCACTATTTAAAAATATGTTAACTTTATTAAATAAAATTGTCATTAATAACGAATGATATCTTTCTGTTCATGTGGAAAAGCATTGGTAGTATTTTATAAATTATTATTTCAATAAAGAGTTGGGCGAACAATTGAACATTCTTTACCAAATAGGACAAGTAAAAATAAACATACTGTAGGTAGAATGTAACATGGCTCTTCTGTACATTTCATTACTCGTGAAGTCGTGATTGTACCATTTAGAACAGGTGATAGCTCTAGTATTTTGTACATAGGTACTTGTAAAAAAATACATTAATTGTGTACTTGTCTGTCTATCCGCATAGTGATAGTGCTTGACAACTATAAAGAAAAAAGTCTACGCACTTGTGGTAGCGCTATGTATTAACTGTTAGTTTATCTGAATATGAATATTTGGTAAGAGTGCCGTGATCTCCAAGAGAACTGCAAAACAATAAACAACTGACTTAGACACGGAGCCAACTCTTTTCCAAGTTTTGGCTAAAGTAATTCTAAAGTATGTTAACAGCTGGTTCCCTGTATATATAGAACAGTCTACAGACTGTCTACTGCCACACAAAAATCGCCATGGTTACCTACTGTTTTCCAAGTAGACAGTGTACTTCCTACGTCCCCACCCCATACTAAACCAATGAAGATAAAAATAACAGCGATTTTTGTTTAGTGTTTTATCTGATATCTTATAGGACCACATGCACAACTGTGTAGAAATTTTCGCGATATCTCTTAAAACAGAAAAGTTATATGGCCTAGAACACTGTTATTTTGTGTCGTAGAATGACGTCATTGGTCATACAGGTCAACCTGACGTCTTGCGTAATGAAGCACATATTTAAGTGCGCTTGGCATTTCCTTCAAACCCTTATAACTTCGAAACTACTCGCTTGATTTAAATGAAACTAAAACACGTCTATTGCTAGATATTTAGCTACATTGTCATAAAGTTTCAAGTGAGTGAACAGACCCAGTGACATTCTCCATTGAATTTATTCAGCTAGGTACGTCTATTAAAAAGAAACTCTTGAAATCAAATACGATTTTGCTCATATTTTGATTCATGAACTTAGTAAAGCTGGTACAAAAAAACATCCCATTGCCATGTTATGTGATTCATTGGACAGGAAACCTGATGAGAAGTTTAAGGTGAGATTAAATAAAATTCCCAAATTAATTTGTAACTTAAACCATGACTTTTAATACATTTTTTGTCCTATATTACATTCGTTTTGTACAAAAAACAATTACTGACGAAGTATACAACGTATTTCTATTTTAATTCGACCTTATCACAAAGTACAAAATTAATAACTAAAAAATAATATCAAAAATTACGTATTTTACACGAGATCGTGGTTTGGGAGACAATAACTGGAAACATGAAAACATCCATCTTATCTTAATACACCAATCCATACGCATTAAACATTTTGTCCTCGACTTTGAAGATTTCACAATGGTTTATTTAGAAAATTGTTTTAATATTTCTAGAATATAAAGTTAATGCAAATTTTGAAAAAATAATAACAATTTTTATAGTCAATACTTTCATAATACATGATTCGAATCATAAACAAACAAAAATTAAACAAATAAAAACATTTTGCTGCTTCCTCAAAAAACAAATCTTAACAAAAAAGGTTTTAGCTAAACTTGTGACTATTTTCTTTGATTTCAATATAATTTTGACAACAAAATATTTTTTCATACAAAATGTAGATGGCGATAAAATATATAATATTGGTCATTTTATAAGTATAACAATGTAGCAGACGATGATGTTATTTTTTTACAACTACTTAGGTACCTTTAATTAAACAAAAATGTCCCCCGGAACCCATCAGACTTCCATAGGCGTTTTTTTAATATTATATTAAATGATTTGAAATAATTTGAATATTATTTCTTGCTTTTTAGAGCTATTTAATTTTAAATGCTTTTTGGTTTTACTTTCAAATTATTGAAGGAGGTTTTACTGAAAAAGTTTTTCCAAAATCATTATCTTCATTTATTTTACAATATTTTGTTATTATGATTGTTGTTGATGATATCTCTTTGCAACTTGTTAGTAAATATCACGTTCATGCAAATTGCTCTAAATCTATTCTATTCCGTTTGATAGCTGTCTTTACTATTTAATATGTTGGTGTGTCGAGTCGCTCTAAGTTACTTGTTGTTTTGAGTTTTCCTAATTTGTACAATATTTTCTGAACCTGTGTAAGAGGTATTATTTCCATTTACTGTTTATTATCCTCACAAACCTCTAACAGATGTTTTATTGCAATTGTTATGCAATAATTATTATCTCTTCTAATTTTTCAATTGAGGCCAATCTTCAAAGATTGTCGCTTGTTTTAGAAAACAGTTGAACAAATATTTTTCACTCCTCACCTCTAGAAAATCTTTCTACGAAAAAGATTTACACTACATTTGATCTTTTCAAGTCCATACAAGGCAATCGGAAGACGACGATTGTAAAAGAAACAATTTATTCACGTTCCTCATAACCCTTTAGTTTTCAAGTTTTATTTCTACCCAGAACTATGTCAAGGCATCTCTTACAATTTATTAAAGAATATGTACGCCGTGCTAGGATTATAAATGAATTGAATAAATCAACGTCTTGGCATTGCGTCACCGTTATTTCTATATGTACTGGCTTCAAAACTATTTTATTTATGTAACTTTAATACTTGTTTTCTATTTGTCTGGATGAGTTATAGACTCATTCGCTCAAATTTTTATCAGTATTTTTTACTCTATTATTACTTGCTATGTTTTCTTGATGTGTTTCACCATTATCTAAACATTTTTTTCAATTTCAACAAAAGACAATACAGAATATTGTATTTTCTATTCTTTACGCCTTATTATTAATTTAATTCGTTGGTTTTGCTCATAATGATTATTATTTTTCAAAAAGCTTTTGTTGTCAAGTTTTTAACAGTGTTAAGTCCTTTTTTGATATCTTAAAAGTCTTTTCTTCCGCTATGTTTGTGGTGGATTGTAGGTTCAAGTAGTTTCTATAGCTTTTATATTTCTACTCTATCTTGTCTATTTTCTGTTTTACTTTGTTTCACTTCTTGTCAAGAAAGAAAATTGTGTGTCGAAATATACTCGTATCTCTGCCGAACAGTCGCCTTGTTTATTGGTTAATACCTTAGATTACAGTCCCTTTCCCGTATAATGTTCCTTTAATATCCGTTAAGACTATAGACCTTTAAAATAATAATGTTTAAAGTTACAATTCGTATTCTAGCCAAGGTATAACAAACAATGACTTTACAGTTAGGAATGCTAGTTTCTTACAAAGGGGCAATTTTTCTGTCTTACAGTAAACTGTTTGACATTCAGTCGGGACTCTATTGTTAGAAGGTCTATTGTCTTTAACAGTGTCTATAATTTTATCACTTTATATGACACAAACGTGATTAACATTATACGTGTAGTTATTTCGTACAAAATAATCTTTGGAAACTAAATTGGATCATTTGTTGCATACTATTTGGTGGTCAGTCAATTTATAACCTAAAAGTTCACATTACATTCTCCCAAATCATTACCACAATAACAATTGAATATCCTACAGTTAATTATAATAAAGTTTACCTCCCTAATGCGTAAGGTCGAATTAAAACACTTAATTTGAAGAATGGCTAAATATCTATCTAATGGAGCAACTATATTGGGCAACCAGACCTTTTTGGGTTAGTAACGATGAGGTTTGAGCTAGGTTACTTGTTTGCGACATTCTCGTGAAGTAAACAGACGTCAAATAGGTATAACAGAACATAACTAACAGGCCCAAAGAGATCTGGCTCAATATCACGACTAGGCATTGGGGCAACTTTCTTAAAACACAACCGAAGCGATTCAAAATCAGTCCAAACTTAATTCAACAAAATATCAAAAACAACTTCTAAACAGAAACAAAAGAAAGCGACCCCACTTCCTAACAATAAATTGGATAATATCGTTAAAATTGGTTAATTCTTTATCCACTGTCCAGAGCATACAACCTTGGTGGCTCCTTCACTTTATAATGGCCGCTCACTCATACACACACACCTTGCGTACGGACAAGAGTTAACGCGTGTGTGGTCACCGCACATGCCACAAGCCGAGGTTAAGTACACTAAGCCGAGGCAACTTCACGATGTGGTCCAACCCTTGGGGCGTGATGCATGTACAGCCATACAAGTCTATGGCCCTCAGGTTTAGCAACCCGTCGCCGAGTGCGCGGAGCCCTCGGTCTGTCACCCGCGTGCACTGTCCTATATTCAGCGTCTCTAGTTGCGATAGCCTCGCGACCCTTTCTAAGCCCTCGTCCGTCAACCGGCAAGCGCTCAGAGATAACGACCGCAGCCCCGATAGCCCTAACGTCGCATGAGATAACGCTTCGTCCCCAACTTTATCACAAAACGAAACGTCCAAAGCCCGCAATCTGCCGCTCTCCGCCAAGTGAGCCACTCCTGCGTCGGACACTCCGTCACACGCCCTTAAGTTGATGTCTTCTAAATGCGGCAGCCTCGCCAAGTGCCTCAGCCCAGCATCGGTAACTGCTACGCAGAATGATAAGTTTATAGATTTTAGTTTAGGGAGACCTGTTGCTGCATGCTTCAGCGCTTCGTCTGTCAGCCTTTGGCAATCTTGAAGACCTAAATGTTCAAGCTCCGGCGTTCCTCTCGCCTCTCCTCCTCCACATAAATGCGCAATACCAGCGTCATTCACGTGCCAACAAGACCTCAAGTTTAGCCGACGCAATTTCCTCAGTCCCCACGCTATGAGCAACAATCCCGTGTCAGTTATATTGCAACATCCACCCAATTCCAATTCTTCTAAATTTTTCAAGGATTGCGCTATTCTTCCTAGAGACGAGTCTGTCACTTGTTTACAAAGTGATAAGTCTAGTCTTTTTAAAGCTGGCAGCTCCGCAGCAAAAGCACTGGCCAACGCTGCATCGGTCACGCTGTAGCAACCACTCAGTGATAGGGATTCTAATCCCGGAAGCGCTGCAACGGCATCTCTCAGACCTCGTCTAAGGGACAACACTTGTAGTTTTCTTATTCCTCTACGAGCAAGCGACGCGAACAACACGGGGGCAGGTCTTCTGAGGTGCAATGCTGCTTCTACTCCCCGCCAAACGGACCGGCGGTCAGCTGCATCTTTCCACGCGCGACAAACTTGCGCCGCGCGACCTCTGTCTCTCACTGGAAGCCTTTCAAAGATGAGCGCGAGCAACTCCGGATACAATCTCGATATGTGCGTTCCTTGCGGCTCCGGTACCGGTTCGGGCACGTGCAAATGCGGTCGGTGCAACCTGTAAGGGGCACTGCGCTGCTTCCTCCTGTTGGTGGGCAGCTCGGTGATGCTGAGCCGCTCGTCACGCCACGAGAGCGCATCCTCCGTCCACGCACTCATAGCGTCACTGCACAGTTTATACACATCGGAGCGGTTGGGAGCGCGGCGTGCGTGCGTTCCCCGCGACGGCTAGGAGAGAACTGGCAGGCGAGGGAGCGGGGTGCCGCGGCCGGCGCGCGGCGATTGGTCGCGGGCGTCGGCACGTGACGCGAGTCGTATCGATTCGGAGGTTCTGCGGCGGCATTTTTAAGTTGGCGGACTGAGAGCACGCCTTCCCCGCGCGGCGGCCCTCTCGCTCGCGATGTAGACTACGCAGCGTGTAGAGCGGACACAGCGTTACCCTTTATACCTACACAATAGTAAATAAATATTCACTTTTTCTGAAGTCTTATTATATTTTTAGTATAATAACTGACACAAAAATTAAAAACTAATTTATATTCTCATAAACAGAACAGTAAAAAAAACGTTTTTCTATGTTTTAGTTGGTACGTGTTGGTTCGTCATAAAAGTTACAGTGATTTATGAATTTTCGATCTACCGGGTATATTGGAAAGAAATACTAATATATTCTGTTACCATTATATTTGCATATTATGTACCTCTAATTTTACTAAATTATTTATAAAAATATATAAACCTACTTACTTGTAGGTAGGTAAATAAATTTTTAATAAAACATTTTAAATAATGATCAGTTAGTCGGAGCAATTTTTCAGTTTCCAATAATTATTCAAATTATAACCTTCGCAAATATTTTTGAGCTCTATGAAGTCTACCAATATACTTCGGTAGTTATTAAGTACCGAACTTACATAAGTAAGGGTTAAATGGGTTAAATGTCCCAACTGCAGAGAATATGAAGAGACCGGAAAATATCTCGGAAGGCAAATATAAAATTAGTTAAATCTACAGTGTTTTCCATCTACAGACGCCTCGGAGACCGTGGACCTTAAAGAAGGCCGACCGAGATCGCACTGACGCTTTTGAGATGTGGTGCTGGAGGAGGGCGTTACCGTGGGCTGCATTACGAACAGATGAGTCTATCCTTCGAGAGCTCAACATTAAAACCAGGCTATCCACTTGCGGTCTTCGAAAGATCCTGGAATTCTCCGGTCACATCGCTTGAAAAGATGGACACAACCTTTAACAACTGATAGTAACTGGCAAGGTCGATGAAAAACGGGCGACAGGTAGAAGCCTAACTAAGGTGATCTGACCAAATCCGCTGAACGCTGGACACCAATGAAAACTTCTCAGTAGTGAAGAACACGAGGCGGAAGAGGAACATACATACATTACATTACATAGGTCTTAAGTGTAATTTAAACCAATAGGACTGAAAAATTGAGTCAAAAATCAAAAATTCTCTCAGAGCTCTGAAAAAATAGGTTATCACAGACAGTTGGGTTCGTCTTTATAATCATTGGATTGAGTGATAAGGCGGCAAAACAACTCAGCGTCGCGCCGTATATTTTCGTTCAGTGCACTTGCCGCGAGTTGCGACCAACTTAGGAAAGTACCTGTCACCTCTCTGTTTAGCGTCTATTCCTTACGCAATAAGGGTTATAAACTCTTGTGACATGGGTAAAGTTACGCTGGTCCTTTGATAACACCGGCCAACTATTACAAGGGCGACCGGTTGGAGCGTTCCAAATACGAATATTCGAATTGAAACGCGTTCGAAAATGGAACGATTTGGTTCGTCGGTCGGTCGGGCCGTTTAGGGACTCACGGGCCGAGTCGAGACTGGTCGTGCCTGATACTCGGTGACGCGAGTAGAAAAACTAGTGAGTTTCTTGGAACTAGGTACCTAGTAGTAGGAGCAGGTTTTCTTTAATAAGAAATGCTTGCAAGTTTTGTGCGCATCGGATTCAAAAACTTTTCTACATTTTTTTTTCAATTTAAAGTGTTTTTAGCAGATTTATTGCTCGGACTAAAGTTAAAGTATTTTTAAATTAATAAAATGCTATTTTTTTACAAGTAAGTAGTTCAAAATAAGATACAAAAAAAACTTATGCCTTAATTTAGCTGTATTAGAGTGAAATTTATGGAATTTACTGTACCTATTGTGTTTTGTTTTGCAATGTAATAACTTACCTAATTAAATAATTTAATTGTTGCATGCCTACTCAGATAACATAAATAGATACCGAAACAAAAAAGGCGAATTTAATTTATTCAAGCAACATAGGTAGGTAGGTACTATCATTAAATGAATTACATAACTCTGTCTTACCTGCTACACCCAAAATCCCAAATATCAGAAAATAGGATTAAAATACATATTAACAAAAACCACAAAACATCCCCGCTTAATACATAATAAGTAGGTACACATAAAAATATAATATTGATGACATAAATGCTAATTTATTATTATTATAATCCTCTGACATCGAATCGCGGCCATTTTTAAAAACACGCACAAAATTCCACAGGTAAGCTCTCACACTAAAAAAACTATTGAAATTCTAATCCAATCTCATTTGAAAACCAACCTTAAGTCTTAATCCTAAAGCAGATATTTCCATACAAATAGCTAAGACGCTACAGGCAACTTTGTTTATAAGATTTTGACCCTTAGCTTGAGAGATTTAAGACTGTTTTTAAAATGTATGGTTTGTTTGATGTAAATCAGCTGATTTGAATGTGTGCGTGAGACATGCAGCCCGCCCGTTCCGCTTGACTGGTTTTAGCCTTAAAATGTCTTTTTTTTTTTTTTTTTCTCTACCTTATGGTTTGTTTCACAGGCAGTCTACAGTTACTTACAGTTCAGGGAAAATATTATAGTGATTTGTAGATTAAGAAGAGAAAGGGCGTTACGAGTAGGGGAAGTACGTCCAAAATGATATACTATTTTTATATATCGTTATATCTTTCTAAATAACGTCATTACAATCATTTTTTCATTTTTAAAGTCATCTTTAGTTATTTGTCTTACAGTAATGAAAACTTAAAAATGAATAGAAACAATAATATAGGAATTCAAGAGCTCGATCAACAATAAGTCGAAAAACCATTTTGTCCGTATAGTACGGGAAAAATGACATATAGCTATGCACAAAATGACAAAGTAAAAAAAATGCAAAAAGGTCACAAATAAAATTTTTGGTCTTCCAAGGAATATCAGCACGTGATGCATGAGCCCAATTATTAAACTAAATTAATATTACATGCATTTCTACCGACTTGAAAAGGAGGGAGGTTCTCAACAGTGATGTGCGTATGTATCTAGTGATTAGAAAATTATTTCTTGCTTTTTAGAGGTATTTAATTTTGAAGCTGTTTTTGTTTTTATTTTCAGGTTTTTTGAAGTCGGTTTTTTGTTTTTAAACAATTTTAACCAGTCTTCTCTAGGTTGGGAACGTGAAAAGAGATAATTACAATAAATACAAGCAAAACATCGTCGTTTTCTTTTTGTATAGATAGATATATGACTACCTTTGACCTTCAGATTTAATATTTTAGTTTGCGCAGCATTTATTTCTAAATAAAAATTTTAACTTCCTAAACCTGTATGGACAAACTATATGTAATTTTTTCCGGAGTAAAAGTATGTCATTTTGTCCAATAATACGTGAGATGAGTACACATTTAAAAATTAACTGAGACCAACTATTATTGAATATTAATTTTATACACATTACACATCGCAACATAAAGCTACAACCCATCGATTTAAGTTGCAATATTGAAGGAAAACAACGTAAAACTTACCAAAAATCTGAAAATAGTCATGAAAATAAAAAGTTGTTTTAGGCAAAAAATACATTTGTACCAGTCACTCCGGTGCGAAGACGATAACATTTTGACAGGATTGCTAAAATAGCTATCTTCACCTGATACTATGTCAAACGCCTCGTTTTACCCATGTATGTCATTTTGTACGTACTTCCCCTACTCGTCAAAAGTATAATACTTAGAACACTAGGTATCAGATTTTAAATTCATTTTTTTTTATTCAGAGGTTTTAAAGGTTTTCACAAAAAAACTCTTATTGTTTTAATCGAAGCCTAGATCCAAGATTTTTAGATTATTTGAGTTGAAAAGATATATGGGTAATAAATTAAAATTCAAAATCGAAAATCATTTCTCACACTCATTTATGTAGAGATATTAGGAAACAATAACATAATATCAAAACTCGTTATTATGAAACAGCTTTCAACTCAATTCTATGTGTTTTTCTGATACAAGCGTCAGGTATTTTTAAATTCTCCTGTGAAAATCACTACTCAACAAAGAAATACGAAATACGACCGATGCTCAATGATTGATAGCCATTCAATTCTATCTATTCTGTGCTACCACAATATAATATACCTATTGCGGTCCTTGGGGCTTAAACTTATGAATACGTCGGACTGAACGAAACTCATTTTAAACCTTCATGTAGAAAGTTTGGAAAAAAATAGTTTACGTGCATTGGGATATAATGTAAACGACAAAGATGCCCGTAGTCACGGTTTTTAATTTTAACTTTCCGTCCCCCAAAAATAAAAATTTATTTGTTCGTCTATCAGTCGTCAAGTCGATAGCATTTTTTTACAGGACAATGTGAAGTGGCAGTCTTGGTAAAATTACTGCCGAACGGTATTTATATCTAATTTTATTTGCACTTTGGCTATCTACGGTTTCCACCCTAGAACTACAAGAGGGTGAAAACTTTTCAGCCACTGTAGCATGACCACCGCTACCTATACAGGTAATTTTGCGACCCCTTTACAAAATCAAATATAAGAAGTTCAAGGAAGTAATAAAAAAAAATAGGTGAGATAATTATGAAATATTGACAATAATTTCAATTTGTGTAGGGAGTTGTTTGGGGTAAAAATGTAAAAAAAAATTACTTCATAAATTGATTGTAGGTACCTACTGCTCTTATACTGACCTGACAAAATTTGAAAAGAGGTCCAGAAATGACCCTGTATATTGCGAATATCGCGATACTCAACTGTTAAAATCTATTGTCACCTATTGTCTTTTGACAGTTAACAGCGATAAATCTGTATCATGCCACCGGAATGCGATAACATTTCTATTATCCCTCAATCCCTACAAATAAAATAAAAATAAAATAAAAATTGCAAGCTCTATGCGAGTATTTCCAATTTAACTGGGAAATACAGTTATTTTTTTTAGTAACAACAAAGAGGTTTTATGCCGCTGAGAACTCAAATACATTTTTGGAATAAATAAATGTGTAAGTCCTTAATTAAGTCAAACAAATATTCATTATTATCAAATTATTCATAATTCACAATATTTTGTTATAAAATATTAAAATTATTGCATTTTATCACTTAAAATTACAATTTTGAAGTAGTCTGTTATTCTCTCTCACCCTGTTGTTTGCAAAATATTCTTGCATTGGGTACGCATTGGGCGTGTGAGAAAAAAAAAACCTGCGCGTTTTCCCATCATAATTATCATATTTTGTTTTTGTCGTATTTGTTGCTGTGTGGTAAATTACTTGGTTTTTTCCTCGCAAATGTGTTGAAAATGTCGTATGAAACTCGTGAGCTCTTGCTTATTGCACACTCGGCTGAGTTACGCCCTCGCCTGCGGCTCGGGCTGCAACCACAGCCTTGTGAGCAATGAGCAACCTAGCTAACTTGTCTCATAATATGTGAGGCGGGTCGTTACGTTCCCTCAAATATGGTTGAACGAAGCGATGATGACTGGTTCATGCGTCATGCTCGTGGACGGGTGCTGCCAGTGGGAATGGGTCTGCTTCTGTCTGCTTGTATTAAGGGTGACGTAGGTATATAAAAAAATGTATGGCATTTCTTACTCAAAACGTAATTCATAACTTACTTTGTTTTGATTTATTTATTGCAATCTTTTTACCTACGACGGACGGAACGTATATGCGTTTGGGGTTAGAGGTTGTGCGTTTGTTTGTTTGTTTATTTGTTTGTTTCTTTGTGTGTTTGTCTGTTACCATTTTCCTCGGAAACTACTAAGCCGATTTCGATGTGGTTTTTTGCATTCAAAAGGTTTTATTTCAGAGCAGGTTCTTAGACATGTTTCATAGTGGTAGACCACCAGGGGGTTCTGCAGCAACCAGATAAGTCAAGTTTGTCTATTACCATTTTCCTTGGAAACTACTGGGCCGATTTCAATGCGGTTTTTTGCAATCAAAAGGTTTCATTTCAGAGCAGGTTCTTAGATAAGTTACATGGTAGTAGATCACCAGGGGGCGCTGCAGCAACCAGATAAGTCGCGCTTGAGAAGTTCTCAAAAACTACTCAACTGATTTCGATGCGGTTTTCTGTAATAGGTTTGTAGGTTATCGGCGATGGTTCTCAGATAGATGTTATGGTGTTTAACCGCTAGGGGGCGCTGCAGTTATCATTTTCTCATTTATTTCCAAAGCGGTTTGACCAATTTAGATGCGGTTTTTAGAGTAGATAACGTATGAATTCTTTAAAAAACTTAAAATAAAATGGCAAAATTAAAAATTTTGAAAAAACCCACGACGGTTAAAATTGTAACTCTTTATTTAAAAAGACTAAAATAAGTTTTACAAAAATCCCTCGACTAAAACTGATGTAGGTACTATACATACTTTATCTACCTATTCATAAATTACAAACGCAAGAAAATTCCGTCGGGGGCTGCCATTGCCATTTTTCTAAAGTAACTATAACTGAAAAATATTTGTTCATTTGGGGGCAGGTAGCGAAGCGATGGCTGGTTCATGCGTCATGCTCGTGAACGAGTGCTGCCAGTGGGAATGGGTCTTCTGACTACCTATCTTAACGCATATTGAATTTTATGTTGATTGCAAACTTTGAATTTATCTTGAACCCTGTAATTTGATTAAGTAATTTGAAATTCATTAAGAAATGAGCTTTGTTATTATAAAGTCTGGAAACGATATACATATTTGTAAATATCGTTCCATCTGATAACGTTGACAAGTTTTTTGCGTCCATTTTTCTTGTCAGCTAAAAGACGTCATAATGGGTTGTAGGGTAAAAAATTTTGACGATTTCAAAATGCTCATTATGTGAACTTATTTAAATTAAGATCTTTTCATTTCATTTAAGCCGAATCTCACAACGACATCAAGATAGACACTATAAATCCTTATATATACAAGGTGTTTGGTAAAAGCCTTATAAAGCCGAATATGGTAGATAGGGACCATCAAATTGAACAACTTTTACTATGGGACCAACTCCGAAATCGCGAAAAAAAAATCAGCTGTTCCATACATTTTGATATTTTCGTTATTATTTTTTGTATGAAACAGTTGTTTTTTTTTTCGCGATTTCAGAGTTGGTCCCATAGTAAAAGTTGTTCAGTTTGATGGTCCCTATCTACCATATACGGCTTTATAAGGCTTTTACCAAACACCTTGTATAGACGTATTATAAACGTGAAAGCTCGGATGCTGAGATGTTTGTTACTCATTCAGGCAAAAACGGCTGAAGATTTAAATGAATTTTGGCACACAGTAGGTATAAATAGTTTACAGCCTGGATTAAAACAAAGAATACTTTTTATCCCGGTCAAAAATACCGTAGGGATTTTCCGAAAATCCATCTTTAGATATTTCTATTTCGGAAAAGACGTAACAAAGGCTGTTGTTTAGGATGTTAGTTATACTCCGGCGAAATCGTTGATGTTTTACAAATATCCCTATTTAGTTGGCTATAGGCTCAGAATAATTACACCTAGAACGATAATTCTCTACAAAGAGCGCTGTCAAAAGTGAGGCAACTAAACCAGTCAAAATGGCGCCGTTTTCAGATTTTTATTGTCCATTATTACATAATTAATAAGTACAAAACAGTTTCAATTTCCCTACCTTTATGAGATTAGTTATTATATAAGGTTCCCTATGTATTTGCATAAAATTTTAAGGCATAATATGTCATAGCATAATATGATTTCGCCGAATGATGTTTACGCATAATATAACTTACTCATAACAGCTTATGCATGATTTTTTAGGCATACTTAACTAATTTAACCATAATCATGTTTAAGCATAATATTCTTTAGCATAAATTTAAATACGCATAATGTTATTAACGCATATTTTTATAAACAAAAAATAATAACTGCTGAAATTGTATACCTGAACTAAATATTAATTCTATATAAATTGTTTATCTCATGCATGACTCGACGAGGGGTATGTATTTAGAATGCCGAAGTTGAAAAGACCCAATTTTACAAGACCCATGGACGAAACACCGAAAATCAAATGGTCGAACGGTTGTTTGGCCGTACGTTAAAAATCACGAAAGGACATTTTAACTTAAAAAACTGAAGGTTAATTGAGAGTTCCATGCCAGCATGGTCTGGCAGGTCGGTTCTGGCACTTCGCCGGCCGCGGCCGCTGCCGCGGCACGCTCGCTTCGCTCACTCGGCTCGTGCATTGTAGGTCACAATGAAACTTAACCTCCTCCTCGCTCGCTACGCCGCTTGCTCGTCGTCGCACCTAACTACCTAACAGACCTAAACAGACTTTCGGGATTTTGAATTATCGGCATTTTAATTTCCGGGATTTCGAACTATCGGTCATTTAATAATCAATCTTTTAAGTTACGGTCTAACGGAAATCAATATTTAGGATTTTCGGTATTTTGAAAATAGGTGTTTTATACGTCGATATTTCGGTCGTATATGTAATGAATTTTTGGCATTTTAATACCTACATACCCCTTTTGCAAGTAAATAAATAAGTACGTATAAATATTTATTCTGCCTGCCTAGCATGACCGATTTATATCGCGTGATATAGCGTTTTATCACGTTTGACTGTCAAAAAAATGCTATATCACGCGATATAAATCGGTCATGCTAGGCGGGCTGATTGTTTTTGATTTTTATGTCTAAATAATATTAGGTGAATAGACAATATGCCTATACTCCAGCCAACTCGTGGAAAGAATGTTTAATGACAAACCGTTGCCTAGCAACCAATGACAGGCATGTATTCAAAACCTTTTTTGATACAAACTAGTTTAAATAAAATACAAATTACTTATTGTACAACAAATACACAGAGGAAATAATCACTATGTTTTAAACAAATAGACAGTCATATTAAATGCATAAGTACCTACTGAATATGGCGAAATAAAACAAGAAAGTGGTCACACTTAATGTCAATATCGGTGTGATCAAGGGTCATTTTATTTACCGTTACTTACTCTTACTTTAGAACTCTTTTCTAAAAGTGTGATGAAAAAGAGATCTATAGTGTGACTAGCACTGACTAACAGTAAGTAAAATGATCTATGGTCAAAATGATGATGAATCAAAATGAAACTGTACACTTGGTTTTCAAGACATGGGTTGGTCATGAAAACAATGTGTACAGATTCATTTTGATTCATCAATTTCACTAGATAAGACTTCATTTGGAAGGATAATACAAATCCAGGAAATGTTATTACCGCCTGCTCGTAATGCATGAATAGGGGTATCAATTAAAAGAAATTACGAGTTTTTAAATCATTTTTGTTTTAACACAAGAAAATAGAGGTTGTGTGAATTAATCTAGTGGTATGTGTAACAAAAACAATCATTACTAAACATTTATAGCGTTATGTGCCCTAATTATGACATTAAAATGTTTTTGAGATGTTTTTATCAAATCAAAGTTATGATAACCCTAATACGGTTTGTTGATAAACATTCTTTCCACGAGTTGGCTGGAGTATAATAACATTATGCGAAAACAAATTAGTCTAAATGATTATTATGCTTACATAAATAGTATGCCAAAAAACAATTATGCCAAAGTATTATTATGACAAAAATAATTATGCCAAATCAAATTAGGCATAAAAGCATTACGCGAAAACAAGGGATCCCATTATATTATTGGATTTTGGTTAAGATTAGGTAACGTTTTGGGGGGGGGGGTAGATCTATCCAAAGGGAGACGCGACGAGCGGCTCCAGATATTTGACCATCAGCTATTTTTGATGCACAGGCCTTCCTTAATGGGTGGATAAGGAGGATGGGCCATAACCCACCACGCGGGCCCAATGCGGATTGGTGGGTGTTAACGACTGCAAATGCACGTGGGTCCAAAGGCTTAACGTGCCTTCCGAAGCACGGAGAAGCTCGAGATAATACATCTTTGGTCACCTATCCCATGTCCGACCCTTGCGAAACTTGCTTAACCTCCGCAATCGCTGGGCCAGGCACTAAACCACTGCGCCATCGAGCTCCTCAGATATTTAGTAAGTACTTATGAAAATTTATATTTTCTCACGACGCGAACGACCTAGTGCATCTGTGTTCGATTGTTGATAATCTTCTTGAATTTGAATAAAAATTTAACCATCTATGGGGCGCATGGGTAAAAGGTTGTGAGCCCCTGGTCTAGAGGTAGATTTATCCCAAGGAGCCCAAAAGACATACAAGGCTCTGTGGAGGATTTTTTACGTTGAAACCTTTTTTGCCGTCGACCGACATTTTTGGATCCCACCTACCTGTGAGTGAAGTAACCACACTTTAAACTTTACCTACTGCTACTAAATTATAATACTTAATTGTGAAAATAAATTTTTTAAGTTTATAAATCAAAATAAATTTAGAATGATATAAAGAATAATTTTACAGCACCCAGTCAGCCTTGGCTCAGTTTGCTCTATCTATACACAAAGTACTTTTTTATAATATTCGTTTTACACAAGAATAAAACGTCGTGCGCCATCTATTGTCGAGTAGAACAAGTAACATTAATGTAAATGTTGATAGATGGCGCTATTAAGTTGCTTAATAAATTATACTCTATCGTATAGATAGATGTCACTACTAACAAATACTATACGCACAGCTCACGTTTCCCATACTTGACTTGGCAACCTCCTAAACAGCGCCATCTGTTGGCATGAGGTGACCGTTTTTGTTTGTTGGTTCTGTAGTATAGTGGAGAGCTTTCATTTGGGTACTAACTAAATAAATAAAACATCAAATAAATCAATGAATACGTAATTTTCTTCTTTTGTGTTGATAATTTTATTTAAACAGGCTTTAATTAACACTTTAAAATACTTATCTAAAAACAATTTAGTACATTACATGTCTTCTGTGTTTACATTTGAACATAACGTGGCCTTTACATTTTTTAGAGATATTTTAATGTATTTTAAATTTTTTATCTATATCATTTTTAAAAACTTTATTAATAATATCTGATATTATTTTGGTATTTTCATTGAGGGGGGAAAAAGCCTTCTGTAGTAATATGTATGATTTTGTGGAATAGTAATAAAGAACAAGCTCTTTACACAATATGTTTCAAAATCGTCTCCCTAATTTATCTTTACTAGATACTTAATTTTTCTCGGGATCTTATAAACTGTTCGCAAACTTTAGTTATCTTACTAGATTGGGTAACAGAATTGCTACTTTTAGATTGCAGTAACTTTGTTTCAAAAGTGAGCATTTCTTCTTATACTTCAACAAGAGACTATGGATAATTTTCCTCTTGTAGGCTGCTAACAGAGGTTGGAAGAGGGGTTTTATTTTCCTTCTCTATTTCTGTGTTTAATTTCATTATCTTTGAACTACAACAAACAACATTATATTATTATAAGTTTTACAGTAAAATGTAACTGGATGAGGATGGCAAGTGATCGGGCGGAAAGGCACGCATTGGAGGAGGCCTATGTTCAGCAGTGAATGGAATATTGGCTAATGATGATGATGGTCATTTATAACTAAATATATATTACCTTGTTGCACATTCCACAATACTTGTATCACATCGACTCTTTCTTTTAATAGGTTCCTTATCATTATACAAATTCAAAGTTGGAATTGAATTAGGTAGTAGTCTGAAACAGAAAATATAAACACATACTTAGTCCTCTATCAGGTTACAAGATAGGTAATCAAATCACATATTCAAGCATAAAAAACTCACCCCTTAGGTAGGTACTGTATAAATCATTATTTCTAAAGCTATTCTATGTCAAAATGATCGGAACAAATCACATAATTCTTATTAAAGTATTCAGCAACTTTTACTTTTATCAAAGAATCTAAATCGCTTCGTTTACAAGCTATGATCCATTTTTTCAATCTGAAAATCATAACAAACAGTCGAACAGTTAAAAAAACAAAAATGAATAAGTTTTATAATCATTATAAACAAGCATTGAAACTTCCGTCTCTGACTCTCTAGGCATTCTGAAGAACGACTTGGAATCTTTTTGAAATTTATAATCCTTGCATCCATTAACAGCACAAATTGAACCACGAGCAAAAGTACAAGCTTTTTGCGCCATTTTATCAGTTTATTTCCGTAATATTAAAATCCCACGATAATAAAATTAAAACACAAAACGTAACGCACGCACTTTCTCTTTGCCTACAACGGTACTACAACCCCTACAACTTTTGAAATCGTTCACCTCACGCCGCTAGGGGCGCTAGTGTGCTTACTTGCCAGAATTCGCCCGGAGCTGTGCGTATTAACTCGGTAGAGTTTCTATTAGAGTTTCTATAGTATTTGCTACTAAACACTTATAAATCTTTTCGCGCCAAAGAAAATAATCATATTCGCCTGATTAGCCACGCGTCATAGAGACCCAGATCAAAGCTGTGCCCAGACTATGGACAGGCACGTATCCAAGGGGGGGGATAGTTGGGATTTATCCCCCCCCCCGAAATCCGGAACACACAGAACTAAATTCCTAAGGACTAAATTCAAATTTAGCGGGCGAGGCACTCTCCGGTTTGCGGGATGCAGTTGTCCCCCCCCCGAACTAAAAGTCTGGATACGTGCCTGACTATGGATAAAACTGTATACAGACGGAATCTGATTGGGAATTCCGAAACAGTTATCGAATTTGTATGAAAATTTATTTAATAAATCCGCCTATTGATTACCTACCTATTCCGAATCAAAATTCCGACTGTTCGTAATGTAGCGCGCCTTAAAGATTTTTTTGTCCAGAACAGGATAGGTAGGTGTAGGTAGGATGCTAAGTGACAATAAGGCTAAAAGTGTAAGCTCTACACCCGGCGGAATCCTCACCACTGAGGAACTGGCCATATACAGTTGGGTCTCCTGCGCTTAATTTTCAACAAAACATTGTTAGCAAAACATTATTTTCAAAACATTTGCATTATCCGCACATCCGCTGCGCCTAGGTTTTTGTCAAGTAACACAGCATCTTAAACAAAAGGAAGACCATGAAATTTTAATTTTTATAAATGATATTTCACGGTTCTAGCTCAACTAAATTCACTCTGTATAAAAATTGCAGTTAATGTGAAAGGACATGTCCCATCGCGCCATGTCATTTGCCCCACCATTCGCAAAAAATGAAAGTCTATCGCGTCTTAATCAAAGTAGTATGTCAGAGTAGGTATTTTATTCTAGAATCAGATTGATAATTATTTTCTGCATTAAAAAGTGGGATTTAAAATCACGCTTTTAAATCACAATTTTTTATCATTAGTGTACTACCTATTTACTTACATTTTTTTCACAAAATACTTCAGAAAACAACTTAATGATTTTGTAATTGTTTTTCTAAATATAAAACAATTCTTGACTGATACTATACCTAAATAAAATGTAATTAGCATTTTTTAATTATGAAAGTAATTAAATAAAACGAAACTGGGGCAACGCTGGGACATCTTCTTTTATATTAATTATAGATTATTACATTATTATAAAGTCACAAAAGGATTTAACGTTATTAAAAACGATAATTGCTCGAAAGAACGGTTAGGTAGAAAAATTATATGATTCCGTATTTAATTATATGATTTCCAAAAATCTGAACAAAAGTAAAAAAGATCTTAAATATTTTAAAAACGATATTTTTTTCTCTCTAACCCCGGTCACTCACATTCGCGCAAATACGCGAACCCACTAGTGTAGGACGGACATTCGAAGACATTCGCGAATGATTTTCCATACAAAATTGAAAACATTCGTACAATGTACGAACCTTTGCGCGCATGTGAGTGACCGGGATAATCACTGTCATTGTCACAAAACACATCTAGACTTTGAAGAAGGCTTCTTCAAACGACATTTTCATCTTAAGTTCATCTGACTTTTGCAAAGATTTCTTAATTTCGACGATTCGTGATGGTGATGATCTCTCAGAGACCCTATCTCTGAGAGATAGGGTCCGGAACGAGGTGATCCGACAGAGAACTAAAGTCATTGACATAGCTCACCGGATTAGCAAGCTGAAGTGGCAGTGGGCCGGCCATATTAGCCGTAGAACCGATGGCCGCTGGGGCAGACGAGTTCTTGAGTGGAGACCCCGAATGGGCAAACGTAGTGTAGGACGCCCTCAGACAAGGTGGAGCGACGATCTTCGCAAGGTGGCTGGCATAAACTGGATGAGTATAGCCGCGGATCGTGCTCAGTGGCGTGCACTCGGAGAGGCCTATGTTCAGCAGTGGACGATGATAGGCTGATGATGATGATGATGATGATGATGATTGATGTGCATACTTCATGGACAATATTTACAGCATTTTTTTAACACGTTTTTATTAGGTTGCTTTCTCGTTTGTTTGTGTGTCCGCAAAGTTTGCAAACAATTTTATATTGGCTTCCCGATCAGCTTGAGAGTTGGTACGTTGAATATAACTAAAAAGCAATGCAATATTATGGTGTCATTCAACTGATCTGATGATAAAGCCGGAAGAAGGCCACAGAAACTCTATGATGAAACCATACAACCCCATCGTGTTTGGGCTCTTTAGAATCGTCTTATTATTTGGTGTACACTAATTCTATTCTAATGAATAGAATTAGTGTACACCAAATAAAAGCGATTTACAATACCTAATACTATAATGCAGCTCACAGCATTACAAGAGAGATTTTCTGTAAAGCTACACCAGTCGTTAACAAGCTTTGATCTTTAAACCAGCTAGAAACATCACAAAAAGCCAAAGCCTGGACTAGATCGTTTTAGAATGCTACACAAATGCGTTTTTCGGTATTTTTTACCATCATAATGCCGTTAGTCAGCTGTGATATATATGTTATTGTCAAACCCCGAAGTCCAGGCTCTCCTAGGTTTGCCTAGTCAAAGTTCAGGTTTGAATAAGAAGTCTTAGTCAAAGTCCGAAGCAATAGCGTGTTTCGGGCTTTGACTAATGAATTCATGACTAATCCTAGGAGTGCCTAACTTGGGCAGTCAAAGTCCGAAACTCAATATAGTTAAAACGGGGTTTGACTAGTCAAACCTAGAAACATGAGCTTTTCTTCCTATAATTAAGAAAATCAAATTGTGTGGATTAATATAACAAATAACGTTTCAATTTATGTTTATTTATTGATACAACATGAACAAATAACATAAATTAAATAAAGCAAGCAAATATTGTAAAGACACTGCTACCTATTTAATTTTTACTACTATGTCTTATATTAATTTATTTTTACATAACTCTAAAATATAAGTTCAAACGGCGATTGTTGTGTACCATGATGGTATGCGCAGTTTTTCTGCAATTGACAGATTCGAAGGCCCTCACTCAAACGATTAGTTTTATTATCAAACATCCAAGCAAATAATATTTTCTGTACGTCTTGGTTGGCACGCTCGACGCTTCCCTGACCACAGAATACATCCCTGACTCTGTTAGTGGCGCGTTTTGCCATGGAATATGGACAATTCGGGCCACGTGACATAACTTTGGTCTGCTCTTCTACGACACGACTAGGAAATTCTCGCCCATTATCTGATTGAAGCACAGATGGTGCGCCCAAAGTACAGAAAACATCAAGAAGAATGTGAGCTACTTCCTGTGCTGTTTTTGTATGAAGGGGACATAGTATCAAAAATGTTGTCAAATGATCTTTATAGTTTAAAATTTATTTGTAATCACGATCAGGACACGTTTGCGTATCTTTAAGATCCACTTGTCCTCGTGCATGAATCTCTTTAAATAGCAACGATTTAACTACTAGCCCCTTTTTAGGGTGTTTTTTTCTTGTGACGCGTTTGGCATAAGTCTCAATAAAATTTTATGGACTCTTTTGTGATATTTGTCTAAACCTGACGAAATATCTAACTAAACCTGTTTAAATATGCAACTAGTGTAGTACAAATCAACATTTGACGAAAAGACCTGTTTAAGCAAGCAACATATTATGCAGTGCAAATCAATGTTTTAACAGTACAATTAATCGACTGTTGAGAAATAAACCCTGTTTAATAATGCAACAAATGCAGTACAAATCGAAGTTTGACGAATTTGCCTTAGGCGTTCCTAGGATTGACTAGGCAAAGTCCGAAACAGATTATTTTGCATTTGAGGTTTGACTAAACATTCAGGCACTTCTAGGTTTGCCTAAAAATATATCTGTCAAAGTCCGAAATAAGAATTCACTTCGGGGTTTGCCGAAAGGCGTCAGTCAAACCTATGATTTACCAGTCATTCCGCGAAGAAACTATATACACATCGGGCTTTGACTATAACATATATACAACGTGGATTTGACAATGCGACAATAAATGATAACACTGTAGACACTAGTTCATAGAAGTATTTTGAAACTATCAAATAATTCCTAGGAGCAAAATAAAAAAAAATTTTTTTTCGAACAAACTAAATACCACAAAAACAAGTACGAAATTAAACACCCTTTTGTAAATATTGGTTACTTACATATGGTAAGAGCGGCAACAGCGCGGTGTTAGATCACAGAATAGTATTGACAGGTGACAAGCCGCGAAATGAACTTTTGGCGCCATTTAATGCTGAATTAAAACAGTGTTTTTCTTGATATCTACGGCAGTGACTCGAGCTGACCACTGATCACTGATTTAAAGTTATTCTGAATACCTATTCACAAATTAAATATTTCTTGTATCCTTTGGACAGCTTGAACAATGGTGCGACCATTATTGATTGGTAGGACAAACACAAGTGTTACCATAATATCTCTCTCAGTATGTCCGTAAAGCTAAAGCAACGACATTCCCCATAAATTAAAATCACGTCGGTGTACTCGAAAACTGTGAAATTATAATAAGGCATAGTAGAAGTAATACTTATTCGTATTCTAACCAATTTTAACACCTTTGACGCAGTTTGGACGCAGTCTTATAAGACTGCGTCAATGAGACGTCAAGTCATCATCGACTTGCTCTTTGGGCGTTTTTGTGTTGTGTTGTACAAAAAGTAAACAGAATAAAAATAAAATATTAAAAAGTCACAGACTAAAAATTACAGTACAATTGTGACCTATTTTGTTGGTGAAGTTAATATTATTATACCATAGTTGAATGAATTTTCTCCACTACTAGCTTTTAGAGAACACATTGCATATCTGCTGCTATGAAAAATAAAAAACCGGACAACGAGCATTCACAAAAAAAACTGTCGCTGTCAAGTGCCAAAATATTTTTCGCTTGTGATTTGAATGTTTTGAATTGGATTGCCTATAAGTACTAGTACCTATTTTATTTAGTTTAACTTTATTCGAACGTTACTAGATATACGAAATTTCATTTATTTTTGCATTGTCCTCTCCACTTTGTATAACTGTGTAAGAATTCTCCCCAATGCAGTTGAAAGACTCGCTCTACCCTTTAGTACATCTGCATAAAAGCTGTACGCTATTATACTTCTTGTTTATGATAATAATTTTCACTAAATTGCTACTTGGGAAACGAACAAACGAGAAAGCAACCTAATAAAAACGTGTTCAAAAGATGTATGTATACTCACTAAGTCTAACATTGATTTTTAAAATTAAATATGTTCCTAAATAAATACTTAGTTTTTCACAAAGCCATGACAAATTGTAAAAAATATTCATATAATAGTAGTTTATGAAACTGGCGCATAATGAGGGGTATCAAAACATGCGTTCATGCGCATTTGGTCCACTTGGTCCATTTCGCATTTGGTCCAATTCGCGGAACGTCAATTTCGCATTTGGTCCATTTCGCGGAACATCCATTTCGCATTTGGTCCATTTCGCGAAACGTCCATTTCGCATTTGTTCAACTTTCACATAAATATGCTAGGTATATATTATTTTATGGAGAATATTAGATTCTATTTTCACTTTGATATATATTTTGTATTTTTCTTGTTCTTAGTACGTCACCAAAGTACCAGGATCACATAAATGTGGAGAATGTTAACTTTTATATTTTAACAATGGGGAGGAAAAGCGCAATTTTATCCCGATAGGTGGCGTCTTGTCGTTGGTACCGAGCCGCCTCAAAGAAACTGTCAAAACATATGGGAATCTCTTGGAGTATTGCACTTTTTAATTTTATACTGAGAAAATGCCGCATTGTTATGCATGTAACTTGTAAAATATTGGAGTTCATCGATTTCCCAGTAACAAAATAAATAGATACATACAGCGCTAGAAAACCGGACTGAAATAGGTCTTTTTAACATATCTCCGCTATTTTGAAAAATTTCAAAAAACTGGTTTGACAACAAAATTCTACATAATTTTCACAATTTTCACAAAATTTCATGAGAATCGGTTGAGAAATGCGACCTGTAGCACAGAATACATAGTACAACCTGTAGGTTAGGTGAGAGGGAACAGACAGCCGGACATACGAAAGAATTTTTGCCCAAGCTGAAGCAGAGACGCTTCGCTCGCACTTCGTGCACAGAATACATCTTCGTGCTCGCTCGGTCAATAATGGGACATATATAAATATTGGCTGAATATTTACAGAAAAAAGTTTCAGTACTTCTAAAGTAGGTACAGCACAATAGAGATTACGGCCACAAGCACAACTTGGTGTTAAAAAAGTTCTTCTTCTTCTTCTTCTTTTTTTATTTTGGCAATCTTCATTCCTTTTGGAAGTAATTTTTGCCAGTGTCAAGTGTTTTGGATAGTTCAGTGGTAGATATTGTTTCAATTTTCATTAGAACACAGAGAAAGCAATAACTGATTAGAATGCGGGTGCATCGCATTCCAATGCTGCTTGGAGCATTTGGCACCAAGTATATCAAGACAGTTTACTCGGTAAGTTCTATTTGAATTATCCCACATATTGTTCAGTTGCGTAGACACTTGTACCACAAAACTGCACCAATTTTAAGACACAATATCCACTATGAATCAATTTGCAAATAATTAAAATAGACACCAAACCGATCTCGACGAAATGGCGCCAAAAACTCCAGTTAAAAAAGTTTTGTCATTTTTTATCGAAACTGATTTTTGAATACCATGTAGTATAATATTCTGTGACCATGTTGAGGTTGGTGGAAAATCTCCATTGTGCTGTTACTTTCGTATCTTAGATTATCAATAATCTAAGTTTCGTACATTTAATTTTGTGAAGTCGAAGTGCCTTTTTTATTAAAATAAAAATTACAGAAACCTCTGAAAAAACAGTACCGAAAATTCTGTTTTTTTTTATTAATAAACTAAGGGAGCTTATTGCCACTCCCACTACTTATATTTAAAAAAAATCTCCGCCAATTTGATTTTTTTCAGACATTCCCAATTGCATTCATACAGGGTTGCAATCGATCTGAAAACTACCTCAGGGCCTCGCTTCACTGAGGTATATAATAAGGTGCACAAAATTTTAAGGGGTCATTGACCCCTAGGTAGGGAAATTGAAACTGTTTTGTACTTATTAAGTATGATTATTTAATAATGGTCAATAAAAATCTGAAAACGGCGCCATTTTGGCTGTTTTAGTTGCACTTTTGACAGCGCGCTTTGTAGAGAATTATCGTTCTAGGTGTAATTATTCTAAGACTAAAAAGCAGAAAATTGATGATAAATCTTACAAAATGCACCCCACGTTTTTGGTTTAAAACTTCTGTACTTACTTATAGGGTTCTAATTATTAATCTTTACGGGTGAAATCAAACTTTTAGTTCTTTTTAACGTTTTTGTCCATATTTTATCAAAAAAGTACTTCGTTTTATATTGTTTTAATCTCAACCAATAAGTAATAGATCTCCAATCACAGTAGTTCTACTTAGCTACTTAACCCATAGACAAAATGACTTTATCTTATCAATAATAATAGATAGATCTTTGCTGAGCAATATTTAGATCAATTCACACGACACACGTACCTAATCTATCTTTTTCTAAGCTACAAAAAATATCACTCTGAAATTAGTTCAACAACCTACAACTTTATGGACTACAAAATAAAATCTATCACATTCTTATAGGTACCTACCTAACTTACAATCAAGTTATACATAAGTATAAAATTCAAGTTTTCTGCTTTGTTTGGCTCTACAGCCAGTCTGGACCGAAACACGGGGCGACGCGCACGTTACTTAAAGTAAACTTAGACGTAACTTAACCGGGATTTTTGATAAACACTTTTGTAAAACAATAAACATTGAAGTGTTAAAGCTCGGTGATTTTAAGTGATATGCGCCTAAGTGATGTTTAAGTTAGTTTTGTAGAGTTTTTGAGTAATAGTTTTTTGTTTGTTTCTGTTATGTGGAATGGTAAAAGCAAAGGAGTATTGAGTATACTGAGATTTTTGAACTCCTATTTATAGATAATCGCGTATTGAGATCGAATAAAAAGTATCATAGTAAAATCCTTACTCTTTAAAAACGTTTGTAAGAAATAATAATATTATAAAAGTTTTAGATTTTTAAAAGTTTTGATTTACTTTATGAGATATGTAAAACTAAAAACGCGTTGACCAAACTTTCTTAGTTTAATAATAGTAGATTATACAACAAGTGAAAAAAGAAGGAATTTAGTTCGAGGTACTATGTTGGATCCTGAGCGAAACGAGGGATACAATGGACCGAGATGAAATTTTTTTTCACGAGTTGTGTACTCTACTTTTTACGCAGTACTTACACCTATAGTACCTACCTATTTATAGTTATCAAATTTTATTATTTAGATAGGTAATCGGTAATTTAACCGTTAGAAATAGTGAAACTATAAGTTTTCCAATGACAAAACAACCATGCTATGAGGGAAATTACATGATCAGTCTGACATCAGTCCATTTCATCAGTTTGTATAGACTTTGAATTTTTACAAACTGAAGATCGTACCAGACTGATGGAGTGGACTGATGCAAGACTGAACATCTAATCTCCCTCTAATACAAAGAAAAGAACCCAAAGATAAGACATTAAAAAGAACCAAATTAATTTGGCGAGATATTTTTTCAGAAAAGAACCCAAAGATAAGACACTACAAAGAACCTAAATAAAATTGTCGGGATATTTTTTTTTATTTAATTGTATAACTATGGTTTTATCTATGGAATAGCTCCATACTTTCAGCACGTTTCAATTTTTTGTACATCATTCATACGATGCGCGCTTGTTCCCAATTCAAAATATTTTTATTCACTCGGTGAATAAAACAGCGTTTTATTCACTCTTATCGTTGAATTAAACGCACTTTTTCGAGTGGCAATGGTAAAAAAATATATGTGATGATACGGTTTCATAGAGAAATAATTAACTTAACTAATATCAGTCATCTTTTGCTAGACAAAGAAACGTTACAACAATACAATCAAAGTATCAGAGATATAATTTGAAAACTATTGAAGACGTATTATAATACTAGCGGTCGCCCACGGTTTCAACCGCGTGGTTCCCGTTTCCGTGGGAATATCGGAATAAAAAGTATTCTATATTTTAATCTAGGCTGTCTACTATCTGTGTGCCAAATTTCAACCAAATCCGTTCAGTAGTTTTTGCGTGATTGAGGAACAAACATCCAAACCCACAAACTTTCACATTTATAATGTTAGTAGGATTGATTAATTTTAACCAATCTTAGCTTTTTCAACTGTGGAAATCAGGAAGTGCGGCATTAAGTAGTTAAGTATCTACATCTAACCTACTGGAAATGGAATTAAAAACCTCAAATAATATTGAAAAAAATTGTAACTTATAAACTTCTAAGACTTTCGATCGTACAGTTCATTAGAAATAAAAAAAAGGCCAAGTGCGTGTCGGGTCACGCGCAGTAGGTAGGGTTGCCACCTCTCCCGGATTTCCGGGAGTTTCCCGGAATCGTGCCCTGAAAACAAAAATCTACCGTCTCTCTCCCGGAATTGTTTCAAGATAATTCAAATTATCCCGGAATTTCAAATTCATCAATACTCGAATGCAATGTAGAGTTTTTTCGATTTACGAGTTCCTTGCGAGAGCATTTTTAGTCAGTTAGTAGTATCGTCACATGAGTAAAAAGGTATCGTCTTCTTCGAATATGGACAATGTAAAGAAAACGTTTAAATGAATAACATGACTGTCAAGGCAGAAGTCCAGACATTCGTCAATTTTCGAATGGAATGTAGAGGTTTTTTCGATTTGTGAGTTCTAATCCATAAAAATTGAAATCGGTACGAAGAAAATGAAAAATATAACTTAAAAAAAATACATGTTAAAAAATTACCCGTTTTATTTTGATGTTTTCTATCTCCCGGATTCAAACGGCCAAGAGGTGGCAACCCTAGAAGTAGGGTCATACATAGTGAAGGTAGGGTTCCTTACCTTATACCATACCATATTTTAATACCACTATCATTTTTCATCTGCAGAAATAACTTTGCTTTACATAGTGTTTGTATAAATGACAAAGTTACAATGTGTTAATGAATTAACGCAAAATGAGAAAACTATTTCTTCGTACCATCAAACTGAACAACTTTTACTATGGGACCAACTCTGAAATCGCGAAAAATTTTTTGCGGTTTTGGAAAATGTGTTGTATCTTTAAAACCGTTCAAATCAATTTTCGTTGAAAGTGTTAATATTTTTTTTTAATACAGCAATAATAATAATACATCGCAATTTTTTTTTAGATTCTTCACTCTTTGATTTTAAAAGTTAGAGGGGGACACTCATTTTACCACTTTGGAAGTATATCTTTCAAACGGCTGACTTTGAGAAGAAATGGTTTTAAGAATCTTAAATGTCATTTTAAAGACCTATCTATATAGTTCCCCGCATGTATAGGTTTGTTGAAAAAAAATATTTTTCAGTTTCAGTTCCATGTAGCATGTAGGTATGGGGACCCTCCCTTAAACTTTATTTTTTATTTTTGTGTAAAATTCAAAAAGCGGTTTACGGAATACATCTGCCTGTCAAGTTTCAACTGTGTAATTATAATATTTCGAAATAAAGTGGCTGAGTGGCTGTGACCTGTGACATACGGACGGACGGACAGACAAACAGGACGAAATAACGGTTCCGTTTTTTGCCATTAGGCGGAACCCTAAAAACTATCATTCAAAGAAAATCTATTAATCATTAGAAATTATTTAGTTTGGATTTATTGGCTCAACTCGTTCTTATACATTATAATTATAAATACGCTAGCTTTTGCCCCTGTGTTCGTCTGCGGTAACTTCGTTACCCTTGGTTTGAGAATTATAGTACCTATGTACCTAATTACCTACCGTCAAACGGGGTGAATTGAACTGACGGGGGGAATAGAGAAAATTCTTGGGATAATTTTAAAGGTTTTTTATGGCAAACTCGGTATCCCCAGTAAAAAACCCGCAACTTTCATAATTTGTTGGTATAATTTTTCTTACTCTGGCAACTTTTTATTTGTGGCAACATCGCTAAAAACGTCAAAACTTAATGTCAAAGTTGACAACAAAACAAGTTGTTACGTTACGAGGGAGTTTAAACCTCCGTATTTCGGTGAATTATGATGTTTAGTTTCAAGAACCAGTCGTATGACTATATAAAAATTTATCGTGAAAACATAAAAACTATTACACATTTTTCGCATCTAAGTACCTACCTACAACGTGTTACAAAAAACCCCTAATGCCGAATATGGTATATGGGACCTTCAAACTAAAGAAAAGAACTTTTACTATGGGACCAATCTGAAATCGCGAAAAAAAAAAAACAGCTGTTTCATACATTTTGATATTTTCCTCATAAATTTTTGTATGAAACAGCTGTTTTTTTCGCGATTTCGGAGTTGGTCCCATAGTAAAAGTTGTTCAGTTTGATGGTTCCTATCTACCATATTCAGTGACACGTTGTAAGTATATATATCATTAGTTTTACAGGGACGAAAGTCATTGCTTATTATTTCTAATCCAAACCTACAAAGTACTAATTTAATCGTGTAATGCTCGCTTAATGCTATTAAGCTAGTAACTGTCTGACCGACCGACAAATCCTTTAAGGGTGCACGCACTCGTTTGCAAATTGGATTACAGAAATGTGGTGAAATAATACAAAAGCAACATAATGTTAAAGCTTTTTGCAAAGAAAATATGTACCTAGGTAGGTATATAAGCTATGAACCACTTATGGTTGGTTATACTTATATATCGAATTAACCAACGGATGTGGATCATTGTTTTTTGTGCCCACCCATAGTGCACGCCGCTGCTGTGAATAAAAAACCAGCCAAGTGCGAATCGGGCTCGTGCACGAAGGGTTCCGTACCAAAAAACAGCAAAAATATCACGTTTGTTGTATGGGAGCCCCCCTTAAATATTTAATGTATTCTGTTTTTAGTATTTTTTGTTATAGAGGCAACAGAAATACATCACCTGTGAAATTTTCAACTGTCTAGCTATCACGGTTCATGAGATACAGCCTGGTGACAGACAGACAGACAGACGGACAGCGGAGGCTTAGTAATAAACTAAAAAGCTACCGAGACACAGTTGAAATTTTAAATACTTACTTTCTTATTATTAATTTTTAAGTACTATTTTGCTGTAACCCAGAGCGTTATGTCATCCTTGAGCTGATGTGTACATTTTTGTGTTAAAATGTTAGTGAAGAAGTGAAAAACCAGTAAGTACCTAAAGTGGAAATAAGTATAATATAAGTGGAACAGTCATGTCGTGAACAATGAGACCCGCCATTTTGTGCACGAGTTAACAAGATGGCGTCACGCAAGGTGTTCAGGTTCCTGATCCTGCTGACTGCTCTGGTGTGGATTGTGGATGCTGAAAACGTCATCAGGAAACGGAGAGACCCATGGACTAATGGTAGTTGGTTGTAAGTATAAACATTATTTATGGGCTCATGAGCAATTCGATTTTTCCCGCAGGTTTTCGTTGTGGATGGATTGGGACTAATTTAGGACTATTGAGGACTATTTCGCACCAAACAGGCCTCTTATGTAGACTGTTTGGTATTGATGACCGCAAAGGCTGTTGGGACCAATGGCTTAATGTACCTTCCAAAGCATGCAAGGACTAGGTTATAAATCTTGGTCACCCATCAAGAAACCGTCCCTAATAGCGATACTTGCTTAAACGTTTCAATCGTGCCAAATACTCTAAGCCACTCTGTGATCGAGCTCTTTAACTTATTTAGTACAAGCGGCCGCCCGCGGTTTTACCCGCGTGGTTCCCGTTCCCGTGGGTATATCGGAATAAAAAGTATCCTATGTTTTAATATAGGCTATCTACTACCTGTGTGCCAAATTCCAACCAAATCCATTCAGTAGTTTTTGCGTGATTGAGGAACAAACATCCAAACCCACAAACATTCACATTTATAATATTAGTAGGATTTTAATGATTCCTGTTAGCATAATGTGCTCCGTAGATAGGCCACTATCTGATGATCTAGTGAAGGTATCGGAAATCCGCTGGATATGGGCAGCGGTTTATAGGTCCAAGCGTCGTGGAGAACCTGAGTGAAGCTTATGTGGCTGATACAATGGATCATACATGACATAATGCTAACCTACTACCTACGCAAGTGGGTAGCGGTTCCTACCCTTGCCGTCAGAAGTACCACTGATCAGTACCATTGATGGTACTACTGACACATCTTTTACGTATTTCGTCAATAAGGCCGCTAGTTGTCGACAAATGCCACATTCTACAAATGTCAGATTTGATTTTAGTTGATATGGAGAAATAATATTTTCAATCACTTTTTGTTTAAGTAGGTAGGTAGGTACCTAGGTATGGTATTTTCTCTGACTAAAGGAGTTTATAATGAAAAATTTGGTCATCTATCTACATCCTATTCCTCGACCACTGGATTCGTTTTTGTACTGAACCCATACAACAGCCTTTATTGATCAATAACTATTTTATTACAAGTCTAGACGACTCAGGTGGCTTGCGGTAATGAAGCAGTGCCTTTGGGAAAACTTCGACGAATAACTGAAGATTACTTATGTAGACATTCGAGAAAGAAAAGGACGTTAGTACTATTATATATTCTGTGGAAAAGGTAGATATTACTGTTTCCATCGCGTGTCTTTATGAATTTATGAAAGAAGATAGAAATTAATTAGTGGCAAATGGACTGAAATTGAAAATCCCTGTTGACTTTGAGTATTCCGTGAATTGATCGTAAAACGTTCATATTCATGTTTATTTTTTACTCAGGATAAAAAATACTTTTAAGTTTTTTATCTATTTTATACTTACTTGGTTACTTCCTCACTATATTCATGATTTTTCACGCAGTACCGAGCTAAATGCAAGAATATTCTACCTTACCTAGTTTACCTAGCATGTTGTACACATGCCTGTCATGACATACGGAGCCGAAACGTGGTCACTCACTGTAGGGCTGGTTCACAAATTTAATGTAGCGCAGCGAGCTATGGAAAGGGCTATGCTGACATCACAATGAAATGCATGGCACACGGTCGGAAAAGTTGTGCTGAGCGAGGATCAGAAGATTATCGCAAATAAAATTGGCCGAAAGCTTGAGAAAATCTTCCACTTCCGGTCAAAATTTTAAGATTATATTTACGTCATGTGACATCAATAAGAGACCCGTGTCATCATTTAGTTTTCAATCGTAGAGAGAGTAAACATAAGTCTGTCAGTTCTGAAATGACTAAAAAACAAAAATTTTAAGTTAAAGCCTCGATTACATACGCCGATTTTAGGAACCAATTTCGGGTTGCCATGCCACCGGCGGGCTGATTATCTAATTAGAAACCGCCTAGCGACCGGTCGCAGTTCACAGATGAACGTAATACCGTCCATGGTAATACATTGCTACTTTTCTTTGGGGTAAAAAAAACATACCAAAGAAAAGTAGCAATGGATGTCAAATGCAACCGGTCGCTAAATAGTTTCTTTTTAGATAATCAGGGTGCCGTACTTGACAATAAAATATTGTAGAATAAGTTCGATTTTAAAATCGAATCTACACTATAACGGAAAAGTAAACATTGTTTAAGATTGGAGATGAGAATTGATAATAAAAAAACCGGCCAAGTGCGAGTCGGACTCGCGCACGAAGGGTTCCGTACCAAAAACGGCTAAAAATCACGTTTTTTGTATGGGAGCCCCCTTAAATATTTATTTTATTCAGTTTTTAATATCTGTTGTTATAGCAACAATAGAAATACATCATCTCTGAAAATTTCAACTGTCTACCTGCAGTCGTTATTAATATCGAGCAAAAAACGGCAAAAAAAACACGTTTGTTGTATGGGAGCCCCCCTTAGATATTTATTTTATTCTGTTTTTAGTATTTGTTGTTATAGCGGCAACAGAAATACATCATCTGTGAAAATTTCAGCTATCACGGTTCTTGAGACACAGCCTGGTGACAGACAGACAAACAGACAGACAGACGGACAGCGGAGCCTTAGTAATAGGGTCCCGTTTTTACCCTTTGGGTACGGAACCCTAAAAATCATAAAAAAATTTGACCTTTCCGTCATTTGTGAAAATTCACTGTTAAAATTTAACTTATTTATACGAGTGGCAACTCTAAATTGGTTCCTAAAATCGGCGTATGTAATCGAGGCTTAAAGGTATTCCGGCCAATTCAGAACTGACAGACTTATGTTTACTCTCTCTACAATTGAAAACTAAATGATGACACGGGTCTCTTACTGATGTCACATGACGTAAATATAATCTTTAAATTTTGACCGGAAGTGGAAGATTTTCTCAAGCTTCCGGCCATATATTTGCGATAATCTTCTGATCCTCGCTCAGCACAACTTTTCCGACCGTGTGCCATGCATTTCATCGTGATGTCATATGACATAGGCAATGCTGTCGCGGGCTCACGGACTAGCCCACCGGATTAGCAAGCTAAAGTGGCAGCGGGCCGGCCATATTAGCCGTGGAACCGATGGCCGCTGGAGCAGACGAGTTCTTGAGTGGAGACCGCGTATCGGCAAACGTAGTGTGGGGCCGTGGGGCGCCCTCAGACAAGGTGGAGCGACGATCTTCGCAAGGTGGCTGGCAAAAACTGGATGAGTGAGCCGCGGATCGTGCTCAGTGGCGTGCACTCGGAGAGGCCATGTTCAGCACTGGACGATGATGATGATGATGTTGTACATAAGTACCTACCTACGTCAATAGGAATTGAATTAGTTGTCGACACCCATTTCTTACGAGTATGGTATGGTATGGTATGGTGTGGTAACTTATAATTATGTTCATTTGTCATATCACACAAATTAACACCCAAAACGAGCATTTTCTTTATGCACAACGGGATATGTAGTGCTCGACCTTCACCTCACCTGATGTTAAGTGACGATAAGGCCGAAGGTGGAAGCGCACTACACCCGGAATCCTCACCACATCACTGAGGAACTGGCTATCTTTACCTCTAACTGCCGGAACATAACATTTTTTAAATTGTTGTTATGGCGTCAGAATTAGGTAAGCTGGTGGTAGCTAGCCAGGCGGACTTGAAATAAGCCCTAACACCAACCAAACCGAGTACAAATTGTACCCCTCGTGGGAATCGAACCACTAGACCACACTAGAGGCATTGCAGACGAAACAAAGTCTTTACATACTTAAATAAAACCTCAAAGTCATCAAGCATACGTTTTAATAGCACATGTCGTCTCCGAGGATCTGCGGGGCGCCTGCAGGCATATGCTCCAGGAGACGAGGCGCGTCGAACGGCACTCCGTACAACCAGAACTGGTACCTGATAGATGTCACGTCTGAACACTCGAATGATAGGCTTATTGATTGCTGCAACAAATACATAAGGGCCTAAAGTATGCATGGAAGTAGACCACAAACCACACTTATGCTTAGAGTTGCCATCCGTCCGGATAAAGCCGGCGCGGGCTACGTCCTGATATGGACAAAAATGGTCAATATATTGTTTTAAATTTCCATGGTTATTGACGTTAATAGAATAAATGTAAATCCCGACATAGTTTATTCTAAAAATGGTCAATCTATAATAATGATGATGATGATGCGTTTACCTTAGCCACACAGTTCCTGTTCAGAATAGGACTGTCCCATCTCATCCCGTGGGTATCGTAGAAAGCGATAGAGGGAAGTTTTAGGGACCCAGTGCAGACCATCGCACAAAGGGTCACTCGAATGGCAGCGAGGAAACTGTCAACAACAGCATTCCCGAGGAGGGTTGGTGTCAGGCAGGCGGCCGACCGTAAAACTTTGCCAAAACCTAATGCAGTATGTATTACATACTGCGCCGACCCCAATAGTGGTCGTTCTACGAGCGCAAAATTTTATTTTGTGTAGACATAGCACTACAAATAAATTGGGATAAGGAAGGACAGGAGGATGATGATGATGATGCGTTTACCTGTGTGATTTAAAGCTGGTAGGATACCTAATAATATTGACTAGGTTGACGGAGCAGTGGGGGAGGGCGTTTGTCCTACGATTGCGGCAGTTAAACGACTTTCGCAAGGGTCGGTCCATGATGGATTACCAAAAATGCATCTCGAGCTCCTACTCCTGTGCGTGTTTCTGAAAACACGTTAAGCAGTTGGTCCAAACCTGTAATTAGCTTTTCGTTAACACCCACCAATCTTTACTGGGTTCGCGGGTAAGCTGAATGGCATGGCTATGGCCCAAACTCCTTATTTAACGTAAGGAAGGCGTTCCTTGTCAGAACCGTCAAAAAACATTTTGGACTAAAAATCAGGACGTCCTGCTAAATCGGGACTGGCAACGCTGCCCATTAGTAGGGACTAGACTACAAAATAATAAAAATATAAATATACTTACTGTCAGAATACCCCCTGATATTATGTATCCCTTAGATTCCCTCGTGTCCGCGAACAGAACGACGCTAAACCCTGTGATGATGTATTCGTGATCATCCTTCATTATATCTATCATGGACTGAAACAAATAATAACGTTTATAATAGAAAAACACGTATCTACCTTCTAAAGTACCTACAGTCAGTAACGAAAAGTCGCATAACACTATAGCAGCTTTTTTGACGAGTACGTATCAGAATGTCTAAAGTTAGAATGTCTAAACTTTAAAGGGCAAAGTTCAAAATGTCAAAAATTAAAATGGTTTTAAATGTCGAAAATCATTATGTATAACTTCAAAATAGCAAAATTCAAAGTATCAAACGTATCAAATACTTGACGAGTTAAAAAATATCAATGGTCATTAAGTCTAAGTTCACAATGATTTATTTGAATTGTGTCGGATCTTAAAACGAATCGCCTTCTTTGAGGTTAATTGAGTCTGTGGAGGTGTCTTTGGGCTTCGCCTGAAATGCTTTATAGCAAATTATGCTGCCGAAAATGAGTCTAAACTAGTCTACTTGGGACTTAGAAACTGTAGACCGTAGGTCACGAGATAATAGGTGCGAGGAGCGTAGTGATGAGCATGTTAGGTTGACATAAACCCAGCGCGCCAGCCGAGCGAGCGAAGCGAGAATGCCGCGGCAGCGGCCGGCGAAGCGCCAGAAAAAATCTATTTCAAACTCAATTGGTAGATTTTGTCCGCCGGCTACTGAATTAGTGACTGGCACCGGCTACCGAATCAGGGAGCGGCGTGGCTTGGTGATGTGCGGCGGAGGCACAGAGGTTAAGACGCAATTATTTAACTTATTAATTAGATACCTAAATGAAAGAAAGGCATAACTAAATTCTATACGTTATTATATGTATTTGGAATATTAGACTTTTTTTAAATTTTGACCATCTGACCTTTAGACATTTTAAACTTTCGACATTTTAATCGTTAGACATTTTTTTTTTCATTTTGAACTTTGCCATTTTAAGTTTAGACATTCTAACTTTAGACATTCTGATACGTACCCTTTTTGACAAAAGACATTTTGTCTCTTTTGTTATTTGTCACGGTTTAAGGCAGCCTAAGGCACTTTGACGACCTCCGTTTATACACCGGTTTTTAAGGTGTCGCCATCTCTGAGATCACGGGTTCGATCCCCGGCTAGGCCGGGTCAATTTAGAAATCGAACTATCTTTAATGGCTCATGTCTGGGTGTTTGTAGTTCCACCATCGTCTCTGATTTCCATAACACAAGTGCTTTAGCTACCTACCATAGTAGAATCTACTATGTACCTACTTACTTTGTAATCAGCAATGTTTGTGATGTTGTCTAAGTAATATTTGTTATTATTTATTTTAAAACATTAACAAATGAGAACCTCGAAATGCCTGGCTCAGCGATTGCGGAGGTCACGCAACTTTCGCAAGGGTTGCTAATGGGATGGGTGACCAAAAATTTATTATTTCGAGCTCCTCCGTGCTTCGGAAGGAACGTTAAGCAGTTGGTCCCGGGTGCATTGGCAATCGTTAACTCCCACCAATCCGCATTGGGCCCACGTGTTCATTTATGATCCATCCTGCTTATCCACCCATAAGGAAAGCCTGTCCTCCAGCAGTGGGGACATTAAAAATGGTTGATGGTCAATAAAAAAATATTATGACAAAGTACCAAAACTTCGAGAAAGAGATCTCTCGTCGAATCCAACTCGGTTGGGCAGCATTCGGAAAGCTTCGAAAAATCTTCATGTCCGATTTACCTCAGTGTCTCAAGACGAAAGTCTATGACCAGTCTGTATTGCCAGAGTTGACTTACGGCAGTGAAACGTGGTCGCTGACTATGGGTCTCATAAGGAGGCTCAAGGTCACCCAGCGTGCAATGGGATGGAGAGAGCCATGCTCGGCGTTTCCCTGCGTGATCGAATCAGAAATGAGGAGATACGCAGGCGAACTAAAGTAACCGACATCGCTCGAAGGATTGCTCAGCTGAAGTGGCAGTGGGCTGGACACACGAGAAAAACCGATGGCCGTTGGGGCGGAAAGGTTCTTGAATGGCGACTGCGCACCGGACGACGCTCCGTGGATAGGCCCCCGACAAGGTGGACCGACGATCTGGTGAAGGTCGCGGGAAGCCGCTGGATGCAGGCAGCGCAGGACCGATCGTCGTGGAGATCCTTAGGGGAGGCCCACAGATCATTGGTGATCTGTGGGGATGCCTATACCCAGCAGTGGGTGTCGTGCGGCTGATATGATGATGATGATGAAGTACTAAAGTGTTAAGCTAGTTTCGTTGTTGACCGTATTTAGATGGGTGGGTAATAGTTTGAACTACCTGTGTTGGGTATGATATGGTAAGATTTACGCTTTGCTTGGGAAATGTCCATGATTTGGTTCCGTACACTAACAAGTCAGGGTCTGTAAATAAAAAAAACGAATTTTCATTGAAATTATAATGGTAGGTAAGGTATGGCGGAAGAGAGAAAAGAAAAAATAACATATTTTACGGAAAAAATCCCTAACAAAATAATTATTGCTTAAATATTTCTTATTAATACCAAGGATCGAACTAACTCATAAATTAATTAAAGGTATGCATAATATTTTTATAACATTGAACAAAAATTGGTAATATTAAAATTAGCTTTATTAAAAACTAGCAATCGCCCGCGACTTCGTCTGTGGTGTCATTAATTCTCTATCCCTCGGGAATAGTACTTTTTCGGGATGAAAGGTAGGTACAGTACGAGGCATGTATCTTGAATATTTTTCGACGGAGTGGGGATAAGTTTGCGCATGTGCTCTTGTGAGCGACCAATAGCGCGCGCCCCTCTCCCGCCGCCCGCGCCCCTCACCGCAACTCATACCCAAAATACGCGTTCCGCGCAATCCCCACACGATTTCATGATTCGTGCCACTGACTGTACCCTATGTCCTTCTCTGTACCCCTGACAATGTATGCATTTTTAGTGCAGTTTTGGTGCACTGAAGATTAATTTATACTAAAAATTGCATGTGTGGATATATTTGTTTATATGGGATTTAATAAAATATTTATAATATTACGCAGTGGTTTAATGTGACCATTTGACAGAGGAAAAAGGTAGCGAGTGACAAAGTCAATATATGAATTTAGAACTACAGGCTGTTCGCATTGACCATGCAGGTTTAACAGTACCCTTAGCACGAACAGCTATCGAGAAAAATAACGCGCGTAAAATTACTCGATAGTGCAATTTTGTTTGAAAAATTAGTACAGCGCCATCTATCGCCGAATAGCGAAATTAAATTTTCCATAGAGAATTCTCTGTCGAGTAATTTTACGCGCGTTATTTTTCTCGATAGCTGTTCGTGCTAAGGGTACAGATATAATATTGGAAGCATTTGAAAATGCATGTTTTACTCAAGTCATTACCTACTTACCTACTCGTCTATAAATACGAGGGTTAAAACGTGAAGGCGTAACAAATAAACATACAAACTTACTTTCGTATTATTAATATTAGTAAAGTATTTTAAATCGTATTAAAAAAAACCAGCCAAGTGCGAGTCGGACTCGCGCACGAAGGGTTCCGTACAAAAAACAGCAAAAAAAAATCATGTTTGTTGTATGAGAGCCCCTTGGATTTTTTTTTCTGTTTTAGTATTTGTTCTTTTAGTGGCAACAGAAATACATCATCTGTGAAAATTTCAACTGTCTACCTGTTGTCGTTATTAATATCGAGCAAAAAACGGCAAAAATCACGTTTGTTGTATGGGAGCTCCCATACAACAAACGTGATTTTTTTGCCCCTTAAATATTTATTTTATTCCGTTTTTAGTATTTTTTGTTATAGCGGCAACAGAAATACATCATCTGTGAATTTTACCCGTCTAACTATCACGGTTCCTGAGATACCTGGTGACAGACAGACAGACAGACAGACAGACAGACGGACAGCGGAGTCTTAGTAATAGGGTCCCGTTTTTACCCTTTGGGTACGGAACCCTAAAAAATGGTTAAATCCTTGGATTGGCATCCACATTTTACCTGAGCGTGCAGCCAGAGCATAACGAAGATCGCATCTTAAATTTATTCTCTTATCTCTTGCAACAAATACAGTTATGCGTATCTCAAGATACAATCAATGTAACTTACTGTTGATTTTATTGAAGCGACATAAGTATTTGTACGCCGTTTGATATATAAATGAATTCATCCGATTCGGTATAGTCTCATTCACAATGTAGCTCGAATACTTTAAAGTTTTTCTTTTATTCACATCACTATCAGTGAAAACAGTCGAAAAAAACACTGCACATGTTAATATTATGATATATGAAATTTGAGTAACGTTGTTATTCATAATATTCAATAAAACACTTTAATAATTTAAATTTCGTTTCAAAATGTTACGATATTTATTAATTTAATTTGTATGATTAAAAGGCAAGTTATTCAATGTAAATTAACAAGCGGAATAATGATGTTTATTTGCAAATTGTTATCACATTTTTATTGATAAGCGATAATTCGTTGGTATGATTAGATTGATTAGTTAATAATTATCTCCTGTATTCATTGACAGTCAAAGTTACGATATAAAACAAGGTGGGCATGATTAAAACAAGTTGTTTAAAAACACGTGTTTAAAACAATTTGAAATCCCACCAGAAACATTTTCATGTATAGTGCTGCCAAGACTCTATAATTATATGGCTTGCACTGTCAAAAAGTTATGAGACCTCATGTGGAGCCAACCTTCTAACTCTACGCGCCCTAACTCTACAAGCCAACTTAAAAAACTCTTTACCTTAGTCAAAATATGTGGCATGGCCATTTCGCTACATGGAAAAAAATATTCACTGTTCACCATTATATGTAGTTCTTGTAGTAACGAAACGGCCAAGCCACATATTTTGACTAAGGTGAAGAGTTTTTGAAGTTAGGGGCTTGTAGAGTTAGGGCGCGTAGAGTTAGAAGCTTGGCTCCACATGAGGTCTCATAACTTTTTGACAGTGCAAGCCATATATGGAGTCTTGGCAGCACTATACATGAAAATGTTTTTGGTGGGATTTATTTCCTTTTTGTTAGTAACTTTCCATAAAAGCGCTTGCGTTTCGCTTCCTCGTCTTGGCGGGGGCACTGCCGTGACCCCAGATAAATCGATGTCTTTTATTAACTGTTTAAAAACACACTTTAATACAAGCTTTAAATAATGTTTAAATTATTAAGAAAAAAAACTGCTTTTAATTGAGAATTAATGGAAATATTCGGAAATATGTTCACTTTTTCCCAAAAATATGTTTATGAAAACTGTTTAAGATCTCAGATTTAAGTAAAACTTCAGGAAAATCAGGATGACAGCGAGCGCGCAAAGTAGGTGAATGAAAGGTAACTTACACTTAAGGTATCCTTTCTCAATTATAAAATAATCATCTAAATCGGTTCATAAAAACAAAGAAGTCGTCAAAGATAGTTCATCTAAAATCATAGTATTTTCAGGTTTACTTAAAAACTACTGAACCGATTTGAAAAAAAAATGAGACCATCTTGAGCGTAGGTATACTTACCCTTTCGAATAAAAAGATAATTTTGAACATCGGTTCACAATTCGAGGATACTTACCTACGTAAAGAAACAGTCGAATTGAGAACCTCCTCCTTTTTTGGAGTAGGTTAAAATTTATTTTCTTCCATCATCATCTGAAATCGCAAAACGATTTTCAGAGAGATGTTTTGGTTTTTAGGGTTCCTTACCCAAAGGGTAAAAACGGGACCCTATTACTAATACTTCGCTGTTCGTCTGTCTGTCTGTCTGTCTGTCTGTCACCAGGCTGTATCTCATGAACCGTGATAGCTAGACAGTTCAAATTTTCACAGATGATGTATTTCTATTGCCGCTGTAACAACAAATACTAAAAATAGAATAAAATAAATATTTAAAGGGGGCTACCATACAACAAACGTGATTGGCCCGTTTTTTTTTGTCAACTTACCATAGCCAGACCTGCTATTTATTCTTATGCCACAGCCTTTTAGGTCCGTATTTATAAACCGCTCTTAACGTTGAGGGCTATCTTGAGATCATACTTGAAATGCTCTTCTCATAGGAACAGCATCTCAGGATCTCAAGATAGCCCTCGACGTTGAATGAATACGGGCCCCGGAAGCCTCCACGATCTAATGACAGGTTCAAACCGGTCCACACAAAGGGACCCCGAGCTTCGATGCCTCGTCCCTTCATTAAACCTCTTGCCCACAATTATAGCCCATTATATTCACGCCCTAATATTATTGTGCTAGGTTTTGTCAACCTCTCTCCCTGGCCCGGCTAAAGGCAAGGAATAGAGTGAGCAGATTCTAAATATTTACAAATAAAACAGGAAGATTAAAGTTGTACAAGTATATTTATAAAATTTAAACATTTAAAGAGGAGTAAGAATAAGTATTTAACTTAAAAAAAAATCTTATGTTTAGTAAGTAGTTCAAATGGTAATATTACGAGGTACAAAATGTACAAAATGAAATGGGGTGGGCACCTTAACTTTTGCTCTCATAAAATAAGAAAATTTTAGTAAAATTATTTAGCTTGCGAAATTAAAACTTGTTTACACGAAATCGTAGTCGCTGCACCGAAGACGCAGTTTTCCTCGCCAAATTAAATAAACGAACGCCCTTACTTGTTGCGACTTCGAAAGAATAAACAGCAGGCCTCAGCATGAACCCTTAGACTTCAGTCAAGCAGCATGAAAATAACTCGTTGACGTCGTGGCGATAGAAATCGTCACGGTGAGGTTTTACATCCGAATCTTCCAATAATCAAAATAATCATGAAATATTATTATATAATACTATATTAAATATCAATGAATTGATGTATATCTATTCATCATTTATCCCTCCTCTTCCCTCCTGAAATCAAGGAAAAAAAAAAGATGTTAAGACAGAAAAAAATCGAACAATAAAAATACACAAATACATAGAAAGGTTTAAAGAAATTTAAGTATAGAAATTAAATACATACCCTTAATCCAATATTAAATACATATAAAAGGTCAGCGTTTCCTTCTCCATGGAAATCTCCTCCATAATAATTTGTACCTAGGTACTTATTTCAAACCTACAAAAAATCAATAAAATATAAATTAAATGTGAAAACTTTTATTAATATCAACAAAGATCCATCGTGTGATTACTTACCATTAAAATAAAAGTGATTCGTATCAGGAATCGTCAAAAGGAAACGTTTTCATAAAAAAATTGTTTCCAGCAACAAAGTGTGGAATGAAAAACGCACGCTTCGCGCCGTAAAATGTCAAAAATTTTCTCAAGAAAGCGCGGGAAAAGCCACGAAGACGGCCAACCCAAGAAAAAAAGTAATAGTGTGAAAAGGATGAATGATATAAAATGGCTGTGTAAGAAAAGGATAGTAGAATACATCAATATTTTTAAATGTTGTCGATATGAATTAAAAAGTTATACAAAATTAAATACATAGATACCAAAGAGTTTTATACAAGAAGGTTGATAGTTTGAATTTGGAGTATGGATGAAATGAGGTCGCATGTATGAAATAAATACAGATCAAGGAAAATTCATGAATTATAATAATAAATTACTGTTTTATACTTGTAAATAAATAAATAAGATGGAATATTAATAAATATGAGAATGAAACGTTGTTTTCTGTAATAGTGAAAAACACAACGTTACAGTTTGAACAGCTATTTATGGTGCGAAGGAATTTCATAGAGTTGATATTGCCACTTGGATTAAAAATATAAATAGAGTCTAGCCAGAAAGTAGCGTCATCTCAAACCCGCGGCAAATTGAACTTTTAGAAACTTTATTCACTCAAAATACTGTAAAAGATCAATTTTATCATAAGTCATCACCTTGACAAAAGTACAAGCTAAAATATAATGAAAGTAAGTATCAAATTTATATTTCGCAGTATTTCGAGTGTAATAAGTTTCAAAATTTTCAATTTGCCGCGGTTTTGAGATGACACGCCTCGCTGACTAGACTCTATGATTAAGTAAAAGGTGTTAAAATGTTTAAAAAAATGTGAAACGTCTGTAGCTCATCTCGTTTTCGATCACTTTTTATCACAAAAAAGTTTTGTTTATCATAGAACAAAGGAAAAAATCTTCATTCTTTGTTCATTGATTGTATTAATTTAAATTGCTGAAAAAAAATCATCCCTCATTAACTACTTCAAACTTCCCTTCGCTTCTGTCATCTTCTGTTTACAATTTTATTACACGAATAAAGAAATATAAGATTGAACCAAATGATGTGATGATACTGAAACAGGTGAAAAAATATAACAAAATGTGTTTTTTGATCAGCTGATTTCGACCTATGTTCCTTGGAGAATTCCTTGTTCAGTTTTAGCAACACTAACCTGTTTCAGGATCATCACATAATTTGGTTTATTTGATTATTAATTACGTAGGTACTAAAAAAAATACCTATGAGAAAATTAAATGTCAAATTGAACTTAATTACTATCTCCAAAACAAACACAGCCATTTCTTTATTTAAGTGAGTGCCTACGTCGAATATTAAAATACATTTGTTGAAAATCAGCTCTATATTTATTAAGTAGGGGAGACGTACCAAATATTGGATACGTGCCCAATACTGGATACATCAATATCTAGAAAAGTAACCATTGCCATCTATTGTAACAGTCTAAAACTACTTCATCAATGTTTAATCTCAATGCTTTCTCCGACAGCGGCATAACTAGCTCCAGTCGGCTGTCAAAATTCAAAGTGTGTTTTTCGTTTATCGAACTAATATTGATATAGTGTTACAAAGTGTGTTAAACAACGGTAAGTGCATTTATCTGTTGTTATAAGGATACCTATTAACTAGGCACATAGTTATTGCGACGTAATTAACACTTTTTCTTGATAATTTTGGTAGGTAAAGAGTTCGAGAACATTTTAGTAAATGTTGGTACTTAGCTCAATACTGAATACCGTGCTACCCCAATACTGGTTATCCAGTATTGGGATACAATAAATTAGTATGTAGTTATTGAACTTAACTTACAACTTATCGATGGGCCTATGAAGTTTGTGCTGGGCTTGATCCAGATGTAATAGACTATGTTTGCGAACACGCCCCACGGGTTAATTTACCTTATTTGTAGTGTGTCTGTGTATTCCTTATACTGGATATCCCACATAGGGTGTTATGTACCCAATATTGGATATCCAATATTAAGAATACTTCTGTCCAATGTATGTACATAAAATTATGTCGTTGATTTCTGTCATTTTTTAGAAAAAATAATTATTTGCCGATTATTAGTGGAGCTAGATGTTTATTTCTTTTTGGAATGCTAATATGATTAGATACTTATCTCTATGAGTGAAACAAACAAATATTTTTTATCAACTATGTTGGTTATTTTTCCGGTTTTCAAAAAGTATCCAGTATTTGGTACGTCTCCCCTACCTAACCTATAAGCTATAATTAAAATTGTATTCAAGCTGTATAGTATTTGAACCATCTCGGGTTATATTCAATGAATGTGGTGGGTATACAGATAGCAAAGTAATTATAATTATGTAATTGAATACCGAATTTTTATAGTCCGTAAGCCCGCGGCAATTTTGCCTAGGTACGTCATATGACATCACGATGAAATGCATGGCACACGGTCGGAAAAGTTGTGCTGAGCGAGGACCAGAAGATTATCGCAAATAAAATTGGACGGAAACTTGAGAAAATCCTTCACTTCCGATTAAAATTCACTTTTGTTTGAAGGACTTCCGGCCAGATATAGCTTGACAGACTTATTTATTCTCAAACACACTTAAACACTGTCTAAAGTCATAAAAATTAAATAGCAACATTAAGCTTCTAGTATTTATTGCTACGATACTTTTATACGGTTATCAATAAAATATCTAAATTTATATTTTATATTTTCCATGAAAACGTAATTTAATAAATTATCTTATATACCCTTAGAATAATTACACCTAGAACGATAATTTCCTACAAAGCGCGCTGTCAAAAGTGAGGCAACAAAAACAGCCAAAATGGCGCCGTTTTCAGATTTTTATTGTCCATTATTAAATAATCATGCCTAATAAGTACAAAACAGTTTCAATTTCCCTACCTTAAAGAGATTAATTATTATATAATTGGATTTTAGTTACGATTAGGTAACGTATGAAGGATATAAATCTGAGAACTGAGCCATTTTTAACCGACTTAAAAAAAGGAGGTTCTCAGTTTGACCTGTATGTATGTATATTTGTATGTTTTGGTTCAGTATAAGTTGCCTCACTTTGCATACAACACACGGCTAATACACGGCTTCTAGGTGTAATTATTCTAAGCTTATAGGTACCTACAATACAACCAAAAGGTTATTTTTAAATATGTTACATTAATATTTATACACAGCCTATCTATATAATATGTTCTAATTTCAAAATCTATTGCAATCACTTTCAGGATGTAACACAATGATGCTTTTTTTTTTGGCACAAATAAAAACTTACCAAAAAAAATTTTGGTATTTTTTTATATGCAATATTTCATATCCATCTGCGATTGCGATAGATTTTGAAATTAGACCACCCATGGAAAATATTTCTTGATACACCCATGGGTTTAGCCTGCTAGGTTTAGCTTTATAATAAATTATTATTTATATTATTAAGTTTTTTAACCGCCTCTGTGGTCTAGGTCTAGGAAGGTACAATTTGTACTCAGTTTGGTTGGTGGTAGGGCTTATTTCAAGTACCTAGTCTGACGCCATAACAACAATTTAAAAATTCTTGTGTTCCGGCAGTTAGAGGTAAGGTAAGATAGCCAGTTCCTCAGTGGTGAGGAGTGCGCCTCCACCTTCGGCCTTATCGTCACTTAACATCAGGTCAGGTGAAGGCCAAGCACTATGTCGTTGAAAAAAAAAATGAAAAATGAAAATGAAAAAAATATTTATTTTCTACCACAAAGTTTACATGGTACAAACAGTTTTAAAGTTAGTTTCATTATGAACTATAATTAGTTATCTAAAGTAATACTTTGTGGGAGACTGATGCCTAAACTAGACATATAAATGCCTGTATGTCAGGTCATCAGGTTCCCAACCTCTCGGACTAGCTTAGTAAGATTATTTGTATATGTTACGGCTAATACCCGAAGTGCGGCTAAACCTAGTTTTAGCCGGCTAAAACTAGGTGTAGCCGATAGCTGTTGGCTAAAACTAGGTGTAAACGATCTGCTTTACTCCTGTAGGTCCCGGGTTAGGTTAGAAATTTAAGGCAAGCGCGAAGCGCAGCGGAGCGTGAGCCTTAAATTTCGAGGTTATTTTTTTTTAACATACAACAGAAAAAACTTTCTTTATATCCCATGCTGCACCTAGTTTTAGGCTGGCCCCAGACCTACCGGTTCCGTTTCTTTGCTTTGCTGTGCTACCTTGCTTGAAAGACCGCCGGCCAACCAGGGTAATTTTCAATCTATCCCATTTTGGGACTAGACCAAATTGGCAAGATAGCCATTAGCTTGCCTGGATTGCGAAGTAGGAAGCTTTTAGGCGATATGCCACCCTGAACATGGACTCCGATCGTTAAAAATAACTCAATCGCTTATTTATACAAGATGTTTGGTAAAGCACTATAAAACTGAATATGGTAGATAGGGACCATAATAAAACTGAACAACTTTTACTATGGGACCAAATCTGAACTCGCGAAATAAATGAATTGTTTCATACATTTTGATAATTTCGTTATTAATTTTTGTATAAAACAGCAGTTTTTTTTTAAAACGAAAACTAAAACTTCTCATCGCACCCCAGACGACGATATTTGATAACACCAAACTAATGGCTATCTTGCCAATGTGGTCAGGTCAAAATATGCGATAGATTGAAAATGAGCCTCTTGGCCGGCGGTCCATGGTAGAACAGCAAAGCAAAGAAATGGAACCGGTAGGTCTGGGGCCAGCCTTAGCCGGCTACACCTAGTATTAGCCCCGAGCAAATCGGCTACACCTAGTTTTAGCCAACAGCTAGCGGCTACACCTAGTTTTAGCCGGCTAAAACTAGGTTTAGCCGCACTTCGGGTATTAGCCGTAACATATACATGTAGTTGAATACAAACTAACATTATGTTGTCATAAAAGAAACAGTGTACAATCCATGTTTTTTTCGTTGTGCATTAAAAAATCCTAGGTTCCTTAAGCATACTTAAAAGCGACAGCCAGCACAGCACACTGCACAGTAGAATTGAAGAGACCTAGAATAGGTAGGTACTGTGGAAAATTACTTACTATTATTTATTCTGTGGTACTACCTATATTTTATAGACATGTGTAATTAATTATTGTGGTGTTGTGTTAGCTGATAAGAAATGTTTTAGTGCTAATTAAATCATTTTTTTTTTGTTAATACTTTTGATGATCAGGTGTTTTTTATACAAACTTATTTGTTTTTTCAGTGGTTTTTCCCAGTACTTATCTATAAATCTTGTAACATATTATTATGTTTCCTAGAAATAATACATGTTTTATTATCTTTGAGATTTAGTAGTAGGTACCTACTACAAACTGTTTGTCGTAACAACATAAGTAATATGTCACAGTTTATGTTGTTTTCCATCTTCGAACGCTACATTCAGTTCAGTGAGTAATATTTATAGTATGTATAGATACTAGCTTCTGCCCGCAACTTCGTCCGCGTGGACATTTGGAAAATCCCTAGGGAACCTTTGACCGGGAGAAAAAGTATCCTATGTTAACACGTTTTTATTAGGTTGCTTTCGCGTTTGTTTGTTTGTTCATAGGCCAGAACTGGAAGGCAATGCAATATTATGGTGTCATTGAGCTGATCTGATGATGAAGCCGGAAGAAGGCCACAGGAACTTAATGAAGAAACCATACAACCCCATCGTGTTTGGGCTAGTTAGAGTCGTCTTGACGAGTACTCTATTGGGAGATGTGGTTTAGGGTCTGATTATGAAGCCGAAAGGCCATGCCATTGGAACTCAATATTGAAACCGTGCAACCCCATCAAATTTGGGCTCGTTTGAATCGTCTTGACGAGTTCTTTGTTGGGAAATAGTTTCCAGGGTCTGATGATGGAGCCGGAAGAAGGACACAGGAACTCTTTAATAAAACCACGCAATCCTATCGAGTTTGGGCTCGTTTGAATCATCTTGACGAGTACTTTAATGGGAAATTGTGCCCGAGGATCTGATGATGGAGCCGGAGGAAGGCCATAGAAACTCTATAATAAAACCATGCAACCCCATCGAGTTTGGGCTCGTTTGAATTGTCTTGACGAGTACTTTGTTGGGAAGTTTCCAGGGTCTGATGATAGAGCCGGAAGAAGGCCACTGGGACTCTGTATTAAAACCATGCAACCCCATCGAGTTTGGGCTCGTTTGAATCGTCTTGACGAGTGCTCCGATAGGAAATGGTATATTTTTAGTCTTAGCTCGTTAACTAAAAAGCAGAAAATAAAAATTTACTGAAAAAAAACTTTTTTAAAAACACAAACAAACTTTTATTACAAAAAAGTCGGACTAAAAACATTAAAACGGACTAGTAAAAACGGACTAAAAAGTATAAAATAAATTTTTCTTTAAATATTTATTTAATCTTCAGAAATTTTAAACCTAAAAACGTGGGGCGCATGCTAAAGACAATATGGATGATAAATTTTACAAAATGCGCCCCACGTATTTAGGTTTAAATTTTTTTTAATCCAGGCTATATCTGTGTGCCTCTAAATCCATTACCTATGCCGTTTTTGCGTGATTAAGTAACAAATATCCAAACATCCTTCACATACTTTTACCAACTAGGTATTATAATTATATTCTGTGATTTTACTATCCTTACTAATATTATAATATAAACTAGCGGTCGCCAGCGACTTCGTCTGCGTGGAAAGTTTTTTTCTATCCCTCGGGAAAAACACTTTTAAACTTTTAGATTTTTGCATTCACAATGCTATTTTTATATTAAGATGAATAAATAATGAAAAAATATTAGAAAAAATCGACTCACCCGTAGCAACTCAGACGGGATACTTTTTTTTGGGATAAAAGGTACCTTATATACTAGTCTGTACCTACCCCTGACAACGTGTATCTAAGATTTTATGATGATCGGTTCGGTTAGTTAAGACGTGAAGGCGTAACAAACAATCAAACGGACTTTCGCATTTATAATATCAGGAAGGATACGAAAGTCCGTTGGTTTGTTAGTGAATTTTACATAAACGTGTCAGGGGTACAGAGAAGGACATAGAAAACATACCTTTCATCCCGGAATAAAATACTTTTCCCGAGGGATAGAGACATAACTTTCCACGCAAAGGAAATCGCGGGCGTTCGCTAGTTTATAATATAGTAGGCATCAGACGACCCCTTGATTATCATACAAGTGTATAAAATAATACAAAAAGAATACATCAAATAATAACTCTTAGAAAAAAATATTTTATTAATCACTTCAATTTTACTCCATAAATTTCTACAGTAAAATTGAACCCACTCCACAACGTGCTTCTTAAATGTATATTGGCAAATGTGTGTCCTATTCCACCATAGTCCACAACAGCTGATGCACCATCTTCCAAATTATTGTCAATAATATTAATAGCAGTTATCACATTATCGTTTTCTTCGTAATATTGTGGAAAAGCAATGTCAGAAGATCTAAATATAAAAGGATTTTTTTCGTGTACACTTTTGTGTATTAAACTATCGGTGTCAATTCGTGCACCTAAAAAAACACTTTCCGAGTTAACTTTTTTTAAAACACATAACACTGCAATGGCGGCTACAATATTCCACAATTTTCGCGCCATTTTTTTACTTTTTTTTAAGTTTTCTTTTGTGCAATGGCACTGAGATGTAAGTACTGACATCAAATCAACAGTTTTGCAATGTTGCGTTTGATGTAAACGGCACTGTCTGTTGATAAAACGTGATAAGATAAAAAGTTTTGTCAATATACAACCTACTTAATGATAACAAAATACCCATATAAAATAAATATGAGCAACATTTTAGGTACCTAAGTAGGTACCTAAAATGCGATTAAATTGACAATACAGTGATCCGCTGCAACTACACTCGAGAATGTATGACAAAGAGAAAATTTTACAGATTTAAAATACGTCATTTTGTACCACAAGCGCTCTGAAGTACCAACGCCACTTCTGTTGCACATTGTTAAATTAATCTCATTGTTATAACCTTGTTATAACATAAATAGCATTAGGTACTTACTTATTACTGAACTGAATGAAGCGTTCGAAGTTTGAAAACAACATAAAACTGTGACATATTACGACAAACTGTTGTTTGTCATAGGGTAGTTAGTTACCTACTACACTAGTATAGTATTATATTATCTGTGCTACTACTAAATCTCAATAATAAAACATGTATTATTTCTAGGAAACATAATAATAATGTCACAAGATTTATAGATACTGGGAAAAACTATAATATCGCTTAATGAGAAATAAATTTGTACGAAAAACAGCTGATTTTACTTGATATCTTAGCCACACTATTTACGATGTACCTACTTACTCTTTTAATAATAAACAAAGATTAAGATTACACCTAGTTTAACCAAAAAGTTTGCTTAGGAATAAATACTTATGATGCTTTGAGACGTCTAACGTAAGCAGTAATAATATTGCTAAACCAAAATTTTGGTTAAACCGGGTGTAAACTTACTCTTAGTTTATTAATAAGGCTGATGTGTTTACCGCGACTTAAGCTAGGGTTTCCTAGGTTGACGGGTCCCGTCATATTACGGGCGTAATTTAGCGGCGTAGAACGTTGTCTATTGTAAACAATACGGCGCGGTTTCGGACGTAAAGGTGTCGCCGTATTGTTTATACATAGACAACATTCAACGCCGCTATATATTACGGCCGTAATATGAAGGCACCGCTATCCTAGGAAACCCTAGCTTTATGTCCGCTTGTTTTATTTTTCTCATGGGATTTTTGAATTAATGTAGGAGCTTTTCCAATTTGTTCAGCATTTTAGGGATGGAAATATGAAAACGTATTAAAAAGCAGACAAACAGAATTTCTTTCGTATTCATAATATTAGTATCGATCTGTATGCATGGAATAAAGGTGATCCATATTTTAATTAAATCCTATGATCCTGTCCGTCAACTAAATTAATTGGAGTGGTCATTTCCTAAACATCTAAACATCCTTCAATCAAAATACTAAACATACCAAAAATTTAAAATTCTTAATGTTTGTGCGCGTATCAAGCTAAAACCGCTGAACGGATTTTGATAAACTTTCACAGTTTGGTAGCTTGGGGTCTAACTTATAATCGAAGCCATGTTTCATCTAATTCGGGTTGGTAGAACTAAAAAAACAGCTTGAACTCTCCGTAGTACTAGCTTTCATACACTAAAGATGTCATTTAAACTGGTCGCCATATTTTTCTACTATCCACGCGGACGAAGCCGCGGGCCGGGCATAGGCTAATTTTAAATAAAAACACGTACCTACCTCCCTTCTATTGACGATGACTGAATTGAATGAGTAAATGTAAATTATACATATATTTTCCGCCTCACTCAAATGTTTGTATGAGATCATGATAATTTCAAGGAAATGTTCCATGATAAAATAACCTGTTGTTTAAATCTGACCTTTTAAGGTAGTAAGATTAGGAAGTGTTTATTTTTTTAAATAATGATCATATTGTTGACCGAGTGAGTGCGAAACGCGATCGAAGCCTTCTAAAATGACTAAAAAACTAAAAAATTAAGTTTAAGGTATTCCGGCCATTTCAGAACTGACAGACTTATGTTTACTCTCTCTACGATTGAAAACTAAATGATGACACGGGTCTCTTACTGATGTCACATGACGTAAATATAATCTTAAAATTTTGACCGGAAGTGGAAGATTTTCTCAAGCTTCCGGCCAATTTTTTCAGCGATAATCTTCTGATCCTCGCTCAGCACAACTTTTCTGACCGTGTGCCATGCATTTCCTCGTGATGTCATATGACGTAGGCAATACTGTCGCGTTAACGCGAGGTCTACAGCTCACGGAGCCACTAGTACCTAAATTAATATTATTCTGAATTGTATAAATTAAAAATGAAAAGTTGAAATATGGGAAATATCAAAACTAAAATACCTACTAGGCATCGAATTAAAAATGTTCACTTACACAACAATTGAATAAGCAAAAAAACACTTTCACGTCATAAATATTTTATTAACAATTTGAGTATTCATAATCAAAACAGAACAAAAAACCATTAGGCGTAGATTTCTATCAAAAATTTATATCCCGATCCTCGCTCACTTTTCAATTTGATGTTCACAAAATTGAAACCCAGTCCTCCACGAGTGATAGCCGGTTCTGCTAAACCATTTTCCAAGTCCTTTATAGCAATTCCTTTGATCTTCTGATCTCCTAGTGGGTATTCGAAGTACACCTCCTGTTCTCTTTTTATCAGCGGAATTCGAGAAGTTTCAATAGTTTTCTCGTAAACTTTTCTCACAAGTCCATTGTAATCAGATACTTGACCAACTACCACGGTTTTTGCGTAACAAACTGCTAATATAGTGCACAAAATGATGAATTGCTTTAACATTTTGAGCGAGTTCACTAGTGTCTTACGTGTACAGAACTGAGTGAGTAAATGGATAGTAGCTGCGAAGTTGTGAGGTCAAATGTTCAATGGTCATCGGTAAAGGTTGGTTTACATGCCACGCTTTTGTGTTTTCCTCTTCTTTTTGAGATAAGTAATTTGATTGCACAAAGGAATTTCAATGAATTTAAACATTAGGTAAACGTCATGTACTGCTTATTATATTATATTTAACTAGGTACCTACTACGCCTCAAATATTTATAAATGAAGTTACTAAATAAGTATTAAAAAAACACGGTCTAATGTCCCATAATGTTTTTGACGGTCATACAAAAAGTAAGAGTTAAAAAGATTCTTAAAATCAAATAAGTAATGAAAAATCTTTTGCAATATTCTAATGTTCTAGTAATCGATATACATATTAGCTGTTTCTCTAAAATCGTATTTATAGAGTCAATTCGTGTAATTTTATATCTATATTTTGGAGTTGTACTTGAACAAGTAAAACAAAAAAACCGACCTCAAAAAACCTGCCTCTAAAAACCATGAAATAATATTCAAATCATTAGATACGCATGATCATCATTATAATAACGTCTATTGAAGTCGGGTGGGGTACTAACGTACCGTACGTAGTACGGGAAGTACAACTTCCTTTTTTATTCGAAAAACCCCACCCGACTTCAATAGACGTTATTATAACGATGATAATGCATATCTAATGATTTGAATATTATTTCATGCTTTTTAGAGGCACGTTTTTTGAAGTTGGTTTTTTTGTTTTTAAAAAAAAAATTATTTTTTTTAGCTTTACCTTTTGTATTAGGTAGTGTAGATATACACCGTCATTTTGTAGTCGTTTTAATTAACTTAGGGGTGTGTTGTACCAATGAAAATAAACATTTTTGCCAAAGAAACATGGGTCGAAAAACGACAATAAAATTTGACTTTCCCATACTAATAAAATGTTTTAGCTGTCTACTTAGTATGGGAGACCCAATTTTTTTTTGTCTTTTTTCGACCCATGTTTCTTGGGCAAAAATGTTTATTTTCATTGGTACAACACACCCTTAAGTTAATTAAAACGACTACAAAATTACGGTGTATTATTAGGTAGAAAAATCGGCTCAGCCAAACGTGAAATAATCGCGGAGAAACATACATACATACAGGTCAAACTAAGAACCTTATTTTTTTAAGTCGTTTAAAAAGAATACACGAAGGGTATCGCTTTTCCAACACAAAAAACTTCATCCATTACGGTTCATAAATAACAAAGTCGTCAAGGTAGTTAACGCAAAATCATAGTATTTTCAGGATTACTTGAAAACTACTGAACCGATTTGAAAAAAATAATAATGGGACCATCTCGCAAGAATATTCAATCGAACAAAAAAAGAATCATCAAAATCGGTCCATAAATGACGAAGATATGCGCGAACAACGATAAAAAAGGATACAATCGAATTGAGAACCTCCTCCTTTTGATAAAGTCGGTTAACAACTCCAAAATATATGAAGAATAATGCTTATTTTATTACCGACTCTATTTATCGAACATGCTCCGTTTGGAGCATGTTCGATGGTTTGGTTTCAAAAGCGCTCATTATCGTTATAGACTGGTTTTATTAATACAAACAACAATACAAAAAAACATGATGACAATATTTTCTTACACTTTACTATAGGTACACTAATTCACCAACGCTTAAACAATAATATCCTAAGCGTAAACTTCCAACACAAATTTGTATCCAGATCCTCTTTCGCTCTTAACTTTTATTTTCGCATAGTTGAACCCTAACCCACCTTCAGTTACAGATGGTTCCGCAAGTCCATTCTCCAAGTCCTTCATGGCAATCCCTTTTATTACCTGTCCTGGTGTGAAAAATGTAACTTCATCTTTCCTCTTCATAAAAGGTATGTAGTTCCTTTCTACTACTTTCTGATCTACCATCCTTATCATGCCACTTTGATCAAAAACTTGACCAAGTATGACTGATTTGGAGTAAGCCACAGCTAAAATAGCGCAGAATAATATAATATGTTTAGTATACATCTTGACAATATGCTTGCTTTTCAACAACTGAGTTGGGGATTTCTCTTATCGTTTTCTGAGGTCAGCGCAGGTCAGGTTAGATGATTAAATTAGGTTATCGAATGTTTAATGTACTTTTTGTAATGTAATAAACAGTTCTACTAAATGCACCTTTTTGTCCTGTACAAATTGGCTTCAAATGATGGCAAAGGTATTGAATCCTACATAGGTAAATTGAATCCTATAATTATTTTTTTGTATAATGTCAAAACACCAACCAAAAATTTAATCGTTTAAATTGTTTCAAGGTTCGCGTGCTTTTGAAGGCATATTAAAACCGTCGGCCTCGGTTGCATTTGTAATTGTTAACACCCACCAATTCACTCTGGGCCTGCGGTATCCACCTATAGTCTGGGAAGGTCCGGGAAGTATGTTCCAGCAGTGGAGATATTGTAAAAGCCAGATGTTGTGTCTAAATGTTATTTTACGCTCTAATAATGGCTAGCAGTATTGCAGGTTATTTATTATTTATTATTATTATTTATTTATTAGAAACAATTACATTGTCAGGTGGGGTAAGTGAAACACCGGGGTAAGTGAAACACCCAACCATATCTAAGAAACTATCGTAGTTTATTCTCATAGCGATGTGTCGACAAAGCAGGAATGACGAATTACTTCCCTTAATACAACACAGATATCGCTGCGATCATTAAACTAGCCAGTAAACCAAAAAGAAATTCATTAGATGTCAAAACGCAAAACACGATGTTTTTTTGATAAATCTTTAAAACTGGACCCTATTTTATGGGAATTTGATACATTTTGGATATTAACGGTTAAACATGATCCTTTTGTCTTGTTTTTAATTAAATGGACACAATATTTAAAGCTATTTTGGCCACTGTTTCACTTCCCCCTTGTCAGGGGTAAGTGAAACACTTCTTAACTTTTATATTCTTTTCGTGATTTTGTTACTTAATGCAAGTCTTTAGATATTTAAATTCATACCGTTAAAGGCTGATTTAATGGGGAGGAAAAGCGCAATTTTATCCCGATAGGTGGCGTCTGGTCTTGGTACCGGGCCGCCTCAAAGAAAGTGTCAAAACATATGGGAATCTCTTGGAGTATTGCACTTTTTAATTTTATACTGAGAAAATTCCGCATTGTTATGCATGTAACTTGTAAATTATTGGAGTTCATCGATTTCCCAGTAACAAAAAAAATATTGGGCAAAAAAATATCAAAAAAAAGATGCTTTTCCCTCGATTTTCTCCTTTGCTGAGCCTGAGAAACATTATAAATCAAAAGGAATGTTTCATGAATTTGATGAAGCTTCGCCAAAATAAAACAACATTTGAATTATAACAGCTTTGTTCTTTAATATTTCAACCTCAGCAGTTTCTAGCATATTTATAACTTGGATGAATTTGATAGGTATATCAAATATGGAATAAGCCCAATATTGGGGCCAAACAGAGAATTAATAGAATTTTATATGTCAGAGTCATTCAAGAAACTTAGAATAATAAAATAAATATGATAAAACGGTTCGTGTAATTTTGGATGGTACAGAAATTCCAGTACAGAAACCTGAAATTACTATTGCACAGAAGGCATCATCAGGCAACTATAAACACGGAAATTCACACTCAGTTGCTTTGTTAAAATTTAAATCATATGCTTCTAATCTGAAATAAAAAGATTACTTGTAAATCTTACACGAAATTTAAAGAAATGTAATGCTTGTTAGCAATTTTTTGTAAGTTGCTATAAACTTTCTTGCCTGTTGTTTTGGCTTTTCTTTTCCGTAATTCTTCTTTTATATGAGCTAAAGTTAGCATATAATACATTGTTTGTCCGCAAAACCAAAAAAAATACAATCTAAGAAAGTAAAATCACGTAATACACAGTCAAGACAATATAAGCTCAAACTGACAATTGTTCCAAAGAATGAAGCGCCATCTGTAATTCACTTTGCCTTCGCCTCCCCATTAGGAGTACATTGCCTATACAGCTACTTTAATTGCGAGTTTTATAGCTTTACTACACCTTGTTAAATAAAAATAAAATAAAGTATGTTTCACTTACCCCACCTGACTATATATGGTTTGTCTGCAAGGACGTTCTCACTCGACTTAATACAATGAGTAGGTACAATTCAGCTTTCTATGAGTACATTATACTGACATTAGGGAGTACATTATAGACTTCGTATTATTTATAAATCTAGTAACAATTGGTTAAAGAGAATTTATGAGATATTTCTTTAAGTGCGTTTTAAATACATTTTTCTTTTTTAGAGTGACTATTCCGTTGGGCAATGAGTTTAATAGGTACGGGAGGTACGGGTCCCTGAATTACTGCCCTGGTGCAATGGCCGTGATTCAACGGTATCAAACGCTCCTGATCATGAAAGTTATTCAATAAAAATATATATTTATGTTTAATGCTTGCCGGTAGTACTTTACAAATTTTAAATAGTTTGTAATAATCATCTTTATATTTATTTTTAGTTTTATTACTTTTTGTCGTGGTATGGACATGTAATGCGGGGGAATGAGGAGCATGTTTCGCGAAAGGTTTTAAGTATGAAGGTGGATGGATACACGGGTAGAGGAAGACCAAAGAAAACATGGATGGACTGTATAAAAGAGGATATGGCTAGAAAGGAAGTTAACTTTGAGATGACGAGTGATAGAGATGTATGGAAGAAACAGACATGCTGCGCCGACCCCAAATAAATTGGGATAAGGGCAGGAGGATGATGAATGGCTAGCAGTATTGTAGAGTCGTTAATAACTGCTTTATAACTACTTAGGTATGTTGCCTTTCGTAATCTCAGTGCACATGTGAACCAACCCTTATATTGTTTGAAATATGAACAAGTACTGTGAGTAAGCGTCTCAATTTACATTGCGAAGTCGTACGTTCATGATCATCAAAGAGGTCAAAACATGATCATGAACTTGACGTATTATGGTCTTCCTCACTATAGAATGGGCCCGAATTTTTATTGGTTGACAACTTCATACTTATAAAATCTATTTTATTTTTTAACTCAGTGTGATAAAATATTTTTAACTAGATATTCTTTCTTTCACCAAAAACTTTGTTATATAGAGTTCCTACCTACCTACATATTTTTTACATAAGAAGTTCTAAAAGAAGTTAGACTGCCGTATAAATAAACGAAGACCAAAAAGTTTGTTTAGAAATAATAATAATGACGCTTTGAGACGTCAAACGTAAGAAATTAGGCCGTTGGGAATAGACAAAAAAGAGGCTAATTTCGCAAAGCGTGATGTAGTTCTGCATTTTTGGACTTGTACTATTATGTATTCTGTGTTTTTGTTATGTTTTATAAGGCCACTTCACATTCTCGCGAGATATTCACGCGTAGGGTTACCATCCGTCCGGATTAGTCCGCTCCCTGATTATCTAAAAAGAAACTATTTAGCGACCGGTTGCATTTGACATACATTGCTCCTTTTATTTGGTATGTTTTTTTTACCCCAAAGAAAAGTAGCAATGTATTACGTTCATCTGGGAACTGCGACCGGTCGCTAGGCGGTTTCTAATTAGATAATCAGCCCGCCGGACATGTCCGGACTTTTGGGCTATTGTCCAGACTTTGTCCGGCTTTGAAATTTGTCCGGCTTTTTAAGATTAGGCGGTGTAATACGAGAAAAACCTACGTAGCAGCAGTGTTCGAAAGAGAAGTCCCAAAATGTATGGAGTCTGGATCTGTCTGTGAAAATGTCCGGACTATTATTGAAATGTCCGGCTTTTTGTCAGGACTTTACAAATTTTGCAATGGTAACCCTATTCACGCGAGAATCTCAGGAGATTGGTAATCCTAAGTATCAACTTATTATTCGTTTATTTGTTCGGCAGGATGTAGAGTTCCATATTTATGTAGTTAATCCCCAGAGAAAAAACAACTTACTTACACATTTATTCAAAATATTTTTCATTTATAAAACTTTTTATCCTCATTTAAGTCATATTTTACTGAAAGTGTTTGATTTTAAAAATCGTTTAATTCGCTATTTATTACGTTATACAATCTTAATACTTGATATACTCAAAACGTATCAAAGGCGATCTATAAGCATTACATCAAAAAGTGTCAACTTTCAGATGTTGTCCGGACGTCGATGAATTAAAATATACAACGTGGATTTGACAATGCGACAATAAATGATAACACTGTAGACACTAGTTCATAGAAGTATTTTGAAACTTTTAAATAATTTTTTTTTTCGAACAAACTAAATACCGCAAAAACTAGTACGAAATTAAACAGCGGCAACAGCGCGGTGGTAGATCACAGAATAGTATTGACAGGTGACAAGCCGCGAAATGAACCTTTGGCGCCATTTAATGCTGAATTAAAACAGTGTTTTTCTTGATATCTACGGCAGCGACTCGAGCTGACCACTGATCACTGATTTAAAGTTATTCTGTACACTGAATACCTATTCACAAATTAAATATTTCTTGTATCCTTTGGACAGCTTGAACAATGGTGCGACCATTATTGCTTGGTAGGACAAACACAAGTGTTACCATAATATCTCTCTCGATATGTCCGTAAAGCTAAAGCAACGACATTCCCCATAAATTAAAATCACGTCGGTGTACTGGAAAACTGTGAAATTATAATAAGGCATAGTAGAAGTAATACTTATTCGTATTCTAACACCTTTGACGCAGTTTGGACGCAGTCTTATAAGACTGCCTGACTACTGACTTATCTAATGTTGAGCAGACAAAATTAAATATTAATTTGAATGACGATGAAGTCGAGTTTATCGAGAGCACAAAATTTCTAGGTATCACACTAGATTCTCGACTGCAATGGGATCCACATATTGAAGCCTTGTCAAGTAGACTTAGTTCAGCGGCATTCGCTGTTAAGAAAATAAGGCTTTTAACTGATATTGAAACGGCAAGGTTAGTATACTTTAGTTATTTTCATAGCGTAATGTCGTATGGACTGCTATTGTGGGGCTCAGCTGCCAGTATTGAAAATATTTTTGTACTCCAAAAAAGAGCTGTTCGCGCCATATACAATCTACGGCGGAGAGATACCTTGAGAGAAATGTTCAAAGAAATAAATATTTTAACTTTGGCAGGCCAATATATTTATGATATTTAGTTTATGTAAGGAAACACTATGATTCATTTGCTAAGAACAGCAATATTCACCAGTTCAATACAAGAAATAAAGATAAACTTGCCGTTCCAAGATTTAGGCTTGCAAAAACTAGAGGTTCATTTATGGGGAAAGGCATAGCCTTTATTAATAAAGTTCCACAACAAGTGATTGATCTTCCTTTGCATGAATTTAAAAACCATGTTAAAAAAACGCTCATGGGTAAAGGTTATTATAAAGTAGATGATTATCTTAAAGATCTAAATGCGTGGAAATGATGTAACACATAACTTGCTAATAAGTACTTTGTTGAAGTTATATAATAAGTCTATGTTGTTGCCAATAATCCTGTCACCCTGTTGTATTGTAATTATCTGGTAACGATATATTCAAGTTTGTAAATATCGTTACTTATGGCTGTTACAGCTGATAAGTTTCTTGCGCCCGTTCTTCTTGTCAGCTAAAAAAGTCTGGAACGGGTGGTAGGAAAATATAGACGATTCAAAAGTACTTAATAATTAAGTTTATTTGAATAAAGCTTATTTGACTTTGACTTTGACTTTGACTGCGTCAAAGAGACGTCAAGTCATCATCGACTTGCTCTTTGGGCGTTTTTGTGTTGTGTTGTACAAAAAGTAAACAGAATAAAAATAAAATATTAAAAAGTCACAGACTAAAAATTACAGTACAATGGTGACCTATTTTGTTGGTGAAGTTAATATTATTATACCATAGTTGAATGAATTTTCTCCACTACTAGCTTTTAGAGAACACATTGCATATCTGCTGCTATGAAAAATAAAAAACCGGACAACGAGCATTCACAAAAAAAACTGTCGCTGTCAAGTGCCAAAATATTTTTCGCTTGTGCTTTGAATGTTTTGAATTGGATTGCCTATAAGTACTAGTATTTTATTTAGTTTTACTTTATTCGAAAATAACATCAAGGTTTCTGAAGAATTTGTAATGGCCTTAGTTCGTTGGTAATGGCAGACAGTCGTAATGTAACAGTCCCTAGGTGGAATTCATGTCATGATACTGCTAAAACCAAAGTTTGCAGCGAAATAATTTTTTGAATTGCGAAATTAAAGTCGATATTGTTAACGTTTGAATCTGTTTAATAAAATACAGTGTGAAGTGAAGTGCATTTTTTTCAATTTCCATAAAACTTAAGAGACCCCACTGTAGGTAAACGTGTAGACAAGGTGTATAACCTTAGCACGTAAAAATGAGTTTTTTTGGACATTTCATCAAAATAAAATTTTGCAAAAGGAAAAAATACGTGTCTCCTGTTTTCGTAAGTAATTTAATAATAATAAATACACATTTTTACACAGGTAAAAGATTTGAAACGTTGTCAACTTTATTGTTTGTTCGAAGTAGATTTTGTCTCATTCGAACATTTTTAAATGACACGCTTAAGCGTGTCATTTAAAAATGACTCTTACGGCTTAAGCCTAAGGTACAATTTGGCAACGTTGTGTTAATTTATACTGATGTAGGGGTTTTTGACTTGTCGGCAATAGCTTAGTAATAGATACAGCATGTAGAAAATGTTAAAATCGAAAAAATGATTCTTGTGACTAAACTACTAGGTATTTTTAATTGATATTTTACAGGCAGACTGGGAGCGTTACTAGCTATACGAAATTTCATTTATTGTTGCATTGTCCTCTCCACTTTGTATAAGTAGGTATACATAGTGGTTTTACTTCATCATTGCATTGTAAAGATGAGTCACAAAATTCATAAATATTGTGCTGTGGTTTGAATCGTAAGAAAAACTTGTTTATAAAATCTTAGGGTGACGTCATAAACTTTTTTAGATTTACTTCTACTAATAATAAATAGATTTATTTCGATAGGTGTTATGTTAATTGATCCGGATGCTATGTTGATCATGACAAATTGTTTGTTATTTAAACACATTTTAGGAAAATTACAATATCTCTAGATTATTGTGAAGTCGCAAACATCCTTCATTTAATCGATAGTTTTTTAATTGAGCTAATTTTGCTTCTATCTTCTCATTATTATCACATCGAGATTCACCTCGAGACTTCACATGAGATTTGACCTTCAGGTCGTTTGTGTGTTTATTATGTATAAGGAATAATTAAAAATGGTTTACCAGAATTAGTCAAATAGCCTATAAGTATTCCTCAAGTTGAACACATAAGCGGCGTCCTCGGTGCTGGCCATGGGGTGACGATCGAAAAACTATGACATCTTTATATTATCATACATTAATTATGGAAATCATTGGTAATAAATGGCGCAAAATACTTTCAAGTTACAATAGTCAGAAAGACGATATTTTAGACTTAAGTATTGCTGTATTTCACTCTACATAAAAAATCTATGATCGTCCCAGCTCGTATTCGTCCAAGATGACGAGGCTATTAAACTTAATGAAAGAACAGTATGACACATTATATAAAAACTTTATTTTATTTACATTAACAAAACATTAGTTATTGCCGCACTTGACACTTATTTCTTCCCGTGTTGAGACAAAAAGTCATTACTTTTCAAAGCGTAGATCTGCACCCAAAAATTGTAGCCACGGAACACACTCGGGCCGTCCAACTCTATAGTGACGTTATTCGTACCGATCCCTCCCTCCTTCACGTACACTTCCCCCCACTTGTCTTCTCTTAAGTCCATAATTTGTATTGCATTAATCACTTCATCCTTCGAACAATTCACTGTAAAAGTCTCAGATCTAACCCAAATAGCCGGATTTTCTTGATGAACTTTACTGTAAATCAATTTTGAACCAATATCAGGGTACCCAAGAAATAAATCGTGAGTTTTACAACCAAAAACAAGAAGCGTTATCCAAACTATTGATGATGGAAACATTTTTGATACGTCTTCACAGATAGGCGATTCAAATTATAATAAATATGAAGTCACAAAATTTATAGAGAATTCTTATGTAAATATCGAATTAACATCGTAGTGCCAATAAGTTGATCTTATGAATGGACATGGTGACATCATTTCCATCTAGAAGCGGCACGGCTTCCTCGTAAAATAAGTTAATATATTATAATGACTGAAGGGCATAATGTCTTTAACACTTAGCTGCGAACGAGTTGTAGCGTGATCTAAATAGATTTGTGTCGCATATAAGTGCGAGTTCCTTGTAAATTGTTCAATTGTGTTTTTGTTGCCTCCATAAAATGTGGAAATTCAGTTTTGTAGTTATACTCAATATTATAGTTGTCGAATCGAGTGATTTAAGAGTAGGAAATGTACAGCCTTATTCGAGGAGAATTTATAATGAAATCAGAGAAGCTACCGCCTATTTACTATGGTATAGGAGCGAAGATCTTACAGTAAATGCGACTTTGCCAGGAGATGGATTGATTTCAGCCATTTTCGTGACTGATTTGACTGATGATTTGAATGGCAAAGCTTCTATAACAAATGGTGGAATTGGTATGAAGACAGTGACGATTCATTTGGAAACTACTTCGTTGGTTAAAGGATACAGATTTAGGATTGAAGTGTTTGCTGATCCAGATTTTTATAATGTTAGAGGTAGTGCCAATTATTATGATTCGGTTAATGCAAATTATGCAAGGAAGTATTAAGAGTATCTTTTTCAATACTTTTCCAATACTTTTGTGATTTACTATGGCTCCTTTGTATGTATACCAATCCTAGTTACAAATAGTCTGTATTAGCTGTGGTTTAGTATGCTCGATCTCTTGTAATAAAATTTCTTATATTAGTGGACAAGTGTTTTATTAAATACTAGTTTTATTAAACATGAAATGACATCCGTAGCAGCACTTCAATAATCTAAGGCAGCACTATAAGTATTTTAGAAGTAGCAGTCTGCATAAGTTGTTACTATTTCTACGATCTTATTCAAACCAATGTTATTATAAGTAATAACGAATCTAGGTAGTTTACTTACATTCAATTTTATCATAGATTATTAGAAACACATGTTGGTACCTAGCATTTTCAAAACCACTTTTCATTTTATTTATTAAACTAGCGGCCGCCCGCGACTTTGTCTGCGTGGACAGTTTAATTTCCACCTTCACCGTAGGTACTTGTGAACGTTTATTGAACAATTATGATGGTAATGTGACATACACACTTGAATAGGTACAGACCTATTCAGTGTTGAGCAATACGAGTTGATGTCATGAACATTTCTATAAGTAATGAAGTCGTTACCCTATTCGTTCTTCCCCTCATTAAGGAAAATTGTTGTTTACCGATCGGTATACGTACATGCAGAGAAGATGAATATTATCGCAGTATTAGTGATATTAAGTATTACAAACGGCTAATCAACAGATTCTTCTAAAAAATAAAATTATGCATTTTGCAGAGAATTCGAACGTGCACGTTATGGCATACCGAACCACGCGCTTTGATCATTTCACCGGGCTAATCTGACTCTAGTCACACACATGTCACATTCAATAATATTAATTAATAATAATATTAAATCTATCTTACAAGCACAATGAGAAATTTTAACAATTTAAACAAAACAAGACTCCATCTCCTAAACTAGGACGAGAAAGTTGGTGATTCCTTCGTAATTCTTAGCTAATACGTTTCTGTCTTTATATGATCGAAGTTTTTTGAAAACTGTAACTATTTCACTTTTGTTATTTAAAATTAGCATGATCGCCCTCGGTTTCTTAATTTCACCTGCTCGACTTAAGGTGCTCCCTCACCGGGAGCATTCGCGTGTAATGTAACGTTACAGATTTGAGCATTACATCAGTGAAGGAGGAGAACCGAGCATTACAATGCGCACCTTGTAATGATACAATGTGTAATATCTTGATATAATATAACATTACACGCGAATGTTCGTCAGTCAGGGAGGTATTATTGTAATGTAATGCTCAAAGTCGAATCTATAATGTTACACTACACGCGAATGCTCCCGGTGAGGGAGCACCTTTACATAATGATCAGTCAGTCATTATATCCCAAGGGATTAAATGTGATTTGTATTTGGAACGTTGAAATGCGAATGAACTCGTTTGTAAAGACGGTTTATTTGAAAATCGAACTGCATGGCCACTATTTAAGCAAATCACAAAAAAAAGGATAAAAGCGCGATTATTGCATAAAATGATTTTTTTTATGCACAACACAATGGCGTAGTGCTTGGCCGTCACTTCACCTGGGGGGCTACTCAAACGGCCACTTTTCTATTCGTTCGCTAACTTAAAAATTAAAAATAAGCCATAAACTCTAAAATTACTTGTCGGAGGCTTGTCAATTCTATAGAACACAACAATGTCTATAATTAACACAACAATGTCTATAATTAACACAAACTTGCGACATGTGACTTGATCGTTTAATTGCTTATTTTTAAGCTTTGAGTTAGCGAACGAATAGAAAAGTAGCCATTTGAGTAGGGGGGCTGATGTTAAATGACGATAAGGCCAAAGATAGAAGCGCACTACACAGGGAACCCTACCCTTATCTCTGAGGAAAGCTGTCAAACAAAATTTGAAAGATGTGAAACAAAAGTCGGTGTTTGGTATTATTTAACAGGTGTCTCGCAGAAGGTGCGTAAAGTAGAGTATTCAACTCTGGGATAAAGCCTGCCTTCATCTTTAACGGCAGCCTCTTTAATCTAACATAACTAATTTACTATTCCATAAGCGAGCCTATACATAACTATATAAAATTGTCGCAAAACCTGACACCCGGCAAAGTCACGGTCGTTTGATTTTACATAACATTTTCCGGGGTTTTCTGGTAAAATTAGGTTTCAAGATTAATTAGTCACACGGGCGATGATCACCGCGACATTGAGCGACGTCATATGACACGTCTCGTCGTGATGGATATGTGATGCCTTTCTTGTTTGTTTGTTTGGGACGACTTCATGCTGAAGAAAATCACGCAATTTAATAAACTTATTGTTATTATATTTAAATTTCAATTTTTACGAAACTTATTGATGTCACACACATAATAACACAGCTTTAATACGCCATTTCGAAGTCACCTACTCGTATGAACCTATTTTAAAAGGGTTTCCTACAGAACTTGTTAAATTTCTAATTAAATGTACCTATCCATAGACGACAGGTATCCTTTCCTTACTAATAGGTATTATAAATGCGAAAGTCAGTTTGTTTCTTTGTTTGTTACGCCTTACGCAAACATTTTGAATACCTACATCCCGAAAAAAGTTTTGTTTCCGAGTGATAGAGAAATAACTGTCCACGCAGATGTAGTCAAGGGCGGCCGCTAGTTCAGCTCTAAAAACAAAAAAATATTAAAATTTCATATCAATTTTACTATTTTGCATGTATCATGTAAAATATTTCATTAACTCAAGCAGATTCTCTCATTTGCGATGTAATTTTCACAATGATTTGCCACTCTCTGGTGACAAAGTTATCACCTACAACCCGCGCAGATAAAGAATTGGATTGAAAATGGCGGTCTCAACGCGCTTAGTGTGAAAGCAAGAAGTGAATATGATCGACGCCATTTTTAATCCAATGGGGATGGCAACGCAAAGCTAATTGTAGATGTCGCTGCGTACGCTTGTTCCTAAAGACAGTAGACGTTCAGAACAAAATGTATGGGAAAATAGGTATTTATTTTGTGTTTTTTTTTTCGAAAAAGACCCATTGACCCAAAATTTAAAGATTAAGACGAAGATTAAGCCAAATTAAGACTTTTTTATTCATACTATAATTTTTTTCTATATTTAGATTTTTCGTAAATTTGTAAGTGCCAACATTTTTAAAGCCAGATTTTATTATATTACATAGATATTACACAGAATTTAATCATTTTAAAGCTAAAAAAACAATTTTTAAGTAAAAGGCCTTTGTTTTCATCGTTCTCGTGGAACAAGCGTACGCAGCGCCATTTTGACAGTTGCCTTTCCCATTCTTTATCCATGCGGGTTGTACATTCCATATTGCAGTATTGCCACATTTGCCACAGTGTGTAAAAAACAATTCACTTAAGCAAGAACATCCTATTGCTCGGTTTGTTAAACGTTAGTGCCTATGCGAATGATTCAATCAAATTTCTAGAACTAAATTGTTTGTTTATATAGACTTTGACCTAGGCCTAATTTACAGTCACGTCTTGGTCTTATTATGATCGCATGCACATGTCGATTTAGGTATATACACGCGCGTATATTACTGAAAACTTATAAGAAAATCTACCTCAAAAAAGTAGGTGAACACTTTAGCATGTAGGTTTGCAACTTACTGAAAAATTCTTAGATCTAGTGTGACACGGTACTAACGTTTTCTGCTAGGTACTTCAATCATGCCATAATCTTCACTTGTTTAAATAAAGAATGAAAATGACTTCACTTGTGACAGTGTTATCAAATTAAAGTCCACAAAATACTTTATAGTTGTTGTTTGTTGAGAACGATTTTCAACTACATGGAACCATGATTTTATATGTTAGAGCAGAGGAATTAATATCATTTAAAAGTAGATAACTTGTCCCACTATTTCGATATTTTATCACTGATCTTAATTTATAATTTTACCTAACCAAGGTGTTCAATATTATTTATTCTTTTGTGCCTTGAGGGTAAATCTGCGACATGCAAAATAAAATAAAATAACACATACTACAACTAGCAATTATTCTCAGTGACGAAAATTAAATAAGTCTACACTAATGACTTTGTAGAACCAATTAAGTAATCAGCAGAATAATTAGTGACTACCGATCATTAATTTGTTATTTAATCTAAAAATCATTCGTTATTTGACATCAAATCTCTTTTCATTGGAGTGCCTATGCCTAGTCTATTAATAAATCGTTAGGTAAAACGTCATTGTTTTAGGTACATGTATATCATCATAATAGCCAGCAGTTTTATAAGAGGCTTGTTTGATTTTTCAAGCATTAAATTGGAGATTGGATTGGATCTCTTATCTAAGAAGTCTTAACTACTGAACCGTTCATCATGGAATTTTGTATACACGTTGTTAGGGGTACAGAGAAGGACATAGGGTACCTTTCATCCCGAAAAAAAGGATTGTTTCCGAGGGATAACAAAAAACGTTTCCACGCAGACGAAGTCGCGGGCCGCTTATTATAAACTCGAAAGACGTGTGTCGGACTTGTTGGACATCCTAATTCGGATTGTGTAGATTGGGACTTGGCAGGCAGACAGCAGACTTGAGAGCGAAGTGATGGCATAAGAATAAATACTAGAACGGACACTCCCGCTCCGAACGGGCACAAAGTCACGATATTAGCCTCTCCGTTAAACAGAATATTCAGTCGGGCTGTCACAACTGGCGTCGCCGCCAGATGAAGTAGATTTTTGTTCAATATTTTTATTTAATTTCCATACTTAATGTTTATTTACTTTGTTTATACAAACTCAGGAGTAGGTAACTAAGTACCTACTTATCCAGAAAAAGTGAATATTTTATTTTTGTATCTACTAACTAGAATAAAATAATGATTTCAAACTAAAAAAAAACTCATATCCTAGCGATATTATCTTTAAACATAAGCAACTCTGGCAACACGCCTGGACGACCGACAGCGGGTCGTAGCGACGTAAAGGGGGAAGTAGTTATATAAATGGCGGCGTTTGGAACTCGGTCAATGAAGAGTCCGTTCCAGTCAGTTTTATTTATTCTTATGCGTTAGCCTCGGAAAACATTGCTTCCTTTTTTGCTCCGTGTAGATATAACTGATGTACCTATGATGTACTTTAAGGTGTGTCTTCATACGATCGCTTTCCCGATCGTTTTCCCGATCGCTTGCCCGTTCCCTTTCACATTCATCTGACGCAATCAATGGCGCATGCCATAACGCATGCAATAGCGCATACCTTATCTCCAAAAAAAACGTCAAATTTGTATGGCAGAAAATTGAACGTGAAAGCGCACGGTTTGGACGCAACAAGTTGACTTGAAAGTTGAAGCGACTCGGTGAAGACAGACCAATAAGTGTATAAGTAATTAGTCGCATTTTACGACACTCCAAAGGGTTGGAGTTATTCTACTTTGCCGTACGTCACACGGCTGTCAAGGCACGTGCTTACCAACTACGACGTACTACAAAAAGTATCAAACGCCAATAAATTGACTTGACTGCTTTCTTCACTCTTGCATAACGCAATCATTTCTATATAAAACAAAAGGACGCTCCTTATTCGCATCAGTAACGAACGAACGACGCAAAAATGCGCGCTTTAACATTGCTTTCTCTGCTCTGCCTCATCAGTGCATATACGTGCCAAAGCCACGACCTCGTGCTCGGTCAGGCTTCTTACGGCGATGTGGTGATATATAAAGTCAACGAATACAAATATGCATTCCCTTTTATATCGAGAAAGAGTACCATAGAGTACCCTGAACCAGGACAGACGAACTTCGCTTATATAAAGGCCATTTACATCAAGGATAATGACAACGATGGAACAGGAGGTTACCCCGCTGTTGCTTCAGGAGGTGTGGGCCAGAGATTTGTCAAGATCAAACTGAAGAGTCAAAAAGGCAATGGATTCAACTTCACTATCACTATTTACGGAAGATTTTGACTTACTTCAGGTGTATGGTAGCCTGGTACTTTAAATGTTTGCCATTTTTATTTACTTTTGTTTAATTTATTTGATCAGCATTGTCTAGTCCTGTATTTTTGTGTCGATTAAATTGAAATTATTAAATTGAGCTTTTTTTATTTTCTGTGTTTAATACAAGGTGCTAAAATATCTAATGGTCTATTTTTGCTAGAACTAAAACATATTTTAGTGGGTATTCTCAAAGTGTCAAATCAATGGAAAGTTTTCCCACTTTCCTAAATTATACATTATACTCCTCTTAAAATGCTTACATAAAATTACCCTACATAAAATGCTTGAGGATATATGGAAAAGAGAAAATTTTACACATTAAAATTCGTCGATTTGTGTTGCATACGCTATGAAATGGTCACTTCAGTTGTACACTGTTAATTTAATAGATCGTACCTACTTGTCACATAAATTAATTATTAAAACCTACCTAATGATTGCTAGTGTGTTGTGTGTTGGTGATTGTGATGCCTTAAATTAGTAAAAATGAAACATTAAAAAACTATTGTAATTTCTTTATCTACCACTAACATAGTTTTTAAGTGTCCGTTTTGTCACTAGAGCAAATATTATTTACTATGATAAACTGGTCCAATCTTATGTGACAGTCAAGTTAGTTGACATAAATACACACTCCCTTTACAATATCTTCGATATCAAGAAATAAACATTGCTACATAGAATTCTTAGCAGCATCGCTAAGCAAATATGAACTGTATTACAAAGGCGTTAGGTGGTTCTTGTAAAAATGATTTCAGTCTATTGTTTTCCGTACTGAATCACGCTTACTCAGAAAATGCCAAACAATACTCGTATTTACATACCGTTTTTCCTTCAAACATTAAAGCTGTAATAAAACAAATTACCTATTTGTTTATCATTTTAATATTTTTTTCAGCATAGCTTGGATTTTGGATTCGAACTATTTGTGTCAAATGTTACAAAAAATGAGTGCGCCCAGCGATGAAAATAATCGTCTAACTCCAAAAGAGTTAAGAGAACCTAATGCTGGATAATTTCAGTAATTTCAGTAAAAAGTTAATTTCAGTAAAAGTTAAAAACTTTTACCAGGAAAGCCACGTGAAAATAACTATTTTCTCACTTGTAGTGGTGAAAAGTTGTATATTAACCAAATTTAGGCATGAGACACTTACAGCACGAATTGACTTTGGTCTTTAGTATAACAAATAACTATCTTCATTTCTCATACTCGGAAGGTGATGTAAATTAAACCAAGCAGCGAATCTAAAACACTGCTTTTCAAAAAAAAAACAAAAATAGGACACTAACTCTGTGAGTTGCACCGAAATTCAAAATTTCTAATAGTTGTAATTTTTCATTTCTATTCATTTTGTAATTTTTCAAAATTCTATTTTTTTTTTTACTTTTCTTATATTAAAATTAAAAGAAGAGTCTTTTTAACATGGGTGAAAGGTTCGTTGGGTGAAAGTCATCAATTCCATACTCGAACGCCTCCCTCGCTTAGTTTGGGCATGGCATTTAAATATTTCTCATTTATGAGAACTGCTTGCTTTCGTCCCTTGTACAACAGTCTACTATTATTAAGGCTCGGTTACGCTGGAATATTTTGCCTCTGTGTACAAAATGCAATGATTGCCGGTGCGGTGCAACCTCAGACCAAATAAAAAAAGTAAGACGGAGTCTTTCGAACGACGCCGTGAGGCCTGTAAAACTACGCCTTGGCTGTGTCCATACACAGTTCACGCACACACGTGTAACAAAACTACGCCTTGGCTTTCCATATAAAACCCATAGTATAAAACCCTGCCGCCCGGCCCCCGCCCGCCCCCTTGTACGCACACATGTATACCATCAAAAACCGGCCTCACTTCATTGTTCGCAACACTCCATCTTTCTTATTTGATCTGAGGGTGCTACTTGAAAAAAAAAACAACAACTTGCCAATATAAATATGTATTAATTATATATTAAATGCACAGAATAAAATGTTGTTAATTAATGGACAAAAATTCAAGAGTATAGTAGTCATGTCAACAAAAGACGATCGCTACTTCAGAAAAAGAAACAATTCCCAAAGAGGTTGCATAAGTACCTACCTCTTTATTTGACCTGCGAAGTACCTACTTATAATTTCTTTGCCTGCAAGGTTTGTACTTTGACCACTGTCTTTTTAGGGTTCCGTACCCAAAGGGTAAAAACGGGACCCTATTACTAAGCCTCCGCTGTCAGTCTGTCTGTCTGTCTGTCTGTCTGTCTGTCACCAGGCTGTATCTCATGAACCGTGATAGCTAGAGAGTTGAAATTTTCTCAGATGATGTATTTCTGTTGCCGCTATAACAACAAATACTAAAAACCGAATAAAAGAAATATTTAAGGGGGGCTCCCATACAACAAACGTGAGTTTTTTTGCCGTTTTTTTGGTACGGAACCCTTCGTGCGCGAGTCCGACTCGCACTTGGCCGGTTTTTTTTTTAAATGTTCAGAGCAAGGAATATAACCTTACTTCTGCATTTTTCGATGTATTTAGTTGTTATTTTCATCATTATCATTATCACAATTATCTTTCTTGAATAAAAGTAAAAAGTAATTTCACAGTACTAAACGTACTACATTTCACATTCTAGTGTAATTTGATGTAGAATTCAGTGCGTCCCCGCTATTAATTACGCCAAAACGATACGATTTTCTGGTTTTTTTTTTACAATTATCTGTGAGGTTTATTTAATGGAATTTAATATTTGTAGCAACTATATAATATCTTTAGCTTGTCGTATGTTTTTTTTTGTGGCTACAACTTTACATTTTATTTATTAAGGGATAAGCCACCCACACCATGATTTCATAGATGTACCCATCGCCATCCCTTGTCCATCTTCAGAAACTCCTAAAATCCTATAGAGTTTTAACTTAAGTTTTATCTTAACTTGGACTTAGTATAAGTACTTTCCCAAGATCATTAAAATCAAATTCATTAAAATACATCTTCAAAACTCCTACATAATGTCCAAAGTAATAAAATATAGTCGGCACAGTATACATTTCATATTTATTGCTTTATTTTATTACACCGAATCAAAATAACAAAAGAGAATCGACTTAATTTTTTTTCCCGTTCGGTTAGTTGGAGAATGTTGCCTTATCAAATACTTAATTATAGGCCATTAGTTTACTGAAGGGCTAGGAGGAACCATAAATTGTTAAGTGTGACCATAGAGCTATGTAAAGACAGACAAAGACAATTTAATTTCGACCCTAAAATAGAACTCACGTAATAAAACAAAAGTAGTATAAACCATTGTTGAATTTTATGTTGCTCAAACACTTATTAAAGAATTGATAAAATAATTATTAACGTATAAAAAAAATACATTTTCATATTTTCGTTATTAATTTTTGTGGGGGGGCTAATTGTCTAATTTTAAAATCTATCGCAATCGCTTTCGTTTGACAGATGGATGTGACACATTGCTGCATTTCTTTGGTATGTTTTTATTTGTGTCAAGAAGAAGCTTCAATGTGTTACATCCTTGAAAGCGATTGCGATAGATTTTGAAATTAGACAATAGAAAGGCTGATCTTTTTCGCGATTTCAGAGTTGGTCTCATAGTAATAGTTGTTCAGTTTGATGGTCCCTATCTATAATATTTTGTTTTAGTCATTCTTTACACGTTTTGTATTGAATTTTTGAATTTTATAAATTTACTAATAAAAACGAAATTTCGAAAAATAATCAAAAATTTTACAAACGCGAGTTCTGCAGTTCACGACTTTTTATTATTTTTGGAATTGTTTTATTCTATTCTGACTGATTTTAAGTCTATGGAGTAATCTATGAGACATTTGGTACGCTACAAAGTGTTTCGAATAAAGATAATATTAATGAGTTTCGGATTGACAATGTTTTGATTGGACTTGATTTAGAATATAATTAAGTGGGTACCTAACTACCTACCTATGCTGTGGTTGTACATAGGTATAGTACCTAACCTACTATCTTAAAATGCGTCTTTAGGTGTAGGTATATCAAAGGATGTCATCCACGTTTCATAAATTTTTGGTCCAAATATGAAAGTGCCGGCCAAAAGACAAAAGTGCTTTATTCTAATAGATTTTGTCTATCTAAGCATTTTTTTATTATGGCACCGAAGCTGTACCACCGCTTCACATTTGTGTCAAAATGTATGAAAAAACCTACTTTTTGAACTCAATTAAAATCAAGTGCAGCGGTGCTACAGCTTCGGTGCCATAATAAGAAATGCTTAGGCGGACAAAATCTATCAGAATTTGCTTTTAGGCCAACTTTTTTACATTTTGCCAAAAATGTGTGAAAAAACAGACTTTTTGAACTTATTTAAAATCGAATATAGCGGTGATACAGGTTCGGTGCCATAATAAGAAATGCTTAGGTGGACAAAATCTATCAGAATAAAGCACTTTTACTTTTTGGCCGGCACTTTCACATTTGGTCCAAAATGGATGTTGTCTTTTGAAGCATTTTTTTGTTTTTGGGAATCAGCTTCGTACCATCTGGTTGATTGGCTCTCTACTTTCCTTCCTTTTTCCGAATAAGCATGTTGACCATTTTTTTATTTTATGCTACATAAATTACCCCTCAAAAAAATAAACATTGGTATAAGAATTATTTCGCTAGCATGAAAACTGCCCGAGATATCACAGTTTGAAATGCACAAAATTGGACTCACTCGAAAACGCCCCATACTAACGGCAACCAAGTTATGACGTCACGCCTTCGTAGGTTGTATGCAACGCGTAGGAAATTTGTTCGGCAGACATATTAAATATGTGTTTATCAAAATGGTTTCTTTGACTTTGCTATAAATTTTACGGACTAATTAAATGTATTATTTATTTTAACAAATTTTATACTTTTTAAATGGACTTGTCCACCCAACTTTGAAGGGTCATAATAGTACATTATGATATAAGTGCGGTAAGTTGAAAATTACAGCTGAGGCGATATTGCTAGCCCGAGCCGTAGGCGAGGGCTACAAGAAAGCAGAGGCTGTAATTATCAAAGCGCACGTATGTCATACGACGTTTTATAACATATTTGCGAGGAAATAAATAAAACTCGGACTTTGCATTTTTGCTTGTTTTCCATAATGATGAAATTTTGATACACTTGTACTATCTATCGGACGATTTTTCTGCCTTTCACTTCGATTGTGAGGAAATCAAACAACAATAAAGTAAAAAACAAAAATTGAAAAAAAATTTTTTTTTTCTTAAGTTTAGTGACAAATTATATTATTTTGGAATGTGCTCATCAAGGCCTTTCATTTGATACCCATATTCAAAAATCGAAAAAAAAATTTTTTTTTTCTTAAATTTAGTGACAAATTATATTATTTTGGAATGTGCTCATCAAGGCCTTTCATTTGATACCCATATTCAAAAATCGAAAAAAAAAATATTTTTTTTCTTAAATTTTAGTGACAAATTATGTAATTTTGGAATGTGCTAATCAAGGCCTTTCATTTGATACCCATACTCAAAAATTGAAAAAAAAATTTTTTTTTTCTTAAATTTAGTGACAAATTATGTAATTTTGGAATGAGCTCATCAAGGCCTTTCATTTGATACCCATATTAAAAAATCGAAAAAAGAATTTTTTTTCTTAAATTTTAGTGACACATTATATTATTTTGGAATGTGCTCATCAAGGCCTTTCATTTGATAACCATATTCATAAATCGAAAAAAAAATTTTTTTTTTTAATTTTTAGTCACAAATTATATAATTTTGGAATGTGCTCATCAAGGCCTTTCATTTGATACCCATATTCAAAAATCGCACATGACGCATCAGAAAAGATTCTGATATAAAAACTCTTTGCTAAGATTTAAAAAAGTAACGTTCGTTTTAGACGAAGCATCTTGATAAACCGTGCGTTTTACTTTACATTACCGCACAAGTTCGTAATGAGATACAATACGATATTGAAATTGGCGTAATAAGAGACCCTTTACGAGCAAATATGTTATAAAACAAATAATACGCAATATATAAAACCAAGAGATATAAGCTACTCCAAAAGTTTGATATGTTTACGATTTTTATTAGTATTTCGTTATTTTATTCATTAGTCAACATCCCTATTCACCTACTGTTGTAGGGCTGTTGAATTATGACAAGTGAAATACAACAACTAACATAGTAGGTACCTACTTGACAAATTAATATGAACTTTTTTTTTCTTGTTACAGCAGCCTGGGTTACCACGACTTTGAAAAATGGGCCAACCTTCCAGATCTCTACACCGACAAATCTCGAATGTGTGCCAAACTTCGAGGGCTGACTCCTGGCCAGAGAAGGATATGTCGTCGGAATAAAGACCATATGCCAGTGATAAGTTCTGGAGTGAAGCGAGGCATCGTGGAGTGCCAGCACCAGTTTAAGGAGAGGAGGTGGAACTGTACGACGACCGAAGATGTCACTGTGTTTGGACCGCTCACTCTCATTGGTAGGTTTTTAAAGGCAACATCCATCATATCCAGCCGCATTGCCACAATGGCGGATTATACACATTGCCGGTAACACATAAACCAATTACTACTTCCGTCAGGGTCTCGGGAGACAGCATTCACCCACGCAGTGACGTCAGCGGGCGTTTCGCTGTCAGTGTCGCGCGCGTGCCGCGACGGGCGGCTGGCGAGCTGCGGCTGCGGGCGCACCCACCGCCCGCCCGGGCTGCGCGCCCAGTGGCGGTGGGCGGGCTGCGGCGACGACCTGCACTACTCATACACGTGAGTACGGGGTCGTGTGTACAGTGACGTCATGGACTGCCGCTGTCATGTCAGTATCACTCTTATTTTTCACTCTAAAACTTATTTTGTTAATTAATAGAAAAGCATGGTCAAGTGGGTACAGTGTAATAGGGGCACAGTATAACGGAAATCAATCGGAATAGAAAAAGCAAGACTGAAATTGGCCTACACAGTGCCAATTATACAAGGTGTTTGGTAAAAGCCTTATAAAGCCGAATATGGTGGATAGGGACCATCAAACTGAACAACTTTTACTATGGGACCAACTCTGAAATCGCGAAAAAAAATCAGCTGTTTCATACATTTAGATATTTTAGTTACTAATTTTTGTGTTTCATACAAAAATTAGTAACTAAAATATCAAAATGTATGAAACAGCTGATTTTTTTTCGGTAAAAAATCACCATAGTCGGTAGCAATTTGTCGTTAAATTTACTTGAAATTGAACCTTATTTGTGAGTCAATAGCAAGGAGTGGAACGATCATTTTTTGTAATAGGCCCTCTGGTTAAAAAGGTAGTAGAGAAAAGCAGCCGATAGAAAGCACGTGAATGACTATAATATAGGTATAGTCAGGTGGGGTAAGTGAAACATACTTTATTTTATTTTTATTTAACAAGGTGTAGTAAAGCTATAAATCTCGCAATTAAAGTAGCTGTATAGGCAATGTACTCCTAATTAAATCAGCCTTTAACGGTATGAATATAAATATCTAAAGACTTGCATTAAGCAACAAAATCACGAAAAGAATATAAAAGCTAAGAAGTGTTTCACTTACCCCTGACAAGGGGAAGTGAAACAGTGGCCAAAATTGCTTTAAATATTGTGTCCATTTAATTAAAAACAGGACAAAAGGATCATGTTTAACTGTTAATATCCAAAATGTATCAAATTCTCATAAAATAGGGTCCAGTTTTAAAGATTTATCAAAAAAACATCGTGTTTTGCGTTTTGACATCTAATGAATTTCTTTTTGGTTTACTAGCTAGTTTAATGATCGCAGCGATATCTGTCTTGTGTCAAGGGAAGTAATTCGTCATCCCTGCTTTATCGACACATCGCTATGAGAATAAACTACGATAGTTTCTTAGATATGGTTGGGTGTTTCACTTACCATGGTGTTTCACTTACCCCACCTGACTATATATATATATATATATATTGTTATATTAAGAAATGAAGGCCCGCCTCAAAATAACGTAACTCTGTTGCTATTGCTAACAATTCTCGATTGAAATCGATTGAAACCGCAGTTACATTTCTGCTTTAAGTAAGATGGTTCTCATATTGGTTCTTACTAAAGCAGCAATGTAACTGCAATTTCTGTCAGAGTTGATTGCAACAAAGTTACATAATCAGCTCCCTGTTCAGCCAAGGAAGCTGAATATCTGCAGCCCACTCCAAATTACGCGGTTAACAAAGTATTTTCAAGTCGTTATACTGTACCCCTATGCCTGTTAAACTGTACCCCACCTTGGGGAACACTAGATAATTTTTCCGATCTCAGAAAATTAAAAAAATAATTAGTTTCTAAGTATAATTTGATAGTATTTCAACAAATTTGACCCTATTGCTGGTTTGTTTTTATGTATTTTACCTTCGAGAGCTTCAGTTCGAAATAAAAATAAAGCCACGTAGTCACTAGGGGACAAAGTCGCTCGACATGTCGCGATAAGTCGCAGCATATTTACGTGCGACTGTCCGGCGACAATGTCAGTCGACATTTTGCTCGTCCACATACCGAAGTTGTGGTTGCGATGTAAGTACACTACTGCCATAGTCGCGGATGTCGAGGAACACAGAGCGACACACGTCTTCACTACGGAAATGCCGTCGGGCGACTGTCGAGGGACATGAAGTCGTTAGTCGCGCAAGGTTCGCCGAGGCTCGCCGACCGTCGACACACGACATGTTCCGCAACACGTAGATTTCGCCGGCGATGTCTCCCGCGACGCGACACGGTAGATTTCGTGTCGGGCGGCAAGGTCGCGGGACAAATCCCCTAGTGAATACGAGGCATAAACATCTTTGATTTGTCCTCCTTGGCTGTCGGGTTTCGGTGGAAAAGTTTTGGTAATTATTGTAATGTTGTCAAAATAATGACTGAATTTCTATGCATATATTTCAGAAAAGATTTTTTTTTAGAAAATTGAAGGTTTAACATGAATTTTATAACGGTTTTATGAAATAGATGTCATCAAACATATCGTTATAACTTTTCTAAGCCTGTATTTAATTCATCGTATTTTATGTTTACAAAAAACAAAGAATTTTCACATATTTCTGAATACATTTTCAACACAACCAACTGCAAACTTATGAGCTCCTGGTACATGATGAGCTAATTAGAAGCAGCAATTACCTACTCCTGCATTGCCACTATACCAGAGTCTTTTTCATTTTCAGACACAATTTCAGTACAGTTTATCATATGAACGCAGAGAACCATAAATATAATAATAGAATAGTATTTTGATTCAAAAATACTATTCTAATTATTCGTACAATTTATCATTCTCAGATAATCATAATCGTACAAATTGTATTTGATTTGCATGAAGTTAAATTAAGTCTAAAGTAATAAATATTTTTTATGATAATTATTTAATTTTGAAAATTACCTAACTTAATAGTCACACTTTATTTTATGTGTAAAAGAAACAGTACCTACAACAATTTCTACTTTATGTAACTTCTAACGAGTTCTGTTTGCCCAATACATTCTACTATGTTTTCAACTACAACTACAGTAGAACCTTGAAGTAAACTAGAATTCTATAACACACCACCTGAGGACTTCTGTAATCCTGCTCCGAGATTATTATTTTATTTAAATACGTCCCTCCCGGTTACCGGGAAATGCACTCTTCGAATTCTATGAAAGCCTGGTACTTTTCCCCCACTTTATCGAAAATTTCCCCGCGGGAAATTCGATTGCGTCCAAAAAAAAATTCTATTTGTAAAAATTACTACGAGTTCACAAACCTTTTGCTAGAATCGATTTCAATGGCGTTTTTTGTTTACTGTAAAAATAAAAACAAAACAGTGCATAGTGAAAGATATAACATAAAAACAAACAAATAAATTAATCAATTATTTCACCTGAAAACGACTGTAATTCTGAAAAGGTAGAATTCACCTGTAAACTCGCACCTGTTTACCAGGGTTCCAACATTCACCTGAAGTAATTTCCTTACCTGTCGCCAAACTCACTACGGGGCGTTTTCAACCCCCACTTTCCCATTCATGACTGCTGAGCTAGACAGCCTGAATATCCCTCTCTATCACTCTCAGCGATTTCAGCCCGTGAAGGTGCAATTTAACATAATGTCAATGTGTGAGTCGGTTACCTGAAAAGACACGTTTCCACGTGAAAAAGGTAAACGTTCTCCTGTTATTTCCTTTTCTCCCAGTACCCAGGTGAGTCATAAGACAGGTGAAAAATTTACCTTTGCGTCTGAACCGTGACCAACCTTTTTTACCTTTATCGACTCCATTTTTCATAGAGCCAGACAGATAAGGGTAAATACCTATAGGTTTTTACTCAAACAAATTACATGACTTTATTAATTTTACTTCCAGACGTGTTTTGTTTGTACAGATAAGTAAATATTTCATTAGTTTTAAATTAAAGGTACGGAATTATTAGCACAAGCTAATAAGTTCGTATTTATTAGTAATTATTGGCATATGGCATATTTTAATGTGAATATTAATTAAAATTGCACTTACCTATACTTAATAATTTTCAGATCTTCCTGATAACAAGTCGAAATACCGAAATAGTATAATCTCATAATATGGCACCGGAAAATCGGGAAACGGTAATGAGAGCTGTCAGTTGATCTTCACGGGTGTCAAAGCATGGCTAAAGACAGGTCGGATACCAGGATAGCATAAAGCCAGAAGGAGTATGAAAAGGTAGGCTTGGTTCCTGACACGGTACCAAAATGGATGAAGCAGGTGAAGCTATTGCACCTTCCGAATTTTTTGATTTTGAATTACGTGAGAATAGGTACCAGGAATTTTCAAATAGAATGTCTATTCAAACAGAATTTTTAAAATGGTTTGTATCAAACTATTCGACGTACTCCAACCACCAAAACGTAGTGATTATTTCCTCTGTGCCACCAACGTTCAGATAACAATTTGAGTTCGACCAATTTAAATCATTTGAAGTAGGTACGTTTTGTTTTAAATTGGCGCTTTTTACGAGTTTTTACCCAGTTGCATCGTAATGTAGAAATGTATGTTAGTGCCCACAAAACAAAGTAAAAATTTATGTGTTAGCCCTTAGGAAGAAGAGGGGTATAACTGCTAAAATGAAAACAGATAATTATTATCATTATTTGCAATGAATAAAAATATGCAAACACTAAATTAAATCTGCTCTTCACAATCCATAGTTTTCACGAATTTCTTGCCGCGTAGCACCGTAGTCGGGATTTCACGTAGCAACTCCGTAGCAACCGTAGCCGTGCCACCACCTCCTGCAAACTTATGTATTCCTGGGAAGTTTTCACGTACTGAAAGGGTTAGACCGCCCGTGGTAACTAATGGCAACAGGGTTGAGTGTTAACGTTTTCAGGAGCTAAGCTTTTCAGCTACGTCGACCAACGCGACTCGCGTTGGTCGTTTGGAATATTCCAATTTCGAGCGTCATAGAAAGCAGCGTCGTTCGATGCGGCGAATAATGGAACTAGAGTTTTTTTCAGATAAGCTTACGGTTGCGACAGTTTTACCATTGAAAATGGTTATCAGATGCAAATCGCCTGAGACGTATTTTTAGCCATATCTCCGAGGATTTTGGGAGAATCGAAATAAAAATAGTACCAAAAGTTGAGGAATTTATCGAGACATGTGTGAACCTTTGACTTTGAAAATCTACTTGTAACTTTTTTTGTAATTTTGCGAAATTCCAAAAATTCCGGGTTTTTTGGGGGATGTTTGCTTACTAAATTGTAAATATTTCGGAAAAAAAACCGACTTAAGAAAAAATGAAAAAAAAGGTCCTAGGATATTAGTTTAGCTATCAAATGGCGAAATAATTTTGAAAATCGGTTTATAATTGTGACCTGTAGGTGGTCCCTTTAGATTTGGAATTGTAGAAAAACGGCTGTTTCCGTACATAAAAAGTGATGTAGCTTCTATGATTATTGACCGATCGTCATGGTAATAGTGTTAAAAAAATGCAGAAGCGGATGAGAAGTGCATTCGTTGGAATTTTGAAAATTGGTTAATATTATTTCGGCCGCGTCGAGGCAGTCAACGGGCGCTTTTGTGACACGAGGCGGAGCCGAGTGTCACAATCGTAAAAATTAACGGTAACTTTAAAAATATAATAGGACTTTGCATTTGATTTGATTTTGGTTTTACGTAAATTATTGTGTTCATTTTCAATGCTCCGATTCTTGCGGGGACTGTAAAATCTGTGAATTTTTTACTATCTATCTTCCATTAGAAATAGGTTTTTCAGGCTACTGTTGTTATTTCTGGTTATTGGAGAGACATCTAGGCAATTCATCTTTAGTAGGCCTTTTTATGATTGTGACCAAGGCCCTACTTCTTCTTCAAACTTCGATTCTTAAAAAATCAAATCCTCGGTAACTTTTGTCAAATAAATGCGCGGAAATTCTAAATACTTACATGTAAGTATTTAGAATTTAGAATGAGTTGAACCGAAGAAAATGCATGCGAGTGATGTCACTCGCATGCATTTTCTTCGGTTCAACTCATTTTATCTAATAAATAAATAGAATATCAAGATCAACGTTCAATGTTTTACTTTGCACAACTTTCAATTTGTAAGCCAGTTCGAAATTTAAATATAGTACATTACTGCCCCGGTATATAATGATTGCGTTGATGGCAGCGATGATGATGGTCGAGAGCGGAGCAGCGCAGGTCTAGCGTTACAGCGTGGTCAGTATTGTAGTCCTTGGACAGAAGCTTGCCTTAATAGCAAGGGCTGCAATGTTCTCAAGTCGTTTTTTTTTCCGAAATATTTACAATTTAGTAAACAAACACCCCACAAAAAACCCGAATTTTGAAAAATAAAAAAAAAACAGTAGATTTTCAGTATTCAAACGTTCACGTGTCTCGATAAATTCCTTTACTTTTAGTACTATTTCCATCTCGATCCTCCCAAAATCCTCGGAGATATGGCCAAAAATACGTCTCAGGCGATTTGCATCTGATAACCATTTTCATTTGTAAAATCTCGTCTGTGTAATAGGGCTTTCTCCTCTCGATTTACAGTGTACTATTTTTCACCTAACTATGTTTGAAACAAAACTCGTCAGTAATGGATTTTCAAAGGAAACTGCTGATGTCTAAAACTCGACAATAACACAGAATATATACTCTAACGCGAAAAGAAACGACACTCGCGCATGTATGCTCGTAAAATCACTCGCGGCTATGTGTGCGTGTCTGGAGGCGCGCGGGGGCTGCGCGCGGCGCGCGGGGAGTGCAGCCGTTAGTCGCCGACTTACTCGGGCAAGGGTTCTTTCTACTTTCGCTCGCCGCTCGCTTGTCCCACCGCAATCCGTATTGTACCGCATTTCGCACGGATTGACTACGCGTTTAATTTACATTATTTAATTGTTAGATAATTAATCATGCCCGGCGGTGGGCGTTATTGTTGTGTTTATGGCTGTGGCAACAACCAAAAACAAAATCCTGATAAAAGTTTCTTCGTATTGCCCAGTGATCCAGAAAAGTAAGTACCTATAGAGTAAGCGATAAATTTATATCTTATTTTAAAATAACAAAAATATGTCAAAGTTGCCATAGTTGATGGGACCTACTATTGCAACTTTACCATATTTTGAATTTTAATAAAATAAATATTTATCGACTATTTTATAAGTTAAAATATACGAAATATTAGTCATGCCCTTACCGTTCCTTTAACCTGACTTTAATTATAACGAAAAGCTCTGAAAATAAGGATTTCAGACGATTAAACCTCGTAAACTCGCAAGTAGGTAAAATTGACAATAAATAAAAAAACCGGTCAAGTGCGAGCCGGACTCGCGCACAAAGGGTTCCGTACCAAAAAACGGCAAAAAAAGGACTTTTCTTGTATGGGAGCCCCCCTTAAATATTTATTTTTATTCTGTTTTTAGTTTTTGCTGTTTTATCGGCAACAGAAATACATCATCTGTTAAAATTTCAACTGTCCAGCTAACACGGTTCATGAGATACAGCCTGGTGACAGACCGACAGACAGCGGTGTCTTAGTAATAGGGTCCCGTTTTTTACCCTTTGGGTACGGAACCCTAATAAAAATGATTATAAATCAAACCTTTCCTTCATTAACACGTTAAGAGATAAAAAAAATGATTATATGATAAATAACAGAAAATAAAGTATAAAGGTTGCAATTTATGATGTGTACTTACCTAATATAATTAAAAGATTACAAAAACTTATTATAAATCAAACCTATCTTTCATTAACATGTCCTTGCACAAGTTTATTTCCTAACATACCTACTATGTAATTTCCTTTGCCACAAGTCTAAATTCCATTTCGGTATCAACCCTAGCGCTTACACGCTCTGGCTCAAGGTCGCTGGCGCTCGAACTCTCATGTACAGAGTGTGTCACGGCTGTGACAATAATGAGAAACTTTACTGCGCCACCGTTTGAGCAGCGCGAAAAAGATGGTTGTCAAATTAATGACTACATCACATAACAAGCATTTCTTAGTAAAATTCTTTGGTGAGTTAGCTAGCTTCTTGGTTGCCGTGTCGGTGAAAAGTTGTTTCCACTTTTGAGATATGAGTTTTCATAATAACATTGCCGACACGAAAGATTATGGATTTTCATGTCGAAGAAAGTAAAAATAAGAAGTAAGAATTTCCAAGCATTTTATACTAAAAATATATTTTATATTAAAATAATTTAAATTATGACTATGTTTGTTTTATTTTAGGTATAACAAATTAACCATAAAATTTTCGCCGAAATAACGGTATTTTTCGACAACATACTTCAAGAACACCAGGATTTCATAAAACACAAAAGCTTTTCTGTAAGAAAACGATTTCCACGAATTGCAAGAGGGCAAATTGAGGATTGGAAAAATTATATTCATTTATTTTCTTTTAAGGCACATTTTCACAAAAACATGGTATTTTCTGCATATTTCGAGTCGATGTTACCAGGAATACAAAAGCGTTGAGAGTTAATCGAATTCAAAAGGTAGTTACTTAGAGCGCGCTCTCACCATGACAACGAAAATCGCTTTTTTCGCTTCTGAAACGTCACACTTTTGGGGCATAATCACCAGGACTTCATAAATCAATAGAAGAGTACACGTGATAGTGAGGGAAATTCCCCAAATCCTCCTGAAGAATAGGGCCTTTCCAGAAAACGGAAGTGAAAGGCGGAGGTATTCGGCCTTTCTAAGACAAGGCTTTGTAAAAATCCAAGCCTTGGATACTAGGGCAGTATAAAGCAGCTGAAGGTTTCAAAAACCTACGGCAAATCAAATAAAAAAGCTAATGCGCCGATTTGCGCATGTGTGAAACGTAAATACGCTTGTGGGAGGGACTTACGTCGCACACAACTCTATAAAGGGAAAAGCTACATAGGAGGAGCTTTTTAAGTTTTTTATATGGAATACTTTAAAAAAGCTTTTCCGACTTGTCTGTTTGAATTTTCTTCACTAGAGCAACAGCTTTCGAGGGAGGTGGGGAATGTTAGGAATGTGCTCGAGAATGTACGTGGTCCTATTTCAGATACTTCGTAGGGAATATTTTCCCGCATTCGAGTATTTTTCTTACCAGGCGAACATGAATACGAAAAGATTAGAAGGAATGTTCGCTATGATTGGAATGTAAAGCTTTCAGGATGCTTTCTTTCCTGAAGCAAATATTATTATCCCGACATAAATTATCATACTTACATATAGGGTACAACTATTACATTATGCTACCAGATGCAACAGATGCTACTAATAATTTATTTAAAATCTCTTTGTATGACTCAGAAATAAAGGTCATTGGGCATTTTGTTCGAACATTTGACCTGCGGGTTTGTGTATACATAGAAATAGGGCTAGGTATGTAGATAAATATATCTGCTACTCAGTGGTATGGGTCGCATTGTTGCAGGACATCTTTCATTTTTTATCATTATAATGCTACGATATATCTAGGGTTCATTCCCGGGAATTCTCGAGCCGAGAATTCCCAGGAAATCGTTGGAGTTTGTTCTCGGGAAATTAAGCTCGAGAAAAGTCTGAAACTCGAGAAATCGTCTAAAAAAGCAAAATCGTTTTGCTGCGAGTTTTTACGTGCCAAAAGCGCCCTTTTAGTGCTGGAGAGGTGAAAAATATATTACGAGAATTTTGGCACATGAAAAAAATAAACGCGACAAATAACCTCCTCCTTTTCAAATTTTTGAATTTGGTTAAAAATATTATATTTTGTCATAAAGTTGCGATACGTGCCACGCGCATTTTTTGATAAAACTAGTGTTAAACAACAGATTTCATTATGTGAACGCGACGTCAAACCACTGTAAGTGGTCATACTGTAATACAGTGCAAATACAGCGGCATGCTGACGCTACGCTACGTAACTAGTTGCACGTCATAACCTATGAAACAAAAATTGTGTCGTGAAATTAGTTTTGTCAGGCATGACATGACACTAATAGTTTCGTAATCTAATTTCGAATACGTATAGTCAATTTATCACGTTATCCATCCATTTCTTGCTGGTTAGCCGCTGTAGTAATGTGCTGTACATTTTACTAAATTCTAGATAGGTACTTATTAGCTAAAGTATGTAGCATACATAAATTGACATGTTTTTTACCCATTGTTTATTATTATTATTATGTACGCTTAGGAATTCACGGGCCAATTATTATCATTATGTACGCTTAGGAATTCACGGGCCAAAAGTGACCCAGTCCTTTAAGGCTTGCGTGGGGATATGGATCCAACACGTAGAGGCCATTCTTAGCGACTTTAATCTAATATGCTTGTGGTACAGCTGCTGGATCTAATCTCTGATTACATCAGTTTGATATACTCAGAGACTATCCCCAGCAAATGCACAGGAACTATGGAATTTTACTGGTTAAGGACTAGTAGCAGGCTATTAGGTTGAGATTGAGATGGACTAGGATTTGAGCTATGGAAGAGACTATCGGACACCTGCCTTATCATAGTCTCCCAGACTGAAAAATTGGCAGGCGGTGACTAGCCAAGGACTAAATGGGCTCTCCAAAAAATAGCCGCGATGGCAAGAGAGCAACATCGGTGTCCTCGGCTGCAGGGTGTAGAGAGGTGTGCACCGCTTTCTACCCACTGTACATGGGACAGTGTGCCAACTCGCGTCTTACGCATATTTCACTTCCACCCTGCGAGCGTATAGCTCTAACGACTCCACCCTGGACGGCCGTTGAAGGCAAGCCAGGGGCGGGAGTCCGCAGGCCCCCTTAAGGCCCACCCCTGCTGCGGGGATGAGGGCCTGGATCGACTGCCGGGAGCACTCGGGTCCGTGGTGTTGCTACTCACCAACAGCTCGCCACAAGCTGCCCTGCGGGTTTATTTATTATTATTATTATTCTTATTTAAACTTTATTGCTAAAATTATAGCAAATGGCGGACTTAATGCCATAAGGCATTCTCTAACAGTCAACCGGTAAGGGTGTTAGAACTATAAAAGTGTCGGCAACAAAGCAAAGATCTAAGGTAAGGATAAATATAAAACATTATTACATATATAAATAATTTTATATACAATATACACATACATACATAAAAATATTAAATATACTACCCAGTTTATCACATTTTTTACGTAGGTACACGGATTTAAATATTTAATTTACAGTTTACAGTCATATTAACTGCCAACCGGTTCCGTTTCCCTCAACATCCGGAAACGGGAATGATCCGCCGGGATAACCCGGGTTTAACCGGTTCAGATTGCTTAAATCCGTTATCAACTACTAGGATTGCATAAAGTGCAGAAGATGCTTAATCCGGCCGGCTCAATCGTCTTGGGGTGTTTCGAGGTCCAAATCCAAGTGTAGCCTACTACGGTAAGAGAAAATTCAATACCTATTTTTTTAGAATATGCCATATTAACTTAAAGAATATGCCTAAAGCTTTATTATCAAACAATAAAAGTTGATAGTGAAAAAAAAAAATTGTTTCTAATTTTGTAAACTAGTAAGTTACATACAAAAATAGACTTTAATACTCGATGACAGATACTATTTTCCATTAGGGTTATTTCGGTGCTACGGATCAATAGTGTCGTAGCGGCTCGTAGCGTTGTGGGCGGGCTACGGAAGTGAAAATTTATCGATGTCTCTTTTCAACATGTACCTCTCGTTCTGACGTTTAGGGGAGGTTTTCGGAGTACCAGGAGCTGAGTTTACAACCGGGAGATAGTAAGGTGAAACAGAGGAAGAAGTTAAAAATTGAAATATAAAAAAAACATGGTAATAAAATGCCCTTTAAAATGATTGCAATTTATTCGGAGTCAAAATTCATGTTCATGGAGCTTATCTAAAATAGAACGTCGAATAAATTGAATTGTAAGGTACTTTTTTGAGATATTGTTAGAATAGATATCAATAGTTTAAAGAGCAAGTTTACAGCTTCGACAGATCAGCTGCCGGACCGCCTAACTCTCTCGCTTTGACTCTGGCTTTGGTTTATGACGTCAGTGCACTGTCCGTCCTTGTCATCGTGTTATGATATGACAAGGATGGATATAGTCTAGCTATCGCTCTGGCTAAAGCTTTGAGTTAGGCGGTAGGGCCCCAGGTACCCGTAGCACGAACAGCTATCGAGAAAAATAACGCGCGTAAAATCATTCGGTAGTGCAATTTTGTATGAAAATAGATATTACATGAAATAGATGGCGCTGTATTAATTTTTCATACAAAATTGCACTATCGAATGTTTTTACGCGCGTTATTTTTTTCGATAGCTGTTCGTGCTAAGGGTACTGTACCCTTAGCACGAACAACTATCGAAAAAAATAACGCGCGTAAAATTACTCGATAGAGAATTATCTATGGAAATTTTAATTTTTTGATGAAATTTTAATGAAATTTTAATTATTTGTGTAAATTTCCAATACAAAATTGCACTATCGAGTAATTTTACGTGCGTTATTTTTCTCGATAGCTGTTCGTGCTAAAGCCTCGATTACATACACCAATTTAGCTTCCTAGCTAGGAACCAATTTCGGGTTGCCACCCGTACTATACAAGGTGTTTGGTAATAGCCTTATAAAGCCGAATAGGGTAGATAGGGACCATCAAACTGAACAACTTTTACTATGGGACCAACTCTGAAATCGCGAAAAAAAAATCAGCTGTTTCATACATTTTGAAATTTTCGTTATAAATTTTTGTATGAAACAGCAGATTTTTTTTTCGCGATTTCAGAGTTGGTTCCATAGTAAAAGTTGTTCAGTTGGATGGTCCCTATCTACCCTATTCGGCTTTATAAGGCTTTTACCAAACACCTTGTATAATAAAATATTGTACAATAACATCGATTTTAAAATTGAATTAACACTTTAACGGAAAAGTAAACATTGTTTAAGATTGTAGATGAGAATAGAAAATAAAAAATCATATAAAATGTTGACTTTTCCGTTATTTTTGCAAATTTACTGTTAAAATTGAACTTATTTATACGGGTGGCAACTCTAAATTGGTTCCTAGCTAGGATGCTAAATCGGCGTATGTAATCGAGGCTTAAAGCCTCAATTACATACGCCGATTTAGCTTCCTTACTGGGGATCCAATGGGGAATGTCCGAAAAAAATCAAATTGGCTGAATATTTTTCTATAGGTAGGAATAAGGTCCCTTAGTAATAGAAAAAAGTTTCAGAATTTTCGGTTGGGTAAAAAAGTTTTTAAAAATCAAAGTCTCTTCGACTTCACAAATGTATAAAAGTAACAGCAGAATGGAGATTATACCTTTGCCGCTAACTGCCACAAAGACAACACGTATTAAAAAAAAAAAAGTTTTGACATTTTGTCTTGAAACTTTTTTTTAATACCATGTTGTGGTTGTGGTTGTGGCATGTGTTGGCAAAGGTACAATCTCCATTCTGCTGTTACTTTCATACATTTGTTAAGTCGAAGAGACTTTGATTTTTTGAAATTTTTCACGAAACCGAAAATTTTGAAAATTTATTCTATTACTAAGGGACCTTATTCCTACCTATAGAAAAATATTCAGCCAATTTGATTTTTTTCGGACATTCCCCATTTCAGATTGGAAACGATGCCCCGAATTGGATCCTAGTTGGGGAATTTAAGGGTTGCCTCCCTAGCCAAGGCTATATAGGTAAGGCAAATGAAACTTTGATCATGCAGCCAAGTCTTCAGTCATATTTTTTTCTTTAGTTTGCATTTCTGCGGGTGTATTATTACGGGCACGTAATTTGGCAAGACAAAAGATGCGCAGCAGCTACAAACACTAAACTCGGTGCATCTTTTGTCTCATCTTTGTTTTACCAAGTTATTTATGCCGGTACCTATATCACATTATAAGTAACCCCTAGATGATCAAGCATGGCTTGTCAATAATTTACATTGCATTACCACCACCACTACCATTTGAGTGCGTACCAAAAATTCAAGATGGGGGCCAACTTTTTTGTTTTTGGCCTGATTTCGATGAAACTCGGTTTTTGGTACTATTTTGGCAAGAAAATAACAACTCAATTTTTCAAATAATGAAAATCCAAGATGGCGGCCATCTTTTTTGTTTGTGGACTGATTTCGATGAAACTCAGTTTTTGCTACTATTTTGACAAGAAATTAACAACACAATTTTTCAAATACTAAAAATCCAAGATGGCGACCATCTTTTTTGTTTGTGGGCCGATTTCGATGAAACTCAGTTTTCGCTACTATGTTGACAAGAAAATGACAACCCAATTTTTCAAATATAAAAATCCAAGATGGCGGCTTACTTTTTTGTTTATGGGCCGATTTCAAAGAAACTCGGTTTTGTTACTACTTTGACGAAAAAATAACAACGAAATGTTGAAAATAATAATAAAATCAATATACCAGCCAACTCTTTTATTTATGGGCCGATTTCTCAATTTTTCGATTTCGATTATTGTTACTTTTTAAGTAGTTAGTACCAAAACCCAAGTTTTATTAAAATCGGACCACGAACAAAAAAACAGGCCACCATCTTGGATTTTTAATATTTTTAACATTGCCTTGTTATTTTCTTGTCAAAATAGTACCAACAACCGAGTTTAATCGAAATCGGATAAAAAAACAAAAAAGTTGACCGCCATCTTGGATTTTTAGTATTTAAAAAATTGTGTTGTTATTTTCTTGTTAAAATAGTACCAAAAACCGAGTTTCATCGAAATCGGCCCACAAAAAAAATGTTGGCCGCCATCTTGGATTTCTTAATATTTTCAATAGTGCGTTGTTATTTTCTTGTCAAAATAGGAACAAAAACCGAGTTTAATCGAAATCGGCCCAAAAACAAAAAAGTTGACCGCCATCTTGGATTTTTAGTATTTAAAAAATTGTGTTGTTATTTTCTTGTTAAAATAGTACCAAAAACCGAGTTTCATCGAAATCGGCCCACAAAAAAAATTTTGGCCGCCATCTTGGATTTCTTAATATTTTCAATATTGCGTTGTTATTTTCTTGACAGAATAGGACCAAAAACCGAGTTTTATCGAAATAGGCCCAAAAACAAAAAAGTTGACCGCCATCTTAGATTTTTAATATTTTCAACATTTCGTTGTTATTTTTTGTCAAAATAGTAACAAAACCGTGTTTCATTGAAATCGGCCCACAAACAATAAAGTTGACCGCCATCTTTTTTATTACAGAGTTCTAGTGGCCTTTTTCCGTCCGGCTTCATCATCAAACCATTTCCTATCAGAGTACTCATCAAAACCTACCTTTAGGTACATTTCCGTTAATAGTGAAAACTCATTGTTTAATCTATGTACAATAATGTTATTGTCAAGTACTGGTGACAACCCTAATCAGTGAAATCATGTCCTAATTGGGGCATAGTGTGATCGCTACATCCAATTTGGGTTCCTAGATTGGATCCCCAGTAAGGAAGCTAAATCGGCGTATGTAATCGAGGCTTAAGGGTACTGAGGACCTACTCTACTAACCACAGAATACATAATAATAATAGTACCATTCTACTTAAGTAACACTAGTAGAATAGAATTACAATCTATGGGATTGACATAGACTATAACAATTAGTTTATAATAATTTTTGAATTTTTAGATTTTAGGCATTTACAATGCTATTTTTATATTGAGATAATTATTTTAATAGAAAAAATACTAGAAAAAATCGACTCACAGCCAATCCCAATCCCAAGGGTGCGGGTTCGAGTGTTATTTTATTCGTAGAATGGCCATTTCAGAAATTTTCCATAATTTTCAATGCAATCTTGGAAAATCTCAAATTTTTTTGAGTACGTAGGTTATTTACATCAGTGGCTGTGTAAAGCTATAAACTTCGCGTTTATGACATTTTTGATCATATTTCGATCCCATATCTCCGCCAATTTGGAAAAATAAAAATTAATGAATAGACAGAAATCTATAGAATTAAAGAACATTCACGAGAATCGGTTGAGAAATGCGTCCGGAAATGCGTCAGAAAAATCGCTTTTACAGGCTGTACTTACTTAATTTTAATAAATTTTTAAAATGCAGTTTAAATGCAATAAAACATACTTTCACGAAAAATTGTACTTACTTACTTCCATAAACTTTCAGTCGAATTCTACAATGTTAGTACAACCAATTAGAAACTGTGGCCTTTTCATTTTATTGACCGAGCGAGCGCGAAGCGTCTCCGCTTCAGTTTGGGCAATAAAGCTTTCGTATGTTTGTCCGGCTGTCTGTCTTATCTGTTCTCCTCTACAGGGGGTCAAGTCTGCTAATGATTTCATCAAAATGGTAGTTCAATGGAGTTTTAATGGTAATGCTTTTTGACACAGTTCTTGTTTCTTAAACCCAAAATCAAGACACAATATGTTTCCGTTTAGGGTTTAAGAAACACAATGTGTTTCGGTTTTGGGTTTAACAACAAGAACTGTGTCAAAAAGCATTACCTTTCAAACACCATTGAACTACGATTTTGACGAAAACATTAGCAGACTTGACCCCCTGTAGAGGAGAACAGATAAGACAGACAGCCGGACAAACATACGAAAGCTTTATTGCCCAAGCTGAAGCGGAGACGCTTCGCGCTCGCTCGGTTAATAAAATGAAAAGGCCACAATTTCTAATTGGTTGTACTAACATTGTAGAATTCGACTGAAAGTTTATGGAAGTGAGTAAGTAAAATTTTTCGTGAAAGTATGTTTTATTGCATTTAAACTGCATTTTCAAAATTTATTAAAATTAAGTAAGTACAGTCTGTAAAAGCAATTTTTCTGTAAGTATACTTCGTTCTATCCTATTGGTGGTTTCTAACAAAAATCATTTTATACAGTTACAAATGCGCAATTTATAAAGCGCACGGCGCACCTGAACTAAATCTTTATGGATAAAAATGTAAAGTTTGCATGTTCGTCGTTTATGTATTTATGAAACTTTCCTTGGATTATACTTCTTTTTCCGCGAAACTTTACTTCCGCGAAGCTAAAAATATAAAAGTTCGGGTGTTTTGAACGTTTGTGTGTTTTGTTAACCGTTCAATTCATTAAAGTTTTGGTGTTGTTTTTCGGAGTTTGATCTTGTGTTTTAATGATCGCAAACTGTTTTAAACATACACATAGAAAAAATTCACAGATTTTACAGTCCCCGCAAGAATCGGAGCATTGAAAATGAACACAAAAATTTACGAAAACCCAAAATCAAATCAAATGCAAAGTCCTATTATATTTCTAAGGTTACCTAGGTAGTGCCTATTTATTTTTACGATTGTGACACTCGGCTCCGCCTCGTGTCACAAAAGCGTCCGCTGACTGCCTCGACGCAGCCGAAATATTATAAACCGATTTTCAAAATTGCAACGAATGCACTTCTCATCTGCTTCTGCATCTTTTAACACTATTACCATGACGATCGGTCAATAATCATAAAAGCTACATCACTTTCTATGTACGGAAACACCCGTTTTTCTACAATTCCAAATCTAAAGGGACCACCTACAGGTCACAATTATTAACTGATGTTCAAAATTATTTCGCCATTTGGTAGTTAAACTAATACCCTAGGACCCTTTTTTTCATTTTTTCTTAAGTCGGTTTCATTTCCGAAATATTTACAATTTAGTAAACAAACACCCGCCAAAAAACTCGGAATTTTTGGAGTTTTGCTAAATTCCAGAAAAAGCTTCTAGTAGATTTTCAAAATTCAAACGTTCACAGGTGTCTCGATAAATTCCTCAACTTTTGGTGCTACTCCCATCTCGATCCTCTCAAAATCCTCGGAGATATGGTCAAAAATACGTCTCAGGCGATTTGCATCTGATAACCATTTTCAATGGTAAAATTTCGCTGGGCTCAAGAAGACCAACAAAGCGTGGAAAACAGAAGTTAACATCATACGGACACGGTCTATATAAAAAAGAGACAAAGGATCAAGTGACATGTGCCAACATTTTTTACAGTAAGAGCCCCTAGCGTCCCGCCCAGCAAATGAGCAATCACAGTTTGTTTAAAATATTTGTTAATCTTAATTAGAATTTCAAATAAAGGTATCGTGGAGCCATGGTGTCTTGTGCTCTAAGTAATTGTGATGTGACAAAAAGAAATAATCCAAGTAATCACACTTTTCAGAGGTAAATAAGATATTGCCACACATTTCTCTAAAACCAAATTTCGCTACATTTATTCGTTTATCGACGAAGAAAACAGTATGGAACATAGTTTATTAATTTCCTTTGCCATATAGTGCTTAGTCATATTTTATGAATCTAAGTCATATTTTACGTATCTCATATAAAATGTATGCATTCGTTTTCGGATCACCTGTTATATTGACATTGTTGTTATTTGACATTCTATTTCTATAGTATATACCTACCTACTGTCATATTTTACGTATCTCATATAAAATGTATGCATTCGTTTTCGGATCACCTGTTATATTGACATTGTTGTTATTTGACATTCTATTTCTATAGTATATACCTACCTACTGTCAAACAGTGCTGTCTAGCAAGAAGATTGTATTATACTATCTACAAGAAGCTTATACCCACAATGGAGATTGCACGCCTAGTATCATAGTGAAGATTGAAAAAGACTCTTTAGTGACGTCACGGCTTATTGCTATCTCTTTCTTTTCGTTTTACAATACGTTTTCGTTTCTCACGAACGAACGAACGACGAATAATGAACACGTATTGTATGTAACACTAAAGAAAGAGGTTGCAATAAGCCGTCACGTCACTCAAGGACATTTTTTCTATCTTCACTATGACACTGGCCGTGCAATCTCCATTGAAAGGAGGTATAAGCTTCTTGACTATCTACAATCTTCTTGCTGTGAAGTCAAATATCATAGAGGATAGAAGCGACCAAGAATCTTATATTCATATTCTAAGCGACGCAACTCTGTCACCTGTCAAATAAAATCATTTCTCAATCAGACGCTGTTGTGATTTCTACTACAGGGTACAATGTTTTCTTAGTCTATGTGAATTTGAGGACGATTTATTACGTTTATTATTTTAAATGTATATTTCCGTGCCAAAAGAACAAAATAAAGGGTTAAGAAGAGAAGATATTGGGTTCATGAGATAGACAAACAAAGAGAAAATGTTGGTGAATACCATACATTATTAACGCAATTGTTATGTGATAAAGACCGATTCTTTATGTACTTCCGCATGTCTTAAGTACAGTTTGAGGAGATTCCTCTTCCGTGTCTAATCCGTGTCTGACGCGCTGCGAACGTAAGATCTAGAAACACACTAGTCGTACGCGTGGGATAGCGTATGTATACCCCGGGGGCTACTCAAATGGCCACTTTTCTATTCGTTCGCTAACTTAAATCTTAAAAATAAGCAATTATTGATCAAGTCAGACGTTCGCAAGTTTATGCAAATCACAGACATTGTTGTATTGTACAGAATTGACAAGCCTACGACACGTTATTTTGGTGTTTATGGCTTATTTTTAATTTTTAAGTTAGTGAACGAATAGAAAAGTGGCCATTTGAGTAGCCCCGCCCCTCCACCTTCCCACGCCGATCTGGCGCGACCATAGCCTTCTATATTTCCAAGCCATGAAGTTGAGCAGAACGGCAACATCGCATGTGGTCAAGCACATAGTATTATATTATTTTAATAATTATTTATTATTTGTTTTTCCTATATTATCTATGTTTAAACTAGTTGTAAATTGTGATGTAAGGTTATTTCAATAAAGTTTTATATTTATTATTATTATTTATCTATTAGAACATAAGGTTTGAGTCAAATTATTTGAACTTTTCGGGGGTCCTTTAGTACGATGAGCATTTTGATCTAAGCCTCTCCTAGCAATAAATCTTACATCATTGGAAAGGTATTTAAATTTGAAACACTTTATTGTATCACAATAAACGTCAACTATTAGTACTTTGAGAGTTATAACGCTCTGAACTTGACCAATTTTTTTATCATTTATGACCTAAAACTCCGAAAATACTAACAATTAATAGAAAGTATGTTTGCAGCAAATATTTATCATATGAAAACCTTTCTAATGATATTTCATTTATTGCTAGAGGTGGGGTAAATCAACTCCCATAGACAATAAACCACTTTTATACTTTAATAACCTTTAACTCCAAAAGTATAAACAATTGATATAAAGTATATTAACAGCAAATATTTGTCTTCAAAAGACCTTTCTAATGATATATAATTTATTGCTAGAGGGCGTGTTAATCAACTCCCTGCTGAAGAAAATCAACAAAAAAGATGACATCTTTGACAGCCATTTTTTCCTGGTTAACGTTGATATTTTTCTTATTGTTTAATATACAAAGCATTTCAATAAAGGAACTAAATTATTTTCATATTTTAAACCTCACACGATTACTAGGAAAAAAAATATTGACCTCTTAAAATTGATATATTCCCATACATTTAGTATGGAGACTGGCCGACGACATGACCACGAACTGACAGTAACAGACGTTGCCAAACTTATGTTCACGGCTTGCAATTATAGAAGGCTATGGGCGCGACAGATTGAACGTTGCATGGGACGCGTGTGACAGCATTGCGTATGACAAGTGTGTTTCTAGGTATACAAATTCTACAGTTTAGATTTAATAATGCGTTGCATACGTTGTGTACGTGGGTTCAGTTTGTCTCTAGCTTTTATACCTACCTAGGGCTGCCATCCGTCCGGGTTTCCCCGGATTTGTCCTGTTTGGAGGGCGTCCGGGGAGAGCTTAAAGTCCGGATTTTGGATTAAACTCTGCTCAAAAAAGTACTATATTCATTCAGCGCACGCGTTACCGGGCGCCTCACTTGATCACTTCACTACGCGTGGCGCACCGCGCACCCAGCAAAAAATCGCGCGGCCCATTTTTTATTTTAGGCACCGCGCAATCCGCAAAATTATTATGTTCACACCCCGGCTGCGTATTGCTATACCATACTGTATATCAGTACAGACACCCATAGTCTGTACTCGATCACTTTGTGCTCATTAAAATAAAGAATATGCTGAAGCAAAGTACGTACAGACCAATCTGTATAAATATACAGTCTGCTCGCATATTTCTAAAGCAAAATATGACCTTTTTAACACGTTTTTTTATATTGTAGGTAGGCTGCTTTATATTTAAATGGATTTCTATAATTGACTATTGCTAAAAAATGAAGCAGGTACTTAAATAAACTTTTCACCTCTCCAGCACGAAAAGGGCTTTTGGCGCGTAAAAACTCGCAGCAAACTCGATTTTTGCTGCGAGCGTGAGCCAAAGTTTTTTTTTAATTTCTAACACCAACTTGTAAAATAATAAAGAAAAACTAAATAAAGTGACAATGACAAGACTTGTAAAATTGATATGTGAGAAAAGGATAGATAGAGTGCTTTATAGTGTCATATGGATTATAAAGTAAAAAAATAAAATGCACGGATATACCAAGGAGTTTTAAATAAGGATTGTTAAAAAAAGAAGGTTGAGAATTCGAAATAAAGAGTATGGACGAAATTAGGTCGCAAGTATGAAATAAACATGAAATAATAAAAAAAATTAATGAAATTTATTAACAAATTAGAGTTTTATGATTACAAATAATCAAATAAGATGGGACATTAATGAATAAGAGAAAAAGCTTTTTAAAAAAAGCACAACCTCCTTCCAAAATCTTAAAAAACAGCTCTATAAAAAGCAAGAAATAATGTTCAAATAAGGTTCAAATCGATTAATTAAAACACGTCTATTGAAGTCGGGTGGAGCTGGAAGTATTTTTTTTTTATTTATTGTATTGTTTATATTCTTAAAGCCCCACCCGACTTCAATAGACGTGTTTTAATGAGGGATTTTCCAGGCAGCGTTCCTTTAAAATCACCTAGATGGCGCTGTCCAATTTCCATGGCATTAGTATGAAAGTCTGAAAAGAGTACCGACCATCGAAAAAAATTAAAAACTTGTGATGTTGACAAGTGATTATTTGCTCTATGATTTTGACAGTTGCTTTCTTTATGTTTCGCATAGAATATGAATATAAGATTCTTGGTTTCGCAGCAATTTTAATTTTTGTTGTGATCAGCTTTTCAATAAAAATAAATAAATATTCAATAACAGTAACTGTCGATAGGTATTACTTATTTTGAAAATACCTTAAAATGAGGAAATGTCATTGGCAGATGTCTCTGGATAAAAGCTATGCTGGGGGCTAATTGTCTTATTTAAAAATCCATCGCAATCGCTTTCATTTGACAGATGGATGTGACACATTGCTGCATTTCTTTGGTAAGTTTTTATTCGTGCCAAAAAGAAGCATCAATGTATTACATCCTGAAAGCGATTGCGATAGATTTTGAAATTAGACAATACAAAGGCTGGTTTTCTAACTTCATAGCTTTTATCCAGAGACATCTCCGATTGTTATCTTTCGGCATTGCATGATGCCCCCAATTTTTGCACCCAGGCAAAACAAAATGACATTTCCTCATTTTAAGGTATTTTCAAAATAAGTATAAATATTTCAGATTCGAAATATCCTTCAGTTTGTACACACTTTCAAGGATTCTGATTATATGGATGCAGATATAAATGTTCTGAGTACCTAATAGCCCAGTAAAATTCTACATTTAAAACGCATAACGGGAACGGGAACGGGAACGGGAACGGGAACGGGAACGGGAACGGGAACGGGAACGGGAACGGGAACGGGAACGGGAACGGGAACAGGAACGGGAACGGGAACGGGAACGGGAACGGAAAAGTGTAAAGAAACGGGAACGGGATATCTATATATCTGGACCCAATTCTGACTGTTGTAATAAACTAGCTTCCGCCCGCGACTTCGTCCGCGTGAATATTAGAGAAAATCCTTAGGGAACCTTCAACCAGGATCCAACCAGCCGTGTTTACGCGATTAGGCGGGTCCCCACCAAGCGAGCAGCCTCGTGCGAGGCCCGCCACACGCGGCAAACGTCTTGCCTCGCACGAGGCTGCTCGCTTGGTGGGGACTAGGGCATGCAAAAACCGGGTTGTTTTGGAAAACCGGTTTTTTCGGGTTTCGTAAACCAAAAACCGGGTAAACCGGTTTTTTCGGGTTTTTCGGTTATTTTTAATAAAAATCAATAAAAATAGTAAAAATAACAGAAATTATTTGTTTTCTTTCGTAGGTAGGTACAAATTATTCGAATTTAATTACAAATTAAGACTCATAAATAAAGGGACTGTCTGTAATTTATTAATTTTAAAATCGACCAATTTTTTTTAAGGCGATAAGGTGTCAAGTGTCCCTAAAATAATAGAATTTCTAATTTTTGGGAGGTCTGATAGCCCTTCGGCGCGAAATGCAAAAGAATTATTCTTATCTACAAACTAAAATACACTCAAAAAGAATAGTCCACAATATGCGGTGCAGTCGTCAAAATAAACTTTGAAAATTAGGTAGTTACAGTCGAGTTGACTAATTATGTATCTCTATTTGGTAATTCAACAACCTTATGTCTTAGTAATAAAGGTCGTCATATTAATGTCAAAAGTATCAACATATTATTTGGGTGGTACCACCTAGGTGCCACGGTGGAGTCAAACTGAGACAAATAATTTAGCATGACTATACACAACGTGTTACAAAATTCCCCTAATGCCGAATATGGTAAATAGTAATAAACTGAATAACTTTTACTATAGGACTAACTCTGAAATCGCAAAAAAATCGGCTGTTTCATACAAAAATTAATAACAAAAATATCAAAATATATGAAACAGCTGAATTTCTTACGCGATTTTAGAGCTGGGCCCTTAGTAAATATTGTTCAGTTTGATGGTTCCTTCCTATCTACTTGGATTTTTCAGATCAGCTTGAATTTTTTATAAATTGTGTATTTACCCGGCACCTAATTAATTGTTTGTAGGAGTGGTGCTAGTGTTGCATAAAAAGTCGCCACTATATTATTACACGTTTAACGCTTTCCTTATATGTATACCATAGGCTATACACATTTACTTGACTGAAATATAGGTATTTTGTTGCATATTTGAGTAAAAAAGAACGATTTAATGTAAATTGTGTCTGAAGTGAAATAGCCGAAAAAACCGAAAAACCCGGTTTTTTGACTAGAAAAGACCGGGTTCCAAACTCTGTCGGTTATCCGGTTAACCGGTTTGCATGCCCTAGTGGGGACCCGCCTAATCGCGTAAAAACGGCTGGTTGGATCCTGGTTGAAGGTTCCCTAAGGATTTTCTCTAATATAATTATCATTGTACGGAACGAGAAAATTGGTTTACCTTTTCCTTTTTTTTTATAAATTGAGAGGTGTCTAATGTCTATACTTATTTGACATTTTTATTCGAAAAATTAGCACCTGACTAATTTATCAACATACAAGTTATTGCAGAGATTTTTTTGCTTGCAAAACATATTTCCTCACTCTCCTAAGGGGTCCAAATAACATACCAAAAATGCAGCTACACATCGCATTTTGCGTTTTTAGGAAAAAAAAATTTAAGATTTTACTGGGCTATAAGTAGCTCGTTAACCCATTATTTTTACGTGTTAATTTAGAAACACGTATCAATATTTATGAAATTACATGTTACGTTCGTGTTTGTGAAGTTAGCAATCCCTTCAATTGCTCATAGATTTTTTTTTTTTTTTTTTTTTTGTTTTATCATGCGATCAGTCGAAAGACTATGAACAGATGAGTTGAGTGGTGAATTTGGCAGTAGAAGCGGCTTCCCCAATGGAAAGACCTCTCCATATCAATTTAAGGTTCGTCCAGTTCTAGGACTTGCCGTCTTTTTAGTCTACGCATAGCCTCAGGAATAGTAAGCTGCACTGCAAGTTGATTTGGATGGTTTGAGAGCCTTGTTTTGTATTTTGCGCAGCTGGACATGATCTCCTGCTTAACTGTGTTGACTTCAAGAAATTCATGGAGTTCAGCAACTCTTATGAACCATGGTGCGTTGGAAATTTGTTTCAGCATGTAGTTTTGAGCCCTTTGTATTATACCAATACTTGAGTCGCACGCCGTGCCCCAGAGCTGTATGCCATATGTCCAGATTGGCTTTAGGATTGACTTATAGATTAGCAACTTACTGTCCAATGAGAGTTTAGAGTTTCTTCCTAGCATCCAAGAAAGTTTTCTGAATCGGATGTTAATTTCGTCCCGCTTGACTTGCACGTGGTTTTTCCAAGTCAATCGTCTGTCCAAGTAGAGTCCCAAGTATCTAGCAGAGTCACTTTGGGGGAGTTGGTTACAGCGTAGTGAGACTGGGGGACAGTTCCCCTTGCGAAGAGTGAAGGTTACGTGAACTGATTTCGCGGCACTAGCCTTTATTCTCCACTTAGTCAGCCACCTATCTATTTCACAAAGGCTACTCTGTAGCTTCATTGAAGCTTCGTTGGGGCATGTGCTTCTAGCGAGGATTGCAGTGTCGTCTGCGAAGGTAGCAACTACAACATCTTCTCGTTGTGGTAGATCACATGTATAAATAGTATACAACATCGGACCCAGCACTGAGCCCTGAGGAACTCCAGCTAAGATTGGGTGAAATGAGGATGTGCAGTTATCTTCCTTGATTTGGAATATACGGTCGGAGAGATAGGATTTTATAATTCCAAAATATGTGTGAGGTAGGAGTGATTTTATTTTGCACAGTAGGCCCTTATGCCAGACTCTATCGAACGCCTGTTGTATGTCAAGGAACGCAGCAGAACAATATTCTTTCCGTTCAAGAGCTTCACGAATGTCTCTGTACACCCTGTGCACTTGTTCCACAGTGCCGTGCTGCTGTCGGAATCCAAACTGGTGATCAGGTATTATGGATCTTTCTGAGAGTTCTCTTGACAGTCTGTGTAGAAGAACCTTTTCAAACACTTTGGAGATCACTGGAGTGATCTCCAAATTGCTCATAGATGGTTAAATTAGATTTTAATGATTACTTTTTAGATATGTGGAGGAGGAATTTAAAGAGACATGCAGTCTCATCAGTCAAAATCATAATGTTTTTTACGATGGTACGGATGGTAGTTATTCTCCTTGATCAGACCTTTTTTGTACTAATATAATACCATGGAAATTGGACAGCGCCATCTAGTAGATTTTTAACGAACGTTGCCTGGAAAATCCCTCATTAATCGATTTGAACATTATTTCTTGCTTTTTATAGAGCTGTTTTTTAAGATTTTTAAAGGAGGTTGTGCTTTTTTTAAAAAGCTTTTTTATTTTAAACTTTTTTGTGGTAGGTATGTAAGTGATGATTTTATAAAATAAAACGTTATAATGTTTCACATTTTTCAATGGTATACCCCGAGTAACTCAAGTTCCACAAGAGTCCCGTTGGGCCTTCGCAGTTCAACCCTAGTCCAGCACGTCCTTGACAATAAATAGGTACTTAACTTGTTTTTGATTGTCATAATCCTACCAATATTTCAATCACTGTACAGTTCCTATTTAATTTTGAGGAGTTCCCTAAAAAAAAGAATCATCTAAATTGGTTCATAAACAAAAAAGTAATGGTTGAAAATCCGCCTGAATTCATATAAAATGGTAACGAAAAGGACAGTTTTTTCAAGATTACTTAAAAACTACTGAACCGATTTCAAAATTTCAAAAAATGGGACCAACTTGGAAACTAATTTCATGTTATAACGTTTGAATCATTTCAATCGGTTCAGCCGTCTTCGAGTAATCGGTGTACATACATATAAAAAAAAATATACGCGACGAATAGATAACCTCCTCCTTTTCAAATTTTTGAAGTCGGTTAAAAAATAGAACGAATGTAAGTAACCAAAACGACAGAAATCTACTTTACTCTATGAATAAAAATTTTCAGTATAGGTTTGATCAAACTATTTTTGTGATAAATAATTACAAAAATGAGTGCGTCCAACGATAAAGACTTGTCTAACTCCAAAAGAGTTGAGTGAACATGTTTCTAATGCTGAATTTTGCTTTTTAACAAGAAAGTCACGTGAAAATTTTCTCGCTGGTAGAGGTGAAAAGTTGTATGTTATACACGAGACCAAAATTTTGTTCAGTCTCGTGCCTTTAAATCACTCACTGCGCTCAGTAGTCTATATTAGAATCACTCGCTATGCTCGTGATTCAATTCTAGACTACTTCGCTAGTTCGTGATTTAAAGTCGGCACTCGCAGCACAAATTGATTTTGGTCACTTGTATAACAAATAACTATTATCTATATTTGTTTAAATTGTTGTTGTAATATTTTTTTAAGGTATAAGTAGAAGAATAATTATATTATTTTTTATTTAGATAAATTAACAACAGTGAAAAATTATAAAAGATAAATTACTAAATGAATTTTATTATATCAAATAAAATCTGATGTTTCTTTGCATTCGGTCGATATTTCGATATTTTTGACATATCTCTCTCTACTTTATATGCGGCTTTTTACTTAATCCCTCTGTTTTCCGTTTTTGTCATTCCTCTGTTTTCCGATTTCTCCTCGCCACCGATGTTGGTTGAACGCCTTTTTTATTAAGATCTAGACACTTTAATTCTAAGAATGGCAAGTTTTTCTAATTATTATGTCATGTGTCAGTTTGTAACACATTCACATTATATATTTCTATTTTCATATTAATTCGTAATGGTTATACGTACTTGGTATAATTACTATGTCAGTCGAAACCAGTGGCATGGCTGAGTTAAATAAACATTTTTTCTATTCGTGGAAAAAATATTTTCAATAAAACATAATGTTTACAGTATCTTCCGCATCTACCTTGAGGACATTTACAACATGCAATATATACCACTGTTTATAAAATTTCAGAGTCGCTTTCGGTTTGAAGTTTATATTAATTTAAAATCAGATTCTAATACTATGAAACAAAGCACCATGAATTTCAATAAAAGCTAGGGGGCATATCTGCACTCATTGTCTGCACTCACATGTATTTTGCTCATACTTAGGGCTGCCATCCGTCCGGGTTTCCCCGGATTTGTCCTAGTTTGGAGGGCGTCCGGGGAGCGTCCGGGCGGGGTTCTGATTGTAGTCCGGATAAAACCCGGACTATAATTAAAGTCCGGGTTTTGGAACAAACTCCGCTAAAAAAAGTACTATATTCATTCAGCGCACGCGCTACCAGGCACCTCACTTCACTACGCGCAACCCGCAAAAAATTTCGCTGCGCGGCTCATTTTTTTTACTTGAGGTAAACAAGCACCGTGCACCCCGCAAGAAATCGCACTGCGCGGCCCATTTTTTTTAAACTATAAACAAGCACCGCGCACCCCGCGAAAAATAGCGCTGCGCGGCCATTTTTTTGCGGACTGCCCCTGGCTATTTTGGCATTTATTTTGGCTTGCTACGGTTGCAAAACAACTAAACCTTGACCCTGGCCGTCGACGAAATTGTGTTGGACAACCCGGGCAAAAAAATCGCGCTGCGCGGCCTATTTTTTTTACTTTAGGTAAACAAGCAGCGCCCACCCCGTAAAAAAATCGCGCTGCGCGGCCCATTTTTTTTACTTTTTTACTTTAGGTAAAGAAGCACTGCGCACCCCGCGAAAAATCGCGCTGCGCGGCCATAATTCTGGCCTCTGGCCCTCGACAAAATTGTCTTGGACAACCCGGCTCTACATAATAACTAGTAAAACACATATTTTATGCGAAAAAAGGATTAAAGTTCAATTTTTTTCAGTCAAGTATTGGGTAAAATGTATTTTTTAACAAACAAAAAAAAACAAATGTCCGGGGTCAAGGCTCCAAAGTCCGGGGTTTTTAGGCTTCCTGTCCTGGGCGGTAGGTTTTAGAGATGGCAGCCCTACTCATACTGATGCATGCCATTCTACCTACCATAGTAGGTAGCTTAAATTGTCTGTGCTCGTATGTTTTTCGCTCTTACAGATTAGAGCAAAGTGTATTTTATTTCAGACGCTCTCTGTACTGACATGCATTATGCTCTGCAGTTACAAGAGCATTGTGCGTGCGATTTCAGAGCAACTCCTGTCTGTAGTAGTACACATTATGGCAATACGCACCCCGGCTCTACATCATACATAACACACATTAAAACACACTACTTTATGCGAAAAAAGGCTAAACATTAAATTTGTTTTCAGTCAAGTATTGGGTAAAATGTATTTATATTATTAACCAAGCTAAAAGTTAATATAAAAAAATCAGAATGTCCTGGGTCACGGCTCCAAAGTCCGGGGTTTTTACGCTTCCGGTCCTGGGCGGCAGGTTTTAGAGATGGCAGCCCTAGGTATACCTGACCTGACCTACAGCACGGTAAACCTAGAATTATTGCTTTCTCTGTGAGTAAACCGTGTCTACAGCAGTTTCGAGTAGGTATAGGTACTTCTTTTTGATTATTTCTAATTTTTCCGAAGATTTTGATCCGAAAAGCGAAACCCGGTTAAAAATACCTACTAACATAAAGTAGTAACATAGTATGGTAGTAATATTCGAATCCGAATCTATGATGGCGTCGTGTCGTGCCGTGCGTCGTTTTATGTGATGTCTTGCCGGCACTACATATTCGCCAAGCCACAGAATAAATAATAGTAGCCAAGCATCGGCACGTTGCCGGTTTTGTAACAAAATGCTTCAAAGTGGTTCTTTCAAAAGCATCAATGTACGATAAATTGTACTTGGCGAATATTATTATGTAGTGCCGGCATAACGAAGTTCGTTATCGCTCTGTGTGACTTTGTTTGTCCCCAAACAAAATACCACGTTCACACATAAACGCCGTATTGTTATAACAATAAAGATCAAGTTGGAATATCAGACGCCCACGGTCATAGCATCTGTACGAGTACGAGGGCGACGGCAACAATGTCACCGCGCGTGCAAGCGAGACAGATGATGCCGTCGCATTGTGAAATTCCCTCTATTCACTCACGTTTGTACTATGTATTCTGTGCTCACGTCAGTAGCGAAAGCGTACGCTTCCCAGCATTTTCTATTTCGACAAACGATTACGCTTTACGTGTTTCGATATTAATTTACCTACCTGATTTTCTCTTATTTCCGTGATTAAATCGGTGTGAAGTCGTAAAAGTAAAAAGCGACTGCTCATTCTATTCAATCGTTCGTTAAAAAGCCGATAGCGGCCATTGTGTCGTTCGCCAAACGTCATTCAAGCCGACCTCCATTTCATAACCTTGGTCACGCCGAGCCTGTGCGCGGGAACGTTCAACGTGCAACACATAATAGTGTTTTTGTTTTATTAAAGTGGACAAATACTACTTCAAAGTGGTAAGTATAAGTACTCAAAATACCTACTAATATGCCTAAATGATACGATTCATATTTCGATGCTATGAGTCAATCGTTTTGTATTAAAAGTTCGGGCAAAATAATTTTTAGTAGAATAGAAACTTTGGTTGGGGCGCTCGATGATGGCGCAGTGCGCCTGGCCCAGCGATTGCGGAGGTTAAGCAACTTTCGCTAGGGTCGGTCATGGGATGGGTGACCAAAAATTTATTATCTCGAGCTTCCCCGTGCTTTGGAAGGCACATTAAACCGTTGGTCCGTGTGCATTTGCAGTCGTTAACACCCACAAATTTGCGTTGGGTCCGCGTGGTGGATTATGGCTCATTCTCCTTATCCACCCATAAGGAAGGCCTGTGCCCCAGCAGTGCGGACATCAAAAATGGCTGATGGTCATTCATGGTCATGGTCAGAAACTTTGTTCAACATTTATAAGCTCAGAAGCCTTAGCAGAGAATATTAATTGTTAAAAATAGGTTTAAATTATGAATTCGTAGGTAATACCATGTTTTATTAGGTACCTACCTAATCGTTAAAATAATAAGTAATTTTGACTTTTCAGGAGATGGAAGCGAGACTACGAGCTACTCCAGACCAATTTACAGTTCTTCTGGAGTTTATGGAAAGGTAAAACACCTAATATATAATATATTTTTTTTAGATCAAGTACCTACCTGCCTACTTACTTATTTAGGTACCTAAAAGACTTGGTACTATTATTTATTCTGTGCTACAAGTTCCTCGAATTAGATGGATAATGCAAGTGTCATATGGCACACTAAAGGTCGCTGTATACGTAGGTAACGTGTTTTTATCCAGACAGAACGGAACAGGGACGACGAAACGGAGTGATATTTTGACATTGTCGATGTTTATAAGTTGTTCATAACAATAATAATTTATTAAATTTAATTCATAAAATGATTAAATTAATAAGGATAATAATAATAATATTTTATAGAAACCAAATATAGGTACCTACACAACGTAAACACGGACGGGACGGGGAAAAATGTATGGAATGGAGCACAGTACAGCTCGTCCCTGTCCCGTCCGAGGTATTTTCCCGTCACGTATGTGATACAGCGACCTTTACTTTATGTCATGTGAACTGTTTAATTGTATTGTTTTTGCTAGTATCTAGGTATGTGTAGTGTAGGTACCTAAGTACTCTGATTTGTACAACCGCTTGGTGCATCGGTCGGTCCGAAGCGGTCTTAGGCGATCCTGCCTACTGCTTTAAAGGTCCTAGGTTCAAATCCTGGTACAGGCAAATACCTATGCTTTAATTTGTTTTTATATAATTTTAATTGACAATTTGTAATCATATTTTATATTATTACAACCCCTGAAACGTATTGATAAAGCCGATAAGTTATTGCGTCTGTTAAGATTGTCAGCTGAAAAAGTCACGAAGTTAGAAATTAAGTGCCTTTATTTTCTTGTCTATAATTTTCCTTACCCGCGTGATAGAAGTAAAGATTTTACACTTTATTTAGTTCTGCACCCACCACAGAATAGGGGGGTTACTCACATGACGAGAAAGAGTTTACATCGGGATCGAATAAACGTAAAAAAGCATCGGTAGTAACTCCACAGGTTCTGCTTGGTTTTGGATTGTGTATTATGCTTGTGTCTCAACAGTGAGGACATAAAAATTGATGCATGGTGAAATTTTTGTGAAATAACATATTGAGTAGCTATATATTATGTTATATATTGTGTTTTTACAGGCATGGCGACCTATCCAAAACCCAGCCCGGGGTCCAGGGTCGCGTTAGGTCTGACCGTCTGTACCAACAGTTGGCGGACCAGTTAAATGCTGTTAGCGGGGGTGTTGTTAAATCTGTCGACAAATGGAAGAAGGTAAATTGACTGACAATCTTACAAACCTTTTTTTTTATGCATAACAGGATAATGCTTGGCCTCCACCTCACCTGATGTTAAGTGACGATAAGGCCGAAGATGAAGCGCACTACACCCGGAATCCTCATCACTGAGGAACTGGCTATCTTGCCTCTGACTGCCGGAACACAAATTTTTTTTATATTGTTGTTATGGCGTCAGACATAGATAAGATGGTGGTAGCTAGCCAGGCGGATCTGAAATAAGGCCTACCACCAACCAAACCTCACTTGTAGAAGTTGAGTTGATAAATAATAGGTGCCAGCATGAATCATGAGCGATGATAGAAATTGGAGGGGATTTCTGGACGGTTCGGGGACGTGCTGTGCACCATAAATTTTTCCCTGTCCCGTCCCGTCCGTGTTCGTGTATATTTTTTTACTATATTTTTATGTGCAACTATTTCAAGAAATCGCCCCGTTCCGTCCGGGAAAAACACGTTACGTATACAGCGACCTTAAATATCACTCACTACACTAGGTACTCAAGAATCCGTGCCGAGCCGAGACCTGCACTAAAAATTTATTGTTATGCTTGCACAGGGGCCGGGCTATACCTTTGATGTTAATACCGCACAATTAAAACTAAATTTATTAATATCATTTCTGTAGATAAAGCAACATAATTAGTCACCGAACAAGCGCAAAGCGTCCCCATTTCAACTTGGGCAAAATGCTTCGTGCTAGTATAATCCCCGTCAATTGGTAAAATGCGCTGGAACCAATTGTAAAAATGTCATGAAACAAGAAAATTCTAATAGGTAATCTAATATATTAATTATTGAATTATTATTTAAAATAAGATTGGGTCTAGGTATAAAAAGATTTTACAATAAAATTGTTTTTCGTTTTTGAGGTTAAAATCATGGCCGCCAGGCGCATTATCAATTGACGGTGATAGTATGCTTGTATTATTAGTTATTCTGGGCTGTCCCGCTGTCCGTCCGTCTGTTCGCCTCTATATATATCACAGAATAATTAATTTATAGGTCACATTTTTGAGTAGGTTCTATTATAATTTCTGTAGAAAGCTTTTCGTAATTTTTCAAAATGGCGAAGATAATGGGGAAAATCATAATTATTTCAGCCGTTTCGAAAATGTTCAAAAATGCCAAAAACGCGGGGTCTTAAGCTCTTGAGCTTATATTAATATCGCTATAACTTTTTTCCTTTTTTTTTCATCGCGCTTTGGCACTAAAAATCTTCCACTGGTTTTGACGCAGATCGTCATTTTCGCAAATGGTCATAGCAAAAAATTTGGTCACTTTCGCAAAAGGTAACTTTCGCAAAACGTCACTTTCGCAATTTTTTCTCAAACTCACAATTTGAGAAAAAAAAAAGAAAAAATGAATGATATTTTGCGAAAGTGACCAGTTGCGAAAATGACATTTTGCAAAGTGACCAAATTTTTCGCGATGACGATTTGCGAAAATGAGGATCTGCATCAAAACCTCAATTTTTTTCTAGGTTTGGGCCGACTGGAAGACTAAAACTAAGAAAAAATATTTGAACTTGCAACATGCACGGGCCACTGGTCGTATAACTCCTGGCCGGACACAAATGACTGGCTTAGAGGATCGGGTTGTGGCCATATTGAGTTTTTCTGCTAATCGAGGCAACCAGGACTTAGGACTTACGGTCAGTATTTAAATTTGATTATCTTTCATATCATCATCATCATCATATCAGCCGCACGACACCCACTGCTGGGTATAGGCCTCCCCAAGGATCTCCACGACACTCAGCCCTGCGTTGCCCGCATCCAGCGGCGCACCGCGACCACGCACCAGATCGTCGGTCCACCTTGTAGGGTAGACAATATACAATATATTATGTAACCGATATCGCTCGAAAGATTGCTGGAATGGCGACCGCGCACCGGACGACGCTCCGTGGGTAGGCCCCCGACCGTGGCCCTACCAATGAGTTGATTTGATGCAAACTGTTTACGCTACCGGATATACTCGCTCGCCCTTAAGGACAAAATAAGCGCGCGCGAACAACCAAGGAAAAAACCCTGCACAGCATTTTGAAAGCGCTGACTTCCCTGATACCATGCCATGTGCGTAGCGAGGGGGGGACTTGGGGATTGAACCCCCCCCCCCTCCCGAAATAAAGAGTTAGAAGAGTTAGGTAGGTATAAATAAAGTAAAATATTTTTTTTGTCAAGAGTTTTTTACATGGACCGATCCTACAAAAAAAACTGGCCATGGGGTGGCTGACAGGGGCGCAACCCTCCTAGGGGCGCACTTTGCCGACCCTACCTAGCTAATCCGACGATGATGACATAAAAGTAATATGACCTCTTATTTCCTGGCAGTTTTCTGACTGGTTATCAATACATCTCTTTTATTTGCTATAGAGCGAGAAAGACATGCCGGCCGTGTATGTGCCGGCCTAGAATAGCACTACCCCCTATCATCCCGTGGGTGTCGTAAAAGGCGACTAAGGGAGCATAGCCTTCAAGAGACGGGCAGCAGCGTCTCCAAAAAACCTTGGCCTACTGCGATCGCCAACCCGCCTGCCAAGCGTGGCGATTATGGCAAACCCCCCCCCCCCCCCTCATGCACAATGGATCAAAAAATTGGCCCCCAGTCCCCGGCAGCCCCGCTATTCCTAGCTACGGTAGCGGCTACGGTAACGGCGGGGCAGGGGGTGCTAAGAATCCCCGGGTGCGGCTCGGCTACCAAAAACGACGACAACTGCACCTGGCAACCTATAACACGCGCACACTAAGGACCGACGCGAAGTTAACCGAGTTGGAAGAAGTTATCAGCAAGGTACACTGGGACATTATCGGCTTATCTGAAGTTCGAAGAGCGGGAGAGGACTCGATAATCCTCAACTCCGGTAACTTGCTTTACTACTGGGAGGGCGACCAACAGTCCCAAGGTGGTATCGGGTTCATCGTCCACAAGTCCCTTGTCAACAACGTGACTACCATCGGAAGTGTGTCGACCAGGGTGGCGTACCTTATACTCAGAATATCCAAACGGTGTTCGCTGAATGTTATACAGGTTTACGCACCGACACACCAAGATCACGAAGTGGAGGCTATGTATGAGGAGATCTCTAAAGCTATGCATAGCTTCAAAACCCACTACACTGTTGTGATGGGGGACTTCAATGCAAAGTTGGGGAAACGATGCGGTGATGAGCTGAGAGTGGGGCAATTTGGAGTTGGGCAACGGAATGACAGAGGCCAGATGCTGGCTGACTTTATGGAGAAGGAGAACCTCTTTATGATGAACTCCTTCTTCAGAAAGCCGGAAAGCCGGAAGTGGACCTGGGTCAGTCCGGACGGTAAAGTCAGAAATGAGATAGATTTTATCATGTCGACGAAAAAGCAAATATTCAATGATGTCACTGTGATTAACGCTGTTAAGACGGGGAGCGATCACCGATTGGTACGTGGCACACTGAATATCAACCCAAAGCTGGAAAGATCTCGACTGATAAAATCAACAATTCGACCATTGCCGTCCCATATTCAAAACCCCGAGAGCTTTCAACTCGAACTCCAAAACCGCTTCGAAGCCCTTGAGAACAGCATAGATGTGGACGATCTATACAACATGGTGGTGGATGCTGTCCGTACGGTAGGGTCCAAGCTCTTTAAGACCCGCCGTCCCAAGATAAAGAAACTCTCCGACCACACACTCCTACTCATGGATCAGAGACGTGAAATGAGGCTCCAGAGTTCAGTAGATGCTAATCGTTATCGGCAGCTTAATAGACAGATATCTAAGTCTTTGACGAGCGACCTTCGCCAATTTAATACGAATCGTATTAAAGAGGCCATCGAGCGGAATAAAGGCTCCAAAGTGTTCGCGAGAGATCTGTCTATTGGGCAAAGCCAGATGACGAAGCTGAAAACTGACGACGGATGCATCATTTCATCAAAGCCTGAAATCCTGAGGGAGATCGAGAGCTTCTATGGGCAGTTATATTCCACGCAGACACCTGTTGAAAGCAAGGCTAAAGACCCCAGAGCCAAGCTTACTCGACACTATACCGAAGATATCCCGGACGTCAGCCTGTGCGAGATTAGTATGGCTCTCAAACAGCTGAAAAACAACAAGGCGGCGGGTGACGATGGAATCACTACAGAACTTCTGAGAGCGGGCGGTAAGCCGATACTCAAAGTCCTCCAGAAGCTCTTTAATTCCGTCATCGTCCAGGGCAGAACGCCAAAGACATGGAACATAAGTGAGGTGATCTTGTTCTTTAAAAAGGGTGACAAGTCCCTCTTAAAGAACTATAGACCCATCTCGCTTCTGAGTCATGTCTATAAGTTGTTTTCGAGAGTCCTTACGAATCGTCTCGCTCGCAAGTTCGACGACTTCCAACCTCCCGAACAAGCCGGGTTCCGAAAAGGCTTTAGCACCATAGACCACATCCATACGCTGCGGCAGGTTATACAGTAGACTGAGGAGTATAATGAGCCACTTTGCTTGGCGTTCGTGGACTATGAGAAAGCCTTTGATTCGATTGAAACCTGGGCGGTGCTGCAGTCTCTCCAAAGGTGCCAAGTGGACTATAGGTATATCGAGGTGTTGAGGTACTTATACCAAAATGCCACCATGACGATCCGAGTACAGAACCAGAACACAAATCCTATCCAACTGCAGCGTGGTGTGAGACAGGGAGACGTTATTTCTCCGAAACTGTTCACAGCTGCGTTGGAGGACATCTTTAAGCTCTTGGACTGGAAAGGACTCGGCATCAACATTAATGGCCAGTACCTAACACACCTTCGTTTTGCCGATGATATAGTCCTTATGGCTGAGACCATGGAAGACCTGAACACAATGCTCGAAGATCTCCGTAGTGCTTCCCAAAGAGTAGGTCTTAGGATGAACATGGATAAGACGAAAATTATGTCAAATGCCCATGTTGTACCCTCTCCAGTTCATGTTGGGAACACTACACTTGAAGTTGTTGACCATTACGTATACCTAGGACAGGCAGTCCAGTTAGGTAGGTCCAACTTCGAGAAAGAGATTTCTCGTCGAATCCAACTCGGGTGGGCAGCATTCGGGAAGCTTCGAAAAATCTTCGCGTCCGACTTACCTCAGTGTCTCAAGACGAAAGTCTATGAACAGTGTGTGTTGCCAGTGATGACTTACGGCAGTGAAACGTGGCCGCTAACTATGGGTCTCATAAGGAGGCTCAAGGTCACTCAGCGTGCAATGGAGAGAGCCATGCTCGGCGTTTCCCTACGTGATCAAATCAGAAACGAGGAGATCCGCAGGAGAACTAAAGTAACCGACATCGCTCGAAGGATTGCTCAGCTGAAGTGGCAATGGGCGGGACACATAGCGAGAAGAACCGATGGCCGTTGGGGCAGAAAGGTTCTGGAATGGCGACCGCGCACCGGACGACGCTCCGTGGGTAGGCCCCCGACAAGGTGGACCGACGATCTGGTGGAGGTCGCGGAAAGCCAGTGGATGCAGGCAGCGCAGGACCGATCGTCGTGGAGATCCTTAGGGGAGGCCTATACCCAGCAGTGGGTGTCGTGTGGCTGATATGATGAGAAAGACATGTAACAATAGCAATTCATAAACCTGGCAAGTTTTAAGAGGTTGTAATACCCCTCTAGGCAGTTAAAGAATAGGATTGAAAATAGCAGCTCTCCGCGCTTACCACAACGAGTGTGACTGAGAGAGCGATAGGTGTGGCGTTTAGTGTGCAAGCGGAAGTGAATAAAAACGACGCCATTTCTAATCCCATTCTTTATCTGCGCGGGTTGTTATTATGGTTATTGTTCAGCTAAATAATTTATTTTTATTTTTCAGTTCAGCAATAATGACGATTCAATCATTGAGATTCCTCAATATGGAATAGGAGAAGTTGAAGTTCAGATCTCGAATATAAGTAAGTTCAAAATAACTTAGTCAACTCATTTATAACTCTCAAAGTAAACTGGTGGTCTCAAACCATGGGCAAAAGCGTCGCTTAACCATTCCCATCCACCCCTAAGGTTAAAATTGCTTGCACGCCGCGCCGTCACAACATACGTTTAGTTCGTGCAGGGCAGGGAATGATAACGTTATTTTTAAATGTAACGTTATTATAATAATAATAAAATGTTTTTATTAACATAAATCATACATTAATAACATATAATGAAACAACCCTAGTAAGTAATTCTAAAATACTTGTGGGGCGCTTCGCTCCGTGCCCTTGCCATGTTAACAAAAACTAATATAAAGAAATGGAAAGCTATTTAAAAGTAACATATTATATTTTTGTGAAGGTAAGTGTGTGTATGTGTGTATATGTGTGTGAGTGTATACGTGAATGTTTTGTGTGTGTCTATGTGTCATTACACGTGTGGCCGAATACCACCTTTTTTAGCATATATTTATGTTTTTTTTATAGTATTGTGTCGATTCTGATACGTTTTTGTTTCTTTTTGCCATAAAATACTGTCATAAAAAAGATATTAAATAACGCTACTAGAAAAAGGTGTTTTTTTAAATATAGTATAATTCAATGAATAGTTTCGTTGAAAACACGGTTATTTTTAAAGTAATATCTAAAAATGAAAAGGGGTATTCAGACCATGTTAATGAACAACTTTTACTATGGGGCCAACCATGAAATCGCGAAAAAAAAATCAGCTGTTCCATAGAAAAGTACAACATCGACTCGACTATAATGAAGAGCTGATTTTTTTTTCGCGATTTCGTGGTTGGCCCCATAGTAAAAGTTGTTCATTAACGTCGTCTGTTCATTAAACAAGTCCCTTGTCAACAACGTGATTACCATCGGAAGTGTGTCGACCAGGGTGGCGTACCTTATACTCAGAATATCCAAACGGTGTTCGCTGAATGTTATACAGGTTTACGCACCGACCTCGACACACCAAGATGACGAAGTGGAGGCTATGTATGAGGAGATCTCTAAAGCCATGCATAGCTACAAAACCCACTACACTGTTGTGATGGGGGACTTCAATGCAAAGTTGGGGAAACGATGCGGTGATGAGCTGAGAGTGGGGCAATTTGGAGTTGGGCAACGGAATGACAGAGGCCAGATGCTGGCTGACTTTATGGAGAAGGAGAACCTCTTTATGATGAACTCCTTCTACAGAAAGCCGGAAAGCCGGAAGTGGACCTGGGTCAGTCCGGACGGTAAAGTCAGAAATGAGATAGATTTTATCATGTCGACGAAAAAGCAAATATTCAATGATGTCACTGTGATCAACGCTGTTAAGACGGGGAGCGATCACCGATTGGTACGTGGCACATTGAATATCAACCCAAAGCTGGAAAGATCTCGACTGATAAAATCAACAATTCGACCATTGCCGGCCCATATTCAAAACCCCGAGAGCTTTCAACTCGAACTCCAAAACCGCTTCGAAGCCCTTGAGAACAGCATAGATGTGGACGATCTGAACAACATGGTGGTGGATACTGTCCGTACGGTAGGGTCCAAGCTCTTTAAGACCCGCCGTCCCAAGATAAAGAAACTCTCCGACCACACACTCCTACTCATGGATCAGAGACGTGAAATGAGGCTCCAGAGTTCAGTAGATGCTAATCGTTATCGGCAGCTTAATAGACAGATATCTAAGTCTTTGACGAGCGACCTTCGCCAATTTAATACGAATCGTATTAAAGAGGCCATCGAGCGGAATAAAGGCTCCAAAGTGTTCGCAAGAGATCTGTCTATTGGGCAAAGCCAGATGACGAAGCTGAAAACTGACGACGGACGCATCATTTCATCAAAGCCTGAAATCCTGAGGGAGATCGAGAGCTTCTATGGGCAGTTATATTCCACGCAGACACCTGTTGAAAGCAAGGCTAAAGACCCCAGAGCCAAGCTTACCCGACACTATACCGAAGATATCCCGGACGTCAGCCTGTACGAGATTAGTATGGCTCTCAAACAGCTGAAAAACAACAAGGCGGCGGGTGACGATGGAATCACTACAGAACTTCTGAGAGCGGGCGGTAAACCGATACTCAAAGTCCTCCAGAAGCTCTTTAATTCCGTCATCGTCCAGGGCAGAACGCCAAAGACATGGAACAAAAGTGAGGTGATCTTGTTCTTTAAAAAGGGTGACAAGTCCCTCTTAAAGAACTATAGACCCATCTCGCTTTTGAGTCATGTCTATAAGTTGTTTTCGAGAGTCCTTACGAATCGTCTCGCTCGCAAGTTCGACGACTTCCAACCTCCCGAACAAGCCGGGTTCCGAAAAGGCTTTAGCACCATAGACCACATCCATACGCTGCGGCAGGTTATACAGAAGACTGAGGAGTATAATGAGCCACTTTGCTTGGCGTTCGTGGACTATGAGAAAGCCTTTGATTCGATTGAAACCTGGGCGGTGCTGCAGTCTCTCCAAAGGTGCCAAGTGGACTATAGGTATATCGAGGTGTTGAGGTACTTATACCAAAATGCCACCATGACGATCCGAGTACAGAACCAGAACACAAATCCTATCCAACTGCAGCGTGGTGTGAGACAGGGAGACGTTATTTCTCCGAAACTGTTCACAGCTGCGTTGGAGGACATCTTTAAGCTCTTGGACTGGAAAGGACTCGGCATCAACATTAATACCGTAGTGCTTCCCAAAGAGTGGGTCTTAGGATGAACATGGATAAGACGAAAATTATGTCAAATGCCCATGTTGTACCCTCTCCAGTTCATGTTGGGAACACTACACTTGAAGTTGTTGACCACTACGTATACCTAGGACAGGCAGTCCAGTTAGGTAGGTCCAAATTCGAGAAAGAGATCTCTCGTCGAATCCAACTCGGGTGGGCAGCATTCGGGAAGCTTCGAAAAATCTTCGCGTCCGACTTACCTCAGTGTCTCAAGACGAAAGTCTATGACCAGTGTGTGTTGCCAGTGATGACTTACGGCAGTGAAACGTGGCCGCTAACTATGGGTCTCATAAGGAGGCTCAAGGTCACTCAGCGTGCAATGGAGAGAGCCATGCTCGGCGTTTCTCTACGTGATCAAATCAGAAACGAGGAGATCCGCAGGAGAACTAAAGTAACCGACATCGCTCGAAGGATTGCTCAGCTGAAGTGGCAATGGGCGGGACACATAGCGAGAAGAACCGATGGCCGTTGGGGCAGAAAGGTTCTGGAATGGCGACCGCGCACCGGACGACGCTCCGTGGGTAGGCCCCCGACAAGGTGGACCGACGATCTGGTGGAGGTCGCGGAAAGCCAGTGGATGCAGGTAGCGCAGGACCGATCGTCGTGGAGATCCTTAGGGGAGGCCTATACCCAGCAGTGGGTGTCGTGTGGCTGATATGATGAAATAAAAACTGACTGATTAGAGTAGGGTAAAGTGCCTAGTTTCCGGCCACTTAAGGCAGTTGTTGACTTTAAACACTTGTAACTTTAATTCAACAAATGGTAATGACCCCAAATATTTTTTATGTGGTTGGATATATCCTTGATAATTACCTGAATTTTTTTCGAAATTTTACATTACTCAGTTTTGACATTAGAAATTATTTTCCAAAAAAGTCTGATTAGCCCAGTGTCCGGCCCCCCTGTTCCTATTTCCGGCCTCCCTGTGCCCAGTATACCGGCCGCCTTTCAAAGAACATGACGGCCGGATACTGGGCAAAAGCTAAGCTAGCCCAGTAAGCGGCCTATGACACTTAATGCAATTGGAATAAGGGCCATCTTTCTTTGATTATTACATGAAATTGAATTTCAGATAATATACTTAACAAGTATTGTCCTATGGCTTTGCTTGTGATGTGAACTATTTTTGTTGAGTAAAAAAAACATTAATTGTACTTTTATTTAACATTTGCTATTAATAGGAACCTTTATATTTATTTTGGAATCAGCCTTAGGGCCAACGCAAGCTGGGCGCGAATAAAAGCGAAGCGCCAGAATTTGCTTAGACTTAAATCAAGAATAAATTATAATTAATAAAATAGTTTCTATATGTCAAGTAACTCTCTAAAAACAATAAAAATAAATATTATCATAATGAACACACACATGTATAATCTGTAAAAAAAATTGCGTTGTTGTAATTAATTGCGATTCATTAGTAGTTACCTAGTATTAGTAAGTTTTTGTTAGGAATTTTCGGCTTGTATGGAGGTGGGTAGCCAGCGCCCCAAAAGCCTGTAACATGATTTTCTGATTTTAGGGTTCCGTACCAAAATGGTAAAAAGGAACCCTTATGGTGTGACTCAGTCTGTCTGTCTGTCACAGCTGGATATCTCGAGAACTACTAATGGTATCAACTTGAAATTTGGAATAGTTTAAGATGACGTTTGTCCAACTATTTTGCAAATAAGAAATAAATAAAAAAAAATAGATATTTTTTTACAAAAGGGACTGAAAAGGGGTCTTCAAAATTTAAAGTGGGGCGACTAAGGCATGTGGGGTATCATATAAAAGAGCGCTTTTTGCACATTTAAAAACATTTTTTGTATTTTTTTTATACCGCATAGTTTTCGACGTATGATGAAAAATGTAAAAAAAAATACCGTTCCCCCCTTATCTCCGAAGTTTGCAAAGAGAAAAATCTGAAATAATTCTATGTGATAGTAATTTATTTAAAGATTACAGGAAAAATAAAACGAAGTCTTAATATAGTACACTTTAGAAATTAAAAAAACAAACAAAAAATTTATTAGTTCCACTACCAGTCAACAGATGGCGCTGACCTTACAAAATTACGTTAGATTCACTAATAGGGCAAAAAATGGCGTTGATCTAAAAAAAATTGTTCAACTATCGGTCAAGAGATGGCGCTGACCTAATACTGCAATAATAACTTTTTTTATTTTACTTTGCAGTGTATTTATTAGGATAGTATGGAAACCCTCGGTGCGCGAGTCCGACTCGCTCTTGACCGGTATATTTATTTATGTATTTTCATAAAATAAAATAATAATATAGGTATAATAATAATTTGTGTATTTTTTTATCTATTTAAAATCATATAGATTAGTATTAAAGTGTAGTGTAGAAATAAACAAGTCTAGCTATTAGGTATGAGCCTGTTTAAAAACCGCACCGCTCAGTGCAGTAGCGTTCGTTTGAGTAATTCGCTAACATACATTTCCTAATTACCAAGAGACAAACAATTAATTTTATTAGTAGATAAACCTCAAAGCTGGCCGGTTTATTGGTAGTATTTTGCAGGATAGCCAGTATACCGGCCTCCTAGTGTATACTAGAAGGCCAGTAAACTGGGCAAGCACCCAGTAAATCCGGCCACCTGTTTCCATACAAAATGGAAGAATCAACTTCTTATACAAGCACATTTAGACGGCCGAGTACTGGACACAAAATACCTTAAAGTTAATGAAAAGGGATAGCATTATACATTCTTCTATAGAATCCTTCTTTTGACAAAAAGAGACAAAACTAAATATCGAGCTCAGACCCAGTTAACCGGCCCCTGGCCGGTATACTGGAAACATGTGATTTCGTTGTCTAGTAAGGCGGCTCCTTGATATTTCTAAATATCTGCTTATTAAGCCATATTTAACGTTAAAATAGTAATAAATAACAATATACTTTGAGAACAAACTAAATATTTACCTTTTATCGATGCCCTAAAGGACAATATTGACTATTTGGCAAGAGCTCTCCACTATTTTTTTTTATCTCCACTTGCGATATCGACCCAGATTTGGTAGGCTTCAACGTGAAACACGAATTATAAAATATTACGAAACGTTTCGCTAGTGATGTCCATACCATTCGATAGATCGATAACAGTGTTGCCAGGAAAATATACAAATTGTTAAGAATTTGCCACGAATTTAAAACTGTTGGGGGGCCGGATAACTGGGGACGGCCGGTTAACTAGGCATATTACCCTAGGTACTGCCGTTTAGCAAGGGCTGTACGAGTTGGGTTGGATTCTGCCATAATATTGTTGCGTCGACGGTTTAATTTATTTGGATCAAATGGTAGTTTGAAATATTATTTCATAATTTTTTTTACCGTTAACATTAACGCTATGTCAATAAATAACGTTACTTTAGATAACGTTATATTGCAATTAACGTTATTTCAGTAAATAACGTTAATTTTATTGTTATGTCTCACTTTTTTACCGTTACTTTAAAATTAACGTTATTCCAATTAATAACGTTACTTTTTTTACCGATAATTTTACCGGTACTATTGTACCGGTAAAGTTTAACGCTATATTTAACGCTAATTTTACCGGTACAATATTTATAACGTTATTTTTACCGGTAAATTTACCGATAAAATGTTTTAACGGTATTTTTAACGTTATTTTTTTTGTATCGTTATTTTTTAACGGTATTTCAATCCCTGGTGCAGGGGCGATACAAGCGCACACAAATTTTGTTGCTACTGGTTAAGCAACGCTGTTGCTATGTAGGTAAGTTCCATGGGCAACAGCGTCGCTTAACCACTCCTAAGGTTAAAATCGCTTGCACGCGCCGTCACAACCATACGTTTAGTTCGTGCAGGGGCGATACGCGCGCACACGAATTTTGTTGCTAACTGGTTAAGCAACGCTGTTGCCCATAGTACCTACCTATCTACTTTTTGACCTAGACTTAGACTGTTCCACTGATTTTATACCATAAAAATATTATTATTATTATTTTAGAAGACTCGCCGGCAAACTCGCTACCGCCATCCCCACAATCTCCACAAATGGAAGCAGACACAATGCAACCGCAATCGCCTACACACGAGCCACAATCGCCACAATCGCCGCAATCGCCACAATCGCCACCAGATCCAGAAGAAATTCCATCGCGATCCAACCGACGCCAGGCCGCCACAATGCGCCGATTAATACAACGAGCGCGACGAAATCGCGAACAAACTCTAAACCGAATGCTCAATCAGTTCGTGACCATCGAAAATCGTAGGCTTCAGTTAGAAGAAGAAAGAGAACAGCGGTTTCACGAGCGTGAAATGGAAAGACTTCGTACTGACTCCCGGAGAATCGAAGCGGCGCGAGAGCAAAACCGTTTGCTGGAGCATATAGCTGTTATTGGGCAACAAATTGTTGAGATAATTGCACAGCGGGGACGGAATTAGGGGGTCTCCTATATCGGGTCAATTTGAACTTACATCCAAATGTTAAGGATGTGTCCAGTCCATGAAATCAAACAACTTTCTCTAGAACACAATTGTGTCAAATTTCGCCACAAAATTTTGGTCATCCCATAATTGATCACGTCATCTCTTTGATTTGTATGGAAAGTCGATTTTTATTTTACATAATAGGTCTTTACCTATGAAATTGCCGTATTGCAGTACAGACTTTTTCAAACAAAAAAAGTTTTGATTGGCTATGAATTCTAAATTCAAATTAATTTTGTTTTAAAAATATGACATTCTATTTACAAAATCAGTCTTTTGTTTATTGATTAGCGTTGTATTTTCATTACATTTCAACATTTTTCCTCATAATGGATACTTCGAAATTTCGTGTAATTATGGAATATGAGTTCCGTCGTGGCACCAACGCGGCACAAACGACACGTAACATCAACGACGTTTACGGAGAGAACTGTACAAACGAACGTACAACCCGTTATTGGTTTGCTCGGTTCCGTCTGGGAATTTTGACTTGAAAAATTAACCTCGTGATCGTCCGGAAACTTTGGTCAACAATGATGAATTAAAGGCGATTGTGGAAGCAGATGAATCGCAATCTACAGCTGAGCTGGCAGCAGCTTTTGATGTTAGCATCAAAACAATATTGGTCCATTTTCGACAGATTGGCAAGATAAAAAAGCTTGATAGATGGGTGCCCCACTGCTACTTCACGACAACGCGCGACCCCATACTGCACAACAGACCGTCTCTAAGCTGCATGAGTTGGGTTTGGAAGCTCTCCCTCATCCGCCATACTCACCAGATCTTGCGCCTACCGACTATTACTTTTTCCAAAATTTGGACAACTTTTTAGCGGGAAAAAAATTCAATTCCCGAGAGGCAGTACAAAACGCCTTTGAAGAGTTTGTTGTCTCCCGTCCAGCTGATTTTTTCAAGAAGGGCATCCATAAACTGCCACAGCGTTGGCAAAGATGCATTGATTGCAGGGGTGATTACTTTGAATAAAAGAAATAAATAAGTTCGAAAAAAAAATACTTTAACTTTTTTCAAACAAAACGGCAATTTCATAGGTAAAGACCTAATATTTGACCTTGTGTTCCTTAGAGAATGTTGTTCAGTTTCATGGACTGAACACATCCTCAAAATTTGGATGGTGAATGACCTTGTATACCTCAAAGCATAAATTCTCATCGAGTCACACTAAATCGTGTCACACTGTGACTGGTAGAGAAAAAATATGCAACGAGTAACAGGGGTGACTCGATACGAATTTTTATTCTCATCTAATAACACTAGTGATGAGACTTTTTTCCGAACAAGTAACACTATTTACGAAAAACTATTACTAGATCTGGGGGGCTACTCAAATGGCCACTTTTCTATTCGTTCGCTAACTTAAAGCTTAAAAATAAGCAATTAAACGATCAACTCACACGTCGCAAATTTATGTAAATCACAGACATTGTTGTATTGTATGGAATTGATAAGCCTACGATACGTAATTTTAGAGTTTATGGCTTATTTTGAATTTTGAAGTTAGCGAACGAATCGAAAAGTGGCCATTTGAGTAGCCCCCCAGTACCCTTAGCACGAACAGCTATCGAAAAAAATAACGCGCGTAAAATCATTCGATAGTGCAATTTTGTATGAAAAATTAGTACAGCGCCATCTACCGCCGAATAGCGAAATTAAATTTTCCATAGAGAATACGAACAGCTATCGAGAAAAAAAACGCGCGTAAAATTACTCGATAGAGAATTATCGATGGAAATTTTAATTTCGCTATTCGGCGGTCGATGGCGTTGTACAAATTTCCCATACAAAATTGCACTTTCGAATGTTTTTACGCGCGTTATTTTTTTCGATAGCTGTTCGTGCTAAGGGTACTGACGAAAGTGTCCTAGATCATAAAAAACCGGCCAAGTGCGAGTCGGACTCGCGCACGCAGGGTTCCGTACCAAAAAAACAGCAAAGAATCACGTTTGTTGTATGGGAGCCCTCCTTAAATATTTATTTTATTCTGTTTTTAGCATATGTTGTTATAGCAGCAATAGAAATACACGACCTGTGAAAATTTTAACTGTCTAGCTATCACGGTTCATGAGATACAGCCTGGTGACAGACAGACGGACAGCGGAGGCTTAGTAATAGGGTCCCGTTTTTACCCTTTGGGTACGGAACCCTAAAAACTAGCATTGAGTCACTTTGTTACCCGATGCGATTTTTTCTCCGAACGTGTCACATTATACACAAACCAGTCAGTGTTACTAGATGAGAATAAAAATTTGCATCGAGTCGCACTGTTACTCGATGCGAATTTTTTTCTCAACCAGTCACAGTGTGTAGTAGTAAGTAGTAGTACTTAGTTGGCAAAAGTGCCTAAAGTGGCCACTTTTTGCTCTATGTATATTATATATTTAGCAAACAATTTTAATTAAGATGAGAGCGCCACTTGAGGGCTATAGGAGCCTAATTCCATCGAATGCGAATACGCAACCATCGTGAATTCAGTTTGTACGATTTTAATTTAGTCGCGCTAAAAACCTATCTGGCTCTGAAATCAATAGTGCTTATCAGACGTACGAGAGAATATGCTTGTAAGAATAACGTACATTCAATTTCTAATTCATGATCATCATTATTCTATCAGCTTTACTTTAGAGGGAAAAGTAAAAAAAAATATACTTACCTATCTACTAAGTACATACTAAGTACCTTTAATTATAACATAAGTTGTACCGAAGTTATGAAACTTTTATTGATTAAACTTATTGCTTGATGATTTAAAACTTTTATTTTATTTCTTGTCATTAGGTATAGATAAAGAAAATAAAAAATATAGATAGGTTTGTATGCTTAGATGTTACCTACCTAACCTAGTTAAGTCCTATGGATGGATGTTGAAAATGGATGTTTCCTTTAACCTTGCAAAAGAGATTGAACTATTTTATGCAAAGCACACAGCACAGTACAGTTCGAATGACGAAAGATGACCACAAATGGCGCCTATCTTCGCGTCATTACTGATGAAGAAAAGACTTTAGACAAAATAATATTTCATATATTTAAATAGTATTGATATAACTAAACTATATGAATAAAAAAAATATTTTGTCTAAAGTCTTTGCTTCATGAACTATGACGCGAAGATGGGCGCCATTTGTGGTCATCTTTCGTGATCCGAACTATACCTACCTATGTGACACAGGTAGGTATGTAAAATGTACTATAGAATGAGATTGACACTTCATTAAAACTCAACAACGTAACCGCCTTGTAAAGGTGGGCACACAACATTTATTTGTTCTAAGGAAAGGCATAATTGCTCAACTTTTTTCAGTTAATACCTACATATTTATTGTAATAATCACGAAAGAAAGCAAAACTGACAGATGTCAAATGTGATCATTGAATTGGCCCTAGTTTAGCAACAAGTGATCTATTAACTCGTGCGCGCGTATCGCCCCTAGCCATCCCTAGCCCTAGCGCATTGCGCACGAATCTCACTCACCAAAACGAGTAGTGAAATAAAATCGGCCAAGTGCGAGTTGGACTCGCGCACGAACGGTACCGAACGAAAAACGGCAAAAAACACGTTTGTTGTATGAGAGCTCTTGGTTGCGTGAAGCTGACACTACAATAAAACTTACCGAGTGGTGGCTACCTCGGTGGTACAGTTTTATGTAATCTGTGGTAGAACTTACTGAGTAAAATGTCTTGATCTTGATTATACTTTGTCAGGCACGTATCCAAGGGGGGGGGGATAGTTGGGATTTATCCCCCCCCCCCCCCCCGAAATCCAGAACACACAGTACAGGACCAAATTCAAATTTAGCGGGAGAGGCACTCTCCGGTTTGCGAGATGCAGTTGTCCCCCCCACCCGAATTAAAAGTCTGGATACGTGCCTGTACTTTGTGCCAAATGCTTCATGCAGCATTTTCTAATGTAAACTGAAACAACACTGAACTTTTCAACACTTGACACTGGCAAAAATTACTCCCGGAAGAGGAGTAGATTACGAAAACAAAAATGGAGAATGTTACTGAGTCTGTAAAATCACAAAATCCAATAGCTTGTGGGACCACATGAACAACTGTGAAGAAATTTTTGCGATATCTCTCAAAACAGAAAAGTTATATGGTCTAGAATACTGTAAATGTTGTGTGACCTATGACGTCATTGGTTATACGATGAACCTTACGTCGTACGTAATAAAGCACATATTTCAGTGCGCTTGGCATTCCCTTCAAGCCCTTAAAACTTCGAAACAACTCGCTTGATTTAAATGAAACAAAAACACGTGTATTGCTAGACATTTAGCTACATGATCATAAAGTTTCAAGTGATTTAACAGACCCAGTAACATTCTCCATTAAAGAATTGATTTCTTTTACAGTTTTACTGAAGAATTCGTAGACATAATAGAGAGAGAGAGGAAAGCGAAACGCGGCAGCAGCGAGCAAGGGCGGCAGCTTATGAATAGACACAACAACGAAGCTGGCAGACGGGTATAGTACCTACCTTACCAACTTACTATTTTTTTATTGGCAATAATATTTTTATAAGCAAAACTTATTACTGAAAAAAAAAACTAAAAACGTAAATGGTGCAGTCCACTAGCGCCGCCAATCATAGGTGAAAAACCTATATTCTCAACGATTCACACTGAATCGTTTCATAGTAACGGGTTGAGAAAAAAATGTAGCTACAAGTAAGTAACAATGTGATTCGATGCGAATTTTTACTGATCAAGTAACACTGGTTCATGTATAGTGTGACTCGATGCGAATTTTTATTCTCATCTGGTAAGACTGGTTCGTGTCTAGTGTGACATCTTCGGAAAAAAATATCGGGTAACAGTGTAACTCCATGCGAATTTTTATTCTCATCTAGTAACACTGGTGATGCGACTTTATTTCCAAATAAGTAACACTATTTACGAACCAGTATTACTAGATGAGAATAAAAAATCGCATCGAGTGACACTGTTACTCGATGCGTTTTTTTTCCAAACGAGTCACACTGTACACGACCCAGTATTACTAGATGAGAATAAAAATTCGCATAAAGTCACTCCTGTTACTCGATTTTTTTTTCAATGTTTTTCCTGAACCAGTCACAGTGTTATACGATTCAGTGTGACTCGTTGCGAATACAGGTTGAAAAATCATTACAACTAAAATGGATTGTATTGCAATGAAATTGGTCAAAAAATTGGTTAGATGTACCTAAATAAGCGCTATATCGCACACGGGCAACTTAGTCGCCCCGCAACTGTTTTGTCTCTCACATCACATGGTTTGAATGAGATGTTGCAGACGACTGCGTCTCTTCGTGTGCGCGCTTCCATATAAACCCGTGGTCTTGATGTGAGAGACAAAACAGTTGCTGGGCGACTAAGTTGCCCGTGTGCGATAGCGCTAATAGTCATCAATATTTACCCTTTTCTTTCCTGTGTACGGTCAACGGCATGCTGGGCTTCCACGGCAGTGTCAACAGCGTCATGATATTCAATAAATTGTACACTTAAATGCAAAGCTATTAAGGTTCAAAATAAAGATTTTTGACAGGTTTCTTTAACCTCATGTGCTGCTGACGGTACATACCTACCTATCAGTTTTAAACAAACAACAAATTAATGCCTAGTTATTGTTATACAGAACTCAAGACAGCCATAAGAGGCTCATCGTACAACTAGCCAGCTTACCGCCCAGAAATAATAGGCTTCTATGGCAATGATGATGACGATCAACTCAATGTTATCAAATATTGTTAACAGGCAGTGATCAAGAAATCCCGCGTGACCTGCAAATGCCACGGTGTGTCAGGGTCCTGCAGCCTCGTCACGTGCTGGCAGCAACTGCCCAGCTTCAGGGAAATCGGTAATGTATCCCCTAAACTAAATGGTCAAGCATAAGCCGTCGTAAGCCTGTATTCGTCTACTGCGCAGCGATCCGCACGAAGTTCAGAATCGGCAACGGCCAAGTTAGTTTAGTTGGCTTTAGAGGGACCAATCTTCTTATCTTTACTTGGCAGGTGACTACCTGAAAGACAAATACGACAGCGCCACAGAGGTCAAGGTATCCCGGCGAGGCAGGCTGCGGCTGAGCGACCCAACCCACACGCTGCCCACCGCTCAGGACCTGGTCTACTTGGAGGAGTCGCCCAACTACTGCATCAGGAATGACACCCTGGTAACTACATCAGACAAATGCGACAGCGCCACAGAGGTCAAGGTATCCCGGCGAGGCAGGCTGCGGCTCAGTGACCTAACCCACACGCTGCCCACCGCTCAGGACCTGCTCTACTTGGAGGAGTCGCCCAACTACTGCGTCAGGAATGATAGCCTAGTAACTACATCAAAGACAAATACGACAGCGCTACAGAGGTCAAGGTATCTCGGCGAGGCAGGCTGCAACTTAGTGACCCTCAACTCAACACACGCTGCCCACCGCCCAAGATCTGGTCTACATGGCGGAGTCACCCAACTACTGCGTCAGGAATGATAGCCTGGTAACTACATCAAAGACAAATACGACAGCGCTACAGAGGTCAAGGTATCTCGGCGAGGCAGGCTGCAACTTAGCGACCCTCAACACACGCTGCCCACCGCCCAGGATCTAGTCTACTTGGCGGAGTCGCCCAACTACTGCATCAGGAATGATAGCCTGGTAACTACATCAAAGACAAATACGACAGCGCTACAGAGGTCAAGGTATCCCGGCGAGGCAGGCTGCAACTTAGTGACCCTCAACACACGCTGCCCACCGCCCAGGATCTAGTCTACTTGGAGGAGTTGCCCAACTACTGCGTCCGGAATGACACCCTGGTATGGTAACTACACCAAAGACAAATACGACAACGCCACAGAGATCAAGGTATCCTGGCGAGGCAGGTAACCCACATGCTGCTCACCGCCCAGGACCTGGTCTACTTGGAGGAGTTGCCCAACTATTGCGTCAGGAAATGACACCTTGGTAACTACATCAAAGACAAATGCGACAACGCCACAGAGGTCAAGGTATACCGGCAGGTAACCCACATGCTGCTCACCGCCCAGGGCCTGGGGGTTAATTGTCTAATTTCAAAATCAATCGCAATCGCTTTCAGGATGTGATACATTGATGGTTCTTTTTGGCACAAATAAAAACTTACCAAAGAAATGCAGCAATGTGTCACGTCCATGTCCATCTGACCCATCTGTCAAATAAAGGCAAAAAGGCAAAAAAAATTAGACAATAAGTAGGCTGGGTACTTATTGGCTAATTTCAAAATTTTACTCATTGTGGAAAGCGCGGTGAGGCCATTTTTTAATCCCATTCTTTATCTGCGCGAGTTATAGGTAATGGGCAACAGCGTCCCTTAACCACTCCTAAAGTTAAAATCGCCTGCACGCCGCCGCACAGTGGGAGACTTACATTATCTAGCCTATGAAAAGTCGTTACAAACATGTGTAAAATAGAAATATAAAAACTACCACAAACGATACCTCTTTAGTTGATAACGTACTGGCCATATTTTTTTTTTAATTTTTTTTTCTGTGTTTTAACATATTCATGATGTTTGACGAGAGTAGACTGTGTCACGTTTCAAATGTAAGGCGTCATGCAAAGTTTAAATATGAGGTGTCCTAAATATTTTGTAGGAAAACAAAGTTCATTGATATGGAATTAGTAAATACGAATATGTAGAATAATTTAATGTGTTTATTTTATATTTCAGTTGTAATAATCTGTATTTACAAAATAATCAAAGTACATAGCCACAGTTTTATAATTTTGCTACGTTTAATGGTCTACAAGAACCAGGATCGGTCAGGATCAGCCTTAAATTTGTATCTATTTATTGGATACTTTTATCAGGTCTCCGGGAGCATAAATATTAGCTGCCCAAATCTGCCCGATTAAAAAAAAATAGAAAATGATAAATAGGTAGGTACAAATAAATTCGACCATTTCCTCAACTACCGTGCGTGCTTGCAGCAGCACGGTAGGTTAAACAATTGAATTACGAAGAAAAGCTCTTATTACGTACGGCTTAGGCTGCGTTCAGACTATAGATGTGAAGGCGGTTGTTATCTTAATCAACCAGCCGGTTACCAGCCGCTTTTTTCGCTGACTACGGTGATCACCCATAAACAGCGGCTGTCTACAGTTGAAGACATGTCATTATGTTTTATTGAATCTGTTTTATGTTCTAAGTGATTATATTTATTTATCTACATACTACCTACTTACTTTATACATTACTTCAGATTTAATAATTCAGGTAAGCGCTCTTTCCTATTCCTTAGTTGCGTCGATGTTATTTTAAAATACATAACTTTTGAATTTGATGTTTCATTTTACTCGGGCTTATCACATTAATACCAAAAACACAAACAGACTTTGCGAGCCTTGCATTAACTTACTTATTACGATTAAACAATAATAATAATAAAATGGCGTACGGAGTTCTATACCTACAGATTAAATGTTAATTACCTATGTACCGTTGAAGGACATCGCAAAATACCTAATTCACAATATTTAACATTTTATGTTTTAAACGATGTCAGAGTAGGTAATTAATTTAGAAAAAATACATTTTTTTTTATATAACGGCTTGTATTTATAACAATTTCTATTCAGGAACTGTAAAAATTTTAAGACCTTTTGGTATTGAGTCGGATAAGCAGCCGGTGGTCAGCTGCTGTCTATACGATATTATCGCCTGCTTTGGATAACTACCCGATAACAATCGCTGTTTTACAACTATAGTTCAGACGATAAAGCACGACCCGACCTCAACCCGAACTCAACTCGAACTCAACAGAAGCCCACTCCTTGCAATACAGCGCTTACAATTTTGAGTTTTATGACACATTAATAAGCTACGTTATTTTTCGTCGATGCAACTGTGCACCCGCCACGCGCTCTACCCGAACTCAACTCAAACTCAACCCGAAATCGACTCAAACTCAACGCAAACTCAACCCGAACTCACCTCAAACTCACCTGCATATTACTCAGGGGCTTATGTGTCACAAGACTCAAAATGCAAGCGATGCATTTCAAGGTGGGCTGCGGTTGAGGTGAGTTTGAGTTGAGGTCGGGTCGTGTGTTATCGTTTGAACGCAGCCTTAAAATCGGTCTCAAGGTCAACGTGCCGTTGACTGTGCATCGAGAGTTTTCAAATAAAAAGAAAATTATGTAGTAGTTATTTAAATTTATTTTAAAATAATTGGTATGAATTTATAAATAATACTGAATTTTAATTCGACTCCGACGAAGAGCTTGAAGTTCTCAAATGTTTACGCTTTCGTTTCCGCTTCCGCTTTCGCTTACACTTACCATCACCGTAACCGTCACCATCCCCACCCATCCCTCCTCTCCCCTACCCCTTCCCCGTATAATTTTAAATCGTCATCGTTTGCCTACACACAAAATTTTGACATCCTAGCTTTGAAACTAAGGAACTTCCATACAAACTTTCATCCCCTATTTTACCCCCTTAGGGGGTGAATTTTCCACAATCCTTTCTTAGTGCTCACCTACACCATAAAAGGTATCTACTCTCCAAAAATGGTGTCTCTACTTTCAGCCGTTAGGGCTCTAGCTGTATCCCAACAATCAATCAAATAATCAAACAATCAATCAATCATTCAACTAAGAGTTTTTATGTATAGATAACCATAAGGAATGTTATTTGAAAAACACATATGGCAAACTGCTATTCTATACATCGCACATAGGAGTATTTGTATTAAAAACTTGGTCAAAATTATTTGATGTTTCTAGTGGAATGAAAACGACATAATATCAGTGAAAAAAAATATTAGTTGAATATAAACGCATATTATTAGTTATTTTTGTATTTTCAGTAAAAATGCAATTTTATAAATTATTACAAATAAAAAATAAAAATAAAGACATTTTACACAATATAATTATGATTATACTAATCATATTCGCAATCAGTGTCGTCATCTCAGTCATTATTTTTTTCAAGACTTGTGTCTAAGGACTTGGAAGTGTCTTCGTCGACCTGGAGTTATTAATTCTTTTTTTCAAAATGGAGGAAGAATGAGGAACTAATTTCAACTAAATATGGTAGATGAGGGTCCGTACTTTCATATATAAAAAAAATAATTGCCCGACAAAGCCCGACACATAAACAAAAATGCCTGTGAATTTGTTTCTAAGTAAAAAATTGCTTATTTTTAACATGTCTGAAATAACACTCAATAGACTTATAATTTCCATATTAAAATAATAAAATAAGACATGAAAAATTCAGAACATACCCTCCTCTTCCATGTTTGAAACAATTTATTGTAGCACGCCTTCAAAAATAACTACAAATCACATTAGAAGTTGTGAAAATATTGAGAACGCCGATAACAAAGATATTATATGCACACGTATGACTCTATCAGACTGATTGTACGCCAAAGCGTGCCGCGTAGTGTTAATTTTGTGCCTTCTACCCGACTCGTGGGTTAATAAGGTTTATAAAAAAACTGGTTTGAGAGTACTTAGCGTTAGTTTCTAAATTGGACTTTTAACCAGTTTTAGAGCAAAAATACTCCTTTGTGCATCGATTCGGGGTTTTACGGCATACCCCAAGGACTAATACTTTTCATCGGCCAGATCAGTCAAATCTCCCACTGTTCGCCGCACCGATTATGTTTAGTTCGTGCAGGGGCGATACGCGCGCACTCATTTTTTTTGCCTACTGGTTAAGCGACGCTGTTGCCCATAGTATAGTCTTTATTTGTTTTCAGGGTTCTCTAGGTACCTCAGGCAGGGAATGCAACAGAACCTCCGCAGACATGGACGGCTGTTCTCTCTTGTGCTGCGGCCGTGGTTACAACACCAAGAGGGAGGTGCTGAGAGAGAGGTGCGGCTGCAAGTTCCACTGGTGCTGCCGAGTCGAGTGCAATACTTGCGTCAGAACTGTTGAACTGTACACGTGTCAATAAAGATGATTTATCTTGTTGATTACGAAAAAACTTTTTTTTACACCATTACGAAGGGTGAAAATTTTGTGATTGTAAAGAGAAATAGTAACGTTTGGCTGTCGTAAAAACCGTCAGTTTCGTGTTTTATAGAGCACAAGAACACATACTACCTAGTTATAGGTAAATAGAAAAGAGTCCGACGAAAATACTCAAAATGCTTCGTCGCCGCCTAAAATAGTACCGACAAGTACAGAATACAAAATTGGTATGGCCAAATAGTAAATATGGAGTAAAGTTTAAATAAAAAATAGTTTATCAAAATCAAATTGCGCTTTATTGAGCATTCTCCTGAATTCAATCAACAGGGTCATCGAACTACAAAAATTAGTTTATAAAAATACAATTCCGCTTTGAGTATTCTCCAGTCCCCCTAGCCATGACCACCGAAATAAGATAATTATATCGCGTCCAAAGACTTCTATATTGTATATCGCGTCACGTTGTTTCGCGGTACCTATATAGCGTTTTATCGACACACAACTGTACCTTGATTACGTAAAGATGTTGCTAACAATTCTCGATTGAAATCGATTGAAAGCGCGGTTGCATTGCTGCTTTATGTAAGATAGTTGTCACATTGGTTCTTAACTAAAGCAGCAATGTAACTGCGATTTCTGTCAGAGTTGATTGCAACAAAATTACAAAATCACCCCCCTGTTGACAGGTTGGAATTTGAATTCCATTGTCTTGTGACAGTTTTTTAAACGCTGCTCAAAGGTTCATATCGCGTTTCGGTGTTAATGCTAGGCTAGGGGGCTGAATTCTAAAACGGTTATCGAACTACACTATATTTTTAGGAACATTCAGATACCTATATCACTTTAATAGCTAAGTATAAGATAACATAATTTGTATTTTTTTAATAAGTAGGTAATAATAGCTTTTAAGCATAAAGTATCACTGCTTTTAAGAACACTTAGTTCTAAGTTAAGACTATAATAATATTATACACTTTTAATACTGTCCATAATATATAATAATATCGTCAATTTTTTTTCACTTACTGGATTTATTCAAAATCAGATAACTTTAACAGTCTCACTTAATTATAAAAAAAATATGATTAATAATACTAAGATTTATATTAATAATCAGATAAGATTAACAGTCTATTATAATAAAATAATCAAAGATTAACAGGGTCATCAAAGTATGATATTATTCTCAGGGACTTATTTTCAAATTTGCACCTAACTATATTTATTCTTAGATTTTAAAAACATGTGACATGTTTTAGGGTTGTATGCAGGGTGACATGCATACAACCCTGAAACATAATATTATTAAACCATAAAAACCACGAAAAGTCTGGGTAATTTAGTTTTTTTTTTATCTGTATAGACAACCGCAAAGTTTTCAGGCTTTCTAATAATTTTCTATGCATGGTTCCCTTTCATTACCAAACACCCTATACAGTGGGGTGGTTCCACTCATGCACAATCAAGCAACTTTTACTATGGGGCCAACTCTGATATCGTGAAAAAAAAACATCTGTTCCATACATTAAAGTCGCATTACTAATTTCCCAGCAAAAATGTAAACAAAGGTGTTGCCAGAACAAAACAACACAAGAGGAAATAGTATATTGCTAAGTCAAGAAATAAAGACACTTACTTACTTGTTTTTTTAACACAAACAAACCTAATAAAAACAGATTAGATAAATATTCTGAATCATGCGTTTTGTGGCAAAAACAGTAATATAATTTAATATTTCATAATAACAGTTTTATAGTAGAAAACATTTCTATGGATGCTGTGCACACAACTGCAAACCGTACCTACACATCAACCTTTGGTTCATTTTATAAAATTACATAAAAGTTTGTTTTATACGAGTAGTAGCCATAGTAGTATCATTTGTTTTTGGTATTGGGGGGAACAGGCGAAGATGCACTACGTATTTTTCATAGTTTACATACAGTAAATATCTATGTAAAGTTTTCTTATCAGTTCGTTTCAAGAACTTTTAACATCAAAAATTACCCTAGATGACATTATATTTATAATGACTCAAAATATAATAAACAAATTAAAAAGTTATTAAAGTGACCAAAGGTTTTCAATATCTGAAAATGTCACTATCAGGCTCAGTTTGTCAATTTGACAGTTAGTTCAGTAAAATTACGAATGCGCAAAACATTAAATGCTAATAAGCTGTAATTTTGCATATCTGACTTTAATGTGATTATATAACACTAATATCTACGAATCCAACTGGATACAAAAAATGAATACAAAAAATTCAGCGTGTTGTTACTTTCTTTTGTTGGATTTACATTCACAATTAATTAATTATAGTTCCAAATCAAGCTAAAAGTAAAGAAAGTATTTAATTAGCAATTTTGCTAAAGCAACTAAATTAATTAATATTTTGGTCAGTAAAGTAAAAAAATAATTTGTGAAAATTAGTTGGATTCATTTACAAAATGACAGCTAGCCATTTAAACTAACCATCAAAAGAAGAAAGACCGCTATTGCAAATTATTTCTGTTTCGTCTGACGTTTCTTTGTTTCATTTTTGCTATTGTTATGTATTAGAATTCATAGTAGTTTATATGTGGGTAGATACCAGCAGGTTATCTTGTTATTTAATAAGATTAATACATGAGGGTACTTGTTAGAGATGGGTAGGTCCACTTTTAATTACGAGTTGCATCAGGATGTACATCCAGGTCCCGTGTCCGTCGGACCCATATGGGTCCGGCGGCAGACTAACTGTCCGTCGTGATCGTGTATCTCTCTCGGATAAATAAGAAATAAAAATAGTATGGGACAAATCAGTCTCATACCTATATATTTTGTAATAATCATGAATTACCAATAATCTCTAATTAAAAAGTAAAAAAAAATCAAAAATCCCCTAATTTGGTAACATATCTAAAAAAAATCTAATGATAAAACATAAACAAAAACACTCATTGGGTAGATATAATAATTCAAAAATCGAATACCTATAATACTTATTACTACTTACTACATGAAAAACAAAACTAAAATAAATACGCCTAACAACAAGTTTGAAGCTAGATAATTTGAGAACAGGAGTAATTTGAAATGAATTGAATTAATCACACCCGCGCTAACGAACGATGCATATCCCCACGCGCGGTCCCACTCCGACTCCGGCCCGCCGCCGCCCCGCCGCACCGCACCTCCCCCCGTGGTCCGTAATCCCGTGATTCAGTTCCACATCCGATAAGTTACTCTATGAACCGCTGTGCAATCCGCTCCGGGGTGAGCGGAATCCAACTGGTCGTTGGATGTACATCTATCACTGTGGCATGTGATGCAGGTCCACTGATGCGTTTCCAACCGGACCTACCCATCTCTAGTACTTGTGACTCACTTTTACTTTCCGTGTCTAACTATGTTTTGCTCCCAAGCTCAATAAACGTTTTCATGTGAAATATAGTGTTTTAATGGACATAACAGCTATGAAATTAGTAATGCGACTTTTAAGGCCGAGTAGGTATTACGCTTTTGTATGGAACAGCTTTTTTTTGCGATATCAGAGTTGGCCCCATAGTAATAGTTGCTTGTAATCATGAGTGGAACCACCCCACGGCGGGAACCAAAGATAACAATTTTAGACAGTATTCATTAAAACTTAGTGCTTAAACTTTCAAATTTCAATTATTACAGTATTAAGATTGTCTTATTCAAAATCACTTAGGGAGAATGAGGAGCATGGCTCCAGTACATTTACCGTGGCTGGAAATGGACATGCTTCAGTAGTAGCAGCCATGACCGGAGCCCTGTCTGACAACTGTCTGCAGATCACTTTAGAGACCTCTCGATAATAGTCCACAGTGTTTCTGTGAGAAACAACCCATAGAGCTTTCAAGATCCCATCATGTCCTTGAGCTTTAATTATGGACTCTAGTAACAGAGAAGCTAAAGCAACGTGGCGGAGAGTTTTGCCCAAGCTCATCTTCATAAAGTATGCATCATCAATTAATCTCGCCCAAGCTACAGTTTTGTCTTCTTTATCGACATATTCTTGACAAAATCTCTCAATACTAGTCCAAGATTCAGCAGTTGATGTTAAAGAAGTTATTCTCATGATCTCATTCCACGTTACAGAGTAATGGCTACATACCTCAAGCAGCATACTTAAGATTCCCATCCCGTTCCAAGCGGTGCATGTCAGAACAGACTCACCAATGATAGCAGAAATTTTTTCGCCATACAAGCTTGGGTCGGTATGTACCAGCACAATTTTGGCTATAGTTGAACTTATGATATGATCATTTTTGAACATATAATACTCTACACATCTTTCGGATGGGGGTTTATATAATGGTGTCAATTCCCCTGGAATGAGAGACATCAGATTTTTCTTGTATTGCGTTTTCTTAAATGCGATCATTAATTGAGGCGCTGTCTTGATGGTCTTTCTTAGCATAGTCAGTGCTAAGAAATTTATTAATCTGAACAGATGTAGTGTTTTTCGATTTAGTTCCTTGGCTACTGGTGGGTATGCCTTTAAGACTCGAACACACTCAGTAATGAATCTGTTTAAAGCTCCTGTACAGGCTATTTCTAACGACTTTAAAGCTAATATTGATAAATCGACGTTTTTACCAGCAGCACCAGCAGTTTCTCCATTATCAGATGTATCAACAACTCTGGGGGACTCTCCTTGTATTGACAGGCCTCCGATTGTCTCTTCATCTGCATAATACTCTGAAGGCCAGATTAAATCCTCCGCGGAAGTTGCTCCCTCTTTGAAGACCAGAAGCGCCATCGCAATCACGATATCTCTCGAAGAGTGTGTATCGGGGTAGGACCCTTGAGCATAAAAAGCAATAAATCTGGAGACGACTTCTGCCTGGGTGCTGGGATCTTTGATTGTTTTAGGAATCTGACACTTTTTTGCTATCTCCTCACATGTCTTCCTACTCCAATCTTGTTTTTCAGTTTTTTTACACCCAATATTTATAAAATCGCTACATAGGTCGACATTGGCTAATAATTCAGTAAAAGAGGAATCCAAATATAATAAGTCTCTGGAGGAATCCATCTTCACCTCAGTCCAGGGGGGGGACACTCTTGACACTCCTATACTAAGTGACATTATTGTAAAGGAAGTGCCTTCATCTCTCATTGGCGAAGATCATTACTTCATACAATTTTTTTTTTATAAGAACTCCCTCAACGATCAAGCAATGCTTGACAAGCACGTAAATGCTTGTCAAGCAGTTTATGGTTTGGGAATAGACAATGATTTTCTAATAGTCATTAGCGAGAGTACATTCATAAAGGTAGGTATACTCTCAGGGGGGGGACACTCTTGACACTCCTATACTAAGTGACATTATTGTAAAGGAAGTGCTTTCATCTCTCATTGGCGAAGATCATTACTTCATACATTTTTTTTTTTATAAGAACTCCCTCAACGATCAAGCAATGCTTGACAAGCACGTAAATGCTTGTCAAGCAGTTTATGGTTTGGGAATAGACAATGATTTTCTAATAGTCATTAGCGAGAGTACATTCATAAAGGTAGGTATACTCTTTTTATCAAAAACAAAATTTAATTGTCAGAATTTTCCTTTAGCAATATCACAAAAATCTTTTTCTGTGTTTATTTCGCACGTTTACTTATTTCAGTTGCTCCTTTCCACCGTTTCCCAACAAAAGAATAAGGACCCGGATAGTTTTAAAGATTGGGTAGAGATTGTTAGTGAAAATGTGTTGACAAGTTAAAAGAATGGGGTCTGCAACCAGCACCTTCGCCAGCAGGATAAGGCCTGTAGGCGTAGTACCTTCCCTTCACCTACCGGCAATTCATCGTGTAAGTTTTTTATGTAGGTACTAGGTAGGTACCATAGTAGAATCAAATTACTACCTCCTTGATTAAGGGTGCGTTTCCACTGAAGCAACATCACGTAAATTTTTTTGGGGCTTTAAAAATGGGGCGCTTGATTTTGAAATTGAAATATATATAACTTTGTAGAGTTTCGTAAGGCCTTTCAAATGATACTATAACCCCGGCGCGGAAATTTGTATTATTATTTTAGTGTTTATGAAAATATAGTTTTTTATGTTATATTTTTTCAGGCAACCAGACCCATCCCAGTTCCAGACCCATTTCAATTCCAACCCATCCCACTTCGTCTTCATATACCAGAAATATCATGTAAGTTTTGTTTACGCAAATTAAGGGTAGATATTTCTCAAAATAATTGTACCGTTACGTGCAGGTAAAACGTAGTTACTTTACGCACACGTTTTGTTATGAACATCGCTCCTCTAGAATTACAAAGACGTAACTGCAAACATCATGCATAATGCCCTCATTATGCATCAATTTCATAAGCTACAATATTTTTAATAATAAAATTACAAACATTTTTTTTTCAGATCACAGCCCACCCCCATCCCACTCTGTTGTCATCCTGATACAGGTGCAGTACGAGCTATCGAGCAGTTTAGTTGTGGCAACCGCAAATGATGAAATTTTTTTTTTTTTTTATAAAAAACAAGTATTATTACTTGTTTCAATTCCGGGACTCTTTGGCTCCATAATCGTTTTATAGACTTAAAGTAAGGGTGTAAGTAAAATGATTGTATTATATCTCGTAATAATATGTAGGACTTCGTATAGGTGTCAGTTAAATTATTTTGGTTCGACCTTGCACCATCCTTCCTGTTTTTCTATGCGGAAGCATTAATTGCTTATTTACGAATAATTTTACTGGAATGGTTTTAATATTCAGTTATCAATTACTGGCTGCGCAACATGTTTTGATGAAAATGTATTTTCATTAAAACTGCTAGCAATACTTATTAAGTGTTAGTGATGTGTTCTTTAATAGGTTACATTTAACAAGATTATGTTATACTTACCTGGGAAAAATTAATAGCTGTGGCGAGGGGTGAAATTATGGCGAAGGTAAGCCGTTCAACAAAAGTGTTATAATCTGCATAGTGGATCGGTAGGGTGGGATTTCTAAAAGGTAAGCCAATGGGAATCGTCTTGTATGGACCCTTCGCCACTGTGTAGGTACATTAGTATACCTAATACTACTAGGTAGGTATACTAATGTACTACACAAACACGGTCAGGGTACCTACTACGCTAATAGGCACCCTGACCGTGTTTGTGAATGAATAAATATTAAGAAATAAGAATATGAACAATTTTGAATAAAATTATCCCTAGGCATAAACTGAGGAATAAATAAAAACATAATGACTCTTTCACTTAATTGTTTAATTTTGTGTCCTTTTCTTTTCTCCCTTTTGTAATTATGTTTTTAACTGTTTTGTTCTAGTTATCTCTTATAACATTTGAAACGTTTGTTCTCATGTGTTAGTTATTTTCTTCGGAAAAAATACTAATACTAGTGAACACGGCGTTTAGAATGTTATAAAAGATAATTAGAACAAAGCCGTAGGTAGGATTGCTAGATTAGGTACTAAAAAAAAAAAAAACAAACTAACAAGAAAATCGCCGATCAGAGATGGCGCTTCAAAATGAGTAAGTTTTAAAATCGCCAGAGGGCTCTCTACCCCTATTTTTTTTATCTTACTCTATGTATACTCTTTTTATCAAAAACAAAATTTAATTGTCAGAATTTTCCTTTAGCAATATCACAAAAATCTTTTTCTGTGTTTATTTCGCACGTTTACTTATTTCAGTTGCTCCTTTCCACCGTTTCCCAACAAAAGAATAAGGACCCGGATAGTTTTAAAGATTGGGTAGAGATTGTTAGTGAAAATGTGTTGACAAGTTAAAAGAATGGGGTCTGCAACCAGCACCTTCGCCAGCAGGATAAGGCCTGTAGGCGTAGTACCTTCCCTTCACTTACCGGCAAATCTATATAACTATATATAACAAATCATCGTGTAAGTTTTTTATGTAGGTACTAGGTAGATACCATAGTAGAATCAAATTACTACCTCCTTGATTAAGAGTGCGTTTCCACTGAAGCAACATCACGTAAATTTTTTTGGGGCTTTAAAAATGGGGCGCTTGATTTTGAAATTGAAATATATATAACTTTGTAGAGTTTCGTAAGGCCTTTCAAATGATACTATAACCCCGGCGCGGAAATTTGTAAAATTATTTTAGTGTTTATGAAAATATAGTTTTTTATTTTATATTTTTTCAGGCAACCAGACCCATCCCAGTTCCAGACCCATTTCAATTCCAACCCATCCCACTTCGTCTTCATATACCAGAAATATCATGTAAGTTTTGTTTACGCAAATTAAGGGTAGATATTTCTCAAAATAATTGTACCGTTACGTGCAGGTAAAACGCAGTTACTTTACGCACACGTTTTGTTATGAACATCGCTCCTCTAGAATTACAAAGACGTAACTGCAAACATCATGCATAATGCCCTCATTATGCATCAATTTCATAAGCTACAATATTTTTAATAATAAAATTACAAACATTTTTTTTTCAGATCACAGCCCACCCCCATCCCACTCTGTTGTCATCCTGATACAGGTGCAGTACGAGCTATCGAGCAGTTTAGCTGTGGCAACCGCAAATGATGAAAATTTTTTTTTTTTTATAAAAAACAAGTATTATTACTTGTTTCAATTCCGGGACTCTTTGGCTCCATAATCGTTTTATAGACTTAAAGTAAGGGTGTAAGTAAAATGATTGTATTATATCTCGTAATAATATATAGGACTTCGTATAGGTGTCAGTTAAATTATTTTGGTTCGACCTTGCACCATCCTTCCTGTTTTTCTATGCGGAAGCATTAATTGCTTATTTACGAATAATTTTCCTGGAATGGTTTTAATATTCAGTTATCAATTACTGGCTGCGCAACATGTTTTGATGAAAATGTATTTTCATTAAAACTGCTAGCAATACTTATTAAGTGTTAGTGATGTGTTCTTTAATAGGTTACATTTAACAAGATTATGTTATACTTACCTGGGAAAAATTAATGGCTGTGGCGAAGGGTGAAATTATGGCGAAGGTAAGCCGTTCAACAAAAGTGTTATAATCTGCATAGTGGATCGGTAGGGTGGGATTTCTAAAAGGTAAGCCAATGGGAATCGTCTTGTATGGACCCTTCGCCACTGTGTAGGTACATTAGTATACCTAATACTACTAGGTAGGTATACTAATGTACTACACAAACACGGTCAGGGTACCTACTACGCTAGTAGGCACCCTGACCGTGTTTGTGAATGAATAAATATTAAGAAATAAGAATATGAACAATTTTGAATAAAATTATCCCTAGGCATAAACTGAGAGGAATAAATAAAAACATAATGACTCTTTCACTTAATTGTTTAATTTTGTGTCCTTTTCTTTTCTCCCTTTTGTAATTATGTTTTTAACTGTTTTGTTCTAGTTATCTCTTATAACATTTGAAACGTTTGTTCTCATGTGTTAGTTATTTTCTTCGGAAAAAATACTAATACTAGTGAACACGGCGTTTAGAATGTTATAAAAGATAATTAGAACAAAGCCGTAGGTAGGATTGCTAGATTAGGTACTAAAAAAAAAAAAAAAAAACTAACAAGAAAATCGCCGATCAGAGATGGCGCTTCAAAATGAGTAAGTTTTAAAATCGCCAGAGGGCTCTCTACCCCTATTTTTTTTATCTTACTCTATGCCTCAGTCACAGAGAGCACCCCCTAATTTTTTACTTTCCAGGGGCCGTATTATGACCTCTTATTTCCAGGCAGTTTTCTGACTGGCTATCAATCTATCTCTTTTATTTGCTATACGACGAGAAAGAGATGTCACTACAGCAATTTATAAACCTGACAGGATTTAAGAGCTTGTAATACGGCCACTGGGGCCGTATTATGACCTCCAGGGTCGACTCGACTGAGGTGGGCTCAGTGTTGTTCCTGGCAAATTTAGGATTGCCGTATTCAAAATCGAAAAATTGCCGTAAAAAGCCCAAAATTATAAAAAATTGCCGTAATTTGAAAAATATCATGAATTTTAGCCTATTTTAGCAATGAAAATTGCCGTATTTGTATGGACAGCGTTGTTGAATGGTGCCGTATATCGAGTCAAATTCGATCTGGATTACCGTAGAATACGGCAATTCCCGTATCAAGAACAACACTGGGTGGGCTACTGGCGAATTTCTTTTTTTTTTTTTTGTACCTACCTGGGATAAAATTGACCAATCACAGCCACAAGCACAATGACATGACGTTGACGGAAAAATGAATATGGCGTCTGTGTTTACCCTTGCTCCATTGCAACCGGCGTTTTTCACAGTCTAGTTAATATTATTTAAAATATTAGCTTTTTCGTCCCTTGTATACGCGTGCGACGTTGAGTTGAGGTTCCTGCTCCTCCGTCTACCTGCTGTGCAAGTGCATCTCGAGATAGTGACTCTTTTTGTGTCCGAGATAGTGACTCTTACTGTGTTGTAAAGATGACTGAAAATTATCGTAAATGTTTTAAATGTGGCAGATCTCCAGCAAAGGAAAACGTTAAATTGTTTCGATTTCCGAAGCCTGGAGTAAAAAATCTGTTACGGTACGTATTATATTTCGTCGCTTCATACTCAGATATAAATAAATATATAATTATTTATGGTTTACTTGTAGTACCTCCCAGGTACTCGACAGGTTCGCACTATTTTAAAGAGTATGAAAACTACTTGTTTTAGAAAGTGTCTCACCACTTCCGGCAATTACGTCACCAACACCCCACCCCAGCTTACTTCGTTACCGGTCTTGTGATCGTACCTCATTCTTTTTTGGTGCGCGGCAGTGTTCGCACGTCTCACTCACCACGCCAAAGTGTTGTATATCTACAGTCTACTAAATTTCAAGAAAGTATTTTTCATGAATTTAAATGCAACGAAAAGAAATGAAGAATGTTCGGTAATATGAGAAATTACAAGGTTATCTGTGAGCTAATACACCGCGATACATTCGCGGCAGGGCCCGTTTTGCTTTATAAGTATCCATGCTCGGGGTTAACCGCGAGTTAACACAAGTAGCAAATTTTGCCTAGGGGTTAGCGGCAAGCTAACACAATGGCTAAAATATCGCCTAGGGGTTAGCGGCAAGCTAACACAATGGCTAAAATATCGCCTAGGGGTTGACTGCGAGTCAACGCGTGGCGTTTAAACACTGATCTGTTTGACAGATTTTGATTAGGCACTTGTGCCTTCATGTGCGACGGGCGGCTGTTTTGGGTAAGAGAGGCTTGTCTTATTACATTTCTAACCGAACCAGTTATAAAAACATTTTAGCTGTAACTTCAACCCCGATACTCGAACAACTTTCTCAAAAGGCTTCATCTCCTCAGGTAGATAAAGCTAGATCCATAGCTGCAAAGAGCTATTAATGACGCACCTGCGTTTGAAGAGGGTATCGTAGCTAATCTCACTAATCTTTAAACATTAAGATTTCTGTTGTTATGCCAGGGTTTGACCTAGCCAACAATGACTGGGCATTGATATTCCCGTGTTAAGTCAGGCGATGACCGCCTTAATAAAAAGCGAGCAAAGTAACTGCCTTTAATTGTCGCTTATTGAGCGACTTCCATTGTAAAAACATATAATGCCTAACCTGGATAAATCAGTTTCGCAAGTTATCCAAGATTATTAGAAAAGTCAAACTTTTCGGCAGCAGGTTGTTCGATAAAACTAAAACTAAAGCCAGTAAAAGACGGGGTTACACATTTCTGTGGCTTTGGATTGTAAGTTACAGAAATTTGAACGCGTCGACTCACTTCAGGCCGTGCCATACATAGCAACCAGGTCAACTGGGCCAGTCACTCGCTGATTCTCGCTCGTCAAAAAAGGGGGGGGGCGAGGAGGCGTCCAGAGACCCTTAACAGACCGCTACAGCAGCCGGAGCAGCCAGAGGCTTCCTTGAGCAACTCTGCAGCCTCCGCCATCGCATCGTCGATAGAGTGCATCCAGAGTTCCCCTTGGACGACACATCATCCTAAATAAGGTACATGCTGGCTGCATCCAGTACTTTAATACTTATTTAAAATAGCCAATATTAATAGTAGAGATTGAACTAAAATGGGATTTTGCCCTTTGCTGATAAAGTTACCAAACGTTTATATAGCGTTCTATAGACAGAACATGATTATAACTACATACCTATTATATAAAATCTTATATGATTAGAATTGGGGGGCAATTCAAAAATTTCAACTGTCTAAAGGTCAGTTTCTTTATATTTTGTCATTTACTTAGTAAGTTCAATAGTGACAAAATAATTCATAGCATCTGACCAGTATTAATTTAGATTAGTTTAAACTAAGTACAACTTTACTTTAAACATCAAGTTAAGATGGAAAATTATCAAACTGCATGTAAATTGCTGATTGATAAGCTAATAACACAACATATAATCTGTAACATTGATTAGAAATAAACTTCTTTATTTATTTGCCCCTGTGAGTATCAAAAAATAATGAGTTTTTTTTTAAGATTAATTTTGGAATTTTAGCATTTTACAATGCAATTTTTGCTGATTATTATTTAAGAATAAAAGTTATTATGATTTGAATATCTTAATACAAGTACTTACTTTGACAGTCAAGCATGCTATCGGGCTTTCAATAAGTTCATGTCTTAGCAAGATAAACTTCCCTAAAAGGTAAGTGTTAATTTAGAGAACATATGTACTCGTATCTCGTATGGTGTTGTATTAAGTTTAAGTATCAAAAAGGCATTGACTTTGTAATAAATTATTCTTGGTTGTAGTCTTAAAGCCTACATTATGCAGATGTGCAAGTCTTAGACTTATACCTACTTTTACCTACCTACGAAGGTAGGTATCATCTCTTCAAGAAATTCAAATTACAGTGTAGCATAAGAAAATTCTCAAATATTTTTAGAACATTACAGCTGCTTGCCCAGCCACAAAGTATTATGGTTGGCTACACACAAAGGTTTAATATAGACAAAGTTCTTAACTTTGGAGCGTCACACTAAAATAGTGATCATGATACCGTAATAAATATTCCTGAGATAATATAAAAATATATAACCCGATAGTTACAAAACACTTTCACAGTATTTGAATATTGAATTGAATATTACCATACCTTTGAAATATAAATTTTCACTAAACTAGCAATTTCAGCAGTCTTTTTGACACCAAAAACATTTGCCAAAATCTAGTCTAATTGTTTAGTATTATTAGGCTGAAATAATACAACAGCCATTTATTTCATTTTATGGTTAATTTATTTTATAGAGTGCATTGCCCTCATCTTAATAATTAATCTACCATAATTTGGCAGTGGTGCCATAGCCGTAATTATATGGTTAGCATACGTCTCGTATCCGTACATAAAAACGATAAAAACTCGCGGAGCTGATTAAAAATCTAGAAAACTAAACACGGACACAGAGTGGTCATTATCTGAGCTTGCATTCTCTGAAATAACCACAATATTAATTGATGTTTCAAATTAGGTTGATTTCTTTGCGTCCCGCACCACGGCCAAATTGTAGATTAGGTACCTACATGTCATGGAAATAGGATCAAAGCATATACATGCTTTGATCTTGTTTCCTATATAAGTGTATATATGATTGTATATATACAAGGTGTTTGGTAAAAGCCTTATAAAGCCGAATATGGTAAATAGGGACCATCAAACTGAACAACTTTTACTATGGGACCAACTCTGAAATCGCGAAAAAAAAATCAGCTGTTCCATACATTTTGATATTTTTGTTATTAATTTTAGTATGAAACAGCTGATTTTTTTTTCGCGATTTCAGAGTTGGTCCCATAGTAAAAGTTGTTCAGTTTGATGGTCCCTATCTACCATATTCGGCTTTATAAGGCTTTTACCAAACACCTTGTATATATATATATATTGATATAGTAGGTATATATACTTTTTTCATAATCTGTTTATCTATTTTACCTACTTATGGTAGAAACAAAAATTATATATGACTATGCTTGCGTCATTTTATGTTCCTACTCGGCCATCTCAACGGCCCCTTCTAAAATGTATTTTAGTCTAAAATCTTTTTTAGTTAAGCACCTAAGTTTTAAAAACCAGAAATAAACTTTATATTTTCAAAACAGGCAACATCAGTAGCTTTGCAGACCGCACAGTCGTTGTGCGGCCTTCATGCAGAAGGCGCCACTAGCGGCGCGGCGGCCGTAGATAGAACTGATGATGGTCTCACTTTCAGCGAGCTTTAACCTTAGAAACATATTCTTTTTCAGGCAAAAACTTGATCCATATCATAATTCAGTTCAAGATCTAATACTTTTATTAAGGGAACAATTAATATATATAAAAAAAAAAATGTTCATGTTGTTAATTTGTGTTTGTAAAACACCTATCGACCTGCTTTGTCCCTCTATTAGGATGGAAACAGAACTTGATTGGAGCTGATGAAAACGTAAAACGCTTACAAAAGAGTTTTCAAAAGAACTCTTAGACCAAGATATTGGGTTCATACAATAGATTTCAAATTGGTATTAAAATCTATAATCAGGTAGTTAAATCTAGCTTTATGCCTACCGAAGGCACCTACTTCTTATTTTGTTGGCTCTTTGTACCACCCACAAAGTCCAAAATACTTTTTATTAAAAATAAAAATACTTATAAACTGAACACAAAGAAATACACTGTTATTTTAGATATTATTAAAACCTCAGCTCCAGGTCGTGAACTATCTCATTGTTATATACTCTTTTACCTATTTACCTTTTTGATGACCATCAAAATATATGTCCGGCTATAATGCTACAGAGCTATTTGTCAGTGACCAGGGACACAAGGCCGAATAACATGAATAATCTTATTCCGGTGGTATATTATTTAACATATATTATCTCTTATTTACTCATAGAACTTACAGAGGCGCCCGTCACGTCGATCGCAATCAATTTGATCAGTAGATCAAGCAAAAGTTGTCCAATGAGAGTGGGACTAACACCAGTTCTCAATTTTTTAACTAGTTTTCAGTGCTCATGGCCGGCGACAAGCAGCCACGTCTGCCATCTCGCTTCTGCGGGTCTCCATAGATAGAGAGACACCATCGGAGGAACAGTGGACTGGACGGACAGGTCTTATGTATTTGCTCGATTTAATAATTGACATATTTTGAGAAATAATAGTTTTTATTTCTAATAAGAATAATAATCAATTCACTATTACTTTTCTAAATAACAAATCACTTACATTATTGTAATTTTGAGATAATTAATAATTATCTACATTATGAACGAATAATAACGCTTTGAATTGATTAAGTACATTATATTCTAAGAATCTTTTGTTTAGCAAAACTTTCCTTATATCTCTAAACATCTACAAGTAAACCATAAATAATTATATATTTATTTATATCTGAGTATGAAGCGACGAAATATAATATAAGATCAAACGAACTTCTAGAAGTGAAGTTCGATCGATATTATATGAGTCGCTTCATACGAAAGATATAAGTTTCCCACCCATCCCTTTGTACCCTTTAGCACAGAATATATACTCTAACGCGAAAAGAAACGACACTCGCGCCTGTATGCTCGTAAAATCGCTCGCGGCTATGTGTGCGTGTCTGGGGGCGCGCGGGGGCTGCGCGCGGCGCGCGGGGAGTGCAGCCGCTAGTCGCCGACTTACTCGGGCAAGGGTTCTTTCTACTTTCGCTCGCCGCTCGCTGGTCCCACCGCAATCCGTATTCTTAGAATAATTTAAGTCCGTATTGTACTGCATTTCGCACGGGCTGACTACGTGTTTTTAAACACCCTTCAGTATTGCCATTTTAAAGTTTTAGGCCAGTAAAATTCAACGTTAAAAACGCAAAGAGCGATATAAAGCTGCATTTTTGGTATGTTATTTAGACCCCTTAGAGGTGTGTAAAACTATGTTTTGAAAGCAAAGTTGTGTTACATGCGTAATACAAGAAAACTCTTTGGGTACGGAACCCTAATAAAAATGATTATAAATTATACTTTTCCTTCATTAACACGCTAGATATTTAAAAAATGATTATAAATAACAGAAAATATAGTATAAGTGTTGCAATTTATGATGTGTACCTACCTAATATAATTAAAAGATTACAAAAACTTATTATAAATCAAACTTATCTTTCATTAACATGTCCTTGCACAAATTTATATTAATTTCCTAACATACCTTACTATCTAATTTCCTTTGCCACAAGTCTAAATTATATTTCGGTATCAACCCTAGCGCTTACACGCTCTGGCTCAAGGTCGCTGGCGCTCGAACTCTCACCTACAGAGTGTGTCACGGCTGTGCCTTTAGTCAGTTTTGCTAATCTATTTGTATCTCTAAAAGAATGAGGTACGATCACAAGACCGGTAACGAAGTAAGCTGGGGTGGGGTGTTGGTGACGTAATTGCCGGAAGTGGTGAGACACTTTCTAAAACAAGTAGTTTTCATACTCTTTAAAATAGTGCGAACCTGTCGAGTACCTGGGAGGTACTACAAGTAAACCATAAATAATTATATATTTATTTATATCTTTCGTATGAAGCGACTCATATAATATCGATCGAACTTCACTTCTAGAAGTTCGTTTGATCTTATATTATATTCCTAACCTTCCATATTATTTTATAACCTAATAAAACAAGCAACTAGAATCTTTGCCTAGATAGTTTCGTGAATATATCGACTAAGCAGTCATTCAAAAGTAAATGAACCTCGAGAAAAGTTTAAACAAGACCAAAAGAACCGAACATTACCATAGCAGCATGCCGTCATTAAATAAAATATTAATAATAGCTAGGTACCTGTGTGGCATACACAGTTCTTTCTCCATAAATCAAGTGTTTAGTAATTTATTGATTTCAATACAAAATTTTTACAATGGATATTTATTGCTTTCAGCTGCAAGTTATGGGCCAGATATATGATTCCAGATAAGTTGTCAGAGTCCATAGAGTTTTTCAAAAAATTCTATAATGAGCACCGAATGCTGTGTCAACACCATTTTGACACTGCAGATTTTACTGATTCCACCATGCAGAAATTAACAAGAAATTCATTCCCACGTGATGTAAGTTATATAAATGAATATTACTTATTTTCAAAATGTTTCCACGTCCTAATAATTTTTAAATGTTTACTAAAATATGACAGTTTTGAGCAGAAACACGGATAGGTAGTGATGCTTCCTTTTTTACACTAACAGCCGGGTGCACCAGAACATTTATCTAATGAATTTGAAACTAAATGCTTGATGTATTGTAAAACATTGTGGATAAAATTTACTGTGTGGACCGTTGATTTGGATAACGCCAAATTTATGGTAGAAAGGTCTTATTATAAGAAGTAATTTCGCAAAGTTTCAACATGCGGAAGTTTGTAGTTTTTGAGAAAAAAAATCTGAAGTTTCAGATGTTTTCGTGTTTCCTAATGACTAAGTAATTGACTTTTTTAATACAGCTGTCAGTTACGTTTTGTTTTATTGTCCAACCTCTAATTCAACGGTCCACACAGTAATTTTTTACCTGAATATGAATCTATTGACCTTTTTATTGCATGCACAACTTAGTTTCAGACTTAATGTTCTGATTTTGTTATTTTTTCTTTCATTCCAGAAAACAAGTTCATATAAAGGTCCAAACATAGCTGAAAAGATTGTGATACCCGGACCATCCTTCGCTCCTTTAGAGCCTCAACCTGGTTCATCAAGGGTTCCATTGGGAGATATAAGTAATAGTCTGCAGCCAAGTTTTGTGATGCCTGAACCATCCTCAGCTCCTTTAGAGCCTCAACCTGGCCCTTCAAGCGTTCCAGCAAGAGATATAAATAATACTCTGCAGCCAAGAACTAGGTACTCAGCGATTTGAAAAGTTAAAATCAAGTAGAGAAAAAGTGCTTTATCGTAAATGTACCAGATACATGAAAAGGGTGTGTAAGCTACGCAATTCAATTAAAAAGTTAAAGAAGAAAGCAATGCTGAACATTATCTCTGAAGACAGCTCTATAAAAATGTTGTCAAAAAAGATAACGCCAACTTTTGCACTTTTACTGCAAGCCCAAATAAGAAATTTCAAAAAAAAAGGTTGTGGCCACAGATGGACAAAAGATGAAAAAATTGTTGCTCTGAGACTCTACAAGAGGTCCCCTACATGCTACAGGCTGTTACGAAGACTATTCAGCTTACCATCTCCAGGCACCCTAAAATTAGTACTGAATAGGGTGCCATTTAATACTGGAGTTAGCCAAGCCGTGCTAAATGTATTAAAAGCTTATATTAAAACTTTGCAGCCATCAGACAATGAATTTATATTAATGTTTGATGAAATGTCATTAAAAAAACATTTGGAATATAACCAAAAACTTGATATAATTAATGGCTTTCAAGACCATGGAAATCAAGGGAGATCCTCCATTGTGGCCTCATATGCGTTAGTTTTTATGTTGGCAGGTATTAGAAAAACTGTCAAACAGCCAATTGCTCACTACTTTTCTAGTGGGTTTGCCACAGCTGATAGGCTTGCTGTGCTGATTAAAGAGGTGAATATAATTATTTGTTCATGTTGTGACGATTAAAGGTGGAGTTCCGAGACGGGCTGCAGTCTGTAACCACACGTTTCGCTACGCTCCAAATTGAACCGTAATGTTATGAAAAGCGGTTCAATTTGAAGTGAGCGGAGCAGTGTCGCGACCGTATAGCGACACTTGCGCCGCACACTTCACATTGAGCCGTTTAATCATAACAACACCGTTCAATATGGAGCGTAGCGGAACGTGCGGTTGCGGTCTGCGGCCCGTCTCGGAACCCCACCTTAAGCTAGTCTGCTAACTAGAGTTCTCATTCATAATGATACAAAATTATATCATCTAGACTAGATTTAACACTTCAATTTCAACATTAAAAAACCTATACAATCAATGGTTTTATCAATTCTATTTGGTTATTATTTAACATTTATCATTGTTTTCAGGTGTTACACAATTGCTCCCAAGCTGGCATTAATGTAAGGGCAACTGTCTGTGATATGGACGGTGTAAATAGAAGAGCCCTTACCATACTGGGAGCAACATCCAAAAAACCAAGTTTTGTATTTGAAAACAAAGAAATTTTATCAATTTTTGATGTGCCACACTTACTGAAGTGCTTCAGAAATAATTTTATGAAGTATGATATTGATTGTGTGGCAGAAATAACATCTGAAAATAAAACCGGGAGAGGTAAGATTTTTTTTTCAAATATTTATTGCAAGACAACCAAAAGTCAAAGATCAGGTTGCTTACGTTTGACTGGAATCAATAAGATTCAGAATAACATTTTGTTTTCTATTATACTTACTCACTGATAATGGATTATTAAGCTGTCTGTATATTCAGTTTGTGTATAAAATGATAATTCTAGTTGTCTTTGTCTTACTTATCATAATGAAATTCAATTTATTGAAACATCCGACTTTTGCAGGTACTGCTAAATGGTCTTATATTAAACAATTTTACCAGCTGGACAACTGCAACCCAAATTTTGTTTTTGCTCCGGGTTTAACAAAAGATTATCTCCAACCAAACACGCATCAAAAAATGAAAGTGAAGCTCGCTGCGCAAGTGTTAAGCCATACCGTTGCAGCAGGGATGTTTGCCAAAATAGCAGATAGTAAGTATAGTGTAATGTGACCAAGCATGATTAGAATATTTTTAATATTAACTTAAATCAAACTCTCATTATTGACTACTAGTGGCAGCCCGCGACTTCGTCTGCGTGGACAGTTATTTCTCTATCCCCCGGGAACAGTATTTTTTTCAGATGAAAGGTATCCTATGTCCTCTGTACCCTTGACAACGTGTATGCAAAATTTCATGATGATCGGTTGAGTAGTTAAGAGGTGAAGGCATAACAAACAAACAAACGGACTTTCGCATTTATAATATTAGTAAGGATGTAGCTCAATAGATCCTTACTTTGTAACATTCCGAACAAGTTGAGTTGTTGGTATGCAAAATATATCAATAAATTGATAACTTTATTGATAAAGTATATTCCCCAATGCTTAAAATCCATCTCCTAATTTCTTTAATTGACTTTCTTATTTCTATTTCCAGAGGCACTGTCTACAGATGCAGTTGTAACAGCAAATGTAATCTACAAAATGGACAAATTATTCGACTGTCTAAATAGCGACACAGCTGATTTGCGACGCGGAAAATGCTGCGCTACAAATATGACAAAAAGACACCTCATCTACAGATTTTCGCTGAGATGCGGAGATTTTTTGAAGAAATTAGATTTATTGGAGCCGCCCGAATGCCCCCTTCGCAAAAAGGCTGGATATGGACCATAAACGCAGTTGAAAAATTATTTCAAAAGCTTATGATTCATCACAAAGATGTTAAGAGTCTGGCCACAAGGCGACTACAGCAGGACCCAATAGAAAACTTGTTTGGTTGTATACGAGGCAATTGTGGGTCAAACACAAATCCGACTTGTGGACAGTTTTTGGCTGGACTGAAAACAACAATATTGTCAAGTATGGCCCATGTGGGGACCACAGGAAACTGTGAGCTTGATAACAATATTGGTATTAATAATTTTAGTACCTTATTATCACTTCCAAAACCCACAGATAAATCCATTAACCTTTATTATATTGATAAAAATGAGTTACAAGCAGATGTTGATAATATTTTCATAACTGATGAAGATAGTCCTGAAATTCAGGCTTGTGCTTATGTCTGTGGGTTTTTATTGAAGAAAAAAGAGCTCGATTGCGACAGTTGTAAAATAATTTTTGTTGCACAAAATGTAGAAAAACAACATCTTTTTGTAGAATGTCGGGAGTATGAAGACTATAAAAAAAAAACTAATGTATGCATCCAAAAATATAATTAATTGTGTAGAGTGTTGTGCTACAGTGACAAACAAATATTTGGAAGAAAAAGGACACAAACTACATATAAAAGAAAATTTGGTAGACTATATAAAAAAGGTAGTCAATTTTGATTTAATGGATATGTGTCCACCTCACAAAGAGGAGAATATAAAATATATTATCGACAGTGTTTTTGCAATTTGTATAAAAAGATTCTGTATAGTAAAGAATCGGCAGTTCAAAGATCAAGCTTCGGCAGCCGCATTAAAACGTAAAATTAACATTTTGGCTCACAGATAGGTATGATGGAAAAAATATGGTCATTAGGCTCTTCTTTTAGGTTTTCTGACTAAAATGATAATGCTAGCTGTATAAACAAATGATCATTACGTATAAAGCTCAAATCTACCGGCCAATTCTTTAGTATTAAATAGTGAACCTTAGAATAATTACACCTAGAAGCCGTGTCCGCGTATACAAAGTGAGGCAACTTATACTGAGCCAAAATGGCTGAGTTTTCAGATTTATATCCTTCAAACGTTACCTAATCGTAACTAAAGTCCAATAATATAATAATTAATCTCTTTAAGGTAGGGAAATTGAAACTGTTTTGTACTTATTAGGTATGATTATGTAATAATGGACAATAAAAATCTGAAAACGGCGTCATTTTGGCTGTTTTAGTTGCCTCACTTTTGACAGCGCGCTTTGTAGGGAATTATCGTTCTAGGTGTAATTATTCTAAGTAGTGAACCTTTTTTTAAGCAAATTTCAGAAAAACATTGATGTTTTTAAATTATTTGCTGTCGTGGACACATATTCATTACGTTAAAATTGACTGTCTCTTTCATAAACCTAATTACATTTTTTCTTTTGATTATTGTAGGATGTCCTTTATCTTGTAATTTATGTAGTTGTTGTTCTCCATACATTCAAATTAAAATGTTAGACTAATGAACGAGGTGAAGACTGCTTATACTACTTCCTTATGTGGTGGTAAACAATCTTCACCTAATGGCCGATATACATTTTGATTAGTGTTTAGTGCGAGTGGCTCGTTTAGTGTTTAGCAAAAAACAATTACTTAACACTAATCAGAGACTGTCCGAATGTGTTTTTTGCTAAACACTTAACACTAAACGAGCCACTCGCACTAAATAATAATCAAAATGTATACCGGCCATAACACTTTTAAAATAATCGTTATAATAAAATACAACAAATGGTTTTCCAAGCATATTATGTACTTAGAAATTGTTAATAATTAATGATTTGACATCCTGTCAGTCTTTGTCAAAGTAAATCGTAAATTTGTTTCCTTTGTTTGTAAATGATACAACAAATAAGTAATTATTAACTGAAAAAAGTTAAGCAATGTGCCTTTGAAAGAAAAGAAAGATTGTGTGCCCGCCGTTAGAAGATTACATTATTGAATTTTGATAAAATGTCAAATATGATTATTAAATTGGCCCTACCTACTTTCATAATTCACTTCACAAAGCTAAGCATGCATAAAATGAATGTTTCAAAAATAACATGAAGAATACTGTATACTATTTATGATTGTTAATAATATTCCAAAACTTGTTTTTATTAATATTCATGGTTTTAGTCACGTTTTAGCGCTATGAAACAGGTTGTACTATGATGGGAATTGATTTTTTTAACTGTAATTTTTGTGTCTTTTAATATTGAATTTAAAAATTATTAGTGTTGTTCAGGTACAATATGGATTATTTAGGTATTCGCTTATTTGTTATACCATAGCGCTAGAGGTACACACTTTGTGCCTCTGGATTTTTTTGAATAGGTAAACTAAAATTAAATATTTGCCTAAATAATGTTTATTTAAACATACAAATTATTAAGTCACCTGCAGGTTCTAGCCTCTTCTTACCTTTCTCATAATAAAGATGTGTAATTGTATTTTAATGTTTCATTATTCAATAAATGGTTATCTGTGTCAATACAATGGTTTAATTTATTTTTTCACTTCTTACGATTATTAGCTAGTTTCAGAATTGAAAGCATATTTCTGGCAATTTTAATTTTGCGTGCCAGTGATATGCTTTCAATTCTGAAGCCGGCAGAATTAATTTTTAATGCCTACAACTTAAACCTATATTCAAATTTCCCGCCTCGCCCATAACCCAACATTCAAAATTTCCCGCCCGGGTGAGTTGCTATGGGATAGATACCAGGTGGCGCTATTTATTTGATCGCCACTTTTTTTGTATGTAGTCTTCGTTCTTCTCGCTAGAGTAAATGTATTCTATGATGACCTCTTATTTCCAGGCAGTTTTCTGACTCAGTCAGAAAACTGCCTGGAAATAAGAGGTAAAAATAAGAGGTAAAAGAGATAGATTGATAGCCAGTGGCTATCAATCTATCTCTTTTATTTGCTATACGACGAGAAAGAGATGTCATTAACCACTCGTTTGTCGCGCGGCCGGCGCGCAATTTCCTTGTTTGTCACGCAGTTTTGAGTTACCGCAGTGCACTTGTACAGCTGCGTTAAAACCGTTTTTATGACCAGTTCCTGTTTGTATACCAACAAATAATGTTCTATTTCGTATAGCTATTGGATGAAGCTATAAGTATTGAAAAAAAACGAGTACCAGTAATGGTAAAATAATTTATAAGAAATTCGTGAATTTTGCTAAAGAGAAAATTCACGACTTGTAATAGAAATTGATTTTTAATATTAAATTTAAATCGATAACTAGTGGTTTTTTTTACATAATTAAAAACTAGAATAATATCCCTTTCCGTGCATGCCAATTTTTTATGATTTGGAAGCAATTCAACAGTCATAATAATGTTTGTATATCGCACTAATTTTTCCTGCGCGTCTAAATTCGCTGCTGAGTCTAAGCGCTGTTTCGTAGTATTTTATTCCAATTGGGGAAGGCTTGTGACAAAAATAAAATATATTTTAGAAAGATACAGCTTTCAACATTCATATTTTGTAAAAAAAATGAGACTCTTGAAAAAAATTATATTTGTAAAAAAATATAACATTAAAGCGGCCCACTATAAATGATTAAATTGTGTTTTTGTAACAAGCGCTGATTTTTCTAGACTCGGATCAAGATACCTTGTACCAATTATATGTACAGAAAGAGCAAAACCTGTAGTTTCTAACAGTATACAATACATAGCAAAGATTCTTCCGAAATGTAAAATTTGAAGTGTAAAATTTCGAGCTAAATAATCCAATTCCGCACTGCCGCCGGGCCGTTCGCTGCCAAGATGGCCGCGCCGTCGAGTTTAGTTCAGGGTTGTCGCACACATTGAATAAAACTAGGTACGTACTTATTTTTTTATATATATTTTTTAAATTGATTTTCACATTTTTTTTAATAGTTCTCCTCTACTTCGTCCCCTGCCCCGTCCTCGCTCTCCTCGATTTCAATTGTACACAGCATAAAATATAAAATGGATGTGGATTGTGGACTAAAAATTAATAACTAGACAACCAACACCAAGCACAATAACCAACACCAAAACCAAAAAACATTCACTAGGTAATATATAAAAACAACATAAACACAACCCAATATAAAAAAAAATATAAGCGTGTGAAGCAGCCCTGCCAAAATGCTAGTTTGTTTCAAGGTCCCACAGGACCTTGTTACCTTGATCTTGGATAATGGCGTAATAAAAACTCACTACTTTGCGTTGCATCAATCATCCTGTGTAAACAGATGAATGTTATATTTTGAAACCACTTTGAAACTGTTCACTAATAGTATTATTATCATATTTCGGATAATTCTTTGATAAACCAATAAAAATTTTAACATGATGTTGTCGTAAACAAAAACAATACATCGAGACATTTACCGGGCGACGGTTTTGTTATGATTTTGAACACTAGACATTAAATTTGTGACAAGATATTTATATGATCGAATAAAACACGATATGACGATTCTTTTAATATATGACACCCAACAGAAGTATTAATTAACAAAATACTTACGGCATATCAAATTAGAGCACTTCACACAGAAAAAACAAGTATGGCGTGTACTGACGTGAAACATTTCATAATTATTTTTTTCAACCAATCACAGGCCTTTTCTACTTTTTTTTGCGATATTAGTGTTGCCAAAATCATAATCTAAATCAGCCTAAGAGGTTTTGGTGTGGCCGCCTAAAAAAAACCTACCAAATAGGTAGAAATCGAACAGCGATCGACCCGGTCCTATAGCACCGCGCGACAAAGGACCGTCTTTTGCTTGCGATACTACAGTACCGCGAAGCAATCGAGTGGCTACAGCAATTTATAAACCTGGCAGGATTTAAGAGCTTGTAATACGGCCTCTGGGAACACTTACTGTGTTATTCAGAGTGCGTTCGTTAAACTAGGGCCAAAGTTAACATGGCGTTAGACTGCGGACTAACTAACCCCATTTTAGCCCAAATCGTATTCAGAATGACAGTTTAACGTTTAGTCCCACCGTTTAAGGATTAAAAGGTGCATTGTGATTGGTTTACAACAATGATTTCAAAAGGAAAGATGAGCCCATCCATAGCCTTCTTTAATTGCAAGCCGTGAACATAAGTTTGGCAACGCCTGTTACTGTCAGTTCGTGGTCATGTCGTCCGCCAGTCTCCATACTAAATGTATGGGAATATTTCAATTTTAAAAGGTCGATATTTTTTTTCGTAGTAATTGTGTGAGGTTTAAAATATGAAAATAATTTAGTTCTTTTATTGAAATGCTTTGTATATTAAACAATTAGAAAAATTTCAATGTTAACCAGGAAAAAATGGCTGTCAAAGATGTCATCTTTTTTGTTGATTTTCTTCAGCAGGGAGTTGATTAACACGCCCTCTAGCAACAAATGATATATCATTAGAAAGGTCTTTTAAAGACAAATATTTGCTGTTGATATACTTTATATCAATTGTTAATACTTTTGGAGTTAAAGGTTATTAAAGTATAAAAGTGGTTTATTGTCTATGGGAGTTGATCTACCACACCTATAGAAATGAATGATATATCATAAGAAAGGTTTTTATATGACAAATATTTGCTGCAAACATACTTTCTATTAATTGTTAGAATTTTCGAAGTTTTAGGTCATAAATGTAAAAAAAATTGTTCAAGTTCAGAGCGTTATAACTCTCAAAGTACTAATAGTTGACGTTTATTGTAGTACAATAAAGTGTTTCAAATTTAAAGACCATTCCAATGATGTAAGATTTATTGCTAGGAGAGGCTTAGATCAAAATGCTCATCGTACTAAAGAACCCCCGAAAAGTTCAAATAATTTGACTCAAACCTTATGTTCTAATAAATAAATAATAATAATAAATATAAAACTTTATTGAAATAATCTTACATCACAATTTACAACTAGTTTAAACATAGATAATATAGGAAAAACAATTAATAAATAATTATTAAAATAATTTTATACTATGTGCTTGACCACATGCGATGTTGCCGTTCTGCTCAACTTCATGGCTTGGAAGATATAGAAGGCTATGCTATGGCCCATCTGAATATTTGCTTTATAATTCCTTCATACAAGCAAAATCAGCGACATCTTTTAGATCCCACTCGAACTATTGCCATATTAGAGGTGGGCAAAAAAGATTCCTGAAGTCACAATGATCTGTGCCTGAAGTGAACTATTTAGATCAATTGGAATTAAGGACAAGTTCACTCATTTGGCTCCTTTGGGTCGCTAGTACTTTTAACTTTTTTTTATATTTTTATAATGGTAATTATATCAGATTTTCGATGGTATTAAGGCCATAAATAAAACGTAAGCATTACAAAATCTCAAACATGTTTATTTCAAATTAGATGTTTTTGTTCTTTTTCACAGCTATACTAAACTAATATTATAAACTATTTAAATTATTAAATATAAAAAGGAAAGATTTGTTTGTTGGTTTGATTGTTTGTAATGCAAAAATTCAAAAACTAACTGAGCCGGCCGCTTGTACTGCATGATTATGGGAGGCAGGAGCTTCGTTTTCTGAGTTCAGTTATTTTGTTTTATGCGTGAATGCGGTAAATACTTCAATCTCAATTCGCGGTATTACCATTGCTTTCAGCTTCCATAGTCCAGCTTTTGACATCCGTGTCATAAAAAAGAGCAGAGCATATTCTTGCGTTTTTAGGAGGCTTATGAAATAGGACTGTTTTCGTTATTTTATCTACACCCATGCTTTAAATCCTCTGTAACGGTTAGCTTACTGCCACCATTACAGTATCCGAGCGGGAGGAGGACCTGCTGTGCCGCGCGACCACGCGCTCAGCGTTGCATAATGAAATTCAGTACAACATTATAACACTCTCGCGGAAGACATAATTAGGGATCCGCAAAAAGTATCGATACTTGAGTAGTATCGATACTTTCGTTGCGATACCTAGTATTTTCGTACTCGATACTTTTGTTTCGATACTTTACTAGGTATCGATACTTTCTGATGTACTCGATACTTTTTACACTTGACTATCTAATCTTCATAAAAAATTAGCTCAAAGTCGACCAAATAGGCACCGCGCCATTGATAAAGATGAAACTAGTCTATACCTTGCAATTCCAGTGTCTTTATCCATTCAAACAATGGAACGCGATCACTGACCTCTATTTTATTTAATGGAGGACAGTGAGTGAGATGAAAACGGTGTACCCTAAATTATGTACCATGTATGCCATCGACATCAAATAGGTACCTAACAAGACCTGCCTTTATAAAATCTGCAAGAAACCGTCTCACTAGTTAACGCGTCAATAAATTATTATTTACTCCCTCGATACTTTTTTCGGAATGTAAGGTAAACTATGTCCTTCTCTGTACCCCTGACAACCTGGATGCAAAATTTCATGATGATTGGTTCAGTAATGAAGACGTGAAAACGTAACAAACAAACGGACTTTCGCATTTATAATAATTATAAGTAAGGAAATAAGGATATCTGATTGTAACGAAAAAGATTAGGGTTCACATTAGTATTCAGTATTTACTTGTTAAGTATTGTGCTTGTATTCTTAATGCAGACAGAATGTAGTTTTTTTTTATTTTTGATTAAAACTGCTTGTTTTTAAGTTTTAAATGGATTGAGAAAATTTGTTACTTTGTGGAAGCCCAGTGTGCCATTTACTGCACTTTTTTGGGATTTTTTTAAAACGTTTCCCGATGCAAAGGAAAAGTACTCGATACCGAGTAGTATCGATACTTTTGATCCGATACTTTTATCGGTATCGATACTTTTGATACGATACTTGGTATCGAGTAGGTATCGATACTTTTGAAAATTTGCGGATCCCTAGACATAATGACGAGGAGGGGGAGGAAGGTCAAAGTCAAAGTCAAAACCTTTATAGATGATACATATCATGGGTGTAGATAAATATCATGGGTGTTTTTAATCCATATGTATTAATATTGTTTATTCCCAAATAAAAAAAAAATATAAAAAAATGGGTGTAGATAAAGTCTTGTATGCAACTGTACATAATTAGGTATTAAAACACTCATATGATACTATTATCACACTCGGCTACCCCTCATTATAGTACAGTTGCATAAACAACTATTATGCAACTCCATATTTCTTTACGCACTAGATCATTAGGCAATCTGTAATTATTTTAATTGAAATCTAATGTAGATAATTATTTTTGCAGCAAATATGTTTCATAGGAGACATTTCTGTATGCAGTGTTCGTAATCTATCCTTTCCGTTTACTCTAGTTCTTTGAGTTAACTAGCTATGGAACTAAATGAACTAAGGATCTTTTTATGGACTCAAGTGAACTACATAGTTCATTTGAATCCATATAAAGATCTTCAAGTGAACGAATTCATTTGAATCATGATAACCCATCTCTATTGCCTCGAACAATAACAAGTAATAGTAAAATATTTTATAATTTATTAGAATTGTTAGACACGTAATAAAAATAATGTAAAGCTACTAACCGATGATACGATATTCCATGTAACTTTTTAACGTTTGCATCCATTGAAAATGTTTGCATCATAATTTTTGCAATCTACAAATGCGCCATTCGCCATTTTTATGTCACGTCAGTGTATGCGTAACCGCAGCAAAATGTTGCGTCTTAGAGAAATGAGAGTATTACAGATAATTAGTTCATAGTAAGATGCAATTTGTTTAAGTATAGCAAAATGTGTGCAAGTTGTACTTTCGAAGTTATTCGAGAAAAACTGATTTTGCTGGGGTAACGTTACTCCAGCAAAATGTTTTAAAAAAAAGGCGTTTAGCCTGGAACCAAGTACATCAAAAGATAGCTTTTGACGAGTTGTTAATGAATACCAATAGCAAAATCTGTGCATCTTATAGTTTTTGAGATATTCAAGATTTTGCTGCGGTAACGTTTAGGGATTTCCCATATCTCAAAAACTGTTTGTCGCAGAAGTTTGAAAAAAATACCAGTTATAGGCCTTAATTTGTTTAAATTTGTTTAAATATAAGTATTTCGATTCATCAACAGATATCGATATAATTAATTGTTTTTTAAAAACTGGAAAAAATCGATTTACTCCTAAACTAGTACATTTGAAAACAAATAAAAAACAATTACAAATACCTATGATCTACCCCTTTAAGGTGTACAAATCTGGATTAACAAACTTTACGCGATATGAAGATATAAAGAGATTTCATCAAATTTCAAGCTACTTATCAATTTTCTACTTTGGCGATCGAATACGCAGCTCCCTATGAATACAAAACGATAGACTATAGTGAACACATTAGTGTATTTTGTTAAACAACATCCCTGAAAGTTTCAGCTTTAAATCTCTGATGGATTAAAAATTATTCAAAAACCAAAAAAGTGCCAGCAATTCTCCTATAAACCGACTAAATTACGGAGGTTACGAAAAAGCGATCGCGCCATACTTGAGCGTAACCATCTGAAAAAAATAGCATAATAGTCATTTTTAGGTGGTACAGTCGCGTATAAAAAGATTTTGTTTCTTTGTTTCTTAGTCCACTTTAGCAAACTATTTTATACTAGCTTACCGATAAGATAGAAACTTGAAACTTTGAACATAGGTCCAGCACTGGAAGACAATGCAATATTATTGTGTCAATGACTAATTTTTAGGGTTCCGTACCCAAAGGGTAAAACGGGACCCTATTACTAAGCCTCCGCTGTCCGTCTGTCTGTCTGTCTGTCAACAGGCTGTATCTCATGAACCGTGATAGCTAGATAGTTGACATTATCACAGATGATGTATTTCTGTTGCCGCTATTACAACAAATATTTAATTTACCTTATTTTATATTATAAAGTCCTTAATTCCGACCGATATTTCATTTAGTGCGAAAGTCCTAAGTCCACAATATTTTGTAAGAAATCCACCAAATATGTAACCAAAGTGCCTAAGTCCTTAAAATACGGGTCAAAAAGGACTAAGTCCAAGAGTTTGGGACCTGAATCCGGTTGATTAATGTTGATTTTATTAAAAAGTATAATACTAATATGTTATGTTTGTGTGTTAAAAATAAAAGGTGAAGTTTGATTTTCCTCAATAACCTACCTACATCTCTGAAATCGCAAATAAAATCAGCTGTTCCGTACAAAAATTAATGACGAAAATATCAAAATGTAAAGAACTGCTGATTATTTTTTCGCGATTTCAGAGTTGGTCCCATAGTAAAAGTTGTTCAGTTTGATGGTCCCTATTTACCATATTCGGCTTTATAAGGCTTTTACCAAACACCTTGTAGAAAAATTTCAGTGATTTTTTTCTGTTTAAATTTGGTTTATTGAGAAACTCAGTTTTTGGACTAAGGGAGTTCTGCATCTGGGCATGCTCTACACGTTGGTGTTATCAGATGAAAAAGTACGGACTTCTGCATCTGGGTCCTTCATTTATAGAAAAAGGGACAACTACATAGTGACATGACAAAAGAGAAAGAAATGCGAAAATCTCGTGTTGGATGCCGTGACGTGACGTGTGATAAATTTTTAATTAACAAAAAACAATGAATGCAAAAATCTCAAATTTAAGTAGTAGTAAGTTTTATTTTACAAAAGTACTCGTTCAACGCATTCATCAATTAACTAATACTATTAGATAGGTTGAACCACGTTTCTTTTTAGTTCTAGTCTAAAAATCTGGTAGTAATTAGGTAAGTATTGCTAATAACGAATGTAGTCGAAAATAGCTAAAGTAATAATATAACCTCTACATAAAACAATTTAGATTTCGGCTACATGGGTATTTTTCTGCTTAACTGTACTATATATCGGTTATTAGGTTGCTAATTTCAGTAGGACATCCGCAAGTATGGCGCGATCGCTTTTTCGTAACCTCCGTAATTTAGTCGGTTTATAGGAGAATTGCTGGCACTTTTTTGGTTTTTGAATAATTTTTAATCCATCAGAGATTTAAAGCTGAAATTTTCAGGGATGTTTTTCAACAAAATACACTAATGTGTTCACTATAGTCTATCGTTTTGTATTCATAGGGAGCTGCGTATTCGATCGCCAAAGTAGAAAATTGATAAGTAGCTTGAAATTTGATGAAATCTCTTTATATCTTCATATCGCGTAAAGTTTGTTAATCCAGATTTGTACACCTTAAAGGGGTAGATCATAGGTATATGTAATTGTTTTTTATTTGTTTTCAAATGTACTAGTTTAGGAGTAAATCGATTTTTTTCCAGTTTTTAAAAAACAATTAATTATATCGATATCTGTTAATAAATCAGAATACTTATATTTAAACAAATTTAAACAAATTAAGGTCTATAACTGGTATTTTTTTCAAACTTCTGCGACAAACAGTTTTTGAGATATGGGAAATCCCTAAACGTTACCGCAGCAAAATCTTGAATATCTCAAAAACTATAAGATGCACAGATTTTGCTGTTGGTATTCATTAACAACTCGTCAAAAGCTATCTTTTGATGTACTTGGTTCCAGGCTAAACGCCTTTTTTTAAAAACATTTTGCTGGGGTAACGTTACCCCAGCAAAATCAGTTTTTCTCGAATAACTTCGAAAGTACAACTTGCACACATTTTGCTATACTTAAACAAATTGCATCTTACTATGAACTAATTATCTGTAATACTCTCATTTCTCTAAGACGCAACATTTTGCTGCGGTTACGCATACCACGTCAGTCACCGTCTGTCTACCATAGTCTTCCGCGGATGACTGAATCGCGTTGGCCCTAAAATTGTAATTTTAGGGCCAACCAACTGGCGTCACTTCGTAGCGACGTTGACCGTGTCCTTCCTTACGCTAGTAAGTATAATAAGTCTATGGTTTACAAGCATTAAACCAGGTTTTGTTAAAACAGTCTTGGACCCCAGTTTTGTGAAACATCTCTGAATAAGACAGTTAATTATTAATAAAACACAAAAAAGTGTTTGTTTTTAAGACAAAAAGCCAGTTTAATAAAATAACCAGAAAGTAGGTAAAGTTTTTTTACATTCTCTTTGGTAGGTAAATTCCCTTTAAAATAGAGATGGGTGTGCCTCTGTCGCGTATCGGTTTCATACATAGTATGACTAGAAACTAGAGATGGGTAGGTCCGGTTGGTTATGCATCAGTGGACCTGCATCACATTCCACAGTGATAGATGTACATCCAACGACCAGGGGGCTTACCATCAGCAAATAAGAAAACGTTCAGTTCAATAGCAGGCCTTAAACAAAACTGCTTAAGGCCTGCTTTCATACTAATCGTTGAGGTCGTAGTACGAAAAAGTAAGGCGGTTTAATATAAGTCCTGCTATAAGAGCTCATAGTAAGGCCCCTGCACCCCGGCCGGAGCGGATTGCACAGCGGTTCATAGAGTAACTTATCGGTTGTGGAACGTATTAAGGCTCAATTACACTATACAATTTTAAGCAAGCGATTTTAAGACTGTCTTGAAAACGACTAAGAATGCGCGCTTTTACACCACACAATTTCTAGCACGCTCGGCCGTGGTGCTTACTGTTATAGTAAAAGAGAAGGCAGTAAGTCTCTAATGTCTTTTTCAATCAACGTAGTATTGGAGTTATTTACATTGTAGTTTTTGTATTTGTTTTATTTTCTGTTTTAGTTCTTTAAGCACCTACCTAATACCAAATTCCTTTTCTTTTATCATTGTTTGTTAAGAGGTTAATTATAAATATTTTCAATTTGCAGTCGTCGTGTCAAATAAAATTTTAGGTACTCCTTACTTTTATATTAATCAATCATTTTTTTTCAACTATTATCTACCTATTAGAAACCTACATAACATTAATATCTGACTAGGTTGAAAATTCAAAAGGCTCACGAATAGAAATATTTTACCTACCTAGTAGGTATGAAGTAGTAGTAGGTATATTTACCTAGTATCATTTTATTTAAGTAGATAAAAACCTCTAATGTGTAGGTACTTACTTAATGCAAATTGCAAGAATCGTATCAAACAAAACAAGACTGTCGCTCTTGTGAATAAAGGTCCAAACAAATTATCAGACGCGGCTTACTGCCGCGGCTGATCTGAGGTGTGCATACTCTCGGATGTAGTAGGTCGCGGACGTAACCATAGACTAATATGACGTCATCGGACGTCCGATAGCTAGGCACGCAGGATGTATGAGAGCGTGCACACTTATCAGCCGCGGCAGTAAGCCGCGTCCATAAAGGCCCGAACAAATTATCGGACGCGGCTTATGGACGCGGCTTACTGCCGCGGCTGACAAGTGTGCACACTCTCATAACATCCTGCGTGCCAGATAGCTATCGGACGTCCGATGACGTCATATTAGTCTATGGTTACGTCCGCGACCTACTACATCCGATAGTTTGCACACCTCAGATCAGCCGCGGCAGTAAGCCGCGTCCGATAATTTGTTCGGACCTTAAGCCGCGTCCGATAATTTGTTTGGACCTTAAGGCTGGCCCCAGACCTACCGGTTCCGTTTCTTTGCTTTGCTGTGCTACCTTGCTTGAAAGACCGCCGGCCAACCAGGGTAATTTTCAATCTATCGCATTTTGGGACTAGACCAAATTGGCAAGATAGCCATTAGCTTGGTTTTATCAAATGTCATCGCCTGGATTGCGAAGTAGGAAGCTTTTAGGAGATATGCCACCCTGAACATGGACTCCGATCGTTAAAAATAACTCGATCGCTTATTTATACAAGATGTTTGGTAAAGCCTTATAAAACTGAATATGGTAGATAGGGACCATAATAAAACTGAACAACTTTTACTATGGGACCAAATCTGAAATCGCGAAAAAAAATGAACTGTTTCATACATTTTGATAATTTCGTTATTAATTTTTGTATAAAACAGCAGTTTTTTTTAAAACGAAAACTAAAACTTCTCATCGCACCCCAGACGACGATATTTGATAACACCAAACTAATGGCTATATTGCCAATGTGGTCAGGTCAAAATATGCGATAGATTGAAAATGAGCCTCTTGGCCGGCGGTCCATGGTAGAACAGCAAAGCAAAGAAACGGAACCGGTAGGTCTGGGGCCAGCCTTACTCGACGGACACACACGCCGCACCGCACACCAACGCGAACGCGACGGCTCGCACACGGGCCGCGGCAGCGGCACCCGCCCGCCCCTCGGCGTGACCCGCCCGCCTCTCGGCGTGACCCACCCCGCGCCACGCCCGCCCACGGCGTCCGGCTCAGAAGGTGCACATCGTCGTTGTTGTCGGTCGCGTACGTATCGACCTACCTAGATATCGCGTTATTATACGTTACACTATTTCCCAACAAAGTACTCGTCAAGACGATTCAAACGAGCCCAAACTCGATGGGGTTGCATGGTTTTATTATAGAGTTCCTATGGCCTTCTTTCGGTTCCATCATCAGATCCTTGGACACTATTTCCCATTAGAGTACTCGCCAAGACGATTCAAACGAGCCTAAACTTAATGGGGTAGCGTGGTTTTATTAAAGAGTTTCAGTGTCCTTCTTCCGGCTCCATCATCAGACCCTGGACACTATTTCCCAACAAAGCACTCGTCAAGACGATTCAAAGGAGCCCAAATTCAATGGGGTTGCACGGTTTCAATATTAAGTTCCTATGGCATGGCCTTGAATTGTTCGCAAACTTTGTGGAGAAACAAACAAACAAACACACAAGCAAACAAGAAAGCAACCTAATAAAAGCGTGTTAAAAACAACCTACCTACCTATAAGTTTCAAGTCTCTAGCTCATCGGGAAGCTAGGTAGGTAGGTACTTACCTAGTATAAAATACTCTTTTCTCAAATTACGGACAAACAAATAAACGAACCTACTTATAAATATTAATAGTATAAATAAATAAATAAACAAGAAAACGTCCATATGAAAACGTGTTAAAAAACCAACATTCCTTTTTGAACTTATCTTGCACTGTGGCAGTATCGTCTATCTGTCGCGAGTCAGACAGAGTCTGTCTCTGTCTGTCACATTACCTCTACACGTTGACCTTGAGAACGCCTTTATGCCTTAGGTATAAAGTTGTTTTTTCTAGTACAACTGTTACGTCTGACGTGCCGTCGTAGGTACAGTTAGACTGTCTTGAAACCGTGCGTGCATTTAGGCTGGCCCCAGACCTACCGGTTTCATTTCTTTGCTTTGCTGTTCTACCATGGACCGCCGGCCAAGAGGCTCATTTTCAATCTATCGCATATTTTGACCTGACCACATTGGCAAGATAGCCATTAGTTTGGTGTTATCAAATATCGTCGTCTGGGGTGCGATGAGAAGTTTTAGTTTTCGTTTTAAAAAAAACTGCTGTTTTATACAAAAATTAATAACGAAATTATCAAAATGTATGAAACAATTCATTTTTTTTCGCGATTTCAGATTTGGTCCCATAGTAAAAGTTGTTCAGTTTTATTATGGTCCCTATCTACCATATTCAGTTTTATAAGGCTTTACCAAACATCTTGTATAAATAAGCGATCGAGTTGTTTTTAACGATCGGAGTCCATGTTCAGGGTGGCATATCTCCTAAAAGCTTCCTACTTCGCAATCCAGGCGATGATATTTGATAAAACCAAGCTAATGGCTATCTTGCCAATTTGGTCAAGTCCCAAAATGCGATAGATTGAAAATTACCCTGGTTGGCCGGCGGTCTTTCAAGCAAGGTAGCACAGCAAAGCAAAGAAACGGAACCGGTAGGTCTGGGGCCAGCCTAAAACAACCGCGCACTAATGGCCGGTATACATTTTGATTAGTGTTTAGTGCGAGTGGCTCGTTTAGTGTTTAGCAAAAAACACGTTCGGACAGTCTCTGTTTAGTGTTAAGTCATTGTTTTTTGCTAAACACTAAACGCTAAACGAGCCACTCGCACTAAACACTAATCAAAATGTATACCGGCCATAAGGCTCTGGGGCCCTATTTTGAATCGCTCGGCTGGCGTCGAGCGCTCGTTTCTACTGATTTTCGTTCGACAGCTCATATATTTGAGTTGATTTGTCGAACGAAAATCAGTAGAAACGAGCGCTCGACGCCAGCCGAGCGATTCAAAATAGGGCCCCTGAACGCAACCCAGCGCTGTGAGCGTGATTCGGAACGCGGCCTTTGTTTTTTCGCCCGCCATTTTGCTCAAGAACAAGAAGAGCTAAAGAGCTTTTTTTTGCCTTTTACAGTTTTTTACTTCATTCAGAATCATTCACCCTCGTTTATATTTTTATTGTGAGAATATTGCTAAATTCGATTTATTTTTAATAATTTTTGTTCAATATCAAGTGTTTCGCAGTCTTATCATGATATAACAATGGGTAAAACGTCGAGATCAAGATCACGAGTTTCTGTTAGTGTGCCTTTTTATTTAAATAATTTTTGCGGACTGTAAACAAAGTGGAAGGTAAAACGAATATATAAATTTTACGCACGCTGGGCTGGGGAAGATGTGTCGCATGGCTTAATAACTCTGAAGATCCACGATATACAATACAAACAATAATATTTTCATCATTTCCCTTGCTTTCCCTCCCATATGTTTTGTGTTTTAAAAATACCTAGATACTGGTTAATAATTGATAAAACGAACTAATAGCTTGGACTAAAGTCATCTGATCAAAATCAAAGATTGTTAAAATGTCACACCTTGTTACTATTTTATTTTGCTACTGTCCTTCTAAGCTCCTTGCCTTCCTTCCATGAGGGAGATTCCACCATCATGCAAACTGACATCAGACTGGTACACAGCTGCCAATTGTACTCTTTTTTGTAAGAATCCTTATTAATATTATAAAAGCGAAAGTCTGTTTGTTTGTCTGTTACACCTTATAAAATTTTGCATACTCATTGCCAGGGGTCAAGAAAAGGACATAGTGTACCTTTCATTCAGAATAAACATACAGTTCCCGAGGAATAGTTAAAAAACTGTCCACGCAGACAAAGTCGTGGGCAACCACTATTAAATAATACAAATGCAGGCCCGCCGCCAGCTATTTGAGCGCCCGCGTGCAAGACCGATTATGCCGCCCCCTACTCTACTAGAGTTTGGTCAACGAAAGATGAGTGTCGGTTGGAAATGGAACTAATTTTGCGCCGTATTTTAAGGTTCAGTTTCCAATAACTTAACCTCTAAACGTTAATTTAGCAGGGAAAGTGGCGATTCCATTTCCGGTTCATCTTTCGTTTACGCTACGACTACCTGCTTGTCAGAAAGAAATGATTTCTTTCGAGAGCTAAACTCAAATTCGCGCTTAGTTTTTTGTAAAATTCTACACAAGTGAATGATTTCTTGAAAGATGCCTTTATCTTTGTACCTACTTCTTACGTAGAAGTCTAGTCGCGGCGTGCGAAGCGCGCCGCGCGCTCCGGGACTGTGATTTAACTCTTCCCCGCGCTTAGTTTTTGTAAAATTCTACACAAGTAGGTGGTTTCTTGAAAGATGCCTTTATCTTTGTATCTGATTCTTATGTAGAAGTCTAGTCGCGGCGTGCAAGCGCGCAGCGCGCTCCGGGACGTGCGGCAATTATGTTTGAACAAAATCATTACAATCAAAGCATGATGGTGCAATGATTTGTCGTTAATTGCTTTGATTAAAATGTGCCTTTATCTTTGTATCTGATTCTTAAGTAGAAGTCTAGTCGCGGCGTGCAAGCGCGCAGCGCGCTCCGGGACGGTGATTTAACTCTTCCCCGCGCTTAGTTTTTGTAAAATTCTACACAAGTAGGTGGTTTCTTGAAAGATGCCTTTATCTTTGTATCTGATTCTTATGTAGAAGTCTAGTCGCGGCGTGCAAGCGCGCAGCGCGCTCCGGGACGTGCGGCAATTATGTTTGAACAAAATCATTACAATCAAAGCATGATGGTGCAATGATTTGTCGTTAATTGCTTTCGTCTAATTTCCGTTCGATATTTAACTCAATCTCATTCATTTGAGTCAAATGTCGAACGAAAATCAGTAGAAACGAGCGCTTGACGCAAAAATAAATATTATTAATCTATCATAGCATTAATTTAAAAATAATATTTTATATTTTAAGGGATAATCTTTAATTAAATTTGCCAGCTGAAGGATTCAAAAATAGGGCCCCATGTCTCGAATGAAATCTGAGCGGAGTTCGGCTTAAACTATTAAAATACAGTCTAGATCCCTATCCTCGCTGCCAAAACACGATGCGAAGCAGTATAGGCAAGAAAAATAAATTATTTATTTCTAATAAATTATTTAGCTATGGGTCATTCTCGGCAGAGCCGCACTGAGGGAGCCAAACAGCTGCATGCGGCTCGCGGCCCGCGGTTTGCCGCTTCTTCACAAGTGGTACAAGGAAAGAGGCATCTTTCAAGCTTCCTGAATAATTACGTAATGGATCTGGTGTCGTAGCTAGGTTAGGGGCTGGCAAGGGGGGCGTCTGCCAGGGGCGCAACCTTCAATTTGCTGACCCATAGCTAGAAAAAAGTCATAAGTCTTGGGCCGCAAAATTCAAATCTTGCCAGGGGCGTTCATTATCCTAGAGATTTGTGTTGGGGCACAAAATTCAAATCTTGCATATGTCGCTCATGATCCTAGAAATAAGCCTTGGGGCGAAAAATTCAAATCATGCCAGGAGCGCTCATGTCATGACCCTTCTTCGACCCTAGCTTCGTCGCTTGGATCGGTCGATTTGCCGCCCCCCTTGACGTGCCGCCCGCGTGCGGTGCACGCCTTGCACGCCCGCTTGCGTCGGGCCTGTACAAATGCCAGCCATGTATCAGTCTGATGTCAGTCTATAGCTTTGCTACATTAATTGAATTATTGTTGTACTATCCCCGTCAATTGGTAATGCGCCTGGCGGCCATGATTTTAACCTCAAAAACGAAAATTTTTATATACCTAGACCCTTTCCTATTAAAAATAAGAATTCAATAATTAATACATTATATAACCTATTAGCATTTTACTGTTTTTTATCATTATTAGTTGTTGATGACGTTGATGTCTATATTAATTTGACAAGGTTCCAGGGCATTACCAATTGACGCAGATAATAAAGCCATGTCAACAAGACAAGTGTGATTTATAAAATAACATTTCTAAGATTTACATAATACTTACTAATATGCGAAAGTCTGTTTGTTTGTTGTGCCTTCACAACTTAACTACTCAACCGATCATGATGAAATTTTTCATACATGTAGTCAAGGGTACAGAGAAGGACATTGAAAAATTTACTGTTCCTGAGGGATAGAGAAATAACTGACCATGCAGATGAAGTTGCAGGCAGTCACTAGTTATTTATAAAATAAATGTAATATACAAACTGTTACAGAGAGGATATTTTTTGTGGTGCACCAAATATATTATGTTAAACAAATGCTTAGTTTACTTGTGTCAGGCTTTCATTTCATAGTATGGTGATATTGGTAAAGAGTATATCGCACCTCTGCTCAAATAGTGTATTAACTCACAAAAACTTTTTTTATTCTACTTATAGCACGCTCAAAATCATCAAAACTTAAAAAGAAAAATATCAAACAATAGCCAACAAGGTCTTACAAAAAATAGGAATTCTTTATAATAATTATTAAAAAACCTTTAAGAAATAATTCAGAATCCATTGATGCATTACCAAATTAATGACCAAGGATGCATTACATAATCATGATGATAAAAATTAAACAAAACTAACATTCTCGAAAATAGTCGGCAATTTCTTATCAACTTAATAGTAATAATAATATATAATAATAATAATAATAATAATAATAATAAATTAAAAGATCTTTGATGAAACGATACAGCATCGATGGAAGAAAATTTTGAAATTGAACACTAACCTGTGAAAGCACTAAACTTAAGAATCGCCTAAGTCTTTACTTATCTACAACTCGACCAAGTTAACTTAGCGAATGACAGCAACATGACGGCTAAGTATATGACACCGTTTTAATTTCGTCATGTTGTAGTTAGGAAAAGACTTAGGAGATTCTTAAGTTTAGTGCAATTGGCCATAAATGCAACAATAGAATACAGACTAAGTCCAAAACAGAGATAAGTCTATAAGTTATTATAAAAATCAGAATAAAAGCTAGGAATGTGATTGTTTTTTTACAAAGTCATTAAATCAGTCTTCTTAGATTGCCAATTTATTGGTATTTAAGCTGGTTTGGCTTCGGTAATATTTGCCTTTTTATTTCGAGCTAATAAATTTATCTTGGACCATTTGGTGTCTGTGTTTGATTTGTTTGTTTTATTTATTAAAGTATTTGGTCTTTGGAGATGACCATTATTTTTATGTCAGAAATCTTTACTTTACCAAGAGTTTTTACACCCATTTGTTTGAATACCTATCTAATTCTTAACTCTACAAAATACTTCTTAAACATAAACCGAAATGCTTACTTCTCTTGTTCAAAAATAGTGGCAAGAGTTGACAAAGTCATGGACCAATTGGTCCATGCCGCTCGATAATACAACGGCACTGCCACCATCTATCTTAAACATCTAAAACTACTTATATGACACCATTAGAGTTAATCTCTAACTTTAAAGTTAGGTTCGAAAGCTGTTAAAAATCATTTTTCAAAAATTTTGAGTTAATACACTATTTGAGCAGAGGTGCGATATTTTCAAGCAATGTTTTTTCTCCAATAATTCTCAATTACTATTTTACAGAGGCAACAATCTCGAGAATCTCTAGAATCTGAGATTTCTGAAAGAAGTTCAAAGAGCGGTGAAACAATGGGGAAACGTAACAAAAAGAAAAAGTCAAAAAATGGCGGGATACACAAGCCCAACATTAAACTAAAGGAACATAGAGAAGCTCAAAACAAAATTGAGAAACTGAAAAAAGTGTTTGACAATTTACGCAACCTAAGCAATCACAGCCTGCATTCTGCTCAAGATGATACCGTTATAGTTCTGGACGATACAATACAAAGTCCAAATAATAAAAGGAAACATTCTGAATCAAATATTTTAGAACCAACCAAGCATATTAAGTTAGAAAACAATCCAGCTGTCAAAGTTGACGATGATGTTATTATTGTCAATAAAACTCCGAGAAAAAACTTAGATACAGCCCCAAAAGATTGTTCGACTCCAATTGCCAACACAAGTAAAGAGTTAACTCAGAACAATAATACTGCAGAATTAGAAAATTTCAACGCAGAGGTGAACAATTTAACTAAAGAAATCAACAGAGATTCTTATCTTACGATTGATTTAACAACGGACACCACTGCAAACAGAAGTAATGTTGACAATACTGTTATCGATTTAGATGCTACCAATGAAAATCAAGATTGTACAATTGTATCAATGAGTAGTTCAAATTTGTCAATGAGAAATTCAAATTTGTCGCTCAGTGGAGAGTCCGATGTTACGGTAATTATGCATCCAAAAAAAAAGAAGGTTGCCGGAAAAAGTATGAACAGTTTTGTAAATGGTATCGCAAATTTGAATGCTACCGAGAAAGGGAAGCTGTTGGAATTGATAACTCAGAACATATTCAACGGGTGTAACGTGTCCAAGAAGATTAATATAAATACTTCTAATAGAGTAAGTATATAGTAAGGTTTCTTGCAATATTGACGATCATTAGAGTATCAAATCAAATCAAATTTATTTATTGTGAGACACAGGTAAATAAGGTTATTGCAAAGAAAATATAATAATTGTTTAGCTGGTTTCCGCCATTAAGGCATACAATTAGATACAATGTCAAAATTTTAAATAGTCAAACAAAACAGATTTCATTTCATATCACATAGGTACATTACAGGTATAGGTACATTACAGGTATATGGTCAACTTTGTCTCAATAAGAATGGTTTTTGATTTCGTATGAATTCTTAATTAAATAAAATCATAAATAATCCTTTACCTATTTTCAGAACCATGTTGACATTACTGAAACGGTAGAAGATACTTTCATTAAAGAGGTAATCTTAGGTGAAAAGCCATCCAGGAACAGTATCGGCAGCAACATTTACAACCCGGAGAAGGCGCTCCGCAAGAAGACTGGACTACGGATGATTGTTATAGACGGTAGCAATGTGGCCATGGAGTAAGTTTACGAAGATCCGCTATGAGAGATAGAGTACTTCCGCTTTATAGCTCATTGTGTATCTTCTACCTTTATTTTAACGGTTGCTGATAGGTAATTTATAATTTTGTCTTTAAGACCATGACTGTTGTAAAGATTAAAACCTGGACCAACAGCTAAAGTTCTAGGGAAAAATGGTAAATACACTTTCTAGCAAATTGTGTATCTTCTACCTTTATTTTAACGGTTGCTGATAAGTAATTTCTGTTATAGTAGGTAATTTATACTTTTGCTTTTAAGACGATGACCTTTACGATTAAAACCTGGACCAACAGCTAAATGTTCGAGGGAAAAAGGGTAATTCATTTCTTAATATTAGGAATCGAACCCGGTCCTACTAAAATGTAAACATAACCCACCACACTGGCCCAATGCGGATCAATGGGTGTTATGTCTGAGTTCGCAGCCGGGACCAACAGTTTAACGTGCTTTCCGAAGCTCAGAGGAGCTCGTGTTGATATTTCTGGTCACCCATAATTTTGACGTATACTAATATCACAAAACAAAATGGATAAAAGTCAAGCTTAGTACCTACTACGCGCGCAACGCCTTCTATCCACTAAAATCGGTCATTCCCAGTAGCCACCACCAGTTTGGCCTCCAGTGGGGGAAACTGTGAATTTTGGTTCAAATATTTCCCATTCGACACCAGTAGTGGCGACTGGGACATTGGTTCATTGAAATTCCGAGATGCTAAACAGGGTTTGAAGTGATAATTATCATGATAATTATCAAGATAAATATGGGTTGATAATTATCCTTACTAATCCTTACTAATATTATAAATGCGAAAGTCCGTATGTTTGTTTGTTACGCCTTCACGTCTTAACTACTGAACCGATCATCATGAAATTTTGCATACACGTTGTCAGGGGCACAGAGAAGGACATAGGGTACCTTTGTGGAAGCTAGTATTATAAATGTGAAAGTCCGTTTGTTTGTTTGTTACGCCTTCACGTCTTAACTACTGAACCGATCATCATGAAATTTTGCAAACACGTTGTCAGGGGTACATAGAAGGACATAGGGTACCTTTCATTCCGAAAAAAAGTATTGTTCCCGAGGGATAACAAAAAACATTTCCACGCAGACGAAGTCGCGGGCGGCCGCTATTCTTTGATAAGTTTAATCACAAATGTTTCTTCATTCTTCAGATATAGGTAGACTATCCTCATCTAGTTAATGTAGTCGAGGTTGATGAGGATAATATGCACATGCCACTCAAATTTAATTGTAATTATTTTGGTTTGAGAATTTTAAGTCACGAAATTATAACCAAAAATGAAAAATTACCTTTATTGTAAAATGGTATAGTTTATTTACTAAACTACATGCTTCAAACGCAAATAATGATATTTAATATCAATCAAACAAGGATTGCGTGGTTAATATCTGTTTGATAATTATCCGATAATAGGGAATATGCATAAGTCACCGATTTTCATAAAATTTAGCTTGATCGCTGCGGACACTTGTAAAAACATGATGGAACAGAAAGAAAAATAAAAAAAATGGTTTATTTTCGTTTTATCACACGATGAAATCAGGGGAAAATAACTTTTTTTTTTTTCATTTTCGGATATAATGCACTTTACAGTCAGATAGAATATCGAAAAAGAAATAATATTTTGTATGACACATATGTATTTAAACGCAAAATTTAAGGAGATAATTAAAGATTATTGGCTAACTCCCTATTAAACGCGCCCGAAACACACCGAAACGTGATATGTGACGTCACCGTTTTGTATAGAGCGTTTTCGGCGGGAGCTGATGCGTGCTAACTTCAAGTAACTATATTAGGGGTCGTCCATTAATCACGTGAGCCTCGAAAGGGGGGGGGGGTAGTTGAGAACATCACGAAGTATCACAAGGGGGGACGGGGGGGTGTAGTGAGATATCACGTGTATTAATTTTTTTCGTTGAACGTGTGACTTTTAACCGAAAACTGTGTGTGATTGTTGACTCACCGTTAGCAGGACGATCTCCCCGCCCACCGCGACATATTCATACTGAAAATTGTTGAGATTACAAAAAATACACGTGATTTAGAGGAGGGGGGGGGGGGGTTAACGTAAAACCTCACCATGTATCACCAGGGGGGAGGGGGGGTTAAAAATTGGCCCAAAAAACATCACGTGATTAATGGACGCCCCCTTACGAGAAAAAAACGCAAAAGAAAAGTTTCAATATTACAGTTGATTTTCTCACGCATTATACTATTGATTTTGATTAAAAAAATTTTTGATGCATATTCCCTATTATCAAGAAGCAAATTTATCTTGATAATTTCAAACCCTGATGCTAAAGGAAGTCTCAAATATTTTTCTAATTATTTTAGACACAAATATATTTTTTTAACAATATTTATTGTATAGGTACTATTTGGTTCCAATTTTTTTTAATAAATCAGTAGGGAAAGTTGGAATTTTTTCTAAGCATAATCACAGTGGTATGGGAACTTTTTTTTTTAAATCCCAATCTTCACCTGTGGAGGCGAAACTAGTGGTGGCTACTGGGAATGACGGACTTAAATCCATTGTAAAGATCCACTGATGGATCTTTTTGCACTTTTATTTACTTTAATCCTTAATCCACTAAAATCCATCTTTGATTCAGTATTTTTACAAAGTGGATTTTTTAGAACTAATGTGTGTTTGAAAATCTACTAAAGAATAACACATGCAATCTTCGTTAACCAAATACTTCCAACTTCCCAGTATGCGTAACCGCAGCAAAATGTTGCGTCTTAGAGAAATGAGAGTATTACAGATAATTAGTTCATAGTAAGATGCAATTTGTTTAAGTATAGCAAAATGTGTGCAAGTTGTACTTTCGAAGTTATTCGAGAAAAACTGATTTTGCTGGGGTAACGTTACCCCAGCAAAATGTTTTTTAAAAAAGGCGTTTAGCCTGGAACCAAGTACATCAAAAGATAGCTTTTGACGAGTTGTTAATGAATACCAATAGCAAAATCTGTGCATCTTATAGTTTTTGAGATATTCAAGATTTTGCTGCGGTAACGTTTAGGGATTTCCCATATCTCAAAAACTGTTTGTCGCAGAAGTTTGAAAAAAATACCAGTTATAGACCTTAATTTGTTTAAATTTGTTTAAATATAAGTATTTCGATTCATCAACAGATATCGATATAATTAATTGTTTTTAAAAACTGGAAAAAAATCGATTTACTCCTAAACTAGTACATTTGAAAACAAATAAAAAACAATTACATATACCTATGATCTACTCCTTTAAGGTGTACAAATCTGGATTAACAAACTTTACGCGATATGAAGATATAAAGAGATTTCATCAAATTTCAAGCTACTTATAAATTTTCTACTTTGGAGATCGAATACGCAGCTCCCTATGAATACAAAACGATAGACTATAGTGAACACATTAGTGTATTTTGTTAAAAAACATCCCTGAAAGTTTCAGCTTTAAATCTCTGATGGATTAAAAATTATTCAAAAACCAAGAAAGTGCCAGCAATTCTCCTATAAACCGACTAAATTACGGAGGTTACGAAAAAGCGATCGCGCCATACTTGAGCGTAACCATCTGAAAAAAATAGCATAATAGTCATTTTTAGGTGGTACAGTCGCGTATAAAAAGATTTTGTTTCTTTGTTTGTTTGTCCACTTGACCCTATTACTAAGCCTCCGCTGTCCGTCTGTCTGTCTGTCTGTCACCAGGCTGTATCTCATGAACCGTGATAGCTAGATAGTTGACATTTTCACAGATGATGTATTTCTGTTGCCGCTATAACAACAAATATTTAATTTACCTTATTTTATATTATAAAGTACTTAATTACGACCGATATTTCAATATTTCATTTAGTGCGAAAGTCCTAAGTTCACAATATTTTGTAAGAAATCCACCAAATATGTAACCAAAGTGCCTAAGTCCTTAAAATACGGGTCAAAAAGGACTAAGTCCAAGAGTTTGGGACCTGAATCCGGTTGATTAATGTTGATTTTATTAAAAAGTATAATAATAATATGTTATGTTTGTGTGTTAAATAAAAGGTGAAGTTTGATTTTCCTCAATAACCTACCTACATCTCTGAAATCGCAAATAAAATCAGCTGTTCCGTACAAAAATTAATGACGAAAATATCAAAATGTAAAGAACTGCTGATTATTTTTTCGCGATTTCAGAGTTGGTCCCATAGTAAAAGTTGTTCAGTTTGATGGTACCTTTTTACCATATTCGGCTTGATAAGGCTTTTACGAAACACCTTGTAGAAAAATTTCAGTGATTTTTTCTGTTTAAATTTGGTTTATTGAGAAACTCAGTTTTTGGACTAAGGGACTTCTGCATCTGGGCATGCTCTACACGTTGGTGTTATCAGATGAAAAAGTACGGACTTCTGCATCTGGGTCCTTCATTTATAGAAAAAGGGACAACTACATAGTGACATGACAAAAGAGAAAGAAATGCGAAAATCTCGTGTTGGATGCCGTGACGTGACGTGTGATAAATTTTTAATTAACAAAAAACAATGAATACAAGAATCTCAAATTTAAGAATATGTTTTATTATTTTTTATTTTACAAAAGTACTCGTTCATCGCATTCATCAATTAACTAATACTATTAGATAGGTTGAACCACGTTTCTTTTTAGTTCTGGTCTAAAAATCTGGTAGTAATTAGGTAAGTATTGCTATTTTTAAGTTTATATTTATACTTTGTAATTTATATGAATATTGTGTAAGCTGATGATTTACCGAATAATAAATAATAATAATAATAACGAATGTAGTCGAAAATAGCTAAAGTAATAATATAACCTCTACATAAAACAATTTAGATTTCGGCTACATGGGTATTTTTCTGCTTGACTGTACTATATATCGGTTATTAGGTTGCTAATTTCAGTAGGACATCCGCAAGTATGGCGCGATCGCTTTTTCGTAACCTCCGTAATTTAGTCGGTTTATAGGAGAATTGCTGGCACTTTCTTGGTTTTTGAATAATTTTTAATCCATCAGAGATTTAAAGCTGAAATTTTCAGGGATGTTTTTTAACAAAATACACTAATATGTTCACTATAGTCTATCGTTTTGTATTCATAGGGAGCTGCGTATTTGATCGTCAAAGTAGAAAATTGATAAGTAGCTTGAAATTTGATGAAATCTCTTTATATCTTCATATCGCGTAAAGTTTGTTAATCCAGATTTGTACACCTTAAAGGGGTAGATCATAGGTATATGTAATTGTTTTTTATTTGTTTTTAAATGTACTAGTTTAGGAGGAAATCGATTTTTTCCAGTTTTTAAAAAACAATTAATTATATCGATATCTGTTGATGAATCGAAATACTTATATTTAAACAAATTTAAACAAATTAAGGCCTATAACTGGTATTTTTTTCAAACTTCTGCGACAAACAGTTTTTGAGATATGGGAAATCCCTAAACGTTACCGCAGCAAAATCTTGAATATCTCAAAAACTATAAGATGCACAGATTTTGCTATTGGTATTCATTAACAACTCGTCAAAAGCTATCTTTTGATGTACTTGGTTCCAGGCTAAACGCCTTTTTTAAAAAACATTTTGCTGGGGTAACGTTACCCCAGCAAAATCAGTTTTTCTCGAATAACTTCGAAAGTACAACTTGCACACATTTTGCTATACTTAAACAAATTGCATCTTACTATGAACTAATTATCTGTAATACTCTCATTTCTCTAAGACGCAACATTTTGCTGCGGTTACGCATACAACTTCCCAGGCTTTTATTAAAATTGATATTTTTAATTGATTGAATTGAAGAAAAAGCTAGGGAAGTTGGAAGTATTTGATAAAAGAATATTGCATGTTTCACCTATTCTTAAATGGACTTTCGGACGCACGTTAGTTCTAAATAATACACTTAGCAAAATCCTGAATCAAGGATTAAAGTGGACAAGAGTGAAAAAAGATCCATCAATGGATCTTTACTATCGATTTTAGTGGATCGAGGGGCGCAACGCACACACACATAGACAGCTTTCACCGACTGACGACACTGCGTCACGCACTCAAAAACGTTTTAAGATTGGTCTGATATTTCTGGTTATTTCGTGTGGGTGAGAATTATTCCACTTTTCCCCACGGCCTCACCAGTGTCCCCACTGGTGAATATAAGTGTCAATAAAAAGTGAAAATATAGAAGTTAAATTCTCCATCGTTTGTACAATTTCTGTCTTAAAGCGAATCTGCCCTATATTGAATCTGTCATATAGCGAAACTGTCATAAAGAAGCGACAAGTTGTCCCATCAGTGGGGACACTTGGTGGGGCAAAGTGGAAAAATCCGTCGGTGAGAGGAGAAAGTGTCTCTGGCCCGTATTTATAAAGGTGCCGACACACTATTCTGTCGTATTGTGTTGTGTCGTGCCGCGACAGAAGCGTTTCGGTTTCATACATTTAGTCTGGCTGGAATGAAAACACATGATTGCAGTGTGTTGTGTCGACATTACGACATTACACTGTTATAATGTGTTTCTAGTCATACTAAATGTATGAAACCGATACGCTTCTGTCGCTCCACAACACAACACGACAGAATAGTACGTTTCCGCCTTAAATCACTCTCAAAGTTGAGAGCTATCTTAAGATCATACTTAACTATAAGAAGAGCATCTTCTCAGGTATGATCTCAAGACAGCTCTCAACGTTAAGAGCGGTTTATAAATACGGGGTGTGCGTTATTCGAGCGCACGTAGTACAGCTCGCGCAAAATACCTTGACCCAAATTTTAGTACCACGTGACTTGCGCAGTAGCAATTTTAAGTACAAAAATGTTTGGTGCGCAAGCCTCATTGTCTATGGTTTGGTTCAAGTTATATTGCGCGAGTTTTACTAAGCTTGACTTGTGTCCTCTGTCCATTTTGTGCTAATATTGTTATCATATAGTCCATGGGAAAATTCGTGATTCGCGCGGTCGTAAAACGCGTCAGTGACGTCAGTCATTAGGGTTCCGCGTGCCATTGAAATGAGTCCGAGCCTGCCCATAAGGCCTATAAGTGCGAGGGAGCGCGCAATATGTATAGCTAAGCTCCGATCGCAGTGTCATAGGTCGACTCGTGGCCCGGCCACGGTGCCAAAAAAGGCTGTGGTTATGTCAGTATAATGTACAGGTACGTAATTTTATGGTACCCAAAAGGAAAAAACCAGTACCACTGTATTTCACGAGTTATAGCACATTTTTGTGGCCCGGCTACAACATATTATGGGTCCTGGCCCGGCCACGCTTTTATCGTCATTTTTGGCACCGTACCTATGATACCCGTTCGCGTATTTTATGAGTTTGCGTGCCACGAACGTTCTCATAGACTTAGCAACTAGGACTGGGACCAACAGCATAACGTACAAAAGGACGAATATGAAATACATGAATAGATAAAGATAGACAAATAAGGTAGAATAGAATATAGATAAAGATAGATAAGATAGAATATAGATAAAGCTAAATAGATAGTTAAAATAGTATAATATAAAAAACTATATTTTTAGGTTATAAATAAACCTATGTAGGTTGTAGGGTATTTGACTGATGTTTTTTTTTACTTATTATTATTTTAATTAATGGAATATAGATCATAGATAGTTTCGGATTAGGTAGAGAGAACTACTAGGTTATATATGAAATCACAACAAAAGGTATAAAACGCCATGGTTCTTCATTCGGTCTAAAAACAAACGTGTTTTTTTATGAAAAAGTTCTTTTTTTAATCAATTATTTTTCATGATACATTTTTGATGGAAACTTGTTGACCGAGCGAGCGCGAAACGCGAGCGAAGCGTCTCTGCTTCAGCTTGGGCAAAAATTATTTCGTATGTCCTTCCGGCGGATGTCCATTTGTTCTCCTCTACAGGTCGCATTAATTTCTCGACCGATTCTCGTGAAATTTTGTGAGTAGGTTCGAAAATTATATGGATTTTTTTATATCCAGATTTGCGAAAATTTTCAAAATGGCGGAGATATGTAAAAAAAACATATCTAGGTTCCGGCTTTACGGCGCTGTTTGTTTTCCTCTATAGGTCGCATTTCTCAACCGATTCTCGTGTTATTTTGTGAGCAGGTTCGATAATAAAAAAATAATCTTTTGGTCGACCTGTGTTTCGAAATTTTCCAAAATGGTGAATATATTATGTAAAAAAAACTTATTTCAGTCCGGTTTTCCGGCGCTGGCTATTCTCCTCTACAGGCCGCATTTCTCAACCGATTCTCGTGAAATTTTGTGAGAGAGATTCGAGTTCCGAGCGAGTCGTTAAGCCCGAGTTGTATGTACGTACATCCGGGCTATAGTCACTTCTATAGCATTTCTTAGGCCCATATATACTCTCAACGCTGAGATCAAACCACATAATAGATAATAGTACTACACTCGACGTCAGAAAAATCGCACCTCTTCGAAAGAAAGTTTAGACTTGTCCACCTGCTATTGCTAGCTAACGTTCTATTGTGTAAATGTTGATATCTATTGAAAGTACATTTAATGAGCCTTCAATTATTATTTGTTTGATTTAATTAACATAACAGTTATCATAATTAAACGCTTAGAGCGTTATTGCTTGCGCCGCCGTAAAAGGGAAATAAAAGGGGTAAATTCAGGAAATGCGGGTAAATTCGCTATCGAGATGATGAAGAAAACACACTTCAACAGTTTAATTAAAAATGGAATACCCAAGATGGATATTATTGCCCATGAAGTTGCTCTAATATTGCGAAAAAAAGAGGCAACGTAATGTTGCTCGGAAACTGAATTTCAGTAATTGATTCCGTTCAACGAGTATTCCAACGGTTTCTAGAGACTGTTGGCTATGTATGTTGCTATGTATGTGTATGTTGCTAATTACCGAGATTCAGTTTCCGAGCAACATTACATTGCCTCATTTTTTTTGCAATATTTGAGCAACTTCATGGGCAATAGTTTTCAACAATAGGTTTCACTTATTTGTGGTTAACGGTGTTGGTTTTACAATTATTTAGTTCTTCAAATTATGTATACTTTTTGATGTATTACACATTGTGAAACCGTTTGTTTACCCCAATAAATGCATAAAAGAAAAAAAAATAGTATCCATCTTGGGTATTCCATTTTCTATCGAACTGTTAAAGTGTGTTTTCTCCATCATCTCGATAGCGAATTTTACCCGCATTTCCTGAATTTACCCCTTTTATTTCCCTTTTATGGCGGCGCAAGCAATAACGCTTTAAGCGTTTAATTATGGTAACTGTTATGTTAATTAAATCAAACAAATATTAATTGAAAGCTCATTAAATGTACTTTCAATAGATATCAACATTTACACAATAGAACGTTAGCTAGCAATAGCAGGTGGTCAAGTCTAAACTTACTTTCGAAGAGGTGCGATTTTTCTGACGTCGAGTGTATAATTATAGCGTACAGAAGTTGCACTCCGCAAAATCATTTAAATAAATTGCGACTCTTGTTCCGACACAATAAAGTGCAATTCAGGTCGCAGCGCTCCCTTCCCTACATCATATTCACCTAGTAGTTGCCTCTCTTTCTATCGCGTAGCTCATCTTTTCTGACGCATGAAATTGGTCCTCGCTGAGGATGACGAGCGCTTCATACTCACGCGCGGAATGACAGAGCCCTGATCATACTTGAGATGCTGTTCTTAAAAGAAGAGCACCTCAAGTATGAACTTAAAATAGCTCTCAGCGTTGAGAGCGGTTTATAAATACGGGACTTAAAATATGTCCATCAGCCATTTTTAATGTCCCCACTGCTGGGGCACAGGCCTTCCTTATGGGTGGATAAAGAGGACGGGCCATAACCCACCATGTGGGCCCAATGCGGATTGGTGGGAGTTAACGACTGCAAATGCAGCCGGACCAACGGCTTAACGTGCCTTCAGAAGCACGGAGGAGCTAGAGATAACAAATTTTTGATCACCCATCCCATGACCGACCCTTGCGAACGATGCTTAATCTCCTCAATCGCTGGGCCAGGTGCTAAACCGCCACCGAGCTCCTCTTATAATATGGCCGTTTTAAAATACCTACCTACACCCAACGCGACGCATCTGTCTACAAAACAGACTACGTTTTGTGCTCGTCGAGCAACAAATCCAAGCATGCTACTAACATCTATATATTTCCAGACACGGCAAAGGCAGGGTATTTTCAGTGAAGGGGCTGAAAATTTGCATTGATTATTTCTTAAGGCGCGGCCATGTTGTAAAAGCTTTCGTCCCGAGATTTAGGTAAATACATATTTAAAGTATTATTAGTTTTGTATTTAGAATTATATATTTTTTGTATCTAGGTTGACGCCTCCAGTCTAAATAAATGCATCGTGCGACAGCTGAAAAAATCAGTTTCTGTAGTTAGGTAGTTATCTAAAATGTGTTTAAAAAGAAAAAGTACAACATACTCAGTTAATTCAGTGCTTCTGAAATGTTTAATATTATTGATATTTCATTAAAAGCGCTAAGGTTTGTATAAGAAATATTAATTTATGTTGGGCATTGTTACATTCAAGAACCTTAACTAGACTTCTTCAAATTAATGACAGGTAAAATATTAGGTAAGTACATTTTTATTTATTATTTATACTTAAGTGCCTGTTTCACCAACTTCAGCTCTAAAAACTGACAGTTTTCTTAATGACTACCAATGCGTCTCTTTTATTTGCGAGTAAGTAAGAGAGGCATTGATAGCCATTCAGAAAAATGACAAGATTTAAGAACTCGTAATACCCATTAAATTAAAAAATGGAACAATTTAAATTGATTAAATTGAACTTCATCGGACTTTGTGAAACAGGCCCTTAAAGGGTTATCCATTAATCACGTGATGTTTTAGCCAGTTTTTACTCCCTCCCACCCCCTAGTAATACGTGATGGGTTTTTAGACTAACCCAAAAAGTCACGTTAGTACTTCATTTTTTCGTACAAAGTACTTAAAAATGTCCAGGTAAACATTAGATGCACGAAAAAATTGATGCACATATCTCCCCCCTCCCTTCCGAACCCACTCCCCTTTCAAGTCTCACGTGATTAATGGACGATCCCTAAACGTCAAATGTAACCAAATGGCGTCAGGCAGAGTAGAATATCACCAAGCCTTCACACATAAGGGGGCGTCCATAAATTACGTGAGGCATTTAGGGGGGGGGAGGGGGTCAAGCCTAATCTCACACAATCTCACGTGGGGGAGAGGGAGGGTCTCGGCAAATATCACGTAATTTTTTTTCTGCAGGAACAGTATCGCAAAAAAACTAGGTTAAATAAAGTTAAACATTTTTCATACCAAAATATGGCTAAATCCTAAACAATAATGTTTATTTAAAGAAAATGCAAAGCAAGCAAGCACAGATTAAAGTAATCACACTAAAAATACACGTTTTGAAAAATCTCACGTGAGATTTATAGGGGGGGAGGGGGTCGAGCCAAACCTCACGACATCTCACCAAGGGGGGAGAGGGGGTCGAAAAATCGCCAAAATCACCTCACGTAATTAATGAACGCCCCCTAAGGGCGTCTAAAATGCGAGGGTAATCAATAAGCTACTCTCGCTGCACCGCAATAAAGTACAATGGGGAGGAAAAGCGCAATTTTATCCCGATAGGTGGCGTCTGGTCTTTGGTACCCGGCCGCCTCAAAGAAAGTGTCAAAACATATGGGAATCTCTTGGAGTATTGCACTTTTTGAGGAGCTCGGTGGCGCAGTGGTTTAGCGCCTGGCCCAGCGATTGCGGAAGTTAAGCAACGTTCGCAAGGGTCGGTCATGGGATGGGTGACCAAAAGTTTATTATCTCGAGCTCCTCCGTGCTTCGGAAGGCACGTTAAGCCGTTGGTCCCGGCTGCATTTGCAGTCGTTAACACCCACCAATCCGCATTGGGCCCGCGTGGTGGGTTATGGCCCATCCTCCTTACCACCCATAAGGAAGGCCTGTGCCCCAGCAGTGGGGACATCAAAAATGGCTGATGGACATTGCACTTTTTAATTTTATACTGAGAAAATGCCGCATTGTTATGCATGTAACTTGTAAAATATTGGAGTTCATCGATTTCCCAGTAACAAAAAAAATAGTGGGCAAAAAATATCAAAAAAAAGATGCTTTTCCCTCGATTTTCTCCTTTGCTGAGCCTGAGAAACATTATAAATCAAAAGGAATGTTTCATGAATTTGATGAAGCTTTGCCAAAATAAAATAACATTTGAATTATAACAGCTTTGTTCTTTAATATTTCAACCTCAGCAGTTTCTAGCATATTTATAACTTGGATGAATTTGGATGAACTTGGATGAATGAAAGGCGAATCACGAAAGAGATATACTGTGCGAATGTGGAAGGAACGATTGCACGAGGGCGTCCCAGAAAAACCTACGCGGACCAAATAGAGGTTATTATAAAAAAGGCTGGTGTACGCAGTGACAAAAACCGCAGGGCATGTATGAAAAGATTGATGGATATGAATGAAGCGAAAGAAGTGTGCAAGGATCGTAGCAGGTGGCGATCCATAGTCTCTGCCTACCCCCATGGGAAACAGGCGTGAGTGTATGTATGTATGTATGTATGTATGAATTTGATAGGTATATCAAATATGGAATAAGCCCAATATTGGGGCCAAACAGATAATTAATAGAATTTTATATGCCAGAGTCATTCAAGAAACTTAGAATAATAAAATAAATATGATAAAACGGTTCGTGTAATTTTGGATGGTACAGAAATTTCAGTACAGAAACCTGAAATTACTATTGCACAGAAGGTATCATGAGGCAACTATAAACACGGAAATTCACACTCAGTTGCTTTGTTAAAATTTAAATCATATGCTTCTAATCTGAAATAAAAAGATTACTTGTAAATCTTACACGAAATTTAAAGAAATGTAATGCTTGTTAGCAATTTTTTGTAAGTTGCTATAAACTTTCTTGCCTGTTGTTTTGGCTTTTCTTTTCCGTAATTCTTCTTTTATCTGAGCTAAAGTTAGCATAGAATACATTGTTTGTCCGCAAAATCGAAAAAAATACAATCTAAGAAAGTAAAATCACGTAATATACAGTCAAGACAATATAGGCTCAAACTGACAATTGTTCCAAAGACTAAGCGCCATCTGTAATTCACTTTGCCTTCGCCACCCCATTATAAATTGCACAGCGCTGCGTACCTATTATTGTATGCACCTTCTCTTTCTGTCGCGTAGCTCTGTCTCAACCGACACACGACACCCCTCGTGCGCTGGCTCGACTGAGTGAACCGCGAGCCGTAGGCTAAGTATAAAAGTTTAAGCGCGGAGTGATCCCACTTCTGATATGGGTACCAGCATTTTCCTGATATGATGAAACCGGTCCGACACTGATTTCAAACTTTCCTGGAGATAACGACCTACACAGTGTAGTATTGACTTGATTAACTAAAGGAAAATATTGTTTCATCAGCTGAAATCATTGCAGAAGATAATGGTAAGATATGTCTTTTTTTATTCAGTATGAAGGATGATAGATTGGTGAATGTTGTTCTGAAAATCAGGTAAAGTACTTATAATTTACATTTCATTATGTGCAGTTTATATTAATGAAACACTTGCTATTATTGTGTACCAAGTTATAAGCTAAGTAGCCGTCAAGCGAATGCACTTTTGACAGAAGTTTATAACTACACTCTCAAGCTAAAATAAGAGGTCGCAGGCTTATTTTCATACAAACGAGGTAAGTTTGAAGTCTTGGTTCTCCGCCAGGGATTGATCGGGGGTTATGTGTTGATGGCAATTCAGAGAGTGAATGGAGGAGGTCCAGATCTTAAAATACACCCAACTGATTGCGTGAGCCGTTTATCCTATAGATGATCTTGAAAAAAAACCTCGTAAATGACGATGTTTCGTATTGAAAATGTAGCACTAAGATTTCCATGCGGTCTATAGGCTGAACCGCTCATCTGATCAGTTGGATGTGTTTTAAGATTTGAACTTCCTCCATTCACTTTCTGAAATGCTATCATCAGTTATCTGATGAGTTAACATATTATAGGGGAGTTATCTCCCCGATCAATCCCTGATGGAAAACCAAAGCTTCAAGTCGACCTCGTTTGTATGAAAATAGTCCTGTTCTTATTTTTGCTCGCGAGTGTACATAATGGATATTTTCGGTTATCTTCTTTTCCGAATAATAGAAAACATACTTTATTCAGTTTAAATAGGAAGTTGATGCATCTGTCAAGTGCATTCTGTCAAACGGCCATACCATAGTGCAATAATATATTTATACCATACCGCACTTTCAGTAGTAATGTGGGATACCCCGCACCCCATCACTTTCCCTGTCAACACGGCTTATTTACCCCATTATTAGTCATTATTACGCTTTAAGCCACTGTTCACGAGCCTACTTTGTCGGCACGATTCGATTTAAAAAAATCAAAGTTAAGAACTTCGTTTTCGCAAACTTACAGAAGTAACAGCAGAATATATATGATTCCCTTATCTCCTCTTATTAAAGTGCCAATTCGATTTTTCAGACATTGGGGTCGTCCATTAATCACGTGAGCCTCGAAAGGGGGGGGGGGGGGGGTAGTTGAAAACATCACGAAGTATCACAAGGGGGGACGGGGGGGTGTAGTGAGATATCACGTGTATTAATTTTTTTTGTTGAACGCGTGATTTTTAACCGAAAACTGCGTGTAATTGAAAACTGTTGAGATTTTTTTGGACCAAAAAAAATACACGTGATTTAAAGTAGGGGGGGGGGGGGGGTTAACGGAAAACCTCACCATGCATCACCAGGGGGGAGGGGGGGTTAAAAATTAGCCAAAAAAACATCACGTGATTAATGGACGCCCCCATTCCCCAGCGTTTTGCAATTGCAAGTTTGATAATAAATAAAATTGATCGTCCTCTATCAAAGCAAGTTGGCTCGTGAGTAGTGGTCTGAGTTAATAAATACACATTCATTCGTGTCTTCACCGAGTCGATTTACCGTTCCCTTTCGCTTTCGTCTTCAACTTTCAATTCGTCTTGCGTTAAACGCATCACGCATGCCATAGGTACAATTTTTTGAGAAGATACCTAGGGCATGTGCTGGTGCAAGCCTCTGTTGAAAGCGCAAGTAGAACGGGAAAGCGATTGTGTTAAGATACTTTATTGTATAGAGCAGGCACGTATCCAAGGGGGGGGATAGTTGGGATTTATCACCCCCCGAAATCCAGAAGACACAGTACAGGACTAAATTCAAATTTAGCGGGCGAGGAACTCTCCGGTTTGCGGGATGCAGTTGTCCCCCCCCCCGAATTAAAAGTCTGGATACGTGCCTGGTATAGAGGCAAACACCTTGACACTTTTTCCACGGAGTGTGGATAAGTTCACTCATGTGTGTTCACTTGTGAGCGACCAATAGCGCGCGCCCCTCTCCCGCCGCCCGCGTACCTCACCGCTATGCATACCCAAAATACTCGTTCTGCGCAATCCCTACCGGCAGGCTGATTACCTGACTAAAAATCATCAACGACCAGTAATAATGAGGGCTTTTCAAAATGACAAACAGGCACGTATCCAAGGGGGGGGGGTAGTTGGGTTTTATCCCTCCCCGAAATCCAGAACACACAGTACAGGACTAAATTCAAATTTAGCGGGCGAGGCACTCTCCGGTTTGCTGGATGCAGTTGCCCCCCCCCCGAATTAAAAGTCTGGATACGTGCCTGATGACAAAAACTGTAAACTAGATAGATGGCGTTGATAAAAATGTATGTGTCAACGTAAGTATTTTTATAATGTCGTCGGTATATTAAATAAACGCTTGACAAAAAAAGGATCTTACTAAGTATGTCTACATTTCGGGGGAGTTTGTACCCCCAAATCCCTCCCTTACTACGTCTATGGTTCTTTGGTTGTTCACTTATTAGAAACTCGATTGCAAGTACGATTTCGAGTTTTATAGCGACGAATCCGTAATTATTACTGGTCGCTAGATGATTTTAGTTATAGATAATCAGCCTGCCGATTTTTAATAATATGTTCGCCTCGTACTGTATTTCCTGTTGACCGTGCAATTCGGTAGGTGTCGCTGGGGCAAGAGTACGGAGCCGAAGTTGCTGGACTCGCTGGAGCGCCTCGGGCTGGTGGTGTACACGCCCTCGCGCGAGATACAGGGCCGCCTCGTCACCTCCTACGACGACAGGTCGGTACAACCACACATGTAGTATAGGTGCCGGCATATAACTATATAATATAACTGGGGCAAGGGCACGGAGCCGCGGGTACTGGACTCGGTTTTGACACAGATCGTCATTTTCGCAAATGGTCATCGCGAAAAATTTGGTCACTTTTGCAGAATATCATTCACAATTTGAAACAAATCTTTCTTTGTGTACCTATCCAATTTCGCAACTGAAAACTGATCCTTATCTCTGAAAATGCTGATTAGATCAGTTGGATGTGTATAACGATCTGAATCTCACCCATTCTGTCCATTAATGGCCATCATCAGATCACAGCTAGGTCAATCCTTGGCGGAGAAGCGAGGGTTCAAAGTTACCTCGTTTGTATGAAAATAGACCTCTGTAGTACTTAGTTTTGCAGGCCAGTGTACTAACATGTAATCATTTCTAAAACTGCAGGTACATAGTGCAATGTGCAGCCGAGTTCGATGGGGTCATAGTGTCAGGAGACAATTATAGGGACCTGCTCCAAGAAAACCCAAGATGGCGCTTCGTGATTGAAAACAGACTGTTACCTTTCACGTGGGTCGACGATATGTTAATGTTCCCCAAAGATCCTTTAGGAAGAAACGGTCCTTCCCTAGAAGCTTTCCTTAAATTTCCGCCTGAAAGTCAACATCAAATCATAATAAAGTAAAAAAAAATGCTGATTATGGAACTTTTATAAAGTGATAGCATAGTTACATAGAGTGATGTGATACTAAGATAATATTCTCATGTTCGGTTTTTTTAAATTTTATTTTTTTAAATTTATTAGGCTTAAAAATTATTATTAGACTATTCTATAAAATAGCCTAACAATAATTTTATTTTATAAATAGTTTTTTATTAATTCTTATAGTAGTTTAGCCTATGTCAAATTGTTTATTTTATATAACAGAAATAATTCATTGATCTGTTCAAAAAATTGGTATTGTGTTATGGTAGCGATTACTCGCGATTTTTTAATGATTTATAAAGATCTTGAGTATCGGTAACATGTTGCAACTTTGCCCAGCTTCAAGTTTGCCTACCCTATTATGCGCAATCACACGTACGGAGGCGCGGAGCATGCGACACATGCGAGCTCACTATTCGCTTTGCCACGTGCGAGTGACTGCGGCAAGCAAACTTGGGATTTGTGGGTAGGGTTGCCAACCCTACTATATAATACAGTATCCTACTATATCGAAGTCTCGCCTACTATATTTTTTGAAAAAATAATAAGTAGTAGGTAAAATAACTATATATTTTCATGTGAAAAAATTAAACAAGATAAAACATACCAAAGCAGCAAAAATATGATAAATAATAGTTTTAAGTATGAAATTGGGTACCTATTGTTCGATATTTAAATTAAGAAAATGTTTCTATGGAAAATGCAACTTCTTCAAAATTCTCCATACAAAACGGCAAATTATTTTAAACCTACAATATATTTTTGTACTTTTTCAGCACTTACTATATTTTTACATCTGATAATCTTGAAAATACTATGTTTGATTCAAAAAAAGTTGGTAACCCTACTTGTGGGCAAAGTTGCAGCATTCTACAAGCTATTGTAACATGTAACTGGATTACAAAGCCAATGATTTTGCTAAGTTTATGGCCCAGCACATCCGGCGAAGAGCATTTAGTCTTTACCAATTGAAAATGGACCTTAGTGTATTTACACTCTAGTCTAATCTCGATTAATAAATAAATCAGTTTCTGCAGGTGTACGCTGGACCTTTAACAAAAATGTAATGATAATTAATTATTTTACACGAATATATATAACGCTGCTGCCATTTGCGGTTTAAAAAATAATTTGTAATTGTAAAATGTTATTGGATTGCATTTTATTTTCAATTTAATAAAATGTTCATGTCTAAAATACAAATGTGTTATGTAACTCATATGAAAGTTAGATATTTATGTTAATTTTAGAGACGCTGTGCATAAAAATATAATGTAAATAAAAATCTTATAGATTTGTATTTGTAGGTATGTAATTTATTGCTAAGAATTTGGGCCAGTCTCTAAATTTGTTAAAGAAAGTTTTATTTTTTCAAATAAAAAGTTTTCTATAAAAAGCGTTTTTCATTTGGCTAAGTTAATGAAACACATAAATTCAATTTACATTTTATTTTTATTTTCGATTAGACCACAATCAGTTTTACAAATTCCAATTTTAAAAATATATAACTTAATCACTTAATCATGCTCACAGATTTTTAATAAACATGCAATTACAAAATTACAAACCTTTTTTCGCTAAATGACAGATTCTGCAAATGGCAGATTCCTTAAACGACAGATATGGCACAGTCAGTCAGCAAAAACAAAAGTTTTTTGACATGTTTTTTTTTAACGTTTATATTGGTAGTGGTAAACCTTTATATTTATGAGATCCTGGTACTTCGGTGACGTTTTGTATTACGAAAAGTAAGACAAAATAAAATTCACAGATTTCGCAGTTCCCGCAAGAATCGGAGCAATGAAAATGAATACAAAAATTTACGAAAAAAACTAAATCAAATCAAAAGCAAAATCCTATAATTTTTCTGAGGTACTAGGTACCTTTTTATTTTTACGATCGATTATCGAAAAGTGCCCCTGACTGCTTCGACGCGGCTGAAATATTATTAACCGATTCACAAAAATCAACTAATGCACTTCTCCCCCCCTAGCCAAAGTAACAATTGCAAATTTTCGCTAACGCTTCGCTTCGAAACATGTATGGATTTGACGTTTTAAAATTCGATCGTTAACGAAACCTTATGTCAATCCCATACATGTTTCGAAAACGAAGCGATAACGAAGATTAGCGAATGTTACTTTGGCTATGCCCTCTCGTCTGCTTCCGCATCTTTCAATACCTTTACCATGACGATCGGTCAATAATCATAGAAACTACATCACTTTTTATATACCGAAATACCCGTTTTTCTACAATGGGGAGGCGAAGGCAAAGTGAATTACAGATGGCGCTTCATTCTTTGGAACAATTGTCAGTTTGAGCTTATATTGTCTTGACTGTGTATTACGTGATTTTACTTTCTTAGATTGTATTTTTTTCGGTTTTGCGGACAAACAATGTATTATATGCTAACTTTAGCTCATATAAAAGAAGAATTACGGAAAAGAAAAGCCAAAACAACAGGCAAGAAAGTTTATAGCAACTTACAAAAAATTGCTAACAAGCATTACATTTCTTTAAATTTCGTGTAAGATTTACAAGTAATCTTTTTATTTCAGATTAGAAGCATATGATTTAAATTTTAACAAAGCAACTGAGTGTGAATTTCCGTGTTTATAGTTGCCTGATGATGCCTTCTGTGCAATAGTAATTTCAGGTTTCTGTACTGGAATTTCTGTACCATCCAAAATTACACGAACCGTTTTATCATATTTATTTTATTATTCTAAGTTTCTTGAATGACTCTGGCATATAAAATTCTATTAATTCTCTGTTTGGCCCCAATATTGGGCTTATTCCATATTTGATATACCTATAAAATTCATCCAAGTTATAAATATGCTAGAAACTGCTGAGGTTGAAATATTAAAGAACAAAGCTGTTATAATTCAAATGTTGTTTTATTTTGGCGAAGCTTCATCAAATTCATGAAACATTCCTTTTGATTTATAATGTTTCTCAGGCTCAGCAAAGGAGAAAATCGAGGGAAAAGCATCTTCTTTTTGATATTTTTTTGCCCAATATTTTTTTTGTTACTGGGAAATCGATGAACTCCAATAATTTACAAGTTACATGCATAACAATGCGGAATTTTCTCAGTATAAAATTAAAAAGTGCAATACTCCAAGAGATTCCCATATGTTTTGACACTTTCTTTGAGGCGGCCCAGTACCAAGACCAGACGCCACCTATCGGGATAAAATTGCGCTTTTCCTCCCCATTCCAAATCTAAAGGGACCACCTACAGGTCACAATTATAATTAGCGTATAGTTGGCAGACTCACCATGGAATTAGAAGGTTTTGACTAGGTCAAAATTTTTTTAATAAATAGTGATAAATAGTGAACTATAGCATATAAATAGTGATACTATGATTCAAAAGATATTTGAGTATCTTGGTGAGGCTGCAAACTTGACGTCAAGTTGGCAGACACCTTAAGAAATACAGTTCGTATCATTATGATTTATATGCCAAAAAATTGTTAGAAAATAGTGAATCGTATACGCAAAATTTCAATAACATTGCTTCAATACAAGCCGAGATATTACGGTCTCTAAGTGGGCTGCCAACTTGACGTTTCAGGCAATAGCGATTCCAGAGAAACGGGTACAAGTTTTAAACAAATAAATATATCAAAAAATTGTTAGTGAAATTGTGATTCCTACGATATAAATAAAACAAGAATTCTTCATTGCTATTTTCTAAAAATCGAATGTTAACTTTTACATAATACTCTGAATAGGATGTCGATCAATATTGAACTTTGCTCCACAGGAATAAGGTTCCAACTTTATTGCAATCGTGAGGTGAGTACTATCAAGCAAAAAAGTGAGATTTATATTTTTAGCCATGTCCTCCAAGTATTATTACACTTGTTTTATTAATTAAGTGTTGGTATCAAACAATAACGGTATTCATTAATAACAATAATATTTATTACAATAAATCACCTCACTTTAAATTATAACTGAGAAATTGACAATCTTTTCCGAGAGATGGCGCTATTGTAATAAATATTATTGTTATTAATGAATACCGTTATTGTTTGATACCAACATTTAATTAATAAAAACAAGTGTAATAATAATTCGAGGATATGGCTAAAAATATAAATCTCACTTTTTTGCTTGATAGTACTCACCTCATGATTGCAATAAAGTTGGAACCTTATTCCTGTGGAGCAAAGTTCAATATTGATCGACATCCTATTCAGAGTATTATGTAAAAGTTAACATTCGATTTTTAGAAAATAGCAATGAAGAATTCTTGTTTTATTTATATCGCAGGAATCACAATTTCACTAACAATTTTTTGATATATTTATTTGTTTAAAACTTGTACCCGTTTCTCTGGAATCGCTATTGCCTGAAACGTCAAGTTGGCAGCCCACTTAGAGACCGTAATATCTCGGCTTGTATTTAAGCAATGTTATTGAAATTTTGCGTATACGATTCACTATTTTCTAACAATTTTTTGGCATATAAATCATAATGATACGAACTGTATTTCTTAAGGTGTCTGCCAACTTGACGTCAAGTTTGCAGCCTCACCAAGATACTCAAATATCTTTTGAATCATAGTATCACTATTTATGTGCTATAGTTCACTATTTATCACTATATATTTACAATTTTTTGACCTAGTCAAAACCTTCTAATTCCATGGTGAGTCTGCCAACTATACGCTAATCAATTATAAACCGATTTTAAAAAAAAAAAATCGCTATTTTGTAGCTAAACTAATACCCTAGGACCTTTTTTTTCATTTTTTCTTAAGTCGGTTTTTTTCTCGAAATATTTACAATTTAGTAAACAAACACCCCCCAAAAAACCCGAATTTTTCGAAATTTCAAAAAAGTTACCAGCCGATTTTCAAAATTCAAACGTTCACACGTGTCTCAATAAATTCCTCAACTTTTGGTACTATTCCCATCTCGATCCTCCTAAAATCCTCGGAACTATGACCAAAAATACGTATCAAGTGATTTGCATTTGATAACCATTTTCAATGGTAAAAAGCTCTTAATAATATAGAAGTTAGTTAACCTTCTCCATATTTATGAGATCCTGGTACTTATGTGACGTCAATTGTTAAACTGTGGTGACATAGGTGCGTGTGACTAAATCCCCGTAGTCGGTGTGGTACGTAAGGGTCGGTCGGGATTATCGTGTGACATTAGTTCCGCTTGTCATTTTTCTTGATAGAGCCTAATAATAATAAAAAAATATCTTTAGAATTAGAATGTTGTTTGGGACTGTACTTCTGCCATTTACAGAATCTGCCGTTTCCAGAATCTGCCATTTCGCGAAAAAAGGATTATAAATTATTCGAACGTAGAATTCTTTAAGAATTGACTTAAAATGGCTTATCTAAATCGATATACATAATATTAACAAGCAAATTATTCTAAAAGTGCACTTATCGTTTATATGTTGGCATTATCCATATGAACTAATAATATGTAAATATACAACTTTGCTACAACAGGCTTTTGGGCAGAATTATTTCAAATTGCATTAATAACTGGACGTTCTGATAACTTATCTTACGTAATCAGATCAAAAATATTATCGAGAATTACTTGAGGCGATTAGTGCCTTCTCAGTGGCGCCCTCATTATATTAAATTTATTGCTCGCTAAGTACATAATGTATCGAAAATTCACACGTACCGATTGAATCTGAGGTTTTATATAGTTTACTAGCGGCCGCCCGCGACGTCGTCTGCGTGGAAAGTCTTTTGCTATCCCTCGGGAACGAAACATTTTTTCGGGATGAAAGGTACTTATGTCTTTCTCTGTATCCCTGGCAACGTGTATGCAAAATTTCACGATGATCGATAGAGTGGTTAAGACGTGAAGGCGTAACAAACAAAGAAACAAACAAACAAACGGACTTTCGCATTTATAATATTAGTAAGGATTACCAAACACCTGTATACATGTGAATTAATTTTCGGTACATTAGAAACTTAAAATGAACTTTTATAAACTAAAAATCCCAAAAGAACCAGAAAAAATAGCTTATTTTTTAAACAATCTGTCTGCCACATTTAATCTAAATCCGTTCAGTCGTTTACAAACTTCCACAAATTTATAATATCAGTAGGATCAATATTGAAGGACAGTTCTGGATGAAAGGAAGTGTTTGCGTCTGTACTTACTACAATTTATTGAGTTTTAATTAAAAACAAATTTTCTCATTTTTGATTCATAACTTTGTAAAGTTGACCATGTATCATATGTGATACATTGGACAAGGAACCTGTTAAAATCCTTACTAATCCTTACTAATATTATAAATGCGAAAGTCCGTTTGTTTGTTTGTTACGCCTTCGAGTCTTAACTACTAAACCGATCATCATGAAATTTTGCATACACGTTGTCAGGAGTGCAGAAAAGGACATAGCGTACCTTTCATCCCGAAAAAAGGAACTGTTCCTGAAGGATAGACAAAAGACTATCCACGCGGACGAAGTCGCGGGCGGCCGCTAGTATTATAAATGCGAAAGTCTGTTTGTTTGTTTGTTACGCCTTCACGTCCTAACTACTAAACCGATCATCATGAAATTTTGTATACACGTTGTCAGAGGTACAGAGAAGGACATAGGGTACCTTACATCCCGAAAAAAGTATTGTTCCCGAGGGATAGCAAAAAACCTTTCCACGCAGACGAAGTCGCGGGCGGCCGCTAGTATAATAGAAATCACTAAAAATCTCTAAATATACAAAGTTAAACACACATCTGCCCTCTGCCTAATAACAAAAAATACAACATTCTTATAATAATCTCACTTTCCTTACAAACTGTGCTTTACCACTGCAGTCTTATAATACAATAAGCAAAATGTGTTCAAAATAAATTGCCTTAGTACTAAAATAATCACTATTTGACTTTGGACACGAAATTATCACTTAAATACGTGATATAAGAAAATGTATTCTATACTTTGTTACAAATAGCTCATATTACAATGTTTCCTAAAGTGCCATAGGAATTTATAAATTAGGAAGATTCGTTATACATTTTGGCACTACTTCTAAAGGAATATAGTTGATAATGGCATGAAGTTTTATGATATAAATAGTAGATTTTGAAGATCTTATTTAAAAGATTACAAATCACTTTGATTAAGGAATCTTAGAATTAAAAGATTAAATTGAAAATTAGCAACAAGAGAGTGATTATCAAAATATCAATTTTTATTTAAAATAGTTTGTATCGCCTCTCTTGTTTGAAAATTGTGCACTAATAATAATATTTATAAAACTTAATCATTTAAAATATTTAAACATTCACAACAAAAAACAATATTGCAATGAATAAAAGATTAGTTAAATAATAATAACATTTTATAGATTTTACTAAAGAATTGCAAATAAATAATGATAATAATAATAATTATTTTTAATCCTACAATGGGATTAAATTGACAATGTACAACTGAATTGACTAACTTCAGAGCGCTTCTTTGAATGTATAGAAAATAAAAAAAAATGGGAATTAAAATACTTCGTTTTGTAAAGCGGGTTTGACGCAAATCGTCATTTTCGCAAATGGTCATCGCGAAAAATTTGGTCACTTTCGCAAAATGTCATTCACATTTTTTTCTCCAACTCACAATTTTGAGTGTGACATTCTGCGAAAGTGACTCCTTGCGAAAATATCATTCTGCGAAAGTGACCAAATTTTTCGCGATGACCGTTTGCGAAAATGTCGATCTGCGTCAAAACCGCTTTACAAAACGAAGTATTTTAATTCGCAAAATTTTGTCTTTTCCATACATTCACGAGAGAAGTTGCATTGTATTCTATCTATTGTCAATTTAATCAAATTGTATGTTGTTTTAAAGCATTTTCTTATGCTTCAAGTCCCCTACAATTCACTTTTTACAACGTTTAATCCAAAATTCAGCACCATTCTTATTGTTTACTTTTTCTATCCCCGAGCGAAGCATAGACAGTTATTTTCTACCTTATTAATACTTCTACTGTAATGCAGCAATGAAACAAAGAAATCCACAAATCAACGCACAAAAGTATAAAAAAGGTTTGATAAAAAAAAAGTATTTGGTTTGCACATGCACAGTCGTATGATTGAACCTGGGACCTTTAATATAACCACAGAACTAATGACACAAGTGTTGAAGAGGTCCTAAATTGCCTGTCTGTTTATCCTTACTAGTTTTTGACAGTTGTCATATATCTTTTATACTAACTTTACTAAAAAATTGGTAAGTTTATCAAATTCTTATTAATTATTGACAATTTATTTCGTAATCATGTGTGGAAAACCATCTGTTGTATTTTATAAATGACTAGCGATCGCCCGCGACTTCTTTTGCGTGGAAAGATTTTTTATATCCCTCGGGAAAATACTTTTTTCTGGATGAAAGTCCTGTCATGTACGTATATGTCTATGACCATAATATGTCCTCTGTACCCCTGAGAACGTGTATGCAAAATTTCATAATGATCGGTTCAGTATTTAAGATAAGACATAGGCGTAACAAACCAAGAAACGGACTTTCGCATCCTTTCGTCCTTCTTAAACTTTCCACGCGGGCGAAGTCGCGGGCGGCCGCTAGTTCATAATATTATGTAAGGATTATTTCAATAAAGAGAGGTGAAGATTATCAAATAAGACAAGTAAGGATAAATAAAATTTTAATTGTCTAATTTTAAAATCTATCGCAATCGCTTTCAGGATGTGATACATTGATGCTTCTTTTTGGCACAAAAAGTGCTACACCTTGGCATGGACCACTTTGAAAACCGCAATTCTGACTAAATGAAAAATTTCTCCCCAATTAGTCCTAACTAATTTTGTGGCTTTGGGACTAATTGGGACTAATTTACACGAATCGTTTCCAATATGCAGATTTTCTCTGGGTGACCTGGTTCAAAAGTCCTCGCCAAGATGTAGGTTGATTTTGGCATGGACCAAATCATTCCTTTATATTTTTTGAACGGCGCTTCATTTCGTTTTGATTCTAGGCGTTGCGAGATCCACAAAAAAGGGACTTTTTTTTTGAATAATCAGATCCTGGCTAGGTGTTGTGGTTCACTAGATATAGTCTCTCCCTGCCAAAATGAAGGTTTGCTTTGGCATGGACCATTTAAATCGCTTATATCTTTCAGTCCTTTTTGGGATTAATTCCGAAAAAGTAGGACTAATTGGGGAGAAATTTTCCATGTAGTCAGAATTGCGGTTTTCAAAGTGGTCCATGCCAAGATGTAGGACACTGGCACAAATAAAAACTTGCTAAAGAAATGCAGCAATGTGTCACATCCATCTGTCAAATGAAAACGATTGCGATAGATTTTCAACTTGGACAATTGGGAATGTCCGAAAAAAATCAAATTGGCTGAATATTTTTCTATAGGTAGGAATAAGGTCCCTTAGTAATAGAATAAATTTTCAAATTTTTCGGTTTCGTGAAAAAATTTCAAAAAATCAGTCTCTTCGACTTCACAAATGTATGAAAGTAACAGCAGAATGGAGATTGTACCTTTGCCAACACATGCCACAACCACAACATGGTATTAAAAAAAAGTTTCAAGACAAAATGTCAAAACTTTTTTTTTAATACGTGTTGTCTTTGTGGCAGTTAGCGGCAAAGGTATAATCTCCATTCTGCTGTTACTTTTATACATTTGTGAAGTCAAAGAGACTTTGATTTTTAAAAACTTTTTTACCCAACCGAAAATTCTGAAACTTTTTCTATTACTAAGGGACCTTATTCCTACCTATAGAAAAATATTCAGCCAATTTGATTTTTTTCGGACATTCCCCATTAGCCCCCAGTCTATACAAGTGCCATTTTCTTGCATTCTTTATACCTATTCATCGCTTTTAGCCATCTGATCTAATTTCAACTGTTCCAACTGAAGTTGTCGTCGAATTGACCCAAGTTGCGTCAATATATTGACTTTCTTACCTTCATCGTTCGGCACAGACTTCAGTATATTCTTCTGTACTATAGGCACTTTCCATTTATCATCTACTTTCTTCATAGCATCGCTCAAATCACTTTCAACTTTATCACTTTGTATTAAAGGCGAATGTCGCAAAACAGGTATAGGCAACGTATCCTCAGTCTCATTACTTTCTCTAATTTTTTCTGGCTTAGTTTTAGGTCTTTCGTGAACTAAAACCTTTTCATTTTTCTCTTTACCTATATTCTCTATATCAAAGTCTTTGAAATTTAGATTCTTTCTCAAATATGTGTCTACATCATAGTTTGGGGAAAACATAGTTTCTTGTATGTTCGAATTATAAAGTTTTTGGTTTGTGGTAAATTCGTAATTCGTATTTCTCTCTGGTATACTTGGGTAGTAGAAGGGTAGTTTGCTGCCTTCGCTTCTAGAAGTTTCTGTGCGTTTTGGTAGAGTTTGGTGTAATAGAGGAGCACGTTTGAGTTTATGTTCTTCATAGTCTATTTCTTTTTGAAGTTCTGTGCGTTTTATTTCGTATTCTTTGGCGTCTTTTTTCATCTGAAAAGATAATTTATCAAATGTTACTTTAATAACAATTTGTTGTTTTAGCAACGTATTATGTGGACAGATAAAATTTTACGAATATACTTTTATAGTGGCAAAGAACTCAAATTTATTAACCTTGAACCCATATTCTTTATTTCTACAAACATCGATATAGATAATAGTGTAGAAAATGAAGCGAACTTTTGTATGGAGACCACAACATTAAATCCTTCAGTCGATGAAACTTTGCAGGGATATAATGTAGTATGAACCAAAAAAAAAAACGATTGAAATAATTTAAAAAATACTTTTCATTTATGATACTTTATCTATCATACTGTAAAATTTCGTCTACTGAGGGTCCACTACCTTCGTTACCTACATTATAAGACTTTATTTTGTTTTTAAAATAATCAGAACTGCAATAAGTTTTTTTATCTACTCTCATATCGTAAAATTCGAATTATGAATTTCAAATCTAATTTATATTGACATACTTTATACAGGCAATACCGAAAAAATATTAAACGTTATTTTATAACATACCTACGCTATTAGTTCAGTAGCATTAAACCAAGAAACACTTCAAATCGGATTTAATTCCTACAAAAGGTTATATTGTTTTAATGGCATCTTTTGTTGCCCAATATGACTATCCTAGGTTTTTCCCCCCCGGCGGAGTTGTGCTTAAGTGGTGGGGGGTAAAAGTGTACCCCAAAAGGGGATTTGACCTGGAAGGACTGGTTGTACATCAAATTGTGTAAGAAGGTTTTAAAGTGGGTTAAATATGAAACAATTTGAGGGTAGAACGGTTTTGATACGAGCGATAGATTTGGAGACACAGTGTTTCGAAATTAGACCAATTTTTTAAGTTACACGTATTCTACCAAAATTTCTCCTGTGTGCCCCCCACGTCTAACTATTGAAATAAGAGAGTGAAAAATCTAAAAAATATATATGCTGTAAATCTTAATAAACGTTTTCAACGAAAATTTGTTTAAACAAGATATAGTTAGCAGTTTTAGAGACATGTATGCTTTGTGTCTTCAGAACTATCGTTCGTATCAAAACCGTTCTACCCTCAAATTGTTTGGAATTTACCCAACTTTAAAATCTTCTTACACAATCTTGATGAAAAACGAGATATAACAAAAACACCGCAAAAATACCTCTTTTGGGGTACATTTTTACACCCCCATCATTTAAGCACAACTCCGCTGGGGGGGGGGGGGGGGGAACCTAGGACAGTCATATTTGGCAACAAATGAAGCTATTAAAACAATAAACCTTTTGTAGGAATTCAATCCGATTTAAATTCTTACCCTACTGACCTATATACTAAGCAATAAATAAAAAAAATTAAATATTTGACAACATCACATACATTGCTCCAATCCCAAAGTAAGTAGCTATAGCACTTGTGTTATGGAAATCAGAAACAACGGTGGTATGACACACACCCAGACCTAAGACAATATTGAAAAGTTCATTTTCTACATTGACCCAGCCGGGGATCGAACCCGGGACCTCAAGAGATGGTGACGCCTTGAAAACCGGCGTGCGAACCACTCGACCACGGAGGTCGTCAAATGTTATAAAATAACTTTTTTTCTCATTACGATACAGGGCAAATCCAAGAAGAAGGCAGTGCCGTGATATTAAAAAAAACAACGATATTTCCACATACTTTCCATGATTAAATTGTACTCTATGGTGATCGATGACTTATTGTAGCGATTAGTCTTCTGGAATACACTCATCTCATTAAAACTTCTAATATTTATAACTACGTTCGGACTGAGTTAAGATGTACAGTGTAATAATAAATCTGGCTCGTTGTATTATAATCAAATTAAAAAAAATGCGCGATTGGTGTAAGTAAGAGGTCGTCCATTAATCACGTGAGCCTCGAAAGAGGGGGGGGGGGGGGGTAGTTGAAAACATCACGAAGTATCACAAGGGGGGACGGGGGGGTGTAGTGAGATATCACGTGTATTAATTTTTTTCGTTGAACGTGTAACTTTTAACCGAAAACTGTGTGTGATTGTTGACTCACCGTTACCAGGACGATTTCCCCGCCCACCGCGACATATTCGTACTGAAAATTGTTGAGATTATTTTGTACCAAAAAAATACTTTAATATTTAGAGGGGGGGGGGGGGTTAACGTAAAACCTCACCATGTATCACCAGGGGGGAGGGGGGGTTAAAAATTGGCCAAAAAAACATCACGTGATTAATGGACGCCCCCTAACACGAAAAGATTTAAAAAGGCACCACTGGTACATATAAATCCGGCTTTGCCCTTTGGATGGTAAGTTCAGAATGACCCGATATATTATGTAGAAATACATACATAACACCAACATATTTAGTATGAATACATACAGCAGCATTGATATCCTCGTGCCGCCCGCGCTCCCGCTCCTGCGCGCCGCGCAACATTCGCAATTGTTCTTCTAATCGGCGCATTTCTGCTTGCTCCAGCATTCTGGAACAATGGAGAGTGTCACTTGGTCTGTTAAATCACTTGAAACTTTATGATCATGTAGCTAAATATCTAGCAATACCATAGACAGAAAAATTTTCGCTGCGCTCAAGAAGACCAACAAAGTGTGGAAAAGAGAAGTTAACATTATACGGACACGATCTGTGAAAAAAAGAGACAAAGAATCAAGTGACAATGTGCCAACATTTTGTACAGTAAGAGCCCCTAGCGTCCCGCCTTGCAAATGAGCGATCACAGTTTGTTTAATTATTATTAGAGTTTCAAATTAAAGTATCGTGGAGCCATGGTTTCTTGTGCTCTAAGTAATTGTGATGTGATAAAAAGAAACAATTCAAGTAATCACACTTTTTAAAGGTAAATAAGATTTTGCCACACATTTCTCTAAAACCAAATTTCGCTACATTTATTCGTTCATCCATGGAGAAAACAGTATGGAACATAGTTTATTAATTTCCTTTGCCATAATATAGTCATATTTTATGTATGTAAACGAAAACGAATGCATACATTTTATATGAGATACGTAAAATATGACATTTTACGTATCTCATATAAAATGTATGCATTCGTTTTCGGTCGGATCACCTGTTTATTGACATTGTTGTTCTTTTGGCATTCTATTTCTATAAGCAATTCACATGTTTTAGTTTCATTTAAATCAAGCGAGTACTTTCGAAGTTATAAGGATGTCCAGAGTCTAAATCACGCAGGTTGCATACCAGCAATGTATGCGACCTCTTTATGAGTAATATTTCTTTTTTATGTTATCGCGATTGTCAATGGGGAGGCGAAGGAAAAGTGAATTACAGATGGCGCTTCAGTCTTTGGACCCATTGTCAGTTTGAGCTTATATTGTCTTGACTGTGTATTACGTGATTTTACTTTCTTAGATTATATTTTTTTCGGTTTTGCGGACAAACAATGTATTCTATGCTAACTTTAGCTCAGATAAAAGAAGAATTACGAAAAAGAAAAGCCAAAACAACAGGCAAGAAAGTTTATAGCAACTTACAAAAAATTGCTAACAAGCATTACATTTCTTTAAATTTCGTGTAAGATTTACAAGTAATCTTTTTATTTCAGATTAGAAGCATATGATTTAAATTTTAACAAAGCAACTGAGTGTGAATTTCCGTGTTTATAGTTGCCTCATGATGTCTTCTGTGCAATAGTAATTTCAGGTTTCTGTACCATCCAAAATTACACGAACCGTTTTATCATATTTATTTTATTATACTAAGTTTCTTGAATGACTCTGGCATATAAAATTCTATTAATTCTCTGTTTGGCCCCAATATTGAGCTTATTCCATATTTGATATACCTATCAAATTCATCCAAGTTATAAATATGTTAGAAACTGCTGAGGTTGAAATATTAAAGAACAACGCTGTTATAATTCAAATGTTGTTTTATTTTGGCGAAGCTTTATCAAATTCATGAAACATTCCTTTTGATTTATAATGTTTCTCAGGCTCAGCAAAGGAGAAAATCGAGGGAAAAGCATCTTTTTTTTATATATTTTTGCCCAAAATTTTTTTTTGTTACTGGGAAATCGATGAACTCCAATATTTTACAAGTTACATGCATAACAATGCGGCATTTTCTCAGTATAAAATTAAAAAGTGCAATACTCCAAGAGATTCCCATATGTTTTGACACTTTCTTTGAGGCGGCCGGGTACCAAAGACCAGACGCCACCTATCGGGATAAAATTGCGCTTTTCCTCCCCATTGTTTTGATGACTAAAATCTATCGATTTTTACGGCACTAATGCACTAATGTAAATACGTTACTAAATTATTATTACTACATTTTTATCGCAAGTTGTTGTTTTTACTCAAGTATCATCGAGTACAGCCTTAGTACAGCATTGTGGCTGTACAAAGGGTTTGAAGGAAATGCCAAGCGCACTTAAGGCGGTTGTATGACCGCAAGTGGCGCCCTCAGAGGTTTTTATTTAATAAGTTATTAATAGACAAAGATTTTAATAATGTTTATCGTAGAGACTTTAGGGCCCATCATCTAGTATTTTTAGACGGTATCACAACATGCCCTCGTAGTCATTCGTAGAAGTAGATAGCAAATGTGTCAAAAACGGGCACTTTTAGCAGTTTTGCTATCTACTTCTAGCAGTGACTACGAGGGAATGTAACGATACCGTCTAAAAATACTAGACTGTGGGCCCTAAAATCTCCACGATAAATATTATCAAAATTGTGTATTAGAATAATATTAAATATAATTCACCGCGGCGCCACTTTCGCTTAGGGTACCACCTTAAATATGTGCTTTATTACGCAAGACGTAAGGTTCACCTGTATGACCAAAGACGTCATTCTACAACACAAAATAACAGTGTTCCATACAACTTTTCTGTTTTAAGAGATATCGCGAAAATTTCTTCACAGTTGTGCATGTGGTCCTATAAGATATTAGATGAGTCACTAAAGAAAAATCGCAGTTATTCTTCATTTTATACTACGTGTTACAAAATAACCCCTGATGCCGAATATGGTAGCTAGGGCCATCAAACTGAACAACTTTTACTGTGGGACCAACTCTAAAATCGCGAAAAAAATCAGCTGTTACATACAAAAATTAACAACGAAAATATAAAAATGTATGATGATGAATTTGATGCATATTCCCTATTAACACATAGAAACTTTTGCACGTTTTGATAACTTTTTAGAAGTTTTTCTGATGTAACATAAAACTATTTTTTTAAAGTAATTTATCATCATATATTTTTTTAAGATCTAAATATAAAAATAGCATTATGAATGCCTTAAGTAAAAATTTTCAATAAATATACAACGTGTTAATGAATTAACGCAAAATGAAAACCGTTCGCGACCCGGCCGAACCGACCCGGTATTCATTTTGGCCGTTAGGCGCGCTTGTCAGTATATTCGGAACGTTTATTTTCAGAGGCTGGGCTCGTCGGCTTGATCCCAATCGCGCGAATGTTTTTAGTCCGATTTTATACTTTTTAGCCGGATTTAAAAATGTGTTTTTTTTTTTATAAAAAAAAAAAAAATTTTTCGGAAAATTATTTTTCTGCTTTTTAGTCAACGAAATATAACTTAAATAAAAACACACAATCTCCTATCGGAGTACTCGTCAAGACGAATCAGATGATCCCAAACTCGATATGGTTGCATGGTTTTTATTACAGTCTATAGCCTTCTTCCGGCTCCATCATAAGACCCTTGGACACTATTTCCCAACAGAGTACTCATCAAGATAATTCAAAGGAGCCCAAACTCGATGGGGTTGCATGGTTTCTGTAGCATTCTTCCGGCTTTATCATCAGACCCTAGACCTCGTTAGAATCGTCTTGACAAGTACCTACTTTGACGGAAGATGATTCCGTCAAAGTACTTGTCACGACGATTCTAACGAGTCCTATCTCGCTCGATTGGGTTATATGGTTTTATCACAGAGTTCTTGCTGTGGCCTTCTTTCGGCTCCATCATCAGATCAGCTCAATGACGGACGCCATAATATTGCATTGCCTTTCAGTTCCGACCTATGTTCAAAGTTTTAAGTCTCTAGCACATTGGGAAGTTACATAAAATCGTTTGCAAACTTTGCGGACACACAAATAAAAAAGAAAGCAACCTAATAAAATCGTGTTAATAAAATGTTATAGTCAAAAAAAAAATTTCGAAATTTTGGACTTAATTTATCGACCAAATCATCATTTTAGAAAGGTTCGGAGGTTCGGCCGAACCGCGGGTCAAGGTTCGGTACCCGGCCGAACCTCGTAAAAAGTGCCGAACCTGCCGGGTACCGAACCTTTGCCGGGGCCGGGCCGCCACTCTAGTTTAAACCATGTGAAATATTTGGGTGTTGTTGTTGACAGTGTTATGTCCAGGGGTTGACTTACTACAAGGGAGCGCGGCCTAAAATTTTAGTTGCCGAACTATTTGCTAGATGGCGTTCTTTTTTCGTTTGTTAAACTGTCGATAGATGTCGCTATCCCGTGCTGAATCAGGCTAGGCGCACTCCGCGCTTTAGGTACAAAGCTACAAGTAGGTAGCGGGTCCGTCCGGACGGACTAATTTCAGAGGGCTACCGCGTGCCGGCTGGCTCGCACATTAGCGGTTCGATTTCGATAGTATGCCTTAATACGAATAAAAAGGATCCAAACCTCACATTTTTCACTCTTCCAAAAGTTCCAAACGACATCAAAACGTAAGAAGTGCTTGTCTACTAGGTTAGTAACTAGTATCCGTTTATTCTTAGGTACCTATTTACTTGTCTTATTTGCCAAACAATCTTCGCCCAACTATTTATTGAAATAATAATTTATAGATTAGGTAGGTACTTACTTACCTACCTACTTTCGATATAAAATTAATTATAATTACAATTTTATTTCGTAATAAAACCAATTGCTTTAAAGCCAGCATGTATAGTCTGATGTGGCGTTGACTGTACCTAGCCTATGTTTTTTAAACGTATTTAACTACACATTATTTCACAAACACATAACTTGTAATAAATTAACTACCAGTTACATCATACATACATACATACACTCACGCCTGTTTCCCATGGGGGTAGGCAGAGACTATGGATCGCCACCTGCTACGATCCTTGCACACTTCTTTCGCTTCATTCATATCCATCACTCTTTTCATACATGCCCTGCGGTTTTTGTCACTGCGTACACCAGCCTTTTTTATAATAACCTCTATTTGGTCCGCGTAGGTTTTTCTGGGACGCCCTCGTGCAATCGTTCCTTCCACATTCGCACAGTATATCTCTTTCGTGATTCGCCTTTCATTCATCCTCTCTAAGTGACCAAACCACTGGAGCATTCCTTTCTCAATTCTTGTCACTATATCATCTTTCAGACCACACCTTTTGCGAATCACCTCATTGCTCACTCTATCACTCAGTTTTACTCCGCATATTTTCCTCAACGATCGCATCTCTACCGCATTTATTCTGCTTTCATTCTTCTTCTGCCATACCCAAGATTCACTTCCATACATCAGTGTCGGTACCAGCACTCCGTTATGAATCGCCATTCGCGCCTTTGCAGAAACGGTTTGGCTACTCATAACCGAGTGTATAGCACCACTCACCGAATTTCCTTTCTTCACTCGTCTTTCTATGTCTTCCTCACTCTTTCCGTCCCTTGTGAACAAACTCCCCAAGTATACAAACTCACGGACTTGTTCCACTTTTTCGCCACCTAACATTACCGTACAGTCAGTCATTTCTTCATCTCTCTCAAACACCATCACTTTAGTCTTAGTTACATTCACTTTCATCCCTTTTCTCACAAAATCTTCATTCATAACCGACATCATTTCCTGCAACTCTTGCGCAGAAGACGCAAGTATAACTTGGTCGTCAGCGTAGAGAAGGCACTTGATTTGAGTCCCATTCATCACAACCCCACAGTCACGTTCTTTCAGACCTTTCATACAACTGTCCAAAAACAGATTAAAGAGCCATGGTGACGCAACACATCCCTGTCTGACACCCCTAGAGATGCCAAACCAGTCAGTGTATACGCCGTCAATCCTGACGCATGCACGGGAATCCTCATAGAGAGATTTCAGTGCATGAATCAGTCTGCTCTCCAATCCGTATTCGGACAACACCTTCCATAGCTCATTCCTGTCAACTCGATCGTAGGCCTTCTCCAGGTCCACAAAGGCACAGTAAACCTTTTTGTGCTTAGCCAGGTGTTTTTCGGTTAAGCACCTCAAGGAGAAGACCTGATCCGTGCATCCCATTCCCTTTCTGAATCCCGCTTGCACATCCCAAATACTCTGATCAGTTTTTTGCATCACTCTTTCAATCAGTACCTTTGCATACAATTTACTGACAATGCTGAGAAGACTGATCCCGCGGTAGTTTTTAGCATCCTGCCGTGACCCTTTCCCTTTGTACAGCGGCACGACCACGGCTTTACGCCAATCTTCCGGCACTTTGCCACTGTTCCAACATTTATTAAAGATCAGGCACAGCCAGGACGCAACCAGCTCTTTCCCACCTCTCAGCATTTCAACAGTAATTCTGTCATATCCTGCTGCTTTCCCTTTTTTCATGCTCTTCATTGCACTAATAATCTCATCCATATATATATCTCTTTCATCCACTTCTGTCTCTTCCTCGTCTTCCACCCTTTTATCCGAGGCTTCTAGCATAGAGCCATCCGCCTCAAACAAACTCTCAAAATATTTCATCCACTCCTGTAGTACACCTTTTTCATCTGTCACTAGCTCACCTTTTTCATCTCTTATCACATTCATTTTAGACTTATGTGATCCACTTCGAGACGTTTTCACTTGTTTCCAAAACAATTTTATATTGTCTCGAAAGTTATCACAGAGTTTGAAGTCACACTTTTCTTTCATCTTTCTCTTTTTTTCGTCTACTTTTTCTTTCACTACTTTCTTAATCCTTTTAAACTCCCTTGCAACTGTATCAACATCCTCTTCTGTAACACTTGCATTCACTCTTTTACTGGCTTTGATGGCCAGCAGATCCTGCCATACTTTTTTCTTTTCATTCACTATCTGTCTTACCTCACTATCCCACCAGTTTATTGGGGGAGCATTCTTCCTTTTACTCACTCCACATATTTCCTCAGCTGTTTCAGTCACACCTTTTTTAAACTTTTCCCAAACTTCCTCAAGCTTGCCATCTTTCACTTCAGCCACATTTCCCAATCGTTCTTTCAATTTGCACAAATATGTCTTTTGCACTTCCACTTCATCCAAGTTCTCAACTTTTACTCTAGTCAGCTCCGTTGTTGACACTGTGGGACGATGACGCCAACTTTTGAACAGACCACTAACCCGAGACACTACAAGAAAGTGGTCTGTTCCAATGTTACTACCCCTAAAGACCCTGGTGTCTACAACTCTGCCCTTCAGTCTTTCATCAACAATCACAAAATCGATCATACTCTTCTTTTCCCCTCTCTGCCAAGTGTACATATGAATTTCCTTGTGGTCAAACATGGTGTTCGTTACCACAAGATTCTTTTCTAAACATACCTCAATCAAACTCCTGCCATTATCATTTACTCTTTTGTCTCCATATATTCCTAAAACTCCCTCACATCCCTCTCTTCTCACACCTACCCATCCGTTAAAATCTCCAAGCATAACTATCCTTTCATTATCTTTGCATTCATTCAAGATGTCTTCCACACTTTTCCAGAAATCCTCCTTTTCCGTTGCTGACTTGGATATATCGGGAGCATACACGCCAATGACGCGTATCCGAAGTAATCCTACTTTGAGTCTAACCCAGAGAAGTCTGGGACTAACACACTCATACTCAGTCATGCATTCTATCATCCTTTCCGACAGCAGGAGTCCCACGCCCATACTCGCGTGCTCATTTTCGGCAACGCCCGACCACAGAACTTTAAACGGGCCATGTTCTGAGACTCCTTTGCCCTTTCTTTTCGTCTCGTTCACGCATAAAACATCCAACTTCTTTTCTTCCATAATCAAACACACCTCATCCATTTTCTCCTCCATCGCTCCACATACATTCAGCGTAGCAAAACGGGTCTCCGATGCCCGCTTTTCGCCCCGAGAGAAACAAGTTACGCGTGATGAGTGGCGAGCTCTATCGCCGCAGCCAGGTTTATTAAAAAAAATTGAAACCATTTTGTTCCCACGATTAGCTAGGGAAAGACAACTGTCCACCACACAGAGCCCCGCGTGTGTGGTAAGGCTATTTACACCTGGAGGGCACCAATTTCCAGGGTGGCACGCTTATGACTAGGCACGCCCCTAGCCATGCAGCCATCGGCACGGCAGACCTTAGCTTAGCGGAGGGGAAGGAATAGGATTAGGATAGGGATGTGAGGTGGGTATAGGAGTGTGTAAAATGGGACGGATCAGGGTACAAAAAGGACACCGTTGCTGCGGGGGGGTTGAGAGGTTGCAGCAGCGGAGGCTGAGGGTCCGGGGGCGCTTACCCGTACTTGTCATAGGGAAACCGATTATTATTTAAAAGAAGAAACCCTGAAGTCGTTAGAAGAGATAAGAGCTACGCGATAGAAAGAGAGGCAACTTCTAGGTGAATATAACTGTAGGCAAGAGAGCGGCGTGCAACATGAATTGCACTTTATTAGGTATGGAATAGAGTCGTTGTTTATTTAAACTGTGTCATAGACTGTGTCGCAGCTATTAGCGCCCGCCTCGAACTTAAAGAATTCTAACAGTTAAACACAAAATATTTTTTTTAACACCCTTGCTCGTAAAGCTGATGTAATTCCACCGGTTTTAAATTTGTAAAGCGGGTCATAAAAAACGCGTGTGTTATCAAAGCAAATAGTTAAGTTATAGTCCATACAAATTCCATAACAGTATTATTTGCCATTTCAAATATGGAACTATCGCCGCCGCACGACTAGATGCAGCTAGTGAGCAGCGCGCTGTTGCTATTCAAATTTCGAACTAATCGCCGCGCGGCGCCATTCAGTAGACAGTGTGCATTCACAGATTGAGTTTATTTAAAATAAAAATAAAATAGTTTATTCGGTAATTTAAAAACTTGGCTGCATGCTCTAGCGTCTTTGCCAACATTTTCACGCAGCCACGGCAGAAAATAATCCTCGCGCCATTTTTCTCAAATTTTCTTTTCTTTGTACTTGTATTGTGAATATCTAAACATGACAACTTTCAATAATGAAGATGAGCAATATATTACTTCAACTCCACCGGATATACTAACAGAAGCGCGAACCGCATGCGATAGCTTGCTGCCGTCAATATCCAAGGACAGAATAGATACATAACCACGTATGAAAATTTCTTGAAGTGGAAAAACATGAAAAACGCCAAGTCATTTTCCGAAAATGTACTTTTGGCGTATTTTTTTCTTTTTCCTCGCAAGGGTGTTAAAAAACGTCGTACGATATACGTGCGTATTGGTTATAACATGCTCGGCTCAATTACGCCCTCGCCTTCGGCTCGGGCTGAAATTCCGCCTCGCATGTTATAACCATCTTAACGCACTAATATCGTAATGTACTATTTTTATTTTTCCTAATTTTATGATAACATCACATTTATGTATCACCCTATTTATGGCAAATAAACCAATTTTGAATAAAATCAATATTTCGAATTGATACAAATTTCGTCGATCGTCGATCGCTAGGGCTCAAAGTGATAAACTTATTTTTATAAATGATTTTTCCTACAACCTACGTCTCATTACGTAACTTTTGAGGGGACTTATAATGCAAAATTCTAAAATAATTAAAATCGGCCCAACCTAATGCACACATTCGAGGAGCTCGATGGCGCAATGGTTTAGAGCCCAGCGAATGCGGAAGTTAAGCAACTTTCGCAAGGGTCGGTCAAGGATGGGTGACCAAAAATGTATTATCTCTAACTTCTCCATGCTTCGGAAGGCACATTTAGCCATTGGTCCCGGATGCATTTGCACCTTAACACCTGCCAATCCACATTGGGCCCGCGTGATGGTTTATGGCCCATTCTTATCCACCCATAAGGAAGGCCTGTGCCCCAGCAGTGGGGCCACTAAAATGGCCGATGGTCAATACACACATATTTGGCTGTAAACTCACTTCTCCCTAGCTTTCCTCTCTTCCCGGATCCGCTGCTGCTCCATAATTTGATTCTTCAACTCCTGCTGGTAGTAAACACGACGAGCTGTGGCTTCCTATAACATTATTGATTATATAAAAGTTAATCGTAAATTATTATGAAATATAGATGAATATGGCCTACGTAAAAAACTAAAAGATTGGCTTTCAAACGATACACCAATGAAAAATTCAAACGGCATTTCATACAAAGGAGATGTCCCAGCGTTGCCCCAGTTTCATTTTATTTAATTACTTTCATAATAGAAAAATGCTAATTACATTTTATTTAGGTATCAAAAATTGTTTTATATTTAGAAAAACAATTACAAAAACATTAAGATGTTTTCTGAAGTATTTTGTGAAAAATGTAAGTACTTAAATAGTACTCTAATGATAAAAAAATGTGATTTAAAAGCGTTTTAACTTAAAAATCCCACTTTTTAATGCAGAAAATAATTATCAATCTGATTCTAGAGTAAAATACCTACTCTGATTAAAACGCGATAGATTTTTATTTTTTGAGAATGGTGGGGCAAATGACATAGGCGCGATGGGACATGTCTTTTTCAAGTAATTATTTTTCGAAATAAACCGAATTCAATAAAACTTAATTCAATACAAGGTTTAAAAATTAGTTAAGGCCAGTATAGTCGAGCGTCGTAGGCATTTAGCGCTACCTCCCTCCCCGCGGAGCGAGCCGCGCGAACGCATTTTCAAATGAACTCTCTGTGTTCTCTGACCCCGCAGACCAAGCCACAGAATATAGATATTTACTACGTGCAGAAAGGACACTCCCCGCCCGCGATTTCATGTGCCGAATCTAGTGCTCTGTCAACTCTCATGCACTGCGTGAACGCGCGATATTTATTTTGATAATTCGAACTAAATAATTATGTTTTTTATGTTTATGTATTGTTATCAATAATGTTGTAAATCAATAAATAAGTATGATGGGTATGGGTACTTACTAGGTAAAAAATACATTTAACACACACAATAAAATTATATGTAGCTAGGTAGTTAATTCGAATTAAATAATTATTTTTGTTTATTCGAATATTATAGTTCGAATAAACAAAAATAACGTTGTATGGTCGAAGGTACTTGTTGTATGGTCTCTGAGTTTGAATTAACTACTTGAATGTGAATAAACAATGAATTCATTGAGTAAATTCGTTAGTGGAGTGTCAACTCAACTGCCAATATAATTATCTACAAATAAGTACCTAAACATATTTGAGCACTCACAACAAGCTTTTTTTGTGTAACCGATATTTTATTTTAACTTTTTTTTTAATAATTTGCCGATGAAAAGGGACCTCCAAAAACGAGTAATCAAATATTAGGGTCAATTCATGCTGCAACCGAATCGAAGCGCATCGAATTGTTTGATGCAAAGCAAATTCACTCTTATTGTGTTATACTTCCCAGCATTCACCATGGCGTAGAGATTTTTAGATAACCTCAAATGAAAGACCATAAAATGTACCTAATTGTACCCTAACTCAAAAAATTGTACCTCTGATAGTTTCAGTGAAAAAATCACTTGATTGTGGCGTTTCCAGGAAGTATACTTCCTGGCAACGTGACACTGTACAAGATTCCAATTGATCTTATAGTAATGGCCAGAAATTGTACTTAATTTGTACCCCATTCAATAAATGAAACATGCAGAGTTTCGATAAAAAACATTTTTAAATCTACTCTTATTTGACCTGCAATACATGCAACGGACGTTGGGAAGTATACTTCTTGGCGACGCCACGCTGTACCAGATTCCAATTGATCTCATAGTAATGGCCAGAAATTGTACTTAATTTGTACCTCATTCAATTATTAAAACAGGCAGAGTTTCGAAAAAAATAATAAAAAAATACTCTTACATGATTTGATCTGCAATACATGCAATGCACGTTGTTATTGATATAAATTGATGTTTGGCTAAGGAATTATTATGCATTATGCAGTAGTAAGACCATAGAGGCAACCGCCTCTGTAGTCTAGTGGTTTGCCCACCCGTGTAAGACGCAGGGGTCTCGGGTTCGATTCTCAGGGAGGTACAATTTGTACTCGGTTTGGTTGGTGGTAGGGCTTAAGTCAAGGCCGCCTGAATAGCTACCACCATCTTACCTACAATTACTTACAATTAATTTGGTACAAATTAGTGACATTCATTTGGTACTATTAAGTACAATTTATTCGGTACCATATAGTACAATTTTATAGGTACAATTTGTACAATTTATTTGGAAATTAGTAGTACATTTTAGGTACTATTTGGTGCCATTCATTTGATACTAATAAGTATAATTAATTTTGTACCATATAGTACAATTTATTAGGTACTATATAGTACAATTTATTTTGTACAATATCGTACAATTAGTAGGTACTATTTAGTACAATAAATTTTTTATTAGGTACTATTTATTACTATTAATTTGGTATTGATAAGTACAATTTATTTGGTACCATATAGTACAATTTATTAGGTACTATTTATCTATTCATAATTTTTTTTGTACAAATACATAAAGTAAGGTAGAGATGGCGGACTTAATGCTAAGAGCATTATCTATAAGTCAACCAACAGCAAACCAATAAACACGAATGTGGAACAAACAAAGAAAAATGATATTCACATGCATACAAAATACATTAATACATACCATTAAATACATCTAAATATTATAAAAGAAGATACTGATTGGTGACTGACATATCAACGCACAGCCCAAACCGCTGGGTTTAGAGACTCCAAATTTGGCACATTGATTCCTTATGAGGTCTAAGGGTGCACTAAGAAAGAGTTTTTCAAAACTCACCCTCTAAGGGTGTGAAACGGGGGTCCAAAGTTTGTATGAAAGTCCCTCAGTTTCGAAGCTAGGGTCTTCAAATTTTGTGGTTAGACTGACGATTGAAAATTAATATACACGTGTTTGAGCGTTTTTGAAAATTCTACCCCCGAAGAAGTGAAAAGGGAATTAATTTATGAATAGAAAATTCTTCATTTTCTATGTAAAAATCGCTAAATTTATAATTTAAGCTTATGGATGGAAATCTAACGCAACGTATATCGTTACTGTTAGTATTTCAATACTTATGGGGGTGAAATGGGTGTGAAATGGGGCAAATAAACCTAAAAATCGATATGGATGTCGTTATTGGGGTTTCCTAGGATGACGATTGCGAAAATAACATTTATTTTGAAGTTCAACACGGTGGACATGATGTAACCTCTAAAGGGGTGAAAATGGGGTTCAAATTTTGTATGGAAAATAGAATATAAAATTAAAACTTTAACTCTAAACTTCGCAGAAGCACGTCTAAAAATAAATAGGCACACACATGTTTTGTGATTTTGATAATCAACCCCTTAGAGGACAAATAGGGTAAGTAAACCTAAAAATCGATATGGATGTCGTTCTTGAGGTTTTATGGGATGGTGATTGCGAAAATGACATTTATTTTGAAGTCCAACACGGTGGACATGATGAAAAAGAAAATAAAATCGAAATTACAACAGCATAAAAAATTCGTCGGAGCACGTCTAAAAATAAAATCAAACACATAATTTGTTATTTTGAAAATCATCCCATAGGGGGTAAATGGGGTAAGTAAACATAAAAATCGTTATGGATGTCGTTCTTGGGCTTTTATGGGATGGTGATTGCGAAAATGACATTTATTTTGAAGACCAACACACACGGTGGACTTGCTTCAGCCCCTAAAGAGGTGAAATAGGGGATCAAACTTTTGTTAAGGGGTCGGGGACGGAAAGGAGTATGGGAGAGGGAGAGGAAGAGTGAGAGGGGCAGAGAGAGGGAGAGGGTAAAGAAACGGGAACGGGATAATAATATTCTAGACCCAATTCTGATTATTGCAATAAACTAGCTTCCGCCCGCGACTTCGTCGCGTGCATATTAGAGAAAATCCTTAGGGAACTTTCAACCAGGATCCGACCAGCCGTTTTTACGCGATTAGGCGGGTCCTCATCAAGCGAGCAGCCTCGTGCGAGGCCCGCCACACGCGGCAAACGTCTTGCCTCGCGAGGCAGCGCGCTTGGTAGGGACCCGCCTAATCACCTCAACATGTGGGTGTTTTTGTCAATAAAATTTGATGTATTTCACGCCTTTAAATTATCGCTAGTTTAAGACCAAAGGCACTGTATAGAGTAAAATTTACTGAGAAAAGTATTTTTTTAAAACACGTTTTTAAAAGGGACTAAATTATTCAAAAAATCGGACTAATAATATTAAAACGGACAAGTAAAAACAAACTAAAAAGTACAAAATAAATTCTTCTGTAAATATTTATAACCCTAATAACTTATACCTACAGAAATTTTAAACCAAAAAACGTGGGGCGCATGCTATAGACAATATAGATGAGAAACTTTACAAAACGCGCCCCACGTTTTTTGGTTTAAAATTTCTGTAGGTATAAGTTTTTAAAAAATACTTATTTCAGTAAATTATTATTTTATGCTTTTTAGTTAACGAGCTAAGACTAAAAATATACCATCTCCTATCGGAGCACTCGTCAAAACGATTCAAACGAGCCCAAACTCGATGGGGTTGCATGGTTTTATTATAGAGTTCCATTGGCCTCCTTCCGGCTCCATCATCAGACCCTGGACACTATTTCCCAACAAAGTCCTCGTTAAGGCGATTCAAACGAGCCTAAACTCGATGGGGTAGCGTGGTTTTATCAAAGAGTGCCTATGGCCTTCTTCGGGCTCCATCATCAGATCCTCGGACACTATTTCACAACAACGTACTCGTCAAGACGATTCAAACGAGCCCAAACTCGATGGGGTAGCGTGGTTTTATTATAGAGTTCCTATGGCCTTCTTCTGGCTCCATCATCAGATCTTCGGACACTATTTCCCAACAAAGTACTCGTCAAGACGAATCAAACGAGCTCAAACTCGATAGGGTAGCGTGGTTTTATTATAGAGTTCCTATGGCCTTCTTCCGGCTCCATCATCAGATCCTCGGACACTATTTCCCAACAAAGTACTCGTCAAGACGATTCAAATGAGCCCAATTTCGATGGGATTGCACGGTTTCAATATTGAGTTCCTTTGGCATGGCCTTCCAGCTTCATCATCAGACCCTGGACCTTATCTTCCATCAGAGTACTCGTCAAGACGATTTTAACAAGCCTAATCACAATGGGGTTGTATGGTTTCATCAAGTTCCTGTGGCCTTCTTCCAGTTCCATCATAAGATCAGCTTAATGACACCATAATATTACATTATATTTCAGTTCTGATCTGTGTTCAAAGTTTCAAGTCTATTGCTCATCGGGAAGCTAGTTTAAAATCGTTCGCAAACTTTGCGGACAAACAAACAAACGAGAAAGCAACCTAATAAAAACGTGTTAAAAAGGTAAAATTGATTTGTAATTTTAAATGTATACCTACTCAAAGTAGAGTTACTGTTATTAACTAAAGTTGATAATTGTTTACGCAATGACATCACCAACCCGGGCGACCCCGGGGCATGAGGTAAAGGAGGAGGGTTCGCGACGGCAGACGGCGCGGCGCGACATTCACCGAGGGCTCAATATTGCAAATCATTCTCGCCTCACGACCGCTGTGGACTACGCGCGTACGCATTCTCATTGTCGGGCTTTCTTGTTATCGATATCCATACATTTTGATACAGTCCACGAGCCTTTCATTCAACTCCTACATTTTACATGGTCCTTCGAGCCGGATATGAACCAGCGACCTATGGACCTATCCGGCTCGAAGGACCATGTAAAATGTAGGAGTTGAATGAAAGGCTCGTGGACTGTATCAAAATGTATGGAAATAAATAACAAGAAAGCCCGACAATGAGAATGCGTACGCGCGTAGTCCACAGCGGTCGTGAGGCGAGAATGATTTGCAATATTGAGCCCTCGGTGAATGTCGCGCCGCGCCGTCTGCCGTCGCGAACCCTCCTCCTTTACCTCATGCCCCGGGGTCGCCCGGGTTGGTGATGTCATTGCGTAAACAATAATATAACTGCTTTTCTTGGTCTATACTAGACATGTGCGCCGATGGTCATTTGACCGGCAGCGGCGTCTGGCGTCTAAATTGTCGGCGGCGGTGGCGTCATCGGCGTAATCGGTGTGGATGGTCAAAATAAGTAGAATAAAAGACCTTTAGAAGCTTTTCAATTCCGTCATCGTTGAGGGCAGAACGCCGAAGACATGGAACATAAGTGAGGTCATTCTGTTCTTTAAAAAGGGTGACAAGGCCCTCTTGAAGAATACGAATCTTACGAATCGTTGCGCTCACAAGTTCGACGACTTCCAATCTCCCGAACTAGCCGCGTTCTGAAAAGGCTTTGGCACCATATACCACATCCATACGCTGCGGCAGGTTATACAGAAGACCGAGGTGTATAAACTGCCACTTTGCTTGGCGTTCGTGGACTATGAGAAAGTTTTTGATTTGATTGAGACCTGGGCAGTGCTGCAGTCTGGTGCACCAATAGGACCAAGAGGAGGAAGGAAAGGAAGGAAGAGGTGTTGAGGCACTTATAGGAAAATGTCAACATTTCGGCTCGAGTACAGAATCAGAGCACAGATCCCATCCAACTACAGCGAGGTGTGAGACAGAGACAGAAGTTATTTCTCCGAAACTGTTCACAGCTGTGATGGATGATGTCTTGAAGCTCTTGGACTGGAAAAGACTCGGTATCAACATTAATGGCCAGTACCTAACTAACACACCTTCGTTTTGCCGATGATATAGTTTTTATTCATGGAAGACTTGAACACAATCCTCGAAGTTATCCGTAGTGCCTCCCAGAAAGTGGCTCTTAGAATGAAGATGGATAAGACGAAAATCATGTCGAGTGCTCATGTTGTACCCACTCTAGCTCATGTTGGGAACACTACACACGAAGTTGTTGACCATTACGTATCCCTAGGACAGACAGTCCAGTTAGGTAAGTTCAACTTCGAAAAGAGATCTCTCGTCGAATCCAGCTCAGTTGGCCAGTATTCGACAAATCTTCGAGTCCAACTTACCTCGGTGTCTTATCTCAAGACTAAAGTCTAAGTTGTGTGTGTGTGTGTTGCCATTGTTGACTTATCGCAGTAAAACGTGGTCGCTAACTACAGGTCTCATAAGAAGGCTCTCACCCAGTGTGCAATGGAGAGCCATGGTCGGCATTTCCCTGCGTGATCGAACCAGAAATGAGTATATGCGTAGGAGAACTAAAGTAACCGATATCGCTCGAAAGATTGTTTAGCTGAAGTGGCAGTGGGCGGGACAAATTAGCGAGACGAACCAAAGGCAGTTGGGGCGGAAAGATTGGAATAGCGACCGCGTACCGGACGACGCTCCGAGGGTAGGCCCCCGACAAGGTGGACCGACGATCTGGTGAAGGTCGCGGTGCGCCGCTGGATGCGGGCCAAGCAGGACCGATCGTTATGAAGACCCATGAGGGAGGCCTATACCCAGCAGTGGGTGTGGTGCAACTGATATGATAATGATGACTAAATACTATTATAAAATCATAATAAGAAAAACCTCTATAGTAACAATCAAACTAATACAAAAAGAGAGGAAAAGAATAAAATTTTATGAGATTTCAACGGGGAAGTACCAATCGCTCCTAACTGAGACTTTTTTGAGAAATTAACTTCCTTTAGGTGTTGAATTCAAAGGCATCATTGTTAGGACTAGGAGATATTGGCACTTCGCCGTCGATATGTAGATGCAAGTTAGTTTAGCTTTTGTACTTGTTTCTTACAATTGTACTCTATGGTACAAAATTAATAGTACTAAATAGTATCTAATTAATTGTACTAAATGGTATCTACTAATTGTACTATATGGTACCAAATAAATTGTAATAAATAGTACCTAATAAACTGTACTGTATAGTACCAAATGAATGGCACTAAGTAGTACTAAATTAATTGTATTATTATGGTACCAAATAAATTGTACTGTGTAGTACATAATTAATTTTATTAAATAGTACCTAATAAATTGTACTAAATAATACTAAATTGATTGTACTAATTAGTTTGTAATTAGTACTTTATTAATTGTACTATAATATGTTACCAGATAATATGTACCAAATGAATGCTTTTATATAGTACCTATAAAATTGTACTATACGGTACCAAATAAAATGTGCCTAATAGTACCTCATAAATTGTACTATATGGTGCCAAATTTATTGTACAAAGTAGTACCTAATAAATTTTAATCTATGGTACAAAATATATTGTACTAAATAGTACCTAAACTACCTTCTAATTGTACTATATGATACAAAATAAATTGTACTACATAGTACCTAATAAATTGTACTATATGGTACATAATTAATTGTACTTAATAGTACCAAATGAATGGCACCAAATTAAGCCCTACCATCAACCAAACCGAGTACAAATTGTACCCTCCTGAGAATTGAACCCGGGACGTCTGCATCTTACACGGGTGGGCGAACCACTAGAGCACAGAGGCGGTTGCCTCTGAGGTCCTACTACTGCATAATGCATAATAAACATCAGTTTATATCAATAACAACGTGCATTGCATGTATTGCAAATCAAGTAAGAGTTTTTTTATATCGAAACTGCATATTTTAATTATTGAATGAGGTACAAATGAAGTACAATTTTTGGCCATTACTATGAGACCAATTGGAATCTGGTACAGCGTCGCGTTGCCAGGAAGTATACTTCCTGGCAATGCCACAATCAAGTGCGTTTTTCTCTGAAACTATCAGAGGTACAATTTTTTGAGTTAAGGTACAATTAGGTATATTTTATGGTCTTTCATTTGAGGGTATTTAGAAATCTCTACTCCATGGTGGCGTTGCTGGGAAGTATCACACCGTCGACTCGTAGGTCAAGTCGTGATTGGTTGACACTTGATTTTGAGCCGTGCATCCTCACCGGCCAACGTACATAATTATTTTTCTCCCTTCAGCAGACAGATTCACCCAGGTGATTTATGTGTACCCTTAAGTAGATTAATGCACCCAGGCTAAAAGCAACCTCATTATCACCAGCCTATTCATGTTTCAACTGCTGGGGCATATTAGGCAATAGCCAGAAGAACAAATAATGTCGGGGAAAAAGTGAAGTTCGCTAAAATTTGTAGTGATTACTAGTAAAAAAAAAACAGGTGCAAGTGATTTTCGACCATATTGACATTTATCAAAATAACTGTTTTTAATGAAACAACAAAGTTTGTGAACAAAAATATGGGAAAAAAACAACCGAATTTCAAAGTAAATAAGACGACTAATGCTTGCGCCGATCTCGGCAGCAAGCAGCAGTGCGCTCCAAGTTGAACCGTAATGTTATGACCAAAAGGCTCAATTTGAAGTGAACGGAAAATTGTCGCGACTATGCAGCTGTGCGGAAGCATACTTTTAGGCTGCGTTCAAACGATAACACACGACCCGACCTCAACCCGAACTCAACTCAAACTCAACTCAAACTCACCTCAACCACAGCCCACCATGAAATACATCGCTTACAATTTTGAGTCTTATGACACTTTAATAAGGTCCTGTGTAATGTCCAGGTGAGTTTGAAGTGAGTTCTGTTTGAGTTCGGTTTGAGTTTGATTTGAGTTTGGGTTGTGTACGGGTTGAGTTTGAGTTGAGTTCGGGTTGAGCGCGGGGAGGGTGCAGTTGCATCGACAAAATAAAAAAGAGCTTATTAATGTGTCATAAGATTCAAAATTGTAAGTGATGTATTTCAAGGAGTAGGCTGCGGGTGAGTTGAGTTTGAGTTGAGTTTGAGCTGAGTTTGAGCTGAGTTTGGGCTGAGTTAGGGTTGAGGTTGGGTCGTGCGTTATCGTCTGAACGCAGCCTTACGGTACAGTCTACGGCATGCTGGGCTTCCACAATGTGTCAAATTACTTCAATCATTTTTAAACTTTAAGTCGAACAGTTTAAAGTTCAAAATTCATTATAGATTTTTGACAGTTTTGTACTTATAGCTTGATATGCTGCTGACTGTACTTAGTTTTCTTCTTCATCTTCCGATATAAGTAAAATCATTGCAAAGTCAACCATTTTATAAATTATACGATAGGTATATTTTTTTTTATATTTTATTTATAGATAAGTATTTATTTCTTAAAAGTCATCAAAATTAATTACGCGTTAGCTTGTACTTGGTTGCTGTATCCAAATACCTACCTACCTACTCTATGCATTTACAAATTAAACTAAATTGGTAATTTACACTAAATAAAATTTTACACTTAGATTACCTACTGCGTTTCCAAGTCTTATACTACTCTTCGAGTATCTAAAAGATTCTCAATCGACTAGACGCGAGAGGGGGAACACAGCGCGGCAGCAAAAACGACACAGGTCCTACGCCGACGACGCCTCGCAGGCTACTAAACCAAGATTCGTCGTGCGTTTTATTATATATTAATTTTTAAATAAACATAAAGTCACTTTTTGAAAAAGTAACCGTAAAATATTCTGCTATATGTCATTACCTTTTTTTCTATATATTATTTGTGCGTAAGAGATTTATAATCTTTAAGTATTATTCAAAAAACAATGAAAATATTCATTGTCTTTGCACATTTTTATAGTCGAGTGAAAATACGAAAATCGTGTTTTTAACCGTAAAATGATCAAGTTCGATTATGAAACTACAACATATATTTTTATCTGCTCAAAATAAATAATGCTTGATTGTTTAAAACTGAATCAAAAATAAGTTAATTTGCAATATACTGCCCTTAAGGACATTTTTTAAATGGCTGAAAAGATAATTGGAAGTTTCTATGGAAAATTTAAAATCGGTCTATTTTTGCTGTAACGAATACTAATAATAATAATTACCTTTTCAACTTGCATATTTCTCTGTTGTATGGCGTCGGCGTCAAATATGGACGGCATGTACATGCTCTGTAGCTTCTGGCTCGGTTTCTTCAAGACTGGCGACTTTTCTGCAAAGAAAAAACAATTCACTATTATTTAAGGTGCCTAGGAATGTATCAGGCAAATAAAATATTCTTTTCACCTCTCCAGCACGAAAAGGGTGCTTTTGGCGCGTAAAAACTCGCAGCAAAATTGATTTTTGCTGCGAGCGTGAGACAAAGTGCTTTTTTAATTTCTAACACCGACTTTTAAAATAATAAAGAAAAAACAAATAAAGTGACAAGGATGACACTTGTAAAATTGATATGTGAGAAAAGGATAGATAGCAGTGGTGAGGGGTGAAATTATGACGAAGGTAAGCCGTCCTACAAAAATGTTGTGATCTGCATAGTGGATCGGTGGTGTGGGATTTCTAAAAGGTAAGCCGATGGGAACCGGCTTGTATGGACCCTTCGCCACTGATAGATAGAGTGCTTTATGGTGTCATACACGGATTAAAAAGTAAAAAAAAATAAAATGCACGGATATACCAAGGAGTTTTAAATAGGGATTGTTAAAAAAGAAGGTTGATAATTCGAAATAAAGAGTATGTAGGTAATGAGGTCACATGTATGAAACAAATATGAAATAAGAAAAATTAATGAAATTTATTAACAAATTATATGTTTTATGATTATAAATAAATAAATACCTAAGTAAGACGGAATATTAATGAATAAGAGAAAAACACAACGCAACTGACTCTATGAATAAAACTTTTCAGCATAGGTTTGATTGAATTATTTTTGTGATAAATTACAAAAATGAATGCGTCCAACGTTGAAGATAGTTGTCTAACTCCGAAAGAGTTAAGTGAACAAGTTTCTAATGCTGAATTAAGCTTTTTTACCAGGAAAGTTACGTGAAAATTTTCTCGCTGGTCGAGGTGAAAAGTTGTATGTTTTACACGAGACCAAAATGTTGTTGTATAACAAATAACTATTTCACCTCTCCAGCACGAAAAGGGCTCTTTTGGCGCGTAAAAACTCGCAGCAAAATAGATTTTTGCTGCGAGCGTGAGGCAAAGTGCTTTTTTAATTTCTAACACCAACTTTTAAATAATAAAGAAAAAAGAAATAAAGGACAAGGAGAGACTTGTAAAATTGATATGTGAGAAAAGGATAGATAGAGTGCTTTATGGTGTCATGCATGGATTAAAAAGTAAAAAAATAAAATGCACGGATATAACAAGGAGTTTTTTAAATAAGGATTGTTAAAAAAGATGGTTGAGAATTCGAAATAAAGAGTATGGACGAAATGAGGTCGCAAGTAAAAGGAATTAAAATAAAACGTCATGAGCAATTAAAAGTTCTAGTTTTAATTGTATCTCTGTATAATTATTTTTGGTATTTAACAAGAATTCCAAGCATACAATTACTCGATATCATGGGAAAGTACTAGTATTACCAGTTTAAACAGTATTCAATACAATAATACACTGATACCTGACCTTAAGCAGTGGTATCTCTCCAGCAGGAATAGCGTATCGCGACAAATTTATCAAAGTCATCTGGCATTATGACTTTATTTAACAACTTTATTGAAAACACTTATTTCACCGTTCAACCTTTCACTGTGACGACTTGAGCACGACTGAGCGCGCCTCTACCCCGTCACCGCATATTTAAACGTTATGCGTGGCGTGGTAGGGGCGAGCGTGGCGTGACTGGCGTGGTAGGGGCGACTGCAGTCACCCGATTACTACAACTACCGTTTAAGTACTTTTAATGGAATAAACACACAAATTTAGTTGTACTACATGGTTCATCACGAATAATAATTAAAGTAATTTATACAGTAACCTTACACAAGTATGAAATAAACATGAAATAAGAAAAAATAATGAAATTTATTAACAAATTAGTTTTATGATTATAAATAAATAAATAAGATGGGATATTAATGAATAAGAGAAAAATGCAACGGAATGTAATCAAAACGACAGGAATCTACTTTATTCTATGAATAAAATTTTTCAGCACAGGTTTGATCAAACTATTTGTGATAAATAATTACAAAAATGAATGCTTCCAACGATGAAGATAGTTGTCTAACTCCAAAAGAGTTGAGTGAACAAGTTTCTAATGCTGAATAAAGCTTTTTACCAGGAAAGTCACGTGAAAATTTTCTCGCTGGTAGAGGTGAAAAGTTGTATGTTTTATTGCCTTTAAATCACTCACTGTGCTCAGTAGTCTATATTACAGTACTCGCTACGCTCGTGATTCAATTCTAGACTACTTCGCTAGTTCGTGATTTAAAGTCGGCACTCGCAGCACAAATTGATTTTGGTCACTTGTATAACAAATAACTATTATATTGAAAAAGTATGACACTATTAACACTAAACTGTTCCGACACCGGCCATGCACTTGTCGTACTTTTCAATACAAATAATATTTTTTTGCCTGACACGTTCCTAGCATAGCCATGGTATGGTACAGTGTAGTGGGCAAAAACCTTTATTCGTAAAAGTTAAGTAGTTAATAAACAACAACCGTGTTATTTATAAAAACAAATGTTAAATAAACTTATTTCAATTAAAATGTGTTGTCTTCTTCATTCAAACTCAGTTTATAATTCGAAAGAAAAGAAAAAACATTTTTTAACTAAAAAAAAAGTTTTATTTAGCATTTTTTTATGAATAACATGGTGACTTTTTATATTTAAAATGTTGATAGTAATCCTTAGGATAATTAATAGCAAGGGATATGCTCAGATTTCTCATTTCACAAGAAAATGGTCAGTAAAAAAAGAAAAACCGCCTTCAAAAAACCTGAAAATAAAAACAGCTTAAAAATTAAATACCTCTAAAAAGCAAGAAATAATATTCGAATCATTCGTTACACATATCAATATTAATAAACACGTCTATTAAAGTCGGGTGGGGCTGGAGGACAACTTCATATTTTTCTAAAAGCCCCACCCGACTTCATTAGACGTGTTTATTAATATTGATATGTGTAACGAATGATTCGAATATTATTTCTTGCTTTTTAGAGGTATTTAATTTTAAAGCTGTTTTTATTTTCAGGTTTTTTGAAGGCGGTTTTTCTAATTTTTTTTAAAAGCTTTTTTATTTTCAGCTTTTTAGTGGTAGGTATGTAAGTGCAGCATGTAAATATTTTTTAACTTTATATTATAATATTTTCAATGGTAAAATGCCCAGAACTCAATTTATAAATTTACGCTGTTTGTTTTTGAGGAGTTCCGTTGTGTCTTTATAGTCCAAGTCTAGTCCAGAACGTTGCATCGCAAACCATGGTTTGGTTTGTTTTGGATTGCCATAAACTTACCAAAACCTAAATCACTTTACATATACTATTTGACTTTGAGGAGTTCCCTTGTGTATCTTCGAAGTTCGAAGTCCAATAACGATGAAATTAAATTGTGACTACTCTTGAAGTATACTCTTTCAAACAAAAAAAGAATCATCTAAATCGGTTCATAAACAAAGATGTTATGTCCAAAATTCCATAAAAACTCGTGCGATGGCGAGCTAAATAATTGATATTTTTCAGGATTATGAAAAAACTACTGGCCAGATTTCTGTAAAAAAATTATGGGACCACACACAAACTATGTTCTTTAAGACAAAAAAAGAATTGTGCAAATCGGGTAACAACTGACGAAGCTATGTTAAAACATACATAAAAAAAAAAAAAAAAAATACCGTCGACTTGAGAACCTCCTCCTTTTTTTGAAGTCGGTTAAAAATGAGATAAAAATGTCATTTTTCTTTTCCTATCCGTCAAGAATCTAATAAAACGGAACTAAACGTGGCAGCACAGTAGCCCGTAGTACATTTGAATTACGAAAAAGGTTACCGTTTGCCGTTGTGATACAGTTATTTATTACGAAATTATAGATACTTTAACCCAAGTTTTACAGATCAGTAACCTATATTTGTATATCTGGGCAGATTGTGCCCACGCGGTGGGTGTATGTGACGATCTTCGTTTTAGGCCTTGCGAAGTATTTAATAAAGTTCTATAATGTTTATTTCTACTCTTTCTATCCTAAAGTCCACAATTTTTTTCTAATTCTTACCCAATGGATCTCCTAAGCTCCTTCTTCTCTCGTCCCACCGCTGGGCAGATTGTGCCCACGTGGCGGGTTGTATGAGACGATCGTCGTTATAAACTACTGTGCGTGGTGATATTTCACCATATAATTTCTTTTGTCATTATACTTAACTCAAAAGTCACTTAGGTCTCAAACAGTTCTAAACTCTTGAAAATGAGGGTATTTTTTTCTATTCTAAAGTCCTTTTTAGGGTTCCGTACCAAAATGGTAAAAAGGAACCCTTATGGTGTGACTCAGTCTGTCTTTTTGTCACAGCTGTCTCGAAAATTACTAATAGTATCAACTTGAAATTTGGCATAGTTTAAGATGACGTTTGCCCAACTATTTCGCAAATAAGAAAGAAATAAATGTGTTTCTTATTCTTACCTAGTGGATCTCCTAAGCTCCTTCTCCTCTCGTCCCACCGCTGGGCAGATTGTGCCCACGTGGCGGGTTGTATGGGGCGCTCATCGTTATTGACCACTGTGCGTGGGAATAGTTATAGTTCGAATCACGAAAGATGACCACAAATGGCGTCCATCTTCGCGTCATAACTCATGAAGAAAAGACTTTAGACAAAATAATATTTCATATTCGTATAGATATATCGATATTATTTAAATCATAAACATAGAAAAATTTTCGCTGCGCTCAAGAAGACCAACAAAGCGTGGAAAAGAGAAGTTAACATCATACGGACACGGTCTGCGTAAAAAAGAGATAAAGGATCAAGTGACATGTGCCAACATTTTTTACAGTAAGAGCCCCTAGCGTCCCGCCTAGCAAATGAGCAATCACAGTTGGTTTAAAATATTTGTTATTTCGCTACATTTATTAGTTTATCGACGAAGAAAACAGTATGGAACATAGTTTATTAATTTCCTTTGCCATATATTATATCGTCATATATACGAATCTACTAGCGGCCGCCCGCGGTTTTACCCGCGTGGTTCCCGTTCCCGTGGAAATATCGGGATAAAAAGTATCCTATGTTTTAATCTAGGCTATCTACTATCTGTATGCTAAATTTCAACCAAACCCGTTCAGTAGTTTTTGCGTGATTGAGGAATAAACATCCAAACATCCAAACCCACAAACTTTCACATTTATAATATTAGTAGGAAGTAGGAAGTCATATTTTACGTATCTCATATAAAATGTATGCATTCGTTTTCGGATCACCTGTTTATTGACATTGTTGTTCGTTGAAATTCTATTTCTATGATTTAAATATATGAAGTATTATTTGGTCTTACGTCTTATCTTCATGACTTATAACGCGAAGATGGGCCATTTGTAGTCGTCTTTCGAGATTCGAACTGTAACTATATCTCATTTTTTCTATCGTATACTTAAAAGTCACTTAGGTCTAAAACAAACAGTTCTCAAAATGTTGCTTTTTCTATTCTAAAGTCCATTATTTTGTTTCTTATTCTTACCTAGTGGGTCCCCTAAGCTCCTTCTCCTCTCGTCCCACCGCTGGGCAGATTGTGCCCACGTGGCGGGTTGTATGGGACGTTCGTCGTTATTGACCACTGTGCGGGGGGATAGTTCGCGCTCCGCTTGGGTTAGCTTGCATTTTGATGACGATAACTGGTGGGGAAAATATTTATTTTTAAATGCATTGTTATATAAAAAATATACACAAAAAATTAAATACCTCTCAAAAGCAAGAAATAATATTCGAATCATTCGTTACACATATCAATATTAATAAAACACGTCTATTGAAGTCGGGTGGGGCTGGAGGACAACTTAATTTTTTTCTTAAAGCCCCACCCGAATTCATTAGACGTGTTTTATTAATATTGATATGTGTAACGAATGATTCGTATATTATTTCTTGCTTTTGAGAGGTATTTAATTTTTAAGCTGTTTTTGTTTTCAGGTTTTTTGAAGGCGGTTTTTCTTTTTTTTTTAAAGCTTTTTTTATTTTCTACTTTTTAGTGGTAGGTATGTAAGCGCAGCGTGTAAATATTTTTTCTTTATATTATAATATTTTCAATGGTAAAATGCCCAGAACTCAATTTCCAAATTTAGGCTGTTTGTTTTTGAGGAGTTCCGTTGTGTCTTCGTAGTCCAAGTCTAGTCCAGAAGGTTGCGTCGCAAACCATGATTTGGTTTGTTTTGGATTGCCATGAACTTACCAAAACCTAAATCACTTTACATCACAGATAATATAATACTATCTTTACATATATACTATTCGACTTTGAGGAGTTCCCTTGTTTATCTTCGAAGTTCGAAGTCCAATAACGATGAAATTAAATGGGGAGGCGAAGGCAAAGTGAATTACAGATGGCGCTTCATTCTTTGGAACAATTGTCAGTTTGAGCTTATATTGTCTTGACTGTGTATTACGTGATTTTACTTTCTTAGATTGTATTTTTTTCGGTTTTGCGGACAAACAATGTATTCTATGCTAACTTTAGCTCATATAAAAGAAGAATTACGGAAAAGAAAAGCCAAAACAACAGGAAGAAAGTTTATAGCAACTTACAAAAAATTGCTAACAAGCATTACATTTCTTTAAATTTCGTGTAAGATTTACAAGTAATCTTTTTATTTCAGATTAGAAGCATATGATTTAAATATTAACAAAGCAACTGAGTGTGAATTTCCGTGTTTATAGTTGCCTGATGATGCCTTCTGTGCAATAGTAATTTCAGGTTTCTGTACTGGAATTTCTGTACCATCCAAAATTACACGAACCGTTTTATCATATTTATTTTATTATTCTAAGTTTCTTGAATGACTCTGGCATATAAAATTCTATTAATTCTCTGTTTGGCCCCAATATTGGGCTTATTCCATATTTGATATACCTATCAAATTCATCCAAGTTATAAATATGCTAGAAACTGCTGAGGTTGAAATATTAAAGAACAAAGCTGTTATAATTCAAATGTTGTTTTATTTTGGCGAAGCTTCATCAAATTCATGAAACATTCCTTTTGATTTATAATGTTTCTCAGGCTCAGCAAAGGAGAAAATCGAGGGAAAAGCATCTTTTTTTTGATATTTTTTTGCCCAATATTTTTTTTGTTACTGGGAAATCGATGAACTCCAATAATTTACAAGTTACATGCATAACAATGCGGAATTTTCTCAGTATAAAATTAAAAAGTGCAATACTCCAAGAGATTCCCATATGTTTTGACACTTTCTTTGAGGCGGCCCGGTACCAAGACCAGACGCCACCTATCGGGATAAAATTGCGCTTTTCCTCCCCATTGTGACCACTCTTGAAGTATACCCTTTCAAATAAAAAAAAGAATCATCTAAATCGGTTCATAAACAAAGATGTAATGTCCGAAATTCCATAAAAACTCGTGCGATGGCGAGCTAAGTAATTGCTATTTTTTAGGATTATGAAAAAACTACTGGCCAGATCTCTGTAAATTTTTTATGGGACCACACACGAACTATGTTTTTTGAGTTAAAAAAAGAATTGTACAAATCGGGTAACAACTGACGAAGCTATGTTAAAACATACATAAAAAAAATAAAAAAAAATACCGTCGACTTGAGAACCTCCTCCTTTTTTTGAAGTCGGTTAAAAAGTAGACTAACTTTCAAATTGTTAAGATTTATATTATTAAGGATTAAAAACGAAACCGGGAATAGATTTGGATTTTTATCTTTATAGCAGGGGTGCCCATACTTTTTCTTAAGAAGATCGACTTAGCAAAAAATTATGACTAAGAGATCGACATTTTGACTAAACAGTCACCACCAAATATTTATCAAGAAAAAAAAAATGCATAAGTAAAACTACATTGGGTGCAAGTTGTCAAATCTGTTATCCTTGGCGATCGACCATAAAACCTCTCGCGATCGACCGTATGGGCGCCTCTGCTATATAGGATCTTTAACACGGAATATCTCGGAAACGTTGCGCTTTAGGACTTTATATATTTTTTTGTTCATTTACAGATCCTCTATCGATATACACAGGTTTCATCGTGCGCCATTATATTTCCAAAATCCCCGTCAAAATAAAAAAAATGGTTAGGTACCATTAAACCAAAATGTTCAAAGCCCTTTATATTTTTTCAATCAAGTATCTAGGCTTTTTAAGATAATTTTCTCATGCGGGAATCGAACCCTCGTTGGAAGAGCATTGGACCGGACTTCCAAAGGTCGCGGGTTCGATTCCCGCCTGAGAAAATGATCTGGTTAAGTCGATTTTTTTCTAGTAGGTACCTATACTATTTAGTATTATATAAAAATAGCATTGTGAATTCTAAAATATCTAAATTTAAAAATAGTTTAATATTCTTACCTCATATAAATCTATGTCATCTGTTTGGACGGCGACTGACAATGGCGTTATGATGCTATCCACTTGCACGCCAAAGTCCACCTTACTGCAATCACAGAATATATAATAGTACTAACGATTTAGGCGCATTAGGGCTAATTCTCATTATGGCAACTTCTCTTTTTGGCTACTTCTGATTAGGCACGCAGCGCTGTGCAATTTGAAATTGTACTTCATTGCCGTCCAGCGAGAGTATTATTTGATTGTCCTTCGCGGACGGGCTACTGTACGTTAGTACGATTTAGGCGCATTAGGGCTTATTCTCATTATGGCAACCGACTCGCTAATGGACTACTTCTGATTAAGGCTACATCTCACTTGGGTTACTTCTCATTAGGGCTACTTCTCAAAATTTGGGAATGTTTATTGAAATAAGTACTCTCTTTATGTATATAAAAATGTTTATTCATTCATATGAGATCAATGACACTATTTTAAGAATAAATCCAACATTAATTGAACAAATGTAATAGGTAAGTATTAATTAGCTTTAAATACACGAGAGTAAAAATTAACATTAATAATACACGTATTAAAAAATAAAAAGTTACATTCTTGACTAGGATTAAAATGTAGGTATTAAGTAATTTATGTTTCCATACAATGTGGCTGCTTTAATTTTATTTTTTGATTAAAATGAAATTGAAATTAATGTTGATTTATTCTTAAAATAATGTCATTGATCTCTTACGAATGAATAAACATGTTTATATACATAAAGAGAGTACTTATTTCAATAAACATTCCCAAATTTTGAGAAGTAGCCCTAATGAGAAGCCCAAGTGAGATGTAGCCTTAATCAGAAGTAGTCCATTAGCGAGTCGGTTGCCATAATGAGAATTAGCCCTAATGCGCCTAAATCGTACTAACGTACAGTAGCCCGTCAGCGCGAGGACAATCAAATAATAAGCTACTCTCGCTGCACGGCAATAAAGTACAATTTCAAATTGCACAGCGCTGCGTGCCTATTGTTATAAGCACCTCCGAAGCGCTTCTCTTTCTGTCGCGTAGCTCTGTCTCAACCGACACACGCCACCCCTCGTGCGCTGGCTCGACTGAGTCAGCCGCGAGCAGTAGGCTAGTATAAAAGTTTAAGCGTGGAGTGAGACCCCCCTGCTAAAGGTAAGTAAGTTAAGTACTTAATCAGTTGTCAATCAGTCACCGAGCTCTTTTTTTCTCTAGGGTGACAGATGAGAAATCTACATAAAATGTCATTATCATATTATCCTCTCAAGCTTACGCCACACCCCGGGCACTCCATACAAGCGTCGCGTTTCAACTACCTATTACACAGACGCTACACAGTGACGTTTTTGCACACGCGCAACTTTTTTTTTCATTTAATTACCATTTTAAAAACTAAGTTACAATTTTCCACTTGATAATAACATTAAGAAACCACGAAGGTTTATAACAATGCTATTAGATTAATAAATTAATTAATATTTAGGTGACATAATATGTATAATTATTGGAGCGAGTTAGGTACATTTCGTAGCATTTAGAAAATAGTCTCTTAACTTATATTTTTTATATTAACTGTGTGCGTGAAGTCTGGGGCTATTGAATGAGCACACGATTCGGCACACGAACTCGCGCGGTGGGGTGAGGTGCTTGATTGTGTGTACGGTAGTACTTATATCTATTCTGTGCTTACGCGCTCACTATTATCCGTTAAAAAGTGTTTTATTTCATCTCATTATCAGTTCTAGAAAGATCTGATTTGCTGTTACCAAAAATTAAAGAAAGATTAAAATGTGCTCTGTCATAATTTTTGTACAACCCGCGCAAATAAAGAATGGGACCGCAAATGGCGGCTCAGCGCGCTTTCCACAATGAGTGGGAGTGAGAGAGCGATAGGTGTGGCGTTTAGTCTGAAATATGTTCGACACCATGTTTAATCCCATTCTTTATCTGCGCGGGTTGTAATGAAATTGCACTCTATTTGAACCAATATTATATACCCACTTGGTATAGGAATGATTGCTTGCATAATTAACACTAGTTGTTCTCCGCTCAGGACTCCGCCTCTCCTGCTCTAACAGTCTTCTCTCTCGCTTCCTCTGCTCGCGTTCTCTGTCTTCGCGAGCTCTCTCCCTTTCTTCTAGCTCTCTGTCTCGTTCTTCACGCTCTCTTCTTTCCCTTTCTGCTTGTTCTTTGGCTTCTTGTTTCTTCTTGGCTTGCTATAGACAAAATATTTTATTATAGACAACGTTAATTATTTTTTCGATTGCTTGTTCTAAATATGCCCCATACCTAGACCATAAGAATAAATCAGTTTTATTTATTCTTATGCCTAGACTAAGTATTATCACGTATTATCCTAACCCGAGTACTTATTGTCTAATTAAAAATCTATCGCAATCGCTTTCAGGATGTGATACATTGATACTTATTTTTAGCACAAATAAAAACTTAGCAAAGAAATGTAGCAATGTGTTACAACATCACATCCATCTGTCAAATGAAAACGATTGCGATAGATTTTGAAATTAGACAATAAGTACCTGGTCCAAGTTTCCGCTTACTTAGTGTAGGAAGCCTCTAAGCTGGTCCAAATACCCTTTCCTAGTCCAAGTTTCCGCTTACCCCGTCTAGGAAGCCTGATCCAAATATCCTTACCTAGTCCATGTTTCCGCTTACCCAGTCTAGGAAGTAACCTTACCTAATTAAAATATCCTTACCTAGTCTAATTTTCCGCTTACCCAGTCTAGGAAGCCTCTTACTTGATCCAAATATCCTTTCCTAGTCCAAGTTTATGCTTACCCCGTCTAGGAAGCTACTTACTTGATCAAAATGCCTTTGCCTAGTTCACTTACCCCAACCTAGAAAGCTACTTACTTGATACAACTATCCTTACCTAGTCCAAGTTTCCGTTTACCCAGTCTAGGAAGCCTCTTATCTGATCCTAGTTTCCGCTTACCCAGTCTAGGAAGCCTCTTACCTAATCCAAGTTTCAGCTTACCCAGTCTAGGAAGCCCCTTACCTGATCCAAGTTTCCGCTTACCCCGTCTAGGAAGCCCCTTACCTTATCCAAATATTCCCTATACTGCTGCTGCTGTATCCTCCTTAGCGTGTGCCTCCTGCGCTCGTACTCGCCCAGCCCGAGCCGCACGTCGCCCGAGGCGCGCTCGCTGCGCACCAGCGGGTTGTTGGGGGTTTCCGCTTAGTCTAGGAACTACTTACCTAATGCAAATATCCTTACCTAGTGCAAGTTTCCGTTTACCCAGTCTAGGAAGCCTCTTAACTGATCCAAATATCCTTACCTAATCTAAGATTCCGCTTACCCAGTCTAGGAAGCCTCTTACCAGATCCAAGTTTCCAATTACCCAGTCTAGGAAGCCTCTTACCCTAATCCAAGTTTCAGCTTACCCAGTCTAGAAAGTTACTTGATTGATCAAGTTGCCACTTACCTGATCCAAATATTCCCTATACTGCTGCTGCCGTATCCTCCGGAGCGTGTGCCTCCTGCGCTCGTACTCGCCCAGCCCGAGCAGCACGTCGCCCGAGGCGCGCTCGCTGCGCACCAGCGGATTGTTGGGGGAGTACTCGCCGGCCCTCAGCATCACGGGGAGGCCGAGGTAACGCTGGGGACAAATGTTGGATGTTAAGCAAGTTTGGTGATGGTTTGGTTTAGGATGGGTGACCTAAAGTTTTGGGGGTACTCTTCGGCCTTCAGCATTACGAGGAGGCCGAGGTACGGCAAGTAACAAATGTTAATGTTAAGCAAGTTTGGTAATGATCGGGTATGGGATGGGTGACCATCATACTATGAAAAAATATTCAGTAAATATGATTTTTTCAGACGTTACACCATTCCTAATCACAGTCCGGTCAATGACCCTAGAAAGCTAAGTAAGCCGAGTAAATCTACATGCAAATTATGCACTTAAAGGCAAGTTCACACGAATGGGCGCTCTTTTGTTGAAACTTTAAATCTACGTTTGTTGTATACCTTTCTAAATAAAAACTATTAAAACGATAGATGCAAGACTTCGTGGGCGCCGCAGGGCTTAAAAAGTTACTATAATTAGGTGGAGAGATACAATAGATCTTTTAGGTCTCACTTCGCAGTGACTCAAATAATAATAATATACCCTTACTTATTAATGAAATTTTAATCATACTTTGGTTAACCTCCGTAGTTATAATTTATGAGGATTGTGACAAACATGACGAGATCAAAACATATTTAACTAAAAATAAAGCTTATAAAACTGTTAGCCCTATTATCAAAACCACATTCTGTGTAGAAGACAATTAAAAAATAGTATACTAAATAATATACTAGCAAAAATACGACTCGCACCAGATCAATTCTCGGACGGGAATCGAACCGCGACCTTTGGATATCCGGTCCAATGCTCTGACCACTGAGCTACCGAGTCACTAGTGACATCGTCGAATTTTTCTAGTATATCCAACTCTTACGCTGTAAGCCAGCGTTATTTCATCAATGTGAGGAATTACCTCGACATTCAATTAAAATATCTTTCCAGATATTTGACAATGAGGATGAGTAACAGGTTTGAATCCTATAGTTTTATTGATATAATTTAAAATCATATTAATAGCTATGAAACTTAGTGCAATATTTTTTGAAATCCGTTTAGAAATGGTTGAGTTAAGGGTTTGAAGGAAATGCCAAACTCAATGCAATATGTGCTTTATCACGTATGGCATAAGGTTCAATACGTCGCGATGACGTCATAAGGACCCCCCAAAATAACAGTGTTTTAGCATGTTTTAGCTCGTATAGCTTCTCATGTTTAAGAGATATCGCAAAATTTTTTTCACATTTAATCATGTGGTGGCATAAGCTTGCTGATAAGCCAAAATATAAAAATCGTTACTGATCCTCGTTGATAACGATGAAATAGCTATATAATTTTTAAATTTGAGATTTTTGCATTCATAATGCTATTGAGTGCGAGTCGTATTTTTTCTAGTATATTATTTAGTATTGTATAAAAATAGCATTGTGAATGCAAAAATCTCAAATTAAAAAAATAGTACTTATTGGTAGTAATCGGAACATATTAGAGTTGCAAAAATACTATACTACAGATAGAGTATAGTAGCTTACTATATTTTGGGCCATGCTACTATACAGCATGTCCCAAAACTTTGCCACACGGAGGGAAAGTACCTTAAATATTGAAGATGGGAAATTTTAATGAAAGAAGACTTCATTTTGTTTTTAAAAATAATTGGAACTGCGTTCAAAGATTCCGTCTGGCCCCACTGCTTTTCCATTCTTCATTCCATTTATAACTCTTTTGACTTCATCCACGGTGATCTCGCTTACTAATTCCAAATTCACTGGTTTTTCCTCAAGTGCACCACTCCAGTCATTCTCTTCATTCATAAGCCTTTTAAAATAGTCCTTCCATCTATCCCTAATTTTCATGTGATCCATTAGTACCTCTCCTGTATTCCTGTAGTCCTCTCCTGTAATTGCATAACGAACGCTCTGCATTTTTTATATTAAGACAATATACTTAATTAATCTTGAGAGTGTAGACACCCCCTTAGTTACGATCACTTCGTGTGAAGAAGCAATCAATAATGCAAAATTAACCACTCAATTAATAGACTACATTGTACACAACATTCTTTACCGCCGGTGGGTCGAAAAATTGCACGCGAGATGTCTATATAGATATGTCAACGAGGTACTTATTAGTAGATTAGTTGGATTACTTATAAAACAATCTATATATATAAAATTCAAAGTCCTGACTGAGTGAGATATCAACGCACAGCCCAAACCGCTGAACCTAGAGACTTGAAATTTTGCACACAGATACTTTATACAGTGTAGGCATCCACTAAGGAAGGATTTTTGAAAATTCCATCCCTAAGGGGATGAAATAAGGGATGAAAGTTTGTATGAAAGTCCCTCAGTTTTGAAGCTAGGATCTTCAAATTTTGTGTTTAGGCTGATGATTGAAAATAAATAAATACGTGTCTCAGCGTTTTTCAAAATTCTACCCCCAAAGGGGTGAAAAGGGGGATGAAGTTGTGTTTAGAAGATAATCCTTCATTTTTGAAGTAGAAATCGCTAGATTTGTAATTTAGGCTTATGGATGGAAATCTAACGCAACGCATATTGTATTGGTATAATTTCAACCCCCATGGTGATGAAATGGGGGTGCAATGGGGTAAATAAACCTAAAAATCGATATGGATGTCGTTATTGGGGTTTTCTGGGATGAAGATTGCGAAAATGACATTTATTTTGAAGTCCAACACGGTCGACATGATTTAACCCCTAAAGGGGTGAAAATTGGATTTAAATTTGGTATTGAAAACAATATAAAATAGACATTACAACTTAAAACTTCGTAGGAGCATGTCTTAAAATAAATAGGCAAACATATATTTTGTGGTTTTGAAAATCAACCCCTTAGGGGGTAAATGGGCTAAGTAAACGTAGAAATCGATATGGATGTCGTTCTTGAGGTTTTATGGGATGGTGATTGCGAAAATGACATTAATTTTGAAGTCCAATTTAACCGCTAAAGGGGTGAAAATGGGGTACAAATTATATATGGAAAAATAATATAAAATAGACATTACATAGTTTACAGCTTAAAAATTCGTAGGAGCATGTCTAAAAATAAATAGGCAAACACATATTTTCTTATTTTGAAAATCATCCGTTAGGGGGTAAATGGGGTAAGTAAACATGAAAGCCGATGTGGATGTCGTTCTTGAGGTTTTATGGGATGAGGAATGCGAAAATGACATTTGTTTTGAAGTCCAACACGGTGGACATGATTCAGCCCAAGGGGACGGGGACGGACACGGGAACAGGAACGGGAACGGGGGCGGGGACGGAAACGGGAAAGAGTAAAGAAACGGGAACGTGATACTCTTAATATCTCTGGACCTAATTCTGATTATTGTAATAAACTAGCTTCCGCCCGCGACTTCGTCCGCGTGGATATTAGAGAAAATCCTTAGGGAACCTTCAACCAGGATCCGACCAACCGTTTTATACGCGATTACGCGGGTCCCCACCAAGCGCGCAGCCTCGTGCGAGGCCTGTCACACGTCGCAAATGTTTTGCCTCGCCAGGCAGCGCGCTTGGTGGGGACCCGCCTAATCGCGTATAAAACGGTTGGTCGGATCCTGGTTGAAGGTTCCCTAAGGATTTTCTCTAATATCCACGCGGACGAAGTCGCGGGCGGAAGCTAGTTAATATTATATTATTATTATGAAAATACTCGTATGATATATCGTAAGCTGTAATATATACAAAGTTTTACAAGAAAACCCCTAATGCCGAGTATGGTGGACAGGGACCATCAAACTGAACAACTTTATTATGGGACCAACTCTGAAATCGCGAAATAAAACAGCTGTTTCATACATTTTGATATTTTCATTATACATTTTGGTATGAAACAGCTATTTTTTTTCGCGATTTCAGAGTTGGTGTTGGTCCCATACTAAAATGTTGTTTAGTTTGATGGTCCCTTTTGACCATATTCGGCATTAGGGGTTTTTTGTAAGACTAGATAATGGAAACTTTACCTCTTTTGAAGATATTATATTTTTTTACAAATTAATAATAAGAAAAAACATACTTAATAAGTTGGTAATGGAAGAAGAGCTCGGTGGCATAGTGATTTAGCGCCGAGCCTTGCGCTTCAGAAGGCACGTTAAGCCGTTGGTCCCACATTGGGCCTACGTAGTGGGTTATGGCCCATCTTCCTTATCCACCCATAAGACCTGCGTCTGTCCCAGCAGTGGAGACATTAAAAATAGCTGATGACAAAGGTAAGGTTATGAAAAAAGCTAAAGCAATAAAAAAAACGTCAAAATATGGGGACCAAACAAAGTCCACTGGCAACCGTTTGTCTTCTGGATTACCTAGAAGTGATTGAAGGCCAAATTATAGAAATTATTCCCGATTCGTCGTTTTTGTAATTAATGTTTTTGTAGCGAACAAAACATTTAAGGCACAGTAACATTGATATCAATCGGAACTTGAAATTACCGGTTAAGCGGAAAAGTAACTATTATGCAATCACAAACTGAAACATAAGTATTCAGTTTCACTATGATTATTCATGAAGAAGTTCGTACAAATGCAAAAGCCGGTGCGATCAAATACTACTCACTTATAAGTAACCTAGCTTTTGCCCGCGACTTCGTTCGCATCTCGTCCCCGTCCCCGTTCAGAATTGGATCCAGAGATATTAGTATCACGTTCCCTTTCTCGTTCCACTTCCACTCCACTCTAATGCACTGCACTGCACTCGCACTCATACTTTCACTATAACACTTACATTTTCACTTTCACTTACATTTTCACTATCACTTACACTTACCTTTACCGTCCCACTCCCCCTTCACTTTGCTCTCCCTCTTCCCCTTATAGTTTTCAGCATATAAAACACAAAAGCTTTGAAACTGAGGGACTTTCATACAAACTGTCATCCCCTATAATTTTCCAAAATCCTTTCTTAGTGCTCACCTACACTATGAAAGGTGTCCCTCTACCCTCCTCAAATCGATAGCCGCATCCCAACAATCAAAAAATTATTAAATTTTGAGTATAAATAGGGAATATGCATCAAAATTTTTTTTAACCAAAATCAATAGTATAATGCGTGTGAAAATCAACTGTAATATTGAAACTTTTCTCTTGCGTTTTTTTCTTGTAATAAAGTTAATTGAAGTTAGCACGCATCAGCTCCCGCTGAAAACGCTCTATACAAATATGTGACGTCACTTATCACGTTTCAGGGTGTTTCAGGCGCGTTTAATATGGAGTTAGCCAAGAATCTTCAATTATCTCCTTAAATTTGCGTTTCAGTAGATATGTGTTATCTATATATATAAAATTCAAAGTCCTGACTGAGTGAGATATCAACGCACAGCCCAAACCGCTGAACCTAGAGACTTGAAATTTTGCACACAGATACTTTATACAGTGTAGGCATCCACTAAGGAAGGATTTTTGAAAATTCCATCCCTAAGGGGATGAAATAAGGGATGAAAGTTTGTATGAAAGTCCCTCAGTTTTGAAGCTAGGATCTTCAAATTTTGTGTTTAGGCTGATGATTGAAAATAAATAAATACGTGTCTCAGCGTTTTTCAAAATTCTACCCCCAAAGGGGTGAAAAGGGGGATGAAGTTGTGTTTAGAAGATAATCCTTCATTTTTGAAGTAGAAATCGCTAGATTTGTAATTTAGGCTTATGGATGGAAATCTAACGCAACGCATATTGTATTGGTATAATTTCAACCCCCATGGTGATGAAATGGGGGTGCAATGGGGTAAATAAACCTAAAAATCGATATGGATGTCGTTATTGGGGTTTTCTGGGATGAAGATTGCGAAAATGACATTTATTTTGAAGTCCAACACGGTCGACATGATTTAACCCCTAAAGGGGTGAAAATTGGATTTAAATTTGGTATTGAAAACAATATAAAATAGACATTACAACTTAAAACTTCGTAGGAGCATGTCTTAAAATAAATAGGCAAACATATATTTTGGCAGAGAGGGGAAAAGAAGAGTATGATCGATTTTGTGATTGTTGATGAAAGACTGAAGGGCAGAGTTGTAGACACCAGGGTCTTTAGGGGTAGTAACATTGGAACTGACCACTTTCTTGTAGTGTCTCGGGTTAGTGGTCCGTTCAAAAGTTGGCGTCATCGTCCCACAGTGTCAACAACGGAGCTGACTAGAGTAAAAGTTGAGAACCTGGATGAAGTGGAAGTGCAAAAGACATATTTGTGCAAATTGAAAGAACGATTGGGAAATGTGGCTGAAGTGAAAGATGGCAAGCTTGAGGAAGTTTGGGAAAAGTTTAAAAAAGGTGTGACTGAAACAGCTGAGGAAATATGTGGAGTGAGTAAAAGGAAGAATGCTCCCCCAATAAACTGGTGGGATAGTGAGGTAAGACAGATAGTGAATGAAAAGAAAAAAGTATGGCAGGATCTGCTGGCCATCAAAGCCAGTAAAAGAGTGAATGCAAGTGTTACAGAAGAGGATGTTGATACAGTTGCAAGGGAGTTTAAAAGGATTAAGAAAGTAGTGAAAGAAAAAGTAGACGAAAAAAAGAGAAAGATGAAAGAAAAGTGTGACTTCAAACTCTGTGATAACTTTCGAGACAATATAAAATTGTTTTGGAAACAAGTGAAAACGTCTCGAAGTGGATCACATAAGTCTAAAATGAATGTGATAAGAGATGAAAAAGGTGAGCTAGTGACAGATGAAAAAGGTGTACTACAGGAGTGGATGAAATATTTTGAGAGTTTGTTTGAGGCGGATGGCTCTATGCTAGAAGCCTCGGATAAAAGGGTGGAAGACGAGGAAGAGACAGAAGTGGATGAAAGAGATATATATATGGATGAGATTATTAGTGCAATGAAGAGCATGAAAAAAGGGAAAGCAGCAGGATATGACAGAATTACTGTTGAAATGCTGAGAGGTGGGAAAGAGCTGGTTGCGTCCTGGCTGTGCCTGATCTTTAATAAATGTTGGAACAGTGGCAAAGTGCCGGAAGATTGGCGTAAAGCCGTGGTCGTGCCGCTGTACAAAGGGAAAGGGTCACGGCAGGATGCTAAAAACTACCGCGGGATCAGTCTTCTCAGCATTGTCAGTAAATTGTATGCAAAGGTACTGATTGAAAGAGTGATGCAAAAAACTGATCAGAGTATTTGGGATGTGCAAGCGGGATTCAGAAAGGGAATGGGATGCACGGATCAGGTCTTCTCCTTGAGGTGCTTAACCGAAAAACACCTGGCTAAGCACAAAAAGGTTTACTGTGCCTTTGTGGACCTGGAGAAGGCCTACGATCGAGTTGACAGGAATGAGCTATGGAAGGTGTTGTCCGAATACGGATTGGAGAGCAGACTGATTCATGCACTGAAATCTCTCTATGAGGATTCCCGTGCATGCGTCAGGATTGACGGCGTATACACTGACTGGTTTGGCATCTCTAGGGGTGTCAGACAGGGATGTGTTGCGTCACCATGGCTCTTTAATCTGTTTTTGGACAGTTGTATGAAAGGTCTGAAAGAACGTGACTGTGGGGTTGTGATGAATGGGACTCAAATCAAGTGCCTTCTCTACGCTGACGACCAAGTTATACTTGCGTCTTCTGCGCAAGAGTTGCAGGAAATGATGTCGGTTATGAATGAAGATTTTGTGAGAAAAGGGATGAAAGTGAATGTAACTAAGACTAAAGTGATGGTGTTTGAGAGAGATGAAGAAATGACTGACTGTACGGTAATGTTAGGTGGCGAAAAAGTGGAACAAGTCCGTGAGTTTGTATACTTGGGGAGTTTGTTCACAAGGGACGGAAAGAGTGAGGAAGACATAGAAAGACGAGTGAAGAAAGGAAATTCGGTGAGTGGTGCTATACACTCGGTTATGAGTAGCCAAACCGTTTCTGCAAAGGCGCGAATGGCTATTCATAACGGAGTGCTGGTACCGACACTGATGTATGGAAGTGAATCTTGGGTATGGCAGAAGAAGAATGAAAGCAGAATAAATGCGGTAGAGATGCGATCGTTGAGGAAAATATGCGGAGTAAAACTGAGTGATAGAGTGAGCAATGAGGTGATTCGCAAAAGGTGTGGTCTGAAAGATGATATAGTGACAAGAATTGAGAAAGGAATGCTCCAGTGGTTTGGTCACTTAGAGAGGATGAATGAAAGGCGAATCACGAAAGAGATATACTGTGCGAATGTGGAAGGAACGATTGCACGAGGGCGTCCCAGAAAAACCTACGCGGACCAAATAGAGGTTATTATAAAAAAGGCTGGTGTACGCAGTGACAAAAACCGCAGGGCATGTATGAAAAGAGTGATGGATATGAATGAAGCGAAAGAAGTGTGCAAGGATCGTAGCAGGTGGCGATCCATAGTCTCTGCCTACCCCCATGGGAAACAGGCGTGAGTGTATGTATGTATGTATGTATGTATGTATATTTTGTGGTTTTGAAAATCAACCCCTTAGGGGGTAAATGGGCTAAGTAAACGTAGAAATCGATATGGATGTCGTTCTTGAGGTTTTATGGGATGGTGATTGCGAAAATGACATTAATTTTGAAGTCCAATTTAACCGCTAAAGGGGTGAAAATGGGGTACAAATTATATATGGAAAAATAATATAAAATAGACATTACATAGTTTACAGCTTAAAAATTCGTAGGAGCATGTCTAAAAATAAATAGGCAAACACATATTTTCTTATTTTGAAAATCATCCGTTAGGGGGTAAATGGGGTAAGTAAACATGAAAGCCGATGTGGATGTCGTTCTTGAGGTTTTATGGGATGAGGAATGCGAAAATGACATTTGTTTTGAAGTCCAACACGGTGGACATGATTCAGCCCAAGGGGACGGGGACGGACACGGGAACAGGAACGGGAACGGGGGCGGGGACGGAAACGGGAAAGAGTAAAGAAACGGGAACGTGATACTCTTAATATCTCTGGACCTAATTCTGATTATTGTAATAAACTAGCTTCCGCCCGCGACTTCGTCCGCGTGGATATTAGAGAAAATCCTTAGGGAACCTTCAACCAGGATCCGACCAACCGTTTTATACGCGATTACGCGGGTCCCCACCAAGCGCGCAGCCTCGTGCGAGGCCTGTCACACGTCGCAAATGTTTTGCCTCGCGAGGCAGCGCGCTTGGTGGGGACCCGCCTAATCGCGTATAAAACGGTTGGTCGGATCCTGGTTGAAGGTTCCCTAAGGATTTTCTCTAATATCCACGCGGACGAAGTCGCGGGCGGAAGCTAGTACAAAATATTATTTCTTATTGGATATTCTTTCTGACTGTTAAGTGCATTATATCCAAAAATGAAATTAAATTTTTGTTATTTTCCCCTGATTTCATCGTGTGATAAAACTAAAATAATTCATTTTTTTTTATTTTTTTGTCTGTTCCATCATGTTTTTACAAGTGTCTGCAGCGATCAAGCTCAATTTTATGAAAATCGGTGACTTATGCATATTCCCTATTGGCTTTTAGCTCGGTGTTAACATCTTAAAAGAAGGACTTTTAAGATTTATTTAGTTAGAACAAAAAGATAAGTATATAGGTATATCCTGAATTTATAAACTCTTGAATTTTCGCGGAACCCCTGAGAGCCCACGGAACCCAAGGGTTCCGCGGAATACCATTCGGGAACCGCTGCATAAAGCAGTAATTTGCTATCCTTTTGCAAAATTGAATCTTCAAAATTAATAGAAAACCAGTTAGTCACCGTTTATGAATCTGTCAAACGAATTCTATTTCGAAACCTAATTGACAATTTGGCACAATTTCCACGATCGACCTTGTGAATGTTACCATACAATTAACACAAATCCAAATCCTAAGTTTTGATACAATCTATGGCCTCGCAAATCCTTGAAATACTACTTGCGGCTAAGAAACTGGGCTTCACATCACTAACTGGGCTAAAACACGCGACAGGATGGTATACTTTGACAATTAATATGATCGCGATTTACCACCTGACCTCATTCCTGCCCTTCAATATCAGGCATTAATGTCCCCCACAAGGACACACGTAGGTATTCCATGGATGGAGATGGATGGGTCACAAAGTCAAAATCTAGCACGCAGATCAAACTGGACGAATATCAACTGAAGTATTCCACTTATTACAGCAAATTTCAATATTTTTCAATAGGTTACTTAAAATAGGTGGTACCAGATGGTTGGTATATCTAAAAATCCTGACAAAAAGCCTGATTTCTATTAAAAAGTCCTAAAATTTTGCTTAGTTATTTATTGCAAAGTTAGTTGATTATTTTACTAAAATGTAGGTACTAGTTGATGGTTACAAATAAGGAAAAATAAATAAAGTTTCTAAGGTTTGCTTTACTCCAAAAAAGCCTGACATTTTCCAAGTGCGGCCGGAATCCTGACAGGGACCCAAAAAGCTTGACATGTCAGAACAAATCCTGACTTCTGATAGGTAACCCTAACTTTGAGCAACTTGTGAAAATTTTGCATGTTGCTCTAAATTCTGGAATACCGACTTCAGTTGATAGGTATTCGCCCAATAGGGAATATGCATCAATTTTTTTTTAATCTTAATCAAAAGTATAATGCGTGAGAAAATTAACTGTAATATTAAAACTTTTCTCTTGCGTTTTTTTCTCGTGATATAGTTACTTGAAGTTAGCGCGCAGCAGCACCCGCCGAAAACGCTCCATACAAAATGGTGACGTCACACATCACGTTTCAGGTGTGTTTCGGCGCGTTTAATATGGAGTTAGCCAATAATCTTCAATTATCTACCTAAATTTTGCGTTTAAGTACATATGTGTCATACAAAATATTGTTTCTTATTCGATATTCTATCTGACTGTAAAGTGAATTATATCCGAAAATGAAAAAAAAAAGTTGTTATTTTTCCCTGATTTCATCGTGTGATAAAACTAAAATAATACATTTTTTTTATTTTTTTTCCTGTTCCATCATGTTTTTATAAGTGTCCGCAGCGATCAAGCTCAAATTCATCAAAATCGGTGACTTATGCATATTCCCTATTGCTATTCGCTCAGTTGCTATAAGTGAAATGCTTCTAAATGCGAATCAGCTGTATGGGTGCTAGGTGCTAGCTAATGAGTGCAAATGCAGACGTGACCAACAGCTTAATGTGCCTACCGATTCTGAAGCACGGAGAAGTTACCCATGGATCTCACCTCTATCTAGAGAAAAATCACCTTATTCCAAAGAGATCTGGATATTCATTTGTTTTTACAAAAAAAAATGGAAATACCACCATCAGCTACACTACAATCCACAAAGCCAAAGTCACATAAACCAATTTATCACATTCTTAACACTTTTCAACTTTTTAAAATATCGTCCACACTGAAAGACTGAACTTACATTTCGTTAGAAACTTTAGGTTACAAGCGCCCTCCATGAAAGTTATTCGGCGACTGAGCTGAAGGCGTGAAAATGGGTTGAAATAAAGAGGGGTGGGTGGGCATGGGCATACCGTGGATTGCAAGTATTATATTTTTCACGATATGGTATTGGGACTTAAATAATTAAGTGTGAGTACCGTACTTTTATTATTATGGTTCTCGACTCGACATAAACAACTGTTTCTCATAAAATATTGACTGTCTATCGACAGCAGTATGTAGCTTATCGACGCTTAAGAACCAAGACCATCTATCTACACTTGAGGGGTATAGAAGCAAAGGAGAATATCTCCACTTTTCCTGATTTTGTAAAAAACGACAAAAATCTTTGTTAAGATACTTATGTTTTTGTACTATTATGTTTTGCTATTCAGTAAACTAGAGTTGGATGAATATATAAAGCCAGTTTGAACCACATTCATTGCAAAAGTTTATGAGTAAACACGGATAGAATTTTGGAGATTGCTATGTTTGATTCCAGTAACTAACTTTGGCGGTTGTTTTGGTCAGTATCTGCAAATAAATAAAGTAGTCTTAAACGTAGGTTAAAACCTTAAGTTGTAAAACTTGGAAAGATTATTTTGCATACCTAACAATTTAGACAAAAGTGTTTTATACAATAATTCCATACCTTTCTTTTTGCTTTAATGTTCTTTTCCACATACTGGGGTTTCTTAGCTTTTTTAGCTTGTTTTGGAGGCACAGGCATTTAGCTCCATGTTCACATTTATAAATCAATGAAAAAGTTACTGAGTCCGTTTTTAATGTTTAACAGTTTGAACATGTCAAAACAAAAGTAACAATCTCCACTGGACGTTGTGATCTTTGTTTTGATTGGTCGTTTTCAACTATAAATTTCTAGTGGATAAAGACGTATTTGGTTATGATATTGAGACAGATCACAAGCTTTGAATCAGTGCTACTAGATGGCATTATTAGTCACATTCTTGTCAAAAGTGGAGATAGTCGCCTTTGCTTCTATACCCCTCACTTTGGCGATTTTTACTTTTTAATGCAGTTATTTTTATGGGTGATTTACGCATCGCTTCCTTTTATCAGTTACCTCAAATTCGCATTAGATAAGGAGTTATGAGAAAATACCAATACCACCTAAGTAACAAATTTTAACTAATACCAGCTATCTACAGTAATTTCAACATAAAAATAATTAAATTGTTTGAAGAAAAAAAAAGCTTTTTTTCGTTTCCTGTGAAGTCGACTTTTTGTAGATAAATGGTCTTGGTTCTTAAGCGTCGTTATGTAACCTTTAGCTGCAAATTATTAATTTAATTTACTGAATACTGAAAGAATGGCTATAGCAAGCACCTAGCTTTGTTTGTATCTTCTACTTATATAAAATAAATAAACAACAATAATTTTCTTTCTGTCTTTTTTCCGTAAACCTATTTTCAAGACTAGAATTTCTAAAACTATCTCTCTTTAAACTTCGCTTACAATCATTCATTGTCACATACATTCATTATTTTCTTACTTAGATAGACCTAATTTATTCAACATCAAAAAGGTATAGCTTTATTTATAGGCATACAATACAACTGAAATTTCGTACGATTCGCGAATATTACGTCGTCACGCAATGCCTCCGACACTGAAACAGTTTTCATGTGGGGTTTATGACTTAATCGTAGAACCAACCCCAATACATTAATTGGGTTTCGCGAAATTACTGCGATTTTCTATTTAATTCCTTGCGATTAAGTTTGACTTATCATTGACATTTGAACAACGATATTATTATACTTAGTTTGTTTAACGTGGTTAACCAATAGAATCGTTACAAATGTTTGGAGAAGAAAAACGCCCCAGCTTTCAAAATGTGCAAATTGTCGGGATCCCTTGTTTTCGCATAATGCTTTTATACCTAATTTGATTTGGCATAACGGATTTGGCATATATTTTTTTGTCATAATAATACTTTGGCATAATTGATTTTTGGCATACTGTTTATGTAAGCATAATAATCATTTAGACTAATTTGTTTACGCATAATGTTACTAGGCATATTGTCTATTCGCCTAATATTATTTAGACATAAAATCAAAAACAATCAGAATAAATATTTTTACGTACTTATTTATTTTCTTGCAAAAGGGGTACCTATGTATTAAAATGCCGAAAATTCATAACACATACGACAGAAATATCGACGTATAAAACACCTATTTTCAAAATACCGAAAATCCTAAATAAAGATCGATTATTAAATGACCGATAGTTCGAAATGCCGATAATTCAAAATCCCGAAAGTCTGTTTAGGTCTGTTAGGTGCGATGATGAGCGAGCGTAGCGAGCGAGGAGGAGGTTAAGTTTCGTTGCGACCTACAAGGCCAGGACCGACTTGCTGGCATGTTACTCTCAATTAACCTTCAGTTTCTTAAGATTCGGGATTTAGTATTTAAGTTAAAATGTCCTTTCGTGATTTTAAACGTACGGCCAAACAACCGTTCGATTATTTGATTTTCGGTGTTTCGTCCATGGGTCTTGTGAAATTCGGTAAACTTCGGCATTGTAAATAATAATATATAATAACAATATTTATATTTATTTCAAGTGTAAAATTTTAGCAATAGCTTTTAAATGTGCAAGTTTCGAAGTGTATTCATTTTTTGTTTATAAAAATATGCATTAATAACATTACGCGTATTTAAATTTATGCTAAAGAATATTATGCTTAAACATAATTATGCCTAAATTAGTTATGCCTAAAAAAATTATGCATGAGCTGTTATGACTAAGTAATATTATGCGTAAACATCATTCGGCGAAATCATATTATGCTATGACATATTATGCCTTAAAATTTTATGCAAATACATAGGGAACCCAAATTGTCATGTAGAATTTTATAATTATTTTAGCTACTAGCGGCCGCCCGCTGTGTCATCCGCGTGGTTCCCGTTCCCATAGGAATATGGGGATAAAAAGTATTCTATGTTTTAATCCAGGCTATCTACTATATGTGTGCCAAATTTCAACCAAATCCGTTCAGTAGTTTTTGCGTGATTGAGGAACAAACATCCAACCCACAAACTTTCACATTTATAATATTAGTAGGATAATCATGTTTTGTGATGGGACTGCAGACTAGGTGTACCTTGCGTATTTTTAAATCAATAACCCTAAAAACACATGATTTGTCAGCTAGCTAATTATAGTGCCTTAATAGGAAATCATTTCACTAATACCAAAAATCTAAAATTCTTGCGTTCTACTATTCTAAAGTTATAACCATCAGCGAAAATTTTTCTATGTCTATGGTTATAACGCTTCTCATAGTTTGGTAACAGAATATAGCAAATTTTTATAAGTCACCTTGAAATAAGGGCGGCCTTATCACGACAGTAATTTGTCTAATGTTTCGCCGAGAGCCTCACCCTGGCCTGCCACTCCTAGGTCAGACGCCCAAACGGTTCCTGTCGACACACCCATTTGTTACTCGGTTATCGGTTAAAAAATAACCACCACACAATAAATAATAGTATTGGCTTTTGCTCCTCAACATAAGAATATTTATTCTTATGTCCTCAACTACATCCGTGTGGAATTTCACTTCCCGTGACAAATTCGATAACTCCTTTCTTAGACGAGTTCTTGAGTGGAGACCGCGTATCACCAAATGAAGCGACGATTTTCGCAAGGTGGCTGGCAAAAGCTGGATGAGAGTAGCCGCGGATCGTGCTCGGTGGCGTGCACTTGGAGAGGCCTATGTTCAGCAGTGGAGGATGATAGGCTGATGATGATTTCTTAGCGGATGTCTACATCTAATCTCTATGCGCCTCAGACTGAGCCCGGATCGGTCCAGTAGTTTGAGCTATGTGATCATGATTCTTCAGGACTTAAATATTCATTTGTAAGTAGTATAAATAGATAAAATCACATTATCTTTATAGAAACAAAATACTTATATCACAGAATATATAATAGATTGTAAATAATTTAAAAACTAAGGCGACTTTAAGGATATTGAAGAAATTATTTATTAATGTATGTGAGTGAATCGATAAAAAATGGAATGGAACTAATGGTATTAGATTGTGATAATAAGAACATTATTGAGATCTGTAGAATTTAAGAAAGGATTGTTCAGCTGAAGTGGCAGTGGGCGGGACATAAGTATAGCCCAGTCTTTTATGAATACAAGACTGTGGCTAAAATGATAGACATAGCAGGGATAGATGACTATAGGTAGCCGTTACGCGTTGGAAAGGTCCTAGAATGACAATCGAACAATCGGATGACACTGACGGTCTGATGAAGGTTGCGGGAAGCTACTGAATTGCAGACCAATCGTCGTGAAGATCCTTGGGAAAGATTTTTGCTCAAGAATGGAAGTCGTATGACTAACACGATTATTATGACCACCACTACAGATATAACAACCGGCCTTTCTATTGTCTAATTTAAAAATCTATCGCAATCGCTTTCAGAATGTAACACATTGAAGCTTCTTTTTGGCACAAATAAAATCGTACCAAAGAAATGCAGCAATGTGTCACATCCATCTGTCAAACGAAAGCGATTGCGATAGATTTTTTGAATTAGACAATTAGACCCCTGTTTTGACAGTGAGGATAATTTCGAAGACTTTTACAAGACAAAAGAAATTTTCAAACTAAAATAACAATACAAAAGAATAATGGAGAAACGGGCGTTTATAATTACTACGTTCAGCTGTTGAGCCGCATCGCTCAGTGGGAACGTACAATTACACGTGGTTGAACGAATATAAACGCACGCGATGGTGGCACTTAATAGGTGTGATGATTTCTTCATTAATCGTGAAATTACGTTAAACAAATGACATAATTTAATGTCTTTTGTTGTCACACTTATTGGTCTGACCATAGACATAGGCTTAGAGTAAGACGGGCTGACAAACGAAGCCTTTTGTTGCTCGTAGGACATAGGAAATTTTTCGCTGCGCTCAAGACCAACAAAGCGTGGAAAATAGAAGTTAACATTACACGGACACGATCTGTGAAAAAAAGAGACGAAGAATCAAGTGACATGTGCCAACGTTTTTTAAAGTAAGAGTCCGTCCCGCCTTGCAAATGAGCAATCACATTTTGTTTAAAATATTTGTTAATCCTTATTAGAATTTCAAATAAAGGTATCGTGGAGTCATGGTGTCTTGTGCTCTAAGTAATTGTAATTATTTTATGTATGTAAGTCATATTTTACGTATCTCAATTATATAATGTTTACATTCGTTTTTCGGATCACCTGTTTATTGACATTGTTGTTCTTTGGCATTCTATTTCTATGGGTCTGACGATCTCCGTAGGCGTTACTAATCTAATTGGAACCCTAAACCCCAATTTTACAAGAAAATACTAAACATTTATTTAGACTTTGACAATTGAAGAAAGTCTTTTACGACTCAGGAAAGTTATAACACTGTGAATTAAGTTTATGTGATGCATTGTTCTGTTCACCGTCATTGTTGAGCCAGGTTTAAAGAAAGTGGTACAATTACTGGTATTGTATAACAGACAAATTATAGCACGTGAATCGGCTGGTTTATAGATTCGCAAACGCGGACCTATTCGGATTCACGAGGAGTGTACGGGATTCGTTATAACCTTTTTTGTCTTTTCAAGGGTCCAGATCAATTGGGTGTGTATGGAGATCTGAATCTTCTCCATTCACTCCCTGGATGGCCATCATCAGATCACATCCCGCTTAATCCTGGGCGGAGAACCAAAGCTTCAAAGTTACCTCGTTTGTATGAAAATAGACCTCTGTACTGTAGTACTTAGTTTTGCAGGCCAGTGTAGTTGCTACAAATATTAAATTGCGTATAAACCTCACAGATGACAGTAAAAAAAACAGAAAATCACAAAAAGCGCTTGCGTAGGTTCATATTTTTGGTGTAATTAATAGCGGAAACGTATTGGATTCTACATCAAAATACATTTTAAAGTACTGTGAAGTTGCTTCAATTACTTTTATTCAAGAAAGATAACTGTGATAATGATGAAAAAACAACGAAAAACATCGAAAAAGTACAGAAGGAGGTTATTTTCCTTACTCTACATGTAAAGAAAAAGACGGAGACAATGTTCCAGCGCAACGGAGCTTTAAACATAATTTTAAAGCTTTTTAGAGATTCGTCAGTTACGTCATATGGTTAAGTGGATACTCAATGTAAGTATATTGGGTCCGAATCCTTTTTTTTACAATTAAAAGTTTACAAGACACATCTTGAAGAGTAAACATGTATAATTGTCTGTTTTGTCACGTTATAATAACTCTGTCTGGCGACCTCACCGCTCCCTTGCAAATACAATGCCCACATGACGTAAGCTGATGTCTCGTATTTTTCATTGTGTCTAACTAGGGCATACCTATATTAATCTACAATAGAATGCAAATTATCTATACGCATATAGAAAAAATAAAATGACGGTATGTGAAGAAAAATACTAATTGGTGCAGTGGATAACGGATACTCCTTGCGATTGCTGCAGGCAACAAGGATCGGTCATGAGATGCTGATTAGCGCCTAGCCCAGCAATTGCGTGCGGGGGTTAAGCAACAATGGTCGGTTATACTTATATCGGGATAGGTGGCCAAAAATTCATTATCTCGTGCTTCTTCGTGCTTCGGAAGGCACGTTAAGCCGTTGGCCCCGGCTGCATTTGCAGTCGTTAACACCCACTAATCCACATTGGGCCCGCGTGGTGGGTAATGGCCCATTCCTCCTATCCACCCATAAGGAAGGCCTGTGCCCCAGCAGTGGGGAAATTAAAAATGGATGAGGGTCATGCTGAGCTGAGTGACTAAAAATATTTTGTCTCGAGTTCCTTCGTATTTTGAGAGGCACTTTAAGCCTATAGTTCCGACTGCATTTGCAGTTTTGCTGCATTAGCAGTTAACCTACATTTGCAGATCCAACAATTCGCATTAAGTCCGCGTGGTGGGTTATAGTGAGCCAGTAATACAATCCAGGATTTCATTTGAAATCTGATATTGTTACTCACCTTTGAGAACAAAAGCAATCAAGGCACATGAGAAAACAAAACACTGCGCAACACAACACAACACCACAGACAAAATTAAAAAGAGCACAATTAAAACACAAAAACCAATGACAAAAACAAAAGAACAACACTTATAAAAGAAGCAATCTCGATTACTCAACTCCTATGCTTTTTGTGATCCTGGTAAAAACTTTGTAGGAACACGCGAGAAGATAAATGACATTCGACGACGTTTTGTTGCAAAACGTGTCGTTGCCTCGGCGTGTTTGTAAACTCTGAAGGATCAACATTGTGTGCGAACTCCTACACTCCACTGAACTCCTGGTACATTTGTCAAAGAAAAACTAAAGTTTAAGTTATATATTTCTATAGTTTGGGTCAAATACTTATTAGATTTGTCTTAGCAACCAATATTTAATTATTTTTAGATGGTAAATCAATGATTCTCAAAAGCATAAATTTCCCCTTGGTAGCAAAAAAAACTGATACTGTCTGTTTATTACATTTCAGCAGATAAAAACGATCAACTGAATCAGAACAGTTTTAATTTACATTTCTAACAATTGATGACATTTTTTTTTGTTGAATGGCAGAGCATCACCAAACCATATCAGATTTTAATTTTGAAATAATTAAAAACTCATGAATACAAACACACATTTGTAAAGAAGGTTACCAATAAAAAAGTTTTCTTCAAAAATAACTTTACACGGATCTGCTTTCTTCGAGACTGGTACAATAGGGTACGAACTACGAACCTTTATAATCTTAGTACTTATATCACAGAATATATAAAAGTACTATGTACGTCTTATTAAGAAACTAATTTTAAGAATGTAAGTAGTACATACAAACAAAGACGTAAAAAATAATTCCCACCCAAATAATGACAAATGATTTGGGATAATGATCCTCTAGCGGTCTGTCTTGTACAAAAACAAAGGTGTTTTTTTTATTGAACAAGTTTTTTATACCTACAGATCATAAAGTTAATATACCTAACGAGGTATATTAACTTTATGATACAGACTGCAGTGTTATCGAAGGCAGTGTTCTTAAAAAATATTCGCAACTGAAATGGTGGGATGATATTATAAGTAATAAACTATTTAGTGTGGGTGCAAACACTTCCTCTCAATAATATAAGTACTAAAAAAGTATAATCATTGCTTCCTGTCCTCTGTTAATAATAGCCTACCTACCACGTATTGTTGTAACTACCGAAAATTGAGCGCAGCCCACAGATAATAATATGAGTTTTACAATTTTTGAATAAATATACAATACAAGCTCTTTAATTTTTTTTGTATTCTTACGGAATTCGGGCAAGTCAGAGGAATTTGTGATGGATAACATACCTAGTGGCTCTCTAAGGTGCAGACTTTTTCAAAACGGCTGAAATATTGTTTTTCTTTATCGGAAAAAAATTAAAAAAACTGATTTCGACAAAAAAATCTATATCATTATTGAACCTGCTCACAAAATTTCCCGAGAATCGGTTGAGAAATGCAACGTAGAGGAGATCAGGGACAGCCGGACAGACATACGAAAGAATTTTTACCCAAGCTGAAACGGAGATGCTTCGCGCTCGCTCAGTCAATAAATAGATACCCCTGCTGTAATATTAATAGAAGAAATATTTACGAAGCTTTCACATAATACTATTTATCAGCAGAAAAAACAGCTTTTACCTGGTAACCTTGTAAGAGTCTGACCGAATTTGTGTTGTGTCGGTAAAAAGGACGCCAGACTTTAAAGAGTACGAGGGTGGATTGATTAGTCCATGACTTTTTGATGAAGAAAGACTTTTTTTCGGAATATTTTGTTTTATTTCTCTACATAATCTTATTGTTGTAGAGCAACAATAAGATAAGGACAGTATTCAGTCCAACAAAGTTCCTACCTCTTTAACCCATTATTTTTTTCTTTCATCGCCTGAAAACTGGCAACTGTAATGAGGGCCCATTTCAGACATCACCTTTTGGCTTGATGAAAATCTTTGCCCGCCAAGACATTTATCAAGACATTTATTCTTGTTTGGTAGGAGAAAATATCTCACTGGGGTTGAATTTAGAGAATAGGAAGGATTCGCATCTTCATTCGATGAGTTTTGATGTCATGAGTGCCGCCGAGAGGGTCGACAGGGTCATTAAGAAAAGTTAGAACTCGCTTGAGTTTTTTGTTTCCAAAAGTAATAATCTTTTGCCGAATTTGAAAAAAAATTGTGTAAAGATGCTTTAAGGAGTTTCTTTTTAAGACACAAAAATAAATTATGAAAAAAAAAAGTATTTCTTCTTTTCAAAGTCATAGGACCTAGCAAACCACCCTCGTATAGATGTGTGGCGTCAGGTTGGCAAAGGCAACGAACTACTTGAAGATTATCCTTGATAGTGTAAGACAGTGTAAGCCCCGTATTTATAAACCGCTCTTAACGTTGAATCTTAATCTTGAGAAGCGCATCTCGAGTATGATCTCAAGATTGCTCTCAACGTTGACTTGAGAGCGGTTTATAAATACGGGCCTAAGTATTACTTTGCCATGTACCTATTTTAAAAAGAGTAATGTTTGGGAGATTCTGCCAAAGAGAGATACGTACTATAAAATAGACGTTTTGCGATCGGTAGGCATTTTGCGAAGTGGACGTTCTGCGCTCTTGAATGCAAACAAAGTCTAGGTATATCCTATTATGTATTCTGTGGTATATCAAGGACAAGGATCCTATACAGACAACAGTCATAAAAATAAGACCTATGCATTCGCACTGATTGAAATAAAAGACTTTATCATTGTCAATGCCAAATTAACTAAGGCGCAAGCGCAAGTGCTATTTGGGTCTCCCACGCAACTGTATTGCTATGCTACGCAGACCACAAATCCTAACTTCTTAACTAATATTATAAATGCGAAAGTGAGTTTATTTTGTTTGATGTAGATTCACGTCTGAAGGCGTCATATTCAACCCTAGCGCCCCACTCCCGCAAAAAAGTAATTAGGTACCGTATAAATACACAATTTATTAAAAATCCAAGCTGATGGTCCCCTCGAAAAATATTAAAATATGTATGTTATACCATAAGAATAAAGTATTGTTTATTCTTATGGTTATACACACAAACTTAATGACAGATAATTTATTGTGATTTATCTCGACGAAAAACAAAATTGTTACAATTAATTGTCACTTTGTCCCTGACATCCCTGTAAAAGGACATGTAGGACACCTCAAACTCAAATCTCTGCTTAAGAGCCATATGACGTATCGACTGTGATTTTTGGTTAAAATGGGGAATTTTGGCGTTGTCGATCTCAGAAACAAACATACATTAACAATTTTGACTTATTGAATAGTGCAGAATAGCTATTGGAATAGTTCGTAGCGGCCTCGCTTTTTGTAAATTTTGCTTAACTTTTTAATTAAACCCAAAATTGCAGAGAAAGATTTTCATAAAATGCGCGAGGGCACGTTTTTGAGCTCATGGATTGGACTACTGTTCTAAAGAAATGAAATAAAAAAAATTGAATGTTATTTCTTATATAGTAGAATAGTTCATAGCGGCCTCGGAAATTTGAAATATCATTGAAATAATATAGAAAAAAAATCTTATTCTAAACCAAAAAACTTCGAAAATCGCTTTGAGTTAACTGTGAATTTCTCCTATCTACGAACATATTATTGAGCAAAATTTATACCCAAATAATTGTTACTTCATAAGGAATAAAGATTTAATAATTTTTAAGCATGAATTTGTTATTTGAATTCAATAATAATGAGAAATCTAACTGCAAAATTACTACAAAATGCGATGCACCGACCGTCAAATATTTCACTCTTTGTCAGTACCGCGCGAGCGCTCCTCAGTGTTGGACGTGTGTCGAATTTCTGCGTCAGAGGCACGTTCTGCCGACGAGTGCGGTTGTTTCATATTTCGCTCTTGTGTTAGGATTCAGAACGACCGAAGAACTTTTAATTAGAAAAACTTCGTTTTCCATTTGGAATACGAATAATTTAAACTTTCCTATATTCTAAATCAAATAAAATGTTTTTCTGAGGAGCACCATAAAATTTTAATAACAAAAACACAAAAACATGATCAGGGAATTGAACGCGCCTCAGTACTAGTCTGTAGTATAGTGCGACTAATAAGATTTGATCATCTAAGAACAGTAGTACTATTATGTATTCTGTGGTACAGGCACAACCTAAAGATAGTTCATACAGTCGATCATCGGAGGCGTCTAGACAGAGCAATTGTGCGGGGTGGTGCGGTATAGGAGAGGGGTGGGAGGGCCCGAGAGGCCATACTTTGGCAATGTATGCATCTCGGGCCCTATCCCGACAGGGCTTACGCTTTCGATTGGGTTATATTTATATTGATTGAAAATTGTATTTGCATTTTTTTTAAGTTGGTGTCATGAAAAGTATTTTTGGCACGATTTTGATGTTAGATTTGGAATTCAAAATGGCGGCCGCACATTGCTGTATTTGTTTATACTGGTGTATTTTTGTTTGTGGGCCGATTTCGATGAAACTCGGTTTTTTTTACTATTTTGACAAGAAAATAACAATGAAATGTTAAAAAACTAAAAAATCCAAGATGGCGGCCATCTTTTTTATTTGTAGGCCGATTTCGATTAAACTCGGTTTTTGGTTCTATTTTGACAAGAAAATAACAATGCTTTGTTAAGAAAATAAAAATCCAAGATGGCGGCCATGTTTTTTATTAGTGGGCCGATTTCGATGAAACTCGGTTTTTGGTACTATTTTGACAAAAAAACAACAATGCTATGTTAAAAAAAATAAAAAATCCAAGATGGCGGCCATCTTTTATGTTTGTAGGCTGATTTCGATGAAACCCGGTTTTTGGTTCTATTTTGAGAAGGAAATAACAATGCCATGTTAAAAAAAATCCAAGATGGCGGCCAACTTTTTTGTTTGTGGGCCGATTTCGATGAACCTCGGTTTCGGGTACTGTTTTTAAAAGAAAACTGGAACGCAATGTTGATAATGACAAAAAGTTTTTGAAGTCGGTTAAAAATCTAAGATGGTCGCTAACTTCTTTATTTTTCTTTTTGTTCAGCAACAGTAACAACAGCAACGCAATGTTGAAAATATTAATAAATCTCAAATGGCGGCCAACTTTTTTTTTGTGGGTCGTTTTTGATGAAATTCGGTTTTTGGTACTATTTTGACAAAGAAATAACAATGCTATGTTAAAAAAAATAAAAAATCCAAGATGTCGGCCATATTTTATGTTTGTAGGCAGATTTCGATGAAACCCGGTTTTTGGTTCTATTTTGACAAGAAAATAACAATGCCATGTTAAAAAAAATAAAAATTCAAGATGGCGGCCATCTTTTTATTTGTGGGCCGATTTCGATAAAACTCGGTTTTTGGTACTATTTTGACAAGAAAACAGCAACGCAATGTTGAAAAAATAAAAATCCAAGATGGCGGCCAACTTTTTTGTTTGTGGGCTGATTTCGATGAACCTCGGCTTCAATTACTATTTTTAAAAGAAAACAGGAACGCAATATTGATAATGACAAAAATCCAATATGGTCGCTAATTTGTTTATTTACCTTTTTGTTCAGCAACAGCAACAACAGCAACGCTATGTTGAAAAAATAAAAAAAATCACAAATGGCGGCCAACTTTTTTGTTTGTGGGTCGTTTTTGATGAAATTCGGTTTTTGGTACTATTTTGACAAGAAACAACAATGCTATGTTAAAAAAAATCAAGATGGCGGCCATCTTTTATGTTTGTAGGCAGATTTCGATGAAACCCGGTTTTTGGTTCTATTTTGACAAGAAAATAACAATGCCATGTTAAAAAAATAAAAATTCAAGATGGCGGCCATCTTTTTTATTTCTGGGCCGATTTCGATGAAACTCGGTTTTTGGTACTATTTTAACAAGAAAACAGCAACTCAATGTTAAAAAAATAAAAATCCAAGATGGCGGCCAACTTTTTTGTTTGTGGGCCGATTTCGATGAAACTCGGTTTCGGGTACTATTTTTAAAAGAAAACAGGAACGCAATGTTGATAATGACAAAAATCCAAGATGGTCGCTAACTTCTTTATTTTCTTTTTGTTCAGCAACAGCAACAACAGCAACGCAATGTTGAAATATTAAAAAATCCAAGATGGCGCCCAACTTTTGTTTTTGGACCGATTTCGATGAAACTCTTTTTAACACGTTTTTATTAGGTTGCTTTCTCGTTTGTTTGTGTGTTCGTTTGTTTCTCCACAAAGTTTGCGATCGATTTTATACTAGCTTCCCGAAGAGCTAGAGACTTGAAACTTTGAACATAGGTCAGAACTAGAAGGCAATGCAATATTATGGTGTCATTGAGCTGATCTGATGATGATGCAAGAAGGCCACAGGAACTCTGTGATGAAACCATAAAACTCCATCGTGTTTGGGTGTTTCCTTACATAATTTACTTACTGAATTTTTGAATTTCAGGCATTCACAATACTATATTTATATTAAGATATTTAGAAAAATACTAGAAAAAAATGACACACCCATAGCACCCATCCCGTCTGAGGTGCTTAGGTGAAACGAATTTTTCTAGTATTTTTCTAATATATGAATTAGCTGAACATAATTAACTTCTTTCCGTCTCAAGATTAAATTACACAATATGCTTATTATTACATATTATTAGACTTTCCGGCAACTTTATTATTAGAACTAATTTTATTATAGGTACACAGTATTAGAAATAAGAATCATTTATCCTATACCTTTAAACGAGCAATTCTTGTATATTTATTGATTTATATGTATATACAGGGTCACTAGAAATATGATGTATTCCTGCTAAAGGGTTATAGATGCGGTCAAAACAAATAGTTTTTGTTATTTAACTTTTTCTCGAAAAGTTAATAGTTTTTGAGTTAATTGAAATTAAGTTTATTTTTTACCAAAAGTACGTTGAACTTAATTAAAATGACAGGAATTAAACGCGTGCAAACTACGATAGGTATTTTCACACCTACCTATTTTCCCGACGTTTCGACAGAGTTGCATCGGTCGTGGTCACGGGCTGACTAGAGCTGCGGTGTTACGCCTCCTCCTCTTCGGTGGAATCTTCATCCACCGTCGAACAGTTTTTCCAACTACCGCCGCACACAACACTGACGGTGTCCCTATTTCGCATAGCCGTATTCTGGTAGTTAGCCGACCGCGAACAAAGAGGTAGTGCGTTTGCAAATACTGGATTCCACACTGCTGATAATTTGTGGCCATCTTCCCGATTGAAGTTATTTGGATGTACGTTTTCAGACACAAACATTTTGAATAAAAAACCAGAATCGAATGAGGAGTTATCTTACTACTCATTCAATTCTGTTTTTTTTTATTATTTTGGAATAGAAAACATTCTAAGAGTTAATAATGAATAAAAAAATACCAAAAGCACAGGTGTTTATAAACAAATCAATCAATCCTTAATGGCTTTTTTTTTCTAGATTTTTTTGGAAATAGCAGCAAATACCTAAAAAAATTCCCAAGTAACGAAGAGTGCAAAATGTTTAAAAAACATCACCATCTATTCAGTTTTCCGTTGAGGTATAAAACTTATTAATAACTTAAATAAAAAATGAGAAATTAAGACTTAACTAATAGAAATCCCATTTCATGTGGTAACAAAATCCTAGGTCAAGCGCTTCGGGGGTGGCCGTATTATGCTACTTAAATCATAAATGTAAACGTTTGCTTGTTTGGATGTTTGTTAATCAATCACGCAAAACGGCTGAACGGGTTTGAATGAAATTTGGTACACAGATAATTTATAAACCGGATTAAAACATAGGAAAATACTTTTATGTTGGTTAAAGGTTCCCCAGGGATTTTTTCGAAAGTCAACACGGATGAGGTCACGGGTGGAAGCTAGTTTGCCATAAATGGTAGTGCTTACTAAAAATACTTTCGTCCGAGTGAGTTTGAGACAGTACAGGACAGGATTATTTTCCGCAAAATTTTATACAGACGGCATCACAAATAACCATGCATATCAGCCATTTTTAATGCACCTGCTGCTGAGGAACAGGCCTTTGTTTTTTGTTGTTGTGGGTTGTGAATGGATAAAGCGGACGGGCCATTACCCACCACGTGGATTGGTCGGTGAAAACGACTGTAAATGCAACCAGGGGCCGTACCGGCTAACGAATCGATTTTCATAAAAGTCTGCTGGGTTTCAAATTAAAACAGATAAATCGAGCCCCAATTGGGCCAAAATGACGAACCCAAATTCATGATGTCACACGAACATCGATATCTTCCGAATCACGTCAACAAAAAGTACAAAACGAAATTGCTTACTTTGATTTCTCTGTTTTAAGTTGAAACCCAGCAGACTTTTATGAAAATCGATTCGTTAGCCGGTACGGCCCCAGGACCAATGGCTCAATGTAAGGTACTGTCAGCAAAGCTATGAGCTGAACACCTTAAGTTTCATTTCTAGATTGAGTAGTCCGTATTGTCTTGCATTTACCCAAAAGTCACAAAAGCATCTTGTGTATAAAACAATGGAGGCAGGTAAATACGAACTTTTAGTTCCATCCTTGCAAGTGATTTATTTTCAAACTGTTAAGGTCATAACTTTGCTGACTGTACATTGAGTTAATACCGACCAATCCCTATCCTACCGGCCAAAGTCCATCTGGTCTAACGGGTTAAGACGGGGGCGGCAAGAAACGACAGTGTACCGGGTTCGAATCCCGCTCGGTGACTTACTTTTGTTTTTTTTATATGTTCTAGTTTATATATATGTCGGAAATTAGGTCAGACATCAGAAGCAAAAATGCAGTACTCAGTGACAGTAATTTTTTTAAACAATTATACCAATCACGACACTACTATAAAACAATGGCAGCAAGTAAAATAATTATTTGAAGCAATAATTATAATTATCACTACGCCAATATATAGTGGCAGTCCGAAAGGCCAGTGACAGTCCGAGTGGTTAGACAACGGTCCGTGCACCAAGACGCATCCTACAGAAATGCGTGCCGAGTGAGCGATGCGGCCGCTTTTATAAGCAAGAGTGGGGATAACCCCACCTGACCGGTCGCACCGCAAGCCCGTTCGAGGCGATGACGTCAGGGCGCACGTGCCGCTAGCAAGTCATAACGCCGTCTTTTCACGCCGCGCCGTCATAAATATATTTTTTTGTTTTTATACAAGTTTAAAAGAAATTAATATATACAATAGAAATAATTTCTACTAATAATTGTAGAGTTCTGCAAGATCAGATCTTAAAGGATATTTTTGTGTGGTCTATTGCCATTTAGCAAAGAGTTTTGAAATAGGTGCCTGGCTAGCATCGCATGCTAGCCAAGCAAACAGAGGCTGAGTGAGCACCACAGAATAAAATGTACACAGCACATCACAGATGGCGATACTACCACCATATTACAATAAATAATAATAACCGAGCAAAGCTCGGTCACCCAGGTACTAACTATATTAAATGTCCCTGTGAAGCCAAACTACCCTGCTACTCAAATCTGACCAGCACGACGAAGCACCAACAATCCAGCCCGCGAAAGCGGCCAGATCGTAGTATAGTATAACATACTGTAATTTACAGTATGTTGGTACGATGAGCTAGCTAGGTCCTGGCCTTTGGGACTTTTTATTTTTTATTTATTAAATTACAATAATAATAATACATTGTTACATTTCTTATAACACTGTCACAAAAACCTATTTAGGTTTGACCTCGTGGAGTAATTAGTCTGGCCCTTAAGCTAAAAAGTTTGGCGACCCATGTTCTAACTAAGCTATAGTTTTAATCTAAAACGAAAAACTTCCTTTGCTAGATAAAGCACTAGGTAATAAAATATTTTTTTTATTTTTAAAAAATATATCATCTGTCTCATTTATGGTATCATCTTCCTATAATCTGTTTCTTCACATGCAAATCCATGGCAGTCTAAAAATGTGCGGCATGGGGATAACAAATTACTCCATAGAAATACTAACAAACATAAAACTTTGGGCAAAGTATCAAAATCGCTTGGTCATAGCTTCAACACAATATTGTGAACTCGTGAGTTGTCGTTAACGCTTCAGTATGTCTTACTAGTCTGTGAATATACGCAGAGTGCAGATTTGTCATATGGCTCTTAAGTACAGTTAGAAAGGGATGACGCTATATGCGATGAATAGCACCATCCCTTTCTAACTGATCTTAAGCAGAGATTTGAGTTTAAGTTTGATTCTATAATACGAGCCTTATGTTTTTTTCTTTAATGTCGCCCCTAGAATGACCACAGAAACACGATATTCCCGTAATACCTATGGCTATAGCGTTGTATCGAAACTCAAATGTCAAAATCCATTGTCTTTTGACAGTTAAACGTATCGCTATTTCATATCGCCCGAGTCAAAAAATTGAGCATGACACTGGCCGTGCATTGTGCAATCTCCATTGGAGGGAGGTATAAGCTTCTTGATCCTGCAATAAGTTTATAAATAGCAAAAAGAAAAATAAAGCTAGGTAGGTACTCACCCTAATATATCTCTCTAAGTCTGGTGGTATACTCTCTTCCAAGTCTTGAACTGTGTGCTGATGGTCAACTTCTTTCTTCTTCTCTGCGTCTGCTTCATGACTCACGGTTTTGGTCGGCGCGAAGTGCACTTGTTTAGGATTTTCTTTGGTAGTTGACTCTGTCTTCACATTTTGATCCTGTGAACAGAAAGTTTAATCTGTAAGACCCACTTTAAGACGAAATTAACGTTTCTGACTTGTGCTTTTCTGTAATAGGTCAACTTATGGAACAACAGGTGCATTTTTTTAAGGAAATAAGAATTAACTCTAATTTACGTCTTTAGTGCATTACTTATGAATTATTATTATTAAAAGGTAAGTAGGTATTTATTTTATAAAGGGAATTAAATGGGTGACAGGAAATAATTAAAGGCGACTGTTAACGGGGGTTTATTTTGTTGGCGACAGAATAACTAAACGGGCGACAAACTATGGGTTACAAAAAGAAATAAAAATGGGCAACTATGTGGGAAACAAATAATTTAAATTGGCCGTCAAAATTCTAAATGAGTGACAAAATTACTGAGTGGGCGACTGTTAAACTAAGTGGGTAACCATATAACTAATTTACATACATCAAAAATATATGCCAAATTTTAAATGTTTTGTGTACCCCTAAGGTTGTCGCCCAAATGGAAATTTGGTCGCCCGTTCTGATAACTAGTTACTCGGTTTGTATTCTAAAGTCACCCATTTTCAATTCTTATAGTCGCCCTCAACACAGAATACATCCCTCAATCCGTCGCCCACTTTGTGTTTCAGTATGCTATATTCAGTACTTTTGATACCCAAAATGGGAATTTATTGTTACCCGATTAAATACTAGCCTTTTATAAACAAGGATTTCAAACCACCAACAATTTTGCTGGAATTTAAAACGGCGAAGAAAGCGCCTTTTTAACCGAATGAAGGAAATCAATTAGAAAAATATTTCTTTTCTTCGGGCTAAGCCACAAGTTAATATTTCTTAGACGCGATAAAATCTCTATTTCATCGGCGTACTACCGCACCGTGACCGAAGCAAAAAAAACCACTTAAAACCCCATCAGGCAAACCATTTAGGCGCATTTTCGTAATCTAGGATCGTAATCTATACGACCTACATTAAGCTTATTTTCCATGTTAAACAGTGTCCTTGGTAAAAAAGTTTAAAACAATCTAGTATGAAAACTGTATTACTGTTTTGGTTTGTTCTGGCGAGAAAGACTTCTGATAAACCGAACAGTTAAGTAAGCTTCGAAAAACCTTGATTAAATTTGCTAAAGTCAAAGATTATAGATTTTTTATTTTATTTTACACATTCACAATGCTATATTTATATTAAGATAATTAATAATAATATACTTACTAGAAAAAATACTAGAAAGACTCATTGCATAGAATCTCAGATGAGATATTTTTATAGTAAGTAAATCTTAACATGAAAGTCAAAGATATTTTTTATGTAAAGTAGGTGTCCTTAAATAATATTCAAGTTTCTAAATTTTTTACTTATTATAAAACAGAATAGTTAGTTTTTTATGTGTTAGGAGGCTGGAAGTATGTTTGGGGTACCTAAATAATGTATTGTAATGTCTGTGTCTATTACATAAAAGTACAACCATCAATTAAAATATTAAATAACAAAATGGGTTAAAATTACTAATATGTTTTCATCTAGGTACAAAATTATTAACAATGTAACTTTAGAAAACTTTGCACACATTATATAAAACAGATCAAAACCAAATGGAACCTTATAGTATGTAACTTAAGCTCTAAATTCCTTTGCTTCTAGATAGGCTTTCATGTAAAACCTAGACATCTGTCAAATACCATAATAAACAAACCATTGCTACAACTGGAGCAAAGTTCTCTTAATGTTAAATCAATAAGTCTTGGCAGCTTGGCATTTACTCCATAAGCCATCAATAACTCATGGTGACTACCCTTATGGTGAAAGTATGCCATAATTCTAATTGAAATCTAAATAACTAATGAAAGGACTTTCCCCTATGTCCACTAAAATCCATTGTAAAGATACATTGATAGATCTTTTTGCACTTTTATGTCCACTTTAATACTTGATTCAGAATTTTTGCAAAGTAGAACTTACATGTGTCTGAAAATCCATTAAAGAATGGGTGGGTGACACATGAAATGTTAATAGATACATGATTTTTGCCAATTTTGATTTAAAAAATATTATTTCGAATAGAATATCTAACAAGGATTGGGTAACAATTATTTTAGAAAGTACCAGGGTCACATAAATCTAGAGGAGGTTGCAAAAATACTGAATCAAGGGTGTGTTTTTGTAGATCAAGGATTAAAGTGGACGTAAAAGTGCAAAAAGATCCAGCAATGGATTTTTACAATGGATCTTAGTTGATATAGGGGAACTTTCACAGTCCTTGGTTTACAGAATGTCTTCTGTTGCATCAGATATGAAATTGGCTGGCTTTTAATTTACAAGATATAAGTAACATAAAGTACATAAATAAGTACTTACCTAAGGTAAGGCTGCCATAAATTAAGTCAGTTAATAATATAACAATAATACTATGATTGCCAAAAAGAAACCTAGGTACCTATTTCAAATGAAGTAGGTTTTCATAAATCTGTTTTTTTATGTACACACAACAGCACGTCAGGTTATACAGTTAAAATGCGAAAATAGCTTTTATTACGTAGGGCATAAAGGCGGTCTCAAGGTCAACATGTATAGTCTGTCTGAGATTCTGTCGAGTGTACAACGAGATAGTGCTCGGCCTTCACCATGATGTTAAGGATGTTAAGTGACGATAAGGCTGAATGGAAATGAAATTAAAAAAATGGAGGAATCCTCATCACTGAGGGACCTTTAACTGCCAGGCGGACTTGAAATAAGCCCTACCACCAACCGAACCATGTACAAATGTACCCCCTCCTGGGAATCAAAACTGGGACTCCTGTGTCTTACATGGTGGGCAAAACACTAGACCATAGAGGCGGTTGGATATGATATGAACAAAGTATGATTGAACTCTTACTGAATAATAAACATTTAAAGTTACAGACTCCAATATCATGTTATTGTCAGTCAAGTCCATGAAATGGGCCGGCCATGTGATCGGCTAACCCGACAAATGGTACAAAACAAACTCCAGCTGACTTTCAAAGGCAGGAAGGAAAAATATTGTACACCTGACAAAAATTCATGATGATCGGTTCAGTAGTTAAGACGTGAAGGCGTAACAAACAAACAAACTGACTTACGTATTTATAATATTAGTAAGGATTGACAAGTCGACGAGTGTTGAATATTAGCTCTTTAAAAGGGAATTCCTATATTTCGTTTTATTTAATTATTGTATGTAAATTAAAATAGGTTGGTACCTACATACATTTAATGACTACCTGGATTGTAAAGTCAATAACTTTAACCATTTATAGTTAATTTCTGATAATATAATTTTTTAAATTATATTATCAGAAATATAATTTAAAAATAAATTTCAGATAATAAGAAAATTGCTGATAAAAGCTGAAGGACAGTGTTTTGAATAACTTATTTCAAAGTTGTTTACTTACCTGATAAAAGATTCAACGGACAGTTTCTAGTCGGAAAATTACTCCAAGTTACAAAGCACTATGTTGGCTTAATGAATGACCACTGAACAGTTACATAAAGAATTCATGTAAACAACATTATGCAAAGAATAATGTTTATTTATTTACGAACATCGACAGTACGCGAACGACTGTGCAGCACGTCGTATCAACCTACGCTACGCTTGACGGCGCGGTGCCGGTGGCACAAAATCGATACTTAAATCTGCAATGAATCAACAAGTGTGTGTTGTTAATATGTATGTATGTATATTATATCGGATAAACTTACTTCGCAACTCGACTTCGATGCCGACGCTAGGTTCAGAAGCGTTTTTTCTTTCTCTATTTGGAGCTTTTTCTCAGCAATTAAACTTTCTAAATCTATAGCCGATAGCATTGTTGTTATAAAACAATGCGAAAGTTAACTTTCGTATTTCGTTATCGAACGCGGGAAAAATACAAGCGCCCAGAAAACACTGACTATCGCGAAAATATTGTTACTATTTTTTGCTGAATCTTTAAATAATTAAATTACACCAGATCTTCCAAATTCTGTAGAAACAAAACAGCAAAATAAATAAATAAAGTAAGTAAATATTTAATGCCGCCGTTTACTTTTAAAATTTGGCAAAATTGGCAACCGCAACAAGTTTGACATTGACATATTTGACATACGCTAGTTAAGGCTGCGGTCCGCATAGCGATAATATCGATAATCCATTTAAATGCAGTAGGTACAAAAACCCTACTAGATCTAATATTTTGAGACTATGTGGGAGCAGCAATGAAACGCCTGGGCTCCACGCAAATATCCTTATCCTTATCCTTACATATAATAAAACAAAAGAAAAAGTCTGTCTGTGCATTAAATATATTTAAAAAAAAACTGGGGCGATGGAGACATAGTAGGATAGTAAGAATTTGAAAAAAAGTGTGTCTGTTTGTCTGTTTGTTTGTCTGTTTGAACACGCTAATCTCTGGAAATACTGAATGGATTCGAATGAAACGTTTTTTGTTATATGGCTGTTAAGCCTTGGCTTAGTTTAGGGTATAATTCATTTTGGAAAATGGAACACCTGATGCAGAACCATAATGGTCCTACTAAACTATAAGGAATATAAAAATGACGCTTTGGCAAAAGTAGTTCAGCCTGATGAGCATTTTTTGTTGAGGTATAAAAATCGAAGATCTGGAACACCTGATGCAGAACCATAATGGTCCAGCTGAACTATACAAAATATAATAAAAATGAAATGACATCTAAGCAAAAGTTGTTCAGCCTGATAAGCATTTTTTGTTGAGGAATGAAAATAAAAATAATTTATTAACTTTTAAGATTATACCACTGCTACAAGTATTTTCTCATGTAAGGCCCTCCGCTGCCTTGAGCGGGATCCCGGCGCGGGCGTCCGCTCCGGGTGCTGTTTCCTGTATTTTCATAGAGCAGCGCTGCGTGTGGCGGATTGCCCGCCGCACGTGGCGCGGGCGGCGAGCACGCTCGCGGGTCCCGCGCGACGGGTCACGCGGTTTCATGTATATTCATAGAGCAGCGCTGCGTGTCCGAGCCCGCGACGGGCTATTTGTCTGCGACGGAGCACGGCGCGGGTCCCCGCGACGGGCTGTTTGTCCGCGACGGAGTACGGCGCGGGCCCCCGCGACGGGCTCCCGCACCGTGTACCCGCGCCGGGATCCCGCTCAAGGCAGCGGAGGGCCTAACGCTCGCGCAACGTATAAGAGCGCTCGGCAAATGTAGAGGGGGTATGCGCAGTAGTAATTTATTATTAAAAAATGATACTGCGCATACCCCCTGTGTGTAGGGGGTATGCGCAGTATCATTTTTTGCCGAGTGCTCTTAATACGTTGCGCGAGGTATAGGTACATAAGTTCGTTTAATATTATACAAACGCCGCAGTCGTAAAATCCACGCGACGAAGTCGCGGGCATCAGCTAGTATATTTATAATTCCAAACGATAGATACATCCAGCATTTATGTGGTAAAAATAGTATGACTGTAAATGTAAACTGTGTACAGCAACAGCGGGAATGCTACTAGGAGTGTATTTCCTATTCCCGTATAATTTTGGGATTCACATATTTATTACGATTTTAACGGGCTGCGCAAAATCAAGTCTGAAGACAGCCAACCATCGATTTTGAAGTCTGTCTTTCGAAACAATCGACATAATTTGGGATTGCAAAATAAGTTTTTCTTCGTTACAACTATTAACTTAATTTGGTCGGATTCGCGCTAAAAATCGATTTCATCGCCATGCGGACCGCAGCCCTAGTTTGACTTTGACTAATTCCAGTAGACTAATCGCTAAGTCATCGATGCCCATAGAGTCCATTACATTATAAGTTTATAACCAATCTGGGATTCTGGGGTGCGTTCCTAAAGTTCGCTCGAGACGACGGACCTTCACTCCAAGGCGTGCGACGTTCGTCATCCGACGTTTACGAACGACATGTGTACTAGAATTATCTAATCCAGTTATTATCTTATTTTCTGATCAGTTAGAGAAAGATTTGATATGTCCAATAGATACAATAAGATAAAATTAAGTAATTCTGATCACCAATAACACTATAAATTAATTAAACAAAATCTCACACCAAAAAACGCGTCCGACAAGCCAAACGTTTCCCGCCTTTTTTCCAAAACCAATGTTTATAAAAAAAGAAGACGTGTCAACCACGGTAATAGGATACTACCAGTATTCTAACTTAGTACCTACTAACGGCCGAAATACGAGCCACACCTATGCGCCTCCAGTTCGGGCTGCTCTCGGGCTGCAACAGTTGCGAATGCGCCGCAGTGACGAACGAACGGTGGTTTCGTATTTTGTGATCACGATGGCGAATTGCAACTATAGAGTATATTGTGCTGCTTAAAATAAACCATAAGAGTTTAAATAAACCAAACGGTAAAAAGAATGATAATTTGTTACATTATTAACGTCAGACGAGTATAGCATCTGCGTCATCATAATTAAATCTAGTTCAAAGTCAATGATGCACAATTGCACAATGATTTACAATTATAGTTTGTTTGTTACGTCTTCATGTCTTAACCACTCGAGTGCCCCGGGCGCGCGGAGAAATGGTCGGAGCTATGCCCCACAATTTTCCACCCTCGCCGGCCCCTCGCTACCGGGCGGCTTGGTTCCCGTTAAAGCGTTCATTGCGACTCAACTTGTTATTGTAACACTATCAAGTGTTGTGTTTTTTATGTTATGTAGGAATAAATCTATGGAATGCAGTCTTTTGTTTTTCAAAATGCGATTCCGATGTAGAATTAAGTGAGCTAAACATTGATATAGCGCGTTTCAGAGCGCGACTTGAATTCAAAAATTCGTACCAAAAAAATAAAGCGATGACCTATGGTTTTTTAATTTAAAATGCGTTAATAAGATAATAAATATCATGTTAAATAAAAATAAAAACATACCCTTGTCCTTCGAGCAACAAAAGGCTTCGTTTGTCACGAAGGGAGAAGCCTTAGCGATATTACTCTATTCAAATTATTCTGGCATTTTTTGCGGGGGGGGGAATGCACACAAGTGCAGTTCCGCATACCCACATACAAAAACTACACTGTAATGACGACACTCACACATAAAAAATAAAACAAAACAGCAAAAATTTGTGTACGGATGAGTCACACATCAAAATATGACAGGTTATTGACATAAAAGGCTGGGCTCAACTGTCGATGCAGCAATATCGATACGGAAAAAGGAATAAAGATTGCAAACTCAATCATTTTACGATGGGGTGAATAACAACAAAGAGGTCATTTTTATACGCTCGAGCTTTATACAAAAAGCTCGAGAGTGTAGGTGATTGGGTTGGGACTAATGTGTACCCAGGGAAGTTGGGCTCAAGTTACTGACACTGAACATCGCTCCATGACAGTACTGCCATCTGCACACCCAACAATTTGAATTTACAACAATCGGTGATCGCTCCCCGTCTTAACGTTGATCACAGTTACATCATTGAATAATTGCTTTTTTACCATCGCCACTCTAAAAAGTGCGTTCAATTCAACCATAAGAGTGAATAATAAGCGATTTTAAGTTATACAGAGCGATGCTGAATCTTCGGCTACTATTCAGCTCTTAGCAGTGTTATTTGCTTTAATTTGAATATAGTTTATTTAACAGTACTACTTACGGTCAGTATTCAGCTTGGATAAGAATCGCATAAGTCTTTCCTAACTACAACTCGACCGAATTAAAACGGTGTCATGAACTTAGCTGTCATGCAGCTATCATGCGCCTAATTATCTTGCTCGAGAGACGGCCGTTAGTCCCTCGAACTAAATTCTCTTTTTATTCACTTGTTGTATAATCTACTATTTCGACATTTATTTCGCGATATCTGTCGCGATCACATCAGTGCAGAGCAAATCATGCAAAAATCTCGCAAATGAATTTGGCGCAGAATCAGGGCCAGATTGACCAACACTTTATCGACAAACATTATTTAACGGTAACATCACTAAGTTGCCCATCGGCGAGAACTCGGATTTATCTAGCGACAGATCTGAAATTTGTACGGACGAGCCATGGACTAGCAGACCCGATGTCACTGAACAAATTTGACAACTAATCAAGAATAAAATATACGAATTTAATGTTTAAATGTAAACAAATAGCAATAATACGATAAAAAATTACTTTTATGTGAAATGTAAAACCGTCTTTTTGTATACTTGATGTTCAAGATCTCTTTTAACAGCAAAAAACTCTTCCATTCGACATTTTAAACAGAGCAGCGTTCACATGCGCGACTGGACTCGGTCTAGAAAGAAATCCGGGCGCAACTGGTTTTACTAACGCGTATGCCCATTTGGGCTTGTACTTCGGCAGAGGGGAAACACTTCGTATGGCTTCTCTTTCTGTAGAAGCCCGTCTTACTCTAAGCCCTTGTCCATACAAAATTGAATATAGGGTACCTTTCATCCCGAAAAAAGAATTGTTCCCGAGGGATAGCAAAAAAACTTACCACGCAGACGAAGTCGCGGGCGGCCGCTAGTCCTTACTAATATTATAAATGCGAAAGTCCGTTTGTTTCTTTGTTACGTCTTCACGTCTTAACTACTGAACCGATCATCATGAAATTTTGCATACATGTTGTCAGGGGTCCAGAGAAGGACATAGGGTACATCATTTCATCCCGAAAAAAAATACTGTTCCCGAGGTAAAGCAAAAAAACTTTCCACGCAGACGAAGTCGCGGGCAGCCGCTAGTGTTTTATACAATTCATGAATTAAAAACTAAAAATAAATTAACAATAAGAAAAACGTTTGTAGAAAATTTCAGATTTCATATACCGACAATATCAAAAAAGGTTAGAACTTTCTTTGGGGAAAATAAAATTATGAAATAATTTTTAAGCGTTAGGCTGGCCCCAGACCTACCGGTTTCATTTCTTTGCTTTGCTGTTCTACCATGGACCGCCGGCCAAGAGGCTCATTTTCAATCTATCGCATATTTTGACCAGACCACATTGGCAAGATAGCCATTAGTTTGGTGTTATCAAATATGATCGTATGGGTTGCATTGCAATGCAACGCGAAGTTTTAATTTTAGTTTAAAAAAAAACTGCTGTTTCATACAAAAATTAATAACGAAATTATCAAAATGTATGAAACAGCTCATTTTTTTTTCGTGATTTCAGATTTGGTCACATAGTAAAAGTTGTTCAGTTTTATAGTCCCTATCTATCTACCATATTCAGCTCTATAAGTCTTTACCAAACATCTTGCATAACTATTCATTTATTTTTAACGATCGGAGTCCATGTTCAGGGTGGCATATCTCCTAAAAGCTTCCTACTTCGCAATCCCAGGCTATCTTGCTAATTTGGTCTAGTCCTAAAATGCGATAGATTAAAAATTACCCTGGTTGGCCGGCGGTCTTTCAAGCAAGGTAGAACAGCAAAGCAAAGAAATGAAACCGGTAGGTCTGGGGCCAGCCTAAGTCACCGGTGATCTACGCGGCGCGGCTTAAGTGTTAATAATTACAGATCACTTTTTCTATTTGCTTATTACCAAAATATCAAACCATATTATAAATTGTATATGACAAAATATAATTTAAAAGGAAAAAGATAACCTTTTGAATAATTAGGCGACCTAACACGCTATCACCATTATTTCAAAAATATAACATACAATTACGAAATTAGAAACAAATTCAAGTAGGTGAAGATAGGTACTGTTAACTTTATTTCATCTACCTACTTGAGTTTGTTTCTAGTTTTGTACATAATGCAGGCAGCCACAGCCTTCTCTATTGTTGTACACAAGCCATGCTATTAGGTTTGGCAACGTCGCATTTCGGTACTAGGCGTGAACCGATTTGTCACAAATCACATGACACAAATAGCAACTACGACAAATTAAACAGACGCCGTTTACTAGAAGTCATGGTGCTTTTTTGGACCATCTTAAATCAACAGCCTATAGGTTCACGCGCAACGTTGCCAAACCTAATAGCATGGCTTGTGTAGAACAATAGAGAAGGCTGTGAGGCAGCCATATCGTATGTTGACGTACCGTCGGCTCAAGTTACGTATTTCAAGGACAGGCTCGAGATAGAATACTGGTAGTAGGTATCCTATTACCGTGTGTCAACTGTCCAATAAAACGTCAGAGCGAATTTCACCCACCTATTTCGTGGGGTGACCGGCGGGCTGATTATCTAATTAAAAACCACCTAGCGACTGGTTGCAGTTCACAGATAACATGATCAATTGCTCGTTTTTTTTTTACTTTACTGACCAAAATATTAATTTATTTAATTGCTTTAGCAAAATTGCTAATTACATTCTTTCTTTACTTTTTGCTTGATTTGGAACTATACTTTGATTGTGAATGTAAATCCAACAAAAAAAAGTTACATCTACGCTGTATTTTTTGTACTCGTAAATTTAGTTGGATTCGTTTATATTAGTGTTTTATAATCACATCAAAGTCAGATTGCAAAATTACAGCTTATTACCATTTAATGTTTTGCGAACCCGTAATTTTACTGAACTATTGTACCGATTTGAAAATCGCCATATTGGCGCTGAGAGCAGTAGATTCTACTATGGCAGTAGCATAGTAGAATTTGATTCTACTATGGCAGTAGCGAGTGTACTTGTGTAGGGAAGGGACATTGTAGAACGAATGTTGCATGTCAGCGATTTCGTATAGGTGTGTGACGTATGAATGAGAGTCGTGGCATGGCAGTTACTGCGCGCTGACCGACTCGTGTGCCTGTGTTTAGTATTTGGGGAATTTTTATTGGAAATAAATTTGTAATTAAATTGGTAATTTCGGTTTTTATTGAAGGTCAGTGGCAGTAACTCCCAGATAGTGTAGGACCCTCACACTAATAAATAGGGTAGCTTTTGGAGTCACAAAAAGTAAATTCAGGAATAGAGTCAGATTTCATTTATTTAGAATACTAGCGGCCGCCCGCGACTTCGTCTGCGTCAACAGTTTTTTTGCTATCCCTCGGGAACTATACGTTTTTTCTGGATGAAAGGTACCCTATGTCCTTTTCTGCACCCCTGACAATGTGTATGCAAAATGTCATAATGATTGGTTCAGTAGTTACGACGTGAAGGCGTAACAAACAAACAAACAAACGGACTTTAGCTTTTATAATATTAGTAAGGATTAAAGGAACACGATATCTTACACTTGGAACTAATTAGTTCCAGAGTACAATCACTACTGCCATAGTATAGAATCTACTGCTCTCAGCGCCAATATGGCGATTTTCAAATAGGAACAAACGATTGGTGACGTTCGCCTGTCCAGCGTACTTGTATAATGGACGTCAGTGCGCTGTTGCGTAATCTTTCTCTTTTCAGCAAATTGCAGGGGCTGCATTCCAATAAAACTAAGCTAAAACTAACCCAGCAATCTGCTGTATGTTCATAGCAAGAAGCTTATACCTCCCTCCAATGGAGATTGCACGGTCATATTATGTCATAGTGAAGATTGAAAAAAGCTCCTTTAGTGACGTGACGGCTTATTGCAACCTCTTTCTTTAGTGTTACAATACGTGTTCGTTGTTCGTTCGTTCGTGAGAAATGAAAACGTATTGTAAAACGAAAAGAAAGAGATAGCAATACGCCATGACGTCACTACAGAATCTATTTCAATCTTCAGTATGATACTAGGCGTGCAAACTCCATTGTGGTTTTAAGCTTCTTGGTTCATAGATTTCGTTGCTTTCATAATAAAATAAAAAAGTCAAACTGTCACTGTCCATTAGTGATGGGCCGAGTCCGCTTTTTATGGTATTCGACTATTTTGGTATTCGTCAAAAAAAAAATTCGGTTGTTCGAGTACTGAGACTAGTATTCGAATACTCAATTCGACTCGAATAGGTACTGTTTTGTTTGACACTTCTGAAACGTGAATTTGCATTGTTCCACATAATAGTTCAAAAAGTGTATTACTACACAAAATGACACTGGTTTTATGTACTAATTCCCACAATAAACAAATGAAGCACAGAACAAATATACTCAGGGGAGCAATGAAGACAGTCAGCAAAAGTGTTGCCAACTTAGGGTAATTTACCCTAGATTTAGGGTAATAAATGTCCGGCAGGGTAAATTTTAGGGTATAGATTTTCTTAGGGTATAGATTTTTTTGGGTATCTCTTAGAGTAAATCTTGTGTTAACTTTAGTCCTACAAAAACAATGTTATACAGAAGGATGATCATTTCTGACCTGTCAAAATTTTGATTTTATCAATTATCGTGTACTTATAAATTTTTATTACTTCTCTATGCGCGGTAATTGCTATATTAATATCGACGCTAGAAAGCAAACACGTAGTAACCCGCCAAACCGAAATTGTTCACCAGAGCAAAAATACTTTTTCACAATATATAAAAAAAATCATAACTTGCAAATTTATAGATATAGAGTTGTCACTTTTAGACACCAAAGTTATAATTTTAAGCTTAATTAATTCCATTCAGCGGCATTATATTCAAATTATTGTAAAACAATATTTTGCGGCTTACTACATTTGAAAAGTATTTTTAAAAGCCATAAATATGTAGTAAGTGAAATTGGTAAGCTAAACGCATTTTTTTACGGAAAGCGAAAATGCAGTAACATAATATCACTTTAAGTAACGTTACCTGAACCAACGTTATAATAATAAATAGGTATCAAAATTGCATTTTTTGTCATTACTCTGAAAACGTGATCGCATTAAATAGATTTTTTTGAACTGAGTATGTACAAAATGTTGCTGTAAGAGTCAATGAAAAAAAATAAGACTATGCAAATCATGATTATTTACGAGCAGCAAAAAATGTAGTAACCCGCAGTAGAGCTGGGATTAGCGTATAGTTGGCAGACTCACCATGGAATTAGAAGGTTTTGACTAGGTCAAAAAATTGTTAATAAATAGTGATAAATAGTGAACTATAGCATATAAATAGTGATACTATGATTCAAAAGATATTTGAGTATCTTGGTGAGGCTGCAAACTTGACGTCAAGTTGGCAGACACCTTAAGAAATACAGTTCGTATCATTATGATTTATATGCCAAAAAATTGTTAGAAAATAGTGAATCGTATACGCAAAATTTCAATAACATTGCTTCAATACAAGCCGAGATATTACGGTCTCTAAGTGGGCTGCCAACTTGACGTTTCAGGCAATAGCGATTCCAGAGAAACGGGTACAAGTTTTAAACAAATAAATATATCAAAAAATTGTTAGTAAAATTGTGATTCCTACGATATAAATAAAACAAGAATTCTTCATTGCTATTTTCTAAAAATCGAATGTTAACTTTTACATAATACTCTGAATAGGATGTCGATCAATATTGAACTTTGCTCCACAGGAATAAGGTTCCAACTTTATTGCAATCGTGAGGTGAGTACTATCAAGCAAAAAAGTGAGATTTATATTTTTAGCCATGTCCTCCAAGTATTATTACACTTGTTTTATTAATTAAGTGTTGGTATCAAACAATAACGATATTCATTAATAACAATCATAGCAATAGCGCCATCTCTCGGAAAAGATTGTCAATTTCTCAGTTATAATTTAACGTTAGGTACCTATTTATGTATGAGTTCGAATAAAGATATTATTATTATTATCTGGTGAGATTTATAGTAAAACTAGCGGCCACCCGCGACTTCCTCTGCGTGGAAAGAGTTTTTGCTATCCCTCGGAAACAATACTCTTTTTCGGGATGAAAGGTACCCTATGTCCTTCTCTGTACCACTGACAACGTGTATACAAAATTTCATGATGATCGGTTCAGTAGTTAAGACGTGAATGCGTAACAAACAAACAAACAAACGGACTTTCGCATTTATAATATTAATATTAGTAAGGATGAGTATCAGTTGGTATGTGAGTAGGTAGGAAGTAATATAAGTAGAAATTATTAATAGTTTCTCCTGAATTAATAATATTGAATTAAGAGTAGGGTATTGACCACAGCCTACTAAAGAGTAGTCTTTATACAGTCGATCATCGCCTTTATTGTTGGCGCAAAAGCCACCGTTCGTAAAAATAGACAGTTGACGCAACGAATAAAAGTGGTTGGCACGCTATGATTTGCCTTTTTGAATTTCAAAAATAAATAAGTAAAATAATACCTAATACATATATAGGCACCTAACTTGAAATTATAACTGAGAAATTGACAATCTTTTCCGAGAGATGGCGCTATTGTAATGAATATTATTGTTATTAATGAATATCGTTATTGTTTGATACCAACATTTAATTAATAAAACAAGTGTAATAATAATTCGAGGATATGGCTAAAAATATAAATCTCACTTTTTTGCTTGATAGTACTCACCTCATGATTGCAATAAAGTTGGAACCTTATTCCTGTAGAGCAAAGTTCAATATTGTTCGACATCCTATTCAGAGTATTATGTAAAAGTTAACATTCGATTTTTAGAAAATAGCAATGAAGAATTCTTGTTTTATTTATATCGTAGGAATCACAATTTCACTAACAATTTTTTGATATATTTATTTGTTTAAAACTTGTACCCGTTTCTCTGGAATCGCTATTGCCTGAAACGTCAAGTTGGCAGCCCACTTAGAGATCGTAATATCTCGGCTTATATTGAAGCAATGTTATTGAAATTTTGCGTATACGATTCACTATTTTCTAACAATTTTTTGGCATATAAATCATAATGATACGAACTGTATTTCTTAAGGTGTCTGCCAACTTGACGTCAAGTTTGCAGCCTCACCAAGATACTCAAATATCTTTTGAATCATAGTATCACTATTTATATGCTATAGTTCACTATTTATCACTATTTATTAACAATTTTTTGACCTAGTCAAAACCTTCTAATTCCATGGTGAGTCTGCCAACTATACGCTAATGAGCTGGGATCACAAATGATGTAAGTTACAGGATTAACATTTTTATAGGATATGAATTGTCGTAAGTAACATAGTAAAAGATAATGCAGGATTTTTTGTTATTTACAGCATTTTAAAGAACAGAAAAGAAAAAAATATGCCAATTTTAAAAATCCTATTTTTGATAATATTATACGGATGGTAACTTGACATACACCATTCGACGTGGTTTTTTTTACTGATTCCAACAATGTAATAAAAAAAATATTCATGGAGCGTCGGTTACTACGCGTTTGCTTTCCAGCGTCGATATACTTAGTTCATAAACATTTTTAATGTTCTTTATAAATTGCTAACTAGAATAAAAATGTGCAATGTACAAATAAAGAAAGTTGATAAATTAGAACATTATTGATTATAATGATGGATGCTAAAAACTACCGCGGGATCAGTCTTCTCAGCATTGTCAGTAAATTGTATGCAAAGGTACTGATTGAAAGAGTGATGCAAAAAACTGATCAGAGTATTTGGGATGTGCAAGCGGGATTCAGAAAGGGAATGGGATGCACGGATCAGGTCTTCTCCTTGAGGTGCTTAACAGAAAAACACCTGGCTAAGCACAAAAAGGTTTACTGTGCCTTTGTGGACCTGGAGAAGGCCTACGATCGAGTTGACAGGAATGAGCTATGGAAGGTGTTGTCCGAATACGGATTGGAGAGCAGACTGATTCATGCACTGAAATCTCTCTATGAGGATTCCCGTGCATGCGTCAGGATTGACGGCGTATACACTGACTGGTTTGGCATCTCTAGGGGTGTCAGACAGGGATGTGTTGCGTCACCATGGCTCTTTAATCTGTTTTTGGACAGTTGTATGAAAGGTCTGAAAGAACGTGACTGTGGGGTTGTGATGAATGGGACTCAAATCAAGTGCCTTCTCTACGCTGACGACCAAGTTATACTTGCGTCTTCTGCGCAAGAGTTGCAGGAAATGATGTCGGTTATGAATGAAGATTTTGTGAGAAAAGGGATGAAAGTGAATGTAACTAAGACTAAAGTGATGGTGTTTGAGAGAGATGAAGAAATGACTGACTGTACGGTAATGTTAGGTGGCGAAAAAGTGGAACAAGTCCGTGAGTTTGTATACTTGGGGAGTTTGTTCACAAGGGACGGAAAGAGTGAGGAAGACATAGAAAGACGAGTGAAGAAAGGAAATTCGGTGAGTGGTGCTATACACTCGGTTATGAGTAGCCAAACCGTTTCTGCAAAGGCGCGAATGGCTATTCATAACGGAGTGCTGGTACCGACACTGATGTATGGAAGTGAATCTTGGGTATGGCAGAAGAAGAATGAAAGCAGAATAAATGCGGTAGAGATGCGATCGTTGAGGAAAATATGTGGAGTAAAACTGAGTGATAGAGTGAGCAATGAGGTGATTCGCAAAAGGTGTGGTCTGAAAGATGATATAGTGACAAGAATTGAGAAAGGAATGCTCCAGTGGTTTGGTCACTTAGAGAGGATGAATGAAAGGCGAATCACGAAAGAGATATACTGTGCGAATGTGGAAGGAACGATTGCACGAGGGCGTCCCAGAAAAACCTACGCGGACCAAATAGAGGTTATTATAAAAAAGACTGGTGTACGCAGTGACAAAAACCGCAGGGCATGTATGAAAAGATTGATGGATATGAATGAAGCGAAAGAAGTGTGCAAGGATCGTAGCAGGTGGCGATCCATAGTCTCTGCCTACCCCCATGGGAAACAGGCGTGAGTGTATGTATGTATGTATGTATGTATGATTATAATATTAAATATTTTTGTGATTGTCAAATTAAAATTCAATAAACATTAAGCAGTATGTTCTATGGTCATAGCAACTATTCAAATCTATTTTAATTGCAATTTATGTATTAAGCGCGCCAAATAAGAATAGTACTGTCAAACGACAATCTTGATCTTTCATACTTTTCTTGCACACCCTACACCCTTAAGTAGAAGCGAAACGCAAACAAATATGGCCGTTCTGACAGTATTTTTCTTATTTGGATCGCATCCTTACTAATATTATAAATGCGAAAGTCCGTTTCTTTGTTACGCATTCACGTCCTAACTACTGAACCGATCATCATGAAATTTTGCATACACGTTGTCAGGGGTACAGAGAAGGACATAGGGTACCTTTTATCCCGAAAAAAAGTATAGTTCCCGAGGGATAGCAAAAAACCTTTCCACGCAGACGAAGTCGCGGGCGGCCGCTGAGTACAGTATGTAAAAAAAAACCATGTCAGATCTAAAACAGGTGATAGTGTTGCTAAAACTGAACAACATTCTCCATGGAACATAGGTCGAAAAACGAAAAAGAAATTTCATACTCCCATACATAATGTATTGTTCAGCTCCTTGAAGAAAATTGTTCAGTTTTAGCAACAATACCGCCTGTTTCAGTATCTTACTGGGTTTTTGTTACATAATAAATACATAATTATCAGCTTTAAAAAACTATTTGACAGGTCAACATTTAAATGAAATGTGTTCATTGTTCTATTAATAATATGTGAATATTTATTGTTGTTTTATTTGTAAAATAATGAAAAAAAAAAATTTGATGGAATAAAAATTTTATTTAGGGTATTTTTTCAAAATTATACAGAATCTAGGGTAAATTGAGACCAAGCCTAGGGTAATGTAAAATTCTTACCTGGCAACACCTAAATATGTCATGAAAGAAAGAAGTTTGTATAGGTAGGTACCTGGTACTGTACTGAGTGGGTACTGGGTACTGAATGAACTGAAGTCTTAAATAAATACGTAAAAATTCTAAACCTAATTATCGCGATGTTGCGAATTGCTGCAATGCATATGCATTAAATTGACGGATTTCTTTCGCTGGATTTAAATTAAAATTCTAGTAAAAAAGTTCTTGAGTTTATCAAGCAATATTATCATGACCTCTGATTATGAGAAGGACATTGCCGAGCTAAAAAGTAAAATTCAAAGTTTTGAAGACTTCCCAAAAAAGGGAATCTTGTTCTGGTAATAATTAAACGATTATATTAAAAACTAACCTAAATCCTACACTAACCTAAAAGGCCAATCAAAGACTACAAACCCGAACCTGGGGGCTTATTGTCTAATTTCTAAAATCTATCGCAATCGCTTTAATTTGACGGATGGATGTGACACATTGTTGCATTCCTTTCGTAAGTTTTTATTTGTGCCAAAAAAGAAGCATCAACGTATCACACCTTGAAAGCGATTGCGATAGATTTTGAAATTAAAAAAAAATTTAGACAATAAGTACCCTGACTCTCCGACCAAACATACACTTTACAACTTTTCATCAACGGCATATTATTTAAAAGTTGGATTCTATATTATATATATAATTTCATATAATTTAAATATATTCCTTTTTAGGGACATATTCTCGGCGATTGCAGATGGAAATACATGTCGGTTACTTCAAAGGTTATTGGTACAAACTGTCAAAGAAAAATTCCCAGAAGCTGAAGCTCTGGTAGGCTTGGAGTCCAGAGGGTTCCTCTTCTCGTTCTCTCTGGCAGCTGAGCTCGGCCTTGGCTGCATTCCGGTTCGCAAGAAAGGAAAATTGCCCGGGGATGTTGTGTCATATAAATATGATTTGGAGTATGGTTCAGTAAGTATCTTTTACAATATTTTGCTAATTCAATAAAAGAAAGTCAATATCAATCTCGAACCAACCACATAAGAAATATTTTTTATATAATATACAACTTTACACCATCAATGATTAGGATCTATTCAGATATAAAGGCTACTCTGCACGCTTTACTCCGTCCTCAATAATCCTCATGCTCCAGAATACTTAAAATGCAAGTTTCAGTATCTCTGCGACTCTCATAATCGTCAGCTCCGGTCTACAAACTCTCTTGTTCTCTGTACTCCTCTCTTTCGCTCTGGCTATATGTCCGACTCCTTCACACTGCAAGCTCTGCGCCTTTGGAATGACCTTCCTGACTCTATCAGACAATCTCCAAGCAAATATTCCTTCAAAAAGAAAGTTAACTCTCTTCTCTTGGAAAGCTTATAATGTGGAAATCATTGTCATCTCTGTATCCTTCTCCTTCTTAGAAATTTAATAAATATTTATATATTATTATAGATTTATGTATTTTGTGTACCTTTAAGTATTATGTTTTATATTATTATTATATTTGTATTTATTACTTTTGTTTGTTATTATGTACCGCATTCATGGTTTCTCTGTTTCCCAAAGGTTGACTGGCAGAGAATGCTTTTAGCATTAAGTCCGCCTTTTGTACTTTAGTTTGTAGTACAATAAAGATTTTAAAATAAAAAAAAAAATATAAGGGATGGGTTTGAAATTAATAATTATTGTTGTTTTGTAGTAAATTGGTCAGCTGTGCCTGTATGTTATGTACCTTTAGGGTGACCAACCCTGTGTGCTGTGGTATTTTAAAGTACTTACAAGTGAAATTTAGGATTTAAGGAAAAATACAGGACAGTATTAAAAATTACCTATGATTTTACTGAATTATTAGCACTTGGTCGGATTCGCAAAAAGTCGGATTCTCATTTTGCCGGAAGATAGTCATAAAGAAAAGTTTACTTGATTAGCACTTGGTCGGATTCGCAAAAGGTCGAAAACTCAGTTTGTTTTAAAAGTTTATATTTATTTAATTAAATTATTTTCCATAAATTATTTTTTTATTAAGTTTAATAAAAACAACATAAACAAATATTTCTCGCTTGTTTCTCCATAAATCACAAATTAGTAACCGACCTGACAACACAAGACATTTATAAGTGTCGGATTTCGAAAATAATTTAATTTCCTCATATATTTATATACAAATTTGCATTTTGCAGTTACTGGTAGATACATAAAAAAACATTTATTGTTTAAGTATATGTTATTGTCTGTACTGAATCCGGCGAAATGAGAATCCGACCAACTGCGAATAATCCATTTTACTTAATAAAATACAGGACTTGGCCAAAATGATAGCTGAAAAACTGGACATCCTGTAAAATACACAAATAAAACAGTCACCTAAGTACCTCTAGCCTAGGCTTTAAATATCATTCTGTCTTAACATTACCTTTTGTATATTGACAATACTTAATAAAATTATTTTTACTTTCAGGATGTCCTAGAAATCCAGAATACCATACGGCCGGGCCTAAAGTGTCTCATTATAGATGACCTTATAGCCACCGGTGGCTCCATCAATGCCGCAGCACAACTGCTGAAGACATGTAAAGCAGAAGTTGTCGGGTGTTTGACGGTAATAGAGCTTCTGGCTCTTAATGGTCGCCAGAACATAAAAGATCTTACAAACATACATTCCCTTATTAAATATGATTAGTTGTTTTATAGACAAACATTATGCTAAAAGCAGCCAGTAATGATCAATTGCTATTGTAAATTTTTACGTCATAGAAGATCATTGATGTGAAATGTTAAATAAAATGAGTCAATCAATTCCTCTAACAATGGCATTGACTTTAAAATTGACAGTCGCAATTGATGTTTTGGCATATAACTGTTTCAGCTGTTTCACAGGTTCGGAATTCGGATAACACTTCTGGTTCAGGAAAAATTTAACAGAATTCCAGAATTTATTGTAAAACTAGCGGCCGCCTGCGGTTTCACCCGCGTGGTTCCCATTCCCATGGGAATATCGGAATAAAAAGTATCTTATGTTTTAATCTAAGCTATCTACTATCTGTGTGCCAAATTCCAACCAAATCCGTTCAGTAGTTTTTGCGTGATTAAGGAACAAACATCCAAACATCTACTATCCGCGTCAATTGGTAATGCGCCTGGCGGCCATGATTTTAACCTCAAAAACGAAAAACAATTGTAATTTTTTCATATACCTAGCCCTTTCTTATTGAAAATAAGAATTCATTTATTAATATATTATATTACCTATTAGAATTTTACTGTTTTTTGTCATTTTAGTTGCGGATGACTTTGATGTGTATGTTACTTTGACAAGGTTCCAGCGCATTACCATTTGACGGGGATAGTAAACATCCAAACCCACAAACTTTCACATTTATAATATTAGTAGGATAAGTTAATAATTGGAACATAAACAGTCAATAAGCCTTGCACAAGCACTTTTTCGACGGGCGTTAAAAAACGTTTTTAAAGCGCGGCGCTTTTTTATTGAGCAGTGTTGGATTTTAGACGTTGAGCGTTGGACGTAAAATCGAATTGAGCATGAGCACACTAAAAAAGCGCCAACGTCGGGTTTTAACGCGACGCTTTTTAAACTCTCGTGCGAAGCGGAAGCGGGGCTTAATATTTTCCTTGAGAACAATATTTTTTACTACTTTTTAATGCATCATTATTTTGTAAAAATCTGTGTTCCACTTTTAAGATTATTATTTAGTGCATATCAGGTAGAAAGTTGTTAAGTTTATTTTGATGTTGTTTACTACACAAGTAAGACAATGCAATTTTTACATTGATTGTATACCTTCATCACATTTTTATATACATAATGACTTTACATGAGCCATTAGTTAGTAGTTTAAATTAAGATTGATGTTAATTATATAAATTTAAATTGATATTAAGTCACACTTTAATCTGCTGTAGTAATTTGCTGCAAGTTGATTTGTAGTTCCTTGAAAAGGACATTTTTTACGTTTGATTTCTTTTTATTCTAAAACAAGATCTGAATTATGGGAATCAATACTTTTGTAAAAGTATTTTTAATTTTTTTATAAGCAATACAATCATGTCTGTAATTTTAAAATAGGTTTTATTAAAATCAGTAGAGTTAAATTGGTAGGGCTCATCACTTGGTCCAATGTTGTATACATTTTATTGCTCGTGATCCTGACTGTATGTTGGGTCTAAAAATACTTATTGTATAGTTTCGAGCTTTGTCATTTTGTTTTAGCTGTCATTTGTCGTTAATTTCTATTCAAAACAGTAATAGCTTTTAGAGTGAAATAGTTCTAATCTGTATACATAATTATAGACTTGAACCGACTAGAACCAAAGCAGCTTTTAGTATCTTTAAAGATGAAAAACAGAAAAATACAGGGAATACAATTGATATTCATTATTTATAAGTAATAATAGTTTTTATTGTTAGCATTTTGAGAGATGTTGTCACTAATATAAATAATAATGTCCAAGCCATTCCGATACAAAGTCAATCAATTGTTATTATTTTGTAATGTTGCATAATAAGTGTTGTGATATAAGAATTTCCATTTTCAGTAGTAATAAACTTGTTTTTTTATTAATATTTTTATTATTTGAATAATTACATATAAAGACCCCTTCGGATCATAAGGTCTTAATAACTGGGTTAAATAGCTGCATACTAATGCTGACTTAATTGTGTAAAAAAGTTAATATTTCACTGAATAGATATCACAGGTTTTTGCTCACGGGTATGCTTTTGCTGTCCAAATGTCTGTGGTGTGTTTTTTAATATAGCTTCTTTATTTTCTTTTCCTGCCAGTTTTTGATCTGTGTCTTTTTTAATTTCCGATTTCTCTGTAGTTGTCGAAGTTAAATCGGCGTACGGAATGGGAGCGAAGCTTCTGGGGTTAGCTGGATTTGCTGTATCATTTCTTTTAGTTTCTTCCATAGGTGGATATACATTTACTTTCTCTTCTTCAATATCATCAATGTTTACATGTGGTAAAGTAAACTTAGGACCTTCATTCGTAATTATTGTTGGCGGTGCAGTTTTAGATTTTCCTTGAGTGTCGCGAGCCATTCTTTCTTTATCACTTGTATTGCTTTTATTTGAAGAATCTTTTGCTAATTCCACAGGCAAAGCACCTCTGTAATAAGTTTCAGAATTGTTATTACCTTTACCTAGGCTTGTCTGCCTATTAAAATCGTGAGGGGCTGTGTTGATTCCACTTGTTGGTGCTGGTGGTACCGTCGTGCTACTTTTCTCACTTTTAGCTGTAGTTTTTGAATAGTCGGTGTTATGTTTGGAATCTGTATCTCTGGCATCGCGTTTTCCATCATTTATCGCGGGCAAAACAGAATCTGCATTAAATTTTGGTGATGCTTGTTTGGAATTACCTTCACTTAAGCTTATCTGCCTATTAAAATCGTGAGGGGCTGTAGAGATTCCACTTGTTGGTGCTGGTGGTACCATCGAGCTGTTTTGGTCACTATTGTCACTTTTAGCTGTAGTTTTCAAATAGTGGGCGTTATGTTTGGAATCTGTATCTCTGGCATCGAGTTTTCCATCATTTACCACGGGTAAAACAGAATCTGCATTAAATTTTGGTGATGCTTGTTTGAAATTACCTTCACCTAAGCTTATGTGCTTATTAAAATCATGAGGGGCTGTAGGGATTCCACTTGTTTGTGCTGGTGGTACCATCGAGCTGTTTTGGCCACTTTCGTCACTTTTAGCTATAGTTTTTGAATAGTCGGCGTTATGTTTGGAATCTGTATCTCTGGCATCGCGTTTTCCATCATTTACCGCGGGTAAAACAGAATCTTCATTAAATTTTGGTGATGCTTGTTTGGAATTACCTTCACCGAAGCTTATCTGCTTATTAAAATCGCGAGGGGCTGTAATGATTCCACTTGTTTGTGCTGGTGGTACCATCGAGCTGTTTTGGTCACTATTCTCACTTTTAGCTGTATTAGTAGTATGTTCTGGAAAATTTGGAACTCCAGTATACATTTTGTCATTATGAACGTTAGGCTCGTTAGACTTTTCGTCACTCTCTTGAGTGGCATCACGAATATGTCTACTAGGAGTCTTATTTTCGTTATTATTTAACGTATCAGTTGCTTTAGTTTCCAAAGTTTTTCCAGAAAGATCTATTGTTATTCTGGGTACGTCTTCTGCGTTGGCTTCAACTGATTTCTTTTCATTATTTGTATTGGTATCTTGAGAGATGGAACGTGGGAATTTAGTTTCTTCTGGATTGCTTGATGATAGAATGGGTGGATAAATATTGGCTTGATCTTTTTCATTATTTGGGGTTTTCTGAGTGGTTGTACTAGTTGTAATCCTTGCCTTGTCTTTCGTAACGGAATATACTTCCACGTGGAAATGAAATCCTGTTAATAAGGAGGGACTTTTCAATTCCAACGTAACGTATTTCTGTCCTTTTCCTCCATCAACTATACTCGCATGCCCTTCCTTATCTGGTCTCAAATCTGTTACGACTATTTTGCTAATGATTTCGTCGTCGCTCGCATTGATTGTTACATTCTGTATTTGTCGCCATACTATAGCTGCACCTGCTTGCCGCTCTTCGTCAAAGATTTTTTTACCCTCTTCATCTGCTCCAATGATCACATCATGACTTTTAGCCAAAGTCACGAAAGCAACAAATATAAGTAGCTTCAACATGTTTCACCGCTGTTGTGGTGAGAGTACGAATGATGATGGATCTTACCTCGCTCTGGCTTTTATAGCGCGAGACTAAGACATTACTATGAAAACCTAAAGGAAATTCGGTGCCTAAATTATGAATGAATGATACACATAGGTAACGTAAACGAATTTATGTTCGTGTACGTATGGCGCATAGTTAAGTTAATAATTTGAGGAAAACTGCGTGGAAAATGTTGTGTCATTTATCACATTGATCTTAAGCACGCACTGTGCATTAAAATTAGGAAGTACCTACGTAAAAAAACAGTGGCCTGGAAGCAGGATAATGTCTCTAAATACGTGCGTAAGATGTCGTTAGATAGGTAAAATGTCAATGCCAAGATATGCTAAAGCAATGTGTATGACGTCAAATGTGACTAGCACGATAAGATAGATTCATGCCCAATGATGACTAATCCTAATCAAAGCCCTCATTGTTCATATCAATCTCTAGTAACCTTTGGCACCCAAAATTATAACTTATCTAAAGTTAGTCACAACAATGGACATCTGTAATTTCTTAGTAGAAGTAATAAAATAGTAGAAGTAGAAGAAAGATAAAGCTTATCGTAACTGTTTCCCGGAAACATACAAAGGACCATCCGTTCGAATTCTGATATCTTTATCTAAAGCTCCCAATACGAGGGTGGATTGATAAGTCCATGTCTTTGTAATGAAGAAACACATTTTTTCGGAATATTTTGTTTTATTTCTCTACATAATCTTATTGCTCTGCGTATTCAGTCCAACAAGTTCCTACCTCTTTAACCCATTATTTTTTTCTTTCATCGCCTGACAACTGTTAACTGCAATGAGGGCCCATTTCAGACACCATGAAAATCTTTGCCCGCCAAGATATTTATTCATGTATGGTAGGAGAAAAAATCTCAGTCGGTTGAATCTAGAGAATTAGGAAGGATCCGCATCTTTATTTGATGAGTTTTGATGTCATGTGTGCCGCCGAGAGGGTCGACCGACAGGGTCATTAAGAAAAGTTAGAAGTCGCATGAGCTTTTTGTTTCCAAAAGTAATAATTTTAGTAAAATTAGTGTAATAATAAGGTACAAAAATAAATTTAGAAAAAAATGTATTTCTTCTTTTCAAAGTCATGAACTTATCAAACTACCCTCGTCTCGTAGTAACTATTGTGAAAGAGGGCCTTGTTCCAAGTCCCACGGGAAGTCATTATCAGTAGGTATAGACTATAAATATAGGAACCATTGTAAATCAGTTAGTATTGTATTTACAGTCCTAGAATATACATCTAAATGTAGCTAGGTTATTTAATAAAGATATAAAAAGCGTCTTTCCTGTGTAGATTGTAACAGCACCTGACTAGGGAAAAAAATCTAATATTGGTCCTGTTTGTTGAATTAAATATGTAAAACTAGTGGCCGCCCGCGGTTCCATCACCCGCGTAGTTCCCATTCCCGTGGGCATATCGGAATAAAAAGTATTCTATGTTTTAATCTAGGCTATCTACTATCTGTGTGCCAAATTTTAAGCAAATACTTTCAGCAGTTTTTGCGTGATTGAGGAACAAACATCTGAACATCCAAACCCACAAACTTTCACATTTTTAATACTAGCGGCCGCCCGCGGTTTCACCCGCGTGGTTCCCGTTCCCGTGGAAATATCAGGATAAAAAGTATCCTATGTTTTAATCTAGGCTATCTACTATCTGTGTGCCAAATTCCAACCAAATCTATTCAGTAGTTTTTGCGTGATTGAGGAACAAACATCCAAACATCTAAACATCCAAACCCACAAACGTTCACATTTATAATATTAGTAGGATAGTCTATGATGCAAATAATATTGCCAAAATAACAATAATAAAGTATAAAAACAATATTAATCAAATATCGACTTTATGAATAATGTATAAGGGTTCATTTGCACTGTTTGCAGTAGTCCGGCTTAGAGCAAGGGCATTTTTCGGGTATCTTCAGTTCTTTGGCCATTTGTTTCATGAACGGATGCACTTCGTCACTGAAGAATTTACTAAGGACAAAAAATATTAATGAGTAGGTACGTAACTAAATTGTTTATCTGATAAACTATTTAATTCAACCCTCATATACAATGCACTGAAGACATTCACTGGCTCGCCATAAAATCCATTCTAGCTAAGACAGATTTAAGACCAGATGAAAATGGATGGACTTTATCTGGTCTTAAATCTGTGTATGGTCACTTTCCATAGGCTTACTATTATTAGTGGCAATCAAACAAAGCTGTAGAACACGACAATAGCTAAACCATGTGGTAAACCTCGAAAACTAAAAAAATATAATTTTTGGAGATATACAAATATAGGTTACGGCGGGTTGCGATCTGTAAAACTTGGGTTAAAGGTTCTATAATTTCGTAATAAATAACTATATCACAACGGCGAGCGGTAACCTTTTTGATAATTTAAATGTATTACGGGCTACTGTAGAATAGCGACTACCTAGTTAATTTTTTTTAACCATATCTATTTGGGCCCTGTTCATAAACATTTCCCAAGTAAATTACAACGATCTTTTGGTGTTCATTGCGTCAGCCAATTTGAAACTAGAAATTAAACTAAGTAAAGTCCATTCGCTTAGATAGTGTCGGTGCACTTGTGTTAAGAGACAGGAATACCGGTAACAAACACAAGCTTTCACTACGGCACTTCTATGTAAACTGCCAAAATCCAAATTCACTTGCGGGTGTATGCCGCTTGCGGTATCCTTTGTTTATGCGGCGGCATCCTTTGACAAGAAGCGGCACGTGAAAAAAAGGGCGACACTATCTATGCGAACGGACTTTACCTTTCAATAGCGAAGGGTGAAATTATGGCGAAACGCCGTTCTACAAAAATGTTGTGGTCTGCATATAGTCCGTGAGCCCGCGACAGTATTGCCTACGTCATATGACATCACGATGAAATGCATGGCACACGGTCGGAAAAGTTGTGCTGAGCGAGGATCAGAAGATTATCGCAAATAAAATTGGCCGGAAGCTTGAGAAAATCTTCCACTTCCGGTCAAAATTTTAAGATTATACAGGGTTATTTGTAAAACACCAACAACCTCGCAGGAGTAGATTACAACATCATAAATAACAACATTTATTCTACGACTTTTATCATAACTCAATACACTCACCAAAAATGAATGGGGAGGAAAAGCGCAATTTTATCCCGATAGGTGGCGTCTGGTCTTTGGTACCCGGCCGCCTCAAAGAAAGTGTCAAAACTTATGGGAATCTCTTGGAGTATTGCACTTTTTAATTTTATACTGAGAAAATGCCGCATTGTTATGCATGTAACTTGTAAAATATTGGAGTTCATCGATTTCCCAGTAACAAAAAAAATAGTGGGCAAAAAATATAAAAAAAAATGCTTTTCCCTCGATTTACTCCTTTGCTGAGCCTGAGAAACATTATAAATCAAAAGGAATGTTTCATGAATTTGATGAAGCTTCGCCAAAATAAAACAACATTTGAATTATAACAGCTTTGTTCTTTAATATTTCAACCTCAGCAGTTTCTAACATATTTATAACTTGGATGAATTTGATAGGTATATCAAATATGGAATAAGCCCAATATTGGGGCCAAACAGAGAATTAATAGAATTTTATATGCCAGAGTAATTCAAGAAACTTAGAATAATAAAATAAATATGATAAAACGGTTTGTGTAATTTTGGATGGTACAGAAATTCCAGTACAGAAACCTGAAATTACTATTGCACAGAAGGCATCATCAGGCAACTATAAACACGGAAAATCACACTCAGTTGCTTTGTTAAAATTTAATTCATATGTTTCTAATCTGAAATAAAAAGATTACTTGTAAATCTTACACGAAATTTAAAGAAATGTAATGCTTGTTAGCAATTTTTTGTAAGTTGCTATAAACTTTCTTGCCTGTTGTTTTGGCTTTTCTTTTCCGTAATTCTTCTTTTATATGAGCTAAAGTTAGCATAGAATACATTGTTTGTCCGCAAAACCGAAAAAAATACAATCTAAGAAAGTAAAATCACGTAATACACGTCAAGACAATATAAGCTCAAACTGACAATTGTTCCAAAGACTGAAGCGCCATCTGTAATTCACTTTGCCTTCGCCTCCCCATTATCAAGTTTTTATTGTACTGTTCGACACTTTACGTCTATGGATGGCGGTGTGGGGCGGGCGGATGGCGGGCGGGTCGCGCACTCTATGCACTCCGCGCGCCACGCGTAGAGTTATGAACATACGAACGGTAAATTAAAATCATATATTTTTTGTATGAAAGTAAAATCTAACGAATTATCAAAAGTCGTAGAACAAATGTTTATTGTTTATGATGTTGGTAATCTACTCCTGCAAGGTTGTTGGTGTTTTACAAATAACCCTGTATTTACGTCATGTTACATCAGTGAGAGACCCGTGTCATCATTTAGTTTTCAATCGTAGAGAGAGTAAACATAAGTCTGTCAGTTCTGAAATGACTAAAGAACAACAATTTTAAGTTTAAAGTATTCCGGCCATTTCAGAACTGACAGTCTTATGTTTACTCTCTCTACGATTGAAAACTAAATGATGACACGGGTCTCTTACTGATGTCACATGACGTAAATATAATCTTAAAATTTTGACCGGAAGTGGAAGATTTTCTGAAGCTTCCGGCCAATTTTATTTGCGATAGCCTTCTGATCCTCGCTCAGCACAACTTTTCCGACTGTGTGCCATGCATTTCATCGTGATGTCATATGACGTAGGCAATACTGTCGTGGGCTCACGGACTAATAGTGAATCGGTGGTGGAGTGGGATTCCTAAGTTGTAATGGTTATGAAATAAAATCAACTGCAATCAAGTACCTACCTTACCTACCTGCTGATACATTCGGGTTTTTTTACCTCAAAGATGCGAAATGGTTTACTTAATGTATTACTTTTTTCCCACGTTATTTGCGTCAAAACGGGTTTATTAAGGATGATTCACACTACACCGCGTCGTCTATGATTCTGTTGTTGCAGTGCGCGTGAGTGTGCCCATACAAAGTAAATAGGTACATTAATAGGGTGACCATCAGCTATTTTTAATGTACCCACTGCTGGGACACAGGGTGGATAAGGAAGGAGGATGAGTCATAAGGCCATAACCCACGCGAGCCCAATGCGGATTGGTGGGTGTAAACGACTGCAAATGCAGCCGGGAGGTTTACAACAGCTTAACGGAGGAGCTCGAGATAATAAATTTTTGGTCACCCATCCCATGACCGACCCTTGCGAAAGTTGATTAACCTCAGCAATCGCCGGGCCAGGCGCTAAAACCACTGCGTCATCGACATCCTCATACATGCAAGGTATTAAGACGATTGTCAAGCAAGCAGTCTCCATACAAACGGCGTATAACGTTTCCCACTCTCTAAAGCTTACAGCAATTAATTTTTGGTATGTTTTTAAAATGTCTAAAAACTAGAGCTGTACGTTTTGATTTCTTATATATTCATTGTAGATTTGAAAGGAACTTTTTTGTTTTTTTATGAAATCACTAAAATGGAAATATTTCAAAATCTATTATATCTATAATCTATAATTAATAATTATATATAATAATTAATAATTATATATAATTATATATCTATAATTTTTGGAATGCCTAAAAACTAGGGCTGTACGTTTTGATTTTTTAAATATCTATTTAAAAAATCAAAACGTACAGCCCTAGTTTTTAGGCATTCCAAAAACATACCAAAAATTCATTGCTGTAGGTTAAGGTTTGGAGGGTGGGAAATGTTATCACCGTTTGTATGGAGACCGTTTGCTTGACAATCCTCTTATGTATTTAATACACTCTCGAGAGCAGAAAAATTAAGCCACGGGCCTATTTTCTTACAAACGAGGTTACTTTGAAGCTCTGGTTCTCCGCCCAGGATTCAACGGGCTGTGATCTGTGGCAAATTAAAGAATGAATGGTGGAGGCCTATAATGCTAAAGAAACCTAACAGATTCGATGAGTCGTTTAGCTCAGGGTGGAACTTAAAAAAATACAAGCTAAAATTAAATTAATTTATTAATTAGCTAAAATACTTAGAGAGGATGAATGAAAGGCGAATCACGAAAGAGATATATTGCGTGAATGTGGAAGGAACGATTGCACAAGGGCGTCCCAGAAAAACCTACGCGGACCAAATAGAGGTTATTATAAAAAAGGCTGGTGTACGCAGTGACAAAAACCGCAGGGCATGTATGAAAAGACTGATGGATGTGAATGAAGCGAAAGAAGTGTGCAAGGATCGTAGCAGGTGGCGATCCATAGTCTCTGCCTATCCCCATGGGAAACAGGCGTGAGTATAAGTATGTATGTATGTAAAATTACATTGAAAGTATGTAAAATGTAACACTAAAAACTCCATACAGCCTACAGGCTCTGGTGTAAACGACGCTTCTGATCCGTTGGGTTTCTTTAGCATTATGGGCCTCCGTGCATTCGCATTTGGTCCATTTCGCATTTGGCCTATTTCGCAAAACGTCCATTTCGCATTTGGTCCATTTCACGGAACGCCCATTTCGCATTTGGTAAAATTCGCACTTTCTAAAATTTCCTCCTTTGCGAGCACAAAATACGTTTACCTCATTGTTAAAATATATAAGTTAACATTCTCCATATTTATGTGATCCTGGTACTTTGGTGACGTACTGACGTACAAGAAAAATACAAAATAGGTATATATCAAAAAGTGATATGTGAAAGTTGACCAACTGCGAAATGGACGTTCCGCGAAATGGACCAAATGTGAAATGGACGGTTCGCGAAATGGACTAAATGCGAAATGGACCGAGTGGACCAAATGCGCATGAACGCTTCAAAGTTACCTCGTTTGTATAAAAATAGGCCCGTGGCTCCATTTTTCTGCTGTCGAGTGTACGAGGGTGGTTTGATAAGTCCATGACTTTGAAAAGAAGAAATACTTTTTTTTTCATAATTTATTTTTGTGTCTTAAAAAGAAACTCCTTAAGGCATCTTTTCATTACATTTTTTTCAAATTCGGCAAAAGATTATTACTTTTGGAAACAAAAAGCTCAAGCAAGTTCTAACTTTTCTTAATGACCCTGTCGACCCTCTCGGCGGCACTCATCTCATGACATCAAAACTCATCGAATGAAGATGCGAATCCTTCCTATTCTCTAGATTCAACCCCATTGAGATATTTTCTCCTACCAAACATGAATAAATGTCTTGATAAATGTCTTGGCGGGTAAAGATTTTCATCAAGCCAAAAGGTGATGTCTGAAACGGGCCCTCATTTCAGTTACCAGTTTTCAGGCGATGAAAGAAAAAAATAATGGGTTGATGAGGTAGGAACTTCGTTGGACTGAATACGCAGAGCTACAATAAGATTATGTACAGAAATAAAACAAAATATTCCGAAAAAAAGTCTTTCTTCATTAAAAAGTCATGGACTTATCAATCCACCCTCGTAGAATAGATAGAACCCTTCAAAGAAACTTACCGAGAGAGCATCCTGGCTATATCTCGGTCGTACTCTTGTCTGGCGATCTCCCCTTTCTTTATTTGGTCCAATTCTTCTTGTCTTGCTCGCTCCTAGACAGTAAGGTAATGCTTATTTTTTTACGATTACATGATTTACATGTTGACTTTGAAGCCGTGTTTATGATCTACCTACACCTACACAATATAAGCTTTTTGCAGAAAGTACAACTGTTACATAAGACTTTATTTTATTAATTTTTCTTACACTCAATAATGTTGTTAATAAAATTATAACCTGTTCGTTACTGAGATCCTTGTTATTTATTACTTATTTATTAACTTACTCTTAACATCTTTAATTATAAACTTACCTTCAACATATTACGGGCTTACCTTCAATATCTTATAAACTTACCTTCAAAATATTATAGAGTTACCTTCAAAATATTATAGACTTACCTTCAACGTCTTATTGTACTCGATCTGTTGCAACAGATTCCTTTGATGTGTCTTCCTAGCCTGTGCGTTGGTGAGCTCTTTATGATCTACCAACTCTTGGAGTTGTGCGAACAACTGTCGGTGGTACTCATCTTGTTCCGCTAATTTCTTCTTCAGGACTTCGCGGGCATTTTGACGATCTTTTATTTGGTCTACCATGGCTTGACGGACTTCCTGCGATGAAGATTTATTTAATGTGAAAAGTGATTGATTATTATTGGATCAATCAACTTTTAAGTGTCCTATAACATAAGTGTTATCTTGAAATAAAAAATAAATAATTTAGCTTTTAAATAAACTTAAATTTTAGATTTAAAGTATCATTTTGGTACTTAACAGAATTAAATATATTGTTTACATATTTCTTCGTATTATATAGGTTGTCCAGTGGACATTTCATCAATTTTAAAAGGGACATAGACGTCTCTTGGACATCCGTTAAAATACGAACAAATATGTAAACAACATATAATTATTTATATTTCCAAAATGCTACTTTAAGTATCATACTTAACGCAAAAAATTAAGTTAGTTGATATTTATATACTTTTGTTTGTGGACAGGAAAACTGATAGGATAATTAAAAGTTGATTGACCCTACTATGAATAATAGGCTTAAATAACCCTCCTTTCTACGTAGATAATATTGGCAGGTTGCAAAACGAAGCGTAATTACAATGCGTGATTAATTTTTAATTTAACGATTAATAGTGGTGGATTCAGAAGAAGGTCCACGTATTGTTTGAACAAAGCGTCTTCGGCTCTCAAGTTCGATTATATCTACTATTTCAAGTTCTACAGTTACCCTGTTAGTCTTCTGCGACCACGCCTTGTACTCGCAGCGCCGCTTATCGACTGCTTTCTGCTGTTTCGCCGTAAATTCGTCGAACAACGAGTCATCGGCTGTCTCAAATCGAACCAATTTTTGATTTAACTGATGCGAAGTTCGAAATTATCTACTATTTTTAAGTTCTACAGTTACCCTGTTAGTCTTCTGCGACCACACCTTGTACTCGCAGCATCGCTTGCCGACTACTTCTTGCTGTTTCCCCGCGAATTATTCGAACAGTGCGTCATCGGCTGTCTCAAATCAAACCAACTCTTGTTTCAACTGAGGCGAAGTTCGATTATATCTACTAGGTATTTCTAAGTTACCCTGTTAGTCTTCTGCGACCACGCCTTGTACTCGCAGCGCCGCTTGTCAACTACTTCCTGCTGTTTCGCCGCGAATTCTTCGAACAACGCGCCATCGGCTGTAAGTATCCAAGCGAGCCAACTCTTTTTTCAACTGACGCGAAGTTCGAAATTATCTACAATTTTTAAGTTCTACAGTTACCCTGTTAGTCTTCTGCGACCACACCTTGTACTCGCAGCATCGCTTGCCGACTACTTCTTGCTGTTTCCCTGCGAATTCTTCGAATAACGCGTCATTAGCTGTCTCAATTAGAACCAACTTTTGTTTCAACTGACGCGAAGTTTGATTATATTATATCTACTATTTCTAAGTTCTACAGTTACCCTGTTAGTCTTCTGCGACCACACCTTGTACTCGCAGCATCGCTTGCCGACTACTTCTTGCTGTTTCCCTGCGAATTCTTCGAATAACGCGTCATTGGCTGTCTCAATTAGAACCAACTTTTGTTTCAACTGACGCGAAGTTTGATTATATTATATCTACTATTTCTAAGTTCTACAGTTACCCTGTTAGTCTTCTGCGACCACACCTTGTACTCGCAGCATCGCTTGCCGACTACTTCTTGCTGTTTCCCTGCGAATTCTTCGAATAACGCGTCATTGGCTGTCTCAAATAGAACCAACTTTTGTTTCAACTGACGCGAAGTTTGAATATATCTACTATTTCTAAGTTCTACAGTTACCCTGTTAGTCTTCTGCGACCACACCTTGTACTCGCAGCATCGCTTGCCGACTACTTCTTGCTGTTTCCCTGCGAATTCTTCGAATAACGCGTCATTGGCTGTCTCAAATAGAACCAACTTTTGTTTCAACTGACGCGAAGTTTGAATATATCTACTATTTCTAAGTTCTACAGTTACCCTGTTAGTCTTCTGCGACCACACCTTGTACTCGCAGCATCGCTTGCCGACTACTTCTTGCTGTTTCCCCGCGAATTATTCGAACAGCGCGTCGTCGGCTATCTCAAATCAAACCAACTCTTCTTTCAACTGAGGCGAAGTTCGATTATATCTACTAGGTATTTCTAAGTTACCCTGTTAGTCTTCTGCGACCACGCCTTGTACTCGCAGCGCCGCTTGTCGACTGCTTCCTGCTGTTTCGCCGCGAACTCTTCGAACAAAGCGTCATCGGCTGTTTCCAAGCGAGCCAACTCTTGTTTCAGCTCTATCATCTTCCTGTTGCATTCGTCTAGTTCTCTCTGCAAATACAAGTTTCAGATTAATTAAGTAAAAGTACAAAATGCTATGGTGTTGGATTTCGTATTCGTTGTAATATTACACATTTATACATTTTAAATGGAAAATGAATGATTTGCAAAGCAACAAGGTGCGTGCTCCTATTCCACTTTCCTTGATTTCCATGCCCGTTTTTCTTCGTCCTAATATTTTACAAGCTTTTTGCAACTTCATACAAAAAAAATATAGTAAATCCCGTATATTCTAAAATCCTTATTACAGTCCTCTTTTTTATATCAAAATCAGCCCCCTTGTGCTTAGGGAAATTCGCTATTTTTTGTTTAAACATTTTCCGCCCAAATTGTGGAGTAAGCACCTCCACATGGTACACGAGCTTAGCTACTTATGCTTAGTACACAAGTACTAAGCATTAGTAGCTAAGCTCTAAATACTTCGACTTGATCGAAGTCCAAATATGCAATTAAGGGTGCATCGTGAGATTCGTGAGTCCACTAGCGCGGCCATTCAAGGAAAAAATCGTAACAACGAAATAACTACTTATTGTTATTAGTTATAAACATTTTTTTATGTTTAAAATTTTCAACATTTTATAAACATAGTTATTTCGTTGTAAAGATTTTTTCTTGATTCACGAAAATTAATGGGTACACAAGGTAACTACTTATAAATCGCCTTAAAGATTGCCATGGAGCATAAAAATATAAACTTATAACAGATTACAAAATAATGCCACAGTTTTTCGATATCGGAGCATAAGTAAGTATGTAACGTCTTATTTTTTTTTGGCAAGCGCTTGGTCGTTATCAAACCTGACCCCCTAGCCAAAGTAACATTTGTAAATCTTCGTTATCGCTTCGCTTTCGAAACATGTATGGGATTGACATAAGGTTTCGTTAACTATCGAATTATAAAACGTCAATTCCATACATTTTTCGGAGCGAAGCGATAGCGAAAATTTGCAAATGTGACATTGGCTACAGGATCTGATGGTAAGCAATCGATAATGCGATCTACAATGAATCACGTTTGTCAAGAAGAAACCTATTCACACGCGACTTGAAGCCTATTCACACGCGACTTGAAGCGTATTCACACGCGACTTGAAGCCTATTCACACGCGACTTGAAGCCTATTCACACGCGACTTGAAGCGTATTCACACGCGACTTGAAGCCTATTCACACGCGACTTGAAGGCCCCCAAATAGGCTAGTTGACAAAATTTGGAAAATAGTTTAAAAATAAAGTTTGGTATCTATTTTACGCCAAAAATATATTATTTTAAGAAAAATAAAGTCATTTTACCTATGAATTTTGCGTTTTAAGAAATGAACTCAAAATGACATCGAAAAAGGCCAAAACTGTCATGGCGTCTTGAATGACGTCACGCCTCGCGAAACATTCGTGTTTGACGTGGTTTGACACCTACACCTGTGTGTGTGTGTGTGTGTGAAAATGACAGCAACAACAAATGTTTCGCGGGGCGTGACGTCACGCGTCTCTGATTGGTGTTCAATGTCACGTGATTAAATGGCCAATTTTGGCGATTTTATTTGCCATAAATATTGGTAATCTTTATTTTTTTTAATGAAAAAAGTGTTTTTTTGGTTACTATTTAACATGCTTAATCATTAGAAACCTTATGCTGGCCGATTTATTCTTAGTGGAAACAAGCCTATTGTACCTATCGGGAATTCGGCGGGCTGATTATCTAATTAAAAACCACCTAGCGACTGGTTGCAGTTCACAGATGATCGTGATCCATTGCTACTTCTTTTTGGGTAAAAAAAACATACCAAAGAAAAGTGGCAATGTATGTCAAATGCAACCGGTCGCTAAATAGTTTCTTTTTAGATAATCAGGGTGCCGGAAACACAGATTCAGGCAAGGAGTTCCACTCTCTAGCGGTACGGGTGATAAGTGAAAGTGAAAGTGAAATATATTTTATTTAAATAAGCTCACATAATAAGCATTTTTAAATCGTCAATTCTTTTACCCTACCACCCATTATGACGTCTTTTAACTGACAAGAAAAATGGGCGCAAAAAACTTCTCAGCTTTATCAATCAGATGGAACGATATTTACAAATATGTACATCGTTTCCAGACTTTATATTAACAAAGATTAACAAATAAATAACATTATTGAATTAGCTCATTTCTTAATGAGTTTCAAATTTCTTAATCAATTTACAGATTTTAAGCTAAATTCAAAGTTTGAACTTGTTATTCAGTCTAGGCTGTTACAATAAATAAAAATAAAAGAAAAACATACAATTCAATATGCATTAAGATAGGTAGTCAGAAGCAGACCCATTCCCACTGGCAGCACCAGTTCCCGAACATGACGCATGAACCAGCCATCTCTTAGCTCAACCATATTTGAGCCTCATACGACACCACCGCAGAAATGATTAAAGAGAGCATGACATACTAAGACTACCTATGTTAAGGCATCGAATTGAAAATTTATATCCAAAAGCTTTTCATATGTCTTTCACTAAACTACTGACTATAGAAAGTAAAAATATTGCAATTAAATAAATCAAAACAAGGTAAGCTATTAAGAATTATACTTTTTGAGTAAGAAGTGCCATACATACAGACAATATAAAACAGATCTTTTATATACGAGTTATACGACGCCCTTAATACAAGCAGACAGAAGCAGACCCATTCCCACTGGCAGCACCCGTTCACGAGCATGACGCATGCACCAGCCATCGCTTCGCTCAACCATATTTGAGGGAACGTAACGACCCGCCTCACACGACACCACCGCAGAAATGTTTGAAGTGAGCATGACATACTAAAGCTACCCATATTAAGTCGTCGAGTCAAGAAGCCAGAAGTAGGTTTTTAAGTAGGTAGGATACTTCTCACAATTTTATACTTAGAAAAATAAAAATTAAAGCAAAACGCTTAGTGCGAGTCTTTGGAATATCCACCAAAAAAACGGTGGCGCTGATACGTACCTACGTCTGGTTGTATGATGGAAAAAGGGAGATGGCCGAATAAGGTTGTACAATTCCTTTGCAGTTTTTTTATGTACAAGGGGCCTTCACCTCACCTGATGTTAAGTGACGATAAGGCCATAGCCTTCTTTATTTCCAAGCCGTGAACATAAGTTTGGCAACGTCTGTTACTGTCAGTTCGTGGTCATGTCGTCCGCCAGTCTCCATACTAAATGTATGGGAATATTTCAATTTTAAGAGGTCGATACTTTTTTTCATAGTAATCGTGTGAGGTTTAAAATATGAAAATAATTTAGTTCTTTTATTGAAATGCTTTGTATATTATACAATAAGAAAAATATCAATGTTAACCAGGAAAAAATGGCTGTCAAAGATGTCATCTTTTTTGTTGATTTTCTTCAGCAGGGAGTTGATTAACACGCCCTCTAGCAATAAATGATATATCATTAGAAAGGTCTTTTAAAGACAAACATTTGCTGTTAGTATACTTTATATCAATTGTTAATACTTTTGGAGTTAAAGGTTATTTAAATATAAAAGTGGTTTATTGTCTATGGGAGTTGATCTACCATACCTATAGAAATGAATGATATATCATAAGAAAGGTTTTTATATGACAAATATTTGCTGTAAGCATACTTTCTATTAATTGTTACTAATTTCGGAGTTTTAGGTCATTAATGTTAAAAAAATTGGTCAAGTTTAGAGCGTTATAACTCTCAAAGTACTAATAGTTCACGATTATAGTCATACAATAAAGTGTTTCAAATTTAAATACCTTTCCAATGATGTAAGATTTATTGCTAGAGGAGACTTAGATCAAAATGCTCATCGTACTAAAGGACCCCCGAAAAGTTCAAATAATTTGACTCAAACTTTATGTTCTAATAAATAAATAATAAGAATAAATATAAAACTTTATTGCAATAATCTTACATCACAATTTACAACTAGTTTAAACATAGATAATATAGGAAAATCAAATAATAAATAATTTTTAAAATAATTTTATACTATGTGCTTGACCACATGCGATTTTGCCGTTCCGCTCAACTTCAGGGCTTGGAAGATATAGAAGGCTATGATAAGGCCGAAGGTGGAAGCGCACTACACCCGGAATCCTCATCACTGAGGAACTGGCTATCTTACCTCTAACTGCCGGAACACAACCATTTTTAAATTGTTGTTATGGCGTCATACTTAGGTACCTAAGATGGTGGTAGCTAACCAGGCGGACTTGAAATAAAACCGAAATACACTCCGAAATGTACCGAAATCTTTGTAACTTACCTCTTTCTTCTTCTTAAACTCAACCTTAGCATTCTCTTCGGCCAGCCCTTGTCCGGCCAGCGAGTCCCAAGTGTCCGCTATGAGTTTGTTCTCAGCTTGCTGCTTGGCTATCACTTCCTGTCTCTCTTCAATCATCCTCTTTCTCTCTTTCGCTGTTTCCATCCGTTTCTCAGTTCGTTGTCTTTTGGCTGATTGTGGAGATGGAAAATTGTTTAATACTTATCGATAAACTTCATTAAGGCAACTTTATATGCAACACTAGTTTAGCACGACTTCCGCAAAAAAAATATAACCGTCTAAATACCCAATTTATTTAAAATCTAAACTTATGGTCCTCTGACAAAATATCAATAGTTATTTTTAACACACCAACTTAATGATAGATAATTCATTGTGGTTTTTCTCGACGAAAAACAAAAATGACGCGACGGTTTTTTGGCTTTTTTCGCCACCAAAACTGCCAACAATTATTTGTCACCGAGTTTGTATGTTTATAAAATATAACAATTGATATATTTCGAGGGGACCATCAGCTTGGATTTTTAATAAGTGTGTAATATATATATATAAATGTGTATGTGTAGTACCTGGTACCTTTTTTGTAATAAGAATGTGCACCAATGTGACGTCATCCTTCAAACTTCCTATTTATATAGAAAACTGTCACAATGACGTCATACGCATGCACATTCTTATTTTGAGCGCATTAAGGTACGATTCCGATCTCGGCAGCAAGTAGCAGTGTGCTTCAAATTGAACCGTAAAATAATAATAATAAAAGGCTCAATTTGAAGTGAGCAGAGTCGCGGATGCATAGCTATGCGGTCGCGGTTTAGTCGACAAATGCTAACTTCTACAAATGCCAACTTAGTTTAAAACGCCAACATCTACAAATGCCAAATTCTACAAATGCCAACATTTAGTTGTAATATTTTCAATCACTTTTTGATATATATATATATATATTTGCGTTTCCATATTTTTTTATATGTATTTATTTATTTACCTTCTCCATATTTATGTGATCCTGGTACTTTGGAGACGTTTTTATTACGAAGGAAAGAAAAAACAAATTAGATTGAAAATAAAATACACTATATAAACGCAAAAATATTTATCAAAAAGTGATTGAAAATATTACACCTAAATGTTGGCATTTGTAGAAGTGGGCATTTGTAGATGTTGGCATTTGCAGATTGGACATTTGTAGAATCAGGGGCCCTATTTTTGAATCGCTCGGCTGGCGTCGAGTGCTCGTTTCTACTGATTTTCGTTCGACATCTCATCATTTGAGTTTATTTGTCGAACGAAAATCAGTACAAACGAGCGCTCGACCCCTGCCGAGCGATTCAAAAATAGGGCCCATGGCGTTTTTAAACTAAGAATGTGCACGCGTATGACGTCATAGTGACAGTTTTCTATTTAAATTGTACTGAAGTTTGTTTTTTTACCTATAGACTATGTTTTCTGCGACATTAGTACATACCTTCTTCCTCCTTCTCATTGTCCGCGTCCCAAATGGCACGGAACCGGATCGTCTCTTGTTTGAGCATCTCCCTCTCTTTCTCCCGCTGCAGCCGTCGCTGTTCCAGCTGGTAGTCGGTGTACTGCTTGCACTCCTGGTCTCTGCGCAGGCGTTCCATCGCGTCTCGTTCCATTCGAGCGGTCTTTGGATGACAAAATGAAGACGTAAGATGAAAAAATGGATGAGACATTATTAAGAAAAATGTATATGTACCTAACATAAATATTAGGATACTATTCCTGGGCCCACTGCTGTACAATAGATTAAATCGTATAGCAAACATCTACCCGCTTAATACTAGAAATTGTAAGATCAACTTAAAAAATATCCTACAAATCATGTCCTATGAAGATACAGAGAGACTATTGGTTGTATTAAAATAGTAAATTGTATATATATTTAAGTAAGTTTTAATCAAAGAATAATTTGTAATGTATGTGTACCTACTTTAACTTCAACAAAAACTTTTATTGTGGAGAAAAAAAAAAAAAAATATTTGCTTAAGTAATAAGTTAGTGATTAACTAATTTTTGTGAATATTATTAGCTCAAATCGCCTGAAACACAGGATTTCCTAGTTCAGGCAAACGTTATATATTGTTCATTATGTAAACCTTGCACAAAAACTTTGTATCTGCACCAATGGAAAATAAATAATTATTCTATTCTATTCTATTCTACTAGCGGCCGCCCGCGACTTCGTATGCGTGGAGAGAGTTTTTGCTATCCCTCGGGAACAATACTTTCCTGGATGAATAGGTAAGGTACCCTATGTCCTTCTCTGTACCCTTGACAACGTGTAGGTATGTAAAATTTCATGATAATCGGTTTAGTAGTTGACGTGAAGGCGTAACAAACAAACAGACAAACAAACAAACGGACTTTCGCATTTATAATATTAGTAAGGATAAGGATAGTAAAGATAGGAATGAGATTGCAGAAGGCGTGCAGAGTCGACCCTTGAAGTCAATCCAGATCGATCGCCATAGGAATTGTAACAATTCGAACGATTTTCACTGAAATTGAACATGGATTGAGATTATTAAATTGTTTTTAGATTTAAGAGGGCTGACGTCACAAGCAGATCGGCTGACGCATGCAACCTCTGTCGCTCTATACAACGTAATTATCAGTGCGATAGAAAAAACTTGAGCTATGGAAAACTTCTGGATAACGTGCAGAAAATATTACAAACACTCATCAAGGCCTCAGCCTCCCTCATGGCAACGGCGTACCACATCTTGTCGAACTCTTTCTTCGCCATCTTCATCTGATACAGCTAGATCTCTATCGCATTTAAAGTAGAAGATTAAATAAAACCTCACCAAGGCCTCAGCCTCTTTCATGGCGACGGCGTGCCACATCTTGTGGAACTCCTTTTCCGTCATCTTCATCTGATACAGCTAGATCTTTACCGCACTTATAGTATAAGATTAATTAAAACCTCACCAAGGCCTCAGCCTCTTTCATGGCGACGGCGTGCCACATCTTGTCAAACTCCTTTTCCGCCATCTTCATGGCTGCTTTCTCCTTCATTTGGTACAGCTGGATTTCTTCAGCCTCTTTAGCGCGTAACTTGTAGATGCACGGTAACACGTGGGAGCATTTCGAGCTAGAATATTAATGTAGGTAGAGAATGTTAACAATCGTTTTTTGAAAGATAAAAATGTTTTAATACCAAGACGAAGTGATTGTATCAGAGTCTATGTTAATTGGAACTACCAGTCTATAAGCATAAGAGGGCGGGCGGCAGGGCGGCAGGGCGGCAGGGTTCGATATGGAAAGCAAGGCGTAGTTTCGTTACATGTGTGTGCGTGTAACTGTGTATGTACGTAGACAGCCGAAGCGTAGTTTTACATGCCTCACTCAATGATATTGTCATTGTCCTCAATGCTTTGTTCGGAAGATTCTTACCTACTCTTTTTGTCTGAGCTGTGCTACTAGGATAGATGGCAGGTAAACAGTGTTTGCGCGTATGGCGTGCGTGAGTGCTCTTCTGTATCTGTATATGTGTGTATGTGACCACTAATAGTGGCGTGTCCTTGTATCTGTCTCCTCTCTCCTTCTGTCGTTTAGCGAGCAAGTACGCGAGGCGATCCTTCCTGTGTTTGAGTGTGTGTGTGTATGCGCGTGTGTGTTCTCACAGTGACGTATCCTTGTCGTATCCTTGTATCTCGCCTAATGTTCTTCTTGCCGTTTAGCGAGCGAGCACGCGATGCTATACTTTTGTGTTTGATAGTGCGTGTGTGTGTGTGTTTGCATGTGTGTACTCACAGTGGCGTATCCTTGTATCTCTCCTCATGCTCCTTCTGGCGTTTAGCGAGCAAGAACGCAAGGCGATCTTTCTTGTCCTGCCACAACGCTTCAGCGCCCGCCTGTCCCTCTTCTACCACTTTGCGGATGTTTGCTTCCTCTTCCTGCGATAATAGCTCTGTTAACCTGCGGGATGTCAGTCCATCAGCCATTTTTTTAAATGTCCCCACTGCTTCCTTATGGGTGTTAAGAAGGATGGGCCATAACATAACCCACCACGCGGGGTGGTGGATGTTAACGACTGCAAATGCAGCCGGTACCAACAACGGCTTAACGTGCCTTCCGAAGCACGGAGGAGCTCGAGATAATAAATTTTTGGTCACCCATCCCATGACCGACCCTTGCGAACGTTGCTTAACCTCCGCAATCGCTGGGCCAGGCACTAAACCACTTCCAACATGCCGTTTGGTATGCGTAAAGACTGCATTCTCCTCTTGATACAACAAAAAAAAAAGCACTAAACCACTGCGCCACCGAGCTCCTCTGTGAACGGGATGTAAACACATGACAAACACAATTTATTCATGGTTTACCTACTGAGCCAAAAACAAATTTGACTTCCCTTCCCTTCTATTCAAGAATCCAACAAAGTAGGGACGTATGATGTAGTAACCTAAACATTGCTTTTTGAACATCTTTGATTTAAGTAGATAAAACAAACTTTGGTCATAAGAAGTTGCTTTGCTATTAAGTACCTATTTTGATAGTAGACCCCCGAAGTCAAAACGTAATACCTACCGTTAAAATGAAGAAAACCTATTTTTACTGACTGACAGCATTCAGCAGGGTTAATATTAATTTCGGAATTGCTAATGATTAATATTTACCTTTTTCTCTTTTGTTTCACGTCTTCTTCATACGACTGTAAGCAGAGGTCCACGCGACGAGCCACATTGTTTATCAGTGACCTAACATAAAGAAAAAATGCTATAAACTTCAAAATCCATACTACTACATGCTCCGTGATTAGGCCCCCGACAAGGTGGACCGACGATGAGCTGCGGGACCGCCCAACTCAAAGCTTTAGCCAGAGCGATAGCTAGACTATATCCATCCTTGTCATATCATAACACGATGACAAGGACGGACTTTTACTCTGGCTTTGGTTGATGACGTCAGTGCACTGTCCGTCCTTGTCATCGTGTTATGATATGACAAGGATGGATATAGTCTAGCTATCGCTCTGGCTAAAGCTTTGAGTTGAGCGGTAGGGCCCCTGGTGCGCGGTCGCGGTACGCCGCCCGATAGGACCGATCGTCGTGGAGATCCTTAGGGGAGGCCTATACCCAGCAGTGGGTGTCGTGCGGCTGATAGCTAGCAACTCAAAACAAGCTGTGCTTCTGCCTGCTATGAGATATTTTATCTTGAGGCGTAATTACTGCATTTAGGGTGTAAAATGTACAGTTAGACATTTAAGGTCATTCAGAATCGAATGAAGAATACAATTACGGCATGCGCTCTATTAAAGCTCGTTCGCTTAGATAGTGTCGGTACACCCGCAAGCAAATGTGTTCAGAGACAGGCACACCGGCAAGTTTTTGGTAATGTTACTGATAACGATAAACAATATCGTTATCGGTATCGATAATTATTTAAGTTGTACCATAGTGTGCGGGCGGGGGGAGGGGGGGGGGGGGGGGTCGTGTTTCTTTAAGATTACGGTGTCCGTCCCTACTTGTGTTTATTAAAAAACAAATACGAATACAAATAATACACACAAGCGAGGTGGAAAGATAATTTTAATGAAAAATCAAATAAAAAAATAAGACTACCTACTATTCTTCATCAGTGTCGGAGTCATTATCACCTGTATTTATAATAATAGATCCAACTTCATCACGTTCCGAATCCATACCAAAATATCGATTTTCTTTTTTAATTGATTATCTAAACTTTTTTTTTGTGTTTACATGTTTTACAAAACACCCGTCTTTTTTTGTTGGTTCACTTAAAGTTTCATCTTGAGGCACTTCACTGTCCTCCCAAGGACGAAAAACATTTTTAGTATACGTTAGCAGAGTCAACAAACACAACTTTTCACTACGGCGCGGCGCGTCGATGTAAACTGCCAAAATCCAAATTGACTTGCGGGTGTACGCCGCACGCGGTATCCTTTGTTTATGCGGCGGCATCCTTTGACAAGAAGCGGCACGTGCAAAGGCGGCGCGATGAAAGGGCGACACTATCTAAGCGAATGCGCTTTAAACTCATCGCAATTTATTTTTTCTATTTAACTTTTAAGTTTCTAATTAATTTATTTTACAGTCACAGTAAGTAAGTATTAATAGACTTTATCGTCGCATGTTCGCAAGTTAGACGCGTGTGATAGACAGCACGCTAAATTATATCGTTTAATAAACAGAATTAGTTAGGTCAAGTTGGAACTGTGATCAGCACATTAACTGAAAACTGCGAATGAAATGAGATAGGTAGGCTAGTTAATGTTAAAGAACTGCGGACGAAATGAGATAGGCAGGCGAGTTAATGTTAATGAACTGCGGACGAAATGAGATAAGCAGGCGAGTTAATGTCAATGAACTGCGGACGAAATGAGATAAGCAGGCGAGTTAATGTCAAAGAACTGCAGACGAAATGGGATAGGCAGGCGAGTTAATGTCAAAGAACTGCGGACGAAATGGGATAGGCAGGCGAGTTAATGTCAAAGAACTGCGGACAAAATGAGATAGGTAGGCGAGTTAATGTCAAAGTTTCGAATTAGCAGGAAAAGACTGGTTTAATGAAATTATACCTAGTTGTTCTATCTCACGAAGACCGTTTTGCTATGAATGTTTTTAGGCGTGCACATGCACATTATCTAGTGTGCATAATACGAGAGCGTGCAGACAGACGCACACTAAAACAATGTACATGCACGCCTAACACAACCAAACCAAAACGGTCTTCGTAAGATAGAATAAATACGGCTGCTAGGTTATAATAGATACCTGCGATCGCAGCTGATGAAGAAATCGCTGTACTGCTTATCCTTAAGCTCCTTTAGTTTAGTCTCGGCCCCTTTCCTCTCGTCCTCTTCTAAGGCGCGAAGTTTCTTCACGAATTTCACGTAGCGGAATGTTGAGTTTAACACGCGAGACGTCTGGAGTAACATTTATATTTAGAATTTTTCATAAACATTTGCCCATAAAGTCAGTGCTTGGCCTTGTACCGACCTCACCTGACGTTAAGCGACGATGAGGCCAAAGGTGAAAACACACTGCATGTACCCGGAATCCTCACTCAACCAGTGAGGAACTGGCTATCTTACCTCTGACTACCGGAACACACATAACTATGTTACCTACATTGGGCCGCCAAAGAGCTCAGCAGATCGAGTTTTGTATGAAGTAATTTTTTTTTTTGCCTTTTTCGGAAAGTCGTAAGAAGTAGTACCAGTACTTACTTATTTACTTACAAACTTTGTTGTTGTATGAAGTTAATATTCTACTCCTGCGAGAGGTGAATAATGATTTACGGACATTTTTTTATAATCTATCTTCAGTAAGAGATAGGCCTACTATGGATCTGTTACTAGGCAAAGAACTGTTGTTATTTCCCGTCATTTAACTGAAATATCTAGGCAACAAATCTGAATTATTCCACTATGCCCCATCAATAAAAAGTGAAAATATAGAAGTAACATTCTCTATCGACTGTATAATTTCTGTCCTCAGTGAATCTCTCTTTAAGCTAATCTGTCTTAAAATTAAGGTCATAAAGAAGCGAACAAGTGCACCAGTGGGGACGCTTGGTGGGGTAAAGTGGAATAATCCACAAAAAGATTTTTTAGTAAGCCTGTCTTAAAATTAAAGTCTTAAAGAAGCGAACAAGGAAAGGCACCAGTGGGGACGCTTGTTGGGGTAAAGAGGAATAATCCTCAAATCTAGTTTTTAGTAAGCCTGTCTTAAAATTAAGGTCTTGGGCTGGCCCCAGACCTACCGGTTCCGTTTCTTTGCTTTGCTGTGCTACCTTGCTTGAAAGACCGCCGGCCAACCAGGGTAATTTTCAATCTATCGCATTTTGGGACTAGACCAAATTGGCAAGATAGCCATTAGCTTGGTTTTATCAAATGTCATCGCCTGGATTGCGAAGTAGGAAGCTTTTAGGAGATATGCCACCCTGAACATGGACTCCGATCGTTAAAAATAACTCGATCGCTTATTTATACAAGATGTTTGGTAAAGCCTTATAAAACTGAATATGGTAGATAGGGACCATAATAAAACTGAACAACTTTTACTATGGGACCAAATCTGAAATCGCGAAAAAAAATGAACTGTTTCATACATTTTGATAATTTCGTTATTAATTTTTGTATAAAACAGCAGTTTTTTTTAAAACGAAAACTAAAACTTCTCATCGCACCCCAGACGACGATATTTGATAACACCAAACTAATGGCTATCTTGCCAATGTGGTCAGGTCAAAATATGCGATAGATTGAAAATGAGCCTCTTGGCCGGCGGTCCATGGTAGAACAGCAAAGCAAAGAAACGGAACCGGTAGGTCTGGGGCCAGCCTTAAAGAAGCGAACAGGGAAGGGCACCAGTGGGGACGCTTGGTGGGGTAAAGAGGAATAATCCTCAAATCGAGTTTTTAGTAAGCCTGTCTTAAAATTAAGGTCTTAAAGAAGCGAACAGGGAAGGGCACCAGTGGGGACGCTTGGTGGGGTAAAGAGGAATAATCCTCAAATCGAGTTTTTAGTAAGCCTGTCTTAAAATTAAGGTCTTAAAGAAGCGAACAGGGAAGGGCACCAGTGGGGACGCTTGGTGGGGTAAAGAGGAATAATCCTCAAATCGAGTTTTTAGTAAGCCTGTCTTAAAATTAAGGTCTTAAATAAATAAATAAATATTTGACAACATCACATACATTGCTCCAATTCCAAAGTAAGTAGCTATAGCACTTGTGTTATGGAAATCAGAAACAACGGTGGTATAACAAACACCCAGACTTGAGACAATATTGAAAAGTTCATTTTCTACATTGACCCAGCCGGGGATCGAACCCGGGACCTCAAGAGATGGTGACGCCTTGAAAAACGGCGTGCAAACCACTCGACCACGGAGGTCGTCGTCGTTCGAGGTTAAAGAAGCGAACAGGGAAGGGCACCAGTGGGGACGCTTGGTGGGGTAAAGTGAAATAATCCACAAATCGAATTTTTAGTAAGCCTGTCTCTTATGCTACGGCGCCACCTGCGTTAACGTTAATGGTAGTCCTACTCCTACTACGCGTAGCTAAGGCATTATGTGTTAGTCTGTCGTTTGTAAACTAACACGTTAAAGTGTTGGCCACATCTGCGTAACGCCTAGATTAACGAGTTAGGCTACGCGTTAATAAGACGCAGGTAGAGCAGTTGTATTACTGAGGATATAATAGGTTATTGAAATCGGCCGTTAATGATAAAATGTTTGAATGATTATTTTAGTACCATACTCACATAGTAACAGTCGGGCCGGCCCCTGGGCCCTGGGCCATCTTTCCTGCCGGTACGCGGGGCTTGAGGCGGCTCTATCATTATTTTATTTTCATTTACAAAAAAACAACTAAATCCTGTGTAAAAATCAACTGATATGTGTCACTGAGATATTATGACATTACACATGAGTCACATGACATGTCATTATTTATTTTTAACTGTCAAAATTTGTTTTGACGCCTTTGAGAGCGAATATTTATAACGTCAAAGAAGGTTATCCTACAGTTTCTCAGCATTTTACACTGTGTGCTTTTTTATCCATTACAGCAGAAAAAATATTAGCTAGATCCAAATTAAGTAAATAAGTACGTGTACCTACGTACCATGGGCAACAGCGTCGCTTAACCACTGCTAAGGTTAAAATCGCTTGCACGCCGCGCCCGCTGTCATATAAGTACGTTTAGTTCGTGCAGGCGCGATACGCGCGCACACGAATTTTGTTGCAAACTGGTTAAGCGACGCTGTTGCCCATAGTACCTAATTAGTGGGTGACTAAATACCATATAAGTACCAAAGTAGGACTTTTCACATCAAAACACCAACTTAAATGATTAAACTTTTTAATCAACTATAAAAAATCAACAAATTGAGATCGAAAATATACAACACAATTAAGTAGGAAAAGAGATGTATCAAAAGTCATTTAAAACTTACTTAATACTTTGATTTAGTTAACAAACTTAGAGCCTAACATAATCAACCTTATTTAGTTAAGTTAATCAACACTTAAGTACAAAAATATTAAAACAACACCATGATTCAAATATTTTCAAAACAATCAACTAGATAGAAATAAAAAGAAAAAAACATAGATCACTTCCAAGAAGCTTATATCCACAATGGAGGTTGCACGCCTAGTAAGTAAGTGAAGATTGAAAAAGACTCTTTAGTGACGTTACGGCTTATTGCTATCTCTTTCTTTTCGTTTTACAATACGTTTTCGTTTCTCACGAACAAACGAACGACGAACAACACGTATTGTAACACTAAAGAAAGAGGTTGCAATAAGCCGTAAGGACCTTTTTTCAATCTTCACTATGACATATGGCCGTGCAATCTCCATTGGAGGGAGGTATAAGCTTCTTGATCACTTCTAAAGATTCTGACATAAAATATTAAAGGTTAGACGGAAAAATTCTTGCCCCTTACTGTAATAACGATAGCGAACTTAGCTTTCGTAAGATAAATCTAGGGTTACGACAAACTTATGTCAATCCCATACATCTTTCCAAGAACTTTAATTCATTCAATGACACTGACGTCCATTATACAAGTACGCTGGACTGGCGAACGTCACCAATCGTTTGTGCCGATTTGAAAATCGCCATATTGGCGCTGAGAGCAGTAGATTCTACTATGGCAGTACAGTAGTGAGTGTACTTGGAACTAATTAGTTCCAATCAGACTCACTCTTCCTGAGATACTGACGTCCATTATACAAGTACGCTGGACAGGCGAACGTCACCAATCGTTTGTTCCGATTTGAAAATATATGGCGATTTTCAAACATAAACTTAATATCCACTGGAATAGACTAACAGAGTTCACTTGGCTGCGAAACCAAAAGAGAGATGAGCCAGTGTTTGTAAATATGTAAACGTGTGCGTGAATTTAGAGATGCACTGAAGTCCATTTTAGGTTGTCGATAACCAATGTATTATTGCTCTAATAAATAAAACACAAACAAGATTTTGAACAATTTTATTTAAATAATTTCTTACGGTCTCCTTTGAGGCTCCCTGCTTATTTATTTATGACATTTATCCAGTTTAATTTAATCACTGGATTTACAGAAAACCTGGAAATAATTGTTAAATTAGTACTTAAGTTGGTATAAATTACCATTTGAAAACTGTCAGTTACAAGCAGCTTTAAATAAAACTATCAGTGTTCACAAAAACAAACAAAGTTATATTGGAAATCATCGACATGAGTATCGATATCGATAATTTTTTATCAATATCTACGCCTAATTTTCTCAAGTTCACGGACATAATATCTTTTTATCTAACACATAATGTTTAGAAATCAGCCTTTATTTAGGAAATAGGCGTTTAATAGCATCATATTAGTATATAACTTTAGTGTGTTTGGGAATATATTCAACTAAAATATGAATTATGAAAATGGTAATAGTACAATCATATTTACCTGTGAAATGAGTGTTTATTTGGGTTATTGTCGTAAGTAACATTACAATCCAGTACAGAACACGACACCATTATTGATTTATAAAGCTTTGAGAGCCAAACCGACCCGATCGCGATCAAAATTACAAAATAATCTTGTTGACGCTTTTCACCAAGGTGATAAACGATGATAAATGAAGTCAAACCAGGTTCAGCTGTCAGTTTTTTTTTACTCTTTCGCGCACATCGCATAAGCCGTAAGAATCGGTTTCTCACTCGCACCTTTGTCCGTCTACTTGAGCATAGCGAAAAATTTTCTAAGTCTATGTTTTCAAATCGGTACAAAAATTTGCTGTCATTTCATGACAATAGCCTGTCCAGCGTACTTGTATAATGGACGTCAGTGTCCTGAGAGCAGTAGATCTACTCCTCTCAGCGCCAATATGGCGATTTTCAAATCGGCACAATAAATTCCTGTCATTTCATGACATTAGCCTGTCCAGCGTACTTTGTTTAATGGACGTCAGTGTTCAATGAATTATTATAGTTCTATCTTTCTAATGTAAAGTTGAATGTGTGTGACATTGGCTGGGGAAACTCTTTTGAAATAAGTATCTTATAACATATTTACACGAGCTTACCTACTAACACTTAGTACTTGTCACTAACACTTATGCCTTTCAGTTAAACATACTGACTAAGCACTTGTTCAGTATGTTTACACTCAAGGTTAAGTGAAAAGTAACAAGTATCTACTAATATATTAGTAGATATGCTCATGTACACATAAACATAGCATTTTAAACAACAAAACATAATAACATATTAAAAAACTAAGTTTTCTCGACATCAATAAACACTATAACTTAATCAGCTATGGACGGATTCTTTGCAATCCTAAAATCTTAAAGTTACATCACATTTTTCTTTGTTCAGTAGGGAACATGCATAATTTGAGTATTAAACACTAAAATAATATAAGTACTTATAGGGTACTTCTAAAAATAGATACGATACTACACACAACAGAGAACCATATTCCACAAAATATTTAAAGAATGGACTAGACTTTTACTAAGTAATAGTCTACTCCATTCTTAATTAACAAGTAACTTAATTTAACAAGTCTTGTTAAATTCAAGAGATTCAGATTTTTGTTAAACTTAAAAAAAAACAATTATCTAGTATGTTTCCAATTAGGAAGTGAGAAAAAAATAACAATCGAGTATACTAATAAGAAAATCAAAATTAATCACAAATCTTGACGAAAAAAATTATCTGAATGTCATTTAATTCGGGGTGATTTAATATTACTTTGTTTGGAGAATTAAAAACCATCTCCCTGTTTATGAGTTTCATGTTGACACTATTTGGGATTAAGCTGAGAGAAGTCACTTCAAGTTTCAGACATACACTGTCTACATAGTAAGGTAAACTGGGGGGTAAAATGTCCACATTGCCAGACCATGTGTATGGTTGCCCTGTAACTTTATTGTGCACTGTAACTGTTGCATTTTTGGCCACATATTCTGCTGATAACATCTGTAAAGAATAGGGGAGAAAGATTTTTAAATTTGAGATTTTAGCTTTCACAATGCTATTTTTGGAATAATAAATCCTACTAAGGGGCCGTCCATTAATCACGTCACGTTTTTGGCCAATTTTTAACCCCCCCCTCCCCACTGGTGATGCATGGTGAGGTTTTACGTTAACCCCCCCCCCCCCCCCCCTCTAAATCACGTGTATTTTTTGGTACTAAATAATCTCAACATTTTTCTGTTCAAATATGTCGCGGTGGGCGTGGAAATCGTCCTGGTAACGGTGAGTCTACGGCGGCCATTACACACGTCAATCTGGTGCAATCTGATCAAAACCACAGATTGATGGAATTTGATGCGGTTGGTTTGCGACGTTACACGGTCAATCCAGCGAGATCTGGATCGCAGTAGATCTTGGTAGATTGACAATCTACCACGATCCACGGTGGGCTTTGGCAGGGTTGCCAACTTTTTGCATTAATTTTCGCGTGATATCGATCGATGACCTGAGTGGTGCAGTATTCAACATGCCAGTCTACCGCGCAAGAGATCCTGGGTTCGATTCCCGGACGTAATTGAAATGATGAATTTTAATTTCTGTGACCTCGGTCGGTCTGCGTATAAAGTATTTATATTTATCCTTGTATTTATCCTATTTATACGGTCTGCGTATAATAAGTACCTATCTATTTCGAAAAGTAAGTAAGTACCTAGTAAAATCTGTTGTCTAGCTATTTTATGCCTTGATTAGTTAGGGTTAGATGAATATCGATATTTAATTTTACACGCACAGGTGTGTAAAATTTCATCAAAATCAGTTCAGCCTTCTGAAGCTGAACTGATTTGGATGAAATTTGGCACTCAGTTCATAGCTTGGTAATATCGTATTATAAATTTTAATACGATTTTTTATAAATTTTAATACGATATTACCAAGCTATGAACTGAGTGCCAAATTTCATCCAAATCAGTTCAGCTTCAGAAGGCTGAACTGATTTTGATGAAATTTTACACACATCATATATAGTTTATAGCCTGGTATAGTATAAATATCGAGGTAAAATAGTATTTTTCAAAACATTGCAAAAATATAGTAGGTAGGTTTATGGGAAATTTATGAAAAAATATAGTCCTCATTTATTTTTAACTAGCTTCCTTTAAAAATTAAAAATAGGGTACATACATAGGGTAGGTACTTCCTAGGTTACCAAACTAACTGTGTGCCAAATTTTATCATCTTTTACTGCAATCCAATATTTTTAACCGACTTAAAAAAGGAGGAGGTTCTCTTTTCATCTGTATATTTTTTAAGGGATTCTTCAAATGCCCACGCGCATGTAGTCACGGCCGGAAAGATAGTTAAAATAAATATGGGTTTTCTTTTTTATAAATTTCCCAAATGTACTACAAGATCTACTGCGATCCGATGTTTTAACCGACTTCAAAAAAAGAGGAGGTTGTTTTTCTGTTCGTCTGTATGTTTTTTTTTGTTTTTTTTCAAATGTCCATCCGGATGTAGTCGCGGGCGGAAGCTAGTTAAAAATAAATATGGGCTTTATTTTTATAAATTTCCCAAAAGTACTATTACAAATTAGTTTCAATGTTTAAAATAATTAAAATGCCTAGGGTACCTTTGATCGAGATGAAAAATATAAGTTTTAATCCAGACTATAAACTGTTTGCCAAATTTCATCCAAATCAGTTCAGCTTTCATAAAAAACAAATATACAGACGAACAGAGAACCTCCTCTTTTTTTGAAGTCGGTTAAAAACATCGGATTGCAGTAGATTGTGCTAGATTGTCAGTCTACCATGGTAGATTGACAACCTACCAAGATCTACTGCGATCCGATGTTTTAACCGACTTCAAAAAAAGAGGAGGTTGTTTTTCTGTTCGTCTGTATGGTTTTTTTTGTATTTTTTCAAATGTCCATCCGGATGTAGTCGCGGGCGGAAGCTAGTTAAAAATAAATATGGGCTATATTTTTATAAATTTCCCAAAAGTACTACAAATTAGTTTCAATGTTTAAAATAATTAAAATGCCTAGGGTACCTTTGATCGAGATGAAAAATATAAGTTTTAATCCAGACTATAAACTGTTTGCCAAATTTCATCCAAATCAGTTCAGCTTTCATAAAAAACAAATATACAGACGAACAGAGAACCTCCTCTTTTTTTGAAGTCGGTTAAAAACATCGGATTGCAGTAGATTGTGCTAGATTGTCAGTCTACCATGGTAGATTGACAATCTACCAAGATCTACTGCGATCCGATGTTTTAACCGACTTCAAAAAAAGAGGAGGTTGTTTTTCTGTTCGTCTGTATGGTTTTTTTTGTATTTTTTCAAATGTCCATCCGGATGTAGTCGCGGGCGGAAGCTAGTTAAAAATAAATATGGGCTATATTTTTATAAATTTCCCAAAAGTACTACAAATTAGTTTCAATGTTTAAAATAATTAAAATGCCTAGGGTACCTTTGATCGAGATGAAAAATATAAGTTTTAATCCAGACTATAAACTGTTTGCCAAATTTCATCCAAATCAGTTCAGCTTTCATAAAAAACAAATATACAGACGAACAGAGAACCTCCTCTTTTTTTGAAGTCGGTTAAAAACATCGGATTGCAGTAGATTGTGCTAGATTGTCAGTCTACCATGGTAGATTGACAATCTACCAAGATCTACTGCGATCCGATGTTTTAACCGACTTCAAAAAAAGAGGAGGTTGTTTTTCTGTTCGTCTGTATGTTTTTTTTTGTTTTTTTTCAAATGTCCATCCGGATGTAGTCGCGGGCGGAAGCTAGTTAAAAATAAATATGGGCTATATTTTTATAAATTTCCCAAAAGTACTATTACAAATTAGTTTCAATGTTTAAAATAATTAAAATGCCTAGGGTACCTTTGATCGAGATGAAAAATATAAGTTTTAATCCAGACTATAAACTGTTTGCCAAATTTCATCCAAATCAGTTCAGCTTTCATAAAAAACAAATATACAGACGAACAGAGAACCTCCTCTTTTTTTGAAGTCTGTTAAAAACATCGGATTGCAGTAGATTGTGCTAGATTGTCAGTCTACCATGGTAGATTGACAATCTACCAAGATCTACTGCGATCCGATGTTTTAACCGACTTCAAAAAAAGAGGAGGTTGTTTTTCTGTTCGTCTGTATGTTTTTTTTTTGTTTTTTTTCAAATGTCCATCCGGATGTAGTCGCGGGCGGAAGCTAGTTAAAAATAAATATGGACTATATTTTTATAAATTTCCCAAAAGTACTACAAATTAGTTTCAATGTTTAAAATAATTAAAATGCCTAGGGTACCTTTGATCGAGATGAAAAATATAAGTTTTAATCCAGACTATAAACTGTTTGCCAAATTTCATCCAAATCAGTTCAGCTTTCATAAAAAACAAATATACAGACGAATAGAGAACCTCCTCTTTTTTTGAAGTCGGTTAAAAACATCGGATTGCAGTAGATTGTGCTAGATTGTCAGTCTACCATGGTAGATTGACAATCTACCAAGATCTACTGCGATCCGATGTTTTAACCGACTTCAAAAAAAGAGGAGGTTGTTTTTCTGTTCGTCTGTATGTTTTTTTTTTGTTTTTTTTCAAATGTCCATCCGGATGTAGTCGCGGGCGGAAGCTAGTTAAAAATAAATATGGGCTATATTTTTATAAATTTCCCAAAAGTACTACAAATTAGTTTCAATGTTTAAAATAATTAAAATGCCTAGGGTACCTTTGATCGAGATGAAAAATATAAGTTTTAATCCAGACTATAAACTGTTTGCCAAATTTCATCCAAATCAGTTCAGCTTCCATAAAAAACAAATATGCAGACGAACAGAGAACCTCCTCTTTTTTTGAAGTCGGTTAAAAACATCGGATTGAAGTAGATTGTGCTAGATTGTCAGTCTACCATGGTAGATTGACAATCTACCAAGATCTACTGCGATCCGATGCAAGCATATTGTGGTAGATTGTCAATCTACCATGGTAGACTGACAATCTAGCACAATCTACTGCGATCCGATGTTTTAACCGACTTCAAAAAAAGAGGAGGTTGTTTTTATGTTCGTCTGTATGTTTTTTTTTTGGGTATTTTTCAAATGTCCATCCGGATGTAGTCGCGGGCGGAAGCTAGTTAAAAATAAATATGGGCTATATTTTTATAAATTTCCCAAAAGTACTACAAATTAATTTAAATGTTTAAAGAAATAAAAATGCCTAGGGTACCTTTGACCGAGATCAAAAATATCATAAGTTTTAATCCAGACTATAAACTGTTTGCAAAATTTCATCCAAATCAATGCAGTCTTCATAAAAAACAAATATACATACGAACAGAGAACCTCCTCCTTTTTTGAAGTCGGTTAAAAATATCGCATCGCAGCAGATTGTGCTAGATTGTTTTTTAATGATTTTTCGAATTTCCACCCACGCGGATGTAGTCGCGGGCGGAAGCTAGTTAAAAATAAATGTGTACTACATTTTTATAAATATCCCAAAAGTAAGTACTATAATTTTTAAATGTTTTGAAAAAAATACTATTACCACGAAAAAAAGGTGCCAACCCTAAGCCAGACCAAGCCAGATTGACGTAGATTGACAATCCAGCACAATCTGATCACGCCAGATCGCGCCAGACCGCGCCAGATTGAAACAGATCGCGAACAACGTTACACAATCAATCTCTGTCAATCTTTGTCAGTCTGGCGCGGTCTGGCGTGATCAGATTGTGTGTGTAATGGGTGCCTACAATCACACGCAGTTTTTAGTTAAAAATCACGCGTTCAACGAAAAAAAATTATACACGTGATATCTCACTACACCCCCCCGTCCCCCTTGTGATACTTCGTGATTTTTTTAACTACCCCCCACTCCCCCTTTTCGAGGCTCACGTGATTAATGGACGACCCCTAATACTTATTATAAATGTGAAAGTTTGGATGTTTAGACGTTTGGATATTTGTTCCTCAATCACGCAAAAACTACTGAACGGATTTGGTTGAAATTTGGCACACAGATAGTAGATAGCCTAGATTAAAACATAGGATACTTTTTAACCCGATATTCCCACGGGTACGGGAACCACGCGAGTGAAACCGCGGGCGGCCGCTAGTTAATAATATATATGAACCATACGACTCGTCACCAGATCATTCTCATGCGAGAATCGAACCCGCGATCTTTGGAAGTACGGTCCAATGCTCTTCCCACTCCACAAAAATGTCAACGATGCCACTAATGACTCGGTAGCTCAGTTGGAAGAACATTGGACAGGACTTCCAAAGGTCGCGGCTTCGATTCCCGCCCGAGACAATGTCCGGGTGACGAGTCGATTTTTTTTTGTAAGTATATTATTAAATAAATAGCATTGTGAATGATAAAATGTCAAATATAAAAATTTACTGTTTTCATCTTAATCGATTGTCAAATATGGAAAGTGAGAGTTCCTCACATTGGTGAAATAACGCTGGCTTGCAGATGGAGAGTAGGATATACTAGGAAAATTTCACCGACGCCACTAGTGGCTTGATAGCTCAGTTGGAAAAGCTTAGTATTGGACCGGACTTCCAAAAGGTCGCGGATTCAAATCCCGCCTGACAATGATCGTGACGAATGCCTTTGCCTGTTGCAATAAAAAAAAAATCAAAAGGAGACGAATTTTGCGAAAGTTCGATCGGTAAGTAGACATTTTGCGTGATAACGTTGACAAGTTTTTTTGCGCCCTTTTTTCTTGTCGGCTAAAGGACGTCATAATGGGTGGTAGGGTAAAAGATTTGACGATTTAAAAATGCTTATTATGTGAGCTCATTTAAATAAAGATATTTTCATTTCATTTCATTACGCCATGAGGTTTATGGTTACGTCACTTTCAAGCCCGTCATTTTCATTCAGTGTGAAAAATAAAAAAAATATTAAGTCATCGCCTTTTAATCTGGATTTAAATGTGGTTGTACAAATTGTTTATCACATATAAAGTACATACAGTGAGCGTCGCCATGAAGTACCCGGGCTCGTACTTGGCGCTGAGTACGTACAGTGCAGTACCGTACTCCACCACTTGGCTGAGCCACAACGGCTGCTGCAGTAAGTTGCCTAAACTGTATACTACGTTCCAATCACATTGTTTATCACATATACAGTACTCACAGTGAGCGTCGCCATGAAGTACCCCGGCTCGTACTTGGCGCTGAGTACGTACAGTGCAGTACCGTACTCCATCACTTGACTGAGCCACAACGGCTGCTGCAGTAAGTTGCCTAAACTGTATACTACGTTCCAATCACATTGTTTATCACATATACAGTACTCACAGTGAGCGTCGCCATGAAGTACCCCGGCTCGTACTTGGCGCTGAGTACGTACAGTGCAGTACCGTACTCCACCACTTGACTGAGCCACAACGGCTGCTGCAGCAAGCTGCCTAAACTGTATACTACGTTCCAATCACATTTGTCTTGTTTGTGAATTAGATTTGGATGGTCCTATGGAGAAAGAGAGAGAAAGATAAGTCTTACCGGTTTACGGAAAAAAGGTTTGTGATAAAATATACTCATCAACTTAAAGGTATTTTTGACATATAAACGAGGCAACTTTGAAGCCTTGGTTTTCTACCAAGGATGTACCATGCTGTGATCTGATGTAGGCTATCCAGGGAGTGAATGGACGAGATTCCGATCGTAATACACCCCCAACTGAACTGATCAGCATTCTAAGAGATCAAAGGGTCAGCTCAGTTCTAGGATTTTCATACATTTTAATGCTTTTTAAAAAAAAACATGTTCTTTATCTTTTAGAATGCTGTTCAGATAAGTTGGGTGTGTAGAGCGATCTGAATCTTCTCCATTCACTCCCTGGATAGCCATCATCAGATCACAGCACGGTACATTCCTGGTAGAAAACCAAGGCTTCAAAGTTACCATATTTGTATGAAGAAAACACCTTGATCCCTAGACAAAGTTGATGTATGTATTATGAAAAACGGCGGCCGTACCTTTCTGATGTGGTACTCAAGTATAATCCTGGGTCCAGCCCAGGAGCAGAGAATGCACTGCATTCTCACATCCATGCCGATTCGTTCCATATAATCCTGTAAAAAGAAAGAGGTACAAAATCTTAGGGTCCTACCTTAGTACATCGGTCTTGCTATAGTTTGATCTTAGTTTGATTACCTTGTTATTTATGTAACTCTGAGATAATGTTTAAAAAATGCGTTAAAAAACTTTAGCATCAACTTAGTATATTAATAATTTTAAACAATAATTCATCTTTCAGTCATCTCATTTTAACGTACAGTCAACTTTAAAATTACATTCTACTTGTGGGGGTCCCGTACTTCGAATGACGCTGTAGCGACCTAGCGACACACGTAGTGGCGAAAAAATTTCAGCGTGGTACGCTGGAGCGAAAAATCATTAAAGCGAAACACACACGGTCGAATGACACGACACAGCGACAAACTTTGTGGCGAAATATAATTGTATGCTTGTTTGAAACGCAAAAGTGAACTCGAATGTGTCACACTACACACGTACCATTAGGATGAGAATAAAAATTCGCTTCGAGTCACACTCACACTGTTACTGGTTGCGAATTTTTTTCTCAACCAGTCACTCATAGTGTGACACGATTCAGTGTGACTCGATGAGAATATAGGAATCAGAGCAGTGATCAAGATCACTTCAATACCAATTTTTCAAGATTTTAGAAAACTTTATGTTGTGTGAAATCGACGCATTTAATCAAGGGGAATATATAATTGCACTTTAAAAATAATGTAACTCACTTTAAAATGTTTAGCTTCAAAATTTATTGAATGAACTTTAAAAATAATTGTTTCCACTATAAATATGCTAAGCTTTAAAATTAATACTTTGCACTATACAATTTAATTGTTTAGCTTTAAAATTAATACTTTACACCATACCATACAAATTAATTTTATAACTTTAGTACTGAACTACTAGGTGCGACGACGAGCGGGCGCATCAAGAGGGGAGCTGAGAAGGTTACGTTCCATTGCGACCAACAACGCTAGAACCGACTTGCTGAGACTTGCCATCTCATTAGTCTGACATGGTTTGACAGAAATTAAATGATTTCGGAGTTGGGACACAGTTATAGTGCAAACCATTATTTTTGTAGTGATAATATTAATAAATTATAGAAAGTGCAAACCATTATTTTTTTAGTGATAAGATTAAATTATAGGTCTATCATTATTTTAAAGTTCTGATATACAATTTATTTTAAAGTGCTGATATACAATTTAATAGCTGTTTTCATCAAATTTAAAGTGATATTAAATACATCCCTTTAATCAACCAAATAAATTATAAATGCCAGAGACACAGAATACATAATATGCCAGAGACTTGACATTTTTTTCATTGCATCCCTTAAAAAAAGTTGGCTTTTTCCACAATTTCGTCATTGATTACATTATCTGTTATCGCGTCGCATGAATTTTCGTTTCATTTTTTTCATGTGAATTTTCGATTAATGTATTTCTATTCTATAAATATTTTATTAATAAAACTTAAGTTTTTTTACAATAGGAATGTTGTAAGGTTTCTAAAATAATAAATAATATTATGGAATAGCAAAGTTTTAATAATACAAAAATATCTTCCACTTAATTAAATTATAATCACAAGTAAAATTCAAACAGTGAACAGTTTACTGCGATTGTGAACTCTAGAAATCTACAATATCTCTTTATTCGTATTTTATACATATACATTACACAGTTTTGAACTTTTGTATAACCTAACATGCTGCAATCTGCAATCACTATTATGGTATATTCTATTCAATCTAAATATTCTCAAGTCTTCGGTTGTGCTACGGGTGAGTCAATTTTTTCTTATATTTATTCATATTAATTTAAAAGGTATATGTATTTCAAAATACCTGCTCCACCAAATATTTGAATTTCCACAATACAAAGAAGAATTCCCATTTCTGACTTGCAATATATTCTTGTTCATGTATGGTTTACCAAAATGCAGGGTGTTTATAATTCCTAATGAGAATATGTCGGACTTTCCCCATGTAGATTTCGAGGGTAGACTTCGGTAATTGAAATAAAGAAGCCACTCCAGAATTACAATCACCCGTTGTTTTCTTACACAGCAGACCGCTTAAGCCCAGTTTTAGTTTTATATTATTTATACGTGGGACTTTTTTAAGTATTGAAGCGTATTCGATCTTAGTCATACCGAACCAGTGCTCGAAGAGATTATCGTCCATTAATTCTGGATATTTAAAATCAATCTTGTTCACTTGACGTAACAGGTTAATCATATCTTCGATATGTTCGGCAGTAAAAGTTGAGATTTCAGTTCTAGGCACACAGCCTTCACTGAACGAATAGTTCTTTAGATGTTCGGTGCAAATTCTAGCATTCACAGGTACATAAAAGTTCAATTTAGCAAGGATTTGTTGACGTATTGTTGTGGGGATCAATTTTCTACCGACACGAGAAGTACAATTTGCAATAAAACATTTCCTGGATACAGCAGCCACCCTCCGTATTGTAGGCAATCTAATTTGTTCCTCTTCTTTATTTTGTTGTCTGGCCGGCTGCAATAGTTGGTTTTCTGAGGAATTATACGCATAAGCATGATCTACCAAAACTGAATTAAATAGTTCTTTATTTAATGACTCATCGGTTACTTTGATTTCTGATTGGTTAAGTTGGTTTTCCGATTGTACTTCCAGAACTGAATTATCAGATTCTTGATTTAACATCTCATCTGTTACTTCAACTTTAAAATTAGGTTCGTTTTCCACAAATGAATTAAATAATTCATTATCAGGCTCATCTTTCACTGCAAGATTAAGATCTTTCAGTGGATCTGATGTATTAAATAGATCAGATGTAACCAGTGGCTCAATTTTAATTCCTCTAAATAGATCTGCTGCTATTTGTTCTTCTTCGACCGTAGGCTCAGGTGTAATAAGTGACATTGTTTTCTCTTGGTTACCATCTTGCAGTGGATCTGATATAAATAGATCGGATGTAACCAGTGGCTCAATTTCAATTTCTCTAAATGGATCTGCTGCTATTTGTTCTTCTTTGACCATAGGCTCAGGGGTAGTTTTCTCTTGGTTACCATCTTGCAGTGGCTCTGATGTAAATAAATGTGATTTAACCAGTGGCTCAACTTCAATTTCTCTATTTAGTGAGCTTGTTGTAACCATTGGTTCTGTTGTGACAATCGGCTCGGGGGTACTAAGTAACTTTGATGCGTCTTGGTTATTAATTTGTCGAATAGTTGCTCGTAACCAGCACGGATGACATACTTTGTCCGATGTTTCTAACTAAAACAAACATTTATTTAAATATATATTTGTTTTAAAATAAATTAAGTAGGTATATAGCAGAGGTGCCCAAAAGATTGATCGCGTCGACAGGTCGATCACGAAGATTTTAAGGTTGGTCGCCAAGGATAATATCAGTTTATGCACCTAATGTAGTTTTATTTACGCAATGTCTTTACTTGATAAATATTTGGCGGGTTAAACGGTCAAAATATTGATCTCTTAATGATACATTTTTGCGAGGTCGATCTCCTTAAGAAAAAGTATGGGCACTCCTGGTATATAGAAAGTAGTAAGTAATTAAATTCTTGTATTAATACAAATAATAAAATCAAACAGGAAATACAATAATTATGAAGTAGAATTAAATGCTTTACTTTGTTATTTAGTAGTCAAATATGATAAAAAGGTTTCAATATTTACCGGACGGTTAATCCAGCCCGAAATCACAATGGCAGTAAGTGTTTCCTTCTCCGTCATATCAGTTTTAAGAATTGTCCGACTCCTTCTTTTTAGAATTGATATACCACATACAATGCAAACACTCTTGTGGCCGAGCAAATCTAGTTTGTCTTGGTCGACAAGATTCCAGCAAACATGACATAAATAATCTGTACTTGAGATCTGAAAGAATAGAATAAAATTAGAATAGAATTTATTTATTCGCCACAAACATGGTACCTACATGGAAAGGCACATAAAATGGTTATTAAAAGGCAGCTAAAGCTATCGGTATGTACCTACTTACATTTAGTAACTTGTCTCATTTCGTAAATAAAATCAACTCATTATACTAAACGGAAAATAAATAGTGTCAATAAATCCATACTTTGACATTTTAAATGCGATAGTAACTCTGTTTACGGTAAAAATTTAGAATACTTGAGCACGAATTTGGTGGTTTTGAGGGAAGGGGGGAGGAGGGGGGGAGGTAACCTCCCCCCTGGTGGTACTCCAACTCCGCAGAAGTACATATTTGCAGAGATATTGATATATATGAAGACACAAAAAAGTAATGATAACAGCCAACTTGCTGTTGTTTTTTGGCAATTAAAGGAGGGAGAGAGGGGGAGGAAAGGGAAACAACTCCCTCCTCCAATCCCCATCTGCCCGTGATGCGTAGTTTTCAAGAAATATTTTTTTGTGTAAACATAACCTCAAAACAAAAAATTTAGAAATTAAGCAGGGGAGGCTAAAAAGAGGTGGGGAGAGGGGAAGGGACGTACGTACAAAATTTCGCACGTAAAAAAAGTCGTTTCTGGCGCTTCGCCGGCCGCTGCCGCGGCACGCTCGCTTCGCTCGCTCGGCTCGCGCGCTGGGTTCATGTACACCTAACATGCTCGTCGCTACGCTCCTCGCACCTATCATGTGACCTGCAGTCTTTGATTCACCATCGCAACAATTTAGCAGTGCTACCAACCTAGTGCGCCGCCATTAAACGTCAAGAATGACGACACTGGTTTAAAAATTAGACTTAGATCTTTATTTTTTTCGAAAAATAAGTGTTTCCGCGGAAAATGAATATGTGCATTAGAATCTCTGCATGTTTTATAATAAAGTAGTAAACTCACTATATATAATTTCGTGCTCAAGTTTTCTAAATCCAAGCCCTGTTTACGTTTTCATGCCTAAACGGCTGGGCCGATTTTGGCTAAATTTGGTACCAATATAGATGGGATTTTGGGGAAGGACATAGGTTACTTTTTATCCCACTAGTGGGCACGCTCTCCGTCCGCATGATATAAATAACCTGTAGTCCACGCGAGAGAAGTTGCAGGCAGAAAGCTAGTGTAATGTAATACTTAAATAAATTTACTTACTTCTCGTGGATGCATCCGTTTTTTCACTTTCTCCAGTATCTGTTCATTCTCGTCTATTTTATGTCGTTTCATGTGAAATACTTGAACAGAGCAAAGTAAACATTTTGGCAAAAATCTTGGCTTACTCGTTTTGTAAAACTTCATTGTTTTGAATATTGGAACCGAAAAGAAAGGCTAAATATTTGTGTACACCTACGTTTTTAACGAAATAGGTACGCGAAAAATCTTCGTTTTAATATAAAAAAAAGCTTTGCTTGCTGAGTTACTGACCCACATGCCAAATTAATTGATTGATTGAGATGAGATTTGAGTTAGAGTAGTGAGACCACAACAGGGTTGATAGATCTAGATTTTGAAATTTCCCCATATTCATGAATTCTTCTCCCCAAAATGATACGTTTGGCAACTTTTTTCCCTATTTTTGTTAAACTGGAAATAAAACGAATTAAAAGATAATTAAACTAAGTTTATCAAGAAAATATAAGAAAATAAAGAAGTATCTGAAGTTCTAAACTGAATTTTCTAAAACGTTTAGAATTTCCGAATCTTCGTCTTCGCTTAACATGGTCAGATAAACATTATCGGAGTTATACTCCAACCAAAATTCTTTCTTGTATATTTTTTTCCTCAAAATTTCGCCAAGTCCGTTATTTTTCCCCAAAATTGCGAAAAAAACCCCCAATCTACCAACCCTGGACCACCAACAAACGTCATTATGACAGTGACATGACAGCTAGCTTTTAAGGCCGATTTACACATCCGTAAGTAAGTTCAACTGTCCTTTTACTTACTTACTTAATCGGAAAACGGCAAGTTGCGTCCAAACGGTGAGTAACTTCGGCAAGTAAGTAAGGCCCTCCGCTGCCTTGAGGGGGACACGCGCGCGGGGCGACATAGATTAGAGCTTACTCATGCACTGCGCAAGCATCTATCCGTCAAAAACCAGCAATCTATATTCCCGCGCCGTGTACCCGCGGCGGGATCCCGCTTAAGGCAGCGGACGGCCTAAGTTCATAAGTCGACCACGCGCGTCGGATGACGACGACTTGCTACCCTGTAAATAATTTTCTCTTGGGACAGTCAGAGATGTAAATTAAAAACAAAAATACGCCATAGGCAACAGATAATTTTTCGGACCCGTGCACGATCAATATTATGCACATTTTGTTTAGCCTGTGGTTCATGAAATGTCTGTGAGGCAACTACTTATATAAATATCTTATCTATATCTATATTTCTTACAAATAAATAAAAAAAAAGCTCAGTGGCGTGCACTCGGAGAGGCCTATGTTCAGCAGTGGACGATGATAGGCTGATGATGATTTAATGTTTTTTGAGAGAGCTTTAATTACGTAATTAGCGATTAATTCACGAATTGTTGATAGATAACGGCCATAAGTTGCAAGATCTATTCCTTCCTAATACCAAAAAAAGTAATACTTACCAAAACATAATACCTATACTTTATATATTATTATTAAAATATAAAAAGTGTTTGGAAATAGCCTTATAAAGCCGAATATGGTAGGTAGGGACCATCAAACTGAACAACTTTTACTATGGAACTCTCAAAACGTGAAAAAATCAACTGTTTCATACATTTTGATTTCTCATTATTGTTTTTTGTATGAAACATCAGTTTTTTTTGCAATTTCAGAGTTGGATTCATAGTAAAAGTTGTTCAGTTTGAGAGTCCCTATCTAACATATTCGGCTTTCTATGGCAATTTCCAAACACCTTGTATATTACTAATTATACAAAAAATACTATCCGCGTCAATTGGTGATGCGCCTGGCGGCCATGATTTTAACCTCAAAAACGAAAAACAATTGTAATCTTCTCATATACCTAGACCCTTTCTTATTGAAAATAAGAATTCAATAATTAATATATTATATTACCTTTATTAGAATTTTACTGTTTTTTGTCATTTTTAGTTGCGGATGACGATGATGTGTATGTTAATTTGATTTGCAAGGTGCCAGCGCATTTTGACGGGGATAGTAACAGGTACCTATACTTTATTGTCGAAAGAAATTTTCTATACCTAAATAATACCACATTAATAAATATCTCAATGAACTTCAAAATCTATTCATTTAACATGAATGGTATTCGTTCTGAGTAGAAAATTAATAACGATATTAAACAAATACCTTTGGTATTAGTTTTTGTTATTAGAAACTTTAGAAAGGAGCAGATCATTCCGCTGTGACAGATGTCAAGTTATGAACTTACTTACTTGCCTGCGGACAGTGCCGTTTACACGGCGGCAAGTAAGTTGGCGGGGAGCGGAAGACGAAGCGGGAGGGGTTGCGCGCTACTTGCCTGTCCAAAAAATAGAACCCGATCCTATCCGGCGGCAAGTTGCTACTTACTTACTTGCCGGATGGTGTCCACACGTGGTTTCTACTTACTTACTTATGTGTAAACCGGGCTTTAGTATGCTGTATGAGTAACGTTCCTTTGCAGGTTCACTGTTTTGCAGAATCATTTTACTGACTCTTTTAGACGTTGTTTTATGCATAGGTAATTAATTAATGTATTAATTAATCATCTCATAATTATTTAATTACTTAAATTTAACTATGAACCAACAATATTAGGTTTTCTTTATACAGATAGAACACACTTGCGTGCTTACTTTTTGCGTTTTGTTTCTACTACGTTCTAATGATAATATTTACTTAGCGTTAAGGCCCCCGTAAACGTTCAAACACGTTTGTCAAATTTTACGTTTTTGACAGGAGTGATTACGTTCTCTATGGTTTTGTTTGTATGTTTTCTCAGCGCACACGTTCAAACATTGTTTGGCAAACGCGTTTTACAAACAAACCATAGACAAAAAAACGTAGTTTTGTTTATGGTTTGTTTGTCAAACACGTAGTTCTTGCTCGCAGACGAGCAAACTGCTTGACAAACACTTACGAGTTTGACAAACAAGTTTGAACGTTTACGGAGATCTTTAGCCTGTTCTGACGAAGAAGTCGTCCGGAGGGGTTCTTCAGAACATTCAGAATGAATAAATAACGTAAATAAATGTTTCAATCAAAGTAATATAATAAGTATAGACTTAATATAGTATAGGTTTCAATGTTTATTTTGATTATTACTTAGTACGTACAATGCGATTAAATTAACTATGTGCCATGGGCAACAGCTAGGGTTGCCAGACGCCCGGGATTTCCGGGATTGTCCTGGAATTACGTGCCTTGTCCCGTGTCCAGGAATTACACCCTACTGTCCCGGATTTCAAATATCTACCACAATTTTTTTCATTATTTTACGAGTAGGTTACGTTACGATTTATAATTTTATAGGTAATTAGTGTTTTGTATGGAGAATTTAAATAAAGTTGCATTTTCCATACTAACATTTTTTTAATTTATTAAACAACCATGAACGCTAGTCGCTAATGTTTTAAAACTTTAATGCACAAATGTTTAAAAAGTAAGATAACTTATAATATGTTATCATCTAATGTTATCATCTAATATCACTAAAAATAAGTTTAGGCCAAGTTAAAAGAAGTAAAGTGGTAATTTCTGACAACAAAAAGAGTATTTTGTTACTATTGGTAGTTGTCTTGTCTATAAATAGTGGTTATTAATTATTCGATATAATATCAATAATTGATGAATATTTCATAGAAATGACGAAGTTTATTCAAACGTAATGTTGATTTCTTAAAGTCTTATTTAATCAATAATGAAAAGCTAGTTGCTGTGCAATTTTTGTTTTAAGGTTTATTTTCATGTATGTTAATAAATAAAAGTAAATTTAAATCTTTGGATTAAAATTTGTCGTTTTGTACCGCAAGCGCTCTGAATTTGGTCACTTGAATCGCATTGTAGTGTAGGTAACGACATTTTTATTATCTTTTCCTTAGTTTTGATCACTAAAAAACGGACTAAAAACACCTCCAGTGGTTCCGTGAGATGTAGACCTCGCGATAAAAAGTGACTCAAATTGTACAAAAATAAAATGTATCGATGAGGTTTTCAAAGCACACAGTACGTGCTGTTTGGTATATTATTTGGAGTATTCGCAGCTAGATGGTGCTTCTAATTTAGATCATTTTTCGTAATGGGTGAATAGTTTTTTTATATAAATTTGGAAAAACTGGCTCGACTAAACAGTTTTAGAAAATTTATCGAACCAGAGGGCCTAGCCAAAGTAACATTCGCAAATCTTCGTTATCGCTTCGCTTTCGAAACATGTATGAGATTGTCATAAGGTTTCGTTAACAATCTAATTTTAAAACGTCAAATCCATACATGTTTCGAAGCGAAGCGATAGCGAAAATTTGCAAATGTTACTTTGGCTAGGGGGGCTGCTCACAAAATTTCACCAGAATCGGTTGAGAAATGCGACCTGTAGGTGGGAACAGACAGCCGGACATAGGTACGAAAGAATTTCTGCCAAAGCTGAATCAGAGCCGCTATGTGAACCTTTGGATGTGTGGATGTTTGTTGCTCAATCACGCATAAACGGCTGAACAGATAATTTTGAACATCTTGCTGATAGTTTATTTCCTGGATTAATGTAGGATATTTTTTTATACTTCAATGGTTTCCTAAAGATTTTTCAAATATTCACGCGGTCGAAGTCGCGGGGCCGGACGCTAGTTTATAATAAAAAAAGATGTTTGTACGCACGCAAAAACAGCTGAAATGATTTTGTGTGTGTGATTATTATTAATAATATTATATAGGTATGTGTGTGTTGAAAACTAGAGAGCTAGTTAAGGTTTATTTTTATTATAGTTTCAAGATAACATGCTTAATAATTAATATTGATTGCTCATAAGTAAAAAACTACAAAATTAGAGGCATCGAAATGATTGGAGGTCACTTTACGATTTTTTCTATCGAGAAAAGTTTTAGCTATAAATTTTTGCCAACACATAACGGAGTAAGTATACATAATAATCTACTTTCTATATAATTTTTTGGGACCGAAAAATATGTAACACTGTGTGAAAGAAATCTTTGTTAAGAAATGTGTATTTGACGTTGTACCATGGGCAACAACGTCGCCTAACCACTCCCTAAGGTTATAATCGCTCGCACGCCGCGCCGTCACAACAAACACTCGTTCGTGCCGTTTTGGCGCATAATGTCCTTTTTTCAAAATGTATTTTTCTCGAAATGTCCTTTTCTCAAAATGTCTTTTCTCAAAATGTCTTTTCTCGAAATGTCCTTTTCTCAAAATGTCCTTTTAATATGCAATTTTTTTTAATAAATACATATTAATGCTTTTTTTAGTTAGTCACTTATCTAAATTATCATCAAAAACACAGACATGCAATGCATGTAAATAAAGTAATGAGTAATACAGCGTGAAATTTTAACCATTTGGTTCCCGCCGTGGGGTGGTTCCACTCATGATTACAAGCAACTTTTACTATGGGGCCAACTCTCCTGCTCGCAAAAAAAAATCAGCTGTTCCATACAAAAGTGCAGTACCTACTCGATGTATGGAACAGCTGATTTTTTTTTGAGAGTAGGAGAGTTGGCCCCATAGTAAAAGTTGCTTGTAATCATGAGTGGAACCACCCCACGGCGGGAACCAAATGATTACAATTTCAGCGTGTATAGTTATAACATTGTAGAAATATCATGGAAAGAATCAAAAATAAAAAAGTAATAATAATCATGAACCAGTCTCTTTATTTGTAGTCATAAATATTATTTATTTATCATTATTAACATTTATAAATATTGCATATTAAAAGGACATTTTGAGTAAAAGACATTTTGAGAAAAGGACATTTTGAGAAAAGGAGATTATGCGCCAAGACGGTTCGTGCAGAGGCGATACGCGCGCAATCGAATTTTGCTGCTAACTGGTTAAGCGACGCTGTTGCCCATAGTATGGTCCCTTAAGGAGGTGAACTTACCCCGTCCTGGCTGATGATTTCCAGTGCATCCTCCACCATGTCGGGGATGTTGGACTGCTGCAAGCCAGGTCTGTCCAGCGACGACGTGGGTGTACTGCTGATGTCTGAAATATTCAAACTGTTGTGGCTTAACAATCCTACTAATATTATAAATGCGAAAGTCCGTTTGTTTGTTACACCTTAACTACTGAACCGATCATCATGAAATTTTGCATACACGTTGTCAGGAGTACAGAGAAGGACATAGGGTACCTTTCAACCCGAAAAAAAGTATTGTACAGTCAGTGGCACGAATCTTGAAAATTTTTCGACGGAGTGGGGATAAGTTCGCGCATCTGCTCTTGTGAGCGACCAATAGCGCGCGCCCCTCTCCCGCCGCCCGCACCCCTCACCGCAACGCATACCCAAAATACGCGTACCGCGCAATCCCCACCCGATTTCATGGTTCGTGCCACTGACTGTACAGGGATAGAAATATCGTAAAAAAATATAATGTTACTGAAAATACTGTTAAAAATATAGTTTTTTTATTTTTACGATAATTAACAGTATTATAATGTTATTTAACGGTTAACATTATTTTTAACGGTATTATAGCGGTATTCAACGGTATTATAACGTTATTTAACGTAAGTACTATTATAATAACGGCAAATAACGTCAATTTCGAAATAACGTTTTGAATACTTGCTTTATAGTATGCGCAAAATAACTGGGCGGCTCTGAACTTTGCGCGGAATTCTGGAACTTGACATGTACCTTGCGCGAAATATCACTTGCAGTTAACTTCCGAGCCGCCAAGTTATTTTGCGCATACTGACCACTCTTTACCCACCTTCTAAAGAGTCGTTTCTGTAGCAGCGATTGGCGCTGAACTCTTGATCAGTCATCGCCAAAAGGTCGTATAACCTCGGCATTTCTGCTGTCTCGTTACTGCATTGGCTATCCTGCTCGCACGCTACAAAAAATGACAGGTCAACTAATGGACTTTGTATTTTCGTAGTTTTTACAACCCGTGCATATAAAGAATGGGATTGGGGCCCTACCGGCTAACTTTTCGAAATTCGGCGGCTCTGCCAAGCTTCAACTTAAAACAGATAAATCGAAATAAGGAATTTCGTATTGTACTATTTGCCGAAGTTATTTGGAAGATATCGATGTTCGTGTGACATCATGAATTGGGGTTCGCCATTTTGGCCTGATTGGGGCTCTGGATTTATCTGTTTTAATTTGAAGCTCGGCAGACTTGCCGAAGTTCGAAAAGTTAGGTACGGCCCCAGGTCGGTTAATCGCGCTTGCCACAATAAGTATGAGTGAGAGAGTGATATAGGTTTGGTGATATGGTGTGCGAGCGAGAAGTGAACATGTACGATGCCATTCATTTCTAATTCCATTCTTTAACGCAGGCTCATCTTTCCCATTGGGCAGTTTGGGCACTCTGGGCACTTACTTGCCCAGGGCCCCGCGATCGATAGGGGCCCCTTGTTTCTCGCCAGATCGCTTAATGATAGCATCGGCTATCATTAAGCGATCTGGCGAGAAACAAGAGGACCCTATCGATCGCGGGGCCCTGGGCAAGTAAGTGCCCAGAGTGCCCAATGGGAAAGATGGGCCTGCGTTAAAGAATGGAATTAGAAATGAATGGCATCGTACATGTTCACTTCTCGCTTACTCTTCTAGAGAAGAGTACCTCTTCAAACCACATAGATTTTTATTCACTAACCTTTAAATTCTAAAATAGTTACTTTTATGGATTATACAATAATTATTCTTATTAAATGTATCTTAGCAAGATTACAAGATTAGTGAATAAAACTGATTAAGTATAAAAATCGCGCTGCGCGGCCTTTTTTCTTTACTTTAGACAGTTAATTACGAGATTATTTGATGAAACTGACTAAAAAATGCGCTGCGCGGCCGTTTTTTTCACCAAAGACAAAGATTTTTGCTATACCTAGATAAATTAAAAAAAAAAACTGGCATTTTGTGCCTCATATAAGGGCATCCTCTTCTACTTTGATGGTAACCCAAGTCAAGGTCATAGGGGCCCCATTATCCTAATGTGCCCAATGCCTCAAATAGGTTAAAGACGGACTTGCTTAACGGCGCGGTTGGTAAGCGCTTTTAACTGATTTTTCCAGTCCCATTCTTTATCTGCGCGGGTAAACGAAAATACATTTATAATAAGAACTTAACTTCCATAAAGTTTTAGAAATTATTTTTAATTTATTAAAGTAACTCTTGGACTCTTTAAGATTTCTCATATTAGGATTACTTACTAAAATCTCAAAACAGTGCAAACAATATACTCCTATGACAGAAAAAAGGAATTAATGGCTAAATATGGTAGACAGGGACCATTAAATTGAACATCTTTTACTATTGGACCAACTCTGAAATCACGAAAAATAAATCGGCTGTTTCATATAAAAAAAAAATTGCGGTTTTTTTTCGCTATTTCAGAGTTGGTCCCATAGTAAAAGTTTTTCAGTTTGATGGTCCTATCCAGATTAATATAGCATTTAGCGCAATATTATAGCGCGCTATCTATGCATAGCACACATCGCATGCTATGTAAGTAGACGCTATGGCGCTATGAATATAGCACGTAGCAACAAGCAGCGGCGTTGGCCGGCAACGGGCGAGAGGCCGCGCGCGGCGGGCGGGCAGTCATCGCATAAGTGCTACCCCGCGTTCCGAATCACGCTCACAGCGCTGTTAGCGCGTATCCGACCAAATTAAATAGTCACAAAATATTCCACAAATAGGGTATTTGTGTACCTTCTTAATTTAATGGATTATACGCTAACAGTGCTGTTGGCGTGATTTGGAACTAGGCACTATTGATACCTATCGGACGCGTTACGTATGTTATTCTCGCAGCACGCTAGGTACTTATCGCGCGCGAAATTATATGTTATATCGTGTTGTGCTTGTAACTTGTGTATCTAACACGTTATTGTTAAATAAATTAGGACTTTTGGTACACATGACTGTGTGTTCTGTTGTTTTTAAACAGTGTTTTATTCTAATACTTACCAACACTAATACCACTAAAAATAACACAATACCTAATATTAGAAAACTGATTGAAATCAAACTGGATTGGACTCGATTATTTTTATGATGTGACTGTGGTCTGTGATTCTGTGTGTGTGTGTGTGACTGTGATTATGATTTTATGTGCGTAAAGACGATAATGTAACTACATATTTTGTTAACATATAGCAAGCAACGCGATTTGTCTAACGAACAACGTGTGACGTAACGTGTTATGAAATCTAGCGTGCTGTAAGTTTTAACGCGCCAGCTGCCGATGCCGGCCGCCCGCACGCTTCCTGATAAATAGCGTGCTATAACATAGCATATTTTATAGCATGCTAGAAATGAATAGCAAATAGTTTGTAGCATGCTGTTGTTTTCTAGACGCTACTTATCTTCCATATTATTCTGGATTAGCCTTTAATTCTCTTACACATTGTATAAATAAAAAAATATGTTCAACTATGAAGTTGAACATATACAGCCTGTCAAATAAGTAGATATAGAAAATAAAGAATGGGGAGCCACTTTCTGTGTTATTAATGTTATTGTATGGCAACACTTGACTATTTTGTATGCAACAACCACGTATTGCTAGTAAAAATAATTTAAAAAAAAGTAAAAATGATCTCAAATTTTAGTTCCGTTTCCAAACTTTTTTGACAGACTGTAACATATTTGGTGGATCCATTATAGAAGTTTTATTTACAAACATTATTTAGATTATTCACATAAGTGGTCTGAATGAAGTGTACAGATTCCGGCAAACATGTTGACGCTCTTTCGACGGAGTGGGGATAAGGCTGGCCCCAGACCTACCGTTTCTTTGCTGATCTACCTAGAACAGCAAAGCAAAGAATGAAACCGGGAGACTAGAATGCCATACAAAACGTACTACTCGTCACAGACCTATCGACCCAAACCGGCAAGAACGCCCGGTCAGCAAGCAACCGGCCGACATCGCCGGTAAGAACGTCGTCACCGGTAAGAAAGAGGTGGAGCCTACGTGCTCGCTCCGTATATGGTCACACACAGCCCGGTTGCAACCCGGCGCCGGTGCCGGCGATTCGTAAGCGTAAGAACCGCTGGACAAAAAGCGATATTGAATGTTTAGAAATAGCAATACTTTTTTGCTACTTTTTGATACCTAACTTGACCTCGATTGACTACGACAAAACCTGTAAAATACTTTCTTTACACTCTCTGGCCGCTTAGCCAGACATTCTGACGTCAGGTTGTATGGACCTCTTTTTTATAGTTTTAAACAACACAACTAATTCATCTCTTTGTAAATATTTAGTACCTTTTTAGTACCTTAACATATATTTTTTTCCAATTTTTTTGGCATAAGTATAAAAAAAAATAAGCTTGAAAGATTTTTAAAATTGATATTTAGTTTGACACAGGAACTTTGTAATAAAACCATACAACCCCATCGAGTTTGGGCACGTTTCATTCGTCCTGCTAAGCAATCTGTTAAAAAGTAATCTAATGCTAAGTAATCTGTGAAAGCTACTTTTGAAGAGGCCGGGTATGAGATGGGTGACCGTGAGACCGTGATAACGAAAGTTGCTTAACTTTCGTTATCGCAGTCCTAAACGATCACCCATTTACGCGGCTATTCCGAGAGTTGCTTAATATTCGTTACTGCAGACCCACGGTCACCCATCTTATATCATATCAGGTCTTACATAGGTTACCTTACCTTCTTCTTGCCATCATCAGACCCCGGACACTATTTCTCAACAGAGTATTTATCAAATCAAATTAAACGAGTTCAAATTCCATGGGGCTGTGGTCTTCTTCCTGCTCCATCATCAGACCCCGAACACTATTTCTCAACACAGTACTTGTCAAGACAAATCACACGAGCCCAAACTAAATGGGATTGTATGGTTTTATTACAGAGTTCCTGTGGCCTTCTTCCTGCTCTATCATCAGACCCTGGATACTACCTCCCAATCCCAACAGATTACTTAGCAAGACGAATGAAACGAGCCCATACTTGATGGGGCTGTATGGTTTTATCACAAAGTTCCTGTGTCAAATTAAATATCCACAATAAAAAAAATGGTTCATGTCTAAAATGTTTCTTGTAGTTACGCCAAAAAATTTGAAAATGTTTATTTGGTAAGGTACTTAAAAGGTACTAAATGTTTAAAAAGAGATAAAAAACTTTTGTTGTTTAGAACTATGGAAAAAAATGTGGCCCAGACAACCTGACGTCAGAATATCTGGCCACTTTCTTTACACGTTTTGTCGCTGTCAATCGAGGTACCTGCGAAATATTTGAAGTTAGATATCAAATAGTAGTAAAAAGGTATTGCATTTTGGTTTTCATAACATCAGATATCGCTTTTGGTCCAGCGGTTTTGACGCTTACATTTATCACACAATTTGATTTGTCAGACGACCTCTCTCAGCGAGCGCTAGATTACGACTGAGCGCGAATCAAGAAAGCCCGGCGACCGGCGTGTGTGGGGCGATGATCCGGTTTCCATTCTGTTCTATCAGAATGTAAACCGGTAAGCAAAGAAACGGTAGGTCTGGGGCCAGCCTAAGTTCGCGCATGTGCTCTTGTGAGCGACCAATAGCGCGCGCCCCTCTCCCGCCGCCCGCGCCCCTCACCTCCACGCATACCCAAAATACGCGTTCTGCGCAATCCCCACCCGATTTCAAGATGTTTGCCGGCTACTATACTTAAATTATAATGCGATGGATAACAAAATAGGTACTCACTAGACGCATAGTAAGCATCGGCGGTAGCTTTGGATGCCTGCGCCATTCTGAAAGCCGTGCAGATGTGACGTGCAAGCGAGACAGAACATAAACCTTCACAAATATGGACTTTCAAGAAAACTATATCACAAAGCAAAGCTAAGTATGCGCAAAATAACTTGGCGGCTCGGAAGTTAACTGCAAGTGATATTTCGCGCAGGGTACATGTCAAGTTCCATAGTTCTGAGCAGGGTTGGCATGATTAAATCACTTTGATTTAAATCACGATTTAAATAAAGTGTTTTTTTTTTAATAAAAATCACTGATTAAATCAAATTGCTTTTTTCTTGCATATTTGAGTAAAAAAATAAAATTCCTAATTTTAGATAATGGATGGATACAAATGTAGGTATGTTAAAATATTTTTTGTGTTAGAATTACTGCATATTTTTTTTAAACAGATTTTTCTTAGAAAATCTGCCAAATCATCCGTTCTTATATCTTCCACCAGACATTTTAAACTACACTCGACGTCAGAAAAATCGCAACTTTTCGAAAATAAGTTTAGACTTGGCCACCCGCTATTGCTAGCTAGCGTTTTATTGTGTAAATGTTGATATCTATTGAAAGTACATTTAATGAGCTTTCAATTAATAATTGTTTGATTTTATTAACATAACAGTTACCATAATTAAACGCTTAAAGCGTTATTGCTTGCGCCGCCATAAAAGTGAAATAAAAGGGGTCAATTTAGGAAATGCGGGTAAATTCGCTATCGAGATGATGGACGAAACACACTTCAACAGTTCAATTAAAAAAAGAAATACCCAAGACGGTTACTATTGCTCATGAAGTTGCTCAAATATTGCAAAAAATGAGGCAATGTCATGTTGCTCAGAAACTGAATCTCAAAATTTTAAACTTTTAGATTTTTGCATTCACAATGCTATTTTTATATTAAGATGAATAAATAATGAAAAATATTAGAAAACGGCTCACCCGTAGCAACTTAGACGAGATCCCGTCTAAGTTGCTACGGGTGAGCCGTTTTCTAATATTTTTCATTATTTATTCATCTTAACTGAATCTCAGTTATTTATTCCGATCGACGAGTATTCTAACGGTTTCTAGAGACTGTTGGCTATGTCCGAAGGGGAAAAAGCATATAACAACACTTACCATTAAATTAGATAAGATTAAATTAACTTCGAAGATTTTTTTAAAAGGTGCGGTTTTTCTGACGCCGAGTGTATTTTATTGATATTTTACTTGTGTTATTTCGAATTAAAGTGTCAAATAAGTAAAACAAAAGCCGTTGTAGTTTAACGCACGATTTTAGGTGAATTTTGAAGGCTTAAGCAAAAAATCGAAAAATATAGTTTTTTTTTTATTTTTTACAAAAAATCATGATTTTTTCCAACCCTGGTTCTTCCGCCCGCGTCCCGTCCCCGCGCAAGCCTGTATTCGTCTACTGCGCAGCGTTCCGCGCGAAGTTCAGAGTCGCCAAGTTATTTTGCGCGGACTGTACCTATAGTCTATTCACCGAGGTGATAAAAAAGTTTTTTTAATCTATAGCCAGCGTCACTAGGTATAATGTAAGGATTCTAACGAGGCATTTAGAAGTTACGGTACAATAAAGAAACTCACATACTTATAAAAATACATGAACCTTAAACAAATAACACTTTTTTTAACGGGCAGTCGTGTAAAAAGTAAAAATCAGGGTTTCTGAACTTATTACAAATTGCGGCTTGGTAAATTATTTTGGCCTTTATTTTGCCTTGTACCACAAAACTCATGCGCGCCGCGATAAAGCAATGCCCGTAATATAGATTATAGACCATTCGCTATTCAGAGACGTTTTCATAATATTTATCAACTCTAGGCAATCAGACTATATTAATGAAGACGCGTCAATATAAATAGTTATTTAATTAATTCGTTGTGAAGGATTATTATGTTAATTGTAGCAAATGAAAAAGAAACAGGTTAAATGACAGGTGCAGAAAAAAAACATTTAAATTATGGGAAAATGCAAAAGCTTCAAATGGCAGTGCTGATGCGTTGCATTATTAATAGATTTTTTTTTACTGTATTGTGTTTGATAGTTTATAGAACGTGTTACAAAAAACCCCTTGTTGAATACGGCCCTTGGGCCCTATTTTTGAATCGCTCGACTTGCGTCAAGCGCTCGTTTCTACTGATTTTCGTTCGACAGCTCATACATTTGAGTTCATTTGTCGAACGAAAAGCTTTTTAAAAAAAAAGAAAAACCGCCTTCAAAAAACTGAAAACAAAAACAGCTTAAAAATTAAATACCTCTAAAAAGCAAGAAATAATATTCGAATCATTCGTTACACATATCAATATTAATAAAACACGTCTATTGAAGTAGGGTGGGGCTGGAGGACAACTTCATTTTTTTCTTAAAGCCCCACCCGACTTCAATAGACGTGTTTTATTAATATTGATATGTGTAACGAATGATTCGAATATTATTTCTTGCTTTTTAGAGGTATTTAATTTTTAAGCTGTTTTTGTTTTCAGTTTTTTGAAGGCGGTTTTTCTTTTTTTTTAAAAAGCTTGCCGAATACGGTAGAAAGGGACCATCAAACTGAACAACTTTTACTATGGGGCCAGCTCTAAAATCGCGTGAAAAATCAGCTGTTTTATACATTTTGATATTTTCGTTAATTAATTTTTGTATCAAACAGCTGATTTTTTTCTCGATTTCAGAGTTGGTCCCATATAGTAAAAGTGATTTAGTTTGTTGGTCCCTATCTACCATTTTTTTTAAACACAATATAGCTATTCATACAGGGTTTCCTAATACAATAGTGTAGTCATCTAAATTTACAGATACTTACTTATTTAAAAAATTAAATTAAATTCATTTCATTCAATTAATACAATTATTCATTACAATCAATACAATCAACAATATTCGGCATTAGGGGTTTTTTGTAACACGTTGTATAATTGAATGCAATCTTGTACACTTTACATACAGTGCTGCCATCTGAGAACAGTGAGAACACAAAAAGGGTGTGACCTATTTAATAACGTGACAATTTGTCAATAGTCATGACAATTTTGTTTACATTGCGGTGTAGCTATGAGTAGTAATTGGTTCTATTTTCAAATAGGTTGACACCATAGAAATAGAATGCCAAAGAACAACAATGTCAATACACAGGTGATCCGAAAAACGAATGTATACATTATATATGAGATACGTAAAATATGTCTATATAATGGCAAAGGAAATTAATAAAGTATGTTCCATACTGTTTTCTTCGTCGATAAACGAATAAATGTAGCGAAATTTGGTTTTAGAGAAATGTGTGGAAAAATCTTATTTACCTTTGAAAAGTGTGATTACGTGGATTGTTTCTTTTTATCACATCATAATTGCCATGGTTCCACGACACCTTTATTTGAAATTCTAATTCTAATAAGGATTAACAAATATTTTAAACAAACTGTGATTGCTCATTTGCAAGGCGGGACGCTAGGGGCTCTTACTGTAAAAAATGTTGGCACATTGTCACTTGACTCTTTGTCTCTTTTTTTCACAGATCGTGTCCGTATAATGTTAACTTCTCTTTTCCACGCTTTGTTGGTCTTCTTGAGCGCAGCGAAAATTTTCTATGTCTATAGTTGACACAATGGATATAAAATTGTCATGACAGGTGACAAATTGTCACGTTTATTAAATGGGCCCAGTACGATAGCAGCATTATTTTATTTATTTATAGGAATAATCCATGAAATACAATATCCAAAAAATGTACTCATGTAGTTTCGCTGTACCAACATAGATGTCGCGGTCGTGCTAGGAGTATAGATTTTTAGATTTTTTTGTTACATAATACATAATAATGAATGGGTGCTAAATAAAGTAAAGCCGCCATAGTCATGAAAAACACAGTTTTACTCTCTCAAAAACCTAGGTCACTTTTCGTGCGAAGCGCATATGTTTTTAAAATGATTAGCATCTGTGCTGTTATTTACAAAAGTGCATAGAAAATGGCCGGATGTCACAAAATTTATCCCGCTTGGTGGCGCTACTGCTGCTGGAGACCTTGTATGGGAATTTACCCCCAATTTTCCCATTTATATTAATTTATATCAAAAATGGTTGATACTAATAATAATAATTATGAAAGTTGGACAGTAAACGAATTAAAGAATGAAGAAAACCAAAATGTGTTGAAAGAAAATTTGCTATTCGCGAAAATTCGCTGCCAACATCCAAAAAATAGCAAACACAAAATGACAGGTCTATATCTACACTAGCGCCAAGTTAGCGGTAGTGCGGCGACTGGTGGGCGATTTGTGAATCAGAAAAAAAAATCTGCCATTAAAAGAGCCATAATGGCTCAGTTTTCAGATTTTTTATTCTTCATACGTTATATGAATATCCTAATCGTATGGTCAAAGTACTTACGAAACAGTTTCAATTTCCCTACTTTATAACAATAAATAACTACTCTTAAAATGACTGAACTAGAGAGCTAAATTACCTAAAATTAGGGGAAGCGTTAAGATTTTCATAAGTCGTTTATGAATCATGAACTTTCTCTTCCAAATAACTTTAATAGTAATAAAAAGAGAAGCTTTTCATATTCTTTGAAATTTAAAAAAATCGTCCCGCAAGCAATGAGTCCTTTATTATATTCTATTTTATTGGTTTTTAGTTACCATTACGTAACGTGTGAAAGATATAAATCTGAAAACAAGCCATTATGGTTCAGTTTTAGTTGCCTCAATTTACATACGAGGACTCGGCTTCTAGGAGATAAAGAGAATGAATGTCAGCTAAAGACGTCATAATACGTGGTAGGGTAAAAAATTATTCCCCTGTTCCTCGGAGATAACCATTGCCAGAAGATTTTTTTTCCTTCAATATAACCAGTTATCTCTTAGGAATAGATTTTCGTAACAGATAACTATTTATTTTAACAGTTACCTGCGTGGAAAATAAATTCCTGTGAGATAACCAGTTATCTCTTAGGCTGGGTCCATAGCGCGTGTTTTGCCCCACACATCAACAAAACATTGTTTCGTGAAACAAAATCCTCGTACTTTTTTTTTGTTGAATGTTGACAACGAACTAAGATCTAAGGAAGCCTAACTCCTAACAAATATTGCATAAAAAATGGCACCTTCACATATTCTGTAACACAAAAGGTCGCAAACTCAACAATGAACTAGTAAAAACATACCTTATTACAATGCACGCATAATCGGCATTAGATTGTATTCTAACGCATATGACGTTTTTTATTGGCTGGGGTTTGAACGCAGATCAAACATGATTGGATATTTGACTCGCCTCGTCTCACTCATTGGGCCGTTGTCGTGCCTTTGTCATTGAGGCGAGGACGGTGTAACGTAGAATGCAGTCAGTACACCTAACCTACTACGGCGCACAGTGGTTCCAAATTTAAAATCAGTGGACACAGGAATCAATGTCGGCGTATCGAGTTGATTTTTTTTTTCATGGCTGATGATGATCCCCCTAATACCTTTTATAGTGCCAGAGATCCATCCAACGCCTAATTTTTGAGAAAAAAAATAGTCGTGTTTTTTTTGTATGGAGAAAAACCTACAATATTTTTTTTCTCAAGATCATTTGAATTGCGTCCAGTGGATTTCACATGCATGGAAGTCCAGATGATGTAGTACACAGAAAAAAATAAATTAGCCAAATCCAGCTGCGGCAGCTTGCGGTAATTAGAAAGAAAAAAATTTTTTTTTGTGGACTCATTACTTGTGTTGCCTTCTTTCTGTTGATCAATTGTTGCTTATTTGTGTTCCTGAATTTAATAACATTTAATTAAATATTAGAAATATTTCAGCGCACTGATAGGTAATCGTTAAAAAATATTTTTTTACTAGTGAAATAAAACGTATATATAGACACTATAGCAAAATCATGACCGGTAGAAAAAATAACAGTTATACACCGTATTGACGTAATTAGATAACGACCAATCAGAGCCAGGTTGCTGGAATGTTATGTTGTTTGTCCAGTCTGCCTAGCATGACCGATTTATATCGCGTGATATAGCGTTTTACCACGTTTAACTGCCAAAAAGACAAAGGAATTTTTCTCCATAACAACTAAATGTTGGCATTATGAGAAGTTGGCATTTGTCGACTAAACCATTCGGAACTGCTGCCGATGTAGATGAAAAAACATCAACCGTCGCTTTTTCACCTATATGCATTGAACCAGTTCCATCCACGTCGACTGCTGAAGCCAGTACCTCTACAGAAAAGGTGATAAGAGATCCCTTCAAAGGCTTGAGCAACAAGCAAAGAAAAACGATGATCTGACCCTATAGTCAGCGACAAAAGCGAAGAAGAGCTTTGGTATTACTTCATCAAAAAGTTAAACGCTAAAGACAAATCAAGTTTAACCCAGATTGTTGAGTATTTGAGCTAACATCCTGATATGGTGCCAAACGTATCAGAGTTTTTATGTACGAAAAAGAAATCTGAGACCACTCCTGAAGACAAAGCTTTGACTGATTTAACTTCCCTTGAGTTTTCCAAATGGCAATACATTACTTTAGAAGGAAGGAGAACTTTTGAAGGAAGAAAGCTCAGCAATCCGTCCATCTTACAAAAAAATTATAGAGTCCAAGCAATGATGTTATCCTTCATATTTATAGTTACTTGATTATATTCAAGTTACTGAGAGGGGAGCAAGTATTATGTACTTACTAATTAATTAATTATTGAATGCTATTTACTTTTCTGCATTGGGATGACTTTTTTATATAATCGTATATTTTTTATTGTTACAGACTACAAGCTCTGTTGGAGCATACAGTGCAAAAGGTTTTGCTTGACCCAGCATCAGTGGTGAAAGTAGGCCCTTGATGATTAATTACAAGTAGACATCGATGGACCCAGAGTTAAAAGATTCCAGTGTTGTGATGATAAGCGCAATTCCTCTCCGACTAGTTGATGAGATAGGGTCAATTGTACAGAAAAATCCCACTCCTAGCTTAACTCGATACTGTAGACCGGTGAAGTTCTATTCACACTTTCATAGCAGAGACTGCTGAATTCATTCAGGCAGAACATTCTAATATATATAAATTGGTACCATCGAAGTATGGATACGTAGAAATAGTCCACGAAGGCCACGAACTCCATATGACGGAAAAGATGCAGACACTTTTATTATTATTATTTTCTTCTTTTTTTTTCTTTTTACACAGGGCTTTGGAACGACGAATGATGGAAACACCGCAAGGCGTTTTTTCTCTAATAAATTACAAAAGATCTGCAAGAATTACTGGGAATGACGAAAATTTGATATTCTGATTTTCTATAATTCTGCAAGCTATTTGTTCAGGAAAAAAGATCAAAGTAGATGACTTTAAAAGTTACTGTAGGGAAACGACAGAATTATATGTTCATCTGTAGCATTAGTACTGCATGCCAGTTAGTGTCCATAAACTACTGATGCATGGAGCGGACATTTGCAGACATTTTTCCGTTTTGCCTATAGGTGTGTAATATTGCTTTATTTTAAGAATGTATAATAAATTTTTCGGTACTGTTTTTCATGATTTTAATTTCAATGTATCTTTTCAGGAATTTTGTAGGAAGAAGCATTTGAAGCTCGAAGCAAGGACTTTAGAAATATAAGAGAGAGATACACGAGAAAGACTAGCAGGGTTACCACTAACGAGGTCATTCTTCATGGTCTTTTAGTCAGTTCCGACCCTCATATATCTCGCATTAGGCCAAAATTTTCGATGCCCTCTAACCGAGATGTTTCCTGAGGCAGTTGAACTGCATATGCTTGAAAAAGACTTGACTAATACTGATTTTGAAGAAGAAGAAGTCATATTGTTAGAATCCGAATATTTTGCAGATCCATTAGCGTCAAACAGCTCTTTTTAGGGCTATAGAAAAAGCTGTTTTCAGGGCTATTAATTCTTTCAATAGTTTCAATTACATCAAACATCCTAATTCTATGACATTTTACGCCAATAATATAGATAATGGTTTACTTTCATCTATTGATGTATCAATAAGAAGTGTCAATTTTAAGGTTTAGATATACCTACATTGTAATCCTCACTTAATAATATTATAAATGCGAAAGTCCGTTTGTTTGTTTGTTTGTTTGTTACGCCTTCACGTCCTAACCACTAAACCGATCATCATGAAATTTTGCACACACGTTGTCAGGGGTACAGAAAAGGACATAGGGTACCTTTCATCCCGAAAAAAGGTATTGTTCCCGAGGGATAGCAAAAAAAACTTTCGCTAGTTAAATATACTTTAAACATAATCAATGGATAAACAACCTCATTAGGACTCGCTAGCGTAAGTAACCAGGTAGAGAGTCTGAACCTCTGCCTGGACAAGTAAAACATTCTAGCAACTCGGCTCTGATTGGTCGTTATCTAATTGCGTCCATAGATAAGGGTTATATTGTTTACTCAGGTACGGTATATGTTATTTTTTACCGGTCATGATTTTGCAATAGTGTTTAAGTAATATTTATTCTTTTTATTTCAATAGTAAAAAAAAACGATTATCAGTGCGCTGAAATATTTCTAATATTTTATTAAATGTATTCAGGAACACAAATAAGCAACAATTGATCAACAGAAAGAATGCAACTCAAGTAATTAGTCCACAAAAAAAAGTTTTTTTCTTTCTTATTACCGCACGCTGCCGCAGCTGGATTTGGCCAATTTATTTTTTTCTGTGTACTACATCATCTGGACTTCCATGCATGTGAAATCCACTGGACGCAATTCAAATTATCTTGAGAAAAAAAATATTGTAGGTTTTTCTCCATACAAAAAAAACTCGACTATTTTTTCTCTCAAAAATTAGGCGTTGGATGGATCTCTGGCACTATAAAAGGTATTAGGGGGATCATCATCAGCCATGCAAAAAAAAATCAGCTTGATACGCCGACATTGGTTCCTGTGTCCACTAATTTTAAATTTGGAACCACTGTGCGGCGCGCTGGGCGGCATCATAAAATAGTTTTATGAAATTAGTACATTATTGTTTGTTAGATATAATGTTTGTTTTATTATGTAGACGGACGACTTGGTAAAGACCGCTCGAATACGCTTGATGCAAGTCGCCTGTAACTAGTCGCTCTAAAAAACTAAAGGAGACCTATGTCAGCAGTGGACGTCTTTCGGCTGTGATGATTTTATTGTTATTTTATTTTATGAAAATTATAAAATGATGATGTTGATGAATGATGATCATATTATTTGTCACGAATTGGTAAGACATATGATTTCAAGAAGGACTAAAATTAGGCAAGCTATTGAAATAAAATAGGTATGCTTGATAAAAGACAATGTATTCTGTAAAGATTATTTTTTCATAACATGTAAGTACATATTATGTAGATAATTATCACATTTGCGCGAGCAACACCTTAATACGTCTTTTAGAGGTGTGACTGATAAAGAACAACAGTATTAATACGTCGCTTTATTTTTATTTTTTAATTGGCAATACAAAATTCTTATAGCGACACCTTTTTAACCGACTTCAAAAAAGGAGGAGGTTCTCAGTTTTTCGTAATGTATTTTTTATAGCAGCGTATTCCACCAAGTCAAAGTTTATTCTTGTCAAGATCTTTTTCAAATGCAGACTATTTTAACATGCTTATTGACCGGTGCGCAAATACCTAAACTAGCAATATGGGTGATGGGTGACGGTGGATTGGAAGAGGTGGACCAACTCCGTAGCCAGCGCGATCTCCAGATTTGACACCCCTTGATTTTTATTTGTGAGGTCATGTTTACAGTTGATGTTTAAAAACATTTGTGAGAGTGAATCCGTAATGCGTTTGCGAATAATAGCCACATTTGTACTAATTAAGTGGAATACAGGTGTGCTGCAAAGTGTTCGGGACAATCTAGTGCACCGTTGCTAGGCATGTATTTCTATTGGTGGTGGAAATATAAAGTAGCATTTTCGCAGCAGATCTCATACATTGGGGTTCCAGCAGAATGATCCGCGGATCAAACTCCATATTAAAAAGCTGTTTTCAGAGCTGCATAAAATCATAGTTTCTGGAAATTGACATTACTTTGTGTTCTGATCTGACGGTCTTGACCTCATGACGTCACTACTTGTCGTGCCACTCTGCTGCCTTCGGTGTTGCAATGTGAGTTCTTCATTTTTTATTTATTCTATTTTAACCAGGGATTTTTACTCGTTAATCAAAGAGGATTGCGTGAATAGAATCTTTATAGGTACCTACCTAATCATCCCTTCACGGATTGGACAGCGTTTTTGTTACACCCTGTATAATAATAAAAAACAAGGGAAATTACATCAGATTACTAGTTTTCTATGTATTGCATATTGCAGGACGCACCATTTTTAGCATTACAAAATTTTGATTTAAATTTTCCTTTTTTTTTGTTGTAATGAATTCCATGAGAGTGTTTTATTCTTGTTTAAAAATGTGTGATAGCAGTGAATGTGAAGATTTGACTCTGCCCCACAAAGCGACTGAACACTTGTTGCATAATAACGACCATATTTTGTATGTATACGCTCATAGATATTTCTAAAAAACGAAAAATATGTTACTTTTCTATGTTATGTTATGTCTGTATAGTTTTGCTGCCTTCTTTTGGTCTTTTTCGCCACTTGACCACACATGACGTCATTTTAATCATTTTTCTAATTATTTTTTTGTGGTAACGCTAACGACTGTCGCCGAGCGCGTGGCAGACATTACTAAATCGTACTTCACTAGTACTTTTTTAGCCCCGCCCACTCTGTGTTAGTTTGCGTGGTACTATTTTTTGAGCGGAATTACACTTCCTTAGTATCTTAGTTCGTTGAATGTTGAGATGTTTTTGTTGATTATGCAGAGCAAAACACGCGCTATGGACCCAGCTTTAGGAATAAAATTTTCACACAAATATATATGTTATTTTAACAGTTATCTGCGAGGAAAATCTATTCCTAAGAGATAACTGATTCCATCCTACTATCCTACTAATATTATAAATGTGAAAGTTTGTGAGTTTGAAAGTTTGTTCCTCAATCACGTAAAAACTACTGAACGGATTTAGTTGGAATTTGGCACACAGATAGTAGATAGCCTAGATTAAAACATAGAATACTTTTTATCCCCATATTCCCACGGGAACGGGAACCACGCGGATAAAATCGCGGGCGGCCGCTAGTTAGAGAAATAAAATCTTCACAGATAACCAGTTCTGGCCATGGTTATCTCCGAGGAACATGGGGACTTCCTGAAATGTTTTGTGAGCTTATTTCACTAACTTTGATTGATTGATTTATTAATGAGTACTTACGGTGTAGCAATAACAGGTGTGCTGTAAACGCATCTCGTTGCGGTGGTGGTGGCTATCTGGAGAAGTGGCTGGTTGGTGAGGAACTGGCTCTTGAAGTTGTACAGCGTCTCTAGCATATTGGTGCTGTTCGCTTTCGGCACGAATATCGGGTAATTCAATACTGAAAATAGTAATAAAAAATTGTATCTAACATTAAAGTAAAAATAAATATTTTAATTAGAGGACCTCGAAAGTAGGGCTAATTGCTTTCTACTACTAATTAGTAGTGAATGCACATATTAGTAAGAGACTTCTTAAAGTATTACAAAGGTCATTGGGCATTTTGTTCGGACATTTGACCTACGGCGTACACAAACGAAATAGGGCTAAAATGTAGATAAATGTATCTGCTACGCAGTGGTATGGGTCGCATCCTTGCAGGACATGTTTCATTTTTTACCATTATGTCATAGCATTTCAATAATAAATAAAATAAAATAAATAAATAAAGACAACACCAACGTTTATAATGCTTGTGCTACACATTTTCACAATGCTGAAAGTAAAAACTTCTGTTTTATTAACAAAAGTTTAATAACACACATCATGTGAAATAACTTTTTTCTGCCGGTCCATACATAAAATAATAATACATATTTTGAAAAGTGGGATTGAATTCTTCAATTTAAAACTGATTTGGTCTTTGTACGCGAACTTTCATTGAGCAGGTCAAATATGCTCAATGACCTTTCTCACACAAAAAAAATCTTAAATTTAGAAAAAGACACTTTGATTTAAAAGAAGTTGTTGAATCATGAATGAATTAAATATTAAAAGAAAAAGAGGAGCCCGGTGGTGCAGTGGCATAGCGCTTGGCCCTGCGAATGTGGAGGTTAAGCAACTTTCGCAAGGGTCGGTCATAAGATGGCTGACCAATTTTTTTTTTCTCGAGCTCCTCCGTGCTTCGGAAGGCACGAAGTCGTTGGTCCCGACTGCATTTGTAGTCGCAAACACCCACCAATCCACATTGGGCTTATGGCCCATCCTCCTTGTCCACCCATAAGGAAGGTCTGTGCCCCAGCAGTGGGGAAAATAAAATAGCTGATGGTCAATGAAACCAATCAAAAAGCTAAAAATAAGCATTAAACAAAACAAGAGATTCTCTGTATTACTCAATAAAAATACTATAAAACCTAATTTAGTTACAGTGTTTTGTCTTCTTTATTCAAACTCACTTCATAATATGAGAGAAAAAGACAAAACACAACTAAATTGTTCATGAATAAGACGGTCAGGTCTTAGATATATTTGTTTTTTGAACTTACTGTTTTCAGATTCCTCGCTGACTTGCACATAAATCGGTTGCGTGACATCCCTATTGTTCACACTATTGAATCGGCTAAAGACCTCGTCGATTCTAGGCAATTGTTCATCACTAAGAATCCTCACATCGCTATGAACACTCCGTCTCTGAGACCGGATTTGTTCACTTCTGATCTTCTTATGAAAATAAACTGCGGACTGTATGCACTCATTTTCTTTATAAGTCTCATTAGAATCGTAATTAAACTGTCTTTGATTACAATGAGGTGACGGTGGTATATAATCCAAACATTCCAAGCCGGTCGTATTAGGAATATTAGGATATTGCAAATTAGGCATATTCTCTGGGACTTTATACTCTGAATTCATGTTCTGAGAGTCTATATTTGAATTAATTAAGTCTTGCACAGTCAGATCAATGTTCCTATAGTTTTTGTTCGCATCATTACGTTTTTGTACTAAAGCATTAATTTTGGATATCTTTCCATCGTTTCTTCGGTAACCGATGCTTTGTATGTAATCGTAGTTGACTTTTGGAGGTGGGTTTTTATTAACTATTGGGTAAACACCACTCAATACCCTTTGTCGTTTAGCTGGTAATATCGGTCTTAAATTCTGAAATGATATAAATTTAAATTAGATATTTATTAACTCCATGATAATATTTATTATCATTAAAACCTAACCCATTAGGTGGTTTTTAGGGTTCCGTACCCAAAGGGTAAAAACGGGACTCTATTACTAAGACTCCGCTGTATGTCTGTCTGTCACCAGGCTGTACCTAATGAACCGTGATAGCTAGACAGTTGAAATGTTCACAGATGATGTATTTCTGTTGCCGCTATAACAACAAATACTAAAAACATAATAAAATAAATATTTGAGGGGGGCTCCCATACAACGTGATTTTTTTGCCGTTTTTGGTACGGATCCCAACGTGCGCGAGTCCGACTCGCTCTTGGCCATTTTAGTCACTTGTGGCAGTCAACTTTAGGCATCTAGCATTTGGCTTTAGTCACCAATGTAAATACCCCATTACATATTAAAATGTGCCGACTAAGAAAATCTCCCTACGTGATCGAATCAGAAACGAGGAGATCCGCAAGAGAACTAAAGTAACCGACATCGCTCGAAGGATTGCTCAGCTGAAGTGGCAATGGGCGGGACACATAGCGAGAAGAACCGATGTTGGTTGGGGCGGGGCGGTTCTGGAATGGCGACCGCGCACCGGACGACGCTCCGTGGGTAGGCCCCGACAAGGGCGACCGACGTGAGGGGGAAGATTGCGGGAAGCCACTGGATGCAGGCAGCGCAGGACCGATCCTCGTGAAGATCCTTAGGGGAGGCCTATACCCAGCAGTGGGCGTCGTGCGGCTGATATGATGAAGAAAAGCTAACATAAAATTACTTACCATACTAATTTGAACAGTCATCAACTGTACTCTAGGTATATTTTTGATTACATTAGGATGAAGCTTTTGTGTAAATCCAGTGAGTTGTGTTCCCACACACTTAGTACTCACAATCCCTTCTTGAAAATAACTCTCCTGATTATCCGAATTGACCCTTGTTTCTTCAGAAATAGAGGTGTGTCTCTGAGTTATAGCCGGCCTCAAGTTCATTGTACTTTGAGTCTTAATGACTTTCAATATGTTACCATTTAAGGTGGCTTGTGAATGTGTAGTCTGCGATTTGACATTGTAACTTCTCAGTACTCTATCACTGCTGTCGACTGGTTTCATTGGAGGGTACGTCGTCTTCTTTAAGAATGTGGAACGGAGTATGCTCGACCCAGGGCATTTCATGATTGTTTGATGAAGGTTAGGGCTGCATTTAATTATAATGTGACCTGGCCTGTTTGCTGTGTTAATTATCGGTGGAGATGATGAGTTACTTGTAGATGATATTTCAGAGCCCTGAAATTAAATAATAAAAGATGATAAGTAGATGATTTAAAAAGAAGAATTACTAACAAAGGAGTGTTGGTTGGGTAAAACCTCTTTATTCAAACTGGGGAATGTCTGAAAAAATATCAAACTGGCTGAATATTTTTATAGGTAGGAATAAGCTCCTAGTAATAGAAAAAAATTCACAGATTTTACAGTCCCCGCAAGAATCAGAGCATTGAAAATGAACACAAAAATTTACGAAAAACCAAAATCAAATCGAATGCAAAATCCTATAATATTTTTAAAGTAACCTAGGTACTAAGTAGTACCTATTTTTTTACGATTGAACGAGCCCGCTAACTGCCTCGACGCGGCCGAAACATTATTAACCGATTATCAAAATTCCAACGAATGCACTTCTCGTCTGCTTCTGCATCTTTTAACACTATTACCATGACGATCGGTCAATAATCATAGAAGCTACATCACTTTTTATGTATGGAAACATCCTTTTTTCTACAATTCCAAATCTAAAGGGACCACCTACAGGTCACAATTATTAACCAATTTTCAAAATTATTTTGCCATTTGGTAGCTAAACTAATACCCTAGGACCCTTTTTTTCATTTTTTCTTAAGTCGGATTTTTTTCCGAAATATTTACAATTTAGTAAACAATCACCTGCCAAAAAACCCGGAATTTTTGGAGTTTTGCAAAATTCCAAAAAAAGTTTCCAGTAGATTTTCAAAATTCAAATGTTCACAGGTGTCTCGATAAATTTCTCAACTTTTGGTACTATTTTCATCTCGATCCTCTCAAAATCTTCAGAGATATGGCCAAAAACACGTCTCAGGCGATTTGCATCTGATAACCATTTTCAATGGTAAAAGTTTCAGAATTATCAGTTGCATAAAAAAGTCACTTCGTCTTCACAAAAGTACAGAAGTAACAGCAGAATGGATATTATTATACCTTAGCCACCACCGGCCACAACCACAACACATATTAAAAAAGTTTAGACATTTTGTGTCGCAACTTTTTTTTAATCGTATGAGAACGGAAATTGGGCTTAATGTATTTTGTCAAATTACCAATGTCCAAATATAATAAAAGTTACTTGTTTTATTAGATATAATTTAGAATACAGAACAAACCAGACCATGCATATAGCCAGAATAGTATGGTATGACACACACTGTGTCTAAAACCCCTGCACCTGCCGTTCTTCCCTTTGCTGTAATATTGCTAACTCGGGTAGGATTTTAAAACTTTTTGATGTAGGCAATTCTGCTATAACTACTGCTTGTTTATCCACAAAAGAAAACCACCTGCATACAGGATTTAGGAGGACAAAAAAATCAGAATTACTCTGAAATTAGAGTAGTTTTACCATACAACAATTTTGCAAATAAATATATTGATTGATTGATTTGTACACCAGTACAACTTGCCTCACTTTTAGGACCATATGCAGGTTCTAGTTTGTTCTGTTTCTGAGGGATACACAGCCCGACTCACAAGTCAGTAGAATACCTAAGTTTTTTATAGGTAACTGGGCAGGCTTTTGACCACCGTCTTTCTCGGTAAACAGGATCTGGTCTAAGGTGTAGCACGCTCGCCCAGGAAATGCTTATTCACTCTTACTTTGAAGAGACCAAAGTTGATACTATCGGGGAACACGAGCAGTCAGCCCATTTCATTCTTTAGCAGTTCGCTTAAGTCTCCGCGAACTAACAACCAATCTATCGGTCATTAGTTCGGTCGGGCCTTTAATCAGTATGAAGAAGTATGTAAAGTCGCATTACTAATTTCCCAGCAAAAATGTAAACAAAGGTGTTGCCAGAACAAAACAACACAAAAGGAAATTGTATATTGCTAAATCAAGAAATAAACACACTTACATGTTTTTTCATCATAAACCTAATAAAAATAGATTAGATAAATATTCTGAATCATGAGTTTTGCGGCAAAAACAGTAATATAATTTAATATTTCATAATAAGCGTTTTATAGTAGAAAACATTTTTATGATGCTGTGCACACATCAACTGCAAACCGTACACATCAACCTTTGGTAATTTTATAAAAAATCATAAAAAATAGTATTACAAGTAGTAGCTGCTGTAGAGACCACATGACCCTGAGGGGTCTTTTGGTATTGGGGGGAACACGCGAAGATGCTACGTATTTTTGATAGTTTACATACAGTCAATATCTAAGTAAAGTTTTCTTATCAGTTCGTTTCAAGAACTTTTAACATCAAAAATTATCATTGGTTATAAAGATAAAATTTCTAATTACCATCCTACTTTAAAATTACCATGGATGACATAATATTTATTATGACTCAAATTATAATAAACAAATTAAAAAGTTATAAAAGTGAACAAAGGTTTTCAATATCTGAAAATGTCACTATCATGGTTAGTTTGTCAATTTGACAGTGACGTTTCTTTGTTTACATTTTTGCTGGGAAATTAGTAATGCGACTTTAAGTCATTACAACTATTTGATATCGGCCGATTCTTCATATTAAAAATGGTATGACCCAACTATCGGCCGATAGAAAGTCTGTAGTTGGGGGGCTTTAAGAAATATATTTGACAAAGCTTACCTGTAAATGGATCTTCCTTCTTGTGGCTTCTAGTCTCGTCTTCTTTTTCCTCACTTTAGAGAACTGCTGCCTCTCCAACTTCACGTTTTGAACAATGATATCCACTTGTTCTTTAGTCTTATACTTTTTGGCATAAATCATTTGGATCAAGTATATTTTCTAGAATAGACAAGGTTCAAAATTTTACAACTTTTTAAAAAAAAATATGATCATCCTTATATAAAACTTAATTATTGCGATAAAACAGACGTTATTCAATAGTTTGCTTCGATAGGTACTTATATAAAAGTTACAAGAGAGCGACATGTGTCATACATGTGCTCATACATAATGTAATTACCTTTACGTTGGATGGAAGCCCTAAAGACTTTGCTAGCTGTTGTAAATCTCTGTAGGAACGTCCTTCCAAATCATCCAGAGAAATTTTTGGATCACTCATTATTTTCAATCGCGTAAAACACGTGCTCCACTGAGCCACTGACACGAGAAAGTATCAAAGTATGTAAAAACTATTTTTATAAACTGCCTTCAATTTACCCTCTTTAACAGAAACAAAAGAATTACCGGCCGGTCTATTTGTTTTTGTTTGTTTTGTTTATTTTTTTCTGTTGAAATTAAAAAAAAAAAGTTGCTTTGCGTTTTGTTTCACTTGATTGAAGGCTAAAACTGTTAAAATTGAACTTATTTAAACGGGTGGCAACCCGAAATTGGTTCCTAGCTAGGAAGCTAAATTGGCGTATGTAATCGAGGCTTAAGCTTGAACGGCTATCTTCTCCACTAACAAACCCAATGCACAAAGTAATTAATATCTGTAGATGTTAAAGTTGTTATCGTACCTATATTTATTTCATGATTGTGAACAACAATTTTTTTAAGTTTATAGCGCCATTTTGTCGAGTTCAGTTTGGTGTCTATTTTAATTATTTGAAAATTGACTCATAGTAGATATTGTGTCTTAGAATTGGTGCAGTTTTGTGGTACAAGAGTCTACGCACCTGAACAATATGTGGGATAATTGAAATAGGTGCGATCTTGGTTGTGTGAAGCTGAGACTTTTATTGTTATAGATTGCCAAACTAAAATAAGAAGAAGAAGAACATTTTTTTATTTTTATTATAATAATATTTAATTGGATTTAATTTAACATGTTCTGATTTGTATTAAATGATGTAATTTACTAACACTAGTCATATGATATTGTTACTAACTTATTATGGGCCTTGCCTGAAATAAATAATTTGAATTTGAATATACTGTCTTGTGGAAACGCTACTTTAACAATAGTTTCATCTATCTAAACTAGATGGCGTGAGCGCTCGCCGCGCAGTTTTTGAGAAGTTTTTGTTTACTGGTTTATTTTTATTGTTGTATGTATTAGGTATTGGGAATTATTACCTTTTAATTATATTAGGGGAAAATAAAGGTTAACAACACACATTTAACAGCATTATTTATTTATTGAATGCACAATCGGTTTTAGAATTTTATTTGTACTTAGTCCCTATAATTGGTAGATGAACTGTGTTCTTTTTTGAATCTTCAGTGTCCATTATTCTTTTGAAGGGATGGACTGGATTTGTACTGTAATAAAAAAAAAACAAGATAAAAGCAATGTAATTAATATGCCTAGGTATGAGATTAATTTGTCAATTTACAACAACTTGCGGCAACTTCACTCGAAAATGTATGGTGCGGTGCAGTGGCGGATCCAGGATTTTGGTTTGGGAGGGGCTTAACGTAGGTGAGGGTAGGCTTTACCAAGGTACCTAATCAACAGATTTGTTGGGGTGGACCCAAATTCTTGGGGGGGGGGGGGGGGGGGGGGGGGGGCTTGAGCCCCTTAGCCCCCCCCTGGATCCGCTAGTGGTGCGGTGCGCCGTTGTTGTTGTAGGTAACATTGCCGCTGAAATTCTAAAAACCGGCCAAGTGCGAGTCGGATTCGCGCACGAAGGGTTCCGTACCAAAAACGGCCAAAAAATCACGTTTGTTGTATGGAAGCCTCCCTTAAATATTTATTTTATTGTAAGTATTTGTTGTTATATTATAGCGGAATCAGAAATACATCATCTGTGGAAATTTCAACTGTCTTAGCTATCACTGTTCATGAGATACAGCCTGGTGACAGACAGACAGACAGACAAACAGACGGACAGCGGAGTTTTAGGGTCCCGTTTTGACCCTTTGGGTATATTCTTTGCTTTGGGTACGGAACCCTAAAAAGGAGCTATAGTCCTTAGATTTGAAGAAGTGCTGGTGCGTCCAATCCAATCAATAATGGAAAGGTAGACAATGATGCCTCTGCCTAGCCCAGGCACGTATCCAGAGGGGGAGGGATAGTCCGTAACATCCCCCCCCCCGAAATCCGTAACACACAGAACAGGACTAACGCAACTAGAAACATACTATTGTGTTGTGTTGTGTCGACACGACACACTGGAGTAATGTGTTTCTAACCATACTAAATGTATGAAACCGATACGCGACAGATCGCGACACGACACAGCTTGCAGGATGCGATCGTCCCCCCCCCCCCCTGTGGATGGAAAAGTCTGGGGCCCTATTTTTGAATCGCTCGACTAGTGTCGAGCGCTCGTTTCTACTGATTTTCGTTCGACAGCTCATACATTTGAGTTGATTTGTCGAGCGAAAATCAGTAGAAACGAGCGATCGACGCCAGACGAGCGATTCAAAAATAGGGTCCCTGGATACGTGCACAGAATACATACGTGCCTGGCCTAGCCTATCTGGATTCTGGAGTAGAAATTAACGTCTCGTTAGTGGCTTAAGCTAGGGTTTCCTAGGATGACGGAGCCGTCATATTACGGCCGTAATAGCAGCGTAGAACATTGTCTATGTACACAATGCGGCGAGGTTTCTGACGTTACGGTGTCGCCGTATTGTCATATGTATTCTGTAGTATTGTTTACATAGACAACATTCAACGCCGTTATACCTATTGTGGCCGTAATATGACGGCACCGCTATCCTAGGAAACCTTAGCTTTAGCTTTAGTTTTAAGCTGACCTTTTTCGAGCAGAAGTTTGCTTGTATCTGTTCAGCATAACGTCGCTGAACATTTCAGACTTCTTTGTGAACGGCCAGTCTTTGTTCTCAGTGCTGGTCGTGTCATTTTCCTGAAACACAAAAAGTAAGAATTTTATTACTTATGGATGATTAATGTTTATTTTATGACAGCCTACGTAGGACCACCGGAAAATTTTAGTGGAAAAAATATCTGTCAAAGCATTTAAAAGTCTTCTTAACACCGTGGTACGGAATCATCGATGAACAGCGGAGAAATGCTGGTTAAGCAGGATCCACAAAATGTATAATAGGGAATATGCATAAGTCACCGATTTTCCTAAAATTGAGCTTGATCGCTGCGGACACTTGTAAAAACATAGTGGAACAGAAAGAAAAATTAAAAAAAATGATTATTTTCGTTTTATCACACGATGAAATCAGGGGAAAATAACGATATTTTTTTTTCGTTTTCGGATATAATGCACTTTACAGTCAGATAGAATATCGAAAAAGAAATAATATTTTGTATGACACATATTTACATAAACGCAAAATTTAGGGAGATAATTGAAGATTATTGGCTAACTCCATATTAAACGCGCCCGAAACACACCAAAACGTGATGTGTGACGTCACCGTTTTGTATAGAGCGTTTTCGGCGGGAGCTGATGCGTGCTAACTTCAAGTAACTATATTTCGAGAAAAAAACGCAAGAGACAAGTTTCAATATTACAGTTGATTTTCTCACGCATTATACTATTGATTTTGATAAAAAAAAAATTTGATGCATATTCCCTATTGGTAAACAAACATTACGTGCACAAGTGACGTTGCACCTTAGATTTCAATAATCTAAGCGTTGCACCTACAATGCGATTAAACCAATGACAATGTTGATCAGCTGCAACTTCGTTCGAGTCTCGAGACTGTTCCTATGGCAAAGATTACACATTAAAAAAACGTGTTAAAATACTTGCCCCTTTGCCATGACAACATGACATTTCCAAAATCACAACCTTCCGGAGACTAAGTACTTCCAAACCTTACTAATATTATACTAATGAACTACTATTTTGACGAAAACATTAGCAGACTTGACCCCCTGCACGGTCGCGGTTTTGGAAATGTCACGTTGTCATCGCATCGCAATCGCTCGTCGTAATCTACAGGCTGACACTTACTAGACAATTAATATAATGAAAAAATATTAGAAAAAATCGACTCACTCGTAGCAACTCAGACGATGGTGCTACGGGTGAGTCGATTTTTTCTAATATTTTTTCATTATATTAATCATCTTAATATAAAAATAGCACTGTGAATGCAAAAATCTAACTGTCTTATTTAGAGTGCGTTCGTTAAACTAGGGCCAAAGTTAACATGGCGTTAGACCATAGAAAAATCAAATAAGTAGGCCAACTCGAGCTGTGAGCGAGCGATAATAGCCTAAACACTGGCTGACTGGTAGGGCTGTCGCTTATAGTTTATTCAATCGTCAAAATGCATATGTAGGCAATATTTATGTAAAACAATTTTCCCCTGTAGGGTAAGCATCAGGGATCTATAATATAAATTTTTTTTCGTGATTTCTATGTTGGTCCCATAATGAAAGTTGTTCAGTTTGATGGTTTTTAATGAATTAAAAGTTACCCTGTATCACACGTTATAAGCACGTTTATTTTTCAACGGTTGTTACCTAATTTGAAAATTTAAAACGGAATGAGGTACGCACGACACAGCGCGGTTAGGTAAACAGTAAAACAGTTGAATTACGAAAACAGCTCTTATTACGCACGACATAAAGACTGTCTCAAGGTCAACATGTATAGTCTGACGTGCCGTTGACTGTACCTATTTTTTTATACCTACTCATGACGAAATAATAATAATTAACCCGGCTCTCCTATTGAGGTACGTACGTTTTACCGATTTGTTTATTTATATGTAGGTACCTATTACTTAATTATCCTACTTATAAAATGTGAAAGTTTGTGGGTTTGGATGTTTAGATGTTTGGATGTTTGTTCCTCAATCACGCATAAACTACTGAACGGATTTGGTTGAAATTTGGCACACGGATAGTAGATAGCCTAGATTAAAACATAGGATACTTTTTATCTCGGTATCCCCACGGGAACGCGAACCACGCGGGTGAAACCGCGGGCGGCCGCTAGTGTAAATATAAAATGCAATATCAATTGGAAAATTTTGACAGATTTGCGTAGGTTGATAACCAACCGTGTGAGGTACACATGTTAACTGATGAAAAATAGTAAGGTAAGTACCTACCTACCTACTCAAGTTTATTGCTTATATAGGTACCTACCTAAGATTTAGTTTGATTTATACAAGTAATTGGTCCCTTCTTTTCGCGGTGGGACATACTTAGTGATCTATTAAATCAAACCACAAATTGTTATCTGGTCAATGAAATTCGGAGCAGAACTAGGTATTTCCTAAACACTTTCAGATATGTAATAGCTAACACATTATTTAATTATGTACGTTCCTACGTATGATATAGTAGGGTAGTAGATTAGATAGGTACCGTTCTTGTTCGCTAGGTAATGCGAAGAAACACAATTCCGGATCAGACAAACTGCTATTTAGACATCCATAAACACTGCAATATTTTCTAGAGGTCGTCTTCATGAATTTGTATTTAAAGGAGGTAAGTAGGTAGTGTACATGTACGGCGGAGCGTGCGTGAGCGGCTGAGCGCGGGCGGTATTAAGTACGGCGCAGCCACGACTGACGCACCGCTATCACCTTTAAGTTGTGTCAGTGTGTGCGTGCGACGACGCATACGTACGGTCGCGCTCACATACAAACCGCGTTCGGGCGTATAATGAGTAAGACGACTTACTTATTTGATTCTACTATGGTTAGACTGCGGACTAACGCCATTTTAGCGCAAATCGTATTCAGAGCGACAGTTTAACGTTTAGTCTCACCGTTTAAGGATTTAAAGGTGCATTGTGATTGGTTGACAAGCATTAAACCAGGTTTTGTTAGAACAGTCTTGCACTCCAGTTTTGTGAAACATCTCTGAATAAGACAGTAAAAAGTTTAAACTTACTAGACACTTCTGATTCTCCACAATCTGGCTCAACAGTGCGTTCCTGTAATCTATTTGTTTCTTCAACTCCTGATTTGCTGACTCCATCTTCATCTGCAATTCTTTGTACGCAGTTCTTGACACCCGTTGCATCTTTTCTGATCTTTCTTTTCTCTCTTTAATCATGTCTTCTTTTAGCTTCTCTAAGTGTTTTTGGTAGTTTTGAACGGCTTTCTGTAAGCAATAAATGCCATACAATGCAATAAATCCGTCCGCGCCGTACTCTCCGATTACGATGATGGTGGATGCGCAGCTTAAGGCCCTCCGCTGCCTTGAGCGGGACACGCGCGCGGGGCGACATAGATTAGAGCTTACTCATGCACTGCGCAAGCATCTGTCCGTCAAAAACCAGCAATCTATATTCCCGCGCCGAGTACCCGCGGCGGGATCCCGCTTAAGGCAGCGGACGGCCTAAAAGTTATTAAGTAGGTAGGTACTTTTTTGAACAGAAATAATGACAAATCACAAATATCTTAGAACCCATTTTTTTCTTTTTTTTTAGTCCGCACATTTTTCGACTTATGATGAAAAATGTAAAAAAAATATAACGCCCCTCCCCCCCTCCCCTTATCTCCGAAGCTTGCAAAGAGAAAAATTTGAAATAATTCTATGTGATAGTAGTTTATGATAAAGATTACAGGAAAAATAAACGATGTCACAATATTTTTAGAAATTATCAACAAAAAAAACATTAGTTTCACGGTCAACTATCGGTCAAAAGATGGCGCAGAACTAAAAAAAATATACATTAGTTCCACTATCAGTCAAAAGATGGCACTGACCTAAAACTGCAATAATAATTTTTATTATTATACTCTGCAGTGCATTTATTATGACGGCACGGAAACCCTCGGTGCATGAGTTCGGATTCGGACTCACGTTCGCTCTTGACCGGTTTTTTTCGATAGCTTTTCATGTTAAGAGTTTGACTGATTAATAGCATCGCATTGCAAAGGCCCACGCTCACATTGACTTCATCATATATTACCTCTTTATTAACCCTCCTGTCATCCTCCATTTGTCTGAGGAACTCGTCAGTCTTCTGTTCCTCCTGCTGCTTCCACTCCTGGGCCGCCCTCTCGGACTCCATGTCCAGACCCTCAGCTATCCTTCGCTCGCGGTTAAAGTTCTGGGTAAACGTTTCTTCTTCTCGGCGCCAATTAAGCTGAAATGTAATAAAATTTTGTACTGTGAGTTTTTTAAGTTTTTTGGGTCTTTCAAAAATACTTAGTAAAAAAAACAACAATGAATGAACTAATGCCTAATGCTTATTACTTAGTTATCATTCAAATGACAAGGACAAAGACACATGAAACATCAGAGAAAAACTTAAATGTTACAGAAGCAGTTTCCTGATTTTCATACCAATAAATTTATTACTACAAAAACTAAGCATTGATACCAACGATATGTCATGCGCCAACTAGGGAATGCAAATCCGTATATATTTCAAAATCCGGATTTTTAAAACGGATATTTGGGCAAATCCGGATTATCCGGATATTACGGATTTTTTATAAAAATATTTTCTTTTTTATAAAAATAAGTAATTTCTATCAATATAAGTTCAGTAATGTGATGTCTCTTATATTTATGTAAGAGGATTCAATAAAAAGGACAATATTAATCAAATCCAATATTTTTTGTGTGCAAACACACAGCAGAGAAGTCATTTGTTCTATTCCGAAGCTAATCGCGCGATAAGACGTCGAAAAAGCGCTAATAAAACTAAAAATCATGCTCTTTATACAATTATACAAATGAAGAATTATACACACATCAACACCGTCTAACCCCTATCAAATTAAAGTTTTAATAAAAAATATAATTTCGAATTTATGCAACAGTATGTACCATGCAGCGGCGCCATTTAACAAGAGATGAAATGTTAAGGGCAGTAGGTATACTCCAAGCTGGGGCTACTCAACAGAGTATTGCTGAGGAAATTGGAACAAGACAAAACGTGATATCAAGGTTGTGGTCACGTTATCGTGCTACTGGTAATGTGGCTGAAAGGCATTAAGGCGGGAAGCGCATAACCACTCAAAGACAGGACCGATTTTTGCAAGTGGCTGCAAGAAGTCAAATAAATTCTACAGCCATGCAGTTGGTCCAAAAGCTCCAGTCAGGGACCAAATTGTGAGGAGAAGACTGCACGAGGCTAACCTTTATGATCGCAGAAAGCACTACGCAGAGGAAATGTGGACGAAGATTACAGTGGGCTCGAGAACATTTGCTCTGGGAAGATAGCCAGTCATGGTCTTGTAACGGTTTTCTCCCACAGGGCGACTATTGAGAGTTAAAGGGTGAGCGTTCGGTGTTATAGTTTAAGCTCAAGTGAAATGCGGCTTACTCAGTTAGGCTGGAACATGTTCAGGGAGTTGGCTCTTCCGCACCTGGAGTACAGCGTATTAGAATTTATAGAAGATAAGGGCGCCTTATACGCTGCAGCAAGCGATTTCAGAGATAAATAAAGAGAAAGATTGAATTTAAAGAATTACATTTATTTCTCAGAACAGTTTATCGTTTATTACATTTATCCCGCTTACGGTCAAAAGATTAACTTGTAAAACTTATCACTAAGTTAAGAAATATATTTAAAGTTACCATACATACAGTAGAATGGTTGATTACTGCTGAATCTCCACCATTTGAGAGCTTTCCAAGGATGTCATCGGAGAGGTTTTCGTCCCTCTCTTGGTGTCAAGGCCGTTGATCAGTAAATACAACTTCCCATCTTGAGTAGGTACGGAACAGTACAGGATGCTTGAAGTATGAAGCGTTGGTCACCACTTCATATTGGCGATGGAAGATATGAGACAATCTCCATCTTGATAAGTTGAGTGTAATTCAAGGTTTGATTACATCAAAAATGAGGCTGGTACTAAGGATTAGACCAGAAAACTAAAAAGGCACTGTTAAACAGTGTTAAAACTTATGTACAGACATAAGAACAAAAAGAAAAGAAAAGAACCCATGTTTACTGCATGGGTTTTAACAGGCCCGCCGCTAGCTGTTTGAGCGCCCGCGTGCAAGAGACCAATTTTGCCGCCCCCTTGTACCTAGGTACAAGTGGGTGATTTCTTGAAAGATGCCTTTATCTTTGTATCCACTCTTTATGTAGAAGTCTAGTCGCGGCGTGCGAAGCGCGCCGCGCGCTCCGGGACATATGGCGATATGACTCTTCCCCGCGCTAAGTTTTTGCAAAATTCTACACAAGTAGGTGGTTTCTTGAAAGATGCCTTTATCTTTGTACCTAGGTACTTCTTATGTAGAAGTCTATTCGCGGCGTGCGAAGGTCATGCGACAATTATGTTCGGACAAAATCATTACAATCAATGGATGGTGCAATGATTTTGTCCAAGCGCGATGAAATATCAGGGGCCCTATTTTGGAATCCTTCGGCTAATTTTCTCATTCATTTCAGTCAAATGTCGAACGAAAATCAGTAGAAAAGAGCGCTCGACGCCAAAAATTTAACTTTTAATTTATTATATGAATTAATTAATTATAGAATTAATTTAAAAGTAATGTTTTATATTTTAAGGGGTAATCTTTAAATTAAATTTGCCAGCCGAAGGATTCAAAAATAGGGCCCCAGGTCTTGAATGAAATCCAAACGGAGTTCGGTTTAAACTCATAAAATCCAGTCTAGATCCCTATCTATCCCCGCTGCCAGAACACAATGCGAAGCGGTATAGGCAAGGCAAGAGAAATAAATTATTTATTTCTAATAAATTATTTAGTTATGGGTCATTCTCGGCATAGCCGCTCAGAAGGAGCCAAAGAGCTGCATGCAGCTCGCGAGCCGCGGTTTGCCGCTTCTTCACAAGTGGGTACAAGGATAGATACATCTTTCAAGCTTCCTGAAATTAAGTAATGGATCTGGCGTCGTAGCTTGGTTAGGGGCTGGCAAGGGGGGGCGTCTGCCAGGGGCGCAACCCTCAATTTGCTGACCCATAGCTAGAATATACTCAATAAGTCTTGGGACGCAAAATTCAAATTTTGCTAGGGGCGCTCATTATCCTAGATATTAGTTTTTGGGCGCAAAATTCAAATCAGTGTCGCTCAAGATCCTAGAAATAAGCCTTGGGGCGCAAAATTCAAATCTTGCCAGGAACGCTCATATCATGACCATTCTTCAACCCTAGTTTCGACGCTTGGATCGGTCGATTTGCCGCCCCCCTAGACGTGCCGCCCGCGTGCCGCCCGCTTGCGGCGGGCCTGGGTTTTAAAGATATTTTAAATTATAAAAATGGGCCGCAGCCCTACAAATTAAGACTCAAAAAAGGATAATTTTGCTTCCTTCACTTCATAGTTTGGAGCCAAAAAAAAAGACAAGAGAAAAGTGCATGATCATGTCATGTCAGACGATAAAAAAAGTTAACAGCTTCGGACACCTAGCGATTTGCCAAATCTCAAAGTAAAACGCTGAAATTACCAGAACGAGACTAAAATCGTGAAAGATTTTATTTATAAGTTAGTTGCATGCGATAAAACTATTCAATTTAACATTTTTATCCAAAAATCATAATTTTGTAGTTAAAACTCTAAAAGCGATTACTAATCGATTGTCATCGATTACTAATCGATTAATCTATTAGAAGCGTTATGATCAGAAATTTATCTGTGACACGGTGCTTTGTTCCGTTTCATGTTTTTTTAGAAGAAAGATACTGCAGAACTAATGTAGTTTAATTTACTTATTTAATTTTATATTCTTTTATAAGAAAACGAATAAACGAAAGTTGTTAATTAAGAAATAATGTTTGGATTACTAAGATTTCATCAAAACATCTCAAAGCGTTCGTGGAACGGAACGGGCAAAACGTCAAAATGAAGTGACAGATTGACCTTTCAACTAATGTCATTGAACTTAACCATTAAAAGTAAACAATTATGGCTCTGCCTTTGCCTTTCCCAACTGACGGGAAGAAGATATTAAAAAAAAATAAAAGTAAACAAATTATAAATTGTTTTCAGGAATTACTTAGATTACGTAAAAAAAGTGTTACAGCACCGTTTTAGGTGGTAAGAATTATTTTATTTTAAAATTTAAAATTTTAAAATAAAATAATTCGAAGAAAAATTCCTCGGACAAAAGGAAAAAAAAAAATTCAACTTGTGATAAGGTTGAAACTATAAAATACTACAAAGAAAGTGTGTACCTAGCTACCTAGCACCTAGTGGATATCATTCTTACCTAACAATACCTATACTACACCTACATAACTTAAACTGTTATAGAAATAACCTATCACCTATCCGTGCGGCTAAGTCTATATGATAAAAGGAACTAACAACAAAGTTTCATGCAAAACAAAGACTGACTAACATGTAATGAGACAGACATAAAACCTACCAATTACTATGGTTATATCTGTTGGTTAAAATAGAATACCTAAATTTTATTTTCAGATAAAAGTACTAGTGTTGATAAACGAATTTTACTGATTTGTTGTTTATTTACAAGGAGGTAAGTGATATAGTATCACCTTCATTCAGAGATATGAATGAGATTTAGTTACTGGACACTCTGTTGGTATACAAAGAGATGACCAAACATTAAAGTTTACAGATTAAAACTTATTTATATGGATAGGAAAATTAATTTCCAAGCTTAGAGTAATATGTACTAGAATAGACATACTATTTAAATAGATTATTATTAAAGAAAATTATTCCTTTCTTAGGGAATAAAGAGATACTTATAAGACAAAGTATTTTAAGATGAAGTTAAGACTTCAATGTGAATAACATAAAACTAAGTTTAACTATTAGAGAGATTAATACCTAGGAGAATGAACGCAATGTTATGACAAGGTTCTATTCTTTATTATTATTGTTACCACACAATAAGAAAGTATTAGAGAAATGTGTTTCTTAGTCAGAAACAGAATCACCAGGGCGTACAATATCTGTTATATGCCACCGGCCAAGAAATTTCCCCGATAAGGATTTTAAACCATATACCAAGGGTGAATATTTTTCAGAAATGACACATTTTTCAAATTTAGGGGCTAATTTAGCAGAGAAGTGTTTTGCAGCATTAGATTGAGGAAAACATCTTTTAAAAACAAATTGCCCTACTTTAAGTTCAACATGCCGTTTACGCAGGTTATATTAATGAGAGTTTTTATTATGTGCCTTTTTAAGGTTATTTTTTACTTTTTCAAAGATAGATTTTAGCTCTTTTAATGAATCAGAGAATGAGTAAGTATGATCAATGGAGATGTTAGCACTGTCTATGGGTTGGTCAAGGTTATAAAATGAACCATCCAATATCATTTCCCTACCATGTAATAGATAGAAAGGGGTATATTTGGTACCTTCATGAACAGAAGTGTTAAGAGCACATTGCACCTCTGATATGTTCTTATCCCAATTTCGATGATCAGAACGCACATAGGAAGCAATGGATCTAACAATTTCACGGTTTACCCTCTCAGTTTGGTTAGTTTGGGGGTGATATACTGGATTGTAAAATAAGTGAGGAATCTGATATTTACTGATCAATTCTCTAAATTCTTTAGCTATAAATTGTGGACCATTATCTACATAAACATATTTTGGCACACCATGTATTAGGAATATGCCTTTTTCCATACATTTGACCACATTTTTGGCAGTCACAGTTCTCAAAGGAAAAATAGTCACATATTTACTAAAATAGTCACAACATACTAGTAAATATTTGTTTTGAGAATAAGAAGGTGGAAAAGGTCCAAGAATGTCGCAAGATAAGGCTTCTCCTGGTTGAGATACACATTTAGGATTTCCCATTAAACCAGCAGGTTTGACATTTAGAGGCTTGTAACAGTTGCATATGTCACAAGATTTAACATAGTTTTTAACATCTTGAAAGAGAGATGGCCAAAAGAACCAATTAGAAATCTTTTTATGAGTTTTTGCAACACCAAAATGACCAGCAGTTGGATCATCATGATACTTTTGTAAGATTTCAAGACGTTTTTCAGAGGGAATTATTTGTTTCCATTCAAATTGAGAAACAGAATTATATTTATTTTTAGAAAGTCTATATAGCTTATTATTTTCAATTTTATAGTTAGGATACCTAGACGGAGTTTTAGAGCATTTTTCATAAAGAGATTTGTACCACTCATCAGAAGTTGACTGAGTGTCAAATATGGAATTAATTTTAATACTGGATAAATGATCAGAAATGATAGGTTCTTTACCCTTTCTATGAATAATTTCAAAGTTATAATGACTGAGAATTGAGGCCCATCTTTTAAGACGACCAATAGGATTTTTAAGATTGGAAAGCCAAAGTAATGAAGAATGGTCAGTAATAATAAAACATTTTTTACTGGTACTGTTCTAAAGCATAGATCACCGCTAGTATTTCTCTATGAGTGACTGAGTAATTTATTTCCCGCGCATCAATAGTGCGGCTGCAGTAAGCAATGGGATGGTCAACATTGTCAATCTTTTGTGTAAGTACAGCACCTATGGCGTAAGAAGAAGCATCAGTATGTATGTTGAAAGGTAAATCATAATTAGGACATTTCAGTATTGGTGCTGAGACCAATGCTGTTTTAAGTTTATTGAAAGCTTCATCAGCTTCAGATGACCATGTAAAAGGAATCTTTTTGCTAGTTAAGCGAGATAAAGGACGAGATATTTTAGAAAAATTGTCTATGAACCGACGATACCGACCGGCCAGACTAAGAAATTTTTTGATGTCTTTTGCATCTTTAGGAATAGGAAAGTTTAAAATGTCCTTTTCGGTATGAATGGTATTAAACAAAGATTTTATCTCATCAATTTGCTTCTGTTGTTCAGAGGTTAAAGAATCAAAGGTATTGTTATCAGATGGATTAGAGAAAATTGACAAACTATTTTTATTTTCTAGTTGACAATCATTTTTAAATATATCAGGAGCTAAGTTGAAAGCTTTCCAAAAATTAATTCCAAAATGTATAGGAATATTTATTTCTGGTTGAATAATAAATTTAAGAATTTTCACCTCATTTTTATAAGAAATGGGCAGTAACATGTATTCATTACAAATTAATTCCTGTCCGCTGGCAACACTTAACCTTATTGGAATATCCAATTTATAAGACGGGATACCAATATTTAAAAATAAAGAATGGCAGTTATTACCTAAGACAGAACAAGAAGCACCACAGTCCAACAAACCCTTAACTTTAAGGCCAAGTACTTCAACGGATAAATAAGGTCGGTAGTCATCAGACGGAGGTTCAAAATATGTCTCTTCTGTAGTGGGATGTTTGGGACTACTTTTGGAACATGAGGAGACCAGTGGCGGATACAGAAAACATTCAAAGGGGGGGCGCAAGGTAGGCGGGGCGCGTGCGGGGGGGGGGGGGATCTCCGAGAAATAGAAATTTTTAACCGACTAAAAAAATTGAAAAGGAGGGTATGTACTCGTCGCGTATAATAATATTTTTTTATATGTAGGTATATGTACTTACACCGATTATTTGAAGACGGCACACGTTTTTATTAGGTTGCTTTCTCGTTTGTTTGTCCACAAATTTTGCGAACGATTTCATACTAGCTTCCCGATGAGCTAGAGACTTGAAACTTTGAACATAGGTCAGAACTGGAAAATAATGCAATATTATGGTGCCATTAAGCTGATCTGATGATGGAGCCGGAAGAAGGCCACAGGAACTCTATGATAAAACCGTACAACCCCATCGTGTTTAGGATCGTTAGAATGGACTTGATGACGAGTTCTCTAATGGAAGACGCCCAGGGTCTGATGATGAAGCTGGTAAAACATGCCATAGGAACTCAATATTGGAACCGTGCAACCCCATCGAGTTTGGGCTCGTTTGAATCATCTTGATGAGTACTCTTATGGGAAATAGTGTCCAAGGATCTGATGATGGAGCCGGAAGAAGGCCATAGGAACTTTATAATAAAACCATGCAACCCCATCGAGTTTGGGCTCGTTTGAATCGTCTCGACGAGTACTTTTTTGGGAAATAGTTTCCAGGGTCTAATGATGGAGCTGGAAGAAGGACATTGGAACTCAGTAATAAAATCATGCAAACCTATCAGTGGCGAGGGGTGAAATTATGGCGAAGGTAAGCCGCTCTACAAAAATCATGAAAATGTTATGATCTGCATAGTGGATCATTGGAGTAGGATTTCCAAAGGTAAGCCGATGGGAATCGGCTTGTATGGACCCTTCGCAACTGAAACTTATCGACTTTGGGCTCGTTTGAATCGTCTTGATGAGTGCTTTAATAGGAGATGGTATATTTTTAATCTAAGCTGGTTAACTAAAAAGCAGAAAATAATGATTTATTGAAAAAAAATCTTTTTTAAGAACACGTTTTTAAACCGGACTAAAAATTATAAAAATCGGACTTAAAACATTAAAACAGACTCAAAAGTAAAAAAAAGTCTTCTGTAAATATTCATATTATAAAAAAATAACCCTATTGTACAGAAATATTAGACCTAAAAACGTGAGGCGCATGCTAAAGACTATTTTACAAAATGTATATTGTCAAGAACGTTCTGGACTATAGACTTGAACTGCGAAAGCCCAACGGAACTCCATAACAACAAACAGCGCGGAATGTGAAAATTAAGTTACCTACTAGGGCTAGGTAATCTAGGTACCTATACCATTGAAAAATGTGAAATATTAAAACGTTTTATTTATAATATCATCGCTTACATATTACCTACCACAAAAAAGTTAAAATAAAAAAGCTTGTAAAACAAAACCTCCTTCTAAAACCTTAAAAAACAGCTCTGAAAAAGCGAGAAATAATTTTCCAATCAATAAATTAAAAACGTCTAATGAAGTCGGGTACGGCTTTTGGAATAAAAACAATAATTCCAACCAGCTGATAACCTCCTCCTTTTTTGAAGTCGGTTAAAAAAATACAATACCTACTTGAGAAAACAACACTAAAAGCCTAAAAGTAAAAAAATTCCTCCAGCCCTTTTTTTTTGTTGATTTTTGCTAACAAAAATGGAGTCAATTAGCAATTTTTTTAATGTTAAGAAAACTAAAATTAGGATTTTTTTATTACTGATAGTTGACTATCATGGCCATAATTCAATAAAATAGATGAACATTTTAAATCAAAGAAGCTAGGTGGTTCTCTGTTTGTGAAACAATAGGGGCAATTTCATAGGTAAAGAAAGAATACAATGACGAGGACTAACAACATTCTACAAAGAAATGCTGCTTTTTCGTAAACAGATGAAATGAAAAAAATGTTCAATGATCAATGAAACAGATGTTCCACAGATGCGATGTTGTACAAAAATCCCCAACTTCTATTATCAATAAGGATTGCTGGCAAATTCTTTATCTATTGTTTTGTTTTATTGTTCTGATGGTTGCTGGCTCGACTGCCACCCGCGTCCCGCATTACTGTTTTCTGTTTTTTGACTGTTTTAGACTGGTTAGTTTAGTTTACTAGCCGGAAATAAATTATTTTTATTTTTATCATTTATATTATGTGAGTGACGCGAGGCACGCATGGGGGGGGGCGCGCGCCCCCTGCGCCCCCCCTCTGTATCCGCCACTGGAGGAGACAGAGCCTATTCGTTTTTTGGCAGATTACACTTAGTGCACTCCAGCGTTTTAACACCTTTGTTACCACATTTGAAGCAAACTAGTTCTCTAGACTTCAGGCATTTGTTAGTGTTGTGGTTAATCATTCCACAGCGGAAACAATGTAAAGATTTATTATTTTTAGAGTTTAAAGAGGCAATTGGTTTTGGTTTTGAATTTCCAAAATTAGTATTTAGTTGTCTGGGAGTAGAATTCCTAGATTTATTAGAATAAGTAAAGTCAGGAGCAAGTGAATCGTTTGTCAAAACCGGTTCTTTAAAATCAATGGCTTTTGCCTTCGCAAGTTCTAGTTTCTTGCAAACAAGTTTAAGATGGTCTATGGAAGTAATATCATGGAGAGCTAATTCCATGCTGTATTCGGGTCGAATATTCCTTAAGATGATATCAAGTTGTTCATCTCCGGAGAGGGTTTTCCTTAAACGAGAGAACATACCTACCATGATAGATAGAAAAACGACGATGGTTTCACTTTTTGCTTGGGTCCGTTGCCGAATCTCTGCCAGCCATTTATGGTCCAAATCTGGGATGTCGAAGTCATCTCCAAGAGACTGGATCACGTCCTTGTAGCAAGAGAAATTGGTTTTATTTGCTCTGAACCAATACAACGCTGGACCTTCTAAGATATCTGGAAATCCATCAAAAATTATATCATTAGGAATTTTCCTAGCAACCCTAAGTTCTTCCAACCGAGTAATAAAGACACGGACACAAGTATCGCCGCGGTATTTTAAATTAAGAGAGTTCAAATTATAAGTTTTTGGAACCTGTTGAATACACATAGGGTTTTCAACATGATTCACTTCAGGAGTAGAATATGATTCACCCGTATCTTCGGGTTCATCTGCATCATTTTCAAGATGCATAAGAAGACAAATCAGAGAAGATTTAAGTTTAGCGATACCCTCTTCAGGATCACTAATTCTAGAGAGGCGACAAAGAATGTAATTGCAACGAGCTACTAAACGTTTTACCAAGCGTTCACTGGATGTTAAATCTTTACTACTCGCTTCTATTTCAGCAACCTTCGGCGTGCATACAGTTAATTCGGAAGCTTGGTCAATGTCAAACTGATCAATAGCCTTTACACTACCACGTCGGGTAAGTTTGCAAGTGTGACGTAAAAGTTTTCGCAAATCATCGGTTGATGATGTAGGTTCAGCTGGTAAATGACGTAATTTAAGTTCGTACACTAGTTCATCTTTGTGCAAGAATTCTATTGGACAACCGGCAGTTACAAAATCCATGTTGTACACTTTTAAATTATACAGTAATAAAAATAAAGTTATTTGCTAAGACAAGTTTATAAGTTTGTAGCATTAAAGTATCACAGTGTGATATAAGTTAGCTTAGTTAAGCTTAGAGTGAGCAAGTAGCCCTAAGAACAAAGTTTACAATCAACCATTATCTAGGTTATGTATTATTTTAGCTTAGACAGCTTAGAGTGAGTAGATAACTCAGAGACTTACATACTATTTAACCGTTTGCATGGTTAAGTATTAAAAGTAAAAAGAATACAGCAAAGACATGCTATTACTTAACTAAGTATTATAAAAAGATTCTACTTCTTGTTTTCTATACAAAAAGTTATACATTATGAGTTAAGTTTAACAGAAGTGAAATTTAATATTTTCACTAAAAAGAAAGCTTTATTTTTCTCTGAAATCTCCAGGCCCCACGTTGGGCGCCACTGTAACGGTTTTCTCCCACAGGGCGACTATTGAGAGTTAAAGGGTGAGCGTTCGGTGTTATAGTTTAAGCTCAAGTGAAATGCGGCTTACTCAGTTAGGCTGGAACATGTTCAGGGAGTTGGCTCTTCCGCACCTGGAGTACAGCGTATTAGAATTTATAGAAGATAAGGGCGCCTTATACGCTGCAGCAAGCGATTTCAGAGATAAATAAAGAGAAAGATTGAATTTAAAGAATTACATTTATTTCTCAGAACAGTTTATCGTTTATTACATTTATCCCGCTTACGGTCAAAAGATTAACTTGTAAAACTTATCACTAAGTTAAGAAATATATTTAAAGTTACCATACATACAGTAGAATGGTTGATTACTGCTGAATCTCCACCATTTGAGAGCTTTCCAAGGATGTCATCGGAGAGGTTTTCGTCCCTCTCTTGGTGTCAAGGCCGTTGATCAGTAAATACAACTTCCCATCTTGAGTAGGTACGGAACAGTACAGGATGCTTGAAGTATGAAGCGTTGGTCACCACTTCATATTGGCGATGGAAGATATGAGACAATCTCCATCTTGATAAGTTGAGTGTAATTCAAGGTTTGATTACATCAAAAATGAGGCTGGTACTAAGGATTAGACCAGAAAACTAAAAAGGCACTGTTAAACAGTGTTAAAACTTATGTACAGACATAAGAACAAAAAGAAAAGAAAAGAACCCATGTTTACTGCATGGGTTTTAAAGATATTTTAAATTATAAAAATGGGCCGCAGCCCTACAAATTAAGACTCAAAAAAGGATAATTTTGCTTCCTTCACTTCATAGTTTGGAGCCAAAAAAAAAGACAAGAGAAAAGTGGGAAGTGTCTATTCATCGGGGCGCCTCGACGAATAGTATTTTTCTCTATCTAGCGGTGCGCACCACTGAATAGCACTTTCTTTATGGATTGGCTATAGGCCGGTGCCTCGGGTTCGATCGATCCCCGCGGGAAGTAACATCTTTGAGTTGTTGTTTCTAGTTTGGTTTGGACATTGCAGGCTGATCACCTGATTGTGCGATAAGAAAAATGATTCGTGCTTCGGCTGTAGAGCCTGTAAATCCTGCGCTGCGCCTGACCTCTCCGCAGTCCTACCGCCTAACTCTCTCGCTTTGACTCTGGCTTTGGTTTTATGACTTCAGTGCACTATCCGTCCTTGTCATCGTGTTATGATATGACAAGAACGGATAGAGCATAGCTATCGCTTTGAGTTAGGCGGTAGGGCCGTCGGTCGTCCTGCCGTCCTATCGGAATTAGAGAGTGAAGGAAAAGAGAGTGCAAACACTTTTCTCTCAAATCTCAATTAAACTGCATCTAAATCTCTAAACACAAACCAAAGCTACGCACTGCACTAACAAATCTGCTAAAACCACAGCCAAAGATGATTACCTACTATTCCCGCAAATGCGCACTATGGAACCTTGTCATAATAACATCTACGTTTACGTCATCCGCAACAAAAAAATAGGTACCTACATGTAACAATAAAATTCTAATAGGTATTTTTTTTATTAATATTAATTATTGAATTATTAATTTTAATAAGATAGGGTCTAGGTATAAAAAAATCTACATTTTTCCCCCGTTTTTTTGGCTTAAAAATGGCTGCCAGGTTCATTAGCAATTTGCGGGGATAGTATTACAAGGTGTTTTCGAAATCGCAACAAAAAAAATATTTGTTTCATACAAAAATTAATAACGAAAATATCAAAATGTATGAAACAGCAGATTTTTGAGTTGGTCCCATAGTAAAAGTTGTTCAGTTTGATGATCCCTATCATAGAACAAATCCCTATCTACCACATTCGGCTTTATAAGGCTTTTACCAAACACTTTGTATTATAAAAAGCGGCACCACAGCAATAAAATAACACTAACGGTTAAATTGAATATAACGAGAAACAACAACTCATAAGTAAATGTTACTTCCCGCGGCGGGGATCGAATCCACGACCTCTGGTTCGAGAGAACAACGCTCTAACCACTAGCCTAAGAGGCATTTACACAATTATTACTACCTATTTAAATAGTTTAACTTACGATTACCACAACTATAAAGGAGGCACCGGCATATAGCCAATCCTTAGAGAAAGTGCTATTCAGTGGTGCGCACCGCTAGATAGAGAAAAATACTATTCGTCGAGGCGCCCCGATGAATAGACACTTCCAGAAAAGTGCATGATCATGTCATGTCAGACGATAAAAAAAGTTAACAGCTTCGGACACCTAGCGATTTGCCAAATCTCAAAGTAAAACGCTGAAATTACCAGAACGAGACTAAAATCGTGAAAGATTTTATTTATAAGTTAGTTGCATGCGATAAAACTATTCAATTTAACATTTTTATCCAAAAATCATAATTTTGTAGTTAAAACTCTAAAAGCGATTACTAATCGATTGTCATCGATTACTAATCGATTAATCTATTAGAAGCGTTATGATCAGAAATTTATCTGTGACACGGTGCTTTGTTCCGTTTCATGTTTTTTTAGAAGAAAGATACTGCAGAACTAATGTAGTTTAATTTACTTATTTAATTTTATATTCTTTTATAAGAAAACGAATAAACGAAAGTTGTTAATTAAGAAATAATGTTTGGATTACTAAGATTTCATCAAAACATCTCAAAGCGTTCGTGGAACGGAACGGGCAAAACGTCAAAATGAAGTGACAGATTGACCTTTCAACTAATGTCATTGAACTTAACCATTAAAAGTAAACAAATTATAAATTGTTTTCAGGAATTACTTAGATTACGTAAAAAAAGTGTTACAGTCTGTAGTGCTGTTTACCGATGAGTCCCGATTCGGTTTTCATCCTGATTCACGAAGAGTACGTGTATGGCGAGCTCCTGGTTGTGATAACCGTCTGCAAAACCCTCAGAAAGTCCATCCATACCACGGCGGAACAATTATGGTTTGGGCGGGAATTCGTATTGGTGGAAGAACAGACCTCGTTTGGATTAGAAACACTATGACTGCAGAAAAATACCGTAGTCAGGTGCTAGTACCAATAATCTATCCCCATCGATTGCAAATGGGCCAAGATTTTGTGTTCATGCACGACAACGCCCGTCCGCACACTGCGCGAGTGGTAACAAGCTGGCTAAAAGAGCACCACGTGTCGGTCTTAGATGGGCCCGCGCAATCTCCAGACCTAAACCCCATAGAGCACGCGTGAGACATGCTCCAAAGAAGGGTTTTGAGGAATTTTCCTCCAAACATTGCAACAACATAATATGTTGTTTAGTTTATGTGAATTTTAAAAATACAAAGTATTTTTTGGGACTTAATGTGATAAAGCCCTGAGAGATTGAGAGACGAACCGTATTAGCCACTCGTTCTCTAGGAGGTCAGGAGGAGTGTCACCCGCTCACCATCTGGAAGACTATACGCCACCTCGCCACCGGGAAGAAGAGACCCTACGCGCGCCAGTGAAAACAGCCAAGAAGTTCGCATAAAAGATGATGGCCATTTACATTCTCCAGCCGACAAGAAGCAAGCGCGCCACACGCACTAATGGAAGCGATACGCAGATTAGATGCACGCTCCGTACGATCACCAAGAAGCGTAGCGAAGCCGAAGTAAAGTGGAAGGTGGTCTAGGGGCCCCTACCGCGCAAGTTTCATCAGCATCGCACACATTGCTTCTTCTTTTTGGCACAAATTAAAACTTATCATAGAAAAGTAGCAATGTGTCATACCTATCTGTCAAATGAAGCAGATAGCGATGCCAATGACACTTGCGCGGTAGACCCACTGGTCGAGCTAGAGACGCTGCAAGTACACTCCGAATCCGAAATTGACGATGAAGAAGGAGAGTTGTATCGGCAGGAACACTTTAACCAAACCAACTTTTTGGGACTTAATGTGACAAACCTGAGACACGGCACTAGCAAGACGCGTGAGTGGCGTCATCTAGAAAATAGCATCTACCGTCTAGCTAGTGCGAGAAACGAAGTGTTCTACTTAAAGCAACTGAGTGAATAGCAATTGGGCGTATAACATCTAAAGTATTCCACTTAAAGCAACTATCAATATTTTTGTAAGTCATTTTGTTAAATATTGAAAGTTGTTCTAAGTGGAATACTTCAGTCGCTATTCGCCCAGTAGCTATTTGCTCGATTGCTCTACTCGTAAGTGGAATACTTCCAAGAAACTTGCTTGTTTAATATTTTTGTGACCATTTCAAATTATTCGAAAAATCCGAATTTGATTTTCAAATCCGGATTTGGAAGTCTAATAAAAATGTGCGGATATCCGGATTTTTCGGATTACGGATTATCCGGATTGCATTCCCTAGCGCCAACATCATTCAATTTAAAACAGCGACAGGTACTGCAGATACACACATAGACATATTATGTCGAGAGAGGGACAAAAATGAACGCCACCATACGGAATACTTGTCGTTAGAAAGAGATAAACAGACATCATAAGTTTCGTCTGATACGCATACGCTGCATGCTCATTGGCGCGATCATGGGAGTGACAGTCGCAACGCAATGCTCGCTCTTTGTAAAAATATGGCCGATTAGAGTAATAAAAATACGAAAATACATTTTACAGTTAAATACAGTACTTACGTATGAAATGAAACATTTTTCCGATCTCTGACTGTTGCTGTATAATTTGCACATCGTTTAGAGACGCAGGAAGGCATTTTTGATAAGGATGTCACGGTTTTTTAGTGTCTGACTGACGAGAGTGGTGCGTGTTTACGTGTCACGAGCCTGTGCCTGACTAATTAAAAGTCGGGCAATTACCTGACTTTCGTCTTGCCATTGTGGAGCGCGGGTAACGTATCTAAACTTGTTTTAACATATCGTTGATTGATACAGATAATAACCAACACAAAATAATAGTGTTGGTACTATTCTGTGGTGTTGGTACAATTTTTGAGCTGTTTGATATTCTCCATGGTGGTAAGTGTGTCAATTTGTACTTTAGTCGAATAGTGTAATAAACTTTGTCTTCTGGTGCCCTCTTTATTTTGTCATGAATCGCTTGCCGGTATGGCATGGCACGGCATATCCACAAAGCTGTGTCCGCAGGAATGCCGAGGGTAGCCGAGGAGGCACGCCGAGAGGTCGAAAGATATTGAGCCACCTTTATTGGATCTATGGTTTCCTATAGCTTAAACTCTTACCTACATGGTTCTGCATCGATACTACGTCTAACGCATTCGAACTCGTTTGAGATTCGTCTGAGATTCCGGTACAGGAGAGGTGTCTATGTGTGCGTTGTTCGCGCGCGCGTAGTACTATATAATACTACTAAGCTTGACTACTAGATTCGAACAGCAAAGCTATCTTTAAACTAGGGTTTCTGATTTCTCGACTGTATGATCCTGATCTCATACACCTTTAACTGATGATGATGATGATAAAAACACTGATCGAACTGATAACTGTATATTTATAAACCAAGGTAAAATGATATGATCTAGCTAGGAGTACGACATGTAGCGAACTGACTTAAATTGGGTTAAAATATTACAAATTGTTTACTAAGCTAAATAAATTAAATAATGTTCATTGGCATAACTGCTGATGCGGGAAATGTGCGATGTGTATCGTACATATTCCCGGCCAAGAGAAAGGACTAAGGATAATTCAATTGATAAGCTGTTAACAATGATTAAGCACTTAAATATTTCAATTTCACACAATATCAATCGATAAATAAATGAAAAATAATAAAGGTTATTTAATTTCGGTGAACCCTTGGAAGGATGATCGTCTGTTTGTGGAACAGTGCGGGCCCCCCTCGTGGTCAATATCGGGATGTTCTTCTTTTTGCGAAGTTTGATATTGATGGACGTCAGGTGTTCCCATTGGATGTTTCGTAGATCGTACACGAGTCGGGAGGTTTCGTGCCGGTGGTGCTGGTGCTGGTGGGACTGGAAGCCGTCGCGTTTGTATAGCGACTGCGTCCGGGCTGAGATGCAGCGGCATGCTGGCGCGAGTGCGGCCTCGGCGATGAATCACGCAGCGGCGCACGTAGAGACATGTTATCACGAAAAGTACTGACGCAACCACATAAATGGCGACATAATGATGAACATCGTGATAGGTGACTTGATTAGCCAGAGCATCTTCAGACTTCATTTGGTTGATTTGTTGCTTGATGTGATCCAAAAGATTTTGATGATTCTCGTAGTCTTGTGATTCATTTTCGCCTCTGTTTATCGAAGTAGGTAAGGATATGTTAAATACGTTGTTGATCGAAGGCATTTCAAATGTTTGTACATCTGCTTGAATGTTCATTTCACTTGATGGCATTTGTTGTGTGAAAATTGTAAAGGAATCCCCCTTGATGACGCAATTTTTTCTTAAATTGAGAATTCCCGCTCCACTGAAGTGTTCGGCAGTGACTTCCTGCTCACATATGATTTTTGTAATGCATTCATCGCAGCAAAAATAAAGATAAGTATTTATTGCATTTATTTCCAGCCACGTGCTACTGCAGACGGCGGTGTCGGTTTTACACTTGCGAGTAATATGATCCATGACGCATAGGTTGTCGGCTGCCTTTAATTGATAAATCGGGCCTTTTAGTGGACAAATAAATGTCGTAATATCAAATGGTACACAGTCTTGTGTGGTCATAGGGATAAATGATTCTTTTTGTATATTGATGGCGACGTGATTAGATATCGGGACGATGCTGACCATGTTGGTACCCTCTTGATGTGGTATCGGTATCAATCTGTATAACTCGTAGTTTTCTCTGTTCACTAATGGTATTTTGATTTCAAATATTAGGTAGCTAAGAGTTAGTTTGCTTCGCACCTTCATGATTCTGTATAAGTTTGATAGATCGGTGTTGATGTTTTCATAGGGTAGTGATAATTCTCTTGATACTTGTCCAGCTATTATATTCAGTTCATCTTTAAGTTGTTGAGGCGTTAATAAATGTATATTAAACTTCCCATATAACACATTAGTGATAGTGTCTAATAAAGTGTTCTGTAAGCTCTTCAGGTTCGATAGTATGTTATTTGCAATAATTGATGATACCGTAAATTCGTTTGTTTCAGATATGCGTAAAAGTTGATCGCTCAACTGATTGTTATTTTTCTCAATATTATTCAGATGTTGATTAAAGGTTTTGAACTGTTTATCCATGGAACTATCGATTCTTTGCAACATGTTGTTTTCGGCTTCAATGATTGAAGTTTGGTTTTTCCAAAGGCTGGCAAGATGATTTTCGTTGATTCGTATTAAATCAATATCTTTCTGATATTGTTCGGCAAATTCTTCGTCCAAGACGCCAAACAGGCTGTGAGCGATGTTTCCTACTCCATTGATAAGGCCGCGTCGCTTCCTGGAACTTGCCGCGCGTTGACCTAGTAACATACTGTTGTAGTAATTCAACTCCGAGTCGCCGTGATGTAATTGCGATAATACGACGCTGCATTGTGGTATATCTTTATTTTTGTGACAAATGTTTTCTAGGTGACTTATATATCTTGAAAATAAATCAGATCCTTGCCAATATGGGTTTATGTCATAGTAGACGACCAATTTCCATTCGTCACGTGCTAATTTCATGTTTGATAGTTTGTCGAAGTAAATGCCTTGATTGTTTTTGAAACTTGATATGTTATAATAGCATTGTACTGGCGTTAAAATAAACATTAATAACATCAGAGCCATATTTATGATATTGATGCCCTTCGGACTTGCTCTTTTTCTTGTTTTTCTTGTATCTGTGTTATCATTTTTTGTTTTTTGATCTTGTAATTTTTTTCTAGGTTCTTGTTGATTCGGATGCGGCTCATCTGATACAGGTAAAGGTGATAATTTGGTGATAGGTCTCTTGAGAACGCCGTTCTTCGTCTTGACAGATACGACTCGAACGTAACCATCACTTCCAGGATGCACATCAATTATTCGTCCGAGGGCCCATTTCCCCGCAGGTAAGTTCGGTTCGTGCAGTATAACGACGTCATCAATTTTGATATTTGATTTAGGTAAAGTCCACTTGCTTCTTGATTGAAGTTGACTTAAATATTCTGATTGCCACCTTTTCCACAGGTCTTGGAATATTTTTTGTGTAAGCCGCCAACGAGTTCTTTCGTCTCTCTCTGATTCAATGATGTTAAGTGTCGGCCCGCTGCATAAGAAGTGCGACGGTGTTAGATAATCCAAATCATCGGGATCTTCACTTATGGCACACAATGGTCGCGCATTCAAGCATCCTTCTATCTGAGCCAGCAGGGTCGAAAACTCTTCAAATGTTAGGTGTTGATCGCCTAGTACTCGACAGAGGTGGTACTTCACACTCTTTACCGCAGCCTCCCATAAACCTCCCGCACTTGGCCAAGAAGGTGCGTTAAAGTGCCAATTAATATTCATGTCGCTGATTGTTTTGAAAAAATGTTCATCTAGTGTGGCTTTTATGTCGTTAAATTCCTTTTGTAAGATCTTGTTAGCGCCGACAAAGTTGGTGCCATTGTCGCTGAAGATGTGACATGGTGCTCCTCGGCGTGCGGACATTCTCCTCAAGGCCGCTATAAATGATGCTGAGCTAAGATCGCCGACCAGCTCTAGATGAACAGCTTTTGTCGACATACAAACGAAGACCTTTTCAGAAATAGAATTTCGCTTCGAAATATCTGTATCTTCAGTTAAGGGTTCAATTTTCAACTGGAAGGTGAAATCGTCGCTTTCAGGGTGCCAACGCAACCCTAGCGTCTTCGTTGTTTCCTGATCTTTGAATTCAAATGCTGGCTGAAGATTGTGTGCCTTACTAGCTTCTTGCAACAACTCTGATCTGTTTGATGACCACTTTCTTAGTAAAAATCCTCCTGATTGCATGATTGCCATTAAATCTGATTGTAGTTTAATTGCTGATTCCACATTATGACAACCATGTGTAGGGATAACTTCAAATTTATGCAGCATTCCTTGCATCGATTGCTTGAATAAGAGAGCAATTAAACTTTTATCTGTTTATTACAAATTTTCACAAATACTTTTTACATTTCGCATTTCGGTACAACCAGCAATATTAATGGCGGGAATACAATTCAATGCCCTGAGTATCGATCTTCTTCTGTTTAAGAAAAATAAACTGATCGTATGAAATTCAAAGAGGTTTCATATCTCTTTGCATTGAGATTTTATGCAAAGAGGTTCATATCTCTTTGCATTGAGGTTTGTACATTTTATAAAAGTGACTTTAGGCTTTCTTAATATAATATAGGCTAACAGTTCGGCCTTCCTGTTCACAGCGAGTCCCTTCGCTGATTGATCTAATTTAGAGATTATAATACTAATAATTGTGTATGGTTAATTGTTTACATTTGTTAAAGTAATTATTACCTACTTTTATTGTAACAGTCAGTTAAAATTTAACATAACATATAGGTCATCTATAATCTTTGTCTTTACCTTTAATCATTATCAGAGTTCTATTTTTATTACAAAACTTCTACGTCTCTTCTAAGTCTTTTTTTTATCGACTGAAATCACGACTTCATAACGAGGATTATTTTTACATGACAAGGGTATACCTAATTCCTACGAATACATTGTATATATAGACTATAGTTTTATCGTATTCACAATCTAGGAATTGTTTTGAAAAACCAACCAACATCTAGTGTTCATGTTGTCAAGAAAAGGCAACTCTTCGCAATAAATCATTAGTGAGAAAACTTCCGGACCTCCTAAGAAACTATTTACTTAAACCTAATCATCAATGACATATTTATAAACAAACAACATTATATTCGTAAGTTACAACTTGAACCGGTAATTACGTAATTATCATTATGTCAGGTTTTCTCTGAAATTATTAGACTATCATAGGAATATGATCGGAGATCTATATCATTTTATATATTAAAAACTTACGATGGTTTAATATTCGTATTGATGACCATAGATATGGGATTCTATTAGACAGCAAGCGTACAAATATGATCATTTTATAACCGAATAATCTCAAAAGTGACGTCTTCAAAATGCTAAATTTCTAAATGAATGACAAAGAAATTGTTAAAAAACTTTACCGGTGAAAACTTCATCCCGAATTAAAAACATCGCGACAAGCGATTGTCGGTTCTTTGGTTTTAAGTTTTATAATATTTTCTACTACTTTTTTTATGCTTTTGTTATAATTGCATTTTATTATTGAAACACAAGCAAATTGTTTTCAATAAATTAATATTATATGAGGTTAAAATATGATCTTAAGTGTAATAAGTATATAAATATGAAGAACATCTTCATCTTTTATTTTTATTTTATTCTTTAACAAAAGCAATTAGAGACCAAAATATACAGCCATATCATATTATACAGTCTTATACAGTTTTAGTATTATTATACAGTTTCATAAACATCGAGTCTCAAAGCCTTACATTGAACACAACATTACATACTTATCACAATTAGTTCGTGGTCTTTTCGTGCAAAAGGTGGAGTGCGTACCCATCTTGCAACGTTAAAATTTGCTAACTATGACAATATGATGATATAAAAACACATTTTAAAGACTCCCGTACTATCAATCAAATTTAGACGTTCAAGCTAGAAAATACAGTAACACCCTCCATCATTATATATCTCTCCATCAATAAGATCCAACCACATTGCAATATCAAGAACTATTCAGCATTCGAAATAAGAAAGAGAATAGCAGAGTGGATTGGTTCACGTACCTACTCACGAGGAACTGGAAAAATTACTAAGATTTACCACGTAAGGTGAAATCACAATCAAGTATTAACACTTTGCACTCACACACCCACGACCACAAGTTCACATACTCACAAAACGTCCATTTTTATTTATTTATTTTTATTTCTATTTAAACCATTAAATTAAAATATTAGTAATCCCATTTGATCTTAGTTTTAAAATAACTTTTTTTTACATTTAACATGTTAAAATAAGTCACGTTTATAATTATATTCTTGTAACCAAAGTGTAAAATATTATCTAGGTACAATACAGGAATTAATTTTTAGCTATGAAGCATTTTCATCTTCGTGAAAATTTTAAACATTGATAATGTATGAAACTATTGTAACACATTTTCCGCTGTGTTTATGTTCATGTTGTTAATAATGATTGTCTGCGTACTTTGGAAGATGTTGTCTTTGTCCGGTTAACAGAAAGAAAACGTAGAAATCTTCGCTGTACCGACTCAACTCCACTACTACACTTAGTAAATGGGATTCCACACTGACAAGCAATACTAACTTACTGGAGTTGTGAGCGGATAAGCATTTTAAATAGCATCATAAATGTGGAGACTTTCTCATACCTACATGAACATAGACAGTCATGAAATCATATGATGAAAATATGTTAATTTAATTGAGGCCGTACCTAGTCTAAAATTAAATGACCATAAACGGTATTACCATTAACTTATTTGCAAAATATCATGTAATGTACCTATATTAGCCGTCATAATATCGTTTGCAGAATTAAGTCAATTGAGCTACTAATTCTTATTTTTACTTTGACTTGTATCCGTGTCCCGATCTTTATTAGTACGTTTGTTTTTAGGGTTCGGTACCCAAAGGGTAAAAATGGGACCCCATTACTGAGACTCCGCTGTCCGTCTGTCTGTCACCAAGCTGTATCTCATGAACCGTGATAGCTAGACAGTTGAAATTTTCACAAATGAAGTGTTGCCGCTATGACAGACAACAAAATACCAAAACAGAATTTCTGCCTCGGTGGGCGAGCCAGACCCGCCCCTGTCGGGTTCTTTTTGGCAATGAGTAGAACAGATTAATCGCATGAGGTACATTCAGTCGAGGGTTTTCCACGACTAAGGCTCGAATGACCAATTTGATCACAACCATAGCACGTTTTTTTTGAACTACAGACTACTACTATTACTATAGAAATTACATCTATTTAATACATTTATTTTCTCATAATAATAGTGTTCTAAAGTTACGCCGTACTTAACTATTTCAGCGAGCATTTCAGTCAACAGTTCGGCATAGTCTTGGCGGAATGGGAAAGATTCTACCAACTTCTTCTTCCACTCGACCCAGTAAACATCATCGTAGGTAAACTTTGATACCAAGGCCTTGCTACACCAGTAATCCGACTATTGATGAGTTACGACTTCTCGTCCTGCCGTACCGAACCGCTCTTGACCTCAAGCTCTCGTTGCCATTTTGTCTCGGCATAGTAGGTACCGGCTTCTAACACTTTCCCTGGCATCCTTATATCTGCCAATGTCTGTGATGGACGAAGCAGTATCACGATGATCTCGTAGATGTACGGAGGGGCCTCACTCTAGGCGTTCGGATCTTAGACACTCTCTCTTTTCGATACTCTAAGTCAAGACTAATAGGTATTAGTAACCTCAGTGTCACGTCCTTGCGACACCTGGTTTTTCTGAGTCGGGACTATCATAATATTCATAAATCAATATCAACCTCAGTATCATGCACCCGTGACACACCTGGTTTTTCTGAGTCGGGACTATCATAATATTCAAAATCAATATCAACCTCAGTATTATGCACCCGTGACACACCTGGTTCTTCTGAGTCGGGACTATCATAATATTCAAAATCAATATCAACCTCAGTATCATGCACCCGTGACACACCTGGTTCTTCTGACTCGGGACTATCATAATATTCATAAATCAATATCAACCTCAGTATCATGCACCCGTGACACACCTGGTTCTTCTGAGTCGGGACTATCATAATATTCAAAATCAATATCAACCTCAGTATCATGCACCCGTGACAGACCTGGTTCTTCTGAGTCGGGACTACCATAATATTCAAAATCAATATCAACCTCAGTATCATGTACCCGTGACACTCCTGGTTCTTCTTAGTACTGTCTTATTCTCGCCTGACCCTCATACCTGGGTACACATGGCCAAGTCATTATATGGCTAGACTCACGCCGCTACGCCGTCTCGGTTTTAGCACCTCTCGATCCTAGCCCTCAAACATGGGCAACCTGGGTCCGGGCTAAAACGACTCTCTCAGTTCATCTCACGCCGCCGTATCGTCTCGGTTTTAGCCGACCCTAGCCCTCAAACATGGGCAACCTGGGTTCGGGCTAAAACGACGCTCTCAGTTCATCTCACGCCGCCGCACCGTCTTGGTTTTAGCCAACCCTAGCCCTCAAACATGGGCAACCTGGGTTCGGGCTAAAACGACGCTCTCAGTTCATCTCACGCCGCCGCACCGTCTTGGTTTTAGCCGACCCTAGCCCTCAAACATGGGCAACCTGGGTTCGGGCTAAAACGACGCTCTCAGTTCATCTCACGCCGCCGCACCGTCTTGGTTTTAGCCAACCCTAGCCCTCAAACCTGGGCAACCTGGGTCCGGGCTAAAACGACTCTCTCAACTCATGGCGGTGGTAGCTGAAACTGACAGAATACAGCTTAGAACCCATTAAGTATAAGGTCACCTTATTCGCAATTATTTTCAAAATATTTAAAATAATAACCTCCTTTTGAAGTTTGTTAATATAGTCAATATACTTTTATAATAAACCGTCCAAATTGTAGCATACATTATTCATTGTGATATAATTTTGAAATAATTAGCGGTACTATCAAAACAAGTGAAATAGTGTCTAACTCAAAAGCAATGAAATGAATTACAGTACAGCGATCCTGCCACATCCTGCACAAATTTGCGTCTTTTTAAATCACCAATACTATGTAGGTACTGAACTATTTAAATAGGTACATTAAAATAATTTGTGTGAGTTATCTCGATCCTTGAACAAGGCCACCCGCCTTGTTGAAATTTTGAAAAAATACATATTTTAAATGGAATAAACAATACATACAGGCTTTGAATTATTATTCTAAGCATAGAGGCAGGCAGAGAGCAAGTAATGACTTTAAAAATTTTTCTTCGAAAACTTTCTCAATTTTACACTTGAACCAACAGTTCTCACATGAAACTGTTCGTATTGATATTTAGCAAGTCAGCCCCTTCTTAATTTTCAAGATTAAAGTATGAATATGATTTTTTTTTTTATTTTACTTTTCACTTAGTATCTGTCGTGTAGGTACTTCACTTATCATATGATTAATTTCAATATTCAACAACAGAAAAAGAGAGAAAAGAAAATATTTATCCAAGAAAATTTTATTATTTCTTAATGTTAATAGATTTCCCAATAGAAATCAAATATGTAATTAAGGGAAAATAAAATGTATGTAATCAAGTACTTATTTCCTTGCAAATAAAAAGATCATAAAGCAAGACACAGATTGGCAGAAATAAACATTTTGTAGGTACCGAAGTACCGTGAATTTCATTTTAATTTCTGAATAAGTATTTATAACATATTTAAATATTTCTTTCTCACTTATTCTGGCATTTTCTTAAAAGTTATTTAGAATCTTTATGAAGTAAAAAAAAGTAATAAATCATTACTTACGTCGTAGGCGTAGGTAGATCGAAAAGTATAAAACCTTTCGTTGATCCCGCTACTGAAATTGTAGGGATAACTTCAAATTTATGCAGCATTCCTTGCATCGATTGCTTGAATAAGAGAGCAATTAAACTTTTATCTGTTTATTACAAATTTTCACAAATACTTTTTACATTTCGCATTTCGGTACAACCAGCAATATTAATGGCGGGAATACAATTCAATGCCCTGAGTATCGATCTTCTTCTGTTTAAGAAAAATAAACTGATCGTATGAAATTCAAAGAGGTTTCATATCTCTTTGCATTGAGATTTTATGCAAAGAGGTTCATATCTCTTTGCATTGAGGTTTGTACATTTTATAAAAGTGACTTTAGGCTTTCTTAATATAATATAGGCTAACACATGTAGTACATCATCCATGTAGAAGCTTTCTTCCACGACTTTCGAGGCTTCAGGGTAGTGGTGGCGTTCATCTTGGGCCAACTGTTTCAACGTCATCATCGCCAAAAAGGGAGCGGCCCTTGTGCCGAAACTAACGGTCGCAAGAGCGTATTCACGAAGTGATTGATGTGGTGAATCCCGCCATATGATTCTTTGATAATGTTGATCTTCAGTATTTAAATTGATCTGCCTGAACATTTTCTCCACGTCAGCGGTGAAAGCAACTTCGAATTGTCTCCACTTAATGATGAGTGAAAACAAGTCTTGCTGTAGGTTTGGTCCACAGTACATTACGTCATTTAAACTCAGGCCATTCGATGTTTTCGCTGACGCGTTGAATACGACGCGCAGTGAAGTAGTCGTTGATTCTGGGCGATGCACGCCGTGGTGAGGTAAATAGCAGGGTGTCATGTTGCGGTCAGCGACCGTGTCATTTGAACAGTCGCGCATATGGCCCAATGTTATGTATTCATGAATTAATGCCTTATATTCTTTCGCAAAATCATTTTGTTTTTGGAATTTTTTCTCAAGCTGAAGGAATTGGGCTATGGCGGTATTTTTTGAGACTCCCAGGGTGACCTCTTCCTTCAATGGCAATCGAACTATATATCGACCATCTTGTTGGCGTAATGTAGTTCGTTTGTAGAAATTTAAACAGTACTGATCTTCACTTGATAAGTTTGATTTTTCTGTGATATCTTCAATATTCCAAAAGCGCTGAATGTCGTCGATGTTGTTGATAATAATATTGCATTGATAAGATGGTACATTTCCACAAAGTATCCATCCCAGTTTCGTCTGTTGGGCGACTGGGCAATCTTTATTTTCCTTGATTATTCCTCCTTGTATGATAGTAGCGTAGACATCGGCTCCCAAAAGTAGGTCAACGGGACGACTTATGTTGAAGTCTGGGTCAGCCAATGGAACACCGTCAAGGTATGACCAAGAAGGTTTGTAAAATGATTTATTCGGCAAATTACTGATAAGGTTTTTTATGATGTATGCGTCAAAGTTGAAGTGATAATCTGATCTTAATGATGACGCTGATATTGTAACGACGCCTTTACAGCTGTTCCCCTTTGCACCAATGCCATAAACCACGCCTTTGCTTCGTTGACGAGGCAATTGCAGCAGCTGAGCTGCGTTTTCGCTGATTAGGGATGTTTGTGATCCCTGATCTATCAATATTCTTAGAGTATGATAAGAGCCATCTGCGGATTTGATATTGATCATAGCTGTTGCCAACAGGATCTCGACGATGTTATTTTCTTGCGCAACGTTCGTGGATATTTTTCGCTTATTCAATGTGTCAGTAGTTGTTTCTAGTTTTGATGCGTTGACAAATACGTCATGAACTAACGTATTATGTTTTTCATTGCAAGTGCGGCATCGTTTTTCTGAAAAACAGTCTTTATTGTAATGATTATAAAGACAATTTTTGCACAAATTGTATTTCGCCAGTATCTTGCGTTTGCCGTCGGCCTTTGACCCCAAGAATGTTTCGCAATAAAATATTCCGTGACTTTGGTCACAAACTGGACAATTATGTTTTTGATAAAAACTTGATTTTCTATCATCTGTGGGCTTCTGTAACTGATCTTTGATTCCGAATGCTTTGTAGTAGGGTTTCTTTGGTGATTCTGCTTGCGATGGTTTTGGGTTATCCATTTTTCGGCGGCTTGATTCGTATGACGTAAATTTCATCTCCAGAAAGCTAAGAAAATCTTTAAGGGTTGGTAGATCTCGTGGGTTCTGTAATGATTCTACATATTCTGTGTGAGTTTCAGGGTCTAACTTCTGTGACAAAATATGGACGATTAGTGGGTCCCACGATGAGGTGTCCACCCCAAGGTTCTTGATGGCGTTTAAGCACTCATTTGTGGTGTCATGTAACTTCTTGATCTGTATATATGATTGATTCTGTACCGTAGGTACTGATAAAAGATTGTTGATATGAGCACTGAATATAAGTTTTAAGTTGTTATATCTGTGGTTTAAGATCTCCCAGCAGATTTCATAATTTTCAGTACTTATGTTCAAATGTTGTATTAATTTTTCAGCTTCGCCACGGACCTTGTTTTTCAAAAATTGCATTTTCTGCGCATTAGACATTGATCGGTTGCTGTGAATGGATTCATTAAACAGATCCTTAAATGAAATCCATTGGTGGAAATTTCCGCTAAACGTTGGAATTTCCATCTGTGGGGTTGCTTTCTCTCGATGACTCATAGCCCATTTCTTCGAATTGATTTTCTTTTTCATATCTTGAAATTTTTGCTCATAGTTGTAGAATGTTTGATTGTAGGTCTCGTCCTCTTCACACAGCTCACTATCTATATTCCAATGTAAGGTGTCAATATTAGACCACCGAGATTGGACAGACTGTAACGCGTCCTCGAATTCCCATTGTTCATTGATTTCTTCCAGATTGATAAAGTGTAAGGTGCGTGCAAAGGCCTTGAAATTGCTTTGTTGTTTGTACATCATTTCTTGGATCTTGTGAGGATCAGATCTTGATTTCACATTGCTGCGGCTGAACTCTGGCACTGGTTCCCGGGGCGGTTGGCTGGGCGCCTCAGCTTCCTGCTCGCGGGTACGCTCTTGCTGTCGCTCTGCACTGTATCCTTGATTACGTGACTCTGTCGACATCGGAGTGGGTCGTGGTGGTTTGGTAGTCAGCCCTTGAGTGGCCCAATCCCCAATAGGTGATGTCATACCCTTTTCAGCAATTTCCAGGTGTTGAATTAATTCGTTCCTTACATCTTGATAAAATTTCTTAGTTTTCTCAAAATGCTGCTCCGAAAAGTAGGTGAACCCCTCAGCCTTGAGTTCCAATATTTTTTCATGATTAGTTTGGAACTCCTGCCAATAACCATCAAGAGTGCACAACTTACTCTTGATGTATTGCACACTCCTGCGACTGGGTCCATCTTTCTTATAGTTGACGTATAGTTTATTTATAGCTTCCATCAACTGTGATTGATTGTTAAACATATATTCCATTTTTGATATGATTTTTCAAGCTTGAATGACTGATAAAAATTGATAAATGATGTGTAAGTACCTTGGTTGATATTTCACTTGATTGAACAGGTTGTTGCTTGCTGCAGCTGATGATGATTTCAAAAATCCAACGTTGGTTTGAGAAATAGTTTCTTGATTGATTATTAGACGTCTAAATAATTGATAAGCTCCTCAGAAACAGATGATGTCCAAGTTGCTGGTTGCTTGCTATGTTTCCGCGCTCTGCACGATATATGCGCTGTTCTCAATCCAGTTGGTGAGACCCGCTGGTGGGAGGCCAACCAAACCGATTCGCTATCGCACAAATCACAAAAACACAACACTTGTTCCTCGAAGGACCATAAAGATGTATGATCCTGATCTCATACACCTTTAACTGATGATGATGATGATAAAAACACTGATCGAACTGATAACTGTATATTTATAAACCAAGGTAAAATGATATGATCTAGCTAGGAGTACGACATGTAGCGAACTGACTTAAATTGGGTTAAAATATTACAAATTGTTTACTAAGCTAAATAAATTAAATAATGTTCATTGGCATAACTGCTGATGCGGGAAATGTGCGATGTGTATCGTACATCGACCTTATTTTTTTCTCGAGTTTCGGGAATTCTCGAGGCCAAATTCTCGAGTTTTCTCGGGTTTCGAGTCTTTTGATTGAAACTGTTGAACTCTATTGAAATTTAATAAAAATACAAGATTTCTTTTAATCTAAGATAATTTTACTACACCACAATCAATATTTAAAATTTGGTACCTCTTATTTGGGTAAGGATAATGAAAGAAGCAAAAATTAAAATCTTACATATTATTAACTAATAATCAAAACTTTAAATAACTAATATGCATAATAGTAATAAATACTAAAATTGACTATTCCTAGACCAGACCAGCCTAGAAGCAACATTAACTTATTAAATAATTAGAAAACTTATTTTTGTCTTAGAAAATAGGCTTTCAAGAATAGAAGAGAGAACAAATAAATGAAAGAGCACAGAGAACGGACGATGTTAAGGGTAAAAAAAGATTTGACGATTTAAAAATGCTTATTATGTGAGCTCATTTAAATAAATATATTTTCATTTCATTTCATTTCATTAAAGCTCTTATAGCCGTCAAATGGAAAATGCAAATTCTTTAAAATTCTTCATACAAAAAGCAATTTTATACTAAAACCCCTGATACTTTTTATTATTTGTACTAGTTTTAAAACGCAATTGTAACGATAGTGGCGACTTTTGGTTTAAATTCATTATAAAACTTACAGAAAGAATGAAAACTATTGAAAAAATATTAGAAACGATTTAAAGGGCATAGTTGTTTCCTTTTTTATTTAAATATTGACCTGGTTTAGAATACTTATAATAAATATAAACGAATTGGTGTTGCTATAAGACGGCTATAAGCGCCTAAAAAGCGAAAAATAATCGCGCATCGCGTCTGCAACGATTCAAATTCGAAACTCGAGAATTCTCGAGCTCCGGTCATTTTTTTCTCGTCTCGACTGAAGCCAAATTTCTCGAGTTTTCTCGAGTTCGAGAAAGCTCGAGCAGAAACCCTACTTTAAACTAAAGTTCATCCAAAGTGGTTTAGCCTTAAAAACGTAACAAGCAGTCAGACATAGTCATTTTCGCATTTTTATGTATACCTACTAAAGATAAATAGGTACTTACAATATCGTTCCGTTTTCTAATTCTTTCAGCGTTTAACTTTTCTAACGCATCTCTAATGGTATTGTTATCGATTTCCCGTTCGTTTGACTTTTCCTCCATTTTCCTGAGTGTATTGAGTTTATGCCCTTCTATAAAGTTTGTTTTGTTCGTCAATTGTTGGTCCCTTTTCTTGTTTATTTCTGAAATATCGAAAATAGTTTAGTTTGTAGTTTGGAACGTGCTAACAAGCCCGCTTTAGTAGTTTCTGACTATTTCAATATCGATGTGAAAGTTCTGTAGTTAGCAATAGTTTATTTTACCGTTATTTTAAGTACAAACAATGCAGTTAAAATAATTATTTTAACAATACTTTAACGTTCTTTTTTTATTTGGGCACGTGCAATAAATATGCTATTTCTTGTTGCCTCTTGACCAACATCGAATTGTGAACTTAATGTTGATCGATTATCTCCTAAAATGGTATATAAGTCAATTGCCATTAGAAAAAGAACGACACGATCCAAAATTGCCCGTTGCCCATTACTACAGGTGGAGTTCAAAACCGAACCTCCAGAAAGCTGGGTCAAGCGTTTGACCAAAGGACTACTCCTTTCGTACACGTGATGAATTTTAACTCTTATTTAGGTACTTAATAGACTCTATTGCTTTATTACATCATAGGATGTAAGAAAATTCACAGGGTCATTTTGAACTCACCATCCAAATTTTGTGGATGTGTTCAGTACATAAAACTGAACAACTTTCCTCTAAGGAACACATGGTCAAATATATGTAAAAAAATCGACTCTCCATACAAATCAAACAGATCACGTGATCAATTTAGTATGGGATGACCAACATTTTGAGGCGAAATTCGACACATGTTTCTTAGAGAAAGTTGTTTGGTTTCATGGACTGGACACATCCTTGAAATTTGGATTGTTAGTTCAGAATGACCCGATATAAGGTGGTACAAAAGTATGTGCTGATACTGACCTTCTCCATGGAACATAGGTCTAAAACGAAAAAAAATTTCATACACCCATACAAAATGTATTGGTCAGCTGGCCGACTTACTGTGGAAAAGCGAAAACAAAACATTGTTCGTTCTATGTTCCTTGGAGAATGTTGTTTAGCTTTAGCAACACTAACATCTGTTTCAGTATGTCTGATGATACTGAACCATTTGGTACCTTAATTACCTTCGTAATGATCTTTTTCCATCTTCTCTTTCATTTTTTCCAGCCTCCTTCTTTCTCTCTCCCTCTCCTCTTTAAGCGTCTCTCTTCTCTTCTTATTAGCACTTGCTATTTGCTCGTCATACGCCTTCCGTCTATCTAGCATCTCCAAGCGACGTCTTTCCGCTTCTAATCTTTCATGTTCTTCCTAAAAAAACAAATTTATAATAACTACATTAATTAAAGTCTCTGGTAAAAATAATAGATCCACGCATCCAGGTACAGTATATTAGCTCGATAACATAATTAAGGCGTCTTGTTTCAAAACCCGCTAAAACGTTTTTCATAAAACTTCGGGAATTAAAAAAAAAACCGCTCATCAATGTAGCTTTGCAAGGCGTATTAGCGGAGTTTGCAACACAAATCAAATTTTAGTAGTGTTTTAGCGTATTTAGATCAGAAATGATTGAACAGTATGATGAGAAAATTGCATTAGCGTCATTTTTTACCCGACTGCAAGAGGGTTATGTTTTTCGCGCGTATCTTGTAAGTTTGTGTGTTTGTATGTAATATTCTTTATTACCTCATATCTTTCAAACGGCTGAACGGATTTCTATGATTAAGATATCGTTAGATTTGTCTTGTCAGCCCAAGTGTTATTAAGAAGGTGGCGTTTTAAAAAAACTAACATGGCGGCTGTACGGTGCTATTATACGTAGTGGAAATTTTTTTAGAACACTACTATATGGGTGTCAAATTAAAGGGCTTCTTATAAGGATTTCAAAAAGTTATATTATGACTGCAATAAATAATAACTAAAAAGATATAAATAAAAAAATACATTAAAAAAATTAAAAAACCCGCCTGCATAAAAAGACAAGTCAACTGAAAAGATGGAAACAAGATTAAATATTAAAGGTAACATAATAACATGCAGTCGGAGGCATATAATTCAAATCATTCATAACGTCACTTTTTTGAGATATAAACGTTTTAGCGGGTTTTGAAACTAGAAATTATTAATGCGCCGCCTTTTCACTCCAAATAAAGGCCATTGAAGTAACTTTATTTTTTAACAGCCTCTGTGGTCTAGTGGTTCGCCCACCCGTGTAAGACGAAGGGGTCGATTCCCAGGGGGTACAATTTGTAATATGTTTGGTTGGTGGTAGGGCTATTTCAAGTCCGTCAGGCTAGATACCACCATCTTACAAGTATGACGCTATAACAACAATTTAAAAATTGCTGTGTTCCGGCAGTTAGAGGTAAGATAGCCAGTTCCAGTGATGAGGAGTCCGGGTGTAGTGCGCTTCCACCTTCGGCCTTATCGTCACTTAACATCAGGTGGGGTGAAGGCCAAACTCTATTCCATTGTACATAAAAAAACTGATAAGGTATTGGCGCAGTTGCCAAATAAATTAAATTTCGTAATAACTCATAATTGATCTGTGACGTAGTAAAATCCTAATGAACAGAACCTGATAAATCGCGTCTTAAATTGATTGATTTTTTTAACAAAATTCATCAACAATAGACACCTAATTAACCAAATAATAAAATTATACAAAAAAATTACATTCTAACAGTTCAGTCTAATGCCCCATTTCATTTCAATGGTATTCGTGAACAATAAGAACAATAGGGTAATTGTGTGCTTGATAATTATTATGCAAATGAGCAACAACAATGGACCTAGGATGGTACCTTGTGGCACATTTCATAATGTTCGTATTTATTAATCGGAGAACTTGAATTTAAGTGTTTCAAATATTATATCATAATTTATACTTCAGTTTATATTATGTGTAGTTACTACCTAAGGTGTATGACCTTTGTTTAAAAGGTAGTAGAATAGGACTTTACTACTGGGATTAATTAGCAACGTTCTAGATCAACAAAGGTCCCTAAAAGCAACATAAAAGCCATAAAGTTGCTTTATATTTAGCGAAGAATAATTTTGGGTATTATTGGTAATGACTGAGGGCTCTAAAAACAACAATAACAAAAACACGCTGATAATATAATATACCTAGGTAACAATGATATTTTAATTTGAAATATCATTAGGTATCTATTTATTTTTTGAGATTGTAGAACTTGGGTATGACTTATTGTCTAATTTTCAAAATTTATCTCAATCGCTTTCATTTGACAGATAAATGTGACACATTGCTACATTTCTTTGATAAGTGCCAAAAAAACATATCTGTCTGTCGGTACTTTACTATTTCCTTTTAATCCGTCTTGTAATGTGCAGATCAAGGAAATTATAAGTACCTACTTAACTTAGTACTTATAATTTCTTTGGTGCAGATGCAAGGAAATTATAAGTACCTACTACGTACACCGTAGTACTTATAATTTCCTTGTGCAGATGCATAGCAATAGAGAAGGCTATGGCAAATGATATTACTTGTCACAAGTTTTTACTTACTTTTCTCTTGACATCGTTCAGCAGTATTTGATGCCACATGTTGTCAACATCCTCTTTCTCCTGTTCTAAGCGTTGTTTTTCAACCATCTGGAGCTTCTGAATTTCTCTCAGGCGAAGCTCATCATCTCTGGTTCCAAGTATACCTCGAGCTCTGACGAGTGAAAATAAATAAACATTACTGTTTGAATTTAAAGCTGTTAGTAGTTTTTTGCCACTCTGACCCAAATCGATGCGTAAAAATATCAACTCGGTAACCAAATCTAGAAATTCGGACGTGGCTTTTTATTTTGAATTTTATAAAAATTATAAGCATAAATTAAAAACGACGAAATTACTTTTAAAATCTAATTTCACTATGTTAAAAATATCTCTTTCACCGAGTCACACGAATTTGATTTGTATTTACAGTACAGTACAATACAGTATTTATAATGACGTCTTACATTTTCTCTCTCTCTAATGCTCTCAAACATTTATCAATCTTCTCTTTTTCCATTTCTTCATAATAGTTCTTTATTTTCTCCTGTTTCTCTTTACAATACCCACAGTCTTCTAAAGCTTGTTTAGTTACTAGTTCTTGTATGAACTTCTCTTCTTCATCTTCCAGAAGAATCTTTAATTTCTCTTGTCGCTGTCATAGTCTCATTTCTTCTTCTTTAAATTTTGCCTTTACTTTTTCTTCTGTTCTATTTATGATTAATCTAGAACATTTTCGCTTATTATAATTTTATCATTTACTTAACATAGAACCTAAGCATAGAATATATTACGAAGGTTATTTGTATGTTTTCAAAGAATTGCTAAGAAAAAAAAACCCATCAAAATTACTCCGCTCTTTGATATATCTAAGGAAAGAACAATCTAGGCTAAAAGTTAATCACAAAATCATGGTGCTTTTTGGTACAGAAGAGATGTCTCTAAATTTAAACGAAATTATGTAGGGCGAGAAAAAATATAGGAAATAAAACTATACTTTTGTAAATGTGTGTTGTCATATTCAACTACGTCCACTAATTTTTTCATTTCTTCCACGTCGACAGTTGGCTCCCTCTCTAATTTTTTCCTCTCCTGAAAATATGGATTGAAGTTTTTATTCAAGATACGGGAATATTATTTATCAAGATGTATCGAGCGTTCGAGCGACCGACGTGTGAAAAAATAAATTCACTGGTAATATTGTACTAGCCTTGTACGCACGCGACTATCTTGTGTCGTGAAAGGTCAGTTATTTTTCTGTCTCTCAGGAACAGTAATTTTTTTCTGGATGGAAGGTACCCTATGTCGTGGGTGGGTACCCACTTACGTTCGCGAACCTCCACGCTCCGCGAGCCTGCACCAAAAAATCAGTTTATCCTGTGCGGCAACAATGCGCCATAGTGTGTACGTGTGCGAACACGTATGCGAACCTGGTTCGCACACGTATACACTCTAATCAAAGTGAAAATAAAATATTTGCTTTTGCGCACTGTTCCAGGTTTGCGGAGCGCGGAGGATTGCGAACCTAAGTGGGTACCCTACTACCCACCCTACGTAACGCGCGCTACGAAAGTTACGTAGCGCGCTACGAAAGTTACGTAGCGCATTAAGAAATTTACGTAGCGCATTGCGAAAGCTACGTAGCGCGCTCCGTCCGCGCGGGCGATGCTGAACACCGACTGCGCGGTAAGGTGCTACGAGATTATAGTGTTTGTGATGCAAGGAAAGGGTCTGCATTTGTATCATTTTTTTAAATATCAACTTACTGAGATAATCATCTTCTTATTTTTTTACAGGTCGTCCGATACGAGTAGGTACTATGAGTACGGACGGACGTAAACTACGAGTATAATAGAGTAGATAAGTATTTAGTCTTCACGTTTGAAAACATCTTTAAAATGTGATGTAGGCAGACAAACAAAGTACTACCTTTCGAATACCTACTAAAAAACTTTACATCACACGTATGAGCATAACTTACAAACATTTGTTCTATCAACGCTATAGACAAGGTGATTGGTAAAAGCCTTATAAAGCCGAATACGGTAGATAGGGACCATCAAACTGAACAACTTTTACTATGGGACCAACTCTGAAATCACGAAAAAAAAACTGCTGTTTCATACATTTTTTTATATTTTCGTTATTAATTTTTAGTCCCATCGTAAAAGTTGTTCAGTTTGATTGTCCCTATCTACCATATTCGGCTTTATAAGGCTTTTACTAAACACCTTTTACTTATACTTCTTAGCTTTTTAGGGTTCCGTACCCAAAGGGTAAAAACGGGACCCTATTACTAAGACTCCGCTGTCCGTCTGTCTGTCTGTCTGTCACCAGGCTGTATCTCATGAACCGTGATAGCTAGACAGTTGAAATTTTCACAGATGATGTATTTCTGTTGCCGCTACAACAACAAATACTAAAAATAGAATGAAATTATTATTTAAGGGGGGCTCCCATACAACAAACGTGTTTCTTTTGCCGTTTTTTGGTACGGAACCCTTCGTGCGCGAGTCCGACTCGCACTTGGCCGGTTTTTATAATACCTATAATACCGCTTGGATGACCTCTTCGCTACTGATAGCTACTCGTAAAATATGATTTCATTACAATTGAAACTTATTTTTATTGGATTGAATGCACTTCAATATCGAATTTATCGTTTTGAGACGTGCGTTTATGTCAATGTTTATTGGTCTAGACTTTTTAGGTTGAAATAATAGAGAATCGAATTACATAAATTTCGAAATAAAGAAATACATAAAGCACATCGTGATTCAAAGAGAAAAGGCAGGATTATTGTTACTTTATTGTTATTTTTAAAACGACAGATGAAGTTATACAGAACTGGGTGAAGAAAGAAAGAAAAATGAAGGAAAATCTATTTATATGACCGTTTTCAACTTACGTTTCTAACTTACTTTCATATTAAGTTCGTTTACACGCAGAATCTTCGATTCGCAAAATGTCCAGTGGTTTCAAAACGTCCAATTCGCAAAATGTCCAATTCGCAAAACGTCCAATTCACAAAATATCCAGTTTGCAAAAATTTCCAATATTCCTGACTCGTTCTTATGAGAATAAAAATGTTTTCAAACCCTACATGGTGAAGAAAATGTACCGACCATAAAAAATCTTTCACCTGTCAAGGCTACATTATCAGCGAGTAACATAGGACAGTTTTTGTCCCGATATTCCCACGGGAACTCGTGCAGAGTCGGGGCGGGTCGCTAGTCAAGAATATTGGACATTTTTGCGAACTGGACTATTTACGAATTGGACATTTGAGAATTGGTCATTTTGCGAATTGGACGTTTTGCGACCGCTGGACATTTTGCGAATTGGACATTCTGCGCAAACGTTAACATAAAATAATAGACTATAATAAACCATAGCATTATAAAGGATTATCAAACCTATTAAAGCCGAATTATTATTAATACCCTGCCAAACGATATTCATTCACGAAACTAAAGTTTCCATTCACAAGTAACGCTATTGATCTTCTTAAGCTATTTAATATTTCAGACGCAAACCACTTACATTTGTTTCAAACCTTCTTATTGAGCCAATTAAGATACCACAGCTTTAAGAGTATTGTGTTCCCAAACTTAGTAATAATTCAGTCATTACTAAGGCTGTAATCTTATATTTGAGTTAAGTTCTCGTAACTTCTACCTTACAGAAACGATACACAGAAAAACACATATTAAAAGTTGTCAAAAAACATGAACATGAGAAAATAACTTAATTAAGTTTTTAATTAACAAAAGGATTGACGTTAATCCGTACTAGTAATAGAAATGCGGAAGTTTATTTGTTTGTTTGTGGTACGCCGAACCGATCATCATGAAAAGACATTTCCCATCGCGCCTATGTCATTTGCCCCACCATTCTCAAAAAATAAAAGTCTATCGCGTCTTAATCAAAGGTATGTCAGAGTAGGTATTTTACTCTAGAATTAGATTGATAATTATTTTCTGCATTAAAAAGTGGGATTTTTAAGTTAAAACGCTTTTAAATCACAATTTTTTATCATTAGAGTACTATTTACTTATAATTTTTTTCACAAAATACTTCAAAAAACAACTTAATGTTTTTGTAATATTGTTTTTCTAAATATAAAACAATTCTTGATAGGTACCTAAATAAAATGTAATTAGCGTTTTTTAATTATGAAAGTAATTAAATAATATGAAACTGGGGCAACGCTGGGACATCTCCTTTTGCATACACGCAGAGATAGACATGCGCACCTTTGTGACGCCTTTGCGAGAAAAAAAGGTACTTACTGTTCCCGAGGAATTGAGAAATAACGCAGACGAAGTCGCGGGCGGCCGCTAGTATAATTACAAAATTGTAAACGTCGAATAATTCGCGGTAAAGTTATAAATAAGCACAAATACTTACCCTCCAGAATTGAAATGGATGTCCAAAATAAATAGAACTTTGTTTGACTTTCAATTTTGTTAATCCGACCATTTTGCACACTGATTTCTGTTTCCGCGATCTCTTATTTGAGTTAGCAATGTATTTTATGAATACGTCAAAGTTCTGATGGATAGTATCGATCTAACTTGTTGCTTAGGCTACGACAGGGGTGGCCAACAAGTCGATCGCGATCGACCAGTCAATCTCTGGAGACAGTGCAGTCGATCGCGACGCGAGAGACATAACAAAAAGTGCTTTGCTTGTGGCAGTTTGCAAAGCAAGTAGCAACAGATCGGTACGGGAGGCGGGTGCTACGGTTTTGTAGTAAAAAATACCCCAAAAATGAAAAAATCTCAATAGGCCCGGAAATTTTAAAGTAGATCACAGCCCTAGACAATGGACACCCCTGGGCTACGATACGACCATAAACTTAATATCCACTGGAATAGACGAACAGAGTTCACTTGGCTGCGAAACCAAAAGTGAGATGAGCCAGTGTTTGTAAATATGTAAACGTGTGCGTGATTTTAGAGATGCACTGAAGTCTATTTCAGGATGTCGATAACCATAATTTTATTTTATTTATTCAAAAAAAAAATACTTACCGGCTTACAGAATATTCCAAAACGCCAGTAAGCTTAATCTAACAATAATATAAATGAATTACTTAAAGTTTACCACAATTACAAATACACTAACAATATAATAATAAAAAAAAACAAATGTCAAATAATAAACATGCAATAAAAAATAAAATTCTAAATAATGTCCAAAGAAAATGGAATAACAATAAGATTTTAAAAAAATACTATAAAACAAAGGGTCTACTACTAATCCAAATTAAGATTTATAATGTCAACAACTAAAATTAGGTAATTCTAAATTGGTAAACATACACAAGATTTAAATAAATGTCAACTTTACAATATTTACAATAGCTATGTCAATGAAAATGTTACGTCAGTCGCATAATTTATTATATTATTATGTCAGTCAATATGCACGTCATTCAAATAAAAATGGAATTTATTAATGATATGTCCTAATTGGTCAAAGAAAATGTCAATGTCATTGTGCTGGGCGAGCAAGTCTCCTATACAGCGCAGTGCGCGTGTGGTGGGCGCATTCTTGGCGCGCTTAGTGCGCGTCGTCGGCGGGGCCAGCAGTCGCGGCCTGCGGCGCGGCGCGATTAGACCATCCGCATCCCGAGGAATATTTCTGGGAACCATCAGCCGTACTTGTTCCAATATTTCCGGACTATCTACTTTGTGGTGTATGATAGACAGATAGTGTTTCAACAGCAGCATTAGTCTTCTGAGTTTCAGGGTCTCCATATCCACCATACCCGAAACAAACATTGACGGATAAAGATACGGGTAATAACTTGCGTTGAATTTTTTCCACTAAAAGAGCATATTTATCCTCATATGGATCCCAAATCACAGCGCCATATTCTAATTTGCTCCGAACGTATGCAGTGTATAAAACTACTGCAACCTTCGGGTTGTCAAACTGGGCCGCGGTTTTTATAACAGCCCAACATTTTACTAGCCTGTTTGCAGATTATTGTCATATGCGTATGAAAGTCAAATTCTGTATCTATTTCTAAACCTAAATCTCTAATATTACTCACTCTTTCCAATGGCGCGTCAGATATATAGTAAGTTGCATGTAGCGGCAGTCGCTTGCGACTACATGTGATAACTTTACATTTGTCACTGTTGAGGGGAAGATGGTTATCTTGGCTCCAGTCCCAAACAGAGTCTATATCCTTCTGTAACATATTAGTGTCACCAACATCCGCAATACTCAAACTCAGCTTGAGATCATCAGCAAAGAGAAGACACTTTGCTTCTTCCACACGCTTCGGAAGGTCATTGACAAAAATCAGGAACAATATGGGCCCTAACGTACTCCCTTGACTCACTCCTGACCTTGTGTAGTATACTTCAGACTCATACCCATTCAGTCTTACATATTGACACCGATTGTTGAGGTAACAAGCCATTAATTTTAGTAGACATGGTGTAAAGCCTATTGTTGCCATGGTATAATGTATTATTGCTCTAATAAATAAAACACAAACAAGATTTAATCATTATAATAAGTATACTTTAATTTCATTTAATTACATTTATAGTTGAGACAATAGAGGCGTTCTCTAGCGCTAAGCCGACAGTAGGAAAGCCAAACTTCTTAAGAATTATTTACCAAAATATGCAAGACTTTTCTGGCAAAGATTTATTTACCGGGACATCTTCTGTAGGTATAGATTCCTTTTTCAAAATACGTCGGTGATTTCTTTGATGAAGCAGTTTTGCTTGCAATGCTTGCTGCACACCACAGAGGTTTGGAGAGGCTCCCAGCCTATTCTATTCATTATTTTTATTATTGCATTGATATTTTTTATATTACATTGATTTACAGGAAACCTGGAAATATTGTTAAATTGGTACTTAAGTGGGTATAATTTAATATTTGAAAAGTGTCAGTTAAAACAAAAGCAGCCTTAAATGAAACTTTCAGTGTTTACATATAAATAAGCAAGCGTACATGCATACGAGCAAGCACGTGTCAAAAATAGTCAGAAACATGGAGAGAATTAAAACAAAATAAATCAATTTAAGTATAGTAATGTTTATTAAATTGAATCGTCCAATTTCTTTTAACCTACCACCTGTTCGGACGTCTTTTTTTAGCTGAGAGAAGAACAGGCGGAAGAAACTCGTCAGCTTTATCAAATCAGATATTTACAATTAAATCGTTACAAACTACAACAATATAAACTTAAAGTTATCAGTTAATCTCTTTATTAAACTATGATACTAGTTACCAAGCAAATGCAAAAGAAATCTGTCTATAATGTACTTTACTTATTATTACTACAAATAATCGGAATAATCATAAAATTGGGAATGAAAATTAACAGCGGATAGCCTTTGAAAAACAATCAACTCACACACAAAACAATTAATTCAAAATAACACAATACAATGAAGAATTTACTTAACTTAAATCCCGTAGTGCTCCAAACTTAAAAGTGAAACGTATGCTCCATTTTCCATTCCTTAAATACCCACCAAATTCAACACAAAAGGTTTACCCCTCACACCATTTTTTCAACCAATGATAATCGACCATACTATTTGTACGAAAAAGTAATATCAGAGATAATATTTTATAAAACAATTACGTTGTAATCTCTTTGAAACTAAATCCCAATGAATTACAATAATTGTTATATTCATTACTGTAGTCTTACTTGCTTAAATTCTTGAAAATACGTTCAGCCAATGATAGGCGTTACAACTAACTATCGTGAAATTATCAAATATAATAAATAATAACTTTTTTAAAACTTGCTAAGATATGTATAAGATATTTACATTATTTTTATAAGAACCGAATCAAAATTAAATGTTAAACAATACATGATTTGATCACACTATTACCAAACATTATTTATCTGAACGTGTAAGGCAAAGGCAAATGTTCATACAGCCAAAAATACAATTATTAGAAAAAAGCTTTACTTAAAATCCGTCACACGCATGTATGCAAGCAAGTAAGCATGCAAACAACTGCCATATTCGTATACCAAGTGAAATTATACCAAATAAGTGTCGACTAAATAAACGTTATGCCAAACGAAATTAATTATGCGAATAAAATTTTTGCCAAAGGTATTTATGCCAAATGAAATTCTACCATCTGAATAGTATGCCATCGTAAATTCGGACATAGTATAAACATTCGGCCAAACAATAAGGATGTTAAAGAATTTTTATGCCTTAAAAATATACGTTCAAAGAAGATTATGCCAATTGTGTTTTGTATGCCAAATAAATTGCGGAGCATCAAGATTCTGCCAGATAGAAGTATCGAGTACCCGAGTATCGATATCGATAATTTTTGATCAATCTCTACGTCATATTTCCTCAAGTTCACGGACATTATCTTTTTATCTAACACATAATGTTTAGAAATCAGCCTTTATTTAGGAAATAGGCGGTTAATAGCATGATATTAGTGTATCACTTAGTGTGTTTGGGAATATATTCAACTAAAATATGAATTATGAAAATGGTAATAGTACAATCATATTTACCTGTGAAATGAGTGTTTCTTTGGGTTATTGTCGTAAGTAACATTACAATCCAGTACAGAACACGACACCATTATTGATTTATATAGCTTTGAGAGCCAAACCGACCCGATCACGATCAAAATTACAAAATAATCTTGTTGACGCTTTTCACCAAGGTGATAAACGGTGATACATGAAGTCAAACCAGGTTCAGCTGTCAATTTTTTTTACTCTTTCTCGCACATCGCATAAGCCGTAAGAATCGGTTTCTCACTCGCACCTTTGTCCGTCTACTTGAGCATAGCGAAAAATTTTCTAAGTCTATGGATACGACACACAATATTTTCCGTGTGTTCTCGAAGAAGCACCAGCGTGTTCCATTGACCTCAGAAAAAAAATTATCAGGTCAGTGCCGTGTTCGAAAACATTTCGTCAATGGGGAGGCGAAGGCAAAGTGAATTACAGATGGCGCTTCATTCTTTGGAACAATTGTCAGTTTGAGCTTATATTGTCTTGACTGTGTATTACGTGATTTTACTTTCTTAGATTGTATTTTTTTCGGTTTTGCGGACAAACAATGTATTATATGCTAACTTTAGCTCATATAAAAGAAGAATTACGGAAAAGAAAAGCCAAAACAACAGGCAAGAAAGTTTATAGCAACTTACAAAAAATTGCTAACAAGCATTACATTTCTTTAAATTTCGTGTAAGATTTACAAGTAATCTTTTTATTTCAGATTAGAAGCATATGATTTAAATTTTAACAAAGCAACTGAGTGTGAATTTCCGTGTTTATAGTTGCCTGATGATGCCTTCTGTGCAATAGTAATTTCAGGTTTCTGTACTGGAATTTCTGTACCATCCAAAATTACACGAACCGTTTTATCATATTTATTTTATTATTCTAAGTTTCTTGAATGACTCTGGCATATAAAATTCTATTAATTCTCTGTTTGGCCCCAATATTGGGCTTATTCCATATTTGATATACCTATAAAATTCATCCAAGTTATAAATATGCTAGAAACTGCTGAGGTTGAAATATTAAAGAACAAAGCTGTTATAATTCAAATGTTGTTTTATTTTGGCGAAGCTTCATCAAATTCATGAAACATTCCTTTTGATTTATAATGTTTCTCAGGCTCAGCAAAGGAGAAAATCGAGGGAAAAGCATATTTTTTTTGATATTTTTTTGCCCAATATTTTTTTTGTTACTGGGAAATCGATGAACTCCAATAATTTACAAGTTACATGCATAACAATGCGGAATTTTCTCAGTATAAAATTAAAAAGTGCAATACTCCAAGAGATTCCCATATGTTTTGACACTTTCTTTGAGGCGGCCCGGTACCAAGACCAGACGCCACCTATCGGGATAAAATTGCGCTTTTCCTCCCCATTGTTTTGTTTATTTTCAACGATAAACCGAAAACTAAATCGTTACCGTTTCAATGGGGAGGAAAAGCGCAATTTTATCCCGATAGGTGGCGTCTGGTCTTGGTACCGGGCCGCCTCAAAGAAAGTGTCAAAACATATGGGAATCTCTTGGAGTCCGCAAAACCGAAAAAAATACAATCTAAGAAAGTAAAATCACGTAATACACAGTCAAGACAATATAAGCTCAAACTGACAATTGTTCCAAAGAATGAAGCGCCATCTGTAATTCACTTTGCCTTCGCCTCCCCATTTCGTTCACAAAATTATACTCGCTCTAGTTTTGTTTAGTTGTTTGTTTAATGCTATGCCCAATAGCCCAGCCCCCCCACTCAAATGGCCAACATTCTAAACGTGTGAACGCTACGGAGCAATAGACGATTAAATCACATGTCGTCAAACTTATGAAAATCACAGACTTTGATGTATTGCATGGAAACGTAGCGTTTAAACGTAGGTATAGAATGTTGGCCTGGATGGCCTGGGGGATAGGGAGCCTAGTATGCCAATCTTGGCTAATTAAATGGGAATTCTAAAGCTAAACTAAGGATTTTTAGGTAAAATAACCAAAATATATACGGTACCTAAATATATATTTTAATCATTTGGTTCCAGCCGTGGGGTGGTTCCACTCATGATTACAAGGAACTTTTACTATGGGGTCAACTCTCTTCCTCGCAAAAAAAAATCAGCTGTTCCATACAAAAGTGCAGTACCTACTCGACCTTAATGTATGGAACAGCTGATTTTTTTTGCGAGCAGGAGAGTTGGCCCCATAGTAATAGTTGCTTGTAATCATTAGTGGAACCACCCCACGGCGGGAACCAAATGATTAAAATTTCAGCGTGTATACGTTCTGTACATGTGTGCGTGCCTGGAAAACTTTTTTCAACGCGATTTGTTCAAAGAAGCTTTTCTGTCTACTTTAATTTTCTGTTATGAAGGTTATAAGTACGGGTCCTAATGTGGCACCCTGTGGCATTCCTTTATTTGTTCGTTCGGAGTGAAGTGTTCAAAGCATACTGTGTTTGAGAATAATTGGTTTGCGTTTCATGCTAATAGCTTGTTATGTTCTGTCAACGCTGGGGTTTCGCATTGTGTCTCAATCACTAAATTACGGGTATGCATTACAATGTCGAAAACTCATAATACATACGACCGAAATATCGACGCATAAAACGCCGATTTTCAAAATACCGAACATCCTAAATGTCGATATCCGATAGACCGAAACTTGAAAGATCGATTTATCAAATGACCGAAAGTTCGAAATCCCGAAAGTTTGAAATGCCGAAAGTTCGAAATCCCGAAAGTTTAAAACCCCGAAAGTTAAAATGTCAAACACAACGAGTACATTTATAAAAGTAGGCGTTGCGGTTAATTTGTTTTACTCAAAAATGCTTGTAAAATGGTAATTATTTTGACAAAATCCACCAATCGAGTTAGAATTAGTTTTTTTCTGGCGCTTCGCCGCCGCTGACGTGGCACGCTCGCTTCGCTCGCTCGGCTCGCGCGCTGGGTTGATGTCAACCTAACATGCTCGTCGCTACGCTCCTCGCACCTATCTCGTAACCTACGGTCTACGGTTTCTAAGTCCCAGTTTAGACTAATTTCCAGCAGCTAAATTTGCTATTAAGCATTTCAGGCAAAATCCAAAGCCTTTTATAATTATGATAGCTTGTTGTTTTTGACTAATTCGTTAATTCGGTATTAAGTAGTTCGGGGTTAAGTTAAGCTTCGGGATTTAGTCTTTTAGGTAAAATGTCCTTTCGGGATTTTAAACGTTCGGCCATACAACCGTTCGGCCTTTTAATTTTCGGTCTTTCGTCCATAGGTCTTGTGAAATTCGGTCTTTTCTACTTCGACATTGTAATGCATACCCCTAAATTAATCAAAACCTAAACTAATCAAAGTATAAGTACTTACTCGTAATATGACTGAAGAATGATTCCATTTTACACCGTACTTTGGGATAATTTTCGAAACTGACAATTTTAGGAGCTCTCTAGTAGTAGTGGGTCGTAGTGGTTTAGCGCCTGGCCCTGCTATTGCGGAGGTTAAGCAACTTTCGCAAGGGTCGGTCATGGGATGGGTGACCAAAAATGTATATCTTTGAATTTCGTTTTAAACTGCATGTCGTGTTCTCGGTTCTATACGATATTATCGCCTGCCTTTCGAGTTTTATTTGTAAAAGAGATCTTGATAAGAATGTCCATAAAATGTCCAGACCAGACGGGCATAACGTTACGTGGCCACGTCAGTTCAACCACCCTTATGAGTGCATGGGTGGATTTACGGGCCAGTTAGTGGTTAATTTAGTTAATAGCTAAGGTTGGAGTTAGGTTGGTCTGATATGGATGGGGTATCGATATCGAACTTTTAAAGTTTGAGGCTAAAAAAAGGAAGTGTTCTTAAAAATCTGAATTAAATTGTCATTTTACATAACGATAAATAAATTATATCACAACTATTATACTATTACTCTTCACTTTATAATTTAAACCTTTTAACCGCCTCTGTGGTATAGTAACAGTTGTTCGCCCACCCTTGTAAAACGCCCAACGCAGGGGTCCTGGGTTCGATTTCCAGGGGAGAAAGGGTACAGTTTGTACTCGGTTTGGTTGGTAGTAGGGCTTATTTCAAGTCCGCCTGGCTCGCTACTATCATTACCTAAGTCAGACGCCATAACAACAATTTAAAAATTGATGTATTCCGGCAGTTAGAGGTAAGATAGCCAGTTTCTCGGTGATGAGAATTCCGGGTGAAGTGTGCTTCCACATTCGGCCTTATCGTCACATAATACTATTATGTATTCTGTGACATAATATCAGGTGAGGTGAAAGAACAAGCACTATTCCATTGTGAAATATTTAAAAAACTAGTTTGCTTACAAACGCTTCTTTAATGATATCGACAAGCCTCGTGTAACATCCCTATCTGTCCCTGTCTGGCCTTAATCTTGGCCGCTTTGATTACGCTAATAGGTATAGGTATGATGCAATTTAATTAAGTAGTTCGACATGGCAGGGTGTCGGTTATATGCAAACTTGGGGCTAACAGCTCCGGTATTTTGACAGGATCTTATACCGTTAACGTCCCGTTACAATAAGCCATCCATCAAGACAGGGGTGGGAGGAGACAGGAGTGATGGAAGAAAAGATAGGTTCCTTTATTTTATGGACATAGTCCATTTCAAATATTATGTAGGTAGTTCCTTTTAGTTTTACGAGGTGATAATATCACTGTGTTTATTTATCTTCGAAGTTTTATTCTGGAGCACTATAATGTATCGAATTTATTTTGTTTCAGTTTGATTTATGCGCTTAAATTTGTGGTTCGATTTAACTTGTCTGGCTTGATAAAGAATGATACTAGTAAATAGATACATAGAACAATACACCGTCATTTTGTAGTCGTTTTAATTAACTTAAGGGAGTGCTCTACTAATGAAAATAATCATTTTTGCCAAAGAAACATGGGTCGAAAAACGACAAAAATTTTGGACTTTCCCATACAAATACAATGTTTTAGCTGTCTAGTTAGTATGGGAGGACCAAAATTTTTTGTCGTTTTTTGACCCATGTTTCTTGGGCAAAAATGTTTAGTTTCATTGGTACAACACACCCTTAAGTTAATTAAAACGACTACAAAATGACGGTGTATAAGTAGGTAGTAGGTAGAGGAGCTCGGTGGCGCAGTGGTTTAGCGCCTGGCCCAACGATTGCGGCGGTTAAGCAACGTTCGCAAAGGTTGGTCATGGGATGGGTGACCAAAAATTTATTATCTCCAGCTCCTCCGTGCTTCGAAAGGCACGTTAAGCCGTTGGTCCCGGCTGTATTTGCAGTCGTTAACACTCACCAATCCGCATTGGGCCCGCGTGGTGGGTTACGTACGGCCCATCCTCATTACCACCCATAAGGAAGGCCTGTGCCCCAGCAGTGGGGACATTAAAAATGGTTGATGGACATGGAGTAGGTAGATATAAAGTGCTCGAATTCGGTTGAAAAATATGAATATTGTGCAAGAAGTAGATTATTAAAGAAAATATAAGGTGGTATACCACTATTATTTATTCTGTGGTGGTACCAAATGATGTGATAATACTGAAACAAGTGATAGTGTTGCTTAAACTAAACAACTTTCCCTATGGAACATAGGTCGTAAAACGAAAAAAAAAACATACTTCCATACAAAATGTATATTGGTCAGCTGACCGACTTACTATGGAAAGGTGAAAAAAAATATCGTTTTTTGACTTATGTATTGTTCCTTGGAGAATGTTGTTCAGTTTAGCAACATTATCACCTGTTTCAGTATCATCACATCATTTGGTATCACCTTATTATAGAAAAGATAATTTACCATTATCATACTAATCTAGCCTGGAATCAAACTTGAGACGTAAACCCACCGTAAAATAAACCACTCGACCATCCCAGTCGCAAAATCTAGCTACGGAGTTTCGATAATGATCTCCGATTGGTGAAAAAACTCGGTAGCAGTGGCGAAGGGTCCATACAAGCCGATTCCCATCGGCTTACCTTTGGAAATTCCACCTCACTGAATCCACTATGCAGATCATAACATTTTTCATCATTTTTGTAGAGCGGCTTACCTTCGCCATAATTTCACCCCTCGCCACTGCTCGGTAGTTAGACTTTGTGCGCAAAATCTAACTACGGAGTTTTTTGACCAATCTGTCTTTGAGTTCTTTGGTGTCTTTGAGGTAACACTGAAAAATATCTCAACTTACCGCAATGATAGGAATCACAGTACCTACAACCCGAATACCCACGAAAATTCACTTCTAACCAAACTCCATTAAACCAAAGAATTAATAGAGCAATAATAACCATGACGGCAATCTTTGTAAGGAGCCCATCAAACCCCACGCCGGCCATTAAACATGATGGCCACGCAGGACGCAATAATGTTAAGTAGCCGTCCGTTATTGTGCCCTAACATTTATGGTGATTTCGTATACGAAGGACCAAGAAAGAAGGCTTTTATTTTTGACTGAAAGCTCATATATTGATCAGTAATTTTTAACCGCTTCTGTAATCTAGTAGTTAGCCCAAGGGTCCCGGGTGCGAATTTACAAAGGCTATACTATTTGAGTCACGAGTCAGACTCTAATAGTTGAGCTTTTGTTTATGCATATTACTCGACAAAACCTAATCTATTTCAGTAAAAAAGTTGACTCAAATGGTTTAGCTTTTGGCTTGATATTTTCAAAGAAAATGCACGGACAAAACCTAGTCGAGTAGAGGCTCACCGCTATTTGTTTATCGCAAACGCGATTGGTCGGTGCCCACAAAATGTTCTTTCGTTCACTTCTGTTATGATCATAATATTGAGTGGATTACAAGATAGCAGCCGCATTCAGTCAAGAAGACAAACTAAACTTGAAAAGAAAAAATCCTTAAGGGTGCACCGAGCGTCCACTAGCGCCGCCAATCAAGAAAAAATAATTACAACGAAAGAACTATGTTTAACAAAATTCTGAAACATATAAAAACTAGTATTAGTTATAAACTATTTTTGTATGCGTAAAATTCTAAGTTTAAATGCGTTCGTGTGGTTAAAATCTGGATTAACGCCTAAAGTGGCCACTTTAGGCGTTAATCCAGGTTTTAACTACACAAACACATTTAAACCAGGAAAAAACGCATACAAAAATAGTTTATAACTAATACTAGTTTTTATATGTTTCAGAATTTTGTTAAACGTAGTTATTTCGTTGTAATGATTTTTTCTTGATTGGCGGCGCTAGTGGACGCTCGGTGCACCCTTAAGACCTCACAATATAAGTATTAATACTAGTGGCTCCGTGAGCTGTAGACCTCGCGTTAAAAAGTAGCTCAAATTGTATGTTGTTAAAAATAATGTAAAAGATGTCGCCACCCCTTTTTCCCACACTGCACGTAGTAGGTACGTGCTGTTTGGTATTATTTGGTAGGTATATTCGCAGCTAGATGGCGCTTCTAAATTTAATCATTTTTCGAAATGGTGATTTTTGGTAAATTTAGAAAAACTGGCTAAATTAAAAAAATGTGTATCGAACCTGCTCACAAAATTTGACGAGAATCGGTTGAGAAATACGACCTGTAGAGGAGAACATCCAGCGCCAGAAAGCCGGACTGAAATACATTTTTCTTACATATCTCCGCCATTACGAAAAATTTAGAAAAACTGTCTCAATTTAAAAAAAATCTATATCAATTTCAAACCTGCCCACAAAATTTCACGAAATTCTGTTGAGAAATGCGACCTGTAGAGGAGAAAAGACAGAGGCGGAAAGCTGGACTGCAATATGTTTTTCACATATCTCCGTCATTTTGAAAAAAATCGAAAAACTGGCGTGACAAAACAATTCTATATTATTTTCAAACCTGCTCACAAAATTTCACGAGAATCAGTTGAGAAATGCGACCTGTAGAGGAAAACAGACAGCGCTGGATAGCCGTAAAATCTGCTTTTTTAACATATCTCCGCCATTTTGAAAAATTAAAAAAATCTGGCTCGACAAAAAAACTCTATACAATTTTCAAACCTGCTCACAATTTTTCACGAGAATCGCTTGAGAAATGCGACCTGTAGAAGAGAACATACAGACATACGAAAGAATTTTTGCCCAAGCTGAAGCAGAGACGCTTCGCTCGCACTTCGTTCTCGCTCGGTCAATAAAAAAAAGCATGCAAGTGCTAAAAACATTAACGTAAATGAAACAATATTTAGGATAAGGTATATCTGCGCCATGGTTCTCTGTCTTTCGATAACATTTGTAATTCTAACTTTACTAGTCATACGTTTGATGTCATAATGATCATTATCGAATTTAAAATTCGATATTTAAATACGTACCCATAAATTTGATAAAATTGACAACTTATTTTAATCTATTTTAAGGCCCTTTTTCCACAATAAGCAATCCATTTACTTACGAGTATAGTAAATTTCATGTCTTGTGCTTTGTTGTGTTATGTTATGTGCCATACTTAAATAAAACTGACTGTTCGCGCCGATCTGCGCTCCACGCTCGGGGCGAGAGGCGAGAGGGGAAATGCCACCGCTCGCCGCCCGCGCCGCCACGCCGTCGCCGCCCGCTCCACGTCTCTTAACATTGGCCCTCTGACCGCCGTCTGCGAACGACGGGCTTTATTTATCTCACATAACTTTTCCCTTTGCTGAATCTACCATACAAAATGTATTAACCTTTCTCAGTATCAATAAATATTGTTTCTATCGAACTTATGTTTCATTGCGAACATAAGTAGTGGCGACCGTGACAGGACACACTGCAGTCTCGTTCTCGGTTCTAGGTCAGCCATTCTTTCGTCGCCGCCGCGTGGGAACCCGCGCCATACAAGAACGGGGCGACGCCGTCCGCCGCCGAAGCCAACCACGCAACGTCGGGTTATCGACGCTGCCGTGCTGTGGAGCGAGGGTGACAGACGAGGCGCCGGAATCCGGAACACCGCACCGAACGGGCACGTGGCAGCCAGCCCGAGGCCGCCCGCCAGCGCACCGTGCCGGGCCGAATCCGCCCGCATCCGCTGCTGCATCTGCTTGCCAAGGGAAGTGCCGTGAGCCCCAATTCCTTCCCATCTAAATTAATCTCCTAGCCTAAATATTTTTTGTGTGGTCGAATATTCAGTCTACTTACAGTGTGTCACATCATCAAGTGTGAGTGTGTGGTACCACGTCAGGGCAACGCAATCCCATGTGGAAAACAAGGCCAGTCTTATCCAGCTGTTTTTTCTGTTTCGCACACCTTATTTTCTTTGAAATATTTACCTAGGTACCTACCTAACGAATTTCTTACTTAAAATTTAACGAATTTCTCTTAATGTAATCTGATACATAGTTGCTTGTTTCGCAATTTCATTGTGCTAAGCTAGTTAAATAAAACCACATAGTTTCCCAATTTAAAATAATTACCTCATGCATTTTGTTCAAACATTTTATTTGAGAAGCACGTAAAGCTCATTTCTAGTGCTCGTAAATTACCCGCTAGCCTTCAACATTTCTTTATTTTGCACCTTTTGCCGGCATAGCACGCACGCATAATCATAATCAAATTCTCAATCAATAAGTACCCAAGCTCGCCATCATATATAACGCCTTTAGCCATTCCGCCATTTGCAATTTCTTTATTTTGCACATTCCAGCGCGACCTGAGTTCGCGAGCCATTCAAGCGGCTCGCGTTCGGTCGGCACCTGATTCATTTTCAAAATGGATGTACATTTTCTGAAAATGATTTGTCCTTGCCCAAAAAAATTGTAATGTAAAAAATCTACAGCCAGTATATTAAATTTTCCTTTTAATTAATGTTATTTATACTTCTACCCACACGTTTCAATTATTTTTCGACGACTAATTCTATCTGCTTCGCAAATAATAGCAAAACCAAATTTGTCTCAGTATGCCTTTCTATACAAAATGATGTTGTCCCCCTTGAATTTTTTGTCTTTAAAATTGTCCAGTGATACCTTAAATTGTTAAATATTAAAACATTTGGTGAAGAGTACATCAGCTGAGATACTGTTTTATTCAAATATGAATACGAATAGTAAATTCATAAATAAATACGCGAGAGATTCGGATTTAAATAAATGTCCAATTTTTTGTTCTTTTGTGTAACTCGTACGTGTAACGACAATATCACGGAAATTTGTGTAACTTTGAACGCATCCTTAACTTATTTCAGTCTGGCAATACTGTACGGTACTACCAACATAGCGAATGACAGTGCCGCCATTTTATTTTCATTGTCATTCAGTTGAACTCGATGCGCGTGTGTTTTGTCTTAGTTTTATTTCATTTGTGAAACGTGAATTCAAAAGGTAAGTAAATCTAAATAAGACTAACACTTTATTGATTATTGTAGTTTTGTTTAATAGTAAAAGAATACAAATAGGAGTAGAAGTCAATCCTTTCAAATTTTTCTGTAATGTGTTAGAGGTTATGTTGACGCCATGAAATTATTGTTACTTTGTGTAACGCTGAGCGTTACACAATCCTGTGTGTAACACTGTGTAACGTTATACAAAGGATAAAGCTGTATATATACAGTTAATAAAATGTTTTATGAACTAATATTATGTTTATTGTTTGTTTTTATTATAAGACTGATTTTTTTTTGTAAGCCTTCTTAGTTTTAATTACCTACAACTTTTCAATAAAGTCACAAAATACTGAAATGTTTTATTTAGATATCAATCAATTGATCAAGTTTACTTCACAAAAAAGATAAAAAGTAGGTACACATAATTTTAGCAATGAAATAGGTTAGTAGTTCACAACAATTATTATAGTTACCTATAGAACAGGTGAAACAGAAGTCACTATGAACTGGCCTTTACAAATTCCTCTGTGTAACAATTTTTCATTTGTATAACGAAATGTGTGTTTTCCTTTGTGTTTCCTTAGTGTTGCGTACACCTTTTTTGAAAATGACTCACCTACCGGTGCACATCGTAGCTTCTTGGCCGCTTTCGCCTCTACGAGCCACTCCGGCGCCACGTGCCGCTCGCGCGCTCGCGCTGCGTTGCATCATCCACCCGCTTCGCTGGATTAATAAGGGGCGTAAGCCGTTTTGCCAATTTTTTGATTTTCTGACTCCTTTTGCGGTTTTTCCCTATTGTTTTGTTTTGCTTTTAAAATTCGAATTTAAATTTAAATTTTGTCTTACCGTTTTGTGTAACTATACAACATGGACAAAAATCCTACACTTACTCTTAGTCCTTCAAAGTCTAAATCTAACATCGATACCGAGCTTACCCAGCTCGCTCAACTAAAGGTAAAGCGAAGTTCCATCAAGGGACAAGTTACTAGATTTGCTAATTATTTGTTGAAAATTAATACGGGGGAACCGCTCGAGGAAGTAAAGGCTAAAGAATTATCCTTGAAATTAACCAGAATTATTGAACTTCTGGCGAACTTTGATGAGCTGCAGACTCGCATTGAGGTTAGTAATAGTAATAATTTTGCTGCTGAATTTTCTGAACGGGAAACTATTGAAGATGATTTCCATTCATCTATTGCAACTGCACAATGTATACTCGACAAGGTCGCGCCTTCCAATGAAATCCCACTCCTACGCCCTCCTCAGTCTGAATCCGCACATAGTTGTCATCAGTGTGGACCGGTGGGCTTTCAGTTACCACAGATAAAAATTTCCAAATTTGACGGCTCTTATTACAAATGGATGGAATTTAGAGACACGTACACTTCTCTCATACATAGTAATGAAAGAATCGATAACATACATAAATTCCATTACCTCAATTCTTATTTGGAAGGTGAAGCCTCTCGAGTAATTTCTAACCTTGAGGTTTCAGCCCTCAATTATATTGAGGCCTGGAATCTCCTGTGCGAACGTTATGACAACAAAAAACAGCTGATAACTAACCATTTAAATTGTCTCTTTAACATTGATCCCATACAGCGCGAATCTGATAAATCCTTACGATTTCTAAGTGACCACGTTACTAAAAATTTGCGAGCACTCAAAACGCTCGGCCAACCTATTGAACAGTGGGACACTGTTGTCATACATTTAATGTCAACGAAATTAGATTCCAATTCTTCTCTGAAGTGGGAAGAATATAAAAGTAAACTTTCTGACTTACCCACTTTAGATAATTTTAAATTCTTTTTAAAGGAACGCGCTGATATTTTAGAAACGCTGTATCGAGCTAAAACAGATAAACAGTTTAAAAATAAACAAGAGACTACTACTAAAAAATCTTTTCTAACTACAGATAAACAAACGGTCCACAAAGGCGGACCGTGCACCATTTGCAACAAGGACCACAGAATCTACGACTGCGTCAACTTCAGGCGCATGTCTGTCGACGAGAGGTGGGCTCAGGTTTCCCGCCTCCAGCTGTGCCACATCTGCCTGCGGCCGGATCACGAGTCGCGCCGCTGCAAGCTAGGTGGCTGTCGTGTGTGTAAGGGACGTCACAACACATACTTACACAAACACGCAAACACTACACGAACACATTCTAACCCCTCACCTGGTAGCGCTAGCATGGATCAGGGCACTTCTTCTCTGACTCACAGTCAGATACTACCCCCTACTTCCGCCGCTACTATGGCATCCGCTGAACCCAATGCAGAGGCATCCCGTACCTCCATTGCTAACTCTTCTCTGTCCAGCAGTGAAGTTATATTATCCACAGCTCTAATTGAAATCATAAATCCTTGCAACAATAGGATAGAAACAGTAAAAGCTCTTCTTGACTGCGGCAGCCAGTCTTCTTATATGAGTGAAAGTTTGCAACGACGTCTAAAACTGCCCAGTCAACCCATAGTTGCCACAACCATTGTAGGCATCGGCAATACGCCACTAAAGTGTACTCCCGACCGGTGTACAGCTCAAATCAAATCTAAACTTAATGATTTCAAGCTTAAAGTAGACTTTTTAGTATTAAAGGAAATCACCGATAACTTACCAAAGAAATACTTTGATATTAATCAATTAAATATACATACTTCTATTAAATTAGCTGACCCTACCTTCAATATTCCCTCACAGATAGACGTATTACTAGGTGCTGACATTTTTTGGAATATTTTAGGCAATCAACGTAAACCTCTAACCGGTAACAAGCGAGCTTTCCTAGTTTCATCCAAACTCGGGTGGTTAGTTACCGGCTCTATAATGAGCAACCCTACCCCTAGGCCAGTTACTCATACTAATCTCTCTCTAACCGATCTCTCTACCCAAATGACAAAATTTTGGGAAACTGAAGAACTTCCACCAGAAGTTAACACCTCTGGTGCCTCACCCTCACGAGATCCAATCGAACTTCACTTTGTCGAACATACTTACCGTCAAGATGACGGACGCTTTGTAGTAAAGCTACCTCTTACTGATTCTCCAGATTGTTTAGGTAACTCTTACCATATGGCCAGAAAACGGCTCATCAACCTTGAAAAACGATTTAATAAACAACCTGAGCTCAAACAAATGTACACAGATTTCATCAATGAGTACGAGAGTCAAGGCCATCTGTCTGAAGCCCACTCTCTCTCTAAACCCTACTTCCTACCTCATCATGCCGTCCTTAAAGAGGATAGCGAGTCCACAAAATTACGCGTAGTTTTTGACGCATCTTGTCCAACCTCATCAGGTTACTCTATTAATGACATACAAATGGTAGGCCCCAATATTCAAGACTCATTGTTTAATATTTTACTCAGGTTCCGCCATTACAAATACGTTTTGTCAGGGGATATTGAAAAACAGTTTAGACAAATTTTTATTAACGAATCAGATAGAAATTTACAAGTTATATTGTGGCGTGAAGATGAAAGTCTTCCCATACGATCTCTAAAATTAAATACACTAACATACGGCTTTGCTAGTGCGAGCTTTTTAGCCGCCAGATGTTTGTGGCAACTAGGGCAAGACTGTAACGACCATCAAGTTCAAACTATTTTACAATCCGACATGTACTGTGACGATTTGCTGACCGGAGCTGATAGTGAATCTGCCCTACTTCACTTACAATCGGCGGTATCAAAAGCACTGGCCGCCGGTGGCTTCAACTTACGCAAGTACAGATCTAATTCAAAGGAGCTCCTGCAATCAGACAGTATAAATCTTACAGACAATCTTGCTTTAAGTCAATCTTGTAAGACTCTTGGTTTAGGATGGAATCCAAACCAAGACTCATTGCACTTTACCTTCACTGATATTAACAGTGAAACAGTTACTAAAAGAAAAATTTTATCAATCACATTTGGTATATTTGACCCTTTGGGCTTGTTGTGTTTGTGCACAATAAAACCAAAAATCCTCATGCAAAAGCTTTGGGCAGCCAAGGTGGGATGGGACGACCCTGTACCACCAGATATTCAACGTTCATGGTTACGCTTTTTCAATAATTTACACCACATCAAGAATCTATCGATTCCCAGATACGTACTCACAGGCTCGCCACCTACAACTTTAGAACTTCACTGTTTCTGTGATGCTTCCCAGGCAGCATTTGCTGTCTGCATTTATGTAAAATCAACTTCTAGCTCTGGTGAGCAATCTGTCAATCTACTATGTGCTAAGGATAGAGTAGCCCCAATGCACCCCAGTAGTACGCCCCGCTTGGAGCTTTCGGGGGCCCTGCTCGCGGCTAAAGCTTACGCCGCTGTCATAAAAGCTCTGAGAAAGCCAGTCTCACGAACCATATTCTGGACTGACTCCACAGTTGTCTTAGCTTGGCTAAAAACTAATATCCCCAAACTAAACTTGTACGTGGCCAACAGGGTCGCGACTATAAATGAACTAACAGAAAACTGTATCTGGCGTTACGTACCAACTACTAATAACCCAGCTGACTTGGCTTCGCGAGGCGTAGACCCCCAGCACATATCTAGTGCCTCATTATGGTGGCATGGACCTAATTTTTTGCTTCTGGACGAATCAAGGTGGCCTTCCCTCCAATGTGATACACACGAAAGCTTACCAGAAACCAAACTTAACTTGACTACCATGCTCACCACTTCAAAACATAATCTACTCGACTTAGATTTTACAAGATTCTCTAAGTTCAAAAACCTACAGTACACTGCTGCATTCATACTTAGATTCATAAATAATTGCAAACCCAATCATACGAAACTATTAAACACATTTAGTGCAACCGAACTACACAACGCTTTCACTTTATTAGTCAAACTTTCACAACACGAAACATTCAATGATGTACTCACGACTCTACAAAATAAAAAACATATAAATCCAAAATCAGCGCTCTCTTCTCTGACACCCTTTATAGACTCTCAGGGCATCCTGAGAGTAGGGGGGAGGCTCGATGCTTCCGAATATTGCTACGATAAAAAGCATCCCATGCTACTCGACTCTAAACACCCACTCACTATATTACTTTTTGAACGTGAACACTTACGTCTCTTACACGCAGGACCGCAACTTCTCTTATCTTCCATAAGGCAGACAGTGTGGCCGGTTGGAGGACGAAACCTAGCGCGCTCCACGGTCCGCCATTGTGTCACGTGCAAACGCACAAAGGGTGAAACTATGAAAAACATCATGGGTAATTTACCGTCGCAACGCCTAAACGCCGACTTTCCTTTCATATCCTCCGCTGTTGATCTCGGAGGCCCATATTTAATAACAGACAGGCGTGGGCGCGGCTGTAAAATAACCAAATGTTATCTATGTCTTTTTATATGTTTAAGGTACAAGTGTGTTCACTTAGAGGCAGTAAGCGAACTCTCTAAGGACGCCTTCATTCTGGCGCTACGTAGGTTTATCGCCAGACGCGGTAAACCTACTGAATTGTTTTGTGACAACGGTCGTAACTTTGTCGCAGCTGCAAAGGAAATTAGTCAATTTGTAAATCATAGTGCTAACGCCATTAGTGAGTTTGCAGCTGAGCAAGCAATTAATTTTAAATTCTCACCGGCTTACGCCCCTAACTTCAATGGCTACGTAGAGGCAGGCATAAAATCTGCAAAATATCATCTCAAACGCATCTTAGGGAACACACATCTCACATTTGAGGAACTGTCCTCACTGTTTAGTCAGATTGAAGCGATTCTAAATAGCAGACCACTCTGCCCTCTCTCTCCCTCACCCAATGATTTTTCCCCGCTCACACCAGGGCACTTTCTCGTTGGCAGGCCTCTGATGTCGCTACCAGCTCCGCCACTGCACGACTGCAACCCTAACCGTCTGGACCGCTACCGAAGACTGGAACAGATACGGCAACACTTCTGGCGCAGATGGTCAACGGAGTACCTATCCGAATTACAACAGCGTCGCAAGTGGCGGGAGCGCCGCAAGGACCTGTCATTGGGAGAACTCGTGCTCGTCAAGGAGGATGGCCTGAAGCCGTTGCACTGGCTCATGGAGCGTGGAGCGCAGATCGGCGCGAACACTGACTGTTACTACGTTTAAATTGTAAATATACTAAGCTAATCGTAAATTTGATACAAATAATTATCTGTGTTTTGTATTTTACATTAGAGGTACGCAAAAAATATGTTTGAGTTTTATTATTATTTATTTATAATCGCTACAAGTGTGTAGTGTGTATTTGTTTATCACTTAAAAAAAACTCGTTTGTTAATTCTTTTTTGTCAATCAAATACAGAATAGAAAGGAGTAATTTAATTATTTTAATATTAAAATAATAATAATTGCCATGTCCACCACCGATTATTGAAGCTAACGCTCGGTAAATATCGGTATCAAATTAAATAGGTAGCATTTGTTGCTGCAATATGTATAATACAGTACTAGGTTTTGTCCGTGCATTTTCTTTGAAAATATCAAGCCAAAAGCTAAACCATTTGAGTCAACTTTTTTACTGAAATAGATTAGGTTTTGTCGAGTAATATGCATAAACAAAAGCTCAACTATTAGAGTCTGACTCGTGACTCAAATAGTATAGCCTTTGTAAATTCGCGTCCCGGGTTAGATTCCCAGGAGGAAGGACAGTTTTGTACTCGGTAACTCAATTGTTTCGAGTCCGCTTGGCTAACTACCACGAGTTACATAAGTCTGACGCCATAACAACAATCAGTTAGTTAGAGGTAAGAAATGAATATGAATAAATAAATGAATAAATAAATTTATTTTCTCATCACAATAGGTACTCTTAACTAGGATGACGATAACAACAATATGATAATAATATGACCTGCATTGTGAGAGACTGGTGCCCGATATAGGTATCTAAAAGAACCTGTGCAGAAAAGAAAGAAAAGAAAGATAAGAAATATAAGAAAGATTCTTCGGTGGTTGAGGATTCCAGGTGTAGTTCGCTTCCACCTTCGGCCACATCAAGTAAGAGAAAACCGTTTAGCTTTTCTGACCCGTTGTGGTATATGTGGATTTTTAAATAATTGACATCATTGACAAATAATTGATCAAAAACCCCGAAAAAATATGTACGGTATCAGAAATTGAAAAACCTCGAAATGGTTTTCGATTTAAGGTAAGTAGGTACCTTGCAAAAAATTAAAACCTCGTGAAAAATGAAAACATGTATTGACGTACTCACTTTTGAAGCATAAAATTTGTTTAGAGGATCCGATAATAAACTGTTTTGATCATTCTGTTCTAGTATACACTTTCCGTTTTCATATCTTGTTTTTTCACTCGCCAGACAGCCACACGACCGCTAGTCGTCCTACCCTCCCGTTGACTGCCTCGATATTGCCATACGCCCGTGTTGCCATATATAAAAGTCAATAAATCGACTAATAATCTCCAATTTAAAAATAATCTGTGAAAATAAAATACAAATTAAGCGGGTTACGCTAACAGACGGCCGTCCTGGTTTTGGAATGTCCCTATTCCAACCCGGCCATTCGAGTAGGTAGCCACAATAATATTGTGAGTCTCTATATGATCTAAACTAACAACTATATTCACAACTAAAACCACCTAGTCTAGTTCGATAATCGTACGGAAATTACAGCTATTGTAATACTAATGAATTTCATTGTTTATCATTATTATTATTAATTTCATTGATTATTCTGTAATTTTATGGTGGAATAATAACTATTAAAACATAAAATTAAGTAAATACATAATAGTAGAAACAACAATGTTTTTGATTTCATTTTGAGAAAACTGTTAATATGTAACATATTACATGGCAAGATCATTCATAGATTTATCATTATTGCTTATACAAAAGCATTCAAAGTGAAAATTATTACAATTACATACATCTTATAACTTCCCATGTATGTAAATAAACTCATTGAAATATATAGGTACTTTAGAGATTACGGATCAAGAAACTATAAAGAGTAGGATAGAGGAAATACATAGGTAGGTGATCCTCGGAAACATAATAATGACGATCCGCATGGATCATAACTATGGTTATACAAGATGTATCCTGTTGTCAGATCTTAAACAGTTTGTGGAGGTTCAGTTAGAGCATTAATTAGGTGCAAATGACATTGTAATATTAACGTTAGGTGCAAACGACAGAAACCTTATTGTTCTTCCAACAATGTGTCGCATTGTATAAACTAGATAATTTTAAGATATACTGAATGACTATGCAGTACATAACAAAAACATTAATCAGACATCAAATATATATTAAATATTTAAAAAAAGAGTTATTCAATTACAATATAAAATTATTGACAAAATATGACAATTGCATATTTTATAATCACACAATGATAGTTATGTAAACAATAGTCATTTATAAGTGATTTGCTTTTTTTTGATAAATGGAACTTGATTATTTACAATATATGTCTAATTCCCCAGCATCGCACAAAGTAAAGGAAATGCTTAGCAGAAAGTGTAGCTGCCGGAGTAAACTGTGTAACACTAAAAAAATGAGGGTAATTATAAAAAGCTTAGTAGCTACAGAAAACAATAGGTATTTTTCCTTTCACCAAATCAGACTCTAAAATCATAAATGCTTATAACTTGTTTTTTTTTTGTTTTTACATAACAAAAACATTAGACTGTGTTCTGTTAGAGCGTAACAAGTGAAGAATACTTATTTACAGTTACTATAAGTGAGCTTACTAAAGAGGTAGGTGAGGTTAATGTCATTTGCCTCACCGAAACATTTATTGTTCTTTCCTGTAAGAATTTGTTACAATTAGTTATAAAAGAAGTCAAACTTCATTAAATTGTAATGTCGGCAAACCTTTTCAATAAATAAATAAAGAATAATTCAGAACAACACCTTCATATACCCAACCATTAAGTTGCGGCAAACTGTTGTAGAAAGTAACAACGTAGGGATCGTTCATGTATATACTATTAAGAAATAGGACGCTTGAAATTCCGGTGGCCACTTTATACACTTTTGAATGATGTGCAGTAAATGTGCACTATAGTTAACATTTATAGAACTACTACAAAAATGTAGGATTTCTTAATATGAATAGAATCTTTACTGATACGGCTGTCTATAAAACGAGATAAAAATATCATAGGCACTTTGCGGTGATTGGAACTTTAATAATTGTTGCTTGATAATATACAAACTATAAAACATAACTAGTCTTCTGTTTAATAGTAATGAAAATAAATAAATAAATAATAAGCTAAGTATATAACATAAGCAACTCGAAAAATATCTGACTGGATTTAATCACCGAAAAGTAATATTAGAACGATTAAGTTACTGATCAAAACGTATGGGATATGAGTAAGGGAAACATAGAAACATTTAGAGAATTTATAAGTTCTCTATAATATAATGATGTACTTGGAAGACAAATTGCGGATATGGCCATCAGTCACTTTTGCAAGGCGTTTCTGATATTTTCCATAAGTCAGAACAAAATAAATAAATAAGTTAAAAATAAAGGGCTAACTAAATGTGTCTGAAGGTGCTACATGAATAAAAGTCCTAAGTATCTAATATCTCGACTCACATTGTCAAATTAACCTTTTCATCTATACTTTACACTTAGAAAATATATCTCAATCACAGAAGCACAATAATATGCGTTATATTACAAAGTCTAACGATGTATGAAAAGCAGCATCGTAGAATATTATTAGAAACGTAACCAGTACAAATATTGAATTATTGAATCATTGAAGTTCTAATAAAGGCTAAATAGAATTAGTAAAATAATAAATTTTCATGTAGTAATCCAAATGACATTCGCAATGAATTTAATACATTTAATAAATATTGACGAGTAAAATTATCTTGATAATGATTACTAAAGACGATGTTATAACTGATATACAATTTCACAGGTCGACAGATAAAAAAAAGGGAGTTTACAACATAATGATGGGCCTTGAAAGTACTTTACCTATGGGATATGATGGTATAACTAACCAAATGATAAAGGTAACGCTGTAGGGTTTATAGTCATCCCATTAGTACAAGTTATAGAATGTATATGTTCTCCAAGGTTATTTATTTCCCATCTCTATTTGATAGAGTATTCGGTCATTGAGCCACTGTACCGAAGTGGACCGAAGGAAGAGTTAGTAATTATAGACGATTACCCTAAAATCAGTACTCTCAGAAGTATTTTGAAATAGTACTTGCAGACAAGTTATATAACTTTTCTAATTCTAATACCTTTTTGAAATCAAGGATCCATAAAAAGATCCATAAAATTGGCTTGCTTTCATCTTATTAAGAAAATCACGGAGAGTTTTAATATGAGGATGCATATTTTAAACTAAAGTTATCTAAGGGACGATCGACAATGAGTGACGATCTCAAATATCTAAAAATAGGGGACATAAACTATTTGTCGGCGTACAGTATAAATAATGTGGGAGTACCACAAGGAAATATATTAGGCCCTCCTACTTTTCTAATCTATATGAATAACTTTTTCTGACATAACAAAGCAGCAACGTACTCTTTTTGCCGATGGCACAACACTTATTATAAAAGGTTGTGAACATGTGAGAATCTAAACGGAAAGAAGTCGCAATCACTATCCATGGCAGGTTATTAAATGGTTGAATAATAACAACCTAAAATAAATATAGATAAAACAAAATATATGACATTTAATTATAAACCATAATTTAAAGAAATAACTTCTACATTAATTATAATAACGAGAAAAGTTATGAAATAACCATGACAAAGTTCTTAGGTGTCATAATCGATGACGAGTGTGGTTGGAAAGTTTGATAGATTTGATGGTAAGCAAAATTGACAGACTCCTCTTTGGGTTAAGGTGAGTAAAAGAAACAGCATCAAAGACTGCAGCCTACCATGACTATGTAGCATTGGTGCTGCGTTATGGAATTATTTTATAGGATTACTCTGTTGATGTCGATAAAACCTTTAAATTACAAAAGAGATGCATTAGATATGCATGCGAGGCCGGTGACTTGGATTCTAACAAGCCCTTATCCTGGGACCTTGATATTCTTTTTCTACTATATCAGAATACTTATTTAGGAATTGGCAATTTCTGCAATATAAATTTAAATAAAGTTATATTTATTGCTAAAATAACATTGCCAATTACCTATATGCGACGAAAATTCAAATGTTGTGTATACCATCTCAAAGGTTAACATTGTATTAAACATTTTTTGGCAATACGTATTTATAATAAGTTGCCAGAAACCCTTAAGAACTTGTCATAACAAAATGGAGCAAAATACGTTGTTTCTGTTTATTACGGATAACGCAAACAACACACACCATGAACTTATAGTTCTGAGCAGTATGTGTTCATAAAAGATCCGATCATTATAATATGGTAGGTCTAGCTAGATACGTTAAAGGAAAACTTCATTATAGCTTCTGAACGGCTACTACCATAGACAATAGCTTTTGACAATAGCGCTGCGCTATGCTCCACTCCGCGTTCTTGCGTATGATACTGCCTGCACTTAGCGCATTGTTTTTTTTCTACAGTCACAGATTTATATGTTCAATGCATGCAGTCTATCCACAGACTACCAAATGAGGATAAGTCTGCGTTTTATTAAATATTTTTTTTTGTCTTTTGTGTTGTTTTTTTCTTTTGTCATGTTATTTTACTTCTTATTTTATTATAAAGCTAGATAGCTACACAGTAAAATAATAGCTACAGCTACATTCTTGTAGCTCTTAACATTCACTCAAATTAAGGATTTAAAATATAGTTGTTACAAGACAACATCTCTGATTTGGAAAGTTTTAAACGAAACACTATACCACAGCTAATTATTTGGAACAATATTATGTGACAAGATTCCTAATCCAAAGATTCCCATCAATACGTTTGATTACCAAGTCCAGCTTGTACGGCCGTTTGGCCATCCTTCAGAAACAGTTGGATTCTAACAGATAAAAATGTACTCACTACTACCTATACAGTAAATGATTTCTCAAATTATAAATTTTGTAGTTTATACCGAAATTACTAAATTTATACTGAAATTTTCTAATATTATTATTCTGACATTTTATTGTAGTATGAATCCTTTCGGAACGTTCAATCCGTTTCCCAAAACATCCGATCCAAAATCATAGTTTCCTAAAACAGTCGTTTGACTAAGTTTATTTCGATTTATTTATTATGTGTAACATGTAAGTTATAATTTTGTGAGAATTAATGAAATAATCAAGAAGTTACCACTTCTTAAGTTGATTTAAGTTTCTACACCAAAATAACAGTAGAATGTGAGGATTATAATTTCATATTACAAAACATCAACTGTATTGACCATATTCAGATATATAAAGAATTTATGTTAAATTAAGATGATTATAAGGATATTCTAGTATTTCAACTATATCCTTATAAATCTCTTATTTTTAGGTTTTTATTTGTACAATATATTCGAAAATTATATTTGTGTCGTATACAAATGAGTGTGTTGTATACCTATGTCATTGTCATCACATGTCAACATGTGTTGTATAGATATTTAAGTCAAATAAACATTCACTTTTACCTATATATTAGGTAAAAGGATTAAAATAATAATTTATTATATGAGTGTGTCCTGATTTCACTTAAATAGGACATTTAGCTGTCAGAAAGAAACAAAGGTACCAATTGAAAATCAGCTTAGGGTCTCTTGAATTGAAAACTATTTCTAATGTTTTGTTTTCTTTCTTGAGATGTCTAACTTGAAACCCCTTTTTATTTTACTGAAGTTACTACTTACACATTCATATTTCTATTCAAAACAACCCAAATGTAAGCTTATAGTAAATGTCGCTAGACTTATCACTACATATGGTATTATATTTCACGATACATGCAAAGCACTACACAATAAGTAGTATCTTTGTTAATAAAGAGAATGAGCATGTAGCGGCATCTACCGTACCGCCGCACATACCAACACATGGTTGCAACAAGATTCATCACTATGTGACTAGTTGGCGCTAGTGTCGTATAAACACAAAGATTAGTAAGGAATAGCACCTCGTAGTATGGAGAAACAAATGGAGTAACCTACATCTCGCTAACGGAGTTATGTCAGCGAAGCAGCATATATAAAGCAGCATATATACAACTGCCAACCATCGTCGGTTGGACCGCGATCTCCGGGCTAATACTACCCAGACCGGAGGAAGATCTTCCACTTTGGCCTTCCTACTAATGGCTAACCTCCTCCATACCATACCATATTACCATACCATACAGCATCCGCACAAGCACTACACTTATAGTAGTAGATCTTTTTTTCCATGTAATTAGTGGATCACTACAACAGACAGAATACTTCCTGTATAAACAGCGTGACCATTGACCACCACATTAAGTAGCTCATTTCACTGGTTGGATCACTGCATTAATCGATCTTTCAGCTCACCAAAGCCAACATCAGATGCTTCATAGAGGAAAACATTGTTAATATAGCTCATAAAGTGTTTTAACGTTACTAATCTTATAGAGGTGTAAATCTGATTTTTAATTTTTTTATTTAAATATATATATTTCTTAATTAGCATTGATCCTGTATAAACGGGTGATCACTACATTAAGCAGCATATCTCACTATGCGGATCACCACCTACATTAAGCATACATATTTTCTGTATAAATAGAGTGATCACCACATCAAGTAGCATATTTCACAATATGAATCACTACAATAAGTAGCATATTTCCTGTATCAATAATAAAAATAAAAATAATAAAATGTTTATTTATTTTCCCTTCACAAATAATAGAAGTTAAGTCCAGTGGCAACCAAGCTACCACAAAGGTTTCTATAGTTGTGAGAAACTGGGGCTCAAAATAGGTTTTAGAATAAAAATCTATGTTACAGTTCGTCAGGCCCACCCACAGACAATAGTTTTGCCTATAATTATTGTGACGCCCGCCAAAATAATAATTTTAAAGTAACACGTGCTTATAACAAAAATATTCTTTAGCCAATAAATTTACAAATCTTGGCGGGGTAATAGTTTCTGAAACAAAGGGGATATGTTCTTTTGTGTGCAAATACCAAACTTTCAAAATTGTTAACAATAAAACAATAAAGGCTAGGGTCAGGAAGGACGGCCTTATTGTGTTTGTAAAAGTTTCCTGTCTTAAATACCAATTTCAATAGAAAGATACACAAAGGGACGTTAAAATAAATGTATCAGTTGTTTTACAAAAGAGGATTTGAACATTTGGCAATCATAAAAGCGCAAATGTGTTTAGAAATGGTCGGCGCAACGAGGCGAGGTTAAAGAGATGTGAGAACAATAGCTTTGAAAATATGGTAAAAACCCAAGAAATAGGGCTCGTGGGAAGATTGGGAAAAACTAGCTCGTGGTTGGAGAGGGAAGACGCGTTCGAGGCATTCGAGTTTGGGTGACGGGACAAAGCGGACGGTGTCGCTGGTCGTAAGGAAATCGAGCGACTGCGCGCGCGCGTTTCGGGGTACGGGGAGACATACGAAAGTCGCGTGACGAATCTCACCTTAGGCGTCGCGAGTGTTAGTGTTTAGGAAGCAGATACGGGGCAAGAGAGCGGCTAACCGAGTAAGTAGTGCGGGTCGACGTAAACCACACGAGTCTATCCTGGTGAGTCTAATTTGCGTATTACTTATAGTATTAAGTGTGTAGGGCGTAGGGTTAGGTAGTGTGTGACTTATCTTAGTGTGTTAAGGGTGTAGAGTACTTGAGTTGTCCCTGCGTAACACTCCGCGGTGTATTAAGAGTATGATGTCATTTCGCGTGTTTAATGTACTTTTAATGGTCTGCCTGATATTAAATCTGACACAGTGAAGAGTGTCAACTTAGGAACGTAGTTAGGAACCCACCAACCGATATCACATAAAATCGGGGTTCATCATTATTCTATTAGGGCCGTTAGATAAGAATCAATGCGGTACCACTGAAAACCGGGATTCTTAAAATCAGGAGTTCTATTAGGGCCTTAGGATACTAGCTATTCGATTAGAATTCGGAGAGGCCATTAAAGTATTCGTTTCCTTTGGTAAAAGTAACTATAAAACAATTGTTGTATCAATTCGGTGGAGGAACCATTGTTTGGGTCGGGTTCCACAGAGTGTCGCGGATAGCGCTAGAAATCTAGGCTATACTGATCTAGATTTCTAGTTGGTGGTGCGACACTTCCCTCCCCCCCTGTGGGGGGGCCGATATTAGTTATTCCTTATAATTTAAATAATTAAAATAAAGACAAAAAAAAATATCGTTGGGACAAACTCAAAGTAGGGTGTTGCGTCACATTATGTAAGCTTGATACACCTAGTTCAAGACGGCAAAATTAAGCATAGTATCGCAGGTTAAACATGTAAACTAAATTGCAGCAGATAACCCAAAGCTTAATTTAAAATAGTATAAAAACAACATTTATCATTGCATTAAATTATGCTTACAAACTTATAAATGGAGTGATCACTACAGTCATTAAGTAGCATATTTCACAAGTGGATCACTACATTCAGTAGCATATTCCTTGTATAATTAGAATGATCACTACATTATGTAGCATATTACCTGTATAAATAGAGTGATCACTACATTAAGTAGGATATTTCACTATGTGGATCACTACATTGAGTAGCATATTTCCTGTATAAATAGAGTGATCACTACATTAAGTAGGATATTTCACTATGTGGATCACTACATTGAGTAGCATATTTCCTGTATAAATAGAGTGATCACTACATTTAGTAGGATATTTCACTGGGTGGATCACTACATTCAGTAGCATATTTCCTGTATAGGCGAAGTGATCACTACATTCAGTAGCATATTTCCTGTATAGGCGGAGTGATCACTACATTAAGTAGGATATTTCACTGGGTGGATCACTACATTCAGTAGCATATTTCCTGTATAGGCGAAGTGATCACTACATTAAGTAGGATATTTCACTGGGTGGATCACTACATTCAGTAGCATATTTCCTGTATAGGCGGAGTGATCACTACATTAAGTAGGATATTTCACTGGGTGGATCACTACATTCAGTAGCATATTTCCTGTATAGGCGGAGTGATCACTACGTTGAGTAGAGTAGTGTTTAGGCGCACTTGGTCCACTTCTCATTTGGTCCACTTGCCGAAAAACACCTCTTTCGCATTTGGTCCATTTCCCAGAATATCCGTTTCGCATTTGGTCCATTTCGCGGAACGTCCATTTTGCATTTGGTCCATTTCGCGGAACGTATATTTCACTGGATGACTGGTAAAGAATACTATTAACATTAAGCCCGCCTTTTGTACCATTATATTGTACAATAAAGACAATTAAATCAATAAAAGTAAGAATTATAAGCAATAAAAGAAAGTAGTATCCCACCGAATAACTAATTTGGAAATTGTGAGAAAATGTCTTCAAAATAATTCCACAAGATAAGTTAATTCATGGTTAGAATTATACTTCCTGATATCTAATGTAGGTACTACCATTATGGATGAAATTAATCTGTTACTTTATGTTTACTTTCTCAAGAGGTAAATTTCATTAATAATTCTTTCATTAAAATTATTTTTTCTCTGTAATTTTGTATCCTACTTTAATTTCTGCTGAGGGAATATTTTCAAATTCTGAGCAGATACTAGTACTAACTCGTAGAATTAGATACTATTAGCAGTAAGTAGAACTTTAAAGTATTGTGCGAATCATGAAAAAATATATTTATAAAGCAATATCGCCTATAATAGTCTACAGCTTCAAAGTTGTACAATTATTATCTATGTAGATTCTAATGTATGTACACCAGAAAATACTGTCATAATAACCGACAAGACAACTTATAATTTTGTAGTCAACAAGTCAGTGGTTATTCCACTATAACACAGTGAGTTTTTGTAGTAAGCAATTGATAACCTACTTGTTTTATCTTAGAGGCATCTTAAGTAAGTTTTGTTTCACAGCAATGTAAAGGTTACAATTTCATGCACTAATACTTAGGCCGCAGACTAATAAGTGCTTACTCCTAACAAGTATTACAACTATTTTAAGAAGTTTTAAAGTTAAACTTTAAAGTCTTTCTTTATTATGTCGAAGGTAAATACTGGATTTTAACCATAGAAATTGTAAGTTCTACAAATAACTCATGCATTTCTAAATTCAATGGGTTGTGTTGGCTTTAAATATTATATTTATGTGACTTTTCATATTGGGCAGCTCAATTTGAGCCAGCCTAAACAAACTAGCTTAATTGTATTTAAGAAACATACCTGTGGGCCAAGATGTTAGTTCCCGCTTCTGAAATTATTGACGTACTCACTTTTGAAGCATAAAATTTGTTTAGAGGATCCGATAATAAACTGTTTTGATCATTCTGTTCTAGTATACACTTTCCGTTTTCATATCTTGTTTTTTCACTCGCCAGACAGCCACACGACCGCTAGTCGTCCTACCCTCCCGTTGACTGCCTCGATATTGCCATACGCCCGTGTTGCCATATATAAAAGTCAATAAATCGACTAATAATCTCCAATTTAAAAATAATCTGTGAAAATAAAATACAAATTAAGCGGGTTACGCTAACACATGTCAATATGGAATATGCATAAGTCACCGATTTTCATAAAATTGAGCTTGATCGCTGCGGACCCTTGTAAAAACATGTTGGAACAGAAAGAAAAATAAAAATAAAATATTATTTTCGTTTTATCACACGATGAAATCAGGGGAAAATATCGATTTTTTTTTTCATTTTCGGATATAATGCACTTTACAGTCAGATAGAATATCGAAAAAGAAATATAATATTTTGTATGACACATATGTACTTAAACGCAAAATTTAGGGAGATAATTGAAGATTATTGGCTAACTCCATATTAAACGCGCCCGAAACACACCGAAACGTGATGTGTGACGTCACCGTTTTGTATAGAGCGTTTTCGGCGGGTGCTGATGCGTGCTAACTTCAAGTAACTATATTACGAGAAAAAAACGCAAGATAAAAGTTTCAATATTACAGTTGATTTTCACACGCATTATACTATTGATTTTGATTAAAAAAAAATTTGATGCATATTCCCTATTGTCTTGATCCTGACTGGCTGATTTAGGCATCCACTGAGAGTTTTTGAAATTTCTAAAACAAATCAATAGTTGGTCAACTACAGATAAGTACTCACATTTGGATCCAATTCAAACTTGTACAGTGTTTAGTTAAAATACAAACGTTAATTAACCGTTGTTATTACAAATAATAGTATTTTTCATACAGATTTCCTAAATAAATATTAGTAGGTACCTACAGTGTTACTTCGAATAACGTCTTTCAGATTTATGCAAATAAATAATGACATTCATTGAGCACATATTTGTTGTGAGATATGAATTTTGTAGCGTATCTTTTGCTATTTACATATTGGAATAACGAAATCCAAATTATGTTTTGCTTCAGTTTGTTGTAGATATAATATTTTGGATTGTCATTTTGATTGTGATCAATCAAATACTATGAATGAATACTCGGTCGAATCAAAAATGAGGAGATCTGTACTGTAGGAGACCTAAAGTAACGGACATCGCTCGAAGGATTGCTCAGCTGAAGTGGAAGTGCGCGGGACACATAGCGAGAGGAACCGATGGCCGTTGGGGCGGGGCGGTTCTGGAATGGCGACCGCGCACCGGACGACGCTCCGTGGGTAGGCCCCCGACAAGGTGGACCGACGTGAGGGTGAAGGTCGCGGGAAGCCAGTGGATGCAGGCAGCGACCGAGCGTCGTGGAGATCCTTGGGGGAGGCCTATACCCAGCACTGGGTGTCGTGCGGCTGATGTTTACTTTTTCAAATGTACATTTTCATAACCAGGGAAAATAAAAATAACTGAAAACCATATAAAATGTGGCCATTGTGAAAAAATATTGGGGTAATATAAATATTAACGTTTTATTCATAAAATACCAACTCAATTAATCAGAAACCCCAAATGAATTTCTATTACATCAGATGAAAACTGAGGTTTCCAAATATTTGAAGTAGGTTAGTATTAAAATTCTTTGTTAAATTCACATTCAGGTTTTACTCGGCTTCGTGCGGTTACAATGCCCACACCAAACAAAGCAGGCGAGAGCTTATTATTATTATTATCATAGAATGTCTAGAGCAGAGGTTCCTAAACTTAGGTCACGCCCCCTACCCGAGGGGGTGGGGTCAGGATTATAGCGACTGGCCGCTAGTGTACGGGCCTTCCTTATAGGTGGATAAGGAGAATGGGCCATAACCCACCACGCGGGCCCAATGCGGATTGGTGGGTGTTAACGACTGCAAATGCACCCGGGACCAACGGCTTAACGTACCTTCTGAAGCACGGAGAAGCTCGAGATAATAAATTTTTGGTCACCCATCCCATGACCGACCCTTGCGAAACTTGCTTAACCTCCACAACCGCTGGAGCAGGTGCTAAACCACTGCGCCATCGAGCTCCTCTTCAAAAATGGCTGATGGTCAACCGCTTGTCACAGAGGTTAATAAATAGCCAGTCGATGTTGCCCTAAACCATGATGGGGTCCAGGTCCAAACAAGTGGGGCGCGCCCTCTCAAAGACGACGTAGAGCTATCCAAAGGAGGGTGCGACGAAAGGCTTCAGATAGTAGGTACTTATAAAAACCCTAACTGCCACCGATGCGTAGTGCACCTCTTGTGTTTGATTGTTGATAATCTACTTGAATTTTATTAAAAATAAACACGTCTACCTTACATATATTTTCATCATTTCCTTAATATGATCGTCGTCTTGGGGGGGCGTAAGTATTTTAGCATACCGTTGAGTGGGGCGCACAGGGTAAAAGGTTGGGAGCCCCTGCCCTAAACCAATTAGGACATCTGCCAGTTCTGGCACTCTACACAAAGTCACATTCGCATATTTTAAGCCATAGCGAAGATAACATTGGCCACTTGACTACAACACTATGCCTAAACATAACATGAATAGTGAAAGCCTCTTGGAAGCCTGGACTATTATCTATTCTCTGCTGGAAGGCCAAAAGGAGTCTGTCAAGTCATGTGGCTGATAGCACATTAAGGGCAATAACAATTATTACAATTTAGTTACATATAGTGTTCTCTGCTAGACTTCCCCTGCTAGAACACAAGCCTTCCATAACGATGGTTAAGGAAGAAAGGCTGTAACAAAATAATAATTAAATGTTTACGCCCTAATGTGTATGCAGTTTGCAGACATACTTACTATCAGGGGGGCTACTCAAATGGCCACTTTTCTATTCTTTCGCTAACTTAAATCTTAAAAATAAGCAATTAATGATCAAGTCAGACGTTCGCAAGTTTATGTAAATCACAGACATTGTTGTATTGTACAGAATTGACAAGCCTACGACACGTTATTTTGGTGTTAATGGCTTATTTTTAATTTTTAAGTTAGCGAACGAATAGAAAAGTGGCCATTTGAGTAGCCCCGCAGATCCTACTAATATTATAAACTAGCTTCTGCCCGCGACTTCGTTCGCGTGGATATTAGAGAAAATCCTTAGGGAACCTTACGCGATTACCTTACGACCTTACCCGTTCCCGTTCCCGTTCCCGTTCCCGTTCCCGTTCCCGTTCCCGTTCCCGTTCCCGTTCCCGTTCCCGTTCCCGTTCCCGTTCCCGTTCCCGTTCCCGTTCCCGTTCCCGTTCCCGTTCCCGTTCCCGTTCCCGTTCCCGTTCCCGTTCCCGTTCCCGTTCCCGTTCCCGTTCCCGTTCCCGTTCCCGTTCCCGTTCCCGTTCCCGTTCCCGTTCCCGTTCCCGTTCCCGTTCCCGTTCCCGTTCCCGTTCCCGTTCCCGTTCCCGTTCCCGTTCCCATTCCGTTCCCGTTCCGGTTCCGTTCCGTTCCGTTCCCGTTCCGTTCCCGTTCCGGTCCCGTTCCGTTCTCGTTGCGGTCCCGCTCCCCTCCAGTTCCGTTCCCGTTACGTTCCCGTTCCGTTTCCGTTCCGTTCCCGTTCCGTTCCCGTTCTGTTCCCGTTTCGTACCCGTTCCGTTCCCGTTACGTTCCCGTTACATTCCCGTTCCGTTTCCGTTCCGTTCCCGTTCCGTTCCCGTTTCGTACCCGTTCCGTTCCCGTTCCGTTCCCGTTCCGTTCCCGTTCCGTTCCCGTTCCGATCCGTTCCCGTTCCGGTCCCGTTCCGGTCCCGTTCCGGTCCCGTTCCGGTCCCGTTCCGGTCCCGTTCCGGTCCCGTTCCGTTACCGTTCCGTTCCCGTTCCGTTCCCGTTCCGTTCCCGTTCCGTTCCCGTTCCGTTCCCGTTCCGTTCCTAATCCGTTCCCAATCCGTTCCCGTTCCCTTTCCCGTTCCCGGTCCCGGTCCCGGTCCCGGTCCCAGTCCCGTACCCGCCACCTCCCCGTTGCCGTTCCCGTCCCTGTCCCCGTCCCTTGGATGTGCATGTCCAGGTCCAATCATGTCCACCGTATAGGACTTCAAAATAAATGTCATTTTCGCAATCACCGTCCCATGAAACCTCAAGAACGACATCCACATCGATTTTCATCTTTACTTACCCCATCCCTAAGGGATGATTTTCAAAATAACAAAATATGTGTTTGCCTTTTTATTTTTAGACATGCTCCTACGAATTTTAAAGTTGTAATATCTATGTTATATTCTTTTTTCATACAAAATTTGAACCCCATTTTCACCCTTTTAGGGGTTAAATCATATCCACCGTGTTGAACTTCAAAATAAAACTCATTTTTGCAATCACCATCCCATAAAACCTCAAGAACGATATCCATATCGATTTTTATGTTTACTTACCTCATTTACCCCTTAAGGGGTTGATTTTCAAAATTACAAAATATATGTTTGCCTATTTATTTTTATATGTACTCCTACGAAGTTTAAAGTTGTTAGTCTATTTTATATTATTTTTCCCTACAAAATTTTAACCTCATTTTCACCTTTTTAGGGGTTAAATCATGTCCACCGTGTTGGACTTCAAAATAAATCTCATTTTCGCAATCACCATCCCATAAAACCTCAAAAACGACATCCATATCGATTTTTATGTTTACTCACCTCATTTAGTCCCTAAGGGGTTGATTTTCAAAATCACAAAATATATGTTTGCCAGTTTAGTTTTAGACGTGCTCCTACGAAGTTGAAAGTTGTAATGTCTATTTTATATTATTTTTCCATACAAAATTTGAACCCCATTTTCACCACTTTAGGGCTTAAATCATGTCCACCGTGTTGGACTTCAAAATAAATGACATTTTTGCAATCGTCATCCCAGAAAACCCCGATAACGATATCCATATCTATTTTTAAGTTTTTTATCCCTTTTTACCCCCATTTCATCCCCATAGGGGTTGAAATAATAACAAAAACAATATACGTTGCGTTACTTTCATCCATAAGCCTAAATTATAAATTTAGCGATTTTCACTTCGAAAATAAAGGATTTTCTTCAATACACGACTTCATCCCCCTTTTGACCCCTTCGGGGGTAGAATTTTGAAAAACGCTGAGACCCGTATTTATTTATTTTCAATCGTTAGCCTAAACACAAAGTTTGAAGGTTCTAGCTTCAAAACTGAGGGACTTTCATACAAACTTTCATCCCTTATTTCATCCCCTTAGGGATGGAATTTTCAAAAATCCTTCCTTAGTGGATGCTTACACTGTATAAAGTATCTGTGTGCAAAATTTCAAGCCTCTAGGTCCAGCGGTTTGGGCTGTGCGTTGATAGATCAGTCAGTCAGTCAGTCAGTCAGTCAGTCAGTCAGTCAGTCAGTCAGTCATTCAGTTTACGATTTTATATATTAAGATGTGAAAGTTTGTGGGTTTGGATGTTTAGATGTTTGGATGTTTGTTCCTCAATCACGCAAAAACTACTGAACGGATTTGGTTGGGATTTGGCACACAGATAGTAGATAGCCTAGATTAAAATAAAGGATACTTTTTATCCCGATATTCTCACGGGAACGGGAACCACGCGGGTGAAACCGCGGGCGGCCGCTAGTATCTAATAAATAATATTTGTTTCTACAGTTTTTTTCAGATGTCAGGTAAGTAGAAACTTTACTTTGTTTATTACTACCCTACCAAGGTAGGGTAGAGTGAGAAAAAAGCGTTCTTTATTCGTTCCGCTTCGCTTATCGCTGTGTTCACAAACATACCAAACAAGGCTGTCCGAACATGTTTAATTCAAATAGACCCTCTTAAGCGGCATAACTCCCAACCTATAGACATACTAACTTACGGGATACTGATTGAGACATAAACGACTTACAACGGTCAAGTCAAATTTTAGTATGATAGTATTATGTGCTACAGTTATTCTCATAATGTACTAAACCTTAACGGCCTTATTAATAAACGAAGGCTAAGTTTACACCTGGTTTAACAAAAAGAATGGCTGAAAGCGTCATATTTTTGAGCAAACTTTTTGGTTAAACTAGGTGTAGTGTAGGTAATAAGAGCGCACCAAGCCTCCACTAGCTCCGCCAATGAAGTAATTTCATTACTTACAACGAAACGAAACTTTAATAAATTATATTCAATATTTAAATAAACGATAGGTACATTAGTTATAAACTATTTTCATATGCGTTTTTTCCTGGTTTAAATGTGTTTGTGTAGTTATAATCTGGATTAACGCTTAAAAAGTGACCACTTTAGGCGTTAATCCAGATTGTAACGTTACAATCTGGAGTTCATGAATTTTTGACATAACGCTTTAGAGTTACAAAGAATTTAATTTATAATCACAATTTCGCCTATATTCAGCAGTGGGATTAAAAATCAACCAAAATATTTAAAATGTTTATAAAAATAAAGACGACCGATCGTTCGTTTACCGAAAGAATTTAAGGAAATGAAAAAAAATACATACACTTTTGTAGGTACTCGTAAGGCAGCCATTACACGGTAGGTTTTGCTGTCAGTTTAACCACAGTCACGGGCGGTGACTGACGATTAACCTACTGTGTAATGTAGTGACTGATGGTTGCATGATGTGATTTGTTCTTTCCATCAGTCAATCAGTCAAACGTAATTCATGACTGATGGAATTTGACTGACGCTTGCATGACCATGTAATGGCTGCCTACGTAGGTGCCAGATTTGACCACCACACCAATTATGGATTGACTTAAAAGTTTGGAAATCATCGTGTGTAAGCAATTATGTTGATCCGTGTCCTATTCACATGTGAAATTTAATCCGGCGTTGAACCATATTTAGTTAAATTAACGTGCTTCATACGATGGGATTATATACAATACAAGTTGGATTATTGTCCCGTGGTACTTAGTCGGAAAAGTTCGCGTTCTGGTCTAGTGTTAGATTTCTGGCAATACTAAACTTAGGCCGGGAATATAATGTATTGTTTGACAGCTGACTTTCTGGTAAAAGTGGTAAAATTGTAAATAATTAATAATTGTCTCGTTTCTTCATATTTTTAATGATTTTTTTTATTAGATACGTTTTGCATTTTTTTTCGATAAGGGTTCAGACCCTTTACGAAAATAAATGAATGCTGCTAGTGCTTAAAGGGATTTTTAAACACCTGTTTAACTTAGACACTCTTTATCGACACACGCTACGTATAAGTGTGTATGTGGCAGATACACAAAATACGTTTTATTGCATTTTTGGCATCTACGTACCCTTATTTATTATATCGATAAAAATTTTGTTTATTTTTTGATCAGAACATATTTTTTTCCCAGACGTATTAATATGTATCCGCATTACGTAACAAAAAAACACAGCGTACAACTATTTAAGTCCCAGATAATTTTTTTTACGCGGGATAAGCTCACTCGAGATGCGAGCAACTACCACTTTCACAGTTCTTCTGCGGACAATCGAGGAGCACGCGTCAGTTCTTCTTAACCTTTAGTAATTTTATATAAACTCTTTAATATTTAGATACATTAAAAGAAGATTATATACGAAAAAAAAACTGAAAATTATAATTGAAAAAAAGGCAACGTCAGTTCTAGTAGACCCACCAACAGGGAAAGATAAGTTTTAATTATAATCATTTTCTTGAAATTAGAGTAATAAACGCATATTGTTTGTTAAATATTTGTAAATATGTCGGAAATATTTAAATACATTCTAGAATTAGGAGGATATATCATGATAATGATAATGTTGTGCTGTTTCTGTTCAATCCCAGTGCATAAGTAGGTAAGTGCGTAGTTACATATTTATCCGTCGTCATTCAGTTAATCTTTTAATCGTATCTAGGCATTTACATACTTATATATTGGAATATTGTTGAAAGTAAATCAGTTATCTGCCACATATTTTATTTTACATTGCGGTTCCACTGGAAAATCAGTATTTATCTGGTCACTTACACAGTAATACTTCATTATTTTTGAGTTTTTCTATTAAATTAAGTAGTGTAATGAGTTTTTTAATAATTAAATAATATTTGTTTTGTCATGGATAATTTTTGAAAATTGATAAAACATGAATTAATTTTGAGATTTCAGCGACCAAAGAGACCAACTGAAGTTGTATCTTGTGCTTATCTTTTCAGCTAGAATGTCACTGCCATTCTGTATCAGCTCTAGTGCTGCGAGTAGTTGTTCAAGGGGATGGCAAAATTAATCGGGATTGGATTGATAAATCGGATCAAGGTAGATAAAATGGTGGTTTGTTACGGGAACACATGTGAGCAACTGGTACCCTAACAGTCAAAAAGAGCGAAACAAATGAACTCGTTATTAGACTAGAACTATTTCATTAATTGAGGAGATGAACCTCTCCTTTCCTGCACCCCATCTCAGAGAAGAAAAGCTCCAAAATAATGGGTATTATTACACAACTGTATAATTACCGAAACAACACCTTTATTAGGCGTAAAGAAGTTTTAAACCGATACACGCAACAAGTTTCTGCAGCTAACCTGGTCCATATTTATGGGTTTGCATTTCTTGAGGAAACAGCCAGTTAAGCTAAGATTAGTGCAGGTCCTGAGCTACCCTGCACTTCCTTAAGTCCATTCCAGGTGCCATATTATCTGTAGTTCTTAAAACTACACTATAGATAGAGTGCAAGTGGCGCACAGGGTCAGTAATTTTATGGATCAGTGTGTTTGTTGGATGATGGCATAAGTCAAAGAAAAGTTGAAAGGATATCAATTCCCGGTATAAATAAACATATTTTAAGCAGCGATAAACCATTAATGAGTACAAATCTCCCACTGATGGCATTCCTCAATAGATTTTGTGTTGTTAGGGAGGGTAAAACACGTAGTATGCTATGACCTGCCATATCATTCGAAGACTGGAGCTTTACTTCTCTTCGATCTGCCATTTATTAATGGTGTGACATATTTTGGCTATTTGAAAGTAAATTTGAAGCTTAAACAGGATTCTTAATTCTTCTACACCTGGATAGATTGGTGATCACACGACATCACAATTTTAAATTGTTGAACATAGATACAGCACTGAATAATGCTGCCTGATGGTAATGATAAAGTCAATTTTATATTTTTTATTTTATTTATCTTTGGGAATATGGGGTTGACAGCTCTCAATACAGTTTAGTATAAGAAAATAAAAACTAAAAGCCTATCATAATTACAAATAAAATGCAGAAAAAATAAGTCGACAAAAGCTTAAGTTACACATAATCATCAATTTTATGAGATTTTTTATTAAACATAACCCGAGAACACAATTTACGTTATATACTTATTATACTTATCGTCTTCTATCATTTTTTTGATTTGTTTATTGATTTCCGGTTTAAGTGACTGCGGTAGTCTATACGGTTTTACAAAAAATGGTTTTGTATTTGGTTGCAAACTAATAGACTGTTCCATAATCGAGGTCGTCCCTAACTTGTCTCCTTCGAGGAAAAAGATGTCTGAGTAGATATAATATAAATACCGATACAAATAAGCGTTAAGTATTTCAGACCATATTTGTACGGGAGAAGGTTTACCATCCAAACCGACCACAAACCATTAATTTACTTATTTGGACTTAAAGATCCCTCAAATCGTTTATTAAAATTTAGGCTACAGTTAGAAGAATAGGATTACAAAGTTGTTTATATAAAGGGTAAAGATAACAGCGCAGCGGACGCATTGAGTAGGATAACCATCAGTTCAGACGAATTAAGTGTCCGGGCACGAAAATGGCGGCGGCGGAGCGGCAGCGGGGCGGCGCGACAGCGGAGCGGCGGCGATGCATTCAACAGTATGGCACAGTATGGAGACGCGCACGAAACGGGCGGTGGCGGAGCGGGGCGACGAGCGATGCACGGGCGGGAGGAGAGCGACGAAAACAAATGAACAAAGTAGTTTGATTTGGTCGCCCGCGATGACAGTAGTGTTGTGTTGAAACATATAACAGTGTATGTTTGATTACTGGGTACTTATTTATTATTATTTATTTATTTTTTTACATTTTACAATAAATATATCTAATAGGGTCAGTTATTCTACGGAACATAATAACCTATAGAATTCAGCACTGTGATATATCTAATCAAATTTTATATTTTTCAGTATTAATTTAACAAGAAATTGTTTCCATAGCAACATCACATTTAAAACATCAATAAAAATAAAAAATAAAGAAGTTTCTTTAACATACAATTTAGGTTTGTCACTACGATATTCTAAAAAGCCCTAGTCCAGTAGGACCACGAGCACATAGTGGTATACCGTGGTCCTACCAGTAGGTCAAATTGGTAGGTCCACGGGCCCTTAATGGTATTTAGCCCATCTGTCACAACACTACTAGCGCGGCTGACCGGCCGCTAAGTTTCGTGCCCACGTTCTCATCGCCCCGCCCCGCCGCCGCTCCGCTGCCGCGCCGCCCCGCCACCGCTCGGCCGCCGCCACTTTCGTGTCCGGACACTAAAAGACTTGAGTGAAAAAATTTTAGTGATGACAAGAGCACAGAAGAGGAAATTAGAGAAGGATAGTATAGATTTAGATGTCGGAAACGTTGAAATTCCTAATATTCCCACGACAAGTCCAAGGCCTGATCAACCTAGGATTACGGAAATATTACGAATTCCAAGCGATTCCATTGAGTTGAGTTTAATCGGCGGTTCATGCCTAAATATTCTTAGAAAAAATAAGGAGATAGACTTTGAAAGTGAATGTTTTGCTTTTGTAAGCAGCAAACTTACATTATATATAAATCTTGACTATATGTCGCACTTTACGCGAGCCGAATTTGCGAATAAGTTGAGTATTTTTTGCAAAAAAATAAATATAGAAATATTATGTATAAATATGACAAATAATAACGCGTTATTTATAAAAGAATTATTAAATGAAATAAGAAAGAAAGAAATGTGGTCCGGTCCACGCATAAATATTTTGAGAAATATTAAAAAGATTACGGATAATGACGAAAAAACTATTATTTTAAACGACTTTCATCTTTTACCAACAAGCGGGCACGCAGGGGTCCGTAGGATGATTAATAATATAAAAGCTAAATATTACTGGCCAGGGTTAGAGAAAAGTGTACGAGATTACGTCAAAAAATGTAAGAAATGCCAAACTATGAAATATTCTAGAAATATAATAGAACCTATGACAATTTCGACAACGGCAAGTACTTCATTCGAAAAAATATTTCTTGATATTGTAGGTCCTGTAGACACCGATGTGGAAGGGTATTCCTACATCCTTACGCTACAATGTGAGTTAACCAAGTTCATAGAGGCGTACCCATTACGTCACAAAGACACGGTAAGTGGAGCACGACCCTTAGTACAATTTATTTTAAGATATGGAGTTCCCAAGGTCATAGCAGCAGACCGAGGTAAGGAGTTTACTTCGAAAGTAATGGAAGAGGTATGTAAACTATTAAATATTACAAAATTACATTCAACGGCATACCACCACCAGTCGATCGGTGCTTTAGAAAACATGCATAAACATCTCGCTGCTTTCTTAAGAATTCAATGTGATGGATATTCAGAAACTTGGAGCCATTGGCTACAATTTTGGTGTTTCGCGTATAATACGACAGTACATAGCATGACGACGTATTCACCATATGAACTCGTTTTTGGAAAACCATGCGTTTTGCCTAGCAATTTGAAAGATTCTGTTGATCCCTTATATTTTCCTGAAAATTATGTATTAGAATTAAAACATAGGCTGCAATTAGCACATAAGGATGCAAAAAAGCATTTGTTAGATAGTAAGTTAAATAGGAAACTTTATTACGATAAAAATATTAATCCTATATCGTATAAGGAAAATGATTTGATTTTGTTAAGAAATGAAACAGCTAAAAAATTTGATAAACTTTATTTAGGCCCTTTTACAGTAGTAGAAGACTTAGGATCTAATGTTAAAATTTTAGTAAATGGTAAATTAGACATTGTCCACAAAAACAGGACAAAACCTTTTGTAATTTAGGATAAGATACTGTTAAGCACAAAAAAAAAAAACAAACAAAAGCAAAAATAAAATGTATGTATGAGTGTGTGTATGTGTTAGTTATTATCAATATATAACGTTACTTCCATAAAACTTATAATTAAATGTTAAGTAAACATTTCTATGATATGTATACCATTTGATAGAAAAAAAACTAATGTATTTTTTTTCTTTTATTAGCCCCGGTGATGTGGTGGCGTATTAACTTTGTATGTACCTATTTCAGTAATAAACTAACTTCGTTACTGTAACCACGTCTTCTCATTTATCGCTGCACACCGCAATAATGGAATTCATTACTTTAAATGATTGTATGGTTCTATGGCATTTATAAATTAAATTGATACCATAATTAATTTTCATACGACTTTTTATTTTTTTTTTTTTGAACTTATCTATTTTATTGATAGTTAAGTCCAAGTTAATTTCATCTTTATACCTAATAATAAAAGGATTTTTTTCAGAAACTTTTCATAGGTTTATTCAACTGTATGAATTTAGCATTATTTTATTTTATTTTACTTGTTTATTACATAATTACATTAATTATTACATAATAAGAATTTTAAACAATATTGATTGAACCCATTTTAAAATCTTAATACAATTAAGTTATTGTTGTTATTTAATTATTTAACTGAAAATAATACTTTAGTACTACTATTTTCTTATCTTTTAATAAATTAAATAATTTACAACGATTTAAATAACTTTATTGTACTGTTTTCACGAAAAATAAATATGTGTATGTAACAGTTGCACAGAATTTACCAAATTACAATACCAATTATAACCGTGTTTCTGCCAGTTACAGATTTTAAGTTCTCAAATGTTCCATTGAAGAAGTGTATATATGCCACTTAGTTAAATTGGATAGTATCTTACAACGAAGTAAAAGTATGTATGTGAAATAAAACTAAAATCTCAGAGTTTAGAAATTATTTCTATTATTAATTATAAACTTCATTTAATTTTAAAGCCTTTCACCAAGGTTCAAATTATAAATCCATACCGAAGCGAAGTTACAACGGTTTGAATTTTTCGAAATCTTTAAATTGCTCTCCTGTAAAATTTCGTTTTTTCAGTTAGTTAGTTATACGTAGGACGTGTCGAAATGTAATGCTGTCTCTTTCAAACAATATTGTCAAGAAAGTGACAGCATCATATTTAAACATGTGTCCAAGTTAAACAGGTGTTTATTTTTTTAAAGAAGATGCTTTGTCGAATACTACCTAATTTTCGGTTTCATACATTTTGATATTTTTCTTATTAATTTTTGTATGAAACAGCAGATTTCTTTTCGCGATTTCAGAGTTGGTCCCATAGTAAAGTTGTTCAGTTTGATGGTCCCCATCCACCATATTCGGCATTAGGCCACCACGTTGTTTAGTACTTTAGTACCTACCTATTTACATAAATAGTGTTAGCATAATATAGTACCTAGAATAGAATTTTGTATATGTAGAGTAAATATTTATTGAAAACGTGATTGAATCTGGAATCACAGAATCAAGTTGATCACAAAAGCTTCTGAAATTGAAAGTCTAATAAATGGAACGTTCATGAGATCGCAAGACCCCGAGAAACGTGACGTTTATGCAAAACTAAATGTGACAATATATAACTTTATCTGCAAAATTACGTTTATTTACGTTTTGCTAAAACATGTTATAAATCTGTTTATCCTTATTTATCCTATTTAGTAAACAGATTTTGACAGCTGTTGTCATACGTGTTTTAAAAAAATTGTTATTTAAAAATAAGTTGTCTTATTAATTCAAATTGTCACTAATAAGATTGCTAATTGATTGAATCTTTGAATATAAATTTACTAATATCCAAATTAAGCTATTACGGATTTGACTGTCAGGCCTCACAGTGGTTTCATAGTTATTTGTCTGGCCGTTATCAGTATGTCAAACTTAACTCAAGCGATGGTTCTTCTGTGGAATCTGAGAAAGTGGCTATAGATAGGGGCGTGCCGCAGGGCTCTATTTTAGGACCAATCTTGTTCGCTCTGTATTCTGCGGATATAACAAGACGCATAACTCACTGCAGATACCATATTTATGCTGATCTACATATCTTTTAAACCCGAGGATATTGACCAGGCAATATCAAAAGTCAATGAGGATCTCTTGGGTATCGTTGATTGGTCTGAAAGGAACTGCCTATTGCTGAACCCGGTCAAAACCAAGTACATGATCTTCGGGACTAAACACCTTGGACGAATCGTCCAAGCTAAACACCAAATAGAAAAAATCTCCTCACCAGCACTAGTTAAATTAAAGGATACCTACACCAATAGAGAGAGTCTATGAGGCACGTAATTTGGGTCTTATGATGGACTGTAATTTGCGATTTGAGAATCATATTGGGAATTGTATTCGAAATTGTTTTTATAGGCTGAGAGTGTTGTATAGAGTGAGACGTTACCTTAGCGAAGAGTTGCGTATACGTCTGGTAGAGTCCCTAGTGTTATCCAAATTGAACTATATGGATACTGTATTTGGTCCTCGTTTGCTTGTAAAAACTCAAAATCGTATTCAACGAGTGCAAAATGCTTGCGCTCGTTTTTGCTTCGATATTCCGTTAAGGGCCCACGTGACCCCATTCTTAAACAAGCATATTATGTTAAAAATGAGGCACCGTCGAAAACTGCATCTAGCTTGCTTAATGTTTGGCGTTGTTAAACATAAAGCACCTTCTTATTTACATAGTAAGTTGTTTTGGTTATCGAGTCGCAAGCCATATGGAGTCCGAAAAACTGCTATTCAGCTAGCAACTCCTCAACATGCATCCGCCGCTTTCCGAGGCAGTTTCCGCTACGCAGCATCCAAGTGCTGGAATAACATCCCACCACCGATCAGGAACCTGCAAGGTATTAACGGTTTTAAGAAAAAACTCAAGTCATTTCTCATTAACTTTCAGGAGATGCAGGAAACTCATGTACAGGATACAAGTGCACTCTGATAAATCTTCGTCTTACCTTGTCTGTCCCATATACATTACAGTGTTGTCCCGATGTTGATTGAATCTTTTATATAACTATGTTCAGTGTTTGTACCTTTTTTAAATAATAAGTTTAGTACACCTCCTCCACGAATAATTCATGTATTCCTTTTATTTATAAATTGCTGACATTTGATAGAGAAGAGCATCTTGTCCATAGAGAAAGTAAAAATCAGGGCACAGATTAGGACGGCAAGGCAAGGTTATGTAATGTTTTTTTCTTTTTTTTTATAATTTTTTTTTTCTCTCGTGCGTGTAAGGCAGGGTGATTGTTCCGTTCAGCCGTTTCAATTTTATGTTGTCTTTATTTTATTTTTCTTATGTTTAGTTTTAATGTGTTTTTGCGAATGCCGGTCTTTGTTCTGTGGCATCACTAACTAAGAGCCAATTTCACCATTGATTTTAAACGCGCTTTGTCAAAAAACAAGTTTAAGGCTGTCACTGTCATAACAACAAAGTAAAATTTGTTACAAAAATGTACAATTATGTTATGAACAATGCCTTGTTAAATCTTGATTCAATTTTTTTAATGACCTGGTGAAATTGATTTTTGGAATAAACGGGGAACGGGGTATCAAACTCGACACTTAAACTACATTACGTAAAACGTGATCTTAATCGCGTTTAAAATCAATGGTGAATTTGGCTCTAAACCGGTTCCGACGGAAGATCAGCGTTGGGTCAATAAGCCTAACATTATGCTGAGTCGGGACCGATTTGGGGCAAAACTACTTATGTATAATTATTTTTAGTTGTTTCTCTAACTGTTTTGTCTCGAATAAATGTTTTTTTCTTTCTTTCTTTTCTTTCTTTCTTTCTAATAAGTAGTAATTTATATTGTATCTTTGTGTGGAAAACCATTTGTTGTATTTATAATTATTTTTTTAATAATTTGGGTGAAAATTGTTTACTAAAATAAGACAAGTACCTACTTAAAATAAACAGATTATAGTCGAAATTGGACTCTAAAATACTTACATATTATTAAACCTAAGAAAATTATAAAGTTTAAAATGATTAATGCAACCACTCAAATAAATACTTAATACTTTTTAGGGTTCCGTACCCAAAGGGTAAAAACAGAACCCTATTGCTAAGATTCCGCTGTCCGTCTGTCTGACTGTCACCAGGCTGTATCGCATGAACCGTGATATAGCTACACAGTTGAAATATTTACAGATGACGTATTTTTGTTGCCGCTATAACAAAAAATACTAAAAAAAGAATAAAATAAATATTTAAGGAGCCCATACAACGATAATGATTTTTTACCGTTTTTGGTGTCTGTCTGTCACCAGGCTGTATCTCATGAACCGTGATAGCTAGACAGTTGACATTTTCACAGATGATGTGTTTCTGTTGCCTCTACAACAAAAATACTAAAAACAGAATAAAATACATATTTAAGGGGGCTCCCATACAACAAACGTGATTTTTTTTGCCGTTTTTGGTATGGAACAGTACTTATATCTATTCTGTGACGGAACGGAACCCTTCGCGCGCTTCGTCCGACTCGCACTTGACCGGTTTTTGACTGAGTGCCTTCATTCAGACCTTAGTACGAAAATACATTCTTACTCTACTTAATATGAAAATCAATATACCCAGACACGACTTGGTGAATAAATAAATACAAAATGTTTACAATAGCAGGGCTGCTTTTATTGAATGTTGGAATAATTTAGTGAAATATAAGTTTTTCTTTGCTAGCTAGATTTTTCATCGTGGAAATAAAAAACGTATTAAATAAAATAGTAGTTAATGTTAGGAGCTCAACAATACCTTTTTGGTGAAACGATTTATAATTCCAAATATCTCCTATACTGCAATATTAATATTCTACTAAAATATGTAAAGTATAATTTATGTAATTGTAAAACTTACGAGTGAAATTATTAATTCAAATTAATCGCATAGATCCCTTCTAATTATTATTGATCCAATTAAGAAACAAACGTTAATTTTCTTAAGTTTTCACACTTAAATCAGGTACTAGAGAAATAGAGTGGACCTTAGAGAAAACCTACGTTACTGTTATTTCTGAAATGGATTTTAAATTCCCACGGGGAAAGAAATTTCCCACAGATGCAATCGCGAGAAAAATCTAGTCACATTATAGTATATGTATTAGGGGCCATCCATAAATTACGTCACACGTTAAGGGGGACAGAGGGGGTCAACTAAGTGTGACATTGTTGTGTGACAAAGGGGTGGGAGGAGGGGGGGGGGGGCCTTCGGAACTGCTAATTTAATTCAATAATTATTTCTAAATGTAAAATTGTAAAATCTGTGTCACACTTCTCATAATTAATGTGACCAGCAGGAATGCCCCTTACCTATTGCGTGTAGTGTCCTTCCTTGACTATCTTGCGTTTGTGACATTTTTGAACATTTTTCGAAATGGCTGAAATATGATTTTCCTCATATCGCCGCCATTTTCAAAATTTTCGAAAAACTGAATGGACAAAAAAATCACACAAAAAACGCTTTGTAAAGCAACGCTCGGTCCGGCCAGGTGTAGGATGGGTGACCGTTAAGTGGTATTAAAACTGAGCGCTTCCGTGCTTCGGAGAGTCGGTCCCGGTTGTTGTCATCTGCTAACAATTAAGCCAAGTTGATAGACTCTTACACCACGATAAGAGAAAAGCTTTTAAAAAAAAGTAAAACATCCTTCAAAAACCTTAAAAAAACAGCTCTATAAAAAGCAAGAAATAATGTTCAAATCGATTAATTAAAACACGTCTTTTGAAGTCGGGTGGAGCTGGAAGTATTTTTTTTACTTATTGTGATGTTTATATTCTTAAAGCCCCACCCGACTTCAATAGACGTGTTTTTGAATATTATTTTTTGCTTTTTATAGAGCTGTTTTTTTAAGGTTTTTGAAGGAGGTTTTACTTTTTTTAAAAAGCTTTTTATTTTAAACTTTTTTGTGGTAGGTATAAATACGATGATTTTATAAAATAAAACGTTAAGTATAATGTTTCAATGGTATACCCCGAGTAACTCAATGTCCACAGGTGTTCCGTTCCGTTGGGTCTTCGCAGTTCAACTCTAGTCCAGAACGTCCTTGACAATAATAAACCTACCAATATTTCAATCACTGTACAGTTCCTATTTGATTTTGAGGAGTTCCCTCGTGTATCTTCAAAATCCAAAGTCCAATACAAATGAAATTAATATGGTATCATTCTTAAGGTGTCTTCTTTCAAACAAAAAAAGAATTGTCTAAATCGGTTCATAAACAAAAAAGTAATGGTTGAAAATCGGTCTCAATTCATATAAAATGGTAACGAAAACGACAGTATTTTCAAGATTACTTGAAAACTACTGAACCGATTTAAAGATTTCAAAAAATGGGACCAACTTGGGAACAAACCTCACGTTATAACGTTTGAATCATTTCAATCGGTTTAGCCGTCTTCGAGTAATCGGTGTACATACATATATATAAAAAAAAAATACGCGACGAATAACCTCCTCCTTTTTAAAGTTTTTGAAGTCGGTTAAAAAGAAAGATGGAACTTGCTCACGAAAGGACATAAAGGCACATGAAACCCAAAAGTGTACAAAAATAATTCTCTTTTTACCGACTTCAAAAGGAGGGAGGTGCTCAATTCGACCCGTTTTTTTTTTGTTTTTTGTATGTACACCGATTACTCGAAGACGGCTGAACCGATTGAAATGATTCAAACGTTATTAGATCAGGTTTGATCCAAAGTTGGTCCCATTTTTAAAAATTGGTTCAGTACTTTTCAGGAAAACCTGAAAATACTGCCGTTTTCGTTACCATTTTGTGAACTTATACGGATGATCGACCATATCTTCTTTGTTTATATACCGATTTAGATGATTCTTTTTTTGTTTGAAAGAGGATATTTAAGAGTTGATTCCATTTTGATTTCATTGTTATTGGACCTTGGATTTCAAAGATACATAAGGGAACTCCTCGAAATCAAATAGGAACTGTATAGTGATTACACTAAAAAGAATAAAATAAAAAATTGTTTAAAAACAAAAAACCGACTTCAAAAACTTGAAAATTAAAACAAAAACAGCTTCAAAATTAAAAACCTCTAAAAAGCACGAAATAATTTTCAAATCACTAGATACCTACGCATATCACTATAATAAAACACGTCTAATGAAGTCGGGTGGGGCTCTTAGAATAAAAAAAAGAAGTTGTCCTCCAGCCCCACCCGACTTCAATAGACGTGTTTTATTATAGTGATATGCGTAGGTATCTAGTGATTTGAAAATTATTTCGTGCTTTTTAGAGGTTTTTAATTTTGAAGCTGTTTTTTTTTTATTTTCAGGTTTTTTGAAGTCGGTTTTTTGTTTTTTTGTTACTAGAATCATAAAACAATAGCAACTTTATTTTTTAAATTCCTTCATTTAGCCCATAGACTTAGAAAAATTTTCGCTACGCATTTAGCCTTAATAAATTATTGAAAAAAAAACGAAAGTATATCAATGAAACGGACATCTTTCTCAGCGATTGCACATTAAAAAAAGAATGACGTTTGACACTGTTACTGTCAGTTATCTGTCAGTCAACTTTCAAAAGCGTTTTGTTACGTGCGAAATATGCACAGATTTTCCGTTTGATCAGCCTTTCTATTGTCTAATTTTAAAATCTATCGCAATCGCTTTCAGGATGTGATGCATTGATAGGTACTTCTTTTTGGCACAAACAAAAACTTACCAATGAAATGTCGAAGCGTTTTGGTCGTGGTACTTACCGTTGCTATTTAGTGTCAGGGTAACCAAAAAAAAGTTTATAACATAAATTACTCTTAGAACATAAATCTTCGTAGAATATTTTCTATGGCTTACTAATTTACAAGCCTACATTTAGAATAATTTACTTATACCTACAGAAATTTTAAAAGAATTATTTTTTTTACTTTTTAGTTCGTTTTTACTTGTCCGTTTTAATATTTTTAGTCCGATTTTTTTCGTAATAATTTAGTCCGTTTTAAAAACATGTTTTTAAAAAATATTTTTTTTCAGTTAATGATTATTTTATGCTTTTTAGTTAACGAGCTAAGACTAAAAATATACCGTCTCCTATCGGAGCACTCGTCAAAACGATTCAAACGAGCCCAAACTCGATGGGGTTGCATGGTTTTATTACAGAGTCCCAGTGCCCTTCTTCCTGCTCCATCATCAGACCCTGGAAACTTTTTCCCAACAAAACACTCGTCAAGACTATTCAAACGAGCCCAAACTCGATGGGGTTGCATGGTTTTATTATAGAGTACCATTGACCTTCTTTCGGCTCCATCATCAGACCCTGGACACTATTTCCTAACAAAGTCCTCGTCAAGGCGATTCAAACGAGCCCAAACTCGATGGGGTAGCGTGGTTTTATCAAAGAGTGCATATGGCTTTCTTCCGGCTCCATCATCAGATCCTCGGACACTGTTTTCCAACAAAGTACTCGTCAAGACGATTCAAACAAGCCCAAACTCGATGGGGTAGCGTGGTTTTATTATAGAGTTCCTATGGCCTGCTTCCGGCTCTATCATCAGATCCTCGGACACTATTTCCCAACAAAGTACTCGTCAAGACGATGCAAACGAGCTCAAACTCGATGGGGTAGCGTGGTTTTATTATAGAGTTCCTATGGCCTTCTTCCGGCTCCATCATCAGATCCTCGGACACTATTTCCCTACAAAGTACTCGTCAAGACGATTCAAATGAGCCCAAACTCGATGGGATTGCACGGTTCCAATATTGAGTTCCTTTGGCATGGCCTTCCAGCTTCATCATCAGACCCTGGACCTTATCTCCCATCAGAGTACTCGTCAAGACGATTCTAACAAGCCTAATCGCATTGGGGTTGTATGGTTTCATCATTAAGTTCCTGTGGACTTCTTCCAGTTCCATCATCAGATCAGCTCAATGACACCATAATATTGCATTGTATTCCAGTTCTGACCTATTTTCAAAGTTTCAAGTCTCTAGCACATCGGGAAGCTAGTTTAAAATCGTTCGCAAACTTTGCGGACAAACAAACAAACGAGAAAGCAACCTAATAAAAACGTGTTAATAAAAAATAAAAAAACAGAAACGCTATACCTAAACATACTTTTGGTTTTTTTCTATGGGACTCTGCCTGATGTCCTTTTACGAGAATCGGTTGAGAAATACAACCTGTAGAGGAGAACAGACGGACCTCCGGACAGCGGTACAGCCATATACGAAAGTATTTTTGCCCAAGTTGAAACGGAGACGCTTCGCGCTTGCTCCGTCAATTAAGCTCAGAATAAAAAGAAGTGTTCGGTGCTAGATAAGTTTCGTAAAAATAATGACCACCCTGAACCCGAGGGTCTATTACAAAAAATAATCACGATAGTCAGACGATGTTCGTTGATCAATTTACTCGATTTTGAACTTTATACACCGTCATTTTGTAATCGTTTTAATTAACTTAAGGGACTGTTCTACCAATGAAACTAAACATTATTGCCAAAGAAACATGGTTCGAAAAACGGCAAAAAATGTTGGTCCTCCCATACTAACTAAACAGCTAAAACATTATATTAGTATGGGTAAATATTTTTTTTGTCATTTTTTGACAAACATTTTTAGATTCATTAGTAGAACTTAAAACGACTACAGAATGACAGGTATTCGACTTCAGCCATTTATGATGTCCCCACTGCTGGGGCACTGGCCTTCCTTATGGATGGATAAGGAGCGGATGGGCCATAACCCACCACGCGGGCCGAATGCGGATTAGTGGGTGTTAACGACTGCAAATGCAACCGGGACCAATGGCTTTACGTGCCTTCTGAAGCATGGAGGAGTTCGAGATAATGAATTTTTGGTCACCCATCTCATGACTGACCCTTGCGAAAGTTGCTTAGCCTCCGCAATCGCTGGGCCAGGCGCTACATAACTGCACCATCGAGCTCCTAAAACACAAAATGACGGTGCATATGAGTTAATAATGTCACGTAATAGGCCGAAAATCGTACGCTTGTCGCGATGATTTTTTGTAATAGGCCCTCTGATCCTGACCCATACAACCATAGAATTGACCATTCACTTAATCAGCTTTGTTTCCCTAGGCGCAAATTCCCAAGGTTTCATAATTAATTATACAGGGTGTTTGGTAATAGCTCTAAAAAGCCGAATATGGGAATCATGCATACAACCCCAGAAAAATAATCTAAGGCCTGAAAACCATCACATGCCTGAGAAATTTTGTTTATTTATAATAGGTCTTCACCTATGAAATTGCCGTATTGCAGTACAGACTTTTTCAAACAAAAAAAAGTTTTGATTGGCTATGAATTCTAAATTCAAATTAATTTTGTTTTAAAAATATGACATTCTATTTACAAAATCAGTCTTTTGTTTATTGATTAGCGTTGTATTTTCATTACATTTCAACATTTTTCCTCATAATGGATACTTCGAAATTTCGTGTAATTATGGAATATGAGTTCCGTCGTGGCACCAACGCGGCACAAACGACACGTAACATCAACGACGTTTACGGAGAGAACTGTACAAACGAACGTACAACCCGTTATTGGTTTGCTCGGTTCCGTTCTGGGAATTTTGACTTGAAAAATGAACCTCGTGGTCGTCCGGAAACTTTGGTCAACAATGATGAATTAAAGGCGATTGTGGAAGCAGATGAATCGCAATCTACAGCTGAGCTGGCAGCAGCTTTTGATGTTAGCATCAAAACAATATTGGTCCATTTGCGACAGATTGGCAAGATAAAAAAAGCTTGATAGATGGGTGCCCCACTGCTACTTCACGACAACGCGCGACCCCATACTGCACAACAGACCGTCTCTAAGCTGCATGAGTTGGGTTTGGAAGCTCTCCCTCATCCGCCATACTCACCAGATCTTGCGCCTACCGACTATTACTTTTTCCAAAATTTGGACAACTTTTTAGCGGGAAAAAAATTCAATTCCCGAGAGGCAGTACAAAACGCCTTTGAAGAGTTTGTTGTCTCCCGTCCAGCTGATTTTTTCAAGAAGGGCATCCATAAACTGCCACAGCGTTGGCAAAGATGCATTGATTGCAGGGGTGATTACTTTGAATAAAAGAAATAAATAAGTTCGAAAAAAAAATACTAACTTTTTTCAAACAAAACGGCAATTTCATAGGTAAAGACCTAATATGTATAGAAAACTGTAAAGTAAACCCTACAGGCCTACATACAAATAGACTATCATAATTTTTGAGAAAAATAAAAACACATTTCATAAAAATAATTTCCGGGGTTGTATTACCAAACAACCTGTATACAAAATAAGGAACATAGTAGGTGTTTTTTATTCTCTGAACAGTGGGTAAAGGGTAAAGCTAGGCAGAGCTTAAATACGTGTATTGTAGCTATACTATCGTTGTGCTCTGATAACATTTTATGAAAGCACCACCCTAAATTAGTTGCCCAAAGCTAGCGTAGCGACTACAAAAAGGTTTTTTAAGACAATTGCTTGAAACACGACAAGCGCCCTGTCGAATTTATTAAGCGGAATTCATAATTCCCTCGTACATTCTTAAAAAGAAAACCTTTTAAGCTCATTGTTTCGAACGCGTTTCTTGCACTTAAGCGTCATAAAAAGGTAATGCCAAAAATGGGCTCAGGCATACAGAATCAGCCATTTTGAAATAGTATTTGGAAACTTAAAAAGGTTTCTCCGCTCCCAATTTGAGTTGGCATCAATTTTCTACCCTCATCACGGGGTGAACAATGGGGAATGACCTTAAGGTGGTGCTCAGTACGCATGCGTTGCACCCCAGCTAACTGTCATGGCTACTCAGTCCGCGTATCGACGTCGCGTCGTCGCGTATTCTTGCACCCGTATAAATTTTTTCTGTTGACTGGAAATAGTACTAAAAATCGTGGATACTAAACTCTTTAGTGTTTCAGTGGGTTTGTGACGGTTTTCTGAACTTTTTGTGACTGTGTTGGTGCGACCACTGGGAGTTGATAGAGAGGGGCGTTGAAAAAACCGGATTTTTCTGCCCAAAACTGGTTGTTTCGAACCGTGAGTATTTTTTGAGCAATTATTGTCTGGGAAATTAATGGCTGTCGTTGATGGTTCGTGATTACGTTTACGAGTTTTCGGTTTATGAATGTGTGGGAGGTTACGAGTGTGTGAGTGACGGCGAAAGAAACATTAATGTCTGCTAGAAATGTTTATACAGTTTATTGATTTTGGAAAGTTTTAGCGCGCCGTGAACGCCTCAGCAATTTTCGGGGAGAAATTTTTCCCTCGGGCTTTGACGTTTAATTAATTTTAGTGCGGCCCCATTTTTTACAACGGCTTCGGACGTTGAGGCGTCGACCTGTTGGCCTTAATGCGAAAGTAAAAATTTGTTTGCGATGCTTATTTGTTTTGTGTTTGTTTACGTGCCGTGATCTACCAATTTACCGAAATATTTTTTTTTATATTATACGACTATTGTGCGGGAAGTAAGTATTGAAATTAATTCCTGGATTGAATTCAAATTTAGAACGTGATTTACTAGACTACTACTTAAATGTGGAACCTCCGGCATTCCCTTTTCAAATGTAATGATTATATTTCAGACAGAGCATATGAGTGAGAAAAGTAATATTTACAACACCAACCCGAGACGATCACTGTTGTACCTACTGTACCTCGCAAACTACCTGAATGACTATTATTGACCGAACGCGAAGCGCGAACGAAGCGTCTCCGTTCTGATTCAAAAATGCTTGCGTTATGTCTGTCCGGCTGTCCATCTGTTCTCCTCTACATATTGCATTTCTCAACCGATTTTCGTAAAAGGTGAGCAGGTTCGATAATTAATATGTTTTTTTTTGTATGAAACATTTCGAAAATCATACAAAATATCACAAACGTGGGGTCTACAGCTCAGTATATATTACGAAATAATAATAAAACCAAATGCATGTGTTTCTGTATCTTATTAAAGGTTAAGAAGCATAGGAAAATGGCTTTAAAAGTCCGAAATATTAAAGCTAATGTTTTGTATAAAAACAGAAAAAAATCCCCTGAGGAAGAAAGATAAGTATTATTTTTATAGTTTGAATGAATCCTTAATACTAAAACAAAAGCACTTTTAACACTTTTTAGCAATTCATAAAATATTAACGTTATTTAATAGTATATGATATGCTAAAAGCCCGTATTCTTTTCCACGACAATGTAAATTCAAGAAAATGAATAAGTTTTTACTCAAAAATGCTTGTAATATGGTCATTATTATGACAACCTTCTTTGAACAAAGTCGAGGTTGCCGCGCTCCTCCGATGGTGACGCAACAAAGTTGTATGGGATTTCATTATTGTCGAGTTTTAGCCACCAGCAATTTCCTTTGAAAATCCATTATTGTCGAGTTTTGTTTCAAACATAGTTTTTTGTAATTTTAATCATTTTTAACATTTTTGTCATTTTGGACCAAGTCTTGTATAGTCCTTTAGTCAAAGATGTCAAAAATGTAAAAAAATTCAAAAATGTCAAAAATTACAAAAAATTACAAAAATGACAGAAATGTCAAAAATGACCAAAATTACCAAAATGTCAATTTTTGACATTTTCTTCATTTTCTTCATTTTTGTAATTTTTGACATTTTTTATATTTTTTTACATTTTTGAGTAAAGCACTATACAAGACTTGGTCCACAATGACTGCACTGCTGGCCACGCTATGATGGCCTCAAGCTCAGCTTTACTACGCTCTCGGCCTTCAAGCTTGGTCATCATTGCAGCCCTTGCTGTCCGCGCTATAAAGGCCTCGACCTCCGGTCTCGGCCTTTATTCCAGCTAGGCCATCAAGGGCTGCAATGCTGACCGCGCTGTGACGGCCTGGACCTGCGCTAAGCTACGCTATCGGCCATCATCATCGCGCTGCCAGCAATGCAGTCATTATTGACTGCGTCAGTAATGTACTATTAACTCGTTTGATTTTTATGAGATCAAACAGGATGAAACTTATTATTGGATCCCACACATCTTCCTGAAAAATAACAATCCGCTACCAAAACACAGAATATATAATAGCACCAAACGCAATAAAATGTAACGATTATTATGAAACCTACAGCGATTTGGCGCTGAAACGCTATTACTAAACGTTATTATATTACAACGCACCCCCGCCCACTTGACTATTTGGGGGTCACTGGCAATAATGGTTATTGGTTGACCTGAATTATGATACAGAATACAACTTTTTAGCATTTTTTTTCTATTTATTGGGATCGGCAAACAGTATTTAGCTATATGAGACCAACAACATCGTCAACCAAAGTCAGAGAAAGGTACAGTTTATGTTGAGTGTCCGTATAACGTTTGTAGAGTGTTGGTATTAATAAAAATGTAGAAAAGAAATATTGAAAAAATGAATTATCTAAACTGGCGCCCAACATGACACACATATTTTTATTTTATTTTAGTTAAATACAATGTTGACGAAAATAGGTGAACTAAAACTACGAACACTAATTATACGAAAATAAACCAAACGAAAATGTAAAAAAGTGTTGTTATCTTGTCACAGCCAATAGTCATTAAAAATGATTGATCAAAATTGAAGTTTAGTGCTATACGTTACTGATTCAGCACGTATCACTGAGTAAATAATTTTCTTTCTACATATAAAAGTTAATCAAAATTATGTTTTCAACTTTGTTCAACTTTTACAGTAATGTTATTTGTAAAATTTTTGCACACAAAACTATTTAATAAGACGTCATTATATTTTTGTACCAAAACATACCGATTGTTAACTCCAACTTTTCCATCATTTAAGTAAGTAATTTACCGACATTTTAGCTACGTCAGTATATATTATTATCAAGGCAGACCTTTCTCAATCAAATGTCGGAGTTTTGGGCGTATTATCTCATTATACAGAATTGAAGTACCTAAATGTGATTATGGATCTAAAGGAATTGATGATTTTTGACTTTGAAATGTTTTATCTCATCTTTTTAATAAAGGTTTAATGTGATAGATAAGTAAAGCAAATTCATGATTTTAATGGTTGATGAGTGATGGCAAAAAAAGTTGGGAATAAAATACAATCGATTTCATTCTATTCTATTGGTTTTCAAATAATTGGTTTATTGACCGAGCGAACGCGAAGCATCTCCGTTACAGCTTGGACAAAAATGCTTTCGTATCTCTGTCCGGCTGTCCATTAGTTCTCCTCTACAGGACGCATTTTCTCAATCGATTCTCGTGAATTTTTTTGAGCCGGTACAATAATTAATTGGTATTTTTTCGATTAAGATTTTCGAAATTTTTCAAAATGGTTCAGATATGAGGAAAAATCATATTTCAGTTATTTCTAAAAATATTCAAAAAATTTACAAACGCGAGGTCTACAGCAAAGAAAATATACAATAATGTATCAAAATTCATATGAACTCAGATTATTTTGCCACAACTCCACTAATTTTCCTTAAAAATTTGTACAAATAATGATTTTTGGGCAAATCATTTTTTTAGTGAATATAGTCTGTAGGTATATTTCAGAGACTACAGCTCACATCAAAACGATCAAAGTGTCGACGGGTCGGATATTTTATAAGAATTATATCATACGTTGACATCTTTCTTCTATCAACAACCATTTCTGAGATAAATGGGAAAAACTTAAATCAGGGAGACCTTTGAGGGGGGAGGGGCAGCGGACACGGGATCCACGGGGAACTTTCCAGATATGTTCAAGGAGACCTAAGGAACACTTTAAAAGACAAAAACTTATCACCGGAATTAGTCCTAGGTAACGCGAAATTTTTACATAAAAGTATTGAGCTAAAAAGTACATCGTGGCGTTTACACCATTCCGTGTGAATCGAGAACCGATGCTGCTATAACAATGTATTATACCTCGTTTTATTCCTCAATGTATCAAGATTCATGTGACCTTACATAATTTTGCCACAACTCCAGTCACTTTTCTTTAAAACTAGTACAAAGAACGATTTTTGGGCAAATTCATTTTTTTGGTGAAATGTCTGTAGGTATATTTCAGAGACTACAGCTCACATTGAAATGATTGAAGTGTCGATGGGTTGCATATTTTATAACAATTATATCATACGTTGACAACTTTCTTCTATCTTCAACCGTTTCTGAGATAAATAGAAAAAACTAAAATCAGGGAGACGTTTGAGGGGGGGGGGGGAGGGGGGAGCGTACATGGGATTCACAGGGAACTTTCCAGATATATTCAGAGAGACCCAAGGAACACTTTAAAAACAAAAAACCTTCCGCCGGAATTAGTCCTAGGTTTCTTTGAAATTTTTGCTAAAAGTCCTGGGCTATATTTAAAAACCGAAGAAATTATAAGTACTTCGTACAAGTACTTATAAATTCCTCCTAAAAACCTATCAAAAGTTCCTGCTAATCATTTGCCAATTTAAACTTGTTTCGAATTTCAAATTTTCTTTCATCACATCACAGACTACGAGAAGCACAGATAAAAAATAAACCTTTTTTCTTTTTTCTCGTCGTTCTACGACCTACATGGCAGAACCTCATTTAAGTGGCAGAGTGTAATTACCGTCAATTCGAGCGTACTTCCTTTCATCTGCAGAACGGCCTTGATAAAAGATTTTGATTTAGATAATATTTCGGGCAGGCTCAGAGGAGCGATTTTAATATCAAGCCCCAAAAGTTACCAGTCAAGTATTTGTTTAGGATAATTAGTTCGATACGGTTAGTCATACATACCTTTTTGAGGGAATCGTGTCGATATTGGTAATATAGTTTGCATTAATTAAGAATTTTACGACGAAACAGACATATTTTCGTAAAGTGGATTTTATTTTAACTTTCAGTTGTTGCTTTGTATATGTCAATCTTATGCTACTGTTACAGATGCTCTAAAATAGCATGCTTAAAACCGTGCTATTGAGTATGCTCAATACGAGCATGCTTATGAGCAGTTTACATTTGCTAGCAATATGCATGCTAGTTTTAAGTATGCTCCTGAATAAGCATGCTCAAAGCAAACATTCAAATACACATGCCATTTTATAGCGTGCTTCCTCGCTCTCTGTAAGTTCAAATAAAGTCATGGACAATCAAACAGCTATCCGTATGGAGCTGAATAAAATCATCCTTTTGCTGGCGATGCAATGCATCCAGAAGCTTATATCAGCTCGTCAAAAAAAGAAAAGAAAGAGAAAGATTGCGAACGACTGATCGATACTAGCATGCTCAATAAGCAAACCTGTTTAGACGTGCTTAAAGCACGCCCCTTCCACCCGCGCCGCAGGTAGCATGCTCAAAAATCGCACACCTGTTGACTTGTTTCAATTTAAATTTTCACTTTTGATAGCCGTTATTTAGCTGTGAGTGATACAAGTCTTGACAACTAGCAAATCAATCGTTATTTTACATTGATACAAACTCAAGCCCAAAATAATCTTTACTCAAACAAAATCAAGCGCTTTTGAGCTTAAAAAAAAGGTTTTTTTAGGTTCAAAAAGAATTTTAACAATGCAAGCTCCCAGTCCAGCTTAATTTTTGCCGACATCTTCAACAACTATCGTCATATTCTACTTATTTACTTAAAACCTCAAATTATGATACATCTAAACCCTGCTCAGGAATGACTCTATCATTTGGTGAAAGCCGCATAAAAATCCGTTCAGTTATTTTTTACTTTATCGCGAATAGACAGACAGACAGACGTTGTGAGGGAGTTTACGCCGTTGTAAAATATGTAGTGATTATCGATACAAATGCTAGAATACTATGACAAAATGTGTTACAAAGTATAGAACGCTATAGATTGGCTAGTCCGACGTAAGGCAAATTTATTCATTGGATCACGAGTGGCCTCCGCAATGCAAACTTTGTAGCCTTCTTTGAGAGGGATTTATAATAAAATGGGGTATACTTTTTTCTTCATACTATTATTTTAATGTGTAGAAAACACAATTGTGACATATCTAAATCTTATTATTTTACAAAGTATAAGCATAGCTGCTAATAAGTTGTATAATTTCATTGTTAAACAATGTTACAAAAATGATGTTATTTTACTTTAGGTCTTATTCTTAAGTGTTCTGTTCTGTGTTATTAATATTAATCCATCGTGTCCTCTAAAATCTAGAGGTCATAATGGAATATTATTAATACTCACGTACTCGATGAAAAACAAAAAGAAAGTTTTTGAACTTTTACGACCGTTGAACAAACTAGCTGGTAAACGGTTTTTTAAAATGAAAATCTGAATCTAACATTAGGTCTTTACATATCAAATTGCCGATATGAAACTGTGCCGATATTTTTTCACATAGGTACAGAGAAAATTATAACTTCTATGATTTAAAATATTTCACAATTGATCATGATAGTCAACTAACAGTAAAAATAAAGTCCTTGTTTTAACTTTCATAGCATTAAAAAAATCTTGGAAGTGACTCTTTTTTGCGAGCAAAATAAGGGTGGCCGAAGTCCACCCAAAAGGAAGGTTGTGTCAGCCAAAACTTATTTATTTTGCTTATCGTAAATATAATGAGAGTTAGCATAGTGTTCAAACATCAGAATATAAAAGTTTTGTTACGTGAGTGTTCACGGTTGTTAAATGAACAAAGAAAATACTAGTATGAAATATGCAAATTCTTGAAAAATTTCCATACAAATCGGCATTTTCATAGGTAAAACCTATTATCTTTATTAAAGCCAAATTAATTAAGAGTAAGCTGGTATTAGATCTCTTCTTTTATACATGTCTAGATTAGTTTAGATATTTCATTTGGACGATCATGATAATAACTTCATCGATCGACAAACCCGATGAAGGAATTATTTCTCCTTGCATACCTATTTGTAACTTAGTTTCGATGGAGGAACAGAATTTGTCCTCCATTTCCTCTCGACAAACACAAGTTTTGCTTCACGCAAAATGATTTCGTGTACACAAGCAGCGTTATGATTGATGTCGCCTGTTTATCATCAATTACGACGTTGTCTGTAAAAATAATGCGCCGTCCTGGGACATGAAAATAACACCAATTACGCCACCGCTCATGGATCATCCTCTATTAATATTACAGGCTTAGTTTTTTTTTTAATTTACTTATTTGCATAGAAAAATATTGTATAGGTATTTTACATAGAAATATAATGCCAAAGAACAACAATGGCAATAAAAAGGTGATCCGAAAAACGAATGTACCTATACATTTTGTATGAGATACATAAAATATGTCTTACATACATAAAATATGACTATATTATGGCAAAGGAAATTAATAAACTATGTTCCATACTGTTTTCTTCGTCGATAAACGAATAAATGTAGCGAAATTTGGTTTTAGAGAAATGTGTGGCAAAATCTTATTTACCTTTGAAAAGTGTGATTACTTGGATTGTTTCTTTTTGTCACATCACAATTACTTAGAGCACAGGACAACATGGCTCCACGATACCTTTATTTTAAATTCTAATTAAGATTACCAAATATTTTAAACAAACTGTGATTGCTCATTTATTAGGCGAGACGCTAGGGGCTCTTACTGTAAAAAATGTTGGCACATGTCACTTCACTTGATCCTTTGTCTCTTTTTTACATAGACCGTGTCCGTATGATGTTAACTTCTCTTTTCCACGCTTTGTTGGTCTTCTTGAGCGCAGCGAAAATTTTTCTAAGTCTATGGTATTGTATGTTTTTTTAACAGAACACCCCGGGCCTTAAAAAAAAACCTAAAACCTTCTAAACCTAATTAGGTTTAGAAAATAAACTTTTGATATTTAATTTCATTTTATTACTTTTTTTGTTTAATTTCATTTTGGAATTGTTGATTGTTTTGATTATTTATCGACAGTTTTGAATAGTTTCATCACCTTTAAACTCAATAAAAATTATCACCTCTATTTAACATTTGCATATGTGAGTGTATAAAACTAATGAGTGAGTGTCACGTCACACCCGTTAGAGTGTAATCAGAGAGCTCGCCGACGCGGCTCAACGATCAAAGAAGCCCGTCAAAGCATGCCTCTATACCACGCGCTGTTCGTCACAGCTAATGGGATTAAAAATTAATGAAACGACAATAAAGGGTTAAGGGCGTGTCTTTTTATAATTATTTGTAAGTATTGAAAAGATGCCACTACGACTTGGGTGTGAAATCAAGCAGCGTGCCGACGCACCCTTGGCGAGATTTAAATTTTGCGCCCCAAGACAAGTGCGAAGTGCGCACCCCTGAGGGAATTGCGCCCCTGGCAGCCGCCCCCCTTGTCAGCCCCTAGCTACGATGCTGAAATCAAGGCATTTTAAAAACTGACTGCTTTTTACTTGAGCTACCGTGGCACCGTGAATAAAATTGCAGCTTAAAGAAATGTTACTAAGTAAGTAATAAGTAGTAGTAATTGGGTTGGTAAACTTTTTCGTAGATAATTGTTTTATATTTTTTGTTGATAGCACAAGTTTGAAGAATAAAGAAAATAATATTATGATTTTTTTTTATTTCACCTTGTTAATGAAATATATTTTTTTATTTTATTATCGCGATAAAATATCAAACGTACGGCTGAACACAAAGTTCCCTTGCATTTACTGATAAAAAACTGATTGACAGGACAGATTTGACAAAAAGTGACAAAGAGTAATCCAATTATTTTACTCTTTGGTAATCATTAATAACGACGTAATGTTGTTGTTTGTTTTTCAGCTTATTTATTGTGATTTCCTAGTGTTTTTATTGTTCAGTTATGGGAAATGGATCAGCTTGAAGATATCCATTATCCAGCTTATTACGCCGATGAAATACCTACACTGCTTTGTTCCGTTTAGTTTGAAATACAGAACAAATTTTGTACAATTCCCATACCTTTGAAAAAACAGGAATTGCCTTCAGAAAGATTTATACGTTTGTGATGATCACGTTAATATATGTATATCTTACAACTTAATATACAAACTTACAAAAGAGTTATTTTATTTATTTTAGCCGACTGTGACTAACATGACAAATAGTTGATATTGCCAATGCCAAAATTTTCATTTTTTTTTTGAGCAAAAGCAATACCTACGCATACAGCCGTAATAGCGATTTATTGTACCATGCTGTAAATTTAAATTTTAAATAATTATTTAAATTAAAATGACGTATTATAAAAATTCCGCAATTGGTTATTCCTGACTCCAAAGCCAAAAGCTACCAGAAAATATATAATTCACAACAATTTTGAAAAAGTTTACCAACCCAATTGCATTTGAAAAGTTTAGATAAAATAGACTAATTTAATTGAATACTAATAAAAAGTAAAACCTAACTAAAATATTTATTAAAAAACCGGCCAAGTGCGAGTCAGACTCGCGCACGAAGGGTTCCGTACCAAAAAACGGCAAAAAATCACGATTGTTGTATGGGAGCCCCAATTAAATATTTATTTGATTCTGTTTTTAGTATTTTGTGTTATAACGGCAACAGAAATACATCATCTGTGAAAATTTCAACTGTCTAGGTCACGGTTCATGGGATACAGCCTGGTGACAGACAGACAGACGGACAGCGGAGTCTTAGTAATAGAGTCCCGTTTTTACCCTTTGGGTACGGAACCCTAAAAAAGGCAAGTGCTAATAACACAATATACACGAGATTTAAAAAAAAGTGTGAAAACAGCCGTGCTCTTGCACTAAAATAAATTAAAGCTTCGTTTTTGCACAAAACATTATGCTTTCAGCACATGTTGTTTTTAACAACATTGCTGTTTTTAACAACATGGCGCTAAATAAAATGCACAAATAAATCGAAAACGACCGACCAAATTGGACTCTCTTTCCTCGCATTAGTCCTTGTTGGTTGGTGTATGGATCGGTCCAATGTATTTAAAACCATCCAATATACTTTTTGGTCGTTGGATGAACATGATGCATTGGCGCTTTTCAGATGTTTCAGTTCTATGTTTTTTGCATCGCCTTTCAAATTAGGGGTAAATATTGTGGTAGTAAAAGCGTAGGTATATTTGACATTTATATTTCTACAAGAACTCCAAGTACGAGGAAGTGATTTCCGGTGACATAATAATAATGGTAATAATAATTGGGAGTAAATGTGAAAAAAAGGTGATTTAAAAACATCTATGGCTATACTTTAAAGCTCCTCTATTTGAGGAGCTCGGTGGCCCAGCAGTTTAGCGCCTGGCCCAGCTATTACGGAGGTTAAGCTACTTTCGCAAGGGTCGATCATGGGATGGCTGACCAAAAATGTATTATCTCTAGCTTCTCCGTGCTTCGGAAGGCACGTTAAGCCGTTGGCTCCAGCTGCATTTGCAGTCGTTAACGCACCCACCAATTCGCATTGGGCCCGCGTGGTGGGTTATGACCCCTCCTCTTTATCCACCCATAAGGAAGGCATGTGCCCCAGCTGTGGGGACATTAAAATGGTTGATGGTCATTGCTCTACCATGACATGATGTAAACTATTTTCGCTACCCTAAACTATCGTTTTCTCTCTTTCATTCGCATTGTATGTGAACAGTACATCCGAAAGTTTACGGTAGCAAAAGCAGTTTGCATCAACTCATGGTCGAGCTACTGATGTCTCATCTGTTTTTGGTTATGGTCAAGTTCCAGTAATTTCATGTTACATAGTTGTTGCATTCTATTTGGAAGTTTCGTCGCACTTGTATTATTAAAAAAATCTGTGACTTAGGCCCTAAGGCTTAGGGCCTACACTTAAATAAAGTAGGTAGTTAGGTACTAACATCTGGGTAAATTATATCTCAAGTAGTTAATCGGAAGTTATCCGGAACTTATGAGACAAGAGCTAATTGTGATAACTGATTAGAAATTAATTTCAAGAACGTAAAGGTGAAACTTATCATCATATCAGCCGCACGACACCCACTGAAGGGTATAGGCCTCCCCAAGGATCTCCACGACGATCGGTCCTGCGCTGCCCGCATCCAGTGGCTTCCCGCAACCTTCACCCTCACGTTGGTTCCTCTTGGAGCGTCGTCCGGTGCGCGGTCGCCATTCCAGAACCTTTCCGCCCCAACGGCCATCGGTTCTTCTCGCTATGTGTCCCGCCCACTGCTACTTCAGCTGAACAATCCTTCGAGCGATGTCGGTTACTTTAGTTCTCCTACGGATCTCGTCATTTCTGATTCGATCACGCAGGGAAACGCCGAGCATGGCTCTCTCCGTTGCACGCTTAATCATTATTCACAATTCATTATCTACCACAAACACAAAAACCAACTAACAAGTATCAAAAGTCCGTAACAGCACAGACATTAATTAAAATTCCCGTTTGTAACTAAACGCGAGTTTTTACCGAGCTTCAAATAAACTCCGTATAAAACAAGTAGAGAGAATTCTGCGGAAAAGCATCGAGTAATTGCTGAATCCCTGGAAAGTTTTCTGTGGTGGACGTTATCGGATTAATATTATGTAAAACAGTAACTAACTACGTCCAAAAAATACCTACATATGCCGCGAAACCGCTATGCTAATGTAAGCACGGGAAAGTGATCCATATTTGAATAGCGGCGCGTTTTTAAAAAAAATAATTAAGCTGCCAGACATGATAAATTATGTTTTATTTTTAAAATAACGGTTTGGTAACAGAGTAAACAAAAGTCTTGTGTGGAGAAGAGAAAAAGTTCTACAGAGCGTTACAAAGAGGTTCGTTTAAATAGAGCGCACCCCATCATGTCCGTGGGCGTCCCGGTAAAAAAGTACCTATACTATAACTGCAAAATAAATAAAACAGTACTATGTGAGCTAAATAAGAATACTCAGTACTGTCAAAACGGCCATATTTGTTTGCGTTTCGCTTCCACTTCAGGGTCTAGCCCTAGCTAGACTCTGAAGTGGAAGCGCAAGGATGTGCAAGAAAAGAAACAAAGATCAAGAATGCCGTTTGACAGTACTATTCTTATTTCGCTCGCATAATACCTACATACCTAGACCATATAAAAGTATCTTTTGAATAAAAATTAAACCTTATAGGATATTCCTATAAATACTTTTTTATATCTTTATGGATCGTTACGCTGGAACATTTAATTTTGTCTCTGTCTTTTTCTTTACATGTAAAGAGTAAGGAAAATATCATTATCACAATTATCTTTTTCAATAAAAGTAATTGAAGCAACTTCACAGTGTACTTTGATGTAGAATTCAATACGTTTCTGCGCCAAAAAGCCATTTAAGATGAACCTACGCAAGCGCTTTTATGATGATTTTCTGTTTTTTACAATCATCTGTGAGGTTTATACGCAATTTAATATTTGTAGCAGCTAATAGAGAAACTCTTTAGCTTCTCATGTGTTTTCTTGTGGCTACAACTTAACGTTTTTATATAAAAATAGAGACTTCCCACACAATGTTTTCCTATTACAGACCCTTAATGTGACATCTGATATCCTTACCTACAACAAAAGGTAAACTAATTAATTTATTAACGTACGACGTAGTAATGTTTTTAAATATGCAATTCCACGTAGGCTACCACATCTATAAACATCAATACGAATTCGGATTCAGATAAAATATTGTATGACGAGACACGGACAATGGCTCAGTTTTTCATTTTTATTTAGTTTTTGCGCTCTATTCCGGTTTCAAAGGTTTTTGTCAACGTTTGTTGATCATAACCTTTGTTTTGTTTTTATATCATACTCAACTGATGTCACAACAAATCACGGTTTTCAGAGGACACACACACAATGATGAGGGCTTTCAAAATGACAAAAGGCTGACTGTAGGCTCGGTAGATGGCGTTGAAAAAAATAGGGGATTCAAAGTATTTTTTACTACCAATTTTGACTTCCCTCTTACCATCAACGCCATCTAGTGAGGCAAATAGTTACTTTTCTTTTTTTAAATGTAATTTGAAAACCCCTCATAGGCATTGCGTACAATGAACGCAATGTAAGCCCAAAGCGGGCTATAGTCGGTACTACAGTACTGCCACAATAGCTCTCAGCGCAAATTACAGTGACGATTACATAACGGGAAATATGTAAAAGAACCAGCCAAGTGCGAGGTGGACTCGCGCACGAAGGGTTTGACGACGTTTTTGTAAAAAAAGCTTTTAAAAGCAAAACCTTCTTCAAAACCTTTTAAAACAGCTCTATAAAAAGCAAGAAATAATGTTCAAATCGATTAATTAAAACACGTTTATTGAAGTGAAGTGAAGTTCAACTCTAGTCCAGAAAATCCTTGACAATAGATAGATAGGTACTTGACTTGTTTTTGATTGTCACACACCTACCAATATTTCAATCCCTGTACCGTTCCTATTTGATGAGGAGTTCCCTCGTGTATCTTCAAAATCCAAAGTCCAACACCAATGAAATTAATAAGGTGTCTTCTTTCAAACAAAAAAAGAATCATCTAAATCGGTTCATAAACAAAAAAGTAATGGTTGAAAATCCGTCTGAATACATATAAAATGGTAACGAAAACGACAGTATTTTCAAGATTACTTGAAAACTACTGAAGTGATTTCAAAATTTCAAAAATATAGGACCAACTTGGACAAACGTCATGTTATAACGTTTGAATCATTTCAATCGGTTCAGCCGTCTTCGAGTAATCGGTGTACATACATATATAAAATATACGCGATGATTAGCTAAAACTTCGTCCAAGGCTATAACCTCCACCTTTTAAAATTTTTACTTTTAGTAATAGGGTCCCGTTTTCACCCTTTGGGTACGGACCCCTAAAAACCAAACCAACTTCAAAAAAAGAGTTTATGCCCATCAAAAGTATTTCATAAAGTGTTCGTGTCACATATCTAAGTTCAACTCATTTTTAAAAAGTTCGTGTTTTTTTCATTTGCGAGGTTCCTTTTTACGCAAATCGCACCGCTTGTTGCCGGCTTTGCGAGATGAAATATCATTTCACGGCATGGATATGAAAAAAGTTCCTCATATTATTTTCCGGCAATCTGGGAGTGCTCGAGCAGGCGTGTGTTACGGGATTTTTTCTGCCGAACGAACGCTCACAATAAATATTGCTTTCGTCCTTAAATAAAGTCGTGCAACAGATTACGGGTCGACGTAACGGATTTAATCAAGTCATATTTACATTTTTGCATTTGTAGAGCTGTTTCAGTATTAAATAGTGGAAAAAGAAAATTATAATTAAGTCAGGTTAACTGAAATTTAATCTACGTAATGTGGTGATCAAAGAGAATGTAAAAAAACTAGCGAATTTTACGCATAATGACACATTTTGATTTCGCAAAATGACACACACGCGAAATGACACATACGCGAAATGACACATACGCGAAATGACTTACGCAAAATGACACATACGCAAAATGACACATACGCGAAATGACACATACGCGAAATGACACATACGCGAAATGACACATACGCAAAATGACATGAATTAAAGATGTACAATTTTATTGTGTTGCGCGTAGATTTGTAATAAATACCTACGTATCAGTGTCATTGCAATGGTTCTGGGGCTTTATTTTTGAGTTCTCTTTTCTACTTATTTTCGTTCGACATTTGATTGAATCAAATGAATGAGATTGAATCAAATGTCGAACGAAAATCAGTAAAAAAGAGCGCTCAAAAATAGAGCCCCTCGTATGTGTGACATGAGATCCTTTTTAGGGTTCCGTACCCAAAGGGTAAAAACGGGACCCTATTAATAAGACTCCCCTGTCCGTCTGTTTGTTTGTCACCAGGCTGTATCTCATGAACCTGATGAAAATTTCACAGATGATGTACTCCTGTTGCCGCTATAACAACAAATACTAAAAACAGAATAAAATAAATATTTGAGTGGGGCTTTCAAACAACAAACGTGTTTTTTTTGCTGTTTTTGGTACGGAACCCTTCGTGCGCGAGCCTAACTCGCACTTGGCCGGTTTTTTTGCATAATTATTCCTGATTTGATTTGGCACACATTGTCCATATTTTTTGTTATAATAATACTTTGCCATGTTTTTTTGGCATGCTATTTATATTTTGCGACGTGTTACATAAACAACATGTTACGTAGACAACGTGTTACAAAATCCGAACAAAAACGCGCGAGCCGAGTAAGAGCAAGCGTGCCGCGGCAACGGCCGACGACGCGCCGCAACGACGTTTTTGAAAAAAAATACGTTCGATAAAGTTTTTTATCCACTGAAAGTGAAAGTGAAAGTGAAATATATTTTATTTAAATAAGCTCACATAATAAGCATTTTTAAATCGTCAATTCTTTTACCCTACCACCCATTATGACGTCTTTTAACTGACAAGAAAAATGGGCGCAAAAAACTTGTCAGCTTTATCAATCAGATGGAACGATATTTACAAATATGTATATCGTTTCCAGACTTTATATTAACAAAGATTAACAAATAAATAACATTATTGAATTAGCTCATTTCTTAATGAGTTTCAAATTTCTTAATCAATTTACAGATTTTAAGCTAAATTCAAAGTTTGAACTTGTTATTCAGTCTAGGATATAAATAAAAGAAAAACATACAATTCAATATGCATTAAGATAGGTAGTCAGAAGCAGACCCATTCCCACTGGCAGCACCAGTTCCCGAACATGACGCATGAACCAGCCATCTCTTCGCTCAACCATATTTGAGGGAACGTAACGACCCGCCTCATACGACACCACCGCAGAAATGATTAAAGAGAGCATGACATACTAAGACTACCTATGTTAAGGCATCGAATTGAAAATTTATATCCAAAAGCTTTTCATAGGTCTTTCACTAAACTACTGACTATAGAAAGTAAAAAATATTGCAATTAAATAAATCAAAACAAGGTAAGCTATTAAGAATTATATTTTTTGAGTAAGAAGTGCCATACATACAGACAATATAAAACAGATCTTTTATATACGAGTTATACGACGCCCTTAATACAAGCAGACAGAAGCAGACCCATTCCCACTGGCAGCACCCGTTCACGAGCATGACGCATGAACCAGCCATCGCTTCGCTCAACCATATTTGAGGGAACGTAACGACCCGCCTCACACGACACCACCGCAGAAATGTTTGAAGTGAGCATGACATACTAAAGCTACCCATATTAAGTCGTCGAGTCAGGAAGCCAGAAGTACGTTTTTAAGTAGGTAGGATACTTCTCACAATTTTATACTTAGAAAAGAAAATCACGATTCGAGTTTAATTAAAGGACTTTTATCTAGACCTATGAAAGAATTCCGGACTTGTTCTAATCAATACTGAGGTATTAGAGTAATAATTAACAATACAAAAGCTATGCCCATGCCTTTTTATCCTTCAAATAATCGTCAACAGTGTAATAACCTTTACTCATTAAATTGGATTTAACAGTATTTTTAAATTTTTCCAAGGGCAGTTCTGTGACTTGTTCTGGTATCTTATTATAAAAGGTAATACATCTACACAAAAAAGAGCTTCCGGTTTTATGCAGTCTGCGCCTTGGAACAGCAAGTTTGTTCTTGTTTCTTGTATTGAGTTTATGAACATTACTATTTTTTACAAAGCTATCTAAATTTTTCTTTACATACATTATATTTTCATAGATGTATTGGGAAGCTACCGTTAATATTTTAATTTCTTTAAATAGGTCACGAAGAGTATCTCTAGACCGTAAGTTGTATATAGCGCGCACTGCCCTTTTTTGTAAGATGAATATGTTATTAATATTAGCAGCTGAGCCCCACAACAACAAACCGTAGGTCATAATACTATGAAAATAACTGAAGTAAACCAATCTTGCTGTTTCAATGTCGGTCAGAAGCCTTATTTTCTTAACTGCAAAGGCAGCAGAGCTAAGTCTGCTTGACAGGATATCGATATGAGGGTCCCATTGCAACCGCGAGTCTATAGTAATACCTAAAAATTTTGTTGAGTCAACAAATTCGACTGCTTCGCCATTTACATGTATAGTCATATGAACCTGCCTCACATTAGGAAGTGAAAATTTGACACATTTAGTTTTACTAGAGTTAAGCTTCAGATTATTAATAGTAAACCAATGCATCACCTTGGAAAGAGTGCTGTTTACATCGTCACTGCAGTTACATCCTCTATCAACTTTAAAAATGAACACTGACCTGAAAAAAAAATCCAAAGAGATAGTTTTTAGAATTAATTATTTGGTGACTAGCTTTCGCCCGCTCCTTCGTCCGCGTTGACATTCGGAAAATCCCTATGGAAGCTTAGACCGCTATAAAAGTATTAATAATATTTTGTTTTAATCCAGGCTAATTAACTATTAGCCTGGCATTAACTATCGTGTGCAATTCCAAATCAGTCGTTTTGCGTGACTGAGTAATAAACATCCAAACATCTAAACACCAGAGGGGTTATTAGTAAACACCAGAGTAGATTACTAACATCATAAACAAAAAAAATATCTACAAATTTCCGAAAACAGACAAGAAAACAAAACGACTTTCTATACAAATGTCCGATTAGCTGATCGAGTTTTGTATGAAAAGTCGATTTTATTTTTACGTTTTCGGAAAAGTTGTATAACAAATGTACAACCTTGTTGTTTATGATGTTAGTAATCTACTCCTGCGAGATTGTTGGTGTTTGGTTACAAATAACCCTGTATAAGAGATAATGTTGTCACCAATATTTTATTTTGCGTCAGAGTCCAAGATGTCATTCTGCGTAGTCACAATATGTCATTTTGCGTCAGAGACATAGATATGTCATTATGCGTATGTCATTCTGCGTGTTCACAATATATCAAGTCCAAGATATGTCATTATGCGTATGTCATTCTGCGTAGTCACAATATGTCATTTTGCGTCAGAGACATAGATATGTCATTATGCGTGTAATTCAAACTAGCGTTGTGGTGATACAAGTTTTAACAAAAAAGATCTCCCAAGTTCATTAATTTTATGTGAATCATAAGTATTTTTTTATTGTTAATTACTGATTTTCGAACTGTCAGATATATGGGTAATTTGTGATTGTAGTAAGTTATTCGCGTAATAAACAAAAAAATTGTTAAAAAAATCTTTTTGTATTATTGTTTATATTTTTTGATGTTTTGGCTTGATATTTGCATTTTCCGGATAGTAGATAGTAGTGAAATAATAAAATTTCAAATTAATTCAGCTAAATATTTTATACCCCTCATATAAAGTAGTAATACTTAGTGAAATAATAAAAAATCAAATAAACTCAGCTAAATGAATGAAACAGTACATTTCATTCCGGCTTGCAAGATGTTCTATAGAAGTGGCGAGTGTCCAATATGTCCGCCGTTTGCCAAATGACCTCTTTAATGTACCTACTTACATTTAGGACAACCACTTACATTTACAGTAACGTGAATGCTGTTGGGAGAGAAATAAAAAAATTAAATGGATTTAACTTGGCAAAGTCTAGATGGTTATAAATGTCCTAATTTTGCAGTTACCTGCCTAAAGTTACTGTACGAGTAGAATTGGTTTTAAGTGGTAATCTCGTTAAGAGTTTAAAATAAAAGTTGAACAGTAATAGCAATTTGTTACACCATCTGTTATAAGGCTTTTTCTAGCTGCAATCCTACTTGTTTGTATATGTAACTGCGCTACACGCATTATAAATCTCCATTGACGTTTTTACAGGTTATGCTAAAGTAACATTCATCATCATCACCGGCCTTTTTCTTGCCCCCTCTGCTAGACAACCCTTACTACACCTCATGGACATCCACCAATCCGAGTTGGGGCCGCATTTTTAGGAATGCAGCCCGTATAAGACGAAGACGCAGGGGACTCGGGTTCGATTCCCGGGAGGGGAGTACATTTGTACTCGGTTTGGTTGGAGGTAGAACTTATTTCAAGTCCGCCTGGCTAGTTACCACCATCTTACCTAAGTCTGACGCCATAACAATAATTTAAAAATTGTTGTGTTCCGGCAGTTAGATGTAAGATAGCTAGACCCTCTGGTGTGGATTCCGGGTGTAGTGCGCTTACACTTTCGGCCTTATCGTCACTTAACATCAAGTGAGTTGAAGGAAGGCCAAGCACTATCCCGTTGTAGATTAAAAACCGGCCAAGTGCGAGTCAGACTCGCGCACGAAGGGTTCCGTACCAAAAAACTGAAAAAAAATCACGTTTGTTGTATGGGAGCCCCCCTTAAATATCTATTTTATTCTGTTTTTAGTATTTGTTGTTATAGCGGCAACAGAAATATATCATCTGTGAAAATTTCAACTGTCTAGCTATCACGGTTCATGAGATACAGCCTGGTGACAGACAGACGGACAGCGGAGGCTTAGTAATAGGGTCCCGTTTTTACCATTTGGGTACGGAACCCTAAAAATATAGCCGGGGCCGACTGCTTGTCGTGCTTCCGAAGCACAGAGGAACTCGAGAAAAAAATTGTTTGGTCATCCAGCCGATGACTGACCACAACAAAAGTTGCTTAATCTCCTCAATCTTCGGTAGAAAGCGCTTTTCCACTTCTCCTAAAGTAATATTAAGTAGAAAATCTAACGACTTTATCGTGTTTGTTCAAGTAAACCCATGTCAAGTGTTTACGTAGGATAACTTCCATTAGGCAAAGAATAACTTTGCTTATTTTCTACTTATTCAAGCAACAATATTGTAAGTCCTTGTACAGACGGCTTTTAGTAGCAATATGCATAAGTATTTTTGTGACATTGTGTAAACCATTTTTTGATATGTAATTTTTCTCTTTTGCCACAACAGATTTTGCTAGGGTCACAAATAATAAAAAAAAACTGTCTAAACATAATAACTGTCGGCTTGTGACTAGGGAATGCAATCCCGACTCGAGATCGTAAAGTCGAGATCCCTCGGGATTAGAAATGTCAATCCCGCGAGATCCCGAAATTTTTGGGATCTCGTCTAGTTAAAAAAATAATAATCACATTACTGAATACGATGAAAACTGCTTGTTTGTGATAGTCGAAGGTAGTGATACATTATCTGGCTCAGGTGTACTTGATGTTCCTCCGACTACCGCATTAAATTTGTGTCGATATGGATTGACATCATATGGACGTGTAAACCTTTTGTAGACCCGGATGAGGTTTTGAGAATAGATTTACATAGTTTGCACTGAGCAGTTGAATTATCAACGGCTTTCTTGAAATACCTCCATACCGGTAAGCGACTGCTAATTTCTTCGTACGCTAGACCTGGATAATTTTTCGACATTTTAAGGTGCTACTAATCACTTATTACTTATAGGAATCCAAAAGCTACATTTAAATTTATTAGGTGGCCACTAATCCTCGTTTGATAAGAAAGAAGAATTTATTTAACTCACATAAACAATAAAGAATGTGTAATTTAAGAAAAAACAATTACTACAACTGCACAAGCACAACTAAATCATCCCGAGCGGATGTGTGTAGCATTACTGACCATTGCCGCCCAATCCCGTCAATCTCGAACTGGATCTCGTCATATTATGCTTCGGGATTGATCCCGAAAAATTACACGGGATCTCGCGAGATCGGGATCCCGCGAGATCGGGATTGCATTCCCTACTTGTGACAGTGTATAATTATGGTATTATGTCAAGAGTTTCAGTTAGGTGTATGTATTTAGGCATTTGCCTATCATTAGTAACGCGTTTAATATCTGTAATTTGAATTAAGTTTTTAGACACTTAACCCAAAATACAAATTAAAATGTCTCTTTAACAGCCAACAAAAGGCAAAGTTGTCTCGTTACTACAACTCGTAATTACAAGCGAAGTAATCTACTCAGCTCAGCCTACATGTAGCTCATGTTTACATAGCTCATCTTTCAAGACTTCCGCCATCTTAAACGGTTACCTTAATTAGAAGGTACACCCTCTACAGTAATGGCCTGTTACATACCATTAGGCTGTAATGTACTGTCATTTGATTTCGAGGGTGCTGGAACGTGTATAATGGATTTTTGCTTCGAGAAAGGAGATTTAAGAGTGTGAATAAGCGAAACAATGGATGTTGATAATGAGACACGTTAAGCAGAAAAAAAAGCGTGTGACATTATTTCTTTATATAAGTATTATTGAATGAACTGTGATATTGTAAAATCATATGAAGCAAATTTTTCCCATAACCTAAACATAAACTAACAAAAGTCTTTTCAGTTTCAAAATAAGATGTGCAAAGCTGAGTTAAATATTAGTTTTTGGTCTTCTACATTTTTTTATTGAGCTAGAAAACCAAAATTTTGAGCTACAAAACTAATATGAAAGTACCTAGATAACACATAAGCTACTTTTTATCTCGGAAAATCGAGAGAGAAGCCGCTGGCAAAAGCTAGTATCAAGATAAGTACCGAAATCCTTACTAATATTGTAAATGCGAAAGTCTGTTGATTTGTTTGTTTGTTACGCCTTCACGTCACGTCACAATTACTGAACTGATCATCATGAAATTTTGCATACACGTTGTCAGGGGTACAGAGAAGGGCATAGGGTACCTTTCATCCCGAAAAAGAGTATTGTCCCCGAGGGATAGCAAAAGTCTTTCCACGCAGACGAAGTCGCGGGCGGCCGCTAGTTACTTATAAGTTGATAGATAAATTAGTTCTTTGAGTTGATGATTTACTGAAAATAAATAAACAAATGTTCGTGTACAAATGACGACGTTCATTTGTTTTTATTATTGAAAGTTAAATCTATTATTGAAAAATCAAAGCACCTTTTCTCTTCGTTAGGTTAATAAAATGATGGCAATAAATTACTTACAATCAAGAAATCGTTATAATAAAAGAAAAAATCTAATTCCAAACGTAACTAGATATAAAAATAGAAACTCCACTTAAATTAGGTTCTTTTGATGTCAACAGACCTCGGCAAATTACTTGAAAAAAAAAACTAGGCAATTTAACGAACAAACTTCGGCAAATTAGTTGAAAAAGAAATCAGGCAATTTAATGAAAAATGTTGCTGTAACGAAAGCTAATTTCCAGCGAGGCGTTTCCGTGACTACATCGATCTTTCTAATAAAAACTGAATCACGGACTATGAAGGTCGAGGACAATGAAAACCTTTGTTTTGTCGACAATACAGAAAGATCAAGATTAAATAATGTGGATTATGAGATATATTTAAAAATTAATTAGTATGCAATCAGTATATTTAGGTACTATTTCTTTAACAGTGATGGGAGGACCTTATATCTACCATTTATGATGACAAAAACACAAACTTTTAACAAAAAATAACGAAATAAATGAAAATATCTAATTAATGGTATTTTGCTTTTATCATTGTTCTAATAATAATACTATCACGTTTTGAGAATTAAGGCTATTTTGGAAAAAGTGTGCAAGGTGTACTATGAATCAAAACTCAAGCCTGAAATCAAAAGCTTCAGGCATTTGTAGTCCAAGGGTGTACAAACTACGGCCCGTGGGCCAGCTCCGGCCCGCGAGCACCAACAATCTGGCCCGCGAAAGCAGGCTGGATCGTACTAACAATACTTTAATTTAGTTACATTAGAGTTAGTCTGGACCTTATGCTAAAAAGTGACCCATGAGTCCATTTGAAAAGAATGAAACCAAAAATATATTCCATACGCAATAAGATGTTTTTAATCCTCAAAGTTTGCATGAAACGCCCCGCGACGTAACTGCCATGAAGGTTACATACAATGTAATCCATTATAATAACACATATTTCAGTCTAGACTCTGGTATAATAATATTTTCTTAAGCAACCCGAAACAAGACTATTAACGTCTGTGTAGTAATTTGCTTGTGCTACGCCGTAGCAAACAAATGCTACGGGATAATCAAAGGCTACGGGATTGCTCTACGAGATATTATATTCTGCTACGCTCTACGCTCGCTCGGGCTATAATGAGAAGATTAAAAATATAAACAATATTTTAGTTCAAGTATCATATTTTCATTGTCTTAGTTACGGGTTTAATGAAATCTCTAAAATGTAAAATGAACTTATCCCAAACAGAAAAACTTCTTTTGCAGTTCTGTTAATGTAAAAAGACTAGTGAAATAGTAACAAATAAATTTTTATAAAAAAGTAAAAGTTTGTAAAAGATATATTTTTCTGTTTTTTCTTCTACCTTCTTGTTTTTTCTTTAGAGACTTTTTCTATCAAGGTATTTTTGTTGTTGTTCATGTTAATATGAACATGCTACCTACTCGTATTTATTATTTCTATCGCACGATACTATCCGTTGAATAGTATGCATTATTCGTATCCATTATCCTCCAAAGGCCATTTTCGAATAGCAAACGCATACATATTAATGTGTTTGTTCCCGCCTTTTTGTTTTTCAAAACAACCCGTAAGATAGGTATGTTATCCCCAAGCTTATCGGTTTGAAGGCAGAAAAAGTATTGTTATAAAATACCTATATGGTGTTTTAACATTGTTAAACACAGGTGATTTAGTATTTGTTATTTTTAGACGACCAGTGGTCAACATGCAGGTCTACCCGGGTTCGATTCCCGGCAAGGCAGAAATTGAAATGATGAATTTTAATTTCTGTGACGGATCTGGGTGTTATTAGCACCCATATTACAACCTTGCTTAGTTTGGGGCTGTGTGAAATTGTCCAAACATTTATCGATTCTATTTATTTCTCCAAAAATTTAATTATTTATACCTATTTGTTGTACTTACGTGCTATCGAAATCTAAAAAGCGGAACTCTTTAAAATATTAGAGATTATGTATGTTTTATCAATATACGGTAAACATTTTGTGATAAAGGAGAAGGTCCTTATTTCGACAGTATTAATATTTTTAATAATCTTAACTTGCCACGTTTGAACCGTGTCAGCTATTTTGTATTGCAGCGGCTAGACAATACGTCTGAGTCGAGGAGTGGGGAAATATTAAAATGCCACACGTCTGAGGGCTCACACTTATACTCGGTAACTATTCGTACTTGCATTTTGGACGTGAGGGATAAGTTGAAGCGTGTCACTTTATATATACAAAAGAAAATGTATAGTAATGTTTAAAAATGTAAAGCTTTTTAGCAATAAGGCTGCCAATTTTGTTCTAGTTTTGTATTGTCGTATGTTGATTATGGTGTACAATAAGGAATATTATCTAACGGGTTTATAGTAGGTTTAAATAAGATACGATAACATAATGAGAAATGTATGTGCTTGGATAAAAAGTAAAATGGTAAGAGAGGATCATACTTATGAGATTTCTGTAAGTAGCGTGATATTTATCTTTTACGGTTGTCTACACGGAAAATCACGACTTTTCGAGAGTTCACTTTTATATTTTATGCCTGTGAACCGTTCATGGGCTCCGGAGGGTGCAAAGGGTGCACTTGCACCCCAGTCAGTTTTTTAGGGTTCCGTACCCAAAGGGTAAAAACGGGACCCTATTACTAAGCCTCCGCTGTCCGTCTGTCTGTCTGTCTGTCACCAGGCTGTATCTCATGAACCGAGATAGCTAGATAGTTGAAATTTTCACAGATGATGTATTTCTGTTGCCGCTATAACAACAAATACTATAAACAGAACAAAATAAATATTTAAGGGGGGCTCCCATACAACAAACGTGATTTTTTTGCCGTTTTTTGCTCCATATTGATAACGACTACAGCTAGACAGTTGAAATTTTCACAGATGATGTATTTCTGTTGCCGCTATAACAAAAAATACTATAAACAGAATAAAATAAATATTTAAGGGGGGCTCCCATACAACAAACGTGATTTTTTTGCTGTTTTTTGGTACGGAACTCTTCGCGCGCGAGTCCGACTCGCACTTGGCCGGTTTTTTTTTATATTAACTTACTGTTTGAATAAAAACGGAAGGCATCTAGGTTGCTGTCCAAGGTCATCACCTTGTCTAATAAGCAAGTTAATAGTACAGAGGCAGATATGCACCTCCCTGAAAAAAACATGGCGGCGCCCATGGAACTGTTCACATACCTATATAACACTCAGAGAACAATGGACCCATACCTTCCCATACTGGAGATTATTTGGGGTGTCACCCTTTAGGGTAACCAGCCTCACTGTTTGTACGGGACAGAGTCAATGTTTGTACATTAAAATACAACAGCGCGCGGAAACAACGTTTGGTAAGATAGGTGTGCTATAATTAAGTCGCTTGCTCCAAAACTGGGTGGGTGATCTCTGTTTTACGCCAGTGAGTGTTTCTGCGATTGGATAAAAATGAAAAGTACATTCATATGTTGAGGAAAGAAAAAGAACATCTACAGCAACATTTTGTAACTTGTCCTGGAGTATTATTGTGGAAAAGAAAGAAATACTTGAACTGTAAAGCATTAAAATTAATTGACGTCTCTGACTGGGGCAGATAATTAAGTTTGGAAATAGTACATTATGAGACAAGTTAGCTTAGGTTACTTATTGCACACGAGGCTGTGGAATGCAGGCCGAAGCGTATAGGCGAGGGCGAAACTCAGCCGTGTTGTTACTAAAAAAATAACTGTATTACCCGGTTAAATTGGGAATGCTGTTTATTCGCATATAACTTGCAGTATGGTATTAATTTAACTTTGTAGGGATAATTCTATAACGCACTAGTATTTCATATAAGTATTATTGCACGCGTTTGTTATAGCTCGGTTTATGGTCCTAAAAGCGATGTATTAGGGCTCACTTTACGAGTAAGTGTGGTGAAAAAGCAGTTAGAAGGTATCTCTAAAATAAATTCGTTAACAGTTAAATTAACTGCAATGGAGCTAAAATAGAATTCTGAGAATGCATCAGAAAAAACTCAGAAAGCTTAGTTTGCGATGGGTAAACAAAAATTAAGTTTTCCTAATATTTGGCTACACTACACAATCTTTCTATGCTTAAAACTGCAAACTGCCCGCAAGTTGGCTTTAAGATTGTCTCGGTGAGGGATGAAAGAGGACTTCTCTTAACTCGTGGTTGTTAATATGGCGACTAGAGAAGCGGTAATGATAGCGGGAAAAAATTCACAGATTTTGCAGTCCCCGCAAGAATGGAATGAATACAAAAATTTACAAAAAACCAAATCAAATCAAATGCAAAATCCTATTATATTTTTAAAGTTACCTAGGTAGTACCTATTTATTTTTACCATTGTGAAGCGCCCGCTGACTGCCTCGACGCAGCCGAAATATTATTAACTGATTTTCAAAATTCCGACGAATGCACTTCTCGTCTGCTTCTGCATCTTTTAACACTATAACCATGACAATCGGTCAATAATCATAGAAGCTACATAGCTTTTTATGTACGAAAACACCCGTTTTTATAGAATTCCAAATCTAAAGGGACCACCTACAGGTCACAATTATTTACCGATTTTCAAAATTATTTCGCCATTTGGTAGCTAAACTAATACCCTAGGACCTTTTTTTCATTTTTTCTTAAGTCAGTTTTTTTTCCGAAATATTTACAATTTAGTAAACAAACATCCCCCAAAAAACCCGGAATTTTTTGGATTTTGCAAAATTTCAAAAGAAGTTACCAGTAGATTTTCAAAATTCAAACGTTCACTCACACGTGTCTCGATAAATTCCTCAACTTTTGGTACTATTTTCATCTCGATCCTCTCAAAATCCGATTTGCATCTGATAACCATTTTCAATCGTAAAAATAAAAAAGGCTGAACGGATTTCGATGAAGTTTGACAACAGATGGTTTATAGCCTGGATCTTTCTTTCTTATCGTATGAGGATTAGTGGCCACCTCTGGCGTTAGAGTTTATCAAGCCGCCTGTAAGGCCTCTGACTTGGCTTAGCGACTGTTATCAGATGAAAACAGCCGGGACCGACGGTTTAACGTGCCTCTAAAGCACGGAAACGCTCAGTTGTAATGCCACTCAACGGTCACCCATCCGACACCTGGCCGGACCGAGCGTTGCTTAACAAACGTGATCGAGTACGATCAGTCTGTCAAGTTCCGCCATGAGCGCTTCATGTAGTCATCATAGCCTAAATTAAAACATAGGATACTTTTTAAACGGTCAAAGGTTCCTAAAGGGATTTTCTGAATGTTTCACACGAACGCGTCGCGGGCGGAAGCCAGTTTATTTATAGGTACTATCAGTAGATTTTTCGTGAATGATCTTTATAATACTTCTCATCGCTGCTTGAAAAACCACGGCTTTACTCCAAATCCAAGCTCAGACAGCACGATGATCGCAATAATACGAAGATTTCAGTTTATTATGTTTGAAGCGAGATGATATCCTCTCATTGTTCGCTGGAATCCAATTGGGCTTAGAAAATCAAGGAATTTTGATTCCATTAATTTTAATTGCGCTTTCGTCACAATAGGTATATCTTAACTTACATTTTCATTATTCATGAATAATATTATTTATTTTAGTTGCAATTTTATTAAATAACTAGATTTTGCCCCCGACTTCGTTCGCGTGATTAAGATAGTTGTGCATTTATTATGAAAGTCATGGATTACCAATATACCTAGGTATTTATCAGTAGACCTCATTTCACACATTTAAATTTTCCCATAAAAAATAATGTACAAACTGGAACACTCTGTAGTACCCAGCACCCTGTATAACGTGAATTTTCTAAAATCCTTTCTTAGTGCTCATCTATATCATGAAAGGAATCTACCCTCCAAAAATGGCGTACCTATCTATCTTCGGCCCTATACAAATTCCCATACAAACTGGAACACCCTGTAGCACCCTGTATAACGGGAATTTTCCAAAACCCTTTCTCAGTGCTCATCTACACTGTAAATGGTATCTACCCTCCAAAAATGATGTCTCTACTTCATTTTTTTACAAATTCTCATTCAAACTTGAACAACCTGTAGCACCCTATATAACGGGAATATTCCAAAAATCCTTTCTTAATGCTCATCTAAGCCATAAAAGGTATCTACCCTCCAAAAATGGTGTCTCTACCTTCAGCCGTTAGGGCTCTATGCCTATCCCAACAATGAATGAATAAATCAATTTAGAGTTTTATATGTATACACCGTCATTTTGTAGTCGTTTTAATTAACTTAAGGGTGTGTTGTACCAATGAAACTAAACATTTTTGCCCAAGAAACATGGGTCAAAAAACGACAAAAAAAATTGGTCCTCCCATACTAACTAGACAGCTAAAACATTGTATTTGTATGGAAAAGTCCAAAATTTATGTAGTTTTTCGACCCATGTTTCTTTGGCAAAAATGATTATTTTCATTAGTAGAGCACTCCCTTAAGTTAATTAAAATGACTACAAAATGACGGTGTAGATTGTATATATCCATTAGAATTTGATCAAATTAGTATTTTCAAGTTGGTGTTTTATTATTAAATATATTTGACATTTTAGTGACATGATCGGAAAAATCCCTAAGGAACCTTCGACCAGGAAAAAAGTACCCTATGTTTTAATTCGGGCTATAAACTTTATCTGTGCCAAATTTCATCTAAATCCGTTAAGCCGTTTTTGCGTGATTGAGTAACAAACATCCAAACATTCAAAATAAAATTAGTACGACAATAGGATATCTACTACATAAATAAAAATACAAATGACAACAATGTTTTAAAAACATGTGCTCATAAGTTTCAATAAGATCAAGTGTTGCCTTTCTGTGAAGTAAAAAGACGAATCTGAAGAGTATTTTAGCCCCGCTCTTTTACTAAAATCCATTAATGGAGCTGGAATAAAGAGTATACACGGTGGAGAACGGATAAGAATCCGAGATAAGCTTCTAAACGATGGTAATAACAGTAAAAAAGGAAAATATTGTAATTTTTTAAGACGATAAAGCTATTAAAATGTTAACAACAGAAGGACGCGAACGCTCTGGAGTCCTTAAGGTTTAAGGAATCTTGGATCAAATTGAATAGATTAAAGGGTCCTATACTTACTTTATTAAATAAAAAAGAAGTTCAGTATTAGTTACTTACACATTTTGAAATAGGTACTATATGCAATTAAATTGACAATGAGCAACTAAAGCGGTAACTTCAGAGCGTTTGCAACAAAACGAACGTATTATTTATTATCTGTTAAATTTTCTTTTTGCCATACATTTTCGAGTGAAGTTGCAAGCGGATCACCTGTTTATTGTCAATTTAATCGACTTTGACTACCTTTTTTATTTATTTAGTGGACTACTGTTTTATATCTGTAGTTTTTAGTATTGCGTTACGACTTTTGACGATTAGTATTTTGCAATCTCCCTTGTTCTAGTCTAGAGGCAAATGTTTATTATGCGATAAAATATTATAATGCGATGGTAAAATAGGATTGAACGATGGAAAATTTTCGGAGAGCGCGCATTTACTTCCTGACTCATAATACTTTCTAGTCACTTTAAAATTTTCTGTCATTAAAGTACTCCTGTACCTTGATTACGTAAAGCTGTTGCTAACAATTCTCGATTGAAATCGATTGAAAGCGCGGTTGCATTGCTGCTTTAGTTAAGATAGTTGTCACATTGGTTTTTACTAAAGCAGCGATGTAACTGCGATTTCTGTCAGAGTTGATTGCAACAAAGTTACGTAATTACCCCCCGGATCATACACGAAAAAGGGCACAAAGTACTGTTGTAAACGTGTTTATTATAAACTCATGTGACTAAATAGGATGGAACGATGGACAATTTTCGAAGAGCACGCATTCACTTCCTCACTCATAATTTCTAGTCACTCTAAGATTGTCTGTAATTAAAATACTCCGAATCATTTACACGAAAAAGGACACAATGTATTCGTGTTGTAAACGTGTTTATTATCAACTCGTGCGACCAAATTGTTGAGCAGATGTTTTGGGGAGTTGTGAAGCCCCCCTGATTTCCGGTTTGCGGTCGCGGGCTTCCTTTCAGTATTTACTTACAGTACGTAATTAAGTCAACACCAATAAAAGAGAATAATGTTGTTAAGCTATATTTGGAATAAGGGTGCTTTGAAGTTAAGAGTTATCTACGTATGTATTTTAAAAGTTCGTTTCATCATCATCCTCCTACCTTTATCCCAATTTATTTGGGGTCGGTGCAGTGCGTCCTTTTCTTCCATTCCTTCCTGTCACTCGTCATTTCCTCATCCACTCCCTTCACATTCATATCATTCCGCACACAATCCATCCATCTTTTCTGCGGTCTTCCTCTTACTTTCCAGCCCTCAACATCCATATCCATTACTCTTCTAGTAACATGCCTTTCATCCCTTCTCATATAACATGCCCAAACCAAGCCAGACGATTCCCTTGCAGCTTCTCTGTTACTGGTGCTACTTTCAGACTTCCTCTGACGTTCGTTTAAGTTCGTTTAAGGTTCTTCAAAAGAAAAAAGTACACATAATTATAGATTTTATATGATTTATGATACTCGTTGCGTGACTCCGATGAAACCGATTTTATTGTCATCTCTAAGGTCCCGGATTCGATGCCCGTTTGGGTTAATTTTGAAAACCAACTTTATATTTTGTATGGTCGTTGTTTCTAATATTGATAAAATAAGTAGGTACTTTAGATACTTTCTTAGAAATCGGAACAATATTGATCCAATACATATTTATAGCTTCCGCCGGCGTCTTCGTCCGCGTGGAAAAAGTAAACCTTTGATCAGGATAAAAAGTATCCTGTGTTAATCCAGGTCAAAAACTATCTGTGTGCCAATTTTTATTCTCAGGATTTAGTAGTCCGACTGTATGTTCGTCAATACCCTTTTTCTAAGAAACGAGCAGATCATGATGAAATTTTTCAAAAGCGAAGCGATAGTGAACATTTCCAAATGTGGATTTGTCTATAAATCTGCGGTAAAAGTAATTTTAGACTAGCGGCCGCCCGCGGTTTCACCCGCGTGGTTCCCGTTCCCGTGGGAATATCGGGATAAAAAGTATTCTATGTTTTAATCTAGGCTATCTTCTATGTGTGTGCCAAATTTCATCCAAATCCGTTCAGTAGTTTTTGCGTGATTGAGGAACAAACATCCAAACATCCAAACCCACAAACTTTCACATCCTACTAATATTATAAATGTGAAAGTTTGTGGGTTTGGATGTTTGGATGTTTAGATGTTTAGTCCTTTTTATCTCGATATTTCCACGGGAACGGGAACCAAGCGGGTGAAACCGCGGGCGGCCGCTAGTTTATAATATTAGTAGGATAATGCAATGGTACATTTTCACAATGTTTCAAGATTCCAGACCATCACTTACAAAGATAAAAGCTTTATGTACTGACGTAATTTCCATATGTATCTTGTACGAGCACCAAAGCGGCTTGGAGAGAATCCATACGCTTGCATTCTGGGAACGCAGCCAACGCGGCCATTTGAGAATGGTGGGAATTAACAAGTTATGTTACTAGTTATAGTTAGTTTTATTTGAATACAAGCTTCCGCTCGCAAATTCGTCCACGCAGTCTATAGAATTAAATCATGCCACTAGATGCCACGGGCACAGAATATATAATAGTACTAACGTACAGAAGTCGGTCCCCGCGAGGACCATCAAATAATAAGCTACTCTCGCTGCACGGCAATAAAGTACAATTTCAAACTGCACAACGCTGCGTGGATAAAATTATATGCACCTACGAAGATGAAACAGAGGCGTCTCTTTCTGTCGCATAGCTCTGTCTCAACCGACACATTTCGGGGTTGTTACTCGCTAGTTACTGATATCATAGAAAACATTCGTTATGCCCATGAATATATACGTATGTAAGTACAATGAAATTACTAATAGTTACCTACATATAAAATAAAATAAATCTACCTTATAGGTGAGCTGAGCGTATTTAAAAAAGAGCATAAATGCATTAATAATAAGTATTTCTAAGTAGTTAGAGAAGCTCGATGGGGCAGTGGTATAACACCTGGCCCAAAGATTCCGGAGGTTAAGCAACTTTCGCAAGGGTCAGTCATGCGATGGGTGACAAAAAAATAATTATCTTGAGCTCCTTCGTGCTTCGAAAGGCACGTTAAGCCGTTGGTTCCGGCCCCATTTGTAGTTGTTAAAACCCGCTAATCCGCATTGGGACCGCGTGGTGGTTTAAGGCCCATCCTCCTTATCCACCCATAAGGAAGGCCTGTGCCCCTGCAGTGGGGACATTAAAATGGCTAATGGTTAAGTTGTTAAAATAAGTAAAGTAATTAAGTTACCTGGTTACTTGTGAAAATAATGTTATTTGGGAGTGATGTAGTACTATTATATATTCTGTGGTGATGTCACAGAATATAATAATTGATAATGTTAGGTGATGTATAAAGTTTGGGATGATTTACGTAAAAAGTAGTACCGAAAGAACATTTTATTCATTATTTTAGGATATATACTTCTAATGCTTAAAGAATAGGAAGTGAGGCGAATGAGACACGTCTGGCGAAAGGCGTAATTACAATATAGGTACCTACTTAAAATAACAATATCGGTATTTACCGATATACTTGTATGGCATTGTTCGTTCGTGTCGTTCACGCACTGCGCTCTCGTCGCTTGCACACGGCGCGCGTTTCGGTCGGCGCGGTGATATCCCTCGACAATGGCCCTCTTGGAGGGGGCCGCGAGCAGTAGGCAAATATAAAAGTTTAAGCGCGGAGTGATACCCCCCTGCCACGGGGATAAAATTATCTAAGATGTGAATCCAGCCCCCCTAGCCAAAGTAACATTTGCAAATTTTCGCTATCGCTTCGCTTCGAAACATGTGTTGATTTTTTATTTTTATTTTATTTTATTTGAAAACCAACAGCGTTACAATTTATTTTTACTACTAATTCTAACCATTAGCAAGGCCAATTACAGGTTTTCCATAAAATTACCTTACTTAGTAAATTCCAAACAAGAAATTAGTACAATAATGCAATGATACAGTCGCAAAGTTATTAGTCAACACTCTATACTTAATTAACTAACGTTGATAAATATTTGATTTGACGTTTTAAAATTCGATTGATTACGAAACCTTTTGTCAATCCCATACATGTTTCGAAAGCGATTTGCGAATGTTACTTTGTCTAGGCCCTCAGACTTTGAAATATCGGTGTACTATAAATTCCAACAAAATCCGTTCTGCCGTTATTTCTTAATCAAATAACAACTCATAATAAAATAATAAAATAAAATAAAATAAAATAAATTAAATACACAGTATGTATTATAATGTTTTAGTAGAATGACCTTAACTGTACACATTTATAGGTACTTAAAATTACATATCTAAACCAAAAAGTCTAAGATTTTTAAATACTCCCTAATTAATCTGTTAAATCCTAATTAATAGACAAAAGTTTAATACGCACGGGCTTTACATAAATAGCTGTTCTAAAGTAGGATTTCTTAAGTCAAGCACATCCTTTCGACTTCAGAACTAAGTTCAAGCTTCACTTTGATGCAAAGTCTCATCGAGTGTAGACACATTCGAGGATTATGGAAGCATAAACTAAGTTGTGAAATTAACAACATGGTGAGTAACATGCCATTTAAGTTAAGGTCTAAAAACAGGGTTATGAGTATTGAAAGCACTAACTTCGTTGTGATTAACATGTATAGCACAACTGTTTTTTTAAGAGTTACCAAAAAATAACATAACTTACCTACCAGACAGGTTGTATTGCAAAACAGTTCCATTTTTTGATAGAACCATAGATGTACATCCAGTTTAAATTTAATACTTATAATAAGTATACTGTACTTTATAAGCATTAGCTTCATCTGTTGTAAAATATATTTCTGAACAACAATAGCTTTTCGCGTCAAAGCATTTCCCAAATATACTTTAGGCACAGCAAAAAAAGGTTCGACTAGATAAGTAGTTCATACAAACGTTTATACCTACTCTTTTGAATATCGGGGTTTCAACGGTCAGCAACTTCGCAAATAGGTATTTGAAAGTCATGTTAGGATCATCAATTACGTACTCTGTTCATTTAGAAGACCCGACTCATCTCGTTGAATGTTATATACGGTTCTGTCGTTCAACTGTTTTTTGTTTGTTGGTCAAATGCTGGTGTATGTGTGTTAAAGCGTGGTTTGTTTTTCTCTATACATATTCGTAGATTAACAATATATTGTACTTATTTATAAAAAAGAATAAAAAAAACTGTTTAAAATTCTCTACTTTCCCTGTTTTCAGGAAGAAACCATCAATCAATGTCGTATGCACACAGCCTTTTGCAATATCTTTTTTTAACTTTTTTTTAGTTTTCAAATAGGTAATAAATTTTTTAACAGAAAATATTGTAGGATATTATTATTATTTTGGTATTTGAAAAATATTTTAATAAGACAAATACTGATGTATCAATTGATGGTTTCTCTGCTTATATTTTCCCAAATTATACTCAATTCTTAACGACAAATTTATACGTTTTTAAAGTCAATTACGAAATTTCTAATCAGCAATTTATAGAATAGATATAATCTTTAACCTATCTAAGGCTATTGTCTTCGAAAACTAAACAGACAACTGTAGTGAGCCCAAGTGCTTTATCTTAAGGGTGTCTTAGGGAGACAAAAGGCAGGTATACTCTAAGCTTCTGAGACCTCATTGTGCCTTTAAGGCTCAATTTACACCGCGGGCGAAGGGAAGACTATGGAAGTGTAGCAAATTTTATGGTACATACTTTGTCCATTGTGTTAAGTGTAAACTAGATACGAGCTAGGTCGCGCTTTTTTCCGGGGAATTCGCACTAAACTATAAAATTACGTGCTGTGAGCTTGTCAATTTCATACAGTACATCAAAGCTGTGATTTACATAAGTTTGCGACGTCTATTGCTCTTAGTTAAGCTTTAAAAGTAAGCGTAGCGTTCAAACGTATAGAACGTTGGCCATTTGAGTAGGGGGGCTGGTTGCTTAAACTGGCGCGGGTAAAGTCCATTCGGTTAGATAGTGTCGGTACACCCGCAAGCACTTGTATTCAGAGACAGGAATACCGGTAACAAACACAACCTTTTACTACGGCATTTCTATGTAAACTGCCAAAATCCAAATTGACTTGCGGGTGTAGGCCGCACGCGGTATCCTTTGTTTATGCGGCGGCATCCTTTGACAAGAAGCGGCACGTGCAAAGGCGGTGCGATAAAAGGGCGACACTATCTAAGCGAATGGACTGTACTATGCACATTACCACAGAATAGATACCTAAGTACTACAGTACCTACAGAAAGAAGACTCTCCACCCCGCCCCAGAATCAATTACCTTACCTCACCCCGCGAGTTCGTCTGCCAAATGCCGTGTGCAACGATCTCGTTGGCCGTGTGCTTTAGTTGTGTTTGTGAATGTCAAATTATTTTGATATTCAAAGCAAGGCGTCGTAACTTCATTTACCTCGCCGCTTATACGGTAAAAACTGCATGGAAGCCCTAGACTTACACACACGTTGCGCATGTACAAAAACATCATCTGACGTCATCAGTTTATAATGGGGCAGTTGTATGGAGTGTCCGGGGTGTGACCCAGGGTTGCCAACCCTACTATATAATATAGTATCCTACCAAGGGCGTCGCCAGCCCATGGCCCAGGGGGGGGCAAGTTAATATTAAAGAGGATGAGAAAAATATGAATTGTAGGTACAGTCAAGAGCACCTAGTGAATTTATTCAAGTTTTGAGATGGGGCGGCATTTATCGGAAAAGACGCCCTTAGGACTTTAGTTATTTTGCAGTTGGCTACATTTTTTAATCTCTAGGGGGGGGCAACCCCCCCCCCCCTGCCCACCCTTGGCGACGCCCTTGTATCCTACTATATTGAAGGCTCGCCTACTATATTTTTTGAAAAAATATTTATAGTAGGCAAAACTACTATATTTTTTCAAGTGAAAGAATTGAACAAAAGCAACAAAAAAAAATACTTATATGCACATAAGTAATTGTATAATATAGGGATTTTTTGTGATTATCTTTATTGTTGTTGAATAAATTATGAAAATGTTAGTACTTACTTAAGTATGAGAAATGCGACTTCCTTAAAATCCTCCATACAAAACAGCAACCTACTATATTTTTTTGGACTTTTTTGCCATCTACTATATTTTTACACTAAAAATCTTGAAACTACTATATTTGATCCAAAAAAAGTTGGCAACCCTAGTGTGACCTTACCTACCTAACATATAAGATATTTCTCTTCGCCTGCGGTGTAAATTGAGCCTAAGAGGACGATCAATAGGTCCACTCACCCTCAAAATGAATATCTGAAATTTCGGAAAGCTGTTCAGATAGAATACTTTTGTTGCTAAGTTTATTGTTGAGCGTGAGATTACGCTTTATTTTGTTTGAGTAACGATGGATCATCTCTTGATATCTGAAAGGATCGGTGTATTATTATTCATGTTGGAAAATGTACACTTTGTTATTCGTAGCTGAAAATTATGACTGTTGCTGATTCGAATAGATATTAGATAGAGTCTGAGCGGAAAGAGAACTGTCATGGGATTTGTGCTTGATCACCGTTTTTGTCATGTTGACGGCACTGTTACACGTAATTATAGTGCGACTATTTTAAATTGATAGATATCAAGATATTACAGTCGCACTAAAACTTTACAGTGCCTCAACATGACAAAGCGACGGTTCTCTTTCCGCAAAACCATACCAGCGTTCTAAACAATTTTTTAAAGATGAAAATTACTTTTAGTTAAAAAAATGGAATAAATGATTAAACTTTGTATTTCATCTGATCTATAATTAATTACTTATTTTTATATTAGGCTTATTAATAGAAATAATAACTATAATTAATAGAAAAATACTAAAAAAAGTCGACTCACCTCTAGCAGATCACGTCTGAGCTGCTACGGGCGAGTCGATTTTTTCTATTAATTAATTATCTTATATAAAAATAGCATTGTGAATGCCTAAAATCTAGAATTTCAATACTTATTTTTATGTTTGAATAGTGGGGGCAGATAAGCTATTATTTCGCCCTTGCGGTCACTGAAGGTACAGTGACGTCTAAAAATATGTATACAGTTTAGTACTTTGTCACTTTGTTGTAGTTGTCACTTGTTGATTTCTGTTCAAAAAAGTAATAAGTATCTTTAAAGTGACAAAGTTCTGAACTTTACACATACATATCTATAGACTGTACATTAGTTCCATAGTTCTGCTAGAACTAAACAAAGGGAGATCGTAGCCCTTCACGTAGAGATCACCGAGGGTGACAATACTATGGGCTGGCTTTATTCATTCAAGTTTGTTTATTAAGAAAGATTTTTACCATTGAAAATGGTTATCAGATGCAAATCGCCTGAGACGTATTTTTGGCCATATCTCCGAGGATTTTGAGAGGATCGAGATGGGAATAGTACCAAAAGTTGAGGAATTTATCGAGACACCCGTGAACGTTTGAATTTTGAAAATCTACTGAAAACTTTTTTTGGAATTTAGCAAAACTCTAAAAATTCCGGGTTTTTTGGCGGGTGTTTGTTTACTAAATTGTAAATATTTCTGAAATAAAACCGATTTAAGAAAAAATGAAAAAAAAGGTCCTAGGGTATTAGTTTAGCTACCAAATGACGAAATAATTTTGAAAATCGGTTAATAATTGTGACCTGTAGGTGGTCCCTTTAGATTTGGAATTGTAGAAAAACGGGTGTTTTCGTACATAAAAAGTGATGTAGCTTTTATGATTATTGACCGATCGTCATGGTAATAGTGTTAAAAGATGCAGAAGCAGACGATAAGTGCATTCGTTGCAATTTTGAAAATCGGTTAATAATATTTCGGCTGCGTCGAGGCAGTCAGAGGACGCTTTTGTGACACGAGGCGGAGCCAAGTGTCACAATCGTAAAAATAAATAGGCACTACCTAGGTAACCTTAGAAATATAATAGGGCTTTGCATCTGATTTGATTTTGGTTTTTCGTAAATTTTTGTGTTCATTTTCAATGCTCCGATTCTTGCGGGGACTGTAAAATCTGTGATTTTTTTTTATAAATACGTCGCAGCGAATCTCAAAGATGGTAGAAAATACATTACAAAAGATATAGGTAGTTAGTCACTCGGTACAATGTTCCATTGGATTATTTAAGTATTCAAATAAACTTGGAAATTAAGTGATTTTGAACTGTCTATATTTTTCTACCGCCCATTCGAGGCTTTTTTATTATACATGTGATTAAAAATCGTGATGCAACCCATGGAAATAGTATCCTTAATAATGGAATTAAATTACAAACTCAACTTTATCCGTCCGAAAATTTACGTAGTCAAAATGATGTATAGTTCGAATCACGAAAGATGAACACAAATGGCGCCCATCTTCGCGTCATAACTCTTGAAGAGAAGACTTTAGACAAAATTATAATTCATATTCGTATAGATATATCGATATTATTTAAATATATGAAATATTATCTTAGTTAAGCTTATTTTTGTTTGTAATTTTTTTTTTCTCTTATAATGTGTAATGTGCAGATTATATTTTTTTAATGTGTCATAGCATATAAGTATTTTTTTCTTTTTCTTTTATTAATGTGTCATGTCATTGCATTTATTTCCTCTCATGTCTGGGTCAAATAAATATATTTTCTTTCTTTCTTTCTTTCTATTATTTTGTCAAAAGTCTTTATCTTATGAGTTATGACGCGAAGATGGGCGCCATTTGTGGTCATCTTTCGTGATTCGAACTGTACATAGATTAGATGTGCTACGTCGTAGTCGACTACGAAATTACGTGCTACGAGACATGGTATGTAGTACCGTCATATAAAGCGATACTACTATAAATAAAATTCATTGGGGGGATATAAAAACACTTTGTAAAGTGTATGTTTTGGCATGCAGCGTTTGACTTAAAACATGTAGCAATACAAATAACCTATAGGTATTATGTCACAAACCATTGCAATCTGTAGTCACCCTACAGATACACTTAAGGAGGTACTCTGAAGGGCCCGGACTAGCGGGATCCAATCGAAACGCCTTTTATTCGATTCCCGTCGATTCTGTAGTTTTTCTAGTGCCCCGTGGTTTTGTTACAGCAGATATTCAATTACAGCGACAAAAGATTTCGGTTCTGCTGTGTTATTAATTCGATTCAACGGAATATCTTTTTCATTATTTTCTTTGTGTGATGTAGCTTACCTATTTATTTGGTGCAATCGCACTGAAAGTACATTTAGGTAGATACTTACAGATAATTTATATCAAACATCTGGAGTCAATGGTAATTCATGTTATTACTCGACTGCTTGTTATTATGTTGAACGAAAGTTCTAGATACTTACTATTAATATGTTTTAAGTTTGCCCCTAATATTTGGTCTGTAACAACTGAGTTTTGTGCAAATAAAATATTTTGAATTTGTATTTTTATTTGTACTTGTTTCCATCTTTTCGGCAGACTGGTCTTTTGATGCAGGCGGGTTTTTATTTCAATGATATTCCTATTATACCACGCATGTAGGTGTTTTAAGTGCGTGTTATAAGTTTCAAGCAACATCTAGCTGTCTATAATGCCAAGGCGTACAATAATAAGAATTATTATTAATTTTAAGGTTGGTAAATTCTGCTACATTTCATAGAAATAATAGCCTAAAACATCTACAATAAAAGCAAACGAAATTCGGACTTACAAAGTCGAGAGCAACCAATCATAGTGGAGTGCGGACAGATCTGACCAATGAATGTCCGCAGGGAGATGTATTAAACCAATGAGCGCTCGCCATGTCACTCGCACGCCCGGTAAATCCTGTTCCGATTTATGTTTCAAGGCCCACTTCAGCTCGATTGTTTTTATTAAAAGTTCAAACGTTAGGGCAACATTGGTTTAATGCTCTAACTAAGGGCAGTTTAAAATTAAAAGAATAGAAAATAAGAAATCAAATATTATTTTCATGATAAGCGGTGTGCGCATTTTGCCGCTGACTCCCGCTCTCTCGCTCGCACATTTAATGTTATCTCAAGATTTCTTAAATCTGAGTGCGTAATTGAAAAAAAATGATCAAAAACAAAAAAACCGACTTCAAAAAACCTGCCTATAAAAGGCAAGAAATAATACTTACCTATTCAAATCATTAGATATGCATTATCTTTGTTATAATAAAAACACGTCTATTGAAGTCGGGTGGGGCTGGAGTACAACTTTCTTTTTTTATTCTAAAAGCCCCACCCGACTTCAATAGACGTGTTTTTACTATAACAATGATAATGTATATATATCTAATGATTTGAATATTATTTCTTGCTTTTTATAGGCAGGTTTTTTGAAGTCGGTTTTTTTTTAAACATTTTTTATTTTTTTATTTTTAGTGTAAGTAGGTACCTTCTGTATTAGGTAGGTACTTATATTTTTAGGTAGAAAAATCGACTCAGCCAAACGTGAGATAATCGCGGAGAAACATACATACATACGGGTCAAACTAAGCACCTCTTTTTTTGAAGTCGGTTAAAAAGACTACACTACAGGATTCCTTTTCCAACAAAAAAAAATCTAATTCGGTTCATAAATAAGAAAGTCGTCAAGGTAGTTGATGCAAAATCATAGTATTTTCAGGATTACTTACTTGAAAACTACTCGACCGATTTGAAAAAAATAAATAAATGGGACCATCTCGCAAGCAAACTCAATCGAGCAAAAAAAGAATCATCAAAATCGGTCCATAAGTGTCGAAGATACGCGCGAACAACGAAGTCGAAGTCGGTTGAAAAATGTGTCTCGTCCACTTTTTGCTTCATAAGATTACTGACATTTCAACATATATTTCAGATTCGAGTTGCTGAAGGTAAAAAAAGTTATCATTTTTGCCAGTTCAAATAACTGTAAGAAACGTCAACTTTTGTACTTTTAGCAAAAAAAACTGAAATATCTTTTTTAATACAGTGCTCGAAAATGTAAGTTTACGATGACAGCACAGCGTGCGGTAAGTTGATTTTACCGCACGCCGTGCGTTTTTGTTTACGGTTTAGTACAGCAGCGTGCGGAAAGTTGATTTTACCGCACGGGTTTCAAGTGTATTTAGTCCAAAGTAACGAATAGGTAATGCAACCGAAAAACCGAAAAAATTTAACGACTTTTTAGAAGTAATGAAAAATAAACGGTGAATTTTATTTTTCCTTTAAAAAACCCGTTAAAACTCGCAGCGATGCAACTAAATCAGCTAAACGCAATCCACGTCCGAGGTGCCCGGCTCGCCGCAAGATAGCTAGCAGGAAGGCGGCATTTATCTATATTGCAATTTCTATCCAGTTTAAAATTGTAGCTGAAGCATTGCATTTTACAGTGATTAAACTATGAAACAATAAAAGTCTAGAGTAGGTAACTAAACTTCTTAGGTACACCTTACTTTGATTCAGCAACCGTTCTCCTACGACCGATTTGCTATTGGACTGTTCGTCGACAGGACGATTCATTTATTTCCATTTCCCCTACAGCGTCTTTCACCTACGGACTGTTCGCCGACAGGACCTTTGGTATATGTCACTTTTGACGACACGATGTTTCGCCTACTGAATGTTTCACCGACACGACGATAAACCTATAACTCTTTTAAATACAACCCTTTCCATCTACGGAGGATTCGCCGTCAATATTAAGGCAAGCGAATAATAATATACAATAAAAAAAAATAAAAAAAAATACAATAAAATACAAAGAATAATAAATAAATATTTCAGGATGCACCACTCAGGGCCACACATAGCCATCTAGTCCCAAATTAAGTCAACGTGTGCTATAGTTAATAGATTACTCATACATATTTTTTTGTAAATACATACTTATAAATATAAATTGTAGTTTCAATTACTTAAATGTTATTCTATTCTTAGAAAATAAAATAATAAAAATATTGAAGTATTGCAGTTGCTTCATTGTTACTTATTATCTATTACACCGGAAATGGTTTATGTAAATATTTTATAAAAACTTTTATATTATTATTTATTTTGCATACTAGGAACAAATACGCGTTAGGAGTAGGTAGGTAAATAGTAACGTTTTCAGGTCTTTTCATATTGGCTCCCGAAGCAAAGACTCCGAACATAGTTTATAATATATTTTTTAAACTATGTTTATAATATTAATTATAAAAATAAACTAAAAATAATTTATTAGCTTTTAACATTAAGTATAACACTGCTACAAGTATTTTCTTATGTAACTACATGAGTTCATATTTATATGCTACGCCGAAGTCATAAAGTCCACGCGTGCGAAGTCGCGGGCATCAGCTAGTAGATAATAAATAACAATGAAGCAACTGCCAATACTTAGGTATAAGCGTGATATAAATACATATTTTATTTTCAAAGAATAGAATAACATGTAAGTAATTAAAACTACAATTTATATTTATAAGTATGTATTTACAAAAAAATATGTATGAGTAATCTAGTACCCATAGCACAAGTTGACTTACTATCCGCGTCAATTGGTAATGCGCCTGGCGGTCATGATTTTAACCTCAAAACCAAAAACAATTGTAATTTTCTGATATACCTAGACCCTTTCTTATTGAAAATTAATTTATTATATTACCTATTAGAATTTTACTGTTTTTTGACACTTTTAGTTGCGGATAACGATGATGTGTATGTTAATTTGACAAGGTTCCAGCGCATTACCAATTGACGGGGATAGTAATTTGGGACTAGATGGCTATGTGTGGCCCTGAGTGGTGCATCCTGAAATATTTATTTATATTCTTTGTAATATCGCTTGCCTTAATATTGACGGCGAATCCTCCGTAGATGGAAAGGGTTGTAGTTAAAAGAGTTATAGGTTTATCGTCGTGTCGGTGAAACATTCAGTAGGTGAAACGGCGTGTCGTCAAAAGTGACATATACCAAAGGTCCTGTCGGCGAACAGTCCGTAGGTGAAAGACGCTGTAGGGGAAATGGAAATAAATGAATCGTCCTGTCGACGAACAGTCCAATAGCAAATCGGTCGTAGGAGAACGGTTGCTGAATCTGTTCCGATTCAGCAACCGTTCTCCTACGACCGATTTGCTATTGGACTGTTCGTCGACAGGACGATTCATTTATTTCCATTTCCCCTACAGCGTCTTTCACCTACGGACTGTTCGCCGACAGGACCTTTGGTATATGTCACTTTTGACGACACGCCGTTTCACCTACTGAATGTTTCACCGACACGACGATAAACCTATAACTCTTTTAACTACAACCCTTTCCATCTACGGAGGATTCGCCGTCAATATTAAGGCAAGCGATATTACAAAGAATATAAATAAATATTTCAGGATGCACCACTCAGGGCCACACATAGCCATCTAGTCCCAAATTACTATCCCCGTCAATTGGTAATGCGCTGGAACCTTGTCAAATTAACATACACATCATCGTTATCCGCAACTAAAAGTGTCAAAAAACAGTAAAATTCTAATAGGTAATATAATAAATTAATTTTCAATAAGAAAGGGTCTAGGTATATCAGAAAATTACAATTGTTTTTGGTTTTGAGGTTAAAATCATGACCGCCAGGCGCATTACCAATTGACGCGGATAGTAAGTCAACTTGTGCTATGGGTACTAGATTACTCATACATATTTTTTTGTAAATACATACTTATAAATATAAATTGTAGTTTTAATTACTTACATGTTATTCTATTCTTTGAAAATAAAATATGTATTTATATCACGCTTATACCTAAGTATTGGCAGTTGCTTCATTGTTATTTATTATCTACTAGCTGATGCCCGCGACTTCGCACGCGTGGACTTTATGACTTCGGCGTAGCATATAAATATGAACTCATGTAGTTACATAAGAAAATACTTGTAGCAGTGTTATACTTAATGTTAAAAGCTAATAAATTATTTTTAGTTTATTTTTATAATTAATATTATAAACATAGTTTAAAAAATATATTATAAACTATGTTCGGAGTCTTTGCTTCGGGAGCCAATATGAAAAGACCTGAAAACGTTACTATTTACCTACCTACTCCTAACGCGTATTTGTTCCTAGTATGCAAAATAAATAATAATATAAAAGTTTTTATAAAATATTTACATAAACCATTTCCGGTGTAATAGATAATAAGTAACAATGAAGCAACTGCAATACTTCAATATTTTTATTATTTTATTTTCTAAGAATAGAATAACATTTAAGTAATTGAAACTACAATTTATATTTATAAGTATGTATTTACAAAAAAATATGTATGAGTAATCTATTAACTATAGCACACGTTGACTTAATTTGGGACTAGATGGCTATGTGTGGCCCTGAGTGGTGCATCCTGAAATATTTATTTATTATTCTTTGTATTTTATTGTATTTTTTTTTATTTTTTTTTATTGTATATTATTATTCGCTTGCCTTAATATTGACGGCGAATCCTCCGTAGATGGAAAGGGTTGTATTTAAAAGAGTTATAGGTTTATCGTCGTGTCGGTGAAACATTCAGTAGGCGAAACATCGTGTCGTCAAAAGTGACATATACCAAAGGTCCTGTCGGCGAACAGTCCGTAGGTGAAAGACGCTGTAGGGGAAATGGAAATAAATGAATCGTCCTGTCGACGAACAGTCCAATAGCAAATCGGTCGTAGGAGAACGGTTGCTGAATCGAATCGGAACAGATTCAGCAACCGTTCTCCTACGACCGATTTGCTATTGGACTGTTCGTCGACAGGACGATTCATTTATTTCCATTTCCCCTACAGCGTCTTTCACCTACGGACTGTTCGCCGACAGGACCTTTGGTATATGTCACTTTTGACGACACGCCGTTTCACCTACTGAATGTTTCACCGACACGACGATAAACCTATAACTCTTTTAACTACAACCCTTTCCATCTACGGAGGATTCGCCGTCAATATTAAGGCAAGCGATATTACAAAGAATATAAATAAATATTTCAGGATGCACCACTCAGGGCCACACATAGCCATCTAGTCCCAAATTACTATCCCCGTCAATTGGTAATGCGCTGGAACCTTGTCAAATTAACATACACATCATCGTTATCCGCAACTAAAAGTGTCAAAAAACAGTAAAATTCTAATAGGTAATATAATAAATTAATTTTCAATAAGAAAGGGTCTAGGTATATCAGAAAATTACAATTGTTTTTGGTTTTGAGGTTAAAATCATGACCGCCAGGCGCATTACCAATTGACGCGGATAGTAAGTCAACTTGTGCTATGGGTACTAGATTACTCATACATATTTTTTTGTAAATACATACTTATAAATATAAATTGTAGTTTTAATTACTTACATGTTATTCTATTCTTTGAAAATAAAATATGTATTTATATCACGCTTATACCTAAGTATTGGCAGTTGCTTCATTGTTATTTATTATCTACTAGCTGATGCCCGCGACTTCGCACGCGTGGACTTTATGACTTCGGCGTAGCATATAAATATGAACTCATGTAGTTACATAAGAAAATACTTGTAGCAGTGTTATACTTAATGTTAAAAGCTAATAAATTATTTTTAGTTTATTTTTATAATTAATATTATAAACATAGTTTAAAAAATATATTATAAACTATGTTCGGAGTCTTTGCTTCGGGAGCCAATATGAAAAGACCTGAAAACGTTACTATTTACCTACCTACTCCTAACGCGTATTTGTTCCTAGTATGCAAAATAAATAATAATATAAAAGTTTTTATAAAATATTTACATAAACCATTTCCGGTGTAATAGATAATAAGTAACAATGAAGCAACTGCAATACTTCAATATTTTTATTATTTTATTTTCTAAGAATAGAATAACATTTAAGTAATTGAAACTACAATTTATATTTATAAGTATGTATTTACAAAAAAATATGTATGAGTAATCTATTAACTATAGCACACGTTGACTTAATTTGGGACTAGATGGCTATGTGTGGCCCTGAGTGGTGCATCCTGAAATATTTATTTATTATTCTTTGTATTTTATTGTATTTTTTTTTATTTTTTTTTATTGTATATTATTATTCGCTTGCCTTAATATTGACGGCGAATCCTCCGTAGATGGAAAGGGTTGTATTTAAAAGAGTTATAGGTTTATCGTCGTGTCGGTGAAACATTCAGTAGGCGAAACATCGTGTCGTCAAAAGTGACATATACCAAAGGTCCTGTCGGCGAACAGTCCGTAGGTGAAAGACGCTGTAGGGGAAATGGAAATAAATGAATCGTCCTGTCGACGAACAGTCCAATAGCAAATCGGTCGTAGGAGAACGGTTGCTGAATCGAATCGGAACAGATTCAGCAACCGTTCTCCTACGACCGATTTGCTATTGGACTGTTCGTCGACAGGACGATTCATTTATTTCCATTTCCCCTACAGCGTCTTTCACCTACGGACTGTTCGCCGACAGGACCTTTGGTATATGTCACTTTTGACGACACGCCGTTTCACCTACTGAATGTTTCACCGACACGACGATAAACCTATAACTCTTTTAACTACAACCCTTTCCATCTACGGAGGATTCGCCGTCAATATTAAGGCAAGCGATATTACAAAGAATATAAATAAATATTTCAGGATGCACCACTCAGGGCCACACATAGCCATCTAGTCCCAAATTACTATCCCCGTCAATTGGTAATGCGCTGGAACCTTGTCAAATTAACATACACATCATCGTTATCCGCAACTAAAAGTGTCAAAAAACAGTAAAATTCTAATAGGTAATATAATAAATTAATTTTCAATAAGAAAGGGTCTAGGTATATCAGAAAATTACAATTGTTTTTGGTTTTGAGGTTAAAATCATGACCGCCAGGCGCATTACCAATTGACGCGGATAGTAAGTCAACTTGTGCTATGGGTACTAGATTACTCATACATATTTTTTTGTAAATACATACTTATAAATATAAATTGTAGTTTTAATTACTTACATGTTATTCTATTCTTTGAAAATAAAATATGTATTTATATCACGCTTATACCTAAGTATTGGCAGTTGCTTCATTGTTATTTATTATCTACTAGCTGATGCCCGCGACTTCGCACGCGTGGACTTTATGACTTCGGCGTAGCATATAAATATGAACTCATGTAGTTACATAAGAAAATACTTGTAGCAGTGTTATACTTAATGTTAAAAGCTAATAAATTATTTTTAGTTTATTTTTATAATTAATATTATAAACATAGTTTAAAAAATATATTATAAACTATGTTCGGAGTCTTTGCTTCGGGAGCCAATATGAAAAGACCTGAAAACGTTACTATTTACCTACCTACTCCTAACGCGTATTTGTTCCTAGTATGCAAAATAAATAATAATATAAAAGTTTTTATAAAATATTTACATAAACCATTTCCGGTGTAATAGATAATAAGTAACAATGAAGCAACTGCAATACTTCAATATTTTTATTATTTTATTTTCTAAGAATAGAATAACATTTAAGTAATTGAAACTACAATTTATATTTATAAGTATGTATTTACAAAAAAATATGTATGAGTAATCTATTAACTATAGCACACGTTGACTTAATTTGGGACTAGATGGCTATGTGTGGCCCTGAGTGGTGCATCCTGAAATATTTATTTATTATTCTTTGTATTTTATTGTATTTTTTTTTATTTTTTTTTATTGTATATTATTATTCGCTTGCCTTAATATTGACGGCGAATCCTCCGTAGATGGAAAGGGTTGTATTTAAAAGAGTTATAGGTTTATCGTCGTGTCGGTGAAACATTCAGTAGGCGAAACATCGTGTCGTCAAAAGTGACATATACCAAAGGTCCTGTCGGCGAACAGTCCGTAGGTGAAAGACGCTGTAGGGGAAATGGAAATAAATGAATCGTCCTGTCGACGAACAGTCCAATAGCAAATCGGTCGTAGGAGAACGGTTGCTGAATCGTATAATTTTGGTAAGTACTCTAAACATTTATCATCCTTTGTAAAGTTTTTGGTATCTCAATGTTATAGTAAAATTCATAAAGGTACTTACCAAAATTATACTTCGAATGATTTTATGAAACCAAGCAAAATGAATATATATTAAAATTTAGCAACGTACGTAGTGTGCGGATTTCAGGAGATGCAATGCAAGTAATTTTTTAAAAGTGAAATCTATTTGGCGCTCTGTTTTTGATAGGCGTCGAGCGCTCTTTACTACAAATTTTTACTGGACATTGGCTGTTATAGTAGTAAAATAGGGTCCTGTTATTGTAGCAAACAATAAAAAGTTAGGACTAGTGAAATTGAAATTCAATGAAGGCTAGACCGACTCAACTGTCCTTTATTCAAACGGCGTAAAATTAGCGTTCGCTAAAAGGGCAAGTTGGTAATTTAGGTGAAGATAACAATACTATAAAAAAAAACATGGAATATTAGCAGACAACTAACATCTTCATACAGCTGATGTTTATTAGCATTTTGAATAAGACAATGCTATTGAAAAATCTATAGTTGTGAAAATAGAAAGATCAATGTAAGTAGGTATGTAGTGTTTCCCAATGTTTTTCCCCATCCGGTTCCAATGTAAAACGCTCAGAACTAGGGTTGCCAACTTTTTTTGGATCAAATAGGTATAGTAGTTTCAAGATTTTTAGCGTAAAAATACCACGAAAAAGAAGATCGCGAAAAAGTCCAAAAATATATAGTAGGTTGCCGTTTTGTAGGGAGGATTTTAAAGAAGTTGCATTTTTCATTCTTATCAGTCAGTACTAACATTTTCATAATTTATTCAACAACCATAAAGACAAGTGTTTAATCACAAAAAATATAATAAAATTACTTATGTGCATATAAATTAAGTAATATTTTATTTGCTGCTTTTGTTTAATTTTTTCACTTGAAAAAATATAGTAGTAATGCCTGCTATATAGCGAAATCTGCCTGCTATATATTTAAAAAAAATATAGTAGGCGAGCCCTCAATATAGTAGGATACTATATTATATAGTAGGGTTGCCAACTCTACTTAGAAGCCACCGGTTTCATTTCGGTGGCGCGCTAAAAGCGATCCACTGTGCCCGATATTTCCCGATTAAGCCACGGTGACTGATGGCCTTCATTCTACATTAATATTTGCTTCCGACCAAACGAAATTGCGAACATGAGGATTTAAATTTGATTAAACGAAAAATTAATGACCTTTTACAAATTGTATTTCACCTTTTTGTAAATGGGCTTTTTTTAATCATGATGTCAAGCCTCGTTTTATTAATACTTAGTCATCTCTTTATTTATTACACACAAACAGATTACAATTATCATATTAGAATGATCTTACCTACGAGTATACATGCGAAAAGCATTATATAGGTGATCTAAAAATATATAATATTAATAATAATAATAAAATTTAAATAAATACTAAGTTAATGGTAACAACCAATAGTTTGTAATAAATATTTTTTTCAACTTTTCACCAAATACTTTTATCAAAGTCCGTGTGTTACGTTGTCTACACGCTGAAATTTAAATAATTTGGTTCCACTCATGATTACAAGTAACTTTATTATGGGGCCAACTCTGAAATCACGAAAAAAAATCAGCTGTTCCATACAAAAGCGCAATACCTAATTACTGACTACTGAAAATTTTCATTAATTTTATATTTTTTGGATAATACTTAAATTTTGTCAATCCCTTATTCACGAAAAATATATAGAAAAATAGGTAATGATAAATAGAAGAATATTCAACGGTTACTTTTTCAAAAAGTGATTTTATGCTCAAAATAACAACAAAAACATTGAAAAATTTAAAAAGTGAGGTTATTTTCATTACTCTTCACACGTAAAGAAAAAGTCAGAAACAGAGTTTTTGGAATATACTGGCCTTAAAGTATAGAATATCTGATTTTTTAGTCGCGATAATATCAGAGTTGGCTCCATAGTAAGTTGCTTGTAATCATGAGTGGAACCACCCCACGGTCGGAACCAAATGATTAAAATTTCACGCTCAATAATAATCAATATCTAATAGGAGAGACGTAAAAAATTCAAATATTCCATTTTATTTAAAAAGAAAAAAATTATTCAAACAATTTTTCAGCGGCTGTAATGAAATTATTCATTTTCGAGCGGAAAAAGGTGTTGGAATGCAAAAAAAGGTTGGACCCTCTGAATGTGAATTATTAATTAAAGAGTTCTGTCTTTTTATGTCAAAGGGAATTATTGAATTTGCTTTTATCTTGAATTGTATTTAATATTTTATGGATAGGTAGGTATATTTAAATTGTAAAACATATCAAATGGAAAATGCACTTTGTAATCCTTAAAGAGGGGCAGATCACGTAGTTACATTTTTTTCTTGGATCTATGACTTCGATCAAGAATATTCTAGATAACGCTTCATGAACTAAAACAGTAGGTACTTACGCAAAAATAGAACCTCAAATAGCGTCCCACTTAAGGCCAGTATATTCCGAAAACTTTGTCGCTATCTTTTTCTTTACGTGTGAAGAGTAATGAAAATAACCTCACTTTTTCATTTTTTCCGTGTTTTTGTTGCATATTTTTTTAGTCGAGTGAAGATACGAATATCGTATTTTTAACCGTAAAATAATCAAAATCGTTTATAAAACTTCAACATATGTTTTTAACTGCTCAAAATAAAGAATATTTGATTGTTTATTGCTGAATCAAAAATAGGCCAAATTCGATAATTTGGAATATACTGGCCTTAAAAACTTGGCGCTTATTTTGGACATCATCATCATCATCATATCAGCCACACGACACCCACTGCTGGGTATAGGCCTCCCCTAAGGATCTCCACAACGATCGGTCCTGCGCTGCCTGCATCCACTGGCTTTCCGCGACCTCCACCAGATCGTCGGTCCACCTTGTCGGGGGCCTACCCACGGAGCGTCGTCCGGTGCGCGGTCGCCATTCCAGAACCTTTCTGCCCCAACGGCCATCGGTTCTTCTCGCTATGTGTCCCGCCCATTGCCACTTCAGCTGAGCAATCCTTCGAGCGATGTCGGTTACTTTAGTTCTCCTGCGGATCTCCTCGTTTCTGATTTGATCACGTAGGGAAACGCCGAGCATGGCTCTCTCCATTGCACGCTGAGTGACCTTGAGCCTCCTTATGAGACCCATAGTTAGCGGCCACGTTTCACTGCCGTAGGTCATCACTGGCAACACACACTGTTCATAGACTTTCGTCTTGAGACACTGAGGTAAGTCGGACGCGAAGATTTTTCGAAGCTTCCCGAATGCTGCCCACCCGAGTTGGATTCGACGAGAGATCTCTTTCTCGAAGTTGGACCTACCTAACTGGACTGCCTGTCCTAGGTATACGTAATGGTCAACAACTTCAAGTGTAGTGTTCCCAACATGAACTGGAGAGGGTACAACATGGGCATTTGACATAATTTTCGTCTTATCCATGTTCATCCTAAGACCCACTCTTTGGGAAGCACTACGGAGATCTTCGAGCATTGTGTTCAGGTCTTCCATGGTCTCAGCCATAAGGACTATATCATGGCTGAGACCACACCATGCATCACCAGTGGGGAGGGGGGGTTAAAAATTGGCCAAAAAAAAAACATCACGTGATTAATGGACGCCCCCTTTTATCACTATCACTTACTTTGTTAAAAAATAATATTTGAGGTCCTATTTTTGAGACTCTGACCGGACATCTAAGGTATTCTTAATAGAAGATCGAGGAGTACAAATACAATTTTTCACGTTACATTAGCAAGATCATAAAAGTTATGCAAAACAGGTAATCGCTAGCATTATATTGTTTAAATCCCACAAGGCTCTTGTACACAACACAGCAAGCAACAGCCGCTGAATGCAAGTTACAATATTTGGCGAGTGGGCCCAATAAATTCGCATTAGTTAATACCCACTGGCGGGGAACGCGTCCCTCTGGGACGGGAAATAAATTTCCCTTACATTTTCCTTGGCCAATTTACAGCTATTTCGGGCAACTGGGTTGTTTACAATTTTTCTTTTTGTGCATCGATTTGTTTGGGTACAGACAGTGTTATTTTTATTTTGGGTGTCCAAGATAGTTCACAATGTAGTTAAGAGCAATTGGATTATTCTTCTCTATTTCTGTCTAAAAGGCAAGATTGTACCTACGAGTATATGTTATGTAGGTAGTTTGGTACATAAATAGGTCATAATATTTTATTTCAAAAACCATTAAATAATTTATGAATCAAAAGAACATTATAGATCTTAAATATGATTCCAAAACGTGAAAGAGTTTTCAAAGGATTTTTGCTACTTTGTAGATAAATGTTTCAAATACAATATTGCTTTCAGAATTCTAAATTTACTGAAATGTAATGAACAAGGACATACCTACTTATAATAAATAATGAAAAAAATATTACCTACTATGAGGAGATTTAGGAGCTAGGAGTACTTACTTAAGTTTTTTTGGTACGACACGCGTCGCCGTTTGCATTTGACTGTGCATTCAAAAACTTGAAACGTCTGTTGTACATACTTATATGTTATCTCGACTTGTTGGAAAGAATGTCGTGCCATCAGATAGTAATAGAGCAGTAAGATAATAAATAAATGGAAGCTCTAATATCCCGCAAATATTTAAAACTTTGAGAAAATCCGCGGGCCTAAAACGTGTTGGTGTTTCCACTTTTTGAATAGTTAACTATAGTTTTCTCTCTTTCACTCGTATTGACTATGAGCAGTATATCCGATAGTTAACTAGGTTTGCGAGAAGTGAAATTTCTTCTTATTTTTAGTTTGGCAATCTACTCTTCTCTTGGAAGTAATTTTTGCCAGTGTCAAGTGTTGAATAGTTCAGTGGTCGCTGTGTTTCAGTTTACATTAGAATGCCGGTGCATCGCATTCCAATGTGCTTGGAGCATTTGGCACCAAGTATATCAAGACAGTTTACTCGGTAAGTTCTGCCGAGGTAGCCACCACTACAATAAAAGTCTCAGCTTCACACAACCAAGATCGCGCCTGTTTCAATTATCTCACATATCGTTCAGTTGCGTAGACACTTGTACCACAAAACTGCACCAATTTTAAGACACAATGTCCACTATGAATCAATTTGCAAATAATTAAAAAGTCACCGAACCGAACTCGACAAAATGGCGCCAAAAACTCCAAACACCAACTCGTCCACATGTGCTAGGTAGCTTGGTGTAACCATGGGTCAGTCATGTATTTTTTCAGCATACAAATTCAAAAAGTGCCTGTAGGTAAACATTACCTAGGTACCTTCGTTATTTTGGCCTGAATATAAAGTTAAGGTCGTAGGCAGTTAACTTTTAATGGTCCGTAAAACTCGATCAGTATCCTACACTGCCGTTCAAATTGATGTTTACATCCTAATTTATAGTGCTTTAAGGCTGTAGGAGGAGAATTATATTGTTTGTGACGTAAAACATAAAAATAGAATGGCAATTTGGAGATAAATCAACAAGTTAAGTATAATTGATGATTTGATCAATATTAGCGAAGCATATAAACCAAATATTAATGTTAAGCAACTTTTGGCATAGTAGTGGCATAGACATAGTACCTACATAGTGGAAGTTCCTCCCTACCCAAAGTGGTGGGGGTGCTATCAGCTCAATAAACAGAAGATATTATAGTTCCATAATGTGGGTAGTTTAATAACCTGGAGGGTAGGATTTTTAAATAAATCAGTTGTTTGCCAGACACCGGTGTTTCATTACGTTACATGGTGACAGCGGTGGTTTTATACGAAATTCGCGCTAGAAATATTATAATTTCATTTGTTTACGGTCTGTGCTTTGATTACGAAAAAGTTTCGATATGGAACACGCGAGACCGCCACCGGAGTTGAGTCTGGAGGGCAGCTCCGTCAGCCGGGCTGACGCATGGAAGCGTTGGAAGACGCAATTTAGTTTATTCGTAAAAGCATCGGGGGTGCATAAAGAAAAAGGAGACGTTCAAGCTAGTCTTTTGATTAATTTGATAGGCCCAGACGGTTTCGACGTATATCAAACATTTACATTCGAGCAAGAAAGTGAAAAAGATGACGTCAACGTGCTCATAAAAAAATTTGATTGTTATTTCGGTGTTAAACCGAATATCACATTGGCGAGATATAATTTCTTCACTCGAAACCAGGAAATCGGCGAATCGATTAATCAATATGTGACTTCTTTAAAATTACTAGCGAAAAGTTGTGAATTTAAAACATTGGAGGATGATTTGATTCGCGACCGTATTGTCTGTGGCATAAAGAATACTGTGGTACGAGAAAGGTTATTGAGAACGGAAGAATTAACTTTGGATAAAACTATTAAGATATGTCAAGTGGATGAAATATCTAGTGACAGCAATCGTCTATTGGAAATGCGAGGTGCCGGCCTGGGGTCTACGCAGCAGGTGGATAGTGTCGGCATGCGGGGCGGCGTCCGCGGCGGCTGGGCCCGCGGCGGAGGCCGGCGTGGCGGCCGCCGCGCAGCGATCGGCGGCGGCGGCGGAGCAGTGCGGCGCTCGTATGGTTCACCGTCATCGGCTCGCTGCGACAGGTGTGGTGGGCAGTGCGGTGGACATGCTTACTGTCCGGCTATTTCGGTGCAGTGTTACGTTTGTGAAAAATACGGTCATTTCGCAAGGATGTGTAAACGTCAAAAGAGTGGTAAAATTAATAAAATGTATGATATTGCCGTGCGTAGTGATCAAAGCGATGATGATGATTCGTTCCATATATCAATGGTGTACAATGTGTCGGAGTTGAACTGCTCCTCGGATGACTGGTATGAAACTTTAAGAGGTGAGTGTGGCGACGAGAAATTTAAATTGGACACTGGTGCGGACATTAATGTTTTGTCATATAGTAAATTTTTATCTCTAGGATTCGACGCTAATATAATAAATACGAAAGAAAACTTAAAATTGCAATCTTATAGTGGAGATTTGATACCATTAAAGGGAATTTGTTTTTTATCGTGGTGGTACAAGAATAAAATGTATAATTTAAAATTTGCAATTGCGAACATTAATTGTCAAAGCGTGCTGGGTCGACAATCGTGTTTGGAACTAGGTTTAATCAAGAGGGTTTATGATATTCAATCTGAATACTCTGATTTGTTCAGTGGATTAGGTTGTTTACCGGGTAAATACCATATTGTGATTGACAAGTCTGTGCCACCCGTTGTTTGTGCCCGTCGTAATGTTCCCTTAGGATTGCGAGATAAATTACAAGATGAGTTGAATAGAATGATGCAATTAGGGGTTATTAGGAAGGTCACTCACCCAACACCTTGGGTTAATGCATTAGTGGTAGTAGCCAAAAAGAATGGGCAATTGCGTATATGTCTAGATCCTAGACCACTTAATGTCGCTATACAGCGCGCACATTTTCAACTGCCAACTATAAATGACATTGCTACAAAGCTTCATGGTGCTAAATATTTCTCAGTTTTAGATGCTAATTCTGGATTTTGGGCTATAGAGTTAGATAGTGCTAGTTCAGACCTATGTACGTTTTCTACGCCATTCGGTAGGTATCAGTATTTACGCTTACCATTTGGATTAAACTGTGCATCTGAAGTGTTTCATGCTAAGATTAAACAACTGCTAGAGGGACTAGAAGGGGTTGATTCCTTTATCGATGACATAATATGTTGGGGTAGTTCAAGGTCAGAGCATGACCAGCGCTTAAAAGCTCTGTTTGAGAGAGCTCGTGAGATTAATTTAAAATTTAATAAAGACAAATGCCGCATCTGTGTAGAAGAGATTACTTATTTAGGACATTGTTTTGGAAAGTATGGCATGAAAGCAGATCCTGAAAAAATAAAGGCAATTTTGAATATGCCAGAACCGAGTGATAGAAAAAGTTTGGAACGATTTTTAGGGGCAGTTAACTATTTATCAAAGTTTATTCCTAACTATTCAGAACATACTTATGTTCTTACGAGGCTACTTAAGAAAGAAAGCACATGGAGTTGGGAACAAGGCCATAGATCTGCATTCGAAGGGTTAAAACGGTTATTATGTCAATCTCCTGTGTTAGCTTTATATGATGTTAATGGTCCCGTGGTGTTGTCAGTAGACGCTAGTAGTGTAGCACTTGGCGCGGTGCTGATGCAGGGCGGGCGCCCGATAGAATACGCATCTCAGACACTCACGGACACACAGACTCGTTATGCACAAATCGAAAAAGAAATGTTGGCAATTGTTTTTGCGTGTGAAAGATTCCGTCAATATATCTATGGGAAAAATCGAGTAGTGATTGAATCTGATCATAAGCCTTTAGAAAGTATATTTAAAAAATCATTAGATTCGATCCCAGCTCGCTTACAAAGAATGATGCTGAGGCTCCAAGGGTTTGACTTGGTAGTGACTTACAAGCCCGGGAAATATATGTTCATACCAGATACTTTGTCGCGCGCGCCTCTGCCGGAATTGTATGACGATGAAATAAGTAAATTAGTTTTGTATCAAGTTGAAATGGTTATTAATAACATGCCTATCTCACGCAAGAAACTTACCATCATCAAAAAGGAAACGGCTAAAGATATTGTTTTAAAGGAATTGATTTTGTATATTAATCAAGGGTGGTCTGAACACAAACACAATGTACCGGACTGTTTAAAATATTTTTATTCCATGAAGGAAGAATTATATTGTGTAGATGGCGTAATATTTAGAAATAAACAAATTCTGATTCCTTCATCTTTAAGAGCCGAAATGTTAAAAATTATTCATGAAGGGCACTCGGGAATAGACCGCTGTAAGAGGCGAGCGCGAGAAGTGTTATTTTGGCCGGGTATCAGTGAAGATATTGAAGTTTATGTAAGAAAATGTAGGACGTGTCAGGAGAACTCAAACAAACCCGCAAAGCAACCCATGATCCCCATTCCAATACCAGATTTACCCTGGTATAAAATTGGAACTGATTTGTTCGAGTATGGAAAAAAATATTATTTGATTTTAGTCGATTACTTTTCGGGATTTATAGAAGTATCACAATTAAAAGATTCTACAACAAAGTCAGTCATTAGTGTCATGAAAGAAAATTTTGCTCGTTATGGGATACCGGAAATAGTAGTAAGTGATAACGGGCCACAATATTCGTGTCGTAATTTTAAATTATTTGCCTCAGAATGGGGATTTGATCATGTTACTACATCTCCTTATTATGCTCAGTCTAATGGTAAAAGCGAAAGGGCTGTGCAAACTATAAAAAAGATTTTAAAAAAGTCTATCGATAGTGATTCGGATTTTTATTTGCATTTATTAAGTTATAGGAATACGCCACGCGATAATTTGGATTCTCCTGCACAGCTTATGATGGGTCGTCGGTTAAACTGTAGACTACCTGTTCATCCTGATTTATTGAAAACAAATCAGTATGATTATAAAGAAAAACATCAAATGTTATTACATAAGCAAATGAAAAATAAATATTACTATGATAAACATTGTAAACCATTGCCGGAGTTGGATGTCGGCGATGACGTCATTATGTTGGAAAATAATAATGAAAGAATTCGAGGTACTGTTGTTGCGAAAGCGCCAACACCGCGATCATACGTAATTAAGAACAGACGAGGTATTTATCGCCGTAATCGTCGACATCTAATCAAAACAGTGCCGGACCAGTCTGAGATGTCCGATGTTCAAAAGGACTCCAATGACAAACCTACAGTTTCATCACATAATAGTTATGAAGAATATCGTGACATTTCCGACGATGAATTTTTGCCTCTCGATGAACAAACATCCGTCGCTGATTCTCAAGGAGATTATTCTCCGCCTATTACTAGAAATAGATTAAAAAACAAAATGTAGACTTATAAATAAGTCAATTTGTTAAGTAAGTTTTATTATAATTTTTTTTTCTTAGTGGTAGCAAAAACCGATCCCAAGGCTAACATAACACCGTAGGGCTAAGAAAACTGATATTTTTTTTTCATAATTTTGTATGTTTTCGTTATCATAAGTGGGTGCCTTCACCTTTTGGCTGAAATATGTTAAGTTTTATAGTATATTTTATAACTTAAATTGTGTTATAGTTTAAAGAAAACCTACCTATTCCTTCTTTATAAAAATAAGGGAAAGATGTGGATAGTTTAGAAATCGATAACTGTAATAAAAGTAAGTTTATACATCTTAAAGTAACTAATTGCTAAAAGATGTTATGCAACCTTTTGTTTTCATAGTAATTCAATCTTTTAAAAATAAGGGAAAGATGTGGGTAGTTTAATAACCTGGAGGGTAGGATTTTTAAATAAATCAGTTGTTTGCCAGACACCGGTGTTTCATTACGTTACACATAATACTATACTATACCTAACCGTTCCTAAAATATGAAGCAAGTTATATTTACACGAATCCTAGCTACTACCATGCTAGCTTACTTGAAAAACTAAACTTGTATCTTTCAGGTATAACCGAAGGAAGATTCAAATGAGGGCTTTTAAAAGTGATATTAAAAAAGTAAAAATAGTAACTATTTGCCTCACTAGATGGTGTTGATACTGTTCGAAGCTTAGTAAAAAAATCACATTGACATGACACACATTTTTATCAACGCTACCATCTATCGAGCCTACAGTTTTTTGTCATTGTGAAAAGCCCTCATTCCCGCTGAAAACTCTTCCAGTGACAGCGCTAATTGCGCCATTCATAGTTTACTGCAGCAGACCGCAACAAAGCGCTGATTGGCTGTAAATTCAGGCGAAGAGCGCTGATTGGCGGATTGTTCTTTTGCGATGGTGAGCGGTAAAACCGCGGCTTACGGCTGTATGTCTCATTTACAATAATTGTCACATCTGGGAAATAAATTAGATTTTCCAGACGCACTCATTCCAAGTTTTTTTGAAGCCGTCTTTTTGTAGGTAGTAGCAGTAGTAGCAGCCTACCCGCAATCCCAGAAATACCCCAACAAATCAGCAAGCCAAGAAGTAAAAATATGACCAAGATTATTAAGTAGATAACCAATTATCAAAGTGGTTATTGTTTTCAGCTTTTGTGCCTAGTCTGAGTCATTTCCCTTCACCAACAACAAATTGTTTGACCCGAATCGTAGGCGGGTTACAAACGGAACACAAAACTATGGAGTTGCGGAATACTCAAACTAATGGTGGTGATGACCCAGCAGTTACAGTTTATTGTTATGGATGTTACAATCAATCAATCTGGAATTCAAACTGTTCGTTTTGGTATACCATTTGCCATTTGGTATGGTGGGTAATGAGGCTGACTGCGAAACTTATGGTTAAGAACGTACAGGGTGTTAGAAGCACCCTACCGAAAAATTTTTGGGCATAGTGACTCATGATTCTGAGTCTATTTGAAGTGGAATTTCCCGTCCCAAAATTCATGAAAAATTTAGTGATTTTTCCTATCACACGAGTGAGTCTGTCTTAGTTTCATAGAACATAAATTTACAAAAATAATCAACATATCAAAATTTTATAAACCCGCTATGACAACTTTTTACCCGCGATATTATCGAGTTGTTACGCGTACATTGCTTCTAACGAAAAATCAAAATCTCAACAACTATGCATTTGCGACAAGTTGAGAAAGTTGCTTTTTTTCTAAGCGTAGAATCATCCTTAAAGTTTTCGCTAGGGTGCTATTAAATTAACACCCTGTATACTTTAGTAAACGATATAGGTATTCTGTGGTTGCGGATTGCGGCCTCTAATCAAAGCATAGAGTTCGGTAACCTGTGGTTATTTAAACCAGGGTTTGCGACTAGCTCACTCGTTAACCAGCGGCATGCAATGCATTCTATTCCATTAATGCAATAAATCCAACTCTAGATAGGATGTTATGAGGATGTTCTGGAGATGTTCTGCGATGACGTAAACTGATGTTTGTAAGGATGTAAAGAAACACACGTGTGTCACCGATAACTGCTTTATTACCACTGTTGCATAAGCGTTCATTTACGTATTTGCAACGTTAGCGTAAAAATTATATAATTATATAAATTAATATAATATAAAAATAATAGGTACGTAAGTACTGATGTACGAGTTTGCACATACAAAATCCAATCCAATCTAAATATTTATTTTAGAGAGGATTTTTTTATAAAATTAGCCCGTAGCAACTTTAGTAAAATTAAGCCAGCGCTAATTTCAACAACAATAAGAGATATTTTACCCACTGTTGCGAATAATGTGTTAGAATTTGTGCTTCGCAATGGTTCCAACGTGGTTCCAGACGAATGACTGGTAGTTTGTTTTACGGGAGTGTGTGGAGGAATCGCGGAGCTATTTGGGTCAGCAGTAGGGTTGTCGAAGTCCACCAGGATTTAAAATATTACAATTATTAGATGATTATAAAAAAAACTTGATTATCCTTTTTTACATGCTTGATGAGTAGTGCAATGCAATATACACTTTAGTCTTATTTTAAGTAAGTAGTCCATTTAGACACAATGTGGTTTGAGCTGGTGAGCGTCTGAAGATATAATTATGGGTAAATTCTGTACCTTCAGTGAAAAGTGATCTAACTCAAGTTGTATCGATTTTGATTTTATTTCACTATTCAAATCATTGAAAAATTAGCTTTTTTTGTGTCTAATTGGCATATTTATAGGAGTTATATTAACAGAAATAAGTTTTGTGCATAGTGATATAAGTGCTTACTTTTTATGTTTTTTTTTAGGAAAAATTTGTATAAATTAATATATCTCTACTTAAAACAAAGTGTACCGAGGCTATTCTTTTAAAAAAATAGTGTCAATAAATATAACTCGATTTAATACTTTATACACAATTCAATAACAAATGACTTGAATTGTGCGTAGTGATTTATCTAGAATTATATCATTACACACATATAATTTCAGAGTATGCTAGTTTGTGCACATTGATCCAACTCGACTTATAGCACTGAAAATTCAAAAATAATGATTTTTACTTCGTGTTTATCGATATAATTTCAATTATATCAATAATCACATAAACTTGGGAAAGGTGTTAAATGACATAATTGACTTATATCAAAAAATACAATAATACAAAAAGTAAAACGTTTGATTATTATTTGTGTAAATTGATATAACTGCCTAAAAATCCCCCCGCAACCTCTTAATCTCCCTCCTCTCTCTCGTACCCTTCCCCCGCGCCTGCATGGACACGACATTGTGTTGTTTGCCTCAGTGTTACACCGACGTTGGTTACGACTACGACACTCGAGAGTTCGCGACACGAACAATATGAAGTGAAACGTAAATTGTATCACTTTACACAAAGCATAATGGATTGTGCCATTTAATTTATAATTATCTATATTGTTATTGATTGGACAATATCTGACCTATATTGCTTGAAATAAGGGTGAGATTGCTTCGATGCATAAAATGAATTGTATCAATATACACTAACTATTCACACTGTTGTATGTTGTATTTATACAAGAAATTAATTAGTATTCGATTTCAGTAGTAAACATCTTCTTCATCGGCAGTGGGTGTCGTGCTGCTAATATCAATGGTACACAACTTCATGACACCCACTGCTGGGTTTAGGCCTCCTCAAGGATCTCCACAACAATAGGTCATGCGCTGCACTGCCCGCACACAGCAGCTTCCCGCGACTTTCAACAAAACGTTAGTCGGAAGTGAAAGAAGCGTCATCCCGGTGCGTGGTAACTATTCTAGAACCTTTCCATTTCAATGGCCATCGGTTCTTCTCACAATGTTTCCCACCCACTACCACTACAGCTGAGCTATCCTTTGAGCGATAGTTTCCCTAAGGATCTCCTCATTGCTGATTCGATCACGCAAATTCGCACGTTTCATTGCCATAAGTCATGACTCTCACTGACTACACACACTGGCCAAAGACGTCGGTCGTCCTAAGACTGAGGCAAGTTCAACGCAAAGATGTTCAAAAAACTTCCCGAATGCTAAAGTTAGATGAGATTTGTGCTCTGGTTCTGTAATCAGTCCGATATGGTGGCATTTTTGTTTAAGTCTTATACCTCGGCACCTCGATATACATCTAGTCCATTTGGCACCTCTGGAGAGAGAGACTGCAGCACCGCCCAGGTCTCGATCGAATTAAAAGCTTTCTAATGAGAAAAGCTTTGATTGCACCAGGAAAGCCAAGCAAAGTGGCAGTTTTTACTATTCGGTGTTCTATACCACCTGCCGCAGAGTGTGGATGTGTGTCTATAGTACCAAAACCATTTCAGAAACCTGCTTGTTTTGACAACAAAAACTGTATTTTCCATCAGTACTCTGCGCCTTCAGGTAATGACAATGACTACATAATAGGTACTTAAAAATTTACCAGGCTCTATCGGTACGAATGAGTGGCCATTGTCGTCAAGCTCTAATTTGAATCCATTGAATTATTTATTTTTGGGCGAAATTGTAGCTCAGGGCAAGTAGAAAGTATTTATCACCCAATCTTGAAACTGGATCCACATAAACGAGCTCTAATCAGAGAATGGAAGAGCAATACAATAAAATAAATACAATGATGATATTTTCTTAAAAGTTGACTTTTAGTTCTACTCAAACCTGTGATTATACGAGGTATGAACGCGATAGCGTACTTAGGTAATAATCGAGTGATTTCAAAAAGTATATTTACTATGCATTGTGTATTGATCTTTCTGTATTATTTTTTTGGTGGTAGAGTCTGGTTCCTACGATCAGCAATTTGGCGTGACAAACGAAAAAAGAGTATTAAAAGTATCTAGTTTGAATTAAACTGAATACTAACACAATGCTCGTAAATCTTCGTAGTGCTTCCCAAAGATTAGGTCTTAGAATGAACATGGATAAGACGAAAATTAAGTCGATTGCCCATGTTGTACAAACAAGCTCTAGTTCATGTTGGGAATACTACACTCGAAGTTGTAGTTCATTACGTATAACTAGGAAGAACAGGCAGTCCAGTTAGGCAAGTCGAACTTCAAGAAAGAGATCTTTTGTCGAATCCAACTTGGATAGTAGTTGGGAAGTTTTGAAAAACTCTTTCCGTCTAACTAACTTACCTTAATGTCTCAAGACTAATGTCTATGACCAATGTGTGAAGCCAGTGATGACTTACGGCAGTGAAACGTGAAACAGAGAAACTATGAATTTCTTAGAACCATGCTCGGCCTTCCTCTACGTAATCGAACCAAAACTTGAGTACATACGTAAGAGAACTAATGTAACCGACATCGCTTGAAGAATTGCTCAGTTGAAGTGGCATTGGGCGGGACACATAGCGAGAAGAACCGATGGCTGTTGGGATTGAAAGGTTCTGGAACGGCGACCGCGCACCAGACGACGCTCCATTGGTATAGGTTCCTGACAAGGTTGACCAACGATCTGGTGAAGGTCGCGGCAAGCCGCTAGATCCTTGAGGGAAGCTTATACTCAGCGGTGGGTGTCGTGCGGCTGATATGAAGATGATTAGTCTAATTTGCTGGTGTCTATTTAATATTTTATTTATTTTTCACGAATTATATCACTATTCACATAGTAAATATAGTAGTTATATCGTTAGTGATAAGAGTTGAAACAATTTACACATCGGTTTTTTTCAAAATAATTGTGTAAATTGATATAATTCGATTTTTTTAACGATTCAACAGAACAAAACTCTAATTACTCATATTTAGAGATTGTTTAACAATGTTTCTTCGACAACTTGAAAAAAAACCTAAAATTAAAAAAGTTGACACAAAAAGTTAAGGTAAGGTATCATTTTACACAAAAGCAGATGTGCCTGGTGTAAAATGATAGAAGTATTATTATATCAATATACACAAAATAAATAAATGTGCCAAGTGATATAACTGAACATTTTCTTGAATACTGACAAATCTGTAAGACTTTTCTCTGTAAATTATACAAGAAAACAAAGCTAGCATAACTATCTACAGTCTACAAGCACTAATTTTATTTTATCTATCTCAGATGAAGAGTAGGATTTTTTTAAACTTTTAAGTCAATTTCCCAAAAATCATGTTTTTAGAGTTATACCTCTTTTCACTGAAGGTACAGAATTATGGGTTTGTAACATACAAACCTAAGCATTTATTACGTCATAAATTGCGGTTTCCAAAAGGTAAAACAAACTTCTCAGCGTAAGAAAAAGGATGACACAGAGCACGCGTGTCTAATAAGCGACATAATGTTGAAGATATACAAATTATTTAAAAAAATCCAACTGGCATATCGAAGTGGGTGCTTAGATTGATCTATTAAAAAAATGTAGAGACTCAAATCGGTCTTATTTAGGTACTTACTAGAGATGTTACGAATATTCGCATTCGCATATGCAAATGGTTCGCATCATTTTAAACATTCGCATCGACAGTCGCATTCGCAACAATCAATGCGAATTTTATGCGAATGCGAATGTGTGCATAACTTCATCAATTCAACCAATAGAAAGCGTTTATTTCACGCGGGTAGTTTGTGAATTGTTGCTTGTTGATGTGGTCTACTCTGTTGCTTGGTTTGTTGATTGTTTTGTTTTTGTTGCCAGTCTACTGTAATTCCTCTTTTTGGTAAACAAATAATTCATTGTGTATTAAAGTAATTTGTGAAAATTTATTAGTTTTTCCTTGACACTAGGAAAGAAAAGTGATCTATAGTGTTTTTTTTATTTTACTTTATTGCACATGTGCATTAAAAAAGCATGCAATTTTTTACAAATTTAATTCACTAATTAATGGATGTCGTCATAAATTCTTCTGGGTCCCTTTACAAAATAATATACATACCTAATGTGCATTATCTTGTATAGGTACTTATATGTTTTCCCGTTTTAGTAATAAAAATGATTAATTTATTAATTTATATGGTTTTTGTTATACTTGATGGCTGATATCGATGGATGGATGATACGAATGCGAATGGTCTCGCATTCGCATTCGTATTCGCACATTCGCAACCTAAATATTCGCATTCGCATTCGTATTCGCGAATGTGTAAAATTTGACATTCGTAACATCTCTAACTAATACTTACCTATAAAATGCAAATGTAATTCTAAAGAGGTTTTTTGGTATTTTATTTTTTGTTACAAAACAAATCGTTTTTCCGCTACTGAAGAAGTCGATGAAATAAAAAATCAGGTTATCAAATATCACTTTTATATGTTTTGTAATTGCTGAGAAAAATCGAGATCACTGCCGCCATTTCCAATATAGGTACCTATGTGATATTTAACTTGCAATTATAAGTTTTTCCTAAATTTTTCACAGGGCCAAATTTTTGTGATACTATTTTTTTCATACACAATTTTTAATTATTTTTTCTAAGTACATTACATCCTAGTCGCTAAAGTGTAAGTTGTGTTGAACAATTATAACCTATTTCAAGTGCGGCATCTAGAAAGTGACAGCCCTGACCACTTAAAACACCATTTCCTTTATGAAACAGGCTGTCGAACTATTGGGTCGTTTCCCAGCGAAAATTGGTTTCAAATGATGCGTTTAGTTACAGTAAATTAAAGGGTGACCTAGAAAATAAATCTATGAAAATATAGGGGTTAACCTTTTCTTTCGAAAACTCGTAGGTTTTTAGGAGGGTTCCGATCTCACACGATTAAATTACAAATTATCAACTCTTGTATGGAAATTCTTCATTACGTATAATAACCCAAGCCTGCCTTATCTGCCACAGCCTAGTTAAGTCTTGTGTAAGCTGACGGTCTCCTGAAACTTGGAGCCTTGCATGCATTTAAATCTTTACATTAACTTTATTTAAAGTTAGCCTCGACCGTACGTATAAATTTTGTATTTTTTTCTACTTCACTGTACTGTTCTAGTTTTTAAGTTATACTTATGAATATTAGTCTGGTTTGACCCGAGATTGTCTCTAGGTAATGTCTATGTGGACGTACATACGTACGACAGAGCTTGTTATTTTACCTCAATTAAAATCTCAACTCCATCTCACCCACTTTTTATTCAAGTTGCATTAAATATTAAAACAGCAACGCTATCCGTCGTCAGTTCTAACATGGTTTATTCATTCCACAGACTAGATACCGGCTAGTTAGTATGCAAATGGTATTCTAGTCTGTTTATGAGTGGGGTGCCTGTTTATGCAGCTTCTGAGAGATTTCGCTATCAACTGCATATTATGTCACCCTTGTTGCGCCTTGTATAAAAATGGTGCGTTTATTATGCTTGACTATAATGGGTTTATGTTTAAAATTCAAATTAATAATAATTAAAGAATATTGAGAAAAGTATAGAAGAAAATTTGAATATTTTTTTTTAAATTATTGTATTTAAAATTATTAAAAAAGGCATTTGATTCCATTTTAGCAACTACTGATCTTAGAGCTACTGATTATAAAAACATTTTTTCGTATTTAGAATAACTTAGATATTTTTGATGACAGAACAAAGATCATTTTTTTTATTTGACACAGTTTTAGGGCCTGTTTCACAATCAGAAAGTAAGTTCCGAGTACGGTTACCAGACAGATAGATGACAGGAATTTCCCTGACATATCAAGAATTTAAGGAATCTGTCGGGAAAAACTGTAGTTGTTAGGAATTTTTGATATTCCAAAAAGTGTATGATTCGTTAATCATTTTGGTGAAAAAATATTATCAAACGTCAACGAAATGAAAAATATTGATGTAGGTGATAAAATGTCAGGAAATTCATTGAAAAGTCAGGGAAAAAGTCAGGAAATCTCGTTATTAGTTCTGGTAACCTTACTTCCGAGTAGCTTACATGATTTGACAGTAAGTGATATGAAAAATATGCAAAAACATCTGGCAAGTAAGCCACTCAGAACTTACTTTTTGATAGTGAAACAAGTTCTTAGTTTTATTCCACGTTAAAGAGCTACCTAACAACATTATGCTTATGCACTCATTATTTAATCCTCTTTTGTTAACTCCGTTAAACCACGTATCTAAATACGCCCATCATTACACATTCAATCACAATATCGATCACATTGCGATAGACAATAGCATTGGAAGACCTATAAATCATTTTGCTGACTGTACCGGAGACGGAAGTAGTCAAGTCACCGGATATGGCGCCAGCCAGCTGACGGTTAATATCCTGTCATGCTCGACAGGGGAAAATACACTTTATTTCAACCCAGGACAATTTATTGTCCTTCGTCACAACCGATGCCATTTCGTGACACATGTTATGTTGGCCCAAAATCGGCTTTATCCCTTTGCCTTTAATGTTTTAAAGTAGGTACCTACCAACTAAGGTTTCAGTTGCGTATGCTTTCCGGTTAACTTATAATGGACTTTGCTGTCATTTTGTTGAATTAGTTTTTAGCCTAAGTATATTTTGAAATATAATACTCAACTGTAAGGTTTTGTTTCGTTCACTTACAAAAAAGAAGAAAAAAACTAAAAGAGTAATTTGAGTAAGTAGGCAAGCCATTCTTTTAAAAGTACACATATCATGGTTCAGTTAACTTTGAAATTATTTCAACAAGAAATACAAGTAAGTGTAAAGAAAAATGTATTAAGGCAAGTAAGATGCTCTTTCTCAACCTACTTACTATACAGGTGGTATAGGTAATAATAGGTATTCAAGATAATATATCGCATTCATTAGGTATAATTGGATATCGATACTGCACGAATATAAGACAGTAATTATTCACTAATGAGCAACACAAAAGAAAAAAAAATGCTTCGGAAATACGCCTTATAGCACAGTGCACTCGAAATGACGTTATTTATAACCAAATTGTTTTTAACCGATTTAAAAACATAAACTTTGGTTAATAAAAAGTAAGTAAGTAGGTACCTAATACTAAAGTTGATAGAAAATTTGACATAAATACATTCATATCGCACTTACATAAATGTGAAAATTTATGGGTTTGGATGTTTGTTCCTCAATCACGCCAAAGCTGCTGAACATATTTGGATAAAATTTGACACACAGATAGTTTATAGCCTGGATTATAACATATGATACTTTTTATGTCAAAGGTTCCTTAGGGATTTTCTGAATGTTTACGCGGACAAAGTCGCGGGCGGAAACTAGTTTTATTATAAATCTTAAAAAATATTTGTTCGAAAAATAATTAGTTATTTTATAATTTATCAACATTAGGAATTGCACTTTTTTACGATTTGCGTTGGTAATCATTTCTGCTTAATATTTTCCAAAATATCAATGGCATCAAAATTACGCCAGAGTTTTTATTCAATTTATATAAAAGGCCTTTTCACAAGCACATTAAATTAATATCACATCGATGGAATAAAGCGTAATATCCCGAATGAGATCAAAAGAAAGTGAAACGAAACGCAAACGTATTAGAGAAAAAAATTCAATAGAAACCCCGGTATGACGTCGCTTTAACAAACTCAATTATCATTTTTATCTTTTCTACAAAGAAAGTAATTTAAAATGCTGTAACAAAATAACAGAGTAATTTTCGTATTTAAAAAATCCTTTCTTTTCGCGGCTTGTGGAATTAAAACATGGTAACATTGAAATAAAACGGTTTAAAGTGTTTCTTTATCACTGATATTTTTTCTTCAGTTTAGGTTTTGATTTGTTTTTTTATGGACTTCCACCGTTATTTTAATAAGTATTCTTTCTCTTCTTGGGACTGAAATTAAATGTAGAGTTTCTATATTATTTGCTGAAATCTAGGATTTACTTACTTAACTTTTTTTGGGGTTCTTTGTAGGCCATCACTTAGGAGCTGTTTGTAAATAAGTGATTAAGCAAATTTTGTGCCTGTTTGTTATTATAAAATAATGGATATGTACAAAAAATAAACAGTGGCTCTAGTACAAAAAATACTTACGTATTGTCTGTCGGTATACAAAAATCATGGGTTTGTATTCATAATTATTACTAGACCAATTTGGTCATCTATCTTATTTGTCTTAACAAGCAATTCTTTCTAATCAAAATCTTATCAGCCGTTTTTTCCTGTAAAAAACCCTGGGCGTATAATAAAAATACTAATTGCATCGTCGCCGTTTCTTAATTCCGAGTCCGTTTTTGATGCAATATGTACCTAATAATTACAAGCTTTTGTTTGCGAGTGTCAAGAGCAGGTTCGGTACCTACTTTTAATTTTAAATCAAAGAACGAGGCTTTTTTCTTATTTTTTGAGGAAAACTGTGGGGTTATAATGGTTAAGGGAACTTTAATAGAGACAAAATATTTGTAAAGCCATAATTTAGTTAAGAGTGTGTGTAAGAATATCAAACTAAGTAAGTATACGCTCGAATTTACCTAAATGGTTGTTTTCTCGCAGTGGGGTGGTTCCACTCATGATTACATTACAAGCATCTTTTATTATGGAGCAAACTCTGATATATCGAAAAAAATCTGCTGTTCTATACAAAAGCGCAATACCTACTCGACTTTAATGTATGGAACAGCTGATTTTTTTCGCGATATCAGATTTGGCCCCATAGAAAAGTTGCTTGTAATTATGAGTGGAACCACCCCACTGTGGGAAAACAACCATTAAAATTTCAGCGTCTATTTGTTACAAAAACCATGATGGCGGGTGGCGAGCCGAATGATTAGTTTATTTTTCGTGCAAAGGAAACATGAGAAAATCCCCACCACACAGCACTGGCACTTAATTGGCCCACGTCTCGAAGCTGTGACAATGAAAAAGTAACCCCCGCGCAATATGTTATTAATGAGAAAGAGAAGGGAAACTTTGCCGTGTGTGGGGATTTGAGGTCATTGACCGCAGTCAGCTGATGAGTAGAGTAATTTCACACACGGTAATGACGTAGAGTCCGGTATAATCTAGGTAGGTAGGCATGAAGAGTCCATCCATTACACACGTTCAGATAAATAAATTGATTAGATTATTGAACGATTATTGCTCTTCTAGGAAGGTTGAATATGAAGAATTATTTTTTCTTTACATCACATTTATTGTAATCCACCCATAATCATGCAAATAAATAATTTGATTTGATTTGAGCTCGTCTCGTCATTTATTTCTCTTGCCAGTTTCGCTCATGTTTCTTGACTAAAGCGTCGTAATACCAATTTATCTCATTATACCCCATGACTGGCGACCGTTTATGCGTGGAGCTGACATATTATATTAATGAATTGCAAATCTGATCCGAGGGCGGATCACTCTACTTGCGATGGGGTGATTTTCTGACTGGCAACACACATTTGAAGGGTTTCGACGCCATTTTGTCTAATGACGTGTAGAAAGGAACAAAGGGTGTGCGCGGACGACCAACTTATACCCATAAACTTAATATCCACTGGAATAGACGAACAGAGTTCACTTGGCTGCGAAACCAAAAGTGAGATGAGCCAGTGTTTGTAAATATGTAAACGTGTGCGTGAATTTAGAGATGCACTGAAGTCCATTTTAGGTTGTCGATAACCATAATATATTATTGCTCTAATAAATAAAACACAAAAAAGATTTTGAACAAATTTATTTAATTAATTTCTTAAGGTCTCCTTTGAGGCTCCCTGCTTATTTACTTATGACATTTATCCAGTTTAATTTAATCACTGGATTTACAGAAAACCTGGAAATAATTGTTAAATTAGTACTTAAGTTGGTATAATTTACCATTTGAAAACTGTCGGTTACAAGCAGCTTTAAATTAATCAGTGTTCACAAAGACAAACAAAGTTATATTGAAAATCATCGACATGAGTATCGATATCGATAATTTTTGATCAATATCTACGCCTTATTTTCTCAAGTTCACGGACATAATATCTTTTTATCTAACACATAATGTTTAGAAATCAGCCTTTATTTAGGAAATAGGCGTTTAATAGCATCATATTAGTATATAACTTAGTGTGTTTGGGAATATATTCAACTAAAATATGAATTATGAAAATGGTAATAGTACAATAATATTTACCTGTGAAATGAGTGTTTATTTGGGTTATTGTCGTAAGTAACATTACAATCCAGTACAGAACACGACACCATTATTGATTTATATAGCTTTGAGAGCCAAACCGACCCGATCGCGATCAAAATTACAAAATAATCTTGTTGACGCTTTTCACCAAGGTGATAAACGATGATAAATGAAGTCAAACCGGCCTTTCTATTGTCTAATTTCAAAATCTATCGCAATCGCTTTCAGGACGTAATACATTGATGCTTCTTTTTGGCACAAATAAAAACTTACCAAAGAAATGCAGCAATGTGTCACATCCATCTGTCAAATGAAAGCGATTGCGATAGATTTTTGAAATTAGACAATTAGCCCCCAGGTTCAGCTGTCAGTTTCTTTTTACTCTTTCTCGCACATCGCATAAGCCGTAAGAATCGGTTTCTCACTCGCACCTTTGTCCGTCTACTTGAGCATAGCGAAAAATTTTCTAAGTCTATGCTTATACCATAGAATTATTTATTATGTTGAGTAATTAATTATTAATGGGTTTGGTTTAACTGTTTAGCAAAATATTCGTATTTTGGTGAGCAGAAAAATCTATTCGGTCAGCCAAAATGGTTGGTTGGTCAGCAACTTTTGGCCAGAAAATATGTCTTAATCGATCAGAAATTAATGTCAAACTGGATTGCTAAAATTTTTTTACTTGGACTTGGACTAATAATTTTGCAGATTTTTTGCCAAAGACTTCTATGTTGTTTTTGCTAACCATTTAGGTTAATGTTAGAACAAATAAAAACTTCCCATTATTGATCAGACAGCTGTTCTACTCGTTTGCGTCATAAAACTTAGTCGACAGGAATTTCGGGTGAAGACCATTTCGATCTGTGCCCCTATCATCACTTACTCTCAGGTGAAATTAAGGTCAAACGCTATCCCTTTGTAGAATCCAAAATGGAGTCCAACTCAATTTCATATTATCAAAACCTCCCGTTATAATTGCACCCGCTTGTTCGATCAGTGGTTGATAACGAAACCGAGTTCGAAGTTCACCAAGTTCGAGATATGATCGATAGAGTCGAGACCGTTTAAACTTTCCGTATCACACAACTTTGTGCACCGACAGCGTCTCAAAAGTGTTCGCGCAAAACTCACCGCGAATTTTCCACAAATCCAATTAATATTTGTTGGCGAATATTTGGCTTGGAAGTTTCTAATCTCTTTATTGTTTTCCTAAGGCTTTTGGGAGGGTTTTGGTAGAGTTTTATGATGGAATTGTACTTTTATTAACAAACTAGCGGCCGCCCGCGATTTCACCCTGGTGGTTCCCGTTCCCGTGGAAGTATCGGGATAAAAAGTATTCTATGTTTTAATCTAGGCTATCTACTATCTGTGTGCCAAATTTCAACCAAATCCGTTCAGTAGTTTTTGCGTGATTGAGGAACAAACATCCAAACATCTAAAGATCCAAACATCCAAACCCACAAACTTTCACATTTACAATATTAGTAGGGTGACATGCTTTGGAAGAAAATATAAAATCTCAGATGATGAATTATTGTGCAGAATACAAGAAGCTTGAACAGTATAATTTTATGAGACATTTGCACCTAAATCTTGAAACATTGCCTGATCGAAATTCAGACAATTAACTAGTTCAGTAAGCTTCAAAGTTTCGAGAATATTTCTTTCCAACTTCGTCAAGTAGAAGCGTTCTTCTACTTGAGTGGACCCCTGTTACGTTCGAAAACTTTCGAGGCATCGTTTATATTACACCCAACTCAAGGCTAGATGGCACCATGTGTGCCCAACGGTTTAGCAACGTCTTACGTAGTTGGACGATCGTTTACTTAACTTGGTAAATAGGTAGGTACCTTGTTTCTCGGTAAATTCTGTGGTTCAGCCACGTATTTTTATCAATTTCCCTTTGCAAATGTAATCTTATGTAAAAGAATAATTGAACATGGAAATAAAACACGAACAGTAGGTATTTAAGGCGTAGAGAAAAAATAATGCGCAGAAAATAAGCATTTATTATTTGTCAGACTACTGGTACCATTCCGATTTCCATTAGACAATGTTACAGTTTCTGGATAACTTAACTTCTGGTTTAATTTATATTTGTCCCTGTCTTTTAAAATTGTGATGAAAGAGGCTGGTAGATAGGTACACATAAATTTTGCACAAAAAACCGTAGATACAAATTCACTTAAAAATCCGCTACCTATAAATAAAATACATTTGACAGTATTAACACGACCCAAAACACCTTCTAGTTTTACATATTCTTGGCAGTAAGCCAGTAGTAAAGTAGTTTACACCTGTGTGAACAAGTTTCCGAACCGTCCCATTCGCATGCTGGTAGCGACATTACCATGGGAACCTACAGACACATTTTGGTAAGGCTTTTACTGGGGGCAAATCTGGAATTTTAAGCTATAGGTATTTCATTTGTTTCAACAAGAGTTTTAATGTAAATAATCTTGATGTGAGAAGTCAAAAAATATTTATCTAAGTGGCTCTGTGTGCTGTAACTATAGAAATAGAATGTCAAAGAACAACAAAGTCAATAAACAGGTGATCCGAAAACGAATCAATACATTTTATATGAGATACGTAAAATATGACTTAAATACATAAAATATGACTATATTATGGCAAAGGAAATCAATAAACTATGTTCCATACTGTTTTCTTTGTCGGTAAACGAATAAATGTAGCGAAATTTGGTTTTAGAGAAATGTGTGGCAATATCTTATTTACCTTTGAAAAGTTTGATTACTTGGATTGTTTCTTTTTTTCACATCACAATTACTTAGAGTACAAGACACCATAGCTCCACGATACCTTTATTTTAAATTCTAATTAAGATAAAAAAATATTTTAAACAAACTGTGATTGCTCATGACGCTAGAGGCTCTTACTGTAAAAAATGTTGGCACATGTCACTTGATTCTTTGTCTCTTTTTTACATAGACAATGTCCGTATGATATTAACTTCTCTTTTCCACGCTTTGTTGGTCTACTTGAGCGCAGCGAAAATTTTTCTATGTCTATGGCTGTAACCGTTTGTGACTGAATCGACAAATAATTCCATATCCTACTTAATTATCGAACCTACTCACAAAATTTCATGAGAATCGGTTGAGAATGCGACCTGTAGAGGAGAACAGACGAACAGCCGGACAGACATACAAAATCATTTTTGCCCAAGCTACATAGGTATCGTATAAAACATGCTTTCTTTTGCCCGCAACTTTGTTAACAATGAATTTCGTTTCTTGATCATAGATATTAGTAAATGTTTGATATTTTCGAGAAAATCTCCTGAGAAAATCTTTTACTAACAGAGTTTTTCATTTTGAGGTTCGGGACTCTACAATATTTTTAAATCATATATTTGCTATTGGTAACGATATTAGAACCTACCTACCTAAAAACAGGACAATAATAGACACGAAAATATAATAAAAAAAGAGATAAAAAAACAATCTTGAGATTTCCAGTCATATTCCTCTCAAGGAAAACATCATCCTAACAAAATCATACGCTCGAGAAACTCTCTCTACTAAAATCTGTTTTTCCTCATACCTACCCTAATAAAATTTAAAGGTGTACCCTTATTTGAATAGGGTAATAGGGTATAATTTTCCATGTTAAAGGACGTTTAAGTTACCTTGTAAGCATATCGTTGTATGGGACAAAGAAATACTTAAACACCACTAGAAATATTAAAATTGCCACGAAACTATTTATAGGTAGATATAAAAAACTTTTCCTCAAGAAAATAATCCAGGATCTACCAACTTCTCTGGAGACACAAAGCATAATCTTAACAGGATATCACATAACATGCGACGCTACGTATGGCTACGTACGTGCCTTGTTTGAGAACCGCTGGGATCAGAAGATCCGATAGGAGCGTTGTCTAATCGCATTGGCCTGGCCTTATTTTCTCTAATCGATTATTGGCTAATGAAACAGAGTAGAGGTATTGAGATATAAACATTTTCCTTGGACCAACGCTCAAGCGGGAACACATAGAAAAGATGGGTAACTGTTATATTACTTATATTTTGTCTCATCATCATCATATCAGCCGCACGACACCCACTGCTGGGTATAGGCCTCCTCCAGGGTCGGGTTATCATCACTCGTCAGTTTCCCTAATTCGTCAGTTTCGCTAACTGGTCAGACCCCCTAGCCAAAGTAACATTTGCAAATTTTCGTTATCGCTTCGCTTCGAAACATGTATGGATTTGACGTTTCAAAATTCGATTGTTAACGAAACCTTATGTCAATCCCGTACATGTTTCGAAAGCGAAGCGATAACGAAGATTTGCCAGTGTTACTTTGGCTAGGCCCTCAGTTTACTTGATTCGTCGGTTTCGCTAAATTCGTCAATTGATCAGTTTCCTTTTCAGCGATCTTCAGGACGATTGGTCTTGCTTGGCCGGTATCCAGCGGCTTCCCACGTTCTTCACCACCTTGTCGGGGGCCTACCCACAGAGCGTCATCTGGTGCGCGGTTGCCATTCCAGAACTTTTCCGCCCCAACGGCCATCGGTTCTTCTCGCTGTGTTCCGCGCCCACTGCCACTTCAGAAGACAATCCTTCGAGCGATGTCAGTTACTTTAGTTCTCGTACAGATCTCCTCCTTATTTTGTCTCACGTGGGATCAACTCTTAAATAGCGAAAAAAACCTGCTGTTTGTTTCATACATTTTGATATTTTTACACGACTGCCCAAAGCAAAAAGAGTGTATATGTGTTCAGGGTTCATGTATGTTTGTGGGTATGTGAGTTTCTTTATTCCACCAACTTCTAAATGCCTGAACTGATTCGGATAAATGGGGTATCGTTAGAATCCTTACAGCATCCCGAGTGACAATGGCTATGTTTTTTTTTTAGAAAAAAAACAATATGGCGACTGCTCGGCGCCATTTTCAAATGTGAAAAAAATTTTTTTCTTCTATTATGACAACATGGGCATCAAATGAAAGGCCTTGATGAGCACATTCCAAAACTATATAATATGTCACTAAAATGTGTGAAATAAAAATAAATAAATTAAAAAATATTAAAAACACGACTGCCCTGCCAAAAACGAACTAAAAGGTTAATAAACAACAAGTGTCATTGCAATCGGGGGAACTCTTTGATCAAAAATTGTTCCATAATAAGGTCCCCCGACTGCAATGACACTTGTTGTTTAACTTTTTAGTTCGTTTTTGGCAGGGCAGTCGTGTTTTTAATATTTTTTAATTTATTTATTTTTGGTTATTATTTTTTGTAATATAAAAGAGTTGGCTTTTTTGGCGATATCAGAGTTGGTCTTATAGTAAAAGTTGTTCTATTTGATGGTCCCTATCTATCACATTCAGATTCGGCATCACTTGTATTTTTGTACCACGCTGTATATTGCTCATTAATCTTCAGTTTCTTGTTTTCAAACGCTCAAGTCTGATATTGTTAACGTCGTAATCGTGTTTCAATTGTGTTTGAATTGTCATTCTTTTTAATATAGTTATTGTTTGTTAAGTAAGGGTTAGATGGCTACTGGTACTTTTCCTAGGGACTAGTAGCAAGTGGACCAATAGCCAAGTTCCGCCAACGTGTTGAATTACAAATATAGATTTTTAACGACAGTTGACAACCCACTCACTGTACGACAGTACATTTCTGACTTTATAAAATTGAATTTACTTTCCAGCTAATATACTTACTTGCAAGTGCTCTGGGGCCCCACTCTGATATTTTAACGTCATATTAGGTTTCTAGTCTAAGAAATAGTTAGGTGATTACTGGTACTTTGCCTAGGGAGCAGTAGCAAGTGGACCAATAGCCACCTAACTATTTCTTAGACTAGAAACCTAATATGACGTTAAAATATCAGAGGGGGGCCCCAGAGCACTTGCATGTAAGTATTAGCTGGAATAAGTAAATTAAATTTTATAAAGTAATACAATTAAGAAATCAGAAATGTACTGTCGTACTCGTAGGTACAGTGGAGTGGGTTGTCGTTAAAAGTCTATATTTGTAATTCAACACGTTGGTGGAACTTTGCTAAGGGTAAGTGCTAGGGTTGCCAACGAAAAAATAAATCTATTGTAGCATTAATTTATTCAGATATAGAACGTAGTTACCTTAGTCGGCATACAAAATGAAATTATAAAATGAATGATACCTAACAAAAGTAGGTACTTATTACAAAAAATAAATAATATGGGTTTAAATGTTTCTACAGTAACCTTAAGAGTATGAATTCAGTACCCTTAGCACGAACATCTATATTATCGAGAAAAAAAAAACCCGTGTAATGGTACTTAATCCTTATAGTAATAGAGAATATGCATAAGCCACCGATTTTGATAAATTTGAGCTTGATCGCTTCGGACAAGTATAAAAACATGATGGAACAGAAAAATAAAAATAAAAGTATTATTTTGGTTTTATCACACGATGAAATCAGGGAAAAATAACGATTTTTTTTTACTTACGGATATAAAGCACTAAACAGTCATATAGAATATTGAATAAGAAATCATTTTTTATATGACACATGTACTTAAACGAAAAATTTAGGGAGATAATTGAAGATAATTGAAAATTATTGGCTATCTCCATAGTAAACGCGCGCCTGAAACGTGATATGTACCGTCATATAAGTATCATGTCCGTTTTGTATAGAGCGTTTTCGGCGGTTGCTGCTGCGTGCTAACTTCAAGTAACTATATCACGAGAAAAAACGTAAGAGTTTTAATGTTACAGTTGATTTTCTCACGCATTGTACTTTTGATTTTGATAAAAAAAAAATTGATGCATATTCCCTATTATCTATGGAAAAAACTATTTTGTTTTTTTGGCGGTAGATGGCGCTGTCTTATACATAATTTACTCTATCGATTTTTTCTCAATAGATGTTCTTGCTAGGGGTACAGATACCATATTCAGCAATATTGCTAGTACCTAAATTAGGTATACGAGTGGAACGGTAAATGAAATTTACTTAGCGCTAATAAAATTTTGTTAATTGTCAGCATTGGTTTTTGTCAGCCCTAGGTTCAACGTCCTTCTAAGCCGAATTGTTTAGTCCCTTTTTGTCAAACTTCCCCCGAATGTGCGACTAGAATGCGTAATGCCTTCATTCTTGTCACCACTTTTGCTCAGTGGGTACGAATATGTTATATTTTCGTATAAATAAATCTCTTATTATTTGATCCACCGTGGAAATGATAAATGCAGCTTTTCTTTATTATATCAGCCGCAGACAGTAGACACCTACTGCTGGGCAAAGGCCTCCACGACGCCGACGATTGGTTGGTAGTTAACGTCAAAATCGTGTTTCAATGGTGTTTGAATGGTCATGCTTTTTGACACACACAGTTCTTGATTTTTAAGCCCAAAACCGAAACCCAATATGTTTCTTAAACCAAAAATATTAAAACGGACAAGTAAAAACAAACTAAAAAGTAAAAAATAAATTCTTCTGTAAATATTTATAACCCTAATAACCTATACCCAACTACAGAAATTTTAAACCTAAAAACGTGGGGCGCGTTTTGTAAAATTTATCATCAATATTGTCTATAGCATGCGCCCCACGTTTTTTGGTTTAAAATTTTTAGGTTTAAAATTTCTGTAGGTAGGTATAGGTGTTATAAATATTGACAGAAGAATTAATTTTTTACTTTTTAGTTTGTTTCTACTTGTCCGTTTTAATATTTTTAGTCCAATTTTTTGTAATAATTTAGTCCGTTTTAAAAACGTGTTTTTAAAAAATATTTTTTTTCAGTAAATTATTATTTTATGCTTTTTAGTTAACGAGCTAAGACTAAAAATATACCATCTCCTATCGGAGCACTCGTCAAAACGATTCAAACGAGCCCAAACTCGATGGTGTTGCATGGTTTTATTACAGAGTCCCAGTGCCCTTCTTCCGGCTCCATCATCAGACCCTGGAAACTATTTCCCAACAAAGAACTCGTCAACACGATTCAAAAGAGCCCAAATTCGATGGGGTTGCATGGTTTTATTACAGAGTCCCAGTGCCCTTCTTCCTGCTCCATCATCAGACCCTGGTAACTATTTCCCAACAAAGAACTCGTCAAGATGATTCAAACGAGCCCAAACTCGATGGGGTAGCGTGTTTTTATTATAGAGTTCCTATGGCCTTCTTCCGGCTCCATCATCAGATCCTCGGACACTATTTCCCAACAAAGTACTCGTCAAGACGATTCAAACGAGCCCATACTCGATGGGGTAGCGTGGTTTTATCATAGAGTTCCTATGGCCTTCTTCCGGCTCCATCATCAGATCCTCGGACACTTTTTCCCAACAAAGTACTCGTCAAGACGATACAAACGAGCCCAAACTCGATGGGGTAGCGTGGTTTTATTATAGAGTTCCTATGGCCTTCTTCCGACTCCATCATCAGATCCTCAGACACTTTTTCCCAACAAAGTACTCATCAAGACGATTCAAATGAGCCCAAACTCGATGGGATTGCACGGTTTCAATATTGAGTTCCTTTGGCATGGCCTTCCAGCTTCATCATCAGACCCTGGACCTTATCTCCCATTAGACTTCTCGTCAAGACGATTCTAACAAGCCTAATCACAATGGGGTTGTATGGTTGCATCATTAAGTTCCTGTGGCCTTCTTCCAGTTCCATCATCAGATCAGCTCAATGACACCATAATATTGCATTGTATTCCAGTTCTGACCTATGTTCAAAGTTTCAAGTCTCTAGCTCATCGGGAAGCTAGTTTAAAATCGTTCGCAAACTTTGCGGACAAACAAACAAACAAACAAACATACAAACAAACACACAAACGAGAAAGCAACCTAATAAAAACGTGTTAAAAAGGACGCACATTGTGTCTCGATTTTGGGTTTCAGAAAGAAGAACAGTGTCAAAAAGCATTACCATTCAAACACAATTGGAACACGATTTTGACGTTAAATAACCCTGTTCAGGGCATTTTGCACGTCCTTCTACACGAGCAGTCTGTGGGTGAGCTATACGCAGAAGCAGTACGGCGCCTTACGCGTCCAATTCAATAATGCATTCAGGACTCTGTTGGGGCTGCCTCGATTCTGTAGCGCCTCAGGGATGTTCGCTGAAGCGCGCGTGGATTGTTTTTCCACAACCATGCGCAAGAGGTGCACATCACTGGTGCGCAGGGTACGGGCCAGCCCGAACAGTCTCCTGCGAGCTTTTGCCGAGCGCTTTGACTGCCAGTACCTGTATCATTGTGACATGATACATCTGCAGGCAAACAATGTTATACTGTTTTGATATTTATTTTATTTATTTTCCAATTAATTAAATTTTGTAAAATTTGTGGAACATGTTTTCTGATATAAATAAATAATAATAAATAATAATTAACAGACTTGACCCCAGCGAACTAAAATCTATGGAATAAGCATTCTGCTCAAAAAATGGCACCACACGAAAAATACAACTAAGTGGATAGAGCCAAAAATGCTGGCATTCAATTATGCAGCACAAAGCGGCTGAACACTTGGCTGCTTATTATTAATAGCACAGATAATATAATAATAGCAACCATAATTTGTATAGTTATAGATATTTTCTATACTTAAACGAATAAATAAGATACGTTTTTTTTCTGCATCTTTTTACTGCCTTCTTTGCATCTTTTACACCATCCTTACTATATACTATATATACTATACTATAATATTATAAATGCGAAAGTCCGTTTGTTTGTTTATTTGTTTGTTTGTTTGTTACGCCTTCACGTCTTAACTACTGAACCGATCATCATGAAATTTTGCATACACGTTGTCAGGGGTACAGAGAAGGACATAGGGTACTGTTTATCCCGAAAAACAGTATTGTTCCCGAGGGATAGAAAGAAAACTTTCCACGCAGACGAAGTCGCGGGCGGCCGCTAGTTTGACTATAAAGACGTAATTTCTAATAAACTCTCTATTTCTATCTTTTTTTGAAACAACCAATCAAACAATTTTAGTACAAACCATAGACTTAGAAATTTTTTCGCTATGCTCAAGTAGACGGACAAAGGTGCGAGTGAGAAACCGATTCTTACGGCTTATGCGATGTGCGAGAGAGAGTAAAAAAAAACTGACAGCTGAACCTGGTTTGACTTCATTTATCATCGTTTATCACCTTGGTGAAAAGCGTCAACAAGATTATTTTGTAAATTTGATCGCGATCGGGTCGGTTTGGCTCTCAAAGCTATATAAATCAATAATGGTGTCGTGTTCTGTACTGGATTGTAATGTTACTTACGACAATAACCCAAATAAACACTAATTTCACAGGTAAATATGATTGGACTATTACCATTTTCATAATTCATATTTTAGTTGAATATATTCCCAAACACACTAAGTTATATACTAATATGATGCTATTAAACGCCTATTTCCTAAATAAAGGCTGATTTCTAAACATTATGTGTTAGATAAAAAGATATTATGTCCGTGAACTTGTGAAAATAAGGCGTAGATATTGATCAAAAATTATCGATATCGATACTCATGTCGATGATTTCCAATATAACTTTGTTTGTCTTTGTGAACACTGATAGTTTTATTTAAAGCTGCTTGTAACCGACAGTTTCAAATGGTAAATTATATCAACTTAAGTACTAATTTAACAATTATTTCCAGGTTTTCTGTAAATCCAGTGATTAAATTAAACTGGATAAATGTCATAAATAAATAAGCAGGGAGCCTCAAAGGAGACCTTAAGAAATTATTTAAATAAAATTGTTCAAAATCTTGTTTGTGTTTTATTTATTAGAGCAATAATACATTATGGTTATCGACAACCTAAAATGGACTTCAGTGCTTCTCTAAATTCACGCACACGTTTACATATTTACAAACACTGGCTCATCTCACTTTTGGTTTCTCAGCCAAGTGAACTCTGTTCGTCTATTCCAGTGGATATTAAGTTTATGGTACAAACGCTTGTGGCGCCATTAGTTCCTCAGTTTGCATCCCCATTGCCTAAATTCGTCTATCAAATAGATTAATGGATTTTTCAGGCTATCCACCAAACTAAACTTAACTAAGCTCTATTATCTCAACAAAAACCCATCAAAAACCACAGCACGTGTTTTAGCTAGGCAACATGTTTTTATACCTTAGGCAGGCCCGCCGCAAGCGGGCGTGCAAGGCGTGCACCGCACGCGGGCGGCACGTCTAGGGGGGCGGCAAATCGACCGATCCAAGCGTCGACGCTAGGGTCGAAGAAGGGTCATGACATATCATGCGCTCATAAGTGCTCCTGGCAAGATTTGAATTTTGCGCCCCAAGGCTTATTTCTAGGATCTGGAGCGATACTTGCAAGCTTTGAATTTTGCGCCCAAAAACCTAATTTTTAGGATAATGAGCGCCCCTGGCAAGATTTGAATTTTGCGTCCCAAGACTAATAGAGTATTTTCTAGCTATGGGTCAGCAAATTGAGGGTTGCGCCCCTGGCAGACGCCCCCCTTGCCAGCCCCTAACCTAGCTACGACGCCAGATCCATTACGTCATATTCAGGAAGCTTGTAAGATGTATCATCCTTGTACCCACTTGTGAAGAAGCGGCAAATCGCGGCTCGCGAGCTGCATGCAGCTCTTTGGCTCCCTCTGTGCGGCTATGCCGAGAATGACCCATAGCTAAATAATTTATTAGAAATAAATAATTTATTTCTCTTGCCTTGCCTATACCGCTTCGCATCGTGTTCTGGCAGCGGGGATAGATAAGGATCTAGACTGGATTTTATGAGTTTAAACCGAACTCCACTCGGATTTCATTCAAGACCTGGGGCCCTATTATTGAATCCTTCAGCTGGCAAATTTAATTTAAAGATTACCCCTTAAAATATAAAATATTACTTCAAAATTAATTCTATAATTAACTAATTCATATAATAAATTAAAAGTTAAATTTTTGGCGTCGAGCGCTCTTTTCTAATGATTTTCGTTTGACATTTGACTCAAATGAATGAGAAAATTAGCCGAAGGATTCAAAAATAGGGCCCTTGATTTTTCATCGCGCTTGGACAAAATCATTGCACCATCCATTGATTGTAATGATTTTGTCCAAACATAATTGTCGCATGTCCTGGACTGGAGCGCGCGGCGCGCTAGACTTCTACATAAGAAGTACCTATACAAAGATAAAGGCATCTTTCAAGAAACCACCTACTTGTGTAGAATTTTGCAAGAACTAAGCGCGGGGAAGAGTCAAATCGCCATATGTCCCGGAGCGCTAGACTAGACTTCTACATAAAGTATAGGTACAAAGATAAAGGCATCTTTCAAGAAATCACCCACTTGTAGTAGGGGGCGGCAAAATTGGTCTCTTGCACGCGGGCGCTCAAACAGCTAGCGGCGGGCCTGACCTTAGGTACTCATTACTAACTCTAATGAGACCTTATTTCATAATAGTCTATGGTCCCAGCGCTTTCGCGCCGAAGTAATTAGCTATCGCCGTCATTTTATAAAGGGCCCCATTCACGACGCCTGCGGTAATTTAATTATGGCGCACGGTGGGGCGATGGCGTCGTCTGCTGCCACGGGCTCTTACTCATAATAACGATTCATTAGCAAAACAATATGTCTGGGCTGAGGTTGTGCTGTGAAACCATTGAAGAGATAAATTGCTATAGGTTAACAAATCTATGATTTTAATTAGAAAAACGTTTTCAATTTTGCCAATTTATGCATGACTTATTTGAAATACGTAAAAAAGTCAATTTTGAAAACCTATCGCTATAAAGAGCACGATATTTTTCCGCTTCGGTAAAACTTTACAAGATGTTTTTTTAATAATAATAAAATAATAATAGCCCCACACCTCTTATCAAACATATTACAGAATCACCAAACCCTGTAGGTAATTTACTTGGCCAAGACGGTATTACAGAGAAACCAGCTTTAAACTAATAAAAACAAAATTTCACGTAAATAATAATAATAGTGTAATAGCACGATAACAATAATAATAATAAATTACACTTTATTGCACACAAAAGAAGAATTACAGAAAGAAGAGTTACAATAAGGCTGGCCCCAGACCTACCGGTTTCATTTCTTTGCTTTGCTGTTCTACCTTGCTTGAAAGACCGCCGGCCAACCAGGGTAATTTTCAATCTATCGCATTTTAGGACTAGACCAAATTAGCAAGATAGCCTGGGATTGCGAAGTAGGAAGCTTTTAGGAGATATGCCACCCTGAACATGGACTCCGATCGTTAAAAATAAATGAATAGTTATGCAAGATGTTTGGTAAAGACTTATAGAGCTGAATATGGTAGATAGATAGGGACCATAAAACTGAACAACTTTTACTATGGGACCAAATCTGAAATCGCGAAAAAAAAAATGAGCTGTTTCATATATTTTGATAATTTAAATTAAAATTAAAACTTCGCGTTGCATTGCAACCCATGCGATGATATTTGATAACACCAAACTAATGGCTATCTTGCCAATGTGGTCTGGTCAAAATATGCGATAGATTGAAAATGAGCCTCTTGGCCGGCGGTCCATGGTAGAACAGCAAAGCAAAGAAATGAAACCGGTAGGTCTGGGGCCAGCCTAAAAGTTACAAAGAAAAAGCATACAAGAGGCAGCCTTTTTGCTAAGCAGCAATCTCTTCCAGGCAACCCTTGGGTGAAAAATAACTAAAGATAGGACTAAAATATAACGTTTAAGGTGTGATAATAATTCAAGGCTTAAAGAATCAAACAATTGGACAATCGAAATAAAATTAAGCACCTTATAGAGTAAGATAACCACTGTAAAATTAATGTCAAAAATATTATAAAGACCGTTTCGACTGTTGACGATTAGAAACTCTCAAGGCAATGGGGAATGTCCGAAAAAATCAAATTGGCTGAATATTTTTTTATAGGTAGGAATAAGCTCTCTTAGTAATAGAAAAAAGTTTCAGAATTTCGGTTGAGGGAATAAATTTAAAAAAAAATAGAGTCTCTTCGACTTCACAAATGTATGAAAGTAACAGCAGAATGGAGTTATACATTTGCCTCCCTCCACCTGCCACAACCCATTGACCTGAGTGGAATATATACAGGTCAATGCCACAACCACAACAAGAATAAAAAAATATGTTTTGACATTTTGTGTTGAAACTTTTTTTTAATACCATCTTGTGGTTGTGGCAGGTGGTGGCAAAGGTATAATCTCTGATCTGCTGTTACCTACTTTCGTACATTTGTGAAGTCGAAGTCGAACACTTTAATTTTTTTGAAATTGTTTCACGCAACGGAAAATTCTGAACTTTTTTCTATTACTAAGGGAGCTTATTCCAACCTATAAAAAAATATTCAGCCTATTTGATTTTTTTCGGACATTCCCCATTTGACCAACAAACTTAATCTCTCTCAAGTTAACGGCACGTGATAAGTTAGCAACAACTATCTAATTTAATCACAGTCCGAAGCAACACAGATTCAATGTAACTAAGTATCTACTCGAACAATTTCTATCAAATTAGTGCCAGTTCGTAAGTTTGACGAGACGAGTTTCCGAGACATACCTAACTAAGACATTGTCTGGGAGTTTCGTTGGCAACGTTTGACGCTAGTGACATCACAAGTGCTGAGTTTACAACTTCACAATGTAGAAACATAACGATATGTATGATTTTAAAAATGCACTTGATATTATATCGATAGGTAGCTTTGGAAAGCGTATTTAATACTTTTACGGAGCTTTTCGTAAACTGAGGAAGTTTGTGCAGCAATGAAAAGAATTAGGTACTACCTCCCAGAGGGTATCCTCTCCTTTACCTATTACACTATCATGTTCTGTTCTTTCTTTCACTTTAAAGTCTATTCATAATTTTATTCCCCTCTTTATAGTTTATATCTATACCTATCTATCTATATCTGATATCTTCCTACAATAGGGATGATGACTAGTGAATAAAATAACAAAATACTAATAAAAATCGTAAACATATTAAATATATAGAGTAGCTTGTATACCTCTTGGTTTTATACAGCGTGAAATTTTAACCATTTGGTTCCCGCCGTGGGGTGGTTCCACTCATGATTACAAGCAACTTTTACTATGGGGCCAACTCTCCTGCTCGCAAAAAAAAATCAGCTGTTCCATACAAAAGTGCAGTACCTACTCGACCTTAATGTATGGAACAGCTGATTTTTTTTGCGAGCAGGAGAGTTGGCCCCATAGTAAAAGTTGCTTGTAATCATGAGTGGAACCACCCCACGGCGGGAACCAAATGATTAAAATTTCAGCGTGTATATTGCATATTATTTGTTTTATGACCCTTCAAAGTTGGGCGGACAAGTCCATTTAAAAAGTATAAAATTAATTAAAATAAATAATACCTTTAATTAGTCCATAAAATTTATAGCCAATTTGTCTAAGAAACCATTTTGATAAACACCATATTTAATGTAGCTGCCGAACATATTTCTTACGCGTTGCATACAAACTACTCAAGCATGACGTCATAACTGAGTAGCCGTTAGTATGGAGCGTTTTCGGGTGAGTCTAATTTTGTGCATTTCAAACTGTGATATTTCGGGCAGTTTTCATGCTAGCGAAACAATTCTTTTACCAATGCTTCTTTTTTTTTAGAGTTAATTTGTGTAACATAAAATAAAACAATAGTCATCATGCCTATTTCACCCACTCCCCCTAAATCCTCTTCTTCTTGTCTCTTTACTCAAGGTTGCCTGGAAGAGATTGCTATTTAGCAATAAGGCCGCCTTTTGTGTGATTTCTTTCTGTTTATTGTGTCTGTTTGTATTTTTTTTAATGTTTAGTGCGCAAGCCATATTGTCTATGGTTTGGTTCAAGTTATACCTATTTCGCGAGCTGTAGGTACTTATATTTTTTCAGAAATTCTTACTCAAATATCTACAAAATGTTCATTGGTTTTGACCACTTGCAAAAAGTTAAAAAATGCTCATTGCTCAACACAGACGATGCAACAATCCAGGGGGGGGACACTCTTGACACTCCTATACTAAGTGACATTATTGTAAAGGAAGTGCCTTCATCTCTCATCGGCGAAGATCATTACTTCATACAATTTTTTTTTTATAAGAACTCCCTCAACGATCAAGCAATGCTTGACAAGCGCGTAAATGCTTGTCAAGCAGTTTATGGTTTGGGAATAGACAATGATTTTCTAATAGTCATTAGCGAGAGTACATACATAAAGGTAGGTATACTCTTTTTATCAAAAACAAAATTTAATTGTCAGAATTTTCCTTTAGCAATATCACAAAAATCTTTTTCTGTTTTTATTTCGCACGTTTACTTATTTCAGTTGCTCCTTTTCACCGTTTCCCAACAAAAGAATAAGGGCCCGGATAGTTTTAAAGATTGGGTAGAGATTGTTGGTGAAAATGTGTTGACAAGTTAAAAGAATGGGGTCTGCAACCAGCACCTTCGCCAGCAGGATAAGGGCTGCAGGCGTAGTACCTTCCCTTCACTTACCGGCAATTCATCGTGTAAGTTTTTTATGTAGGTACTAGGTAGGTACCATAGTAGAATCAAATTACTACCTCCTTGATTTAGGGTGCGTTTCCACTGAAGCAACATCACGTAAACGCTTTTTTTGGGGTCGGCTTTAAAAATGGGGCGCTTGATTTTGAAATTGAAATATATATAACTTTGTAGAGTTTCGTAAGGCCTTTCAAATGATACTATAACCCCGGCGCGGAAATTTGTATTATTATTTTAGTGTTTAAGAAAATATATTTTTTTATGTTATATTTTTTTCAGGCAACCAGACCCATCCCAGTTCCAGACCCATTTCAATTCCAACCCATCCCACTTCGTCTTCATATACCAGAAATATCATGTAAGTTTTGTTTACGCATATTAAGGGTAGATATTTCTCAAAATAATTAATTACAAAGATGTAACTGCAAACATCATGCATAATGCCCTCATTATGCATCAATTTCATAAGCTACAATATTTTCAATAATAAAATTACAAACATTTTTTTCAGATCACAGCCCACCCCCATCCCACTCTGTTGTCATCCTGACACAGGTGCAGTACGAGCTATCGAGCAGTTTGATTGTGGCAACCGCAAATGATGAAAATTTTTTTTTTTTTTTATAAAAAACAAGTATCATTACTTGTTTCAATTCCCTTCCCTTCCAATGGCTGTACAAAATTAATGGCTGTGGCGAGGGGTGAAATTATGGCGAAGGTAAGCCGTTCAACAAAAGTGTTATGATCTGCATAGTGGATCGGTAGGGTGGGATTTCTAAAAGGTAAGCCAATGCAATGGGAATCATCTTGTATGGACCCTTCGCCACTGGCTGTAGGTACATTAGTATACCTAATACTACTAGGTAGGTATACTAATGTACTACACAAACACGGTCAGGGTACCTACTACGCTAGTAGGCACCCTGACCGTGTTTGTGAATGAATAAATATTAAGAAATAAGAATATGAACAATTTTGAATAAAATTATCCCTAGGCATAAACTGAGAGGAATAAATAAAAACATAATGACTCTTTCACTTAATTGTTTAATTTTGTGTCCTTTTCTTTTCTCCCTTTTGTAATTATGTTTTTAACTGTTTTGTTCTAGTTATCTCTTATAACATTTGAAACGTTTGTTCTCATGTGTTAGTTATTTTCTTCGGAAAAAATACTAATACTAGTGAACACGGCGTTTAGAATGTTATAAAAGATAATTAGAACAAAGCCGTAGGTAGGATTGCTAGATTAGGTACTAAAAAAAAAAAAAAAAAACTAACAAGAAGATCGCCGATCAGAGATGGCGCTTCAAAATGAGTAAGTTTTAAAATCGCCAGAGGGCTCTCTACCCCTATTTTTTTTATCTTACTCTATGCAACAATCTGTGTTGCTCAAACACAACCTCGACCATAAACAAACACATTATATCTTTTTAATTTGCGCGGGAAAATAACGAGCAGTCTGCACGGCACAGACCACAAACACGGCGTAACGAATAGAGGCGGCTACATTACGGCTGCGAGGCGCTCAGCTCAAATTACTCTGCGAACAAAGACGGTAATGAGGCACCCTCAAGCTAGGCTAGAGCCCTCGGCCTCTTGCGAACCTACACCCTGCACGGAGGGTGTGAATTTTGATCTCGTATTAGAGCGTTACGCCTTCATTACATATACGAAATCTCTGCGAAACTATTGCGATAGCGAAACATCTGTGAAACTTTAACCCTAGAAAGCTAACGTTCAAAATGACGAACACTAAATACATTTTTCTCTGTAACTTTTTAATTATTGTGCGTACAGATTTGTGTTTTTGTGCAAACTTAGTGATCGCAAGACTGCGTCATGTGCTGGTCATGTTCAGCCGATAACTAATTTTGTTGATGAGATATCTGCATTTTTACAATTTTTAGCTTATGAATTTTGAGCAAACAGTTGACTTTTGGCCATCTTGTGCTAAAATTTTTGAGTTGTTTGTTATTATATTAATTACTAATTTTAAGATTTCTTTCTAATAACTAACCATAAAATACACATGCCATAAAAGATTTGAGATTTATTACATTAAAAGATTAATAAACATATTTTTTTCAATAATTATCTTTACATCGTACTTATACATAAAAAAAATTAAACTAATCAAAATATATTACCATTTTCTTTTTAATGGGCAAATAAAATATACTCGTCAAAAAGTCGAATGGTTAGCTCCTCATGAAAGTTTTGGAACGTCAGCTTTCTAGGGTTAATAATGAATTGACTTTTTCAGATACTCGCGAAACAGCACCGAAAAGGGACGCAGCTATGTCATCTCTCTGAAGTAGAGTGGGATACAGTACAGCGTCTATGCCAAAGAGAATGTAATCACTACGTTTATATAAGAGACGGGACTTCATACAAAATTTTTGACACGCCAAATGTCAAAACAGGGTTCTTTTAATGCTGCTAACACTTTCAAACATAAGACGAAAGAGTGAGATAAATATAGCCGCCATTAAAGTTCTACCCCGTTTCATAGAATTTTTTTTTCTTCACGAGTTGCGATAGACTGGTCTATGCGAAACGCTGCCACACAACTGACATAAGTATTAATAAATTTTCGTCGTTCCGCTGCCGCACGCGAACGCGTCAGTGTACTAAGGGCATTAGTTCGTGTACTTACTTACTTATTTTGTAAAGTAGGATGTTTTCTTTTCTTTCAAGAACGGTTTGATGATGTTAAAAACTCAAACCCAAATTTATTTATTCAGTCTAGGCTGTTACAAGCACTTGTGAATCTCAAAGAAGCTATGCTATCGGTTCACAATCCCTAAGCGGGAGACCTTATAACGGAAAGAACCGACAAGAAACTCGTCAAGGGTTGCTTTTTCCCCTGTATGTTTCACACAGAGTTGTCAAATTGAAAAATTACCCAAGTTGTAGTAGTGTCTATCGCTTACGGTTAAGCGGCTTTCACACACGACACGATTGTCGTACTGGTGACCAAATATTATCTCTTTTTCATGTTTTAGAAAAAAGCTATCATATTTTCCAGTAGAATCAAGTCCAATAAATCTCTATCATTCAAGCTTTCAATATATTAACACTCTGACCTTGAACTTTATAAAATTCTGACGAATTGCTATCGATTACGGCCTCCTTTGCACGCCATTCGCACTTTTATTGGCAATATTTCTTCGTCTCCTCTGAAATGAACCAGATTTTCTGTTAACTTGAAAAAAGCTACATATTTCTTACCAATAGTACTGTCTGTAGCCCGTGGTACATTTAAATCACGCAAAAGGTTACCGTTTGCCTTTGTGATATATTTATTTACTACGCCATTATATAGATACTAAAAGCCAAGTTTTACAGAACGCAACCCGCTGCCGTAACCCATTTAGTCCAACCATTTTCATTTGGTCTTGAATCTGTGTATGGCCATTTCCATAGTCTTACTATATCAGTGACAAGACAATGAAACAAAGCGGTAGAACACGATAATAGCTAAACCATGTGGTACACCTCGGAAAAAAATCGGGTTGCGATCTGTAAAACTTGGGTTGTAGTATCTATAATGGCGTAATAAATAACTACTTATATCACAAAGGCAAACAGTAACCTTTTTCGTGATTTAAATGTATCACGTCAACTACTTAATTGATTGCCGAGTTAGTTTACCTTCGCAAATATTTACGTTAAAACATTATTTAGGTACACAATGTAGACATAACACATACAATATCACGGTTCACCGATCTTCCATGCGGTTATCTATCACTGGCAAACTTGCGCAGATAACTTAGTCAAGTTCCCAACTTGCGTGTGCGTAAAGTAAACGTTAGCTATACCAACTTGGGAACTCTCAATTAGAGTGAATAATCAACATCGAGATGTGCTGTGCTGTGTTACGTCACGATTGGATAATTTACCCAACTACAGCGAAGCAAAAATAAGGGTTAAGATTTTGACTGGTTTTCAATTGTATATCGGGTCATTTCGAACCGTCCAAAGGACATCATCCATTTTGGTCCAAATGTGAAAGTGCCGGCCAAAAAGCAAAAGTGCTTTATTCTGATAGATTTTGTCCACCTAAGCATTTCTTATTATGGCACCGAAGCTGTGGCACCGCTATACTCGATTTTAAATAAGTTCTAAAAGTCTGTTTTTTCATACATTTTGGCACAAATGTAAATTCTGATAGATTTTGTCCGCCTAAGCATTTCTTATTATGGCACCGAAGCTGTAGCACCGTTGTAATCTATCAGAATGAAGCACTTTTGTCTTTTGGCCGGCAGTTTCATATTTGGACCAAAAATGTATGAAAGTGGATGATATCCTTTCAAGGATGTGTCCAGCCAGTCCATGAAACTAAACAACTTTCTCTGAAAAACATGTGTCGAATTTCGCCACAAAATTTTGGTCATCCCTACTAAATTGATCACGTGATCTCTTTGATTTGTATGGAGAGTCGATTTTTTTTACATATTTGGCCATGTGTTCCTTAGAGAATGTTGTTAAGTTTCATGGACTGAACACATCCTCAAAATTTGGATGGTAAGTTCAAAATTACCCGATATTTCACTAGCTGCCTCGTTCGTACGGGTGGCGCCATTTATTAGTTATAGTGCGATTTAAAATGACGGAAAAGAGAAAAAACCATTTTACGTCTTTCCGTACTTGTTTTGGCAATTTGCTTTTACACCTTGTCCTGATTATTATCAGGACAAACATAAAAAAAGAATTATCTAATTTAGTACAGTCATTCTAAAGTTATGCGCTTACATACATTTCAGCGATTCATTTTTATTGGGTGAGTCCCATCCACCCCGGTGGCTCTGTCCCGGTACCGGGACCGATGGGAAAAAAAGTACCATCCGCCCCGGTGAATCGTATCTCGATGTTTAACGGAGAAGATCGCACTCGCAAAGTATCACCCACCCCAGAATTTTATTTAAAAGGGCGGATGGCACAGATCTTTTATCATACCGCCGGTATTGTGTTTAACTTTAGGACATCGTTAAACATCGAGATACGATTCACCGGGGTGGATGGAACTTTTTTAGGGTTCCGTACCCAAAGGGTAAAAACGGGACCATATTACTAAGCCTCCGCTGTCCGTCTGTCTGTCTGTCTGTCTGTCACCAGGTTGTATCTCAGGAACCGTGATAGCTAGACAGTTGAAATTTTCACAGATGATGTATTTTTGTTGCCGCTATAACAACAAATACTAAAAACAGAATAAAATAAATATTTGAGGGGGCTCCCATACAACAAACGTGTTTTTTTGCCGTTTTTTGCTCCATATTGATAACGACTACAGGTAGACAGTTGAAATTTTCACAGATCGTGTATTTCTATTGCTGCTATAACAACATATGCTAAAAACAGAATAAAATAAAATATATTTAGGGGTGGCTCCCATACAACAAACATGATTTTTTGCTGTTTTTTCGTGCGTGAGTCCGACTCGCACTTCGCCGGTTTTTTCTCATTGGTCCCGGTACCGGGACAGAGCCACCGGGGTGGATGGGACTCACTCTTTTTATCTATATAGATTTTGGTTAAAGCAGATTTGTTCACAGCTTAGGATAAAAGAAATTAATAGGTAGGTATTCTATTATCCTAATCTTTGTTGCTATATTTGTCACGGCTAACACCCGAAGTGTGGCTACACCTAGTTTTCGCCGGCTAAAACTAGATGTAGCCGGTAGCTGTTGGTTAAACCCATAGAGTAAGATAAAAAAAAATAGGGGTAGAGAGCCCTCTGGCGTTTTTAAAACTTACTCATTTTGAAGCGCCATCTATTATCGGCGATTTTCTTGTTAGTTTGTTTTCTTTTTTTTTTAGTACCTAATATAGCAATCCTACCTACGGCTTTGTTCTAATTATCTTTTATAACATTCTAAACGCCGTGTTCACTAGTATTAGTATTTTTTCCGAAGAAAATAACTAACACATGAGAACAAACGTTTCAAATGTTATAAGAGATAACTAGAACAAAACAGTTAAAAACATAATTACAAAAGGGAGAAAAGAAAAGGACACAAAATTAAACAATTAAGTGAAAGAGTCATTATGTTTTTATTTATTCCTCTCAGTTTATGCCTAGGGATAATTTTATTCCAAATTGTTCATATTCTTATTTCTTAATATTTATTCATTCACAAACACGGTCAGGGTGCCTACTAGCGTAGTAGGTACCCTGACCGTGTTTGTGTAGTACATTAGTATACCTACCTAGTAGTATTAGGTATACTAATGTACCTACAGTGGCGAAGGGTCCATACAAGCCGATTCCCATTGGCTTACCTTTTAGAAATCCCAATCCACTATGCAGATCATAACACTTTTGTTGAACGGCTTACCTTCGCCATAATTTCACCCTTCGCCACAGCCATTAATTTTTCCCAGGTAAGTATAACATAATCTTGTTAAATGTAACCTATTAAAGAACACATCACTAACACTTAATAAGTATAGGTAGCAGTTTTAATAAAAATACATTTTCATCAAAACATGGTTGCGCAGCCAGTAATTGATAGCTGAATATTAAAACCATTCCAGTAAAATTATTTGTAAATAAGCAATTAATGCTTCCGCATAGAAAAACAGGAAGGATAGTGCACGGTCGAACCAAAATAATTTAACTGACACCTTTATGAAGTCCTATAAATTATTACGAGATATAACACAATCATTTTACTTACACCCTTACTTTAAGTCTATAAAACGATTATGGAGCCAAAGAGTCCCGGAATTGAAACAAGTAATAATACTTGTTTTTTATAAAAAAAAAAAATTCATCATTTGCGGTTGCCACAACTAAAATGCTCGACTGCTTGTACTGCACCTGTATCAGGATGACAACAGAGTCGGATGGGGGTGGGCTGTGATCTGAAAAAAAATGTTTGTAATTTTACTATTAAAAATATTGTAGTTTATGAAACTGATGCATAATGAGGGGCATGATGTTTGCAGTTACGTCTTTGTAATTCTAGAGGTGCGATGTTCATAACAAAACGTGTGCGTAAAGTAACTGCGTTTTACTTGCACGTAACGGTACAATTATTTTGAGAAATACCCATAATATGCGTAAACAAAACTTACATGATATTTCTGGTATATGAAGACGAAGTGGGATGGGTTGGAATTGAAATGGATCTGGAACTAGGATGGGTCTGGTTGCCTGAAAAAATATAATATAAAAAATATATTTTCACAAACACTAAAATAATAATACAAATTTCCGCACCGGGATTATAGTATCATTTGAAAGGCCTTACGAAACTCTACAAATGCCTCATTTTTAAAGCCAACCCCAAAAAAATTTACGTGATGTTGCTTCAGTGGAAACGCACCCTAAATCAAGTAGTAATTTGATTCTACTATGGTACCTAGTACTTACATAAAAAACTTACACGATGAATTGCCGGTAAGTGAAGGGAATGTACTACGCCTACAGGCCTTATCCTGCTGGCGAAGGTGCAGGTTGCAGACCCCAATCTTTTAACATGTCAACCATAGACTTATTATATTACTTTGATGTCAACTGATTTTCACCAACAATGTCTACCCAATCTTTAAAACTATCCGGGTCCTTATTCCTATGTAGGAAAACGGTGGAAAGAGCAACTGAAATAAGTAAACGTGCGAAATAAACACAGAAAAAGATTTTTGCGATATTGCTAAAGAAAAATTTTTCGATAAAAAGAGTATACCTACCTATATGTATGTACTCTCGCTAATGACTATTAGAAAATCATTGTCTATTCCCAAACCATAAACTGCTTGACAGGTATTTACGTGCTTGTCAAGCATTGCTTGATCGTTGAGGGAGTTCTTATAAAAAAAATTGTATGAAGTAATAATCTTCGCCGATGAGAGATGAATGAGGGATTTTCCAGGCAACGTTCCTTAAAAATGTACTAGATGGCGCTGTCCAATTCCCAACAACCTTGCTTGGTTTGGTACTATGGTATATGAATGTGCTAGAAGTAATAAAGAGTATACCATCGTAAAAAAACTGAAAACATGATGTTGACTATTTGTTTTCATTGTAATCTTTCTATATTGATGTGACAGACAGGGACGGATGGACGGATTGACTGAACAATGTTATATGTAATCGTATAAGTTACTACGGAACCCTAAAAACACTATCGTTGAAAGGCAAGTAGAATTGCACAATACACAACAAAATGTTAATAAGCTAACCATATTACATTCATTTTTGTTACCGCAAAACGATTGTCGATTATAGAAAATACACTTGACAGTTGACACTGTCAATGCTTCTCTTTGGTCAGACTATTTGTACCACGTTCATACTATACTACCAAGGAAATTGGACAGCGCCATCTAGTAAATTTTTAAGGAACGTTGCCTGGAAAATCCCTCCTTCCTTTACAATAATGTCACTTAGTATAGGAGTGTCATGAGTGTCCCCCCCCTGGTTAAACCTAGGTGTAACCATGGTGTAACCGATCTGCTTTACTCCTGTTAAGATTTTGAATATAGGATAGAAATTTAAAGCGAGCGCGAAGCGTGATCCTTAAATTTCGGGGTTATATTTTTACAAATAACAGAAATAACTTTTTTAATACCTCATAAATTAACTCTCTCTCTTAGTAGAAAGAAGCACAAGAAATCATCACACCTAGGTTTAACCAACAGCTACCGGCTACACCTAGTTTTAGCCGGCTTTAACCAGGTGTAGCCGTTATAATATTCTTTATTGCACACGAAAGACATTACAAACAAAGAAACAGAAAAAAGAAGAAAGTACACAATAGGCGGCTTATTGCTAGACAGCAATTTCTTCCAGGCAACCTTGGGAGAGAGAGATATAAGATACAGGACAATAAGGGAGTGGGTGCAACTATTTAGAGGACAGTTTAAGTACATACATAAAATAAATAAAAATGAAAATTTAGAAAAATGGAAAAGAAAATAATAAATATAATTAGTCAGGAATAGAAGAAAGGAAATGACTCCTGACTTGATTGCGAAAGGATCCAAGAGTTTGGGCCTTTCTGATACCTTCTGGCTGGGCCTTATACTTATAACGTTACCAATTAAAAAATTAAAAATAACGTTACGTAACGTTATTTTCAATATGATACCTTGATAACGTTATTTTTTTTAGATACCTAATATAATAACATAACCTTAATATAACATTAAATTAATGTCGATAACGTTAAAAAATAATGTTATTTTTAATGGTAATTTTATAAGTAGGTATTGCGTATTGTAGGTATTGCGTATTGTAGGTAAGTACCTCTACTACCTAGTACCTACCGCAGAGACTGAAAACGTCACGGGGCGCCGTCAACGTCAATTACACATTGCTTTAAAATATTTTTATACAGTTACATAATAACGTTATCAAGGAACGAAAAAATAACTTTAAATTCTGTTTTACCGTTATTATTTTCCAGTTTTAACGTTATAAATTTTTAACGGTCTTTGAAGCCCTGCCTTCTGGTAGATTTATTGTTCCAAAGATTGTTCCAAACAATAACTAGATTGTTCCGTACTTCGGGTATTAGCCGTAACATATTCATTTACAACAGTTCTATATTCTGCTGCAGTGCTAATCACATTTGACCAACTGCAGCTCCGTCAAGCTCACTGTATATATATTCTGTGCTGTAACTTAATTGAAACCCAAGACGTTGCAACTGTCCTGTGTTGTGGACGTACACGTGTCCAATGGAGCTGAGAGTCGCATAACTAACTTGTCCAAGTCTAATAGATCTATCTAGACTAGTGCCCAGGGACGGAGCTATGCTAATGAGCGCCCCTGGCAAGGTTTGAATTTTGCGCCCCAAGGCTTATTTCTAGGATCATGAGCGCCCCTTGCGAGACTTATTGACTTATTTTCTATAGTTATGTTATTAACACAGAATAGGGAATGTGCATAAGTCACCGATATTTCCTAAAATTGAGCTTGATCGCTGCGGACACTTGTAAAAACATGATGGAACAGAAAGAAAAATAAAAAAAAATATTATTTTCGTTTTATCACACGATGAAATCAGGGGAAAATAACGATATTTTTTTTTCGTTTTCGGATATAATGCACTTTACTGTCAGATAGAATAGGGGAATATATAAATGCACTTTAAAAATAATGTCACACACTTTAAAATGTTTAGCTTCAAAATTAATTGAATGAACTCTAAAAATAATGGTTTCTACTTTAAATACGCTAAGCTTTAAAATTCATACTTTGCACTGTAGAATTTAATTGTTTAGCTTTTAAATTAATACTTTGCACCATATAAATTAATTTTATAACTTTAGTACTGGTTAACAGATGACTAGGATGATGATGAGCGGGCGCAGCGAGAGGAGCCCAGGAGGAGGTTAGGTTCCATTGCAACCAACAACGCCAGAACCGACCCGATGGAGTGTATGCAATATGCCACAAGTTGTTATCATCTTGCCATCTCATTTTAACAGTGGTCAGTCTGACATGGTTGGACAGAAACTAAATGGTTTCGGAGTTATAGTGCAAACCATTATTTTTGTAGTGATAATATACAATTTTATAGCTGTTGTCATCAAATTTAAAGTGCTATTAAATACATCCCGATAGAATATCGAAAAAGAAATAATATTTTGTATGACACATATCTACTTAAACGCAAAATTTAGGGAGATAATTGAAGATTATTGGCTAACTCCATATTAAACGCGCCCGAAACACACCGAAACGTGATGTGTGACGTCACCGTTTTGTATAGAGCGTTTTCGGCGGGAGCTGATGCGTGCTAACTTCAAGTAACTATATTACGAGAAAAAAACGCAAGAGACAAGTTTCAATATTACAGTTGATTTTCTCACGCATTATACTATTGATTTTTATAAAAAAAAATTGATGCATATTCCCTATTGACACGGTCGAAAACAGCTTTAAGTTTGTCAAGTTTGTACACCGCGCAGCGCGAATTATAGCTAGTTTTATCTACTAATCTTGTAATTCTGTCTGCCTATTGTAAGAAAAGGGCGCAGTGTGTTTTTTATTCAGTTGAGAATGGGCGCACGATTTTTAGTTATACAAAGTGTTTGGCAAAAGCCTTCTAAAGCCGAATATGGTAGATAGGGACAGTATGTATGAATGTGCGAGAAGCAAAATAGCGAGAACTAGTATGAAAGAGAAGCAAAGGAAAATGTAAAAAAAAATCGGGCTAAAAACATTAAAACGGACTAAAAAGTAAAAAATAAATTCATCTGTTAATATTTATAACCAACCCTACCTACAGAAATTTTAAACCTTAAAACGTGGGGCGCATTTTGTAAAATTTATCATCCATATTGTCTTTAGCATGCGCCCCACGTTTTTAGGTTTAAAATTTCTGTAGGTAGGGTTGGTTATAAATATTTACAGATGAATTTATTTTTTACTTTTTAGTCCGTTTTAATGTTTTTAGTCCGATTTTTTTGTAATAATTTAGTCCGTTTTAAAAACGTGATTTTAAAAAAGTTTTTTTTTTCAGGAAAAACGAGCTAACACTAAAAATAAAATATACCATCTCCTACCGGAGCACTCGCCAAGACGATTCGAACGAGCCCAAACTCGATGGAGTTGCATGGTTTTAGTATAGAGTTCCTATGGCCTTCCTCCGGCTTCATCATCAGATCCTCAGACACTATTTTCCAACAAAGTACTCGTCAAGACGATTCAAACGAGCCTAATCTCGATGGGGAAGCGTGGTTTTATTAAAGACTTCCAGTGTCCTTCTTCCGGCTCCATCATCAGACCCTGAAAAATATTTCTCAACAAAGAACTCGTCAAGACGATTCAAACGAGACCAAATTTGATGGGGTTGCACGGTTTCAATATTGAGTTCCTATGGCATGGCCTTTCAGCTTCATCACCAGACCCTGGACTTCGTCTCCCATTAGAGTACTCGTCAAGACGATTGTAACTAGTTCAAACACGATAGGGTTGTATGGTTTCATCATCGAGTTCCTGTGGCCTTCTTCCGGCTCCATCATCAGATCAGCTCTATGACACCATAATATTGCATTGCCTTCTAGTTCTGACCTATGTTCAAAGTTTCAAGTCTCTAGCTCATCGGAAAGCTAGTATAAAATCGTTCGCAAACTTTGTGGAGAAACAAACAAACCCACAAACACACAAACGAGAAAGCAACCTAATAAAAACGTGTTAAAATAGGCTCTGGCCATATGTTAGAGGCAGTAGAGAAAAAAAAAGGCAAATAAGAGCTTTTATAGAAAACAGCATATAGTTAGTTGGTAACAAAGTAGAGGTACAGGTCGCGCGGTGAGTTAAGAGCGCTCGGAAAATGTAGAGGGGGTATGCGCAGTAGGAATTTGTTATTAAAAAATGATACTGCGCATACCCCCTCCAGACTGCCGAGCGCTCTTAACTCGTCGCGCGAGGTATAAACAAAATCCATGGATGGGCAGCTGCCCCTCGGTACGCCCATGTACACACCTTTGATAGTTCATCAACCTATAAGCCTTCATTCTGTTAAAAGTGCCAACATATTAATGAACTCGACTGTACATCGACTTGAACTTAAGCTGATCTTAATTTAAGCCTAATTTTCTTCAACAAAAGTCCGCGTAAATAAGCGTCTTTTGTTCTCGATTGTTCCGAAAGATCGAATTTCGGGAACCGTTTCTTTTCGGCCAGAGATTGCTTAACTTTAGGGCAACGGATCGAATGAGCATCCGACTGCCTGAAGAGATTTGGCGATTCCAAACGAATAGAAGTTAAATTCAGTGAGCTTTTTTGATCCCTTTTGTAGATGAAAGAGGATAACTCCAATTTGGACCGTGAAAAATTTCACTAATTGTCCTGTTATTTTAGACTAATTGTTTACATCCGACTTACCTCAGTGTCTCAAGACGAAAGTCTATGAACAGTGTGTGTTGCCAGTGATGACTTACGGCAGTGAAACGTGGCCGCTAACTATGGGTCTCATAAGGAGGCTCAAGGTCGCTCAGCGTGCAATGGAGAGAGCCATGCTCGGCGTTTCTCTACGTGATCAAATCAGAAACGAGGAGATCCGCAGGAGAACTAAAGTAACCGACATCGCTCGAAGGATTGCTCAGCTGAAGTGGCAATGGGCGGGACACATAGCGAGAAGAACCGATGGCCGTTGGGGCAGAAAGGTTCTGGAATGGCGACCGCAGTGGCGTGCCTAGGCCTACAGAGTAAAGCAAGCCCGAACCCTCAAATCAAGCAAATTTTTTACCAGCTCAATACAAGAAAAAAAAACAATCACAGTCTCTCTTTACTAATTTAAGATTTATTTCATACCAAAATACCGATGCGACACCGCCCAGCGCCATCTAGACTAATTAATAGATAAGTCGCAAAAAAGCACCAAAAGCACAACCCTTAAGCATACACAATTATTCATAAATTAGTTCGACACAAAATGTTAGATGGCGTGACTTTATCGAATTTAATTATTGTGTAATCAAAACTAAATTTCTCGTTTAAAATGTCGCTCATAATAAATATTTAAATCATTTCACAAAATAATAGCGTTCCTGAGCTTTTGCTAGACAATTCCAATTCTTTCCCTTGTCGTTCAAATGAAAGACGCAAAACTAACCTTACTTATTTATTTTTATAAGAAGAACCAACAATGTTAACGAGTCCACGACGAAATTAGGTACGTACGATACATTGAAGAATTGTATTTCTTTGCAAAATACTGAAATGAAGAGGTTTATTTTATTACCTACCGGACTGCAAGTGCAAGGCAAGGGTCATTTTGTATTTCTCTTGGATCGATTCAACTCATGGACACTTTCACAGATCACACAGTGAATAAACATTTTAATCCATCACAAAAAACATTATCAATCATTAGACTAAAATTTAGACACATTTTTAACACAAAAACACACACACACTTGTTGTTTCAAAACAGCTGTCGTCACAGATTGAAACAACTTCACACTGCTCAGCACGTACGTGCTGCGTGCAATCTAGCCAACTGTGTCAACTTCGTTGTCAAGCCTGCTTCGCTCGGCATTTAGTAGTTCTCATAGAATCTATAGATACGTACAGCAGTATGTATGTGATGCGGTAGCACTTTTGTTGGTGTAGAAGAGAGCGGATATATACAGATCGCAAAGCCCGGTTGCAAGCCAACGAGTGCGAGGGAGATAAATATATTGTAGCGGGTTTATTGACGAAAGTAATGCAGCATAGCGACTAGTCTATCGATCAGTTGTTGTAAAAATTGAATTTGTGGTTATAGATTATTGAAAATTAACATTAGTTAATTTTATTGTGTTGTTGTAATTAATTACGATTAATTAGTAGTGTTAGCAAGTTATTGTTAGGGCAAGCCCGGCTTTTCGGCTTGTATGGAGGTACCGCCACTGGGCGACCGCGCACCGGACGACGCTCCGTGGGTAGGCCCCCGACAAGGTGGACCGACGATCTGGTGGAGGTCGCGGAAAGCCAGTGGATGCAGGCAGCGCAGGACCGATCGTCGTGGAGATCCTTAGGGGAGGCCTATACCCAGCAGTGGGTGTCGTGTGGCTGATATGATGATGATGATGATGATGTTTACATTCAAAGCTTCAAACAAATAAACGAGTAACTACCTGGGTAAAGTCTACCAACTAAATTCTTACCGATTTTTTTTGCATTCAAAGCTTCCAAACAAATAAATGAGTACCTGGGTAAAGTCTACCAACTAAATTCTTAACCTCACCTGATGTTAAGTGACTATAAGGCCGAAGGTGGAAGCGCACTACACCCGGAATCACTGAGGATAATTATTGAGGTTAAATATTGATTTTATGAGAAACTGTACAAGTATTTAAAGAAAAAATAAATTATTATTGATTTTATGATTTTATTTATTTCTAATGATAATAAATAACTTAACTAATATCACAATTTGTGAGCAAAATATTTCTTATTCAGTATTTGTGACGTTTAAATACTTTTTACAAATAATCAATACTGAAAAAACACTTATTTCAGTCATACATTTTAAGTAAGTACAATTTAAATACCTAAAATAAAATACAATTTTAAAATTGCCCTTTAAATAAATAGGTACATACTTTTCATAACGGGAACAAAGTGTATAGAACCACATCTGAAACAAAAAAAATGGCGATCTGTCAATCTAACCATGGTATTATAACATTCTCAGGATCATATTATTATAGAATCAAACTCAAATCACAGAATAGATATAAGTACTACCGTACAGAAAGGAAACTCTCCGCCCCGCCCCACAATCAATTACCTCACCCCACCCCGCGAGTTCGTGTGCCGAATCGTGTGCTGATTCAATAGCCCCAGACTTCACGCACACAGTTGCGCGTGTGCAAAAACGTCACTGTGTAGCGTCTGTGTAATAGGTAGTAGAAACGCGGCGATTGTATGCTGTGTCTGGTGTGTGTGTTTAAATCTCTGCTTGAGTACCTACAGTTAGAAAGGGATAGCGCTTTATGCGATGAACAGCACTATTCCCTTCTAACTATACTCAAGCAGAAAGGACATCAGGCACATGAGACCCAAAAGTGTATAAACATAATTCTGTTATCTATAAACACTTTATGTTACTAGAATCATAAAACAGCAGCAACATTATTTTTTAACTCCTTCATTTAGCTTTAATTAATTATTGAAAAAAACAAAAGCAAATCTATGAAACGGACATCTTTGTCAGTGATTGCACAAGTCTCCCCTGAGTATATTTGTTCTGTGGCGCAAGTGATTGCGCATTAGTTCCGACTCGTACATAGTGGTGCTAATCTGTATCACTAATGTTACGTGCACACTACCGTGATATGGCAATAATTATGGCCATAATTTTCCTTATTCCTATACGTATAAGGTTCATCAATGGTCATAATTGTTGGCATATCACGGTAGTGTGGCCCTAGCATAACGCAGCTAACGAAACGTGTTGTCGTTGTGGTGTTGCTATTTAGTGTCGGGGTTACCAAAAAAAAACTTTCAAACATAAATAACTCTTAAAACATAAATCTTTGTAAAAATCTGAATATTTTGTATGAATTACTAATTACATGCCTACATTTTGGAAAATACAGAAATGTTATACATTCTTTGGTTTTTTTTTTCTATGGGACTCTGCCTGATGTCATTTGAGTTTGAGTTTCATAGTATAATATGAGGCAGCCATTAAAGCTCGTTCGCTTAGATAGTGTCGGTACACCCGCAAGCAAATGTGTTCAGAGACAGGCATACCGGCAAGTTTTTGGTAATGTTACTGATAATGTAAATTGTCAAAATGTCAATGTCAGTCAAGCGCATAGAGAAAGTAAAGTAACCACTCCACAGAGTAGAAACTCTTATATCACTCACGCACAGAATAGAAATCAAACAGAAAGTAGGTTTTTTGTTCAAATAAAAATATTATTGTCCCTCTCCTTTCCTTTACTTAATTTGTTTTACCAGTATAATTTTGTATTTATTTACCTATTGTAATTTATTACCATAGTATTATTATATTATTTATTAGTATTATGTTAGGTGCGTCACTGACCCTGTCAGAAAAACAGCGCCTCTGTGCACTGTCTACCGGTCACAGAGGCATATATGCTGAGGCAGGTTTTTATTGGCCTCACACGCACATCTTATGTTTAATTTTTTATTTTATTGGTTTACTTATAAAACCGTTCTGTATTCTTTGTCATCCCTCTGTACGTTTTTGTTTTATTCTTCGTTTTATATCTTTTGTAAATATGTGTGAGTGTCAATAAATGTTTATTCTATTCTATTCTATTCTATTCTTGATAACGGTAAACAATATCGTTATCGGTATCGATAATTATTTAAGTTGTACCATAGTGTGCGGGCGGGGTGAGGGGGGGGGGGGGGGTCGTGTGTTTTAAGATTACGGTGTCCGTCCCTACTTGTGTTTATTAAAAAAAATACGAATACAAATAATACACACAAGCGAGGTGGAAAGAGAATTTTAATGAAAAATTTAATAAAAAATAAGACTACCTACTATTCTTCATCACTTGAAGTGTCGGAGTCATTATCACCTGTATTTATAATAATAGATCCAACTTCATCACGTTCCGAATCCATACATCCATTTTCTTTTTTAATTGCGTTATCTAAACTTTTTTTTGTGTTTACATGTTTTGCAAAACACCCGTCTTTTTTTTGTTGGTTCACTTAAAGTTTCATCTTGAGGCACTTCACTGTCCTCCCAAGGACGAAAAACATTTTTAGTATACGTAGCAGAGTCAACAAACACAACTTTTCACTACGGCGCGGCGCTTCGATATAAACTGCCAAAATCCAAATTGACTTGCGGGTGTACGCCGCAGGCGGTATCCTTTGTTTATGCGGCGGCATCCTTTGACAAGAAGCGGCACGTGCAAAGGCGGCGCGATGAAAGGGCGACACTATCTAAGCGAATGCGCTTTACACGGTAGGTTTTGCTGTCAGTTTAACCTCAGTCACGGCCGTGACTGACGATTAACCTACCGTGTAGTGGGATGACTGATGGTTGCATAAAGTTGATTTCTTCTTTCCATCAGTCAATCAGTCAAACGTAATTCACGACTGATGGAATTTGACTGACGCTTGCATGAGCATGCAATGGCCGCCTTAGAGAGGATGTTTAAAAAAACCGGCCAAGTGCGAGTCGCACTCGCGCACGAAGGGTTCCGTACCAAAAAACAGCAAAAAAACCACGTTATTTGTACGGGTGACCCACTTAAATATTTAATTCTGATTTTAGTATTTGTTGTTCTAAAAGCCGGTAACATATAAAGTCCGTTCGCTTAGATAGTGTCGCCCTTTTATCGCGCCGCCTTTGCACGTGCCGCTTCTTGTCAAGGGATGCCGCCGCATAAACAAAGGATACCGCGTGCGGCGCACACCCGCAAGTGTATTTGGATTTTGGCAGTTTACATAGAAGTGCCGTAGTGAAAGGTTGTGTTTGTTACCGGTATTCATGTCTCTGAACACAAGTGCTTGCGGATGTACCGACATTATCTAAGCGAACGTAGTTAGAGATGTCGGAGCTTTTAAGGGCAGATAATTGACAGCTTTTCATATTGCAAGTGATTCTTAAACAGCACTCCATCTTAGAATATGACAGAAATAGAATTGCAAGACGCCGAAATTACATGGTTTGCCCCACTGTTACATCTAAAAATTCGTTCATTCAGAATTTATTTTATTTTCTTGGTCCTTTTTTATATAATAGAGTAAATAAAATAAATAATATATACAATTTAAACATTTATGATGTGAAAAAGTCCGTCACTGATTGGGTACAATCCTTAACTTATGACGAAACAGAAGCCATTTTTGAGATAGTACGGCAATGGGTACCTACTTGCTTTCGTAGTTATCCTTTATATAACTTTACTTAAAATAATTCCTTTTTGTATATTTTATATATTTATTATATTTTAAATATCACACACACTCATTCACTTACGCTCTACTCACCATGAGAGGTTCGTTCTACACTAGTTTTAGTTTTATTGGCATATGGCATTAAATTTGATTTGATTCTTAAGGTTTATGAATTCTTAAGGTTTAATCAAAATTGTTTTCAAAACATTCGTTTTGTTTCTGTAAAATTTTGTGTCAATAAAATTATATTATTATTAATTTGATCAATTTTATCGACAAAACCCCACACATGTTGGGGTCTATCCCCTCTCCTGTTGGAATGACCGGCATTTATTCTTATGGTGCAAGCGAGAAGTGAACATGTATGACATTTTCAATGCCATTCTTTAACGGCGCGGGTTGGACTTTGGCTAGGGGGGCAGATTATTAATAGTAATAATTAAAAAAATATACCTTCCGGAGGCACTACGACTTCAATAGAATCCTTTAATGTGATGTTTTTCTTAAAAGTGTTCTCGAACACATCCTGAAAAAAAATTAATGACCTATATGAAAAAGGGTTTGAACATCTTAGTATGAGAGGCTGGCATAGTGGTAACCATAATTTTTGTTTTTGACGGGAATTTCGGAAAAGACGATGCAACCTGTGTACTTATAACGATAGGGGATCTATAAACAAACAAATAATGTCATTATATAAATATGATATAATGTCCCAAAGCGCAACGTTTTCGAGATAGTCCGGGGAATAAGTTTGGATTTTTATCTATACAGGATCTTTAACATGGATTATCTCGGAAACGTTGCGCTGTACTACTTTATATCATAAGACATTTTTTTTGGTAGTCTATAGATTCCCTAACGATATACATAAGTTTCAACGTGCGCCGCTATATTTCCAAAATCCCCGTCGAAAATCAAGAATTATGGTTACCATTATGCCAAAATGTTCAAAGCCCTTTGAAAAATAATAATAAGTGAGGAAATTAAAATTATAATAAATACCATAACAGAGTATCCATCGGTAGAATTGACACCATAGGCAACCGGAAAGAACGATATTAAGTGTTGTTCCGTATCGAAATTGACTATTGCAAACGAAAACGAGTGAATCCGGTCGCCTTTCATGGGGAAGTGTGGCTTAACCCACATAGTCACTGTTTGTTCTAGCTGAAAAAAAAACATAAGAGTTAAAAAAAACACTTATAAGAAGGTTGACAACATCAAATAATATTTTATCCGGCTTCAAAGGACCAACGATGTTTGTTTGATTTTAGAATAGCTACGTGAAACATTGCCTAGTTTTTTTTTATTATGTATTTCATCTGGCTTTATTAAATATGTCAATAACATCTATCAAGAATAGGCTTGATGTGTAAGGTCAGTCTCAAAAACGGCACCTCGAAATAACGCCCCACTTACAAACTGGGCGCTTAGGGAGCATCCAGTAATTACATGAGGCATTTAGGAGGGGAGGGGGTAATCGAGCCGAATCTCACCCAATCTCACGTAGAGGATAGGGGGTCTCGGCAAATATCACGTACTTTTTTTTTCTGGACAAAAAGTATCGCGAGAAAACTGGGTTATTAAGTTAATTATTTTTCTCACCAAAATATGACTTAATCTTAAACAATAATGTTTATTTAAATAAATGCTAAGCAAGCAAACATAGATTAACTGCACTAAAAATACGCGTTTTGAATAATCTTACGTGATAGTTATGGGGGGTGAGCGGGACGAGCCAAATCTCACGTCACGACATCTCACCAAGGGGGGAGGGGGGTCAAAAAATCACCCACATGTAATTAATGGATGCCCCCTTATTTTGTATAAAGTATTCTGCCTAATCGTGATAAAACTGAAACACAATGAGGATCAGTAACGATTTTTGTTTAGTGGCTTATCAGAAAGCTTATGCCACCACATGATTAACTGTAAAGAAATTTTTACGATATCTCTTAAACCTGAGAAGATATACGAGCTAAAACGTGCTAAAACACTGTTATTTTGAGGGGTCCTTATGACGTCTCATCGAGACGTACGCGAACCTTATGTCGTACGTGATAAAGCACATATTGCATTGAGCTAAACACGATTATCACGTTAATATTCGACACCCTGATAGGTAGAAAAGTGCTACAGTGCTAGGCCCATTTCACACATCATTCTTCAATAATTACCTGATAGGGTTTAGCCATGACTCCTAACGGGTCCTGCCCAATGGCGATTAAATCAAGATTCTGTAGTAGTTTCTTCTCGTAGTCTGTGATCTCGTTCATGTCGCAGCTGAGCAGTATAGGGGCTGATAGCATGAGATATACTGTCAAATGCACTCGGCTTTGACTTTGGGTTAGGGCTCCCGAACCGAAGATTATCTGCAGAATGTTCATTAGTGATAGTCTTAAAAAAGTTCTCAATGTTTTAACAGAAAAGTTAAATTAAACTGTTTGACCACAGAATATTATACACCGTTAATTTTTAAGTATATCTAAAAATGAAATGGGGTTTTCAGACCACGTGACTAAACAACTTTTACTATGGGACCAACCACGGAATCTCGAAAAAAAATCAGCTGTTCCATAGAAAAGTACAACATCGACTCGACTATAATGTATGGAACAGCTGATTTTTTTTCGCGATTCCGTGGTTGGCCCCATACTAAAAGATGTTCATTCACGTGGTCTGAAACCCCCTTTTCATTTTTAGATATACTCAAAAAATAACGGTGTATAAATGCTTAGGCGGACAAAATCTATCAGAATTTGCTTTTTGGCCAACTTTTTTACATTTGTACCAAAATGTATGAAAAAACAGACTTTCTAAACTCATTTAAAATCGAGTATAGCGGTGCACAGCTTCGGTGCCATAATAAGAAATGCTTAGGTGGACAAAATCTATCAGAATAAAGCACTTTTGTCTTTTGGCCGGCACTTTCATATTTGGACCAAAAATGTATAAAACGTGGATGATATCCTTTTAAGGGATCAATGTACTCATGCATACAAACAACTTTTACTATGGTACTGTCTGCTGTTCCATAGAAAATTTAAATTCGAATAGATCAAAATGTATGGGACAGCTGATTTTTTTTCGCGATTTTAATGTTGGTACCATAGTAAAAGTTATTTGAATGCATGAGTACAACATTGACCCCTTAAAATTTCGTGCACTATTTAAGAAGAACCTTATATGTAAGTACTTGTGTAATGTGATACATACCATATCCGGATCGTTCCAGTGTCCAGGTCCATGGTAAGGGCTGATTCTATCGTATTCCTCCTGGTATTTATGTATGATGGCCCTGACAGCGTTCCAGGATAACACCACATCGTGGTAGTTACGCCACATGTTGCAGTGTTGCGCCACGGGGGCGTAATCTGGCTAATTAATGAAATTGAGGATCAGTAAGGCTAAGGCCACACTACAAGGAGCCTCGCTTATTGCTAAGAGCCAACCGACTCGTTTAAGCTAGGGTTTCCTAGGATAGCGGTGCCATCATATTACGGCCGTAATATAGCGGCGTTGAATGTTATCTATGCAAACAATATGGCGACACCGTAATGTCCAGAAACCGCGCCATGTTGTTTACATAGACAACGTTCTACGCCGCTAAATTACGGCCGTAATATGACGGCACCGTCATCCTAGGAAACTCTAGCTTTAGTGACTGATCCTAGCGAACAGACGTATTGTATACTATCAGCTTGCCACACTGCGAGCGACGCGCCTAGCTAGGTGCCTGGGGCTCTATTTTTGAATCGCTCGGCTGGCGTCGAGCGCTCTTTTCTACTGATTTTCGTTCAAAATTTGACTCAAATGTATGAGATGTCGAACGAAAATCAGTAGAAAAGAGCGCTCGACGCCAGCCGAGCGATTCAAAAATAGGGTCCCAGTTAGCCACTAAGCGAGTCGCTTAGCGAACGAACATGTTCGCTAGACACTTTTATACGCCCTTTCCTTTATCCTTTTTTTTTATAATATATTTCAGAGCTGTTTGTTTGTACCGATAAACTGCATGGGTGTGGACTTAGAGTAAGACGGGCTTCTTCAGAAAGAGAAGCCATACGAAGCGTTCCCCTCTGCCGAAGTACAAGCCCAAATGGGCATACGCATTAGTAAAACCAGTTGCGCCCGGATTTCTTTCTAGACCGAGTCCAGTCGCGCATGTGAACGCTGCTCTGTTTAAAATGTCGATTTGATGAGGTTTTTGCTGTTAAAAGAGGTCTCGAACATCAAGTATACAAAAAGATGGTGTTACATTTCACATGAAAGTAAATTTGTATCATATTATTGCTATTTGTTTACATTAAAACATTAAATTCGTATATTTTATTCTTGATTAGTTGTCAGATTTGTTCAGTGACATCGGGTCTGCTAGTCCATGGCTCGTCCGTACAAATTTCAGATCTGTCGCTAGATAAATCCGAGTTCTCGCCGATGGACAACTTAGTGATGTTACCGTTAAATAATGTTTGTCGATAAAGTGTTGGTCAATCTGGCCCTGATTCTGTGTCAAATTAATTTGCGAGATTTTTGCATGATTTGCTCTGCACTGGTGTGAGCGAGACAGATATCGCGAAATAAATGTCGAAATAGTAGATTATACAACAAGTGAATAAAAAGGGAATTTAGTTCGAGGGACTAACGGCCGTTTGCACTAAACTTAAGAATCGCCTAGTTTTTTCCAAAGTACAACTCGAGCAAGATAATTAGGCGCATGATAGCTGCATGACAGCTAAGTTCATGACACCGTTATATTTTGGTCGAGTTATAGTTAGGAAAGACTTATGCGATTCTTAAGTGTAGTGCAAATAGCCGTAAGTAGTATACAAAGAACCGAGATGAGTTTTTTTTTCACGAGTTGTGTACTCTACTTTTTACCATTGAAATCATATCTCTTTCAATATACCACCTCGAATGAGGTACCTATCATACTATGATAAATCAGGCCATTTTTGAGACATTGAATGTACAGTTTCTTAGAAAAATAATGATATATTTTACTATATTGACGACATTATCAAAATCAGTTTGCTATTTTTTTATTCAACGGTCGGTCAAAATTCAAATTGTTGGGTGGCAGTACTGTCATGGAGCGATGTTCAGTGTCAGCATCCTGAGCCCAACGTCCCTGGGTACACATTAGTCACAACCCAATCACCTACACTCTCGAGCTTTTTGTATAAAGCTCAAGCGTATAAAAATGACCTCTTTGTTGTTATTCACCCCATCGTAAAATGATTGAGTTTGTAACCTTTATCCCTTTTTCCGTATCGATATTGCTGCATCGACAGTTGAGCCCAGCCCTTTATGTCAAAAACGTGTCATATTTTGATGTGTGACTCATCCGTACACAATTTTTTGCTGTTTTGTTTTATTTTTTATGTGTGAGTGTCGTCATTACAGTGTTGTTTTTGTATGTGGGTATGCGGAACTGCACTTGTGTGCATTTTCCCCCCCGCAAAAAATGCCAGAATAATTTGAATAGAGTTTAATCGCTAAGGCTTCTCCCTTCGTGAAAAACGAAGCCTTTGTTGCTCGAAGGGTGTGGATTTTGCCTTTCTGAAGCCGTTTCGGTGTTCGCCGAGAATATTAAGTTTATATAAAATAACAACAAATGTAAGCCTCATTGCTAAGAACCAATTTATTATTGCAGAAATAGATATAAAAGTTACCGTTTTGTTGACGATGTACTGTATGTAATACGGCCAACTACAAGAATACACCATCGGTCTACCAGTTTTCTGCAATTCCTTTCCTAAATCAATGTATGCTGAAATAACAATATTAATTTTATTAGGTAGGTACGTGAATTTTGTGAATCATTTGTATTTTTTTTTTCAATGAAAACAATCAGTAGGTACACAGCATGAAAAACTATCGAATGCATAAAGAATTCACATTGACATCAAGCATTGATGTCAAATTATATTGCAAGCGCCACTTACAGTCAGCGTCAAATTGATATGAGCGTCTAGAGTAGTCAAAATGATCTGAAAAACATAAAAGCAATTTGATTTACGCAGTTCGAATCATGTGTCTCATATAAATATGAAACAATGAGTAGTATGGTATTTTGAACACCTTGTGTGCTTACAACAATATGATGATTCGAACTGCGTACATTCAGTGGCACGAATCATGAAATCGGGTGGGGATTGCGCGGAACGTGTATTTTGGGTATGCGTTGGGGTGAGGGGCGCGGGCGGCGGGAGAGGGGCGCTCGCTATTGGTCGCTCACAAGAGCACATGCGCGAACTTATCCCCACTCCGTCGAAAAATATTCAAGATACATGCCTCGCACTGTATATCAAAATTGCTTTTATGTTTTTTAGATCATTTTGACTACTCTAGACGCTCATATCAATTTGACGCTGACTGTACCTAACGAATAGATTTTAAATACCTACAACATTTTCGCTCACTTTGAATTCGATTGTTACTCGTTTTTCGTGCGGTAATTCTAATGGATGAACCAAAAATCATCTAATCCGTTAGGTTTACTTAGCATTATGGGCCTCCGCCATTCATTCTTTGAATTGCCAACATCAGATCACACTAGGGTTGCCAACATGTCTTGGGCGAAATAAAGTATTTTTTAAATTATGCTATGAAAAATATAGTACACTTCAAAAAAATATAGTATTTAATAGGCAATTTTTTTTACTTAGGCGTTTATTTTTATAAAAAAAACAATTTTTTTTTACATTTTGCATTTTTCAACAAGTTTTGGATATTTTTGGAGTCTTTTTTGTACCTTTCGATTTTTAATCGGCGTTAGCGGCGCACTTGAATTGAACTTGACGCATATTCGTTATCACTACGACTTTCCAAAACCTATTGTAAATCTAAGACTTACCTAAGTATATTTCTCAAAAAAAGAACAATTTTATATTTTGTATACCAATAAAATCTCAAAACAAAAATAGAGCAGACCAACCAATGACCAAACCATCGATTGAAGCTTTTGAATTTAACATTGTCAAGTTCGGAATGCAATAAGACAGATACGTTCAGAATTCAGATACGATATCCTCTACCTACACGCAATCGAATCAGTCAAAACGTACAATTGAAGATTTGTTTCTTAGCATATGATGTTGAAAATATAGTATTTTTGCGTACTATATATTTCTTCAACAATATATAGTACGCACGCAGACCCGAAATATAGTACAATATTATAGTACGGTTGGCAACCCTAGATCACACCCCGTTTAATCCTGGGCAGAGAACCGAAGCGTCAAAGTTACCTCGTTTGTATGAAAATAGGCCTGTGCTGTGATTTCATATTTTTGCTCGCAAGTGTAAAACGAAAAAAATATCAAAATGTAAAACAGCTGATTTTTTTTCGCGATTTGACAGTTGGTCCCATAGTAAAAGTTGTTCAGTTCGATAGTCTGACTCTGAAGAAACGATTTTCTCATTTTTGGTTCATCCATTAAAACCCTGTAGAGGCTTCAAAACATAAATAAAAAACCGGCCAAGTGCGAGTCGGACTCGCGCACGAAGGGTTCCGTACAAAAAACGGCAAAAAAACATGTTTGTTGTATGGAAGCCCCCCTTAAATATTTATTTTATATGGTTTTTAGTATTTGTTGTTATAGCGGCAACAGAAATACATCATCTGTGAAAATTTCAACTGTCTAGCTATCACGGTTCATGAGATACAGCCTGGTGACAGACAGACAGACAGTCAGACAGACAGACAGACAGACGGACAGACAGACGGACAGCGGAGGCTTAGTAATAGGGTCCCGTTTTTACCCTTTGGGTACGGAACCCTAAAAACTACCTGTATTAAGATAGTCCTCTCCAACAAAACATCCATCCACTTTTAAGTAGTCTACACCCCACTCGGCGAAAGTCTTTGCGTCGACACCAAAGTGGTCCCTAGACCCCGGGTAGTGCATGCAAGTGTCTGATGCTATGTTTGTGTACATGCCGAATTTTAAACGACGGGCGTGTATCTGTAAAAAAAAATTTAGAAAATAAATTAAGGTGGTAACCCCACCGAAAGTGGCGCCCTCAGATGTTTTGTGAGTCTTCAGAAAGTGCACAAATCTAAATAGGTGAAACTATACCACGGAATAGATATAAGTACTACCGTACAGAAAGGAAACTCTTCGCCCCGCCCCACAACCAATTACCTCACCCCACCGCGCGAGTTCGTGTGCTGAATCGTGTGCTCATTCAATAGCCCCAGACTTCACGCACACAGTTGCGCGTGTGCAAAAACGTCACTGTCTATGTAGCGTCTGTGTAATAGGTATTTGATTTTATTAAGACAATCTATTACTTCCAATCATTATTCAGTGTGTTTCATAGTATAGGTAATTCAGTTTAAAAGTTACAACGTTTGTTCACAGTAGCAAACAAGAACTTTAAAAACCTTAGAAATGTAAAAAAAAGTGTAATTTTTTTAATATTTTTCCCGTCCATAAAATCAAGCATAGTTCTACTCATTTTCATTTGTGCACTTTATAGTTCACACTGTATAAAACCATTGAGCAGTAAAAGTAGTAAATCGAAAAATAACTTTCTTCACAATACCAACACAGTAACACATTTATTAGGAAGAAAATAAACTTTCCTCATTGTATATTTTCTTCATGATTAGTTAAATTACTATCAATGTAAAAAAAACTCACATAATCTGCAATATACTTCATTCCATTAGGAAATCTCTTCTTATCAGCCACAAGTTTCCCATGTTCGTTCCGTGTCCGTTCTGACCAGCAGTCGTCAATGATGATGTACTCGAAACCTGCTTCCTGGTAACCTTGTTCATAGAAAGTGTCAGCCACTGACAGGATTAAGTTCTCACTAAAAAAAAAATAACATTATATACCTATACACTTTTAAACATTTGCATTGCATTTTATTAGATTAGGAACACAGGTTTTAAACGCATTTTTTACAAAACATAGGTCTTGAACATCTGGGTAAGGCCGTAGATTTTGCCACTTTTTGAAACCAAAAAATGTCTCGTATTTTGATTGCATTTAAAAAAAATTTTACTTGTAATTTGTAGAAGCAATATGTTACTAAGTGGCAAAATCTACGGCCATACCCATCTACTTTTTCCCAACGTTTAGACCAAGTTGCATTGGCCGTGGTCACGGGCTGACTGAGTCACCACGGCGTGTGACCAGGGCCGATTTATTTAACATTAATTAAAATTAGACCCCAGATCCGTTGATCAAGAATATCCTACCTAGATATTTTATACAAGGCGATAGAGGGAAGTTTTTAGGGACCCGGTACAGACCATCGCACAAAGGGTCACTCGAATGGCAGCGAGGAAACTGTCAACAACAGCATTCCTGAGGAGGGTTGGTGTCAGGCAGGCGGCGGACCATAAAAATTTGCCAAAACCTAATGTAGTATGAATTACATGCTGCGCCGACCCCAATGGTGGTCGTTCTACGAGCTCAAAATTTTATTTTGCGTAGAACACTATAAATAAATTGGGATAAGGGCAGGAGGATGATGATGTTTAATAAATATATATCACTGATAGCTTACCTATGTTGTTCAAGTTGTATTTATGGTGTTAATTCACTGAAACTCAACGTATTTGTGGATTACTTACGAAAAACGAGCAGTTTTGTTTACAAACATTATTTCCGTAAAATGGCTAGCTGGAGCATAAATGTAAACTTACTCTAAACATTTCTCAGGATTTGCATCACAGTCTGAAGCGCACATATAGTAGCCCCACGACATCCAGCCCATAGGAGGAGTCAGAGCAAGATGATTCTTCAATAATTTCACATCGTCCGGCAAAAATAATACCAAAAACATCAAATTTATAACGGGTAAATTATTAGACATCGCTGTAAGGAATTGTCGTCTTAGGTTAGGTCGCAGAACCATTTGAATACTGTCCAAACAGGTTATTTAATTAGCGAATCTCGTATATAAATCTTTACAAGGCAATAAAAATTGATTAAAACTACAATTTCAATTTAAATAGGAGTTGGTACAATGTTTGTTTTGTTTGTTTACTCACTCTCTCTTGACTGACAATCTGACATTGACAGTGACAGTTTATTTGACAACTTCGTTTCGTTTGACGTTGCGTTTTGTTTTGTGTAGATTACCTACCATGATTTTAATATTCCCTCACAAAATAAAACTCGCGTTCTTAAGGCTCCGTACCGATTTTGCCGCTGACTGCTGCTCTCTCGCTCGCACATTTCATGTTTTCTCAAGATTTCTTAAATCTGAGTGCGTAAATGAAAAATGCGTCTCGGCCACTTTTCGCTATTTAAGATTACGGACATTTCAACATATATTTCAGTTTCGAGTTGCTGAAGTACAAAAAGTTATCGTATTTGCCAGTTCAAATAACTGTTAGAAACGATAACTTTTTGTACTTTAGCAACAAAAAACTGAAATATATTTTAAAATGTATGTAATCTTATATTGCAAAAAGTGGCCGAGACACATTTTTCAATTGCGCACTCAGATTTAAGAAATCTTGAGAAAACATGAAATGTGCGAGCGAGAGAGCTGCAGTCAGTGGCAAAATCGCTACGGGCTCTTAATATTCTAAGATATTATACAAAAGCAAGCAAGCTGATCAAGAAGGGCTGCTTTGTGAGCATTATATTTATTTATCCTTATGGGCTTTGTGTGCTTAAACACAAAACTATGTTTTATGCTACTGGAAAGTTTTATTTCTTTAACCTTTCCCTAGCAAGACAGATTCTTGTATTAGGGATGGCACTTGAAGTAAAGAGGGTATGGATTGTCTTGTATGGTAAATTGTATACTTATTCAAGATCTAAGAAGAGTATTTTCTAAAAATAATGGAATATTAAACGTACATGAATCTATCGAGGTTGAATCGAGTTGGTATTTGACATAGAACTTAACGAAAAAGCGAAGGTGGCGCCCTCAGTACCCTTAGGCTGACCCCAGACCTACCGGTTTCTTTTCTTTGCTTTGCTGTTCGGCAATGGACCGAAAAAATAACGCGCATAAAAACTTTTGTTAGAGTAATTTTATATTACCTACGTCGTTTTGTACCGCAAGTGCTCTGAAGCTAGTCACTTCAGTTGTACATTGTTAAATTAATTACATTGTAACTAATTATAACTATTTTGGTAAATTAAATAAAAAAATTGTATGCTTGTATTAACAAGCAACATTTTAGTAACTGGCCACCAAAAATTGTGTAACAGTTGGCCACCTATGCCAGTTACTATAAAATGTTCATACAATGCTGCCATTTTCAAACACACGAAAGTTTACCATATTATTATGAACAATCTAATTAAGTCATAATATCGAGTAAATTAATGTTTACTTTAAATTACAGTAACTGACACGGGTGGCCAGTAACTGTAAAAGTCAAAAATATTCACACAGTAACTAGCCACCCTTTGAATTGATAGATGGTTGATAAATATGAGCTAAAAAGCATTATAATATTGTTACTCACATATTAGGCGACCTTTTGACTATAACAGTATGACAAAAAAGCTGAAATTACACCAATTTTCACTTTTACAAACAAAGAGCGTTCTTAAGAAATTACAAACATATGTGCATACTTGTTGATACACGCTCGCCGAGTGTCAAAAACTTTCGTGTCATTTTGGCGCTAGTATAGTGGCGGAAAAAAATGCGAATTAAAATGAAAGCCAGTGAAATACTGAATACAGACATGGGTCAATAGAGGGCACTGCTTTCGTGGAACTCTTATTTTATGCGTTCAAATGCCAGTGTGGCCGGTTACTATCGGGTGACCAGTTACTATCTGTTTCACCCTATATAATTTTATTTTGAACCATCTACCACCGAAAAGCGAAATGACATTTTCATGGGCGTAGTGAGGTACGAGCACGAAGGAGCAGCTGCCCCCCCCCCCCCTTAGAAGAGCGGTCTTTAGCTGGTGAACTGTAATTCTGATGAGCTTCATAGCTCGCGACGCTTCTTCTAAGACCTAAGAAACTAACAGGCTTGAAGGCTGGCTTGTGAAATCCAAGAATACGGGAAGTGATCTCTTTATTTACAATCCTAGCTACGCCCTTGGGCCCCTTGGACATTTTCATTAAATAATTATTTGTCCATGCATCAGCCATTTTTAATGTCCTCACTGCTGGGGCGCAGGCCTTCCTTATAGGTGGATAAGGAGGACGGGCCATAAACCACCACGCGGGCCCAATGCGGATTGGTAGGTGTTAACGACTGCAAATGCTGGAACCAACGGCTTAACGTGCCTACCGAAGCACGGAGGAGCTCGAGATAATACATTTTTGGTCACCCATCCCAAGACCGGCCCTTGCGAACGTTGCTAAACCTCCGCAATCGCTGGGTCAGGCGCTAAACTACTGAGCCACCGAATTAACCAATTAATTAGGTATTTAATCGAGTACTCTTATGCGCGTTTTTTTATCGATAGATGTTCGTGATAAGGGCACTGAACAATTTCCCTCATGTTTTGATCTTACTGTGACCTCTTTGTCATAATCTTATACCATTCTTCCAAGGAGGTAGCCCTCGTTGCGTAGTGTAGGCAGGCAGCTATAACGCGCAGGGTCCGACCCTCGCTTAAATCGTCTACATCGACAACAGTTACATTTTATTTCCTTCACCGATTGCTCGGCGCGACGTGACCTCTTGCATTTGATGTGTCATCGAGGCTCAAAAGCCTTTGGGATGCGATGCGAATCGTGAATCTGTGTTGATTTAGGTACCTATATAATTTCCATGATACTTAGTTGTTTAATAGGTTTAGCTAAAGATGAATCGTCAGAATTGCTAAAAATGCCTCATTGCAGTTCAGGGGCCTTACTATGAGGTCTTAATAGCAGGACTTATATTGAACTGCCTTACTTTTTCGTACTATGACCTCAAAGGTTAGTTCATAAGCAGGCCTGTTTAAGGCCTGCTTTGGAACTGAATGGCTTAAAGATGGTTTCTTATTTGCTGATGGTAAGCCCCCAGGACGTTTGGAGATGTAGGTAGGTAATTACTTACTTCTCGTTCCACTGGGAATTTCTTACTTGATTTTCGTTTTTATGGGCAAGAATTAAGGTCCTGTAAACATTATACAGTAACATAACGGGAAAAAACCCCGACGGGACAGGGACGTGCAACATACATTTTTCCCTGTCCCATCTACGCCCCGTCCCGTACACGCCCCGTCCCGTCCGTATTCACATCGCGTATCATTTTGTTATTATTGTTTATCCGTCTCTGTCCAGTTCATTCGGAGAAAAAACACATTACGTATCGTATCGTAGCGACGTTTAATTTCCTTAACCATACGCGGTAAGTAAGATACGAGCTATAACTAAAAGTGTATTCATGCAGATAGAGTTTGGTCAACGAAGGATGATACTCGGTTGGAAATGGTACTTATTTTGCGCCTTATTTTAAGGTTCAGTTTCCAATAACTTAACCTCTAAACGTTAATTTAACAGGGAAAGTGGCGTCGCCATTCAGTCTTCGTTGGCCAGACTCTAGGGTCTTTCGGTATACATAGAATAGGAAAAGATCACAGCACTGCAAGCATCTGTACGTCAGAAAACCAGCAATCTATATTCCCTAACACAGCGGACGCTCTTATCTAACAAATATTTTTTTTTGGCACATCTCTTTTCTTACCTACCTATTGGGTGCTATTGGGCCATCACGGTATCAGAATAAAGTGCGTACATTTCGGAATCTCGAGTAGAATAATAATAGCCGAAGTCATTTCACCGTTCAATAGGAATTGTGCGCGTTAGGAGTCGGCCTATTTTCCGGCCGAGATTCCCTTGGTAAAGGGGACGCAGTGCACTGATTTAATTTGTTTTTGCTCTCGGCTGCCGGCTAATGATCGTTCACTGCAAATCAACAGAAAAAATGATCGAAGCCTGTATTGTTTGATGTGAAGGAATGAATGGGTTTGCTTGATAAGCTTTAAAAAAATCACAGATCTCGTGCCTTTCACGTCCTTCTAGTACATTGAAAATGAATTTAACAAAATATTTTATTATTCTTTTCTTACAGACATTAATATTTTATTGAAAGGTTACCTAAGTACTATGTATAACTAAAACATCTGAATTTCTAAATAAATAAACCCTAATAAAAAAATAATCAAAATCAAATGCAGCATGCGAGACTCTCGCGCCGACTTCATCATCACTCGAATGTGCGATAACAACCCTCATGTTTACCTAGGCATCATCATCACACTCTCATTCTCAGAGATCGTTGTAAAATTTGGAATCGCAGAGTCACTAAGAAAGACGTGACTGATCGAGTAATTTCAAATCCCGAAATTGAAATAACAGCAACCCACGATATATAATATTTTGGATCTAGTAGAGAGATCTCAAACTAAAACCTCTCTTCTGTTCAACTTTCGCTCAAGATTCGTTTATCCGTTTCTCTACACACAAAAACTCACTACGACGCCTAGCACGTGTGCTGAAGATAATAGCGTCATCTCTTTTGCTCCTACAGTTATTGCTAACACTACTTTCTCTTTCGTTTTCACATAGTAAGCGACGTCACTTACTTGAGTATGGACTTATGAAGACATTTCAGTGCAGCCACACTATGGTACCGCCCCGCGCCGCAGTATCTAACGATTTTTAAATCTTTGACTAGATCTGGAATCAGCTCTCGCTTCACGCTCTATTCACGTCATACCATCTGTTGACCTGCTAGAGCTAATCAATATCAATATTATGGTTTTAATATATATCTAAATACTTTTTTATTTATAAAAAATGTGGAAAAAATAAAAAATACAAAATATAAAACACTATTACAAGCTTTGAAATATACAATTATTTAAAAACTTCAATCGTACCTACTACGTATTACCATTATCCTGCGTCGCGCACGTCGCCCGCGGTATCCCAACATTTCGCTTCATAAAGGATAAGCTACAGCTCAGACCGTAAGAGTCAGGGACATATACTAATTTCAGTAGGTAGCCTAACTCAATATCTCTAGGGGTTTTTTTCATTTTTTCGATATCGCTTTTCGTTTTTGAGAAATTGTCGATTTAGTGAGAAAAGACCCCGAAAAAGTGTGTCATTTCCTACATTTATGCGATTTTAACGACCTCCGTGGTCGAGTGGTTCGCACGCCGGTTTTCAAGGCGTCACCATCTCTTGAGGTCCCGGGTTCGATCCCCGGCTGGGTCAATGTAGAAAATGAACTTTTCAATATTGACTCAGGTCTGGGTGTGTGTCATACCACCGTTGTTTCTGATTTCCATAACACAAGTGCTATAGCTACTTACTTTGGGATAGAGCAATGTATGTGATGATGTCAAATATTTATTTATTTAGTATTTATTTTCGAAAAAAGTTTTTGACTTTTTCAAATATTTTTCACCATATTGTAGGCCTTGCTGAGACGCATCTTTTGACATTTAGTACATACACGTAGACCCAAAACTCACGGGACCAGGGCAATGTCTTACTTTGGCTGAAATTGGGTACCTTACCGAAGCGATCGAAAAAACATTTTCAATGTTAATATGAAATCCAACCAACCCTGAAATAATATGAATAAGTTATTTTTCTAAATGAATCCAGCCATCAGATAAATCGAAACATCAAATCGGGGAGAGATGATGGCGACACAATGGAAACTGGTGTAGGTACCATGAGAAATAGCGTAGCTTAACCACTCCTAAGGTTAAAATCGCTTGCACGTCGCGCCGTCACAACAAACATTTAGTTCATGCAGGGGCTATACGTACGTGCACCCACGAATTTTGCTGCTAACTGGCCAAGGCCAAGCTCAGCCCCCCTAGCCAAAGAAACATTTGCAAATTTTCACTATCGCTTCGCTTCGAAACATGTATGGATTTGAAGTTTTAAAATTAGATTGTTAACGAAACCTTATGTCAATCCCATACATGTTTCGAAAGCGAAGCGATAAAGAAGATTTGCGAATGTTACTTTGGCTAGGCCCTCTGTTGCCCATAGTACACTCTACAAGCCTATCGTCTCGAGCGACCATGGAGGTCGTTACTTTTGTAAGCCATTTTGTCCGGTCTTGGAGTCTACCATTCTTTTACAGACGAGTTTAATTGGTTTCAGAGTCATCCCGCGGCTCGAATATGGGCGGTGATGGCATGTCGTAGTGGCGAGATGGCTGCGCCGCGGGTCGCGCGCCTCGCCGCGCTGCTCGCCGCGCTCCTCGTCACGGCCGCCTCGCTGCCCACGCAGGAGCCCGTGCAGTTCGAGGCCGCCTTTCAAGGTAACTAACTCCACAGATTAACTACATACTCGCAGTTGCGAGATGGCTGAGCCGCGGGTTACGTGTTGGTTGCGTGCCTCGCCTACGCTGCTAAGTAGCATGGGCCGAACCGCTTGCACGCCGCATCGCGCGCCGTCGCCACATAGGCACACGTTTAGTTTGTGCACACATGAATTTTGTTGCTAACTGGTTAAGCGACGCTGTTGCCCATAGTACATACCTACGTGAGTGAGTTGCAGTGCGCATGAGACTGGAGTACCTACCCTCTTCTCCTCTTATTATTTTATCACATGGCCTCTGCATCAATTATGACTAGGAAAGCATGTTAAAGTAGTTGTATTAATATTAATAGAGCAAACGAAAATAATTAGTGTCATCTGCAATGCACCATAGATGGTGCAAGTGCAAATGGCAGCGGGCCTTTATCTCAGTTTCATCAATTATACAAACCGCTAAGCGTCACACGCATAAAAGATAAAAGATTAACCCAGCATTGAGCTTTGCAAGAACAAGCCTTTAACGACTTCAAACATTGTGGTGACTGTCGCATAATCCTCTCTCGTCGGATCGCAGATTATCCTCATTTAATTACTTACCCACCACATTGCTCCGGGATTTCTGAAACAAAACTTCGAGGACAAACACAGAACATTTTTAATCAGCTGCCTACCTATCCGCGATTTTGCTCTCTCCATAAAGTTAAGGCTCGGTTTCGGAAACATTTGTCTCTGTCTTTTTCTTTACATGTAAAGAGTAAGAAAGATAACCTCACTTCTGCACTTTTTCGATGTGTTTTCGTTATTTTTCATTATCATAATAAAATTATCTTTCTTGAATAAAAGTAATTGAAGCAACTTCACAGTACGTTTAGTGCGTCTTTTGATGTAGAATTCAATACGTTTCCGCTATTATTTACAAAAATATTAACCTACGCAAACGCTTTTGGTGATTTTTCTAATTCTTTTTACAGTTATCTGTGAGGTTTATACACAATTTAATATTGGTAGCAACTAGAGAATCACATTTGCTTGTCGTATGTTTTTTTTGTGACTACAAGTTTTCGTTTTCTGCCCCCCCCAACATGTTTTCCTATTATGGACGCTTAACGGTCTAATATCTCAAGGTTTTCTGTTTAAAGAGGACCTTCACTATTGATTCACCTCTCAAGTTTTACTTTGTGTTTCTCAAGGTAGACGATCTATTTAATGAATCTGTTTGGAGTCTTTTATATCATTTTTTGTGGGAAACATTATAAGAGCTTTTGCTTTGAATTGAAACTGAACATTACCTGGGGAAATTGCTTTCTGTAGGTACTATTTGGAGGGGTATGATGACTAAATAATTAAATAGACAAGATGACATGTTCGCCTATGCACGCTATTAGACAAATGGTTAAATAAAAATCAACAATTAGAAAAAAGATAGATGACAGATAACGAAGAAAATAAAGTTATTTATTCCAATTAAATTACTATTAATGGACAACAAAATCAATTTAAACATTCCAATAGTCTGGCTCAAAATATTACGATCTCCCGTTAGAAGAGGAAATAAAGGCTGTTCATATCGGCGATAAAGTAAGATATGAAGGGCGGAGCGTCGCTAAACATTTATGAACGGGCTGGAATGAATTCTTTGGGCTGAAGTTATGAGCTACTGATATCATTGGGCCTTTATTGTTTATGGTGTTACCCTTAAGTGGATTGTAAAGCGGTACGATATTTAACGAGTTACCTAGGTACTCGCTTAGTAAATACAGATAAAATATCATGATGGCTTTTGAGAACAAAATTAATAAAACATACGCTTAACTTATGAACGAAAATTCAACAATATGTTGGTAATCTGTGATTCAACATAAGAGGAACCAAAACCAAAGTACTAATTAAAGAACATAATATCTAAAAAAACCAAATAAAAACGAAACTATTTCGTCATAAACTTTAAGGAGTCAACTGCTAAGCCGACCCCTTTCCAATCAAGGCCACAAAAAATGATGAAAACAACGCAGAAATAATGACATAATTTCGATGACCGACCACTGATCGTCGTGGAGACACAATTGGGGTACCTCGGCCTTAAATGAGATGAAATGAAATGAGATGAGATGAGATGAAATGAGATGAGATGAAATGACAATGACAACGATGAAAAGACCAAAGACAGTTATCCTACTAATATTATAAATGTGAAAGTTTGTGGGTTTGGATGTTTAGATGTTTGTTCCTCAATCACGCAAAAACTACTGAACGGATTTGGTTCAAATTTGGGACACAGATAGTAGATAGCCTGGATTAAAACAAAGGATACTTTTTATCCCGATATTCCCACGGGAACGGGAACCACGCGGGTGAAACCGCGGGCGGCCGCTAGTACAATATAAAGCAACTAGGCAGCATTGTGTTGTAAAATTTCCTCCACCAGCTCAACCAACCGTACAATCTACCTCCAAAAGCTCTCAAGGCACCTCAATGGGTGGTACAAAATGAGCAAAAATGCAGACAAATGCATGTAAAGCGACGACATTGAGTTTGTTTAGGCTTCCCATCCTATTATCCTTTACTTATTATTTCACCTCCATTTCAAAACAACTAGCGCCATCTCTGGCGCCAATACGTAAACCTGGCTGCGCGACATTAGCGCCACTAAAAAGAAGACATTCAAGCTCTCATCGAAACACCGCGTGCGCGCCGGGTCACCGCCCGCTGAAAATCCTTAAATTACTGTGAAAAACGGTGTGAAAGACGGAGCCGGCTCCAAAGATCGATCAAGGAACATAACAGACGTGAGTGCCAGTGTAGTGTAAGTGTCAACAACCACCAGCATCTTCATTTGGAGTCGTCACTGCCGCCGTTGGCGAAGCGGTGGCCAGCTACCTATAAGTCCTTTTCCTTCAGCCTGTTACCTATCCACATTAACCTCTTGTGTAGGTACTTGTTAGGGAATCAAGGAAAATTAATTTCAAACTACGAAACCAAGCGGTTTAATTTTTTTTGGTCCTTCGAGCCGGATGCCTATGGTTACCGGTTTTTAACCAGCTTAAAATTCCATTTACAGTCCAATTTTAAAACATATAAAGCTAAATTTTTATGAAAACAATCGTTAACGTTGCATTCCTAGCGTAAATTATAAGTACCTATCTATTCAACTAGAGCGCTGTGTGTTCGCCGAGCGCCGGCCATTTTTTTGTTTACCGATCATTTACGATAAAAGTAAATCACATTAAATCTCATTCGTAATTACGTATTTTTAGATAAAATTACGTGTTTGCTAGCGAATTTTATCGTTAAAATTGGTTCATATTTCGATTTTTTGTCTTTTTATATTTTGTATTAGGTAGGTACATACTTATAGAAAATGCCTGACGACCAACAGGCCGCCGCTAGTGATAGTGCAAATAGTGCATTAATGAATGAAAGACAATTAAAACTGGTTCAAACGCAGCGAGAATATGCGTTTCGTGATATGCAAATTTTGATGGATTTATCTAAAAATATTCACTCTGATCAATCAGCATTAACTAAATTCAAAGCTAGGTTCAAACGGATTGAGAAATTACGTAGCGAATTCTTCGAGTACACTACTCAGATAAATGAATTAAAGTTAATCTTAAAACCAAGTGAAAAAATTGATTTGAAAGTTGTCCAAGCATTTGACGATTTATACTATAGTGTGATAGCCGTCGCGGATATTATTTTTCCGAGCGAAAGCGAAGGTAGTGTCGACACGGCTCACGCCGCTCGCGTCTCGACAAAAGTCGGCGCGTGTGCCGCGTGTGATAGTAATTGTCATACCGCGAAACCATTCTCGCAAGTGCGTTTACCTAATCTTGAATTGCAAAAATTTGATGGTAACATTGAACTTTGGCAAACATTCTTTGACACATTCTCGTCACTTGTGCATAACAATAATAGCATAAGTTCGATTGAAAAATTCCATTATTTGTTATCATGTCTTTCCGGTCAGGCTTTGTCGCTTGCCAAGGGCATTCCGGTTACGAGTGAAAATTATCCAATTGTTTTCGATGCTCTTATTGATAGATTTGAAAATAAACGCGTTTTGGCTTATAATTATTTGGAAAAAATAAGTAACTTTTCACCTTTAAAAAATAGTAATTTTTCCGATCTTAGGAATTTAACTAATATTCTAAACGAAACAGTTAACGCCCTTCGGGCTATGAAAATAAAACAATTGGATGAGTTTATACTTTTTTATTTAGCTTCGCGCGTTCTAGATAGCGATACTCGTAAACGTTTTGAAATTCAGAATAAGGAACAAGTACCTACTTTTTCTGATTTGTTAACCTTTTTACAAAGTTATGTCAAAGTATTGGAGGTCAGTCAATCCGGCACGATATCCGGTTCTGGTACTCAATTAAATCAATTAAATAAAATAACGAAACGCCCCTTAGAGGTTCGAAACAAAAATTATTATAAATCTAATTCGTTGCCGTCCAGTGCCGGCGCCGTCAATGCTTCGATACCTAATCAGTATTCGGTGACCTGTATGTACTGCGGTGAACAACATAATATTTTCAAATGTTCTAAGTTTCAATCACTTAACATTCCTGAAAAGAATAAAGTCGTATTTAAACAAAAGTTATGTAAAAATTGTTTACGTCCGAATCATAATGTTGATCAGTGTTTTTCTAAATCTTCTTGCTCGGTTTGTAACAAGCGTCATCACAGTTTGTTGCATGACGGTGGCGGGACCACTGTCGCGGTACCTGGTATTTCAACCGAAGTGACTGACTGTTCGGATGGGTTTAGCGTGATCGAACCGCCTATCGTAAACGAAACGTCGGTAACTACTAGTACACACCTAGGACATAGCCGCGCTTTGGTTTTACTCGGTACTTGTACGGTGCGCGTTTGCGATCCGGCGGGCTCCGCTCAGCCTGTTTTGGCTAGGGCACTCATCGATAGCGGTGCGCAGGACTGCTTCATGACGTCATCGCTCGCGCAACGTATGCGCTTGCCTATGCGCCGTTGCAAACTAACCGTCGCGGGTCTAGGTAAAAGCGTAGTGCATCAGATAAAAGGGGAGACATCCTGTACGGTACAGCCTCGCGATTCAGATAATCCTAAATTTAATATTAATGTCATAGTTATGGACACAATTACTAGTAAAATGCCTACAGTTCCAATACCGCCGGTTGTACGTAACCACTTTAAACATTTAGTACTTGCTGATACGCAATTTGACAAACCGACAGATATCGACTTATTATTAGGCGCGGAGCAGTTCCACGCGATTTATGACGGCCAACGCCTCGATTTGGGCAACGGTCTACCGGTTGCTTTACACAGCGTGTTCGGGTGGGTTCTCACGGGCAGGGTCGATCCCGTTAGCCGTCCCCCATCCACAATCTCTTCCCTCGTGGCTTCCACTCGTGCATTAGATGACGTGGTCAAGCGTTTCTGGGAGGTCGAAGAGCCACCAAAAACGGAATTAGCGAATCCGGAGGACGTTAAGTGTGAGGAGCTGTTTACCAGTCTAGTTTCCCGCAAGCCTGACGGGCGATACGTGGTGCCGTTACTGTTAAAAGACTCCTGCGAATCTTTAGGCGATTCTTTCAATAACGCAAAGTTGCGCTTAAGTAAGCTCGAAAAACGACTCGAACGGAATTCCGAGTTAAACAAAGATTATGGCGATTTTATGGCTGAGTATCAGAACTTAGGTCATATGCAACCTTCAAGTTTGGGCTCAGGTAAATTCGTTATTCCACATCATTGTGTAGTCCGCCCTGATAGTGCGACTACAAAGCTCCGTGTTGTTTTTGACGCCAGCTCAAAAACAACAAATGGAAAATCGTTAAACGACATTGTTTATACTGGACCTAAGCTCCAGAATGATATCGTAGACATACTTACCAAATTCCGTTTGCAACCTATAGTGTTCACAGCCGATATAACAAAAATGTATCGCAACATTGATTTGCGCCCTGAAGATAGGGTGTGGCAACACGTACTCTGGCGATCGTCACCTTCTGATCCTGTCTCGGAGTACGAGCTAAGAACGGTTACTTATGGCGTGACTAGTTCACCATATCTAGCAATTCGTACATTGCATCAGCTCGCAGCCGATCACGGCTCTGACTATCCTAAAGCTGCTGAAGTGGTTCGCCAGGACACATTTATGGACGACATAACGGCGGGGGCACCTACCGTATCCCAAGCACTTCAGTTAAAAGACCAACTTGTAAACCTTTTGGCTTGTGCTCAGTTTGAACTCCGCAAGTGGAGTAGCAATTCACCTGAATTTAATGCATCTCTTCCTGTTGAACACTGTCAGGTTCCAAAATCATTTTGTGATGAAAATCACCAACATATTATCAAAATCTTAGGCGTCCAGTGGGACCCACTTAAAGACTTTTTTACTTATTCAATTTCAGCATTGAATTCAAGTTTCACTAAGCGTGCTATTCTGTCATGCATCGCTCGAATTTACGATCCCGTTGGATGGCTTGCACCCGTTGTTCTGATAGCAAAATTTATCTTGCAAGATCTTTGGCGTCTTAATTTAGGCTGGGACGACACTGTTCCCACAGATATCGCTGAGAAGTGGCGAAACTTCCTCATTGAATTAGAATATGTTAAAAACATTACTGTACCTCGTAAAGTTACAGCTGATGATGCTGTTCAACATCAATTAATAGGATTCTGTGACGGGTCCTCAAAAGCATATGGATGCTGTGTTTATTTGCGCAGTGTCGGTCCTAATGAATGTCAAGTGCATCTATTGATTGCCAAGTCTAAACTGGCTCCCATAAAGCCATTAACAGTAAACCGCCTTGAACTCTGTGGCGCTGTTTTACTTGCACGCGTCCTTAAACATATGCATAATTTATTAAAAACTAAAATCCCAATAAATCAAATCATTGCATTGTAGCACTGTGCTTGCCTGGCTACACATCGAACCCCATAAGCTGAAGACGTTTGTTGCACATCGAGTTGTTAAAATAACAGACGATGTGCCCCTCGAGCACTGGCAACACGTCTCCACTCATGACAACCCTGCGGACCACTGCAGTCGAGGCTTAAGCTCGATAAAACTCGCTGAATGTTCCTCCTGGTGGGTAGGTCCAGACTGGGTGGCGAAAGATACTTCCTATTGGCCAGGTAATCCTCATTTGGATTGCTTCGATGATATTCCGGAACTGCGTCTCAACGCGTGTCTAGCTCAGGCTACAACAGATGAACCTGGTCTCGTATCTACATTATTAGAACGCTATTCCTCTTTAACGCATGTGCAGCGCATTCTTGCTTGGTGTTTGCGGTTTATATCGGCGTGTTCACGTCATTCCGAACACAGTAAAACGCTTACCGTTAAAGAATTGAACTATTCGCTTCAGTGTTTGATTAAACATGAACAGCAGTCGTATCTTACTGATGACGTGCAGAGTTCTAAGGCTATCCAGAAACTCCGTCCATTTGTAGACGACTCGGGTCTCCTCCGAGTGGGGGGACGATTAAAACATTCTAACTTGCCTGTATCTGCTAAACATCCAGTCTTATTACCGAAAGGTTCACGTCTATCCTTACTGATAGTAGATTATTTTCATATAACTTACTTGCATTGTGGTCCTCGTACCCTGAAATCGATTATTCAACGTCAATTTTGGATTCTTGGGATTCGTAATTTGATTCGTTCCAGACTCTCAAAATGCGTTAAATGCTTTAAAGCAAAACCTATTCCGTGTCAACCTCTAATGGGAGATCTTCCATCTTCCCGAGTCCAACAAACGCGTTGCTTCGAAAAAGTTGGAATCGACCTGGCTGGACCTTTCTTAGTGAAAGAAAGCCATCGAAGAAAGGCGCCAACTTATAAGGCTTACGTATGCGTTTTTGTATGCCTTGCCGTAAAGGCAATTCACATCGAAGTACTCACTGAGCTCTCCACTCCTGCGTTTATTGCGGCTTTAGACCGATTTGTTTCCCGTCGTGGGCTTTGTACTTTTATAGTTACCGATAACGGCACCAATTTTATCGGCGCGAAACGTTACCTTAACGAATTATATAAACTCATATGGGAAAATCGCGATCCCATATCATCTAATCTCGCAGAACGTGGAATCATCTGGCAATTTAACCCTCCAACCGGTAGTCACTTCGGTGGAATTTTCGAAAGTGGAGTTAAATCCATGAAATACCACTTAAAACGGGTAATTGGATCGCAGATTTTAACTCTTGAAGAGTTGATAACTGTACTTGCTAAGGTCGAAGCGGTACTGAACTCGCGACCGTTGTGCAACATATCCTCGGATCCAGACGAAGTAGATATTCTAACACCGGGGCATTTCTTAGTTAATAGTCCTTTAGTAGCGTTACCTGAACCTGAACTGACGGATCAATACGTGCCGCCTCGAGAGCGTTGGCAGATGCTGCAAAAACTTACCCAATCATTCTGGCGTATCTGGCAGCGTGACTACCTCCATACGTTACAACAACGTGCGAAGTGGTTTCGCGGTCAAACTAACGTACAGTGCGGTGATATTGTATTGCTCGTTGATAACAATTTGCCTCCATTAGATTGGCGTTCAGGGCAAGTGACCGCCTTACACCCTGGCGTTGACGGTGTGGTCCGTGTCGTTACACTCCGTACTACGCGTGGCCTCCTTCGGAGACCAGTCACTAAACTTTGTCCGTTGCCTATTGTAATGATCCCCCCCCCCTCTCTACAACTAATTAATAAACTATATGATGAATGATACTACATGAATGATGATGACTACTGACTACTAACTTGATAGCTAACTTAATTACCTAACGCTTATTATACCTGGTGATGGGATTTTATTGGATCCTAGTTCTTACTGTTTTACTATATGGATTGGTGATATTCTAACCCTAGCATAGTTAACCTAACGCATACCTAACTACAAATCCCATTCATGTTGATTAGCCGCTAAACGGCTTCCGAACTAACCATCCCTACTTGTGATTCCATTAAATGTTTTATCTATGTTTTGCCTAGTTTATTTTCCCTAACCCTATTTTATTGCATGATAGAATAATCTAATATTAATGCTTTTGTAAGTGTGAAATGGGCGCGTAATGTCTAGTGATATTTCCCAAGTTGTAATCCGTAATTACCGGAATTCCGTAATTAGTTCTCGAATATTGCTGGGTGGATATAAATATTAACTTTACATGACTAACTTTAATTATTTATGCTTCGATAGATAATGAACTAAGAACCTATTACTAAAAGAAGGAAATTACTTTGCCTGATTTTCCTATAGAATAGAAATTAAGATATTATTTGCTCATTCCAAATTGACCCAATCTCATACTAATCTGTTACTTTGTTTAATGCTTAGAAATAACTATGTTTATCAAATAAAATACCGATCTATTTTATTACGGAGGACCCTAATCCATTAGATTTCTACCTTATGAAGTCATGGTCATGCTATATCAACTTTATTGATAAATTTATTACTAATTATTTATAACTTCAACAATGAATTACTAGTGACCGCCTGCTGTGTTAATGAAAAATTGAGAATTTACCTATTTTACTACTATACTATCAGTTATAAAGAATCTATTATCTATGTCAACAATGTTTTAATTCATATCTTTGAATTTACTTAACAAATTTTAATAAGCATAGCCGGCCCGACTGCGGCTTTTAGCAAATCTCCAGAATTTGTTAACTTTCTAACTTTAAGAGGAATAATGTTATATAAATATCTTGGAAAAGTATCTTAGGGTTGCCTCTCACCTAGTTTTCTATGTTAATGCCAGAACCAATACTGAAATTATATTATGAAAATCTGAATGTTTGCTTTTATGATTTATTTCTTTATTTCTATTCGTCTAATTTGATGTATAGATGTCCTAGCTCTGAACAAAGGATATGAAACCAACGCTCTGACTACAATGTGAGTTTAGTAAGTATATTTGTAACGTTAAGTATGTGCTTAAACAAATGAGGCTTCGCTCATCACTATTGGATTGCATAGTTGGTCGTTGCCTATCTTCAGTTTAATGTGTTTTATACCCAAGGAAGAATGTAATCAGACGGTTTCCTAGTTAATGATATTGATTCCTCATCTTACAACAAAAGTATTCGCTTTTATTACTAGGTCTCAATTATTCCTGTTATTACAACTATTACTTAATAAAATTACTACTAAATGGATATTATTACTCTTTTGATATAACCAGGGAAATAGAATTTAAGTTTGTAATTTTCCTAAATAAGCTTACTTTAATCTCATACTAATTCTTAATATTTGTTACTATACCATGGAAATTTTAATAGTCTCTAGCGATTAGAAATGGAGATACTATAGGAAAGAGATAAGCGTTTCCAACTACATACCGCTGAATGAAGTAAGTATGAACAATGTTGATAGAAATTGGTCAAAGTGAATTTATGAGTTAATTGGAGTATTGTTATAAATTAGTAGGGTAGAAGAGGGTATATCGAGCCATAATAGTCAATAGGGTAAAAGGAGGTAACTCGAGCTATAAAGAAAGTTAAGTTTGGGTAATTCTACTCCGCTACCAAATATTAGTTTATTTGTCACATACAACGTTATTCTAAGTAATGTAAATCATCCAATGTCGACTTAGTTTATCAAGATAAGAGAGGTAATTTGAAGCAAGTTAAAGAGTTATAGTCGCCTGAAATCAAGGCATGGAAAAACCCGTCTTCGTCACTGATTAAGAATTTATTTGCTATCTTTAGTGTTACTTAAAAATATACAATGTGGCTTTCCTGGCTAGATAAAGAGCCCCTCCTCCGCTCAATATGGTAAGCCTCGTCTCCAGAACTGGACAGCTTTCCCCCAGTGACCAGCCAATTACAATCATTCTTTAATTTAAGTAAAGTATATGGTCGATAGTCTAAGTTTGTCTGTATATTCCAACAAGAAGAGGACAAGCAAAATGCTCCAAGCGATTTCCCAGTTTTTCACAATTGAGATATTCTTTTCTCAAATGTGATGGCCAGATCAATTTTTTTTCTTTTTTTTTTTTTTAAATTCTGATTTATCTTATATCAACATAAATTCAATCTTACAATTTATGAACTTAAAAAAAAGGGAATAAGTACTGGAAAATCTAGGGATTTCAGAAGGAAAGTTTATTAAATTTAGGGACATATAATAAATAAATATTTGCGTTAAACCTTTCCTACTTTTGAACAATAGCTTTGGATTGCATTGTCAAAATGGCATTGAATAAATCTTCTTATGATTATTGTGCGATAAACTTGATATTGATTTCCTTTAAATTGAGTCGACTGTTAAATTTGATTTAGAATATTTAACTCAGAGAATACTTTGATTCCAGTAATCGTGAACTTAACATATTCACCAATTTATTTGATACTTTCATAGTATATAAATGTTGGTCAAAGTATTGTTTAGTGCTACATACCGAGCATTATTTTGTTAATTTGTGGAAGCTTACTCAAAATTGTGTCTTGTGATATTAATGAGTTGGAATTGACATGGCTCAAATAATATCACGGGTCAACATTACACCCAGACTTTTATTTAGCATTCATCCACATTTATTACCAAAATATTTTATTTTATTTATAGTCAACAGATTGAACCGTGGTCAAAATTAGTAAAGTCAGCCCAATTCAAAGATATTACTTCTGTTATGAATTGATAGTCTATTAGTTAATTAGATTGTGCGTCCAGCTAGCTTTAGCACAATAGTAGGTAGATGTTTTTCATTCACTGAAATTTATTTACAATGCCACTTCACAACACCCATAGATGCCACAACACTACCTATTCTCTGGAATTACTGAGAATTTAAGATAACAAATTCACTAATACGTTCCCATTTAACCCTCCAACTTGCTCGCATTTACCTGCCTATGACACAACCTAAAATTTATCATAAATTTTAATTTACTTTTGTCATGATCCGCCATGTTGTTTATCATAATTAGCTTGGATGAAATGCATCACTTAGTGAACCAATAGCGGCCATTTTGTAATGCACCTTTGCAATTTTCCTATCGATAAATAATAATTCGGCCATTTTGTTGAATTATGCCTAAGTTATCCTACAACAATTTCGATTCTAGAACGCTAATTTTACAATGTGACGACCTACCTAACTAGATTTTCGCTCGTTCCACATGCCTGCCTAGCAGATTATGTGCCTATTCCGCTCTATTGACGACCATTCAAAACACCAGTATCACAAGCCCCCCCAGGTTTTGTGATACTCTACCTAATTTTCGCGCGATTAACCCTACAATTGACCTATGATTTTACCTGCCTAATTCAGACTACATGAGAATTTCCTATGCCAAATTTTGTGGTTCTTACCAGCGCCACACGTCGCCCCGTTCCTGTACAGTGTGAGCAAGCATACTCCCTAATTTCGCTAACAGCTTGGCCGTGCTAATGGTGGGGAGGTAGGACCACCATTAGGCCCTAACCAAAGGAATAATGAAAACCTGCTCTAGGGGCTTAAACGGAAAACAGAACTACGTTCTAACGGCAGCACTTGATGAAGCCTTTTTCCATATTAAGTCACGCAGGCTTACATTATGTGACTAACTAGGCAGACCAACGAATTGGCCGCCCGTTTATGACGCCACAATCATAAACTTCAATTTACCTAGTACCCCCCCGAAAGTCCATAGCGAATCGCCCCAGCACGACACAATCCTATTTTTAATTATTCAAGATAAAAAACTCCCTTCCCACATTCCATTTCAAATGAAATTAGTTTTAGAAAATCTATTTTCAATAATTCTTGAATTTACTTGATACAGCTACGTTAATTTGATGTAAACTTAGCAACCAAACTATATATTTCAGTCAGGCTTTAATTTTACCATTTAAAGCTTATCTGAAACATTACCCCAAAGGTTAGAAACTTGCCCGTGCAAGACCTATGCACATAGACTTTCGTTTCTTTCACTTATTTGCAGACTATTTCGGTCTTGAGTTAAAGAAAAACTTGTTCAGCAGCCATCTTACAGAGGGAAGTGTGCTTGCGTCTTCTTCGGTGGCAGTCAAGGAAAGAGCGTCGGTTCCCCCGCGCCCGGCCTTATATACATGCGGAAAAGTTACCTCTGCGAAAATCTTGATGACGCTTAATCTTATTGGTTCTTAATTTTTTAGAGTGCCCTGTCACTAATTTTTCTAATTTACCCAATAATGGGGTAATTTCTCCCTGAACTAATCTACCTATCACGTGAATATAATAATAGGAACCCGTAATTACTTCGATACTGACGATGGTTATAATTATAAATATAATTAGTTTTGCTTATTCTAGAATTTACAAAACTCCTCACATACGCAAATATTGTTCTAATTTCCTAATGACACAATCGATTTAACCTTCCCTGTACGTTTGAATACATCTTTTGGTCTATCGCTATTCTAACCTCCCAAGAAAAATCTTATAATCAATAAATATGTTATCTGACCGCTTTTATTATTTCCAATCGACGCATAGCTTTATTTAATAATAGCAAAGAATTGATAACAAGAACCCAATGATATTATGCTTAACCAACCAAACTTGGGGTATAATAACGCTAACAACGAATATTACTCACATACGTAACATACTGTTGTATATGCCCTATTTTGTCGCCTCATCTTACAATTGTCTCTTCAGTCAACTGAACGAGTTTATCTACATACTATGGTAGTTTAAAGATATTTCAAACCCTCTCTGTCTCTAACTTTTCTTTCTTGTGCAAGAGTAATGGCATCATTTTTATTTCTTCATCTATTTGCCGTGTCTAACATTATTTTTAGCTCAAAGTCACTTTTACTGAAAGGTAACCGTTGAATATTCTTCCACATAACATTTAATCTATTCATATATCTATTATTTGTGGGTAAAGGATTTGTAATCTCCAAATTTTATTCAGAAAATATAAAATCAATTAAAGTTTTTATTGTATTTGCAGGTTTACTATACTGAATATATGGATATCATATTTCTTACTGTAAGATAATCAACGTCGTTTATAAAATCTAAGCATATATTTTCATCTATTCAAAACAAAGGCACATTTGATCGCTTATTGATGAATCGAAAATACACCAAATCTCACAATTTCGAATATACTAGCCTTAAGATGAATCCCGGCCTTAACACCCCCGACTCATACATGCATACGCGACCTCTTTTGCCGTTCCCCTGGCACGGAACCTTGCTCTCGAGTCCGACTCGCACTTGGCCGGTTTTTTCCCATATTATATTACTAAGGGTACTTTATAGAATCTAACTGGTAACATTTAATTTTACACGTCACAATTGCGAATTATGATTGGCTACTTTAAAATCTGGCGCCATGTGGCTCAATCTTAGGAAAATCCACGCCCACACATAATCCAAGCTCTCGATTGGCTACCGCAAACATTTTCCCTTCGTCTTTTGTTTATGAACAAAAGGAAAGCCACGATCCATTCTACGGTAGATTGTTTTTATGTCTAGTTCCTTTTACAACTTTTTACTAGTTATCGTTTCTATTTAATGTTTATTTATTACAAATATAATCATTCGTATTCTTCCTTTACTTTTAATATTAAATGATTTTACTTTATTCATAATCCCAAGCTTAATTTACAAATAGTGTTTTTTGACATTTGCTGAAAACGAAACGCAATATGTGTTTACAAAGCATGTCACGTCACCAAACCTAAACATATTTTACACATTTAGAATAACTAAATTATTATTTGTTTATTTTAATATTTTATAATCATTCGACTTCCTTTTACCTTATAAATTTTAATGATATAATTTACCAAGGATTATTTCGTTCTCTTTTTTTTTCTCTTTAAAATATAGAGTGATTTTTCTCTATGGATTATCACTTTAGTTCCAAAAACGGCCACCAAATGTCAAATGCATTTGTCTATGTAAATGTCAACGAATTGTTTATTTTCGTTGAAACATATTTTCAGGTTAAAAAAATCCCGCAAAAGTATCCGTTTTTTATATAGAAATATGATATTTCGTGAATGTTGCATTTGCAAATCGCAGTCATAGCCTACAATTATCTGTGATCAAAGAGTTTTTGCTACAAGAATACTGTTGTAATTGCAGTAAATATCGTAATGCCAGACAATATGCATTGAAAGACATCCCAAATTGCATAAACAACCCCTTTTTTATTAAAATTAGAATAAACATCCCTTCATGGTAAGTTATTTAACGAGTTTATTTATTGATTCATTCACATATCTTTATTTTTTATCGTTTACAACTATTTTTTCCAACCCTGGACTTCTTTGTATCTCGCAGATTTACAAATTATCACTAAAATAGAAGTTAATTGAAAGAAATGGAGTCTCCAAGGCGATAGAAAAAGGCAATACATCTAATTGGAGGCGATAGGACCATTAAGGAGCAACAAAATATCTTTCCCAGAGCCGATTCATAGGTCAGTAACCCCTCTTATTTTTATTTTTATTAAATATTTGAGAAAAAGATAACATGTTCAATTTTGAACTGTTACAGCTCGACCCCAAAATTTATACATAGGTGACAAAACTACGTATTGGATCCGAAGTAAAATTTTCTTCTCAAATCTCAAATATTTATATTACCCCTTCTACTGTTGTTTCTTTAATATATATATATATATATATTCGAATCTTCCCCCCTCTCTCTTTAATCCTAATCATTATTATTTCTCCAAGATCAAAGAATTGTTGGGTGAGCCCTAGTGTAAGTGAAATTTAAGATTGTAGAGTGTATTTAAACCAAGACCATATCAAAAATTATTAAGCGAGTTTTAAGTGTCTGTTGCTTTTGCCAATTCCGTCGTATGCATATTCAACACCAGAGTCGTACAAAATCACGGTAAGGTGTGGGTTGTGAATCCACAGCTCCTAGTAAGCCTACATGGACAAATAAGACCTTTCCTAACCTTATGAAAAAGTACGCGCATTGCGCTTCATATTTGTGCATTGTACCCCTCCGCAATCAAATATTACTCCTTCCAAACCAAAGGCTTAGCGGCGAGCATATACAATGACCATATATTTCCAAAAGCTTACTTAAGACTCTGGAACAACCCTAATACAGCCTTGGAGAGTGTGCAGTTGCCGAATATCAATTTAGCTCTTAGCTTCTTGTGTAGTATGAATTTTGGACAGCTGTTTACACCAGGACAATTACAAACTTCAACTGTGTTTGTTTCTCTCTTTTTTTTTTATTAACCTTACACCAAAAAGTCCTACTGTACAAAATTCAAGTTTGTCAACCCTAGACGCCGGCCTGGCCGCAAGCACAACCCTAGCGCTAAAGCAGTGTGATGGTCCTATCTCTTGGAAAGATAATAAGCCTGCATTCAGGTTTCACATATGTTATAATCCAAAGCCCTCCTATAGAATCTATATTTGAACTAACGTTCCTTTCTTTCAACAACTTTCATTCTTTCATTCTCTTCGCTCATCACTCTATTCATACTTCTATCCTACATTAGATTCTCATTTCGTTCATCTTTTCTCATCACGCGGCACCCACTATCATCATTCACTAGCCTACATTTACGCCACCCAAGATTATATCATAGCTACAGACTGAATACAAAATTTATACAACTAACGATGAATGATTTTGAATTATATTTTCAATGATAAGATTAAATACGTCGTCTGTCACCATATGGAATTCTACGCAGATTGCATTAAAATATCTGTTAATTAGATTGCAAATAAATTACGCAATAGTAATGTCTGTACGCTTTAGATTCGCTTATCCCTAAACATTCCCCCAGTACGCATCTCTACTTTACGCAACTCTACTATTTCACAACTATACGCCGCTCCTTTCGTTAATAAATATCCCTGTTCAAACTAAATGTATTTCCTTTTATTTCCGTAATCCTGCTTTTGTTACTTATTAAATTTTGAATACCATTAGCAGTAATACCTGTAATTCATTTTATCTGTTTAATCTTTTATATTTAAATATATTTATACATGTATATATAATTGCATATATATTAATGATTCATAAATTGAAGAAATCTCGTACATTTTCGATTCCACAAGCGTCTTTCCCTTATTAAGATACCTTTTTTTTTTCCAGTATCCCTTAATAATCTAAGATTATGTTAGTAGTAAAACGTAAAATTAATTCTCTTCAATATCTCTACTTACTTATGAAGAAAAATTCCCCCCCGAAGAAAGAAAAGCCGCCAACACTCCCCTCTATCTGACATTACAACTTTAAGCAACTCAATGATTAAACCATCCATTGGGTTTATGTAAATGTTTGTTAATTTAAGCAAAATTTTACTTTCGTATGACACGATAAGTTAAAATGTTAACAACGCTCTTAAAAATTTATAACTTTTCTTTAGACCGTGGTTTTTTTTTAGTTTTCTTAAATTTGAGTCCTTAAATTTTGTAAGTTCAGATAGGCTTTTCCCGTTCCCGACAGAGTCTATATAATCATACCCCATAATCATTTATTAATCAACTCAAAATTACATTTTCATTTAGTTAACATAACATAAACATTTTGTTTCCTTAAAGTTAAACACGACATTAAACCTTACTTATAATACCTAGACAAATGTATAGCGTTAAACCTCCCTTTTTCTTTACCCGTCTCCGGATCAACAAGTAAATATACATTTTTAAACGGGTTAGCTCCAACCACAAACGGACCCTCATATAATGGTTCAAACTTTTTTGTTATTTTTAATTTTGCGTCGGATTTATTTAATTTCCTCAATTTTACTAAATCTCCTATCTGGAATTGGATGATCCTATATTTTTCATTAAATTTGGTTTGACGTAGTTGTCCTGCTTTCTTTAAATTTTCCCGCGCCTTCTCCCTGATTTCATTAATAGGTGGTGGTACTAGATCAGTCGGTATGACATTATCAAATGATAATCTAGTAGGTTCACTGTATAAAATCTCACAAGGCGTAAACCCAGTACTTTCGTGATAAGTGTTATTATAAAGAATTTCTAATTTTGGCAATAAGTCTACCCAACTTTTATGATTGGTCCTACAATAAGTCCGAAATAAACGTCCTAACTCTTTATTTACTCTTTCGGTGGTATTAGGTCTAGGATTCCTAACTGTAGTATAAATTACTCTTACCCCTTCTGCTTTCATAGTTTCTTTCCACATATTACTAGCGAACTGTGACCCATTATCTGACATGATCGCCGTAGGTCGTATTATGCGAAAGAACTTTCTCATTCTTGTTAATACTGATATTGCTGTTGCTCTTCTAAGGTCATAAAATTTCACAAATTTACTAAAGGAATCCTGAATAACTAAAATGTAACTCATACCAAACTTCCCTGATGGTAATGGTCCATATAAATCTACCATAACGAGGTCTCCCACATTTTCAGTTATAATTGAACGACAAGGTCCTACATACTTAGCTGTATCACTCTTAGTGACCTGACAATCATGACACCCCCTTAATAACCGTTTGACCTGTTTCGTTAATCCCTTCCAAAAGAATCTATCCCTATCCTATGAAATATGAAATCCTTCTAAAGATTTGAGTTGATCTACTATTTGGTTCGACCCCACTATTCAGATTTTTTATTATTTCGCCTATTTCTGTATCATCCTGTTGTAATTTTGCCAAATTCTTTAATTTGTCGCGTAATTCTTTATTATCTCTAATTTCAGTATAAAATATCCTCGGTGAATTAGTTTTATCCTCTTGTAGTAAATCTCCTTCAGGCTGATATCTAGACAACACGTCAGCTACCACATTATCCCTACCTTTTACATGTTGAACCTCATATTGAAACTGCTCTAAATAATTTATCCATCTAGTTACCCGTGCATTATATAACTTACAATTCTTTACAAATGTTAACGCTTTATGATCTGTTCGAATTATCACTTTCGCTCCTCTCAAATAAGTTTCAAATTTTTCTAAACAACAAATTATTGAATAAAATTCCTGTTCCGTTACCGTCCAATTTAATTGAGCCCCCCTTAATAATTTACTGTGAAACCCTAAAATTTTTATGTCCCCTTGATTATCCATCTGGTATAAGAACCCAGCTAACCCTATTCCTGAACTGTCGGTCTGTAAGTAATAAGGTTTAGTAAAATCCGGATGATTCAACTCTACGGACCTAATAAAAAGTGATTTTATTTTCTCAAAAGCTTCTTGCTCTGTTTGTCCCCAACTCCATTTCTTGTCCTTTTTCAACAACTCACATAAAGATCTAGTATGAAAACTATAATTTGGTATAAATTTACGATAAAAGTTACAAAGCCCTAAGAAAGCCCTAACTTGCTTTAGCTTCTTTGGTACAGGGAATAATTGTATGGATTTAACCTTTTCCGGATCAGTGCTAATTCCATTAGTTGAAATGATATAACCTAACATTTTTACTTCGGTACTTAAAAATTCGCATTTTTCTAAATTACAAGTTAACCCTGCCTCAGATAACTTCCCTAGCACAATGTTTAAATGTTCTAAATGTTGAGATAGCGTTCCTGTCGTTATAATTCCCAAGTCGTCAAGATAATTAACGCAAAATTCCCTAACCTCATGACCTAGGATGATACTAATCAAACGGCTAAACGAACCGACAGAGGTCTTCAAACCCTGTGGAAGTACATTATAAACGTAGGACTTCCCATTAAAAGAAAACCCTGTATATTTTTTACTAGCTTCTGTTAACCCTACTTGATAATAAGCATTTTTCAAATCTACCTTACTAATGTATTTTGCCCCTTGAAAAGAATTTAAAACATCTAATTGTAATGGCGGTTTTTCGGTTTCTGCTATCATGTACTTATTTATTTCTCTGGCATCCAATAACACACGAATTGACCCGTCTCTTTTTAAAGTGAAAGTCAATGGACTACAATATGGCGTGGACGAACGACTAATGATCCCTTGGTCTTCCATTTCCATTAACTTGGCTTCTACTTTGTCTCTATACGCATAAGGTATTGGATATGTTCTTTTACTACAGGTGAGTGAGGCTCCATAATAATTTCGTGTTCATAACAATTTGCTCTCCCTAATTTGGATGTAAATAGATTTTTATGTTTCATTAAAACTTCCTCTAAAGCTCCACGTTTATTTGTATCTAGATTTGACTGGTGAATCATATCTCGAATATTTTTTCCTACGTTCTCTTCAACTACTGTTTCAATATTAAAAGTTGTTAACGGATTACAATTACTGAAAGCATTCTCGCCTTTATAAAATTTAAATAATTTTTTCTCATTCCCTATGATAATTTCTACCCCTTCTTCCTCTTTATTAAGTTTTATTGACGCTTGATTTTCTTTCATCCAATCAAATCCCAATATCAAATCAGCACTAAGACCTGGTACAATTAAAACTGTTAAATCACATTCAAAAGCCCCTATTCCTAACGTGACCAAAGCAATTTTTTTTATTTCTACACTTTTCTGACCTACTGCAGTTTTAATAAGAAGTGGTTTAATAGGCATAGTGGGTATCGTTGGCCTTTTCTCTTTTAACCTATTCCAAAACTCTTCTGATACACATGTTATATCACTACCTGTATCCAGCAAAGCTACTAGATTTTCATCAAATATTTGAACTAATAATTCAGACTTGAATGCTGGAGTATCTACCCTATTTGTGACTTCCTCATCAAAAATTGCGTGTACGCTATTGTCAGTATCGACCAAAAGTTGCTCTATTTTTAATTTTAAAATCTCTACTATTTGGCTAGGAATGTTTTGAACTAAACCCTCTGGCTCACTATATCCTAAACCCAATTTTAAATTATTTTCTTTCGGATACGTACAAATAGGTATCTTAATTCCGGTATTATTTCGCCCTAAAGATTCACCCGGACACCAATTCATTTTAACCATCATATTATAATTTAGGTCCCCTGTAGTTGAAGCTAGTTTAACATTTCGCTACCATCTACATTAACATTATTATTATTTAAGCTAACCGCTTGTATTTGATTTTCTCTTGGTTTCTACCATTGCCTATAGTTTTGCTGAAGGCCCCTCTTCTTCTGTTCCCAATCCTTAGAATTCTTAGCTGCCGAAGTGCTCGGTGCTTCTTGCTTCTGTATGTTGTCCATACTTCTTAAAAATTCCGCCGCTTCTATTATATTTTCTATCTTGTTTGTCACGAACGCTTGTTGAATAAATTTCGGATAATGCCGAATGATATCGCTAATTAATTGTTTTTCAGGAATGTTGTAGCTTAACATCTGCGCCTTGACTGTCAGCTTCAAGAAATGTTCCACCATGGTGGGCGTCTCCGTCCTATTCCATACGCCTTGCACTATCTTCCTTCTCAGCTCATTTTGTTCATTCTCTCCCCAATATGCTTTTAAGAAATCTACTTTAAAATCAGCCAATCCTGTCCATCTTCCTTTATATACTCTAAACCAGTCTTTCGAACTCGAAGTTAAGCAGTCTTGTATCAGGCTTAATTCGTTTTCAGCCTTTCCCGCCTTTTTTAAGTAAATTTCTAAATCTTCAATGAAATCGACTGGATGTATCGACGAATCCCCAAATTTAGGTCTATCTAAATTTATATTTTTGACGTTACAAATGACGTACTTCTGAATATCTTCCATTGCATTAGGCTCCTTAATCTCATTCCTATTTTCTATTTCCACATCGTTCATCGGCGTTACTTCGACTACCGGCGATTTTTCGACTTCGCTAGTATCCTGATTAGAACCTTGAGTCCTTTTGACTTCTTCGCTTAGGTCATCTATCCTCTTAGTTAACACGCCTACCGTGCGATTCAACATTCTTTGTATTGTCATCAATTCGCGCGATCGCGTTACCTTCGGTTTAACTATCGTCTTTACTAGCCGCTGTCGCACCTCTACCGGTTGAGGCCCTCTATTTTCTATAACCTCGGATTCCAACTGTCGGGAACTATGTGGAACCTCTACTATTTCCGCCGGCTCCTCGGAAGATTCATACCGCTTTGGCGCGCGACGAACTCGGACCGGTTTCCCCATGGCGAGTTTTAATTGTTCGTTGCCTTCAGTGTAATGTCAGATCTATATAAAATATTAGCACACATCCTTATTTAGCTTGGTTTTATAGTATCCAAAGGTTGGATATAAAAAAACCATGCTTTCAAATTTTTTATTTGTCCGCTATAAAGTTTTTTTTTTGTTTTTTTTTTTTTGTTTGGGGTATTTATTTTGGTTTTAACATTGCAGCTAATTCTAATTTTCTACCGAATTATCTATTTGGTTAGTTTTAATTTAATTGTTTGTATTTTTTTTCCAATTCTTTTTTTTTTATATAACAAAATAAAACTCTACGCTAACTCTCAAAAACTCCTTCCTCATATACCTCGAGTCAAGAATTAAAAGTTAAATTTGGACCAATGCATACAATAGTTCCCAAATAAATCTAACATTTAGTCCATGTCTAGTCGTAGACGGTCACATCAAAAGGCGCCATAAATTTAATTGTATTAATCTATCTACTTATATTTTTTAGTAACAAAACAGTATGAGCATACTTGAATGATTTTAAAACCGTACGCTAAACAAAACCTTAATAGCAGGACTTTTCCTCAGACGTGCCGTTTGCAATGTCATCACCACGGGAAACAAATGTCTAATGTAATTTTGTAACATACATCCAAACTTGATACTTAAACATGTCTCTATAACTATCAACGATAACCTAAACAATTCACTAAGAAATTATTCCTCCGTAACTCTAGTTAAAAAAAAGTCGCGGACTGCTAATAGTCGCTGTTTAAAGTTTAGCTGAATCTTCATTGTTACTGCACGATTTTATTGAATTTTTAATTTTGACTTTTATAACTAAACATTACCTACTCAATATATACATACTTTGGCAACCCGACTATTTCACTAAGTATCTACTATAGATTTTTTTATTTATTTATATTGAAGAACCAATTTTTAAGCCCTTGGCTCTTAGACTAATTCTTCTATTCCACAATAACAGCTAGGCTACCCCGTTAGCCAGACATCCACATCTACAATAATAATCTCAAGATATGTGTCAACGCTCTGTCCGCTAAAATTATTTTGTAAAGAATTTTTATTTAACTAGCGGCTGTCTTTTAATACTAAGGTTGCGTAGAAGCATCTGTAAGCAATTATCTATGTTCATTTGTCTGCTTTAAAAATGCTATACAACCTCTTCTTGACTTAACTTCAACTTTATTCCGTTAGCGCAAATCAAAATGTTTAAAGATCACCCCTTCTAAAAACCACAATTAAACCGTCTCACTTTATATGATAATTGCAATACTCTCTTATCAACATTCTCTAAAGTATTCACTTCTCTTAACTGTACTAGTTGACACTTAACCAGCTAAGTTCAAAGTCAAATAAATAAGAATGCTCTGCCCACTTAATTCCTGCTTTTAAATTTACATAGTTAATTCGCGACCCCCCGTTGTCAATACATCACTTTTATATCTGTCTGTTTTAAGGTACTTTCAGTAAATCTCACTTTGATATTTAAGTACAGTTATCTGATATTTTTCTTCAATTGACATTACAGTCAAGTTAAAGATTATGTTTATTGTAAACCATTTTATATTTCCTAGGCAACTTTATCAGAAGTTTCCCTATAGCTCTAGTCAAATCAATAAGTATTTCAGTCATAAATCACTCACAATCAGTTATTTTCTCAATTGCATACCGGCTCCAATCTCATTATTATTGTTTACACCTTTAAATTTTTATCACATAATCACAATGCAACATTTATTCCACATTGACCCACATAAACTTTATATCATTTTCACAGTCAAACTTTCACTAAAACTCGTTTATTTAACCATTGTTTTTCAATTACTAACTTTATTATAACCTCTTTTTCTGTTTGTTGACATCAGACTAGTGTGGCCAGCTTCTGAACGCAAAACAGACTAAATTGCAGAAAAAACATGAAAATTTACCAGTCTCATATGAGAAAAATTACACCGGTGAAATACTAACTCTCGCAACATGTTTTTTTTTCGCAATTGTCATTTCGACAAACGTTAAAGTCGTACTACAATATTTTAATTGAAACCAACCTAAAGGTAATTGTTAGCTACGCTTAGCAAATGCCGATAATTTTATTACTATGGAAACTCTAATGAAGCTAAAAGCGCAATTTTACTTAATTGCTAATAACATGACATCGAAACCGTTAGCAATAATTACTTATATCCGCCAACTTAATTACCAAATCTCTATGTCCAAACGATCGCGAAATTAGACGGAATTTGTGTTAAGCGCTCTGAATCTGACCACCCTATAGCGTGACTTTTGCCGTCAGGTTGACGTTGACAATTGAATGAAGTTCTTAGTTGAATGACAATGAAACAAAACCCCGTCCGTCTGCTCATCCGGCATTCGTTCTTCTATCTGACATTCGTTCTTTATTTTCTAATTTCTTTCTTTAAATGAAACCGCCTTAAATGTCTTTTTATCGTAACCCAGACGATCCCTTATCCTTACTAAATCCTTTATATTTATTCAACCCATAAAATCTACTATTTATCAATGTAACAAATTTTTTTATTTCCATGACTACAAGTCTTAGTTTTCACTAACGCCATCTATGATATTTTTCCGTAGACCTATTTCATACTAAAGCTACGTTCACGCTTGTCGTAACTTAGAAATAAGAACAGACAGTGCAACCGACATCATAACCTGAGCCATTTCGAAGAATATTAGCTTATTATATTTTATCCTATTCATTTATCCGACAATTTAACTTCCGCATTCAGTTTTCTTAATTCAACCGACCCCAATTCCTTTCAAGACATGAGCTCAATGTTCATCACGCTATCAATGTCATAATCGAAATCCGGCGGTAATAAAACGCTCAAAAAAAAACCCGTCTATTCTAATAATTCCCGAAATAGCATAAGGAAAATAACAATAACGTTTACGCTAATAGAATATTTCTAGATTAGTAGATTTTCTGTTTCTTTTATCGATTGCTAGTAAAATTTTAATTCTAGATTTTATTTATGAAATCAACTTTATAAAATTTAAATTCTAAACATTTTCCTCTTCGCTTTACGTTGCTTGCGAAGTTCTCAACTGTGGTTCATCGTCAGCAATCAAGAAAACGTTCAGTTTAAACGGCCCAACAGGACTGCTTAAGCCGTAGTACGAAAGTAAGGCAGTTCAATATAACCCCGCTACAAAACTCTACAAGGCCCATAAACACAATCACACACCCGTTTCGATACTCAACATTTGATTTTAAAATCGCTATATGAGCCGCCGTGGGCCAACGTGCTGACATGTTTTAACTGTCAGATTTTTTTTCTAGTCTGTTTATTTGACAGAACCCCTCTTTCTATCAGAATCCTAAGTAATCTTTGTCACGACAGTGATTATATTTATATTCTCTATGACGACTTCCATAATTTATTTTAACCTAAAATTCACGATGTTTTTACTCAAGAATAAATTTGTACTTGTTGTATTTGTACACAATAACCAAAGGAGAATGAAAGCTTGCGCTTTTTAGTGGTGAATTTCATTCCTACTACGAACTTCTTGTAAGTATAAAATTTTCGGTTGGCATTTTTTTTGATAAAATTTTCTGTTTTCATTGTGAAACCTTTATGGAGTACAAATGTCCATAAAATCAATGCCCCCCTACCAGCTCAATGTTACTTTACCTCAATCAATAAGAACCCTTTCTCAAACGCTAAAATATAACTCTATAAACATTAATGTGAAACTACATAACCTATTTTGATATTTTTCTTTAATTTCAGCTATAACCAAAAGGATTACATAACAGATCGCACACAAAAGATCAAAATGGATGCTACACTACAAAACAAGGAACATTCAATCCACAACCAGCAATATCGTTCCTATTTTCTCAGCAGCAAAATGTGACCAAAATCATCTTATCTGTATTTTGATCACTGCATTTCACATTACAAAAGCCTGGAATTCGTTGAAGTGGAATCTATGCTAAAAGTATGTAAAACTACTAATTCTGGTCACGGCATCTCATGATGTAAAGATTGCTTTCGCCTTACCAGGGTAGATGAGTACGACCCCTCGTTCACACAAAACGCTGGATTCGCAAAAATACCTAAATAATAATCTACAATATAAAGTATATAAATACAAGTTGTACCTACTACTTTTTTCGCTATGAATCCTGGTCACGGTATCAAAGATGTAATGCTCCCCCCCCTACCTAAACTATATGATACTGATGTGACCTAATTACCTGGTGATGGGATTTTATTGGATCCTAGTTCTTACTGTTTTACTATATGGATTGGTGATATTCTAACCCTAGCATAGTTAACCTAACGCATACCTAACTACAAATCCCATTCATGTTGATTAGCCGCTAAACGGCTTCCGAACTAACCATCCCTACTTGTGATTCCATTAAATGTTTTATCTATGTTTTGCCTAGTTTATTTTCCCTAACCCTATTTTATTGCATGATAGAATAATCTAATATTAATGCTTTTGTAAGTGTGAAATGGGCGCGTAATGTCTAGTTATATTTCCCAAGTTGTAATCCGTAATTACCCTAAGTTCTCGAATATTGCTGGGTGGATATAAATATTAACTTTACATGACTAACTTTAATTATTTATGCTTCGATAGATAATGAACTAAGAACCTATTACTAAAAGAAGGAAATTACTTTGCCTGATTTTCCTATAGAATAGAAATTAAGATATTATTTGCTCATTCCAAATTGACCCAATCTCATACTAATCTGTTACTTTGTTTAATGCTTAGAAATAACTATGTTTATCAAATAAAATACCGATCTATTTTATTACGGAGGACCCTAATCCATTAGATTTCTACCTTATGAAGTCATGGTCATGCTATATCAACTTTATTGATAAATTTATTACTAATTATTTATAACTTCAACAATGAATTACTAGTGACCGCCTGCTGTGTTAATGAAAAATTGAGAATTTACCTATTTTACTACTATACTATCAGTTATAAAGAATCTATTATCTATGTCAACAATGTTTTAATTCATATCTTTGAATTTACTTAACAAATTTTAATAAGCATAGCCGGCCCGACTGCGGCTTTTAGCAAATCTCCAGAATTTGTTAACTTTCTAACTTTAAAAGGAATAATGTTATATAAATATCTTGGAAAAGTATCTTAGGGTTGCCTCTCACCTAGTTTTCTATGTTAATGCCAGAACCAATACTGAAATTATATTATGAAAATCTGAATGTTTGCTTTTATGATTTATTTCTTTATTTCTATTCGTCTAATTTGATGTATAGATGTCCTAGCTCTGAACAAAGGATATGAAACCAACGCTCTGACTACAATGTGAGTTTAGTAAGTATATTTGTAACGTTAAGTATGTGCTTAAACAAATGAGGCTTCGCTCATCACTATTGGATTGCATAGTTGGTCGTTGCCTATCTTCAGTTTAATGTGTTTTATACCCAAGGAAGAATGTAATCAGACGGTTTCCTAGTTAATGATATTGATTCCTCATCTTACAACAAAAGTATTCGCTTTTATTACTAGGTCTCAATTATTCCTGTTATTACAACTATTACTTAATAAAATTACTACTAAATGGATATTATTACTCTTTTGATATAACCAGGGAAATAGAATTTAAGTTTGTAATTTTCCTAAATAAGCTTACTTTAATCTCATACTAATTCTTAATATTTGTTACTATACCATGGAAATTTTAATAGTCTCTAGCGATTAGAAATGGAGATACTATAGGAAAGAGATAAGCGTTTCCAACTACATACCGCTGAATGAAGTAAGTATGAACAATGTTGATAGAAATTGGTCAAAGTGAATTTATGAGTTAATTGGAGTATTGTTATAAATTAGTAGGGTAGAAGAGGGTATATCGAGCCATAATAGTCAATAGGGTAAAAGGAGGTAACTCGAGCTATAAAGAAAGTTAAGTTTGGGTAATTCTACTCCGCTACCAAATATTAGTTTATTTGTCACATACAACGTTATTCTAAGTAATGTAAATCATCCAATGTCGACTTAGTTTATCAAGATAAGAGAGGTAATTTGAAGCAAGTTAAAGAGTTATAGTCGCCTGAAATCAAGGCATGGAAAAACCCGTCTTCGTCACTGATTAAGAATTTATTTGCTATCTTTAGTGTTACTTAAAAATATACAATGTGGCTTTCCTGGCTAGATAAAGAGCCCCTCCTCCGCTCAATATGGTAAGCCTCGTCTCCAGAACTGGACAGCTTTCCCCCAGTGACCAGCCAATTACAATCATTCTTTAATTTAAGTAAAGTATATGGTCGATAGTCTAAGTTTGTCTGTATATTCCAACAAGAAGAGGACAAGCAAAATGCTCCAAGCGATTTCCCAGTTTTTCACAATTGAGATATTCTTTTCTCAAATGTGATGGCCAGATCAATTTTTTTTCTTTTTTTTTTTTTTTAAATTCTGATTTATCTTATATCAACATAAATTCAATCTTACAATTTATGAACTTAAAAAAAAGGGAATAAGTACTGGAAAATCTAGGGATTTCAGAAGGAAAGTTTATTAAATTTAGGGACATATAATAAATAAATATTTGCGTTAAACCTTTCCTACTTTTGAACAATAGCTTTGGATTGCATTGTCAAAATGGCATTGAATAAATCTTCTTATGATTATTGTGCGATAAACTTGATATTGATTTCCTTTAAATTGAGTCGACTGTTAAATTTGATTTAGAATATTTAACTCAGAGAATACTTTGATTCCAGTAATCGTGAACTTAACATATTCACCAATTTATTTGATACTTTCATAGTATATAAATGTTGGTCAAAGTATTGTTTAGTGCTACATACCGAGCATTATTTTGTTAATTTGTGGAAGCTTACTCAAAATTGTGTCTTGTGATATTAATGAGTTGGAATTGACATGGCTCAAATAATATCACGGGTCAACATTACACCCAGACTTTTATTTAGCATTCATCCACATTTATTACCAAAATATTTTATTTTATTTATAGTCAACAGATTGAACCGTGGTCAAAATTAGTAAAGTCAGCCCAATTCAAAGATATTACTTCTGTTATGAATTGATAGTCTATTAGTTAATTAGATTGTGCGTCCAGCTAGCTTTAGCACAATAGTAGGTAGATGTTTTTCATTCACTGAAATTTATTTACAATGCCACTTCACAACACCCATAGATGCCACAACACTACCTATTCTCTGGAATTACTGAGAATTTAAGATAACAAATTCACTAATACGTTCCCATTTAACCCTCCAACTTGCTCGCATTTACCTGCCTATGACACAACCTAAAATTTATCATAAATTTTAATTTACTTTTGTCATGATCCGCCATGTTGTTTATCATAATTAGCTTGGATGAAATGCATCACTTAGTGAACCAATAGCGGCCATTTTGTAATGCACCTTTGCAATTTTCCTATCGATAAATAATAATTCGGCCATTTTGTTGAATTATGCCTAAGTTATCCTACAACAATTTCGATTCTAGAACGCTAATTTTACAATGTGACGACCTACCTAACTAGATTTTCGCTCGTTCCACATGCCTGCCTAGCAGATTATGTGCCTATTCCGCTCTATTGACGACCATTCAAAACACCAGTATCACAAGCCCCCCCAGGTTTTGTGATACTCTACCTAATTTTCGCGCGATTAACCCTACAATTGACCTATGATTTTACCTGCCTAATTCAGACTACATGAGAATTTCCTATGCCAAATTTTGTGGTTCTTACCAGCGCCACACGTCGCCCCGTTCCTGTACAGTGTGAGCAAGCATACTCCCTAATTTCGCTAACAGCTTGGCCGTGCTAATGGTGGGGAGGTAGGACCACCATTAGGCCCTAACCAAAGGAATAATGAAAACCTGCTCTAGGGGCTTAAACGGAAAACAGAACTACGTTCTAACGGCAGCACTTGATGAAGCCTTTTTCCATATTAAGTCACGCAGGCTTACATTATGTGACTAACTAGGCAGACCAACGAATTGGCCGCCCGTTTATGACGCCACAATCATAAACTTCAATTTACCTAGTACCCCCCCGAAAGTCCATAGCGAATCGCCCCAGCACGACACAATCCTATTTTTAATTATTCAAGATAAAAAACTCCCTTCCCACATTCCATTTCAAATGAAATTAGTTTTAGAAAATCTATTTTCAATAATTCTTGAATTTACTTGATACAGCTACGTTAATTTGATGTAAACTTAGCAACCAAACTATATATTTCAGTCAGGCTTTAATTTTACCATTTAAAGCTTATCTGAAACATTACCCCAAAGGTTAGAAACTTGCCCGTGCAAGACCTATGCACATAGACTTTCGTTTCTTTCACTTATTTGCAGACTATTTCGGTCTTGAGTTAAAGAAAAACTTGTTCAGCAGCCATCTTACAGAGGGAAGTGTGCTTGCGTCTTCTTCGGTGGCAGTCAAGGAAAGAGCGTCGGTTCCCCCGCGCCCGGCCTTATATACATGCGGAAAAGTTACCTCTGCGAAAATCTTGATGACGCTTAATCTTATTGGTTCTTAATTTTTTAGAGTGCCCTGTCACTAATTTTTCTAATTTACCCAATAATGGGGTAATTTCTCCCTGAACTAATCTACCTATCACGTGAATATAATAATAGGAACCCGTAATTACTTCGATACTGACGATGGTTATAATTATAAATATAATTAGTTTTGCTTATTCTAGAATTTACAAAACTCCTCACATACGCAAATATTGTTCTAATTTCCTAATGACACAATCGATTTAACCTTCCCTGTACGTTTGAATACATCTTTTGGTCTATCGCTATTCTAACCTCCCAAGAAAAATCTTATAATCAATAAATATGTTATCTGACCGCTTTTATTATTTCCAATCGACGCATAGCTTTATTTAATAATAGCAAAGAATTGATAACAAGAACCCAATGATATTATGCTTAACCAACCAAACTTGGGGTATAATAACGCTAACAACGAATATTACTCACATACGTAACATACTGTTGTATATGCCCTATTTTGTCGCCTCATCTTACAATTGTCTCTTCAGTCAACTGAACGAGTTTATCTACATACTATGGTAGTTTAAAGATATTTCAAACCCTCTCTGTCTCTAACTTTTCTTTCTTGTGAAAGAGTAATGGCATCATTTTTATTTCTTCATCTATTTGCCGTGTCTAACATTATTTTTAGCTCAAAGTCACTTTTACTGAAAGGTAACCGTTGAATATTCTTCCACATAACATTTAATCTATTCATATATCTATTATTTGTGGGTAAAGGATTTGTAATCTCCAAATTTTATTCAGAAAATATAAAATCAATTAAAGTTTTTATTGTATTTGCAGGTTTACTATACTGAATATATGGATATCATATTTCTTACTGTAAGATAATCAACGTCGTTTATAAAATCTAAGCATATATTTTCATCTATTCAAAACAAAGGCACATTTGATCGCTTATTGATGAATCGAAAATACACCAAATCTCACAATTTCGAATATACTAGCCTTAAGATGAATCCCGGCCTTAACACCCCCGACTCATACATGCATACGCGACCTCTTTTGCCGTTCCCCTGGCACGGAACCTTGCTCTCGAGTCCGACTCGCACTTGGCCGGTTTTTTCCCATATTATATTACTAAGGGTACTTTATAGAATCTAACTGGTAACATTTAATTTTACACGTCACAATTGCGAATTATGATTGGCTACTTTAAAATCTGGCGCCATGTGGCTCAATCTTAGGAAAATCCACGCCCACACATAATCCGAGCTCTCGATTGGCTACCGCAAACATTTTCCCTTCGTCTTTTGTTTATGAACAAAAGGAAAGCCACGATCCATTCTACGGTAGATTGTTTTTATGTCTAGTTCCTTTTACAACTTTTTACTAGTTATCGTTTCTATTTAATGTTTATTTATTACAAATATAATCATTCGTATTCTTCCTTTACTTTTAATATTAAATGATTTTACTTTATTCATAATCCCAAGCTTAATTTACAAATAGTGTTTTTTGACATTTGCTGAAAACGAAACGCAATATGTGTTTACAAAGCATGTCACGTCACCAAACCTAAACATATTTTACACATTTAGAATAACTAAATTATTATTTGTTTATTTTAATATTTTATAATCATTCGACTTCCTTTTACCTTATAAATTTTAATGATATAATTTACCAAGGATTATTTCGTTCTCTTTTTTTTTCTCTTTAAAATATAGAGTGATTTTTCTCTATGGATTATCACTTTAGTTCCAAAAACGGCCACCAAATGTCAAATGCATTTGTCTATGTAAATGTCAACGAATTGTTTATTTTCGTTGAAACATATTTTCAGGTTAAAGAAATCCCGCAAAAGTATCCGTTTTTTATATAGAAATATGATATTTCGTGAATGTTGCATTTGCAAATCGCAGTCATAGCCTACAATTATCTGTGATCAAAGAGTTTTTGCTACAAGAATACTGTTGTAATTGCAGTAAATATCGTAATGCCAGACAATATGCATTGAAAGACATCCCAAATTGCATAAACAACCCCTTTTTTATTAAAATTAGAATAAACATCCCTTCATGGTAAGTTATTTAACGAGTTTATTTATTGATTCATTCACATATCTTTATTTTTTATCGTTTACAACTATTTTTTCCAACCCTGGACTTCTTTGTATCTCGCAGATTTACAAATTATCACTAAAATAGAAGTTAATTGAAAGAAATGGAGTCTCCAAGGCGATAGAAAAAGGCAATACATCTAATTGGAGGCGATAGGACCATTAAGGAGCAACAAAATATCTTTCCCAGAGCCGATTCATAGGTCAGTAACCCCTCTTATTTTTATTTTTATTAAATATTTGAGAAAAAGATAACATGTTCAATTTTGAACTGTTACACTATAGAACATTAACTGTATCGGTTTTCATCGGTACAATTTCTTAGTTTTAAGTTCTTAATTTGATAATTTCTCAATCTTAATTGTAAAACCAAATTCATTATTAAATTTTAAATTATTGGTAGGAATGAATGCAACTTTAACAATTGGTTCTTCATTGGCTTCTTACCTTTTGTACTTTTGAAATCGAGACGATTTCAAGTGGGGGGATTATGTTTAGGCTTCCCATCCTATTATCCTTTACTTATTATTTCACCTCCATTTCAAAACAACTAGCGCCATCTCTGGCGCCAATACGTAAACCTGGCTGCGCGACATTAGCGCCACTAAAAAGAAGACATTCAAGCTCTCATCGAAACACCGCGTGCGCGCCGGGTCACCGCCCGCTGAAAATCCTTAAATTACTGTGAAAAACGGTGTGAAAGACGGAGCCGGCTCCAAAGATCGATCAAGGAACATAACAGACGTGAGTGCCAGTGTAGTGTAAGTGTCAACAACCACCAGCATCTTCATTTGGAGTCGTCACTGCCGCCGTTGGCGAAGCGGTGGCCAGCTACCTATAAGTCCTTTTCCTTCAGCCTGTTACCTATCCACATTAACCTCTTGTGTAGGTACTTGTTAGGGAATCAAGGAAAATTAATTTCAAACTACGAAACCAAGCGGTTTCAGAGTTTAACATTTCATGAAAATGTTGGAATTCAAAAGATGAATTTTAAGCCTACGTATAGTTAGTAAAATAAGCTTTTTAAAGTTTTAGTGTGAAAAATAATTACTTATTCTGGATTTTATCGGTTTTTTAGTAGTGAATCAACTTACTAGGTACATCTGTATTTAAAATTAGGTACTCGCCTGTGCAAATGATAAGGTAGGTACTTACGCTGTCATTTTAGTGAAAATCTATTTGGGTAGATTACAATTTATTAAAAGGGCCAAGGGCGTAGCCAGGATTGTATAAGTATAAGGGGGGGCAGACAAAGGAAATCCTGGATTATACAGAGATCACAATTCACATCCCCTATTGTTGGATTTCACAAGCTAGCCTTCAAGCCTATTAGTTTCTTAGGTCTTATAAGAAGCGTCGCAAGCTTTGAAGATTGTCAGAATTACAGTTTACCAGCGAACGACTGCTGCCCCTCCTTGCCCGTACCTCGCTACGCCTATGAAAAGGGTTATTTGGAATGACCGACAGATTCCGACCTCTGCACATCACAGATCCTTCCTTACGTGTATTTAAATTGAATCATAGTATCCTTCTGATCCTGAAAAGTAGGTAATAAATAAAAAAGAAGATTTCAAGTAGTGTACTTATTCCGGAGTTGCTGGAGTGAGTGGCTTATGCGACGGGTCAGCAAATCGAGTGCGTGCAATCGATCGACTGAGCCGAGCACCGAGTCGAGAGTTCTTGAGCTGGCATTTGATTGTCTACGGAATTAGGGGAGCTTGGTAGATTGGTGTCTATTGTAGAAAATTGTTGGGCCAAAGGTTCATCGATCGATTTTCCGAAAGCTTAGAGTGATATGACTCCTAGAAAGATAGTATCGTAAAGATAGTAGGTAGGTAGTCAACAAAATGCAGTGGGTGTCAAAATATAGGTACCTAAGCAAAAAATTGTTCGCGTTCGGAAGACTTTCGGAAGACGACATGAAACTTTGTCACACACACACACACACACATTAGCACTCATCACCGCTCGAAAATGCAAGTCTGCGCTTGGTTTATTTAGGTTTAAGCAATCACTAATGTTTTTGCCGTAAAACGCTCTTCAAAATCACCCAGGTTTTTCTCTTCTCTCTCCACATTTTTTCAATCTCACCCAATTTTTCCTAAACTTTTTCCATTTCAAACAGTTTTTCATGTCCCACTTACAATCTTTTATTTATTGAACAATTTTAACTCATTATAAAGACGGGAATCGCTGTCAAAAGCGTAGTCATCGTTTTGTAAATCCATGAATTTTCCCCCCACTTTTTTCAGTATCTTCAATATAACCTAACAGTCAGTTCAACCATTCCATGCAAGATTATCAAGCTACTTACATTTCAATAGCCCGAATAAACTTTAATACCACTTTCGAACAGACGTCGATTCGATTACCGGGACGTCTCGATACTCACACGTTTTCTTACATTTTACAATGTTAGACCGATACATTTCTGGCTTTCTGGCCAATTGAATTTCGATTCGAGTGCCTCCCTGACCAAATTGCTTCTAAGAGCTACCCCGGATAAATGTGTTACTCGAAGTACTTCGGTGTTAGTACTTAGTAGGTATTGTGTACTTATTTTGGGATTTAGTTGAGAGTAAATAGCAAGTTATAGCTCTCCGAGTGGACGTGAATGGAGAGTAACAGCGATTTTGGTTTAGTGACTTATCTAATATCTTATAGGACCACATGCACAACTGTGAAGAAATTTTCGCAATATCTCTTAAAACAGAAAAGTTATATGGCCTAGAACACTGTTATTTTGTGTTGGAAAATGACGTCATTGGTCATACAGGTGAACCTTACGTCTTGCGTATTATGCACATATTTAAGTGCGCTTGGCATTTCCTTCAAACCCTTATAACTTAGAAACTTCTCGCTTGATTTAAATGAAACTTAAACATGTGTATTGCTAGATATTTAGCTACATGGTCATAAAGTTTCAAGTGATTTAACAGACCCAGTGACATTCTCCATTGTGGAATGTTTGAATATAAAATACAATTTTGCCGTCTGTGTTACAAATTTTATCAAATGTCGTGTTCTTGATGTGTGCATGCAGTTGGTTCTGCCTTAGTAGGTAATAGAATAAATCATAAAATGCGAACCAACTGCATGGCGGACCAAATCCGCACTTCCATTGCACCCAAATTCGGGAATGTAGTAGCTTCATCTTGCTATTAAGTTTTGTGCTGCAAGTTTTTGTAGATCACAGAATACTAATGGTAAGATGCAATACTTTGCTGCCGCAACGTAGCATAAAAAACCATAACCATAAAAAAGACATTATATATATACATAGTTTTTCATTTTTTTACACCTTGCCGTGAAATAATAATAAAAGAGATTGCAGTTGTTCTTGAAAGTTAACTGAAATAAAATGTTGTACTTAACAAAGACTTTCGGTAGGAACGATGGTTTAGAAACGTGGAAACACAGCCCACGAAATTTCAAAACCACCCTCCTAATCTTAATGAAATAAAAACATTACAGATTTGCTACCAAAAAGGGCGTTGGTGAGTGGCAACACCCGAAATTAAATTAGTCGAACTCAAAACATGATTCGCCGCCGGGCGCCGGGCGCCGGGCTCGTCAATCGCGGGAGATTTAATTATTCATTTAATTTGCCAAGATAATAGCTTTCGTCTCTGTTACATTACAATCGAAACGCGTAGTGGTATTGAGAATTCAGCTATTTGTTGTTGTTTTTAATACTTTCTAGATGGAATCCCTACCTTGCTGTCGGTATAAGTACTTAGTTCACATAGGTCTGCATTTAGTCCGCATCGTGCTAGGGTTACCAGATGACAGGAATTTTCCTGATATGTCAGGAATTTAAGGCATCTGTTAGGGAAAAACTGTAGTTGTCAGGGATTTTAGAAATGCCAAAAAGTGTAAGTACTCAATGAAAACCTATTTTTTTAATCATTTTGGTGAGAAAAATTATCAAACGTCAACTAAATTAAGAATGTAGATGAAGCTGTACAAAATGTCAGAAAATTTACTGAAAAGTCAAGGAAAAAGTCAGATTACTAACATAATAAACAACAACATTTTGTTCTACGACTTTTCCGAAAACAGTTCGACTTTCTATACAAATTACAAATGTCCGAACAGCTGATCGAGTTTTGTATGAAAAGTCTTTTTTTTGTCTGTTTTCAGAAAGTCGTAGAACAAATGTTGTTGTTTACGATGTTAGTAATCTACTCCTGTGAGGTTGTTGGTGTTTTACAAATAACTCATAAAGATAAACTTTTCATCATCATATCAGCCACACGACACCCACTGCTGGGTATAGGCCTCCCCTAAGGATCTCCACGACGATCGGTCCTGCTGCCTGCATCCACTGGCTTTCCGCGACCTTCACCAGATCGTCGGTCCACCTTGTCGGGGGCCTACCCACGGAGCGTCGAAGATAAACTTTTAATAGATAAAATTATTTGACTTTGTTAGTCAAAGTCAAATAATTTTATATATTAAAAGTTAGATACTAACTTGTTTGACTACGCTGAAAAAGTTAGCAAACTAAATTTCATTTGAAACTTTTCTAAAACTTTCCGCTACAGCAAATAAAACACGTAAGTTCGAATCGAATAGTTTACTCGATATCCAATAAATTGTAACCGACCAATCGCTTCAAAAAATTGTGATTGATGAATTGTAAAATGCAAAAAATACGAACCACGCTCGACCGGATGGAATTAGTCATATTTCTATCCGGTTCTATCCGGAATGATGAAGTGTTGGACCGGTTACCGGATAATTCAATATATCCGGATGTAGGTCAGTGAAGGGACCGGATTAAGGATTTTACGGGGCGCAGAGATAGAATCTATCATGAATTATGGTAAAAAAATTGAATAAAGTTAAATTAATTAAACAGTTTTTTTCTGGCAGGGCGTAGATGAAATTTATGGCCCACATAGGTGTAAGCATGGTGTAAGTTTTATTAAATACCTCCAAAGTATGAAGAGTTCATGTTTCTCTACCCTGCGGGCGCCAAACATTTAATTTGACATTGCAATTCTTGAAAAAGAAAAAAAAATGGTTATTCTGATAAATAGGTACCGAGGTAGGTACAGCTCCAAACTTGAACCAAACCATAGACAATGAGGCTTGCGCACTAAACACTTTTGTACCTAAAATTGCTACGGACCAGGTCACGTGGTACAAAAATTTGGGTCAAGTTATTTTGAGCCAGCTGTAAGTACTTACCTATACCTATTTTTTTTGTCAAAAGGTTTTCAAAATCAATTAAGAAGTTACGTCATCGGTTTGCAATGTGCCTAAGTGGAAGACCTTGTAAAAAGAAAAACCGGCAAGATTGGGTGTTGTTCACATTGTGTTGGTGTTTCCTTATATTAATCAGTCCGACCCTGTCCCGTACTCTGTACTGATAAATGACCGCGTTCTACCAGGGAACAGCGAGAGGGCATATAAATCCGTTTTAACGACCCCTGGCGACGGAAAAAATGTGTTTACTTAACCCTTCCGGTATAAAAAGGGGTGGAAATCTAAGAAATTAGTCTTCTAAATGTTACCGACGAGATTTTTGATCGAAAAAAGATTTTATTTTTTTACGATTAACAAATTCTACGTGATGAAGGGGTGAAAGGAAATTCATGTTGTGCCTATAATAGAAGATAGATGACGTTTGGCGAAAGATGGCGTTGCATACAAAGCTAAATTTCGTAAAATTACGTCACATACCTATAAAATAATACCTACTCAAAGAAACTGTAAAAAAGTTCAGTCAATAATGGCCAAGATATTGAGTTATTTCTACGCCCTGTAAAAATAGAAAACAATTGATATAGACTTTGTACTATTACTTATTCTGTGATATAGGTACAGTCACAGAATAAGTATGGTACAGTGCGATTCACTAAAGATGACCACAAATGGCGCCGGTCTTCGCATCATAACTCACGAAGAAAAGACTTAAGACATAATAATATTTCATATACATATACCTAGATATGTATATTTTATCTAAATATATGAAGTATTATTTTGTTCTTTTCTTTTTGTTCTTTTTGCTTCATGAGTTATGATGCGAAGATGGTTGCCATTTGTGGTCATCTTTAGTGATTCGCACTGTACCTATCAATTGTTTTTTATTTTTACAGGGTTATGTCGCTTCAAATAATAAATACCTACCTTACAGGCTGATCAATGGATAATATTTATAATACCTACTCACAATATTTTTGAATATCAAACAATCCTTGAAAATAATTGATTTTGCTCATGAGAACCCTATAAAGTGCTTATAAATTTAAGGAAAATTACTTTTGTCTTAGCTCACTGCCAAGGAACGTTTTTACATTGTGAAATAAAATAATATTGTAAATTTATTTATTCATCCGAAAAGAGAAACCAAAGTTACCCAACTTAATGATTTACCCCAAAAGTTGGTAAATGTCGCAGCTTGTTTATATCTTTTTAAAACTTCATTAGGAAGTCTTAATTAACGAATCATAACGAAGCAGGTACTTCAAGACCACAGAGTAAAAGGCACATTAATTATTATTCACATTACGGGAAAAATCTCCTCGCTTTTAGTATTTCGGCCTTATTTAGTTTGAGGGAATAGGGCTTTAAGCCTGCCTATAGCTACCATCAACTTAACTCAAGTCTGCGCCATCAACTCATAACAAGCTCAGATCAAATAAAAAAGTAAGATGGAGCGTTGCGAACAATGAAGTGAGGCCGGTTTTTGATGGTACATGTGTACGTACAAGGGGGTGGGCGGGGGCCGTGCGGCAGGGTTTTATATGGAAAGCCAAGGCGTAGTTTCGTTACACGTGTGTGCGTGACCTGCGTATGTACACAGCCAAGGCGTAGTTTTACAGGCCTCACCGCATTGTTCGGAAGACTCCGTCTTTACTTTTTTATTTGGTCTCAGATAACAAGTAAGACCTATTTGTGTTCCGCGGTAGTTAGAGGTGTAGGTAAGATAGCCAATTCCTCGTTAAGTGGTTGAGGATTCATGTAGAATGCTTCTTACTAGTGACCGACCGCAGTATCGGTTTCGGTTTCGGTTTCGGCAAGTTTCGGCAAGAAAATCTAGTTTCGGCCACAGTTTCGGTTTCGGTCAAATATTGGCCGGAACTTTCGGCTCAACCGAAACTCGGTTTTCGTGAATTTTCGTGTGTCAATCGGCTAACTTCGGAGTTCACCAGCCAACGTGAATCGGCGCGATTGTGTTGAGTTGATATATTACGTGTTTTAATTTTAATCTTCAGTTACAAGATTGATTTTAATTATGAAAAAACATCTAAGGAATTAAAATTCGTGGATAACTAGTCATCTCGAAACTTTTATTCTGACTGCGCAAGAGCGTCAAAAGTCGGACAGGTAGTACGCGTACGGTAAAACAACAAATGACTAATCATACGATTATTGTTAAACAATAAATTATATTGATTACTAAAAAAGTTGATTTACAAATGTTTAACATATTAATCATTTGATTATTATGATATTTTTTTGTTGGCGATTTTTGTTACATACTTATATTATTGATTTTTTATAAACACCATGATGATAATTAGAAACACCAGTTGATTTTCATACAAATGGGGTTCTCCGCCCACCAGGGATTGACCAACCTGTGATCTAATGATTGCTATCCAAGGAAAGAATAAATTAAATCCAGACAGCTATTTTAAACTTATCCAAACAGCTCTTAGAATGCTGATCAGATCAGTTGGGTGTGTATGGCGATCTGAATTTCCTCCATTCGCTCCCTAGATAGCCATCATCAGATCACAGCTCGACCAACTCCTGGCGGAGAACCAAGGCTTCAAAATTATCTCGTTTGTATGAAAATCGACTAGTGTTTCCGTCCACCCCTAGCGTGCTTGAAACAAGCTCTACCACCAACCAACCATGAAGGTGTGAAAAAAAAGTCAACTTAATGTGTGAAAATAAGTTTCGGTTTCGGCCGAAACTGGAACCAGGACCGAAAGTTCGGTTTCGGTTTCGGTCGGAATTCCAGTTTCGGTCGGACATTAGGAACCTTTGGCCTTATCGTCACTTGACACTGTAGTGAAGGCTAAGCTAACTTAATAAAAAAGTTTCTCATGAAAGTTGTAAAACTTTCTAAGTGAGAAACCAATATCAAACAGAAACATTGTGAAGTACCTTTACCTAAAAATGTTGTTAAAAATTATAGATTGACATGATTAATTAATTACTTACTGATTTTTTCATCAAACAGATTTCTTTTAGGTATACAACGTGTTAATGAAATAACGCAAAATGAGAAAACCGTTTCTTCGGACCATCAAACTGAACAACTTTTACTATGGGACCAACTCTGAATTCGAGAAAAAAAAATCAGCTGTTTCATACAAAAATTAATAATGAAAATATAAAAATGTATGAAGCAGCTGATTTTCTTTCGCGTTTTCGAGTTCGTCCCATAGTAAATTTGTTCAGTTTGATGGTCCAAAGAAACAGTTTTCTCATTTTGCATTAATTCATTAACACGTTACATAAAAATAAAGTTTGGGCCAAGTTTTTAACTGACACAATCGCTAGCAAAAGCCTCCCAATCTGACAGGGACTAATTGCCGACAATATCCTAGGCCGGATAAAATAAATGAGTAGATATATTATATTATGTGGTCTTACAAAAAACGTGAACGAACTGAAGTAACGTAAGTCTTAATTGAGTCTGCACAATAATTGAAAACTAATATTTTTGTGGTGTGTTTTATATTACTGCCTGTATGTTCCTCATATACAACGTGTTACAAAATAACCCCTAACTAATGCTGAATATAATAGATAGATAGGAACCATTAAACTGAACAACTTTTACTATGGGACCAGACTCATGTATACAATAAATAAAATTAATAATATTAACATATTTTTAATTGAAATAAAAGACTTTTTAACGGATACTAGCGCGGTTTTATTGAAAGTACCTACTTTGGTAATTAGTTGGTATTTGGTTTGATTTTTGATTTTCCCGACGTTTCGGCACCTTTGCAGCTGCCGTGGTCACGGGGGACTGAAGTCACTCGTGAGCCTACCCTCAAGCGATGAATTTTTTTGGACGTTCAGAAATTAATATTTAACAAAAAAAATTTAATAGATTTTAGTTAATTTGGTTATAGTTTAATTTTGTGATTTAATTAATGTTTAAAAGAGAGAATCTACTGAAACTACCACCATTTCAGAAAATTGGGAGGCCCCTCCAAGAAATAAATGGCGAAAGAAAACTTGGAGAGGAAAGCCGACCTCCGTCTTTAATATTTATTAATTTATTTGCAAAAGGAACTAACTGTATCATTACATCGGACAAACAAAGAGAAGCATAGGGACCCGCATCAAAGAGCATGTATCTGACATGAAACATAGGCGCGATAATTTTTTTGACCTATTATGGGATATCAAAACATACATACAGGTTGTATACATGTAAAAATATTATATTTATTCTATTATAACAAAATGATTTAGCTTAAAAATGAAATAAAAAATTCAACTGTAAACTTTTAACGAAAGTATCAAAGTGGATTACGTCTAGCTACTTAATTATTCACAATCAAATAGCTTACTTGACAGAAGATTTACCAATAGGGAATATGCATCAATTTTTTTTTAAATCTTAATCAAAAGTATAATGCGTGAGAAAGTTAACTGCAATATTAAAACTTTTCTCTTGCGTTTTTTTCTCGTGATATAGTTACTTGAAGTTAGCGCGCTGCAGCACCCGCCGAAAACGCTCCATACAAAACGGTGACGTCACACATCACGTTTCAGGTGTGTTTCGGCGCGTTTAATATGGAGTTAGCGAATAATCTTCAATTATCTCCCTAAATTTTGCGTTTAAGTACATAGGGGAGACTGGGGAGGGTTGATCCCCCCTTTTCATTTTGGTCCCTAACTTTTTTACTATTCACAGTATAAGGTTTTTTTTTGAGTTATTATATTAAGAATTTATCTATTTACTAAATATATGAAAGAGGGTAAGGCTCAGTTATATATGGAATTATAATTTAATTTAATGTCGTATGGTAACTTTTTACCAAGTGTCCCCTATATAGGGGAGACTTGTTTCCCACCAGTTGGAAGACTTGATCCTGGGGTTCAAGTCTACCACACATAGGGGACACACGGTAACAATATTGGATTCAGCCTCATATATCCGAAAAGAGTAATTATATCTTTAAATATAAAAAGGAACAGTGCTAGGTACCAAATAATAAGTAAATCTGTAATCAAATCAGCTTCTTTTATTTGAACTTTATGCTCATATGCAGCTCAATTTTGAAAAGGGAAACAAATATGAAATAGTTTTAATCTCTTTAGAACAAGGTAATTAATATTCGGACTACAAATTAAAGCAGTCTAGAAACAAATATCCATAACAAACCAAAACGTAATTAGTGATCATCTTTACTTTTTTTTTATTCTTATCCTTACTAAAATTATGAATGCGAAATGCCGTTTGACTGATTATTTGTTTGTTTGTTACGCCTTCACGTCTTAACTATTGAACCGATCATCATTTTACATACACGTTGTCAGGGAACAGAAAAAGACATAGGGTATCTTTCATCCAGAAAAATAAAATTATTGTTCCCAAGGGAGAGCAAAAACCTTTACCTTCTAAAAATCTTGACTAAAATGTCTCACAATTTTCTCAATCTCAGATTCAGAAAAGTAGGTAGATAAAAAAAATAAGAGTAAATATAAAAAGACTTCTTTTGTATAAAAAAAGATAAAATCTGTGAAAAGTCTTTATTTTACTGACAAAAATCTACATAGGGTAGATTTGATCCCTTATAGGGGACACATGATCCCTGGGATCATTGCACCCCCAAAGAAAAGGATCAAGTCTACCCATACATATTGAGGTTAGAAAACATGTTTTTTGCGAACCAATTTATCACTTATATCATGGTAAGTAATGTAAATCAGCAGAAAAATAAACATCTTAAAAGATAAAAACATTTCCAGGAAGCAGTTTCAAAGCATCATATTAAATTAATCAAGTCAAAACTTGCCATAAATTAAATATTTAAACACAACAAATTTTTGGCGGCCACCATTTGTAAACCTTTGATATCTATCAAACGAAAACATGACATAAAGTGATCATTGCCCTAAACGAATAACTGTTGCTAACCTAAAGAACTGTAACACGCTTGGTAGATTCGTCAATCAAGTTTACCAAGTGTCCCCTAGGGAACAACTGTACCCAGCTTCCCCTATGTGTCATACAAAATATTGTTTCTTATTCGATATTCTATCTGACTGTAAAGTGTATTATATCCGAAAATGAAAAAAAAATATCGTTATTTTCCCCTGATTTGATCGTGTGATAAAACTAGGATTTAACTAGGATTTAACTAGGTTTTAACTAGGATTTAACTAGGTTTTAACTAGGTTTTTTTCCTGTTCCATCATGTTTTTATAAGTGTCCGCAGCGATCAAGCTCAAATTCATCAAAATCGGTGACTTATGCATATTCCCTATTGCGATATAAATTTTTCATGTTTACTGGATCCACTACTTAGTTTCAATTTGATTCGCAATGATTTAAAAAATGGGCTTTCAGCCCCCCTACCCTAATGGCCACTTTTCTATTCGTTTGAACGCTACGCTTACTTTTGAGCAATAAACGATAAAACCACATGTCGAAAACTTATATGAATCAAAGACTTTGATGTATTGTATGTGTATGGTATTGACAAGCATACGACAAGCAATTTTATAGTTTACTGCTTATTTTAAAGCTTTAATACTACGCGTAGCGTTCAATCAAATAGAATATTGGCCATTTGAGTTTGATTTTGAAATCACACTTCAATTCTTTCATTCCCACTAACAATAGCAACCCGGGCTGCGAAAATTCTCTTCCAAAAAAGGCCGGAATGGCTGTAATGGGCTAAAGCACGAACTCACTGTGGAGGAAAAGGAGGACAGAGGGGTGGCTTTAAAATTCAAGAATTTGGGGCTAGAATAAAGATCTGGAGAGCTGCTGTAAACCTCGCATTTGTGACATTTTTCGAAATGGCTGAAATACGATTTTCCCCACATCTCCGCCATTTTAAAAAAAATCCGAAAAAATGAATCGACAAAATTATATATTATTATAATTAAAGAACCTCCTCACGAAATTTCACAATAAACGGTTAAGAATTATGTGACCTGTGGACTGTGGAGAAAAACAAGCATTTCTGCCCAAGCTAAAACGGAAGCGCTTCGCTCGCACTTCGCGCTTTTAAATCGATAATCTAGATTCTAAGGGACTAGAATATGTCCGTAGTGCATTCGCTATGAAAGGACTTTAGGACTTTTGAAAATCCGCCCAAAGTCCAAAGTTAGTATAAAACTTTTCATTTTATCAAATATTATATATCTCAGTTGTTTGTATCTCAGTGTATGAATAATACAATAAAATCCACGCCGACGAATTACAGGCGACGCAACGCCACAGCCGTTTGTATTTTGCCATATTGTGACATAACATAAAAAAAAATTAGGTCTACCAAAAGTCAAGATAAGATTAAAAACGATTAAAAGTCTCAGGTTTAATGATTAAAACGATTAAAGGTCCAATGCTCTCAGCGGTGAGAGCATTGGACCGGCGGGCTGATTATCTAATTAGAAACCACCTAGCGACCGGTCGCAGTTCACAGATGAACGTAATACATTGCTACTTTTCTTTTGGGTAAAAAAAAAACATACCAAAGAAAAGTAGCAATGGATGTCAAATGCAACCGGTCGCTAAATAGTTTCTTTTTAGATAATCAGGGTGCGGATATCCAAAGGTCGCGGGCTCGATTCCCGTCTGAGTATTGATCTGGTGCGTGTCGTTTTTTTTAGTATATTATTTAGTAACGATTAAAAGATTTAAAAACAGACAGCTGTTGCACTTCTTTTATTTACACATAAATTACTATGTATGTGAAAGTAAACATTCTGCGTCCACATTCCCTTGCACAGTATATATAAGTTCCCTTTCGCCTCATTAATTTAGGCATATTTTATGTCGTCTCTATGCCCCGCTTTATTACGAACCGGAAGAGAAATTGTGCCGTGAAAATGGCGTAGGAAGGCTCTGTTTTATGACGAAAAATTCAACAGATTGATGTTCCATTGAAGACTGGATCTATTTTAATAAAGACGAGTTATGGTTTCTAAATTGGAAACGGGGTTGTAGAGTTGGAATATTTTTATTTCATTTATGTACTTTTCTTATATCAGTTATTAAAAAACACTGATTCTGCACATTTTGTTTTACTTTTTCGAAAACTTCAAGAAATTTTATGTTAAAGTATGTTTATACTTAAAGACTATGTAGTATAAAAATTAATCTGCGCTACGCCGTAGATGCTACGGGATTGTAAGTATTTCTTATGCCAAATATTTTGACTTACTTTTTTTACAGAAGTATTTCAATTGAGCAATTTTCATCTACTTAGGTTACCTAACTTACGATATCAAGATTAATGTCTGCTGAAACTGATGTCAGTTTTATTTGATCAAGTTACGAAAATAATAAATCTAGTTAAGTTCGGTTAGAAACAAGTTGTTTTATGTAACGTTCAACAAAAGAAAAGTACTTAGATATTGGTCTAATAAAAATTCCAATTTCTGTAAAAATTCTAAGAAATATTATTAAAATGACACTTTTATTAGTAGTAATCTATTCTTGTACACCGCGAGATAATCCGTCATCCCATTAATTCAAAGAGAATGTGGAAGATAGATGGTGGTTTATTAAGTTACCTATAAAATAATATTGTTCATTGTTCATACCTATTACTTGGGATCATCTCAAGGTAGTAATAAAATTACATCAATTTAAATGTGACTCATCAAACGCAAATTCGAGAACTAAATCTTAAAAAATAGAAGCTTCAGAAGTTTCACTCAACGAAGACACTTGAATAAACTGTTTTACACTTACGTCGTGGTAATAAAGTTTTTTTAACTTAGCTAAGTACCTACTACTTAAACTGTAACATTATTGTATTGCGATTGTGTTAGCCACACCAAATGCGTATGCGTTGCAATATGGCGCGTTGCGTTGCGTTTGTCTGTATGACGACAGTACCACAGAATATATACTCTAACGACAGTACATTGTCACGTTGCTGCTCATCAGTCGCGCGTTCGCTGTGAGTATGTTCACAGCATTTCATACATTACAAATTACAACGTCGTTTGCCGTCACGCTACGCACCGCAACGCGCTATGTTGCATTACTGGGTTATACAACAAATGGTTTCAGACTATGGATAGCCAGCGTTGTCTTTTCTTTATGTTTAAGTGTATACAGTTTTACAGTAAGATAGATTTGATAGATTGCTACATTGATTACGCCTTTGCTTTTTACAAATGAATGATAAATATAAACAAACAATCCAAAACTACACTGTTTTAACCCAGAGAAAATTCACGTAAACGCTCTAACTTCAAAAAGCACTAAGCTAAGTAGTTTTAAACAACCAAGTTTGAGTTACATTATGCAACTCTTTGTTATCCGTAGTTTAAACACATGGATAGTTCTCGCTGAAGCGTTCTTATGGAAGATCAAAGCCGGTCATATTAAACGTATAATCTGTGACGTAAGTAGCTTGCTACGGCTAACTGGATCAGCTTGTAAACTTAGTTCATAACTTTATTACAGTATACCTATATATACTTCTGTTTTTTGCAAACTACCAGCTTTTGCCCGCAACTTCGTTCGCGTGGACATTTTAGAAAATCTCTAGAATGGGGTTGGCAACGCAAAGCTAATTGTAGATGTCGCTACGTAGGGGGAGTCCGGGATACTTGAACCCCTTTTTTAAATTATGTCTCTTATTTTTATATCTATTACATAATGCACTTTTATTCATTGATGAATCGATAGCTCATGAAAATAGTCACATTTTACCATTAACAAGGTTTTGAAAAGTTTAATAATTTTAGCTTAATTTAACTTTCTTTTAAAAGTGGAAAGTGGTTCAAGTATCCCTACCTTATGGGATAGTTGACCATAGGGGGTGGGGATATATGACCATAGGCGGGAGACTTGACCACACTCTTTTTGTAAGGGCAATAATAATGAAAATCCTCTTAAAAAGACAAAAAGGTTTAATATATGACGGAGTCAGGATAAGGTTATTCACCGCCGAGCACGAAATAATAGTTTCTTTACAATACACAACCTCTATTCTTACAATCAACATCGAGTTAGCTCAAAATAACGGATGATCGAACAGATTCACACGGATTCAAGTCGGTAAACGCGGCAAATTCGACACAGCGAGGTGAACTCAAATGAACGACCGTTCACTACGGCTGCCGGTAACAGAATGTACCCCCGACTACCCGAAACTAGCGTTCTTTACATTTTCCCCCTCCGGAAACGTCAAGACTGTCAACTGTCAAACTGACAAACATCAAACCTGTCAACTGTCACACGTCCTGCACAGACCACACACTCGCTGTATCGACCTTACCCAAGTGAGCCACTTGACGTTTCCGACTTGATAGTTACGACTAAACTCAATAGATGGCGCTAGAGGTGCCAATAATCTTGAGCAGCACAGTGCTCGCTCACGCTCCGACACGGCCATCTTGACATTTCACACGTCCTCGTGTGAGGTTGCTGGTGAAGATCCTGCAAAAGGAGATAATACCTGAACAGTAAAAAGTTCAAAAGCTCGGCCTTCCTGACCAAAAGGGTCAGGTCTTGTTATACCACAATTTGTATACCACAACTTTATTCAAAATCATAACATTGCTTACTCAAAATCCATAGGTACTTCATGAAATAACAGTGATGAAAGTAAACAAATCATAATAACTATTCACTAAAAATTCAACAAAACTCATCAGACCAATCTTTCCAAATCAAACTAAAGAGATTATGTAATCAGTGTGTGTAGTATGCAATACTCTACAATTCAGATGCTTCCATCCAGCACCCAATGACAACCTCTATCCGGTCATCACCCAAAACAAGGGCTACCTCCATCCGGTACCCTTACACAACACAGCGCCTCTATCCGGCGACTCAACAGCGATCGCTTACATCTTTGAGCTAAACGCACACCATTCACAAGCATGGCCGCAATGCGACGGGAAATCAGGCCCGATTTACGCCTACGACTACGAATGCACGAAAGATGTAACCAATCTGAGCGACTTGCATACTATTGAATAAACAATCACAAAAAAATAGTATTGTTTGAACTCATTAAACTAGTTGAAGGTCCAGCCCCTTCGTTTACTATCATCACTATCATCATCATCACCACCATCATCACCATAATAACTAATGATAACTTTTTACAGAATTTACAGCCAAATATGCTGGAGGGCCAAGTACCCAATTGTATTTTTTTCTTTTTTTTTTTTTCAAACAATTGAATTATCAATTTACTGTGTACCACTTTAGTCCGGCTATCCCTGTAGCTCATAAATTAAGTCATCCCTGTGACATCTCAGAACCATCCCTGTGGCTCTTACACATTAGATCATCCCTGTGATCTCACACATAAGATCATCCCTGTGATCTTACACAACAAGATGACTTAAGAGGACACAATAAAATAATCAGTTAAGACTCAAAATTTCAAATTTGGGCTGCCCAAGCTAAAACGGAAGCGCTTCGCTCGCACTTCGCGCTTTTAAATCGATAATCTAGATTCTAAGGGACTAGAATATGTCCGTAGTGCATTCGCTATGAAAGGACTTTAGGACTTTTGAAAATCCGCCCAAAGTCCAAAGTTAGTATAAAACTTTTCATTTTATCAAATATTATATATCTCAGTTGTTTGTATCTCAGTGTATGAATAATACAATAAAATCCACGCCGACGAATTACAGGCGACGCAACGCCACAGCCGTTTGTATTTTGCCATATTGTGACATAACATAAAAAAAAATTAGGTCTACCAAAAGTCAAGATAAGATTAAAAACGATTAAAAGTCTCAGGTTTAATGATTAAAACGATTAAAGGTCCAATGCTCTCAGCGGTGAGAGCATTGGACCGGCGGGCTGATTATCTAATTAGAAACCACCTAGCGACCGGTCGCAGTTCACAGATGAACGTAATACATTGCTACTTTTCTTTTGGGTAAAAAAAAAACATACCAAAGAAAAGTAGCAATGGATGTCAAATGCAACCGGTCGCTAAATAGTTTCTTTTTAGATAATCAGGGTGCGGATATCCAAAGGTCGCGGGCTCGATTCCCGTCTGAGTATTGATCTGGTGCGTGTCGTTTTTTTTAGTATATTATTTAGTAACGATTAAAAGATTTAAAAACAGACAGCTGTTGCACTTCTTTTATTTACACATAAATTACTATGTATGTGAAAGTAAACATTCTGCGTCCACATTCCCTTGCACAGTATATATAAGTTCCCTTTCGCCTCATTAATTTAGGCATATTTTATGTCGTCTCTATGCCCCGCTTTATTACGAACCGGAAGAGAAATTGTGCCGTGAAAATGGCGTAGGAAGGCTCTGTTTTATGACGAAAAATTCAACAGATTGATGTTCCATTGAAGACTGGATCTATTTTAATAAAGACGAGTTATGGTTTCTAAATTGGAAACGGGGTTGTAGAGTTGGAATATTTTTATTTCATTTATGTACTTTTCTTATATCAGTTATTAAAAAACACTGATTCTGCACATTTTGTTTTACTTTTTCGAAAACTTCAAGAAATTTTATGTTAAAGTATGTTTATACTTAAAGACTATGTAGTATAAAAATTAATCTGCGCTACGCCGTAGATGCTACGGGATTGTAAGTATTTCTTATGCCAAATATTTTGACTTACTTTTTTTACAGAAGTATTTCAATTGAGCAATTTTCATCTACTTAGGTTACCTAACTTACGATATCAAGATTAATGTCTGCTGAAACTGATGTCAGTTTTATTTGATCAAGTTACGAAAATAATAAATCTAGTTAAGTTCGGTTAGAAACAAGTTGTTTTATGTAACGTTCAACAAAAGAAAAGTACTTAGATATTGGTCTAATAAAAATTCCAATTTCTGTAAAAATTCTAAGAAATATTATTAAAATGACACTTTTATTAGTAGTAATCTATTCTTGTACACCGCGAGATAATCCGTCATCCCATTAATTCAAAGAGAATGTGGAAGATAGATGGTGGTTTATTAAGTTACCTATAAAATAATATTGTTCATTGTTCATACCTATTACTTGGGATCATCTCAAGGTAGTAATAAAATTACATCAATTTAAATGTGACTCATCAAACGCAAATTCGAGAACTAAATCTTAAAAAATAGAAGCTTCAGAAGTTTCACTCAACGAAGACACTTGAATAAACTGTTTTACACTTACGTCGTGGTAATAAAGTTTTTTTAACTTAGCTAAGTACCTACTACTTAAACTGTAACATTATTGTATTGCGATTGTGTTAGCCACACCAAATGCGTATGCGTTGCAATATGGCGCGTTGCGTTGCGTTTGTCTGTATGACGACAGTACCACAGAATATATACTCTAACGACAGTACATTGTCACGTTGCTGCTCATCAGTCGCGCGTTCGCTGTGAGTATGTTCACAGCATTTCATACATTACAAATTACAACGTCGTTTGCCGTCACGCTACGCACCGCAACGCGCTATGTTGCATTACTGGGTTATACAACAAATGGTTTCAGACTATGGATAGCCAGCGTTGTCTTTTCTTTATGTTTAAGTGTATACAGTTTTACAGTAAGATAGATTTGATAGATTGCTACATTGATTACGCCTTTGCTTTTTACAAATGAATGATAAATATAAACAAACAATCCAAAACTACACTGTTTTAACCCAGAGAAAATTCACGTAAACGCTCTAACTTCAAAAAGCACTAAGCTAAGTAGTTTTAAACAACCAAGTTTGAGTTACATTATGCAACTCTTTGTTATCCGTAGTTTAAACACATGGATAGTTCTCGCTGAAGCGTTCTTATGGAAGATCAAAGCCGGTCATATTAAACGTATAATCTGTGACGTAAGTAGCTTGCTACGGCTAACTGGATCAGCTTGTAAACTTAGTTCATAACTTTATTACAGTATACCTATATATACTTCTGTTTTTTGCAAACTACCAGCTTTTGCCCGCAACTTCGTTCGCGTGGACATTTTAGAAAATCTCTAGAATGGGGTTGGCAACGCAAAGCTAATTGTAGATGTCGCTACGTAGGGGGAGTCCGGGATACTTGAACCCCTTTTTTAAATTATGTCTCTTATTTTTATATCTATTACATAATGCACTTTTATTCATTGATGAATCGATAGCTCATGAAAATAGTCACATTTTACCATTAACAAGGTTTTGAAAAGTTTAATAATTTTAGCTTAATTTAACTTTCTTTTAAAAGTGGAAAGTGGTTCAAGTATCCCTACCTTATGGGATAGTTGACCATAGGGGGTGGGGATATATGACCATAGGCGGGAGACTTGACCACACTCTTTTTGTAAGGGCAATAATAATGAAAATCCTCTTAAAAAGACAAAAAGGTTTAATATATGACGGAGTCAGGATAAGGTTATTCACCGCCGAGCACGAAATAATAGTTTCTTTACAATACACAACCTCTATTCTTACAATCAACATCGAGTTAGCTCAAAATAACGGATGATCGAACAGATTCACACGGATTCAAGTCGGTAAACGCGGCAAATTCGACACAGCGAGGTGAACTCAAATGAACGACCGTTCACTACGGCTGCCGGTAACAGAATGTACCCCCGACTACCCGAAACTAGCGTTCTTTACATTTTCCCCCTCCGGAAACGTCAAGACTGTCAACTGTCAAACTGACAAACATCAAACCTGTCAACTGTCACACGTCCTGCACAGACCACACACTCGCTGTATCGACCTTACCCAAGTGAGCCACTTGACGTTTCCGACTTGATAGTTACGACTAAACTCAATAGATGGCGCTAGAGGTGCCAATAATCTTGAGCAGCACAGTGCTCGCTCACGCTCCGACACGGCCATCTTGACATTTCACACGTCCTCGTGTGAGGTTGCTGGTGAAGATCCTGCAAAAGGAGATAATACCTGAACAGTAAAAAGTTCAAAAGCTCGGCCTTCCTGACCAAAAGGGTCAGGTCTTGTTATACCACAATTTGTATACCACAACTTTATTCAAAATCATAACATTGCTTACTCAAAATCCATAGGTACTTCATGAAATAACAGTGATGAAAGTAAACAAATCATAATAACTATTCACTAAAAATTCAACAAAACTCATCAGACCAATCTTTCCAAATCAAACTAAAGAGATTATGTAATCAGTGTGTGTAGTATGCAATACTCTACAATTCAGATGCTTCCATCCAGCACCCAATGACAACCTCTATCCGGTCATCACCCAAAACAAGGGCTACCTCCATCCGGTACCCTTACACAACACAGCGCCTCTATCCGGCGACTCAACAGCGATCGCTTACATCTTTGAGCTAAACGCACACCATTCACAAGCATGGCCGCAATGCGACGGGAAATCAGGCCCGATTTACGCCTACGACTACGAATGCACGAAAGATGTAACCAATCTGAGCGACTTGCATACTATTGAATAAACAATCACAAAAAAATAGTATTGTTTGAACTCATTAAACTAGTTGAAGGTCCAGCCCCTTCGTTTACTATCATCACTATCATCATCATCACCACCATCATCACCATAATAACTAATGATAACTTTTTACAGAATTTACAGCCAAATATGCTGGAGGGCCAAGTACCCAATTGTATTTTTTTCTTTTTTTTTTTTTCAAACAATTGAATTATCAATTTACTGTGTACCACTTTAGTCCGGCTATCCCTGTAGCTCATAAATTAAGTCATCCCTGTGACATCTCAGAACCATCCCTGTGGCTCTTACACATTAGATCATCCCTGTGATCTCTCACATAAGATCATCCCTGTGTCAAATGACTAAAAAAAAAACTTTAAATTTTTTAAATAGTGTGTGTAGGGGTGTGTTGTTGTATGTGAGTAAGTGCATGTGTCGTGTAGGTATTGTAATATAAAATAGTAACATAGAGCTTTGGTCATACTACCACGAATGCATGGATAACTTTTGATCCAATATTTTATACTGCTCAGATGGTAGTAATTGCCTCGGTAAAATAAACTACGAGGGCATGGCAAACTTGCAATATTATTCATTGCACATAAATTATATAGCATAAATTATATAAAATAAATTATATACCTCGGTAATAAGCCACATTGGCACGGCGAACTTGAAAATATTATTTATTTCTTACATAATAGTACCTAGGTAAAAAGCCATTATAAAGTTTATATGGCACGGTATTTACCAGAATCTTGCGGCCTCGGTAAAAATCGCCTCAATGGCACGGCCAACTGGTAATATTCTTTATTGCTCAGTATACAGTGAACATCTGGCCAGGAGTCAGTGTATAAAGAGAAATAAGATAACCAGGTTAAGGAGATCAGTCTGTCTCCAACGATTTTGTCACCTCGCCTTCTATTACAGGGGAGTGACCTAAAATTATCACGAACCACAGTTCGCAACACATCCGACACATCCGATTATTATTATACGTTATAGTTTATTCATAAAAATAAATATCATAGTGATCTTGAAGAGTGACGAAACATCAATATAGTAAAAAACACTACTGCCACTAATGGGCATCATTCTCAAAACATTACAACATCTAAAACTCGTAGAAGTAAGTGAAGACTAAGTTTGAGTAATTTGCAAACTAAAACATCCAACAACCCTCATCTGATTGTAACCTGCATCTTTGTGTCAAATACTGACAAAATGGGTTCAGAAAAAGATATTCAAGAATACCATTACCAATTTCATTTTATATGAATGTAAAACACCCTTTTGTACAGCATAAAAACAACCAGTATTAACTTCAACTTTATCCTGTTTACGAAAAACTTAAACATCAACGCAAAACTTAAATTATTCACGAAATCTTTAAGTATCAACATCACTTAGAAAATCATACTCACTTTTCTTTTTAATCAGAATAACTAGCTATTTGGTAAGATCTGCTGCCACAGCAAAGTACAATTGCACAGTAAAAGTACAGCTAAGCACAGTAAAGTATTTAAATCTTAATAATTTACTACTATATATAATGAAAAGCGATTACGAATGTTGAGGGTTTTTTTTGTCTACCCACACTCTGTATTAACACCAGAAACAAAATTTAGGATATGCATGTACTAAATTGAGGGAATGAATCGAATTTCTATTCAAAACTCATGTCTGTATCATAATAATAATTCATAATTTAAATTAACTTTCTCTTGAATATTAAAAATAAACATAGGAAGACCGTTGTTACAAGTTCTTGTAATTTTCAACTGTATATTGTATGTACACAGTCCTCTGCAGCAATGCTTTATTGCAGAAATTCTATTGAAAAACATCCCTATTAAAATAGTTTGTATCCAGCAGGGATCAAAACAAAATACAGTGCAGTAAGTAAGGCATCAACCAGTGATGAACTAAAACAATTGTTTAAAAGATCTAATAAAATCCAGGGATTGGAAGCGATCCTACCCCTGCTTGGATCCTTTTAAGCACAGGATAACGCTCCACACCGGCTCCGACACGAACAATTGCTGCACAAGAAGAGAACCCTTGTTTCCAAAGACCAAAAGAGTTCCTGTTTTGAAGAGGAAAATTATTTAAATAAAAATTGCCTTTTAAAACATTTTGCTGACTTACTCCACACAATGTTTTAGGCACAAATTGATATCTGCAATCAGAACTGCATGCACAAAAATTGTTTTAATGATCAATTTATAGGTAACAATCATTTCAAGTTATCTCTGTTGTAAAAAAAATAATAAATATCAGTAAGTTATTTGTCAGACTTTCATTTATTTTATTATAGGTTCTATACACACAATTTTAGCGAGAAAAGAATCCCACTGGTTCTACTGAGCATGAGCAGTTCTACCAAAGAAGTAATAAGACTTTTTCTTATTAGTGCTATGATTTGATACGTAGAATAAAATTGTAAACTGTAATTGTAAAGGGCACAGCTTATTTCACATTAAAATTTCTCTCAGCAGGTCTTTCTTTTCGATAAAATAATCAAGTTCAAAAAATAACAAAAATAAATCACTGACTTTTCCGTATCGCTTTAGTATAAAGATTTCAAGTTTCGGAGCATAATGCTACTAGATTGTGATGTCACAATATGTACATAATATCTTAAAATTGTCTTTTCACTGATCAAAGAGTAAGGAAGGGAAAGGCCTTATTGGCTAATAAGACCAAATTGAATTGAACATTTTTTCTACGGAAAGCTAAAATTATTTCTTATATCAGTACTTATATTATTATTCGATTGCACGTTTTGAATCTCAGTACGATACGGTGCATGATAGGAAAACATGGCTTGCGCGGGCCACATTTCCATATAACAAAACAAAAAGTTGTAGCTACACAAAAAACATACGAGCGGCATACGCAAAAAACAGCGGAAACGCACCGAATTCTACATCAAAGTACACTGCAACGCACTGTGCAGTTGCAACAATAACTTTTTCCAAGAAAGATAATGATGAAAAAACAACGAAAAACATCGCAAAAGTACAGAAGTGAGGTTATTTCCATACTCTTTACACGTAAAGAAAAAGAGAGACAAGTGATTCCGCATAACGGAGCCTTAAATACCATAATTCGAACATCATCCAGCAGATATCCCATATAAGTAGTCCGTAGTCACAGTCACAAAATCACGGCCACTAGGTGGTACACTCGCACACTCGTGCAACGCACATGGAAAATTATATATTCTAGTCTAGACAATTCACACCAATCATTTAGTTCCAGTTCCAAGCTAAGCAAAGCTTGTACTGTGGTTACTAAACAACGGGTAAAAATATAGAAATATTAAAAAAGAATATAAAAATCTGTGACTAACTCCGCATCACAAAATTATGTATGCCAGGATTCGAACCCAGGATCTTCGTATCAATCAACCTCCACGAAAGTATACTTATTTTACGAAACATATAGCACTCTTTGCGCAGCATTTGCGTCATCATTTTCTACGCCAAATTCTACTTGATTTTTTATAATATCACAAGGAAACGTCATTATTTTTGACTTTATGACCAAATGATAACAATTTGGTAAAATCTACGGGTACCTTATAAAAATGTAAAATGTATGGGTACTTATCACCAATTTGTCGGTCAACCGGGAATTGATTCACTTTTTCAGGCTTCACTCCACTGTTCAGGTCTTTTCAAAACACCCAGGATGATGACTCAGATCCATAATTGGTCACTCGACTTGTACTTCAACATCGAGTCTCCAACGTGGCGGATTCTACAGCAAGCATTTAGATATATTCCTGGAACATAAAAATTCGTAGGCGTAGTATATGTAATCCAACTAGGTTAGATCTCACTTCTGATGTGAGAGAAAATAAAAGAGAAGATGGCAATGTGAGATATTTATTCATTTATTTCAATATCGTGGTTATGACTGTCTAAATTTATTATAATTTTATTACACTATTATTACTGTCATAAAAGGAGTAATACTTAACTACATTACCAGACAGTTCAGAGCACCGATCCGACAGAGTGCCGTGTCCGACAGTTGGACAACGTCTGAGCTATCGACAACTGCGCAAGCCGTTCTTATACACGTGCGCAAACAAGCCCGGTGGCGTGATGGCGTAGTGGGGAGGCGCACGTGCACACAGTTGTTTTACGAGTCGTTTAGCGACTTTTATTTATAAATTACATTGATAAAATTCATTACTTGTAACAATTATATTAATTGTGATAAAAATATACTAATTACATTGTTTTTTATTTATTTACTAAGAAAAAGACGTGCATTCTCCCACATATACTTCGGGTCTAACTTTGTTAAATCAGGAAGTAATTTAATTTCATGATTATGAACACTAGTGACTAAACTGAATTCATATTCCTACATAGCAACAGCTGTTTACTCAAATTCACCACACTATGACTAAAAGTGTACTGACAGTGTACAAACGGTGTACTAACAGTGAACTAGCAGTGTGCTAACAATGTACTAACAGTGTACTAACAGTGTACTAACAGTGTACTAACAGTGTACTAACAGTGTACTAACAGTGTACTAACAGTGTACTAACAGTGTACTAACAGTGTACTAACAGTGTACTAACAGTGTACTAACAGTGTACTAACAGTGTACTAACAGTGTACTAACAGTGTACTAACAGTGTACTAACAGTGTACTAACAGTGTACTAACAGTGTACTAACAGTGTACTAACAGTGTACTAACAGTGTACTAACAGTGTACGAACAGTGTACTAACAGTGTACTAACAGTGTACTAACAGTGTACTAACAGTGTACTAACAGTGTACTAACAGTGTACTAACAGTGTACTAACAGTGTACTAACAGTATACTAACAGTGTACTAACAGTGTACTAACAGTGTACTAACAGTGTACTAACAGTGTACTAACACTGTACTAACACTGTAACAGAACTGTACCAACACTACCAACACTGCAGTAACACTTGATGATCAATTTATAGGTAACAATCATTTCAAGTTATCTCTGTTGTAAAAAAAATAATAAATATCAGTAAGTTATTTGTCAGACTTTCATTTATTTTATTATAGGTTCTATACACACAATTTTAGCGAGAAAAGAATCCCACTGGTTCTACTGAGCATGAGCAGTTCTACCAAAGAAGTAATAAGACTTTTTCTTATTAGTGCTATGATTTGATACGTAGAATAAAATTGTAAACTGTAATTGTAAAGGGCACAGCTTATTTCACATTAAAATTTCTCTCAGCAGGTCTTTCTTTTCGATAAAATAATCAAGTTCAAAAAATAACAAAAATAAATCACTGACTTTTCCGTATCGCTTTAGTATAAAGATTTCAAGTTTCGGAGCATAATGCTACTAGATTGTGATGTCACAATATGTACATAATATCTTAAAATTGTCTTTTCACTGATCAAAGAGTAAGGAAGGGAAAGGCCTTATTGGCTAATAAGACCAAATTGAATTGAACATTTTTTCTACGGAAAGCTAAAATTATTTCTTATATCAGTACTTATATTATTATTCGATTGCACGTTTTGAATCTCAGTACGATACGGTGCATGATAGGAAAACATGGCTTGCGCGGGCCACATTTCCATATAACAAAACAAAAAGTTGTAGCTACACAAAAAACATACGAGCGGCATACGCAAAAAACAGCGGAAACGCACCGAATTCTACATCAAAGTACACTGCAACGCACTGTGCAGTTGCAACAATAACTTTTTCCAAGAAAGATAATGATGAAAAAACAACGAAAAACATCGCAAAAGTACAGAAGTGAGGTTATTTCCATACTCTTTACACGTAAAGAAAAAGAGAGACAAGTGATTCCGCATAACGGAGCCTTAAATACCATAATTCGAACATCATCCAGCAGATATCCCATATAAGTAGTCCGTAGTCACAGTCACAAAATCACGGCCACTAGGTGGTACACTCGCACACTCGTGCAACGCACATGGAAAATTATATATTCTAGTCTAGACAATTCACACCAATCATTTAGTTCCAGTTCCAAGCTAAGCAAAGCTTGTACTGTGGTTACTAAACAACGGGTAAAAATATAGAAATATTAAAAAAGAATATAAAAATCTGTGACTAACTCCGCATCACAAAATTATGTATGCCAGGATTCGAACCCAGGATCTTCGTATCAATCAACCTCCACGAAAGTATACTTATTTTACGAAACATATAGCACTCTTTGCGCAGCATTTGCGTCATCATTTTCTACGCCAAATTCTACTTGATTTTTTATAATATCACAAGGAAACGTCATTATTTTTGACTTTATGACCAAATGATAACAATTTGGTAAAATCTACGGGTACCTTATAAAAATGTAAAATGTATGGGTACTTATCACCAATTTGTCGGTCAACCGGGAATTGATTCACTTTTTCAGGCTTCACTCCACTGTTCAGGTCTTTTCAAAACACCCAGGATGATGACTCAGATCCATAATTGGTCACTCGACTTGTACTTCAACATCGAGTCTCCAACGTGGCGGATTCTACAGCAAGCATTTAGATATATTCCTGGAACATAAAAATTCGTAGGCGTAGTATATGTAATCCAACTAGGTTAGATCTCACTTCTGATGTGAGAGAAAATAAAAGAGAAGATGGCAATGTGAGATATTTATTCATTTATTTCAATATCGTGGTTATGACTGTCTAAATTTATTATAATTTTATTACACTATTATTACTGTCATAAAAGGAGTAATACTTAACTACATTACCAGACAGTTCAGAGCACCGATCCGACAGAGTGCCGTGTCCGACAGTTGGACAACGTCTGAGCTATCGACAACTGCGCAAGCCGTTCTTATACACGTGCGCAAACAAGCCCGGTGGCGTGATGGCGTAGTGGGGAGGCGCACGTGCACACAGTTGTTTTACGAGTCGTTTAGCGACTTTTATTTATAAATTACATTGATAAAATTCATTACTTGTAACAATTATATTAATTGTGATAAAAATATACTAATTACATTGTTTTTTATTTATTTACTAAGAAAAAGACGTGCATTCTCCCACATATACTTCGGGTCTAACTTTGTTAAATCAGGAAGTAATTTAATTTCATGATTATGAACACTAGTGACTAAACTGAATTCATATTCCTACATAGCAACAGCTGTTTACTCAAATTCACCACACTATGACTAAAAGTGTACTGACAGTGTACAAACGGTGTACTAACAGTGAACTAGCAGTGTGCTAACAATGTACTAACAGTGTACTAACAGTGTACTAACAGTGTACTAACAGTGTACTAACAGTGTACTAACAGTGTACTAACAGTGTACTAACAGTGTACTAACAGTGTACTAACAGTGTACTAACAGTGTACTAACAGTGTACTAACAGTGTACTAACAGTGTACTAACAGTGTACTAACAGTGTACTAACAGTGTACTAACAGTGTACTAACAGTGTACTAACAGTGTACTAACAGTGTACTAACAGTGTACTAACAGTGTACGAACAGTGTACTAACAGTGTACTAACAGTGTACTAACAGTGTACTAACAGTGTACTAACAGTGTACTAACAGTGTACTAACAGTGTACTAACAGTGTACTAACAGTATACTAACAGTGTACTAACAGTGTACTAACAGTGTACTAACAGTGTACTAACAGTGTACTAACACTGTACTAACACTGTAACAGAACTGTACCAACACTACCAACACTGCAGTAACACTGCACACCAACAGTAAACATATTCAGAAACATTGATGCATCTACCAACTGTTAGCAGTGAATTCAAACAGAAAAGTGGTTACATTACTTACGACAGAATAGTGCTAACATTACAGTACCACAAGATAAATGACATTACTAAGAAAGATTTTATTCTATTTTCCTTATTTTTGCACTAAATTTCAACAACAATTTCTGTTGATTGAAGTCACCATTCACCAACAAAATATTACTAACCCCTTTAATTTTAGTTAAATTCACTGCCTTGAATAATTTTGAAACATAATGAGACTTCAATCTGCTGCAATAGGAATATTTAGTGACTTTTCGTTTAAAAATTAAATCACAATAAAATCGTTACGACTGACCTCTATAAAGTGACCTTGTAGATTCGCTATGCTGGCTGCGCCGAGTAACAGGATGCTCTCAGCTTGTAATGCTGCACTAGCAGCCGCCACAGAGCATCGCCATTGCCATTACATCGCTGTCGCCACTGCATCACCGCTTGCGCTGCTAGTTGCTTTGCTCAGCTCCACAACTATTGCCGCTGCCTGTTGCACCGCTGTTGTCTTGTGTTGTGAAGCACCTGAAGCAGATAATCATAGGCGCATTTGGTTGTTGTTTGACATGAGAACAAGCACTAGAAAAAGTGGAACGATCACATGACCTGTTATCCTTGGAATCAGTCGGTACTGTGCGATGTACTGGAATGCTACACCTTAGCATGAACAGCTGCTTGAAATCACACCATGTCATCCATCACCATAGCTTCATTACGTCGTTATGATCCAGGCACGCACGTCAACATTTTTTTCTCTCGGGGTCAAAGTCAGGAACGAACATTGGCACTCGAAGTAGGCACACGCATCGCTTGTATTGTAACAAAGCAATAATATTGCGATTTGGTCAATAGACGCCACTTTTCGTCTATCACATTGATTTTCCGTTGCACGTGTCTCGTTATCGCACCTCATATCGTTTGATTCACTTTTCTCACCACGTGGGACGTTTGGATTGCATCCCGCTTCTGATGACGGAGTCAGGATAAGGTTATTCACCGCCGAGCACGAAATAATAGTTTCTTTACAATACACAACCTCTATTCTTACAATCAACATCGAGTTAGCTCAAAATAACGGATGATCGAACAGATTCACACGGATTCAAGTCGGTAAACGCGGCAAGTTCGACACAGCGAGGTGAACTCAAATGAACGACCGTTCACTACGGCTGCCGGTAACAGAATGTACCCCCGACTACCCGAAACTAGCGTTCTTTACATTTTCCCCCTCCGGAAACGTCAAGACTGTCAACTGTCAAACTGACAAACATCAAACCTGTCAACTGTCACACGTCCTGCACAGACCACACACTCGCTGTATCGACCTTACCCAAGTGAGCCACTTGACGTTTCCGACTTGATAGTTACGACTAAACTCAATAGATGGCGCTAGAGGTGCCAATAATCTTGAGCAGCACAGTGCTCGCTCACGCTCCGACATATATATAATCTCTATCAAAAGTTAAGATACTTAGCGACTGTTATTAAACAAAATAAACGAACATCAATAATAAACATTTAACCAAAACACAAATAAACATTATTCATATAATAATCAGTACAAAAGAGATCAATAAGTTTTTTTTTCAGTCTTAACTGAATAAGGAACATTCAAAATCACAATGAAACATAGGTAGGTACTTCTTATTAATTTTACTTAACCCGAAATCTTTAGATTTTTTCAAATTGTCCCTTCACAGGAATACACCACATGCATACATGTTGACATACATACTTAAACATCTGTTCAAGTATCCCTTCACCGGACTGGCTCAACTATCCCACACCCTACCCATCTCTTATTTATTTGTGATTTCATCAAATTGACACTTCACAGGATTATACCACTACGCAAACATTCTAACATGATAATCACGTAACACAGTAACAAAGGTTTCAATATCGTACCATCAATAATGCTAAAGTAATGAACAAAAACGTAAAACTAAAAATATTTACCTCGGAACGCTGATTTCACACTGTTAGCACTGACAGTCGCGAGCGTCTGTTTTTGCCCAAGATGGCTGCTTGCACGTGATTGGATGGCGCTCGGCGACCGTAAACGCTATATTAACCGTCACTAACGCCAAAATTCAAAATTATATTAGAAGTGGTTCAAGTATCCCATATGGGCAATTATCCCGGATTCCCCCTACGCTTGTTCCTAAGACAGTAGACGTTCAGAACAAAATGTATGGGAAAATTGGTATTTATTTTGTGTTTTTTTTTTACCGGAAAAGACCCATGACCCAAAATGGATATAAAAGACTATTCTACAATGCAATTATGCCGGAATTTTAAGCAAAATTAAGACGCTTTAATTCTTACAGAATTTATAATTTTTTTCTATATCCTGATTTTTCGGAAATTTGTAAGTGCCAACATTTTTAAAGCATATAAAACAGAATTTAATCATTTTAAAGCATATAAAACGTTTTTTTTTAAAGTAAAAGTCCTTTGTTTTCATAGTTCTCGTGGAACAAGCGTACGCACCACCATTTTGACAGTTGCCTTCCCCGAGATATTTGAGATCCAAATTGAGTTATCGCTTTGCCAATATAATTATCTGATAAACCTCATGCTGTAATGGACTTATATTTTTCTCGATAAAAGAAAACGTAGGTATAAAGTTTTTGTGACGTCACAGAATACGTAATAGTGGTGATGTTCTATCATACTAATAGAAACTGTGGGACTGTACTATTATGTATTCTGTGCTGTGGGTAAAAACTTAAAAAGTCTGTGTGTAAAACGTCCAATAGAAACCAAAGAGAATGTAAAAAAAACAGCGAAATTAAAAAAACGAGAATGGAAATAGCGAGCGAGATGACTTTGTAAACGTGTCACGTGGCCGCCATTGACGAACCAACCTCTTTTTTGAATTGGACATGGTATGTATGTGATGTACTTTTAGTCGACTTCATTGGACTTTATGGAGTTTCCACGGGAATAATGATGGCGTGTCCGGAATTATCGATTTATTTATTTGATGACCTCTGTGTTCGAGTCCGTGCCTTGCACTGCACACCCATCGGTTTTCATTCTGTTGTCATCTTAACATGAAGGTTCTTTCGTAAATCTAACTTTTCTAGGGTGAAATTGAAGTTATTGACAATCTTTTGAACTAAGAATCCAACCGCGATATTCTGACCAAAATTCAAGGTGAAATAAACATAAAAAAGTCACAACAAGTCATACAAGTAACGATTACTGGTGACAAAAAAAACATGAAATAACGATATTTCGTTACTTTTATGTTTTTTGTCAATCTGTGGTAATAGTTATCTTTCGTGTTTTTAGCATCAGTAAATCTTTTACTTATGACTTCTTGTGATTTTTATTTTTATGTTTATTTCACGTTGAATTTCGATCATTTTGATTGAAGTTTTTTACCGACTTCAAAAGGAGGGAGATATACACCGATTACTCGAAGACGGCTGAACCGATTGAAATAATTCAAACGTTATTAGATTAGGCTTGCTCCCAAGTTGGTCCCATTTTTTAAAATTTGGAAATCGGTTCAGTACTTTTCAAGTAATCTTGGAAAAAGCACGAAAATAGTATGATATTGTGTGATAATGGTCGTATTACATCTTTGTTTATGAACTGAATAAGATAATTATTTTTTTGCTGGAAGAGGGATATCTCTGTAGTTCTTTAGCCGACTTAAAAAAGGAGGTTCTCAGTTTGACCCGTATGTATGTATGTTTCTTCGCAATTATCTCACTTTGGCTGAGCCGATTTTACTATCTAAATAATATACCTTCCTACAAGGTACCATGGGCAACAGCGACGCTTAACCACTGCTAAGGTCAAAATCGCTTGCACGCCGCGCCGTCACAACCATACGTTTAGTTCGTGTAGGGGCGATACGCGCGCACACGAATTTTGTTGCAAACTGGTTAAGCGTCGCTGTTGCCCATAGTACCTACACTAAAAATAAAAAAATTAAAATTGTTTAAAAAAAACTAAAAACCGACTTCAAAAACCTACCTCTAAAAAGCAAGAAATAATATTCGTAATAATAAAAACACGTCTATTAAAGTCGGGTGGGGCTTTTAGAATAAAAAAGGAATCTGTACTCCACCCACTTCAATAGACGTGTTTTTATTATTACGAATATTATTTCTTGCTTTTTAGAGGTAGGTTTTTTGAAGTCGGTTTTTGTTTTTTTTAAACAATTTTTTTGTCCCAAAGTTATAAGGCGAAAAATAAATTGCTGTTTAATTCATTTCATATTTTCATGTATAAAACGGCTGCTTTTTTCGGGATTTCAGACTTGGTCCCCATAGTAAAAGTTGTTCATTTTGATGGTCCGAAGAAACTGTTTTCCCATTTACGGTTCATTCGTTAACACGTTGTACAGTCTTCAATTTATAGATAGTTGTAGTAGGTTTAAAGTTTAAACTGCAGTCAGTTCTGTTCTTTGTGCTGTATTTCTATGATTTTTTGTATCTTAATATATAAAATCGTAAACTGAATGACTGATCTATCAACGCACAGCCCAAACCGCTGGACCTAGAAACTTGAAATTTTGCACACAGATACCTTATATAGTGTAGGCATCCACTAAGGAAGGATTTTTGAAAATTCTATCGATATCGATAGGATAATCAAATTTTGTGTTTAGGCTGAAGATTGAAAATTAATAAATACGGGTCTCGGCGTTTTTCAAAATTCTACCCCCGAAGGGGTCAAAAGGGGGATGAAGTTGTGAATTGAAGAAAATCCTTTATTTTCGAAGTAAAAATTGCTAAATATATAATTTAGGCTGATGGATGGGAATCTAACGCAACGTATATTGTTATTGTTAGTATTTCAACCCCTACGGGGATGAAATGGGGGTGAAAAGGGGTAAAAAAACTTAAAAATAGACATGGATGTCGTTATTGGGGTTTTCTGGGATGACGATTGCAAAAATGACATTAATTTGAAAGTCTAACAAGGTGGACATGATTTAATCCCTCAGGGGGTGAAAATGGGGTTCAAATTTCGTATGAAAAAATAATATTAAATGGACATTTCAACTTTAAACTTCGAAGGAGCACGTCTAAAAATAAATAAGCAAACATATATTTTGTGATTTTAAAAACCAACCCCTTAGGGGTGGATGGGGTGAGTAAACTTAAAAATAGATATGGATGTCATTTTTGGCGTTTTCTGGGATGACGATTGCAAAAATGACATTTATTTTGAAGTCCAACACGGTGGACATGATTTAACCCCTCAAGGGGTGAAAATGGGGTTCAAATTTTGTATGGAAAAAATATTAAATGGACATTACAACTTTAAACTTCGTAGGAGCACGTCTAAAAATAAATAAACAAACAAATATTTAGTGATTTTGAAAATCAACCCCTTAGGGGGTAAATAGGGGTGAGTAAACATAAAAATCGATGTTGATGTCGTTCTTGAGGTTTTTTGGGATGGTGATTGCGAAAATGATATTTATTTTGAAGTCTGACACGGTGGACATGATTTAACCCCTATATAAATATAAATAAATGGGGTTCCAATTTTGTATGGAAATATAATATAAAATAGACATTACAACTTTGAACTTCGTAGGAGCACATCTAAAAATAAATAGGCAAACACATATTTTGTTATTTTGAAAATCATCCCTTAGGGTGTAAATGGGGTAAGTAAACATGAAAATCGATTTGGATGTCGTTCTTGAGGTTTCATGGGATGGTGATTGCGAAAATGACATTTATTTTGAAGTCCAACACGGTGGACATGACACATCATGGACCTGGACCTGGACATGCACATCCAGGGAACGGGAACGGGCAAGGGCACGGGAACTGGAACGGGAACGGGAACGGGAACAGGACGAGAACGGAACGGAACGGGACGGGACGGAACGGAACGGAACGGAACGGAACGGAACGGAACGGAACGGAACGGAACGGAACGGAACGGAACGGAACGGAACGAAACGGAACGGAACGGAACGGAACGGAACGGAACGGAACGGAACGGGACGGGACGGATCGGAACGGAACGGAACGGAACAACGGAACGGAACGAAACGGAACGGAACGGAACGGAACGGAACGGAACGGAACGGAGACGGGAAGGGATCGCGAATGAAACGGGAACGGAAAGGGAACAAAACGGGACGGGAACGGGAACGGGAAAGGAACGGCACGGGAACGGAGGGGGAAGGAACGGGAACGGAACGGGAGTGATTGAAAATCGATTTGGGAACGAGAACGGGACGGGAACGGAAATGGGAACGGATGGGGTACGGGACGGGAACGGAACGGGACGGAATGGGAACGGAACGGGAATGGATTGGGAACGGGAATGGAACGGGAATGAAACGGGAACGGAACGGGACGAGAACGGTACGGGAACGGGAACGAGAACGGGACGGTAACGGTACGGGAACGGACGGGAACAGAACGGGAACGGGAACCGGAACCGGAACGGGAAACGTAAAAATGACTGGTCAGATCCTGGTTGAAGGTTCTCTTAGGATTTTCTCTAACATCCACGCGGACGAAGTCGCGGGCAGAAGCTAGTTGCTGATAATGATAGGTGTGGAAGCGCCACGCCCATAGACATAGAAAATTTTTTGCTGCGCTCAAGAAGACCAACAAAGCGTGGAAAAGAGAAGTTAACATTATACGGACACGGTCTGTGAAAAAAAGATACAAAGGATCAAGTGACATGTGCCAAAATTTTTTACAGTAAGAGCCCCTAGCGTCCCGCCTAACAAATGAGCAATCACAGTTTGTTTAAAATATTTCTTAATCTTAATTAGAATTTAAAATAAAGGTATCGTGGAGCTATGGTGTCTTGTGCTCTAAGTGATTGTGATGTGATAAAAAGAAATAATCCAAGTAATCACACTTTTCCAATTAAATAAGATACCTTCTACCCTATCAATTGAGTGTTATTGTCCACTGTCAAACTCAACTGACACTACTGAGTGACATTCTGCTGCATTCCATAGACAACCAGTGTTGCCATACCAACAAAATTACCCTAAGATCGGGCAAACTTTACAGTCCATAAGAATTTCTTACTATCGACATGCCGATAACTTGCGGTGGCTGCAACGAAGTTGTTTCCAGGAACCGTGTTAAGTGCCCGAAGTGCTCTTCGAATTTTCATCAAAATTGCGTTAACTACCAAAGCACCAAAGCATTACCTACTTCGCGGGTAGCTGAGGGATGGTCCTGCCCAGACTGTATGGCGCAAGCGAGGCGTGGCGGTGATAACTCCAGTACTCCTTTGAAATCACCAATCTACATCGAGAGCCAAGGCGACGATCCCAAGCACGAAACTAACATTATGTCCGCGAACAAGATCGGAGAACTTAGTCAAGAAACCTTGGACGCTCTAAGGCAAGAGCTGATAGCGGCTATAAGGTCTGAACTACCGTCACTAATTCAACAAGGGCTGAAGAAGGAACTCACACCAAACAAATCACAACTGCATGAACTACAGCAGTCGGTTACTTTTATAAATGAAAAATATGATGAACTGTATCCCGAAATTGATAAAATACTCAAGAATTCGAAAAAATGGGAAGCTGACATAATCGAAACGCGTGACGCAGTGAAGAATCTTAATTATAGAGTGGGAGAGCTTGAACAACAACTCAGAGAATCAAATGTTGAAATTCACGGTATAATCGAACACAAATCGGAAATACTCCCAAATATAGTAAAACAAATAGCAACTGTTGCAACGTTTCGACTAGAAGAAGGTGACATTCTTAATGTCACTAGAGTCGCAAAATTTAATAAGGAGAGTAAGGCCCCGCGCACTATAGTAGCGAAACTTAGAAGTCCTCGCCAGCGGGATGAATTTATTTCCGCTGTTACCCGATATAATAAGCAGCATCCAGACCGCAAGATGGACACTGGGTTAATCGGCATTGCAGGCAACCCATCTCCTGTATACATATCAGAGCATCTATCACCTTCTAATAAAGTTTTGCATGCCGCTACGCGTTCAAAGGCTAAAGATAAGAAGTATAAATTTGTCTGGGTTCGCCATGGTCGTATTTTCGTCCGTAAAGACGAAAACTCCCGTTACATATTTATAAGAAATCACGATAGTTTGGATCAGATCAATTAATTATTATTTTTACTGTTTCGGATATTATACTTATAGATTGTTCTGCTTAGAAATGGCTTTAAAAATTTATTTTCAAAACTTAAGAGGAATGAAATCAAAATCTCATGACATTTATAATTCTGTATTAAGTAGCGACTACAATCTCATATGTTTATGTGAGACATGGTTGGATGACAATTTGTCTTCGTCAGAATTTTTTGATGACAGATATCAAGTTATACGACGCGACCGCGATTCAACATTTAAAAATACATATGATAAGGCATACGGGGGTGGAGTATTAATCGCTATATCAAAAAATATAAATGTAGAACACCTAAATATTCGACAGAGTTTGATCGAGGACTTATGGATTCGCATAAACATAGGCAACAAAATCATTAATATATGTACTGTTTATATACCATCATATATTTCCGGTGAATTGCTGGAAAAATTTCTTGATAAATGCTCCGAAATTTCTACTGCTGCTACTTCTGAATTGACTGTCATTCTAGGGGATTTTAATCTTCCTAACATTGATTGGCAATCCGCCACTGCCGATCCTATTATTACCAATAACACAGAAAAATCTTCACTTCTAACAAGTTTTATGGAAATCGATGGATTTAAACAACTTAACTATATTCATAATAAAAATGGTAACGTATTAGATCTTATCCTAGTTAATCAATCTTATCAAATTGATATTTCTGCTGCAGTGCCGATAAGTAAAGTCGATGGATATCACCCTCCCTTAGAATTTTCAATTGATACAAAATCTCAACCTCTTCTTAAAGACAAAACTGATAAGTTGCCCAGATACAACTTTCGTAATGCTAATTATAAAGAATGTATAGCCGATTTGAACAAAACTCAGTGGGCGTGTTTGGCGGATAGCATGTCTTGTACAGATTTTCTAAATTATTTATATGCGCGCATTTGGGAAGTAATTAAAAAACACATACCACTATGCCGTAATAGACCCAGACGATGCCCCAGTTGGTTTTCGAAAAGCTTAATTCACATTTTGAAAGAACAAAATAAATATCATCATCTGTTTAAATTAAATAAAAATCCCAGAGATTACGACAGTTATTCGGTACTTCGCCGTAGATCCAAAAAAGTGACAAAACGTTGTTATAAGAGACACATGCAACAGCTCGAGAATAACATGAACCATAATATCAAACCTTTTTGGGCTTATACGAAAAGCAAAAGGGTAACTAACGATATTCCTAACACGGTTTACCTCAATGATCAGAGATCCAAGACTGCCCCAGAAGTTGTTCAATTGTTTGCTGAGTACTTTTCCGCAATGTATAACCCAAAAACATCTATCCCATATGAACCTTCATTCCCTCCAGCCAATTATTCCTTGACCAACGTAGAACTCTTAGAAAAAGAGGTTCTTGATCATATGAAAAAGCTTGATATAAATAAGGGCGCTGGACATGATGGTATTCCTCCAATCTTTATTAGAAACTGTGCTTCGGCATTAGTGACACCATTAACTATTTTATTTAATAAATCTCTAAGTGAAGGGGTTTTCCCTGATTTGTGGAAAATTGCCAAGATAACGCCCATTTTTAAATCTGGTGACAAAAGTGATGTTGCTAATTACCGTCCTATTAGTGTTTTAAATTGTTTTGCTAAAATTTTCGAAAGTCTGTTGTATAAATATTTTTGTAATCATTTTAAGCATATACTCAGTGATAGACAGCATGGATTTGTAAATGGAAGATCGACAAGTTCAAATTTAATTTCCTACGTTGATTACATTTCTAAGTCATTTAACAAAAAATTTCAAGTTGATGCCATTTACACAGATTTCTCCAAGGCATTCGACCGTGTTAGTCATCATATCCTATTAGTTAAAGCCCAACATTTAGGAATTCATGGTAGTCTCTATCGTTGGCTGGAATCTTATTTGCTTAATAGAACACAACTGGTAGCTTTATACGGTTATGAATCGCGACTCTTTGTTTCAACTTCTGGTGTACCTCAGGGGTCAAACTTGGGACCTCTACTGTTCCTTGTTTTTATCAATGATCTCTTAACTCAATTAACTTGTAACTGTTTGGCTTACGCTGATGATATCAAATTATTTAACAGTGTTTCATCAATTCAAGACTGTATGCTTCTCCAAAAGAATTTAGATATAATGAATAGCTGGTGTAAAAATAATATGTTAAATTTGAATTATAAAAAATGTCAATACATAACTTTCACAAAAAATCAGCGTAGTATTGAATTCACCTATTGTTTAGACAAAACAGCACTTGAGCACGTGTCAGTTGTGAGGGATCTTGGTATTTGGTTCGATAGTAAATTTTCTTTTAAGACTCATTATGAAAAGATAACAAGCAAAGCAAAACAACTACTTGGATTTATCTTTCGCATCGCCAAACCATTTAAGAAAATTTCCACATTTATGACGCTTTACAAAACGCTTGTCCGCTCTCAACTGGAGTATTGCTCGGCCGTGTGGAATCCCATTTACAAAGTGGATAATGACAAAATCGAGTCGGTACAGCGACGGTTTCTGCGTTTTCTTTCTATCAGAACTGGTCAAAGACGACATCTTCCAGAGTACGCAGACCGAATGAAGCACTTTTGTATGAATAGTCTGGAAACTAGACGTAAAATCAACGACCTGTGTTTGTTACACAAAATAGCAAATGGCTTACTGAGTGAACATCTACTTAGCTTACTATACTTTAACACTCCTAAGCGATCACTCAGACACTATCGGCTTTTTAATGTTCCACCATCGAACAATAACGTATCTCGTAATAACCCGATCTTCAGAATGTGTGAAACTTATAACAAACTTGACATAGAACTTGATATCTTTCATCGGAGCTTCCAGAGTTATAAGAACTTTTTAAACATTAGTTTCTGATTCACTGTACAGGAATTAGTATAATTGTAATTCATTAATATTTTGTAACTTTTTGAACAATTATTGGATATGTTGTGTACAATGTAAGGCTTATAGACTCATAAGTTTATACTGTATTAATATGTTATAGCTGTATGTATTGGTCTCTAAGCTGCTTTTGTACCTTAAAGAATAAAATAAAATAAAATAAAAAATAAAAAGATGCAATCCAAGTAAATAAGATATTGCCACACATTTCTCTAAAACCAAATTTCGCTACATTTATTCGTTTATCGACGAAGAAAACAGTATGGAACATAGTTTATTAATGTCCTTTGCCATATATAGTCATATTTTATGAATCTATGTCATATTTTACGTATCTCATATAAAATGTATGCATTCGTTTTTGGATCACCTGTTTATTGACATTGTTGTTCTTTGACATTCTATTTCTATGGCCACGCCTTATTCGAAATCTTGTAGCTTTGAATTTTGCTCCCGCTTAACTAAATTGTATCTACCACATCAGGATATGTAAATCGACTGCTTTTGACGTTTTATAAAGACGAGCTGGTATTCCCGGCAGCACACGCCGTTTATCATCGCCCGGTCACAGTGAATTTAAGCTAAAGCAGTAGGTATTTCACCCGTTTTCTTGTAACGCCGCGCGCCGCAGCGCTCCGTGTCTTCGGTCGGAATGCTGGGGTTGGCATATTAAATATATATTTTTTTCAGTGCGAGCGGCTGGATAAAACTTAGCACGAACAGCTATCGAAAAAATAACACGCAAAAAAACATGTGATAGAATAATTTTTGTATGGGAAATTGTACGGCGCCATTTACCACTGAAAAGCGAGCCGAAATTTTCCATAGATTTTACGCGCGTTTTTTTCTCGTGAGAGGGGTACCTGACTGAGTGACTCGCGACTGGCTAGCTACTGATCTGCCCCCCTAGTCAAAGCAACAGTTTCAAGTCGTTATCGCTTCGTCTTCGCTTTCGAAACATGTATGGATTTGACGTTTTAAAATTCCCATACATGTTTCGAAAGCGATGCGATAACGAAGATTTGTTAATGTTACTTTCTCTGTACTGCAAACCTTGTTTAGAGCTCTCATAGTGACGAATGACTGATTTGGACTAGACCTTTTGTATGTAGTTGCGTTATTTTTATTATTATTTGAGTGTTAGGGGCTCTGCAGCTCTGATAGAGCTGTAGGTACTAACTGCAACCTTAAAGATCTATTGTTACTCGCCAACTTTGCGACGTCCAGGAAGCAATCAGTTAAGTATGTAGTTGTAGTTTGTGTATACAAGGTTATTTGTAAAACACCAACAACCTCGCAGGAGTATTACTAACATCATAAACAACAATGTTTGTTCTAAGACTTTTCCAAAAGCAGACAAATAAAATATACACAACTCGATCAGCTGTTCGGATATTTTATATGGAAATCAATTTTTTTGTCTGTTTTTTACACGACTGCCCAAAGCAAAAAGAGTGTATATGTGTTCAGGGTTCACGTATGTTTGTGGGTATGTGAGTTTCTTTATTCTACCATAACTTCTAAATGCCTGAACTGATTTGGATAAATGGGATATCGTTAGAATCCTTACAGTATTCCGAGTGACACTGGCTATATTTTTTTTAGAAAAAAATAATATGGCCACTGTAAGACGCCATTTTCAAATGTGAAAGAAAAATTTTTTTCTTCTATTATTACAATATGGGCATCAAATGAAAGGCCTTGATGAGCAAATTCCAAAACTATATAATATGTCACTAAAATGTGTGAAATAAAAATAAATAATTTTTTTTTTATTAAAAACACGACTGCCTTGCCAAAAACGAACTAAAATGTTAAACAACAAGTGTCATTGCAGTCGGGGGACCTCTTTGATCAAAAATTGTTCCATAATAAGGTCCCCCGACTGCAATGACACTTGTTGTTTAACATTTTAGTTCGTTTTTGGCAGGGCAGTCGTGTTTTTAATAAAATAAAATAAAATAATATTTTTGGAAAAGTCGTAGCACAAATGTTGTAGTTTATGATGTCAGTAATCTACTCCCGCGAGGCTGTTGGTGTTTTACAAATAACCCTGTATAGTTGAGTTACTGCCTTTAGCTTTTATTATTCTGTGGCTCGGTCGAGTTTTTGCCAACTCTTTTTTCTGCCAGTGAGTTATCGCCTGTGTGCAGTTGTTTTCGATAAACTAGAGGTAGAATGGTCTAGCACGGGAAATTGACCCTTTGGGAAGAATTATGAGGAGACCTTTGTAAAAAGGCTGTTGATTTTTCATCCAATATGTAGGAATGGGTAATAAAATAAGTCTCGCAATGCTTTATAAAATGATGCATAACAAAATCTTAACAAATCATCGAGTTGTTAAGATCATCTTATTTCGATGGTTAATATAATGCAAGTTTGAAGTTAATTTCAATACCTAGTCTAGTACTAATGAACAAAGAAAACAAAATGTTGCTAAATGATATTTACGAGGCGTAAAAGTTTAAATAAAAATCATGTATTCTTGCAAAATTATGTACTTATTAATAATCATATTGCGAGTAAGTAAACAATATTTAAAATAAAACAAAAGATTGTTAATATTGAAACGACAAAGGAAAGAAATGTTTTTTAAGCATATCAATATTGATTGGGAAAGAAAGATACAACCAATATGGTTATTTAATAGACTCTGGTGCAAAAGCACTAAACTTAAGAATCGCCTAAGTCTTTTCTTATCTATAACTCGACCAAGATAACTAGGCGAATGACAGCTACATGACGGCTCCATGTAGTTAGGAAAAGACTTAGGCGATCCTTAAGTTTAGTGCAATCGGGGGGTCTGAATACCTACCTACTATGTAGTAACTACGTAATGAATGTGCCTTTAATATCGTCCTAAGATATTGCTAAGGAATGCTAATAATTCAATGTAAGTATTTGGATCAAACCCGGGCCAATAAATACCAAATACCTACCAGCTAGAAATAGTTATTCGATAATTTGTATCGTTTCGACATAATTAATCTAAAGCTAAAGACTATATTATCTTACTAGCTTTTGCCCGCGACTTCGTGCGCATGGATATTCGAGAAAATCCTATGGGAACTTTAAACCAGGATAAATAGTATTCAATGTTTTAATTTCATCAAAATCAGATCAGCCGTTATAACGTGATTAGGCGGGTCCCCACCAAGCGCGCTGACCCGCTTTTTCCTCTCATAAAATTTCATCCCCTATTTTGACACCTACAGACTTTCATACACTTTCATCCCCTATTTTAACTCTTCAACCATTATTTCGTAATAAAAGGTAGCCTGTGTCATTTCTCAAGATTAACTCTATCTCTGTGGCAAATTTCATTAAAATTGGTTTAGTATTTTAGGCGTGAAAGCTTAACAGACAGACAGACAAAATTACTTTCGCATTTATAATATTATTATGGATTAAGTATAGATTTAGTATTTTAGATTTTGAATTTTGTTCTGTCAATTTAACTCATGGAAGCCGATTAAACAACATAATCTGTAGTGTAAAAGTATGTAAGTAGGTACCTAATAAATACGATGGTGGCATAACTTCTGAAGTCTCTCTATTCTGTGGTACAATCAAACTTTCATCCCCTATTTCAACCCTTCCAACCCTTATTTCGCAATAAAAGGTAAAGGTGCCTATGTCTTTTCTCGAGCTCTACTCTACCTCTGTACCAAATTTCATCCAAATCGGTTCCGTAGTTTCGGCGTGAAGGCGTAACAGACAGACGGACAGACAGACAGAGTTACTGTCGCATTTATAATATTAGTATGGATAAATTTGTTTTCAAGAATAAAATAATAGGCCTCATTGCTGTCTGTTTTATTGGTTCCAGATATAAGCTTTACACTACAAGAATAACGGTTTTATTTATAATGGCATTTTTACGATAAACCTATACTACCTAACTGCCTTAAAAGCTTACACTGTTTAACAAAAAAATACTGCTTCAATCATTGTTAAACAATTTTACTCCCTTTGTCAGACTTCTCAAAGCGCCATATTCCGAAACAAACTTATTTGGTTAACGTAATGTAAACTTTTTAGTCTTACGACAAAGTGGACCTATGATCTACTGTAGATCGCAGCAGAAATACTCAAAACCTTATGAATGCTCTAAGCTTTAAAACCTTAGAGCAGTGTTTTTCAAACTGTGGGTCGCGACCCCTAGGGGGTCTCGAAGTCTTATTCGGGGGGTCACCGACTGAATGAAAAAGGCAAGGTTAACACTACAATAAAAACACATGTTATTAACAGGCAAAATTACAGGGTTACCTGGATGAAAATGACTAAAAATCGCGCTGCGCGGCCGTTTTATTTAATACAAATAAACAAGTTTTACAAGATTAGTGAATGAAACTGACAAAAAATTGCGCTACGTGGCCGTTTTTTTGCTATAAACAGGCAAGATTACAAGGTTACCTGGATAAAACTGACTAAAAGTAGCGCTGCGCGGCCATTCCCTTTGCTGTGAATAAGCAAGATTACAAGATAAGTGAATGAAACTGACTAAAATTCGCGCTGCGCGGCCCTTTTATTTACTATAAACAAGCAAGATTACAAGATTAGTGGATGAAACTGACTAAAAATCGCGCTGCGTGGCCGTTTTTTGCTATTAACAGGCAAGATTACAAGATAAGTGAATGAAACAAACTAAAAATCGCGCTGCGCAGTCTTTTTCTTTATATATACTATAACTATGACACAAGGGGGTCGCCAGAATTTTTCAACTTGTAAAGGGGTCGCGAAATCAAAAAGATTGAAAAACACTGACTTAGAGCAAAGCAACAGAAACCCGTCTTGCTCTAAGCTCAAAACTAATAAAATACCGCTACAAGCAGCGCAGAACCGATCGTTCGCAGAGATCCTTGGGAAGGCCTATTGCCCAGCAGTGGGTGTTGTAACGCTGATGTGATGATCCAGCAATTCTTGCTCCAAGCCTCTGGTTTGTTGTTCACAGGTCGGTGTGGAGAAGGCAGCCCGTGCGAACAGCTGTGCAGAGAGCTGCACGATGGCACATTCGAGTGCGGCTGCAGCCCAGGGTACGTGCTGCACGTCGATGGATACGGGTGCTTAGGTGAGTGGCCATAGAGTTTATTTTTGGTTAAGCTAGGGTTTCCTAGAATGACGGTGCCGTCATATTACGGCCGTAATTTAGCGGCGTAGAACGTTGTCTATGTAAACAATACGGCGCGGTTTCTGACGTTACGGTGTCGCCATATTGTTTACAAAGACAACATTCAACGTCGCTATATTACGGCCGTAATATCACGGCACCGCTATCATAGGAAACCCTAGCTTTACACAATCAATGCGTAAATTATAAAGATTGTAATTTTTGGCTGATGCTGCATTTCGTCGTCATTCGTCGATAGGGACCGGAGCCCTTTCGATTTTGATCTACGATATCTCGTATTCTCATGATGCTATGATTATTTTGTTTGCATATCGAATAGGGTTTCCCTATCAAATAATCTATTTATCGTATATTTTTTTAATTTTCATTCTGTAAATACTAAAAACCCAAACGCACGAAGAGATTTTAAGGCATTTTTCTGGTCCCTTTTCGTCGATTGCTAGTAGCATCATTGTTATGACGGAACGGAAGACCAAATCGCGTAAAAATCTATCACAATTGGACAAAGAAAATAAAGCGAGGGAATAATCTGTCTCATTGAGGCAATTAATTCAGATTTAAATTAATTCTTTTAATTTTATTTAAAATGAGCAAGAAGCATTGTGATAAATGAATAAATTATGATATCCGTAATTAAAGTTCAGTAATTAATTGGGTTATTGATGTGATTGCACCTGTCAGATTAAAAACTGATTATTTAAATGAGCGCTTTATTCGACTGAACTTTTGATATATAGAATATGGTAAAAAAGAACCCACCACCATCCACTACCCTTCACGCTTGGTAGACAGGCTGACAATCAATTTTGTACCGTGTTCATGGGAAAACGCTGCAGCCCGTTTTCTGGTCACAACTTCTGTTGTGCCATTTACATAGGAAAACGATGCTGGCCATAGTGGCCATGGTAACAACCTCTACAGCATTAAATACGCCCTTTACATCTCTCAGTATGTGCTACTTTACCTGACGTAGATACAGTCACGTCTAAAAATGTGTATAAGTTAAGGAACTTCGTCACTTTGTCATTTATGTCATTTGTCATTGATTTCTGTTAAAAAAAAATAGCTTTTAGAGCGACAAAGTTCTAAACGCTTTACATTTCCGCCAAAAGCAAAGAATAAAAAGCCCGCTTCTATTGTTCCAGAATTAAACGCAACAAGATCAACAGACATGTCTGCAGACACTGAAGAAGACGTTTTATACCAGAAGGATGTTTCCTTCTCAGCAGAGTTAGAAGTAGCCCCGTCCAGTAGAGTTATTAAGAGTAATGTAAGTGACAGACATATCGAAGACAACCGAAGACTACCGACACTGCCAACAGAGACGAGAGACAGATCAATCAGTTTTACTGGTGAGAGGAGCAAAGAGGTTGACGGTCTGAAGAGTTTGATGGAAGATGGTGTGAGCAGGATGGATATTAATATCATTGCTGATGACGATAGGACGTTTGATGAGAATGAGCTGAGAGTTACGACGCTAGGACCTAGCTTAGAACAAAAGGTAAGAAAAAGTTTTGCAAAGTATGGCTAGCTTTATCATCATCATCATATCAGCCGCACGACATCCACTGCTGTGCATAGGCCTCCCCCAAGGATCTCCACGACGATCGGTCCTGCGCACCGCGACCTTCACGAGATCGTTGGTCCACCTTGTCGGGGGCCTACTCACGGAGCGTCGTCCGGTGCGCGATCACCATTCCAGAACCTTTCCGCCCCAACAGCCATCGGATCTTCTAGCTATGTGTCCCGCGCACTGCCCTTCAGCTGAGCAATCCTTCGAGCGATGTCGGTTGCTTTAGTTCCCCTACGGATCTCCTCATTTCTTATTCAATCATGCAGGGAAACGCCACCTTATTTCATCATAATTCATAACGATTTTTTCTAAAGATGGTCAGACATTATCGGCTCCGTTTTTCTCAGGTGCCAGGTGCCACCTACTCACCCCCTTGGACGGCCGCCGTAGAAAGCTGCCCGTGCGACGCTTGTGACTCGAGATGCACTTGTGCGCACACCAAATGTAAAACAGGTAGGGTGACCAGGTTCCTTAACAACCTTTTAACTTATCTAATGAGTGCTTTTCAAAATGACAAAAAACTGTAGTCTTGATAGATGGCGTTGATAAAAATGTATGTGTCAATGTATTTTTTTACTAAGCTTCGAAGAGTACTCAGGAAGGCAGGCAGATGTAACCTTAAATTTTTTCTCTTTGGGCAGATCTCAGCCAGCGAGCGCTTACTTTCCTCTTTAGTACAGGCCGTTTATTTTTAAAGGCCAATTTTGACACTTCTCTTTCCATCAACGCCATCTAGTGAGGCAAATAGTTACTATTTTTATTTTTTTAATGTCACTTTGAAAAACCCTTATTACAACTTTTATTTTGTTTTTCTTTTGTTTTGGTCTTCCGAAAGCTTTATTTCATAACAGAAATAACAATGTTAAAAAAACACATGGTTAATACATTTACTTCTGACACTTTAAATATTAAATAAGAAACAACTAATGTAATTATCATTCAATAAATCAATATATTTATTTTCCTGAACATGGGTTGGGTATTAATAATTCAGATGACTTAAAATTAATAAAGAACTCCATTTATTATTATACGGAACAGTAAACAAAATGTGAAAATAATGAGTCTATAAAAACTAAAACATTAACTTACTTATTATAAAGGTTTTTAACTTTTCTGCCTTCTAATTAAATAAAATACTTTACCTATAGAACAACAAAAAAAATACTAAACTATTTGATTTTGAGGAGTTCCCTCGTGTATCTTCAAAATCCAAAGTTCAATACCAACGATATGATACCATTCTTAAGATGTCTTCTTTCAAACAAAAAAATAATTATCGAAATCGGTTCATAAACAAAAAAGTAATGGTTGATAAATTGTTTAAAAAACAAAAAACCGACTTCAAAATACCTGCCTATAAAAAGCAAGAAATAATATTTAAATCATTAGATATGCATTATCATTGTTATAATAAAAACACGTCTATTGAAGTCGGGTGGGGCTGGAGTACAATTTTCTCTTTTTTTCTAAAAGCCCCACCCGACTTCAATAGACGTGTTTTTATTACAACAATGATAATTCATATCTAATGATTTAAATATTATTTTTACCATCGCCACTCAAAAAAGTGCGTTTAATTCAACGAAAAGAGTGAATAATAAGCGATTTTATTCACCGAGTGAATAAAAATAATTTGAATTTGGAACAAGCGCGCATCATGAATTAGAAAAAAAAGTGCTGAAAGTACGTACGTACTGGCTGCTACGGAGCTATTCCATAGAGAAAAAAAATTAAACGAAAAAAACATCCCGCCAAATTTAACTAAATTCTTTTTAGGGCTGATTTTTCAATCCTCAGGTAACAGTTATCAGTCATTAATAGAATAAACTATGTCGGGATTTACACCATGTACCTGTTTATTTTTTTTATTTTTTTTTTCAACATTCATCCGAAACAACATTCATCCGAAAATAAAACTAACCTGTGAGATGGAGGTAGACTGAAGCTTAGCATTCCTAGATGTCAAGATTAATGTGCGCGCTGACGGTACACTCAGCCACTCTGTATACAGAAAACCCACACACACAGATCGTTACCTCAAAGCTTCTTCGCATCATCATCCTAGGCACCTAAACTCTGTCGTGGCATCACTAACAAACCGTGCATATGATCTTTGTGATGATGAACACCTGGACAAAGAGTTACAACACGTGCGCCATGTCCTGCAGAGCAATGGATATTCAGGAAAGCTTCCACCTAGACACACGAAAAAGCACCAGTTACAGAGGCAGGATGTAGATAGACAGCCAGTATTTTTGCCATATGTAAAGGGAGTGACAGATAAGGTCTCAAATATTTTGAAAAAGTACGCAATAAAAACTATCTTCACTCCTTTGAAAAAGGTATCGCAATGTCTACGGTCCCCGAAAGATAGTTTTCCTTTGGAGAAACCTGGCGTTTATAAGATCGACTGCAGTTGTGGTAGCTCATATATCGGCCAAACTAAACGCACAATAGCATGCCGTATAAAGGAGCACATAAAAGCTGTCCAAAACAACGATACGCAAAAATCGGCCATTGCTGAACATTTAATTCATTCGGACACAAATCACTGGATCGAGTTACATAACCCCCAGATTATTTCAACAGAACGCCACTACATACCAAGAATGGTCAGGGAAGCGATTGAAATTACCAAATACAAAAATTTCAATCGTGAGGATGGGTTTAAATTGTCGAGTGTCTGGAATCCAGTAGTCCGGTTGTGTAAAAACAACAAAAATAAAAAAAGTGCCGTTTCGCGTACAGATACAGTGAGTGTCGTGTGTCGAGAACAAATTCGAGTGAATAGTGAGTTTGCAGACAGTGGTACCGGTATCGAACGTAGTAATAAAAGAACCAGACGGAGGGTAGACCGATTCGTCTGCCAATAACATCTACCCGCATGCAACAATCGACAGTTCTTCCGTGATCATGGCGCATGCAACTGCGCCGAAATATCGGAGTCTCAAAAATAAACAGGTACATGGTGTAAATCCCGACATAGTTTATTCTATTAACGTCAATAACCATGGAAATTTAAAACAGTTATCAGTCAGTTAAATTATAATTCGAATACCATAAAAGTCATTAAAAAATTTGACAAATAAACATATGACGATCATTTTCGATTTGGCGGCATAAAACGTTATCAAACGAATAAAGCTTTAGCCACTGGTGGTGGGTTATGGCCCATCCTCCCACCTATAAGGAAGGCCTGTGCCCCAGCAGTGGGAACATTAAAAATGGCTGATGGTCAACTATAAATACATACTATGAGTACTGCTAGGCATTTGTTTTCTCGCAGTCGATGGTAAAAAGTAGAGTACACAACTCGTGAATAAAAAAATTCATCTCGGTCCTTTGTATCCCTCGCTTCGCTCAGGATTCTACTTTTGAGAACTCTAGAATCCTTCGCTACTCTCGGGATCCAACTTAGTCCCTCGAACTAAATTCCCTTTTTATTCACTTGTTGTATAATCTACTATTCTTGCTTTTTATAGGCAGGTTTTTTGAAGTCGGTTTTTTGTTTTTTAAACAATTTTTTATTTTTTTATTTTTAGTATAAGTACCTTCGTATCTATTAGGTATATTATTTAGGTAAAAAAATCGACTCAGCCAAACGTGACATAATCGCGGAGAAACATACATACATACGGGTCAAACTGAGAACCTCCTTTTTTTGAAGTCAGTTAAAAATACTACACTAAAGTATCTCTTTTCCAACAAAAAAATCATCTAATCCGGTTCATAAATAAGAAAGTCGTCAAGGTAGTTAATGCAAAATGATAGTATTTTCAGGATTACTTAAAAACTACTCAACCGATTTGAAAAAAAATTAAATGGGACCATCTCACAAGCAAACACAATCGAACAAAAAAAGAATCATCAAAATCGATCCATAAATGTCGAAGATACGCGCGAACAACGATAAAAAAAAACATACAATCGAATTGAGAACCTCCTCCTTTTGATGAAGTCGGTTAAAAATCGGTCTGAGTTCATATAAAATGGTAACGAAAACGACAGTATTTTCAAGATTACTTGAAAACTACTGAACCGACTTCACAATTTCAAAAAATGGGACCAACTTGGGAAAATGCCTCATGTTATAACGTTTGAATAACTTCAATCGGTTCAGCCGTCTTCGAGTAATCGGTGTACATAATTATAAAAAACAAAAAATATACGCGACGAATAGATAACCTCGCCTCCTTTTCGGAGTTTTTGAAGTCGGTTAAAAACAAAGTGTAGGCAACGCTAGAATCCATAAAAGTGTTTCGGAAATCTAAGAATAGGATATTTCCTTCCTACTTTTCAGGAGAGCTCTCCTCACATTTTCCTCGCTTCTAATTGGGCTTTTTACGATAACTGATCCCTTGGCAGAGCTTTATTTAAAGAAACAACTACCTATATCGTCTATTTTCCTTTCCGTTTCTCCTTGTAACGAAGTCACGTCTGCGATGTAGAGATAGTCACGGAGGTTCTGACTTGTCATTGTCTAAATATGTGGAGCTTAATACTACGCGTTCCTTTCGTGATTTCAGTAGTCGACTGTTATGACGTCACAGTTAATGGTACTGTACAAAAAGTAATCATGTTTTTTATCTGCGACTAGCGGCTGCCCGCAGTTTCACCCGCGTGGTTCCCGTTCCCGTGGGAATATCGGGATAAAAAGTATCCTATGTTTTAATCTAGGCTATCGACTCTCTGTGTGCCAAATTTCAACCAAATCCGTTCAGTAGTTTTTGCGTAATTGAGAAACAAACATCCAAACATCCAAACCCACAAACTTTCACATGTCTGTTCGGGTGTTCTCATCTAAAGTTCGCATTTTTCAACCGATCCTCGTGAAATTTCATGAGCAGGTTCGATAATTATAGTTTTTTTGTCTATTCAGTTTTTAGATATTTTTCAAAATGGCGGAGAACTTAAAAAGATCGTAATAATTCGGCCATTTCGAAAAATGGTCAAAAATGTCACAAACACGACGAGGCCTAGAGCCACGAATAGGTATTATCTTCTCGACCGAATCCAGTGGATGTTCTCTAAAGTGTGTAAAAATCAAATTGATGTTCCATTACACAAGTACATAACAACCTGAAAAACAATCTTATTTTGAGAAAAAGAACCCTTTATTATTCTCTCCGTGTTTTCAAAAAGGTTTTCCAACGTTTTCAATCGATAATGCACTTTCCTCACCCTGAATAGGTTGTATAAAGTAGTGCACACGGCACATACCTCGAACCCTCAATATCACTTAATATAATTCAAGGGGCCGCATTCTTCAGAAGCGCGATTAGGGCAGTACACCCCTAGGGTGGCGTAATCGAAAATTCAATTCAGTGTAGGGTTACCACAATAGAAATAGATTTCGACAGTGTCTCAGTGTCATAAAGTTATCAAGTTCCAGTTCAGTTGGATGACATTTCGTGATCGTTTAAGTTATTAGAACATCGCATCTCGTAATCTTAAAGTAGATCATTATTATCTTAATTGTTCCCGTATAGGTAATCGTGGCAAACACAACCATAAATATAAAAAAAAATGAACTGTGTTCTGACTGATGTTAATTGCAAGTTTTTTCAAAATATTTTCTATTAATTTCAATATTTTCAGAATAATACTTTTCACGCACTATTCTAATTAATCAATTTGAAAGTAATTGGAAAGCCTTGTTACGTAAATCAAAGCGCAAAATCGAATCTTAACCTGAAAATTTTCCTTCAGTTTTTTTGAGGTGGATTGCCTATAATCATATCATTACGGTTCAATTTGGAGCGTAGCGAAACGTGCGGTTGCAGTCTGCAGTCCGTCTCGGACTTGCATCTTTAAGCATATTGTCCCAACAACTTTCAGAAGTTTGCCCACCCTACATTTAGGGGTAGGTAGGGGAACTTAAATTATCGCTCCCCGTAACGTAAGGTTTGACATTCGTTTTCTTTTACTCCTTGACATATAGTACGTGATCTTTGGGTCTGTGTTGCGGTATGTTGCTCTGACAAAGTCCTTCTGTATAATATTTATTTATTTATCACTAGAGACCGGATTATATGCAAATGCATATAGCATTATGCATTTGCATATTTAACCCCTTTTCAGTGGTTGTTGCATATTTTGGCAAAAAATTTGAAAATCATGCATATTTACGCTCGATCTAAATCGGGATACATATCCAAACAACGGCACTCAAATTTAAATTCTGCCCAGTTACCTCAGTACATGCGTCAGTGGACGTAGAACGGTCCTTTCCGATTGCAAAAATATTATTAAGCAATCATACATACAATTTGAAATTTGTCTTCAGAACGTCGTAGTCGTACATTTATGAAGGTAAATTTCAATGTCAAATAAATTTTGTAATTAATATTTTCGCAAATACGATTATTGTTATCGTTGAATAATAATACCTTTTAAAAATAAAAAAACATAAAAAAACCGTCTTTTTTATTATTTCATGTTGCATATTTTGGACCTTTTTATGGATTTTTGTGCATATTTTAGCTATTTGTCTTACATATTTACATGAATATTTTGGGATTTTTATGTTGCATATAATCCGGTCTCTAATCATTACCGTTATTACAACAGCTCATTATATCCACTAACACGTCAAAAAAACGAAGTGTATGACTCGAAAAAAAAAACAAAATTAAGTAGGTACTACAGGAAAACTGGCAAGTTGCCAGCCGCAACAAAATTATTTCAACAACCAACGTCCATATTTTCAACACAAGCGAAATTAATAATTCCGTACCGGAAGTAAGTAGCATGATCCTAAATAGTCGAGGAACTCAATAACTATACGAACAGCTCGCCGGAAGCCTTGGAGCGGTCGCGGTAATGGCGGCTACTGGCTTCCGGCTATCGGGGCGGGTAGAACAATATTTTGCGATAGCCTGCTCCTTGCAAGGGGTCAATATATTTGCGGAATGTTTGTATTTTCCTTAACTAAAAATGAACTATTTGGGAATTCTCGATAACTTCAAACGTTGTTTTCAAACCATACAAGGTGTTTGGTAAAAGCCTTATAAAGCCGAATATGGTAGATAGGGACCATCAAACTGAACAACTTTTACTATGGGACCAACTCTGAAATAGCGAAAAAAAAAGCAGTTTCATACATTTTGATATTGAAAATATCATATCTAGGGTTTCTGATTTCTCGACCTTTTTTATTTCTCGAGTTTTGGGAATTCTCGATGCCAAATTCTCGAGTTTTCTCGGGTCTCGCGTCTTTTATATGAAACTGTTGAAATCTGATGAAATTTATTAAAAATACAAGTTTTTTTTTAATTTAAGACACTTTTATTGCACCACAATCAATATTTAGAATTTGGTACCTCTTATTGAAACAAAAATCTACTTGTTGTCCGAAAAACGGGAAATTTTGTCGTTTTTTCCACCATTTTCTATTTTCCAAAAAAAATTACAGACCTATTTTCAAAAATTTGGTACCATACGATGCCCCTCAAGCTTTTGCATCTTTTAACACCACACTGCCTTTCGTTTATTTTTATAAATTTCGGAAATATAGCTTAATTACCTACACTCCCCCACGAAAGTGATCTAATAAACATTTTCAATTAATCTTCTTACATATTAATTTACTAACTAATAATCAAAACTTAGTAAAACAATAGTCATAAAGACGAGTGTACTTTAAGGATGAGTAACAATAAAAATCTGGAAACATTTTTTTACGATAACGACGTGAATAAGTACTCTAGTTATTATCGAAGTTAGAACCTCACTTAACAAACAGTAGACATTTTTTTCGGTCTTATCAGTCAGTCAAACATAAAATAGCATAGGTGTACCTACATACTTATTAGTTTCGTTGAGATCATAACTTGCAAATCAAATCAGTTAAAGTTGACTATTCCAGTTGACTATTCCTACCCTTGTATTTAATAGACGAGTAAGTAATGAGTTGAGTAAACTTGCAATTATTAAATGCTTCTAATATTATATTCACATACAATTTATAGTATGATTTAATCTTTAATGCAGAGGCAGTGCAGTTTTGGTGCATCAAAGAACAAAGATTAATTTATACTATAAATTACTTGGATATGAAAATAATAATAGAAGCATTTGAAAATAGATATAAGGGGACTAGACCAGTACCTTGATTACGTACCTTGAAAACGTAAAGCTGTTGCTAACAATTCTCGATTGAAATCAATTGAAAGCGCGGTTGCATTGCTGCTTTAGTTAAGATAGTTGTCACATTGGTTCTTACTAAAGCAGCGATGTAACTGCGATTTCTGTTAGAGTTGATTGCAACAAAGTTACGTAATTACCCCCCTGCCCCCCTAGCCAAAGTAACATTTGCAAATTTTCGCTATCGCTTCCTTTCTAGACATGTATGGATTTGACGTTTTAAAATTCGATAGTTAACGAAACTTTATGATAATCCCATACATATTCAAAAGCGAAGCGATAACGAAGATTTGCACATGTTACTTTGGCTAGAGGGTCTGAATAGAAGCCACGTAAACCTATTAAATAATTTAGAAAACTTACTTTTGTCTTAGACAACGATTCAAATTCGAAACTCGAGAATTCTCGAGTTATTTTTTTAATAAGAGTTTTTTTTAAGAGTAATTTTTTTCTCGCCTCGAATGAGGCAAAATTTCTCGAGTTTACTCGAGTTCGAGAAAGCTCGAGCAGAACCTCTAATCATATCCTTATCTACCATATTCGGCTTTAGAAGGCTTTTACCAAACACCTTGTATAGATAGCTGTACTCTAAAGCCGGCTATTTGCTTATTGTTATAATTACTGAATAATAAATTAGTAGTCATTATCAATCTGCTCAGATTTTAAACTAAATAGGAAAGTTACCTACGACTCTAAAGAAAAGCCTATTTTTTACTCATCCGGGAATTAAGCTGCAGGCTGCATCAAAATGTAATTTTTGAAACAACATGATTTTTGTAGTGTCTATTGGTGTAGAAAATCCCATCTCGAGTTCGAGTTCACCCATCATCTATGTGACACCCTTATAAGTATAATTTATTCTGAGCATAGTATAGCAAATTGAGAAAAACGTTTGTACGAACGTTTGTTAGAAAGAAGTTTAATCTTTGGATGAACGTGCAATATTAAAAAATAGTAATACTCAAAAATTATATGAATTAATATTCACTCCACTGAAATGACCTTTAATTTCGGTAGACAGTAATGATCGATGGTTGACTAATTAAATTTTAACGAGCAATTAGTAATACAGTAAATTGGTTAAATGATTGAGTCGATGGATTGAAAATTATGCAAATGAAATGGCAATCATTGCAGAAAAATAATGTAGAGATATTAATTAACATTTTCTGTTTTTTTACGTAGAAAGAACAATAATTGAGAAGTTAAAAATGTTCATTGCGTTATTTGATTAGAACGCTTAGTTTTCAATTTAAATCTCACAAGTATTTTTATTTCTCTCGAGTACAACTTAATCATTCAGTTAACGAAAATCTCCTTAACAATTAAGTTTTCCTAAATTAATTTCTTTGTCATCTAAAGTCCCATGTTAATCTTGCATTTAAATCATAAAAAACCGGCCAAGTGCGAGTGAGACTCGCGCACGAAGGGTTCCGTACCAAAAAAAGGCAAAAAATCACGTTTGTTGTATGGGAGCCCCCCTTAAATATTTATTTTATTCAGTTTTTAGTATTTGTTGTTATAGCGGCAACAGAAATACATCATCTGTGAAAATTTCATCTGTCTAGCTATCACGGTTCATGAGATACAGCCTGGTGACAGACAGACGGACAGCGGAGGCTTAGTAATAGGGTTCCGTTTTTACCCTTTGGGTACGGAACCCTAAAAAGTACAATATTTTTCTCAAAATTTTCCCAAAAACCGTAAATCCTCAATTTAAACGTACGTCTCATTTATAATCCGATTCATTCGTGTTTCCTATTCGTAATGCCGAGTGAATAAATCACAATGAATCCGTCATACGAATACGATGTGACGCGCAACGGTTGTATTTTAAATCGCTCGATTATTTCATAGTAGATTCCGGTCAAGTTTCGATTGATCTCCTATTTGATAATGATACCATAATATTCAGTAAAATAAAAATATACCTACTTATAGGAGATTTTACTGGCTAGCTAGAGTGACAGAAGATTATGAAAATATTCAAAATCAGTCGAATGCTTAGCTTTACCAACCTTCTTTCAACCTTAACGCCAACTACTCAAAGGCTTCTTAGTTAAAAAGGAAGCTGTCAGTTTCATAGATTTTCTGTCAAGTCTGACAACTTTTTTGAATTTAAGGTGGCCTTAACTTTAAGATTCGTTTGAGTATTTGGCCGAACAATTCTGCGCTCAAAACTTACAGAATGCTTAGGTAACTGTTCTTACGCCGCCGCCGCCGATAGGAATATTAAGAAAATTCACATAACTACCAAGATTTCCTTCGCTATCGCAATGCCCTCGGTCGATTGACTTGTGGCCCTACCGTGAGTTGATACAAACTGTTTAAGTTACAGTAAACTATCGGATATACTGCTCACGGTCAGTGCGAGTGAAAGAGACAAAACGATAGTTTACGTAAAAAATTTGCATCAACTCATGGTAGGGCCATAGGAGGCCTTAAAAGCGAACGGTTCGAAACTCAACCACCTCATGCGAAGCTTATAAGCCGTCAGTAAATAGCTTATGGTACCTGTCCGTTATTACTCTCAAGTAAATACGACATTTCCTTGGAAGTCGGATTAAATTCCACTCAATGTATTCGCGGAACATGTGATGCCTTCTGTTTTTGCTTTTGATTGTATGTTATGTTTTGATACAGAGGTAAAATTCTCTTTATTATGAAAAAAAAAATATGTTGATTTTGCTTTATGTTATTGATACTGAATCCTTTTCGCTGTTAAACTTTTTCCTAAACGCAGGCTGGCTCAAATATCGCTATAACTCTAAAATTGTTGTTTTCTATATTTTTCGATAGTTTACTTTCATTTGTTTTAAGTTCTAGCACTGCATATCCAAAAAAAATACAGATTTAGAAATTTCAATACTTCCAACAGAATGGAACAGCTTGATTTTGTTAGTAACATTTAAGTAGGTACTTATATTTAATTCACACAATAACCACATAATTATCTATTCACAAAATAATCAACTTTTGAATCAAAATGTGCTAACTCAGTTTTCGTCGAAAACATCCAATTATTTCAGCCTAATTTTCTGCCTGAAGTTCAGGCAATTTAAAGGTGAAGTAAAATTGCTCGCCAAAAATGTTTTACGCTGATTCTAACAAAGTCTAATTAGAAATTAACGGTAATTAGGTACATTTTAATGAATAGAGCTTGTTTGAATCCTTTGTGTTTTTAACAAAAAGGTTTTTAACCGACTTCAAAAAAGGGGAGGTTATTAATTCGACTGTATTTTTTTGTATGTAAGATCCTCGATATCTCCTCGAATTGTGACTCGTTTTTCAAAATTCATTTTTCTTTCGAAACAATATTATGCTCTAGGTGGTCTTTCATACTAATTGGTTCAGTAGTTTTCAAGTAATCCTGAAAGAAGTCTGTTAAATAATATAATTTTGTATGAACTACCTTGACGACTTCGTCGTTTTTTATAAACCGAAAGGGATAACATGCTTATATACAACAATAAAGTTGAAAAAAAAAACCTCTTTCAAAAAACCTAAAAATAAATACAGAAAGTTAACCGGAAGCCGCGTTGCTCTAAGGCCGAAAAAATTCGCAACGAGTAACAGTGTGACTCGTTTTAGAGTGACTCGATGAGAATATAGGCTTTTTTCTTCTATTAGTTCTTTTGTAATACAATACATAGAGAATTTATTTTTTGAAGGCTGTTCACCACACTTATTTTTTTTACACTTCGCACGATACAAGTTGTAGGTGTGTAATCATTAAAATGGAAGTATAGCGTATTATAGCAATTACATTATCCATAGATCACAACGTATCCACGCCTCGGTTCTCCGGCACGTCATGGCTGGCGTTGCGCGCGCTCCGCGGCGCGTACAAACGTGTGCGCTTGCGACTGCGCGTGCGGCCGGAGCGCGCGAGAGGCGTGCTACTACTGACGGGAGAACATGATGATCTGTCAGGAGACTACCTGGCGTTGCTGCTGAGGAACGGCCATGTGGAACTGAGGTATTTAAATAGTTAAAAACTTTTAGCTTTTGAAATATCCTTGGAAAGCAGGATCCCGAAGGTGTAGCTGATGATACACAGGAGCACAAATAAAACACAACCGTTCGCTTCACACATCTATTGCAGAGAGAGAGAGAACAAATGTTTTGCTACCCACTTATTACTATATTATTGTTTACCCACATACATTACAGCTTTGTGAGCTGTAAACCTCGTGTTCGTGACATCTTTGAAAAAAATTCGAAACGGCTGAGACGCTGTTTTTTTTCCGAAAATTTTCGTAAAACATTGACAAAAAAATATCTAAATAATTATGGAACTTGTTCACAAAGTTTCACGAGAATCGGTTGAGAAATGCGACCTGTACCTAGATGAGAACAAACGGACAGACATACGAAAACATTTTTGTTCAATATTGAAGCAGAGACGCTTCGCGCTCGCAAAGTGGCCACTTTTAGCATAAAGATAGTTGGAGTAGGTATTATTCAGCGTTATAACGTAATCGGTTTAGTACCTAATAATGGGGTGGTTTTTTTTTTAATCAAAATACGTCCAAAATTCCTCCTCAAACCCCAAAAATTAAGCTCGGTGGCGCAGTGCTTTTTGCGGAGGTTAAGCAACTTTTGCAAGGTTTCGGCTTTCAGTCATGGTATGGGTGATCAAAAAATATTATATTGAGTTCCTCCTTGCTTTGGAAGGCACGTTAAGCCGTTGGTCCCGGCTGCATTAGCAGTCTGCATTGGGCCTACGTGGTGGGTTTTAGCTCATTCTCCTTATCCATCCATAAGGAAGACCTGTGCCCGAGCAGTGGGGACAGTGAAAATGGCTGATATCGATTGTCGATGCCTATGTTTTTTACATTTAGACAAAGTTGTTTTTTCAAGAACTGAATATATCATGAAAGTTTGACTTGTAGCTAATTTAGTGTAGGAAATGAAGAGATCTTTTGTATGGAGACCCCAACATTAAATCCTCAGCCGATGAAACTTTGCAGGGATGTAATATAGTATGAACCAAAACCTATGTACAAATATCCGAAAACAAACATTCAACACCCAAATGAAGGTCAACTCGCGAAATAACCTCCTGCGAAAACTGACATCGGCTAAATGGGGAGCTTCAGCGCATACTCTGCGCTCCACCGCATTGGCGCTGTGTTTTTCCGCTGGCGAATATGCTTGCCCTGTCTGGCACCGATCTGCACACGCCGGCCTGGTGTCTACGGCGCTCTGTGAAACTTGCCGTATTGTTACCGGCTGCCTTAAACCAACCCCGCTTAGTAAATTATACCCACTGGCGGGTATCGCCCCCCCGGAAATTCGAAGAGAAGTTGCATGCGCCGCTGAAAAGAAGAACCAAGAAAACGACCCGCGACACCCATTATATGGCCATCAACTCCCACCCGCTCGCCTCAAAAGCCGTAAAAGTTTTATGCGCAACACGAGACCTCTAGAATGCGATCCCTCTAGAGAGCGCTGCTCACTGTGGAAGAGTCAGTGCCCACCACCCGAGACATACGTGCAGCCCTCTGAGAGTCTGCCTCCTGGACACAGTGAACCTTGGCACATATGGAAATCGCTGAACAGGCTCAGGTGTCAAGTCGGTCGCTGTAAACTTAACATGGCCACATGGGGATTACTGCGAGATGAATCTACAGTGTGCGTATGTAACACCGCGACGCAAAGTATGAGCCATCTACTAGCATGCCCTGCATGCCCGTACTCCTGCAATGAGCTAGACCTGCGAGACGCGACGGCCGGAGCTGTCAACACCGCCGCCCACTGGGCAGCATCTGTGTGAATTTGGAGCCTCGACACGAGAAGAAGAAGATATCCGAAAAAATATGTTTCGTTGAAAAAATATGATAGGTACTTTATCATACCTTCTTCAGTAGACGAAACTTTACAGTTTCGTCTACTGAGGATTTACTGTGGGGGTCCACTACCTTCCTTTCCTACACAAATTTTTATTAGGAAAAATCCTCACTCGCAATCGCAAATGGTGGCCAAACTCATTTGTCATTCTGGGTGTTTAGTTCAGCTCATCAGAACTCTCTCGGTGGCTGCGAATATTTAAATGAATTCAGCAGATTATTCCCAAGGGAAAGGCTGAAGAAAACGGAATTGTAAAATAAAACAAAATTGTCACTATATAATCTTATGAATTACAAAATCTTTTGTAATATAAAAACTTTAAGAGCTGTTTTTTTACAATTTAATAATGGTGAGTGTGGTGGGTATAACATTAAAACATGCAACAATACCTTTTAGCTACGCTAGCTCAAGAATAAACTACACTAAAAGCTTTTCCACAAAGATCAAAATGATAACATTTAAATGAGAGATGAAACGTAAGTGGCTGTATTTTTACATTTTAGCGATTCAACTCAGCTCAGTCTTTTATTTGACTTTCTTCATTTTAGCTGAGAAATTTTTTACAAAGCTAGCTCGCCTTTAATGTAAATATTACGAAGTTTAACAGAACCATTTTTCTGAGAGAAATTGCGACTTTATACAAGGTGTTTGGTAAAAGCCTTATAAAGCCGAATATGGTAGATAGTGACCATCAAATTGAACAACTTTTACTATGGGACCAACTCCGAAATCGCGAAAAAAAAATCAGCTGTTCCATACATTTTGATATTTTCGTTATTATTTTTTGTATGAAACAGCAGATTTTTTTTTCGCGATTTCGGAGTTGGTCCCATAGTAAAAGTTGTTCAATTTGATGGTCCCTATCTACCATATTCGGCTTTATAAGGCTTTTACCAAACACCTTGTATAGGTACTTTAATGTTTGATGACATTCAAAGATGAGCATTGAAATTTTTGAACTTTGCCGCCTCTGTAGTCTAGTGATTCGCCCATCCGTGTAAGACGTTGGGGTTCGATTCCCAAGGGAGACAGGCTTATTTGAAAAAAAAAATGTGTTCCGGCAGTTAGAGGCAAGATAGCCAGTTCCTCCGTGATGAGGATTCCGGGTGTAGTGCGCTTCCACCTTAGGGCCTTATCTCAGGTGAGGTTGAGTGAGACTATCCCGTTTAGCATTAAAAATACAATTTAGCAAGTGGAATTAAAATTTAATGTGACACAATTATCAAAATTCGACTCGTGATTTCACAAGCGTAGATAAGTTTCAAGGCTCATACAAAATGCACCGGAATATTCGTAACAAAACTGATTCGAGAGTAATACATTATTTATCAACAGAGTTTCAACGAATTCGTCACAAAATCAGGCAACTGTATTATCATTTGGGGAATATATAATTGCACTTTAAAAATAATGTAACACACTTTAAAATGTTTAGCTTCAAAATTTATTGAATGCACTTTAAAAATAATGGTTTCCACTATAAATATGCTAAGCTTTAAAATTAATACTTTGCACTATACAATTTAATTGTTTATCTTTAAAATTAATACTTTGCACCATACAAATTAATTTTATAACATTTAGTACTGGTAAACAGACGACTAGGTGCGACGACGAGCGGGCGCATCGAGAGGGGAGCTGAGGAGGAGGTTAGGTTCCATTGCGACCAACAACGCTAGAACCGACTTGGTGATACTTGCCATCTCATTAGTCTGACATGGTTTGACAGAAATTAAATGATTTCGGAGTTGGGACACAGTTATAGTGCAAACCATTATTTTTGTAGTGATAATATTAATTTACAGATCTATTATTATTTTAAAGTGCAAACCATTATTTTTGTAGTGATAAGATTAAATTATAGGTCCATCATTATTTTAAAGTGCTGATATACAATTTTATAGCTGTTTTCATCAAATTTAAAGTGCTATTAAATACATCCCTTATCATTTGGATATTTGCAACATGTGGGTTTTTATCAAATCTTCTTTTTTGTTTTGTCTCTGGCAACATAAACACTAATTACAATAAAGTCGTCATTTAAAATATGAATACAAACTTTGTTTTATCATATTAGGAGAGATTAATTTTACTTTTACTCACTTTATTACATTAGCTCTCGACCGAAAGTATAGATTTAATTTTATTTTAATTTATTTATTTAGGTAACAAACAGTCTTTAACAATTAAAGTAACAAATATTATACACAAATAGACCTACAGTACCATACATACCATATGTTATATAAACAAGATTTTATACAAATGTGTACGTAAGAAACTATGATACTTATCACTTACAACGACTTACAATAAGGAAGTTAATTTGAACATAACAACTTGTGTTTACATAACAATAAATAAATTTGAATTACAGTTTTAGTTTCGTGTAGCAATTACATCTATAAAGTGATAACGCCTCGTGATCTGGTCTTTTAAAATTTGGTAAATTTTTGGAAAAATGTCGATATTGGTCCGCAATACGCAAACCTATCTAGTACAAAATCGGATAAGTACCTAAAAAGATGTATTACGTATGAAAGCGTTGAGAATCATAATGATATCCATTGATAACACAAAAGAAACGATTATAACACCCCAGAAGAAAGATCTTTTACTTTAGCTATTCACCACGAAATACACCATTATGTTAACCAGAGGCCTTTGTCACCTTGATTTAAGGTTCAAATTCGTGTGTAACTGTTTATCTCAAACCTTTTCCCTCCATACATAAAACAAGAAGCAATTATATGTCCTTGCGAAGCGGCAATAAAAACTCCTGAAGCGGCAATAAAAACTCCTGAAGCGCCCATTGCGGGGAATTAAAAACAATCAGCAATGCCATCTAGCGGTCGTTCGATGTAATTGCTTGAGCAGGTTTGAGTCTGGAGAATAGGTGAATGTTTAAGTAGGTTGTAAATTGGGAAGTGAAAAGCGGAAGAGAAGTAATAGGATTCGAAACTATATACGCAACACGTTCGTAGTAAACTTTTGTTAAGCTTAAAAATAGCAATCCAAAGTTGAATTTATTTCATGACTAGCGGCCGCCCGCGGTTTCTATCCACGTGGTTCCCGTTCCCGTAGGAATGACAGGATAAAAAATATTCTATGTTTAATCTAGACTATACACTCAATGTGTGCCAAATTTCAACCAAATCCGTTCAGTAGTTTTTGCGTGATTGAGTAACAAACATCCAGACTTACAAACTTTCATATTTATTATATTTCATTCGCTTCATTCTTCAGATATAAATACCACAATGTAGTTTCTTTTCATCTTACTGGCAACTCGCACTTTTAGAGGGTATCACTGTATATTTTTTTTTTAACGCTACCTGCTCGTTCGCGCCCATCGTTGTCAGCCTCATTCTTTTCTTTTGCGCGGCAACCGACGCACGAACAAAAAAAGTTAGATTATCTCTACGACTAATTTAATCGTTGACCATGCCTAAACGTAAAACTGTGGAGTATTATGAAGAAAAAATAAGAAAGTTAAAAGAAAAGCCGAAAAGACGACGACGTCACTTGGTCTATTCTTCATCTTCAGATGCCGAAGCAAATGAAGGTAATTAAGTACATTTACTACCGACACGATTTCGAAAACTAAGCATCTCTAAGCTACCTTAGATATAATAAAAGTATTATGTGATAACAAAATCTAAGTTTTCCCATGACTTTGGGGGGTAGCATGATGCTCAAAAAACCCGTAAGTTTGACAAAAGTCAATCAAGTGGGTACAAAATTATTCTTGTTACGTTGTTGCGTAACTTTCTAAAGCACGTAATTTACATGCTAGAATTTTCATTCACATAGATGTCGGTACATACGAAGAATACTCCGCTCCGACGACGGCGGCGCCGCCGCCAACGGAACCGGAGCCCGTAAACATCGCTGGCGGTGAAGACCCTGCTGACATAGGGGGTGATGCGGTTTTGGGACCCGAACTCACACCTGAGCAACCTTCGGTGCCACCGATTCAGCCAGCCGATTCACTTGACCTCGACCCTGCACTGTTGTCTGCGTTGGGCGATGCCGTCGTCGACACTCCGACCTTTGGTGAAAACATTCACACTAGTCTCGCACAGCGGTGGCTACCGATTCTTAAAAAAGGCTTATTAAAGGACTGTAGGACGAAACTTTTAAATGACTACCCAATCCCAGAAAATTATAAATTGCTTAAAGCACCAACTTTGAATTTCGAAATATCAGCAGCAGTGGCCGAAGTAGTTCGAAATCGAGATAAAAGCATACAAACAAAACAGGACCAGTTAGGCCATGGTATTGCAGCCATAAGCAAAGCCATCACAATATTACTGAGTAGTGACGATAAAGTCAATGCTATTAAATTTCTTTCTGACGGTTGTCGGTTATTAACCGACTTACATTACAGTGAAACGGAACTAAGAACCAAACTCATAACACCCTGTCTTCAAAAATCTTTTTTGACAATAATTGAGACTCAGGATAGGGACGAAACCCTTTTTGGCGCTAATTTGTCCGACAAAATTAAATCCTCTCAAACTATCGAAAGGCAAGGCCACCAAATAAAAAAGTCTGTTTTCCCTAAAACAACTGCACAGGCGTCAACTTCATCCACAATGAAGCCCAGATATTCGGAAAACTGGCAGGGCCCCCCTCGTTACCCTCTGACGAGCAGAGGGGGCCGAGGGGGGACGCGCCGCGCTCCGATGTCGCAATATCGGCGGTGGCCGCCCGCAAATGCGGCGCCAGCCCAAGCGGCGCCCGCGCCGGCGACGACGACGGCGCCTGCCCGGTCGGCGGCGGCCTACCCCGGCAAGCGTGCCCAGCGGCACTGATACAGGTACACGCGGCTAGACTAAAATATTTTTCCGAGTGTTGGGCTTCCATCACTAACAACAAGGTTGTTCTTAATTGGATTTGTAATGGGTATAGAATTCCTTTATGTAAGGACATAACACAACGTGTGGTACCACGTAATTCATTTCCTCATTATGAAATACATTTAGTATCAAAAGAAATCCAATAATTATTATTTTTGGGTGCAATTTCAGAATGCCATCCGTGTCCAAATCAATTCATATCGAAAGTTTTTTTGACGATGAAATCAAATGGAACATTTAGATTTATTTTAAATTTAAAACCATTTAACAAGTTTGTTCAACACGAACATTTTAAAATGGAGGACTTTAGAACGGTTTTTAAACTTATTCAACCGTTTATGTATATGGCTTCTATAGATTTAAAAGAATCATATCTTCTTGTACCGATAAATGATGATCAGAAAAAACTTTTACGGTTCAATTTTGAAGGTAAAATGTACGAATTTAATGCATTACCTTACGGACTATCATCGGCTCCCCGAACATTTACAAAAATTATGAAAGAGGTCATGTTTTACCTTCGCAGTCGCGGTTTTTTATCTGTTATTTATTTAGATGACATATTATGTCTAGGATTAACCTATCAGGAATGTAAAAGAAACGTCGAGACTACTTTAAAATTATTACATTGTTTGGGTTTAGTAGTTAATTATGAGAAGAGTTCATTATGTCCATTACAAAACATTAAATTCCTCGGTTTTAATTTTGATTCCGTCAATATGACAATGTCCTTACCTTTTGAAAAACGTGTTTATATAGAAACACTCGCAAAAAAATATTATAACCTGCCGTCCATCACAATAAGGGAATTTTGTCACTTTTTAGGCGTGTTAACAGCAGCTTGTCCCGCTGTACGGTATGGATGGTTATACACCAAATGTTTGGAACGACAAAAATACCTTGCACTTAAAAATAATCAAAATTATGAAATGAAATTTACTCCATCGAGTGTGATTTTGCCCGATTTGAGATGGTGGATCGAGAATATTCACACGACACTTAAGCCACTTAATTCAGAAAATTACGAGTTAGAATTTTTTACTGATGCTTCTCGGTCTGGCTGGGGCGCATTTTGTAACGACAAACGGGCAAATGGAAAATGGAAAGATAGTGAAAAATTACAACACATTAATTATTTAGAACTTTTAGCAGTATTTTTTGGACTGAAATGTTTCGCTCGCAATTATAATGATATTAACATTTTGTTACGGATCGATAATACTACAGCGTTAAGCTACATAAAGCGAATGGGAGGGATACAGTATCCTCACCTTAATAACTTAGCCCGCGAAATTTGGCAATGGTGCGAGAAGCGAAATATTTGGCTTATCCCTTCTTACATCAATACCAAAGATAATAAAGAAGCTGACGAAGAATCGAGGAAAACAAACCCCGATATCAAATGGTCACTAAATAATAATGCATCAGTTGCGCGTCGCAGCGCGGAGCGAGCACACGTCCCTAATCGTTGCTACGCGTGATGATGTGCTTTTTTTTGCGACTACCTTCGATAATTTACAATGAGTGGAAAAAGTAGCTGTGATGATAGAAATGTGTTTAGTGGTGATAATCAGTTAGAAAGAAATGAAGAGAGTGAGCAACAAGTAAATGAAGATTATGAGTGGGATAATAATGGCCTTGAACTCCAAAGAGCGGCCGAGAAGAGGAGAAGACAAGAGAGTGGAGAAAGCGGAGAAATAGTAGAGGATGGTGAAGGAGAATTTATAACGGTACAAAATAGAAACCCCAAGCGGATGGCTAGGAGCTTTTCACAGAGTAAACAACAAACCTGTACAAGTGAAGAAAACAGTAAGTACGAAGTCTGTGTTACAGGAAAAGAAGCCCTACCTAAACAGTTCGGTTTCGCTAAGCTATTGAAAGGAGAAAATATATCAAATGTAATCAATATCAAATATAAAAGCTCGTACAGAATACTGGTAACATTTGACAATAAAAAGGATGCTGAGAACTTATTATCAAATAAAAAAATTAAGGAATTGGACTATAGATGTCAACTAACATACGAAAACTCATTTTCGTATGGCGTAATAAAAGATGTGGACTTGGAATTAAAGGAAGAGGAAATTATGTCTACTTTGGAATGTAATTTGGAGATAATTTCTGCTAAACGACTGAAAAGATTAGCCGCTGGTGAATGGATAGCTAGCGAAACAGTGCGCCTCTGTTTTAAAGGGCCCACCTTACCTCCATACGTTATTGGGTATGGTTGTAGGTTCAAGGTCAGCCCCTATAGATTTCCAGTGACTCAGTGTTCAGGGTGTTGGAAGTTCGGACACCTCGTCCGATTTTGTCCAAACAAAAAAATTAAATGCCCAAAGTGCGGGGGAGATCATGCAAACTGCGAGACAGAAGATTTCAAATGTAGTAATTGTAATGGCCCCCACATGGCTTTAAACAAGTCTTGCCCTGCTTTCCGAAAAGAGAAGGATATTCGTGACATAATGTTCAGCGAAAACTTCACATACAAACAAGCATTAACAAAATACCTAAACCAAAGACAGTCAACAAAAATAAATCAAAATCTCAGTCAGACAACAATCACAGCTTCAACATCTCGCCAAAATGAAAATATTTTACCGAACGATCCTTCAACCCCTTATAAAAATGCACTTCTGACGAATAAAATGGCATTAGAACATGAAGACGAGAATACACAAAGTGAGCACGAGCATGAACTATTGATAAAATCCCAAAAAAATAAACAATTCAACAAAAAAAAGAAAATTAAAAAGACGGAGAAAAATAATCAATTTCAATCGACAATGCAAGAAAATACAATGTCTACAGAAAGCAGCGCGGATGCTGAGGAAGATGTATGCGATACTCAGCAGAGGTTTAAGCTTTTACTCAGGAAGTTAAAACGCGCCATTTTAGCAAATATAAGTTTAGAGAATAAAATTTCAATGGTGTTTCAGGTGCTGATAGACGAATGTAAGTTGTTTTTAATTAATTTGCTGAAGGAATGTAAGTGGGTCAAAACTATTCTTAGTTATTTCTTAAATGATTAATACAAATCAAGGGACTAGCAACTTAAATATAGTCCAGTGGAACTCTCAAAGCCTAAGGCCTAAATTAACAGATTTTGACTGTTACTTAAATCAACAAAAGATACATGTTGCCATTCTAAGCGAAACATGGCTTGCACCAGAATCATCATTGAACATAAGTAATTATAATATATATAGGAATGATAGATTAGACTCTTATGGAGGTGTTTCCATTATAGTTCATAAATCACTAAGAACTCTAGAATGTCCTATAGATGTTCGTAATTCTGGTATCCAAACATTACATATTAAGGTGTTAAATTGTAATGCCTTACAAAATATAGTCTCCATCTACTGCCCTTCAACCGTACGAACGTCACAATCGGATTGGGACTGCATCTTTAGTAAATTTTCTAATAAGACGATCATCGCAGGGGACTTTAACGGACATCACTCAAACTGGTCGAGTAAAAATAATTCTAGAGGCATACAGCTTTTAGACTCAGCTCTGGAATACGGGTACATTAGCCTTAATGATGGTAGTCATACTAGAATCAAATTAGTCGACGGCAATATCCAAAAAACTTCACCGGATATCTCCTTTGTATCGTCAGATATTGCTATGAAAGTACAGTGGGAGGTAGCGAACGAAACCTTTGGCAGTGATCACCTTTTAATAAATATGCGCCTTAATTATCGTCCAAATACATATGTCATTAAAAAACGTAAATACAAATATGCAGATTGGAAGAAATATCGAAATCTATTAGATCAAGCATTCACAAATCCTATCGAGGAAAGTGGCTTACAGGATAAATACAACAAATTCATAAACTTAATGAATACTGTGGCTTCCGAAACTATACCATGCTCTAAAAGCTGCAATAACCCAGCTTCCAACTTTATTCCAAAAAGCTATTGGACCCCAGCTATTTCTGAGTCGGTAGCTAGACGAAGACTCGCGCTAAGTCAATTTAGACGTAATCCTACCCCAGAAAATTTTAATAATTTAAATAAAAAAATCGATGAAAGTAGCCAACTAATACGACAAGCCAGGAATAACAACTGGAAAAAGTTTTGTGACTCAATAGACGACGTAACGTCCAGCCATGAAATGTGGAAACGTATGCGATGGTTGAAGGGCTGTAAAGGGAGAAACAGCACTGTAGACTTAGATAAGAAAAAAGAACTTTTGTGTAACCTAGCGCCTGATTCTGTCCCAGTAAAGGTTCCAGTATTTCGCTCAATAAATACTCAACTCTCCTCTTCATTTTCCATACATGAATTAAATAACTGCCTTAAAAAATCGGATACTGCACCGGGCGAGGATAACGTTTCATATTCAATGATTTATAATTTACCCGACTCCGCAAAGAAATACTTACTCAATATTTACAATGATATCTACTTTACAGGAACTATCCCACATCAATGGCGCAATATCTTAATACTGCCTATACCGAAAGCAAACATTCCTAATAATGAAACCAAACTAAGGCCTATATCTTTAATATCATGCTTGTGCAAAACTTTTCATCTTATGCTCACGAAAAGACTAGAATGGTACGTCGAAAAAAATAATTTGTTTACTAGAAATACTACAGGTTTTAGAAGAGGTCAGTCTTGCATGGATCCTCTAGTTCGTTTAATTTCACAAATATTAATTGGTTTCTCTAATGGTGTACCCACTTCAGCCTGCTTTCTGGATATTGATAACGCCTATAACAACGTGTTAGTTGAGACTGTCTCTGGTACTTTGGATGAAATAGGTGCAGGTGCTGAAATGTGCGCTTACATTCACTCTTTTCTTTCTGAAAGACACCTTACAATTAAAGGGGATATAGGAGGAAGCGAGACTGACCTATGTAGATGGACTATGAGAGGCTTGGCGCAGGGAGATCCAATTTCGCCATTGCTTTTTAACATAGTAACGTGCAAAATTTTTCAAGCAATCCAGAATGTCACTTTGCTACAGTATGCTGATGACTTTGTGTTGTACTCTACTGATAAATTACAATTTAGCGAAGAAATTCTGCAAAGGGCATTAGAGACAATAACAAACTTTTTAGAAAATATTGGTTTGCAGATATCTCCTGCGAAATCAAAAACTTGTGTTTTTAGTAGAGGGCATAGGCAATGTTTAGTTAATCTAACCATAAACGGGAGGATGTTAGAATGTGAGAACAACGTCAAATACTTGGGTATGTGGCTTGATAGAAAGCTGCTATGGGCTAAGCACATAAATGAAACCCGTGAAAAAAGCCAAAAATTCTTAAACATACTGAAAGTTTTAGCAGGATCTTCGTGGGGAATACACCCAAAACAACTCCGTAGAATATACATGGCGGTCGTTAGGAGTCGCATAGATTATGGCAGTTTTTTATACGATAACAGTGCGAAGACTCACGTTTCTAAGTTGGACAAGGTACAGAACCAGGCGCTAAGAGTGATAGGAGGCTTTATTAGAAGCACACCTATACAGGCAATGGAGAGCGAGATCTGTCTACCGCCATTGACTGTCAGGCGACAGTATCTGGCATACAAATATTGCTTGAAGGCTAAATCGTGGTCAGATAATCCAACCTTAAAATCCCTAGAGAACCTGAGCACACTATGTAACAATAGTAGGTACTGGCAAAATAAAAAAACACCTTTATTAGTAACAGCTTTTAACAGAACTAAAAATGAAAGTATTCACACATCTTACCCATTACAAATGTTCACCTTACCCGTATGGATTTCTAATATTAATATAAATGAAATTGTTAAAGCGAACTTAGATTGTATTACAGCACCAAAGAACAGAACAGATCCTAACTCTCTGAGAAATAATGTACTAATTGAATTGGAAATGAAATACAGAGTGTGGCACAAGGTTTACACTGACGGATCTAAGTGTGCTCAGGGCTCGGGGGCAGCCTTCTATGACTCAGGATGTGGTCATGGTAGATATTTTAATATACGACCAAATTTCATATCTATTATGTCTGTGGAACTTACTGCAATCTTAGAAGCCCTTCATTATATCAAAAACCTTCCATACAGACATGTGGTCATACTCACTGATAGCAAAAGTGCTCTACAGCATATAGCTGGATGCACCTCTGGCAACAGAGGCGCAGCTACAGCATATGCTATACTAAAACTAATTTTAGAGTTAACCCAGAACAATAGGACGCTCAGATTGCAGTGGGTTCCATCGCATATAGGTCTAAGTGGTAACGAGGAGGCTGATTCTTTGGCGAGGCTCGGTGTAGATGGAGGGCAACCACTTCAGGTTGCACCGAGCTTCACTGAATATAATCGGATCTTTAAACAAGACTGCCATAAAGAATGGAAGACATATTTTGATGAGAGATCAACATCAACAGGCATCTGGTATAAGACCATGCAATCCGAACCTCCTCATGTACCGTGGTTTAACGACGTGCAATTAAGTAGGAAACTGGTAGTCATTGCTCACAGACTACGGTCTGGACACATTCCGCTAAACAAGTTTGGTTTCCTAATGAAAAAAGTAAACTCACCTAACTGTACTGTGTGTGGAAAAGTAGAAGATGTACTACATTTGTTGGCGGAATGTGTCAAGAATCGGGTTGAGAGAAATAGACTAGCTGCAGATTTGAAAATTAATAATGCTGATGTGGGCAAATTTCAGAGCTTTCTATCAAAACCTTCATCTAAGGAAGCTTTATTGATTTATAAATTTGTGGCTGCAAGCTTAACGTCCAATTGATAGTTTAAGTAAAGCAACAGTCACGATGGGACTGACATGTAAACAAATTTACAAAAGTCCCTAAAATAAATAAAGAAAAAAAAAAAAAAAAAATAATAATAATGCTTTCCAGAAAATAGTGCATTCCTTTGGAAAACCTAATATAGACTTATTCGCTTCTCGTACCAATGCGAAATGTAAAAAGATTAATAGTGATAAAGTTGAGGGTATTTTAGTATTCCCATATTGGCAGTCGCAACCTTGGTTTCCCCTACTTAAAGCTATGCTTATATCAGACATACTTTTTTTAGAGGCAAATAAGGATATGTCCATATCTCATTCCAGGAATCACCACTTCACCGACCTTACCCTGGGTGTAGCCAAGCTCTCCGGGAGGCGTTTGTCAAGCGAAACGCACCGGCCGCCTCGTTAGACATCATGATAGCTTCGCTAGCCAAAAATACCCTAACTCAATATAATGTTACTTACAAGCTCTGGTGGTCATATTGCATTAATCATTCTATCGACCCCTATACACATTCCATATCCAATGTAATGGCTTTTTTAACTGAACAGTTTAACCATGGTCAGGCCTATGGCAGTTTGAATAGTCACCGTTCCGCACTTTGCCTACTTTTAGGAAACGATCTCGGCTCAGATCAACAAATCAAAAGGCTGCTAAAAGGGGTCTTTAGGTTAAGACCTTCCTTGCCAAAATATAGTTTCACTTGGGATCCCCAACTTGTGTTAAACTATGTTTCTAAATGGGTGCCCAATGAAGATCTGAGTCTTCAAAAGTTAACCAAGAAAATGATTATTATACTCGCGTTAAGTACCGCTCATAGAGCTCAAACCTTGTCATTAATCAAATTAGACGATATCATACAAAATGTAAACGGTATTCAAATTTTGATTAAAGATTTAATCAAAACTTCATCTGTCAATCGAGATCAACCGATACTGTCCCTACCGTATTTTACTGAAAACTTAAATATTTGTCCAGCTACTACCATAAGAGCCTATATTTCAGCCACTGAATCTATTAGACCTAATTCCATAAAAAACTTAATATTAACAACTAAACAACCCTACCACGCAGCAAGCGCACAGACAATTAGTCGGTGGATAAAGCAGGTGCTGGCTGAGAGCGGCATAGATGTGACACAGTTTAGCGCACACAGCACACGTCACGCTGCGACATCCGCAGCACACAGCCGGCGCACACTGCAGGAATTCCGCGATCTAGCGGGATTTAACTCGAAAACTCAACTTCTTCAAAATGAGCAATGCAATAAATTTTTCGATACTTAAGTACCTACCTGCAATCACTTAGTACTTGAAATTATTGTAGATATCACCAAACTTAAATAAAAAAAATTTGAAGGCAGTACAAACAATTTTTCGTTCGATTGTCATCTAACTTACTATTTATTTGTGTGCATTGTTGCTTCGATTTCACTACAATAACAGTTATAACTCTGATTTTTGTGTTATTCATTGTGTTAATAGTGTCTTTGAGGTAAGTAAAACACGATTTTAATAAGTATAAAGTAAATAAATAATAGTGCAGTAGCATTTCATTTACTTAGCCGAAAAATCGGTACTGTTTTGAAAAATGCTCAACTTAAATAGAGTAAAAGTTATATTATTACACAATATTACAAAACAAAACTTACGTCATGTTATAGTCTAGGCTCTTAAGTATTAGATTTACCGGACAGATTTTGCGCGTATTTGCGACGCCCATACATTTTTTTTCATTTTTCAGAATGGCTAATGAAATCACAAGACGGAAAATTTTACAAATTTGGCATTTAAATAAAAGAAACGAGTGCTTTGATGCTGTTTCAGTTTTGTAAAATTTTCTGATAAAGCTGAAAAAAAAATAAAGACATTTTAAGAGCATTATTAGCAAGATTAGAAAAAAAAGTGTGGCCAGTGGTCGTCATTTTGAACGCTTTTTGAGTAAAAATGTAAGCTGGTTAAATGCTGAAATTATGCTCTCATATAGTATAATGCTAGAAATTCCCTCATCATGGCATTTAAGCGGCAGTGGAAGACCACAAAAATAATTTCTAGAGTGCTGCGTTTTCTTTTATGGAATGCATACTCGATACTCCATATCGCTTATCGTCTTGATGTAAAAACATGGCAAGTTAGAGGCCAAGATAATAAGGATAAAGTGAAAGCTAGAAAGGAAGCAATACAAACTAAATTTAAAAAGTAATTTGGTTTACTAGTGGATATGCCTACTCAGCAAGCCGAAAATACCAATGACGGCAATACCACTCGACGATTTTCTCGTAATGCAACGATAGCTGCTGAAATGGTCAATTTGGAATTGATAAATAGATTTTACATAATTTTAGAATCGTTTGGTTGGCTTTGCTATCTACCTAGACCTAGACGCCTTTGACACATATTACAGATACTAGAAACCTTAAACCAGGAATATTCCTGGAAGAACATGCCTGTTAGTGTTATGCACATTAACAGGCATGTTGTTCCAGGAATATTCTTGGTGCTATTCCATGGCAGAGAAGTAATAGCGTCATATATCCTCCCTATGAAGAGGCTCAAGAGGCCAGAAATAAAGACAACAGAATGTATAGAGAATTCTTTACATGAAAAACATCCCGAATCGACACTAAGAAGGATCTTTTTAATCGGCTTCTGGTATCATCAGATCCCTTTATAACAAGTTTACGATATGTCCCCAGAAGAAGAAAAAGTCCACTAGAACCTGAAGTTTAGAAACTGCTCTCTATACCTACGGCAAAATACCTAGTTACGGAAGACTGAGTATGGGGTACCTTTTTATGTTATTTTCTAATACACATAATGGTAAATTTTTAGCAACACAACTTTTTAAGTAACTTATGATACAATTTTAACACATGAAACCATAATTCGCTGTCAAAAAACCATTTTGATTACTACTGATAATTAAATCCCGCTAGATTATGAAATTCCTGCAGTGTGCGGCGTCTCGCTTGATATTATACGTAAAACCGCTGGCTGGACACACAAGTCCCAGACATTCGCTACGTTTTACAATAGGCCATTAGCCCAAGAAAATAACTTCGCCGCTGCTGTATGTATACCTAATAAAAGTTAAATTATTGTTAGTTAGACTAGGTTACAATGTTGATTAATGAAAACTTAATTTGTAATTGACTAAATACTATTTTTTTCCTGAAATTATAACAACTTATGATTTAAATTGTATCTGGTGATTATTATAGACAAGTAATTGTAATTATGATGATTAAAAGAGAGATATTATGAAATCATGAAAAACTTACTTTATTCATAAAAGCATAATATTTTAAACATTAACAAAATTCCTTACTCTAAATATCTACATTGTGGTATTTATATCTGAAGAATAAAGCGAATGAAATATAATAGATGATCAAACGAACTTCCAAGTGAAGTTCGATCACTATTATATGAATTCGCTTCATTCGAAGATATAAGAACCCTCCCTGCCCAAACCCCCTAGTAAATTTTGTTAATGAACTCTAAAATAAATGAGGCTGACAACGATGGGCGCGAACGAGCAGGTAGCGTTAAAAAAAAAATATACAGTGATACCCTCTAAAAGTGCGAGTTGCCAGTAAGATGAAAAGAAACTACATTGTGGTATTTATATCTTCGAATGAAGCGAATTCATATAATAGTGATCGAACTTCACTTGGAAGTTCGTTTGATCATCTATAATATTAAGTAGGATTTCATTATCATCAGTCATTTTAGGTCCACACTGTTAGTCGCCTTATTGATGGAAATGGAAATTCTAGGTGGGCCATTGCGGATTAGTGGGTGTTAACAAAATTTCAACCGGGATCCCGAATTTCCGAAGCACGGAGTAGCGAGAGATAACTAATTTTTGGTCACCAACACGATTACAGACTCTAGCGCCATCGTTAACGCTAGCACTGTCGCTAGCATTCTCGTTAGGGTCGGTTGGTATGGTAACCGATTGCGATAACAGCCACTGTCTGATATTGGAGCAGTTCATATATTTTCTGGAACTACGAAAACAATAGGGAATATGCATCAATTTTTTTTTTAATCTTAATCAAAAGTATAATGCGTGAGAAAATTAACTGTAATATTAAAACTTTTCTCTTGCGTTTTTTTCTCGTGATATAGTTACTTGAAGTTAGCGCGCAGCAGCACCCGCCGAAAACGCTCCATACAAAACGGTGACGTCACACATCACGTTTCAGGTGTGTTTCGGCGCGTTTAGTATGGAGTTAGCCAATAATCTTTAATTATCTCCCTAAATTTTGCGTTTAAGTACATATGTGTCATACAAAATATTATTTCTTATTCGATATTCTATCTGACTGTAAAGTGCAATATATCCGAAAATGAAAAAAAAATATCGTTATTTTCCCCTAATCTTGTACTATTATGTATTCTGTGCCCTAATTTCATCGTGTGATAAAACTAAAATAATACATTTTTTTTATTTTTTTTTTCCTGTTCCATCATGTTTTTATAAGTGTCCGCAGCGATCAAGCTCAATTTCATCAAAATCGGTGACTTATGCATATTTCCTATTCCTTTTACTGGTGCATGAGTTAAAAAAATAATCACATGGTGAGTAAAATTAGTGTGAGTTGCACCAAAACGCTGTGAAATGATAATGTTACCTATTTGTCACGTCAAACTTGTCAAAGTAACAAACCGGTACTAACAAGCTTGTTATTGTTAAAGTTAGATGGTGCAACTGAGCCTTAGTAAGCTCCAAATATACTACATTCATTTGTTATGCAAATATTTTTCGTAAATAATCTAAAGCGTAGAAAAAATTAAAACCAAATTGTTTTGTTTATTCAATCTCTTTACTTTGAATACTTTTTCTCGAACAAGATTAATTAACACTTTTCCCGTAATCCCCGTCGCGATTGTCCCGGGATCCCGCAAATCCGGATCAGCAACAATATGCCGGCTAATTAGCTGCAGCGACGCATACTAAGCCAAAATCGATGACTCTTACATTACAATACACAAGGATTAATTCCTTATTGTTACATTTTACAATTGTCAGCGTCAGCTATGCAGTTCTTTATTGAAAAAATTCAACGCCATGTTTGTTAAGAACTCATCGACAAGTACCCACTACCAACGAGTTTATTTAAACTGTTTACAATATCGAAAACTACAATATGATATTCGGTAGGTACCTAGTTTTAACATTTCATGCTGCTCATGCAAGTAAAAGTCTACATGATTAGAAGAGACATAGCGAAGGCTTATTATATGTTTACTAAACTTGTACTAGGGGTATATGGGATGAACGGTGGCGACAGCGTTGCGTCGAAGGTTTTTGTTATATGTTTACTAAACTCGTACTAGGGGTATAGATGTAATTGGGATAAACGGTAGCCACAGCAGCGTTGAGCTAAACGTTTACTAAATGGTTACTAAACTCGTACTATGGATTGGGTACCTATAGATGTAATTGGGATGAACAGTGGCTACAGTGTTGCGCGGAAGGTTTATTATATGTTTACTAAACTCGTATTAGAGGTACCTATAGATGTAATTGGGATAAATGGTGGCCACAGCGTTGCGCGAAAGTGTTTTCGTGAACACAGCGCGTGCTAGCGCTAGCTGACAGTTGAGTCACTGATACTCAAAGCGAATTAAATGAAGACAGTAGAGACATCATCACTATAGTGTAAAAACTAATATCTATACTCTGATAATAATAAGTTGAGTTTGGTGGGAGTAAAAAGTTGTCTAAATAATGAGTTAAAAGTGACTTTTTGTCCGTGACCTCGCTTCCAATTTCCAGTTGAACTCTGGCTTAAATAATGACCATAATAATCCTTAAAGTCTGATCGAACGCCATTGAGAGAGACCTATCTCAATCGATTTCAGATATCTGCGTGGGCTGCTACTAATTAGTCTGTTAATCCGACAGGCTTGAGAATAATTAGAGCATAACAATGGAAGGCATTTTTTTAACGATGAACATGTTTCCTTTGCCATTTAATTTCTTGTTGCGACGATATAACGCTTTTAAGCAATTTATCAACTAAATTAATGGAGTTTAATCTAAGTTCCTAGATTTAAAAGTACCTAAGATTAGACTCAAAAATCTATCGCTGTGGCTCTCGACAGTTTTCCGTGCTAAAAATAGCTAATTAAGACTAGACTTTTACCAAGGGGGGTCTCAGTCCGCTAGCCTACTGCTCGCGGCTGTCTCAGTCGAGCCAGCGCACGAGGGATGTCATATGTCGGTTGGGACAGAACTACGCGACAGAAAAAAAGAGAAGCGCTTCGGATGTGCTTAAAATAAGAGGCCCGCAGCGCTGTGCAATTTAAAATTGTTTTTATTTCTGTGCAGCGAGAGTAGCTTTTTATTTGATTGCACTCGCGCAGATCGACTTCTGTACGTTTAGTATTTCATATATCCTGTGCTTTTACTAAGAAAGAACCTTCCCCCTCAGATTTGACTGCGGTAGTGGTGCGGGCGTCCTCCGCTCCCCGGAGCCGGTGCGGCTTGGCAGATGGAACACCATCTCAGTGTACCGCCACCGGTGGGACGCCTGGTTACGGCTCAACTCGGGGAAGAGGGTTAGAGGACGGTCTAAGGTAAGTCAACTAAAAAAACATAAATAAACGGTCAATCACTTGATGCTTGCTAAACATAGTAAAATAAACCACATCTATTAGCCTAGATGATTTTACTAGAATAAGTAACTTGAGATCCATCCCACTGCGATGATCCAAATGTTGTCCGTTCTCCGCAATCCGCCATACAATTAAATTCACATTCAAATAAACATGCCCCTATCCACACCCATTAGATTCGAAGAACAAAACTAAACAAAAAACAAAACTATATTTGTACGACCTACCTGCCGTCCGCGCGGTAATGAGTATGGTGGAAACAACACAATTAAAAGTTTACAACAGTTTGAATTTCCACTGCTGCGCTGTTAATTTCACTTTAATTGTACTGTTATATTATTGCAGATAATAACAGTATTCACTCGGGTTAGTTTCGTTTTAAGGGCGACGTTTCAAACGTATTCTACCTTAACTTACCCCACTATTTAAATATGCGTGTGTGACATTTGAATTGACTGAGTTATTCCATTGTTGACTTTTTGTTTCCCAGTTAATCCTACTAATAGTATAAATGTGAAAGTTTGTGGGTTTGGATGTTTGTTCCTCAATCACGCAAAAACTACTAAACGGATTTGCTTGAAATTTGGCACACAGATAGATAGCCTAGATTAAAACATAGAATACTTTTTATCCCGATATTCCCACAGGAACGGGAACCAAGCGGGTGAAACCGCGGGCGGCCGCTAGTATAGTATAAATGTGAAAGTTTGTGGGTTTGGATGTTTAGATGTTTGTTCCTCAATCACACAAAAACTACTGAACGGATTTGGTTGAAATTTGGCACACAGGTAGTAGATAGCCTAGATTTAAACATAGAATACTTTTTATTCCGATATTCCCACGGGAACGGGAACCACGTGGGTGAAACCGCGGGCGGCCGCAAGTTTATTTATAATTTCACTTTGGAAAAAGCACTTTGAAACACTTGTCCCAGCGAGATGAATAAGTAATTTGATACAATAGTGAATAGGTAATAAAAACAATTGTTCAGTAACTGCGTGCTTCGTTTCGTATGAGTTTAAGTAAATTGTTAACGATATCGAAAACCATCGGATTTACTGCCCATCGATAAAACTAACAATGAAGTATAGAGACAATGTCCGATATACTGTTCGATAACGAAGTTTGCTAGACTCATAAGGGGCACATATCTAAGTACTAGATACTTTAAAAACCAACTTAACTAACTTTAACGTTGATCGAGATTAAATCAACACCATAGTTTACGATAAGAACTTGAACTTTACAAGTTTTCTCATTTTCCGATATTATCGACACTTTTGTCGATACTTTTATCGACTTATCGATAGTTAGACAGCTCTAGATAGCGGATTGATTGAACACTTTCGCATTTGTAAAATTAAGTGGTGAACTCTGTGTAACTTGAATAACAAATGGCTAAGAAACTCCAACATTGTTACTGAACTGAAAAAAGGTCATTTGATTTAGGGTGAATGTTTCTGTAGAAGAATCAACCACTTCTATGGTCTAGTGGTGCGTGTAAGACACAAGGGTCCCGGGTTCGATTCCCAGGGGAGGTACAATTTGTACTCGGTTTGGTTGGTGGTAGGGCTCATTTTAAGTACGCCTGGTTAGCTAGCTACTCCCATCTTACCTAAGTGACGAGTCACGTCATTGTATCTCCTCTGGGAATCAATTCCGGGACCCCTGTGTCTTACACGCACCACTAGACCATAGGGGCGGTTACGCCATAACAACAATTTAAAAATTATGTTGTTCCGGTTCCGGCAGTTAGGGGTAAGATAGCCAGTTCCTGAGTGTTGAGGATTTTGGGTGTAGTGCGCTTCCACCTGCCTTAGGTGAGGTGAAGGTCGAGTACTATCCCGTTGTGTTGTGCATAAAAAAAAATCAATACTTGTTTAAGTTGATGATAAACTTATCTATGTAGTTTTTAAACGCAAAAAAATATGGGGAATATATAATTGCACTATAAAAATAATGTTTAACACACTCTAAAATGTTTAGCTTCAAAATTTATTGAATGCACTTTAAAAATAATGGTTTCCACTATAAATATGCTAAGCTTTAAAATTAATACTTTGCACTATACAATTTAATTGTTTAGCTTTAAAATTAATACTTTGCACCATACAAATTAATTTTATAACATTAGTACTGGTAAACAGACGACTAGGTTAGGTGCGACGACGAGCGCGCGCAGCGAGAGGGGAGCTGAGGAGGAGGTTAGGTTCTATTGCGACCAACAACGCCAGAACCGACTTGGTGAGACTTGCCATCTCATTAGTCTGACATGGTTTGACAGAAATTAAATGATTTCGGAGTTGGGACACAGTTATAGTGCAAACCGTTATTTTTGTAGTGATAATATTAATTTATAGATCTATTATTATTTTAAAGTGCAAACCATTATTTTTGTAGTGATAAAATTTAATTATAGGTCTAACATTATTTTAAAGTGCTAATATACAATTTTATAGCTGTTTTCATCAAATTTAAAGTGCTATTAAATACATCCCAAAAAATATTCTTTGTGTTACTTCTTGAGTTAATTTTAACGACAATAAGTACCTAGAATAGTCAACGTTTCATAAACTCAATATTATATCATTTTAATGTTACAAGCTCAGAATTTAGAAAATTAAAAAAATACATTATTAATTTGTCAATTTAAAGAATATTAGTACCTACACCTTTACAATACATCTTAGATGGGTATGATTAAAATAAGGGGCACATTTTCACAAGTATTTCCTTCTCTTAATTTAATACGAGACAGAAAAGACCAATTATTTTTTTCATAGGTTTGAGATAGGTAGCATTTTTAAATGAAACAGAATTGCTGTGAAAATAAGTGATTAATTGGAGCTTGGAACTTATCAGGAACCAGTGTAATTATCCTCAACTTTTTTTTGGTCGAGAATTTATTTGAAAGTAAACTTTAGAATCGGTATCTTGTAACTTCGGTTACAGATGGAAAGCGGGAAGTCATTGAGAAACTTTCGTTTGGTAACGAATCGCCTTTTCAGTTTAATTGATTATGTTATAAGTTTACTTTCCGAGTTAAATTTAATGCTCTTTGTGTCGGTAAAAGTAATAAATTTTGTGCTGAAATTATTTGAAACTGGGAAGAGGAAAGAGGGTGTTCTTTTTATGAGGTTGATAGCATTTAAGAATTATTTTCTTTTACATTTAGTTCACTAACTTAACTATTCACTTACTATATTCAAATGATACTTTATTATACAATACATTTCGTAACTATTTGATTGAATCAGGCGTCACTTGGCGGAAGTCCCAAACCATTTTGAAAAAAGAAATATATGTAGCTTACTTCCGCAAACAATATATGCAAGATGCACCGCCCGCCCGCCCGCAATAATATGCACATGCACACCACAAAATATCAGTGCACAATACCTGCATTTAGCAAGACAGCAACACACCTTGCACCTTCACCAATTAGGCTACTCTACACGTGTTTCGCCCCAACCCGGGGCATCCTCAGGAGTTAGATCGTGCGTAAACCAACACCGATTATATAATTTCGTAACATTATTTCCTAATGAATTGCTGTCCGTTATCCTGGCTGCCCCCTACTCAAATGGCCAACTTTCTATTCGTTTGAACGCTTCGCTTACTGTTAAAGTTTAAAAAAAAGCAGTAAACTATAAAATTACGTGCCGTAAGCTTGACAATTCCATACGTTACATCGAAGTCTGTGATTTACATAAGTTTGCGACATGTGATTTAATCATTTATTGCTCATATTTAATAACGCCGATGAAAAATAGGAGCGTGTAATAATAAAACAACGTTCTTGGTACACGTCTTTACTCGTTCGAAAATTACAAGAGAATGAATGCGCTCTCCTTTTATAGTGTCAAGTCATAGCGAACGCGGCGGAAACGGAACTTACTGCGCCTTGACATTAAAAGTTGTCTATTTGACTATTCTGCATAGATAGTAGCGCCACACTTAGTTAACCGGAAGCGTTCGCTATGACTCTAGTGTGTGTATTGTCAATTTTACACTATGGTTAACATTAAACTTATAATATGACAATTGCCAGAGTTGACAGTATCTAACATATTTAAGCTTTAAAAGTAAGCGTAGCGTTCAAACGAATAGAATGTTGGCCATTTGAGTAGGGGGGCTGGGGTGGTTTAGAAACAAAAAAAAATAGAATAACACCAAAATAACAGCTAAAGAATCCTACATTGGCAATTTTGTATGGGAATCGCAACTTTTGACAAAGACGCCGTCTGAAAGATCGCTTTAAACAGGGATTGATAAGGTTATTTTAAATGTAAGATTATTTCTTACTTTTTTTCCGTTACTTTTAACATTAACGTTATGTCAATAAATAACGTTACTTTAGATAACGTTACATTGAAATTAACGTTATTTCACTAAATAACGTTAATATTAACGTTATTTCTTACTTTTTGTTACCGTTACTTTAAAATTAACGTTATTCCATTAAACGCTATATTTAACGTATTTTTTTGTATCGTATTGACTTCGTAGAAGAGTCAGTCCGGCCCTTAGGTCAAAAAGTTTGGAGACCCATGAACTAGAACAACAAAAAATGAATAAAATAATATTCTTCTCTATTTATTACAATATCATCTCATCCAAATCAAAAATTCTCTTTGTAACATTACTTACTATAGTGACTCAACATTTACACGGGATTTCTGAAATTAATTTATCTTCCGCTCTATAAATTATTAAAAGTTTATCTCAGAACCAACGCTAAGAAATGGATATGGCAACAGTTGCGAGTTTATTCCCTTTACATTTTAAATAATACTTTCCGTTTGAGCTTTGAAAACAAACGTTTAGGATTTGAAATATTATTACAAAGAAAGTAGCTAGAATACTTCAATGGAATTTTATATTTGGTGGATAAGAACCTTATTCTATGTTTATACATAAAGTAATAAGCCAATATTTTAACAACATAAAAAGTGATTTGACTTTCGTGACTGGAAAGTCAATGATTGTGGTATCTGTTTTGTGTGTAAACATTATTGCCTAAGGCATAGTAGATAATTGCAGATATCAATGAATTACGACTAATTCATTAATATATTTGTAAAAACATTGTTACAAAAGAAAGACTTTTTAATACGCACAACAGGATAGAGTGACGATAAGGCCGAGGCATAGGCGGAAGCGCACTACTCACTGAGGAACTGGCTATCTTAAGGCGCGTTCCCACCTCTTCTATTCTATGATCTATTTCATAGAACTACTCTTTATAATAGGTCTTTACCTATGAAATTGCCGTATTGCAGTACAGACTTTTTCAAACAAAAAAAAAGTTTTGATTGGCTATGAATTCTAAATTCAAATTAATTTTGTTTTAAAAATATGACATTCTATTTACAAAATCAGTCTTTTGTTTATTGATTAGCGTTGTATTTTCATTACATTTCAACATTTTTCCTCATAATGGATACTTCGAAATTTCGTGTAATTATGGAATGTGAGTTCCGTCGTGGCACCAACGCGGCACAAACGACACGTAACATCAACGACGTTTACGGAGAGAACTGTACAAACGAACGTACAACCCGTTATTGGTTTGCTCGGTTCCGTTCTGGGAATTTTGACTTGAAAAATGAACCTCGTGGTCGTCCGGAAACTTTGGTCAACAATGATGAATTAAAGGCGATTGTGGAAGCAGATGAATCGCAATCTACAGCTGAGCTGGCAGCAGCTTTTGATGTTAGCATCAAACAATATTGGTCCATTTGCGACAGATTGGCAAGATAAAAAAGCTTGATAGATGGGTGCCCCACTGCTACTTCACGACAACGCGCGACCCCATACTGCACAACAGACCGTCTCTAAGCTGCATGAGTTGGGTTTGGAAGGTCTCCCTCATCCGCCATACTCACCAGATCTTGCGCCTACCGACTATTACTTTTTCCAAAATTTGGACAACTTTTTAGCGGGAAAAAAATTCAATTCCCGAGAGGCAGTACAAAACGCCTCTGAAGAGTTTGTTGTCTCCCGTCCAGCTGATTTTTTCAAGAAGGGCATCCATAAACTGCCACAGCGTTGGCAAAGATGCATTGATTGCAGGGGTGATTACTTTGAATAAAAGAAATAAATAAGTTCGAAAAAAAATACTTTAACTTTTTTCAAACAAAACGGCAATTTCATAGGTAAAGACCTAATATAAAGAAAGGAATAAGTCGAGCGTTCACACTATTCTATCAGATAGATTGATTCTGTTCAGGCTGAGTTGGATGCAGAACGGCTAAATATGGCGCTGAATTCAAGAGTTGCTCAAGCGCATTATTTGCGCTCTGTGTGTAAGTGTATTATTACGAGAAGAGGTTGGAAACATACTCCAACGGCATAAAAAAAGGTTTTTTAATTTTATGTCTTCAACCGTTAATCCCGTGATTGACTTATCTTCCTTCAACAATTCGAAGGCCCGATCACGCGTAATTTTATCCTTATATTCAGTCGATTTAATATTCCACAGGCACTTATACTTTCTGTAATATTCAAAAACATTATAATATCACTATCGCTCTGTTTATATGGCACTTTTTTGCTTGACATTGTTGAAGAGGCTAATACAAGTGTGCAATAGACTGCGACTGCAACTGCCATTCACACGGTTCCATTCTATATAGAATAGAATCAAAGTTGAAGGTAGTTTAATATTGAGCTTCTATTTCTAACGACTATTCTATCTCATAGAAAGCCAGTTCAAATTGATCTATTTCATAGATTCTAGCAAATAGATCATAGAATAGAACAGGGAAACACACCATTATAGTGTAAATAAGTAACTCTAGTAAAAGGTTGATTTTTTAAAAATACTCTGACGTAATTATTACTTTTATCTTGTAACTCTAAATTCTTCAAATTGTACATTTTTAAAATAATAATTATTTTAGTTTCCTAATCTTCTTCGTTTCAATTAGGCTAATATTAAATTACTTTATTTATAAAGTCTGACGTCCAAATTAATGAAACAAAACAGACTGTCGGAATCGCTTCAGTCTGTTTTACAGAAATTCCGACTTTCTGAATAAACACTGAGTTAAGTACGTCCTTTATAATTAATTTGTTTGGAAAAGTAAACTTTGAATTTATAAGATAGCACTTCTTAGAGAAAGTTACCTTGTAATTCGTATATAAGCGTCATTTATCTCAGAAAAAAATAATTCATCTTAATATTTATAACTTTGATTTGCTTGATATTTATCTGAAATCTGACGATGTTGATTGTCTGTCTATCTTTCATTAATTTGTATCACATTTGTATTTTTCTTAAAACATATAATATGTTTTAATACTGTTACTGAGTGTAACATTCATAACGTCCATGAATTAAAAAATTTGATGATTCAAAATTACACATTATCATACAAAGTTTATTTTTTGGATAACCTACTTTTTAATTTGACCTACTTTATTTTAACCTAGCTGTAAGTTTTCTGAAGATTTGTAAAATAAAATAAAAATAAAATAAAAGTTTTTGAGACTCTGATTTCTGATTGCTAAAGAGGCTTCTAAAATACGATTCACAGCCGAGCACTAGCGAAGCTGCTCTGCTATGCTATTCTCTAAAGTTAGCAGCGTCGGTCGTCCAGGTCGTCGCTGCGGCAGCGTTGTCTGACAGGATTCCTATTACTAGTTAAACTCTTTGAATCTATGGCATGTTGCTTAGTGACTCAGTAATAGGAATATATGACACCTGTTAGACAACGCTGCCGCAGCGACGACCTCGACGCTGCTAACTTAGATAATAACATAGGCGTCATCATTCGTGCGTTCTGCGTCAAGTGTGGATTTACAACGAACCTTCAACAATCACTGCCCTATCGCGATGCAAATCCCTTTGTGTTCTAGAGCACGAACGAAACGCTTGAGGCGCGTTCGTTCGGCAACTCGGTCCATTCTACACGAATTCGTGCTCGGATCGTGCTTCGCTCGAGCTCGGCTTGGAAGCGTATACTATACGCACCTTGACCTAAGCAGAAATACTAAGGGCGAATGTCCACACACGGATTTTCAGCGTAAAAATCGACGGTTTATACGCCGAGCATCCTGGACATGGACAATCACCCTAATGCTACGAGATCCGTAGCAGCCATCTTTGCTACGAAATTTGCTACGTCGTAGATAAGTAACTTTCATAATATAACATCCAAAGGCTTGAAGTGTGAACATACCTAAGTTTTCTTTAATACAACTTATGGGAACTTAGTAACTTTACTATTAGATGTTTGACTAATCTGTTTGATAACTTTGTAATACTTGTGTATAATTTAAGAAAGTAAATTACAACTCGTATATCATTATTTAAGGCATTATTTTAACGTTACGGCATTTTTCATTTAGTTTTTCATTTTAATTAAAGAAGTTACACTAATTTTGAAATGCAGAGAAAAACAGAAAAGAACAAAACTTAAGCGAAAAGTTTTCAAGTAATATATCTAAGTTGAACATGTTTGAAGTAAGTTGGAACTAGCATCTCATCACTTAGCTAATTAAGCTCAACAGTTGGTGAGCTTATTATACGGGTCTGTAGATAGATCTTTTATGAGCTGTAGATTTAATTAAATTAGTTAGTTTTGAACTTCAATATAATAATAAACTGAAAAAAAAAACGTAAATTCACACAGTAGGAACAACGTAAACAACCAATTTATATCAACAGTTTCAAATGTGTGATTTTCATTTTTTTTAATACAACGGGATAGTGTTGGGCTTTCACCTCACCTGATGTTAAGTGACGATAGGGCCAAAGGTGGAGGCCCACTACTCCCGGAATCCTCACCACTGACGAAAACTCAATATTATGTTTAATTTTAACAAAGAATCACAATGCTCTTTATTTTACACCGCCATCTGAGTACCTTTACCTTAAAAAATATGTTTTTTTTTAGTATAAAAATATGTTTAAGTACTAAAATAGCATTGTGAATGCAAAAATCTAAAGCTGAAATCAAATAATTTCTCAGACTTCATCGTTTAATTGGTTATTAGTTCACGAGAAGCCGCCAAGGGAGCTATTTATAATCAAGTTTCATCTAAGCCGAGCCAAGTTACTTGAAGTCGACTTAACAGTACTTGTTCACTCTGTCGAGTTGTTTCGCAATTTGTGAAGAAATTAATTTAGTTGTGATAGTGATAAAGTTCTAACTTAGTTTGACTTACGATTCTTGGCGGAGCTCTGAAGATGGTTAAGTAAAGTCTGTGTTACAAATTGAGCAGATTGTGTGTATATTAGTGTATTGAAATTCAGTTACTTTATAGCTCTACAGCTCTCAAATGATTTTTTTTCAGATAATAACCAGTTTAATGCGGTCTTTTGAAAAAAAAAATACACCTTTGTAATGATGATGAATATGATGATTGATGTAATGTCAATGTCGGTGAAAAACCCTACGGATCTGAAATCAAGATATATATTTCTTTATATTTTTATCTAAGCACGTATTGAACCGGAAACAGGATTCAACGATTTTGGTTCGATACATTTCATTTAGGTTTTCAAGTCGAAATTGCTTTAAGTAATTTGTATCATCAATAGTCAGAAAGTTGGTTTTTTAAATCGACCCAGCAGAAAGAAAGAAAGAAGAAAGAAAAACATTTTATTGACCGCAACAACAAGAAAAATAAAAAAATAAAATAAAAAAATAATAAGTAGGATAATAAAACCAGAAGAAATTAACAGTTTACGTAGGTACCTACTTAAAACTAATTCGTGCGCGGCCAACTAGGCCCCCACCTCAGCAATGCTACAGTGGCCTACCGGAGCAAGCCACTGCAACGCTGGTATTCTGGAGGAGCCTAATTGGTGACGACCACGGACGCAAACAAAAAATAATAATTGTTATTATTCTACTACTTTAACAAAACAAAAATTACAGATATTAATACTTAAAACCAAAAAGCTACGACTTCATAGACAAGCACAATTAAAACATATAAAAAATAAAAAGGAAATGCGAAAGATTGTTTGGCTGCATGGGCATATCGTCGGCGAAGAGTGAAAACCTCGTTAATGTTCTAGCAGAGAATCAAACCCCGGTGAATACCGGTTATTCGACCACAGAGATCATCGATACATACATACATACATTTGTATGAAACAAAACTTGAAGCATTTCCCCCGGGTGAAGTGTTCACCGGTTTAGCCCGGTCGATATGATGCATCGTGAGGGTGGAATTATGTGTGCGAAAGAAATAGGGAAACTTTTTTTATTGAAATAAAATATTAATAGGGATACACGTCATGCTTTGTTCATTGTTAACAAGAATGTATTCGAAAAATTATTAAAACATATCGTAGAAATGATCGTGTACTCGTTTTACCATTGAAAATGGTTATCAGATGCAAATCGCCTGAGACGTATTTTTGGCCATATCTCCGAGGATTTTGAGAGGATCGAGATGAAAATAGTACCAAAAGTTGAGGAATTTATCGAGACACGTACGAACGTTAAAATTTTGAAAATCTACTGGGAACCTTTTTTGAAATTTTGCAAAATTCCAAAAATTCCGGGTTTTTTGGGGGGTGTTTGTTTACTAAATTGTAAATATTTCGGGAAAAAAACTGACTAAAGAAAAAATGAAAAAAGGGTCCTATAAGTTTAGCTACCAACTGGCGGAATAATTTTGAAAATCGGTAAATAATTGTGACCTGTAGGTGGTCCCTTTAGATTTGGAATTCTAGAAAAACGGGTGTTTCCGTACCTACATAAAAAGTTTTGTAGCTTCTATGATTATTGACCGATCGTCATGGTAATAGTGTTAAAAGATGCAGAAGCAGACGAGAAGTGCATTCGTTGGAATTTTAAAAATCGGTTAATAGTATTTCGGCTGCGTCGAAGCGAAAATTTTTCTATGTCTATGGTCGAGGCAGTCAGTGGGCGCTTTTGTGACACGAGGCGGAGCCGAGTGTCACAATCGTAAAAATAAATAGGTACTACCTAGGTAACTTTAAAAATATAATAGGATTTTGCATTTGATTTGATTTTGGTTTTTCGTAAATTTTTGTACCTACTTATTCATTTTCAATGCTCCGATTCAAAGTCAAAGTCAAATAAGCTTTATTCAAATAAACTTAATTATTAAGTACTTTTGAATCGTCTATATTTTCCTACCACCCGTTCCAGACTTTTTTAGCTGACAAGAAGAACGGGCGCAAGAAACTTATCAGCTGTAACAGCCATAAGTAACGATATTTACAAACTTGAATATATCGTTACCAGATAATTACAACAGGGTGACAGGATTATTGGCAACAACATAGACTTATTATATTATATTACTTCAACAAAGTACTTACAGTAGCAAGTTATGTGTTACATCATTTCCACGCATTTAGATCTTTAAGATAATCGTCTACTTTATAATAACCTTTACCCATGAGCGTTTTTTTAACATGGTTTTTAAATTCATGCAAAGGAAGATCAATCACTTGTTGTGGAACTTTATTAATGAAAGCTATGCCTTTCCCCATAAATGAACCTCTAGTTTTTGCAAGCCTAAATCTTGGAACGGCAAGTTTATCTTTATTTCTTGTATTAAACTGGTGAATATTGCTGTTTTTAGCAAATGAATCATAGTGTTTCCTTACATAAACTAAATTTTCATATATATATTGACCTGCCAAAGTTAAAATATTAATTTCTTTAAACAATTCTCTCAAGCTATCTCTTCGCCGAAGATTATATATGGCGCGAACAGCTCTTTTTTGGAGTACAAAAATATTTTCAATACTGGCAGCTGAGCCCCACAATAGCAGTCCATACGACATTACGCTATGAAAATAACTAAAGTATACTAACCTTGCCGTTTCAATATCAGTTAAAAGCCTTATTTTCTTAACAGCAAATGCCGCTGAACTAAGTCTACTTGACAAGGCTTCAATATGTGGATCCCATTGCAGTCGGGAATCTAGTGTGATACCTAGAAATTTTGTGCTCTCGATAAACTCGACTTCATCGTCATTCAAATTAATATTTAATTTTGTCTGCTCAACATTAGGTAATAAGAATTTAACACATTTAGTTTTTTTGGGGTTAAGTGCTAAATTATTACTATTAAACCAGTATGAAACTTTAGAGAGGGCACTATTTACTTCGTCCGAACAGTTATTACCTCTGTTTACTTTAAAAACTAAAGAAGTATCATCCGCAAATAGTACTGTTTCACATAAATTATTCGCGTAGTTGGGAAGGTCATTTATATAAATTAGAAACAGCAATGGGCCCAATATTGATCCCTGTGGCACACCCATATTGATGGGGGCTCCAGTAGACTCAGTTCTATTAATCACTACTTTCTGAGTTCTATTGTACAAATACGATTTCATAAGACTAACTGATTTATCAGAGACACCATAATGTTCTAGCTTCTTTAATAGTGTTTGATGATCAACGCAATCAAATGCCTTAGAAAGGTCACAGAAAATGCCAATTACATCTTGCTTTTCTTCCCAAGCATCCAGAATATGTTTGAGAAGTGCAATTCCAGCATCAGTAGTACTTTTACCCTTGGAAAAACCAAACTGATTTTTATGAAGTATATTATTGTATGTGAAGTAATCTAATAATTGGGAATATATAATTTTTTCAAATATTTTACTAAGTGCTGGTAGTATAGATATTGGCCTAAAGTTAGCTGGGTCACTTTTATCCCCAGATTTAAAAAGAGGAATCAATTTACTATTTTTCATTAGATCAGGAAAGACCCCTTCGTCAATACATTTGTTAAAAATAAAAGCCAAGTAAGGGGCTAGTATATCAATTATTGATTTAATTATGCTTGTTGACATGCCCCAAAGATCTTCTGTTTTTTTAACATTAATTGTTTTAAAAGCTTTAATGATATCTGCACTATTTATATATTTAAAGGAAAAACTTTCATTGCACTTATCAACACTAGACTCCAGAAGGGAGACAGCGATGTTGGGACAAGCACTAAGAGTACTGGTAGTTTCTACAGGTATTCTAGCAAAGAAATCTTCAAAAACTTTAGCGACCTCATTGTCAGATTCAAAAGTTTGATCACCAGTTTTTAAACAGAAGGAATTTATATTGGATTTTGATTTGCCCGTTTCTTTGTTAATAATATTCCAAGTAGCCTTAATTTTATTGTCAGCTAATTTAATTTTATTTGCAAAGTACTTGGACTTTGCTAAGATACAGACTTCTCTGAATGTTTGTGAATACTTCTTGACAAATTCAATGAAGTTAGGATCACTAGAAGTAGCTTTCTCTGCATAAAGTTCGTATAATTTCCTTCTGCTCTTATATATGCCGGGTGTGGCCCAGTCACTAAATTTCGTACTATCATTACATTTGATGACTTTTTGTTTAAAAGTTTTACTAAATTCAGTTTGAACTATGCTAAATAAATGATTATATAGGTTATTGGCTTCAAAATTTGGTTCTGGTAATGTTTCAATTTTACTTGTGACATTGGTTCTGAATTTTTCAATATAGTGTTTTTTTACTGGCCTACACATTATTTCCCGTTTAGGCGGAACATGATGGTGCTCAATGGAGGCTAATTGTCCACTATGGTCGGATTTAATACAATTTAAAATTGATTTTTCAATGACATTACAGTTACAGAAAATATTATCTAAGCAGGTTGCCGATGTGGGTGTGATACGCGTTGGTTCATTAAAAATATGTAGCAAATTAAATGATTTAAATAGGTTTATGAACCTACTCGACAGTTTGGCTATTTTAGGGTCTAAGATGTCGACATTAAAATCTCCGCAAATTGCGACTTTTTTATTCTTCCTACAAGTTATTTTTAAAACTTCCTCCATAGTGGACTCAAACTCAAAGTAATTCGCTTTGGGGGGTCTATATACGCATACTATAATTATTTGATCAAGTTCCACGCACGATAACTCAACGGTTCGTTCAATTGAGAGGGATACTACATCTCTACGCTCTTTACATTGTAAACTATTGTGTAGAATAATAAGTGAACCCCCTCTTATAGCAGATTTCCTACTAAGCGAGCTAACAACTTTATAATTATCTAAACTTAAAAGTAATTCGTGCTTTTTCAACCAATGCTCAGTAACACATAACACATCAATATCTTCAGAGTTTAAGAATAAGCTTATTTCTAAATCTTTGCCAGAAAAGCCTTGCATATTTTGGTGTACAATTCTTAAACACTTTGGCTTTTCTATTGTTAAGTCAGGGCTAGAGGACGCCTCTATTGTTCTTGCGGGGACTGTAAAATCTGTGAATTTTTTTTGACAACTTTTAAATGCACTACCCCTGATTGTAGAATACATTATTTAAAATGAAATAAAAGTTACTTACAGGTCATTTTTTTCCATTAAAATAAATTTGAAAATCTAATGCATAATTTAGTTTAGATAAAAAGTTTACGAATTTGCTAACATTGATTAAAATATAACGGTTTTCACACCATTCACCAGGCAGTAGCATAATTGATTAAAATATGACGGTTTTCACACCATTCACCAGTGGCATAAAGAAATTACCTGTTATTTCAGTAAATACAAAAAGGTAAGGTGAAAAAAAGTGTGTAATATTAAAATTCGCAGTAAAATTATAAAAAATAACTCAATTGAGGCTGGTTCGTTAGGGTAAAGGGCTGGAGGTACCTACTGTAGGAATTTGGTGGTGTGAAACACAGGCGTTAGCGGTAAATTATTTATCACCTCCAAAATGTACACATTTAAACTCAAACTAAGTAGGTAATAGCTGTTAAAAGTATGAAATCGTCGATTTTAATCTCACACACAGAAACCCTTCAATGCTTCAATTGCTTTTCGAATGAAGATCATGACGGCCAACTATCGGAAATAGAAATATTCATGTTTTTCTTTCCGTAATGTTAAAAAAAGGGGTTTCCTACGTAAAATCGAAACACAAATTATCGATTTTCATTTCAACGAAAACCATTGATCGATTGCTCCATTGATCGATGCCTTATTAGTACCAAGCTTTAATTCCCCGATGTAACAATTCACCGAAAACCAACTTACCGATGTTTATTTCAACTACACTACACATGACCGACTAATTATTTTGTCGAATGTAACATTTCACCGAAAAATCGAGTAAAACTTTACAGTACTTAAATATCACTGTACTTTTAAATATTTTATTAGTACAGTCACCAGCACGTCAGACTATACATGTTGACCTTGTCTTTATGCCGTACGTAATAAAAGCTGTTTTCGTAGTTCAACTGTTTAACAATATAAAAAACATAAAAATACTAGCTTTTGCTCGCGACTAAATAGATTCCCCATATAAATTTCCACCTCTCTACCCCCTTATGGGATGATTTTCCATATAAACTGAGGAGGTTAGGAACAAAAAGTGTCATTTACAGTTTTTAACTTTTTGAGTAAATTGAGAAAATAAATATTCAAGTTGATCTAAGCAATTTTTATTATTTTTTATCAACCATTTATGTGACAATTATTGTATGAAATTTAATGTATTATAAGGAAATGTTGCAGGTTTTGAAATTTGGAAAAAAATAAAAATAATTAAAAAAATACATATCAAATGAAACCCTTTGATCCATCTTTGTTAAAATAGCTTGTAAATGTCTCTATTTGATTCAATAGTGTTGTAAAATGTCACCTTAGTATTGTAAAATCGATTGTTTTTTTAGAGAAAATATACTTGGTTTGAATCAACTAAAGACTCTTTATACGTATTTCCTAAGAAAATTACACTTTTTTAATTAAATTCTTAATAATCACTGTCATTGAATAAAAATGTAACTTTTTGAACAAAATCTTAGGAGTTACACTTAAACATTTTACATTTTGAGCCGATAAAAAAACCAAATGGAGCAACATACGTAAATGTATTAATACGTTGTTCCTAACCTCCTCAACTATCCTAAATCCTCGACAAGCTAAGATAACAAAAGGGGAAAAAAAAACAAAAATAACAAAATATTTCAAAGTACCCCCCAAAGGACCTTTAACATCATCGGATGCCTAGTCAAAATAATTATACATAGATAATTTTAATCATCCCAACATGAAATTTTACTTATATTTAAGTACTGTAAAGCTTTACCCGATTTTTCGGTGAAATGTTACATTCGACAAAATAATTAGTCGGTCATGTGTAGTGTAGTTGAAATAAACATCGGTAAGTTGGTTTTCGGTGAATTGTTACATCGGGGAATTAAAGCTTGGTACTAATAAGGCATCGATCAATGGAGCAATCGATCAATGGTTTTCGTTGAAATGAAAATCGATAATTTGTGTTTCGATTTTACGTAGGAAACCCTAAAAAAAGAACCTTGCAAAGTGACTCTTTTTCTGCAAGCAGCTAAATGACCACTTACTGCAGCTTTTTAACTTAGCCAATAAGTACTTTTTTTTTTCACTAAACACATTAGTCCGTGAGCCCACGACAGTATTGCCTACGTCATATATGACATCACGATGAAATGCATGGCACACGGTCGGAAAAGTTGTGCTGAGCGAGGATCAGAAGATTATCGCAAATAAAATTGGCCGGAAGCTTGAGAAAATCTTCCACTTCTGGTCAAATTTCCGCCCGTGTGCCATGCATTTCATCGTGATATCATATGACGTAGGCAATACTGTCGTGGGCTCACGGACTACATGTGGCATTAGTTCGCTGAGTGTTCAAACATTTGTATGTAAAAGTTTTAGAAAATTGGTGTTCAAGGTTGTTAAATAAATTAAAATGCTGTTTAATAAAGTTAAAATGCAATGTCAAATAAATTAAAATGCAAAAACTTTGAAATTCTCCATATAAAACGGCATATTATGACATTGTATCTTCAGAGCATTTTTGAAGCATTTAATTTTACCAAAAACGTCCCTTGTTTAATTCGGAATTCACTAAGAATTTCAATAAGAATAAAAATTGGAAAAATGCCTGACATTGAACCTTTGGTCACTGCCAAAGGTTCAATGGTAATCTACTTAAGATTAAATTATCCAAGTATTTTTTCTGTACTTATATTATAAGAGTTTATCGAATTTAATACAGCTACCTAATTTGCTAATAAAACTTTAAATCTAATAATACCTAAAAATCTACTAAAAATCTTTCTAAATGCAAAGATTTTAATTTTTAATCCTGCAATACTTCCCATTATATTTCCCAAGTCTTCCCAAACTTGGGCTCTTTCAGCCTACGGCGTCCAATTTCAGTTTAGCATAATTGCCAGCACGGGAGTAATGTCTCAGAAGACAGGCTAGCCATCCCTCCTCCCCCCTTATGGGTAACCATTCAAGCCTCTTTGAACCTATAACTTTTAATATCGAACCTTTGAGGTTTTAGGAAATGTTTGTTTCAACCTTTTTTGGTGAACTTTTTATTGACATTACAAATGGGTTTGGAATCGGTAACTCTGGCTGGTAAAATTAATTAAAACGTTTGAGTTCGTATTTGGAATTTTTGACCGAGCGAGCGCAAAGCGCGATCGAAGCGTCTCCGTTTCAGCTTGGGCAAAAATTCTTTAGTATTTCCGGCTGTCTCGGCTGTTCCGTTGTCCATCGGGTCTCATTTTTCAACCGATTCTCGTGAAATTTTGTGATAATCTTTTGTCTAATTTCATAATCTATCGCAATCACTGACGTCCATTATACAAGTACGCTAGACAGGCTATTGTCATGAAATGACAGCAATTTTTTGTGCCGATTTGAAAATCGCCATATTGGCACTGAGAGCACTAGATTCTGGTCTCACTAGTTAGTTCCGAGTACACTCACTCCTCGTGAGTGTACTCGGAACTAACTAGTTCCAAATACACGCACTACTGCCATAGTAGAATCTACTGCTCTCAGCGCCAATATGGCGATTTTCAAATCGGCTCAAACGATTAGTGACGTTCGCCAGTCCAGCGTACTTTGTAATATACCTATAATGGACGTCAGTGATCGCAATCGTTTTCAGAATGTGGTACATTAATACTTATTTGTGGCATAAATAAAAACTATTTTTCTTTTTAGGACTTTTCTAGGACTTTCGGAGGCGAAGAATGCATGGCTGTCACTCTGCCCAGGGGATACTCCATCGATTTCACATTCACAGAGACAGTGGGACGAACCGCTCTGCAGACAGACTTTCCAGTCTTTGTTAGAAGGATGTGACAACGCAGTGGATCGCGCCCGACTGTTGGCAGTATCTGAAAGGGAGTCGGGCCTGTGGTTACAAGCTTACCCTTCTGCCAACATCGGCACACTATTAGACAAGTGCACCCTCACCCTATCAATAGCTCTCCGTTTGGGGACCAGGGCAAACGAACCTCATCGGTGTCGATGTGGGGAGTGGGTGAATGAGCTGGGCCACCACGGTCTCTCGTGTCAAAGGAGTGCAGGGCGTATGAGTAGGCATGCTTCACTAAACGATATCATTCGCAGAGCGTTGGTGACTGCCGGTGTGCCTGCTGTTCTAGAGCCTAGTGGGGTGTTGAGGTCGGACGGCAGGAGGCCTGACGGGATGTCACTTGTGCCTTGGAGCATGGGAAGGACTTTAGTTTGGGACGCCACCTGTGTGGATACTTTGGCCCCGTGCCACATTGACGCTACATCAGGTCAATCTTGTGCGGCAGCAATCACAGCAGAGTGTAACAAAACACGTAAATACCGGGACTTGGGGGAGACATACGTTTTCCTCCCTTTCGCAGTGGAGACAATGGGCCCCTGGGGTCCAAATGCAAAATTGTTTTTAAAGGACCTAACTGCTCGCCTGTTGGAGGCAACAGGAGACCGAAAGTCTGGCAACTATTTTGCTCAGCGCATAAGCCTAGCGATTCAAAGGGGCAATGCCGCCAGTCTTTTAGGTACCTTGCCTCGAACAGGTGAGTTAGTGGAAATATTTTATTTGTAATTGTTTGTCATATTATTAATGTCTGTTGTTGAATAAATTTAATCAGTATCATCTTACAAAGAAACATTATTTCGAAATATTTGTAGTCAAATTCTCAGTATAAGTGTTTCTTTTTCTTTCGATGATTAGTCGATTCGATTTAACGACCTCCGTGGTCAAGTGGTTTGCACATCGGTTTTCAAGGTGTCCCTGAGGTCCCGGGTTTGATCCCCGGCTGGGTCAATTTAGAAAGCTAACTATTCTATTATAGCTTGTCTTGGTGTTTGTAGTTCCACCGCTTGTCTCTGAATTCCATTACACAAGTGCTTTAGCTTACTTATTTTTGAATCAGAGCAATGTTTGTGATACTGATATCATCTAATATTTTTTTTTTTTTTTAATTATTGGTACAAGTACCTAACAAAGACTCAGAAGGTTAGTATCAACTTAAAAACTAGGTTAGTAACAATTATAAGGTAAAATATAATTCACCTCCGCACCATCCCGCTAGATACGGCGCAGCAATGACGCACATATATGCAGTCAAGTCTGCTAGCTATCATATCCAGGATGCTGTTGGCGCTCCCCCGCACTCTGCGTACTAGAGACGCGCACCTCTTACGCATGGTTGCGTAGAAACAGTCTACACGCGCCTCCGCGAACATTCCAGACGCGCTACAGTAACGAGTATTTTAGGGGTAGAAGTTACAAAAGTGCAAAATACAAAAAAAAACTTTTTTCTTAAAAAGAAGCTATCTGCATAGTCCAATGTCCGTACTATGGGCAACAGCGTCGCTTAACCACTCCTAAGGCTAAAACCGCTTGCACGCCGCGCCGTCTCAACATACGTCTAGTTCGTGCAGGGGCGATACGCGCGATGACGCGCTTCAAACAGTTACAAGCGGCACAGAATAATAGTATCATTATTCTGTGCAAGCGGTCTTAGAGCAAGACGGGCTTCTATACCTGTATGCGGAACTGCACTTGTGTGCACTTCCCCCCCTACTTTTTCATGTAAAGATCACTAGCATCTTTGTAACTTTCACCCCTCTTTATTTTATTTATTTTCTTCTTCGCAGGGTCTGTTCTCTCGCATGACGTTCCGGGAGCCAGTCTGGGTTGGCGGAGCTGGAAACACCACTGGTCTTCAGAGCAAACTGGGCTTGTCTGACGGGCTACTGGGCTGCGTCGACTTCCTGAGGATTAATGGGGACACGTACCATCTTGTGAAGGACGCAGTTGCTGTTCAGGATATCGGTGAGTTTCAAAGGTTTTTTCAACTGGTTGTTTTTTCAAACGAACAGAATTCGCCTATTCAGTACCCGTAGAACGAACAGCTATCGAGAACAAAAACGCGTGTAAAAATACTCGATGGAGTAATTATCTATGAAAAATTTCATTTCGCTTTTCAGTGGAATAGATGTGCTGTACTTTCCCATACAAAATTACTATATGGAATGTTTTTATGAGCGTTAAATTGGCTTCGAAATTATTGTTTTTCGGGTGGGCAATCTAAAATAAAAAGTCAAATTTAAAATGCCGGTCATACCAACAGGAGAGGGATAAACTCCAACATGTGGGGGGTTTTGTGAATAAAATTGATCATCATAGTACCTATCTGCCTTTAAAAGTTCGGACATCGCTAATCAAACCTATATTATCGAGTATATTATCGAATTAACATGATTTGTCTGTGATGTAAACTACCACCTACATTGTGAAAAAAGGTTTTCCAAATGTACTATTACATACATTACGTCGTGCCTGCAATTACTGAGTGCGTAATAGCGTACGCGTTCAAAGGTTCATCTTACAATACTCATTGACTGCATTCGTACGATTAAAAAAACATTTTAACTCGATATTATTTTATTGCTTAACTACAATATTTGTTACTTATAAACATCAATGTTTGTTCCACTTGATCCTTCAGTGGCCTAATAACTTCCGAGCTGTCAAAATCTCAATTACGCAACACGGATTTGTCAGATTCCGCTTATTGTGTGCGGCTTTGGGTTCGTGGATTGTGGGCGTGGCGTGGGTGATCCTGGCATTTATTTTTAGGAGTTCTAAACCATTTAAGTTAAGTCAATTTTTATAAATAACTAGAATAAATATCAATATTTGATAGACCGTTGGTTGAGATTACTATTTTTTTTATGACAGGCAAGCGCTTGCCCGCAAGGCTTGCCTAGAAGATATCTATGCACTCGCGACTTGAAGGGCCCCAGATGTTGCCTATTGGGAAACACAAGTACGAATTCATTTAACTAAAGCAGAGTACAATAAGATGAATAAAGTTAGATATATCTTGAGATTTTTACGGTAATAATAAGGATCAATAATTAAGATAACACAGGTACCTGATTAAAATAAACTAAAGGCAAGAAAATGCCACATAAAAAGACATAATACGTAACAATAATAATAACGGAACACAATAGTATATTCACATTTATAACAAATATTAAATATGAAAAATAAAAAGAAATTCTCTTTTCAATATGCTGAAAACATCCATAACTTAATACACCTCCCTCCATTTTCCCCCTCCATACGGATTTGCGGGAATTTCGACGTCATTCCAGTCACGTCCTTCGCTGGAGGAGGATCGAATCAAAACTCAAGTTTATCGATATGAGACGTTAGGATACGCTCCGCTTTTAAATGTTAATTTTGTGAAACGTCGATTATTCGATTCGTTGCTTTCAATGTTTCAGTAAACATGTTAAGAATTATTTTACGATATTGATTTTTTTATAACTGTAATCTTGATTTTAATCAAACTATCGATTTATTAATCAATCCATCTAGGTCAGTACTTCAACTTCCAGGAGAATGTCTTTTGAGTGAATGGTGCTTACGTAATGAAAATTGACGACATCTGAAATAGTTGGTAGACATATGAACTCAATAGCGGATCATCATCATCATCATATCAGGCGCACGACACCCACTGTTGGGTTGGGCCTCCCCAAGGGTCTCCACAACGATCAGTCCTGCGCTGCCCGCATCCAGCGGCTTTCCGTGATCTTCACTCTCACGGCGGTCCACCTTGTCGGGGGCCTACCCACGGAGCGTCTTCCGGTGCGCGGTCGCCATTCAAGAACCTTTCCGCCCCAACGGCCATCGGTTCTTCTCGCTATGTGTCCAGCCTACTGCCACGACTTCTGCTGAGCAATCCTTCGAGCGATTTCGGTTACTTTAGTTCTCCTGCGGGTCTGATCAATAGCTGATTTTATGTATAAAATTTTTACTCGTTCCTCATTCTTAAACGTAGATTAAAGTAAGACCGTTTAACGGATGCTGTCTCTATCATCCTTTCAGCAATAAAAGTGGCAGCATCAGTTTTATGCCAGCTTTAATTTAGCAGCTCTTCAGCTTTATTTCATCATTGTTAATTTAATAACTGACGATAAAACAATAATATCTAAAGAGAAATTATTGCTAAGATTAATTTTCAAGTTCGATGAACCTAACATCTGAAAATCGTGACATCATTTATTGCAAAAATTGTAACTACAATTGCAACTACGAATGCCACCTAGTTTTGGATCGTTTAGCATCCAACAACAAAGTAATCCTACAATGGATTAAAGGGCATAGTGGATCACACGGGATGACGGGAACAACGCCGCCGATGAGCTGGCTAGAAGGGGATCTTCCACAATAGTGGCAGAACCCACACCCATTCTGCCACTCTCGTACAGCCAACTGCGCTCATGAATAAGACTACGTACTCGCGCAGCACGTAATACTCGTTGGGTAAATCTAACAAAATGTAGACAGTCCAAGATGGCGATGACTGCAGTCTCGCCGAGGTTGACCTGTAGACTGCTCAGCCTTAATCGTCCAGACCTCTGGATAGCTGTAGGTACACTTACAGGTCGTCTAGCTTTAAACCGACAACTATTCATCATGAATGCGACAGATAGTCCTATATGTAGAGGATACCTGGACGCAGAGGAAACAGCCGCCCACGTGATCCTGGAGTACGTGGGTTTGGCCGCACAAATCCTCACAGAGGTGAGGTCGCTCCTAGAAGCCTGTGAACGCCCCAGAAGGCTTCTGCGCTTCTGGAAGGAGCTGGGATGGCTTTGCTAGCCATACCGATGCTATGTTCACGCATAACGGACCAAATGGGAGTCTAAATGCGGAGAAAAGAGCCCATCACCAATACCAATACCATGTAACTACAATCGATCTCCACCTCCATTTTGTAGTTTCGATGCAGACTACATTTTCGCGCCAAACACATCCGTCTAGTTTGTTTGTCGTGTCAAATGGAACGTTTTAAATCCAATCGAAGCAGAGGCAACGACCGTGTACAGCCAGAAATTGTTTAAACGAACCGGTGCACGCCTATTGGAGGATTTGTAGAAACAGCTTTAGTTGACAACGGAATTTGAAACTTTGTTGCGAGAAATATATTTGTAAGTTTAGTTTGCATTCAGAAGTTAAAAGAACGGGAGTGAAATTGTTTCTGTGAAATATTACTTTAAAGAAAGGGACAAATGTTTGCACTTTTTGGTGCGTTCTGAGTTGAAAATCACCTGTCAACAAAAATTTAACAACAATATTGATCTTTTAGTCACATAAAGTCCACTATATCAAAATGTCCCCTGTATCAAAACGTTCGCAGTATCGATTTATCTATACCTAGTATCATAATGTCCACATCATCATTATGTACATTCTTTATAAAGTCCACTCTATCAAAACGTCCACAGTATCGAAATGTCCATCCACGTTTGCTCGGCTAACAGGAATCATCAATACGAGGGGGATATTAGTTTGCTTTGAGATCGAATCGAGGACGAGTTTGGAAAACCTAAGAATAAATGTTGGCAGAATTATCTATGATAGGAATCAGCTTTTGAAATGTTATTATCGGAATTCTTACTATCTTTAACGAAATAAATTATCGTCATAAATCTCGAATCCTGTTAAAACTTCGAAGACTGTTACGGTACTTATCGAACGGTCATCAAAGTCTCGCGATCGGAAAATATAATTCCAATAACAATAAGAAAGTTATTACAGAAGAGCTATGAAATCAAGCGCTGTTGTAGTCGCAAAAGTTGTAGCTTTTCTATTGGTAGTAGGTAAGTAACTTTATTAGTTTCTGATGAAGAGTAATCAAACGTTACTAAAAAATACAACATGTGACGTGATGTTAAATTATTGTTTTAATTACTATCTGCATTTTGATTCTGTAAGGGCTTACGTCATGTCACACGTTGACGTCCGCACTTTCATGCTTATATCATTATTATCAATGCTTCGGTTTGGTATTCCAGAACAATCTTATTCTATAAGTCTCTGTAATGAGAAAAAGTTTTGATCTCTGATAAAAATTTCAATCTGGCAATACTTGAATGTAACAAACATAAAACTCGAGGATCTACAAGAGGCTGGAGCGATCCCTCTCATAATTTACCTATTAAGGTAATTCCGTACTAGGGCTGTCGCATACGTAATTTTCTCGGCCTCCCAGAACCTAAATTTAGTATCGGTGACGTCGATAAAGGTGCATCAATGAGCACAGCGGTGAGAGTAGCGGGGAAGTGGAGCGATTTGTGATTTCTATCGCCTTAATTACATAATTACCCGACCAAGTTCAATACGTATTTTTCAAATATTATTGTTTAAGCCTAACGTGAATAAAAAGCAAACTCTGAATAATGTTTTAGGAATTATAGATTACTAGTGTCACTAAAAAAATAAAAAATAAACAAACAAAAAAATTAAGGAAGCCTTTTCAATCCAGTGCTTGTTTATGGCATACATTTTTTGCACTGCACTGAATGCATAGAATGAATAAATGACCTAGTAAACGCAAGCGCTTAGTGGGTGTGGTGTAATACTTATAGGTATCGGCGCACGGAGTATCAATATAAACGTCTATGCTTTCTTAGGACTGTAAATACTTAACAATGTTTGATATTAATTACACTAAAAATAAAAATAAACGTAACATCCAACAAAAATATTTGAAAATTGATATTTGTCAATTTTCAAATATTTTTGCATTTTTTTGCATTTATCATTATTATTTTAGTTTATAACAAAGTTTATATGAAATTCTTAAATCAAAATTTATACGGTACAAACACAAGTTATTAAGTTACAAACAAAAGTTATTAGTTAACTTTACCGTGTACCGGTGTAGCCGTCACTTTAACATACATATAATATTACAATAGCCGATGTATTATATAGTATTTCAAAAAGGTGTTGGCTAAATTGACAGCAACAACCCAACCACAGTACATATATATAAGTTTTTTCAAACAGTAGAGGAGCTTACGTCACTTAGGCCCTTTTGACATTGCACTCCGTCGGATCGCTAGGGTTGGCATTTTCCGGCCGTCTCGTGGGATGCTTCGCGCGAACGCTATGGATACAACTGCGACGCGATGTCACAACCCTGACTAAAGTACTGCGAACTTTGCTTAGAACTCTTAGAGTGAAGTCAGCCGTCAAATTCGAACGTATCCATGGAGCTCTCATACTATTTGAAAAAACTTATATATGTACTGTGACCCAACCCACAAAAAGTTTAGCATATCCGCTCTCGCCAATCGCTGTTACCGCCGCCTCACCTGCATAGTTCGGTTACAAATTCCTGATAGATTTAGGGGTTGCAGACGAAAAGGCGACGTTGTTCGCCAATAAAATATCCTACTGGAACTCCATCAATCACCGCCTAGCGAAGGTGGGAAATTGTTTTGACATATTGGGGGGAAGAATTTGTCGAACAACTCGATTGGAGGGTGCACAAAAAATACTGTAAAGCAATTTGAAATTAATATTTAGATAAGTTTAGGCGTGTGGTGTCGTCCTAATTGACCCTTAAGCTATGTTTACATTACGCCAGCAGCTCGGCCCAGCAAACATTCCAGTTGAAGTACATTACGCGGTGTGTTTGACGTTCTTTTAAAATTGACGAACATGTAAACATAGCCTAAATGTTATGGGTTTAAGTATGAAATGAGGATCAGCGATAGGTTTGAATTCTAAAGTTTTATTGATATAATATAATGATATAGTATTCAGAGCTATGAACCCTAGTGAATGACATTTTGAAATCCGTTTAGAAATGGTCGAGTTTCAAGGGTTTAAAAGAAATGCTAAGCTTAATGCAATATTGTGCTTTATCACGTACCTACGACGTAAGGTTCGTACGTGGCGGATGACGTCATTAGGATCTCCAAAATAACAGCGTTAGAACAAGCTAGAGCGCGTATAACTTTTCAGTTTTAAAAGAGATATCATGAAATTTTTCTTCACAGTTAATCATGTGGTGGCATAGGCTTTCTGATAAGCTACAAAACAAAAATCGTCGCTGATCCTCACTGTCGTTTTGTATAGAGAATTTTAAAGTTTTTGCATTTTTCATACTTAGGTACATTAAATTGTCTAATTTCAAAATCTATCGCCAATCGCTTTCATTTTAACAGATGGATGTGAATTCGTTGCTACATTTCTTTGATAAGCTTTTATTTGTCCCAAAAGGAAGTATTAATGTGTCACATCCTGAAAGGGATTGCGATATTTTTTTTTAAATTATACAACACACGAGACATTACACAAACAAGATAGGCGGAACAATATTCTCATAAATCACAGTGAATTTATAAATCAACTAAAAAAACGGTTTAAAAAAACTGTAGTTGTAATTTAAGGCTGTTAATATTAGTAGCCAATGCAATTGATGCTTACACCCGAGCTAACTACTCTGCTTTACATCTCGATGGTGAGGTAAGTAGAAAAAAACCGGCACTACAAGAATAAAACATTTTATTAGTTAAAATTTAAAGTGAAATGAGAACAATTTTCAAATTTTAGGGACAGGTGTTTTTTGGGTATGTTAATAGTTTGAGATTGTGATATTTGTTGGTCATGGACAAAATCTGACGGGATGAAGCTTTCTTCAGCAGAACTTGATGGTTGCGGATCATCTCTTGAGAAAGATGTTTAATTTTTTGAAAGCTAAATAATTACCGTTATTTTGTTGGTAATTTTACTTTTATTTTGTATGGAATCTTAAAAAAAAAAAACTTCAATGTAACCTTCAGCCACCTTGCTGGATTTTTTAATTACTTACCGCCCTAGGGCTTTTTTTAATTACTTACCGGATGTTTACTTACTTACAGGATTTCTTTTATTACTTACCGCCCTAGGGCTTTTCTAGCTACATTATTACCTTAGAGCGCTTAATTGGTTACCTACAAGCCCCATTTGGGGGTAATAAGGACCTACTTACCGAATATGAGAGATGTAAAGTTCATTCGTTTCACCACTGTCGTGTTGGAAAATGCTAAAAGACATTTTAGTTTCCGTATGCTAAAAGATACGCTAGGAGGTTAGTTGCCACTAAAATGCTGAACTTCAGTTTAATTTTGGTCCTTACAGTTATTACCATTTAGGTTGACATTCAGGATGGCTTTTACAGCATATTAGTTTTAACGTTAGCTTTTATAGTTCTTTGGTAATGGTAAGTGGAATGTCTTGTCAAAGTTAGAGAGTTTAAACTTTGTGTTCAAATAGTATACTTAGGTTTTTTATTGATAATAAGTGAGCATTTGCCCACAATCACACCCCCCTACTCAAATGGCCAACATTCTATTCGTTTGAACGCTACGCTTACTATTGAAACTTTAAAATAAGCAATTAACTATCAAATTACCTGCCGTAAGCTTGACGATTCCATACAATACATCGAAGTCTGTGATTTACATAAGTTTGCGACATGTGATTTAATCATTTATTGCTCATATTGTAAGCTTTGAAAGTAAGAACTCTAGCCTTGAAAAGGTCCAAGTTAGATGAAGCCTATTCACTCTATCCTTTAAAAGGCCCAAGTTAGATGAAGCCTATATTCACTCTAGCCTTGAAAAGGCCCAAGATAGATGAAGCCTATTCAAGTTAGATGAAGCCTATCCACTCTAGCCTTGAAAAGACCTAAGTTAGATGAAGCCTATTCACTCTAGCCTTGAAAAGGCCATAGTTATAACTAATTGGGAAACACATCGGCAGGCAGCCTGTTCCACTCTTTTGCTGATTGCATTATAAAAGTACTAGCAAAATGCTTTGTGCGGATGATTGGAATATAAATAAATATAAATATCAAAAGCACTTAATAATTAAGTTTATTTGAATAACTATCTTTGATTTTTGACTTTTATTAACAACATAAGGGTGGTACGCTAATCTGCGTCGGCTGGAGGAATGAATTCGTGTAATTCCTTCACACACTCTCCGAAGTGCATCTTGTAAAGATATAAGTAGGTACCTACCTAATTATTGTTTAAAACTGGTAGTTTTGATATAAATTTTAAAACATCAATTGCTTGAAAACTAATACATAAACTTATATTAACAGCTCTTCTAACAGAACTTTTAAAAACCCTTTCCCGCATAATATTTTTCTAATAATGCTCGTAAAATATCAAAAAGAAATGGATAGGATTGCCTTGGGATTTCCATTCTTATCGATACGTTTAATTTTTTTTTTACATAAGTATACGTTTAAATTCAGTGTGTCACACTTTATAACAACAGTTAATAAAACAGCAATTATGTTTCTAACACGATTGTCACACGTTGTGTTGTGTAAAATAAATAAAAGAAATATCAGCGTATCAAAAGGCGCTCAGTCAAATCTTGTTCATCGCGATTCGAAGATTCCTTCAGATCGCATTTGGTATAATATCTGTCAAGGTTGTCTTACAATCGATACAGATCCAAGGACGCGTCTCATCAGATTCCCGACACGTCCCAACTTATAATAAGGGAAGCGTGTTATTCTGCTCAGTTCCAGAACTTGTTTAGTACTAAATAAATTTACCAAGTTCTAATTTTTTAGGTTTATGATTGGTTGTGTTGAAATCGGTATTACTTTTAGCACGAAAAACGTAACGCGGTCGAATAGAATTCTATATTTCAGAAATCTCAATCGAAGTTCGTACCCGTAGCACGAACAGCTATCGAAAAAAAAACGAAAAAACATTCGATAGGGTAATTATGTAAGGGAAAGGTCATTGGGCATTTTGTTCGGATATTTGACCTACGGCGTACACAAATGTAATAGGACTGTGTATGTAGATAAAATGTATCTGCTACTCAGTGGTATGGGTCGCATTGTTGCAGGACATGTTTCATTTTTTATTACTATATCATAGCATTTCAATAATAAATAAATAAAGACAATACAAACGTTTACTATGCTTGTACAACACATTTTCACAATGCTAGAAGTAAAAACTTCTGTTTTTTTAACAAAAGTAAAATATCATTAAACAAACAACGTGTTAATGAAATATGCACAAAACCTCTTAATTGGTGATTGTGCTCATGAATATGAACAACTTTTACTATGGGACCAACTCTGCAACCCAACAAAAAAAATCAGCTGTTTCATACAAGTTGTCAATACCTTACCTACTCGACCAGAACGTATGAAACAGCTGTTTTTTCAAGGTTGGCCCCATAGTAAAAGTTGTTCATATTCATGAGCACAATCACCACCTAAAAGGTTTTGCGCTTATTCATTAACACGTTGTATACTCACACACAGAATGTGAAATAATTTTTTTCTACCGGTCGGTACATAAAAAAATAGTACTTATTTTGAAAAGTAGGATTGAATGCTTAAATTTAAAACTTATTTCGTTTCTGTACGCGAATTTTCATTAATCAGGTCAAATATGCCCAATGACCTTTGTACAGCGCTATCTACCGCTGAAAAGCAAAATGAAATTTCTCATAATCTCTTAATTTTTTTTTTAATTGCAATCATTTTGCTTTCTATATTCAGTAGTTTTGTAAGTAAAGGCCTATGAAAAGCTTTAAGATAATAGTTTTCAATTCGGTGCCTTAGGATGGGTAGCCTAAGTATGTCATGCTCTCTTTAATCATTTCTGCGGTGGTATCGTGTGGGGCGGGTCGTTACGTTCCCTCAAATATGGTTGAGCGAAGCGATGGCTGGTCCATGCGTCATGCTCGTGAACGGGTGCTGCCAGTGGAAATGGTCTGCTTCTGAGTACCTATCTTAACGCATATTGAATTGTAAGAATTGCATTTTTTTTATTATTTTTTATGTCTTGTAACATGTGGTTTTTTTTTGGTAAATTTTGCCTACTTAGCTGCACTTTCGAGTAGCAGACACAGTGATTTCTCAACTAGTTGAAAGTTATTTACTCTCATTACTTAGTAGTATTTAGTTAGTAGTATTTAATTTCAACCTACCTACCCATTGTGTGCAAACTTTTGTTAATTATTGTGATGGAAAATCACCTCACTTTAAATGTGGAGCTCATTTTTCAATGTTGACGACTCTGTATGAAATATACAGGGAGAAAAAAGCAGCCCTTGACGAGTTTCTTGCCGGTTCTTCTCGTTACAAGGTCTCCCGCTTAGAGTTTGCGAACCGATGGCGTAGCTTCTATGACATTCACAAGTGCTTGTAACAGCCTAGACTGAATAAATAATTTTTGAATTTTGAATTTTTAATCATAGACAAAATATTATCAAGTACTTTTACGCGTTTATTTTTCTTAATAGGTGTTGGTGCTAGGGTACGGAAAGATTGGTTTAGCAAAATATCGGTCCGTCAATGGTCGAGTATCAATAAAAATAAAAAATAAAAATTTTCAAGTGATCGACCACAAAAAACTAAATTTTACATTTCCAAGTGTACTTTTATCAACTTTATATTTTGTAGTAGAGGCTGTCACATTTTACACCCTTAAATAATATTTTATTTGGCAGACATTTTTACGATCGCGTTTTATGATCCCCGAAACAAGATGGGTAGACAAGTAGATTGAAATATTTTGATTTTTAATATGTATGGGACAATGTGCTTGGCTTGGTGATGGAAAATTGTTGAGTTTTAAGTTGTTTGTTTTTTTTTTGTTATCCCTCGGCAACAATACTTTTTTCGGATTGAAAGGTACCCTATGTCCTTCTCTATATCCCTGACAAAGATTATATGTAAAATTTTATCATAATCGGGTCAGTAGTTAAGACGTGAAGGCGTAACAAACAAACGGACTTTCGCAGTTATAATATTAAGTACCTAATGATAGTACACAGCTCGATGTCATTCTCAATAACAATCATATTTGGCAATTTTGTAGGCCAATTACGACTAAGTATCTAAATTCTAAAGTATAACATTCAATGCTTAATTTAAATGTATTTTAGTAAGGTAAACTATTTCCATCTTTTCGTAGAAACCTATTTTATCCGTACACACATTTCATCCAAAGAGCTCATTTGATTAATTAGCCCTGAAGCGTAACACGCGTACAGAGTGTGATCATAAATCAAGGCTAGGCCCGAATTCGGCCCTGCGTCAGGGATATAAGTTGTTAACAGGGCGGGATTTGGGGATCGCTTATTCTGATGTATTTTTACTGAAGAGTGTTTTCGCCTGGGATATGAATTGTTCTTTAATATTCGAGTTTGTTATTTAGATCTGAGTATCAAACATTTATAACTGTATAGTTTAATGATTTGTAGCAGAAATCTTTAGAAAACCCTAAAATGGTATATTATATGCCCTATATTATATACCCTATTATGATACATCTGCATTTCATTTCATATAGGTAGTTTAAATAACGCAACTAATTTGAAAACATTTTCTTGAGGTACAGAAAAAAATAAAAATATAAAAAGGGTAGTAAATTTAAAAGATTGTGGGTTTGGATGTTTGTTCCTTAATCACGCAAAAACAGCTGAACAGATTTAGATGAAATTGACACACAGATAGTTTATAGCCTGAATTAAAACACCGGATACTTTTTATTCCGGTCAAAATTGCCCTAGGGATTTTTCAAAATTAATTGTCCACGCGGACAAAGTTGCGGGCGCAAATCTATAGATGCGTTTCTACTCACCATTAAATACTTTTCTACCCAAAATTACTTTCTTTTCACTGATTTATTGTTGGGAAAAATAAACTTTTACTAACTTCAAATACTGGAGAAAACTTGTTTGCAATTACTTTGGGGTTCGAAAAATTCGGACAATAGGTACTTTACAGGTAACTTTTTTGAGGAAAAGTCTTTTCACGAAACCTTTGAAATTAGTGACTTTGTGTTACTTGCTATTGTATAAGAAACCATGCAATTAAAAATACCTTAAATTGTCTTATTATAGACTTCGATTTCTTTAAACAGACTTTTTTAAAAGTTGAATAAAATTCTATGAGAATGTATATTTATTTATTTAGCCCGATTTTACTACAAACAAATATAAAAAGTACTTATATGAATTTGAATATAATATTTTTAATTTTGTACGTTTACTGACGTAATTTAGTTCTGTTTCTCAAAATTATTTAAATTTAAGTGCCTAAAGTGGCGCCTCATTTAAATTAAATTTATTGCTCGCTAAAGACGTATAAAATTCACATACACAGGGTTGAAATTAATTAAATTAAGGTTCTATAATTTATTTAGAAATAATAACCTTAATAAAATATATGTAGTTCGTTGTAGTAGTAAGCAAAAGCCCTTGTTCCTTGGATATAACCATGGCCAGATAACTGGTTATTTGTGAAGAATTTATATGTTACCGTTAGAGTACAAAATCGTTAATCTGCAGATTTACTAGTAAATCTGCAGATTAACTTGTCGAGTTAGTTAAAGTGCGAAATTTTTCTTAAAATAGACGAATTCCGCACTGCTACACCGTTAAAGTGCGGAATACAGTGAGTGAAATAGCCAAGGCTTCAGGAAATTGAGGAAAATACCTATATTGAAAGTTTATTTTACAAAAACTTCGTTTCTGGCGCTTCGCTCCCGCGGCACGCTCGCTCGGCTCGCGCGTTTTTGGTCACAATACTAACCTAACCTTACCTAATGACATGGGGGCGAAAGCGCCCTTGTTGCGTTCCCCCGTCCCTCCGCTTTTGTGTCAACCCCCTTTTATGATATTGCACTTCTTTTTTTAACCGACTTCAAAAAAAGGAGGAGGTTCTCAAGTCGACGGTATTTTTTTTTTATTTTTTTTTTTTATGTATGTTTTAACATAGCTTCGTCAGTTGTTACCCGATTTGTACAATTCTTTTTTTAACTCAAAGAACATAGTTCGTGTGTGGTCCCATAAATTTTTTACAGAGATCTGGCCAGTAGTTTTTTCATAATCCTGAAAAATATCAATTATTTAGCTCGCCATCGCACGAGTTTTTATGGAATTTCGGACATAACTTCTTTGTTTATGAACCGATTTAGATGATTATTTTTTTATTTGAAAGGGTATACTTCAAGAGTGGTCACAATTTAATTTCATTGTTATTGGACTTCGAACTTCGAAGATACATAAAGGAACTCTTCAAAATCAAATAGTATAAGTAAAGTGATTTAGGTTTTGGTAAGTTTATGGCAATCCAAAACAAACCAAATCATGGTTTGCGATGCAACGTTCTGGACTAGACTTGGACTACGATGACACAACGGAACTCCTCAAAAACAAACAGCGTAAATTTGGAAATTGAATTCTGGGCATTTTACCATTGAAAATATTATAATTGAGTTCTGGGCATTTGAAAATATTATAATATAAAGCAAAAAAATATTTACACGCTGCGCTTACATACCTACCACTAAAAAGTTGAAAATAAAAAAGCTTTTTAAAAAAAAAGAAAAACCGCCTTCAAAAAACTGAAAACAAAAACAGCTTAAAAATTAAATACCTCTAAAAAGCAAGAAATAATATTCGAATCATTCGTTACACAAATCAATATTAATAAAACACGTCTAATGAAGTCGGGTGGGGCTTTAAGAAAAAATGAAGTTGTCCTCCAGCCCCACCCGACTTCATTAGACGGGTTTTATTAATATTGATTTGTGTAACGAATGATTCGAATATTATTTCTTGCTTTTTAGAGGTATTTAATTTTTAAGCTGTTTTTGTTTTCAGTTTTTTGAAGGCGGTTTTTCTTTTTTTTTAAAAAGCTTTTTTTATAAAATAACCTATTTCCGTACTTTAACTGATCCTTGATCATTAATCTGCAGATTAGCTAGTTAAAGTATGAAATAAAATAATTTTTCGCACTTTAACTGATTCACTGATTTCCGCACTTTCACGGTGACATATATAACTAGTTATCTCTTATAGATTTTCCTTACAGATAATAACTATTTATTTTAACATTTTTATCTGCGAGAAAAAAATATTCCTAAGAAAGTAGTTACTTTTAGCCACCAACTCTGTAACATGATACTCTATTTACAATTCTGAGGTTTTGAGATCGTATTACACAGTCGTAACCGTGTGTCTGATCACATTGTATCTCAAACAGAACACTTGCAAACGTGTCAAAGTGTCACTTCATATAACAATCTCAACAGTTCCACTGTTTATACTAAACTATTACGTAACTCAGCGGGAGCAGTGCTGACAAGACATACAAGACTAGAATTAACTTAAGTTGGATGATGTATGTTGATGCTAAAGATCTAGACATACAAAGGGATCGTTTAGTTAAATCAAAACCGCGTGGAAGTTTCTGAATATCTCCAAAAATATGAGATATATTAGCGGCCGCCCGCGGTATTCTATGTTTTAATCTAGGCTATCTACTATCTGTGTGCCAAATTCAAACCAAATCCGTTCAGTAGTTTTTGCGTGATTGAGGAACAAACATCCAAACATCTAAACATCCAAACCCACAAACTTTCACATAATTTTATAATATTAGTAGGATTCGTAAATTGGTAAAACTACTTACCTACCTAAGTCTGACGCCATAACAACAATTTAAAAATTATTATGTTCTAGCAATTAGAAGTAAGATAGCCAGTTTCTCAGTGATGAGCATTCCAGGTGTAGTGCGTTTCCACCTTGGGCCTAATCGTCACTCAACATCAGGTGAGGTGAAAGCTAATTGCTCTATCCCGTCCCGTTGTGTATAAAAAAATTTAGCCTAACTAACAGAATGATAGTTCAAAACCGGGACATGATACAGTTTGACTTTTTGTATTTATTTTTTGAGTTTTGAAAAGGTTTTGAAGAACTTGTGAACTTTTGAAGAACTTAGCTTCTTGAACAGTTAGAGTTAAATCTGGTGACGATATTTTTATTCTTTTTTTCTTTTCCTAATATTTTGATTTAAACAATCAAAATGGCGCAAAATTGTGAAAAGTGTGGCAAAATTATAGAGAAAAGGAACTTTATAGAATGCAAAACTTGTAAAAAATATTTTCACTTAGATTGTACAAGTATTGGAGAAAAGTTTTTCTATCTAATGAAACAAGAAAACCGCCAAAATTGCGAGTGTGATATGTGCAGATTCCACAGTGTACAAAATGAAGCTAACCTACAAATTAACATCCCAACTAATAATTCATTCGAGTCACTTTCGGAAGAGATAGATTTAGAAAAAGAAATTACCCAAGAATTTGTCACCTTTAGAAACAAGAAAAAATCGGCATCGCAACCCGACTTATCAGCGTCATTCCGATCACTGAAAAGTACATTTTCTACAACCAGCAACAAAAATGGCAGCTTGCAAAGTTTACCTGATAATGTAACTGAACAACCAACCATGCAAGAATTAAAAGACGAATTACGTAAATTAAATTCGGAACTACAAATAGCAAATAACGAAATTAGAAATCTAAATGTGGTCATAAGAAATTTAACGAAGAAAAATTTAGAACAAGAAGAAACAATTAGTTTGAATCGAACAGTAACATTTGATGAATTAAATAAGAACAAAAAGGTTGGCCCATGTACATCAACCCCAGAACGTTGTCAGCCAAAGACTTTTAGCACTCCCATGCAAAACAAGAAAGGCGAGAACCAATTACAAAAACCACCTGCTCATATCCAGGAAAAGAGAGCCACGTCAAACGTTGTTAAAACCAAATCACTAGAAGATATGACTATAAACAGCAAACGTAAACTGTGTTTAATTAGCAGTATTGAAAAAAACGGTGTGGTAAAACTAGTTAGAAGAAACTTCGACGGATTCGACATGTGTCATTACCGCAAAACTGGAGGTGGCTTATTCCAATTGCTGGAGGGTCTCCAAAACAAACTGAAAGACTTTACTTTAGATGATTATTGCGTACTTTTTATTAGTGAAAATGATTTTAATGTGTCAAACAATTATAAAGAATTAGTAAAATATATAAAAGATGTTCTTTTAGCAGTGCAACATACTAACGTTATTGTTTGTGCTCCGACCTATAAATATTCTTTTTATGCAAATATTTTTAACTACAGAATTGAAATGTTTAATAGAATGTTATATAATGATAATTTAAAATTTGAATACTGCTATATTATAGACTCCAATAAGAACCTTACCTGCTCATATGAAATGTTTAATAAAAAATTCGGGTCTGTCAGTAATTATGGCTTTAAAACGATTTTGCGTGACATAAATCGACTTATTTTGTCAATCAAAGAAGAATTACTGGTCAATTTTACATCTGATGTCTCTAATGATGAAAACAGTAATCCAAACAATAGTTCCTTTCGTATCTAATAACTTAAATATAATGTGCCAAAACGCCCAAAGCTTAACAAACAAAATAGAAGAAATAAATTGTTTTCTCACAGATACAGCTATAGACCTTGTTGTTATAAATGAGCATTGGTTATTACCTTGTAATTATAAGCTTTATACTCTGGAGGGTTATGAACTGCGCGCAAAATACTTACGGGAAAAACATGAACATGGTGGAGTAGCTATTTTTGCGAAGGAGTCCATTAAAGTAAAGGAAAGATTAGACATTCAATCCTTCACCGTTGAATTTATTGTTGAATTTTGTGCTGTTGATGTTATAGATTTAAATTTGTTAATAATATCTATTTACCGTGCAGAACGTGACACAGAAACATTCTTTTCTCAAATGAAGAACTTATTAGAACACATATCTAAACACTCGCGAAATAAAAAAATTATCATTGCGGGAGATATAAACATAGACGTTACCACAAGTTCGAACTTAGCGCTTAGATTTACAAATCTGCTAAAATCTTATGGTTTGAGTTGCCTTATAAAAGAACCTACCCGCGAGACTGCTACGACTTCATCTTGTATAGATCAGTTTATTGTCAGTAAGAATGTTAATATAAAAACTTTTGTACAAAAAAACCACTTATCAGATCACCATACACTTATTGCGCAGCTTCCTTTAGAAACACCAAAGAAAGAAAACGTAGTCCCATTCAAGACTAGCACAAGAATATTCAACGCAAGAAATATGGAAGAGTTCAAAAGACATTTAAAACAAATTGATTGGTCTCATATGCTATCTTTGAAATGTGATACAAATTCAAATTATGAGAAGTTTGAAACTGAAGTGAAAACATTGTTAGATAAACATATACCTTCAAAAAAAGTTAGAACACAAAACACAAGTAAGTATAGATGGATAACAAAAGGAATAAAAAAGTGTTGTTACCATAAAAGAATATTGCGATATCTGACTACTTTATATAAAAATGAAAATTTAAGAACATTTGCCAAATCATACAATAAAATTCTAAAGAAGATAATATCGAAAGAAAAAAGGAAAACTAAAGGAAAACTTATATAAATAGATTAGAAAAGGCAAGAAATAAATATAAAGAAATGTGGTGCATGATCAATGAAAAAATAAAACCCAGTAATAACATGAACCAAACTAATATAATTTTAATTCAGGACAATGTAGAAATAACATCACCGGACAAAGTAGCCAACCTGTTTCAAGATTATTTCATTGGTGTAAGCTCAAATGGCCACACTAGCACTTGCCATCCAACGAATCTCTTGACAAATTCTATGTATTTGGGCGTAGTTACTGAATCTGACGTTGAAAAGGCTATATTATCACTTAAACGTAATAATTCTTGTGGATACGACGAAATCCCAGCTCGCCTACTTGCATACTGCGTTGAAGAGTTTAAAAAACCAATTACATTTTTACTAAACCAATCTTATGATGAAGGTATTTATCCTGATAAGTTAAAATTAGCTATTATTAAACCAGTCTATAAGAAAGGAGATAAACGTATAATATCTAATTATAGACCTATCGCCTTACTTTCGGTGATATCAAAAATTTTTGAAAAAAATCATATGCCAGCTTATGTACACTTTTCTTGAAAAACATAATGTCTTCAGTGAAAACCAACATGGTTTTCGAAAGAGCCACTCTACCACATCCGCCGTATTTGATCTCCACTATGAAGTACTGAAAGCCTTGAATGAAAATAAGTGCGCTGTTGCTATTTTTATGGATATGTCTAAGGCATACGATCGCGTCCAACATAGTATTCTATTAGAAAAAATGGATGCGTTGGGTATACGAGGAAAGGCAAAAAAATGGCTAACTTCCTATCTTAAAAATAGAAAGCAACTTGTACAAATTACACACGCAAATGAAGTTACTAGAGAAATAATAAAGATTAATTCATCGATCGATAATATCTCAGGGTCTATACCTCAGGGTAGCGTGCTCGGATGCCTATTATTTTTGTCATACATTAATGACCTCCCATCCACAGTACCACATAAAGTAGTTTTATTTGCAGACGACGCCACCCTTTTAATAACATGTGATCACATAAATATAACCAGCCTGAATAACGAAATTAATAATAGTTTACATAAAATCGAAGCACATTTGACAGAGATAGGACTAGCTTTGAACTTCGATAAAACAAAGCTAATGCAATTTAGGCCATACCAGAGAGCTGCACTATCGTTATCAGTATCCCGACAGAACCAACCAGTGGAAGAAGTCAAATCCTTTAAGCTGTTAGGTATTACGATTGACTCGACACTTACCTGGAAAGAGCACGTCGAAACTGTAGTGGCCAAATTAAGTAGCTTCTCATATGCACTACGGGAACTACGAAAAAATACAAACCAAGAGTGTGCCCTCACCGCGTACCACAGCCATGCCGCCGCTTGGATAAGATACGGTATTATTCTATGGGGAAACTCAACTGACATACATTCAGTGTCAGTTTTGCAGAAACGATGCTTAAGAATAATAACTTTTACAGCACCAAGAGACTCCTGCAGAAAGCTTTTTGTAAAGCTGGACTTACTGACAGTTACGTGCACTTATATATTCGAGCTATGCCGATTTATACGTTGCCATAATAAATATTTTAGCCGCAACTGTGATGTGCCCAAACGCTACGTTTTCGCGTCGATGTAATGACCTCGTCCTTCCGTCACCGCAACTCACTCTATTTCAAAATGGCAGCTTTTACATGGCCATAAAAGTTTATAATCACTTGCCAAACTCTATAAAGGCCCTCCACGGTAAAAAGTTTGAGCTTGAGTTAAGACGATTACTATCCGCAAAAGCCTTTTATGATTTAAAAGAATATTTCGATGAGAAGTTTTAGTTGTCAGTTGTTGTTCTTTATATTTAGTTATATTTTATTGAAGGTTTTTAGGCTTTAGTTATTTGATTTAGTAGTGTCTTTGAATGTTATTTTTTTTCCTCTCCATTGTTACTAATTTAAATGTGTAAAATTTTCACTAATACCTTAAAAGAGGTCATGATGTAACGAATATAATTTGTAACATTATGTTGTGAATAAATGAATATGAATATGAATATGAATATGGATACGATAAAACGTCTTAATGAAATCAAATATTAATGAACCGCTAAACTTATGCACGACCAGTATACAGAGACTTGGATGAAACTTTATGCAAGTTGCATTTCCAACAACCGCTGCATTCAAATGAACGGTTCGAACATTTATCAAGAGTGCAACAAACGCAAATACGAAGTCTCGAGTGTAAAATATCTTTCAACTAAACCATTTGTTCTAACACACACGGACGGACAACTTAAAAGATTAAGTATTAGTGTGATAAATGGTTTCTTTTCAGTTCTGCAAACTTACTGGTGCTTAGGGTTGCTAGATCTAACTTGTCATTAACCGTTAATCTTATCAGTTAAAAAAGTCTGGAACGGGTGGTAGGAAAATAAAGACGACTAGAAGCCGCCCGCGACTTCGTCTGCGTGGAAAAATATTTTGCTATGCCTCAGGAACAATACTGTTTTTCGGGGTGAAAGGTAGCCTATGTCCTTCTCTGTACCCCTGATAACGTGTATGCCAAATTTCATGATGATCGGTTCAGTAGTTAAAAAGACGTGAAGGCGTAACTAACAAACAAACAAACGGACATTCGCATTTATAATATTAGTAAGGATTCAAAAGCGCTTAATTACAAAGTTTATTTAAATATAGATATTTTGACCTTTTTTACTAATTTCCCTTTATTTCAATTTAAGATGTTATCTTTTCTCTATAATTAGGTATGTTATTTTACTTTGATCCTCAATAAAATAGCAAAATAATTATCTTAGCTTTTCTCAAATAAGTAATGGAAAAAAGGGTATTTAGTATTAAGACTGAATTATTGTAATTTAAAAAATCTTTTTAATACACATTTTACAAATTTTACCCAAGAATTTTCCTCTAAATCGGGAAAACCTTACATCTGGCAAACTTGTCAGTTTCTCTAGGGAGTAAAACTTCGGACTGTTTAAAGATAAATTATCAAGATTTCTGTGAGATTCGCAATCTCGAAACTTTTCTAATGCCTACGTTTGGGGATTATTAAACTTGCGGCTAAGTTAAGTATAATTTTTGAAGTACTTTTTTATTTTAGAGTTGGATTTGTTTGATTAGTTAGATATTTGTGGAGTTTTAAGTAGTTATAAAGAAATAAGTAAAAAAGTTATCAATACACTTTTTCTTGAGGCAGAGTTTTATTTGAATTGCCTCTTTCTAACCTTTTCGAGTAACATAGGTACTTGACTCTACTTGACTAAATTATGCCCTCTATTATAAGAGTCTTACTAAATCTTCTTAATATTAAGGGAATTTAGTTCGAGGGACTAAGTTGGATCCCGAGAGTAGCGAAGGATTCTAGCGTAGCGAGGGATACAAAGGACCGAGATGATTTTTTTTAATTCACGAGTTGTGTACTCTACTTTTTACCATTGACTGCGAGAAAAAAAGTAGGTACCTACCTAGCAGTACTTTATACTTAGTATTTATAGATGACCATCAGCCATTTTTAATGTCCCCACTGCTGTGGCACAGGCCTTCCTCATGGGTGGGAGGATGGGCCATAAACCACCACGCGGGCCCAATGCGGATATGGGTGCTAACAACTGCAAATGCAGCCAGGACCAACGGCTTAACGTGCCTTCCGAGGCACGGAGGAGCTCGAGATAATAAATTTTTGGTCACCCATCCCATGACCAACCCATGCGTGAAATAAGAAGTTTTTCAATGACATAAAACAACCACGCTAAGAGTAAGATTACATAATCAGTCTCGCATCAGTCCATTTCATCAGTCTGTATAGACTTGTATTTTTGCAGACTGAATATCGTACCAGACTGATGGAATCGACTGATGCAAGACTGAATATTCAATCTCCCTCTAATAGATAGAAAAGAACCCAAAGATAAGGCACTAAAAAGAACCTAATTAAAATTGGCGGGATATTTTTTTTACTTTAATTTTATTGTGTAACTATGGCTCTATGGAATAGCTCCATAGCAGCCAGTAGGTATAGGTACTTTTTTGTACTAATTCAAGACTAATTCATGATGCGCACTTGTTCCAAATTCAAATTATTTTTATTCACTCGGTGAATAAAATCGCTTATTATTCACTCTTATCGTTGAATTAATAGTAGATTATACAACAAGTGAAAAAAGAAGGAATTTAGTTCGAGGTACTATGTTGGATCCCGAGAGCAGCGAAGGATTCTAGAGTTGAATCCCGAGCGTAGCGAGGGATTCAAAATTAGAATCCTGAGCGAAACGAGGGATACAAAGGACCGAGATGAAATTTTTTTTCACGAGTTGTGTACTCTACTTTTTACCATTGACTGCGAGAAAACATAATAGCAGTACTTACACCTATAGTACCTATTCATAGTTATCAAATTTTGTTATTTAGATAGATAATCGGTAATTTAACCGTTAGAAAATAGTGAAACTATAGGTTTTCCAATGACATAAAACAACCATTCTATGAGGGAAATTACATGATCAGTCTGACATCAGTCCATTTCATCAGTTTGTATAGACTTTGAATTTTTACAGACTGAAGATCGTACCAGACTGATGGAATGGAATGATGCAAGACTGAATATCTAATCTCCCTCTAATATAAAGAAAAGAACCCAAAGATAAGACACTAAAAAGAACCTAATTAATTTGGCGAGATATTTTTTTTTTGAAAAAAACCCAAAGATAAGACACTAAAAAGAACCTAAATAAAATTGGCGGGATATTTTTTTTTATTTAATTGTATAACTGGCTTTATCTATGGAATAGCTCCATACTTTCAGCACGTTTTATTTTTTTTTGTACATAATTCATACGATGCGCGCTTGTTCCAAATTCAAATTATTTTTATTCACTCGGTGAATAAAATCGCTTATTATTCACTCTTATCGTTGAATTAAACGCACTTTTTAGAGTGGCGATGGTAAAAACGTACTTTTTAGAGTGGCGATGGTAAAAAAAGGATTTTTGAAAATTCCACCCCTAGACCAACGGGTTTTTTTATTCAGAAATGTTTTTAAGTTCAGAAAGTGCCTATACTAGGGTTTGTTTGATTTTATATTTGTGGTTTTTTGTTGATCAATGAAAATGGCCATTGCCACGGTAATGCTCCTAGTAGACGTACAAATTCAATAATAGTGACTCCTTTTTAAGTTTTTCTCAAGTAATTTTTTTTTTATCTTGCATCAATTCTAACTTTGCTTTGTTTCTTATGGCTTCGCCACGCTTTAAGTTCTATACACCGTCATTTTGTAGTCGTTTTAATTAACTTAAGGGTGTGTTGTACCAATGAAACTAAAAAATTTTTCCCAAGAAACATGGGTCAAAAAACGACAAAAAATTTTGGTCCTCCCATACTAACTAGACAGCTAAAACATTGTATTTGTATGGGAAAGTCCAAAATTTTTGTCGTTTTTCAACCCATGTTTCTTTGGCAAAAATGATTATTTTCATTAGTAGAGCACTCCCTTAAGTTAATTAAAATGACTACAAAGTGACGGTGTATACGCACGTAAGTATACTTACTTAAGAAGCCATATCAAAGCATGCTCAATGAGTGCATTGTAAGTTAGAAAAGCAATAAACTTTCCTCAAGGAAATTAAGTTCCTTTACCTTTTAAAAAAATATTGAAAAGCTGTCGAAGTTTCTAGGAAGATATTTTCGAGAAACCGAAGATCAAATAGGACATTCAATGATGCCATATGCTTCTTATGCTTCTTAAGTCGGGTCTCCGGTGCTTGATTTTCTAACAAAACATGTTGGGAAAACATTATTATCAAAACATGTTGGCATAACCGCACGTCCGCTGCACCTAGGTATTGTTTTGAAAACATGTTTTGTTAGAAAATTTGCGTCCAATCACGGCTTTATCCGAACGCAGGCGAGGCGTCTGCATCAAGTGAGCGCTAACACAAACAAAATGAGTTACTTCCCCTCTCCGCAGGCGAAAGCGGGGGATGTTATCCATTCATCTCGGCAAACATGATTTGTGTTTTTGCTAAACAAAACTCATAGGCCACGCCCCTAACATGTTAACAAAACATTGCTTTGATGTTTGAAAACACAAAAACAGGGCGCAGGAGACCCGCCTTAAGAAATCCTTTTGACTAAATAAATTGTACCTACTCAAATAAAAAACATGAAATAGTAAACATATCTTTAAGGCAATTTAAGGCCTTCCATAACTTTTTATGAATAAGACGGTTAGTTTAAAAGATTATGACTTCGATTTCACCCTGTGTATGTGAGCATATTAGTGTTTGTCACTGGAGTCAGATTATCAGAACAATGCATCGAGCACCTCGCGCAATCCCGCTGTAATGCGGACATATCCTGAATAATGAAATTCCGCGACTGCTCTCCGTGAATACCTAATAAATAATGCAGTGCAGGGACGACGGTAGGTTATATGCTATATAATCTTGGATTATTCACATACTGTCTTATTCAGAGATGTTTCACAAAACTGAGGTACAAGACTGTTCTAACAAAGTCTGTAAACCAATCACAATGCATCTTTTAATCCTTAAACGGTGGGACTAAACGTTAAACTGTCACTCTGAATACCATTTGCGCTAAAATGCCGTTAGTCCGCAGTCTAACGCCATGTTAACTTTAGCACTAGTTTAACGAACGCACTCTGAATAAGACAGATAGTGTTTTGTAGCTATAAAAAACTGCGATTCCACTGATACACTACGACATCGGCTAGTAATGAGTACATATTTTAAACGTTTTTGAATTTTCAACGATTATGATATATTTATTTGTGTGTGTATGATATATTTCACTTTCTGTGTGCTTCGGTACGTTTTGAGACCTTTAGTCACATGAGATATCAAAATCACTGTATCAAAACATCCACTGAATAGAAATGTCCACAGTATCAAAATGTTTACACCTTTTAAAGTTCACTTATTATATTAGCACATTTTTTTCAACTATCATCAAATCATCAAAAAAATCATCACCTAAATAGGTTCATAAATAAACAAAGAAGTTATACGACCATATCATCGAGATAGTTATTACCGAAATCATTATTGAAAATTTCACTACGAAAATATTTTTTTACTTATGTTTTTTAATCTTTTTTTCAAAATTAAACCACTTGTTTTACACGGTATACCGGTATCAAAGCTTATATTACTACGATTTATCTAAGTATGTTAAAACAGGTAGTTTTATCACCGATGTGTTTTCACTATGCCAATGATTTGCTGCGATCAGCATACATAATGTTCGTTTCGTGTGTTTTATGTTAGAATTTCGCGACGACTATGCTGGGTGTTTGTAGACAAAGTTTATTGTTTAAAACGGATGAGAAGGCGACGTGAATGCCAGATGAACGCTTTATACACTTAATTTGAAACAAAAGTGGCAGTTTAACATTCATTTGTGCACTTATTTTTTGATTAAACTTTTGTTAGAACTTTAGAAAGAACGGTCCAAATACTCTTGAATATAAAACAACAGCAATAATTATGTAGGTACTGTGCACAACTTACCTACCGTGATAATCACTATATTAAAATACTTAAGTACGTACCATAATACTAAAAAACAAAAATTTTAAGTTTACGGTATTCTGGCCATTTCAGAACTGTCAGACTTATGTTTACTCTCTCTACAATTGAAAACTAAATGATGACACGGGTCTCTTACTGATGCCACATGACGTGAATATAATCTTACAATTTTGACCGGAAGTGGAAGATTTTCTCAAGCTTCCGGCCAATTTTATTTGCGATAATCTTCTGATCCTCGCTCAGCACAACTTTTCCGACCGTGTGCCATGCATTTCATCGTGATGTCATATGACGTAGGTGATATTGTCGCGGGCTCACGGACTATAGTGTTAAACAAAAAAAACACATACTGGAATTATCCAGTGTCAACCGCTCAAATCAAGGAAATTATAAGTACGTACGTAGTACTTATAAATTCCTTGGCTCAAATATTGTAAAACCCTTCAGTGCAACGGCTGTGACAGCCAGTAGTAGCCAGCTGATGACGGTACAAAACGACGTATTTTAGTCAATTTAATCGAATTATACTTCCTTTTGATTTTGACTTATTAATTTTTTACTTCTTTTTTTGTTTCAGCTGAATGTGCGCCAACTTTAGCACCATGGAGGCCAGTTGCTGAATTAACCACCAGTGAAAACATTCACCACCCAAACGAATTGGAGTCCCATGCTATCTACGGTATAAACGACATAGTACATTTTGAAGATAACGACTTGGTGATGAGAGACTCTCACAAATTCGACGACCAGAACAAAATGGACAATTCTGTGAGCCAATTCAAAAAGTACAGAGAGTTTAATGATAAGAAAAAAATAAACCTGGATCTGGATAGAAGAGATAATAAAGTTGATAATGATGTTGATAATGATTTGAAAAGTGGTGATGGTAAGGTGATGAAAATGGATAGAGATGATGTGGCGTGCGAGTGCCAACATGGCGGAGGGTGTGTTGGGAATGTTTGTTTATGTCCGTTGGGGTATGCCGGCGACAAATGTGAAATTACATTGGATTTAAAGGTGAGTCCAAACGTTTATTTTGATTTCCTAAATAGACAATTTTGATGTTGATTCACGATAATCATTAGTGGAAGAATTTACAGAAAACATCTGTATTTTGGAATAATTTAGGATTAATTTAGTTATTAGCAATAAAGCGCCAATTATTCAATTTTATAGCAAAAATATAATAATAAATAGCGATAATATCTCCCTGTATCATGAAAAGCATTTCTTGCTTACAAGATTCTTCCATTTAATAAAACCTTGTCGTCTCGTTTTAGTTTAAACTTGTTAATAATTTATTGTTTAAGGGGATACGTAAAAATAATCACTTTTTGATGTAATGACATAGGTCGCTGATCTTTCTCCAGACACCTATTGAACCAGAAATACAATTCAGTGATTTTGGCTCGATACATTTTAATTTCGAAAATACCTCTTAAACATTCTTAAGTTTGAAATTACCTTAAAACAATTTTAGGTACCTATTCAAGTCGAAATTGCTTTAAATAATGTGTGTGTATCATCAATATTCACAATCGTGTAGAAGCATTTCTCTTTTATCTTTATTTACTACGATTAATTTCGTAATTTTTTCCCCTAATCTGCCAAATCGATCCTATCTCGCTTTACAATTTATTTTTTACATAGCCCCTTAATGAAATAAGAAATCATTCATTTGCAGGTTCCAAGATTCAATGGATCTTCATATCTTCGCCTGCCTGGCCTCGGAAACTCTGCGTTATCGTGGTTGGACATACAGGTGAGAAAAAATTCTAGGAATTAATGATATGCTAAAGAACTTTTTATTTTATAGGTTTAAGATGAAATTTCAATATGTAAGGAATCACAACAAGAACCTCGTTAAATAAACTGGCATCGCTACCGCCTTCTGTATTAAACTGGTACTTACTTTTTAATTTGATAGGCACGACTTATCATTAAGTATTTATAAATTATGTCAATATAAGTATTCATCTTTATCGTCATTGCGACTTTACAAGAAAAACGTGGCAGCCATAAAAGCTTCTATCATAAAAACTTAATTAAGTACTCGTTCCTATTAATAATAAAAGTATCAAAAGAAATGTTTTCGTTGCCAACGAAAATATTTGTGTTGAAAAAAGTTACACCTTGAATTTTCCACGACACTTTTTCTCACATTTTCCTCCAAAGTAATACAACTAAATGAGCCAACAAAGTATTAAGTAGACTTTCCACATAATTTTCAACTAAGTTTTAAGGCCTTTTAAAAGTTCCGACGAAAAATAACTTTCCTCCAGTAAATTATACGTGATGTGGAGTGCGTTCATATTTGCTTGATAGAAACTTTTTCTACAAGTTTAATATGAATAAACCAGTATAAGTGAGTTAGAGCACAGTAAATCTTATTCACTCTTATGCATTTGTAGAGACAGGGCAGGGCTCACTTCACCAAACAAATAAATCGAATACTTTTTGAAATTTTTAGATTATAGGCATTTACAACGCTATTTTTATGTTAAGTTAATAAATTTAATAGAAAAAATACTAGAAAAAATCGATTCACCCGTAGCAGCTCAGACGGGACTTAAATTTAATATAATTAATATATTAAGTCTATATATTTATATATTAAGTATAATTAATAATTTAAGTCCCGTATAAATTAATATTAAATTTACCAAATATCCGTGAAAAATTACTTGCTTACCTCTGTGATCGGGAACCGCAGTTCAATTTGTTTGTTGTTAGGCCTTCGTAAAGTGGGTACACACACAGCAGATTTTGAAGATTTTCTGACATAATCAGTTTTCAATTCATTTTTCATGATTCTATTTATACGTAGAGCTGCATCGTCGTCTGTACGTAATGTTCATACTTTATAATGTTTTTTTTAATAATTAATTCTATAGATTAAGATAATCTAATATTGTTTCTGTAGCGACGAAAAAAGTATGTAGAGTCAGTTTTACCCTCCTATTTGGTAAACAATCTTGACTTGACCCAACTATTTATTGATATATTAATCTATGAAATACAACAAATGGTTTTCCATACATAAAATACGAAAGTTATTAATGACAACTTTTGAATAGCGATTTAAGTTTGAAGTACGTAGGACTAATATTATCAAAGACTTTAACTATAGGACAAGTAAGCATAATAAACTTTTTACACACCTTACCGAAACCGGCGGTAGATAATTTCTATCGCTACGTTTAAGAATTTATTCTGTGTTATTTATAAGAGAGAGTCTGTAAAGAGAATCACAGTTAAAAACGCTTGGTGGATGAGTTAAATTTTGCCACATTTTTGTTATAGTCTTCTCGTTCTTCTACTTCTCTGTCCTGACTTTCAAAGGGGGGTCTAATCCGCCACTTCAATAAATTTCGAAAAACTAGCCCGACTGAAAAAATCTATATAATTATCAAACCTGGGGCCGTACCGGCTAACGAATCGATTTTCATAAAAGTCTGCTGGGTTTCAAATTAAAACAGATAAATCGAGCCCCTATTGGGCCAAAATGACGAACCCAAATTCATGATGTCACACGAACATCGATATCTTCCGAATCACGTCAACAAAAAGTACAAAACGAAATTGCTTACTTTGATTTCTCTGTTTTAAGTTGAAACCCAGCAGACTTTTATGAAAATCGATTCGTTAGCCGGTACGGCCCCTGCTCACAAAATTTCACGAGAATCGGTGGAGAAATGCGACCTGTAGAGGAGAACAAACCACGCCGGAAAAATGGACAGATTTTTTTGACATATTTCCACCATTTTGAAAAATTTCGAAACATTGGCTTGACAAAAAAAATCTGTGTAATTTTCAAAGCTGCTGACAAAATTTTACGAGAATCGAATGAGAAATGCGACCTGTAGAGGAAAAAAAACAGCGCCGGAAAGTCGGACTGAAACATGTTTTTTTTACATATCTCCGCCATTAAAAAAAAACGATCGACAGAAAATTCTATATAATTTTCAAACCTGCTCACAAAATTTCACGAGAATCGGTTGAGAAATGCGACCACAAACCGATATCCGGAATGACACACAAAAGAATTTTTGTCCAAGCTGAACGCTTCGCGCTCGCTCGGTAGCTATTTAATAAGGTTGGGTTGAGTGTGACTTGAATTAAATTCAGTGCAACCTCCTTAGAAGAATATCTCCCGCTTAAAGTTGCCCTCCCAATCACAATTTCCTAAGTATCCATTACAGTATTCCCAGTATTTATTAACGGGGAACTTTCTAGAACTTTTAAATGGCTCGTCTCTCGGGAAAGTTGTTCGCTTGCAGCGTACAGATACCGACCGATTGAATTCCCAAGTTTGTTGGTTTGTGTGTAAATCGATTATTCAGTTGAGTCGTCCCACTTTCGAAACTCAATAGTGTTGTGTGTGCACTTCGATTGAATGGTCTCGTATCGTCTTGTTTTGTTTATTTAGTTGTTGCATACAGTTTAAGTTTTGTAACTAAAAGTTTTATCTGAGCTTTTGTGTGCTTTTGCTTGCTTTTAAAAATATACTTATATTTACAGAGCTAGTGAAAAATACAGCAAGAGTTATCTCAAGGCCCATCATTCATTATGAAATAGTGTTTAGGGTGTACATGGTACAGATTTTCGCAATAAAAATGACAAATAAGTACGTATTGAGCAATAACTTTTTTATTTAAAAAAGCTTACAGTATAGTTGGTCGACAGAGCAACAAATATTTTTAAAGATATTGCCGCCAATTAGTAAAATAAAATATGAAACCTGCCTTATTATTAATATTCCAAAAAATCCTTAGGGAACCTATAACCTGGATAAATAGAATTCTACGGTTTAATTTTCCTCTTTTTTCTGCCTCTCCCCTCCCCTTCCCGTTCTCCAACCCCTCCCTTTTACTCTCCCCCCTCCCCCTCTCTGACTTTCCCTCTTCTACTCCCCCCTCCCCTTGCCCCTCCCCCTCCCTTCTGCCTCCCCCTCAAATTTTAATCGTCAGCCTAAACACAAAATTTGAAGATCTTAGCATCGAAACAGAGGGACTTTCATAGCAACTGCCATCCCATATTTGAACCTCTTCAACCCTTGTTTTACGATAAGAGGTAGCCTATGTCCTTTCTCAAGCTTTACTTTATCTCTGTTCCAAATTTCATCAAAATTCATTCAGTAGTTTAGGCGTGAAAGCGTAACAGACAGACAGATAGATAGACAGAAAGACAGAGATACTTTCGCATTTATAATATTATTTATAATATTATAAAGTATATTAAGCATGGATGTGAAGTTCCCTACATAGCCTCGCGCTCGTCGAGTCAACGTTTTTTAAAAGTGAAATATGATTTTAATGACTGATTTGTTACAGATTATGCTGAAACCCACCAATGGTGACGGCTTGGTGCTCTACAACTCTGAGCATGCTAGTGGCGACGGCGACTTCTTCTCACTTCACCTAAGAGACTATTTCGTAGAGTTCGCCTTCGATTTAGGCTCCGGAATAGCGTTGGTTAGGTGAGTGACTTCAATTACCTAATAGATTTCTAACTTCATTTATTTTCAGAAGACATCATGGTAAGAGCTAATGTTGTTTATGATGAATATTTTATACAACGTGTTACATTACAAAATAACCCGTAATGCCGAATATGGGACCATCAAACTGAAGAACTTTTACTATGGGACCAACTTTGAAATCGCGAATAAAATCAACTGTTTCATGCATTTTGATATTTTCGCTACCTATTAACTTTTGTATGAAACAGTTGTTGTTTTTTCGCGATTTCAGAGCTAACTCTGATAAAATGACCACCAACAACTTTTACTATGGGACTAATCCAACTAAATAGTTCGGAAGGGGTCATTTTGTAACACGTTGTATAACTTCTTATCAATCTTTTTATTTGTTTTGTTTTGTTTTGTTTACATACACAATTTACCTACTGAAACTTCTAGCCTGTTAAATGCGTAGGTACTTTCATTTTGATGTGCTGTGCTTATCAGAAATACTCATATTTAGGTATTTTACTTATCAAATTTCAGATCAGCCTACCCCCTCGAACCGAACGCGTGGCACCGCGTGTCAGTAAGCAGGTCGGGCCGCCGCGCGTCCCTCCGCGTCCGCAGCACGTCGGCGCGCGACGCGACGGACGCCACGCGCTCGGTGCTGTCGCGCGGCGTCGCGCGCCGGCTGACGCTGCAACAACCGATGTTGCTCGGCGGCGCGCCGCATCCGCTACCGCCGAGGTTGGCGCTGAGCAAGTGTTACAGCGGCTGTGTTGGGCAGGTGAGCTATTTGAATGTCCCTTATGCTGCAATAAAAACCTTCCTTTTAAATGTATTAGGTTATTAGGAGGATAAGCCTAAGTACCACCTGGGCCCGTTGTAAATTGGTGAGTATTAACGACTCTAAATAATGACGTACTATAATGATGGTACTTGAGGGCGCGACGCACCTAAAAGAGGTGATAAGGCAAGTTGGTACAACACCTACTATGTCTTCGCGCGTCGCTTTCTATTGGTGTTGTCGCGTGGCGTTTGATTCTGCAGCAACCGATGTTGCTCGGAGGCGCGCCGCATCCGTTGCCACCGAGGTTGGCGTTAAGCAAGTGTTACAGCGGATATGTTGGGCAGGTGAGCTATTTGAATGTCCCTTATGTTCTACCTAATTCAAATCTTCCTTTTAGATGTATTAGGAGAATGAGACATAAATACTACATGTGCCGATATGAATTGAGGGCCGATGAGTAAATATTAACGACTACAAATCACGTTACTATAATGATGCTACTTGAGGGCGCGGTGCACCGAAAAGGGGCAATAGGCAGGTTAGTATAATACATACTATATCGTCGCCCGTCCTTTCGCGTCCGAGGCACGTTGGCGCCCGACGTGACGGACGCCACGCGGCGGCTGACGCTGCAACAACCGATGTTGCTCGGGGGCGTGCCGCATCCCTTACCGCCAAGGTTGGCGTTCAGCAAGTCTTACAGCGGCTGTGTTGGGCAGGTGGGTACATCATGAGTTATTTGAATGTCCCTTATGCTCCGATACAAACCATCCTTTTAGATATTAGGATGAAGGAAAACATAATCGTCATAGCGCCTGAAAACACGCAATAGTTAGACTAAGTACACATTGATCTTGAGTGTTGATCGAGAGACACGCAGAAGATGACTTCTCTCGTCTCCCGTTCAATGCTCAAGATCCATTCTAACGTAAATATTGTAATGACTCCTAAATGATTAGGAGTCATAACATTTAAGTGGGTTCATAATAATGCCATATCATGCTGACCACGTATTACTTGGCTGGTGTGGACGCATGATACGCGTTTTAGTTAATGAGTATTTTGTTCTAGGGTGCTTATAAACGCTGAAGTTCAATCATTTGGTTCCCGCAGTGGGGTGGTTCCACTCATGATTACAAGCACCTTTTACTATGGGACCAAATCTGATATCGCAAAAAACGGCTGTTCTATACAAAAGCGCAAAACCGTCTCGACCTTAATGTATGGAACAGCTGATTTTTTAAGTTCGAGAAGGTATTTCACTTTTGTATAGAACAGCTGTTTTTTGCGATATCATAGTTGGCCCCATAGAAAAATTTGCTTGTAATCATGAGTGGAACCACCCCGCTGCGGGAACCAAAATGATTAAAATTTCACGAGCTGTATCATTAATAGATGAATTATTAATACTTAGTTGTAATTCAACTGTCTTTGTTTAACAGTTGGTGATAAACGACGAGGAGCTGTCGGTGGTGTCCGCGGCGTTGGGCGGAGTCAACGTGGACAACTGCGACGGGTCTAGCAATGACACGTGCATGTGAGTTACATTTATTTCTTTGATTTTATTTATATGGAATAGGTAAGTAGTGCATTTTTGCGGGATTTAGTGACAATCTTTTAATATGGATAAGATTTGTGGGATTCGGGATTTTATAATATCATTACCAAGGCTACAAGTAAGTACCTATAAAGAAAAGTTAGATTGAATTTTGAATATTTATTTTCAACAATATTATTTAAAGAAACAATATCAATTACAGTCAGTGGCACGAATCATGAAATCGGGTGGGGATTGCGCGGAACGCGTATTTTGGGTATGCGTTGCGGTGAGGGGCGCGGGCGGCGGGAGAGGGGCGCGCGCTATTGGGCGCTCGCAAGAGCACATGCGCGAACTTATCCCCACTCCGTCGAAAAATATTCATGATTCGTGCCACTGACTGTAATCCCTACAACGCGGGATTTAAAGGCATATCCATGTTAAGAAAACGTCACTAAATCCCGCAAAATGCACTATCTATTCTGATCACTGCTAATAATTCACAAAGTTAGACATACACGAGCTTACCACAAAAGATTTTAAAACACTGTTCAATATGTGTTTAAGTTTGACACTGTTTAAGTGTGATGCTGTCACTTTTTTTTAAATATTGTTTTAAAAAGATAGCAACAGTTTAAAATATTTTGTGGTAATGCTGATAAAGTTCAGTAACTATTAGGTAAATGATATTTCATAACACTCTTTTCGTTTAGCTATTTTACATTTAACTTGATACTAAATAAACTTTAAATGAACTTAATTATTCCAGTTAAATAACTTCATATATGAGAAAACAAATCTTTACAGTTTTAAATAACGTTACTATCAGAAAAAATAATAGCACATTGTCTTTATCGAATGTAAACATAAATACTTATTTGTTTCTTTTCCAGAGAAAAAAAACAATGCAAAGAAATCTTACAGCCGATACCAGTTTACCCCCAAAATATATCTGAAACGGATATCCACCACAACATAGTGGCAAAGAAAGGCCCAAAAGTAAAATTCCACAAAACCAAGCCCAAAAAACATACTCAGCATTTACACACAGAAAAATCAAAGAAAAAGAAATATTATCCCACTAAAAAGTTTCAATATATACAAGATAGTATTGAAAGAAGTAATGAAGTAGCTACAGAGGAGCCTTATGATGGACAGACATACATGCAAGTGAAGTATTTGAATGCGAACGAAATCAACTGGGGTGATACGAATTCTTATCCAAGTTTCAGTGGGCAAGACAGCTTCATTCATATAGATGATGATGAAACTATGAAGAGGTAAGTTATGTAGTTGGTTGTATACGATGATCTCTGAGTTATATATGCAAATTTTTGAGTTATATATGCTGATTTCTGAGTTATATACGCTGATTTAGGAGTTATATACGCCAATTTCTGAGTTATATACGCTGATTTCTTAGTTATATAGGCTGATGTCTGAGTTATATACGCTGATATCTGACTTATTTAAGTTGATTTTTGCTACATAAAGAACGTTATTATGGGTAAAATTAATGATAATGTTAAAGATTTGAGTACGAAGGATCACAAAAATTTAAGATGATGTGGTTCGGGTAGTTTTCTAGATAAGTATTGTTTAGTACGATACAAACAAATAATCACTTTAGGAGTGGTCACTGAGTTAAACTAAACCACTATTCAATTCACATTCTGAAAAAATAACAGTTCATCCAAACATAGATCAGTTGGAAATATTACAATTTGTGTAATGCTGTGTAAGGGTGTAAGGGAAAAGCTTCCGAAAAATGCAGGTGGTAGAGTTACGATACCATTAATTATTATTTTTTTATTTAAGATAGCATTAAAAAAGGTTTTTTTTAATTAAGTATTATCTACCGTTTTTGCATGCCTCATTGTATTCAATAGAGCATAGAGGATAGCGCGTGCGCTATCTTCTCAAAAAAGTCAAATATGGCAGAAAGTTGGAAGGAAATTGGAGGCAATATTGAAAACGTCATACGAAAGGTCTTGCGTAAGTCAAAGTATGGCAGAAAATTTGAAAGGGAAAGTGTTTTGAGGCAATATTGCATTGCATGCGTCTGAATCTGATGCAAGTTGAATGAAGAATAGCGGCGATTTTTGTTTAGTTACTTATCTTATATCTTATAGGACCACATGCACAACTGTGAAGAAATTTTCGCGATATCTCTTACAACAGAAAAGTTATATGGCCAAGAACACTGTTATTTTGTGTTGTAGAATGACGTCTTTGGTTATACAGGTGAATCTTACGTCTTAAAGCACACTGAAGTGCGCTGGGCATTTCCTTCAAACCTATATAACTTCAAAACTACTCGCTCGATTTAAATGAAACTAAAACATGTGTATTGCTAGATATTAAGCTACATGGTGACATTCTCCAATCGGTGAAGTAGGGCCAATATGGCAGCGTTCCCCTTACCACAGAATAAATAATAGTACAAGGTACAGAAGCAGCATTACGCAAAGTCATTTAAATAAATAGCGACTTTTGCTCCGACACAATAAAGTGCAATTCAGGTCGCGCAGTTCACCTAGTAGTTGCCTCTCTCTCTATTGCGTGCTCATACCTTTTCTAACGACGCTACGTTAGGGTTGACTTCTTTTAAATGAACTGCGTGTGCGTAGCATATACAAGGTGTTTGGTAAAAGCCTTATAAAGCCGAATATGGTAGATAGGGACCATCAAACTGAACAACTTTTACTATGGGACCAACTCTGAAATCGCGAAAAAAAATTCAGCTGTTTCATACTAAAATTAATAACGAAAATATCAATATGTATGGAACAGCTGATTTTTATTTCGCGATTTCAGAGTTGGTCCCATAGTAAAAGTTGTTCAGTTTGATGGTCCCTATTTACCATATTCGGCTTTATAAGGCTTTTACCAAACACCTTGTATATCATAATGTGAAAAACGACAATTGTTTATTGGTTTTTTGATATTGACATCCGTACACGGCACAGTAATGTCGATTCGACATTGTTTGTTACTATTATAAAGAGGCAATATCTACGCAGGCAATAAGATGCCGCGCGACTACGGCGGCGGGCGTGTGGCGGCCCGCTGCTCACTTGTTCGTTCGCACGAACGGCTAGCGGTAGGTGCTTATCGCGCGACCTTGAGCGAGTGAAGGAGGCCTGCCCTTACACCCTGTATACAAAGCCGTCGCTTACACTACACGTTGTCCCCTCAGGCTGGTGAGCTACACGCTGGACATCAACATCCGGTTCCGCGCGGCGGCGGCGCGGGGCCTGCTCGTGTGGAGCGGCCGCGCGGCGCCGCACGCCGACTTCCTGTCGCTCGCCATACACGACTCCGTGCTCGTGTTCAGGTACGTAGGTACCTCAGTGAGCTACACTACACATCAACATCCGGTCCCGCGCGGGGCCTGCTCGTGTGGAGCGGCCGCGCGGCGCCGCACGCCGACTTCCTGTCGCTCGCCATACACGACTCCGTGCTCGTGTTCAGGTACGTAGGTACCTCAGTGAGCTACACTACACATCAACATCCGGTCCCGCGCGGGGCCTGCTCGTGTGGAGCGGCCGCGCGGCGCCGCACGCCGACTTCCTGTCGCTCGCCATACACGACTCCGTGCTCGTGTTCAGGTACGTAGGTACCTCAGTGAGCTACACTACACATCAACATCCGGTCCCGCGCGGGGCCTGCTCGTGTGGAGCGGCCGCGCGGCGCCGCACGCCGACTTCCTGTCGCTCGCCATACACGACTCCGTGCTCGTGTTCAGGTACGTAGGTACCTCAGTGAGCTACACTACACATCAACATCCGGTCCCGCGCGGGGCCTGCTCGTGTGGAGCGGCCGCGCGGCGCCGCACGCCGACTTCCTGTCGCTCGCCATACACGACTCCGTGCTCGTGTTCAGGTACGTAGGTACCTCAGTGAGCTACACTACACATCAACATCCGGTCCCGCGCGGGGCCTGCTCGTGTGGAGCGGCCGCGCGGCGCCGCACGCCGACTTCCTGTCGCTCGCCATACACGACTCCGTGCTCGTGTTCAGGTACGTAGGTACCTCAGTGAGCTACACTACACATCAACATCCGGTCCCGCGCGGGGCCTGCTCGTGTGGAGCGGCCGCGCGGCGCCGCACACCGACTTCCTGTCGCTCGCCATACACGACTCCGTGCTCGTGTTCAGGTATAGTTCGCGTAATACCCGCTGAAATTTTGATCATTTGGTTTCCGCAGTGGGGTGGTGATTACAAGCAACTTTTACTATGGGGCCAACTCTGATGAACTGTGTATACTTACTCATAGTATAGCATATGTACCTATATAACTACTATATTTGTTTGCTCATGTATTCGCAACCATAATATCATTTATTAATTAGTGTTAAATCTGCATCTATCCACGACGGTTGTCTGATTTCCCTTCACTGATTGATATAGCGAAAATAAACTGCTGTTCCATACAAAAGCCCAATACTTAATCAATCTTAATAATAACCTTTATTTTTCATGGAACAGCACATTTTTTTCGCGACATCAGAGTAGGCCCCATAATAAAAGTTGCTTGTAATCATTAATGAGTGGAACCACCCCAGTGCGGGAACCAAATGATTAAAATTTGACGCTGTATACTCCGGATATTAAAATACTTTTATGACGGATTTGCCGTATGGTACCGCAGAATATTGAGAAGCTCGGTGGCGCAGTGGTTTATCGCCTGGCCCAGCGATTGCGGAAGTTAAGCAACGTTCGCAAGGGTCGGTCATGGGATGGGTGACCAAAAGTTTATTATCTCGAGCTCCTCCGTGCTTCGGAAGGCACGTTAAGCCGTTGGTCCCGGCTGCATTTGCAGTCGTTAACACCCACCAGTCCGCATTGGGCCCGCGTGGTGGGTTATGGCCCATCCTCCTTACCACCTATAAGGAAGGCCTGTGCCCCAGCAGTGAGGACATCAAAAAATGGCTGATGGACACCGCAGAATATTAGTTACTATCCGCATTGTGTCCCCTTGTGGGTTATGGTGGTCCATCCTCTTAGTCCGTTCATAAGGCCTTTAAGAAGGCCCCAGCAATAACAACTTGGCAGATGCTAATAACATGAAATATGGCGTTTTTTGCAGATACAACCTGGGTAGTGGAGAAGTAGTGATTATTGCTAATCACACTAAAGTCGACGATGGACTGTGGCACAGAGCTCGAGCTACAAGGTAAAATAAACTTTATAATTAGTTACAGGGCCTATTACAAACAATAATCACGATAATTGGACGCAATTCGTCATTCAATTCACTTGATATTGAACCTTATTCGTGAGTCAATAGTGTCACGGAGTGGGACGAACATCGTACGCTCATCGCGATGCTTTTTTGTAATAGGCCCTCATATCTTTATCATTTAATGAATTTCAACCAGTGCCATTTATGTGTATTGAAAGAATTAAGTCTTTACGCCCACGAGCGATTAATCGCTGAGCGATTTTCTGTCGCCGAGAATAGAGCATATTATGGAGTTCAATACGTAAACCCCCACGAGCGATTTTTTGTAGCTGCGATAATCGTGCCGCTTTTTTGTCGCTGGCTAAGTAAAACCTTTGTCGTGTCATTTCGCGGGCGATAAACGATGCGATTATCGCCACGATAATCGCAGCTCCAAAAAAGCGCTTGTCAGCGGGAACGCTTAACTGTGAAATGGCGAGGGGTGAAATTATGGGAAAAGGTAAACCGTTCTACAAAAATGGTAAGTATGATCAGGGGGCTAATAGTCTAATTTCAAAATCTATCGCAATCTTTTAGGATGTGAAACATTGATGCTTCTTTTCGGCACAAATAAAAACTTACAAAGAAATGCAATGCAATGTGTCACATTCACATCCATCTGTCAAATGAAAGCGATTGCGATAGATTTTGAAAATTAAACAATAAGTAGATCGGTGGGGTAGGATTTCTAAAAGTAAACTTTTAGAAACTCCACCCCTTTGGGAATTGGCTAGATTTTGCAAATGTGCCTGTGAAGTCACATTCAGATAATGAAAGGAGTAAAACCCACAATATTAATTTAATAACAAATTAATAAAATACTTATGACGAACAGTCAATGAATGAATATTTAAACAACAATTTAATCTGTTTTCTATGAATCATTACAAATCGTGTTGTTTTCCGGGTGTTTTTAGAAATGCGTCTATGAGTAATGTTTAATAAAATTTTACAGGAACAGACAAGCTGGTGTGCTAGAAGTAGACGGATTGGGTTCAGTGGGGAAAATATCTCCAGGAAAATTGAAACAACTGAACACAAAAAATGGACTTTATATAGGTAAAACTATTGTTAAGTTTTAATTTACTCTTACATCTGTCCTATTTTTTCTTATTGAAGGTAAAAAATATCAAACGTACTTTTTTTCAAATAAACAAAAAAGTAAAGGCAACATGATATCGATGAATTGATAATGAATTAATCGAATATAAATTAAAAATATACGAATACCCCAAATACATAAGGAAAACAACAAAAGTTTAAAGAGATTATCATAATGTAACAACAATATGTCATCAATCAGTGACTCAGTAGCTCAATTAGAATAGCACTGGACTGGACTTCTAAAAGACGTGGGTTCGATTCCCGCCTGAGAAAATGATCTGGTGACAAGTCGAACTTTTTCTAGTACATTATTTGGTATGATATGCCATCCCGTAAATTATCTGAAGAGCTTAGTTCTGTAACATTAAAGGACATGTCCCATCGCGCCTATGTCATTTGCCCCACCATTCTCAAAAAATGAAAGTCTATCGCGTCTTAATCAAAGTAGTATGTCAGAGTAGGTATTTTACTCTAGAATCAGATTAATAATTATTTTCTGCATTAAAAAGTGGGATTTTTAAGTTAAAACGCTTTTAAATCACAATTTTTTATCATTAGAGTACTATTTACTTAACTTTTTTTCACAAAATATTTCAGAAAACAACTTAATGTTTTTGTAATTGTTTTTCTAAATATAAAACAATTCTTGACTGATACTATACCTAAATAAAATGTAATTAGCATTTTTTAATTATGAAAGTAATTCAATAAAATGAAACTGGGGCAACGCTGGGACATCTCCTTTACAGCACATTCATTTAGCAATATCTCTTGTAGCAATATTAACTCTATTATCTTTTTCAGGTGGCTTACCTTCCATAGAAATGAATACGATGGGAAGATACAAAAGCGGTTTAGTAGGGTGTGTCTCACAAATATCACTAAATGGAGATTTCGATATACCTCTGTCTCTTTCTAAACTCCCCCATACAATCACGAACAACGTAGGAAGATGTGCGCCATAAAACTAGCCAATTCATTTAAATGAACCAAGTGGTTCGTTTAAGTGAATCGAGTTCATTTGTTACGCTAGCTTCACCGGTTCATTTATTATCGCTTCATTCTAAATGAACCAGTTGGCTCTTACAATGTTACATTTACATACGTTTCAATTTATAGTGTCATAAAAAAACAGTACTTATTTTACTGGATATCCGCTTTATTTATATAAATGACCAATTAATTTAATAGCTCCGTACTTACATATCAATGTATAAATGAAAATTGGAGGCAATAATAAACTACAATATTGAAATTGCAACTTTTTTATAATTATTAATTGCCATCTAACATAACGAAAAATATTAGTTGGATAAATAAATTAAATACCTAGTCAATTTAGTATAAGGATACTGAAAAACTTTATTTAAAACAATGTTCTTTCTAATTGTTTTAATGATTATATAATTCTTCGTTATAATTTTCCATGAATAATGGAGTAACTTTCAAAGTGCTTTACTATCTAGTAGATATGAGAGGAACTATTTGTAATGTTAAACTAAATGAAATTCTAGTCGTATGAGTGATTTGCACGCATTTTCATTTACTCTTAAACAACCTCATACATAGCTTACCAAGTTATAGACAGTGGAAGCAATGACTCACATTTTGGTAAAAACAAAAACAAGAATATTGGCACTTTTTATTTGTTATCATATTATTTAGTTATTTTGGTGATAGGAATAAATATTATGCCGTTTGCTTCTGGGTGAGAAACATGCTTTCAGATGTATGTTTTTACCCAAAATGACAAATTCCACCATTATAGTGACGTCACACTTCCACAATCTATTACAAACTTGTTACAATGTGAGTGTATTTTATAAAATTAGTTCAATAAGTATACATACTTAGCGTTTGTATATCGGAATTTTTCATATGGACGTGGTTTTAGACGATTGTAAGTAGTTAAATGAAATACAATAGCAATCGGTATGGGCTTGTTACATTTAAGTGTGATGCGTAAATAGTTTTAATTTCACGATGATTTCATTTAGTTTCGCTTCGGTAAATGAAGTTCTGAAGCAACCTAACTTTTAGCACTGCTTTAGTGATAATACTCATAGTTATATTTACGAGGTAGGATAATTTTAAATGCGCTTTGTATGTATGAAATGAAGGATATTTATGTGAAATTCGGTTATTTAATGATTATTTTGACAGATGCACAAATAGTTAATACATTTGTAAATACCACTATTCAATACAAACAACAAAGTAAATAAGCATTTACCAAATATCGAGTCAAATAAAATACAGATTTTTACGAAATGCCAATGATACCTTGAATTTGCGCTGGTATACATTTCATACTTTACATAATTAATTATAAATCATTATAGATTAGTGTCAATTTCATAAAGATGTTAAAATTTTTAGTACCTATTATTACAATTTTGTGCGTCTATCAATAAGTACACAATGTAACCATAATACTGACAGAGAAAAGATATAATTATTAAGACTGTTCATTAATTATACACATATATCATTAAATAATCGAAACGCATACTATATTAATGTTTATGAACCCTGCCCAGGGCTTTCATTTACACCAAATAATTTTCGTCAATTAGGTATTTCACAGGGTGTGAACACATACAGAAATGCATATCTATAATCTTCTGATTGTTTTCTATGACAGCGTTATCTAGGACAAATCATTTGCAATAAATGAAACATATCCAAAGTTGAAGTTCGATTAAATGAACTTTACAACTTCATAAATGAACCGCATTTTGTTAATACCAAATGTCATGCTTGATATATCCCACTCGGTTTCATTTATTACATTTATTATTTTGTAAATGAAGTCAACATACTAGTTGGAATAAAGTAGAACTTGTGACATATGAATAGCTTGACTAGTATTAGTTTTGTATGTGAGACCTGTCCGATGTATTATACGCCGTTATTTGTACAAAATTATATCAATAAAATGTATTGAAAATGTAACATTTCTTTCTTTTAAACACATTGAAAAAAAAATACTTACATAGGTCAGTGCATTGGGCCGGAATCCCAAGGATGCGGGTTTGAGTCCCGTCTAAGGTGATACGGGTGAGTCGATTATCTTAATATATAAAATCGTAAACTGAATGACTGACTGACTGACTGATCTATCAACGCACATCCCTAACCGCTGGACCTGGAGACTTGAAATTTTGAACACAGATACTTTATACAGTGTAGGCACCACACCATCCACTAAGAAAGGATTTTTGAAAATTCCATCCCTAAGGGGATGAAATAAGGGATGGAAGTTTGTATGAAAGTCCCTCAGTTTTGAAGCTAGAATCTTCAAATTTTGTATTTAGGCTGACGATTGAAAATTAATAAATACGGGTCTCAGCGTTTTTCAAAATTTACCCCCGAAGGGGTCAAAAGGAGAGTGAAGTTGTGTATTGAAGAAAATCCTTCATTTCCGTAGTGAAAATCGCTAAATTTATAATTTAGGATTATGGATTGAAATCTAACGCAACGTATATTGTTTTTGTTAGGATTTCAACCCCAAAGGGGATGAAATGGGGGTGAAAAAGGGTAAAAAAACCTAAAAATAGATATGGATGTCGTTATCAGGGTTTTGTGGGATGACGATTGCAAAAGAGACATTTATTTTGAAGTCCAACACGGTGGACATGATTTAACCCCCATAGGGGTGAAAATGGGGTCCAAATTTTGTATGGAAAAATAATATAAAATAGACATTACAACTTTAAACTTCGTAGGAGCACATCTAAAAATAAATAGGCAAATATGTATTTTGTTATTTTGAAAATCAACCCCTTAGGGGGTAAATGGGGTGAGTAAACATAAAAATCGATATAGATGTCGTTATTGGGGTTTTCTGGGATGACGATTGCAAAAATGTCATTTATTTTGAAGTCCAACACGGTGGACATGATTTAACCCCTATAGTGGTGAAAATGGGGTCCAAATTTTGTATGGAAAAATAATATAAAATAGACATTACAACTTTAAACTTCGTAGGAGCACATCTAAAAAAAATGGGCAAATATATATTTTGTTATTTTGAAAATCAACCCCTTAGGGGGTAAATGGGGTGAGTAAACATAAAAATCGATATAGATGTCGTTATTGGGGTTTTCTGGGATGACAATTGCAAAAATGACATTTATTTTGAAGTCCAACTCGGTGGACTTGACACGTCATGGACCTGGACCTGGACATACACATCCAGGGAACGGGAACGGGAACGGGAACGGGAACGGGAACGGGAACGGGAACAGGAACGGGAACGGGAACGGGAACGGGAACGGGAACGGGAACGGGAACGGGAACGGGAACGGGAACGGGAACGGGAACGGGAACGGGAACGGGAACGGGAACGGGAACGGGAACGGGAACGGGAACGGGAACGGGAACGGGAACGGGAACGGGAACGGGAACGGGAACGGGAACGGGAACGGGAACGGGAACGGGAACGGGAACGGGAACGGGAACGGGAACGGGAACGGGAACGGGAACGGGAACGGGAACGGGAACGGGAACGGGAACGGGAACGGGAACGGGAACGGGAACGGGAACGGGAACGGGAACGGGAACGGGAACGGGAACGGGAACGGGAACGGGAACGGGAACGGGAACGGGAACGGGAACGCGAACGCGAACGCGAACGCGAACGCGAACGCGAACGGGAACGGGAACGGGAACGGGAACGGGAACGGATACGGAACGGGAATGGAACGAGAACATAACGGGAACGAAACGGGAAAGGGAACGGAATGGGTACGGGTTGGGTACGGGACGGGAACGGACGGGAACGGAACGGATCGGAACGGGAACGGAACGAGAATGGAACGGGAACGAGCCGGGAACGAAACGGGAACGAAATGGGAACGTAACGGGAACGGAACGGGAACGAAACGGGAACGTGACAGGGACGCAACGGGAACTGAACGGGAATGGGAACGGGAACGGAAACGGAAACTAAACGGGAACGGAAGGGGTACGGGACGGGAACGGACGGGACCGGAACGGAACGGAACAGGAACGGAACGGGAACGGAACGAGAATGGAACGGGAACGAAACGGGAACGTGACGGGAACGCAACGGGAACTGAACGGGTATGGGAACGGGAACGGAAACTAAACGGGAACGCAACGGGAATGAAACTGGAACAAAACGGGAACGGAACGGGAATAGAACGGGACCGGAACGAGAACAGGATGGGAACAGGACGGGAACGGGATGGGAACGGAAACGGAAACGAAAACGGAAACGGAAGGGTTACGGGACGGTTACAGGACATTTACGGGACGGGAACGGAAACGGGATGGGGACGGAACGGAACGAGAACGGGGAACGGGGAACGGGAACGGGAGCGGGAGGGGGAGCGGGAACGGGAACGGAACCGGAACCGGAACCGGAACGGGAACCGCATAAAAATGACTGGTCGGATCCTGGTTGAAGAAGGTTCTCTAAGAATTTTCTCTAACATCCACGCGGACGAAGTCGCGGGCAGAAGCTAGTTCTATAATATTAATTAACTTACATAGGAATTAGAAAGGTACTGACATTATTATTTTTGCGAGCTAACACTTCATGATGGATTAAAGTGGATATACAAGTGGAAAAGATCCATCAATGTATCTCTTAATGGATTTTATCTAAACCCATAGAGCATAGTACCTACATAGAGGGCTTTTTTCATTTCAGCTGATTCCAATTATGCATTATTAGCATTTGGTCGGATTCGCAAAAGGTCGGATTCTCACTTCGCCGGATTTAGACAGACAATAAACACATGAATTTTTATAATAATTTTATTTATTAAGTAGGTATCTACCAGTAATTAAAACATACATATTTTTATTATAATAAATATGTGAGGATATTAAATTATTTTTGAAGTCATGGTCTGTCTGTCATTGATTTGCGATTTGTAGAGAAACCATAAAGTTAATATTACCTAGCTTAACTTTATGAGAGAAACATTCCGTTGTGTTTGTTTTAAATATTTGTGCATAACGCACCTTTTTTACAAACAATTGTCTATTTAAAATGGGACACTGACATGACGTCGGCGTTTTGCCTTGGTAATAATTACTTGTAAAAGGAATTAAAATAAAACGTCATGAGTAATTAAAAGTTCTAGTTTTAATTGTATCTCTGTATAATTATTTTTGGTATTTAACAAGAATTCCAAGCATACAATTACTCGATATCATGGGAAAGTACTAGTATTACCAGTTTAAACAGTATTCAATACAATAATACACTGATACCTGACCTTAAGCAGTGGTATCTCTCCAGCAGGAATAGCGTATCGCGACAAATTTATCAAAGTCATCTGGTATTATGACTTTATTTAACAACTTTATTGAAAACACTTATTTCACTGTTCAACCTTTCACTGTGACGACTTGAGCACGACTGAGCGCGCCTCTACCCCGTCACCGCATATTTAAACGTTATGCGTGGCGTGGTAGGGGCGAGCGTGGCGTGACTGGCGTGGTAGGGGCGACTGCAGTCACCCGATTACTACAACTGCCGTTTAAGTACTTTTAATGGAATAAACACACAAATTTAGTTGTACTACATGGTTCATCACGAATAATAATTAAAGTAATTTATACAGTAACCTTACAGTCGGCCATCCTGCTAGAGCGAGTCCCATCGCGTAAAACAATATCTTTTATAACTCTGAGTACATCCATTCAATTAGTCATAAAATATTCTTAAATAAAAACATCATTTTATTAGAAGAAAAATAGCAGCCTTCCAACAAAATATTTCGCATTTTTGCGAAAGTCATAATTATTATTTAATTACATTACAAATATTTATTGCATGACACAAAACGTAATTACGTTTTTATTTATACATAAGTAGGTATTCAGAAAACATCCCGTTAGAGAAAGGGTATGTATATAAAGTGACATTTATTTGTCTACAATTAACGTAATTAGATTACTTAATTTAATTAAACTTAAAATTTTACAATTCAATTCAACTCTGTTTACATCAATAAAAATATAGTCGTATGGCATTTCATCCGAGCACGTTATAAACACGAGCAATAGCTTGTTTAACGATAGATTATCAACATCAAAATTCATTAATATAATTACAAGATACTTTAGAAATTAAAAATGGATGTATACCTTAAATAAATTGCTAAGGGGTTAATATGGTTAATATTTCATTGCACCGAATTATAAAGATTGCAAACTTAGAAATATTTTTTTATCATTAGCTATTGCAACTTATTTTATTTACTTAAGTCTTAGAATCATTAGTTACGTGTAGGCATTTCAATATTTGTCTCCAATACAAACTTAGTTTAGAAAAATACCTACTAACAACAATCGACAAAAAGTCATCAAAACGCTATAAAAGGCTCATCATTAAAATAGAAAATTGAAGTAATCGTTTCTGTAAATATGTATATATATATATATATATATTACTAAATACTATATTGAATGTAATATCTTTCTCATACCATTTGTAATGCTTGAAATACTTTTATAATTTTTATACCATATTAATTAAAAAATCACGCGCGGTGGCGCTATGGCTATGGGCAGCATTAATTACATGGATTAGACGTTTCAATAAAAATTTGCCCTGAGATAACTTTGGGGTGCACCCAGTGCTTCAATTAGTGTAACACAGTGACAGAAAAAGCATATTTCAGTGACACATGTCATAAACTATTATGATATCCAATAATTTAATCATCAATTTGCAAAAAGTTTTCTTTCTTTTAAGTAGTTATTGTACCTACATAACACTTGTACTATTATGTATTTCGTGACACAACTCAGTAAGAGTAAAATTTGTTACTTCTTGAACTAATAAAAATAGCATTCTACATTACAGCAAGGTAAAAAAAACTTTTTATTTTATTTACAAAGTATTCTGAAGGTCTTTTAAATTAGTAATGGTTTTAAATTTACCCTTACTAATTTAACCAGGTTAACCTTTTGTTTAGTTATATACATTAGCATACTTCCCTATATAATGGATATGTAAATGTAATATGTACTAAAGAGAAGTTTAGATATCGTAGAAGTGACTCCACTATACACACAGTACGTTATGTGGAGGTACCTTCCTTGAATATAACTGCACATTTTAAAAACTCGATCAGAATAAACACTAAGAGCCAATTTCACCATTGAGTTTAAACGCGCTTTGTCAAAAAACAAGTTTAAGGCTGTCACTGTCATAACAACAAAGTAAAATTTGTTACAAAAATGTACAATTATGTTATAAACAATGCCTTGTTAAATCTTGATTCAATTTTTTTAATGACCTGGTGAAATTGATTTTTGGAATAAACGGGGAACGGGGTATCAAACTCGACAGTTAAACTACATTACGTAAAACGTGATCTTAAGCGCGTTTAAAATCAATGGTGAATTTGGCTCTAAGTAATAAATGATTTTAGAAATCAGTATTTTGGTAATCTTACTTCCCATAGCGGGCACACAGAGTCCAAATACAAATCACATTATGTATTATCAATCCATGTACAAAAGTAATTAGCTATAATCCCACACAAGCACCATCCTTACTATCTATCTGGTTTAAGTTTTTTTTCCAGTACCTACGGTGCCCAATATAATGTGTTCTAAAAGCAGATTGAATTGTCCTACTAAGTAAGTAGTTACTTCATTCTATCGCGACCCTCAGTCATGAGGAACAAGAAAAATCATGATAAAAGGATTTTTTTTCTTTTTAATATTATTCATTTTAATGAGGAGCACTGTCATCACCAGGACCGTGCGTTAGTCTACAGAATTACTTAATTGTTTTGTGAAAAGTTTCACCTAGTTTATGGATCGCCTTGAATTTCTCAAATAGAAAAGGCAGGGTAAATTACCCAATTATTGGTATTTAGAGTAATAAACCGAAACAATAAATTTTGCCTATTGATTTTAGTAGCTCTATTTGAAATAAACATAGTGGGTGCTACACGCAACACAATACACAATACGGATTCTCTCTTTTTTTTTGTATTTTGTATGTATGTCGTTTTAAGCTATTACCACCACACATACACCATCATATTATGTATAAATAAATAAACCCATAGTCCATTCATTAGTACCCTTCAACCTATTATTGGCATGTACCGATCAAATTACTGGTACACCTTACGCCAATAATAATTTAATTGGCAACAGTTAATAAAATTATAGGTATTATTCTCAGTACCTTTATTAAAATATTGGCATGCTTTCACCAAGTACAGGTACAACTTAGAAGTTTTATTTTCGACTATTGGAATAGGGCCAATTTTTTGAAGCCTTATAGAAAACTTCATTATTATTTATGAATTATTTAATTTCAAATTTGTCCTGAATACTAACATAGGATTTAAGTTAATTGTTACTAACAAAATGGATTGTAATATCTGAATTATGAAATAAATTATTATTATTATTTCCATTATTTGATTAAAAAAATACATTAAATGATCATTGAAAATAAGGTTCTAATTTCTCATTAAATATTAAGATAATATGCCAAAACATTATAATTGAGTTTTTTCCATAATTAGGTAACACAGTTTATCGAATAATATTCATGTTTTTTTATGTTAAGTTTAGAGTGCCAACAAATATAAGGGTGTAATAACAGGTCAAGTCACCCCTACATGATTGACGTGAGAAAATTATGTTAAAATTGTAATAATCCGGTATCGGAGATAAAATGCAATGAATACGAAAATAATTATTTTGTCTAGAAATTGTATCATTGATTACGAAATTTCATTTCATTTTTTTCATTTAAAAATTCTTTATTTCATATTATAAACAATATTGTAACAAGTACTAAGATAATACATGTACATTGATTAATTTAAAGATACTTCATTAGGCTTAACTTACCACCTACGAATGCTTTAGAAATATATGTTATTCCACTTTAGTTTTATTATCTTGAAATATTAACACACAGTATTTAAATGGCACTATTCGCAGACAAAAAAAAACTACAAAACAAAAGTGATTTGCTTATTGCATATCAGATTACGAAATAAAAAGCACAATAGTTTTGTTTTTCAATAACATTTGTAGGAATGTGAAGGAAGAATTAGAATTAATATTAAGTATAGTAAAATTACTGTTGCATTATTGTGTATTATGAATATAGTTTTATTTTAAGATTTATATGTAATTATTTCTTTTATTTATTGTTTGTTCAATTTTTTTTCTTATCAAATTGAATCAATAATTGTTATCTGAAATAAATGAATTTTATTATTTTTCTTTTACTACCGGTAAACTTCAGTAGAGTAGGTCATTGCTCACAATGGCCATTTAAAAATATATACGCTCAATACACCATTATAAATGGCATCACATTCTATGTTTTACTAATTACTCATTAAATGACTTGGCAACAGATGCACGAGCTGATCATAGTGTAGTAAAATTAATAAGAATAATATTTGAAATTGAATTACTAGTTTATTAAAAGAACGGTAGGTATAGCCATAATTGGCAATAATACATGGCTGGACTCATTGGACTCAATTAGTTGCATTGCAGTAAATACATTTAAAGAGGATTTACATTCAGCATACTTAATTATTTGCTCTTTATTGTACTCACAAAAGAGTTGCAGAGGAGTTATTAATTAAATCATTGAAAGGAGAACTGGATTTATCTTTCAGATAGCTTTCTTGCAGGTTCCAGCAAACCCAGGACATGTTAGGGATTTTTCAAGTAAGTATGGATAAGTTATGTACTGCAAATATCTAGAGTACTTATGTTTATATTGGTTTTAGTGTGCGTTCGTCGCATCTATATCTATCATTTTAACTAAGAAAAATAATATAAAGAAAACAGTAAAATAATACTTATAACGATGATAAAACATTCTGATGATTTAGATTTAAAAGAAATGATTATAATAATTATAATCTAGAAAACTTGTTAAAAATTACCTTACGGATGTTCGCAATAATTTTACTTGCTTGTCAAACAATATGGCTAAGAACAGTTATTAAAAAATAAATTTAAGTGGAACAAAATTAAGAGAACTTGCATGAGTTGCATGTTCAAAAACCAAATACATAAACAGTTTTTTTTCACGCTACATACTTAATGTAGTAGTATGTAGCGTATAGTAGCGTGTAGTATTTAGACTATGTACATCTAACATAGCAAAACGTTTAAATAATATAAACAGGTGGGTTATTAATTAAGATAAAGATTGCTATCAGATTCAAGCCTCGTACGTACTAAAGTCAACCCTACTCTAGATGATTTTATTACTTAGGTATTTACTTCTTACAACAGACAATTATAATTGCATTCACTTGATAATGCTCTGATAAATTTTGAAAAATGAGATATTGAGAAGCAAGCTTCATGTCCAAGAAAAGTTATAGTCTACCTAAGACTTTCTTTATCTTCGAATTATTTATATTATTCTCTTTAAGCATTTGCGTAAATTATACACACTTTTTCTTTATTTAATAATCAATAAAACTAACTTAAATTAATGTTATCAACTCAATCTATTGCAATTCTTTTCAAATAAGTATATTCATCGATGAAGTCTGTCTTAAGCCTAAGTTATGACTCTTGATATCGTATAAACCAGCACGAATGCTTGCGACTGTAGCTGACTTTCAAGCACCCGCTTCCTTACTCAAGATATTGCCGTCTGAATATTTTACTAGTTGTTACTACGGACGCCTTACGCTCTCACAGCTGCGTCTTAAATTGTACAATTTTGAACAAAGATTACACAGTATTACTTAATTTATCGATCGATATGATAACCAATAATAGACCTATAGTCTCGGAACATAATATAAAAAACGTAGCTAGCTTTCTAGTTATTCTTAATAACAGTTTTTTTTTAATAAGAAATAGTTTATTTGTTATTAATTAAAAATGTGATAATGCCAATAATTTCGATAATTCTTACTATGAAAATTCCTTCTAGCGTTGTACGGCCTCTCAAGGATGATGCCTTACGTTCTCACAGCTGTATTTTAAAATATATAAACAGCTTATATACGACACACCGAGCGCTTGCGGCTTTGCCCGACTATGTCAGGCTCCCTTCCGCTCCCTCACTCGTGTCGCAAAATATTACGATTCGAAATTGCGTTTGACGCTTTACGCCCTCATAGCTGCGTCTTAATTATATAAACAGAGAAAATAAATAAGACATACCGAGCGCTTGCGGCTTTGCCCGACTATGTCAGGCTCCCTTCCGCTCCCTCACTCGTATCACTATTACAATTTGAAATTTCGTGTAACCACGTAGTGGACGCTCAACAGCATCAGTTGGAGTCAAAATTGTTGCTATGAATCTTGCACTCAACTTCCAATTTGCGATATGCATTTTTCATTGCTGAAACTTGCACAAAATTTTATGTAATTAATCACTATTTGTCACCCAATAAATTTAGAATGGTCTTATCATATTTAATTAATTGGGCAACTGAATTGTTATATGATTGTAGGTACAGAATCCGTAATCTATGCTCAATATGTTACGTGACACGTGATCTTATTTGTATTCAATGTAAAAAGACAGCAGGGATGGGAAAATGCTAAATTGATCTTAAAAGAACAGTTATTTTCCAACTTTAACTGTAATATTGGTAATATTAGTATTATATCAGTATCAACAAAACGTTTCATGAAAACTAAACCTGTATTAGAGAAAACTATCTTAGAGAGAGAGAGTGAAAAAAAAATGCTACGTAATCCGCCTCTGAGCACTAGAGTGAATAGTTATAGATGATTAGCACAAAAACAAAAAAAACTTAAGGGTTTTAATGATTTCTATAAATAATTTCTCCCTCTAGTTATCATCATAGTATGCTTACGTGGAATTCTCCATTTTATTTATTTTGTGCGGGCAGGATAAGCGAGAATTCTAAAGAAATCTCGTTTATCTCACTTCTAAAGTTAAAAGGAATTAAAATAAAACGTCATGAGTAATTAAAAGTTCTAGTTTTAATTGTATCTCTGTATAATTATTTTTGGTATTTAACAAGAATTCCAAGCATACAATTACTCGATATCATGGGAAAGTACTAGTATTACCAGTTTAAACAGTATTCAATACAATAATACACTGATACCTGACCTTAAGCAGTGGTATCTCTCCAGCAGGAATAGCGTATCGCGACAAATTTATCAAAGTCATCTGGTATTATGACTTTATTTAACAACTTTATTGAAAACACTTATTTCACTGTTCAACCTTTCACTGTGACGACTTGAGCACGACTGAGCGCGCCTCTACCCCGTCACCGCATATTTAAACGTTATGCGTGGCGTGGTAGGGGCGAGCGTGGCGTGACTGGCGTGGTAGGGGCGACTGCAGTCACCCGATTACTACAACTGCCGTTTAAGTACTTTTAATGGAATAAACACACAAATTTAGTTGTACTACATGGTTCATCACGAATAATAATTAAAGTAATTTATACAGTAACCTTACAGTCGGCCATCCTGCTAGAGCGAGTCCCATCGCGTAAAACAATATCTTTTATAACTCTGAGTACATCCATTCAATTAGTCATAAAATATTCTTAAATAAAAACATCATTTTATTAGAAGAAAAATAGCAGCCTTCCAACAAAATATTTCGCATTTTTGCGAAAGTCATAATTATTATTTAATTACATTACAAATATTTATTGCATGACACAAAACGTAATTACGTTTTTATTTATACATAAGTAGGTATTCAGAAAACATCCCGTTAGAGAAAGGGTATGTATATAAAGTGACATTTATTTGTCTACAATTAACGTAATTAGATTACTTAATTTAATTAAACTTAAAATTTTACAATTCAATTCAACTCTGTTTACATCAATAAAAATATAGTCGTATGGCATTTCATCCGAGCACGTTATAAACACGAGCAATAGCTTGTTTAACGATAGATTATCAACATCAAAATTCATTAATATAATTACAAGATACTTTAGAAATTAAAAATGGATGTATACCTTAAATAAATTGCTAAGGGGTTAATATGGTTAATATTTCATTGCACCGAATTATAAAGATTGCAAACTTAGAAATATTTTTTTATCATTAGCTATTGCAACTTATTTTATTTACTTAAGTCTTAGAATCATTAGTTACGTGTAGGCATTTCAATATTTGTCTCCAATACAAACTTAGTTTAGAAAAATACCTACTAACAACAATCGACAAAAAGTCATCAAAACGCTATAAAAGGCTCATCATTAAAATAGAAAATTGAAGTAATCGTTTCTGTAAATATGTATATATATATATATATATATTACTAAATACTATATTGAATGTAATATCTTTCTCATACCATTTGTAATGCTTGAAATACTTTTATAATTTTTATACCATATTAATTAAAAAATCACGCGCGGTGGCGCTATGGCTATGGGCAGCATTAATTACATGGATTAGACGTTTCAATAAAAATTTGCCCTGAGATAACTTTGGGGTGCACCCAGTGCTTCAATTAGTGTAACACAGTGACAGAAAAAGCATATTTCAGTGACACATGTCATAAACTATTATGATATCCAATAATTTAATCATCAATTTGCAAAAAGTTTTCTTTCTTTTAAGTAGTTATTGTACCTACATAACACTTGTACTATTATGTATTTCGTGACACAACTCAGTAAGAGTAAAATTTGTTACTTCTTGAACTAATAAAAATAGCATTCTACATTACAGCAAGGTAAAAAAAACTTTTTATTTTATTTACAAAGTATTCTGAAGGTCTTTTAAATTAGTAATGGTTTTAAATTTACCCTTACTAATTTAACCAGGTTAACCTTTTGTTTAGTTATATACATTAGCATACTTCCCTATATAATGGATATGTAAATGTAATATGTACTAAAGAGAAGTTTAGATATCGTAGAAGTGACTCCACTATACACACAGTACGTTATGTGGAGGTACCTTCCTTGAATATAACTGCACATTTTAAAAACTCGATCAGAATAAACACTAAGTAATAAATGATTTTAGAAATCAGTATTTTGGTAATCTTACTTCCCATAGCGGGCACACAGAGTCCAAATACAAATCACATTATGTATTATCAATCCATGTACAAAAGTAATTAGCTATAATCCCACACAAGCACCATCCTTACTATCTATCTGGTTTAAGTTTTTTTTCCAGTACCTACGGTGCCCAATATAATGTGTTCTAAAAGCAGATTGAATTGTCCTACTAAGTAAGTAGTTACTTCATTCTATCGCGACCCTCAGTCATGAGGAACAAGAAAAATCATGATAAAAGGATTTTTTTTCTTTTTAATATTATTCATTTTAATGAGGAGCACTGTCATCACCAGGACCGTGCGTTAGTCTACAGAATTACTTAATTGTTTTGTGAAAAGTTTCACCTAGTTTATGGATCGCCTTGAATTTCTCAAATAGAAAAGGCAGGGTAAATTACCCAATTATTGGTATTTAGAGTAATAAACCGAAACAATAAATTTTGCCTATTGATTTTAGTAGCTCTATTTGAAATAAACATAGTGGGTGCTACACGCAACACAATACACAATACGGATTCTCTCTTTTTTTTTGTATTTTGTATGTATGTCGTTTTAAGCTATTACCACCACACATACACCATCATATTATGTATAAATAAATAAACCCATAGTCCATTCATTAGTACCCTTCAACCTATTATTGGCATGTACCGATCAAATTACTGGTACACCTTACGCCAATAATAATTTAATTGGCAACAGTTAATAAAATTATAGGTATTATTCTCAGTACCTTTATTAAAATATTGGCATGCTTTCACCAAGTACAGGTACAACTTAGAAGTTTTATTTTCGACTATTGGAATAGGGCCAATTTTTTGAAGCCTTATAGAAAACTTCATTATTATTTATGAATTATTTAATTTCAAATTTGTCCTGAATACTAACATAGGATTTAAGTTAATTGTTACTAACAAAATGGATTGTAATATCTGAATTATGAAATAAATTATTATTATTATTTCCATTATTTGATTAAAAAAATACATTAAATGATCATTGAAAATAAGGTTCTAATTTCTCATTAAATATTAAGATAATATGCCAAAACATTATAATTGAGTTTTTTCCATAATTAGGTAACACAGTTTATCGAATAATATTCATGTTTTTTTATGTTAAGTTTAGAGTGCCAACAAATATAAGGGTGTAATAACAGGTCAAGTCACCCCTACATGATTGACGTGAGAAAATTATGTTAAAATTGTAATAATCCGGTATCGGAGATAAAATGCAATGAATACGAAAATAATTATTTTGTCTAGAAATTGTATCATTGATTACGAAATTTCATTTCATTTTTTTCATTTAAAAATTCTTTATTTCATATTATAAACAATATTGTAACAAGTACTAAGATAATACATGTACATTGATTAATTTAAAGATACTTCATTAGGCTTAACTTACCACCTACGAATGCTTTAGAAATATATGTTATTCCACTTTAGTTTTATTATCTTGAAATATTAACACACAGTATTTAAATGGCACTATTCGCAGACAAAAAAAAACTACAAAACAAAAGTGATTTGCTTATTGCATATCAGATTACGAAATAAAAAGCACAATAGTTTTGTTTTTCAATAACATTTGTAGGAATGTGAAGGAAGAATTAGAATTAATATTAAGTATAGTAAAATTACTGTTGCATTATTGTGTATTATGAATATAGTTTTATTTTAAGATTTATATGTAATTATTTCTTTTATTTATTGTTTGTTCAATTTTTTTTCTTATCAAATTGAATCAATAATTGTTATCTGAAATAAATGAATTTTATTATTTTTCTTTTACTACCGGTAAACTTCAGTAGAGTAGGTCATTGCTCACAATGGCCATTTAAAAATATATACGCTCAATACACCATTATAAATGGCATCACATTCTATGTTTTACTAATTACTCATTAAATGACTTGGCAACAGATGCACGAGCTGATCATAGTGTAGTAAAATTAATAAGAATAATATTTGAAATTGAATTACTAGTTTATTAAAAGAACGGTAGGTATAGCCATAATTGGCAATAATACATGGCTGGACTCATTGGACTCAATTAGTTGCATTGCAGTAAATACATTTAAAGAGGATTTACATTCAGCATACTTAATTATTTGCTCTTTATTGTACTCACAAAAGAGTTGCAGAGGAGTTATTAATTAAATCATTGAAAGGAGAACTGGATTTATCTTTCAGATAGCTTTCTTGCAGGTTCCAGCAAACCCAGGACATGTTAGGGATTTTTCAAGTAAGTATGGATAAGTTATGTACTGCAAATATCTAGAGTACTTATGTTTATATTGGTTTTAGTGTGCGTTCGTCGCATCTATATCTATCATTTTAACTAAGAAAAATAATATAAAGAAAACAGTAAAATAATACTTATAACGATGATAAAACATTCTGATGATTTAGATTTAAAAGAAATGATTATAATAATTATAATCTAGAAAACTTGTTAAAAATTACCTTACGGATGTTCGCAATAATTTTACTTGCTTGTCAAACAATATGGCTAAGAACAGTTATTAAAAAATAAATTTAAGTGGAACAAAATTAAGAGAACTTGCATGAGTTGCATGTTCAAAAACCAAATACATAAACAGTTTTTTTTCACGCTACATACTTAATGTAGTAGTATGTAGCGTATAGTAGCGTGTAGTATTTAGACTATGTACATCTAACATAGCAAAACGTTTAAATAATATAAACAGGTGGGTTATTAATTAAGATAAAGATTGCTATCAGATTCAAGCCTCGTACGTACTAAAGTCAACCCTACTCTAGATGATTTTATTACTTAGGTATTTACTTCTTACAACAGACAATTATAATTGCATTCACTTGATAATGCTCTGATAAATTTTGAAAAATGAGATATTGAGAAGCAAGCTTCATGTCCAAGAAAAGTTATAGTCTACCTAAGACTTTCTTTATCTTCGAATTATTTATATTATTCTCTTTAAGCATTTGCGTAAATTATACACACTTTTTCTTTATTTAATAATCAATAAAACTAACTTAAATTAATGTTATCAACTCAATCTATTGCAATTCTTTTCAAATAAGTATATTCATCGATGAAGTCTGTCTTAAGCCTAAGTTATGACTCTTGATATCGTATAAACCAGCACGAATGCTTGCGACTGTAGCTGACTTTCAAGCACCCGCTTCCTTACTCAAGATATTGCCGTCTGAATATTTTACTAGTTGTTACTACGGACGCCTTACGCTCTCACAGCTGCGTCTTAAATTGTACAATTTTGAACAAAGATTACACAGTATTACTTAATTTATCGATCGATATGATAACCAATAATAGACCTATAGTCTCGGAACATAATATAAAAAACGTAGCTAGCTTTCTAGTTATTCTTAATAACAGTTTTTTTTTAATAAGAAATAGTTTATTTGTTATTAATTAAAAATGTGATAATGCCAATAATTTCGATAATTCTTACTATGAAAATTCCTTCTAGCGTTGTACGGCCTCTCAAGGATGATGCCTTACGTTCTCACAGCTGTATTTTAAAATATATAAACAGCTTATATACGACACACCGAGCGCTTGCGGCTTTGCCCGACTATGTCAGGCTCCCTTCCGCTCCCTCACTCGTGTCGCAAAATATTACGATTCGAAATTGCGTTTGACGCTTTACGCCCTCATAGCTGCGTCTTAATTATATAAACAGAGAAAATAAATAAGACATACCGAGCGCTTGCGGCTTTGCCCGACTATGTCAGGCTCCCTTCCGCTCCCTCACTCGTATCACTATTACAATTTGAAATTTCGTGTAACCACGTAGTGGACGCTCAACAGCATCAGTTGGAGTCAAAATTGTTGCTATGAATCTTGCACTCAACTTCCAATTTGCGATATGCATTTTTCATTGCTGAAACTTGCACAAAATTTTATGTAATTAATCACTATTTGTCACCCAATAAATTTAGAATGGTCTTATCATATTTAATTAATTGGGCAACTGAATTGTTATATGATTGTAGGTACAGAATCCGTAATCTATGCTCAATATGTTACGTGACACGTGATCTTATTTGTATTCAATGTAAAAAGACAGCAGGGATGGGAAAATGCTAAATTGATCTTAAAAGAACAGTTATTTTCCAACTTTAACTGTAATATTGGTAATATTAGTATTATATCAGTATCAACAAAACGTTTCATGAAAACTAAACCTGTATTAGAGAAAACTATCTTAGAGAGAGAGAGTGAAAAAAAAATGCTACGTAATCCGCCTCTGAGCACTAGAGTGAATAGTTATAGATGATTAGCACAAAAACAAAAAAAACTTAAGGGTTTTAATGATTTCTATAAATAATTTCTCCCTCTAGTTATCATCATAGTATGCTTACGTGGAATTCTCCATTTTATTTATTTTGTGCGGGCAGGATAAGCGAGAATTCTAAAGAAATCTCGTTTATCTCACTTCTAAAGTTAAAAGGAATTAAAATAAAACGTCATGAGTAATTAAAAGTTCTAGTTTTAATTGTATCTCTGTATAATTATTTTTGGTATTTAACAAGAATTCCAAGCATACAATTACTCGATATCATGGGAAAGTACTAGTATTACCAGTTTAAACAGTATTCAATACAATAATACACTGATACCTGACCTTAAGCAGTGGTATCTCTCCAGCAGGAATAGCGTATCGCGACAAATTTATCAAAGTCATCTGGTATTATGACTTTATTTAACAACTTTATTGAAAACACTTATTTCACTGTTCAACCTTTCACTGTGACGACTTGAGCACGACTGAGCGCGCCTCTACCCCGTCACCGCATATTTAAACGTTATGCGTGGCGTGGTAGGGGCGAGCGTGGCGTGACTGGCGTGGTAGGGGCGACTGCAGTCACCCGATTACTACAACTGCCGTTTAAGTACTTTTAATGGAATAAACACACAAATTTAGTTGTACTACATGGTTCATCACGAATAATAATTAAAGTAATTTATACAGTAACCTTACACTTGTCAAGTGTAAAAAATATCTGAAAGTTTGCCTTTATATTTTTCTAATAAATTCCCTTCTATTACGTTGCCTTTTAATTGCTTTGCTAACCAGTTTTACAGTCCCTCGCTCACACCTATTTAATTAATATTAAATACTAGCGGCCGCCAGCGGTTTCACCCGCGTGGTTCCCGTTCCCGTGGGAATATTGGGATAAAGAGTATTCTATGTTTTAATCCAGGCTATCTACTATCTGTGTAATTTCAACCAAATCCCTTCAGTAGTTTTTGCGTGATTGAGGAATAAACATCCAAACCCACAAACTTTCACATTTATAATATTAGTAGGATAGGATTAAAAATAAGCAAAGTAGGTACTAACAGTAAAAAAACTTAAGAAAAAAACTTACCTAATTAAATAAAATTTTAAATTCTAAATGAGAATCCGACCTTTTCCAAATCTGACCAAGTACCTACTAACCAAGTTTATTTAAAAAACTTTTATTTTTGACAGTCTTCCGGCGAAATGAGTCTGCCTGCCTATAGCATAACCATCGAAACACGATATGATATAGGGATTTATCTCACGTTTAACTGTCAAAAGATTTTGACAGTTGGGTGTCGATAAAACGCTATTTCACACGATATATATCGTGTTTCGTCGGTTTGCGAATCCGACCAAGTGCAAATAATTGCCAATTACATTTATCTAGTAAAAAATATATGTAAAATTCTATTTGATTGTTTAGTTACTCTTTATTCTCTTTATTCCATACCCATTTCCTACTTTAGTTGAGCACTTAGGTACTGTAGAGTGCTTACTACACTAGGTACCAACATTACCTATCTAAATTACCATCTACCTACATCCAGCGTTGCTTGGCCTCTATGCGTTTATTCTAGGAATTCCGTACCAAGCCAAACCTAAAAATTCTCACATTTTTAATCATAATCCTACCGTTCGAATATGTCCGCCAAAGCAGCCACCGCTATCATTACTGTTTTTATTCGTAAAAAAGTTGTAAACCCCAACCAGTTTTTGAAGGGAGTTGCAAGCCATTAAAGAAATCATTTTACGTCGAAGCTGCTAGGTGTGGTGTTAATAAGAAAAGAATCCACGCGTAAAAAAAGTAAACTCCGCTACACATTCTGCTGCTGCCGTAAAAACCCGACAGAAATCGAATGACTCACTCATTCACCGTTCATTCACCTGTCGCCGGATTTCGTTCACTCATCAGTTGCGTGTTGTCGTTCGTATACCAAAGTGGTGTCAAACTTGGAAATAAAACTTTTAAATAACGAAACTATCGAAAAGTTATCGAAAGAACTTTTTCTTAAAACAGCTCTAAGAAGTTTATAATCGGATATACGTCAAACTCATTCGTGGTTGCCAGTCTTTTTTTGTGTTTGTGTTAATAGAAAATTACGCGGCAATAAAAACTTGGTATTCTGTGTGTATCGTGAGAAATTGTGTGTTTTTTGTGAAAATATAAACTATTTAGTTCACGTTCAGTGTTTAGAAACTTTTCTGTTTAATACTACGTACGCGGACAACCTTGCATGACCGGTTTTTAGTAAGTAAGTATTGAAAGTAAAAGTCCGAACACTAGCGCATAGTATGAATAAGGAACTATTTGGTTAAGAAGGTCAATGAATAGATTAAAATTTCACATTTACAGGCATGCGGTAGTAAGGAAAAAATAAAATAATATTTTCAGCTGATATAAGGCTTACTAAAAACCTCGGTTATTCTTGAAACATAAATATACGCTAAAATTTATTACGCCAACCGTAAAAATGCAAATTATTTTTCATAAAAATCATATTACTTACCTACTTCCATTCCAGTTAGTTAATAAACTATACTAATATAAAATTCCATCAATTTTCAACACTTCAAATAATTTTAAGTGTGGGTATTTTCATAAGGATTTCTTAATCACATACTTAATGCAAATATTTTTTTTTCTGGGTTATCATTCTACTTAAGCCTTGTATAATTAATAAGGCGATTATAACTGGTATTTACTTACGAGTGACTTACATTTTCCATAAAAACGTCTAAATGAATAATGAATAACAACTTTTTAATTTAATTAATTTACCCTGAACGAATAAATGAATGATTTAAAAACCATCTTCGTTATTAATGAATGACGTTTTAGCTATCTTAATTTGTAATGTCAGTGGTAAACTTGGTAATTACATTATTAATTTATTTTCACAATATTTTATAACAATCTTACTTGATTACATCAACAACTTAATGATAAATGTATTTTTAAACGAGATGTAATTAATTTTAACCTGGTTTTTTACCTAAAGTTACACAATATTATATTTGTTATGTTTCAACTTTATTAAACCAATAACCAAAGAAAGATTCCCTCATGGCTTAAAATCTAGCAGAAACTAAGAGACTAAAAAAACTTTGTTACCTATAACCTACCCGTATTTATGGAAAATTCTTAAATCATAGAGTATTTTCTTTAAAATTTTCAGAATTATCATAATTACTCCTGTAGGGTAATTCACGATTGTCGAAAATCTCTCGAAAGCATTCGATTCGAATCCGTATCTTCCGTTATTACAAAAATATAGCTATTCACATTCACAGTATATTATTATAATTATCTGTGCTATTCACAAATACAATCGACTGGCAATCAATTCACTTTCCAACGGGAAATCGCAATGCATTGACAAAGTTTGGTAGCAGAAGGTAGAAAATAAGATCAAGACTATAGACTTTCCGATTTGATTCGGAAATTCTATAGTGGTTTCCGACAATCGTGAATAACCCCCCTGAGTTCACCATAGCTAAGTTTAATGACAAAATTTTCCAGTGATTTTCCAGTAAATTAATCGAAACGGTAACGATTTACTTTGTTTTTGATCGTTAAAAATAAGCAAGATCGGGCTTCAGTAGGTCTCATAATAGACTTTGAAGGTGATTTTAGTTTTGACAATTTCGGACATTGCTTACTTACAGTTAGGTAGAGCATAGCACGTTCATCGAATATTTTATTGAGCTGTATAATTTCCCATTTAGAAGTATTTTTTATTCAAATCAGGAAGTGGGGAAAATCCTTGAGTGGTTTTACGTCGCATGCAAAACCTGTTTTCCTTAAGAGCTTTAGTGTTATTTCAACAATATAAGAAACCAAACTCGGTCAGTACATAAGTGAATTTGCAGCCTTTTAATAAACTTTTTTTAAATTTTGGTTTAATGGATACGTCGTTCATTCAATTATACGTCATAAAAGTTATTGATACAATACAATAAATGTATTGCTTATGTTATGTATGAGACATAAGTTTACATAAGCAATGCAATACAATCAATATCTTTCTTAATTTATGCAAATGATTTCCTGACATGTTTATTGATGCATAAAAAAAAATAGTAAACATAAATTGTCATAAAAGGCAAATCTTAGGTAGGATCTAAAATGAAAAACATGCCGTAATCCTATAACTATTTGAAGAGTAAACAATATTTTAGCTTATTCTGTCATGTAGGCCTACAGCAAATAGATAGGTAACCGACCTTTTGAGTACTTCTTTACATAATTTAAATATATAAAACCTGTTCAAATGGGCTCTCTAGTATTGTCAAATAAGTGTGTCATTGACACGCCGTCGCGTCGTCACGTCACCCGTGACAAAAGCGACCTTCGCGCGACAAAACGATACCACTTTTTGCGAACACTGTACCTTGACTGACGTTATGTCACTTTTGGGTGGTAGGTATACGCAATATTGTAGTCAACTATAATACTGTCTCTAGTTCATTCAAATTATTAAAAGAAAATAGGGACCACTATATGGCGTTTTAAGAGATAATTTTTCTGCATCAAAAGCAAAAAATACTCAAAATTGCAGATACAAGGTGCCACGTCTAGACCGACGATATGGTTTTCTACACAAAAGAGTTAATTTCTGAATGGTATTTTTATAATAAATTCAATATAATTTTATTTGAATTTGATATTGTTTGAAAGCTGAAATAGTCAACTTGCGGACTTTACTGTCGAATTTACTGTATAAACTCCTATTCGCTGTGTCAGTTAGAATAGAAAGAAATTGGAGTTACATACAAAAATACGCAAAATTTAACATTTTCGATGATAACTAATTACATCTTTCGAAAGATACTTATTAAAAAAAATAGATAGAATTTATACAGACCTATTGTAAAAACCTTTCAAAAAGCTCGTATTTGTATGGATAACAATATGGCCACTTTTTTCTTTTGATTAGTAATAATATATTGAATATATTATGATATATTATATACTCAGTGTAAGCTTAGTAATAAGAACAATAATTGGATTTCTAAAGAGCAAATATTCAAATAACTAAATTACTTACTATTCGTTCTTAAATAAACTACCTACCAGTCCAGTTAAAAAAAAATAATTCAGTAACTCTCGACAAGGTGAATATGCCAAATGTACCGGAAGTTATTTTAACTGTAAGAACATATTAGAACAGCATCTTAAAAATTAGTGAAAATTTTAAATTTAGTTATAAAATGCTTACATAACTTTCTGCGAAGTTAAGTGTACCAATTGCATAAAATACATCATCGTTTCTTAGGTAGCAAGCATTTTTTTTTATAATTGAGACTTTTACATTAACAATATTATCTTTATAAGTAGGTATAATAAAATATTAGAAAAGTTCGACTTTCCACCGATCATATTTCTGTTGTTGCAAACTTGTCCAAGTTCAAATTTTAAAGGGGGATTAGGTAAGGTATACCTACTTAATTTATGCAGCAAAATCACACAGGACAAAAAAAAGTTTTACCATTGAAAATGGTTATCAGATGCAAATCGCCTGAGACGTATTTTTGACCATATCTCCGAGGATTTTAAGAGGATCGTGATGGAAATAGTACCAAAAGTTGAGGAATTTATCGAGACACGTGTGAACGTTTGAATTTTGAAAATCTACTGGTAACTTTTTATGAAATTTTGCAAAATTCCAAAAATTCCGGGTTTTTTGAGGGGTGTTTGTTTACTAAATTGTAAATATTTCGGAAAAAAAACTGACTTAAGAAAAAATGAAAAAAAGGATCCTAGGGTATTAGTTTAGCTACCAAATGGCGAAATAATTTTGAAAATCGGTAAATAGTTGTGACCTGTAGGTGGTCCCTTTAGTGTGGTGTTTCCTTACATAAAAAGTTATGTAGCTTCTATGATTATTGACCGATCGTCATGGTAATAGTATTAAAAGATGCAGAAGCAGACGAGAAGTGCATTCGTTGGAATTTTGAAAATCGGTTAATAATATTTCGGCTGCGTCGAGGCAGTCAGCGGGCGCTTTTGTGACACGAGGCGGAGCCGAGTGTCACAATCGTATAAATAAATAGGTACTACCTAGGTAACTTTAAAAATATAATAGGACTTTGCATTTGGTTTGATTTTGGTTTTTCGTAAATTTTTGTGTTCATTTTCAATGCTCCGATTCTTGCGGGGACTGTAAAATCTGTGAAATTTTTTTTAGTTTTGTTCAATAGATTTTCAGACAAAAACTTAGTCACCAAAGCGTGACTAAATGGGGCCTTCATGGATCACTAGGAAAAGTTTTTATGTCCCTAAAATTGTAAATACTTAGTTTTTTTGTCACTAAAATTGTATTAGGTAGGTATTTAGACGCATCCGAAACTTCCGGTGGAAAACTCAAATAGGTTCAGAATAGGTTTTTTACTACGCACTTCACATTTTTATTACTTTTTCTTTATCAAAATCTCTAGGAACTACCTTGTATTAATTACATTTTTCTCAAAAAAAATATTCTATAGGTACGTCTACTCCATTTCGAATATACTAAGCAATAGGGAATATGCATCATTTTTTTTAATCTTAATCAAAAGTATAATGCTTGAGAAAGTTAACTGTAATATCAAAACTTTTCTCTTGCGTTTTTTTCTCGTGATATAGTTACTTGAAGTTAGCGCGCAGCAGCACCCGCCGAAAACGCTCCATACAAAACGGTGACGTCACACATCACGTTTCAGGTGTGTTTCGGCGCGTTTAATATGGAGTTCAATTATCTCCCTAATGGAATGGAATCTTCAATTATCTCCCTAAATTTTGCGTTTAAGTACATATGTGTCGTACAAAATATTGTTTCTTATTCGATAATCTATCTGACTGTAAAGTGTATTATATCTGAAAATGAAAAAAAATATCGTTATTTTCCCCTGATTTCATCGTGTGATAAAACTAGGATTATACATTTTTTTTATTTTTTTTTCCTGTTCCATCATATTTTTATAAGTGTCCGCAGCGACCAAGCTCAAATTCATCAAAATCGGTGACTTATGCATATTCCGAACAGTCTAAAACTTTCGGGATTTTTGCGTGATGAAGTGTTAGGTTAGGTTAGGTATGTTCTTTTAATAACACGTAAGTAACCATAAAATTATGCATTAATAAAAATACATAAATAATAATACCATTCCATTTTTCACATGGTAGCTATTGTTTGTTACGTACCTTTAAAGTTTATTATTATATCTCGTTTGTTAAAATAAAAACCTTTACTTTAGTTTCTGAAAGGTCAAATAGCCTTCTACAGTCGCCTTTAGAAAGATTAAAAAAATAATGAGTCTTTTAGATTAATTCTTGGCGATACCATAAGCGGGTTTATTCAAGCGTAAATGAACCTTCGTGGCTGTAAATTAGGGTCATATTGTGATGACAGGCCACTTTGACCATAAGCACGCAAGAATTCTCAAGGTCTACCAGTTTTCTGATTAACGATGTTTCTCAGTAACTGTTGAGGTAAGGTACTGTGAGCAGCACGTTATAATTATAGTATTTTTATCTTTACTTTCCATATTTGATAAACAATCTTCAAACAACTCTTTATTGAAATAAATTACACTCGGCGTCAGAAAAAACGCACCCTTTCGAAAATAAGTTTAGACTTGGCCACCTGCTGTTGCTATAGCTAACGTTTTATTGTGTAAATGTTGATATCTATTAAAAGTACATTTATTGAGCTTTCAATGAATAATTGTTTGATTATATTAACATAAGAGATACCATAATTAAACACTTAAAGCATTATTGCTTGCGCCGCTATAAAAGTAAAATAAAAGGGGTTAATACAGGAAATGCGGGTAAATTCGCTATCGAGATGATAGAGAAAACACACTTCAATAGTTCAATTAAAAAAAGGAATTCTTTAGATGGTTACTGTTGCCCATGAAGTTGCTCAAATATTGCGAAAAATGAGGCAGTGTAATGTGGCTCGGAAACTGAATCTCAGTAATTGATTCCGTTCGACGAGTATTCCAATGGTTATAAGACACTGTTGACTATGTCCGAAGGGGAAAAAACATATAACAACACTTACCGCTAAATTAGATAGGATTAAACTAACTTTGAAGAAGTTTTTTAAAAGGTGCGGTTTTTCTGACGCCGAGTGTATTTATAAAATACAATCAAAGACTTTCTAAAGAATTAACTGTTAATAAGTAAAATAACAATGTGATAAAACATATTTTTAAATAACGATTTAAATATAAAAGACGTCAAAACTGTTTACTAAATAAAACAAGTAGGTATACAAGAAAACATCCTAAAACTTAGATATTTGTTTAAAAAAACTATAAACTTACTCTAGAAATGTCACTTAATTTGATTCGATTGTTTATTTTAGATAGATTACCTTTAAAATACTTTACGTAAATCTTAACAAAGATTTTACGAGTTATGAAATAATTATTTTTCACGATGTCTGAAGTTATTTTCAGTTAGTCATCATTATGTTTAATCAGGTGGGATTAACTAATAAAATATTATTCTTCTATTGTTTTATAAACATTCCAACACTTAGACTAATTAGTCTCGAAGTCTCGACTCAAATGGGGGGGTTTTAATTTCTGAGCCAAAAGGGCTCAGCCCCCTAGTATGATTACCGAAACACGATTTATATCGCTTGATATAGTGTTTTATCGAAACTCAACTTTTAAAAACGATTGTCTTTTGAAACGTGATAAATCGCTGTATCATGGGTATCACGTTTAGGTGGTCGTCTAGGGGGGCAGGGATTGTCATCATCATCATCATCAGCCTATCATCGTCCCCTGCTGAACATGGCCTCTCCGAGTGCACGCCACTGAGCACGATCCGCGGCTATACTCATCCAGTTTATGCCAGCCACCTTGCGAAGATCGTCGCTCCACCTTGTCTGAGGGCGTCCCACACTACGTTTGCCCATAGCATACGCGGTCTCCACTCGCCGCCTCTGTGGTCTAGTGGTTCGCCCACCCGTGTAAGACGCAGAGGTCCCGGGTTCGATTCCCAGGGGGGGTACAATTTGTACTCGGTTTGGTTGGTGGTAGGGCTTATTTCAAGTCCGCCTGGCTTAGCTACCACCATCTTACCTAAGTAATTTAAAAAATTTTGTGTTCCGGCAGTTAGAGGTAAGATAGCCAGTGTTCCGGGTGTAGTGCGATTCCTTCGGCCTTATCGTCATCTAACATTAGGTGGGATGAAGGCCAAGCACTTTCCCGTTGTGTATAAAAAAACGGCTAATATGGCAGGATTGGCTCCATAAATATTAAATTTATGGTTGGCTCATGATAAAAAAAAATTAAAACCATATCAAGAATCGTGATATAATAAGAATAAGTACATTATATCCAATTTCTAATAGTTTGATAGAAATAGCAAGAATTTGATGTAATTACGACGATTCACATTTTCAAAAATATTTTCTGTAGGTAATTGTAGCTACTAAAAGACCTTAAATAAAAAACATGTATTTTTTTTTGCAAAAGCACGCAATAAATACAACCAGCTGGGCTTATTGCTATAAGTATTTTGGATGAAACATTTTAAGGTTTTGGGACTGAAATACTTTAAAAAAAAACATACATTAAAATAATAATATGAGACACCTGAATTCCGTACCGTTCTTTAATGTTTTCGTTGAAATTATTTTGTCAATTAAATGTTTCATAATAATGTATTGTAAATTAAATGTTTCATTTTATGACAATAGAATGTTTCATCCAAAATCTTACAACATTAGCCCCGCAGTATTGTTGTTGAGCGAAGCCACAAATAAGTATTACTATTATTTTTTTAACTTTTATTCCATAATTTGACGTTTCCAAAACCGTGCGTTTTTCCTTTAAATTTTGCTATATTTTGACGTTTTTTTACACGACTGCCGAAAAAGGAGTGTATGTGTATAGTGTTCATGTAGGTACCTATATATTTGTGGGTATGTGAGTTTCTTTATTCCACCATTACTTCTAAATGCCTGAACTGATTTAGATGTATGGGTAGGGATGCAACATCGTTCATAAAAAACATCGATGTTTAAACATCGATGTTTTTGAAAGTATAACATCGATGTTGAAAACATCGACGTTTATGAACGATATATCGATGTTTTTACGATGTTTTTTCTAGACTACCGGTCACTGCTTTGAAACACCGAAAAAACGCGTTTTCTCAATATATAAATATTTATACATCGATGTTTTGGTATATGGGTATAAACTATATTTTATCTAGGAATTAGGAGTAGAAGCACATTAAATACAAGTTATTTAAACACTAGATCAGATAAAGATATCAACGTGTTTCCTTCACATAGAGTAACGTAACTTATTTTAACATTCGTATTTCGTATAGTCTTGCCATATTTTGTAATGGAAACACCTTTTATGGTTAGTATACGAACCAATGCATAGGTGGCGCTTAAAAAACATCGTTTATAAAACATCGTTCTTGAAGAACGATGTTTCATCGATGTTCACAATTTCAACATCGATGTTAAAACATCGATGTTTATGACCAAAACATCGATGTTTTTAAATATCGATGTATCGTTTGCATCCCTATGTATGGGGTATCGTTAGAATCCTTGCAGTATCCCGAGTGACACTGGCTATATGTTTTTTTAATTCAATATGGCGACAGTACGACGCCACCAAGACGCCACTTACAAATTTGATTTTTTTTCTTCTATTATTACAATATGGGTATCAAATGAAAGGCATTGATGAGCACATTCCAAAATTATATAATTTGTCACTAAAATGTTGGAAATAATAAAAATTAAAAGCACTACTGCCCTGACAAAAACGAATTAAAAAGTTAAATAACAAGTGTAATTTGCAGTCGGGGGACCTCTTTGATCAAAAATTGTTACATAAAATGGTCCTCCGACTGCAAATTAGACTTTGTGTACAGTACAGTCGTGTTTTTAATATTTTTTATTGTTTTTTAGAAGATAGTGCATAATGTAATGAATGAGGCATGCCCCTGTTGAAAGTGCAAGAAGGGCGGGAAAGGACTGTGAGTGAAGGAAACACCTTAAAATACAATAAGTACGAACGGAATCTATTATCTATAATCTATCTATTACTATTGCATAACTACTCCAGATAACTACTCCATAGATGCACTGTCGTAAAACAACCAACTGTTTGGCCAAGGCACGCCAAGCAATGGCAAGCGTGGGTTGGTTGGTTTTAAAAACTAAAACACACAGACTAACTAGGTATTCTTGTGCTAAAGTTTCGATAAAAAGATTGTTCGATATTTAATCAATAAATTGATAAATAATTACTTACCGAAAGTATGATATTCCATCGGATACACTTTTATTTCGTGGGTTATTTTTACAATGTTTGAACGCACACTGCGGCATTGTGGCACGTTTGCACGTTGGCGCAGTCTCGAGCGAACTAAATCAATGACAAGACCCCAGTTTGAAGTGAGGCGTTATTTTCTGTGCCGTCACAGATTAGATTAATTTTGGTGCCGTTTTGGAGACTCACCGGACATTGTATGGTCTAGGTAAGTGTTATGTGTCTATGATTTTAGTAATGTGTGGTACCTATTTTGAATCAGCACATCATCTAACGTATGCCATTTAAATCGGTATTGATATTTTTTTTTAATGCGACGTAAAATCACGAATGCTTAAGTTAGGCCCTATCTTAATTGGCATCGGTCGTGCGATCACGATCATGCGTTGCGATTTCATCGTGCGATGAAACAAAACAATAGACGCATCGCATGATCGCGCGACCGTCAATTAGGACATTCAATAGATATCACTAGGTTTGATCGCACGGTCGCACGACCAGTTTCATCGGACGGACGCACCATCGCACGACCGATGGCCAATTAGGACAGGGCCTTAGGTAGGTACAATTAATTCATTGGTCGGAAATCTCGGAATCAAGTATTGGACAAATGAACATTTGGTTTGTGTTATGTAGAAAAATGATCTGAAATGAAGTTTAGATTCTAAAAATACAGTACATTATTATACTAGATAAATAAATTTATTAATGCTTTTTCCTTCCCATGTTGCATATATAAATAAACAAAGAGTGTTTTTGCACAAATCAAAACAAAAAGAAAATTAGAAAGGTTATCTTAAACAAATTGTCTTGCCAAACGCTAAATTTAAGTTTAGTGACATTGACATGTGACTAGAGTTGATTTTCACTCATTTTCACTCGTTTCATTTCGTTCTGCCAATCATTAGAAGACGTTAATATTCATGACGGAACGTTGAGAAAGTTAAGCAAACGTGAATTGTTTGCTTGTTTCGGTCCATTGCTGTTTCGTTGCAACCACGCGTCTACCTGCAACGAAACCGGTTTGAGAAACAGTCTAACAACACCTTTATAACACTACAATAATGGCAAATTATAATTTATTTATGTGATATAAGTACAACGTGTTACAAAATAACCCCTAATGCCGAATATGGTACCTAGATAGGGACCATTAATTTGAACAACTTTTACTATGGGACCAATTCTGAAATTGAAAAAAAAATCTGCTGTTTCATACTAAAACGTTGTATTAGGCTTTTCTTTCTCAAAAATAATGATTTAGAATCTTGCTTTAATTAAGTAAATTGTGGGAAAACACAAACAAATCGGTCAACCTATTTCTTAAGGCCCTATCACATTTTTTCGTCGAAATTTCGATTTTGACGGATTTTAGCGATACAACCTAGAGAAACCTTTGGGTCTACTAAATACATTTATATGTATCCGCGACAAAAAGTAATATGATGATTCACAGGAAAGTTAAAGGGTTAGAAAGGAAAATGAAAGTTGGTGAACGATTTCTTAGAGTCAACTTTGAACATACACAGAAAGACAAACAAGTACAAACAACAAATAAAAGTATGAAATTTGTTTTTTTTACGAAGTAAAGATTATTATGACATAATTTTTACGTAATAATAAAAATGTATCTAGGAGAAATCTACAGTTAATTCTGAGCTTTTTTAGTAGTTTTATGTTTTTTGATTGGGATTTTTTTTCACATATTCCATACATAATTTCAAAATTCCGAGGCCGCTATGAACTATTCGACTATATAAGAGATAACATTCATTTTTTTTTATTTCAATTGTTTAGCACAGTTGTTCAATCTATGAGCTCAAAAAAGTGCCTTCGCGCATTTCATGAAAATCTTTCTCTGTAATTTCGGGTTTCATTATAAAGTTAAGCAAATTTTCAAAAAAGCGAGGCCGCTATGAACTATTCCAATAGCTATTCTGCACCATTCAATAAGTCAAAAGTGTCAATGTATTTTTGTTTCCGAGATCAATAACGCCAAAATTGGCCATTTTACGCAAAAATCACAGTCGAAATGTAATATGCCACTTAAACATTCAACACAAACAAGATAATTAACAATACTCGTTTGAGTGAGAAATTAATTGGAAACGGGAAAGCAATGCATGCACGTGTGAATATATTCAATGAAATAACAAATAACAGTTTTGTCAGTCGCACTCATAGAAATAGAATGCCAAAGAACAACAATGTCAATAAACAGGTGATCCGAAAAACGAATGTATACCTACATTTTATATGAGATACGTAAAAAAATGACTTACATACATAAAATATGACTATACTATGGGAAAGGAAATTAATAAACTATGTTCCATACTGTTTTCTTCATCGATAAACGAATAAATGTAGCGAAATTTGGTTTTAGAGAAATGTGTGGCAAATCTCATTTACCTTTGAAAAGTGTGATTACTTTGATTGTTTCTTTTTTATCACATCAGAATTACTTAGAGCACAAGACACCATGGCTCCACGATACCTTTATTTGAAATTCTAATAAGGATTAACAAATATTTTAAACAAATTGTGATTGCTCATTTGCAAGGCGGGACGCTAGGGGCTCTTACTGTAAAAAAATTGGCACATTGTCATTTGATTCTTTGTCTCTTTTTTTCACAGACCGTGTCCGTATAATGTTAACTTCTTTTTTCCACGCTTTGTTGGTCTTCTTGAGCGCAGCGAAAATTTTTCTGTGTCTTGGTCGCACTCGTCAGTTGTCCGTCATACTTAGCTTAGATGCAATCTCAGTCAAAACGGGTTATCTAACCTAGTCAAACCTCCTTACTGTAGCAACTCGCAACAAAAAAAATGCCTTTAGCCACAGACCATACAACAATACTTACTTAGTCTTGTCTGTGCCTTTAGCCTACTTATTTTCGCGTGTTCTCGCTTCTGCTTAGAACCGGTTACTCCTATCTACAATGTTATTTTTAGTTAATACAAAACCTCTCGTGGGGTTGATCAGACCATCAAACTGAACAACTTTCATTATAGGACGAACCTCGCAATAACGAAAAAAAAATCAGCTGTTCCATACAATAAAAGGTCAATCCTACTCCATCGAAAATATGTATGAAACAGCTGATATTTTTTTCGCGATTTCTAGGTTGGTCCCATAATGAAAGTTGTTCAGTTTGATGGTCTGATCAACCCCACGAGAGGTTTTGTATTAACTAAAAATAACCTTGTATAGTTCTCCCTATGCTAGCTCCCTTCCTAGGTTAGGGTAAATTCTCAGATATACGTTTCCTGGAATTGGCCGCAGGGTGATGGGTGATGATTCCTTGGGGTAACACATCGGAATAACCGTCTAGAACACTTTATAAATATTTTTGTAGCTAGTATAGGTACCTGTCTACTACTTTATTTTTTGCAGAGGTGGTCATAATATTCTCGATTGGTTCAAGTTACGCAGTGTGACTTTGACTCGATAGTTTAAGCTGACCTTAGTTATAATGACTCATAAGACAATGGCTAGCGTGGGAGTCAGTTGTTCGGTATGCTAATAGTTGTAAGTATGCTATCATTTATTTATGTTATTATTATGAACTTCTGAGATAACAAAGGAATGAGTTTGTTAGGTCAGTAGGTACTTAAAGAAGTTTTACACTAGCTGGTAATGCCACGTATGAATGAATGAAATGGTTAAGTCCAAGAGCATTTACTTAGTATCTAAACGAATGTACGTTTGTTTGTTTGTTACTCAATCAGTTTGCGTGCGTATTTGGATTAAAGGTACAGATAGTAGGTATATCGAGTCGACACCAGCCATTTTTAATGTTCCCACTGCTTGGGACACACCACACAGGACTTTCTTATAGGTGGTTAAGGAGGATAGGCCATAACCTTCCACGCAAGCCCAGTGCGGATTGGTGGGTGTTAACGACTGCAAATGCAACAGGGAGCAACGGCTTAACGTGCCTTCTGAAGCACGGAGGAACTCGAGATAATACATTTTTTGTCCCCCATCCCATGACCGACCCTTTTTTTTATATAGTAGGGGGAATGCGTTTATGCATCCGAGGTATGTGGGACTCGCCGAAGCACTACCTACTAACACCCTACTACAGCCCGCACTAACACTCAGGACCTACGGGACCGTGGTGACACGCTCCATGTGGTCTTGGTGTTGCTGCCTCACCAGGCCCGGAACTTGGGGGAACTAGGCAAACGCCATCCCTCTCTTAAGGACTAGGGGGGAATGAGGTGTTCGTAGCGCCTCCTTCTCCCTAGCCGATCCAATGACCGACCCTTGCGAAAGTTGCTTAACCTCCGCAATCACAGGGCCAGGCGCTAAATCCTGCGCCACCGAGCTCCTCAATAGATAGTAGGTGGATTATAGGATACTTTTTATCCCGTCCAAAGGTTCCCTAGGGATTTTCCGCATGTCCACGCGGACGAAGTCGCGAGGGGACGGTAATTCGAGGAATATTTTATTATTTTCAAATGTTTATTTAGAAGTCTAGATAATAAAAAAGTTACATTAAAATGAGTTGTTTCCTTGACTGAATCAGTGCAAGAAGGAACTGATTCAGTATGACGTAATACCTACCTTACCTCAATAAACTTAATAATTTATGTCAATAGATTTCGTCACCAGTAGCGTGCTATAAAATAAAACTAAACAAGGAAAAAGGCTTCTAACATCTTCAAAACTTTGGCAAAACCCACAGACCATACACAATACTACGTAGCAAAAGCCAACGAGTGACTTTTGATATTACCATCAAAATTGTTTTAGCAAAATTGTTATCCCTTCTTTGTTTTTAATGAAAAAGAAAAGATAATTACGACGGCTAATTAAAAAAGTAATACGAACAATACTTTCTAATAATAATAATCTATGAAAGGTTAAAAGTAGTCTAAAAGGTAAGCTGATCACAAAAGTAAATAATTGTTATTAATATTCAAAACATCTTTTGCAAAATGTATAATACGACTGTAAGTATTGGATTGCAAAACTGGTTAATCCGGTAAGTATACAAAAGCAACACGTTTCCATGGAAATGCATCGATTTTCACATAAGTTCATTGCATTACATTGCATGACACAATCACGAGTGGTGTGTTAATTTCTTAACAATAGTAATTATATTTCTTGATAGCATCATACAATACAATGCCATTTGAACCCGACAATCGACATTGTAAAAATTATATTATTAATGTCTTATTTGATAATGCTAGATTTTAATAAAAACTTGAATTTTCTCTTGAATCTTGCATTGCAGTTTTCAATTTTCCTCCTTTCCTTAGTCAGCAATAATGATTTTTTTGTATTATGTATTAGCACAGAATACATAATATGTAGTACAAGTGCAATATAAAATACCATAGTAAAAAAACGATACTAACTTTGCTTAGTTTGACCGACTGAAATGAAACTGAAATGACCGGAATATTTAGTTATTAAAGTAACTTACATTGAGTAAATGTTTCATGAAACAAAATACGCTTTGATTATGCCAAGTTCTAACTTCGTTAACTTGTAAATAAGTTAACCATGACCCGTTGGTTAGTGTTAACGGTCAAGAAAAGGTAACCCACATTTGTGAATGGCCCAAATAACGAATCGCTTAAATTATTAACATACGAAGCGTAAGAAACTCTACTCGGAGGGTTTGGCTGGCCTACATTGGAATGGTGCATATTTTAAGTAACCTGAATATTCAGCAATTAATCAATTTACGTACCTACAGTAGCCTAAGTAAGGCGGCAATTACACGCTCATGCAAGCGTCATTCAATTCCATCAGTCATAAATTACGTTTGACTGTTGGTGACTGATGGAATTATATCGACAGTAGACAGTCATACCTAAAAATACACAAAAAATAGAAAGAAAGAAGAAGAAAGAAAGAATACACGTGTTCATGTATAAATTAAAGATATTCATTAAAGAAGGGCCTGTATTTGAATTTTGATTGCATCGGGTAAAAGGTTGGCTATTTTATAAATGGATTTCTAAACCCATACAAAACTTGTTGGCTGATATATGGGATTCAAAAGAGGATAAAGACTATTCGAATTATTTTCGCATGAAAGATGCGTTTTTTGATAACCTTTTGGTCTTAGTGACAGACACCATACCTAAAATACAATATATAGTTCGCATCACGAAAGATGACCACAAATGGCGCCCATCTTCGCATCATAACTCATGAAGCAAAGACTTAAGACAAAATATTATTTCATAAAATATTATTAAATAATATATAATTCTATATGTATATGAATTGTTATTTGGTCGTAAGTCTTTTCTTCATGAGTTATGATGCGAAGATGGGCGCCATTTGTAGTCATCTTTCGTGATTCGTACTGTACCTTATGCGAAAAGCCATAGGTAGGTAACGAAAAATAATAAAAAAATAAAGATTATTGTTGGAAATGGCTCCTTTGCTCTGGACCACTATTTACAACATACCCTGTAAGTTTATGAGATGTGCACAGCACAGACACAGCTTTCCAGAGTAAATGTCACAGACTACTTTTACCATGGTTAAACTGACAGCAAAACCTACCGTGTAATGGATGCCTAAGTCATAGCCTCGGAAGTAACTGAACACAAGAACCTTGTCAATTTTTTTTTTTTGTATAGGACATAAATTGCAGAATATTGGGAATCAAAAGTTGATGAGTAGATTGGTTGCTTACCATTGTAAATGAAATGAACTTATAAACACTTTTTTATAAAGAAATATTGCATGATCATCTTTTTAACAAGACTGCTTTGCTGACTTAAAAGACTAACAAAGAATATTTAAACTGTAAATGTAGTGAACTTATATTAACAATTTTATAAAGAAAATATATACCTATCATCATCTTTTTAGCATGAATTTGCTTTGCTGACTTTAAAACAAAGAATATTTAAGTAAGTAGTTAATTATACTCAACATAATTATGTGTAATTATTATTAAGTTGGTAATAAAATGTTTTAATATCCGGCAACTAATTCTTTCTTAAAATTGTGTTAACGACAGTCTATAAAAATTATAATTAATACAAATTGAATGAAGGTTGCTCTATTAAACAACTAAATTATAATAATTTTATTGATCTACAGTCTGAGTAAACCATTGAAGGTCCATAGTTGTCAGCCTTGTCTGTATTTAGCAATGCCGGTATAATGGTTCGATGCCCGGTTCATTCATACTTTTAACGGCTCGTCTCGTATGTCCCAAGGATAATGATAGAAACGGTGGTTTGATTAAACCTTAGAGTAAGACGGGCTTGAATACGAAGCCTTTGTTGCTCGAAGGATTAAACCTTTGAAAGGTTTGATAGAATAGGTACTTCTTGGGACTTATAAGGTACCATCCTAATTGTGTTGTGTACCCTTAACACAAGTCGAAAAAATTACTTTGATAAGGTACTGTATAAAAAGTTTGTACAGCGCCATCACCTAAAACAGAAAAAATATGTATTAAAAACTAACGACCCGCCCTCGCTTCGCTTCAGTTCCTTCCTTTTTTGCCACTTTCGACCTTCTTAACTTCTTTCGACTTTTTATTAAAATTCTATTATATATTCTGTGATATTAGAATTACAATCTATACATATAATAAAGCTGTGGAAAAGTTGTCTGTACAAAGAAAATATTTTGAAAAAAAGTGGTTGGGGTGTTTGATAACAACCTATAAAACCCATTTCTATCATTTTTGGAATTTTTGTCTGTTTGTCTGTTTATCTGTATGTTTGTGCGCTAATAACTTAAAAAGCGCTTACTCAATCGTAATGATGTTTACATAGAAATATATTATGTATTTTGCGAAGTAATTTAATCTTTATCTCATCGCAATCGGTTCACTCAATCAAAAGATATACTACTTTTAAGTTTTTAAGAAGAGTTTACGATGAATTCGTTGTAACAATATCTTTGGGGAATTATACTGTTAGAACGACGACTACCTGGACCTGGTGTTCCCACATCTGGCACGGTAAAATGGTCAATGTCTTAAAAGTAAACAATAAAGTGTCGAGTTTTGGGTATGTCTTTTGTAATTTCTCAAAAAAAAATGCACGTGCATGCAGTAAAATCTAAGCCCGCTTTCTAAGTATTATATTATTTTATACTACTAGCTTCCGCCCGCGACTTCGTTCGCGTGGACATTCGAGAAAATCCTTAGGGAACCTTTAACCTGGATAAAAAGTTTAATATCCTGCCTTGCTAGGTAGCCCGCTTGGTGTGAACGTGCCTTGCGCGCAGCAGGCCTCTGGCTGGTAAGCGCGTACTATATCGACCGAGTGCGATGTCGGCCCGCATCCTCACGCGCAAGTGGCAAACGCCCTGCCTGCAAGCGAGGTACGTCCACACCAAGCGTACTGCCTAGCGAGGCAGGACGTTAGAACATAGAATACTTCGTATCCTGGTTAAAGGTTCCCTTAGGATTTTCTCGAATGTCCACGCGGACGAAGTCGCGGGCGGAAGCTAGTTTTTATTCAATTGTTTACCTTTCATACTAGATCCCAAAGGTTAGTGTGAAAGCAGGCCTTAAGCAGTCGTGTTTAAGGCCTGCTTTTGAACTGAAATGGTATTTTTTTTTGTCCGTAATGTCGTAGGTTGTTTGACCGTGTTTGCGGGAAGTCCGATCCGATTGAAGTCGCTTTCGGCGGCGCGATGTCAGTCCAGTCCACGCGCATCGACGAGTGATCAAGTGTAGGAAGTCGGAATGCGTCGTGATGGCGCGAGACTTGGAACGCAGCGAATATCAGCTGTGATTCATTCATATGATACAAAATTTTTCGGTTGGAAGGAATTTGATTTTATAACGCTGTTAAAGTTATTGGATTCGTAATTGTTCCTGATTTAAATAATATCTTGCAGCTATTCATTGTAATTTTCGTCGGCACAATAGAATTTCGCCAAGGTACCTATTTGTGAATTCCTAGACATTCAGCTGTTGGCAGTGTGAGAATTTGAAATTTATTTTTATCATCATATTCGTTATTTACAGAGGGTTTTGGCTAATAAAAGCCGCCGAGAAGAGTTCTAATTCGTGTCGTGATATCCGATCGAAGGAGGAATACTGATTGACCGGATTCTAAACCATATAAAATATATTGTTATCAAGGAGCCGCAGGTATATCAAAATTTATTGCTATCCATTATCTAGTATTTACTGCAAGGGGTCTCTATCTATTTATTACTTTCAATTTCAGTTCTTTTCATGTGAAAAGAGACTTTGTAAGTTGAGAGCTACGGTATGTTTCTATGTCTCAATTCGATTCGAGTAGATTAGTCTGCTGTGAAGGGGATAGTTTAACAGAAAAGTCAGAGATCAGTAATATTTATTGTCAGAATGAACATACAAGAATAGATTTCCCTCAGTTCTGCTATTCGCTACAGTAGTCCCCCGCCACGCAAGTTAGTTTGATTGAGTATGTAACTAAAAAAAAAAAAAAATATTCCAGTAGAAAAATGTATGTGATCGTGTTGAGGTTGACCATATGTTATACTCTTTTCTGTAATTTCTTTACTAAAGCTCTCCCCTTTTAAATAAATCAAACCCGCGTGTCAGTTTTCACATTGCATCGGCTTGTCAGTCCTATTTTATTGTCCTGAAAAAATGCTTGATGGGCACTTGCTTCTTAAGCGAGCGATGTTGGACAAGCCCATGATCTTACCGTGTGATACTTGACAAGCCATGACTAACGAGACACGCTCGACTTCCCTGTACTACTTTAAAATAATTTTAAAAATTTAGACTGTCAATCGATGGAATAGACGTATCTTAATTTGTCTATGCCAACATTACTATTCATGACTATGGTAAAATTGCCAAAAAAAATATCAACAACCCGACTACAAAATGTGTCGGCACCCTTACGATACAGATAGAATATGATAAATATGCCAATCTTTATATTTTTTTTTCTTAAATTACCTCAGTCTAATTCCCTTCAAGCCTCCAGGTAAGACTGACATAAAAGAAAAACATCAAACTAGAGAAACCCCAACACAAACACCCGGATCACATACACAATAAAGCAACCAAATAGATACGCGTAGTACGTAGTAAGATAGAGTAGATGGCGCTAGTGCTGCCTTGTAGTCGTTTGAATCCGCACTACAAGATAGACCGCGCCAGGCGTAAGTAAAATGGTATATCATTCAAGCATCACCCACGACCGTTTGAAATCCGCGCCGTAGGGTAGCACTGTAATGAAACCATAGCCTATTAATCAGGTAAAATTGAAGAAAAATCGTACTATAGTATTTATGTTATGTAAAATGGTAGTTGGCGCTATAAATGCCCAATGGTCGTTTAAATCCGTACCACAGGGTAGCACCGTAATAATACTAATGATAATGCAGCGACCGAAATCCATGTAGTACGCAGGTAATGTAGGTAAACTGCCCTTTGTGGCCGTTTGAAATCCGCACCACAGAGGTAGCCCCCGGCTACGTAATACGCGGACAAGATGGTAAATGGCGCTTTTACACCGTGTGTGGGCGGTGCAAGAATACTCACACCGCAGTACTCCACTCTCTGCGTGTCGTAAGAGCCGACTTACAGGAGTAAAAGCGCCATTTACCATCTTGTCCGCGTATTACGTAGCCGGGGGCTACCTCTGTGGTGCGGATTTCAAACGGCCACAAAGGGCAGTTTACCTACATTACCTGCGTACTACATGGATTTCGGTCGCTGCATTATCATTAGTATTATTACGGTGCTACCCTGTGGTACGGATTTAAACGACCATTGGGCATTTATAGCGCCAACTACCATTTTACATAACATAAATACTATAGTACGATTTTTCTTCAATTTTACCTGATTAATAGGCTATGGTTTCATTACAGTGCTACCCTACGGCGCGGATTTCAAACGGTCGTGGGTGATGCTTGAATGATATACCATTTTACTTACGCCTGGCGCGGTCTATCTTGTAGTGCGGATTCAAACGACTACAAGGCAGCACTAGCGCCATCTACTCTATCTTACTACGTACTACGCGTATCTATTTGGTTGCTTTATTGTGTATGTGATCCGGGTGTTTGTGTTGGGGTTTCTCTAGTTTGATGTTTTTCTTTTATGTCAGTCTTACCTGGAGGCTTGAAGGGAATTAGACTGAGGTAATTTAAGAAAAAAAAATATAAAGATTGGCATATTTATCATATTCTATCTGTATCGTAAGGGTGCCGACACATTTTGTAGTCGGGTTGTTGATATTTTTTTGGCAATTTTACCATAGTCATGAATAGTAATGTTGGCATAGACAAATTAAGATACGTCTATTCCATCGATTGACAGTCTAAATTTTTAAAATTATTTTAAAGTAGTACAGGGAAGTCGAGCGTGTCTCGTTAGTCATGGCTTGTCAAGTATCACACGGTAAGATCATGGGCTTGTCCAACATCGCTCGCTTAAGAAGCAAGTGCCCATCAAGCATTTTTTCAGGACAATAAAATAGGACTGACAAGCCGATGCAATGTGAAAACTGACACGCGGGTTTGATTTATTTAAAAGGGGAGAGCTTTAGTAAAGAAATTACAGAAAAGAGTATAACATATGGTCAACCTCAACACGATCACATACATTTTTCTACTGGAATATTTTTTTTTTTTTTTTTTTTTTTTTCTTTTTTTTTTTTTTTTTTTTTTTTGGCATTTGTATAACTCAACAGTCGAGTCAGTATAAGTTTTGGTTCTTTTAATTTTAAAATTGATGTCAGGGGTGACAAGCATTTACTTGGGCTTGTTATGAATTGCTTTTTACAAAGTAGGTTTGTTTTGGCGATGGAGCAGTGTGGTTTGGACGTGGGCGTCCAGAGAATTCCCTGCGTGAATTCTTGCGTGGCGGGGGTAGTCCCCCGCCACGACCACGCTACAGTACCACGCTACAGTAGTCTGTAGCGTGGTTTTTTTGCTGTTTTGTCGATTTCCCTTAAAGGGGAAGTTTTGTTGGTAGTTTGTTTAATTAAAAAAAAAAAAAAATATTCCAGTAGAAAAATGTATGTGATCGTGTTGAGGTTGACCATATGTTATACTCTTTTCTGTAATTTCTTTACTAAAGCTCTCCCCTTTTAAATAAATCAAACCCGCGTGTCAGTTTTCACATTGCATCGGCTTGTCAGTCCTATTTTATTGTCCTGAAAAAATGCTTGATGGGCACTTGCTTCTTAAGCGAGCGATGTTGGACAAGCCCATGATCTTACCGTGTGATACTTGACAAGCCATGACTAACGAGACACGCTCGACTTCCCTGTACTACTTTAAAATAATTTTAAAAATTTAGACTGTCAATCGATGGAATAGACGTATCTTAATTTGTCTATGCCAACATTACTATTCATGACTATGGTAAAATTGCCAAAAAAATATCAACAACCCGACTACAAAATGTGTCGGCACCCTTACGATACAGATAGAATATGATAAATATGCCAATCTTTATATTTTTTTATTATAAGTAGTATATTATAAGTAATATTTATTATAAGTATTAAATAAAATTCATCGCGTCGCGGCGCCACTTTCGTCACGGTAACGGGCTGAGATTTTAATCGAATTATCTCAATAGCATAAAATCTGTTTTCCTATAAAGTTAATCTGCAATAATAAAGAAAGTCTCTTGGTTAATCCTGCAGGATTAACCAAGAGACTTTCTTTATTATTGCAGATTAACTTTATAGGAAAACAGATTTTATGCTATTGAGATGCAGTTAATAAAAAATAATCGTTATCTATCACATAGCCACCGAGCGACACTATTACTATCCGCGTCAATTGGTAATGCGCCTGGCGGCCATGATTTTAACCTCAAAAACGAAAAACAATAGTATTTTTTTCATGTACCCTTTCTTATTGAAAATAAGAATTCAATAATTAATATATTGTATTACCTATTAGAATTTTACTGTTTTTTGTGATTTTTAGTTGCGGATGACGATTATGTGTATGTTAATTTGACAAGGTTCCAGCGCATTACCAATTGACGGGGATAGTAACACAGAATAGTGTTTTTATCACCTAACTAAACAAAATTCATTACTGTATGGGTGTGATGAGACATGGTATCACGACCCGACCGCCAAACTGACATTAATATAAATATAAGTAATTATCTTATTATTCATAATGTATTTTTATAAATTTTTACCCGACTGCAAGGAAAGGGTTAAATGTGTTTCGTGCGTAGGTTATCTTGTATGATTGCATTATGCATAATAAGTACCTAGGTACTTACCTATTCCTTATCACTTCATAATATAGTTAGAGAGCTATTGAAAATTACTGCAAGAGTTATCTCAAGGTCCTCCTCTCAATATGATAGAGTGTTTAGGGTGTACATGCGTCAGCACCTACTCCCAGCGCCAGGAAGTGGAACACAACACCTGGCGTCAGCTCGCTTCCAAACATGTAGCATTACGAAGGACTCTACAAGAGTTATCTCAAGGTTTAGATTTGGCAGTATGGTAGAGAATATCACAAAAAAATAAGACAGCAGTCAGACCGCAGTGTCATGGAACATGCCGAGTCAGCACGCCACGAAAGTTGTATGAATTTCGAGGTCGGTACAAGAGTTATCTCAAGCCTGAAAATTTGTATACTGCTAAATTATTATGCATAATTTATGAAAATAACAGTCAGACCACAGTGTCATGGAACATAGGCAGTCAGCAGTCGCTGAAAGGGTGGAGTCTAAATAAGCTGTTTGGAGCTACCAACGTGTTACTAAACAGGATTACACAGTTGAAACTTGGTAAGTATATAATTATGTATTCTGTAAACCGCTCTACGATTTTTACACAAAAAATAAAAAATTAAGGGGGGTTCCTCATACATGGAACTGACACTGAAAAAATTTTTTTCATCAAACCCTTAGTTTAGTTTTAGTAAACCGTTTTTCTCAAAGTCAAGCGTTTGAATGATATACACTTCCAAAATGGTAAAATGTGTTTTTCCCCCCTCGAACTTTTCAATAGCTCTAACTAATATCTTTCAAACGGCTGAATGGATTTATATAATTAAGATAATTTAGATTTGTCTTGATCTTGACAGCCCAAGTGATCTAGCAAGTGACATTAAAAACCGGCCAAATGCGAGTCGAACTCGCGCACGAAGGGTTCCGTACCAGAAACGGCAAAAAAATCACGTTTGTTGTATGGGAGGAGCCCCCCTTAAATATTTATTTTATTCTGTTTTTAGTATTTGTTGTTATAGCGGCAACAGAAATACATCATCTGTGAAAATTTCAACTGTCTAGCTATCACGGTTCATGAGATACAGCCAGACGGTGACAGACAGACAGACGGACAGCGGAGGCTTAGTAATAGGATCCCGTTTTTACCCTTTGAGTACGGAACCCTAAAAAACCAACATAGCGGCTCATCATCATCATCATATCAGCCGCACGACACCCACTGCTGGATATAGGCCTCCCCTAAGGATCTCCACGACGATCGGTCCTGCGCTGCCTGCATCCAGTGGCTTCCCGCGACCTTCACCCTCACGTCGGTCCACCTTGTCGGGGGCCTACCCACGGAGCGTCGTCCGGTGCGCGGTCGCCATTCCAGAACCTTTCTGCCCCAACGGCCATCGGTTCTTCTCGCTATGTGTCCCGCCCATTGCCACTTCAGCTGAGCGGCATAGCGGCTGTGAGGTGCTAAATAATTAGTTAAAAAAAGATTGTTTTAGTTTTTTGATGTAGTAGATTACTAACATCATAAACAACAAAGTTTGTTTTACGACTTTTCCGAAAACGCCAAAAGAAAAGACTTTTCATACAAAACTTTTAATACATACTCAAACAGCTGTTCGGACATATTTTATGGAAAGTTGATATTTTTGTCTTTTTTCGAAAAAGCCGTACTTAGAACGTTGTTGATTATGATTTCATTGTTAGTAATTTACTCTAGCGAGGTTGTTGGTGTTTTACAAATAAGTAGCCCCATCTATCGTGAATATCGTGATTCAGTAGTCATGCTACGGCATAGAAATAGAATGTCAAAGAACAACAATGTCAATAAACAGGTGATCCGAAAAACGATTCATACATTTTATATGAGATACGTAAAATATGACTTAGATCCATAAAATATGACTATATATGGCAAAAGAAATTAATAAACTATGTTCCATACTGTTTTCTTCGTCGATAAACGAATAAATGTAGCTAAATTTGGTTTTAAAGAAATGTGTGGCAATATCTTATTTACCTGTGAAATGTGTGATTACTTGGATTGTTTCTTTTTGTCACATCACAATTACTCAGAGCACAAGACACCATGGCTCCACGATACCTTTATTTTAAATTCTAATTAAGATTACCAAATATTTTATACAAACTTTGATTGCTCATTTGCTAGGCGGGACGCTAGGGGCTCTTACTTTACAAAATGTTGGCACATGTTACTTGATCCTTTGCCCCTTTTTTACATGGACCATGTCCGTATGATGTTAAGTCCTCTTTTCCACGCTTTGTTGGTCTTCTTGAGCGCATCGAAAATTTTTCTATGTCTATGTGCTACGGGCTGTAGTGAAACTTTCTGATTCATATTTTTTTAATAGGCAGTTGGAAATAGACAAAAAAGAGGCTATATTGGCTAAGCGTGATATTATTCTGCTTGTTTGATATGTTGTATGGGTCTGTTAGGGTAGTGTGAATTCAAATTTGCAACTTCGAATAACCTGTGGAAACTGAGAAAATCGAGAAAATCTTGGACTTTTTACTACTTATATGCTCTCCAGGCCATAAAGTTTAGGGCCTAAACTATGCATTTTTTACGAACGATGTTTTTTACACGAAGACTTATAAACTGTATTAAATTCCCTACAATTTGAGCTTAATTGCAGCTCTATTGACTCCATAGAAGCCAAGGTATGGCACTTCGAAGATTGCCAATTTTTCTCAAAAATGGAAATTTTCTGGTTTTACTCACGTATTTCGCGATATATTGGCAAAACGGCTTGCTCTATGAAGAAAAGTTATTGAAAATATTTTGTTGTACATTTTCACATACGATATCAAAAAAAACGCATTTGAATTCACACTACCCTAACAGACGCATACAACATACCAAAAATGGAGAACTACATCACGCTTTGCAAATTTAATGTCTATTTCCAAAGGACAAGAACAGAAGAGCCTTTTTTCATTTGTCCGTATGACAAAGCTGAATAGATATGTGAGTAATTTTGCTGCTTAGGTCATTTCAGCACCTTAGTCATTCTAGCATCTTGGTCCCCTAATGCTCCGGAAGGTTTTACTTTAATCGAGTATCTTAGATCAAGGTGTTTATCTCACTGACATTCTAATACACGGAAGTGGTCTTGATCTTGACATTGGAAGGCGAGAAATAATTACCAATCAATGCTATACTTAGGTATAACATTTTACCTATAGAGGTCACTTGGTTTGGTATTTGCGAAAAACAACGTGGAGGAAAAAGGCTAGGATTTCAAATTCAGAGGATAAGAATACAAAAAGATACATTACATAGGTACTTATATTATTCTTTATCTACAGAAACTGTAAAGAATCCAATATACCTAAATAAAGATCTTTAAGTACTTACAGTTACAGGATTATTTACAGTTGCAGTTCTTGCAACCATACTTCTGGTCAGCTAAAATGGGCACCTCGTTTTGTAGATAGGCAATGGGGGAAAAATTGACTTAACCTTATAGATATATCTACTTTTGTAACTTACTTATTTGATAAAAAATATTTAGATTGATTAATTTGATTAGATTTGTTTTAATTACTGAGAGTTGTTATTTGCTCAAATCAAGCTTCATTCAATGATTGGTTTCAGTTAATAGAATATTTTATATTTCCAAAATGGCTGATGCAATTATTTGCCATTATGTGATTTTTATTATTTTTGGGTAAGTAATTTTGTTCATTTTCCGACGTTTCGAAACTTCTGAAAAAGTTTCGAAACGTCGGAAAATATGGTGTAATTTCATTATTTATTATATTTTTGGGTAGGTAGGTAATTTTTCTTCATTTTCGCCTTACTCGACGTTTCGACATACTTTTTCAGGGGTCGTGGTTATGAAGTTACTTTATTAGTAACGTACCTACAAACTTTTGCGACAAGTCAAACACCGGTAAATGATCGTATTTAGTAGAAACAATGCTGATATCAACAGCCTCGATAAAACACGCATCGACACACACAACATAAGCCATTCCTTCCCTTCACTTGCCAACTTCCTATCAACCATCCCATTCCAACTCATTGTAACACATATCTCCATCTCTTTCCGCACCATGACACCAGGTGTAACGGTCAACGGATGTTATCGTACGTGACAAGTATGTTACGGTTGCTTTAATGTCTGTTGCTTGTTAATTTGCGAAATCCGCCTAAAACGTAACGCAGTAAAGGTCATTTTGGCAGGAAAGACCCCAAGGTTTAGTGGACATAACAGCTTATTATAATGTTTACGAAACAAAGCAACTGAGCGTATAAGTTATATCTAGCCACATGTTTGTTTTATCAGCTGGTGAAATCTAATGCTCGGAAAAGGAATCGAAAGAGTTAAAAAACGTGAACAAAGTTGAATATTGGAACAAGACATTGCATTATTCCTGAGTTTTCCTGAATTCACACGGGAACGAGAATTTTCAATTTCACTGCAAAAAGTTGTGAATGCGAACATTGCGAGCTACTTCCTGTTGGTAGACAGCAGGCGCGGTCCGAGGGGGGGGGGGGGGGGTCACAGGGGACATGACCCCCCCCCCCAAAATCGTACATATTGTCACATAGAAAAAGCTTCAAAAAATTAACAAAAAAGTAATTATTATTATTAGTGACCCCCCCCAAAATTTCAGGCTGCGACCGCGCCTGGTAGACATGTACTATTATATTGTATCTATTGAAGAAAAAATACTACAGCGACTGAGAATCGAATGTTGCTCTGCTATGACCAACCGAGTGGAGCATCTACACTTATACCTACTATTATGTGCATCTACCCCCACAAGCTTTTTAGGGTTCCGTACCCAAAGGGTAAAAACGGGACCCTATTACTAAGACTCCACTGTCCGTCTGTCTGTCTGTCTGTCACCAGGCTGTAACTCATGAACCGTGATGGGTTTCCTACGTAAAATCGAAACACATATTATCGATTTTCATTTCAACGAAAACCATTGATCGATTGTTCCATTGATCGATGCCTTATTAGTACCAAACTTTAATTCCCCGATGTAACAATTCACCGAAAACCAACTTACCGATATTTATTTCAACTACACTATACATGACCGACTAATTATTTTGTCGAATGTAACATTTCACCGAAAAACCTAGTAAAGCTTTACAGTACTTATATGTCAAGCATAATTGCATTTTGGAATGATTACAATTATAATTATTTTAACTTGACGTCCGATTACGGTAAGTATTAAAAAAAAGAGTTTTTGGGGGTACTTTGAAATATTTTGTTATGTTAGCTTTGTAGGATTGTAGGATAGTTTATACCGTAAATCATCCCATAAGGGGGGTCCCATAATCATGGTTCCATTTGCGTCATGGCTATTCTTCATTTCCACAACGCGTTGTGGTCGTTTGGTATGTTGACCACGATGCGAATTTTCTTTGTGGTATTTCTATGATTACCACAACGCGTTCTGGGCATTTTTATAAGAGCCATGCCACGGATTTCGCCTTGTGGCATTTTGGCAGTGACCAGAACACGTTGTGAGCGTTTTTTCGCTCAAAGGCCGATGTCGGTCTTTGAGCTTAAGTATATATAAAAATGCTAGCTTTTGCTCGCGACTAAATAGATTCCCCATTTTCCATCTCTCTATTTACCCCCTTATGATTTACGGTATAAACTATCCTACAATCCTCGACAAGATAACATAACAAAAAATATTTTAAAGTACCCCCAAAAACACTTTTTGTTAATACCTACTTACCGTAATCGGACGAAAAGTCAAAATAATTATAATAATTGTAATGATACGAACACGAAATTTTGCTAACATTTAAGTACAAGCTTTACTCGGTTTTTCGGTGAAATGTTACATTCGATAAAATAATTAATCGGTCATGTATAGTGCAGTTGAAATAAACATCGGTAAGTTGGTTTTCGGTGAATTGTTACATCGGGGAATTAAAGCTTGGTACTAATAAGGCATCGATCAATGGAACAATCGATCAAAGGTTTTCGTTGAAATGAAAATCGATAATTTATGTTTCGATTTTACGTAGGAAACCCAACCGTGATAGATAGACTGTTGAAATTTTCACAGATGATGTATTTCTGTTGCCGCTACAACAATAAATACTAAAAACAGAATAAAATAAATATTTAAGGAGGGCTCCCATACAACAAACGTGTGTTTTGCCGTTTTTTGGTACGGAACCCTTCGTGCGCGAGTCCGACTCGCACTTGGCCGTTAGTTCACGAAAAAAAAGAAAACCTTACTACTTAACTATCAAAAAATAGGTACCTACACAATTCGTTTCAGATTAAGTATAAATCAAATCATATTAGCTACCTACCTTATTATTATGACAGTCAGAAGCAGTTGTTGTTTACCTAAGTAAGTATAAATACCTTTTCCAAAATATAATATAAATAATAAATTGACGATGCCGCTGCAACTGCTGCTGAAAAAAATCTCAAATCAGTTTTCACACGTGTTTTATTTATTTTAGTTTTAAATTCCTATCATTTTAAGCATTTCTCAACCGGTTTCATGACAAGATGTCTCGGTTGGTTGGCCACCGACTAACAGACGTATAATTAAATAAAAAACTCGTAACACAAAAGGTGCCATTATAGTATTGAATAATTCAATAGGAACAAGATTCGATCGACTTGCGCTCATAAAGTTAATATACATTAACTTTATGCTTGCGCTCGAGTTTTTCATTTGTTTATCCTTGGCGTGGCTTTTTCCTTGCGTAAAGTCACTGTACTGTTTTCTTCCCTTTGTCCTCAAGGCATAAACAAATTTTATTGTCCTTCTTATAGTTTTAAACAAGGAAAATTCTTGTTTTTTTGTTTATTGTTAAAATAAGCATGATGACTTAAGGTCAGTACCTACTAAAAACAAAATAGTTACGCAGCTAGGTACTTAAATAAAATGATAATCGATAGAATCTTCTTTTGATACCAAAAATAACTGTGTTACGAATAAGTAGGTATACCTATTCAATTCAGTACCTACTTGAACTAATTTAATATTTAGATAGGTCATTCTGTCTATGTTGGACGTTGGTAGATTCTTAAGTTACTTAGTTAAAAGATTAAATTTTAAACTTCTGTTTATTGATTTCGGTCTTTTTTTTTTCAGAATAAATCACCATGTTGCCGCGGAAAAGAAGTATCCTGTTGCTCACTCTTCTAGTCATCATCAAGTATTCCGAGCAACATGGCAACGGAGCGCCCTCAGGGGTAAGAAAGAGCACTTATTTCTTAAGTTAAAACAAACAGCCCTTTTTGGGTTTCCCTTAATGTAGGATAGTACAGTGAAACGGGCATAAATATATATTTCAAAACCTTGTGAAATTGTCAACTTGGATATTATACAGAAAAAACATCGATATAAAACTAAGGTTTTTTTGCGTTTCTTCTAGAGTTCAGAAGGTGCAACCTGCCGAAGGATATCCTTCGATCACCAAACGCCGTATTTTTTATTGAGCACACCGGACTATATTGGAAAATACAATATATAAAAAAATGCGATGTTATTTCGATGTTAATCGAAAAAAGCACCAATTTTAAAAAGTAAGTGTTGGGTCATCTTAGGAAGGTGGTCACCGTATGGTACAATGATTTTCTTTTTCGTTTTTCGACCTATGTTCCTTGGAGAATCTTGTTCAGTTTAAGCAACACCACCTGTGTCAGTATAATCACATCTTTGGTTCCACCTTAGATACCGCGTGATATATCGATTTATCGACACTAAACTGTCAAAATCTATTGTCTTTTGACAGTTAAACATGATAAATCACTATATCGTATCGCGTTTCGTTGTTCATGCTAGGGGGCTGAAAAACGATAGATATATCGTGTGTATAGCAATACATACTCAACTGTCAAAATCTATTGTCTTTTGACAGTTAAACGCGATAAATCGCTATATTATTATCGCGTTTCGTTGTTCATGCTAGGGGGCTGAAACACGATAGATATATCGTGAGATATAGCAATACATACTCAACTGTCAAAATCTATTGTCTTTTGACAGTTAAACGCGATAAATCGCTATATTATTATCGCGTTTCGTTGTTCATGCTAGGGGGCTGAAACACGATAGATATATCGTGTGATATAGCAATACATACTCAACTGTCAAAATCTATTGTCTTTTGACAGTTAAACGCGATAAATCGCTATATTATTATCGCGTTTCGTTGTTCATGCTAGGGGGCTGAAACACGATAGATATATCGTGTGATATAGCAATACATACTCAACTGTCAAAATCTATTGTCTTTTGACAGTTAAACGTGATAAATCGCTATATCATAATCCCGTTTCGTTGTTCATGCTAGGGAGCTGAAACACGATAGATATATCGTGAGATATAGTAATAGATAGATACTCAACTGTTAAAATCTATTGTCTTTTGACAGTTAAACGTGATAAATCGCTATATCATAATCCCGTTTCGTTGTTCATGCTAGGGGGCTGAAACACGATAGATATATCGTGAGATATAGTAATAGATAGATACTCAACTGTTAAAATCTATTGTCTTTTGACAGTTAAACGTGATAAATCGCTATATCATAATCCCGCACCCTGATTATCTAAAAAGAAACTATTTAGCGACCGGTTGCATTTGACATACATTGCCACTTTTCTTTGGTATGTTTTTTTTAACCCAAAAAGAAGTAGCAATGAATCACGATCATCTGTGAACTGCAATCAGTCGCTCGGTGGTTTTTAATTAGATAATCAGCCCGCCGTTTCGTTGTTCATGCTGGGGGGCTGAAACACGATAGATATTGCTGACAATCGACACTCTACTGGCAAAATCCTCTGTGGTCTAGTGGTTTGCCCATCCGTGTAAGACGCAGCGGTCCCGGGTTCGATTCCCAGGGGGGTACAATTTGTACTCGGTTTGGTTGGTGGTAGGGCTTATTTCAAGTCCGCATGGCTAGCTTACCACCATCTTACCTAAGTCTGATACCACAACAATTTAAAAAATGTTGTGTTCCGGCAGTTAGAGGTAAGATAGCCAGTTCTTCAGTGATGAGGATTCCGGGTGTAGTGCACGTTTCCACCTTCGGCTGCGGTAAAGGCCAAGCATAAAAAAACCATTGTCTTTTGTTTGACAGAATTTATCTTTTTTCCAGGCTTGCATCGACCAGACGCCTAGACACTCCGTCATACTGCCGCAGACATCAGTGCCCCCGTACATCATCGAGACATCCTCATCCCAAGTCCGCCAAGGAGACACCCTGAATGTGACCATCGGGAGCCCTGCTGGAGCGCCGCTGCCGATCGGAGGGTTTATTCTGCAGGCTAGGTCGATACAGGTAAATATATTTTATTCTACATAAATCTCTTAAATAAGTACTAAGTACTTGTTTCCACAACACAAGTATACTTTAGCTACAGTATGAGGCATATATCTTGAAATCGGGTGGGGATTGCGCGGAACGCGTATTTTGGGCATACGTTGCGGTGAGGGGCGCGGGCGGCTATTGGTCGCTCACAGGATACATGCCTCGCACTGTACCTATTTTGAAATCAGAGCAATATTTGTGATGTTGTCTTATTTATTTTATTTATTTCCAGAGCCCGGACACCATAGTGGGCCGTTTCGTGTCCATCCCCTTTCCTGACGACACGCACCTGACTAAGTGCACCCGCGACAACGACACGGCTACCCACTCCAACCCTAAAGAGAAACCGGCGCTCACATTCCAGTGGGAGGCTCCTACTGACTTCTTGGGAGGAGTAGGCTTCAGGTTGGTTGAAAAAGAGGTTCACTGCCAAAATGTTCCCAAAATGTACATCGGTTTCAAAAGGATATTTTTGTCATCTCGATTAGAATAATTAGTCACCTTTTTTAAATAAAATATAGGTATGCCAAATTTTAAATGTTTTGTGTGCCCCAAGGTTGTCGCCCAAATAGTAATTTGGTCGCCCACGTAATGAATAATTAACTAGTAACTCAATTTGTATTTTAAAGTCACCCATTTTCAACATTTTGTATATAATCGCTCTCAGCCCGTCGCCCACTTATTTATTATTTCAGTACCTACGCTATAAGTATTCAGTATTTTTGGTACCCAAAATGGGAATTTATCACAGTCATAGTGGAATTTATTGTTACCCGATTAAATAATTTCAGAGCAACAGTAGCCCAGAGCTACGCAACCTTCTGGAGAAACGTAGAGTCCCCAGTGGTAGAGGTGGTGAGACCAGACACGGTGATTACTACCAACTCGCCTGCCGCTGCGCCCACCAGCACTAGGGCTCCACCTGTTATCGCGGAGAGTAAGGTATTTTTGGGAAAAGATCTTCTGCCACATAAAGTGTTACCTACTTCTTTAAAAAGTTAAACTACATCGGCCTACCTAGGGTAATACCCCCCGTATTACCTCTTAAAACTTGCCAGGTTTATGAATTGCTATAGTTACATCTCTTTCTCGCTGTATAGTAAATTACAGGGACGCATTGATAGCCATTCGAAAACAGGTTGTACCTATAATACGAAGGCTGGCACCACACTATTCAATTGCTCTACTTCTTTCTGTCACAAAAACATCGTTCACTACAGCAGGATATCTCGGTGAGCCGATACCAAGCCATTTTTTGCCCTAGCGAAATATTTTTCTGATCGATGAAAAGAGATAGTTATGGGAAATTAATACGGAACCAGCTGATTCAATAGTGTTCAAGCATCCAGCTCTAACTCTAGCCCATAGACGGATGCTATAGAATAGACATCACCACGCCTATGTACCTATCACTTCAGAATTGGAAAACCTAAATCCATACTAGATAGGCCACCACTCAGAAGTAAAACACTTTATTCTATTCTACGATCGAAAGTTGATTGTTATTTGACTGCAGTAGTTTGATAGTAATTTACTTAAACGTGCTTACAAGTAATTTTCTTTTATAGCCCAGCGTGGCAACAGAAACTCGAGACCTCATCTACCAAGGTTGCGATGACACCAAACTCTGCTTTGGAGTGCCCCAAAACTGCATTCAGCAAGGCAACTGCTTAGCAATCGTAGCAGTTCTTGTCGCAGGAGATATTTACACGTTTGAAATACAAGGAACAGGCAATCCTAAATACGTTGCAGCTGGTCTGAGTATGGATAATAAGATGGGAGACGATAGTGCAGTGGAATGTGTAAGAAATGATAACGGAAGAATCAGTATTTTCACTTCTTGGACTTATCCAAAAGCTGAACCGTATGTAAGCAGATCCGATTCACCTCAAGACATTGTTCAGTTGAAGGAATCTTCCCTCATCAATGGAAAACTTTACTGCAAATTCACGAGAGATGTAGTGTCCACTGTGAAAGGACAGACTTTCGATTTGGCGAACAATAAGTACAATTTGATGGTGGTTTCTGGCGATTCAATGAAAGGTAAGGTACCTAATAAATAATTCAAAAATTTAGATATTAGGTCCCTACCTATTGCAAGAGTAGAAAGTACGCATTCTAACGCAGCTTTTATTGACTGATTCTATGACTTAAGTTTTAAGTTGGATCTCAAGCTACCAAACTGGGAAAAGCCCATCAAAATTTGCGGTTTTTTGAGTAAAGTGCGCACAACATTTAGAATTTACAGTTTTAATATAATGTATACCTTTACTGCCCCCTGATTAGGTATGTAACTCTGTTGCTAACAACTATTGATTGAAACTGACAGAAATCACTGTTACATTGCTGCTTCAGTAAGAATCAATGTGACAACTATGTTACTAAAAGCAGCAATGTAACTGCGATTTCTGCCAGTTTCAATCAGAAGTTGGTTGCAACAGAGTTACAAAATCATTGGGCTGGTGGGACACCAAAAGCAATCAAAATAAAGCTGGATATTTCTTCTTCTGGAAGTCAAATAATAAACGTCATCATACATATGAGATGTTAAAAAAAATATTTATTCATTATCAACAGACGCAGAACGAGTAGGCTTCCATACATTAGCCTACGAATCGACGGGCGAACCGCTGGCGCTAGCATCCGTAGGTCCTACAGCAGGTTCCTCCAAACTAATGATCAAGTTGCATGGAAGCTTCATGATCGCCGCCTGGTTAGGAGCAGCTTCCGTTGGAATATTACTGGCCAGGTATGATTCATATTTATACTAACAAAAAGGTTAGTGACCTAGCTTACTGCCCTGAGACATACCCAAACTGCTGCTCAAGTTGCATGGAAGCTTCATGATTGCTGCTTGGTTAGGAGCAGCTTCCGTTGGAATATTACTGGCCAGGTATGATTTATTTGTATACTAGCAAAAAGGTTAGTGACCTAGAATACTGCCCTGAGACACACTCAAACTACTGATCAAGTTGAATGAAAGTTTCATAATTGCCGCCTGGTTAGGAACAGCCTATGTTGGAATATTACTGACCACCAGGTATCCTACATTATTTTCATACTAACGAAAAGGTTAGTGACCTAAAATATTGCAAGAAATACTAAAATTGCATGGAAATTTCATGATTGCTGCTTGGTTAGAAGCAGCATTTGTTGGATTATTACTAGCCAGGTATTCAATCATACATTTATTATTATGCTAAAAAAAGGTAGTGACTAGTGACATAGCTCACTGCCTTGAGACATCCTCAAATTGCTCCTAAATATGCTTAATAGGTAAATAATTCCCAACAATATCACAGTGGCGTGCGTCTTTGAAAAATTTTATTCCACCAAATGTATATCTCCAATTCTATCTTCCCTAAGCTAATTCCCAATTTATTTGTTCATAGATACTTCAGACAAGTTTGGGTTGGCAAACAGATGGGTGGCAAGGACATTTGGTTTGCAGTAAGTATTTCTTATCATCATCATGCCTCATCATCATCATCATCAATCATCTCGTGCCATCTTCATTCATACTGAAGTTTGTCGGTCAGTAGACAATAGTTTTTGCGATCCCGTGTAGCATTTTTTTACTGACGATAGCCAAATTCAGTCCACTGTTTGATGTCGTCCGACTCCCAGAAATCTATTTCCCGGAATTTTGTGCCTTCGAGGATTAGCCGTGGGAACTCGTACACTTCGTTCTTACTATCAACCATGACCGCAATACCACATAGTCTTACTACTACTAATACTGTGGCAATACTTTAATCATGTTTCACATCACTCTAAACAAAGAAGAGTTTTATAAAATCCTAAGAAGCAGCATTTTCTGCTCCATAATAGCTTTGAATATTAGTACGCTTAACAATTTAGTACTACATGTGTAGTACTAAATTAGTAGCTTTTTCAGAGATACTTAACACATTACTTACTATGAGGTCTCACAGTGCCCGCGGACGCACAGCATCCCAACTATCAATCACACGTTTTACGTTAAACCAACGAACCAATCACATTAACTCTTTTTCAACGCAGTGCATTCGCATAGGCAAGGGTCATTAATATTCTTCTTGAATCTCACAGTTTGAAACATTGTTCATTAAAGTTAATACGCCAAAGTATCAACTGACTTGTTATCGACTTTCGTTGTTTATAAACCTGCTTACTTCTCTTGCAGTACCACAGAATCCTCATGGTGCTGACATGGCTGCTGACGGTATGTGGGTTCATCATCATCCTCATCGAAGTCGGCGGCTGGTCCACCACCGGCGACAATCCTCACGCCATCACCGGCCTCATCACTGTCATACTGTGCTTCCTACAACCTATTGGTATGTTTCAATAATCTAATAGTATTTTTTTTCCTACAACGGGTCAGAGCTTGGCCTTCTTATCACTTGTTAAGTGACGATAAGGTCGTAGATGGAAGCACACTGGTGCACCCTGAATCTTCACCACTGAGGAACTCTACCTTACCTCTAACTGCCGGAACTCAAGGCGTCAGTCTTAGGTAAGATGCTGGTAGCTGGTTAGCCGGACTTGAAACAAGACTATAAACACTAAACCATGTACAAATGTACCCCTCTCCTGGGAATCGAACCCGGGACCCCTCCATCTAACATGGGCGGGCTAACCACATGTATCTCAGTTTACAATGGAAATAATGATCACTTCACTTCACTATCTAAATCCCTATCGCTATGTCCACACACATAGGCGGCATAATTTACTTGTGTATGCAAATAAAATACAATTAGTTGTGGCGTCTTACCTAATATTATTTTGCTTCCAGGTGCTTACTTCAGACCACACCCCGGCACCAAGAAGCGGCCAATCTTCAACTGGGTTCACTGGTTTATCGGAAACGCTGCACACATTCTTGGAAGTGAGTTCAGAAGCAATACCTAACATTAATGAACAATCCGTGAGCTTTACCATGTTCTATCAATAAAAAAAATGAATCTTGAGTTTAGCCACCATTAATATGCTGCTTTTTAACTCTTAACTTTGATATTGTTTGCAGTTGCAACAATATTCTTGGCGGTGTACCTGCAAAAGGCTGAGCTGCCAACATGGAGCGTCTATATTTTGGCGGCATTCGTAGTTTTCCACGTTATCATGCATATTGTTTTATCGGTAAGTCTAAGCATTGTCTTCTAGAGTTATTTTAACTAGCTTGTAACATATGAATGCCTGGTTTATACAGGGTCAGTAACATGGCAGCACAGTAATCCAGTCCAGCGCTGACTTGCTATTGGGCTCGTGTAGACACACTAGTTTCAACTTCAACCTAGTCTAGTGCTGACTAACTGACTTCTCGCTCGCAAGTCAGTCCAGCTGACTAGCCACTCATTCTATTTTCGGGCACAATACGACTTACTGCCGAATCTGCCGATCTACATGTAGCCAGTTACTGGGTCCAAAATTCCGAGTCAGTAGGTCCAGTCACTGATCCCGTATAAACCAGCTCTAAGGGATCTACTTACTATTGCCTTCACTGTTTTCCTTACTAGCTTCTCCAGATTTTGAAATGCTTCCTATTGGGTTTCTAAGGGTGTTCTTCTCAAGTGAATATACTGGTTTGAATCAGTAGATGCCTACGTTATAATTTATCTCTAACAAGTCTTCTGTTTACAGTTGACAGTATGCGTGTCAGACGGAAGGATAAGCAACGGACGAGTGAACGCATTCCCCATGAAAGATATGATGGGACAGACGCGGCAGGTCACGACAGTCGACAGGAGCACAGACGCTCCGGTATGGAACATACATGCTTATATCCTGAAATGCCTCCTTCTTCTTGCTTTGTCTCAATTTCTTTGAGATCTACCCAGCAACATGTCTTCTTCTTTCATTCTATCTTATCATTTACTCGAATCATATCATTCTTCACACAGTCTTCCCATCTGCCCATCATCTTTTTCTCTGCGTCTGTCGTCTATCGTCTCTATCTAAATTATATTAATGTGATGTTATTTTTTCACTTACTATTCATAAGGTTCTCTGAGGATACAGGGTAAAATCGAAGTCATTAGCAATCTTTTAAACTAAGAATCTAACCGCGATTTTAGTGAAATTAAAAAGCATGACTTTCATGTCTTTTAGCATCATCAGTAATCTTTTATTTATGACTTGTGATTTTTTTTGTTGTTGATTTAACATTGGATTTTATTTTTGCACTAAAGTTATCAATATCGCGGTAATGACTTCGATTTCACCATGGATATAAGATTACATACATACTTACTTTTGAAATCGTTCGAGACCACTGAATTACCTAATAATATACGAGTCTCTATTGTATGGACTGAAAACTGAAAACCTCTCGTCTAGACATTGCATCAAATGTTTATTAAGCAGTTCAACATGGGATGACGAAGAAACAAATAAATTGATAGTTAGGTCAGAATTTCTACCATAATAGAAGACATCCAGTAAAAAAATTGACATTTCGATCATCATTGCTTTTAATACCCGCTTGCATCATCATTGGCCATTAGCAAGCCATTAGATATCAGAAGCATTCGCATCACGTGACTTCTTTGAAGTTATTAAAAGTAAAATTGTCAGTTCGATTAAATTTGATAATGAACTGACCCTTGATCACGTAAGTCTGTTGCTAACAATTCTCGATTGAAATCGATTGAAAGCGCAGTTGCATTGCTGCTTTAGTTAAGATAGTTGTCACATTGGTTCTTACTAAAGCAGCGATGTAACTGCGATTTCTGTCAGAGTTGATTGCAACAAAGATACGTAATTACCCCCCCCCCGATCTTGGTTGATATACAAGCTAGGCGATTGCGTAAAGTCAATCGTATTCATTTGACAGTTCAAATTGTATCATAAATAATTCATAATATATGTCATCCCATACAAATTGCAGCCGATGGAATACGATATGAACTGTCAAATGAATACGATTACCTTACGCAATCGCACCCCGGGTGTCCCAAAACTTAGCCACACGAAGGGGAAGTAGGTAGTACCTACCTAAGTACTTACCTTAAATATTGAAATTAGGAAATTTTACTGAAAGACTTCCATTTTGACTTACTCGCGCAGATAAAGAATGGGACTGTAAATGGCGACTCACCGCGCTTACTACAACGAGTGTGACTGAGAAAGCGATAGGAGTGGCAAATAGTGCGCGATCGAGAACTGAATAGTAGTTTTCTTTCAATAAAAATAATATCCTATCTTCAATATTTAAGGTAGGTAAGTACAGTTCGGATCACGAAAGATGACCACAAATGGCGCCCATCTTCGCGTCATAACTCATGAAGATAAGACTTTAGACAAAATAATATTTCATATATTTAAATAATATCGATATATCTATATGAATATGAAATATTATTTTGTCGAAAGTCTTTTCTTCATTCATGAGTTATGACGCGAAGATGGGCGCCATTTGTAGTCATCTTACGTGATTCGAACTATACCTACTTTCAGAGTGACAAAGTTTTGGAACATCCTGTATACTACTCAAACAAAAGGAAACACAGAGATACCTATAATAGCACCTTTAATCCTTTTTCACCTCTAATCAACCAACGCCGCTGTCAAAATCTTTTTACATGTGAAAATCTACACCTCAAGTGAAGACTGACAAAAACGTTATAATCAATATCTCTTTTTTTACAGTTCTCCAGCTTCAGAAGACTACTCCTGGGCATCTACGCTCCCATCGTCCTGATTTTAGCAGTTGCCATGATCTGCCTCGTAGCCTTGGCTCCGATCGGCTCCACTTACAACACCATCATGGGTGCTTGAAGATAAAAGACGAATTTAAACTGTTCTATGTAAATATTATGTATAAGGAAACGCACTTAGGCCCATACTGCACGAGCGGTTTTCCCGCCGCGGAAATCCGCATGTAAATCGCAGCAGACACAATTTTAATTTAGAACGTCGCGGGATCACGGCACGGGGCGACATAGATTGGAGCTTACTCATGCACTGAAAGCATCTGTTCATCAGAAAACCAGCTATCTATATTCCCGCGCTGTGTACCCGCGTCACCGGGATCCCGATCCCGCTTAACGCAGCGGACGCACTTAGTGTGCGGTGGGAAACCGCGCAGTGTAGATTGCGTCATATAACGTTCATAAAAATTGTGTCTACTATCCCCGCAATTTTCTAATGCGCCTGGCGACCATTTTTTAACCTTAAAATGGAAAAACAAAATAAAAGGTAAAGCAACAACAGGAAAAAAGGAAAAATAAGATAATTCAATAATTTAATAACATGAAATTACTAATTAGGAACCTATTAGAATTTTCTTGTTACTATCCGCGTCAATTGGTAATGCGCTGGAACCTTGTCAAATTAACATACACATCAACGTCATCCGCAACTTAAAATGACAAAAAACTGTTAAATTCTAATAGGTAATAGGGAACATGCATCAATTTGTTTTTGTATTAAAATCAAAAGTATAATGCGTGAGATAATCAACTGTAATATTAAAACTTTTCTCTTGCGTTTTTTTCTCGTGATATAGTCACTTGAAGTTAGCGCGCATCAGCACCCGCCGAAAACGCTCTATACAAAACGGTCAACATGTGTGACGTCACTCATGTCACGATTCAGGCGCATTATTATGGAGTTAGCCAAGAATTTTTAAATATCTCCTTAAATATTGCGTTTAAGTACATATGTGTCATACAAAATATTATTTCTTATTCGATATTCTATTCGACTGTTAAGTGCATTATATCCGAAAAAGAAAAAAAAAATTCGCTATTTTCACCTGTGTGATAAAACTAAAATATTATATTTTATTTATTATTTTTCTGTTCAATCATGTTTTTATAGGTGTCCGCAGCGATCAAGCTCAAATTTATTAAAATCGGTGACTTGTGCATGTTCCCTATTAGGTACCTAATATAATATATTAATTCTTATCTTCAATAAGAAAGGGTCTAGGTATATGAAAAAAATACAATTGTTTTTCGTTTTTGAGGTTAAAATCATGGCCGCCAGGCGCATTACCAATTGACGCGGATAGTACATGTCATTTTTAGTTGAGGATGACGTTAACATGGATGTTAATGTGACAAAGTTCCAGCGCATAAGCAATTTGCGGGGTTAGTACTGCGGTTTACATGCGGATTTCCGCGGCGGGAGTACCGCTCGATTTTACACAATGTAATGAAAGAATAATGTTTTTAATATTATAGGTTTTGATCTGTTTACATTATACTAACTGATTAATATAGCGAAGTATCTATTGCCTAGTTCCAAATCACGCCAACAGCACTGTTAGCGTATAATCCATTAAATTAAGAAGGTATACAAATACCCTATTAATTGTGTAATATTTTGTGACTATTTAATTTGGTCGGATTCGCGCTAACAGCGCTGTGAGCGTGATTCGGAACGCGGGGTACGTATAGACATTTAAGCGCTTTTTTGATGAAAGATTTTGTATAGGGTACTTACCTAAACCTATTAATTTCAATCAATGGTCAATTTTTAAAAAATTGAATTGCACTTGTAATTTTTACATCTTGTCATAAAATACCGTCCTTTTAGAAGTTTTAATTAGTATTAAATAGATTATACATGAAGCAAAATAGATCTAAATAATTTAAGTTGTTTAAGTGAGTAACTTATGTCATGTGTAAATATTTAAATTAAAAAACTAAATAAAATAATATTCTTAATTATAATCTATTTGTTTTATTTACATTATTCAACACAATAATAATTACAGTGAACCAAATAAATTTAAGTGTCTTTTTAGGTATTTGGGAATCTTCAACAGTTTTTGAAGTTGGTATGTATACTATGAACGAAAATTCTGTACGAGGAAACGAGTACCAGGATTGAGTACCTGACAGTCTTGGTACGATCTTGTGTATGGTTGAAAGTGGTCGGCCACTATGATTAAGTCGGGCATTGGGTATAGAACAGGGTTGGAAGAAAAACTGTTTTTTTTTTTAATTTTATAAAACAAACAGTTCAAAATGTTTTAAACAAGTGGTTTTTTTTGTTTTTTATGTTTTTTTTACTTATTACTTTAAACCATCACTTTCAAATCAATTAGACCTATAATACTTATTTAATTTCTAGACTATTTTCAAATTCGTCTTAGAATCCTTAGTAAATATTTACAAAAATCGATTAGTTAATAAACATATTTTATTTTATATCTCTTATCAATACTGAACGCTTGTAAATAGGTAGCTACTACCTATGTTCTCTGATGTTCATTATTATTAATTATATTATTAAATACTATTGTTAATGAACATCATGGTTTCCCTTATTATTAAGGGAAACCCATTGGGGTTATATGGGGGCATTAGGGTCCTCCATCCTATATATTGATATAGGATGGATGAACTTGGAGGAACCAGTTTTCGACAAGGACCAGTCTTCGAATTTTTTTTATCGGTGATAAAATGGCTAATACCTTCTTAGTTAAGATTCGTCATCTTGGCAAAAGATATCCGATAAAATTACACCTTTTTACTGTCATTCTATGTATTTTCAGTGAAATCTAGTTTTTAAACATATTTTTGGGAAAAAAGTGCATCAGTTTACGAAAATCACCTAGTTTTAAACTCTGTTTTTTTTCTTAATGTTTTTAACATTGTTTAAAACTGTGTTTTTAAACACTTAATAAAAAACATAGTTTTATTTCAAATTGTTTTAAACACGTGTTTTAAAACAACTTGTTTTAATCATGCCAACCCTGGTATAGAACTTTTGTCATTTGGGTAAATATTTAAATTAAAATACTAAATAATTTAATATAATTTTAATTTGTTTTATTTACATTATTCAATAGTAAAATTACAGAAAACAAAGATAAATTTAAGTATCTTCCTTAGGAATTTGGGAATCTTCAACAGTTTTAGATGATGGTATGTATACTTTGAACGAAAATTCTGTGCGGGGAAACGAACCAGGATTGATTACCTGACAGTCTTGGTACGATCTTGTGTATGGTTGAAAGTGGTCGGCCACTACGATCAAGTCAGGCATCGGGTATAGACTCAATGCATCAGCATGTTTCCAGTACACTGGTTGAACCCCCAAAGATAATGGTGAAAGACTACACTGGCTCAGTAATGTTTTCGTCAAATGATCAGGTATATCCCCAGACTCTGGGAAATGAATCGAATTTCTACACATTTTTGTCACCAAATCTTGTCTTATCAAAACAATTTCCTGTGTGCAATACTGAATCCGACATGGGTTTGTTGTGAATACGACTGCTTCACCTAATTTGTTTCTTATGTCTTTTGTGATAGAGTCTGGAATAGCCGGCCTCGGTAATATGTTAGGGGCAGCCGGATCACCTCTTCCCGGTATAAATATAAACTTGCACAAATCTTTAAGTTTTGTGAACTGATAAATCATATCCCCTAAGCTTGCTAAAGCTGCTTTTAGTTGCACACTGTGCTCGTAACCATACGGACATGATAAGAATTCACCCAGAAACACAAATGCTATCGGAGGAAAGTCGTTGTAACCGGAGAACAATGTTTTTAGTTTGGCCATTACTTTCAAGTTATCAAACCATACGTCGGACAGGAAAACTATCATACCGTCTTCATTTTCTTGTTCTATCTTTAATAAAGCCTGTGAATTCTTTAACAATGACTTTGATTTACCACCGAAAGTATTTAAATTGCCAAAATAATTTAATGATGTAGCTCTGTTTTCCGATGGAGGTAACACCAAACCCATGACGTGTAAGACTTTATCATCGTAATATCCTTCGGCTAATACAAAGCTATTTTCAGTGAATAAGCCCGAATGGTATCTCGTTTCTGTCATATCTAGCATAACACTCCCTGTGGGATCTTCTAAATAAAATTTACCTTCTGTCAGTTGAGTAAGAAGTCCTAATACGATGACCTCATCAATTCTACTTGAAGAACTTAGCAAAACCTCAATTTTACGGAGTTGAAACCTTCTTTCTTCCATGCCTGAGGGAAGCACTTCTTGAACAAATAGTTTGTTTCTTTCAGTCCTTTGCCATATAAGTGTAAATCTATCAATCAAATACTGAGCTTTCCATTTTGGTTCAGGGTACAAGTTATTAGTACTGGGGTCTTTGGTGAACCGCTTTCTTTCATTGTCGTACTGTATTTTGGGTATGCTAAACGCGTCAATAACATTTAAAACGGTTTCACTTTCTTCTAAGCCAAGTGATGAACATTCTTTGTATGCTGTTTCTAAGTGCTCCTTTTCTAAGACTGGTTGGGATAAACACTGGTGTAGCAAATGTGCAGTGAGTTTGTCAATAATTTTTTGCCTTTCCGAAGAAGGTAAAGAACTCAGTTGCTCTGCCACAAAAGTACTTGCTTCTCTGCGTATTGTGAAGCCGCTGAGTTTGAATGCATTGTTTACTTCCTGTCGAATTGCTTGTAAATCACTCATTGCACTTTTGTTTAAATAATTTATAGGTACGGTATAGTTTAAATGTAAGCAAATAAATATTAAATGCCGACCAGTGTTACCAAACCAAAAAGTTGGAAATCGGTAGAATCAGAATCAAAAAATCGGTAGAATTCGGTAGATATTTTTCAAAAGAAAAGACCTCTCAAAACGTTACATTATTGAATGTAACGTAGTGTCATAATGTTAGCGCTCAAGGTATCTGTCAAAACCATACAAAATCACTGATTCGGAACACTTTTTAGCGTGATTCGGAATCACAGCCAGACTCAGATTTGTACACAAAACTTTTCGTCAAAAAGTGATGAATATATTTAGCAGATTTTTTGCTATGTTTTAACCGAACGCTGTGTTCCGAGTTTACGAATAATTAAGAATAAGCGTGCGTTCCGGTTTTTTTAAATTAAAGATAAGGATGCACGCGTTCGTTCTTTTTACCATTTCTTAAGAAATTTCGGTAGAAATTAGTGGATCGGATTAAAAATTTTGTTTGATTTACCCTTCATTATGAAATTTCGGTAGAAAATGAGTGCTGATCGGTAGATCGGTAGATGAAGTTAAAAATCGGTAGATCTACCGAAAAATCGGTGGGTTTGGGAACACTGATGCCGACCGAAAGTGAGTTGAGTGACCGAAACCATGCATGCCGCCAAAACAAAAAAGCACCGGAAACTGTCACCTGTCACCACAGAATAAATATACTCAGGGGAGCCTGTCACTGTCAATCAAGTCTTTCTACCAGACAAATCCCTGAGTCATCGATCGCCATAGACATTTAACAATACGTTTCACGTTTACAATACGTTTTCGTTTCTCACGAACGAACGAACGACGAACAACGAACACGTATTGTAACACTAAAGAAAGAGGTAGCAATAAGCCGTCACGTCACTTAAGGACCTTTTTTCAATCTTCACTATGACATATGGCCGTGCAATCTCCATTGGAGGGAGGTATAAGCTTCTTGGTATTAGCGTATAGTTGGCAGACTCACCATGGAATTAGAAGGTTTTGACTAGGTCAAAAAATTGTTAATAAATAGTGATAAATAGTGAACTATAGCATATAAATAGTGATACTATGATTCAAAAGATATTTGAGTATCTTGGTGAGGCTGCAAACTTGACGTCAAGTTGGCAGACACCTTAAGAAATACAGTTCGTATCACTATGATTTATATGCCAAAAAATTGTTAGAAAATAGTGAATCGTATACGCGAAATTTCAATAACATTGCTTCAATACAAGCCGAGATATTACGGTCTCTAAGTGGGCTGCCAACTTGACGTTTCAGGCAATAGCGATTCCAGAGAAACGGGTACAAGTTTTAAACAAATAAATATATCAAAAAATTGTTAGTGAAATTGTGATTCCTGCGATATAAATAAAACAAGAATTCTTCATTGCTATTTTCTAAAAATCGAATGTTAACTTTTACATAATACTCTGAATAGGATGTCGATCAATATTGAACTTTGCTCCACAGGAATAAGGTTCCAATTATATTGCAATCATGAGGTGAGTACTATCAAGCAAAAAAGTGAGATTTATATTTTTAGCCATATGCTCGAATTATTATTACACTTGTTTTTATTAATTAAATGTTGGTATCAAACAATAACGGTATTCATTAATAACAATAATATTTATTACAATAGCGCCATCTCTCGGAAAAGATTGTCAATTTCTCAGTTATAATTTAAAGTTAGGTGCCTATATATGTATTAGGTATTATTTTACTTATTTATTTTTGAAAATCAAAAAGGCAAATCATAGCGTGCCAACCACTTTTAGTCGTTGCGTCAACTGTCTATTTTTACGAACGGTGGCTTTTGCGCCAACAAAAAAGGCGATGATCGACTGTATAAAGACTACTCTTTAGTAGGCTGTGGTCAATACCCTACTCTTAATTCAATATTATTAATTCAGGAGAAACTATTAATAATTTCTACTTATATTACTTCCTACCTACTCACATACCAACTGATACTCATTTTACTATAAATCTCACCAGATAATAATAATAATATCTTTATTCTAACTCATACATAAATAGGTACCTAACGTTAAATTATAACTGAGAAATTGACAATCTTTTCCGAGAGATGGCACTATTGCTATGATTGTTATTAATGAATATCGTTATTGTTTGATACCAACACTTAATTAATAAAACAAGTGTAATAATACTTGGAGAACATGGCTAAAAATATAAATCTCACTTTTTTGCTTGATAGTACTCACCTCACGATTGCAATAAAGTTGGAACCTTATTCCTGTGGAGCAAAGTTCGATATTGATCGACATCCTATTCAGAGTATTATGTAAAAGTTAACATTCGATTTTTAGAAAATAGCAATGAAGAATTCTTGTTTTATTTATATCGTAGGAATCACAATTTCACTAACAATTTTTTGATATATTTATTTGTTTAAAACTTGTACCCGTTTCTCTGGAATCGCTATTGCCTGAAACGTCAAGTTGGCAGCCCACTTAGAGACCGTAATATCTCGGCTTGTATTGAAGCAATGTTATTGAAATTTTGCGTATACGATTCACTATTTTCTAACAATTTTTTGGCATATAAATCATAATGATACGAACTGTATTTCTTAAGGTGTCTGCCAACTTGACGTCAAGTTTGCAGCCTCACCAAGATACTCAAATATCTTTTGAATCATAGTATCACTATTTATATGCTATAGTTCACTATTAATCACTATTTATTAACAATTTTTTGACCTAGTCAAAACCTTCTAATTCCATGGTGAGTCTGCCAACTATACGCTAATAAATTAAACCATAGATTAATATTATTTATTATATAAAACTCCCACTGACCGGCCTCCGGACTACCTGGGCAGTTCTCAAAAAACTTGCAGATTCCGATTTTTGGGTTGTCCATAGCATAATTTTTTTTTTAGGTAACACCTAACATAACTATTATAGATTATTCTTTAAGAACTAGGCAATTACATTTATATTTTTAAAGTAAGTATTATTGTCGCCATTATTTTATAAAATTCACTTAAAAATTGACAAATTTTGCTCCCCATACTGTCCAAAAATTTTTTCGCCGTGTTTCTATAAGAATAATTTAATATTTTACTTCTACGACCACAAAGGTAATGGTTTTGGTGTATAATACCGTTAAAGAACTATCATTAAACATAATAATATTCGGAAAACAAGCGTTATTTCATATTTTTATTGAATTTTAAATTCTTTCCACGGGAAAACGCTCATCCTGACATTGTCCACTTAGTTACGTTAATAATTCGTATTAGATTAAACGTTTGCTCGATTTCGAGTATTTTTTATGGAAATGGCAACATTTTGATCATAAACAACGTAACGTATGGACAGTATTTGAAATACTAACAGTCGTAGGCCCCACGAAACGAGCGGCACTTGGGCAACTTACGATTTGTCACGGTTTTTTGTCAATATAGTTATGCAAATTTACGTAAAATTTGAAAAGTTGTGGTTCCTGCGATCACTGTAATATAAACTTATATGTCTGTGGTTTAAAATCACATCAAATATATCTACGGTTCTAAGATAATAACAAAAATATTTCGATTTACTTGCGTCGAGACCCCACCGCGGTACGTCAGGATTGTTACGATTTGAGCTGTAACGTATATTCTGACAAGAAATGTAACTAGCCTGACAGCGTAAAGTTGAAGACACACTGAGTGGTACTAATTATTTTTAATAATGAAAAATTCAGTAATGTGTGTTATAATTTATGTATTTTTATTATTACAAAATACATCAGATATATACACAAATAGTATTACTTTTTTTGGTCGGCACTTTCTATTTTGGACCAAAATATATAAAACCTGGGTGATGTTTTTTCAGTTATTTAAATAAGTAAAAAATTCAGTTTTGTTGGATTTAAATCTTAATTTTTTTCTACTGTTTGTTATAAGATAATAAGCTCATAGTCTGAAAATGTGATTCCATGTTCAATATGCTTAGTGTGTCCTAAACCTTGGCATGTCAGTCTCGTTACTAATACGTCAGGGTGAGTTACTGTCCATTATTTATTTCACAGAAAAAAGTTAATAAATAGACGATTACTGAGCTTAAGTAATATGATTTAATATATTTAGGTACATATTTTTAAGCGTTATAACTTGGTTGTAATTACATAATGTAAAACTAAGAATAAGTTAAAAAAAAGTTAAAGATAGACTCAAATTTGTTACCATCGTAACGAAACGTATTTCTATTACGATTTATTTATTATTTGCAAGAGAAAGTGAGATTTTTTTGTGTTTAATTTGTTTTATATATTAATATATTTTTAATTAAACCAAATTTTGCACTTTAATGTGTGTATATTATTTACTACAATAAGAAACTCTTCGTAACGACCTGACCTATAAATTGTCTCTGATGATACAAAAAAGCGAATTTACTTAATAAAACTACAAACTAAGTATGAACCTTTATGCACACATTAAAATTTAATATATTTTACACATACTCAAGTAGAAAAAGCAGTCGTATATCATCATTTTTATTTTTGCATCATTTTTGAAAGTATCTGCAAGTTTTTTGAGAACTGCCCACCTAACTCTTTCGCTTTGACTCTGGCTTTGGTTTATGACGTCAGTGCACTGTCCGTCCTTGTCATCGTGTTATGATATGATAAGGATGGATATCCACTCGAGTGCCCCGGGCGCGCGGCGAAATGGTCGAGCTATGCCCCACAACTTCCACCCTCGCCGGCCCCTCGCTACCGGGCGGCTCGGTTCCCGTTAAAGCGTTCATTGCGAATCAAATTGTTATTGTAACACTATCAAGCGTTGTTTTTTTATGTTATGTAGGAATAAATCTATGGAATGCAGTCTTTTGTTTTTAAAAATGCGATTCCGATGTAGAATTAAGTGAGCTAAACATTGATATAGCGCGTTCACAGCGCGACTTGTATTCAAAAATTCGTACCAAAAAAAATAAAGTGATGACCTATGGTTTTTTAATTTAAAATGCGTTAATAAGATAATAAATATTATGTTAAAAAAATAAAAACATACCCTTGTCCATACAATATTATTTATTGACAGTACTTTGATTTTGACAAATTATCTTCCACAGACCTCAATACAAACTGTCATATTTTATTTTTCTCCCAGAGACGTAATACTGTTTAAGGATTGTACAGGTAGCAAATTTCACAGACTAACGAGACAAATGTTTAGAAATGTCCCTAAGAGTAAAAGAGATAAGTATAATTCAATAAATCGCGGCCTCTCTCAGATGCTAGTCCTTGTCAACTACTGGTTGACAGGGGTATTTCGGGTACACATGCTCTTGTCAACTACTGGTTGACAGGGGCATCAAGTGGAAGTCTAGCTATCGCTCTGGTTAAAGCTTTGAGTTAGGCGGTAGGGCCCCTGGGGCCATACTATGGGCTCTTATAGCAGGACTTATATTAAACTGCCTTACTTTTTCGTACTATACCTCAAAGATCAATTCAAAAGCAGGCCTTAATCAGTCCTGTTTAAGGCCTGCTTTTGAACTAAACGGTTTCTTATTTGCTGATGATAAGCCCCCTGAAAAAAATTTAAAAACTCCCGTCCATTCCACCACCATCCACCCCGTGCCCAGTACTGGCGTTGGGGGGGGGGGGGGCGAGCACGGGCGACCGCCCGGGGCGCCGGATATAGAGGGGCGCCGCAGGCGCCTCTTTATACCCGCAGCCGCAGGCGTCCCTTTATACACTCAAGATTATTGAGCGAGTCTGACAAAAAAATAGCGCTGCGCGTAGGGCATGGAATACCGGAATGATTTTCATACCGATATTGATACCGGTATTGAAATTTCAATTACCGGTATACCGGTATATCGGTATTTTTTCGGTATTTTTTTAAAAACTGTTAGTTACGTACTTTTTAAATGATTCTAAGAACGATTAGTAAGTCTTGTTTGTGGTTGACCACACCACGAAATATGATCACTGTTAAAAAAACACACTGTAATTTATGTACCTACCCAAAAACAAAATTAAAAGTTGCTAGTGGTCCAAGAAAACAAAACGTACTTATCTTAACGAAACAAAAATTGTTCTCTTCTCTAACTAAACAATAAATTAGTTATGACGAAGTTGACAGTACATTGAAATATGATATGGCAACATTGGCAAAAAGTGTCCAAGTAATTAGAGGAATGATTATTAAATATCGTAATATGGATTTTGACCTTAGATGAAAGAAAGATTTTGACTAAATATTCCGTTGAACTTCAAATATTCTCTAAGTAATTACTTTATTAATACGATATACATAATACAATTCTTTCGATCCGATCCTCTATGCATGTGTATCGATCCACCAAAGGATCGAATGCTATTGTTATCGATACAAAAATCGAATGGATCGTATCCCATTGTATCGATCCACGCAAGTATCGGATCGGATCGGCCGTTCTACAGAAATGTTATGATCTGCATAGTGGATTGGTGGAGTGGGATTCCTAAAAGGTAAGCCGATGGGAATCGGCTTGTATGGTCCCTTCGCCACTGCAAGCCACACAATCGTTGTGAACGGCTTGTGTAGAGAACTATGTTTCTAAAAAATAAATAAATTTAAAATATATTAAAAACACGACTGCCCTGCCAAAAACGAACTAAAAAGATAAATAACAATGTGTCATTGCAGTCGGGGGACCGTTTTGTGGAACAATTTTCAATTAAAGAGGTCCCCCGACTGCAATGACACCTTGTTATTTATCTTTTTAGTTCGTTTATGGCAGGGCAGTCGTGTTTTTAATATTTTTTAAATTTATTTATTTTTATTTCACACATTTAAGTGACAAATTATATAGTTTTGAAATGTGCTCATTGTGGCCTTTCAATTGATGCCCATATTGTAATAATTGAAGAAAAAAATTTTTTTTCACATTCGAAAATGGCGTCCTACAGTCGCCATATTGACTTTTTTCGAAAAAAATATAGCCAGTGTCACTCGGAATGCTGTAAGGATTCTAACGATACCCCATTTATCCAAATCTGTTCAAGCATTTAGAAGTTATGGTGGAATAAACAAACTCACATACCCACAAACATACATTAACCCTGAACACATATACACTCTTTTTGCTTTGGGCAGTCGTGTAAAAACAATTTTTTTTGTTTGTGTGTTTGTTGAATGTTAACGAAAAAAAATGCTATGGACCTGGCTTTACGTATACAGCGACCTTTATTTTAAAAATAAACTCTGAAGTCATGGCTGTATGGGGCGCAAATAAGCCTTTGCCTTTTCTGCTCAAAGCTGAAAAAAATTAACAAAAAAAGTTTTGACTGACAGTTTTTTCCACGAATCTTGTATATTTTGTCGTAGGATAATCGTATCGGTCGGTTTATAAACCGGATCTTTACAAAAACCCTAGGTCGATTGTAAAGAACCGGATAATTGAAATCTAAGACAGATTTTCGCAATCGTCTGAGCAATAATTTTTTGGATCTTTGTTAAAATCCCAGTATGTTTCGAACAATGGGGAATGTCCGAAAAAAATCAAATTGGCTGAATATTTTTCTATAGGTAGGAATAAGGTCCCTTAGTAATAGAATAAAGTTTCATAATTTTCGGATGCATGAAACAATTTTTAAAAATCAAAATCTCTTCGACTTCACAAATGTATGAAAGTAACAGCAGAATGGAGATTATACCTTTGCCACCACCTGCCACAACCACAACATGGTATTAAAAAAAAAGATTCAAGACAAAATGTCAAAACTTTTTTTTTTAAATACGTGTAGTGGTTGTGGCAGTTAGCGGCAAAGGTATAATCTCCATTCTGCTGTTACTTTCATACATTTGTGAAGTCGAAGAGACTTTGATTTTTAAAAACTTTTTTACCCAACCGAAAATTCTGAAACTTTTTTCTATTACTAAGGGACCTTATTTCTACCTATAGAAAAATATTCAGCCAATTTGATCATTTTCAGACATTCCCCATTGTAAACTTGAATGCTGATTGGATCATCTAAGAGACGAGTTATTTATAACATCCACAGTTTGATCGGTCAGAACATATTGCTGATGGATTTTAGGGTTATTTTGTGATTTTGGCGAATTGAATTCTTCAATTGAAGTTTTACCAACATTTAAAGTCCATTGAGGTTTTGCACAACCATGTTGACGAAGCCGGAGTTGCTCTAAGGTTTTTTTCAATCAATGGCAGGACAATTTTGCTGATTCATAAATCGTCCACCAGTCGGTGCACTACCATTAACTTGGCGCGAGTGTAGATGTCAATTGTCATAGAGTAAGATAAAAGTAGATGTAGACCTGTCATTTCGTTGTTTTCTACGAGTTGGCTATCAATTTTTGGATGTTTGAAGTGAATTTACATAAATTTTAATTTTTCTTTTAACACATTTTGGTTTTCTTCAATCTTTAATTCGTTTACTATCTTTTCTTCCATAAAAAATATCTGGTGTGGTTAAATTTCAAAAGCCGTTAAGTCCACTCTAAGTGAAAAGTGGCAAATGAAGGAAATGTGTTTTACGCAGAACATTTAAAGATATTGAGGTTTTTTTAACATACGGCTACTCGTCTAGGGGTTTCTTTACATTATAACAGATATAAAAATACCAGAAATGACGGATTAAGCTGGAAAATCGGTTTAACGTTTGGACATACCGGTGTCTGATTTATACTAGCGAAACGTACCGGAGTTTGAAAAAAATTACTGTGGACGTGCCTGATTTTGAAAAATGGCCATTGGACTTACCGGATTTTAGCAACTCGCACTGTAAAAGGACATACGCTCAGGGCTGCTACTTAATATTTTTTGTGAAACCAGAAAGAAATACCAATAACGAATATTCATTGTGATTTATTATAAAAAAAATAGTTGAAATCTAAAACTGGCATAAGCTTCCGAGTTATTGATGGCGTCCTCTTCTCTTTCTTTAATTGTTCTGTTAAACACTATTATAATATTGCAGTTAAGGAATGTGATGCCACTTTTGGATCCAAGCATTACCCTGTATAAATAGCAGACCACATACTCAAAGCCCACCACAATAACATTAGTTTAAAATTTATCGTCCATTCCATAACCCAATAAAATAAAAATATAGGAAAGCTTCATGGGAAAATGTGAACAAGGAAACGAAAAATACCACTGCACTACTACTACTAGGCACTTCAGAAATTTCAAACAAAAAAGGGTTCACAAAGCAAGTGCATAATTATTTGCAATATAGGTAACATAATTTTTAAAATAACTATTTTACCGCTTAAATCGATGATAGAATTCTGGTTACAGGGGCCCTATTTTTGAATCGCTCGTCTGGCCTCGAGCGCACGTTTCTACTGATTTTCGTGCGACAAATGTATGAGCTGTCGAACGAAAATCAGTAGAAACGAGCGCTCGACGCCAGCCGAGCGATTCAAAAATAGGGCCCCAGGACCCTAAAATATTAATCGTCGTAATATTAGTGTAAAATTAAATGGTTTACCAAAACCCTGTAGGTACTTTATGGTCAAGGTTATAATACAGCTACTGTGCTGGTGTTTCACTTACCTTTTAGCTTTCTCCATTAGTAGTTTATTATTAGCTTTTGATGCAGTTTTTTTCCGTGCCTTGTCTGCATCCACTGCACATAAATTTCAATTATTTTCGTCCATTTTTGACAATAATATTCAATAAAAACTTCGACGGCAATGTACTTCACTCCTGATAACTCACGGAAATGGCATCCATCTTGGGCGTCATACTCTACCCTGATTCGTCGTCGCGGACATGCTTGAGTTTAATAAAGACCAGTCAATAGACATACCGGAATTTGAAAAAAATCTTCAACTTTGACGGTTATTTTAGTAGTGTTTTTAATGACTTATCTTGATTTGAAGAAAAGGAACTTATAGATATTAAAAATTTCGAATCAGGTGGCATTCACAGTTTGATTTCGAGTAGGGGTGTGACTTGCCGGGGTTTGATATTTAACAACAATTAGTATCAATCATTTTTAGATATTATACTTAATTTAATAGCGACCGGTCATTTGACAGATAAATGTGATACATTGCTACTTCATTTTGGGGTAAGAAAAAACATACCAAAGAAAAGTAGCAATGTATGTCAAATACAACCGGTCGCTAAATAGTTTATTTATAGATAATCAGGGGGCGGGAATAAAATTCCCATACAAAGGTCTCCAGCAGCCAAAGAGTAAAATAATATATTGGGAAAAGAGCGCCCACTCGTGGCAATTTTATTTTAAGGTTCAGTTTCCAATAACTTAACCTCCAAACGTTAATTTAACAGGGAGTGGCACCGCCGCCATTCTCATCTTTCGTTAACCTGCTAGGTGATTGCGTAAAGTCAATCGTATTCATTTGACAGTCCATATTGTATCATATTATATGTCATCCCATACAAATTGCAGCCGATGGAATACGATATGAACTGTCAAATGAATACGATTACCTTACGCAATCGCACTCCTGGGGACTTTCCATCAGCAAATTACAAACCATCCAGTTCAACAGCAGGCCTTAAACAGGACTGCTTGAGGCCTGCTTTCGAACTTACCTTTGAGGTCATAGTATGAATAAGTAAGGCAGTTCAATTTAAGTCCTGCTATAAGAGCTCATTAGTAAGGCCCCAGTCGTATCGTACTGTGCTTTCCATGGTTAACATTTACTCTATGTCGATCGATGAGTCAGAGACTTGTCTGGCAGAATGCACCCACCCAACCCAGTGACAGTGACAGATGGTGCCTAAAAAAATGAAGTTGTAGATTGAATAATTTGCAAATTACGAACAATTTTAAATAAATTAAGAGATAATTTTCCTTAAAAAGCTTGTCGTGTTTTATGCGTTTGCTAAAAAACTTGTCACTGATATTATCCTTAAATAAACTGGTATCGGTGAGTATCTTGAACCGCTCTGCACTGCGTAGTTTCTTGCTTATAGTAGGTAATCAAAGCTTGCTTCAAGATTTCTTTTCAATTCCTACGTTCTTTACTTTGCAGTGGCATAATGATGTAGTGAAATTGTTAATTATTATTAAGACCAAATTCAGCAGTTAAAATATTTGTGTTAAATATGTTTTTCATATTCTTGCAGTTTTTACTGCTTTTGGAGAGGTATTTCTATAGAAAAACGGATTCATTGTTGGATTCTATGGTTGTTTTGTGTGTAGTTTTGAATATTATTGTAGAAAATACTATGAGTTATTGTGTTTTTAGGGAAAACCACCCAACATGGATATATTGAGACACTTTCAAAATATTTCGTGGTAAGTATCTTTGTTTCATATTGATAAATGGTGTATTTATATCTCGTAAGAATAAAATAATAAGTTTGCTCTAAAACAGGGACGGCGAACCTGAGGGCCTAGTACGAGTTGTGTTTCTCCTCACTTTGTGAATAGTAACAAGTGAAAGAGGAAATCATGCGAGAGTGAACGAGTGAAAGAGAGAAAACGATAGTTAACTATTTGTAAAGTGAAGTGAGAACAAAAAACAAACTCGTACTAGGCCCTCTGTAAGTATCAATGTGCCATTTTTCTAAATGTTAATGTTTAATAAGTAAATAGATGTGCCATCAAATCGTAGCGAAATTAATTTTGTGATCAGTAACATGCCCAAAATATTGTGCCATTGGTTTGCTATCCCTGTTCTATAACCAGTTGTTTTGATTCTGGTAAACTTAGCTTAGGTATTATAGCATTTACACTTTCAGAAAGAAAACAGACCGAAACAGTTCATTGTTTTATTTTATTCAAAATGTCAGTATTGCATTATAGAGAGAGATCAGAGTTTTGTTATCAGTTACACCAGGGATTCCTAAACTATTTTGGGCGAGAAACCCTTTTCCAAAATGAATTGATACCTCAGACCCCCCACAGACAAATTACTTACTTTAAAAATCTTATCAAATATCAACATACATACATACATTCACGCCTGTTTCCCATGGGGGTAGGCAGAGACTATGGATCGCCACCTGCTATGATCCTTGCACACTTCTTTCGCTTCATTCACATCCATCAATCTTTTTATACATGCCCTGCAGTTTTTGTCACTGTGTACACCAGCCTTTTATCATAAATTATAAGTTTATGTCGACTCCTGGGAAACGAATTTTGACCCCAAGGGGTCAATGGAACCACTTTGGGAATCCTTGAGTTAGACTATTTAACTCCTGATTTTGTGCTAAATCCGTAGCTAATAAACAATTTCTTAACATGGTACTTATTATTTATAATAATAACATGATACTTACTTACTCTTACTTACCTAGTTATTTGTCGAATTACTTTTTATTGCAATTTATAATTGCCATTAAAGGTAGAATAGGTAGATCTAAAGATGTGCCGTTGCCGGGAATATTGCATTGGGTCATAACAAAGTTAAGAAATTGAAAAAAAGCCTCACCTTGTGAGGTCAGTTTCACAATTATTAAACATTTTAAGTATTATTAATATCATACTAAATTTTAATAGGTGTTAAAGTATGAATTTGCTGATTTTTTTTTCTTACACAGAGGCTCTCATATCTTCTACGATGATAAAGATGCTTCAGTGTTCGAATTATGATCATGACTGCATCAGCAATCAAAATACTTCTGATTTTCTTTCTTTAACTTAAAAAAAAGTAGGTACCTTAAAAGTGACTCCATTTTTAGTTAGCAGAAATGAACACTTAATTTGTTGTAACTTAGCCGATACATTTAACACATGTGGCATAAGTTAGCCATGTGTTTAAACATTTGTGCATAAAAGATTTAAAACATTAGCGTTCATGGTTGTTAAATTAATTTATTGTTAGTATGAAAAATGCAAATTCTTTAAAATTCTCCAAACAAAACGGCAATTTCATACTTAAACCCCTAATATTTAAAGAACCTACACAACATAATACCTATAATTACTTATTTATTGAGGTTTGTGAACATATGCTATAGCCTTTAACAATTCCTCGAACGGATCTAGAATTTGTTTGCTAATTTTTTTTCGCCAACAATATTCAACCAACCAGTCTATATAATCAGTTTTATTGTTTATGGAAAGGGAAGCTTTTTTCTTACTATATTGCGACTGAGGGTGTGTCTCTGATGCCACAACCTGTATGTAGCCCTGTTCAGAAAGGATACTTAGTCCTTCCTGATCACTCCACTGGTCAGATCCAGTATAAACAATAGAACCTTCCTGAACATGGCTCTTTATGATTGGCGACAGCATGTCTGAGGATGTGTCGCTATCACGGCACACTCCAAATCGAATATCATCGTTTCCATCTTCTATCATTGTAAATACACAGTAGCCTTCAATGTTTATTCGCTTAGTAAATTTCCGCTTGCCAATTTTATGTTTCTCAATGTGGACTTTTTTATTTGCTCCTCCAATTTTAATTACATTTTCTTGGTGATCCAAATGGTATATTACTACAGTCTCTCGGCAGCCAGTATACCAATCCCCTATAGTACGATTCGAGATGACTGTTTCTTCATCAACATTAACAAGCTCTCTTTGAGCTTGATCATATGTGAACCCTACACTAAAAGCGTACATTAATTGAAAGTTGGTTGGCAAAGGTAAGTGCCCAGTAGCTCGACTTATTGCTTTGATTCGGCAAAGGCCTTTTCCACATTGGAATTTGCCAAATTGTCCTGAGATTTTGATTGGCATCGGTTTTCGATGGCGAGAACACAGTTTTTCTCGGCGCACCAGTCCTCTTTCCTCAGCAAACTTCACGCATTGCTCATTAGTTCCCAATTTTGAGAATACTTTTATCAAGTTCCACATAGATCTGAAAGTTAAAAAAATATTATATCGTATAATAACCTCAGATCAAATAAAAAAGTAAGACGGAGCGTTGCGAACAATGAAGTGAGGTCGGTTTTTGATGGTACCATGGGCAACAGCGACGCTTAACCACTGCTAAGGTCAAAATCGCTTGCACGCCGCGCCGTCACAACCATACGTTTAGTTCGTGTAGGGGCGATACGCGCGCACACGAATTTTGTTGCAAACTGGTTAAGCGTCGCTGTTGCCCATAGTACATGTGTGCGTACAAGGGGGCGGGCGGGGGCCGGGTGGCAGGGTAGGTATATGGAAAGCCGAGGCGTAGTTTCGTTACACGTGTGTGCGTGAACCGTGAATGTACACAGCCAAGGCGTAGTTTTACAGGCCTCACCGCTTTGTCCGGAAGACTCCGTCTTCCTTTTTTTATTTGGTCTGGGATAATAACTAACTGTAGTATTCATATCTACATACATTTCGAGGCAAACAGATCATATCCGGCGTAGTTTGTGTCACTTAAAGCTGTTTAGGAAAAAATCTAGCTGTATGGATATTCTTGTTGCCACACCATAAATGTGAGACATTTTAAGGTTATCTTTAATAAAAACAAAATTTAAGGTTATGTTTCATTTTATAGCAAAAGTTATAAAACGCTACATACCTTATTTCTTCGGAAGTAGGCTTTCTTCTCCCAGAAGAAGTAGAAGGATTTTCGTTATCAGGATTAAACAAAGAAAGTGGTGTTAAGACTAACTCAACCTTATCAACAGAAGCTGAATAACTGGGTTCAGCTTTCATGAGTGCTAGTGGGTCATCATTGCGCACTTGTTCTTGCGGAATAGGATCATCAATTGGTTCATCTTTTATCACTAATACACTACCCGCAGGCATTGAAGACGATTCCGTGTCAGGCGGCTCATAAGAGTGTAACACTTGGTCACTCATCTCTTCAGAAAAATCTGTACATTTCGGTAATTTTGGCTTCGAAGGCGTTATATCCAACACTTGTTTACTCTCTTCAGTAGAATCTTTACGTTTAATTTTTATTGGCTTCGAATGCGCCATGTTAAGGTAGTACGAATGGTTAACACTACGGAAACTATCTTAACTTCATGGACGCCAAACGATGACTGAAGCTGTCAGTCGATCAATGTGACGACTGACGACATGCTTCACAAAATGGCGTCGAATTACGTTTCGTTACGCGCAGGACGTTTTGTTTTTAATGGATTTTAATTTAAATCGAATATTCAGCATGAAACAAAAATAATAATAATGTAAAATGTATTTAAGTAAAACATAAAACTTTAGAGTTACATTAAATACCTATTTATTTATTTATAAACTAGCGGCCGCCCGCGACTTCGTCTGCGTGGAAAGTTTTTTTAATATCCCTCGAAAACAATTCTTTTTCTTGGGATGAAAGGTACCCTATGTCCTTCTCTGTACCCCTGACAACGTGTATGCAAAATTTCATGATGATTGGTTCAGTACCTAGTTAAGACGTGAAGGCGTAACAAACAAACAAACGGACTTTCGCATTTATAATATTAGTAAGGTTAGGTATTAGGTACCTACCTACTAATTATTTAAGTGTAGCAGGTAATTAACTAAAACATAAAAATTCGAAACCTAATGTTTTACACAGTTAAAAGTTTGAAGGTAACCAAAAACCTCAGGGCCCCTATTTTTGAATCGCTCGTCTGACGTCGAGCGCTCTTTTCTACTGATTTTCGTTCGACATTTGACTCAAATGTATGAGCTGTCGAACGAAAATCAGTAGAAACGAGCGTTCGACGCCAGCCGAGCGATTCAAAAATAGGGCCCCTGATCTCTAATTCGTATTTTTTATTTAGTAAGGGTCGTCTCGTGGGTTCGATTATCATCTGAGGAGGCACATTGTATTTTTTAATAAAAAAATCTTAAATTTACATTATTTTCATTTGTTTTAGGTGTAAGCCAGATTGGTGCTTCCCAAGCATGAGTAAGGAGACCAACGAACTCCTCCGCCAGTGCGCGAATCTACCACATATTGAATTGTCAGACGACGTGGAGGAGATTATAAGGAGGAGCAAAGCTTTCCCCATACCTTTCCCTATCGAGACAGTCAGGTAAAGATTGCGCCAAACTTCTAGCTACGTCTGATGAACACGATGCGATCCCTAACTTTTCGTTCTCTACCTTCAATCAAGAATTACCCTACTAGTGTCTCAAAATAGGTAACGCGCCACTTTCAAACTGGGTTGTTATTTTGCACAAAGTATTCTCTTCTTTGTTTCTTATTACAATATTTAAAGTTGAATTTGGAAAGAATAGTAATTTGTACTCAGATAAAAATATTAATATGGGGATTCTAAGCTTTTCGTTTTGTCAGTCGATGCCACATTTGCGTGGTGTTTCAGATCGTGAAGTGTTATCAAGGATATTTCTGTACCTTCAGTGAAAACTGATCTAACTCGAGTTGTATCGATTTTGATTTTATTTCACTATTCAAATCGTTGAAAAATTAGCTTTTTTTGTGTCTAATTGGCGTATTTATATGACTTATATTAACAGAAATAAGTTTTGTGCATAGTGATATAAGTGCTTATTTTTTGTGTTTTTTTAGGAAAAAATTGTGTAAATTAATATATCTCTACTTTAAACAAAGTGTACCGACACTATTCTTAAAAAAAAATAGTGTCAATAAATATAACTCGATTTAATACTTTATACACAATTCAATAACAAGTGACTTGACTTGTGCGTAGTGATTTATCTAGAATTATATCAATACACACATATAATTTCACAGTATGCTAGTTTGTGCACATTGATTCAACTCGACTTATAGCACTGAAAATTAAAAAATAATGAATTTTTACTTCGTGTTTATCGATATAATTTCAATTATATCAATAATCACATAAACTTGGGAAAGGTGTTAAATGATATAATTGACTTATATCAAAAAATACAAGAATACAAGAAGTAAAACGTTTGATTATTATTTGTGTAAATTGATATAACTGCCTAAAATCCCCCCGCAACCTCTTAATCTCCCTCCTCTCTCTCGTACCCTTCCCCCGCCGCCTGCATGGACACGACATTGTGTTGTGTTGTTTGCCTCAGTGTTACACCGACGTTCCTGAGCTACGGTTACGACACTCGAGAGTTCGCGACACGAACAATTATGAAGTGAAACGTAAATTGTATCACTTTACACAAAGCATAATGGATTGTGCCATTTAATTTATAATCATCTAAATTGTTATTGATTGGACAATATCTGACCTATATTGCTTAAAATAAGAGTGAGATTGCTTCGATGCATAAAATGAATTGTATCAATATGCACTAACTATTCACACTGTTGTACGTTGTATTTATACAAGAAATTAATTAGTATTCGATTTCAGTAGTTAGCATCTTCTTCATCGGCAGTGGGTGTCGTGCTGCTAATATCAATGGTACACAACTTCATGACACCCACTGCTGGGTTTAGGCCTCCTCAAGGATCTCCACAACGATAGGTCATGCACTGCACTGCCCACACACAGCAGCTTCCCGCGACTTTCACCAAATCATTAGTCGGAAGTAAAAGAAGCGTCATCCCGGTGCGTGGTAACTATTCTAGAACCTTTCCATCTCAATGGCCATCGGTTCTTCTCACAATGTTTCCCACCCACTGCCACTACAGCTGAGCTATCCTTTGAGCGATATCGATTACCTTAGTTTCCCTAAGGATCTCCTCATTGCTGATTCGATCACGCAAAGAAATTAACCACGTTTCATTGCCATAAGTCATGACTCTCACTGACTACATACACTGGCCAAAGACGTCGGTCGTCCTAAGACTGAGGCAGGTTCAACGCAAAGATGTTCAAAAAACTTCCCGAATGCTAAATTTTGATGAGATTTGTGCTCCGGTTCTGTAATCAGTCCGATATGGTGGCATTTTTGTATAAGTAGTTACCTCAGCACCTCGATATACATCTAGACCATTTGGCACATCTGGAGAGAATGCAACACCGCCCAGGTCTCGATCGAATTAAAAGCTTTCTAATTAAAAGCTTTGATTGGACCAGGAAAGCCAAGCAAAGTGGCAGTTTTTACTATTCGGTGTTCTATACAACCTGCCGCAGAGTGTGGATGTGTGTCAAAACCATTTCAGAAACCCGCTTGTTTTGACAGCAAAAACTGTATTTTCCATCAGTACTCTGCGCCTTCAGGTAATGACAATGATTACAATAAAACTTAACAAATAACAAGGCTCTATCGGTACGAATGAGTGGCCATTGTCGTCAAGCTCTAATTTGAATCCATTGAATTATTATTTTTGGGCGAAATACAATAAAATAAATACAATGATGATATTTTCTTAAAAGTTGACTTTTAGTTCTACTCAAACCTGTGATTATACGAGGTACCTATGAACGCGATAGCGTACTTGTAAACAATTTGGCGTGACAAACGAAAAAAGAGTATTAAAAGTATCTAGTTTGAATTAAACTGAATACTAACACAATGCTCGTAGATCTTCGTAGTGCTTCCCAAAGATTAGGTCTTAGAATAAACATGGATAAGACGAAAAATTAGTCGATTGCCCATGTTGTACAATCTCTAGTTCAAATTGGGAATACTACACTCGATGTTGTAGTTCATTACGTATAACTAGGAAGAACAGGCAGTCCAGTTAAGTAAGTCGAACTTCAAGATAGAGATCTTTCGTCGAATCCAACTTGGATAGGCAGCATTTGGGTAGTTTTGAAAAACTCTTTCCGTCTAACTTACCTTAATGTCTCAAGACTAAAGTCTATGACCAATGTGTGATGCCAGTGATGACTTACGGCAGTGAAACTATGGATTTCTTAAGAGAACCATGCTCGGCCTTTCCCTACGTAATCGAACCAAAACTTGAGTACATACGTAAGAGAACTAATGTAACCTACATCGCTTGAAGAATTGCTCAGCTGAAGTGGCAGTGGGCGGGACACATAGCGAGAAGAACCGATGGCTGATAGGCTTGAAAAGTTCTGGAATGGCGACCGCGCACCGGAAGACGACGCTTCATTGGTATAGGTTCCTGACAAGGTGGACCAACGATCTGGTGAAGGTCGCGTCAAGCTGCTAGTTGCAGGTAGAACAGGATCGATTATTGTGGAGATCCTTGAGGGAGGTTCGCATACACATCACTTATACTCAGCGGTGGGTGTAGTGCGGCTGATATGAAGATGATTAGTCTTATTTGCTGGTGTCTATTTAATATTTTATTTATTTTTCACGAATTATATCACTATTCACATAATAAATATAGTAGTTATATCGTTAGTGATAAGAGTTGAAACAATTTACACATCGTTTTTTTTCAAAATAGTTGTGTAAATTGATATAATTCGAATTTTTTAAACGATTCAACAAAACAAAACTCTAATTACTCATATTTAGAGATTGTTTAACAATGTTTCTTCGACAACTTGAAAAAAAAACCTACAATTAAAAAAGTTGACACAAAAAGTAAAGGTAAGGTATCATTTGACACAAAAGCAGATGTGCCTGGTGTAAAATGATAGAAGTATTATTATATCAATATACACAAAATAAATAAATGTGCCAAGTAATATAACTGAACATTTTCTTGAATACTGAAAAATCTGTTAAACTTTTCTCTGTAAATTAAACAAGAAAACAAAGCTAGCATAACTATCTACAGTCTACAAGCACTAATTTTATTTTATCTATCTCAGACGAAGAGTAGGATTTTTTTAAACTTTAAAGTCAATTTCCCAAAAATCATGTTTTTAGAGTTATACCTCTTTTCACTGAAGGTACAGATTTTTGATTGAAGTTCTCTACGCATGCGCGATTACGCGAAGGAACTTCAGAGCGAGCTAGAAGTTACTTCCGCCCGCGACTTCGTCCTCTTGGACATTCGAAAAGTCCTCAGGGATCCTTAAACCAGGATAAAAAGTATCCTATGTTATAACAAACATACAAACTCGGAAACTTTCTCATTTAAAACGAAATAGGTCTAAGACAGTAGGACAGCATAGTATAGATAGGAGCTTAAGTGCCTACTTAGTCGGATTTTATTAATTTTGTTTAAAGTAAAACATTGCTAAATAAATAGAAATAAAAAACTTGCATATTTTGCACCATACATGCACTAAATTTTTTCGTAAGTATACAAGCAAATAGCAATTTAATTTCGTTTGTACCGTTATTTAGAGCGTGATCTTCACCAGATTTTACAAATTTTATGAGCATAACAGTTTTAAGTAACGTTTTATTATACTATTCTGGTCTGTAGAGTTAGAACTTTGTAATATGAGCGAAGTACCGTTGTAATATAATGAATTCTGCTGTGCACCCATTGCAAACGCGAAATTTGGTTTCACAGCACGTTTTTATTTGACGTATCAAAAATATATTTAAATCGTATACATCGGAGGTGCCCATATGGTCAATTTTAAGGTCGAGAGATTTTAAGGTTGATCGCCAAGGATAAGAGATTTAACACTTTACATCCAATGTAGTTTTACTTATCCATTTTTTTTTCTTGATAAATATTTGGTGGGGTAAACGGTCATAATGTCGATCTCTTAGCAGGGCTTCAAATACCGTAAAAAAAGTAACGTTAAAAAAAATAACGTTAAAACTGGACATTAATAACGGTCAAATTGATAACGTTAAAACAGAATTTAACGTTAATTTTTCGTTCCTTGATAACGTTATTATGTTATTGTATAAAAATATTTAAAAGCAATATGTAATTGACGTTGACGCCGCCGTGACGTCATCAGTCTCTGCGGTAGGTACTAGGTAGTAGAGGTACCTACCTACAATACGCAATACTTATAAAATTACCATTAAAAATAACGTTATTTTGTAACGTTATCTACCTTAATATAATGTTAAACTAATGTTATGTTCAGGCCCGGACTTAGAGACCCAGGGCCCCTAGGCACTTTACATTTGGGCCCCCCATCCCAAACCTATTTTGAAAATTAAGCAAATAAAATATGGCCGCGCAATGCGATTCTTGGTTCGTTTCATCCACTAATCTTGAAATCTTATCTGTCTTTAGGAAAAAAAGGAACGTGCAGCGCGATTTTTAGTTTCATTCACTAATCTTTAAATCTTGTCTGTGTTTAGGAAGAAAATGGCCGCGCAGCGCGATTTTTAGTCAGTTAATTTAATGATTAAGTAATCTTGCATGCCTATAGTAAAAAAAAACGGCCACGCAGCGGGATTTTCATTCAGTGTTATTCACTAATCTTGTACTTTTGCCTGTCTATAGAAAACATCGATTTTTTAACACTTTTTTATGAGGTTGCTTTCTCATTTGTGTGTTTGTTTGTTTCTCCACAAAGTTTGCGAACGATTTTATACTAGCTTTCCGATGAACTAGAGACTTGACGCTTTGAACATAGGTCAGAACTGGTAGGCAATGTAATATTATGGTGGCATTGAGCTGATTTGATGATGAAACCGGAAAAAGGCCACAGGAACTCTATGATGAAACCATAAAACCCCATCGTATTTGAGCTCGTTAGAATCGTCTTGAAGAGTGCTCTAATGGGAGATGAGGACCAGGGTCTGATGATGAAACCGAAAAGCCATGGCAAAGGAACTCAATATTGAAACCGTGCAATCCCATCAAATTTGGGCTCGTTTGAATAGTCTTGACAAGTTCTTAGCCGGAAGAAAGACACAAGAACTCTTCAATAAAACCACGCTACCACATCTAGATTGGGCTCGCTTGAATCGTCTTGACGAGTACTTTGTTGGGAAATAGTGTCCAGGGTCTGATGATGGAGCCGGAAGAAGGCGACTGGAACTCAGTAATAAAGCTATGCAACCCCATCGAGTTTGGGCTCGTTTGAATCGTCTTGACAAGTGCTCCGGTAGGCGATGGTATATTTTTAGTCTTAGCTTGTTAACTAAAAAGGAGTAAATAAAAATTCTTTTTTAAAAACACGTTTTTAAAACGGACTAAATTATTTCAAAAAATCGGACTAATACATTAAAACGGACTAGTAAAAACAGACTAAAAAGTAAAAAATAAATTCTTCTGTAAATAATTATAACCCTACAGCAATTTTAAACCTAAAAACGTGGGGCGCATGCTTAAGACAATATGGATGACAAATTTTACAAAATACGTAAATTTTACAAAATAAGTAAAAGGGTTGCAAATAATTACAGAAGAATTTATTTTTTACTTTTAGTCTGTTTTTACAGCGAAAATTTTTCTAAGTCTATGGTTTTTACCATAAACTTAATATTCACTGAAATAGACGAACAGAGTTCACTTGGCTGCGAAACCAAAAGTGAGATGAGCCAGTGTTTGTAAATATGTAAACGTGTGCGTGAATTCAGAGATGCACTGAAGTCCATTTTAGGTTGTCGATAACCATAATGTATTATTGCTCTAATAAATAAAACACAAACAAAATTTTGAACAATTTTATTTAAATAATTTCTTTAGGTCTCCTTTGAGGCTCCCTGCTTATTTATTTATGACATTTATCCAGTTTAATTTAATCACTGGATTTACAGAAAACCTAATAATTGTTAAATTAGTACTTAAGTTGGTATAATTTACTATTTGAAAACTGTCGGTTACAAGCAGCTTTAAATAAAACTATCAGTGTTCACAAAGACAAACAAAGTTATATTGGAAATCATCGACATGAGTATCGATATCGATAATTTTTTATTAACTTACTGTACCGTCATTCGAAGCCTAAATAATGAGAAGCAACCCTGTTTTTCTATTCTGTGGCGGAAATAGTGTGTCAATTGACTAAAATTCACCCCCCCTTCCTGTGTCGTAGCCGGTTTTAGTTTTCAAATTCTCCACTAGGTGGCGAAGTTGTGCTGTTTAGTACGAAGCCATTTTTGAATCATTGGTGATTCGTTTTTCGTTCTGTGCGGACGTCTCGCGAACAACTTGTAGTCGCGAATAAAAGTGTGTCGATACAACGTAATCAACAAGAAAACGTGAGTACTATTATAATAATCTTTCTATAACGGTGTTACCGTTTGGTTTTTAGTTTGAATAATCTTTGTATAACGGTTTTACTGTTTGGTTTTTAGTTTGAAATGAATTCAAAATGTTCAGATTTTGATTGTTCTTCCTCATCGTCAAATTCTTCTGAGGAATCCAATGCCCCTCAGTCGGCACCTGCAAAATTGCACGCGCCAAAGAAAAGAAAAGCCGTTGCCCAATCTGAACCAAATAATGCTAAGCGATCTAAAAAATCCGAAAAATCGGATGAGCTGCGCAAGCTCGCGGAACAAGTTAATAATATTGAAAATTTGTTATCTCGTGGTATGCTTCCCCAATCAGCTTTTTATAATTGCCCGTACCCTGTGCCTTTACCTGTGAATAGTGACGATGAGGTCAGTCTTAATGTTAGTAATGAATTATTTTCCGATAACGAGTGTAATGATGAATCTAAGTCTGTACAAATGGATTCTAGTGTTAACTTTTCTATCAACACGGTTTTAAAGGAACCGCCTCTTCCTAAATCATCTAAAGTTCATTTAGATTTATTGCAAAAAGTTCAACATTTTGATAATCCCGAGTGGCGTGACGTACGTTACTCGGAAGTTCAAAAAGCATATTCCACTACCCCCGGGTTTGTGGAACTTGAGTGCAATGATGAAATTAAACCTTTTGATAGGTTTACAAATTTTTGTGTGACCGAGCGTAGTTACGCCGCCATAACGCAAGCGCTGATGAATCAAAAAGACGCCGCGCAGGCTGGTTTCGAAGCACTTCTTAGTTGGGCTTCAGCTCATCCGAAAGATTTATCCCCCTCAACAATTAAAGATAAATTAAATGAGATTTTTATTGAGGGTAGTTACAATAAAATATCAAACCACTTATTGCAACTTGCATGCGGCCACAGGGCAGATACAATCGAACAAAGACGAGATTCTATATTAAGATCTGTAAAAGATAAATTCTTGCGATCCAAGTTACGTAATATTCCACCCACAAGTTCTTTTTTATTTAACAAAGATGCTTTTTCTAATGCAATCGAAAAAGCCGGTGGTGTAAGCAAAGCTTTTTGGCCTATTCGTAATACATCTCAGAAATCGAGTTGGACAGCTGCGCAAGCTGGACCGTCAAACTCAAAGACACCCGCGCAGGGTTTTCAATTTCAAGGTCCAAAGGGACCATATGGCAGGTTCCCGCAGAGCCAGCCCATGCAAAATGTGTATTCATTTGGATATCAACCCTATTATGTCCCACCACCTGGTGGTCCGTCATTTACTAACTATTATCCCACGATTCCCACGCAGGGAAATAATTACCCGGTTCACTTAAACAGGTTTGCGCAAAACCATTATAAACCGAGACCCGATTCTAGCAGAAACAATCAAAGGTCTGGCCTTGATGACAATGTTGGTAAAACTCAATCCAAGCTGAATAATAAAAATTTTCGCTCCAAGCGAAAGTTCTGACTCAGACACGTTCAAAGCGGGTCGTCTAGCGCATTATGCACATGTGTGGGAGAAATGTCATGCTCCAGAGCCAATTTTAAAAATAATCAAGGGTTACAGAATCCCATTCAAGCACAAACCTCCTCTTTGCATGCCTCAGTCATTAGCCCACAAGCGCCAGACCCAAAGCACACCTCAAATGGAGGATGCCATAACTGCTTTGATAAAAACAGGTGTATTGGAACATGCACCTATCTCCCCCAGTTTTGTATCTCCCATGTTTTTGACGCCCAAAAGCGATGGAAGCATGAGGCCAATATTCAACCTTCGCAAGCTCAACGATTATGTGATTCTATCCAAATTCCGGCTGATAAATATGCAAAGAATACCAAATTTCTTACAGCCATACGATTACCTTGCGAAAATAGACTTATCAAATGCTTATTTTCACGTGCCGGTGGCTCCGGCTCACAGGAGGTTCTTGAGGCTGATATTCGATCGAAAATTGTTGCAAATGACGTGCCTCCCCTTTGGCCTTGCAACTGCCTCACATGTTTTTGCAATGTTGAGCAACTGGGTCGCGCAGACTCTAAGGGAACAAGGAATAAGGATCGTGACGTATTTGGACGACTACTTAATAGCCAACCAAAACAAGGAAGTGTTGACAGATCAAATTCGGTACACGGTGAAACTACTAGAAGATCTGGGTTGGCAATTAAATATCAAAAAATCAATCCTTACCCCCCAAAAGTCAATAGAGTTCCTAGGGATCTGTTGGGACCCTTGGTTGGGACTAAAATGGCTTCCTGTCAAAAAATGTTTGTCCATAAAAGCAAAGGCAGAACCGATCCTGTCCAGACAAACGGCCCATTTGAAGGAAATTCAAAGCATAATAGGTCTCATAAACTTTGCAAGTTTCGTGGTTCCTCGCGGCCGATTGAATCAAAGAGAACTTCTTCGCTTTTGCAACCATCTTTTGAAAATGCGTACCTCTCGCCGCTTAAGAGTCCCAAAAGAGGTCATATTCGAACTAAACTGGTGGATAAAGAACAAAAAAGCTCATTCTCGGCTTCACCAATTACCAGCCAGTCACTTTCTGACGACCGATGCATCGGGAATAGCGTGGGGAGCCCGAGTCGACGACCGGGAACTTTGTGGCATTTGGTCCCCCCAAGAAACAAGACTACATTCGAATGTGAAAGAAATGCTCGCTGTGCTTTACGCTCTGAGAGATCAATGTCTTTACCTAGCCAATTCCACGATTTTGCTTCAGAGCGACAACAAAACAGTAGTGTCATATTTGAAAAAAGAAGGGGGTTCAAAATCCCAACATTTAATGAAACTGACACGCGAAATTCTCACTATTCTAGACTATTATCATATAAATCTGGTTGTGTATCATCTGCCAGGGACATTGAACAGCGAAGCAGATCGCTTGTCACGAATTCAACTTCCTCCGGAATGGCACCTATTACCGGAAATAACCCAAGTAATCTTCAACAAATGGGGCACACCCCACATAGACTTGATGGCGTCCAAGACAGCACATGTAGTGTCACGGTACGTGAGTTTGGACCAGAACGATTTGAATGCGGAATTTCACGACGCCTTCAGCCAGCCCTGGGACTATCCCCTTGCATGGGTGTTCCCTCCGCCATTCCTCGTTCCGAAAGTCCTAACTCACCTGAACACAGCGAAGGGCGTGTTCCTGATTGTAGTTCCAATGTGGGAAAAGGTATTTTGGAAACCAGATCTCAAGAATCGATCCCTAGCACCTCCGTTTACAATACATCGCCTTCACCAAGTTTTAGTGGACACAACAACCGGACTACCTCCACCGAAAGTCCACGAGATGACCCTGCAAGTCTGGAAATGTGGGGGTGGACATCGAAGCTGACAGATTGGACTCCAGAGCAAAAAGAACTACTGAAGTCTGGCTGGCGAGCCTCCTCTCTTAAAACTTACCAACATGCATGGCGCAAATGGTTGCAATGGTGCTCAGGTAATAATATTAATAATCCTTATAACCCTGACGGCTCTCAATTAGCCCGTTTTTTAATTGATTTATTCCAAAAACAAAAACTAGCATATAGTACTATTTTAGTATACAAATCTGCAATATCTACACTTTGCAATCCAGATTTTTCTGAGAGACTGAGTTCAAATATTTTAGTTAAAAAAGCTTTATCTTCTATATCAAATCAAAGGCCCAAAGATATAATTAAACCTCCTATCTGGGATGTTGATAAGCTAATAGATTGGTTGTTAAATACAAATTCTGATCCTAATAATTTATATCAGTGTTCTAAAAGAGCTGCTACCTTACTGTTGCTTTGTTCAGGACGCCGAGTCCACGATCTAACACTCTTAGCAGTAGATAATAATCACTGTTCTATTTCAGACAACATGATTATCTTTTGGCCCAAGTTTGGGTCAAAGACAGATAATTCTGATGTTCGGCAGTCTGGCTGGCGACTAACTCGTAACACCGAGCAAACTGCAATTGATCCAGTATATTGGGTGAAGCGAGTGATACAATTATCTGAGGTAAGGCGAGCCCAATGCAGTATCAATAATCTATTCGTCACGACATGTGGTGAACCAAAACCAGCCTCCCGTACCGTCATTGCAGGCTGGGTGAAGCGTCTCCTGGATGAGGCTGACATCAAAGCAAGCGCCGGAAGCGTAAGACCTGCAGTAGCCTCCAAAAACTGGATCTCTAACTGCCCACTAGATGAAATCCTAGCTCGAGGTAACTGGCGCTCCCAGGACACTTTCAAGAAATATTATTGCCGAGAAATTAAACCTTATCGGAATCAAACAAACGTGGTATCTGCTATGTTTTCGCCCATAGCCAATTGATAACAAAATAATCAATTTACTTATTGATGTATACTTAACTTTTTTCATTTAATTATTTTGTTGATTAATTTACAAAAACTAAAAATAGTTGGTAACCTTACCTATACATTCACCTTAATATACATAATTAAGCTCAGTATCCTTTCTTGATTAGCGACTATTAACTAGAACTTCTATTAAATCTTACAATCATAATGTAAAACTGAAATTAAAAACTGTTGTAATATTAAAATTTGATAATAAACATATGTCGTAGCTGTTTTTTCAAGAGGATAAAATTACAGAATAAAACAATAATTCAATTATATATAAAGTTTATTGTTCTGTTTTTGCATTCATTTTCATTTTGAGTTTCTAAACATTAAATAAAATATGATTTTGCTCAGTACACAATCTTCTTATTTACATCCCTAACATAGTCCCCTATGGTTCCATGCTAGTTGTTGGTATACTTTTGGCCATCACATTATTATCTAAGTAAGCAAGTTTCTCCACCAGGCGATATCAAACAGCTCTCATTATTTAGGCTTCGAATGACGGTACAGTAAGTTAATATCGGCGTTTTACCTAACAATAAAACGCTTATTAACTACTTACCTCATTCGAAGCCTACTTTTATATCTGCCTGGAAAATTCGAGCCAATGATTCAAAAATGGCTTCGTACTAAACAGCACAACTTCGCCACCTAGTGGAGAATTTGAAAACTAAAACCGGCTACGACACAGGAAGGGGGGGTGAATTTTAGTCAATTGACACACTATTTCCGCCACAGAATAGAAAAACAGGGTTGCCACTCATTATTTAGGCTTCGAATGAGGTAAGTAGTTAATAAGCGTTTTATTGTTAGGTAAAACGCCGATATCAATATCTACGCTTTATTTTCTCAAGTTCACGGACATAATATCTTTTTATCTAACACATAATGTTTAGAAATCAGCCTTTATTTAGGAAATAGGCGTTTAATAGCATCATATTAGTATATAACTTAGTGTGTTTGGGAATATATTCAACTAAAATATGAATTATGAAAATGGTAATAGTACAATCATATTTACCTGTGAAATGAGTGTTTATTTGGGTTATTGTCGTAAGTAACATTACAATCCAGTACAGAACATGACACCATTATTGATTTATATAGCTTTGAGAGCCAAACCGACCCGATCGCGATCAAAATTACTAAATAATCTTGTTGACGCTTTTCACCAAGGTGATAAACGATGATAAATGAAGTCAAACCAGGTTCAGCTGTCAGTTTGTTTTTACTCTTTTTCGCACATCGCATAAGCCGTAAGAATCGGTTTCTCACTCGCACCTTTGTCCGTCTACTTGAGCATAGCGAAAATTTTTCTAAGTCTATGGTTTTTACTAGTCCGTTTTAATGTTTTTAGTCCGATTTTTTGTAATAATTTAGTCCGTTTTAAAAACGTGTTTTCAAAAACGATTTTTTTTTTCAATAAATATTAGTTAGTTGAAGTCAGTTCAGAGTAAACAAATCGGCCGCGCAGCGCGATTTTTGGTCAGTTTTATCCACTAATCATGTAATCTTGCCTATCTATAGGAAAAACTAAAAGGTCCGCGCAGTGCGATTTTTAGTCAGTTCATCCTTCGTTAGGGACCATCGTCAGTTGGGGCCCCTAGGTTGGCTGGGCCCCTAGGCCAGGGCCTTGTAGGCCTAGGCGGAAATCCGGGCCTGGTTATGTTACTAGGTATAGTTAAAAAAAATAATGTTATCAAGGTATCATATTGAAAATAACGTTACGTAACGTTATTTTTACTGTTAATTGGTAACGTTATAAAGCCCTGTCTCTCTTAGGCATACATTTTTGTTAGGTCGATCTCCTTAAGAAAAAGTATGGGCACCCCCTGGAATACACCTTCAACTAAGATTACAACATCAACATCATCATCATTATCAACCATGTGAAGATTACAACGTGTTCAATATTTTTTACTGATTTGACCTTTTTCATATTTTACAGATTGGAAAAACTCAAAGTGAGACGACCAATAGAGAAACTAAGGAAAAACATTGTCTCTACGTATCCGTTAATACACGAGAGAGTACTACTTCTCATGACACATTTTCTAATTTACAAAAGGTAAGCATTACCGGCGAAATCTGATACTAGTTATAGTTAGCCCTACCGTCTAACTTTTCGAACTTCGGCGGGTCTGCCGAAATTCCACTTAAAACAGATTAACGGAAGTAAGGACACTAAATAATATACTTACTAGAAAAAATACGACTCGTACCAGAATGTACGTTTGAAGTAAGGAATTTCGTATTGTACTATTTGCTGAAGTTATTTGGAAGATATCGATGTTCGTGTGACATCATTAATTGGATTTCGCCATTTTGGCGCCACCAAATACACCGTGGTGTAAAATGAACCTATATTGTCTTACTATAACCCGGTCGTGTTAACTCGGAACACTCGAAACACCTGAAGCGCGATAGACCCCTCTCGTTTTCTCCTTGCCTCACGCCACTGTCGTCATGCCATTGCCAGTAGCGTAGCGTTAGTACATTCGTTAGCGATAATTTATCGATAATCTATTGAAAACTTTAAAAATTTGACGTCGGTGGCGTGAGAAAAGAAGAAAACGAGAGGCGTCTATCGCGCTTCAGGTGCTGAGTTAACTCGACCGGGTTGTACACTGGTATCCTGGTACCTATCTTACTAGACTTTCTGGACGCCACAGGACTTAAAGAGTTCTAAAATTAGGAGGCGAATCACAATAGATCTTTTAGGTCGCAGTGACTACAAATTTCAGAGCTGGAAAGCCACTATACTCAAATAATAACTAATAATAATAAAAAGAGTGCTCTCTTTTACACCACAAAATACACTGCGGTGTTTACACCGATGAGCCCCAAATCACATTTAATTCTTAATTTCTTCTAGGGAATTCGGCACAAGTATCGAGAAAGCTTTCTACAAAGACATGACAGTGCCCGAACTAATAGACAGGTTGCTGAAGAAACGCGCCGTATCTTTTGTAGGCGCGAGGGACGCATACAAGCTGCTAACTGGCGAGGAAGAGTGAGTCTTATCTCTTGTTGATAAAGATTGAATTTGTTCGGCTTATCGAAAGATTTCGATTTAGATGCATTCTGTACCCATAACCAGGGGGTTTCACTCCGCGCTGAAACTTTTATATAAGCCTACTGCTCGCGGCTCACTCAGTCGAGCCAGCGCACGAGGGGTGTCATGTGTCGGTTGAGGACAGAGCTACGCGACAGAAAGAGAAGGGCTTCGGAGGTGCTTATAATAATAGGCACGCAGCGCCGTGCAATTTGAAATTGTACTTTATTACCGTGCAGCGAGAGTAGCTTATTATTTGTCTTCGCGCGGATGGGCTTCTGTACATTTAGTACTATTATAATTCTGTGCTATACATAACACAAACATTTGAATCGAGTATTTTTCTTTAAATTGGAACAGCTCTACCAATATTTATGTACCACCGAAAATAAAAATAAAACGATTTGATAGTACTATTATTTATTCTGTGACGATTCTTTAGAAATGTCATAATCATATCCATATTCTATGTTTTTTAGTTTAAACCCCTAATATGTACTATACATTTATATTTTATTTCTACCTTACAGTGCAGACGGTTGGGAATCAGTAGGCACCCTGCATCAGAAACCCCCTCTTTTACTAGAGAATTGTTTGAGTTATGACGAAATGAAACTATCAGCTATGGTGTATGTTAGTGGCCCTACAGAGTGCATCAATGATGGATCGAGAAAAAATTCAGGGGTCGTCGAAGAAGATGGGGTTGAGAGTGACGCCATTATTATAGGTTGGTTTTAGTTTTATTATATCTCATTATACGGGGTAAAAGAATCTATGGTCTAAATTATCTTCATAAAAACAGCTGTTTTAATTGTCTCCCGAAAAATATCTAAAACCAGTATTTTTATGTTGGTAACCCTTAAATCAAGAAGTGCCAGGTGGCAACCCTGAGTAGAGCAGAGAGATTCGTCCGGACAACGTGAGCTAGCAAATTATTCGAAACGCATTAAAATCCCAGTTCTTTTTACTTCGTTTCTTAAAGTTAAGTTAGGCACATGAACTCGCGAGGAGGGATGAGGTAATCGTTTCTAGAGCGGAGCGGTAAGTGTCCTTTCTGTACGTAGTTCTTATGTCTATTCTGTGGTAAGGTATTAAACTGACCCAATTTTTCTAACGCCTGTAGCACACCTCCGCCGCGGAAGTTAAGATAGTTGTCACATTGGTTCTTACTAAAGTAGCGATGTAACTGCGATTTCTGTCAGAGTTGATTGCAACAAAGTTACGTAATTAGGGGGCTGGCCAGCAAGTAGATGGACGAGTTTATACTCTGAAAATTATAGGTATGTTGTTTAATTTAAAAAGTGACTTATTTCAGGTCTTATAGGAGCTCGTTTTGAGCGCAAATTCCGTATGGATCAAGAGGACATTTTGATCACTGAACAACAGAATTGCTTAGAGAATGGTTACGGAGAAGAAGTGACACCTACTACATGTTTAAACGTGTTGAAAACTACGTATGTTAGGAATAACCAGTCTACTAAACATATGTGGCGGCAGATGTGGTCAGAATTTTATCAGGTAAGATCAATTTTATGCTTCATTTTAATGAATTATTATCGTATGATTTGTGTAGCACCGGAGCTTATCGGAGATCAACTGAAACTCGACCGGAGATCGACTGAAACTTGACAGGAGTCAACCGAAACTTGACCGGATATTGACTAGAACCCAACCGGAGACCAACCGAAACATGACCGGAGATTGACAGAAATTCGACCGGAGATCAACCGAAACTTAACCGGAAATTGACTGAAACTCGACCGGAGTTCAACCGAAACATGACCAGAGATTGACTGAAACTGGACCGGTGATCAACCGAAACTTGACCGGAGATTGACTGAAACTCGACCAGAGTCAACCGGAGCCGGACTGAAACCGGAGGTCAACCGGAGCAAAACCGAGTCACCCTTCGATCAAGAATACCGTAGCTAGATGTTTGGTGAGAGTCTCAAATACGACCCTCGAAATAACGCCTCACATTCGAACTGGGAGCATAAAAGGAATACTGCTCTGCAGTTTTCTTGGATATTCAAATTTCTTTGATAAGGTCTGGCATAAAGATAAAATCAAGTATAGTTTCCCACATAGTTTCTATGAAATCTGAGTCGTACCTAGTACTTTACATATTCTGTCTGTGGTCGTATCGTACATGTAGCATATTAAAAATAAATAGAAATCAATAACACAAAATATAGAATCTTTGTGTCAATAAGCAGGAGAAACCTCTTTTTTATAGGAGTTCCACAAGGTTCAGTAATAAGGCTGGTACTTTATACCTACTATGTTTGCAGTTGGCTTGTACTGGGTATTTGTTTGTATAACCACCTTTGTGGTTCTATTAGTCAGATACTTAATTACTTAGTTAACTTACGTTGTCCAATATTTGGAACAGTACGATTTTTTTGGTGAAAGGTACATTATGTGTATTTCTATCTGTACTCCTGGCAACGTGTATGTTATAATGATCGGTTGAGTAGTTAAATGTGAAGTGAAGGCGTAACAAACAAACAAACTTATTTTCGCGTTTATTGACCGAGCGAGCACGAAGCGCGAGCGAAGCGTCTCTGCTTCAGTGGGCAAAAATGCTTTCGTATGTCCGTTTGTTCTCCTCTACAGGTCGGATTTCCCAAGCGATTCTCGTGAAATTTTGTGAAAAAATAGTGATAAATAAGTATATTTTGTATTTTTTTATTTTTAATTTTGAACATGTTTCGAAATTTGTGTATTTTTTTTCGAAAAATTTCGTAAAACTGTCTGTCTAGCCTCGAATAGATATGATAAAAAATACCTAACAAACAGCGCTTTATACTTACTGCTTTTTAAAACCTCGTGGCGACATCTATTAGTTAATTTTTTAAACAACATACAATTTAAGCTACTTTCTAACACACAAACGCGAGGCCTACAGCTCACTGAACCAATAGTAATATTATGTAAGGATTTATTTATTAATTATTACAGGTACACAGCTACACATACGAAGAGCTAATATCCTACGTAGGCTTACAAAACAAACCGGACGACAAGAAGTACTTAGATAGATACGTCACATTGCGATCGTCGCCAGATTTCATATTTGACAACGAAGTGTACTACAAAAGGATCACTATTCTAGCTGAAACAGCGCTATTGGAGGCGGACTATAGAGCGAAAGAGGCGGAAAGAGATGCGTTCCTCAATATTATTGGATGTGGTATGTGTTTATTATTTATAATTAGCTTCAACCGCGATTTAGTTCGTGTGGATATTTGGAAAATATCTTGGGAATCTTCGACCGGGATAAAAACTATCAAATGTTAATCCAGGGCCCAGGCTATCAACAATCACTGTGCCAATTTCATCCAAATCCGTTCAGACGTTTTTGCGTGATTGAGTTACAAACATCCAAACTCACAAGCTTTAACTTTAATAGTATTAGTAGGATATCAAATTATGAGCTATCAGTAAAATATAATCCTGATTTTGCTTTTGTTACGAACATTTTGTTAAAATGTCTTTATAAAGTTGAAATTATGATGGCCATACACGATCATGCCGCTTAATCCAGGTAGCATGATTAAATATGCTTGTTCAAGCCATTTGACCGTGTGTAGGTTTGTCCATCCCATATGGGACTATGGGAAACTACGGATTTTCCATCGCTGATGGGAAAACTACGGCTTTCCCCATCCCCGATGAGCAAACTACGGCTTTCCCTATCCCCGATGGACAAACTACGGCTTTCCCTATCCCTGATGGTCAAACTATGGCTTTCCCCACCCCTGATGGACAAACTACGGCTTTTCCCATCCCTGATGGGCAAACTATGGCTTTCCTCATTCCTGATGGACAAACTACGGCTTTCCCTATCCCTGATGGACAAACTACGGCTTTCCCTATCCCTGATGGACAAACTACGGCTTTACCCGTCCCTGATGGACAAACTACGGCTTTTCCCATCCCTGATGGGCAAACTATGGCTTTCCCCATTCCTGATGGACAAACTACGGCTTTCCCTATCCCTGATGGACAAACTACGGCTTTCCCTATCCCTGATGGACAAACTACGGCTTTACCCATCTCTGTTGGACATACTACGGCTTTCCCTATCCCTGACGGGCAATTTACGGCTTTCCCCATCCCTGATGAACAAACTACGGCGTTCCCTATCCCTGATGGACAAACTACGGCTTTCCCCATCCCTGATGGACAAACTACGGCTTTCCCTATCCCTGATGGACAAACTACGGCTTTCCCTATCCCTGATGGACAAACTACGGCTTTCCCTATCCCTGATGGACAAACTACGGCTTTCCTCATCCCTGATGGACAAACTACGGCTTTCCATATCCCTGATGGACAAACTACGGCTTTCCATATCCCTGATGGACAAACTACGGATTTCCCTATCCATGCCTGCCTAGCATGACCGATTTATATCGCGTGATATAGCATTTTATCGACACTCAACTGTCAAATTCCTTTGTCTTTTTGACAGTTAAACGTGATAAAACGCTATATCTCGCGATATAAATCGGTCAAGCTAGGCAGGCTGATGGACAAACTACGACTTTCCTTATCTCTGATGGACAAACTACGGCTTTCCCCATCCCTGATGGACAAACTACGGCTTTCCCTATCCCTGATGGACAAACTACGGCTTTCCCCATCCCTGATGAAAACTATAGAAACCTTGAAAAACATAAATGCCACATGTCTCAAATGGCAAGCGCTCATGGCGAAACTTGACTGACTGATCGTACTCGATCACGTTTGTTAAGCAACGCTCGGTCCGGTCAGGTGTCGGATGGGTGACCGTTAAAGTGTTATTTCAACTGAGCGCTTCCGTGCTTCGGAGGACACGTTAAACCGTCGGTCCCAGCTGTTGTCATCTGATAACAGTCGTTAAGCCAAGTTAGAGGCCTTACAGGCGGCTAGATAAACTCTAACACCAGAGGTGGCCACTAATCCTCATTCGATAAGAAAGAAAAGACTCAAATAGCATGTCTTATCAAAGTTTTACCCACAAATGGTCAAAATGGCTTAATATATTTTATTTTTCACTAGCGACCCGCCCTCGCTTCGCTTCAGTGTAGTGTGGATTTTGACACCATGTATAAACGTTCCTTTTGAATCACTCTATCTATTTAAAAAACTGCATCAAAATCCGTTGCTAAGTTTTAAAGATCTAAGCATACATAGGAACAGACAGCGGGAACCTACTTTGTTTTATACTATGTAGTGATTTTTATCATTATGCCACTCACTCAAGCGGCGTGATCGTGTATAGTTGTATGTATACTTTAACAAACCTTTTATTTTAGGTCTCGGCGTCTGGAGGATCTCAGACCACCAAACTGACGTATACGTACTAACATTTCTCGAAAGAATACGCTCATATTTAAAGAAAGAACTATTAAATCACGTTTCTGACATCAACTTCGCGTATATACGTCCCAGTGATGGAATTTTAAGACTTTTCTCTGATAATGAAAGCGAAAAAAGGATATTCTTTGAGAGTAAAAGGCATCCTAGAGGTGGGATCAATGTTTTGATGGAGAATAGAGAGCCGTCAGCTAAATTAGTGGGGGAACATGAAGGGAAGTTGTTGGTAATGACGTATGCTTGGGACGGGAATGCGCATCCTGGGAATGAGTTTTGGTAAGTTTTATTAAAAAAAATAGCATTTTATATTACTTTATTTGAGTTTCCACCCAATCAATTTCCCGTGTGAATTACGGCCTTCAGGTTCAATATGTAGCTTTCCCATAATGTACCTCGGTGTCAAAAGATACTTTTCCCGAAAAGTCCACGTGCCGGACTACAGCTGGGCCACAAAAAAAAAGTTGGAAATCTGACTTTTTGACTATGCCATGATGAAGTCGATAATTTGTCGGAATTTGTCGCCAAAAACCAGAATTTGTCGGTCTTGCGTTTAGGAGATACGTGTGGCTCAGCTGTAGAGACGTCTCTACAGCTGGGCCACACAGATCTCGAAAACGGAAGGTCGTAGCGAAAATCTGATTACTCGTATGTGTAGCCGGTAATTTGTCGGATTTTGTCGCCAAAAACCAGAGTTTGTCGGTCTTGCGTTTAGGAGATACGTGTGGCTCAGCTGTAGAGACGTCTCTACAGCTGGGCCACACAGATCTCGAAAACGGAAGGTCGTAGCGAAAATCTGATTACTCGTATGTGTAGCCGTTAGTTTGTCGGAATTTGTCACCAAGAACCAGATTTTGTCGATCTTGCGCTTAGGAGATATGTGAGGATACGCTTGCGACCTTTCGTTCTCGAGATCCAGGTAAAAAAGTCTCCACAGCGCATCCTCACATATCTCCTAAACTCAAGATCGACAAAATCTGGTTCTTGGTGACAAATTCCGACAAACTAACGGCTACACACTCGAGTTATCAGATTTTCGCTATGACCTTCCTTTGTCAAGATCCAGGTAGAAAAGTCTCCACAGCATATCCTCACATATCTCCTAAACGCAAAATCGACAAATTCTGGTTTTTGGCGACAAATTCCGACAAATTATCGACTTCATCATGGCATAGTCAAAAAGTCAGATTTCCAACTTTTTTTTTGTGGCCCAGCTGTAGTCCGGCACGTGAAAAGTCCACTTCTCATAATGTACCTTTTCCAAAATGTACCTTTCCCATAATGTATATACCTGTTCTAAAATGTACCTTCTTTGAGCATATAGAATAACTGATTGGATACATTTTATGTACAAAATAAAATAAAATCATGTGGTTAATCAAGTTTTAATAGTAGCGTAGGTGATTGATATACATGATTTGATGGATAAATTTTAAATATATATAAAATTTATTGATGATGGATACATTTTATGTTTTTTAAATTATTCCTCCTAATAAATGTTCTAATATTAGTATTAGTAGTTTAAAAATAACTCTATACTTATTGAGATGTCTGTTTATCCTAACTCGTCTTATTTGGTACCTAAACAATCTTCACCCTACTGTATATTGAATAAATTAATTATAAAATACAACAAACAGTTTTCCACACATAGATTACGAAATAAATTACTATTTTTAGTGACAATTTGAATTAATAAGACTTTTTTTAATAATGATTTAAATATAAAAGACAACTGTCAAATGCTATCTAATGGGACAATAAACAGACTTAGGGCTGATTTTTCAATCCTCAGAAAACAGCGGGGCTACTCAAATGGCCACTTTTCTATTCGTTCGCTAACTTAAAAATTAAAAATAAGCCATAAACACCAAAATAACGTATCGTAGGCTTGTCAATTCTGTACAATACAACAATGTCTGTGATTTGCATAAACTTGCGAACGTCTGACTTGATCATTAATTGCTTATTTTTAAGATTTAAGTTAGCGAACGAATAGAAAAATGGCCATTTGAGTAGCCCCCCAGATATCAGTCAGTTAAATTATAATCCGAATAATATAAAAGTCATTCAAAAATTTTGACAAACAAACATATGATAATCATTTTGAATTTAGCGGCATAATACGTTATCAAACGAATAAAGCATTATTTGGGCATTGAAAAATCAGCCCTTATACAAAGTGTTTGTAAAAAGCCTTATAAAGCCGATTATGGTAGATAGAGACCCTCAAACTGAACAACTTTTAATATGTAACTAACTCTGAAATCGCGAAAAAAAATATCAGCTGTTTTATACAAAAATGATAACGAAAATATCAAAATGATTTCAGAGTTGGTCCCATTTTAAAAGTTGTTCAGTTTGATGGTCTCTATCTACCATAATCGGCTTTATAAGGCTATTACCAAACATCCTGTATAACTGTCGACCTGTCGACCGAACATCTGTCGACCTTCCTGAAAGAAGATTTTTGGCCGAAAGGTGTTTTGTTCCGACGGTTTCGCGGTCGGTTACCGGACACTACGTTGCGCAACACGTCGCCGCCATCAATACGTGGAAATTAGTTTTATAAAATGTAATTTTAATATAAATACACTGGCCTGCAAAAGTAAGTATCACACAGGCCTATATTCATACAAACGAGGTAACTTTGAAGCTTTGGTTCTCCGCCCAGGATTAAACAGGGTGTGATTTGATGATGGCCATTCAAAGAGTAAATGGAGGAGGCCCAGATCGCTAAAGAAACCTAATGGATTAAGAAAGTCGTTTAGCTCAGGGCTGAACTTAAAAAAATAACAGGCTAAATTACATCAAAAGTATGGTAAATGGAATACTAAAAAGTCCGTACGGTCTCTGGTGTAAACGACTCTTCTAATCCATGTGGTTTCTTTAGCGATCTGGGCCTCCTCCATTTACTCTTTGAATGGCCATCAACAAATCACACCCTGTTTAATCCTGGGCGGAGAACCAAAGCTTCAAAGTTACCTCGTTTGTATGAATATAGGCCTGTGTGATACAAACTTACTTTTGCAGGCCAGTGTATGTATGTTAGTCTGTAAGGTATATATTGTATGGGCCTAGTTGCCTGAATTAAATAAATAAATAAAAATAAATAAATAAAATAACATACCTACCAGTGGCGAGGAGTCGAAATATGGCAAAGGTAAGCCGGACCAATAATTTCTCTAAAAAATCTCCTAACTGTATGGTTGATTGCAAGGGTGGGATTTCTAAAAGGGAAGCCGATAGGAATCGGCATGTATGGACCCTTCGCCACTGATACCTACATAGTTATTTCGTTGTAATGATTTTTTTCTTGATTGGCGTCGCTAGTCTGGCTCGGTGCACTCTTAATAATAGTGAAATCTTTTCCCTAGGCTTGGCAGTCTAACTTCTTCAGGCGATCCGGCCGCCGCTTGTTCCACACAAGTATCCGAACTTCACAACGCGCATATAAATCCCGCAGTTTGCAGCAACAACGCGCGAATCGCCGCCAGCGGACTGACCACCTTACAGGCGTATTGCGCGGATGTCCATACATAATGTATGTATGTTGTATATTTATGAAATATAATATGTTCTTATATTTTAATGGCAATTTACTTCGCTGGAGTTTTGTCAATGTAAAGTTCCTTCGATAAAATTATGTCTTTTATCTTGATGGCATTTTAATTGTTCTTGGAGATTTTGACACTAAAAAATACATTGAGTCAGCAAATTCACGCTTAGTTTTGTTTTTATTCTACAATACGTGAGAAAAATCTCAAAAGATAATATTGTGGCTTAACCGTGGAAATGTAATAAACAACAGCCAGTGTAAATTAAAAACAGACAGAGTTACTTATACACTACTACAGACAGACAGACTTTGCATTTATAATAATGAACGGATTAAGTAATTTCCTTACCTATGAAATTCCCGTGAATTTCCCATGTAAGTACCAATTTTTTTTCATAGTTACGCCATGTTTGACATAGATGGACAAACTTTTTGTTAGATCAAGTCCGCCGCGACAATTTTTTAAGCAATGTGCATGACTATAAAATTGCGCTAGCTTGAATGTACCTATAAAAAAAAAGCATCTGATTTTTGTGTGTATGATCGTAATATAATCATGTCATATAAAAAATTACTTTGAAACGCTAATGTGTATAAAAACTAGCTCTGCTCTTCTAAATATGTAACTATATTATTAAGAAAATTATGTAGTATTATGTATAAAATATAATCTTTAGCTGCGATATTAAAAATGTATTGCAATTACTTAAACTAAATTTACGTCCTTTCCTTTTTTATACTGAAAGATAAACAGAGAGGTGTCTATTCGGTTCGCAACGATTTAACTAAATTGACAGGACTAAACTTAAAGTTTTCCATCCTTTTCTTCCTGTATCGAAAAGACAAGAAGAGAATGCTAAAATTAAGTTTAGTTCTATCAATTTAGTTGCGTCGTGTCAACCGAATCCACACCATTTTGTTTCCTTAAAATTAAAAGGGTGTGTGTCAAATTCATGGCTTATTGTTGTAATCTCTATGGTTAAAAAACGAATGACTGATGTTACTATACGTATTTATGGGACAATGTTTTGTATATATAAAAAAATGTAAGTAGTTATAATATATCTTTGTAGTCTGAGTATGATATTATCGGCAAATGTTTGAAGTAAATCTATGTTTTTCAAAATTTTGACATCTGTCAATAACTCATTTGTATAAAATGTATGAGTTTCGTATAAATTTTTTAAGTTTCGTTTGCTAAGAAAAACAAATCACAATTAAAATGCAGTATAATAATAATTTTGTAATGAGTATGACAGAAAAAAATCTTTGTCACTATAAAGTCGCAAGTGTCACTCTGGCAGGCTGATTATCCAACTAAAAACCATCTTGAGACCAGTAATAATTACGGAATCGTCCCTGACAAACCGTTCGACAGAAGAAGTCGGTCGCGTCGTGGTTACTGAGTTAGTTAATACGAATTTAGGAGCATTTCCTTGCTCAAGTTCTCGCTTTTGTTAGTTCTTTGGTTGTTCGCTGGATGCAGCACTATCAGAATTTCGATTGCTGGTACGAAATCGAGTTTGACAGCGACGATTCCGTAATTATTACTGGTTGCTAGATGGTTTTTACCTTCCGGATGACTTCGTCATTTTCTTAAAATTGACACTTTCCTAATAGTTAAAAATCAATCTGCTGGAATGCCATACCTTGTTTTCTTGGATCGTGGGGCAGCTATTTCTACATTAATTTTTAGACATAATAAAAAAATAACTACTAACAATGCGATTAAATTGACAATAGACAGTGAACCGCTGCAACTTCACTCAAGAATGTATGACAAAGAGAAAATTTTACAAATTAAAACACGCCGCTTTGTATTGCAAGCACTCTGAAGTTAGTCACCTCAGTTGTACATTGTTAAATTAATGGCATTGTATTTCATTGTAATGAAAAATCTTAATATTGATACTTAATGACAGTTTTGTTTGTATGATTGCGATAAGCAATATTTGGTTTCTAATATTTTTGCGTGATTTTTGCGTCTTCCATCGTTCTAGTATAAGAACCACACAAAATATGACATTTTCGAAATGAACAATATTGCTTTTTCAGTCGCTGCTAGAAAATTTCATTATTAGTGTAAATGATTGTTTAATATAAGGTCCTTCTTAAATAGTGCACGAAATTTTAAGGGGTCAATGTACTCATGCATACAAACAACTTTTACTATGGTACCAACATTGAAATCGCGAAAAAAATCAGCTGTTCCATACATTTTGATCTATTCGATTTTAAATTTTCTATGGAACAGCTGATTTTTTTTTGCGATTTCAATGTTGGTTCCAAAGCAAAAGTTGTTTGTATGCATGAGTACATTGACCCCTTAAAATTTCGTGCACTATTTAAAAATTACCTTATATACCTAGGGATGGGTCCAGTGAAAATTTCAATGAAATGAAAATTAAATTTATGTGAAATTTTCGAAATTTTTCAAAACGGGTTGAAATATTTCACTTTTGAGTGAAATTTAATTCCAGTACTAGAAATTCCTTATTTTCTGAATTAATTTACTATTTTAACGTATTAAATGAAACTAAAAGACAGGTAATTGAACGAGCAAGCGCGAAGCGCGAGAGATGCGTCTCTGCTTCAGCTTGGGCAAAAATTGTTTCGTATGGTATGTCCTTTCGGCTGTCCGTTTGTTCTCCTCTACAGGGTCGCATTTCTCAAACGATTTACGTGAAGTTTTGTTAGCAGGTTGGAAAACAATATAGAATTTTATTGTAGAGCCGGTTATTCACAATTTTTCAATATGGCGGAGATAGGTATGTAAAAGAAACATATTTCGGTCCGGCTTTCAAGCGCTGTTTGTTCTCCTCTACAGGTCACATTTCCCAACCGACTCTTGTGAAATTTTGTGAGCAAATTCGAAAACTACCTATAAAGAATCTTATTGTTAAGCCAGTTTTTCGAAATTATTCTAAATGGCGGAGATATGTAAAAAAAACACATTTCAGTCTGGCTTTAACGGAGCTTAGTAGAGGTTCTATTATTTTTGCTAATCGCTGATACGATTTCGTAGATAATTTAGACAGTGTAAATAAAGCCCTAATGTTTGCACTTTGCTACCACGTTGCCATTGTATTTAAGTTCTGTAGGTCGTGAAGTCCAAACCTTAGGACTTTATTTATACTGTCTTCATTTTTATCTAATTGTATCAGCGATTATAAAAAAGAATGAGACCTCTATTAAGCTCCGTTTGAGAGAACTGCGTGGCCGCGCGATTGCGCCTATGCGACCGACTGGCATTTACGCTATGTAGGTCGTGAAGTCCAAACATTAGGGCTTTTTTATACTTTCTAAATTTTTCTACAAAATCGTATCAGAGATTAGCAAAAATAATGGGACCCCTACTAAGCTCCGTTTAAGAGAACTGCGCGGCTCTCCACATTTCGACCGCGTGGACCATGGCGCGGTATGTAGGTCGTGAAGTCCAAACATTAGGGCTTTTTGATACTTTCTAAATTTTTCCACAAAATCTTATTAGCAATTAGCAAAAACTTAGTAGAATCAAATATGGCAAAAATAACAGAATCCCTACTAAGCTCCGTTTAAGAGAACTGCGTGACCGCGCGGCTCTCCACGTTTCGACCGCGCGGACCATGGCGCGGTATGTACTTAGTTCGTGATGTCCAAACATTAGGGCTTTTTATACTTTCAACATTTTTCTACGAAATCGTATCAGCGATTAGCAAAAAGAATGGGACCCCGACTAAGCTCCATTTTAGAGAACTGCGTGGCCGCATGGTTCTCCACTTTCGATCGCGCGGCCACGGTCAAACCTTTACAACTTTTTGAATATTGGACCTACATTGCGACTTTTCTACATATTCATTCGTAATATTGACGTAGTCGTTTTTCTTCTACGCCATCGTGGCCGACAATCGAAACGGACATTAAATATTTTGTTATTAAAAGTTGTAAAATAGCCAAAGCTATTCGTAATATGAGCCAATTTATTTGTTGTATAATTATGTAGATTATATTCACAAAAAGCATGTAATTTTGTTTTATTGAGGTCAGATGAAATTTAAAAATAAATTTCACTCCAAACTGAAATATTTAAAACCAAAATGAAATTTATTCTAAATATTTCACAGACTGAAATTTTTCGTGAAATTTACCCAACCCTATATATACCTATCTGTAAATTGTCAATCGAAAAATACTCTTAAGGTAATCGTAGTAGAGTTTATTTTAGCTACTCACAAATTAAACTTTTGTTGTTTTATATATGTAATGCGAAGGCTATTGTTGGCTGTTATATAAAGTACCTTGCCTTTAGTTAAGAAATCAAAATCATTAGCCTAAAATAATCTAGAATCTAGTGTCAACAAAATGCAATGTCAAATGTCGTCGCACACTTTGGTACATAGTCATAGCAACTTTTTCGACAGCTATCTTACAGTTTGGAATATTTTAATCAGAAAAGTTGATACGACAAAGTACTAAAATGTTAAGCTACTTTAATTGATGTTCTAAGATCATTAGCATCTTTTAATGCTGTTTTCTATAAAAATGTTTGAACCATAGAAATAGAATGCCAAAGAACAACAATGTCAATAAACAGGTGATCCAAAACCATAAACTTAATATTCACTGAAATAGACGAACAGAGTTCGCTTGGCTGCGAAACCAAAAGTGAGATGAGCCAGTGTTTGTAAATATGTAAACGTGTGCGTGAATTTAGAGATGCACTGAAGTCCATTTTAGGTTGTAGATAACCATAATGTATTATTGCTCTAATAAATAAAACACAAACAAAATTTTGAACAATTTTATTTAAATAATTTCTTAAGGTCTCCTTTGAGGCTCCCTGCTTATTTATTTATGACATTTATCCAGTTTAATTTAATCACTGGATTTACAGAAAACCTGGAAATAATTGTTAAATTAGTACTTAAGTTGGTATAATTTACCATTTGAAAACTGTCGGTTACAAGCAGCTTTAAATAAAATTATCAGTGTTCACAAAGACAAACAAAGTTATATTGGAAATCATCGACATGAGTATCGATATCGATAATTTTTTATCAATATCTACGCTTTATTTTCTCAAGTTCACGGACATAATATCTTTTTATCTAACACATAATGTTTAGAAATCAGCCTTTATTTAGGAAATAGGCGTTTAATAGCATCATATTAGTATATAACTTAGTGTGTTTGGGAATATATTCAACTAAAATATGAATTATGAAAATGGTAATAGTACAATCATATTTACCTGTGAAATGAGTGTTTATTTGGGTTATTGTCGTAAGTAACATTACAATCCAGTACACAACACGACACCATTATTGATTTATATAGCTTTGAGAGCCAAACCGACCCGATCGCGATCAAAATTACAAAATAATCTTGTTGACGCTTTTCATCAAGGTGATAAACGATGATAAATGAAGTCAAACCAGTTTCAGCTGTCAGTTTGTTTTTACTCTTTTTCGCACATCGCATAAGCCGTAAGAATCGGTTTCTCACTCGCACCTTTGTCCGTCTACTTGAGCATAGCGAAAAATTTTCTAAGTCTATGTCCAAAACATTATACATTAGATATGAGCAATTGACTTACATACATAAAATATGACTATATTAAGGCAAAGAAAATTAATAAACTATGTTCCATACTGTTTTCTTCGTCGAAAAACGAAAAAATGTAGAGAAATTTGGTTTTAGAGAAATGTGTGGCAAAATCTTATTTACCTTTGAAAAGTGTGATTACTTTGATCGTTTCTTTTTATCACATCACAATTACTTAGAGCACAAGACACCATGGCTCCACGATACCTTTATTTGAAATTCTAATAAGGATTAACAAATATTTCAAACAAACTATGATTGCTCATTTGCAAGGCGGGACGCTAGGGGCTCTTACTATAAAAAATGTTGGCACATTGTCGCTTGATTCTTTGTCTCTTTTTTTCACAGACCGTGTCCGTATAATGTTAACTTCTCTTTTCCACGCTTTGTTGGTCTTCTTGAGCGCACGCAGCGAAAATTTTTCTATGTCTATGGTTTTCTCTAAGAGCTGAGTTAATGATAAGTATTATACTAATCAGATGTTTAATTAGCACTTGTTAGTTCGTCAATGATTTTGTATTTTGTCCAATGTTAGACCAATTATAGTATTATATCTTGTAGATGACATTTTATAAGGCACAAGCGTTAGAAAAGTGAGATATTATACAATGTGTAACAAAAAATCCTCAAGCTGAATATGGTAAATAGGGGCCATTAAACTAAACAATTTTACTATGGGATTAACTCTGAAATCGCGAAAAAAATATCAGCTGTTTCATACAAAAATAATAACGAAAATATCAAAATGTATGGAACAGCTGTTTTTTCCCCCGCGATTTCTGAGTTGGTCCCTAAAAGTTGTTCAGTTTATGGTCCGAAAACGGTTTTCCCATTTTTGGTTAATTCATTAACACCCTGTATAATACTTGTAATTTTTGGGAGTACCTATTATAATGTAGGTATTATTTAATTTAGTTTGTACGGTCGAGTCCATTAATATGTTGGCACTTTTGACAGTTCGTCAACCTTTATGCCTTTGTAATAAAAGTCAATATCCTGTCAAACTTGCCAACATGTTAATGGTTTCAACTGTACCTATACTTGTCTTTATGTGGAAAAGATTCGAGAATTTTTAATTAACAAGCATTTTTAATTAACTATTTAATTATTTTGCCACTCATGAACAAAATCTCAACACTAAGAGAGCTTACAGACCAGACTCAGTCGCCTACATGAGACTTTGTCGTTGAGAAACTGTCTCTTGTCTGTAAACGCCCTTATTTTATTACGCGAAGTGACGCGGCTATTGAGTTCTGCCAAAATTGCAGTGGAATAAAGAAACTCTCTTAAAAATACAGTGGCGGTCACATAATTCAAATTCAAATTCAAAATTCAAATTCAAAAATTATTTATTCAGTCTAGGCTGTTACAAGCACTTGTGAATGTCATAGAAGCTACGCCATCGGTTCGCAAACCCTAAGCGGGAGACCTTGTAACGAGAAGAACCGGCAAGAAACTAGTCAAGGGCTGCTTTTTTCTCCCTGTATATTTCATACAGAGTCATCAACATTGAAAAATGAGCTCCACATTTAAAGTGAGGTCATTTTCCATCACAATAATTAACAAAAGTTTGCACACAATGGGTAGGTAGGTTGAAATTAAATACTACTAACTAAATACTACTAAGTAATGAGAGTAAATAACTTTCAACTTGTTGAGAAATCACTGTGTCTGTTACTCGAAAGTGCACCTAAGTAGGCAAAATTTACCAAAAAAAAAACCACATGTTACAAGACATAAAAAAATAATTAAAAAAAACTTACAATTCAATATGCGTTAAGATAGGTACTCAGAAGCAGACCCTTTCCACTGGCAGCACCCGTTCACGAGCATGACGCATGGACCAGCCATCGCTTCGCTCAACCATATTTGAGGGAACGTAACGACCCGCCCCACACGACACCACCGCAGAAATGATTAAAGAGAGCATGACATACTTAGGCTACCCATCCTAAGGCACCGAATTGAAAACTATTATCCTAAAGCTTTTCATAGGCCTTTACTTACAAAACTACTGAATATAGAAAGCAAAATGATTGCAATGAAAAAAAAAATTAGAAATCAAAACAAAGTTTAGTTATTAATTTAAATTTTGAGTAAGAAGTGCCATACATATTGATAATATTAATCAGAAAAATAATATATATAAATATACGACGCCCTTAGTACAAGCAGACAGAAGCAGACCCTAGTTAAAGACACCAGTCGATTTTCATACAAACGAGGTATCGAAGCCTTGGTTCTCCGCCAGGGATTGACCTAGCTATGATCTGATGATGGCTATCCAGGGAGTGAATGGAGGAGATTCAGATCGCCATACACACCCAACTGATCTGATCAGCATTCTAAGAGATATGAGGATCAGAGTTTTCAGTTTCAAGATTTCCGTACATATTAATGCTAATTTCGCAATTTTTTAAACATCTTATATCTCTTAGAATGCATGATCAGATCAATTGGGTGTGCATATCTGAATCTCCCCCATTCACTCCCATATGGATGGATAGCCATCATCAGATCACAGCTAGGTCAGTCCTTGACAGAGAACCGAGGCTTCAAAGTTACCTCATTTGTATGAAAATCGACTGGTGTCTTGTATGTGACGGCCACTGTATATTTATGAGAGTTTCTTTATTCCACTATAATTTCGGCAAAACTCAATAGCCGCGTCACTTCGCGTAATAAAATAAGGGCGTTTACAGACAAGTGACAGTTTTTCACCGACAACGTCGTGTTGGACGCCCCGCGTCAATGGACAGGCAGTCTTACACTGGTCCATTACACGTTACCAGGGCTTCAAATACCGTTAAAAAAATAACGTTAAAACTGGACATTAATAACGGTAAAATTATAACGGTAAAACAGAATTTTAACGTTAATTTTTCGTTCCTTGATAACGTTATTATGTTACTGTATAAAAATATTTAAAAGCAATGTGTAATTGACGTTGATGCCGCCGTGACGTGATCGCTCTCTGCGGTAGGTACTAGGCAGTAGAGGTACCTACCTACAATACTTATAAAATTACCGTTAAAAATAACGTTATTTTTTAACGTTATCAGGTAGATAAAGTTAAAAAATAATGTTAAATTAATGTTATGTTACTAGGTATCGTTAAAAAAAATAACGTTATCAAGGTATATTAAAAATAACGTTACGTAACGTTATTTTTACTGTTAATTGATAACGTTATAAAGCTCTGCACGTTACACAAGTCTGGAACCGGCATTATATTGTTTATGCGAAGAATTTTATCATAAGGCGTCATCTACAGTTTGACCTTAAATCCTATCACTTTGTTTAAACCAAATGCATAATATTATGTAGCGCATTGTATTTAACATAGCACTGTTACTTACATAATATTGTAACCGAAATGTAGCCACTCTAACATAGATGTTTGTTAATTTTACTATCAAAATATATGCAGGTGTTTTATATTAATGAAAGTTTTTTATTTTATCCTAATACCTGCTTACTATAATTTTGTTTTTACGCATAACAAATAAAATCGAAATGATTAAAAGCACTATATTAATTACAAATAAATATTTACGATAGTTACTTTTGGCTTAAAAATATCAAATACTAGCTTCCGCCCGCGACTTTATCCATGCAGATTTCCACTACCTACTTCGACTCGAATAAAATTCAAATATCTCGATCAATTTAGTTTGAGCTGTCCATGATGAATCAGTCAGTCGGGCATAATGTCCTATTTATATTTAAACCATAGAAATAGAATGTCAAAGAACAACAATGTCAATAAACAGGTGATCCGAAAACGAATGCATACATTTTATATGAGATACGTAAAATATGACTAAGATTCATAAAATATGACTAATATGGCAAAAGAAATTAATAAACTATGTTCAATACTGTTTTCTTCGTCGATAAATGAATAAATGTAGCGAAATTTGGTTTTAAAGAAATGTGTGGCAATATCTTATTTACCTGTGAAAAGTGTGATTACTTGGATTATTTCTTTTTGTCATATCACAATTACTTAGAGCACAAGACACCATGGCTCCACGATACCTTTATTTTAAATTCTAATTAAGATTAACAAATATTTTAAACAAACTGTGATTGCTCATTTGCTAGGCGGGACGTTAGGGGCTCTTATTGTAAAAAATGTTGGCACATGTCACTTGATCCTTTGTCTCTTTTTTACATAGACCGTGTCCGTATGATGTTAACTTCTCTTTTCCACGCTTTGTTGGTCTTCTTGAGCGCAGCGAAAATTTTTTTGTCTATGATTTTAACTGTCTTACTAATAAAAAGATAAGAATACGTTTATAAATAGTCTAACCAAGAATATTATTAAGCAATTTTACTCTTTACATTCGATATCACACAAAATACATAAAAGTGTTGAAGCTTCAAAGTGTGTACTTCAATACCATCTGTGTTGTACACTACACTACACTGTACTACTTATAGTGTACCGGAAACACAAAGTGTGTACAGGAATAACAGTACGGTTGAGTATACAAAGAATACTCAAACGAGCTTCAAACAACAGTTGACTACGAGAACGCATTGCGTTGAAATAAAGCCAGGGCTCCGTCACTCCGCGAGCGACTATGAAGCGCTCGGCTTCCTCTGAGAGGACAAATTTCATACATCAGAAAAGATAAGACCTACGCGATTGAAAGAGAGGCAACTACTAAGTGAGTGTTTTGGAGCGAAGGGAACGCTGTGCACCTGAATTGCACTTTATTGTGTCGGGGCTAGAGTCGCTATTTGTTTAAACAATTCTGCGGAGTGCAAATTCTGTACGCTAGTACTATTATCTATTCTGTGATAAAGCTCTCTGATTGGTTCATTTGAGGTGTGATTGGTTCGCGTGACGCTGCGCTGTGCGTCCGCGGGCACTGAGTTCTCATAGTAATGTTTGTGAATCTAAGTGTCATATTCTTGAACAGGAGGAGCTCGATGGCGCAGTAGTTTAGCGCCTGGCCCAGCGATTGCGGAGGTTAAGCAACTTTCGCAAGGGTCGGTCATGGGATGGGTGACCAAAAATTTATTATCTCGGGTTCCTCCGTGCTTCGGAAGGAACGTTAAGTCGTTGGTCCCGGCTGCATTTGCAGTCGTTAACATCCACCAATCCGCATTGGGCCCGCGTGGTGGGTTATGGCCCATCCTTCTTATCCACCCATAAGGAAGGCCTGTGCCCTAGCTGTGGGGACATAAAAAACCGGCCAAGTGCGAGTCGGACTCGCGCACGAAGGGTTCCGTACCAAAAAACGGCAAAAAATCACGTTTGTTGTATGGGAGGCCCCCTTAAATATTTATTTTATTCTGATTTTAGTATTTCTTGTTATAGCAGCAATAGAAATACCTACATCATCTGTGAAAATTTCAACTGTCTGCCTGCAGTCGTTATTAATATCGAGCAAAAAACGGCAAAAAAATCACGTTTGTTTTATGGGAGCCCCTCTGAAATATTTATTTTATTCTGTTTTTAGTATTTGTTGTTATAGCGGCAACAGAAATACATCATCTGTGAAAATTTAAACTGTCTAGCTATAACGGTTCATGAGATACAGCCTGGTGACAGACAGACAGACTGACAGCGCAGCGGAGTCTTAGTAATAGGGTCCCGTTTTTACCCTTTGGGTACGGAACCCTAAAAATGGCTGATGGTCATTCTTATGGATGTTCTAGGTTTAAACTTATTCTTCATCAGAGGCAGTATAAGTGTCCATTTTAAGTCTAGACTACTTAAGTCACCATAGGTGGAGTGGCACAAGATCCATTACGCTATCGAACTGAAGTTAGAAATGGTGCTGTAAACCTATAGACTTTCGAGTGGATGGCGTGTGCACAATACATTAGTAAGAGGAAAATGGTTCTGTCGATATTGCCTGTTACAACGGCAAGAAAGGGTTAAAAGGCATTCATTGATGCATTCGAAGGTAATCATAAAGTGTAGTAGTGAGAAGCCTAAAAAAAGAAGTTTAAAAACTAAAACCCGACTACGGAAAAATCGTGCTCTATAAAGTAAGAAACAAGAAAATATTCATAAAAAGGATAACCGTAGTCGCATGCCACTTTGTCCTAGACACGCACGGCACGGGCTGGAGGTGGCATGCGACTACGGTTATCCTTTTTATGAATATTTTCTTGTTTCTTACTTTATAGAGCACGATTTTTCCGTAGTCGGGTTTTAGTTTTTAAACTTTTTTTTTATTTTAAATATTTTGGAGTTGTCAATAGGGTGAAAGCAAGCAAAGCCACGGGCAAAAGCTAACAATTTATATATTTTTGAAAAGTGCTCATTAAGCCCTTTCATTTGGTACCCAACACGGCATTATTAAAAAAAAATTTTTTTGACCATGTCTTTATCTCCTCTAGAGGGCGCCACATTCAATTTAATGTAACGTCATATTATAGCCTATGTTCATTGGACGATTGACGCTTCTAAAGATACCTCATTTGTCAAATTATAACAAGTAGATAGTTTAGAAGTTATGAGGGAACAGATGAATTTACAAACATACATACATACAGGTCAAAATCATATACCCTCCGTTTTGGCTTCGCCGTAGTCGGGTAAAAACAGTATTTTTTTTATTCACAGCGGGATACTTTAGTCTTGGTCTTCACCTCACCTGATGTTAAGTGACGATAAGGCCGAAGGTGGAAAGCGCACTACACCCGGAATCCTCATCACTGAGGAGCTATCTTACCTCTAACTGCCGGAACACAACAATTTTTAAAATGTTGTTATTAGGGAATGCAATCTCGATCTCGCGAGATCTCGATTCTTGCGAGATCTCGAGTAATTTTTCGAGATTCAATCTCGAAGATAGTAATCTGGTTTTTAAAATATCGTTCGAGATCTCAACCAAATCGATCGAGATCACATTTGAGATCCAGATTGAGCGCGCATAAAAAAACTACGTATTCATTGATGCGCAACAGCGCTCTGACTGATCTACAATTTTGTCATTTTGAAGATTATTGTTTTATTAGCTTTCGCCAGTTTTTTTTTTAAAACATTATGGCCGGTATACATTTTGATTAGTGTTTAGTGCGAGTGGCTCGTTTAGTGTTTAGTGTTTAGCAAAAACACGGTCGGACAGTCTCTGATTAGTGTTAAGTAATTGTTTTTTGCTAAACACTAAACACTAAACGAGCCACTCGCACTAATCACTAATCAAAATGTATACCGGCCATTAGATAGTTAACTAAGTGAAATATGTCTAGGAACAAATCAGCCAAGTGTTTATATGGACGTTCCTACAAGTAAATTCGCAGTAAGGTGTTATTTCAAAAATTCTGTGGATGGATTGACAGCTAAATGCAAGTTGTGCAGTGCAGTGCTATTCGTAAATGTACAAAAGCACAGAATACATAATAGTACAAGTACAGAAGATCCACTCCGCAAAGTCAATTATTTAAATAGCGACTCTATTCCATACACAATAAAGTGCAATTCAGGTTGCACACCACTCCCTTGGCTACAGTTATATTCACCTAGAAGTTGCCTCTCTTTCTATCGCGTAGCTCTTATTTCCTCTAACGAATTCAGGGTTTCACTTTCTTCTTTTATATAATAATTAAATAACAGGTAGTTAATTTATTACAAGTTATGAGGTTGTGAAATAATGTGAAGGTACTTAAATATGTTTCAAAATTACCTAGGATAAGTACAGTCAACGCTGACTTTGAGTCAATTTGCTTTCATACGAAATGAAATTGTATTCATAATTAACTTTATTTCGAAAGTAGGTAAGTGTACCTACCTAATCTATAAATTATTATTTCAGTAAATAATCGGGTGAATATTGTTTAACAAATAAGACAAGTAAGTACCTACCTAAGAATAAATGGATACTAAATACTAATACGTTTCGATGTCGTTTGGAACTTTTGGAAGTGAGAAAAACACGTGAGGTTCGGATCCTTTTTATTAGTATTAAGGCAGCCCATTACGATGTGATATGCCTTCATTTTGGTTATAATTATATTATTATTGAGTGACTATCGAAATCGAACTGCTAACGTGCGACCCAGCCGGCACGCGGCAGCCTCTGAAATTAGTCCGTCCGGACGGACCCGCTGGCTACTTGTAGCGTCGTACCTAAAGCGCGGAGTGGGCCTAGCCTGACAAAAGGTTCACCACTGGCTTAAATATTCACTTAAAGTCCTTTCATAAAAAATAACTGTTAATTCATTTTGTTGTATCTCTTCTAATAACTACTTATTAACTTCTCGTATAAAAGTGGTTTTATTTTTTATTTTTGCTCAATTATTATTGTTAAATTTACAAAATATTATAACAGTCACATAGGTAGGTTACTTTTTATCCAATTTAACAATTTTTGATCAAATAATAAAGTATTTTTTAAAAAGTAACTCCAATCTCCGAGACTCCTTTAACCGAGATCTCGCGAGATCTCGTCGAATTATTGGACGAGATCTCGAATGACTCAATCTCGACTTCAAATTTTGAGACGAGATCTCGATTCTTCAATCTCGAGTCGAGATTGCATTCATTCCCTAGTCGTTATGGCGTCAGACTTGGGTAAGATGGTGGTAGCTAGCCAGAAGGACTTGAAATAACCATCAACAAATCAGAATTCAAATTGTACTCCCCTCCTGAGAATCGAACCCAGGACCCGCTGCGTCTTACACGAGTGGGCGAACCTAGAGACCACAGATGCGGTTTAATAATACGCGCTTTGTCAGTAAGACTGATCTAAACTAGTGTCGCGGAAAGAATAAAGTACATAGATATCTAGGTACAGCTGCCGGCATATAAATTGGCAAGAGAAAGTTGAGACAAAAGATGTGCAGTAGCTACAAACACTGTGTTTTTAGCTACTGCGCATCTTTTGTCTCAACTTGCTCTTGCCAATTTATCTGCCGGCAGCTGTATCTGTTACAATGTACTTTTTCTTTAAGGCCCACTCTGTCAAGTTAGAATGTCTTGTGGCGGTGTGTCTAAAGCTTAAGGGGCAGTACGCATGTCCATTTTGTTTGTAATTAAGTGGCGGGTAATGCTGTAATCGTTTCCTATCGCTCCCTCCACTTGCGACGGTTAGGGCGGACGAGCACGGATCTAATGGAAAAGTTGTTTTAATGCCACTTAAGCTTTACTAGAAAATCAAGGAGGTTCTTAAGAAACAATTCCACTTAGGTGCCGGCACGAGTCGTGAGCGGTGAGAGAAATTGGAGGGGATTACTGAGCATGTTTGCAGTACCCCCGCACGCATAGTCGTAAATATCCGACGCGTTATCCACTCGGTAAGTTTCGGGGCGGAGATGAGACATAAAGCATCAACTAATGATAATGACTAATTTTGCCACTACCTATCAAGTCACTTACTCCGACACGCCTGATATTTACGAAGCAACTTCGGGAGGATAACGCGTCGGGTATTTACGAAGCAACTTCGGATGGATAACGCGTCGGGTATTTACGAATATGCCCCCCCGCACCACGAGTCCTGCAAATTATACCCAAAAAATTACTTATGTTCGCGTTAGAGTATATATTCTGTGCTTATGCGCATTCCTGTCACCGCTCAAGATCCGTGCCGAGCCTGTATTGTATACTACTTTTACATAGTTATACGCATCAAAACTAAAATCACCACTAAATAAAAAAATATTTTGACTGTATAGCCTCTCACCTCTTCTCAAAAATATTTAGCTATAAAAGAGTAAGTTTGTAGTAGGCAGTAGCCCGTTATCAAGTAAGCACCAAAAAATTAAGTGGCGTTATAAGCTCCGGCGACGCATCTTATGCGGTGAAATAAAAAAAAAAGTATAGGTACCTATTGTACTTAGTAGCAATAGAGGCGTCTATGCTACTGCGCATTAAATTTCACTGCCCGAGATCTGTGCCGAGTCTGTGTATGTATTTAAATAGTGAACATCATTGTTTTATTAGGTACTCACCCACAAGTTTATTTGGTTTTGATGCAGATCGTCACTTTCGCAAATGGTCATCGCGAAAAATTTGGTCACTGTCGCAAATGGTCACTTTCGCAAAACGTCACTTTCGCAGAATGTCATTCATTTTTTTCTTTTTCTCAATATTGTGAATGACATTCTGCGAAAGTGACGTTTTGCGAAAGTGACGATCTGCGTCAAAACCGTTTATTTGTCAGTTTGCCACCCCCCTAAGCTCAGTACCTACAGCGTCGGCGGCAACGTTAAATGCACCGCTCAAGATCTGTGCCGAGACCTGTGTGTATCTATCATGGGGTATTTAAATAAGTAATTAACATCTGAACATCATTGTTTTATTATGTACCTACTACCTACAACTTACAAGTATATTAGTCAGTTTGCCACTCCCCTAAGCGCAGTACTCAAGTTGAGCGGTGCATTTAACGTCGCCGCCGCCGCTGTACTACGCTTAGGGGAGTGGCAAACTGACTAATAAGCCTCGCTCGGCACAGATCTTGAGTGGCTCAAGATCTGTGCCGAGGCTGTGTAAGTATACCTATGGGTTATTTAAATAGTTAACATCTGAACATCATTGTTTTATTAGGTACCTACTATCTACAATTATATTCGTCAGTTTGCCACTCCCCTAAGCGCAGTACAGCGGCGGCGGCGACACGTTAAATGATCCGGAACGGGCCCGAGTCAAAGCGGGCGCGGAGAGAGAGAAACGTCAAATTTATTTCCGACGATTAGCGAGTGGTGTCTTTGAGACGTGGTGGGGGGGATCTCGCTAATGGGACGGCTATTATTTTATTTTCCGGCGTTCGCAAAATTGCCTTAATTCCCTACAAAGAGACGGGACGCGAATACTTTTAGATAATGATAGTATACAGCGAGCGCCTACGCTTTGTTGTTGGGCAATTGCGTCGGTGCGAATTTGCTGTGACATTTTTTGTAGGATCTTTAAGCGGTGATATAATCGGAATAGCTATTTTTGAAAATGCAAAGGTTTTTTTATTTTTTTTTATTCAGTTAAGCTTAAGGTGGTTCGATCAAGAAGCTTATAGTGGGTATAAGCTTCTTGGGTTCGACGAGCTCAGTAGCGCCACCAATGGAAATAAATCAATTACGTTTTATTAAAGGCTTAGATTAAAAGTTTTGATAATTTTGCGCAAATAGAAGAGTAAAGTGCAATATTTAAAAATTTTTTCATGGCCTCAAATATAAGCAATAAGTTATGAATGTCGATATTGCCAAAAGTGGCCACATTTAGCAATATCGACATTCATAACTTATTGCTTATATTTGAGGCCATGAAAAAATATTTAAATATAGCACTTTACTCTTCTATTTGCGCAAAATAACTAATTTTTTATTCTAATCCCTTGCTAAAACGTAAATGATTTATTTCCATTGGTGGCTCTACTGAGCTCATCGAACCAAGGGCGTCGCCAGGGGTGGGCAGGGGGGGGCAGAGTCCCCCCCCCCCCCCCTAGAGGTTAAAAAATGTAGCCAACTGCAACGTAACCAAAGTTCTAAGGCCGTGCAATTGACTTGCTTTTCCGATATATCCTGCATAAATAAACTTGAATAAATTTACTAGGTGCTCTTGACTGTACCTACAATTAATATTATTTTCATCTTCCTCAATAATAATAACTTGGGGGGGGGGGGGCCCCTGGGCAATGGGCTGGCGACGCTCTTGCATCGAACCACCTTAGGTAATTGTTAAAATTACAGCAAATGTCGGAGGTAGTGTGTATATTGTTTCAATAAAAGTGAAACTTAATATTTTTTTTAAAGCCATTTGAGAATAAACACAGCATAAAACCACAGTACATATACAAGTTTTTCAAACAGTAGAGGAGCTAACGTCACTTAGGCCCTTTTGTCATTGCACTCCGTCGGATCGCTAGGGTTGGCATTTTCCGGCCGTCTCACAGTGGTCTGAAAATCAAGCTCCATATCATAGAAACTTAATGTCGGAAATTAATAAATAAACATATGTATTGTGTTAAGTATACCTCCCTTTGTTTTACTAATATAACGTGCACTGTAATTAGTGTCAAATATTTTCAGGGCTGAACATACAAGTCATAATACATAGGTCAACAAAAAATGGGGTACTATTTGCAGGTTATTTTGCGAGATATTATGGTAAACAACTTGGTAACCTAATCACAAAAAACATCATCCTTTACAGCTGAGCAACAACTACATTCAACGATTTACACACACTAGCCTACTGCACACATGCGCCGGGCCATCGACCGCGGGCGCTTTCAATGCACCGCACCGCCATCCACGCGCCTGTTGTCTACACACACATAAACGTCAAACGTCGAAGCGCGGGTTATTCCTTTTTGACGCGTGCCCGCAGACTACAGACTTTTTATCGGCCGATAGTTGGCCCGATAGTTGGTTTTGTATGAAGAATCGGCGGACACCAAATCGCTGTAGCAAGGACGTCGGCAAGGGTTCAGCTGCCCCCCGCCTAGAGGTTAAAAAATGTAGCCAACATCAAAATAACCAAAGTTGAATAAATTCACTAGGTGCTCTTGACTGTACCTACAATTCATATTTTTTTCATCCTCTTTAATATTAACTTGCCCCCCCCCCCCCTGGACCATGGGCTGGCGACGCCCTTGCGCTGTAGTCTTCTTCATACTGATTCCAACTATCGGCCGACAGTTTAGTCTGTAGTTAGCGGGGACTCTAAAATTTTATGTCGTACGTAGGTATGTTAAAAAGTGTTAAATACGTATCAATAAACTTTGCGTTTACCTTGGATTTTGTTTATCAAAAACTATGCCCATCAAAAACTAAGCCTATGTCTAGCTATGGACCTACTTATTAGAAAAAGCGCCTTTGTTTAGAATAAGACTAGCTTTTTACGCAACATGGCTTAGTTGGCTTAAAATCAACAGTGGACTTATTAAATTTGGACTTTGCTCGACAATGGGTACGAAAAGCGCTTCCGTAAATAAGTAGGTATCATAAATCACCTACTCAATACTTGACCTCATGTTCAGCAGAGGACTAACTTTTTAATAAATGTCTAACTCAACCTTCTTTTAACAACTAAACAAAAAGGAAGGTAAATAACTAGGACTTATTAAATTTAAGCCCAGCTGTGGATTTAATGAGTGTACTTTTATGTTAAACATGACCTGAACTGAACAACATCATAATCATATTATGACTTCATTTATTGCACACTTCGTTTGTCAAAACAAAAGTGTTAACAGGGAATAACCCTTCAAATACGCAGACACAAGATTTCGCCGATTGCCGCCGAAAGATGGCGCGTGCGGTCATCAGTGCCTGCACCGCGCCAACCGCCCGCGCTGAATACAAATACAAATACAAATCGTTTATTTGTCAGAATGTAGTGTTACAATAAATTGTGATCATGAGTTATTTTATAAGTCCACGATACATTCTACCATAAACATGGCGTACAAAATTACAAGTTGTTAAAATAAGAAAAATTTAAGATTTAAAAAATAATAATAGTCGTGTGTTATGGACTGTACATGTCCTGTCCAGTTGCTAATCCGTCCACCTGAGAATCTGTCCAGTTATGAATCTGTCCAGTTGCGAATCTGTCCACTTGCTACGGAGGCGATCAATAACCATAGATTCAATTATAATGTCAAAGTCATTATGTCATGAAAGTCAAACCACCGAATTAATAAATGTCAATTTTTATTTTTAATGCAAAATTCATTAAATTCTTTCATGTCATAAAAACTGTGTTCCATAAGCCATTTTGATAATTTCTTATTAAAAATTTGAACAGGAAGATCTTTAAACGAATTAGGCAGTTTATTAAATACTTGGATTGCGGTATAAAAAGCATTCCTTTTGGCCAAGTCAAGTCGACACCTTGGTGTATACATTTTGTATGGGTTCCTAGCCACAACCTGCCTTTTAATAATATCTGTGTGCTTAGGAAAATAGTCCGAGTGTTTTTTTACAAACATGCAAAGTTCTTTAATATACATACAAGGTAAGGGTAGAATGTTAAGCTGCTTGAATAATGGTCTACAGCTCTCCAGGTACCAGACACCAGAGATAGCCCTGACAATTTTTTTCTGAACCCTAAAAGCCCTAATCATGTCCACAGAATTTCCCCACAGCAGTAACCCATAAAGCAGTACTGAAGATACGTAGCCGTGGTAAGCAGTCATTGCTGCTTGAATTGATACTGTTTCACGAAGCCTTTTAATCGCGTATACAAATTTATCAAGTTTGCTACATACCAGGTCAATGTGTTCTTTCCAATTAAGATTTTCGTCAATCATTATGCCTAGAAATTTTGTAGTTTTTACTTGTTCTATAATGTCATCTTTATATTTTACATTTAATTCGGTCAATTTTGCTATAGATGTCTGAAATTTTATCAATTTAGTTTTATTTAAATTTATTTGCAAATTATTATTATGAAGCCATGTAATAATATTATTTAACGCTTCGTTTATCATAGCTTCTAGTTCATCAACTTTATTACATTTTACTATTAGAGTTGTGTCGTCAGCAAACAATATTGTATCGTGGTATGTAGCTTTAGGTAGGTCATTTATGTATAACAGGAATAGGAATGGACCCAAAACACTACCCTGTGGAACTCCATATCTGTTGACAACAAAGTTCGATCTAAATTCTTTCTTTTCCCCGTTTATTATTTTATTTATTTGTACACACTGTAGCCTATTATTTAGATAAGATTTAAGCCAGTCGTTTGCTTTTCCTCTGATCCCATATTTTTCCAGTTTGGACAATAACAGCTCATGATTCACAAAGTCAAAGGCCTTGCTCATATCCAGGAAAACAGCTGCAACTGGTTCCTTATTATTCATTGCTTCTAAGATTATTTTTATGAATTGAATTTTATTGAATTAGTGCTGTAATTATTCATTGATTTAAAGATTCTTGATTGATTCATATTTATACAATCAAGTGCACATCGAGCGTACTTTTTTAAGGTTAGCAGCTTAGGATTGGTTGTAAAGGCAATACCTACTTGATGTACAGTAATTAATGATAGGATTGATTAAATTACCTCTTAGTAATATGCAACAGATAGAAAATTATTACCTACTCTTATTTTTTTTCTGAGATCAAGGGAAACTTTCACATTTTTAGACATAACACCATTGAAATGACATTTCGATGCAAAATACAATAAAATATTCAAAATGTAAACTGCGGGCGGTGTTGATCTTCAATCCTACTACTAATTGCGATCGTAGCGATGTTTCAACAATGTTAAACGTTTGTCAAACATGTTGATTTTGGCTGTTATAATTTTTATTTTTCCATAACTTGCTATTTAGCTGATTTTATAAAAAAAATGAGAAAATGGAATCGTAAGTGGATAATAAATGACGACAATGATTCTGAATACTTAGTATTAGATTACTCTAATTGCATGTTAGTTTGCCTCGCTTTAAGATAAAAATAAGATAAATTAATTTAATCGTCGTTGAATCAATTAATCAATTGTGTACATCATGTTATGTCACATCTCTAGTATGTCGTAGTGTGCAGTGCAGTGCACTCGCCGCGCTTCGCTTGTCCGTCACGTGATCACGTTTGTAGCGGAAATTCTTTTCGGGTGCATTGTCGCGTGCGTGCGTAAGGCCGTAAGCCACAAAATGCCGAACTATCGCTACAATAACGCGGATTATTTAAACATGGTGTTGTGCTATAAAACCACCCCTGCTCTCAGCTTTCAGGGGATGGGGAAATGGTTCCGATCAAGGTGACTGATCACCTGTCCGGCTTCCTTCACTGACGTCCCCCCTTCTAAATAATAATCATGACGCCAACTACACTGCCTACCAGAAGCCGTAGGCTGATTAGTGAGACTGAGGTTCATGGAATCCAAGTGAGTTTTATTGTGTGCATTGACTGACAGATTGTGCATTAACTGTCAGAAACAATGGCATTTTGAAAGTTCAGTGCTATTCAGTGTCGTGCAGTGTGTCAGTTTAGTGTCATGATAATCGTATCGCGGTGTTCGTGCAGGACTTGCTGTGCAGGGGCCAGCAGGACGCAATGACGCATCCGATATTATCGCATCGGCCGATAAAAACGCGCCTGTAGGTGAGTGTCTTTAAGTTCATTCACGCACACAACGATAGTTGTGTAATTGTGTGAAATGAATGCTATGCGTGCGTAGTCTTAAGATAGTGTGAGTGTACATGTACAGGGTGAGCTTATTTTATAAAAATAAGGGCATTATTTTTTTGTTTGAAAAATTAAATTCTAAACTAACGTGTAGATTTTCGAAATATTTTTTATATGTGATCCATATGACTTATACGTTCAGCCCTGAAAATATTTGACACTAATTACAAGGCACCTTATATAGTATGAAGAGTATGAGTAGCTCCATGCGTGAGAAAAAAAATGTTTTAATTATTTTTGTATGGAAAAAATCACTTAAAGTGGATTTTTTTAAAACTGAATAGAACTGAAGGGCTGGTACTCACATGAGCTATTGCACCATACACGGCGATCAAGATGACATACAATTCTTGTGTCTTTCGGTACCGCTTTGCATGTAGCAAGCCTTGGAAATTTTGAATTTTCAGTAGGTGATCTTTGAAATCTTTGATGTTATTTTATGAAGTTATTAACCGCTTTCAATATGAAAATAGTATGTTAATTAATAGTCATATAACTAGGAATAAATATGTACTAAGGATATTATTAAATATTTTTATTTTGTACGTTATATGGTTCAAAGTGAAAAAACATAAAAACATGTATTAAATAGTAATGTAAAATACGTCCTCCGTCCGTAATCCGCGTGGATATTAGAGAAAATCCTTAAGGAACCTTCAATCAGGATCCGACCAGCCGTTTTTACGCGATTAGGCGGGTCCCCACCAAGCGCGTGGCCTCGCGAGGCAATATCCACGCGGACGAAGTCGCGGGCGGAAGCTAGTTTATTACAATAATCAGAATTGGGTCCAGAGATATCGGTAGGTATCCGTTCCCGTTCGCGTTCCCGTTCTCGTTCGCATTCTCATTCGCGTTCCCGTCTCCATCTCCGTCCCCGTCTCTTCTGGGGCTGAATCATGTCCACCGTGTAGGAATTCAAAATAAATGTCATTTTTGCAATCACCATTCCTTAAAACCTCAAAAACGACATCCACATCGATTTTCATATTTAAGTACTTACCCATTTACACCCTCAGGGATGATTTTCAAAATAACAAAAAATGTATTTTACCTATTTATTTTTAGACGTGCTCCTACGAATTTTAAAGTTGTTATGTCTATTTTATATTCTTTTTCCATACAAAATTTGAACCCCAATTGTATCCCTTTAGGGGTTAAATCATGTCCACCGAGTTGAACTTCAAAATAAATGTCATTTTCGCAATCACCATCCCATAAAACTTCAAAAACGACATCCACATCGATTTTCATATTAAAGTACTTACCCATTTACACCCTAAGGGATAATTTTCAAAATAACAAAATATGTGTTTTACCTATTTATTTTTAGACGTACTCTTACAAAGTTTTAAGTTGTAATGTATATTTTATATTATTTTTCCATACAAAATTTGAATCCCATTTTCACCCCTTTTGGGGGTTGAATAATGTGTACCGTGTTGGACTTCAAAATAAATGTCATTTTCGCAATCGTCATCTCAGAAAACCCCAATAACGACATCCATATCTATTTTTAGGTTAATTTACCTCATTTCACCCCTATTTCATCCCTATAGGGGTTGAAATACTACCAATAACAATATACGTTGCTTAAAATTTCCATCCTTAAGCCTAAATTATAAATTTAGCGATTTTTACTTCGAAAATGAAAGATTTTCTTCTAAACACAAATTCATCGTCTTTTTCTCCCCTTCAGGGGTAGAATTTTGAAAAACACTGAGACAAGTATTTGTTAACTTTCAATCATCAGCCTAAACACAAAATTTGAAGATCCTAGCTTCAAAACTGAGGGACTTTCATACAAACTTTCATACCATATTTCATCCCCTTAGGGATGGAGTTTTCAAAAATCCTTCCTTAGTAAATGCCTATACTGTATAAAGTATCTGTGTGCAAAATTTCAAGTCTCTAGGTTCAGCGGTTTGGGCTGTGCGTTGATATCTCAGTCAGTCAGGACTTTGAATTTTATATATATAGATAACTACCCTCATTAACGCTCGCTATCCCATTAGGGCTTATGTTATTAGTACCAAATAAGTAATTTCGTGAAATGAATTTTGTAGTAAAATGCAAATAATCAATATCGTTTTCTATTTTTTTCATTATAAAAGTCATTAGCAGGTTAGTAACTAATGACAATATCAGTTACCTACTGATTGGTTACTTCATTCAATGATTAAACTTTTAACCATATAATTTTCAAAATAAAAAATATTATAAATTTACCTAGTACGTATTTATTCCTAGTTATATGAGAATTAATTTAGATACTATTTTCATATTGAAAGCGGTAAATAACTTCATAAAATAACATCAAAGATTTCAAAGATCACCTACTGAAAATTCAAAATTTCCAAGGCTTGCTACATGCAAAGCGGTACCGAAAGGCACAAGAATTGTATGTCATCTTGATCGCCGTGTATGGTGCAATAGCTCATGTGAGTAACAGCCCTTCAGTTCTATTCAGTTTAAAAAAAATCCACTTTAAGTGTTTTTTTCCATACAAAAAAAATAAAATATTTTTTTTCTCACGCATGGAGCTACTCATACCCTTCATACTATATTAGTAAAACAAAGGGAGGTATACTTAACACAATACATATTTTTATTTATTAATTTCTGACATTAAGTTTCTATGATATGGAGCTTGATTTTTCAGACCACTGTGCGTCTCGTGGAATGCTACGCGCCAAACGCTATGGAAACAACTGCGACGCGATGTCACAACCCTGACCAAAGTACTGCGAACTTTGCTTAGAGCTCTTAGAGTGACGTCAGCCGTCAAATTCGAACGTTTCCATGGAGCTCTCATACTGTTTGAAAAAACTTATATATGTACTGTGATAAAACCCTCAATATAATCCTGGGCTTGCGAGGTGTGGTGGGCTTTTTTATGCAAAACGGGATAATGCTTAGCCTTCACCGCACCTGATGTTAAGTGACAATAAGGCCGAAGGTAGAAGCGCACTACACCCGGAATCCTCATCACTGGGGAACTGGCTATCTTACCTCTTAACCGGGAAAAAACAATTTTTAAATTGTTGTTATGGCGTTAGACTGAGGTAAGATGGTGGTAGCTAGCCTAGCAGACTTGAAATACCTAAGCCTTGTCACCAACCAAACTGAGTACAAATGTAACCCCCTCCTCGAACCTGGGACCCCTGCGTCTTACACGAGGTTATGGCCCGTACCTCCCTATCCAATCCACCCATAAGAAAGGACTATGCCCCAGCAGTGGAGACATTAAAAACCGGCCGCGTACGAAGGGTTCAGTACCTAAAAAACGACAAAAAAATCACGTTTGTTGTATGGGAACCCCCTTAAATATTATATTTGTTGTTATAGCGGCAACAGAAATACTTACATCATCTGTGAAAATTTCAACTGTCTAGCTTGATAGCTATGTTATGAACCGTGATCGGTTCATGAGATAGGTACAGCCTGGTGACAAGACAGACAGACAGACGGACAGCGGAGTCTTAGTAATAGGGTCCTGTTTTTACCCTTTGGGTACGGAACCCTAAAAATGGCTAATGTCGAGGCACAATTACTTATTTACCAAATCATGTAACAATGACACTTCTTCATGTCTTATCAATGCGTAGTTTTTCTTCATCTTCTTCACAGATTTCTTCACAAATCTTAGCTTAGCAATTTTAACCCTCTAGTCTAGACGCATTAACAATACAACAACTTTAAACTTTGTCTAGACAAGTGCTTAATATTACAAAACACTCATTCACTTTAAGATTATCAGTCCTTAACTACCTGATCGTAGGTTATTGTCAACCATTATATTAAAATGGGATTATGACATTGGGAAGTGCTTTGGAAAGTACTTACTTTATTAGAAGACTGTCTAAAATTATACGAAAAAATGATATTGTTTGACAGGGATTATGAGTCATTGCGCGCGTGCGAAACGTGAGAAACTATTTGGGGAAGTTTTTTGAGAAGTTTAGGTAAGTATTTTTTTTTAATTTTATGTCCTTCGGTGAAAGAAATAAAATCAATTAATCAATATATTTATTTGCTTGATGACTTAAACTAGAACTAGAAAATAGTTGCTAAAACCTAAACCATTCTTATTAATTGCTAATTTAAAGCATGCCATCATCTGAGGTACAATATTTTTTTAAGACAAATTAAGTACCTACCTATATAGGTACTTAATTTGTCTTAAAAATATTCGTGATAACGTTACATTAAATAATTAAAATAAAAAAATCATAAAAATGTTAAATGTCATACAAGTGCTGTAAATGTCAAAGAAATTGAAATGTCATGAATATTTTTTAGAGTACCTAGGCACACCTAGGTAATATATTTTGTCATTGACAAATGTCTTAGGATTCCTACACACTGCCATCCTCTTGATCTCCTGATACAACGCGGAGTCTATCGTCTCCCTTAATTGCTCCATGTAGATTCTAGGAAGCCCCACGTTGGCGTAAAAAGCAAGAAGGGGGGGGAGGGGGTGCCCACTCCAGAACAGACTGGTGTCCACCCCAAAAGAGTCTGGTGCCCACCCCAGAGCAGTCTGGTGCCCACCCCAGAAAAAAAAAGTTATATTATGTTTCTATTGTCCTTCAAAACTCTAACGCAACTAGTACAGCACCCCCACCCCTAGCTGCTTTGCCCCGGAACTGGGGGCTTGCCCCCCCCTGGAAAATATCTCTAAATACGCCCATGCCCCCCCCCCCCTCTTCTTCCTGCCTTCCAGTTTTCCTTTTCCATTTCATTACTTCATATTTCAAAATTAACCCTTTAGTCTCTACCTAAATTATTTAATTTAGAACTTAGGTAAGTACCTATATTAATTCAGTTCTTAGTGAAGACTACTTGATTTGATAGCTTTCATGTTATTCGCTTGTGGTTCTGCCAACGAGCGTAGTGGTTTAATTAGAAGTTCTGAATGCAATAAATGTGATTAAATTGTATGAAACTAGTTTTGTCTGTGGCGAAAATAAAGGGTTTACCGATGGCATTTGAGCTGGTAGTCATTATTAATTTTACTAATATACCTACACATTATTACGCTATCTGTGCTAAAATATAATTAAGTTCTTGAGATCATAAATAAGTGTTATAGGTAGGTATACAACGTGTTACATACAACCCATAAGGCCGAACATGGTAGATAGGATACCATCCATATCCATAATCTATCCTGAAAAACACCACTAGGCAAAAAAAAGATTTTTATTTGTATGAAAAACTGCAAAATGACAACCCTAGACGCAAACAGACTAGTGTTTCCAAAAAAAGCAAAACAAAATTTTGTTTTTGGGCTTGTACTATGCAATGCAGTTTATCTTAAAAAGAAAAAAAACCTAAAAAGTTGTTGTCATCAGTGTTTATAATTATTTTCCGAGGTTAATATTCGAGGTTCCTATTATTTATTATTATTTATATACCTATACCTACATAATTATATGCATGGTAAGTAGTAAGTACCCTATCTTCCATATTAGGCGTTATAAGGGTTTTCCAAACACCCTGTATAGATTCAGGTTTTCTTAAAAGCACGAAACGTTAAAAAGTAGTGAAAGTGTCTAGTCAATTTTTGCCTATAATATTTCGAGTGAAAAGATAATTTAGGTACCTAGTATATATTTTCTTTGTCTACTTTTGGTATAATAACGTATCATACAAACAACAAAAAACAGAAACTTGCGAAAAGCTTTACATTTGCATGTTATTAAAATATTAATTGAGTTTTGTTCGATTCTGCGTACCGATATTAAAAAATTCAAACACAAAAAAAATACTTTTGTTCGAACAATAAAAGAATTTCTGTAAAATTGAATCAATCAACTGCTCCCTAACAGTGGTCCGAACAATCTACTAGTCTTGCCTCGATCATATCGCCTTTTACAACCCCACCCTTAATACCCACCAATCAGAACCGAGGGGTGCGGTTGAAGAGAAAGATAGCAATATCTAAAACCAAGTACAACAGAAAAGTACGACTATACGTCATGTAACTTGTCATAATTGAACAGGCGGTACAGAGTTAGGGTCATTTTAGTGACAGTTTAAGTTTAGGTTGGGCACCGGAGACCCACAGTCGTTTACGGGTTAAGTTGCGAAAATAACACTCCGATTCAATTTGAATAATCGATTTTATTAGTGAATAAACGGATTGTATGGCATTGTTTAAAAATAGAATTCAGCCTGTTCTTTTTTTAAATTATAAGTGAAGTGTTTTTTTTTCTTTTAAAGAAGTAAATACTTTTTAAATAAACTTTTTAATAAAATGGTTTACGAACTTTTTTGATAATTTTGAAGTTAAGTTTGGATTTTGAACTGAAAGTTGGCGGCAATAAATATTTTATTGCAATTTTTTTATAGTGCTTTAGTCGCTATGTCTGAAACAAGTCGAAGAGGCACGGCATACACTATTGACAACATTCTTGGACACACAGACAGACAATCAGGTAAGAATGTAATAGTATAAACTACAATGAAAATGAGTAAGACTATGCTTGATGTTATTGACGGGAAACATATAAAAATACATTTTTTTTAAATATTTTAATAGGATTTTAAATGTTCTTGTTTACTATTGTGAACAAAACGTTATAACTTTTGAACTTAACGATCTATCACTATGAAACAAACTGAATAATGATTGGAAATAATAGGTTGTTTTAAAGATTTTGTCGCTTTTATGTTACCTTCCTAGGTTGGTAATGTTGTTAGGGAGTCTTAAGTAATTTGGTTTGAAAAAAGTATTGCATCGTTAGGTGTGGTGTGTATTAATGTAATATAATACGAAATTACCTTAAACTACGAAACATTTATTAATTTTTTTACTGAATAAGAAATGAAGTTATGCCTTTTTCACTTTATATTTAAGTAAAAAATGTGTTTTTTTATATATTTTCTAGTATATTATTTAGTATTGTCTAAATAGCATTTTGAATGCAAAAATCTCAAATTTAAAAAGACTAATCAAATATACCTACATGCATAGGTACAGTAAAAATACTTGAAAATATCTTTTACAAAAAAGGAGTACTTTGAATATTGAAATAATAATTTAACTTTTTTTTTTCAATCAGTCCTGTTTTTCCTAATAATTCACATCGAAAACGCGAGGACGTTTTTTTTAATTTTAATCGTGTTATAAAAATGTTTAGTAGCATTTTTAATTTTCAAAAGCTACTTTTTTCTTTAAATAAAAAAAATCATGTGAATTGTACGTACTTACCTTTATTGTTTTTCAACCAATGGTTAAAAATATTTTGAAATTAACTTACAATAATCCTTACTAATATTATAAATGCGAAAGTCCATTTGTTTGTAACGCCTTCACGTCGTAACTACTGAACCGATCATCATGAAATTTTGCATACACGTTGTCAGGGGTGTAGAAAAGGACATAGGGTACCTTTAATCCAGAAAATGTACAGTTCCCGAGGGATAGCAAAAAAACTGTCCACGTAGACACGAAGTCGCGGGCGGCCGCTAGTTAGTGATGAATAAAGATCATAAAAAAACGGTTTATAAAAAAATCTCCGCATCACTCTTAAATTAATTAAAGTTTTAAAAAATCCGGCCTCTAAAAAATATGGACAATATTTTATTAGTTACGAATTTGGATTAGATATACCTAATTTACTTAAAGGTGAATATTATTTCAAATTTGTTTTAATTTTAAGTACATTATTATAACAATCGACTGCGAATTTCACAACAGTCACAACATTTTCCAACTCCCACTTCACAATTTTGTTCATAGTACCTACTTATCCCACTATTAAACTATAAAAACACCATCATTCAAGGGCCCTTGAAACCACAAAGTTACCGCATACTCCACCATTCTATTCACAAATCCTTATTAAAGGACGTCCCGTGGCGTTCGTAAAAATTATTCATAACATCCATTATATTATAACACATGTGTACTAATAATAACATAGGATAAAAGGTGATTATCTCAGTCCGATGGTCATTAAAGGATTACAGTTGCTGTGAAAGTAATTTAAAAAATAATAATGTAACGGCTGAGGTTGAGTATTTGGATAAAAACCTCTATAATTTTCAAATAAGTAATGAAAATTAAGTCATGAAAAAGTCTGTTTTAAAAACTTAATAACAAAACTTAATTTAAAAAGTTTTAAGTGTAGTTATAAAGGGTTAAAACACCAATTACCTCGCAGGAGTAGATTACTAATATCTAAACAACAACATTTGTTCTTAGATTTTTCCGAAAACACAGTTTTTTCAGATTTTTCCGAAACACAACAGTTTTTACCAACGTATTTAAGCTGACAAGAAGAATGGGCGCAAGAAACTTTCCTCTTTATCCTTGTCCGGTCAGTCTCAAAAACCGCCCTCGTCATCCCCACTTTCAAACTGGGCGCTTATTTTGTACAAAGTAACCTCTTCTTTGTTTTAGGTATTTAAAATTGAATTTTGAAACTCAAATAAAAATATTCACACGGAGATTTGAACTTCAAATTTTAGAATCGCTTTTTATTTTGTCTGTCAGGGCCACGTCTCGGTGCCATATTTACGTGCAATTTTCAAAGACTTCTATGTTGTATGCAATTTTAGTTCGTGAAGCGTAGGATATTCTTGATCAAACTAGACTAGCTGGCCACATTCTTCTAAAACGTATTTTTGTGTATGTTTTTATCATACATTTGATTTTATTGTTTTCTATATAAAACTTGATAAACTTAGGTATACTGCACAAATGATTTTTACCATTGAAAATGGTTATCAGATGCAAATCGCCTGAGACGTTTTTTTGGCCATATTTCCGAAGATTTTAAGAGGATCGAGATGAAAATAGTACTATAAGTTGAGGAATTTATCGAGACACGTGTGAACGTTTGAATTTTGAAAATCTACTGGTAACTTTTTTTGGAATTTTGCAAAATTCCAAAAATTCCGGGGGTGTTTGTTTACTAAATTGTAAATATTTCGAAACAAAAACCGACTTAAGAAAAAATGAAAAAAAGGGTCCTAGGGTATTAGTTTAGCTACCAAATGGCGAAATAATTTTGAAAATCGGTTTATAATTGTGACCTGTAGGTGGTCCCTTTAGATTTGGAATTGTTGAAAAACGGGTGTTTCCGTACATAAAAAGTGATGTAGCTTTTATGATTATTGGCCGATCGTCATGGTAATAGTGTTAAAAGATGCAGAAGCAGACGAGAAGTGCATTCGTTGGAATTTTGAAAATAGGTTAATAATATTTCGGCTGCGTCGAGGCAGTCAGCGGGCGCTTTACACGAGGCGGAGCCGAGTGTCACAATCGTAAAAATAAATAGGTACTACCTAGGTAACTTTAAACATATAATAGGACTTTGCATTTGATTTGATTTTGGTTTTTCGTAAATTTTGGTGTTCATTTTCAATGCTCCGATTCTTGCGGGGACTGTAAAATCTGTGATTTTTTTCATAGTATTTTTAATTTATTTCTTCACTTGTTAAAAATGTACCTACGATATTGTGCTTACCTACGATATTGTGGATCTTGGGGGCTTTTCGTAACTTACTACCTTTCTGCATTAACTTAAGATTTAAGTTAAGCACATTCTAAAAAGTTTAATAATCCAAGATAATCCTTTTCAACCACGATATAAGTTTTAGTTAAAGTTAGGTAAACACCGATTCGTAAGTCATATTTGGCAAAAAGAGTAAGTATTTTACATGTTAATATTATCGTTACGACCTCTGATGATGACAACCTCTGTGGTTGAGTGGTTTCTTCACAGGTTTTCAAGGAGTCGTCACCATCTCTGAGGTCCCGGGTTCGATTGCTGGCAGGGTCAATTTAGAAAACTAACCTTCTCTTATTTCCATAACACAAGTGCTTCAGCTAGGTATGTACTTACTTTGGAATCAGAGAAATGTTTGTCTAATATTTGTTTAAAAATAATAAAAAAAACTTTTTTTTTCCAAGTAAAAATGTTGATATTAGGAGTAGGACTAGCTAAATACTAAACTGAATAATAATTATCTTCACAAATATATATTTTTATTATTATCTTTTGGATTGCAGACGTTTCGGTATTTTTTTTTTACTATTGTCATTCCGCACATTATTTGCTTACTCCATGCATTACTTAAAAAAATTGAAACCTTTTGAAATCCTTTGAGATCTAGATTATTACCTGCTAAATCGTGCAGCTAAAGGGATGATGACTAATGAATAAAATAACGAAATACTAATAAAAATCGTAAACATATTAAACTTTTGCAGTAGCTTGTATACCAGGGGTGCTCATACTTTTTCTTAAGGAGATCGACCGACCTAAGTTGTTACTTATGAATAAGAGATCGACATTTTGACCGTTGTTAAAAAAAAATATGCATAAGTAAAACTACATTGGGTGCAAAGTGTCAAATCTGTAATCCTTGGCGATCGACTTTAAAACCTCTCGCGATCGACCGGTCGATCGCGATCTACCATTTGGGCTATACCTCTGTTGTATACCTCTTGGTTTTATATATTGCGTATTATTTGTTTTATGACCCTTCAAAGTTGAGCGGACAAGTACATTTAAAAAGTATAAAATTTATTCAAATTAATTAGTATACCTACCTTTAATTAGTCCATGAAAATAGCAAACTTGTCTAAGAAACCATTTTGGTAAATACAATATTTAATATAGCTGCCGAACAAATTTCCTACGTGATGCATACAAACTACTCAAGCGTGACGTCATAATTGAGTATATATTAATTCTGTTATCCAAAATGTGATTTAAAAATAAATAAACAATGATTTTATTATGTTGAGTGTTTGATTTTTCTGCAGTCCATACGGAAACTCCTTACAAAATCACCAGGGACGAGTTTACAATAGATAAAAATAATTAAAAGCTATTTTATTTTTAAAATGCTACCCGGGACGAGTTTACATATTTTTTTTATCGATTTTCTGATGACGAATTATCTTCAGGGACGAGTTTACAATAACCCCCGTTAGTATGGAGCGTTTTCGGGTGAGTCCAATTTTGTGCATTTCAAACTGTAATATCTCGGGCAGTTAACATGCTAGCGAAATAATTATTTTACCAATGTTTCTTTATTTGAGAGGTTATTTATGTGACATAAAATCAAAAAATAGTCATCATGCCCATTTAATTGATATGATGTTGGCGCCTTGATAGTTATTTCGTAATTATTTAATAAGTATAAATTAATTTGCGTTTATTGAAGTTGTGTCATTAATTTGAAATTAAACTAGTATGCTACTTTAATATAATTAAGGTTATTTAATAATCAATTTTGGAGATTCTTATAAATTACGTTATTACCTAAAAAAAGTTTGTTATGATTAGATTACTTTGTTACGATTTTTTTTGTCAAAAATGACTTACATTTACTTACTTATTATAGTATTGCTTATAGTATATTTATCTTTAATTACCTTTAATGTGTCATTTTCCAAGTCCTAATTCGATTTTTAACCGACTTCCAAAAAGGAGGAGGTTCTCAGTTTCAGTCCAGGTGGGGCTGGAGAACAACTTCTTTTTTAATTCTAGAAGCCCCACCCGACTTCATTATACGTGTTTAATTACAATGATATGCGTATCTAATGATTTGAAAACTATTTCTTGCTTTTTAGGGGTATTTAATTTTTAAGCCAATTTTGTTTTTATTTTCAGGTTTTTTGAAGTCGGTTTTTTGTTTTTAAACAATTTTTTATGAATCAAGAAATAACATTGAATGTTATTAAATTTCAAATTATTATGGTTCCAATATGAAATTAATTGTAGATTTTCATAATAATGTCACCATTTTATATGTAGAGTTTTCATAGCATTTCTCCGATCAGTAATTAATGTATTACATACCTTAGTATCGCGATCGACACTCAACTGTCAAAATCCATTGTCATTTGACAGATTATGAAGAATGCATGCCTTTTGAACTCTATAAGATCAGGGAATTCAAGCTTTTTAAAGTTATTTTCGTAGATAAATGTTCGAAAATACACTTTTAAAATCTTTGGAAATTACTATACTTGTTTTATCAATCCTTACTAAAATTATAAATGTGAAAGTCCGTTTGTTTGTTTGTTTGTCCCGCCTTCACGTCTTAACTACTGAACCGATCATCATGAAATTTTACACACACGTTGTCAGGGGTACAGAGAAGGACATAGGGTACCTTTCATCCCGAAAAAAGGAACTGTTCCCGAGGGATAGACAAAATACTATCCACGCAGACGAAGTCGCGGGTGGAAGCTAGTCAAGTAATAGTTGAATTTTTATATTTTAGGCATTCACAATGCTATTTTTATATTAGAAAAAATAATATGAAAAATCGACTCATCCAGCAGCGGCCGTAGCATCCCTTCTGAGCAGCTACGGGTGAGTCGATTTTTCTAGTATTTTTTCTAATATTAATTATCTTAAAGTGATAGATAAAACTTGTTTAAATCTTTTTTCTACGAAATTTATCAGCCCCGAAGCATGACCGCTAAAACGCGATGATAATAGCGTTTTATCACATTGATTGAACAGTTCAAACAAGTAGGTATTGTTATTTCTAAAGATTTTAAAAGTATCTTCTTCGAACATTACCTAAGAATATAACTTTAAAAAGCTTGAATTCCCTGATCTCATAGAGTTCAAAAGGCATGCATCCTCAATAATTGCCGTGATCACATCAACAAGATAAAAGTTCCCTACCTACTTAAGGCTCGAACATATGTTACGATTTTAGAGCGTTTTTACTTTGGGTTTTTATATTGGCGGTGTTAGTCCATTCAAATAACTACAGATACGTAATTAATATTGAATGTATACTTAATTATTTGCCATGTTAAAATATGGTCTCTCTTACAAAACCTTTCACTGGTAAATTATTTTTAGTATCCGGTCTGTTTTAACATTTATCTGTCACAATTCATAACTTTTGATGTCTGAATCTGAATATAGACGTTCGAATTATTGATCCAGATTAAAGTTGAATCCTAAATAAACAGTAGGTATTATGATTTTTTAGATTTCACAAATAACTGCTTGATTTAATACTTATTTGAAGAAAGAAACAATTTTGTTAAAAATATTACTTTAAGTTTAAAATAAATCGTTTTGCTGCACTTACTTTCTGAATAACTTTATACGTAGGTATGTTTCAATTTTTAATTTTTAGGTACCTAGGTACTACTTACGAATATTATTAGGACGTGTATCCATTATCCAAAAAATCTAAGTACTTTTTTCATGGGATTAACTCTGAAAAACCTCAAATGTATGCATGCAGCAGTTGAGTTTTTGTACTATCACCTCCAAAAATATTTGTCTAATTAATAATTTATAGTAGCGGGTCAAATACTTTGACGGCTGGCCCGTCCAGTCTGTTCCGAGCCTTATACACACACATAATCCTTCCAAATTGGCACTCGATAGAATCTCTACTCTTTGATTCGCATGTCATATGCAATTTCAATTTTATAGTAATAGTTTTAAGGTACTTTATCTTTCGTTCAGAGTTCATTCAGACGGTTATAGATATTTTTATTGCTCAATGGGTTTGTTTTAATAAGTGAATGCGTTTTTAACGATCAATCGTGTATAAGTGTTCACGTGTATTTTGTTTGGTTTGAGATTTATTTGTTTATTTATGTTAATACACCGTCATTTTGTAGTCGTTTTAATTAACTTAAGGGTGTGTTGTACCAATGAAAATAAACATTTCTGCCCAAGAAACATGGGTCGAAAAACGACAAAAAATTTTGGGTCTCCCATACTAAGTAGACAGCTAAAACATTTTATTAGTATGGGAAAGTAATTTTTTTTTGTCGTTTTTCGACCCATGTTTCTTTGACAAAAATGTTTAGTTCCATTAGTAGAACACTCCCTTAAGTTAATTAAAACGACTACAAAATGACGGTCTATATTTATTTAGGTTTTTTTTCGTTTTTTTTTAAATGGACACATACATTGTTCCGACTCCAAAGTAAGTAGCTATAATACCACTTGCGGCATAAAAATCAATAAGAATGACGATAGGTAGGTTACCCACAGAACAAAGAAAAATGTTTCATGCTTACTTAGTACTTTGTCATAGCAATTTTTTTGACAGATGCCTCACAGTTTGAATCATTGATCAAAAAAAGTCAGGGAACATATAATATTCTAAATGTAACACAACGCTACATCTCTAGGGGCTTTTCATTTTTTCGATATCGCTTTTCGTTTTTGAGAAATTGTCGATTTACTGAGAAAAGATCCCGAAAAAGTGTGTCATTTTTCTACATTTATGCGATTTTCGATAAATGTTTTGGACTTTTTCTAAAAGTTTTTTCACCATATTGTAGCCCTTGCCAAGACGCATTTTTTTGACATATAGCACATTTAGACCCAAAACTCACGGGACCAGGGCGATGTCTCACTCTGGCTGAAATTGGGTACCTTACTGAAGCGGTCGAAAAAACATTTTCTATGTTAAAAAGTTGCTATAACGAAGTACTAAAGTGTTAAGCTATTTTCGTTGCCGACTGTACCGGAAACACTTTTTTTATCAGAATAACGTATGTACTTACGTCTATTTTTTAGTCGCAAACTAAAAAAAATTCCCTGACCGACCCGTGGTCACACCGTCTTACCACACCAGTATCTCTATGAAATAATCCTAAAATATCAAATATAAAACACGAATTTAAGTAATTAATAAGCCTTTAGTAAAGTAGGTAGTCTATTAATACTTTTAATTAAAATACCATTGATTCTGAAATTCAGTTACGTCCTGTCATTTGAAAGTTGCTCTATTCACAGCTCACGCTTGGCCGCTCCCATCTCTTTGACGATATCGTTGAATAGAACAGGGTAGGGGTGACTGTGATTTGGGGTGATCTAGGAAACGACGTATTTTACGTCTAATTTTCTTCCGTCCAAAGATGACATACTCAGTGAGCTTTATTTATGCGTTTAGTACCCGTAGCACAAACATCAATCGAGAAAAAAACGCGCATAAAAGTAATCGAATGAGTAATTCTCTATGGGAAATTTTATTTCGCTTTTCGGCGGTAAAAATCAAATCAACATCACTAATACACTGGCCTGCAAAACTAAGTACTACAGAGGTCTATTTTCATACAAACGAGGTAACTTTGAAGCATTGGTTCTCCGCCCAGGATTAAACTTGGTGTGATCTGATGATAGCCATCCAAGGAGTGAATGGAGAAGATTCAGATCCCCATACACACCCAATTGATCTGATCAGCATTCTAAGAGCTGTTTGGATATGTTTACAAAAACCACAAAAATAGCATTAAAATGTATGGAAATGCTGTAACTGATAACTCTAATCCTTACAGCTCTTAGAATGCTGATCAAATCAATTGGGTGTGTATGGAGATCTGAATCTTCTCCATTCACTCCCTGGATGGCCATCATCAGATCACATCCCGCTTAATCCTGGGCGGAAAACCAAAGCTTCCTCGTTTGTACGAAAATAGACCTCTGTAGTACTTAATTTTGCAGGCCAGTGTATATAATTATCGAACATGCTCACAAAATTTCACGAGAATCGGTTGAGAAAAATGCGACCTGTAGAGGAGAACAGAAGGACAGCCGGACGGTCATATGAAAGCATTTTTGTCCAAGCTAAATCAGACGCTTCGCTCGCGCTTAGTGCTCGCTCAGTCAAATATTACGTACAATTTTGGTATAGAATTCAATGTTAACATTTAACTAGGTAAGTAGTATTATGTAATATAATAGATGCGAAAGTCCTTTTGATTGCTTGTTTGTTACGCCTTCACATCTTAACTTCTGAACCGATCATCATGAAATTTTACATACACGTTTTCAGAGGTACAGAGTAAGACTTTTCATCCTGAAAAAAAGTATAGATCCCGAGGGAAAGCAATAAACTTTCCACGCAGACGAAGTCGCGGGTGGTCGCTTGTATTATATAAAATCTACTAGGCAATTCAAGAAAATTTAGAAATTTTGTCATACCTATGTTTTGTCCCTGAAACTTTAATACTTTGTTATTAGTTTTTCCCAATATATTTTATCCAACTAAAATTCAAAACTTTGGCCACTCTACCCAACTTGTAATTACATTTTTGGTAACAATGCACAGTTGCAAATTGTTTAACTGTCATTGTTTAATATTAATATTACACATAGCTTTATTTCAATGCCCTTTGTATTGTAACACTTTCAGGAGACAATTTCATTTATCATGAACATCACCTTTTGATCGAAGTTGGACTTTTGTGATGAATATTTTGTGAATATTATTTCTGATAAAGTGGATTAAAATCAACAGTAGGTATCTTTTTGATTAAGTTATGATTACACCAGAATATTAGGCGCCTATTAACATTCATAGCATATAGAAAGTATAACTTAGTCAAAATAATTACTTAATTTTCCTGTAATTTCGACCGTTTGTTTTATATTTTCTACTAGCTATTGTCCGCGATTTCGTTCGCGTGATTAAGATAGTTGTGCATTTATTTTGAAAGTCACGGATTACCAATATACCTAGGTATTTATCAGTAGCACCTCATTTCACACATTTAAATTTTCCCATAAAAATCATGTACAAACTGGAACACTCTGTAGCTTCCTGTCTAACGGGAATTTTCCAAAACCCTTTCTTAGTGCTCACCTACACCATGAAAGGTATCTACCCTCCAAAAATGGTATCTCTATCCTATACAAATCCCCATACAAACTGGAACATCCTGTAGCACCATGTATAACGGGAATTTTCCAAAATGCTTTCTTAGTGCTCACCTACACCATGAAAGGTATCTACCCTCCAAAGGCGTCTTTACTTTCAGCCCCATACAAATCCCTATACAAACTGAAACACCCTGTAGCACCCTGTACAAAGGCAATTTTCCAAAACTCTTTCTTAATGCTCACCTACACCATGGAAGGTATCTACCATCCAAAAATGGTGTCTCTAGTCTCTACCTTCAACCCTTTACAAATCCCCATACAAACTTTCTTCCCCTATTTCATCCCCTTAGGGGATGAATTTTCCAAAATCCTTTCTTAGTGCTCACCTACACCATGAAAGTTAATCAAAGCCAAAAGCCAATCTTATCAGTGTTGTGTAAGAAAAAAACGCCAATTAACTTTACAGGTGAGAACCAAGTATTTACTCGTAGTATGGTTTTTATCTGCAAACTATCAAATAAGCGCTTTTGAATATTACACGAGAAAAAACATTATTAAATCTATTATACCATGAAGTACATCCTAAAAAGATAAACAAGATGACTTATTCAATATAAACTTATAAAAAAAGGTCAGGGGTGTCTCACAATGATTGTAATACAATAAATATTTTCGTTTTACAAGCATTCTCTTTGTTAATTCACTATTAAATCCTTGAACAATTGTTAAATAGAAATTAAAATAGAATTAGTATAAATAAATACTGTGCTAACATGAAGTGACGTTAAGTGCTTAACAATAAAAGTATTTTGTAAGTGTGGGGTCAGCCCTGTTAAAACTTTGTTAGGGGAAAATAATCTTTATTGTATGGTGTTGAGCACGTAAATCGCTTGTTGATATGCAATTAGCCAGTTGAAGGTTCGAGTGGGGATCTTTGAAGTTAGGGATGGGGCGATGTTCCAGTCATGTGATATTTCCTTGTCACTGATAACACAATTTTCGTGGCTAGTATTTTATTGGCTTCCCTAATAGTAGATTAAGAAACTAACAGTATTTATGTTAGTGTGTTGGTGTTTTTATTGTGTCGGTATTCAAAGTTGATGAACTGTTCATTTAAGTAAAGATTGTACTAAAACAGCATTATTTTTGGAATCCTCGAATTTTTCCCTACATTTTGGTATACGTACCTTAGGTACATTAAATGGGCTGAAATGGATGAACGATTAGCGACCTCCTTTGAGAGTTTTAGCATTCACAATGCAATTTTTTCTAATTTATTATTTAATACTGATCATTTAAATTAAATTAAAACTTTGAAAAAGTATTTATTCTTTATAATTGTAAATAAATAATTGGAGGGTACTTCCTTTATATTTTTTTTGGTGTAACTAAACTTTGTAATTGTTTCCATCAATGATATTCGTCTACCTTACCTTTCACTACAATTATACCTGTCACTACAATTATAAAAAAATGAAGACTTTAAAATTCCGGAATAGGTATAAAAGTATTTTCTAAAATCACTGTGCCTCGTCACTCGATACAAAAATACTCGAGACCGGACAACACTATTTTTATTCGCTACTGTCACATTTGTTTGCTATACCGAGGATTAAAAGATACATGTCAGGAATGGTTGGTGGGAAAAAGCTTTAGGCTTATTAGGGGGAAATAAAATTGGCAATACCAGATAAAATTAATAATAAATTGAATATTGATTGTTACATTTCGGGTCTTTTGCCATATACAAATATACGTACAATGTGTAACAAAAATTTTTACTATGGGACCAATTCTGAAATCGTGAAAAATAAATCAGCTGTTTCATACATTTTCATATTTTCGTTATTAATTTTTGTACGAAACAGCTGTTTTTTTTTCGGAATTTCAGAGTTGGTCCCATAATAAAATTTGTTCAGTTTGATGGTTTACCATATACTGGTTTAGCTATTAATTCTGTTACCTACACGTTGTATATTTCGTAAAATTATTGATTCATGTTAAATTAGGCTAATTACCTAGCTTTGTTTATTTTGGAACTTAATTATTTGCGTTAGTAGTGAGTTAAAAACACTAAAATATTATATCAAATTGTAATTTTACTTCTTTTTTCATTGGTAACTGGGCAGGCATTTCACCACCATCTTGTTTGGTAAACAGGATGTGGTCTAAGGTGTAGCACGCTTGCCCAGGAAATGCCTAAATTCACTTCTAACTCTCTTATTAATTTCACGTTATCTTCAACAGATCGAGCGGAGTTAAAAAGCGAGAGCGGTGCTCACTCAGACTCTGAGCATGAGCACGAGCATGAACACGAGCATGAACACGAGCATGAACACGCCGAGCACACCGAGCACAGTGAGCACAGTGACCACGCTCACGCAGACCACTCCGACCACTTAGAGGCGCTCGACACTGGCCGACCACGCAAGGTAATTTACTAATAAAACAATAGGAGACTTTGATTGTGAGCATGAGCACGAGCACGAGCACGACCATGATCATGAGCACACCGAGCATAGCGACCACGCTAAAGCAGACCACTTAGAGGCGCTTGACACTGGCCGACCACGCAAGGTTATTTACTAATATAACAATAGGAGACTTTGATTATGAGCATGAGCACGAGCACGACCATGAGCATAAGCACACCGAGCACAACGAGCATTGCGACCACGCCAAAGCAGACCACTTAGAGGCGCTTGACACTGGCCGACCACACAAGGTAATTTACCAATATAAAAATAGGAGACTTTGATCATGAGATCAGACATGAACGTGAGTGAGCATAGTGAGCATTGCATTGCATAACAAATTAAGTGTAACCACAAAAGAGACAGTGTTCTAACAGAAACGCGCTGCTCAGGTCGTATTTCGAAAATGCTTGCTTACAGCATTGAAATTAAATGGCTTTTTTTCAAATAAACTTAGACTTATATTATGAAACAATTAATCTAAGTATGATATCTAATACTTATATTAATTGTTTTTAAATTGTCTATATTTTCCTGCCACCCATTCGAGACTTTTTGAGGTGACAAGAAGAATGGGCGCAAGAAACTTATCAGCTTTGCCAGAAATAACGATATTTACAATATGGAGTAAATAATTGGTTGCAATAGGGAGCTGTCACAATGTACAATTTTGGTCCAAGATTGCCTTTACTTATGTATGTCTACGTATGTGTGTAAGTAAAACCGCGATTTGACCCGGTTGTTCTGATAAATTTTTGCTGTTACAATTCTCGCGTGTTGCGTGTTTTTTTAGTAGGAGGTTCTTTCTATAGGAATATTTCTACTGTGTTGTATCCTCTCTTATTCCATGTGTTATGGACGAATAAAGCATAACCCGTGTCCCAGCAGGTGCGCCGCAGCCGGACGACCTTCACCACATACCAGCTGCACGAGCTGGAGCGAGCGTTTGACAAGACCCAATACCCAGACGTGTTCACCAGGGAGGAACTAGCCATGAGGCTGGATCTTAGCGAGGCGAGAGTACAGGTGCGTTATTATTCCTTTCTGTGTCAGAAATGGATGTAGTTTACTAGCGGTGAATAGACTTTTAGTACCCTTTTAGTCCATCTTCACCAGGTAGGTAACAGCTACACGATCTAGAGCGAACTTTTGACAAGACCCAGTACCCAACCCAGATGTGTTTACCAGGGACGAGCTCGCAATGATACTGGATCTCAGGCTCAGCGAGATCACAGATGGGCTACACGTCTGTTTTATGTCACGATGTCGTCCATACTCCTTTCCATGCTTTGAGTGGCGTTTAACAAGACCTCAGGGTATATAGGTTGCAAACTCCTATCTATGTTACAATGTTTGGTAGCACTTACACGTTACCAGTTTCCCGAGCTATAACGGGCGTTTGACAAGACCCAGACCCAGAGGTGTTCACCAGGGAGGAGCTTGCGATGCGGCTGGATCTCAGCGAGGCAAGTAGGTTACATATTTGTTTTATGTCAGGATATCCATACTCCTTTCCATGTGAGTATATCTTCTCTTCACATTGGTGAGATGGCGCTGATCTTCAGCGGAAGCGTGGAAAGTATTAGAAAATTTCGCCACATCCCTCAGCGGCTTGGTAGCATAATTGGTAGTGCATTGGGCCGGAATCCTAAGGGTGCGGGTTCGAATCCCGTCTAAGTTGCTACGGGTGAGCCGATTTTTTCTAATATTTTTCATTATTTATTCATCTGAGTATATAGCGTTTAAAAAAGACCTCAGGGTAAATAGGTTGCGTTTAGAAAGCAGTAGCTTTCTATGGTATAATGTTTGATAGCATTTACACGTTTGTTTGTGTGGTCTAAATTTTCACCTGTTCCATACTACCAGTATCAATTCTTACGTTATATACAATTTTAAAATTGACTCTAATATATCCGGAAGGGTATTTCTGAAGCAACTGGCTGTTGATTAGTTAAACCTCGCCGAATATCGAGAGCCAGCTTATTCTCACCACCTTGACCGATGCAAAAACGCCAATTTTTAGACCTTTTGGCAATATGATATTCAGGAAAAAGAATCTGTTTCTGGAGCAGGTCAATCGTCTTCATAAAAAAGGTAAAGTATATGGCCAACAATCGAGGGCCGAACAAACAAAGACTGAACGCTCTAAGTGCCATACACATGTGTGCATTGACCATATGAATGTAGTCTGCCAAAATTAAAATGTAAAAATGTTGTACTTATAAAACTTGTTTCTTGTTTAAACAATAGTTAATAAATTAAAGAGAAGTTTGAAAGTTGATTAATACGTAAGTTCAAATGTTCTTTTAAAAAAAATCTTATTTTGCATGTATTTCTTATTTTATTTTAATATTTAATTGTGGGGTGCTACACAACCCACGCGACCGCTTATGCAACTTTTTAGGCGCGCCCAATTATGGGTTAATACTTTTTGTCTAAAAAAAGCTTGCATAAAATTTATTTCACGTAGCTTAATTAGGAATAATGGTTAAAGCCGTTTTCCAGGTTATTTCAAATTATATATCCAAATGAACGATGCCGCAGGTTTCCGTAATTAAAATCAGGTCCATTCTAGTCTCGATTAGCATATCGGCCCGAGCACAATCGTGGCAAATTGGCCCACTACCTGTGGCCCACTGGACTGCCAGCACACACATTATCCACATCGTTTTATAAGACACGTAATAATCTGTATCTTTTACAAGGTGCATTTGTAACCACTCTCCAAATTTTAAGGATATGTTCAGTCCATGAAATTGTACAACTTTCTCCATGAAACATGTGTCGAAATACACCAAAAGATTTTGGTCTTCCCATACTAAACTGATTTGTATGAAAAGTCATTTTTTTACATATTTGACCCTATGTTTCTTAGAGAAAGTTCTTCGGTTTCATGGACTGATCACATCCTTAAAATTTGGAGAGTAGTTACAAATGCACCTTGTATACAGGATGACCCAAAACTTTGCCACACAATGGGAAAGTAGGTACCTTAAATATTAAAAGTAGGAAATTTTACTGAAGACTTAATTTTGATTTTAAAAAGAATTAGAACTGCATTCAAATATTTTTGGAAAATCGTGTGCCTTAACCAGGAAAAGAACCCACCAAAAATTAAGAAAAAATCGAAAGGGTTACTCATAGTCATAAGGATTATTTTTTCTTAAGTGACACAGCATCTTAAACAAAAGGAAGGCAATGAAATTTAACAATTTTAATTATTATGGATTGTATTGATTTGAATCGAATCATGTGTGATTTTTTTAAATCTTTGAATGTAGTTCCATTTCTTTTTAACCGACTTCCAAAAAGGAGGAGGTTCTCTGTTCGTCTGTATGTTTTTTTTTTGTGTATGTCCACTGATTACTCGAAAACGGCTGGACCGATTGAAATGATTCAAACGTTATTACATTAGGTTAACTCCCAAGTTGGTCCCATTTTTTAAAATTTGGAAATCGGTTCAAGTAATCTTGAAAAAAGCACGAAAATAGTATGATTTTGTATGAATTACCTCGATGATAATGGTCGTATTACTTCTTTGTTTATGAACTGAATAAGATAATTATTTTTTTGTTGGAAGAATTTTTGTTAACCGACTTAAAAAAAGGAGGTTCTCAGTTTGACCCGTATGTATGTATGTTTCTTCGCAATTATCTCACGTTTGGCTGAGCCGATTTTACTATCTAAATAATATAGCTACAAGGTACCTACACTAAAAATAAAAAAATAAAAAACTGTTTAAAAAAAACAAAAAACCGTTTAAAAAAAACAAAAAACCGACTTCAAAAAACCTACCTGTAAAAAGCCAGAAATAATATTCGTACTAATAAAAACACGTCTATTGAAGTCGGGTGGGGCTTTTAGAATAAGAAAAAGGAATCTGTACTCCAGCCCCACCCGACTTCAATAGACGTGTTTTTATTATTACGAATATTATTTCTTGCTTTTTACAGGTAGGTTTTTTGAAGTCGGTTTTTTGTTTTTTTTTTAATAATTTTTTTAAAAATAAAATGAACTCTTAGTAAAATTTCCTATCTTCAATATTTAAGGTACCTATTTACCTCCGTGTGGCAAAGTTTTGGGACACCCTGTATATAAAATGGTATCTAACAAGGGATTCCTTTTATACTCGTATGATGAAATCAGGGTCTAATTATTATTAAAGAGGTTCTTTATTAAGTAACTATAGGTATGTAAGTATTTAGATTTTTTTTTTGATTTGACTGTTTCTTAATTAGTTAATAGTGCACATATAAAAAGAATTGTGACTGAACTTTTCTATTTACTTGAAGGGATGGCATTAACCTTCTATAAGTAGTATTTTCTTCTTATTATCTCGTGACGGTTAAGATTTTCAGCTTAAAGTTTTTAGCTTTTAATATTCTTCTTCTTCTATTTTTATTTTGGCAATCTACTTTCCTCTTGGAAGTAATTTTTGCCAGTGTCAAGTGTTTAATAGTTAAGGGGTAGGTATTGATTCAGTTTAAGTTTACATTAGAATGCGGGTGCATTGCATTCTAATGCTGCTTGGAGCATTTGGCAACAAGTATATCAAGACAGTTTACTCGGAAAGTTCTACCGAGGTACCACCACTACAATAAAAGTCTCAGCTTCACACAGCCAAGATCGTGCCTATTTCAATTTATCCCACATATTGTTCAGTTGCGTAGACACTTGTACCACAAAACTGCACCAATTTTAAGACACAATATCCACTATGAATCAATTTTCAAATAATTAAAATAGACACCAAACCGTACTAGACAAAATGGCGCCAAAAACTAGCTTTTAATATTATCGTGCAATTTTGTTGATACTTAATTCATTGTTCTGAAATATCACTTTCGATTAGTGAAGTGTTTCAAAAATTATTGAGAATTTCGATAGTTCATGGTAATTAAAAAAATATACATAAGTACCTACATAAGAACTATTTTTTCAGGATTCATAGACTAGAAATGTAGGTAAAAACCTTAGAATAATTACACCTAGAACGATAATTCCCTACAAAGCGCGCTGTCAAAAGTGAGGCAACTAAAACAGCCAAAATGGCGCCGTTTTTAGATTTGTATTGTCCATTATTACGTAATCATACCTAATAAGTACAAAACAGTTTCAATTTCCCTACCTTAAAGAGATTAATTATTATATTATTGGATTTTAGTTACGATTAGGTAACGTATGAAGGATATAAATCTGAGAACTGAGCCATTTTGGCTCTGTATAAGTTGCCTCACTTTGCATACGCGGACACGGCTTCTAGGTGTAATTATTCTTAGGTGAAAACGTAAAAAATAAAAAATATAAAACTTTTTCAAATTGTTAAGTTGAAAACTACGTTAATTATGTAACTTTCATAGTGGCAAATGGCCAGGGCTGGCAAAAGTGACTGCTTCATGCAGATTACGACTTAATAGAAGACAATTATGATTGAAATAGGCGACAATTAGGCGCCTTAATGTTCGCACTAGGGCTGGCAGAAATTGCTTGTCACATTAACATCCACGTTGACGACATCCGCTACTAAAAATGTTAATTAACAAGAAAATTCTAATAGTTAATTTAATATATTATTTATTTAATTATTCAATAAAATAGGGTCTAGGTATATAAAACCTAGACAACAATTGTTTTTCCTCTTTGAGGTTAAAAAAATGGCCGCCTGGCGCATTAGCAATTTGCGGCCCTGAAACTATGACGTTTTGAAGCCGTTGTTTGTTACGAAATAATAAAGTTTTGATAATGTTTATGCAGACAAAAATGAGGAAATAATGAATAAAATAAGATTTCAGAAAAATTATGTTTTTTTTTTACTTTGACCTTCAATAACTTCGTAGCTATTGGTATCGTAGATATAGTATAAAAGACAAAAATGATCCTGACGATGAGCGGAAAGCGTGGACTTCGGCTTCGTTGAGTGTCTTGTTACACCCGTTATACTTAAGAAGATAAATGTGTAAGCAACTCTTTCGAAAAAAAAGGGAAATCCTTTTAAGTGATTACGTTATTTTTATGGAAGATCGCAATATGTTCTTGAAAATATTTTTTTAATACTTTTGTTGTGAAATTGATCTAGTGAATACTTAATCTGTTTACAAATCATACTTCCTTATAAATATCTTTATAAATTTTGTTTTTAACTTTTTATGTTATAGGTTAATTTACTTGCATGTAGCTAGTGGCGACCCTATTGCGTAGATCTCGGACGCGGCAAACATTAGGGCTGCTCATACCGAGTGCATAATGACGCGCGAATTAGCACCGCATTGTGCCAACCCTAGATTATACGATGGGAACGGGTGATTCCCTCCATTTCACTATTTATACAATTTTAAACTTAATGTCTAAGGAGTTACAGATTGTTTTGGAGATGATAGTTTATCTTCCTTTAAGAATAAAAGGCATAAGTACTTTAGTTGGTAGATAATTAGGAATATCACTAATTAAGTCTATGCCTTAGTTGAAAAAATACAATACACTATGTAGGTACTGTTTTTTGGAAACAATCATTAGACATACCCAAAATAATTTGTAATTATTCTTAAACATAATCACTATGATTCTAATTACTTAACTACTCTACATGTAATAAAATTGTAACTGGACGATTACTACGCATTAAAGATATTTAAGAAAAAAAAATAAGGTGTCTATGTCTAGGTATCCTATATACCTATATACAAAACACCTTATTATCTATTTTCTTATTTTAAAATAATTGGTACTGCAAAACATTTGTAAGTTGTTCGAAATGTCGGAAACTTATTTTCTATATTTGATTAAATTTACAGTGATTCAAGCTTTCCAGATACCTATTCATATTATACACAAGTCTTTGACACAAGTGCAGTAAAGATTAGCCACTCCCCACCACAATAATTGGGATGTTGACTAATGAATAAAATAACGAAATACTAATAAAAATCGTAAACATATTAAACTTTTAGAGTAGCTTGTATACCTCTTGGTTTTATATATTGCATATTATTTGTTTTATGACCCTTCAAAGTTGGGTGGACAAGTCCATTTAAAAAGTATAAAATTTATTAAAATAATTGATACCTTTAATTAGTTCGTAAAATGTATAGCAAATTTGTCTAAGAAACCATTTTGATAAACACAATATTTAATATAGCTGCCGAACAAATTTCCTACGCGTTGCATACTAACTAGCGAGGCGTGACGTCATACCTCAGTAGCCGTTAGTATGGAGCGTTTTTGGGCGAGTCCATTTGTGTGCATTTCACACTGTGATATCTCGGGCAGTTTTCAAGCTAGCGAAATAATTATTTTACCAATGTTTCTTTTTTTGAGAGGTAATTTATGTAATATAAAATAAAAAAAGTTGTCAACATCCCAATTGCCAAATTGCAGCTGTGAGAGCTACTCCACAGCTAAACCTCGCTTAATTAAACTGATGAAGACTTTATAACTAGATGGCGCTACTACGTATGACCTTTAATGCGTGGTGCTAGAGTTAATTATTTCTCGTAATACCCCGCTTTACGCGACCCCGTATAACGCGGATTCGCTACAAACGCGGTTTTTAAATTTTCGCGCTAAATTGCCCCATTTTACGCGAATGCACTGATTGGTCACCGAATTGATATTTCATTGGTTATTTACTTATGAGCGGAAGAGCGCGGAAGAGAGCTTACGTTATTGAATGTTTCGAGTAAAATAAGTGTGTTGCCTTCAGAAAATAACAAAGAACGTAAAAGCTTGAAATTTTGAGTTAAAGTTAAAAGTAATTAGAAAAATGATTCTGATTCTGAATTTGATGTTTTATTGAATTAGACCCCGTTATACGCGAAATTCGCTTTACCTTGGAACGCATCTCTCGCGTAAAACGGGGCATTACTTGTACATTTATTAAATGACATCAGGCACATCAGACCCAAAGATGTATAAGAATAATTCTGTTAAATTTAAGCAATATGTATTATTAGAATAATAAAACAGTAGCAAGTTTATTTTTAAACTCCTTCATTTCGCTTAAATTAATTACTGAAAAATCGGAAGTATTTCGATTAAAAAGACATCTTTGTCATTGATACTCTGTGGCTTCCATGTCATCAATGTTATCTTGAATGACTGACATTGACAGCCCATTGTCAAAACGCGAAAGCCGATTGGACGGCCTGTGGCGGTCTGTCACTTTAACTGTCAGTTAACTGTCATTGTCAATCAACTATCAAACAGCGTTTTGTTACGACATATGCACACTTCTTCCGTCTTGGTTCTAAAGCAAAAAAACGTGACTTTGTGTATTGATTGATGGATTTTGTTGAATGTTTTCGAAAAACTGTCGCTGGAGACTTGACTTTATGCTTTTTAGTACATTTCGGTATTTCGGTAGAACACCGATTAATCACTAGCGCAGTTATCAAAACGTTTTGGTCGTGTAACTGGTGTTGCTGTAATAGTGTCGGGGTTACCAAAAATATAAGTTTCAAACACAAATAACTCTCAAAATATAAAGCTTTGTTAAAATCTGAATATTTTTTATGACTTACTAATTACAAATCTTAATTTTGGAAAAAACAAAAATGCTATACATTCTTGGGTTTTTTGTCAAAGGTATTTGCCTGATGTCTTTTGCTACCTAAAAACGTGGGGCGCATTTTGTAAGATTTATCATCAATTGTCTTTAGCATGCGTCCCACGTTTTTAGGTTTAAAACTTCTGTATAAGGTTATAAATATTTACAGGAGAATTTATTTTATACTTTTTAGTCTGTTTTTTGTTTTTAATACGATTTTTATACTCTTTAGTCCGCTTTAAAAACCTTTTTTTTTTCAGTATTTTTTTTATTTCATAAAAAGCTGTACCTAAACCTAACACATTTAATTTAAGATTATGACGCAGATTTCTATTAAAGAACCTATAATCCTCAAAATTACTCGGTTTGAATACTGCCTAATGATTCAGTCATATTCTAGATAACATAAAGGTGAATATTCGATTTCAGACACGAACTTATATTCTTAGCCTTTGCATTACGACTCAAATTTGCATAGACTGTTAATGAAGTTTTAAGTCTTCAGTTTAAGCTTAGTACTTATAAAGAATTAGCTATCTAAGCTGCAGTTCATAATATTGTAATTAACGTAGATTTGCTGACTGTACTTTGGGTTAGGTTTGTGGTATTATATGATGAAACTTTCCATGAGATAATGTATAGATTTTTATGATTAACCTATGCATGATGGTGAGTATTTATTAGTTAGTGGATCTAGTGGATAGCTTAGGTTAGATAAGTATCTTCGATTCTTCTCTAATGGAGATCTGTTTCTGTCATACCTACCTAAGTAATTAAGACTATTATAAAGAATAAAACAATTTAATTTACTCCATACGTTTATTAATCTAACTTCCAATTTATCTTCGTTCTTCTATTTATCTGGTTTCATAAAAATCTAACTTCCAATTTATCTCAGATTTTCTGTTTTCATAAAAAACTAAGTAATATATAGGTAAAAATACCAGACAAGTGCGATTCGGACTCGCCCACTGAAAGTTGGGGGGGTTGGGTCGCCCAGTTTTGGGTGTCCCAAAACAATGCCACGTGGAGGGAAAGTACCTTAAATATTGAAGGTAAGAAATTTTACAGCAAGAAGACTTCGTTTTGTTTTAAAAAATAATGCGAATTGCATTCAAAGATATTTTTTTAAATTTCATTCACATACAAATTGCTACAATACGTAATAATTAAAATTTAAATGTTAAATTGCATGGTCTTCCTTTTGTTTAAGATGCTGTGTTATTTAACAAAAAACAACCCTAAAGAGTAACCCTTTCGATCGGTATCGTAAAAATAAAAGATAGTTTTTTTTCTAATTTAGTGGGTTCGATTCCTGGTTAAGGCATGCGATTTTTCGAAAATCTTTGAATGCAGTTCCAATTATTTTTAAAATCAAAATGAAGTCTTCTTTCAATAAAATTTCCTATCTTAAATATTTAAGGTTTTACTACTTTCCCTCCGTGTGGCAAAGTTATGGGACACCCTGTATAGTTTTCAGATTTTTCCCTGTCCTTGTAGTATAAGACGATATTACTTGCCAAATTCCATAGTTCTAGGTCAGGGGTGCCCATACTTTTTCTTAAAGAGATCGACTTAGCAAAAATGTATGACTAAGAGATCGACATTTTGACCGTTTAACCCACCAAATATTTATCAAGAAAAAAAAATACATAAATAAAACTACATTGGGTGCAAAGTGTCAAAAATCTGTTATCCTTGGCGATCGATCGACCGTATGGGCACCTCTGTTCTAGGTCAACGGGAAGTACCCTATGAGTTTTGATTCCGTTGTGAGTCGAAATATGCGTTTTTTGCGGCATAAATGGCCGTATCTTTTTTTACGTAACATTACAAGTTTGATTTTTTCAAAGCTTTAAGAGACCATAGTCTTGAGTAAATGGTTTTAATTTCAACTCGATACCTCTACGCGTTCCCGAGATAAAGGATCTTGACGACAGACAGACGTACAATAAAGTGAATCTATAACGGTTCCGTATTTTCCAAAAAAATAAGAAAATAATAAAACCTGTGCCCCTAATTGAACTAGCCTATTAATTTTTAAAAGCCATTTTTAAGTACACTCAGACACATGCCCCATTGTACCCTCATATCAATAACGAGTGATTTTCACATGAATTCTATTAGAACATTTAATTGAACCAAATTGAACTTTATTGCTTCAAAATTAGAGTATGTTAGTGTATAATATAATTTGTGGTATTCTTAGGGTTGGTGAATTTTGACACAAAAATATTTTTTTAAGGTTGTATTTTCTGAGGTTTTAAAAAAAATATTATCACTTTTTGAAATTCACAAAATTGCAGTTTTATAATTTCCATGATGAAGTGTACCCATTTTATTTTATTAGAAGCTTTAAAACTTGATGAAAGATTAATAATGAGTTAGTGACATGAATAAATTTTGTCAATAAATTCAAAACAATTTGATACATAATATATAAGACTTAAGAGATAGAGTATAAATTATTATAATAGTAGAAAATGAAATTTCTCATTTCAGTCGAATGTCTCATCAGTGCATTAATCACAAAAGTCGGAACATAACCTCAAAAGCTTCCAAATCCTTTTGAAGAACCAGCAGTGGCAGCCCTACCACTTAAAGCGCACTTACACTATTCTTAAATCACTCTCAACCGCGCGCAAATTGCGTTTAATCCTCTCAATAGATGGCGTTTAACACAGCATCAAGCTAATACCACCCCCAACATCCAAGAATTAGAATTCAAATTTGAATAGAGCAGTACTTAATTTGAAATCGATCTTTCTTAACCAAAAGTGACTTTAGTAGTGAGGTAGTTAGAGTTGATTTTTGAATAGGAGCGTTGATTTCTGAGGTTTTTGAGTAATCTTGAGTAGAGCGGGGATATGAAGTGATTGCACTTGTAATCAACACGGGTACTGTGTTTGGAGAGCACTAGAAACGATAGCTTGATTCGGACCTCTTTTTTTATTGAATTCGATTTGATTGGTTGTCGTCAAACTGGGTTGTCGGTTCATTTGTTTTTTGCAAATTTTATAAAAAAGTTTTATCAACTTTTCAGTGCTTTTTGTGTACTACAGAACTCAATAAAAAAAAACAAATAGCTTTTCTTACCAACGACTGAAATGGTTTGGTTTTCAGTGATTTATTTTGATGAGTAGGTACTTTAACTTAAAACTAACTCAAAATAAAATTAAGATTCATTATTTCAAATAACCTTTCAAAATAAGAGCTTTTGAATCGTATTTTTTTCTATTGAAGTGACTTCAAATGACATTCCTAAAAATGTTTGAAACAGTCAAAATATTCAGCAGCAGCCCACCGTCGTCTGTAGCTGTCGTTTAATTTTTTTATTGTGTAATTGTTGGCAATTTCTGCCCCCCCCTCCCCCCACCTCTCGACTACAATAGTCGCGTAATGAAAAGCAATTACTCCATACGTGGTTTCCACACCACATTGTAGAGACGCGAATGAGAGTTCAATGCTGTCAGAAATAAGGTTTCATTTGCAATTTTTCAAAATAAGAATAGAAATAAATTGAGGCAGTGAACTAATGAAAAGAAATTGTACGTAGGACGCCCAAAAATTGGTGTAATTTCATAATTGTGGAATGAGTGTTCGTTTCGTCGCATTCTCACAAAGGGATTCCCTCGCATTAAATACTCAGAGTTTTAATATAATGCCAATTACGAATTATGGACGATTAGCTGAGAAATGCTTTTGCGCTGTAATAATTGTGTATTATGTTTGGGAAATGTGGGTTTTCGGAATTTTTCATATGCTGATGGTTCTTTAGTATCGTTTAAAAGTTCTTATTTGATTGAATCAGGCGTCAATCGGAAGTCCCAAACCATTTTGAAAAATAATTGGTGTCGGAGGGCGATGTTGCTCATTCGGTGTTGGTTTACGCACGATCTAACTCCTGAGGATGCTCCGGGTTGGAGCGAAACACGTGTAGAGTAGCCTAATTGGTGAAGGTGCGAGGTGTGTTGCTGTCTTGCTATGCAGGTATTGTGCACTGATATTTTGTGGTGTGCATGTGCATATTTTTGCGGGCGGGCGGGCGGTACCTCTTGCATATATCGTTTGCGGAAGTAAGCTACATATATTTATTTTTCAAAATAAAAGTTACACTTACAGAGTGAAATTGAAGACATTGCCAGTCTTTTAAACTAAGAAGTTAGTGATTTGGAGGGTGGTACGGTTTGGTTGGTGGTAGGTCTTGTTTCAAGTCCACCTGGCTGGCTAGCTACCACCTTGACACCTTGCGTTGCGGCAGTTAGAGGTAAGATAGCCAGTTCCTCAGTGATGAGGATTCCGGGTGTATGCTTACACTTTCTGCTTTATCGTCACTAACATAAGGTGAGGTGAAGGCCAAGATCCTGTTGCAAAACACATAAAATGTGTTTTACTCAAGTAAAATAAGTTAAGATTGCAAATACGTGTTTTGTTGGTATGGTTATCTGTCAAACTACTTAAGTTTGTCATTAATAAATCTGTAAAACTCTTACTGAAATTAATAGGAAAAATAATCTAATTGGCTGAATGTTTTTATAGTAGCAATGCTTATTCCTACCTATACATTAATAAGAGAGCTTTCCCTTATTAATAGAAAAACGTTTTCACCAATGTACGCGAAGTAACTGCAAAATGGAGATTATACTTTAGCTACAATCAGCCATAACAGCAACATGTATGAAAAAAAATTCACAGATTTTACAGTCCCCGCAAGAATCGGAGCATTGAAAATGAACACAAAAATTTACGAAAAACCAAAATCAAATCAAATGCAAAGTCCTATTATATTTCTAAGGTTACCTAGGTAGTGCCTATTCATTTTTACGATTGTGACACTCGACTCCGCCTCGTGTCACAAAAGCGTCCTCTGACTGCCTCGACGCAGCCGAAATATTATTAACCGATTTTCAAAATTGCAACGAATGCACTTCTCGTCTGCTTCTGCATCTTTTAACACTACCATGACGATCGGCCAATAATCATAAAAGCTACATCACTTTTTATGTACGGAAACACCCGTTTTAGTACAATGCCAAATCTAAAGGGACCACCCCTACATGTCACAATTATTAACCGATTTTCAAAATTATTTCGTCATTTGGTAGTTAAACTAATACCTTAGGACCCATTTTTTTATTTTTTCTCAAGTCGGTTTTATTTCCGAAATATTTACAATTTAGTAAACAAACACCCGCCAAAAAACCCGGAATTATTGGAGTTTTGCTAAATTCCAAAAAAAGTTTCTAGTAAATTTTCAAAATTCAAACATTCACAGGTGTCTCGATAAATTCCTCAACTTTTAATACTATTCCCATCTCGATCCTCTCAAAATCCTCGGAGATATGGCCAAAAATACGTCTCAGACGATTTGCATCTGATAACCATTTTCAATGGTAAAAAGTTTTGACATTTTGTGTCGAAACTTTTTTTGAATACCAAGTTGTGGTTGTTGCAGCTGGTGGCTAAGGAATCGTCTCCATTCTGCTGTTTCTCCCGTACTTTTTCGAAGACGAAGTTATTTTTTTTTCGACGCAATCAAAAATTCTGATTTTTTTTTCATATTAATAAGAGAGCTTATTCCTACCTATAAAAAATGTCAGCCACTTTGATTTTTTCAGGTATTCCCCATTAACTGAAATGAATCTTTGAATGAATCATTATTTTACTCTGAATTTCTTCAACAGGTGTGGTTCCAGAACAGAAGGGCGAAATGGCGTAAAAGAGAGAAGGCCTTGGGGAGAGACCATGCCCCCTTTATGCACCATGATCACGGTTAGTATCCATTAAATTATCATCATATCCTGCTAAGGAGCTCGGTGGCGCAGTAGCTTAACGGATTGTTTTTTGATAAAAAAAATCTACAGATCTCATACTACGCGCAACTATCAAAGGCATTGAAAATGTAATTTAGAAATTAATCCAATTAAATTAAACATTTATCGTTGCATCAAATCAGGTATTTTTGGTTTTTGGATATATTGTTGGTAATGTGGAGGCAATGTTAAATCCAAGTTTTCGACCTCGGCAGACGACCGGGTAATTTTCAAAAAAACAAAAAAAAAGGTACCTTTATTCAGTTTTTGACAATTTTGACCCAGAAGAACTGGTCTTTCATCAAGATTGTGGAAACAAGTTATAAAAAAGGTTAAATTTGCAACCATTTGAGAGTAAAACGGTTTTGATATGACCGATAGTTTCGGAGAAACAGATTTTCAAAATTTTGACAATTTTTAAAATTTATTTATTTAACAACATGGATGGATTTTACCCTCAAATTGTTGCAAATTTAACCTACTTTAAAACTTTTTTAAAACAATCTTGATGACAAACCAACCCTTCCGTGTCAAAATCGACAAGTACTGAAAAAGGGTACCTATTTTTTTTTGAGAATGACCCGGTCGTCTGTCCAGGTCGAAAACTTGGATTTAACATTGCCTCCACATTACCAACAATATATCCAAAAACCAAAAATACCCGATTTTATGCAACCATTACCCCACTTTTATGTCTTATTTTACTGGGTTAAACAAAGCACCCGCATAGGCTTCTTAGATAGTTAATAGGAATTCATCCTTTATCGTGCTGACAATAAAGTGAACGGAGTGCAGACTGACCTCGCCCGAAAGGGACCCACTGTAGAAGTAGTGTATGTAGGTATGCGGACAAAAACTGTAGGCTGTAGCCGGGTGAATTCGCGGGCGTTTTGAACGCCGTCATTACCATCGTCATAAAATTGTCATGATAGGTTGCGAAAATAATAAAACGTTTACTGTTAAATGCTACCGATTCTTGTTACAGTACACGGGGAAAGAATTTTCTTACTCTAAAATTATGAAAATATGTGAATGGTAATGACGGCGTTCAAAACGCCCGCGAATTTACCCACCTACAGTTTTTGTCCGCCCGCCTCCTAGGATGGCTCAAACTGTATCTTAATTCAATTCCAAGATACAATATTTTCCGTTTCTTGAATAGCGAGCTCAAAAAAAAAGTTATTGGGAAATTCTCGATCCAAGTCGGCAATTTTTTTTTGAAATTTTGACAAATCTTAGAAAATCTCAATAATTTACCAATCGATATTGGGAATTCAAATTGCACTTTAAAGCTCTCTGGCAGACGCACATTTTGACATATAGTTCATCCGCGTACCTCTCATATCTGCGAAACTACAGGCAAATGACACAATTTCATAAATCGGGGCACTATACTCGATCACGAAAACAAAAATGTTCAATGTTAAAACTAAAACAAAAGAATAAAACTATCATGAACAGCCATTAGCAAACTAAAAACACAAAATATAAAAAAAAGTATGATTACGTTGACCCAAAAAAGGTTTAAAAACGTGTCACCAATTATTACACATTTACGAAAAGCATTAATATCGAATTATACGTTATTCCTTCTAATTTTATGTACTAAGGTGGTAATGAAATACGAAATACCGATTATTGAGAAGTATTTACGGGTGATAATACCGGTAGGAGCGTTTACCGGTACGGTGTGTTTACAAATAATTATCGGTATTTACCGATCTGTATCGCATTGAAAGTGTGCGTGTTAATACAAGGGGTTGCCTATAAACTGTTGCGTTTGGTGGACGTTTTTTTATTATTTATTTTATATCTATAGACGAAAAAATATATTCATAAAAAGATATACATAAAAAAATCCTTTAGTAAAGTTTGTGTACTTAACGTTAAAAATGAAATAAAAAATTAAAACATTTGTCTCGATTTGTAAATTTGTAAGTTTTACGTTCACAATGCTATTTTTATACAATACTAAATAATATACTAGAAAAAAATACGATCGCACCAGATCAATCTTCAGACGGAAATCGAGCCCACGACCTTTGGATGTCCGGTTCAATGCTCTGACCGGCTGAGCTACCGAGTCACTCTGTAGCTCAACGATAGATCGGTAGATCTTTCTCGATTTAATGGCGATAAAAACTCAAATACATTAAATACGTAGGTATTTAAAAAACAAGGGCTAACCAGTTTTGCTTTTAAAAATTTGTTGAGTCAACAAAAGTAGAAAATATGTTTATTAAATAAGCACATATTAAATCGATTCCTTTTACTAAAAATACTATTAAATATTTTAAATATTCAAAGAAGAAACAAAAACTATGACTAATTTAAATGTAAAATATATATCTTTAATCTGTTGAAACCACCACCCCTATGAGGTAACGATTCACAAAATAGACAATTACCGGTAATAGTGGCGATGGTAATCGGTGACAGCCCTAACGATATCGCACGTTGTTATTATGTTTAATATCTATTTGGTTCATGATTTTTTGATTCGGTTGCCCGGTAATGTTTATTTGAGTACCGGCTATTAGGCTTTATTTTTGAATTTTAGGGTTAAAATAAAATTGATGGAGGTTTAATGATTGATTTTAGGTTTTAAATTACAATTCATAAAATTTATTTAGTTTAGGTTATGGTAAATTGGTCTTTCTTGAATTTTGATTTGTTAAGAAAATTACGTAACTTACCTACATTTTTAATTTTAATCAGTTCCGTGTCTGGCCTGCTTCGCCTCGATATCTTGCTTTTTCCAAATCTTATAATATAAATTGGCTTATTTTTTCTGTATTGTACCAGAAGATATTGTTACAGAAGATATATTTGTGTTGTTCATTTAATCGAGTTGATTGTGAAACACTAATGCCTGTGTTTTTTTAAAATTCAAAATTACATTTACAAAATCACCAATCACTGCTTATAAAAAACATCAACTGACCCCAAGCAGGTGTCACACACAGCGGTGTCACCTAATGTGGAATTAATAATGTTTGCCGTCACCGATAGCGCACAATGACACTCATTGTCACGGCATGACACCTGCCGCGTTGTGTGTTCACACCTTTAGTGACAATTAAAGGGGGATATTATTTACCACAGTGAACTGTCGATTGCTGTGCGCTTTTCTAATTATTCACGTCAGAATTTTTTACTAAAAGTTTCACCACTTCAACATAAAGAATGAAAAGTATTGACGAGTTTTTCGATAAATAAGAAATTACGGAGCATGGATGGTTTAAGGATAATAAAAATAAGTGTAATGGCGGCGTTGTTGACAGTTTTAAAGATAGAGATAATATTTGCATTTAGCACTAATAACTTGCAATCAACTTGCTCTTTTAATTATTATTATGGCAGCACATTTCAAAAGTTGTAAGTAATTTGGTAAGTCATATTGAATTACGCACTTATGCAGACTGGACTTTTGATAAAATAATGGCATCAATCTAATTTCCCTAAAAAATGTAAATATTGACCCCCGAAAAGGTAGACCGACCACGATCTGGTGATATACTAAGAGCTGGCCACAGAAATAGGTAGACAATTTACAGAGCGAAGAAATCTCTCTAGTTAGTTAGCCATACTATCATTATTGGTACACGCTCCTGGTCACTTACCCTGACTTTGACGTATTTGTGGACAATCTGAAATCTTTTGTTAACCAAATTGATTTATACATAATTATGTAATTGGGTCTATCCCGTATAATTATGTATATATAAAAAAAAAAAATTAACAGATCCGGGCAGCTCGCAGATTTTCAGTGATAGGGGTGGGAGTGTTTGAGCAACAAAAGTACTTAATAATTAAGTTTATTTGAATAAAGCTTATTTGACAGGGGCTGAAAAGCGATTGAAGGTATACAAACCACTTTTTCGCGCATTTTGATGCCGCCTGGCATTACTTTTCCACCAGTCAAAATTTCTGGCAATGTTATATTCCATTTAGATACATGATTGACTTGCTATTATACCACACCAAATCCAAAGCTCTGTAAATTGTATTCCTTCAATCGCTTTTCAGCCCCTTTGTTGCTAAACCACTCCCACCCCCACCACTAAAAATCTGTAAGGTGCCCGGATCTGTTAATAATGATAGTATGGCTAACTAACAAGAGGGATTTCGTCGCTCTGTGAATTGTCCACCTATTTCCGGGCTAGCTCTTAGTCCATAAAGCCGCTGGATGCGGGCAGCGCAGGACCGATCGTTGTGGACATCATTAGGGGAGGCCTATACCTATCTATGGATATCGGTGTCATGCGGTTGATATTATTTTGACCGCCTCTGTGGTCTAGTGGTTCTCCAACCCGTGTCAGACGCAGGGGTCCCGGGTTCGATTCCCAGGAAAAATTGCACATTAAATTTGTACTTGGTTTGGTTGATTGTAGGGCTTATTTTAAGTCCGCCTGGCTAGCTATCACCATAGCTAAGTCTGACGCCATAACAACAATTAAAAAAAAATTGTGTTCCAGCAGTTAGAGGTAAGATAGCCAGATTCTCAGTGGCGAGAATTCTGGGTATAGTGCGCTTACAATTTCGGCCTTATCGTCACTTAACATCAGGTGAGGTGAAAGTCAAGCACTATCTTGTAGTGGATAAAAAATATGATGATGATGATGATTATTTAAACATTGAAAAGATTTTTGTGTGGTACGTGTACAATCAGCCATTTTCACGTCCCCACTGCTGGGGCAGAGGCCTTCCTTATGGGTGGATAAGGCGAATGGGCCATAGCCCACAACGCGGGCCCAATGCGTATTGATGAATATTAACTACTGCAAATGCTACCGGGACCAACGGCTTAACGTGCCTTCCAAAGCACGGAGGAGCTTGAGGTAGTAAATTTTTGGTCACCCATCCCATGACCGACCCTTGCGAAAGTTGTTTAACCTCCGCAATCGCAGGGCCAGGCGGCATCTAAACCACTGCGCCACAGAGCTCCTTGTACGTGTGTAGTTAACCCATAATGTAAACATATTGTTTTGTTGCAGTGGTCGGAGAGTGGGGAGGTGGTGGTCCTCCACCGGGGGAGTGGTGGGCCCTCGGCCTGGGGGGTTTGGGGGCTCTGGGGGTACCAGCGCCGTTGTGGCATGATGCCGAGCCTGCTGCTGCGTTTAGAGCTCTGCTGCATAGGTAAGAGGATTTATTCGAGCTTAAAAATACCGCATCTAAATAGTAAGTAAGTAATAGTTTATTTGCGTGAATATGGTATATTGTTCGTTGGGGATACAATGTGCAAAAAAATATTATTGTTGTATGTTGGCTTTCATCATTAATCATTGATTGTTCAAAATTATAACCTGAGTTGATACCAAAAAATCGTGTCATACTTTCCAGCGGTGACATGTCTTAATATGAAGGTTAGTTAAATGTGTTAAAAATATTGTAAATTGTACGTTAATGTACTAATTGAAAAGAATTTACGTTGCCTTTAGAAATACAACAATCAACATAATGCCAGGAAGCATTCCTTCCAGCGGTGACTATCCATTAATAAAAAAATCTATTAAATTTCGCCTCCTAAACGTGAAAACTTGGTATTAGCTTGTTGTTAATAAAAGGTTGTGTTCATCAGTATTACCATGTAATGTAATGAAACCTGTGTTGGTCCCCCGTGACACGTCGGGAAAATAAAAAATCAAACCAAATACCAACTAACTACCAAAGTACTTTCAATAAAACCGCGCTAGCTATCCGTTAAAAAGTGTTTTATTTCACGAAACCTAGGTTCTCGTGATATTTTATTAAGCTAATCATAGCTGTTAGTTGTCCATTCTATAAATAAAATAAAAAAGGGTCCTTAAAATTAAAATAATGTATAAAATAGTCATACTTTTTTAGAGTTATTTTAATTTACTCTTCTCTCTGCTCCCCCAGATACGTGCTAGCCCTCCCCCCACCAGCGCTACGTCCTCCAGAGCCTGAGCCCCCAGCGCCTTCTTCCCCCCCTTCTCCTCCCTCGCCATCGTCCTCCCTCGCCCGCCTGGCCAGCGCTGAAGCTCTCCGACTGAGAGCCCACGACGCAATGATGCAAGAACGAGTCGTCATACATAACAACAAGGTCCACACGTAATGTACGTGTAACGTAACTCTCTTATAATTATATTAAAATAGAGTGCGATTAACTTTTTAATTTTCAATTAATTTCTCAAGTTGGTTCTGTTTTTAACCTTTTTCAAACGAGTCAAATAATTTGGAAATGGAGTAAATATAAATTGGTAAAAGTTACATTTGTTTAAAATTACTGGAGCCTAATTTTTTTAAATAGTTTGGCTGGCTTCGTGCGCTCTTTTTACTACTACGAGTATTATCATACGACATAGCCAAAATTCGTATTTTTGAACAGCTCATTGGCCAGTAGTTGTCAGTAGCCTACAACTCGAGTGTCAATTGTGACATTACGTCGCACGTGACTTAAGTCTTGTATTGTTGTACGGTCTTAAGTCACACGAACGATTTCATACGAATGATTTCAATCAGATAATTTCAAAAAGAAGGTCCCTGTACCATAGAAAAAAGAAAAATAGAAGTGGCATTAAGCAAATATAATGACGAATATTTTTCTGTATGAAACAAAAATTTACTTAACGCTTCTAGAAAGTATTAAATACTCTAAATAAATGAAATTTGGTTATTTTTCTCAATAACTGTCAAGAAATTTAAATTAAAATGAAATTATAAAACTATTGGTGTGCGTATTACAATATTAAGACGTGTGCCTTAATTATCGTCGTTGTATATTTTCCGCAATTTTTTTGTTAAATCTCATTGTACTTAATGTTATAAATATATTGTAATTAATCGTAATAATGTAAATATTTGGTATAAAATTAAAGGCAGTGTACTTAATTAAGCTAGAGTCAAACATTGTTTTTTTTTATACAATTCAATAATAGATTAAGCCAAACTGTACCTTTTTTGATTATTTTTTTTTTGACAAAAACAGTTATAAATGCTTTAATTTTACAAAAGTGCCATCCAAATGAAAATAATAGAGTTACTGACATCCTTAGAATAATAACACCTAGAAACCGTGTCCTCGTCTGCAAAGCCAGACAGCCAAATACTAAGCCAAAATGGCTTAGTTTTCAGATTTATATCCTTCATACGTTACCTAATCAATCCAATAATATAGTTACTCATCTAATAAATGTAGGAAAATTGAAACTGTTTTGTACTTATTCGCTATGATTAGGTAATAATGGAGAATAAAATCTGAAAACGGCGCCAGTTTGGCTGTTTTAGTTGCCTCACTTTTGACAGCGCGCTTTGTAGAGAACTATCGTTCTAGTGTTATTATTCTAAGCTGACATCTGATTTCTGACTGTACAAAAACGCTTGAAATATAAAAGTGAAAGTGAAAAATAACAAAATTTAAAAGTATCATTTCGGACAAAGTGTCCGAAATTATTTAGTCTGAGATTTCAGTAACTCGTTCAACAATTCTTTTGTTACATTAATTTTATTTTTTTAAACTAATTTACTGACTAAGATTTCATTTTTTTTTATCTGTTTCGTATCTATTGCGAGACGTAAGAAGTAACGTCAAAAAAGGCATTTTAACGATTTTTTTCAGTGTACCACCCCGCTAGGTATATTTTTCTAGGTATATCTTAATTTTCTATCAGACATTCAAAACTGTCTACACATGCTACGAAAAGTTGCTAAGACGATTTTCTATACCCGCTACGGATTTATCGTAACGGACTAATTTCTTTCCGTAGCATTTCTCGTAGCAAGTCGTAACCAAAATATCTTATTCATAATCATTTCTGATTATTGCTATCTTTGATCAAAAATGTAATCTATATGAAAATAAAATAAAGTGTGCTAGTTTAAACTATTGTTTTATAAGTTAAACTTTAAATACCAAATACTGTAAATATTTTCGTTTATTCGTGTAAATATTGTAAATTTTAGATGACATAAAATTTGATAATTTAAGCTGCAATTAGTTAACATGTATAGCGTTACACAGAATGTCCATAATTTGTTGTATGCAAGCATGAAAACTCTAAATTAGAAACGTTTTTGATGTTAATGTGTATTGTATTTTTTTAAAAAGCCTAAAATGATAAGATGTAGGGTTTTCATAATGTTTCAGTTCAGCACCTACTTAACATAATTTCGAATTTATTAATTTAGCAATGAATTTATTTAGAACAAAACTAGTGTTTTGGACATTCTGTTTAATAATATTGTAAATGTAGATTATTTATTTATTAAAACAAACAAGTAGACGTAGACGTTTGCAATAATGTATTGACGTAGCAAAATAACAATATAATGTATGAGGAATTATTTGATGAATTTTATTTACCTATCCCTTTTAGTAAAGATTTGTTCAGTGAGTGTCAAATATTTGAAGATTTCGAATCGCTTATGGCGGAACTTGACAGACTGATCGTACTCGATCACGTTTGTTTAGAAACGCTCGTTTCGGTCAGGTGTCAGATGGGTGACCGTTAAGTGGCATTACAACTGAGCGCTTCCAAGCTACGGAGGGCACGTTAACCATCGTCCAGGCTGTTGTCATCTGAAGTCAGAGGCCTTACAGGCGGCTTCATAAACTCTAACACCAGAGGTGGCCAATAATTCTCATACGATATAATAATACCGGTAATTTGAAGACAGATATTAAATAATCAATAACTGTTAATTAAGGGTCAAGCAACATTAGTGTAACAAAACGACAAATAAAAAATTAACAGAAAAAATAGGGCAGTCACAACTCACATCTGACTTCAGTCCCAACAAAACCGCAACAAATTTGATGAAGGTGATGGTTAAAAATACAGAAAATACTGCAAAAGGATGCAAAAAGATATAATTTCTCGTACGATTAAGCTAGTTTTAAAATCGCATTAATTTTGATTGATAAAATTGAACTTGATAAATTAAACTTTACTTTGATAAACTAAATTTGATAAAATTAACTTTTTAAATTAGCTTACCTAAGTATTTTCGTAGAGTGCAATTTTCATTCTGGACACGTTCATCCTTACTATCCTTACTTACTAATAAAGGGTTTTCCAATAAGAGCGGGTCGATGTTGAAATGGAATAAAACAAGCTGTGGGTGAGGTATTGATGAAATTATTATTTTATTTGAAGGGCCCATGTATGCCATTTCCTATGGAATATGACATTGATTAAATGTCCGCCGCGGCTTCTCACTATGGCACGGATCAGAGGGGTCCAATTTTCGATGACTCTGCCGCATATATCTGGCTGAATTTGAGCGATGGCTTGAGTTATGTTGACTTTGAGGACATCGGTTGTTCGAGGCTTATTGGCATAGACCTGCGATTACAGAAAATCCCACAAAAAAATGACGACAGGGTCAAATTGCTGGCCAATTCACGTCTCCTACGAGAGATAAACGTACCCTCAAATCGTTCATGCAGAATTTTCATTGTGGCGTCCGCTGTACGGCATGTTTACCGGCGTACTGCTGGAACCACTGATTGTCTACGTTCATATTGTTAAATGTAGGCCAAATAAAATTGGTCATCATCGATCTGTAGCGGTCACCGTTGACAGTGAGGGCCTCATCAATGTCATTTTCAAAAAAGTACGGATCAATGACGCCGCCAGCCCAAAATCCGTACCAAATAGTAACTTTTTGTCACATGGTGAACTTCTTGTGGGTTGGCATCGCCCCATTATGGCAATTTTGTTTATCAACATAGCCATTCATAAAAAATTGCACCTTATCACTAAAGCAGATTTTTCGGCCAAAATAGGGTTCTCTTCCTAACGCCTCTGAAACCCACATAGCGAAGAAGTGGTGTTGTCTATTGTCGTGTAACTTACCATGATGATTTTGCATCAGTAATCAAATAATAAAAAAATATTTTGAGACATGCTGCTTAAACAACATGGCTGCCACAACCTGCCAACATCGACCCGTCCTTATTGGATAACCCTTTATCATAAATGTGAAAGTCTATTCCTTTATTTGTTACTTTGTTACGCCTTTACGTCTAAACTATTGAACCGCGCGTACGCGAATACGCGTTGTCAGGGGTACAGAAAAGGACATAGGGTACTTTTCATCTCGAAAAAATTACTGTTCCCGAGGGATGGCAAAAAATTTTCGACGCAGACGAAGTAAGCCATAGTTTTAACTGGAAGTACAGAGAGTATCAATTTTATTAGCGGCGCGGCTGTGAAGTTACCCACTGTGCGCGTAGCCCTCGTAGAAATCGAAATTGTTTTCGCATCGTCTCGCGCGATGTTCCAAGCCAACGATAAGAATGAAACGCTCTGTATATATTTTACACCCGCATTTACAAACATTACTATGAAGTCTCACAGTGCCCGCGAACGCACAGCGTCCCAACTACCAATCACACGTAATACGTAAACAAATGAAACAATCATAGAGCTCTATTTCAACGCAGTGCGTTCGCATAGGCAAGGGCCGGTTGAATACGGGTAATAGTTTTGTTTTTAACCGACTTCGACAAAAGGAGGAGGTTCTCAATTCGATTGTATGTTTTTTTTATCGTTGTTCGCGCGATCTTCGACATTTATGGACCGATTTTGATGATTCTTTTTTTGTTCGATTGAGTTTGCTTGCGAGATGGTCCCATTTAATTTTTTTTCAAATCGGTCAGGTAGTTTTCAAGTAATCCTGAAAATACTATGATTTGCATCAACTAACTTGACGACTTTCTTATTTATGAACCGAATTAGATGATTTTTTTGTTGGAAAAGGGATACTTTAGTATAGTATTTTTAACCGATTTCAAAAAAAGAAGGTTCTCAGTATGTATGTATGTTTCTTCGCGATTATCTCACGTTGGGCTGAGTCGATTTTTCTACCTAAATAATATACCTAATACAGAAGGTACTTACACTAAAAATAAGAAAATAAAAAATTGTTAATAAAAATCAAAAAAACCGACTTCAAAATACCTGCCTATAAAAAGCAAGAAATAATATTCAAATCATTAGATATGCATTATCATTGTTATAATAAAAACACGTCTATTGAAGTCGGGTGGGGCTTTTATAATAAAAAAAATAGGAAGTTGTACTCCAGCCCCACCCGACTTCAATAGACGTGTTTTTATTATAACAATGATAATGCATATCTAATGATTTGAATATTATTTCTTGCTTTTTATAGGCAGGTTTTTTGAAGTCGGTTTTTTTGTTTTTTATAAACAATTTTTACAATTCTAAATTAGCACTATCGGCTCCAATGTATTTATCACTAAGTATTAGTAACTCAGTCCCTTTAAACAAATGGCTAAGTCTCTATTAAACAACGTGTAACAAAAGCCCCTAAAGCCGAATATGGTAGATAGGGACCATCAAACTGAACAACTTTTACTACGGGCCCAAGTCTGAAATCGCGAAACAAAATCAGGTGTTTCATACAAAAAATAATAACGAAAATATAAAAATGTATGAAATAGCAGATTTTTTTCGTGATTTGAGAGTTGGTCTTATTGTAAAAGTTCTTCAGTTTGATGGTCCCTATCTACCATATTCGGCTTTAGGGGTTTTTTTGTAAAACGTTGAGATCATTGACTTTAACTAAAAGCTAGTAAGATTAAAATCAGATTATCACATCGCAAGTTATGCAAATCACAGGCATGGACTTGTTGTATGGAACTGATAAACTTAACAACAATAAATTGTTAACTGAATAAGTTTATTTTTAACTTTATTTTATAAAAAAAGTTTATTAAGAAAACGAAACTTCATTCAAATGTTACATTTTAAATGAAATCAGAAATTATAAGTGCGATCCGAAACGGGACCCGCTCAACAGGCTCTTAATCTTATAATACATCGAGACATAAAACATTTAGGTACAACGGTGATTTCCATTCACCGACAATGGTTTCTAAACGTCACATCGAAACCGTTTAACAACTCATACAGGGACACTTTAACTTGATTGGTGCATACCAAACGGTACATTCAGCAAACGCACAAAAGCGTAATGGATCGAACGACAAGAGGTGGGTATACGACCTTTTTAAAACACTTAGCTGTAATGCCTTGCTCATTCCCGCTACAATCGATGCTCTTTAGCGCTTTAGCTTTTGGGGTTGAGTTACTGAAAACCTTCGTGATCGTTCAAAGCAGTTACATACAATATGAGGGAGAACCTATCACAGAAAAAAATTGAATAGCATTGATCGGACGCTTCCGTAAAGTTTTTTAATAAAGTAAACGCTTGCCCGCTATCACGCCTGATGGTAAGCGATGGTGTGATCTACGATAAATCGCGCTTGCCTAAAAGATACCTATTCACTCACGACTTGAAGGCCCCCAGATTGTATCTATCGAGAAACACAGATTCAGGCTCATCCATTTTGGTCCAAATGTGAAAGTGCCGGCCAAAAAGCAAAAGTGCTTTATTCTGATAGATTTTGTCCACCTAAGTATTTCTTATCATGGCACCGAAGCTGTAGCACCGCTATACTCGATTTTAAATAAGTTTAAAAAGTCTGTTTTTTCATACATTTTGGCACAAATGTTAAAAAGTTGGCCAAAAAGCAAATTCTGATAGATTTTGTCCGCCTAAGCATTTGTTATTATGGCACCGAAGCTGTAGCGCCGCTGCAATTGATTTTAATTGCGTTCAAAAAGTCTGTCTTTTCATACATTTTGACACAAATGTGAAGCGATGGTACAGCTTCGGAGCCATAATAAAAATGCTTAGATGGACAAAATCTATCAGAATAAAGCACTTTTGTCCTTTGGCCGGCAGTTTCATATTTGGACCAAAAATGTATGAAACGTGGATGATGATGATGATCCTTTAAAATCTGTTTGAAACTGAACTTTATTCGTTCTCCCAACTCGCTCTTGACTTATTTTTTGTTTCCTCCCCCCCACCCCCTTTCATATGGGATCGGTTCAGCAAGATTAAATTTGCTTCTCGTCGATTGTTCCGCAAAGAACTGAGAGTGTTTGAAGAAAGATTAATTTGGCAAAAATTCGGGTGTGGAGTGGATGAGCGAACAGGGCTTGGGAGTAATTGAGTAATTTTTTGTCGCCATGACAGTTTTAGAATAGGGCTGTTCATACGTAGATGCGCATTTAGCTAGAGTTTGTTTGAACAAACGTTAATTTGAGAGTGGAGTGAGGCATAGGCATTGAAGGTACTTATTCATTTAACAATTTAAACATTTTTTGTCACTTTTGTTTCAATTCAAACTGACGTATAATCGACAAACAAAAACTGTGTAAGTGACTATTCCCATTTCAGAAGAAAAGGAGATTTTCTTTGACAAATAGACAGTCTGCGGCAATTTCATACCGCTTGCGGTACAAAACGAGTTAAGTATTTTAATTTGTATTTTCTCATTGCCATACATTCTCGAGTGAATTTGCAATGAAGTATATGTTAAAACGCAATTTTAATTCAGGATTTTTGGTGTTTCGATACGGTTTTTTTGGGTTACTGGAAGCAGTAACCATGTTTGTATACGCGTAATATCTTAGAATTCTTAGAGCTGAATAAGAAAAAAAAATAATTTGTATAACCTCATTGTACCTACTTATAAAGGTCACTATGGATAACATAAATATACTCTTCGTTACATAAAAAAATAAAAACAAATACACCTGCTCAATCTACCAATCCCATACATAAAAACGTACACTTATACAAAAAACGTTCTTCCACTCGATGAAAGCTCACAATAATCGTATCGAAAAACGCGTTAAGCGTCCACCAATTACACTCTCGAAGACATTTACTCGTAATGGCGTCACCCCCCTACCCCCCCTTTGGGAGGGAACAATAAGCAACGAGTAAGCAACTGTTTAAGGAGATTTGCGGGACGGTAAGCGGGTATAAGTAGCACCAACGCCATTATGAAGATACTCCGACGAGTTAAAAGTTGAGGCTTATGTAACTTTCAGATTGAAGGTATTAGGATGATAAAATGATTATAAGTTGGTTGGTGGAATATTATGTGGGTTTGGCGAAAACTGGTGGATTAAGAAATATGGTTAGTTTAGTTTAAACGCTGTTTCGAAATAGTAAATAGCTAATACCGTATTCGTTTTATACATCTAGATTAGATAGGTATTTAAATTTCAAGAATGTTGACATTTTGATAATGTCTTGCATAAAACAAGTTTTTAAAAATGTAAAACATTATTTTATTGTAAATAAACGTCGAATTTATCTAAAATGATTTGAAATGAATAGTTGAAACATGAAATCAACCTTTCTGTAAAAAAAAACGGTCGTTTGAGAGCACATAGCACAACCATGTGCTCTCAAAAACCAATTTTTTACAGAATTAATAGGACTGGGAGTCTTTCAATATGCAATGCAATCTTAGGACAGAATTTTCGATTTTTAGGATGTGAGCATTGTACTAAAACTCGATCGTATAGTATTAGGTATGTTCTGTTCTAAGGTCAGAAAGTCTGCCCTATATTTATAAAGTCAGTCGTATGACAAATATTTTTTTAATTCTGTGTTTCGTTCTATTGTGACGTGTGGTGTGACGAAGTATTGAATGCACCTAGAACGCAAAAATAGGAGATTATATGAGCATTATAGGTATGTTTTAAAGCCTGATTCACACATATTAGTTAAGTCACAGTACCGCCACCGTGATAATTATTCTTTCATACATTCTCTTTGAACGCGTCTATACCAATCAGTGTCAGTGATGAGCAGGGATTGAAATACCGTTAAAAAAATAACGATAAATAAAAAATAACGTTAAAAATACTGTTAAAACATTTTATTGGTAAATTTACCGGTAAAAATAACGTTAAAAATATTTTACCGGTAAAATTAGCGTTAAATATAGCGTTAAACTTTACCGGTACAATATAGCGGTAAAATTATCGCTACAAAAATAACGTTATTAATTGAAATAACGTTAATTTTAAAGTTTAACGGTAAAAAAAGTAAGAAATAACGTTAAAATTAACGTTATTTACTGAAATAACGTTAATTTCAATGTAACGTTATTTAAATTAAAGTTATTTATTGACATAACGTTAATTTTAAAATTAATGGTAAAAAAGTAAGAAATAACGTTATGTTTAAAAATAACGTTATCATTCCCTGGTGACGAGATAGTGATCTCAGTGTTAGTGAACGCGTGTTCATAGAGATGTATGAAAGAGTACCAATTATCACGGTGGCGGAACTACGACGGAACTGTGACTTCACTGAATGTGATATGAAAGAAATGATATGTGTGAATCAGGCTTATAAAGCTTTTTTATTTAATGCGGTAACAAACAAGAATCCTTTTTATTAGCGATTGTATGTTTTGCTTGTGACACCTACCTACAAAATGATTACATTGCTCAATTTCCTTCCTTCAAATGACAATGAGCTTTAGTAAGTCCTTGTAAGAGTTACTTCAGCTCAGCACTAACATAAACCCTGACGTAATTTGATTATCCGGCAGACCTCCCACCGCCCACTCACACGCCCCGTGGACTAACTTCATTAGGAAAACAAACGAAAATCGCAATTCGACTTTACTGCACAGAAATAAGAAACAATGTTGCTTTGAAAGTGAATCATTTGATGTGACGTCGATTGTACTTTATGAAGTTGACTAGTTTTTGTGGTTTTTGTCTTTACTAATTAAATAAATAGGTAAATATTGTAGGATGGACTTTAATTTAAAGGTAATAAAACAAAAAGTGACATAAAACCCCTAAAGTTATAGGGTACCATGCATACAACTCCGGAAAATTATTATGAAAACCGCCACTTTTTTAAAATAATTTTTTTCTTTTCATGATAAACTGCATAGTGGCAACCCTAGACATAAATTGTGTTCTGTTTTTGCCCATTAATGGGATTGATTATTGGAAACAATAGTCTATTTGCGACTAGGGTTATCACTTTGCAGTTTTCCATACAAATTACGGGTTGTTATAAAACACCCTGTAAACATTTTAGTGTGTGAAATAAACAATTATTATTTGCGTGTGGTTAACTTAATTATTCTTTTGCTAATTTTCTACAAAAAGCAAAGAGGATTTTACTCTCTAACTAAACTTAGTGCGGTGCGAGATATATTTATTTGGTCATTTATAAACAGTGTAGTGTAGTGTAAGGATTGTACCTATAGTTAATTGTTTTGTAAAACATTATTATTTCTATTAAGATAAATATTTTAATAGAAAAAATCGACTCTCCCGTAGCAGCTCAGACGGGACTCGAACCCGCACTCTTGGGATTCCGGCAAAATGCACTGACCAATTATGCTACCGACTACCGAGTCGCCAGTGGGAGCGGCGAAATTTTCTAGTACTTTTTACGTTTACGCTGTAAGCCAGCGTAAACGTAAATGTATTTTTTTCTATTAAAATATTTATCTTAATATAAAAATAGCATTGCAAATGCCTAAAATAAAGAAATATAAAAAAAATATTATTTCTAGCTTATATCATTCAATTTCTATCATCAATAGGGTAATTCTACAATGCTGCAAAAATTCAATCGCAATATCCGTACAAAAATAAACAACTCGCAAAAACTAATTAAAATCGTAACCCGATATCATAATTGCAACCCTACAACCGAGGGTCGAACCTGAGACCACAATAGCTCGTTACCGCAACTCTGGTGCTGACAGCTGAGGTCCTTTGTCTTATTTTAATAACACTCTTTAATGAGATAGGTACCAGCCAGTTAACGAAGACTTGGACTAGGTATTATGAAACAGTACTTACTAATGACATAAAATAAAGTTTATAAGTATTTAAATCAGTTCTAAAGTTAAGGTTTTGCATGATAAAACATGTTGAAACCAGGGGGTTACTACTTTTTATAATTTGAGTAGCAGCAGTATGGGATTCGGTAGCCTTCTATAAAAATAAACTCAATTCAGGTCTTCATCACTATATTTTATTTTCCACCATCACGTCACAACTGACATAAAGTCCAGTTCTTTTAGACAATCTTCGATTCTCAAAATAACATAAAACCGCGTATGCCAGTATTAAACGTACACAGCATAAAACGCCCCCATAATAGTGGCATCGTTATTATTGTTATTACATAAAATAATTATCTAAGCTAAACCTATGTCACGAGAAAATTTAATGTGCTTTGGTGCCGCCAGAGCTTTAGTTAAAATATCTGCTATCATCGTCTCGGTCGGCATGTAAAGCAGGTTAAGTTTTCCTCGTTCTATAACATCACGTATGTAGTGATATCGAACACTAATGTGTTTCGTTCGCTTGTGATAAACAGGGTTTGTGGCTAGTTTTTGTGCTGACTGGTTGTCATTGTATAATGTTACAGAGTTACATACTACTATTTCATTAATAAAGCTTTTCAGATACACCGCTTCTCTAGCTGCCTCACTTATAGCTATATACTCCGCCTCGGTGGACGAAAGCGCTATACAAGACTGTTTGTAGCACCCCCATGAGATAGTATTACCACAAAACTTGTATACATATCCCGTGTAAGACTTTCGATTCAAATCTGAACCCCAGTCTGCATCAGCGTAGCCATCTAAATTAAAGTTACAGTCATCAACCTTTTTAAATATAAGTCCTAACTTTTTAGTACCCTTTAGATATCTAAGTACACGTTTAGCAAATTCCCAATGTACACTTGTATAACAGTTATTAAATTGGCTTAAATAGGATATAGCATAGGAAATATCAGGTCGATTAGTGACACTTAAATACATTAAACTACCTATTAGTTCCTGGTAAGGTAACTTTTTGCCTCCAACACTAGTACAATCACCAGTGTCAATAGAATTAATATTTATAGGCAAAGGAGTTTTTACAGACTTGCAGTCAACCATGTTAAAACGTTCGAGTAGTAAATCGATTTTGTGTTCTTGACTTAAAATTATAGTACCTGATTCTATATCTCTGTCAACTTTAATTCCAAGCATATTTGAAACTTTACCTAGGTCCTTTATTTTAAAATATGAACCTAGATGCTTTTTAAGGTTCGTTACTGTATCCACATCATTGTAAAATACGAAAAAGTCGTCTACATATAGAGCTATTATTGTGAGAAACTTACCTGTCCGTTGGATAAATATGCAGTCCTCTTGCTTGCACTGTTCAAAATTTAATGACAAAAGTACCTGTTTCACTTTCTGGTACCACGAACGTGAAGCTTGTTTTAGCCCATATACTGCCTTTTTAAGCTTGTAGACTTTGTTTTCATTGCCTGATGCAATAAAACCTTCTGGCTGAAGCATATAAATATCTTCTTTTAACTCTCCATTCAGGAACGCTGTTTGAACATCAAGATGATCTACTTTTAAGTCCATTTGTGCAGCTAACGAGAACAGGATTCTAATCGAACTGTGTCGTACTACTGGTGAAAAAATTTCATCGTAGTCTTCACCATATCGTTGAGTGAACCCTTTAGCAACTAATCGTGCTTTATAGCGTGTAATATTTCCTTCTGCATCGCGCTTTATGGTAAATATCCACTTGTTCTTTACTACGTTTTTATCAGCTGGTCTGTCAACAAGTTGCCATGCATCATGCAACGCGAAAGAATCTAACTCTTCTTTCATGGCTTGTATCCATAGTTCTTTATCCTTAGATTCCAAGGCTTGTTTGATGGTTTTGGGTTCTGAGGAACTAGCCAGGTGTGCATCAGCTTTGTCAAGACAATTGTTTTATTGACATGTTTTTCTAGATCTTAAATTGTATCTTGGTTCAACGTCAGTTTCTAATTCACCTGATGGACCACCATTGATAATATTATCCAAGTCAGGCTCAAGCTCCGCCTGAATTTCTGTATTTGAATTTACTGGAACATGCTCCGCCTCAATCGACGTACTTGGGCAGATGCCATCTGTACAGTCGTTTTCTGAAATTAATAAAGGTATTATATTATTTCTGATTTATATATTACTCTTAGGTTCAAGTTTTGAACGCTTATGTTTGTTGACTAGGGCGAATGCCTCACAGCCAAAAACTCGTAGATGAGACAGACTGATCTTCTTTCCTGACCATACCTCTTCAGGAATTTTACCTCCTAAGCGTGTGCTTGGTGATAGGTTAATCAAATACGCTGCAGTTTTTACCGCAGGTACCCACATCGTCGCATCTAAATTACCATTTAGTAGTAAACATCTAGTCTTTTCAAGTAATGTACGGTTTAATCGTTCAGCTGCTATGTTTTGTTGAGGGCAATAGGCTACAGATTTTTGATGAATTATACCTTTTTCTTTAAAAAGTCTATCCATATTTGAATTAATATATTCTGTGCCATTGTCTGAACGCAGTACTTTTACTTTTGCATTGCACTGATTTTCTACAAGATTAATAAATTGTGTAGTATACTTACATACTTCACTTTTCTTGGTAATTGGATACACGAAGACTTTCCTTGTGTGGTCGTCTAGAAATGTAAGGATGTATTTGTTTCCTCCGAGAGATGTCACCGGCATTTCGCATACATCCGTGTGAATAAGCTGTAATTTTTGTTCTACAACCTGTTTATTAGGGTTAGAAGGATACGGATTCCTACATTGTTTACTAATTATGCATATATCACAGCTATCCGGAATATTATTTATTTTGAAGTCAATGTCATTTACTAAATGTCTAAGTGACTTTAAACTGTCATAGTTTATATGACCCAACCTTTCGTGCCATAGTGTAATGTCATTCGAAGAGGTTGAATAGCTATGAATTTTATTTACATTTGCAAGTTTGTAAATTCTCCCTACTTTTGGTGCAGTTAAAATTACTTTACCGGAACTTATTATATTACAACCAGTTTTTGTGAATACAATGTTGTTTCCTCTCTCGGTTAATTGAGGTACAGACAAGAGATTGACAGCTAACCCAGGAACAAACATAACTTCTCTTATTGTACAAGACTTTTCTACTCCTAAGACATTAAAATGAACTAACACATCACCTACACCTGTACACCATAACTTGTCACCATTAGCTACACATACTTCCTCGTTGGTAACTGAGACGAAAGTTTCAAACCAATCTCGTACTCCAGTCATATGACTTGTAGCTCCAGAGTCTAGGATCCACGTAGTTGAATCTCCCTGTATTGCATTACAAGCTAGAAGTTGCATATGTGGTTGCGACTGTGCTATCAGTGCAGTACGGCAATCTTTAGCTTTATGTCCACGCTTCTTGCAACGGGAACATTTTGGCTTATTGTTGGACACTTTCTGTGCACCATCGTAAGCATTGCCATGTTGGTTAGGTTGTTGTGGAATAGATTTTGATGAACTGGGTTGATTTGCGTAATCAAAGTTTTTGTACTTACGATTTCCAAGCTTCTTAGAATGTAAGCATTCATTGTTACTTGCAATGTCGTTTCCCGTCCAAATTTTGTCTTGTAACAGTTTAGTTTTCACTAAGTCAGACGTGATTTGTATACATGAATGTTCGAGAGCCATGATCATTGGTTCGTACGAATCTGGTAGTCCTTGTAATAATAAGGCAGCCAAAAACTCATCATCTAAGGGTTTCTTCATGTTTTCCAGTTGTTGAGCCAAGGACTGAATAGCATTAACATATGCTTCCATGTCTGTGTGGTCTATCAACTTGACAGACAGAATAGACCTTAGTAATTTAAGTCTCCTGTTCAAACCTTTGTCATCATAGGTTTTCTCAAGGATTTCCCATGCTTCTTTGGCAGTTTTTGCTTGCATGAGATGAGAAAAACAGCTCCTTTCAACACTCAAGCATATCTTGGATAAGGCTTTGTCACTATCCCTTTTTCGGGCTTCGGGTGTAGACTGGTCGTCTTTATCATACCCTATGATCGATCTCCATAAGTTGTCGAAAACGAGTGCATTACGCATCACAAATCTCCACTCTTGGTAATTTGCGCGTCCTTTGAGTTTATCGTAGTTCATTATAGTACTCGACAAATTTCGGTTTTCTGACATTTTTGTTACTTACTCAATTTTACCTTTTATAGGTAAAACCCATAACCTTTTATAATTTGAGTAGCAGCAGTATGGGATTCGGTAGCCTTCTATAAAAATAAACTCAATTCAGGTCTTCATCACTATATTTTATTTTCCACCATCACGTCACAACTGACATAAAGTCCAGTTCTTTTAGACAATCTTCGATTCTCAAAATAACATAAAACCGCGTATGCCAGTATTAAACGTACACAGCATAAAACTACTCCCGAGTCGGGAGTCCCGACAAGATCGAATTCATACTAGGATCGAATAAATGTTAAAGTTTGATTTCAAATTGTTACATTAATTCATAGCCTATCATCGTCCACTGCTGAACATAGGCCTTTCCGAGTTCACGCCACTGAGCACGATCCGCGACTATACTCATCCAGTTTTTACCAGCCACCTTGCGAAGATCGTCGCTCCACCTTGTCGTCCCACACTACGTTTGCCCATACGCGGTCTCAACTCAAGAACTCGTCTGCCCCAGCGGCCATCGGTTCTACGGCTAATATGGCCGGCCCACTGCCACTTCAGCTTGCTAATCCAGTGGGCTGTCGTTAATATTGTGTTACATTAATTACTATAGGCTGAATGTTACTCAAACTCTTTGCACATGTATCATGTAAAAAAAAATACTCTTTTCACCTCTCCAGCACGAAAAGGGCTCTTTTGGCGCGTAAAAACTCGCAGCAAAATCGATTTTTGCTGCGAGCGTGAGGCAAAGTGCTTTTTTAATTTCTAACACCAACTTTAAAAGAATAAAGAAAAAAAAAGTGACAAGGAGAGACTTATAAAATTGATATGTGAGAAAAGGATAGATAGAGTGCTTTGATACATGGATTAAAAAGTAAAAAAATAAAATGCACGGATATACCAAGGAGTTTTATATAAGGATTATTAAAAAAGAAGGTTGATAATTCGAAATAAAAAGTACCTATAGACGAAATGAGGTCGCATGTATGAAATAAATATAAAATAAGAGAAATTTATGAAATTTATTAACAAATTAGTGTTTTATGATTATAAATAAGTAAATGAACAAGATGGGATAATGATGAATAAGAGACACAGCGTAATGTAAAACAAAACGACGGGAATCTACTTTACTCTATGCATATTTTTTTTTAGCATAGGTTTGATCGAACTATTTTTGTGATAAATTACAAAAAATGAGTGCGTCCAACGATGAAGATAGTTGTCTAACTCCAAAAGAGTTGAGTGAACGTGTTTCGAATGCAGAATTTAGCTTTTTAACAAGAAATCACGTGAAAATTTTCTCGCTGGTTGAGGTGAAAAGTTGTATGTTTTACACGAGACCAAAATTATGTTCTGCCTCGTGCCTTTAAATCACTCACTGTGCTCAGTAGTCTATATTAGAATCACTCGCTACGCTCGTGATTCAATTCTAGACTACTTCGCTAGTTCGTGATTTAAAGTCGCCACTCGCAGCACAAATTGATTTTGGTCACTTGTATAACAAATAACTATTTTTAATTTTGTTAATGTGCTGCGGTATTTCATTTCTGCTAATCTCATATCAACATTAGGTACAAGTAGGTATCCGAAAAGTGTTTTATATCAAAATCAGTAAAAGAAGTAAAGTCGCATAAGATTTGATTAAGGCACCCTGAGCGAAAGTGGCGCCGCCGCTGTGAATTTTATTTAAAATTCTATTCTATACACAATTTTATATTTCGTACACAATTTATTCTCTACACAATATATACCTAATATATTCTAATACACAATTTTAGTAATTTTTTACATGCTCACAGTCTAGTAGGTATTTTAGACGGTTGAAGCGCTTATGGCGGAACTTGATAGACTGTTCGTACTCGATCACGTTTGTTAAGCAACGCTCGGTCCGGCCAGGTGTCGGATGGGTTACCGTTAAGTGGCATTACAACTGAGCGCTTCCGTGCTTCGGAGGGCACGTTAAACCGTCGGTCCCGGCTGTTGTCACCTGATAACAGTCGTTAAGCCAAGTTAGAGGCCTTACAGGCGGCTTGATAAACTCTAACACCAGAGGTGGCCACTAATCCTCATTCGATAAGTAGTAGTTTAGACGGTATGGTTACATTCCCTCGTAGTCACTGCTAGAAGTAGATAGCAAAACTGCTAAAAGTGGCTGTTTTTGACAAAGGAGATTGTTCTACGCCCATACATTGTTCGCCCCAGAGCCAACAGCAGAGAAACAAATATTTTCTAATCGTAAATGACCCGTATAAGCCCATAAGAACAAATTTTTTCCCACGGACACTTTTGTGAACATTTTTATTTAAAGAAAACGAACAGATTTTGAGGTTATTTTTAATAAACGCCATCTATAAAAAGCTCTTTGAAAAATATATAATTTATTTGAAAAAAATATCTTTTTAAGACTACATACCAAAAAATGTAGTTTAAGTTCGGATTTAAACTGAAAACTTGATATACTTATTACAAATATATTGACACCAATATCAATGTTTTCGTAACACCTATCATCCACCACTAAATGAACTGAATGACTAAATAATCGATAGCTCAGCGATTAGCCTGAGCTAGAATGCAGCCTTTTTAACCATGGAAAGTATTTTTTATAATGTTTAATAATTTACTTTCCATGGTTAAAATGTACTCTATAGCGATCGTTGACTCAGCGGTTAGCCTGCTGGAATGTATCTAATGACAATCAATCAATGCAAATGACAATAATTGTCTTAAAAGATGGCGGATTTCATGGTATTAAAAATTAAAGTACTTTTAAAAGTTTATTAAATGTTTCGCAGTGTCCGCTTGTAATTATAATACTCAAATCGTATATTAAAATATAATAAAAATTTAGGTACATTTCAAATGCTTGTTGGTTTTGGGGCGATTTAGAACAATCTCCTTTGCTATCTACTTCTACGAATGACTACAAGGGCATGTAGTGATATCTTCTAAAAATAATCGACCATAGTCCCTAAAACCTCCAGGTAAAACATTTTTTTTTCTATTAATAACTTATTATATTAAATAATAACCTCTGAGGGCGCCACTACGGTCATACAACCGTAAATGAGTCGCGAGTCGTATTGAGACTGTTATTATCCAACAATATTATCAACACCTGTGCATATAATAATAATAGTTTAACTATTATTTAGTTAACAAAACACACAATCACTTATCGAGCACGTGGCGGTTCCCGAGAGACCCTTACGTGATAAGGTACAATTTGTACGAAAGGAAATTAGTTTTGTTAACTATAAAAATATGATACTTAGTTAAATCTGAAAATGTGTAATTATTTCAATGCAATGTGTGATTTGGGATGGGATTTTAGTTGATGAATTATGGGGTCCACCAGCTTGGGACACTGCAGGATCTAAAGATACAGTTAGTTCGTTTTGTAGATAGGGATCAAAAGGGAGGTCGATACAACCTCTCTAAATTTTCTTCCGCCAGTTCTTTCTCAGAGAGAACTCCCAATTTGTGAACTGGTGGTAGATTCAGTAGCTATAGTCCGTGAGCCCGCGACAGTATTGCCTACGTCATATGACATCACGATGAAATGCATGGCACACGGTCGGAAAAGTTGTGCTGAGCGAGGATCAGAAGACGTAGGCAATACTGTCGCGGGCTCACGGTCTACTAGATCATGTTTTCTAATTAACTTAAATCAATATAATTCAATTATTATTATTAAAATCAAAACGCAGCCATGAAATAATTTAATAAAATGGATTTTAATAAAGTTCCGAGCGTTAATTTCATAAAAATATGACCAGCCTTTTTGCTTTAGTCGTCCCGTAACCACGGCCCCTGGAAAGATGTCGAAACATCGGGAAACCCAAAAAACCAGCCAAGTGCGAGTCGGACTCACGCACGGAGGGTTCCGTACCAAAAACAGCAAAAAATAACACGTTTGTTGTATGGGAGCCTCCCTTAAATATTTATTTTATTCTGTATTTAGTATTTGTTGTTATAGCGGCAACAGAAATACACTATCTATGAAAATTTCAACTGTATAGCTATCATGGTTCATGAGATACAGCCTGGTGACAGACAGACAGACAGACGGACAGCGTAGTCTTAGCAATATGGTCCCGTTGTAATCCGTAAAAAGTGTTTTATTTTTAAAATGTTTTTCTTTCTGTCAATTAGTATAGTATCCTGACCATAATTATGCAAAAATAAATAAACGATAGAAAACTATAGAAAAAGGGAAAAGCTAATAAAAATATATATAAACACTTATCTAGGTATTGTTATAATTAAAATCGTACTTTGATATTTTGTCATGAATAGTAAACGCTACATTATGATGTAGATGCACGTTTTGTTTGACAAACTTCCTCGTTTCTTCCTCGTCCCAATAAAATTATCCCGCTGTGGCTTATTACCAGCAGAATCAACACGCAAGACGACAATAAAAGCGGAGATGTTAGCACTTTCAAACATGATCATCAACAATAAAACGACTAAATAAGAAATAGTTTTTTCATTAGGTTAAATCTTACCAATTTTTTACTCTATGTTTTCAAATCGAAAGATTCCATATTCAATCAAAAGTAATAGCAGTACTATAAGGAGTAGATACATTTTGTCCGACAAACTTCCTCGTCCCAATAAATTTATCCCGCTAACTGTGGCTTATGACCGGAATCAAGACGCAATGACGACAATAAAAGGGGAGATGTTAGCACTTTCAAACATGATCATCTAAAATAAAACTACCTATTTAAAATAGTTTTTCTCGTTGGGTTAAAAACTACTATTTTATTACTCTGTTTGCAAATGTTTCTGTGTTATAAATAACTTTACTGAAATTTGTGACATCGAAAGATTCCATATTCAATCAAAAGTAATAGCAGTACTATAAGGAGTAGATACATTTTGTCCGACAAACTTCCTCGTCCCAATAAATTTATCCCGCTAACTGTGGCTTATGACCGGAATCAAGACGCAATGACGACAATAAAAGGGGAGATGTTAGCACTTTCAAACGTGATCATCTAAAATAAAACTATCTACTTAAAATAGTTTTTCTCGTTGGGTTAAAAACTACTATTTTATTACTCTAAGTTTGCAAATGTTTCTGTGTTATAAATAACTTTACTGAAATTTGTGACATCGAAGATTCCATATTCAATCAAAAGTAATAGCAGTTCTATAAGAAGTAAATTTTGTCCGACAAACTTCCTCGTCCCAATAAAATTATCCCGCTAACTGTGGCTTATTACCAGAATCAACACGCAAGACGACAATAAAAGCTGAGATGTTAGCACTTTCAAACATGATCATCTAATATAATAAACTATGTCGGGATTTACACCATGTACCTGTTTATTTTTGAGACTCCGATATTTCGGCGCAGTTGCATGAACTAGCAATTTGTGACATCGAAAGATACCATATTCAATCAAAAGTAATAGCAGTACTATAAGAAATAGATACGTTTTGTCCGACAAACTTCCTCGTCCCAATAAAATTATCCCGCTAACTGTGGCTTATGACCGGAATCAATACGTGATGACGGCAATAAAGCGGAGATGTTTGCACTGGCCCGCCCCGCGGCGCGCCTCGCAATTTAGACGATATTAAGTTTATACAACGATTTGTACCCTTCTTTACACCGAGCGAAGTGACGCGTAGTGGGTTAACGAAACGCTGCCGCTGTTTGATAGAAACATTATTGGGGACAAATTTTGCTTGTGTACTTATTTGATTATTTAGTAAATTGATGTCAGTGAAATTTAATGAGACGCTTTTATAAATGATTTCAAAAACATTCAATTCACCCAGATTTAAACCGATGACAAAAGTTTTTTTGTTGATTGTTGTTCATATTTGATACGATTTATCAAAGTATTGCAGTAAGCAAATTTAATTACGAAATCAGTGGCATAAAATTAATGTCGCGTCACTAATTTTATCAACAATGGGGAATGTCTGAAAAAATCAAATTCGATGAATATTTTTATAGGTATAATAAGCTCTCTTAGCAATAAAAAAGATTAAAGTCACCTTGACTTCACAAATGTACGAAAGTTTAAAATGGTATTAAAATAAAGTTTAAGTAATAATACTGTAAAACACTTTTTATTTGTATTAAAAAGTGTTTTACGGTATTTCAAGATAAAGAATGGGTATCGGAAACAATCGTCTACGTAATATATTACACAACAAAGACAAAAAAGTAGTTTGGCCCTAAAAGTCCTTTAACAATTTCAACTTTCTTACAACGAAATAAAATATTAATGTAATTTCTAATAAAAGCAAAAACACGATGCACATTCTTTATCTTGACGTTCTGTAAAAACTTTTGTAATAACACGGCTAGCGTTTTTTGGTATAAATGTGCGTCGCCCCTAAACCACAGTTGGCGCTCGTTATTATTGGGTCAATTGCCGCCCCCGCAATATTACTTCACCCCCTAATGCTTCCTTATTTAGAGGGATTAGCTCCTACTTGTGTGCGAAGTTAGTATCAATCGAATATTAATCAAAATGGCATTATGTTGGTGTAATTTTTAAATGAGGTGACGTGTGGATATCATTTTGTTTTGTGGTGACATTCTCGCTATAGTGCAGTACATTTAAATTGTGTTAAAAATACTGTTAATTCACGGCAGACCACAAAATGGCCTAATTGAAAAACTGTTGCTTCAACTTTATAAAGAAATACAAACTTTTTCATCCATGGCTGTAGTCAATGTTAGACTACTATTGAGATTATTTTTTAATTTGATGAAGCATAAACAATTCTCAATGTCTAAAGAGCACCGCAAAATGTTTACATTACTTTCATAAAAACACTGGGTCATATAATAAAAAAATATAAAGTGACGTATATTGAGACGGACGTGGGGACTGAAGTGGTTAAAATATTCAAAAAGTACTATACAATCTTATCCTGTCTTGCATTGCAATGCATCTATCTGTATTCTATTCTATAGTTAGTACATAAAAAATCTTAAAGATCTTAAAGATCTAAATGCGTGGAAATGATGTAACACATAACTTGCTAATAAGTACTTTGTTGAAGTAATATAATAAGTCTATGTTGTTGCCAATAATCCTGTCACCCTGTTGTAATTTTCTGGTAACGATATATTCAAGTTTGTAAATATCGTTACTTATGGCTGTTACAGCTGATAAGTTTCTTGCGCCCGTTCTTCTTGTCAGCTAAAAAAGTCTGGAACGGGTGGTAGGAAAATATGGACGATTCAAAAGTACTTAATAATTAAGTTTATTTGAATAAAGCTTATTTGACTTTGAATTTGACTTTGACTTATTATTTGCCTGAGTGTATGACAATGTGAGTTAATTTATTTTTATTGTTTATTGTCAAAAATAAACTCTTTCATTGTTGTCTCCACAAACCAATTATTTAACCCAGTAAAATTAACCCAGAATCCTTAAAATTCTCACGTAAATCAATGTTCACTGGTTTGCCACTAATGCGCGCAAATATTCGCGCCGGGCGAATGCGCGCGTTCGCTCGAATAGACGCGTTCGCTCGAATGCGTCCGCCAAATGAAACTAACGAAGTACGAATCAACTAATTATATTGATTTTGTGAAGTCAGATTTAAACGTGGGAAGATGGGAATTAAAGTTATGAATATATTACCTATCAATTAACTTTATTGCTTTGTGATAATAATTCTTTAAAAAAAATAATCTTTTGTAATTTTAATTCTTTAATTTCTTAATAACAGATTTTTTTATTGTTAAAACATGAGCTGATGTAAGTAGTTCTATTTTGTTTACGTTGAAAACTGATCGTAAAATCGATAGCATAAAAATTGCTTTTAAGTACCTATAATTTTTTTTTCAGAGTTTGCAAAGACAAATGTCATGAACAGTAAATGTGATAATTATCACATTTTTATAGTATCGAAATATGAAAAGAGCTATATTTCTCGAATAACTAACTACTACCTCATTAAAGCCAACCGTTGTAAATATTAAGTAGTTGTGCGGGTATATGCCACCTAGCGCCATAATAAAATCTTTTTGTCATATTCCTGTAATAAAGATTAAAAATAATGACTTATTGTAGCCAATCTTATCTAAATCCACGAAATCATAATTACAATATTATCGTCCAATGAGCTGACAGGTTTTGTTTGCATTTGTTCCTGATTGCCATTTTAGTAATACTTTTCATTTGTTATGTTATAGTAATCAGTCGTTCAATTAGCGGCCTAGCCTTTTCATTGACAGGCGCCATTCAATCATCGGCCTAAATAACATCCCGGCATTTAATTTAACGGCTAGGCAAATGTCTTGGTTCGATAACGTTTAATCACTTGCCTAGCCAAGTCATTGTAATTTAGTTCCATTTTCTATCACCAGGCACGCTGATGAGGCGATGTTGCTGTCAAATCTGTAAATATTGCGTCGACCAGCTGTGATTTCTGGTGCTTTTCACTTTACACTTCGTTTACACGATTTTCGTGTGATCGTGAAATGGAAGTGTTTGCTGAAAAAATAGTGCAAATCAATCTTTGAACGAACGTTTTAAAGAATGTTTTGAAATAAACTCAGAATATGACCAATACCATCAATATGATTGTTTTGTTTTTTCGTAATTTATTGTTTGTTCCGATGTTTGAGGTAAACAATGTTATTGTCAAGTTTAAATATGAAAATAATTTGTGTTTTCTTTTTAACATCTCACCGTAAACCTTGGAGTTTAGACATTAGAAAGAATCTTAGTCAGAGCATAAGAATAAATATTTATTCTTATGGTTAGAGGTTATAAACGATAAACGAGAAAGCTCAGGTGACCATGAGTTCTGGACAGAAAAAGACTATTAGGTACTGGATGAACACTTGTGTCGTACTTACGTACGATGATAATATCGTGATTATGACAAAGACAGCTGCTGGTGAAGAACTTTTAAAGTTTTAAAGTTAGCAATAGTATCCACCTTGGGTATTCCATATTTAATTGAACTGTTGAAGTGTGTTTTCTCCATCATTTCGATAGCGAATTTACCCGCATTTCCTGAATTTACCCCTATTATTTCCCATTTATGGCGGCGCAAGCAATAACGCTTTAAGCGTTTAATTATGGTAACTGTTATGTTAATTAAATCAAACAAAATATGAATTGAAAGCTCATTAAAAGTACTTTCAATAGATATGAACATTTACACAGTAGAACGTTAGCTAGGCAATAGCAAGTGGCCAAGTCTAAACTTACTTTCGAAGAGGTGTGATTTTTCTGAAGCCGAGTGTAGTTGGCAAGAAGATTTCTTAAAATGTGTTTTATCTTCTTCGTTAAAACTCAGCAGTTAATATTGCGAAAGAAAAAGACAAAACAGGCACCTATGATATTAAAGTACTAGCCTCCGCCCGCGAATTCGTTCGCGTGGACATTTGGAAAATCCCTAGGGAACCTTTGGCTGAGATAAAAAGTATTCTATTTTTAATCCTGGCTATAAACTATCTGTGCTGTGTGTCAAATTTTATCCAAATCTGTTCAGTAGTTTTTCCGCGATTGAGGAACAAACATCCAAAGCCACAAACTTTCACATTTATAATATTAAGTAGGATTTTACTTAAATAATAATAAAGAATTCAATATCAAAATATTTCATTTTCTATTCGTCACGATGGTTATCCTATTCAATCAACGGCCTAAGCATCTGCCAGCCCGTTAATTAGATATTGTTTTGGATGTATTGGCTGGATGTCATTTAGGCTGCTGATGAAACGGCGACGTTCAATGAAAAGGCTAGGCGGCTAATTGAACGGCTGATTAAGGCAGTTGCCTGCGACAGATACATCACATAATTTTGATCTTTATTAGCATTACCTATGTATAAGTTATACAAAATCTAGAATTTATTTGAATTTTAATTAAAAATATTTTAATTTTAATTAAAACTTTTAAGTATCCAAGTGTGTTCATCTTAAATCTAAATGCTATCTATATTTATATCATACGTAAAGTAGAGTTTGGATTTTGTGTAAGGATTAGTTATCGAATAGAGCTCCGAGCTACACCACAAACCACAAGCCACAGCTTAATAAATTCGATATAAACGTCCAATAAACCCCTAATAAAATAGATATATTAATGCAATAACGCCATCGATCATCGCCAGGGAACAGCCACCTGTTTGCCATAATTCACAATAATGATCCTTTATCTATACTAATGATAATAATATCAAAATGTTATCAGCGTATTTGCTATTAGAAAGATTGGTGGAAAGCTCTTTCGTGTGCCGAAAGTATTATTTTGACAATTATTTACTCTTTGTATATATTTTTATGGTGGTGGCCACATAATTAAGGACACCAGTAATTTTTCATAAAAACGAGGCATCTCTGAAGCCTTGGTTCTTTGCGAGGATTAATCAAGCTATGATCTGATGATGTCCATTCAGGGAGTGAATATAGGAGATTCATCGCCAATGATGATCACACCCAACTGATCTGATTAACATTCTAAGAGATGTGAGGGTAGTATGTTTAAAAAAACTGCTAAAATAGCATAAAAATGTATGGAAATCCTGAAATTGAAAACTCTGATCCTTACATTTCTTATAATGCTGATCGGATCAGTCGGCAGGCTGATTATCTAAAATGAGCGACCGATCTCGATTCCTGAATTATTTCGAAATCGTCGCGCGACCGAGTCAATGATTTGGTATTATGTATGCGATCGCTGACTAGTTTATGCTCGGTTTATGCTCGTGAAGATCTCCATAGAAACTAGCGCCACTGGCAACCGGTGGAAGCGACTGAAAAGTCTTTTTACCGAAAGTAGTCTGTGACTGTGTATGTGTCTGACCATATGTGCTCTGTGAACATAACCTATTTGTTTTCGCTTCGAATTTTGTTTGCATTTTTTCGTCTTCAAAATTGCAAATTCCGTGTAGGTATTAAAGGACAGGCCTTTTGTTTTACATTGTAGCAATTTTATTTAATTTTGGTTAGAGGTAAGGCTAAGAATTTAACGAAAACCAATCAGAAATTACGTTTTGTCTGGTTTCTGTTTGACAGAAGAAATCGCGAAATCGTCGCGGTCGCGTCGCGGTTTCTGAGTTAGATAATACCAATTTCGGAGCATTTCCTTGCAAGTGCTCGTATATTTTAGTTCTTTAGTTGTCCGTTTGAGGCAGCACTCGTAGAAACTCGATCGGTGGTACGAAATTGAGTTTGACAGCGACGATTCCGAAATTTTGACCGGTCGCTAGGTGATTTTTAATTAGATAATCAGGCTGCAGATCAATCCTTAGAGGAGAAACAAGGCTTCAAAGTTACCTGAAATGAAATCTACTGGTGTCGTTAATTATGTGGCCAGGCCATCACTATACTATGTACCCACTACTGGACCACAAGCTTTCCCTATGAATGGATAAGAATGATGGGCCATACATAACCCACCACGCAGACTCGATGCGGGATACAAATTAATCCGGACCCTTCAACTCTAAAGATAATACTTACCTTTTTATTTTGGTCACTTTCACGTTAGACCCATGTGAAAGTTGCATAGATCACTTCTCGTATAGAGCTCTTCAAACCTCTATTCTTAATAACTTTAGTTGAATCGATTGGATTAAAATATTATGCGTTAATCCAGGTTATAAACTATCTGTGTGCCACATTTCATGCTACTGTTTAAAGAGTTTTTGCGTGATTGAGTAACAAACATACAACCATACAATTTATAATTAAGTAAATTCCAAAAAAAAAACTATTTAATTTATTCAGTCTAGGCTGTTATAAGCACTTGTGAATGTCATAGAAACTACGCCATCCGTTCGCAAACCCTAAGCGGACCTTGTAACGAGAAGAACCGGCAAGAAACTCGTCAAGCGCTGGTTTTTTCTCCCTGTATATTTCATACAGAGTCGTCTACATTGAAAAATGACCTCCACATTTAAAGTGAGGTCATTTTCCACCACAAGAACTAGTACACACAAGTTCACAAGTAGCAGTAGGATAATGTGGCCCAAATTCGGACGATGGCAAGGATATTTACACATTAATTTTCTCACGGCTCACCTATTTCCAGTAACTCTGATAGTTTTCATTGTATACAATCAAAATCCCTAGTGTACCTAAATCTAATCTGGATCGTTAACAAGTTGGTACAAACGCTGGTAATTGGCGTTTTGCCGATATAACGTACAGGCTGTGCTCAAAACTTAATCTGGATTAATAAAGTGAGATTATTATTTCAATAACCTTTCAATTTATTGAAAACTCAAAAAAGAAAATGAAAAAACGATAGTGCCAAAAATAAAAAATAAAGAAAGATTTAGTCCCATTATCATGTCATAGACTAAGGTCCGTATTATAGGACGAGACTCAAGCACTGCTTGCTGCTTGAGTACAGTTAGAAAGGGATGGTGCTATTCATCGCATATAGCGCCATCCCTATCTAACTGTACTCAAGCAGAGATTTGAGTTCGAGTTTGATTCTGTAATACGAGTCTTAGACTGCCATATTTCGTTAAACAAAATGAATGGCTATTACAATGGCTATTACAATGGCTCAATTCCAAGCTTTTGTTACTAAAAGAGTAATAATTTATTTGCAAGTAACTATACAGGGTGTTAGTAGCACCCTAGTAAAAACTTTATGGTATGATTCTACCCTTAGAAATAAGTAACTTTTTCTATGGAACCAATTGTCGCAAATGAATAGCTGATGAGATTTTGATTTTACTTTGAGAAATGATGTACGCGTATTCTAACAACTCGATAATATCGCGGGCAAACCTGTAATGACAGGTTTATATTTTTTTTATAAAAAAAAGACAGACTGTGTGATAGGAAATAAATACACAAACATGGGAAAATTCCACTTCAGACTCAGAATCATGAGTCGACTACCTATGCCCTGAAAGTTTACCCTAGGATGCTACTACTACTAACACCTGTATATTTTTTTTACGACCTTCGCTCAGCCGGCTCAGCCCTAAATAATTAACATTTACATTGCCCTCAAAAACATATTCATCCTGTATAACCCTAACCCGTGTGAATCAATCGTCGTAATTGGCAAATGCCGACCAATTAGTATCGATAACATCGCAATAGTTCGACTTTGCACTAACGTTTGAGTTGCCGACAAAAAGTCAAGCCGTAAAGGGCTTTGACCAAAAATTGACACAGTTTCATGAAGTTTTAAAATGAAAAGGTTTCGAGTTTTTGTGGTGCTCATATTTTCTGTGACGTTTTCAAAGGTCTTGGCATATGGAGATGGTAATCTTCAACAATTATCGTCATATTTCTACTAATTTACAAAAAATCACAACTTATTATACACCTAAACCTTCCTCAGGAATCACTCTATCATTTTGGTGAAAACCGCATGAAAATCCGCTCAGTAGTTTTTGAGTTTATCGCGAACAGACAGACAGACAGACGCAGCGAGGGACTTTGTTTTATAATTGACCGAGCGAGCACGAAGTGCGAGCGAAGCGTCTCTGCTTCAGCTTTGGCAAAAATTCTTTCGTATGTCTGTATGTTCTCTTCTACAGGTCGCATTTCTCAACCGATTCTCGTGAAAATTTGTGAGCAGGTTTGAAAATTATATGGAATTTTTTTGTCGAGCCAGATTTTTTTAATTTTTCAAAATGGCGGAGATATGTTAAAAAAACAGGTTTTTTGGCTTTCCAGCGCTGTCTGTTCTCCTCTACAGGTCGCATTTCTCAACCGATTCTCGTGAAATTTTGTGAGCAGGTTTGAAAATGATATAGAATTTTTTTGTCACGCCACTTTTTCGATTTTTTTCGAAATGGCAGAGATATGTAAAAAAAACCTATTGCAGTCCAGCTTTCCGGCTGTCTTTTCTCCTCTACAGGTCGCATCTTTTAACCGAATTTCGTGAAATTTTGTGGGCAGGTTCGAAAATCATATAGATTTTTTCAAGTTGAGACAGTTTTTCAAAATTTTTCGTAACGGCGGAGATATGTAAGAAAAATATATTTCAGTCCGGCTTTCTGACGCTGGATGTTCTCATCTACAGGTTGCATTTCTCAACCGATTCTCGTGAAAATTTGTGAGCCGGTTCGAAAATAATATAGATTTTCTTGGTCACACCAGTTTTTGGAAATTTTTCAAAATGACGGAGAAATGTTAAAAATACATATTTCAGTCCGGCTTTCCAGGGCTGTCTGTTTTCCTCTACAGGTAGCATTTCTCAACCGATTCTCGTAAAATTTTGTAAGCAGGTTTGAAAATTGTATAGATTTCTTATGTCAAGCCAGTTTTTAATTTTTTTTTTCTAAATGGCGGAGATAATGTAAAAAATTAAATTTCAGTCCGTATTTCCAGCGCTGGCTGTTCTCCTCTACAGGTCGCATTTCTCAACCGATCTCGGTGAAATTTTGTGAGCAGATTCGATAAATATATACAATTTTTTTGTCGAGACAGGTTTTCGAAACTTGTCAAAATGACGGAGATATGTAAAAAACATATTTTATTCCAGCTTTCCGGCTGTTTGATCTCCTCTACAAGTCGCATTTCTCAACAGATTCTGGTGAAATTTTGTGAGTAGGTTCGATAATTATATATAACTGTTCAGTCAAGTCAATTTATCCAAATTTATAAAAAAAATACTCACCCATTTTGAAAAAATGATCAAAATTAGAAGCACGCATCTAGCTGCAATACTCACGTACCTACTGTGTGCTTTGAAGAATTCATGGCGACATTTTATTTCATTTTTTCGCGAGGTCTACAGCTCACGGAGCCACTAGTATGTAGTGATAATTTTTTACAATGTCTAACTAGGATATCAAATCAATTCCCTACCTACCTAAAAATAATAATAATAATAAGTCGTCCTCTCTACATAATTGCTGTGCCCTTTTTCAGGGTCTACAATGTACTTTGTTATTCTATGTATACCAACCATCTTGATAACATTGTGGAATGCAATAAATTGAAGTTGAAATTGAATTCAATGAAGTCAGATGATCGTGGTTTGACTTCAACGTACAACTGCCTAAATCACTTTTTTATCAAGTTTCAAATTTATTTAGCAAGTTTAACAAACTTAGATATTATGTAATTTGATTTCACAAGTGAATGTATCAGCCTAGATGGATTAAATGATATGCACGCTGAAATTTTAATCATTTGATTCCCGTTCCGCAGTGGGGTGGTTCCACTCATGATGACAAGCAACTTTTACTATGGGGCCAACTCTGATATCGCGAAAAAAATCTGCTGTTCCATACAAAAGCGCAATACCTACTCGACCTTGATGTATGGAACAGCTAACTCTTTTTCGTGATATCAGAGTTGGCCCCATAGTAAAAGTTGCTTGTAATCATGAGTGGAACCACACCACGGCGGAAATCAAATGAATAAAATTCACGTTAAACAATTTTATTAATTTTGTTTTAAGACCCTCGCTCACGGGTCCGTGGAACTCCACTATCCGGAACCCTGAGCTCAGTGGGGGGTGGTGGAGAGGAATCCCCCCCAATATACCGACCTGGCTCGCAAGCGTGAGTAATATTTACTTTTGCTTTCACACAGCAGTTAGCAAAACAAGTAAAATACTTGTACATTGCCCACCTACCCACAAATAAATGCATTTACAGAAACATGAAGAAATGAAAATAGACATAAATAGGAATAAAACACACAAGCAGCGACACACCTTGCACTTATCAGCAAAACAATTGCTGAGTTTTCTTATTTCCTATCGTATGAGGATTAGTGGCCACCTCTGGTGTTAGAGTTGATCAAGCCGCCTGTAAGGCCTCTGACTTGGTTTAACGACTGTTATCAGATGACAACAGCCGGGACCGACGGTTTAACGTGCCCTCCGAAGCACGGAAGCACTCAGTTGTAATGCCACTTAACGGTCACCCATACGACACCTGGCCGGACCGAGCGTTGCTTAACAAACATGATCGAGTACGATCAGTCTGTGAAGCCCCGCCATGAGTGCTTCTAAAATTTGCTTGTAGTTGTTCTAGCCTGATTGCGTTTTTTATCCATTTCAGTTACGTGGTATCCCATTTCGTGAAACCCAAACCTCCACACCAATATTGGGAAGAAGAGACGTCCTTAACGCTAGTTCCTGATAACAAGAACTGCTTGCTGTGCGAGATGCAAGACTCGGGCGCATGCAGAGCGATGCCTTCCTGCGTCTACTGCGAGCCCACCGTCACAGCTCTTTGCGAGAGGAGCACGCCTTGTCTTAGATGCACTGGTAAAATAATCTTTATGATATTATTATATTTAGGGTTTGACCATCAGCCATTTTAGTGTCCCCACTGCTGGGGCACAGGCCTTCCTTATGGGTGAATAAAGAGGATGGGCCATAACCCACCACGCGGGCCCAAATTGGTGGGTAATAACGATTACAAATGCAGTCAAAAGCAATAGCTTAACGTGCCTTCCGAAGCACGGAGGAGCTCAAGATAATAAATTTTTGGTCACCCATCCCATAACCGACCCTTGCGAAAGTTGCTTAACCTCCGCAATCGCTGGGTCTGGCGCTATACCACTGCGTTACCGAACTCCTGATTTAGGGTTCATTCATCCTGTATATTGTCATTTAAAACGCATGCTTCTAGTGCGAGCCGATGGTCACAGCTCTTTGCGACAGGAGCACGCTTTGCCTTAGATGCAGTGGTAAAGAGATCTTTCTTTGAATTTGAAAACGAAAGCACTAAATATAGAGTAGAAAGAAAAGCTGCTAAAAATATAACAGCCAATTTCACCAAATGTCAAATAATACCGTTTATCTAATCTAATTTACATCGAGTTTAATCCCTTGTTATTTAAAATCGATTTAACCAGCTTATTAGTATAATTGAAATTTTTGTAACATTTATTTTTCGTTATGATAGTGACAGCCTTAAATCCGTTTTGTGACTTAATCGCGTTCCAAATCAATGGTTAGTACTGTAGCAGTTCGAGCACTTCCTAGCGCTTTACAAAAAAAGGACCGCTAGAACGGTGTTTTTATCGAGAACACTCAGGCTTTTTGTGCTAGAGCTGTTTCTGTTTCTTTTATGCACAAAGGGGTTGTGCTTGGCCTTCCCCTCAACTGATGTTAAGCCACGATAAGGCCGAAGGTCGAAGCGCACTACTCCCGGAATCCTCATCACTGAGGAACTGGCTATCTTACCTGTAACTGCCAGGACGCAACATTTTTTAAAATTGTTGTTATGGCATCAGACATAGGTAAGACGGTGGTAGCTAGCCAGGCGGACTTGAAATAAGCCCTACCACCAAACAAACCGAGTACAAGGTACCCTCCCTGGGAATCGAAGCCGGGGCCCTTGCGTCTTATACGGGTGGGCGAACCACTAGATCACAGAGGCGGTTAAGATACTAAAGGAGTCTTTATTTCCCAGTGATAAAGAACCCGTTCTTCAAATGCATCCCCGGCGAGAAGTACATGGACGAGTGCGACTCCTGCCGCTGCACCGACGGGCACAGCGGGTGGTGCACTAACCAGTTCTGCGAGTTCCGCTCGCTGCACATATACGCCGCCAAACTTTCCGACGGGGAATACTATTAAACTATTTAAAGAACTAAAGGCAGTATTTATTTATACACTATACTAACCTCTCTCTCGGCAGTGAAACGTGGCCGCTAACTATGGGTCTCATAAGGAAGCTCAAGGTCACTCAGCGTGCAATGGAGAGAGCCATGCTCGGCGTTTCCCTACGTGATCAAATCAGAAACGAGGAGATCCGCAGGAGAACTAAAGTAACCGACATCACTCGAAGGATTGCTCAGCTGAAGTGGCAATGGGCGGGACACATAGCGAGAAGAACCGATGGCCGTTGGGGCAGAAAGGTTCTGGAATGGCGACCGCGCACCGGACGACGCTCCGTGGGTAGGCCCCCGACAAGGTGGACCGACGATCTGGTGAAGGTCGCGGAAAACCAGTGGATGCAGGCAGCGCAGGACCGATCGTCGTGGAGATCCTTAGGGGAGGCCTATACCCAGCAGTTGGTGTCGTGTGGCTGATATGATGATGATGATGATGAACCTCTCTCTCTTAATCGTTCCCTCATAACTGAGGATCGTGATCAACGGCTGCTTTTACGATTTGCCTCCATCGGTTTCGGTCCATAGTTGCTCTCACTGCTTGATGTAATTTGTTTGAGAAGGTTGCTATTCTTACTTGGTCAGACCATCTGGTTGGCGAACGAACTCGGGCTCTCTTGCCTTCTATTCCACCAACCAACCACGACCAGCTTTTCGAGACTTTCATCTCCTCTTCGCACAATGTGGCTAAAGTATGAGAGTACACGATGTAAGCAGATTGTGGACAGCCGAGTCTTGACATTTGATTGTGTTACGATATATAGATTTGTGCGTACTACTTACCTAATACATATAAAAAAAAAATTGCACATATTTTAATTATTCTGCTCCAATATCTGTGCACTTTACATTCGGGTGAAACAGTTTTTAGAACATTTATAAACATACTTTGGTTACATAGTATATTGCTGGACGTTCGAAAATTATTTCGAAAAAAAATCATTAAGTAATAATGTATGGTAATTCATAACAATTACTTTGTTAGGGAATTGTTAATTTTATTTTGAAAAGAACAAAATAAAAAAGACGTTGTGATAAAAGCCCAAATTAAGGCCCCTGAACAACCATAGAAAAGTTAAGCTTTCATTGCGCATAATGAACTTGATAATAATATTTTAATGAAAATATTATAAGGTCATTCTTAAATAGTCCACGAAATTTTAAGGGGTCAACCATAGCCTTCTTTATTTCCAAGCCGTGAACATAAGTTTGGCAACGTCTGTTACTGTCAGTTCGTGGTCATGTCGTCCGCCAGTCTCCATACTAAATGTATGGGAATATTTCAATTTTAAGAGGTCGATATTTTTTTTCGTAGTAATCGTGTGAGGTTTAAAATATGAAAATAATTTAGTTCTTTTATTGAAATGCTTTGTGTATTAAACAATAAGAAAAATATCAATGTTAACCAGGAAAAAATGGCTGTCAAAGATGTAATCTTTTTTGTTGATTTTCTTCAGCAGGGAGTTGATTAACACGCCCTCTAGCAATAAGTGCCGTGTATGTGCCGGCCTAGAATAGCACTACCCCCTATCATCCCGTGGGTGTCGTAAAAGGCGACTAAGGGAGCATAGCCTTCAAGAGACGGGCAGCAGCGTCTCCAAAAAACCTTGGCCTACTGCGATCGCCAACCCGCCTGCCAAGCGTGGCGATTATGGCGAACCCCCCCCCCTCATGCACAATGGATCAAAAAATTGGCCCCCAGTCCCCGGCAGCCCCGCTATTCCTAGCTACGGTAGCGGCTACGGTAACGGCGGGGCAGGGGGTGCTGAGAATCCCCGGGTGCGGCTCGGCTACCAAAAACGACGACAACTGCACCTGGCAACCTATAACACGCGCACACTAAGGACCGACGCGAAGTTAACCGAGTTGGAAGAAGTTATCAGCAAGGTACACTGGGACATTATCGGGTTATCTGAAGTCCGAAGAGCGGGAGAGGACTCGATAATCCTCAACTCCGGTAACTTGCTTTACTACCGGGAGGGCGACCAACAGTCCCAAGGTGGTGTCGGGTTCATCATCCAAAAGTCCCTTGTCAACAACGTGATTACCATCGGAAGTGTGTCGACCAGGGTGGCGTACCTTATACTCAGAATATCCAAACGGTGTTCGCTGAATGTTATACAGGTTTACGCACCGACCTCGACACACCAAGATGACGAAGTGGAGGCTATGTATGAGGAGATCTCTAAAGCCATGCATAGCTACAAAACCCACTACACTGTTGTGATGGGGGACTTCAATGCAAAGTTGGGGAAACGATGCGGTGATGAGCTGAGAGTGGGGCAATTTGGAGTTGGGCAACGGAATGACAGAGGCCAGATGCTGGCTGACTTTATGGAGAAGGAGAACCTCTTTATGATGAACTCCTTCTTCAGAAAGCCGGAAAGCCGGAAGTGGACCTGGGTCATTCCGGACGGTAAAGTCAGAAATGAGATAGATTTTATCATGTCGACGAAAAAGCAAATATTCAATGATGTCACTGTGATCAACACTGTTAAGACGGGGAGCGATCACCGATTGGTACGTGGCACATTGAATATCAACCCAAAGCTGGAAAGATCTCGACTGATAAAATCAACAATTCGACCATTGCCGGCCCATATTCAAAACCCCGAGAGCTTTCAACTCGAACTCCAAAACCGCTTCGAAGCCCTTGAGAACAGCATAGATGTGGACGATCTAAACAACATGGTGGTGGATACTGTCCGTACGGGAGGGTCCAAGCTCTTTAAGACCCGCCGTCCCAAGATAAAGAAACTCTCCGACCACACACTCCTACTCATGGATCAGAGACGTGAAATGAGGCTCCAGAGTTCAGTAGATGCTAATCGTTATCGGCAGCTTAATAGACAGATATCTAAGTCTTTGACGAGCGACCTTCGCCAATTTAATACGAATCGTATTAAAGAGGCTATCGAGCGGAATAAAGGCTCCAAAGTGTTCGCGAGAGATCTGTCTATTGGGCAAAGCCAGATGACGAAGCTGAAAACTGACGACGGACGCATCATTTCATCAAAGCCTGAAATCCTGAGGGAGATCGAGAGCTTCTATGGGCAGTTATATTCCACGCAGACACCTGTTGAAAGCAAGGCTAAAGACCCCAGAGCCAAGCTTACCCGACACTATACCCAAGATATCCCGGACGTCAGCCTGTACGAGATTAGTATGGCTCTCAAACAGCTGAAAAACAACAAGGCGGCGGGTGACGATGGAATCACTACAGAACTTCTGAGAGCGGGCGGTAAGCCGATACTCAAAGTCCTCCAGAAGCTCTTTAATTCCGTCATCGTCCAGGGCAGAACGCCAAAGACATGGAACATAAGTGAGGTGATCTTGTTCTTTAAAAAGGGTGACAAGTCCCTCTTAAAGAACTATAGACCCATCTCGCTTCTGAGTCATGTCTATAAGCTGTTTTCGAGAGTCCTTACGAATCGTCTCGCTCGCAAGTTCGACGACTTCCAACCTCCCGAACAAGCCGGGTTCCGAAAAGGCTTTAGCACCATAGACCACATCCATACGCTGCGGCAGGTTATACAGAAGACCGAGGAGTATAATGAGCCACTTTGCTTGGCGTTCGTGGACTATGAGAAAGCCTTTGATTCGATTGAAACCTGGGCGGTGCTGCAGTCTCTCCAAAGGTGCCAAGTGGACTATAGGTATATCGAGGTGTTGAGGTACCTATACCAAAATGCCACCATGACGATCCGAGTACAGAACCAGAACACAAATCCTATCCAACTGCAGCGTGGTATGAGACAGGGAGACGTTATTTCTCCGAAACTGTTCACAGCTGCGTTGGAGGACATCTTTAAGCTCTTGGACTGGAAAGGACTCGGCATCAACATTAATGGCGAGTACCTAACACACCTTCGTTTTGCCGATGATATAGTCCTTATGGCTGAGACCATGGAAGACCTGAACACAATGCTCGAAGATCTCCGTAGTGCTTCCCAAAGAGTGGGTCTTAGGATGAACATGGAAAAGACGAAAATTATGTCAAATGCCCATGTTGTACCCTCTCCAGTTCATGTTGGGAACACTACACTTGAAGTTGTTGACCATTACGTATACCTAGGACAGGCAGTCCAGTTAGGTAGGTCCAACTTCGAGAAAGAGATCTCTCGCCGAATCCAACTTGGGTGGGCAGCATTCGGGAAGCTTCGAAAAATCTTCGCGTCCGACTTACCTCAGTGTCTCAAGACGAAAGTCTATGAACAGTGTGTGTTGCCAGTGATGACTTACGGCAGTGAAACGTGGCCGCTAACTATGGGTCTCATAAGGAGGCTCAAAGTCGCTCAGCGTGCAATGGAGAGAGCCATGCTCGGCGTTTCTCTACGTGATCAAATCAGAAACGAGGAGATCCGCAGGAGAACTAAAGTAACCGACATCGCTCGAAGGATTGCTCAGCTGAAGTGGCAATGGGCAGGACACATAGCGAGAAGAACCGATGGCCGTTGGGGCAGAAAGGTTCTGGAATGGCGACCGCGCACCGGACGACGCTCCGTGGGTAGGCCCCCGACAAGGTGGACCGACGATCTGGTGAAGGTCGCGGAAAGCCAGTGGATGCAGGCAGCGCAGGACCGATCGTCGTGGAGATCCTTAGGGGAGGCCTATACCCAGCAGTGGGTGTCGTGTGGCTGATATGATGATAGCAATAAATGATATATCATTAGAAAGGTCTTTGAAAGACAAATATTTGCTGTTAAAATACTTTATATCAATTGTCAATACTTTTGGAGTTAAAGGTTATTAAAGTATAAAAGTGGTTTATTGTCTATGGGAGTTGATCTACCACACCTATAGAAATGAATGATATATCATAAGAACGGTTTTTATATGACAAATATTTGCTGCAAATATATTTTCTATTAATTGTTAGTATTTTCGGAGTTTTAGGTCATTAATGTTAAAAAAATTGGTCAAGTTTAGAGCGTTATAACTCTCAAAGTACTAATAGTTGACGTTTATAGTAATACAATAAAGTGTTTCAAATTTAAATACATTTCCAATAATGTAAGATTTATTGCTAGAGGAGGCTTAGATCAAAATGCTCATCGTATTAAAGGACCCCCGAAAAGTTCAAATAATTTGACTCAAACCTTATGTTCTAATAAATAAATAATAATAATAAATATAAAACTTTATTGAAATAATCTAACATCACAATTTACAACTAGTTTAAACATAGATAATATAGGAAAAACAAATAATAAATAATATTAAAAATAATTTTATACTATGTGCTTGACCACATGCGATGTTGCCGTTCTGCTCAACTTCAGGGCTTGGAAGATTTAGAAGGCTATGGGTCAACTCATGCATACAAACTACTTTTACTATGGAACCAACATTGAAATCGCGAAAAAAATCAGCTGTTCCATAGAAAATTTAAAATCGAATAGATCAAAATTTCTTCGTGAATTTCTTCTTTTTTTTCGCGATTTCAATGTTGGTACCATAATAAAAGTTGTTTGTAGGCATGAGTACATTAACCCCTTAAAATTTCGTGGATTATTTAAGAAGGACCCTCTATTTATTATCCAAGTCCATTTTAAACTACAATATTCTCACTTCTTCTCCTTCCAAAGTGGAAAATATACTATTCTATAAAATAAAATAAAGTAAGTAGCAGTGGCGAAGGGTCCATACAAGCCGATTCCCATCGGCTTACCTTTTCAAAATCCCACCCCACCGATCCACCATGAAGTTCATATTATTATCATACATGTTATTACTTAATAATTTTCACCATTTCGGTAATGCCTACGGTTAATATTTATGGGTTTCTAAGTGTAAAAACGCTCGGCGAAAAACACTCGCGCACCGCGCCGAGCGCAAAGAGCACGCAAGAAATGAGTATCAAATTCGTTGTCACACAAAACCTCAAGGCAAGCCAACATCCTTTAGCTTTCCTTTTCGTACTGTATCTTGGCGCGGTTGCCACGGGTAACGGTTGATTGTTATTACTCTGTCTCTTTCTCACCAATGCACACACGTGAAAATAGTGAGAGGTAATCCGCAGCAGGCCGGCTTAAGTTTTCTGTCTTTCCATTTGAAGCGATTTTAAAGTTTCTTTTCTCTTTCTGTTGGAGAGATGAATGAGTATTTATGATGAAAAATAAACAAAATAAGAATAATACAAGAAAATATATCGCAAATCAGATATTTTTTATTTAGAAGTAGGTGTAATTTTGTTCGTTTTGTTTCGGAATCGGAAGCAGATGTTGGATGTCGTCGAAAGGAAGGAATTTAGTTTTATTAGTAGTATGTGTGCGCCATTATCATTGTTTACGTGCGTGTTTGGTAAAGTGATTATGTATTTTTTTGTATTATCTTATCTTTTTACTTTTTACTTAATTTTGTGGTCCCCGGCTTACCTTCGCAATAAATTGACCCCTCGCCACTGGTAAGTAGGTAGCTACTATTGCAAATCTAAATACTCTGTGCCCTCAAAAGTTATTTTACTCCACCGTAAGATAATTATAAGACCACCTGTTGACTCAAACACAACTATTTCCTAACCAATGCGGTTAGCTAAAGACTTCAACTCAAACATTGACCACATTTTGTGTGATTCATTGTTACTTTCCTACTGAACTCGCCGACTGCATTAAAAATACGGAAATACGTTAACAATGTGTTTAGAATATCGCTAATTGATACAAATATTTATTGCAATAAAAATAGGTTTACTCAAACGTATGTCCCTAATTTTAATACTTAATATAATAGACTTTAATACCAGAGATTAAAATTTGTAGTTTTTTTCTTTGGCTCGTTGGGTGGTCAGAAGGATTAAAAAGGTAGCAGCTTCTGTCGTTTGCGATATCCTTTCGATTGTTGGAGAAAGTGTCAAACAATTTGAGAGTATTTTAAGAAGCAAAAAGTGTATGCTTTGTCATTGAGGATAAAAATGTTAGTGATACCGTTGACGTAAAAAGTCAAAGCATTTTTTAAATCTAATCTTAGTACTTAAACTCATGAGAGAGAAGATAATAAATAACCATGCACAACCAGATCGAAACTAATTCACCCAATTTCATCATGAAAAATAATTGCCTACGTTAAACTTAATGAAATAAAATACTTGTATTTTTTTAAATGCTAAGTTTAGGTAGGTAGGTTTGATGGCGCAGCGCGTCCCAAAATGGGTCTTAGTCCCAATAAAAACAAATAAGCATTAAAATTATTATTCTAAACCCCTTTTTACCCGTACAATAAAAGGGGGAAATAAAACCAACAATTTTATAAAACTTTTATTTTGATTCGTATCATACAATATCTTTTAAAAATAAAACAATTACTCTTTTTGTAAGTAGGAGAGCATTTTAGAACCATATCAAACTCATTATTGAGTTCATAGACGGTTCCTTACTAAACGAGCGAAATACTTGGTGTGACAAAGTATCAAAGAGTTCATTTTTTTCTAAGGTCTAAATGTACCATATCTTTTGAATAATCTAAGTATAGATTACATAATACGTGCAACCACAATGCGTAGCGAAATGACACCCAATAAGGTTTCTATTACACTTTTGTGGTGACAGCGACAAAGGACTGCGACAAAGAATTGCAACAAAAACATGCGACAAATCAAAAGGAAGGAAGTGCGGAATCAAACGACAATGTTGCACTATTGAATTGTGTTTATTTATTTCATTAAATTTGATTTGAGTTGCACTAAAATATTCCTACATTAAAAAATGAGCAAAATTATTTTATAAGCAATCAACTTACTCTAAATGTTACCAGATCATTTAATGAGATTTCCTGACTTTTCAAGAATTTTTCTGACATTTTGTGCACCTACATCTACATTCTTCATTTAGTTGACTTTTGATATTTATTTCTCACCAAAAAGATTAATAAATTATATGTTTCCATTAAATAATTACACTTTTTGGGATTTCAAAAATCCCTGACTACTACAGTTTTTCCCTGTTTTCCTGACGGATGCCTAAAATTCCTGACATGACAGGAAAACTCCTGTCATCTGGTAACCCTGTGAATTACTTTATAATACAACATAGATATATTCTAATTACCTTGACCTTAAATATTTACAACTTCAAAAACCTAGCAAAATCAATCTCACCTTAGATTTCGCAAACTCCGATTTACTTAAAGACAGCTGAAGACGCCTCAATCCGCCATCAATCTTACGCATCAATAACTCCTGACAAATGTTCTACACTCAATAAATTTTTCATTGAGTTAACCGTGAAAATGCCAAATAACCCACAAACCGCATTCACACGAAACAAGAAAAAAAGTTACAACAAAAAACTTAGAAAAAAAACCGTCAAGTGTGAAATCCTCTTTGACAATGGTTCTGTTTACTATTGCCATTTCTTTTACTTTTGATTTCAATCGCCTACTTTTTTACTATTCTATTACATCGTATATCGTATCTTTTTATTTTATATTTTATTCAGAATACCAATAACTACACTCGCCAGCAAAGGTAGGGGAGGTCAGCTCAGCGCGACCACCACGGCAACTTTGACTTTAAAAAAATGCTGTTAAAAAACAGAATTTGGGAAAGTATTTTATACTAATAGATAGGGAATTTATTAAACTTTTATAACGTGTAATCTGACTCCGTGAAAATTTTAATAGTTTGTTTTAATTTGTAAACTACGAACACTTGTCAAAAAACCGCTTTGCCCAAGTGAGCGCCTAAAGCGGCCATGGGTGTAAGGGCAAAGTGGCCATTCCAAAAGATTACAAGAAATTCATTTAAAGTTGAAAAACATCGTGCTTAAAAAAACAAAAAGACCTAAAATAAATTAAATAAAACTCTACTAATGAAAAAAAAATGTTCTTAAGTTTCAAATGAGACATTTATTATTACAGTCTTAGAATCTTCGAATACTTCCTAAATTAATTTTTAATTATTATATTAATAATTATTTTAGTTATGTTGTAGGTACGCAACAATTTTCTCATACTTATCTACCAACAGTACTTCTACTTATATTAAAATATTCAACAGTTAGGCAAAGCACTTGGCCACTTTGCCCGGACCGCTTTGCCTTTTTCCACCGTTTTGTTTTAAAAATTAACTGTGATCATAACATTTGTCTCATGTCAGATCAAATATTACACAAACAAAGCCAAATAGATAAGCAATAATAGACGTAAAATAAAAACATTGAATTTTATAGAGTTTTGATCAAAACAGATTGAGTTTACCCTGGATTTTCTTAACAAAATGAACAAAAATCTTTCGAATGTTGCCGCGGCCACATACTGGTTCCGACCACTACCAAATGACTGCTTGGGGCGGGGCGGAAGGTTAGCTGCATTTCAGAACATAAAACATTGTTCTATCGTTATAAGTTGCCGAGAAATGAGGCATGGCCGCTTTGCCTCCTATGGCCGCATTGAGCTGACCTCCCCTAAGTACTACAGAGAACTATTTCCGAACAAACGAGGTAAGTAACTTTGAAGTTTTGGTTCTCCGCCCAGGTTTAAACGGGGTGTGATTTGATGGTGGCCATTCAAAGAGTATAATAATGGAGGAGACCCACATTGCTAAAGAAACCCAAAGGATTAGAAGAGTCGTTTACATCAGAGACAGAGACCGAGCGGACTTCTTTGTGTTACATTTTCCATATTATTGATGAAATTGTAGCTTGTTATTTTTTAAGTTCAACCCTGAGCTAAACGACTCTTTAATCCATTGGGTTTCTTTAGCGATCTGGGCCTCCTCCATTTACTCTTTGAATGGCCATCATCGAATCACAACCCGTTTAACCCTGGGCGGAGAACCAAAGCTTCAAAGTTACCTACCTCGTTTGTTTCATACAAACGAGGTAGGTAACTTTGAAGCTTACTTAATAGGCCTGTGTAGTACTTACTTTTGCTGGCGAGTGTATATAGGTCTTAAACAAGCCAATTACAGGTTTCCACAGTTGTAAACAAAATCGTATCATTACAAAACAGATATCACAGATGTCATTACAAATACTTACCAGTGAGATATTAAATTAATTGAACTATTTAAGATATCAAAATATATAATGGACTAAAACAAAACAATTTCAACATTAACTTAGTGTGATCATTTCATGCAAGTTCTTTATAGAAATAATAAGTAAAAATTATAGATGGAGTGTTTAAGTTACGCTATTCAAATAATTATTTCTATTAATTTTCAGGCATTTTTCAGGCACATGATACAGCTCTCAATGTCCTAGTTAAAAAACTATTTCACTCTTACGGTACCCTAAAAATATCATAACAAAAAAATTGTCTTGATAACACCCACTGCGCCATTCAAAACCAGTACAAAGCTACAAATAACATGAATGAAAGCGTGTATGAAAGGGGCTCGTTGACAAATTGTAACTATATCAATATATCGAGTTACACCACTTTAATAGGGGGTATTATGATTTTTTAAACGGAAATGAGGTTATAATGTGGGTTGCTCCTTTATAGTTGGGAAACATTTTGGACTTAGATACGTTGACTATAATAATAACTTTAGTGACATAAAACATAATTTACACAGATATATTGAAGCCTGATTTCTGAACTAGGTAAAATACCCTGTATCTCAGTATCATCGCCTTTTTCCGGACAATTTATTCTAATTACAGCCAACCAAGTTTTTATTTAAAGACTTAGGGCTTTTCAAAGTGACTTAAAAAAATGTAACTATTTGCCTCACTAGATGGCGTTGATGGAAAGAGAAGTGTCAAAATTGGCTTTTAAAAATAAACGGCCAAAGAAAGTAAGCCGTCGCTGGCTGACATTTGTCCAAAGAGATTTTTTTTATAGGGTTACATCTGCCTGCCCACCTGAGTACTCTTCGAAGCTTAGTAAAAAAAATACCAAGAATTTTATATTTGTAAGACTAGAATATAAATGTAAAATTCTTGAAAAATACATAGACACATAAATTTTTTATCAACGCAATCTATCGAGCCTACACTTTTTGTCATTTTGAAAAACTCTCATTTAGCAAAAAAAAAACTATGAAAAAAAGCATTTTGTAGAGGCAATTAATGAGGAGCTCGATGGTGGAGTGGGTTAGCGCGTTCGCCCTGCCATTGCAGCAGTTATAAACAACTTTCGCAATGGTTGGTTATGGGATGGGTGGCCAAAAACGTATTATCACGAGTATCTGTGCTTTGGTAAGTAAGCCGTTACTCCCGGCTGCATTTGCAATTGCAGTCGTCCAGTCCACAGTTGTGTTTGTTATCTATAGGCGACATCAAACCTGTTAAACATCAAACCTGTTAACAATCTGCCTGATGATCTCTTAACATTAAATACTAAAAAATACTTTAACAATTACCTTAAAAAACATTACCTATTTAACTCCTGAAACAAATTACTTTGTGTTACCTTTACCTTAAGTATGAGTTAATGTTACTTAAATGTTAAATTTGTTAACTTTACTTTAAGTATGAGTTTATGTTAATATAAAATACTTAGATTAAGTAATGTACCTACTCGCAGACAAACCTGCTGTTAGGTTTTGCGAGACAAATTGTAAAATAGTGTACCTAACTTTTTAATAATAAATAAATAATAAAAAAAATCAGCTATTCTTAATGTGCCCACTGCTGGGGCACAGGCCTTCCTTATGTGTGGATAAGGAGGATGGGCCATAACCCACTACGCAAGCCCAATGCGGATTGGTGGGTGTTAACAACTGTAAATGCAGCCGGGACCTCCAGCTTAACGTGCTTTCTGAAGCCAGAGGACCTCGAGATAATACATCTTTGGTCACCCATCACACGACCGAATCATGTGAAAGTTGTTGAACCTCCACAATCGCTGGGTCAGGCGTTAAACCACTGCACTGCCGAGCTCCTCAATCCATAGTGTATTATATTTATAGTATCAGACATGTATTCAGATATCAGTAGTCCGATGAGCATGTTATTTTTAGTAATACACTTTATCGTTGTATAATTAGACAGTGTTATTAAAAAATACACTTTAATGCTATAATAAAAATCAATCCTGTTGATTTTAATAATTATCTTCTTTTTTGGCACATTGTAAGCCTAGAACTTTATTAACTGACATAGCAAGGACCGGGGAAGTCTATGCCCATAGCAGTGGGTGTCGTGCGGCTGATATGATGATGATGGCAAAGACAATGCGCAAACGCAATCGAAATTGAACACGGGGTTAATGAATTCTGGGCTTTTAATGTCTGATACTGAATACAAAATCCACAGTTTACTTGAGGAACCGAGATCTAATCTAACTCATTAAAAATCCGTTTTTGATTAACACTTCAAATGAGCCACGATTTTGGCACTTATTTTTTAATAAAAACACAGATTAGAAAATCCACTAGATAAAAGAACACATGTTTAAGACGAGAATAGCGCTATCCAGGGTTTGCTAGTTCTAATTTCGATTCGACATCGGTACAATAATCGTTGTGATATCGTCACTTTATCGACGGGAGTGCGTGAAGAACTCTGAAATGTAACTGAAACGTATGAAACGTGGAGTAGTCGCTGAAGACGGCGATGACGTCATCAGAGGACGAGTTTTTATGAAAGACGTTAAAGTTAATCAATGATTATGATTACGTCTCGTTAGATTGATACTCCTATCCTTAGAGCACTAAACTGGGTTGAATGATCTAAGCTCCTATCATTAGGCTCGAGTATAGACGCAAGGTTGCAAACTTATCGGTTTTTTATACATTTCGGCGAGTGTACAGTGGAATTGCACAACCTGATTCCGCCATCTCGCTTCTTCCATCGTATGAATCAGTGCCACTGTTATTTGGTGGATATTACAAAGACTCTAAAGTTAGGGTTTCCTAGAATGACGGTGCCGTCATATTACGCACATAATATAGCGGCGTTGAATGTTGTCTATAGATGTAAACAATATGGCGACACCGTAACGTCAGAAACCGCGCCGTATTGTTTACATAGACAACGTTCTACACCGCTAAATGACGGCCATAATATGACGACACAGTCATCCTAGGAAACCCTAGCTTAAGTGTTTTGCTTCAAATTAATTATTTATCATCCGTACCGCTAGAGAGTGGAATTCTGCTTGCCCTTGCGTTTGTGTTTCCCGATTACAATCTGAGATAGATCGCATCATCACTTACCATCAGGCGTGATAGCGGGCGAGCACTTGCCTATTTATCATAAAAAAGCCGTGTGGCGTCAGACAGAGTAGCACAAACCCTTCAAACAAGGGTATCAATAAAAGACTGAAGTCTAACACCTCCGTGGACCGGAAAAATGGACTGTAGAGTTTTGAGCAGAAAATTGTCCCACCAGCACCCTTCGATCTTCCACCCACCGCTAACCGTAGATTTAGATTATGGTTACATTTATTTTTATGCAGAACGGGAACTTCCTTGGCCTTCAACTCACCTGATGTTAAGTGACAATAAGGCCGAAGGTGAAAGCGCACTAAACCCTTATTCCTCATCACTGAGGAACTGGCGGAACACAACGAGTTTTAAATTGTATTGCGTCAGACGTAGGTAAGATGGTGGTATAGCTAGCCAGGCGGACTTGAAAAAAGTCCTACTACCAACCAAACTGAGTACAAATGATGAATGCTGAAACATCAATCGATTTTCCAGAGATGCTTGACTTTGAAGACACATTGAATGTGGACAAATTTTTTGGGTAACTATTGCTTTGAAATCCATGCTTTATTTTACTAACTAAAAATCAAAAGTTCAATTATGCAACAGGATTTAACGAAGGTGAGTCTAGGTAAGCTTTCCGAAGGTTTGTATATTAGAAATTTATTTATTTGCCCTTGAATATGGTACAGGAGGGCGGCCCATTCAGTCCTGAACAGCAGCATGCAATTTTTTAACAATTATAAAAAAAAAACAATATTCACTTAATTTTACATTGTTGCTTGAAATAAATGCATTATTATTATATTATTAATTGAAATAATTCACAATATTTTAATGTCACTAATAGAGTCACATAGTTAATGTTATCTATACATATAAAACTCTAAATTGATTGACTGATTCATTCATTGTTGGGATAGGCGTAGAGCCCTTACGGCTGAAGGTAGAGACACCATTTTTGGAAGGTAGATACTTTTCATGATGTAGATGAGGACTGAGAAAGGATTTTAGAAAATTTCCATTCGCATTTCTCAACCGATTCTCGTGAAATTTTGTGAAAATGTTCGAAAATTATATAGATTTTTTTGTTACGCCAGTTTTTTGAATTTTTTCAAAATGGCGAAGATATGTAAAAAAAATCATATTTCAGTCCGGCTTACCGGCGCTGTCTGTTCTACACGCGCAACACAATAAAATTGTACATCTTTAATTCATGTCATTTTGCGTATGTGTCATTTCGCGTATGTGTCATTTCGCGTATGTGTCATTTCGCGTATGTGTCATTTCGCGTTTGTGTCATTTCGCGTATGTGTCATTTCGCGTATGTGTCATTTCGCGTTTGTGTCATTTCGCGTATGTGTCATTTCGCGTTTGTGTCATTTCGCGTATGTGTCATTTCGCGTATGTGTCATTTCGCGTATGTGTCATTTCGCGTATGTGATATTTCGCGTATGTGTCATTTTGCGTATGTGTCATTTCGCGTATGTGTCATTTCGCGTATGTGTCATTTCGCGTTTGTGTCATTTCGCGTATGTGTCATTTCGAGTATGTGTAATTTCGCGTATGTGTCATTTCGCGTATGTGTCATTTCGCGTTTGTGTCATTTCGCGTATGTGTCATTTCGCGTTTGTGTCATTTCGCGTATGTGTCATTTCGCGTATGTGTCATTTCGCGTATGTGTCATTTCGCGTATGTGTCATTTTGCGTAAGTCATTTCGCGTATGTGTCATTTCGCGTATGTGTCATTTCGCGTGTGTGTCATTTTGCGAAATCAAAATGTGTCGTTATGCGTAAAATTCTCCTCTACAGGTCACATTTCTCAACCGATTCTCGTGAAATTTTGTGAGCAGGTTCGATGATGTTGCAGATTTTTTTAGTCGAGCCAGGATTTCAAAATTACCTTATCAAAAAATTACCCATTTCTAAAAGTTTCGTGACCATCATTTAACGTTTAGTCAATCAATCATTAACTGCTGATCATTTAACCGGCCCCGTATAAGACCGGCACTCCCACGCACCTTACGACTCATGCGTCGTACTTGCCTCCACGCATGTCTTGTTTCAAACACACCCACCAAAATATCTAGACCTGCCCCTCTCCTGGCTGCATACATTTATGTTAAAGCTTAAAGATTACGTATGTAGAACGAGAGGTCGAATTAATATGGCCGTAGTCGTGGCATCTGGACTTCAGTAGTAAGATCTGTACGCGCCATATTTAGTTGTTTCCAGCGAAGTTTCAGGCTCCCGGTGCAGTAGAGGAGCATATTTTTTTTTATAATGGAAGGCTTTTTTAATTTTTCGTTTATAGCCTAATGTAAACATAGGAATTCGGAGTTACGTTACAGTCAGTCAGTAATTTGAAGGGACGTATTTTTTATTAGAATATGTTTAGGTTTTTTATAGCTAAATACCGACCGGTGAATTAACCGGAGTCTTCTGGTCTAATTTTTTAGTTTAATAAGAACCAAATCATTCGATTAAAATTTTATTTGACGTTGACCTTGTGCTCGAAGATCTCCGTAGTGCTTCCCAAAGAGTGGGTCTTAGGATGAACATGGAAAAGACGAAAATTATGTCAAATGCCCATGTTGTACCCTCTCCAGTTCATGTTGGGAACACTACACTTGAAGTTGTTGACCATTACGTATACCTAGGACAGGCAGTCCAGTTAGGTAGGTCCAACTTCGAGAAAGAGATCTCTCGCCGAATCCAACTCGGGTGGGCAGCATTCGGGAAGCTTCGAAAAATCTTCGCGTCCGACTTACCTCAGTGTCTCAAGACGAAAGTCTATGAACAGTGTGTGTTGCCAGTGATGACTTACGGCAGTGAAACGTGGCCGCTAACTATGGGTCTCATAAGGAGGCTCAAGGTCGCTCAGCGTGCAATGGAGAGAGCCATGCTCGGCGTTTCCCTACGTGATCAAATCAGAAACGAGGAGATCCGCAGGAGAACTAAAGTAACCGACATCGCTCGAAGGATTGCTCAGCTGAAGTGGCAATGGGCGGGACACATAGCGAGAAGAACCGATGGCCGTTGGGGCAGAAAGGTTCTGGAATGGCGACCGCGCACCGGACGACGCTCCGTGGGTAGGCCCCCGACAAGGTGGACCGACGATCTGGTGAAGGTCGCGGAAAGCCAGTGGATGCAGGCAGCGCAGGACCGATCGTCGTGGAGATCCTTAGGGGAGGCCTATACCCAGCAGTGGGTGTCGTGTGGCTGATATGATGATGATGATGATGTTGACCTTGTGCAACACAACTTTTTTATCGTGTCTCTATTAGACTTTGCTAGGTGATAAAACTAAACTCTAAAGCACACTCGATGCCAAAATTCTCTTTACAGAATGAGAATTATTGTGATTTGAGTGATTTAATTTGCTCAAGTAAATTTTAACCTAAGAACAGAGTCATTCTTCAGCCATTAAATTAACGTGGAGGGACAGGAGAAGGGAATTAATAATTTAATTTTAGGGAGAGAAACTTCGATCATGAGATTTAGCATTGAAGTTGCCCATCAGCTATTTTTATGTCCCCACTGCTGGGACACAGGCCTTCACGAGTAAGGAGAATTGAAAGAAGAGAATTGAAGTTAAATATTTTTTAATAATAAAAGTATGACGTCCATTGATGAGAAAATTGATCGTTTACGCGTGCAATTGAAGCGATTGTCATTTGCTCGAACAATGGCATTGACGAAAAAATTGACAATCACAATTGATCGTTACCGGCGGGCTTTAGTATGCAAAATGCAACTTCTTTATAATTTTTCAAAACGGAAATTTCATACTTAAACCCCTAATATTTTTGTAATTTTATTCCAGCTTTTAAAATATGTTTGTAAATTTTATTTTAATTAAAATGTTAAGCATGTTTACACTTACTTATAATAAAGCCCATAAATGATGAAATGCTCCTCTATCTTACCGCAAGCATCTCTCACCAAATAAGCCCGCCCTCACGCGCATTCTGCAGCGATCTATTAATACACTCCGAGTCATAAGCTGTTCAATAAACGACCTTATACCGAACACACAAAGCTCAATATGCTTCCCAGTCTACTACGAAACCTTTTTACCTGCTTTGTTATTACAAATTGTATCTCACAGGCAATTTTGCATTTTCCAGCTGGGAGCACTGTGTCGTAATATCGTTGGCTCTCCTAGAAAAAGCGACACAGTGTGTCGAATTTTCCGACTCGGAATGGACCTAAATTGTTAATACAGTCTGCCCCCGCGATAGTATCGCAAATTTAAATTGCACTTTAAACTACTAGCGGTTGAAATGAAATTTGCTCACACAGCTGCGGTAATCTAGAAATAACTCATTCGAAAGCGTTCAAATGAAAGCAAACCTTATTACCAGAGTACAGGGTTAAAATTTTCTAAAAAAAATTCAAGCGATTTAGTGCATTTTTAAATATGATATGGAAAGAGTTTCTCCTGAATTGGTGTCGCGGTGCAACTCTTCCGTCCCTTACTGAACAGTACTTTATTTGTACTGAAAAATGTTCTGTCTCGTTTCTGTCTATATTAGTTCGTTGGCACGTGGTTGTTTTAGTCAATAGAATATTTTCAGTGCGCTGATTGTGTAATATAATGTTTACGTTCAAACATACAACCGTGTAATTTTTCTTTAGAATGATGATACATCGTTTACCCCACTTTTTAAGATTATTAAGGTTATGGTTATAAAGTATTGTTACATTTTCGATAATTTTCGAAACGGCTGAATATGTTCTTTTATATATCTCCGCCATTCTGAAAAAATCAAAAAACTGCTCACAAAATTTCACGAGCATTGGTTGAGAAATGCGACCTGTTGAGGAGAACAAACGGACAGACAGACATCCGCTGAACATACGAAATATTTTTTGCCCAAGCTGAAGCAGAGACGCTTCGCTCTCGCTCGGTCAGTTAGCAGGATTATTTAATTGACCGAGCGAGCGCGAAGCGTCTCCGCTTAAGCTTGGGCAAAAAATCTTTCGTATATCTGTCCGTTTGTTCTCCTACAGGTTGCAGGTTCGATAATATACAGAATTTTTTATTTGAGCCAATTTTTCAAAATTTTTCTGAATGGCGGAGATACTTATGTAAAAAAACATATTTCAACCGTTTCAAAAAATAATCAAAAATGTACCAAAACTTTTTTGTCAGCGGTGCAAAGCAAATTTTGTTTATTTTTTTATTTTTAGTAGACTCAAAAGTTCATTAGTCAAAACAATATGAATGAGATTCTTGATCAAAACATTTCTGGCTAGTACCTAAGTATTCGATATTTGAAAATAAATAATGTTGTGACTTTGTGACAGAACCGTGATTATTTCCTCTGTGCTAGGACTGTGTATATTATTTGGACCAATTGGACCATGAAAATTTTTCTTAGTCTATGATTTGCACAGTATAGATACTTATTGAATAACCGAATATCTAATTTGTGTTATTTTGTTTTTAGAAAACTGCTATTTGAGCCCACTAGTTCCAGAAATAATTTAGGTACCCATTCGCTCACATTTAATGGTAGGTAATGTAGGTATGTTTGTTTGGTATCCATGTTTGGACATTATTAAAATTATTTGATAGTAATAGTAAAGATAGCCCCACTGACTACAACGTCATATGATTTCACGTAATGTACCACATAGTTTAAAATATAATGACAGGTGTGCACTATTTGGCTCCATCCAACATGCTTCTCAGTAACAACCCACCTGTTTTAACTATTTTAACCACCATTCTTTAGTAGAATCAATTAAGTAATAGGTAGAAAAAAATCTTTACAATAGTAAAGATGAAGTTGAAGTAGCTAATATTTACTTCATTTTCTAATAACAATTAGAAAATGAAGTAAATATTAGCTACTTCAACTTCTTAGAATTCTGAACGTCTGCATCTTGGCTCTAATAGGTATACATTTTTGTGACGAATTGTCATTTTTCACTATTTTGTTTTTTCTCGACTTTTCAACACATTTCTAGAACCGAGTTCATGACATAAGAATAATTTTCATGGGCTCTCAAATTAAATGTACCTAATATTTTTTTAAGTCATAGTTATAACGTAAAGGTTTTTGTTTCTAAGCTTTTAGGTTTGGGTCCCAGGACCCAATCCATCAAAAAATTTATAATATGGAGTCAAAATACAATAATATGACATATTTCGCATTCAACTAAGTGTTTAGACACACTATGCCGAAGTTACGCGACCGAAGATCAGCGATAACACTTTTATCATCAAAAAATGCTTCGGCAGATGTGTTGCTTTTATTCACAAAGCATTGCAGGCGTAACTAGGCCGAACTTCGGTCGCGTAACTTCGACAGTGTTTCTAGACATTAAAAATATAAATAAGTAGAATGGTTCCAGGGATCAACAACATGCTATGCTATCGCATTCCCATCAAAAACAGAATTTTGAATTAAAATTATCAGACACAAGAGATCTTTGCCATTTTGATTTAGCAACACTGCTAAAGATTTTCTCCAATATTACTAATATGTTTGGTCTACGTTTTTAACACTGTAATCTTACAAATGTTTTAGTATTTTTGCCTTGTTCTCTATTGAGATTAGTGTGTCAGTGAGTCAGCCGGCACCGTGGGAAATCTATATTTAAACACAAGATTATGATGCAAAGTGTAACTGAAACTATATATCATCATATCAGCCGCACGACACCCACTGCTGGGTATAGGCCTCCCCTAAGGATCTCCACGACGATCGGTCCCGCGCTGCCTGCATCCACTGGCTTCCCGCGACCTTCACCAGATCGTCGGTCCACCTTGTCGGGGGCCTACCCACGGAGCGTCGTCCGGTGCGCGGTCGCCATTCCAGAACCTTTCCGCCCCAACGGCCATCGGTTCTTCTCGCTATTTGTCCCGCCCATTGCCACTTCAGCTGAGCGATCCTTCGAGCGATGTCGGTTACTTTAGTTCTCCTGCGGATCTCCTCTTTCTGATTCGATCACGTAGGGAAACGCCGAGCATGGCTGCACGCTGGGTGACCTGGTACAAATGATGTGACGAAACAGGTGACAGTGTTGCTTAAACTGAACAATTTTCTCCAAGGAACATAGGTGAAATTAACCGAACAGATAGTGTTTTCCGGAACCTGTAAAACATGCCCTTTTAACCAAAATCCAATACCTATTATAGAGTGGTTATGTTTCGAGTGTTAAAGCTGATTGTTTCAATTAATTTGTGTTATGTACAACACTATAAAGATTGCTGGGCTAAAGTAGCTGCAACTTTCAAAACAGGTATTCATCATATTTTATAAGTTTTGTGTTGATTTCGGCCAAAATCACGGTTCGGTTTTTCATTCATTTAAGTTTTTTTTATTAGCAGAAATAAAAGTTGACTAATTACTTGACTTTACTTGTTGACGTATTAATTTTGAGCTTAGTGCTTGCTTTTTCTGTCAATGGCCTTCACAATGAAAGAACATCGTAATAGTAGGTCCAAAAACTGAACCAAGTTGACAAAATCCGAGATTTGGTCCCTTACACCCCGTTTCCCACAGGCGATATTAAATAAACTGTCGTCCGCCCGCGTGTTTGTTCGAATAACATTGCAGAGGGCCTACTACAAACAAACAATCCAATATTCGGACGATGTTCGTCGATCAATTTACTTAATTTTGAAACAGTCTTCAAAGAGTGGAAGTATTTCGGCAACATAGCTAGGACAACCGGTGTTACTTGATTGAGAGATTACAAGTTATACTTAGGCACCGGCAAAGTCTACGGAAAAATACCAAAGGGACATAGCCAATGCATTGGTCTGATCGGATCCGTACCACTCTTGATTACAATTCTCATTACTTAGTAGTATTTAGTTAGTAGTATTTAATTTCAACCTACCTACCCATTGTGTGCAAACTTTTGTTAATTATTGTGATGGAAAATGACCTCACTTTAAATGTGGAGCTCATTTTTCAATGTTGACGACTCTGTATTAAATATACAGGGAGAAAAAAGCAGCCCTTGACGAGTTTCTTGCCGGTTCTTCTCGTTACAAGGTCTCCCGCTTAGGGTTTGCGAACCGATGGCGTAGCTTCTATGACATTCACAAGTGCTTGTAACAGCCTAGACTGAATAAATAATTTTTGAATTTTGAATTTTTGAATTTTCATGATGCTCTTATCGTTGCCTCGGATCGGATCAGATGGAATCACCTTGGGTCGGAATATTTTAAGGAATAAAGTATATCAGAAGATTCGAATCCTGGCAGGGTCGCCATGCAATGTGGCGACCGAGAGGCGTCACATTAGGTAATTAGAACAGTGTTTCCCAATTAGTGGTATGCGTATCCCCAGGGGTACGTGAGGTTGCATCAAGAGGTACGGGGAGCAATCTCATCCACACCTGATTTTTTATATATTTATGCCATAAGGGGTACGCGACTTTGATGTCTTTCTAGGAGGGGTACGTAGAAAAACTAATTAGGAACCACTGAGTTAGAACATACTAACTGATTTATTAATAGCCTAATCATTATGGGAGAAATGACACATACTACAGGAAGTCGCGACCCTCAGCAATGAGGAATACGACGTGTGAGGAGGAGAAACCTTATGCATGAGTTAGTATTACGGAGTGGGACAAACATTGTACGATTAATGCAATTCGTGTTTTCGTAATAGACCCTCCGTTCCTACAGAGGGAGGATTTAACGATACTTATATTTAATTTCAGTTCCTCGTCGGTTTGTTTGTTAAGCAGACTGGTTTCAAAATAATAATGTTATTTTCTTATTACAATATCAATGGTAGACGGCAGAGGGTTTTGAAGTAATTAAGTAGATATGGTGTTATTAATTTATTTTAAATCTTATTATAGAAATAATGATGTAGGATATTTGAACACTTTGACGACCTCCGTGGTTGAGTGAGTTGTACACCAGTGTTTCAAGGCCCTGGGTTTGACCCCTGGCGTCTGGATCAATAAAATTTATAAAAAAAATGTCTCAGGTGGTACCAATGCTGTTGTTGACTTCAATAACAAACAAATGTTTTATTATAGTTAACGAGATTTTGGTAATTATAATTAGATTTAATATATTTTGCATTGACTAACTTATTAAGAATTGACGGAGGCAATGCTTAATAAGTTAGAGCGTCTGCAGAACATGTACATCAGATTTATCTTCAATATACGTAAATATGACCACGTATCCCACCTGCGTTCTAAGCTCAATTGGCTCCCTATTCGCCGGCGCAGGGACTTGCATACTCTTACGCTTCTTTACTCCATCCTTTTCCATCCAGCGTCCCCAGCCTATCTCAAAGAATGTTTCTCCTTCCGCTCCTCATCCACACAGTGCACGTTACGCTCTTCTTCCAATCTCACTCTAGAAATCCCACGCCACTCAACTGATTTCCTCTCATACTCTTTCTCTGTGCTCATGCTGTACGTCTATGGAATTTACTGCCGGAGGGTATCAGGAAGGCTCGTTCTCCGAGTTCCTTTCGTAATCAAGTCAGAAGACATTTCCTTTCTACTATTTAACTTATTTCCTCTCCTTACTATCATTTCAAGTAATCTAGAAAACTTCACTTCTTTCTATTTATTCTTGTATATCTATATTTGTTCTCCTTCCCATATTTGCACCCACTCCCCACTGTCCTCTTCTTCTCTCACTCTATTACTTAAGGTTGCCTGGAAGAAATTGCTATTTAGCAATATGGCCGCCTTTTGTGTGTTTTCTCTGTTTATTGTTTTTCTTTGTAATATGTCCTGTCTTAGTGTGCAATAAAGTGTTTTTATTATTATTATGAAAAGGTCTAATTTTTCACAGCCTAAAGCTGGTTTTACCTGCAATAACGGGCCTAGGCCAAGTATACTACAGGGTGTGGTGATTTAATGCTATGTTTGCTGGAAAGTGTGGAGTAATGTTATTTTCGTCAATCTGCATGAACTTTCTCACTATTCGGCAAGTATTAAGTATGGCAGCTTTTTGAAGAGTATTAATGAGGCTGGGTTTAAGGTTTATGATGTTTAAGCTTTGACGGAGATTAGTTGGTACTATACCTGTCGTAGAGACAACTATCGGTACAACGTAAACTTTTTCTTGTTTCCACAATCGGGTTATTTCTTTTTTTAGGTCTATGTATTTACTAATTTTCTCGGCTATTGTCTTCTGTAGGTTATGCGTATTGGGTACTGCGATGTCAATTAAACATGTAGTTTTATTTGTTTTGTCTTGTAGGGTGATATCCTATTATTATTATTATTATATTTTATTATTATCTCAAAATAGAAATAAAACGACACGTCAACCATCTTGTCCGGCGGGACTCGAACCCACAACCTTTAAATAGTTATCCTACTAAAATTATAAATGTAAAAGTTGGGATATTTAGATGTTTGGATTTTTGTTACTCCATCACGCAAAAACGGCTGAACGGATTTGGATATAATTTTGCACACAGATAGTTTATAGTCTGGATTAAACCATAGAATACTTTTTTATCTGGGTCAGTTCCCTAGGGTCCATGTGGACGAACGAAGTCACAGGCTGCTAGTAGAAAATACTACTAAAAATGCCTTCTTAAAATACAAAAAACTTAAATAATATAAAGATGATTTTTTTTCTAGTATCTACATAATATTATATGATTAACTTGAGATTATTGGGAATTTGAAGTTCTTCGTTTCGTGGGAACTAAACTTTGCAAAAATTTGTGCCTACCTAAAAGAAAAAGTTTGCCAATAATATATTTGTTAATTGGCTAAATACTGGCAATTATTGCAAGATTACACGGTCGATGTGTCGTGGGTGTAATGGGGACGAAATATGCCGAACCGAATTAAATCACGGGGTGAATCACATCATGCCTCGCGTGCCCAAAGAGTATGGGGCTATGTAAAGTAGGGTAAGTAAGTAGTCACTATTAAATGCCTACATATTGTACAAACCATGCGAGTCAACATTAAAAAATCTGTAGTTAGTGTCACAAATGGTGATATAAGGATTTTAAAGATACCTCACACATCCAAATCTTTTCAGGCATTTAGAAGTTATGGTGGAATAAAGAAACTTACATACCTACGTACAAACATACATGTGCCCTGAACACAATACACTTTTTTTCGACAGTCGTGTAAAAAGAAAATGCCTGCAGTTTATTCAGTTTTTTTTGGGTTTTCTGACAGAAAGTTAAAAATATAAAAATAAAGAAACTTTCTTTCATCGCAATCCGCCACTACTTACCTACTTTGTGTCGCCATGCAGAAACAAAAGAGTTTAAAATTGTTTAGTAAAATATCAACATCTAGAAAAGAATTAAGTTATTATTACGGGTTTGTAAATTATCATTCAAAAGGTATTTGCATCCCAGATTGATCGATGTGACCCAACGAACTTTTAATAACTTTTGTTGTTTATAGCATTGTCAATGCAAATCTATAGTTTTTTTAACCTTCTTACAACTACATAACTTATTTGGCAATTTTAGAGTTAAACGAGGCTTGTCATTGTTAATTTAAACTAATAAGCTTGATTGCTTTAGCACTTTCATATGTACACTTTCTTTTTTAGTCTTCTTTTTTCGTTTTATAAAATTAATGTTTAGATACTAAAAACATGAATGTCGAGTCTGTTTAATAAGTTACTACATATTCTTTGTTCAGCTACCCCACAAAGGAGGACACTAAGTGTACATCGCGGCGCGTGCCACGCTGCAATCATATTGCTAATTGCCGATTTGCTGGCGTCTGTACACTGGGGAGCAAGTTAAAGTGTCTACAAAGGAGAATGGTCATTTGTGATGTGACCCCAGGAATAGGCTGTCTTTGGTATCGGGTTTGGGTAAATTTCTGTGGTCTTAGCAAAGAAGACTTTACAAGATATTTTCTTATAAAATTTCTAATTTTTAATTTATAAAATATTGAATTGAATCAGTATAATTAGCATTCTGAATGCAAAAATCTAAAATTTAGTAATATTTTTGGGATATCTATAGGTATATATAGGTACTAGCGGCCGCCCGCGGTTTCACCCACGTGGTTCCCGTTTCCGTAAGAATATCGGGATAAAACTAGGCTATCTACTATATGTGTGCCAAATTTCAACCAAATCCGTTCAGTAGTTTTTGCGTGATTGAGTAACAAACATACAAACATCCAAACATCCAAACCCACAAACTTTCACATTTATAATATTAGTAGGATATAAAAAACTCTAAATTGATTGATTCATTGTTGGGATAGGTGTATAACCCTAACGGCTGAAGGTAGAGACACTAGTTTTGGAGGGTAGATACCTTTCATGATGTAGATGAGCACTAAGAAAGGGTTTTGGAAAATTCCCGTTATACAGGGTGCTACAGGATGTTCCAGTTTGTATTGGGATTTGTATAGGGCTGAAGGTAGAGACACTATTTTTGAAGGGTAGGTAGATACCTTTCATGGTGTAGGTGAGCACTAAGAAAGGGTTTTGGAAAATCCCTATATACAGGGTGCTACAGGGTGTTCCAGTTTGGACATATTTTTTTAATGGAAAATTTAAATGTCTGAAATGAGGTCTACTGATAAATACCTAGGTATATTGGTAATCCGTGACTTTCAAAATAAATGCACAACTATCTTAATCACGCGAACGAAGATGCGGGCATTAAGTGAGTAATTTAACTTAGAATTTTCAAAGTTAACTATACTTGTTTAAAATTATAGTCATAACGTACCTCCTGAGCCGGAAATTGTCCGTGTTCATTATATTAATTTACTTACGTATATTATGCTTACATTAAGTAGGTTTAAATGTAATATTTATTAATATTAATATAATATTAAAATAATATTATTAATTACAAGTTATAAATGTTTTTCCAGTAGCTTATGCGATCATTGTGAAGGGTAATAAGGGAAAACAAATGGATAATGTCAGTGAAAGCCTGACTGCTTCAAAAAATATGTTATAGGTAATTAATACGAAAAAATAATCACTCGAAGAGCGAAATAATAAAAAAAAACATTGAAGATTATAATGATGACATTACAAAAAATTAAATAAATATTATTTCTGAATATTACCTTTTAATGTCCGCCAGTGTACTCACTAGCATACGTCGTTAATCCGGAATCGCCCGCGACCGTCGCACTGTATACTTAATTTGTCCTTCATTGTATTCCCCCGATATAATACATTGCAGTTCGTTTGCCCTGATAATTGTCAATTGTTGCTCCTTTAGGATTTATAAAACGATTCCTTTGCCCACCATTTATCGGGTTTATTTGGCAATCTGTGATATATGTCGATTTTGATTTGGACTGTGGCAGTTTATTGGATATATTAGGTTTCATTGGGGTGTTAATATATTTTACGCTGATTGGTTTTCTCATGGGGTATTTGTGTCAAATTGAAAAGTCACTAATAATAATGACGGCCGTTTTTGAAAAATACCTTTCGGGAATCCTCTAAAAATAAAAAAATAAAAATTATAAGAAAAACAAGAACAATTTCGTAACGTAATTTAAAACAAACAAATTTTATTTTATTTTATTGGCCTACTTACACACTCATGATGAACTCAGTGTGTTTACTTTTTCATTTGCAAATTATTATTTATTAATAAATATTTAAAAAGAGTAATTAATTACAGATAATTCTAAAAAATATTATGTTAACCACAATTTATTATGTTAATCCAAATATATATGATTAATATTAATTATCATTAATATGAGGTTAGAACTAAGAGTTAAGGCAGTTTTATAGTTCCTATTTAAGACTGTATATCCACATTTCAAAGAAATTAGCGTTTTTCCAAAGACGTTATCTAAAGAATGAAAGCATTACTGTTGATGTAAACTTTAGTTTTAGGAAGCAAAATTCTTAAATTAGTGCCGTATAGAGAGAAAAACATAATAAATTATCAGGTATTTTAAAGCGAAGAAAATTTGTTCAAGTGGTTGTCAGAGGTATTTTTCACAAACGTTTTAGCTGTAACAAATAAGAATACGACTTATATTTCTTTTTTCATTTATTGTTTGTATTTGTCAAGAAGTTCTCTAGAGAGAGAAAATTTTAAAATATATTTTAATCACAGAGAAATAAAATATAAAAAAATGCTCAAATCGGTACACATTGACATGTTTTTTTACGGGTATTTACAGATTCTATAGTATTTTTTTATTTTTCTTAGGAATAATGAGGTATTTGTCTATTGTATTGTGTTTTGTATATACTCATATCTATCTAATATTTTAATAGGAATTTTAAAAGTTCGCCTTTATTACGGCTCGCGCAGATTTATTTTGATCATTTGTATTGAAAATTTAAAAATGGAACGTGATGCGCGTGTACACCTTTAACTGTAAATTTATCAATAGCGAGACAAAATAAGAGAAAAAAAAATAAAAGCAGCCCTAAAGATATTACCAAACATGACATGAAAATGGTATTGGAAAAGCTCTCTAAAAATATAAATACCCCTTTGAAGCGTAAATCGATATAATTGACTAAATAAAAATCACTGCACACGACTCATCCCCTTTTAATTGCCGTACAAATTGATACGAAAAAAAATTAATCTGTACCGTACGATCGTACTGGCAATCTCGAAAATATCCGAAAAGGTCACATATTAAATATATTACCTCAACCTATTTTGTATTTAAAAAATATGAGTGGAAGTTTGAAAATAGAATACATTTTTAATCATACAGGGTGAATGCAGATTTTTGACGCAGTCCGCAGAAAAAGTTTTATTATCTCAAAGCAACGTAACCTATTTGGAACTTTGCTGTAAGGGAATAAGTATGGTTTTATACTGAGGTGAATGAAAGTTAGGTCAGTCTGTTAGGCTGAGGGCACAATGAGTGAAAAGTTATTAGTTCTATCTGTATCCGATCTGATGTTGATAAGTTCTTTTGAAAGTTCATATCAATTCGTATGGTTTTTTTGAGGTATCATGTAGCGGTTTGATTATAGATAATTTGAGGATTGTGGGAATAAGCGAGATGACAACATTATTAGTGAGGAAATTAATACAGTTTATTTTATTTGCATTGTCCGTCCATTAATTGGTTCATAAGACGAATAAAAAAGATATAATTTATTTTTCATAATAATAAATGGAGTTAAGTATTTTACTTAACTGGTTGAAACATTTATAGACTGTCAAAATTTGAATCCCTGAATAACTAATTTTAAAACTAAAGGTTAAAGCCTGATTCACACATATCAGTAAAGTCACAGTTCCGGCACAGTAAACCGCCATCGTGATAATTATTATTTTATACATTCTCTAGAAGCATGCGTTTCTCTACTGTCACGTCGCTGTCACCGACAGGTGTGGCCGGCGATCATAGCGAATGTATGAAAGAATAATTATCTGGAACTGTGACTTCATTGATATGTGTGAACCAGGCTTTAAACTGGTTAAAGTTATATTTTTCAACACTTTGAATATTTTTTATACTGCCTTTAAATTAAAACATTGATTGTACATATTATTATGATAGTAGATTGTATTTTTATTTACTTATTAAAGACTGCCAGAATGATAACGTACCAGTAAGGCTTGTTAAATAGCCAGTTCCTCAGTGGTGAGGATTCCGGGTGTAGTGCACTTACACTTTCGGCCTTATCGTCACTTAACATCAGGTGAAAAGGCCAAGCACTATTCCGTTATAAAAAATATACGCGGAATTTTAATGGCACTAACAAATCTAAAATTTACTCGGTGTTATTACAAAAGATTTTTTTTTCATAATTCATAATTCATTTATTGGCTAAATATGGTACATACAAGTTGTTATAATAATTCTTCCAGCATATTCTGTCGAATGTTTCGACGTGCAAATACTTAATTTAAATAATACAATTTTATTAGATAATGTCAACAATCATATTTAAAACAACATTAAATCACTAAATTAAGAATGAAATTAAATTATTGGAATGTCAGCAATAGAAAATGTCAAAAGTTATAATTAGTGTGCAATGTCAATAGTTTTATCGTTTAGGAAGTCATTAATACAGTAATATGTCTTTTCTAATAAAATGTTAAACAATTTGGTAATTCTCTAATATTATTTGGTAATTTATTGTAAATCCGTATTGCCATACAAAATGAGTTTTTCGAATGTAGTACCAAATTTTGACCGGGAATTCGTAAGTTGGTTCTTTTTCTACCTCTGTAGTTAGTCTTGATTCTGTTTGATTTTTTTTAAACATCTGTTTAACTTAGACATTGGTTAAATGTGACGATGTCTTTTTTAAACAATATTGTCAAAAAAGTAGCATCGCATTTAAACAGTGTTTAAGTTAAGCAAGTGTTTAAAAATCTTTTGTAAATAACACGCACGGTGTAATTTGATTAAAGCCTTTTTCCAATTACTTATATTAATATCAGCGCCAAGAGGAGGAGCTCGATGGCGAGAGAGAAAGGAGTGGTTTAGCGCCTGGCCCAGCGATTGCGGAGGTTAAGCAACTTTCGCAAGGGTCGGTCATGGGATGGGTGGCCAAAAATTTATTATCTCGAGCTCCTCCCGTGCTTCGGAAGGCACGTTAAGCCGTTGGTCCCGGCTCCATTTGCAGTCGTTAACACCCACCAATCCGCATTGAGCCTGCGTGGTAGGTTATGGCCCATCCTCCTTATCCACCCATAAGGAAGGCCTATGCCCCGTGGGGACATTAAAAATGGCTGATGGTTAATATCAGTGCCATGCCACTTAGAAGGGACTTCTTAGGTGGCGCAGATTCTGCCACCTGCTATACAAAGTGTCACAACCGCTGTGTCGTCTTGTGTACATGACAGTGGATAGTATTTTGGTCGTCGTGAACCGAGTAAGGTCGCGTAGACCGTCCCGTTGGCATGAGACCGATATATCTCGCTCCACATCCAACGGGGGCCATAGAACAAGCAAGCGACTTACAGCTTCATATATACCCAGTCAATATGACATGTAAACTTCTGTTACTAGTGGCTCTGTGAGATTTAGACCACGTGTTGGTGACATTTTTGTTCTTTTTCTCGAAACAGTTGAAGTTTTTTTTTCATAAATTAAAAAACAAATCTAAATCGACAACAATATATATATATATATTATTACAAAAGTATAGAATTAATGCACTGATAATAGTACATTATGCGACAAGTTAGCTTAGGTTGCTCAATGCACACAAGGCTGTGGGTTGCAGCCCGAGCCGCAGGCGAGGGCGTAACTCAGCCGAGTGTGCAATAAGCAAGAGCTCACGAGTTTCATACGATGTTTTTTAACACACTTGCGAGGAAAAAACAAAGAAATTTACCACACAGCAACAAATACGACAAAAACAAAATATGATAATTATGATGAGAAAAGGCGCGTAGGTTTTTTTTTCACACGCCCAATGCAAGAATATTTTGCGAACAACAGGGTTAGTGAGCATACAGCCTACCTCAAAATATAATACTAAGTGAAAAAATGCAAATATTTTATAACAAAATATTATGAATTATGAATAATTTGATAATAATAAATGTTTGTTTGACTTAATTAAGGACTTACACGTTTATTTATTCAAAAATGTATATGAATTTTCAGCGGCATAAAACCTCTTTGTTGTTACTGAAAAAATAACTGTATTACCCGGTTAAATTGGGAACGCTCTGTTTACTCGCATATAACTTGCAGTAAGGTACCTATTTAACTTTGTAGGGATAATTCTATAACCAACTAGTGTTTTATATATTGTTGCACGCGTTTGTTATAGCTCGGTTTATGGTCCTAAAAGCGATGTATTAGGGCTCACTTTACGAGCAAGTGTGTTGAAAATATTAATTGAAAATATTAAAATATTTGCATTTATCACTTAAAATTATAATTTTGAAGTTGGCCGTATGCTCACAAACCCTGTTGTTCGCAAAATATTCATGCATTGGGCATGTGAAAAAAACAAAAAAAAACCTACGCGCCTTTTCCCATCATAATTTTCATATTTTGTTTTTGTCGTATTTGTTGCTGTGTGGTAAATTACTTTGTTTTTTCCTCGCAAGTGTGTTAAAAAACGTCGTATGAAACTCGTGAGCTTTTGCTTATTGCACACTCGGCTGAGTTACGCCCTCGCCTGCGGTTCGGGCTGCAACCCACAGCCTTATATGCAATGAGCAACCTAAGCTAACTTGTTTCATAATGTACTATTACATGTCTATATTTGCAAAGTTTTTAAAATGGGAATGTATCTTTTACATAAATCCTGTTAATGCATCAACATAATAATGTTTAGGTATAATAAATAAATGTGTAAGTCCTTAATGAAGTCAAACAAATATTTATTACTATCAAATTATACATAATTCACAATATTGTGTTATAAAATATTAAAATATTTGCATTTTATCACTTAAATTATATTTTGAGGTAGGCTGTATGCTCACTAACCCTGTTGTTCGCAAAATATTATTGCATTGGGCGTGTGAAAAAAACAAAAAAAAATTACGCGCCTTTTCCCATCACAATTATCATATTTTGTTTTTGTCGTATTTGTTGCTGTGTGGTAAATTACTTTGTTATTTCCTCGCAAGTGTGTTAAAAAACGTCGTATGAAACTCGTTAGCTCTTGCTGAGTTACGCCCTCGCCTGCGGCTCGGGCTGCAACCTACAGCCTTGTGTGCAATGAGCAACCTGAGCTAGCTTGTCCCATAATGTACCATAATGTATTGGCCAAAACGAGTTGACTTATCTCTTAAGAAAGATTATTGGGAGCTAGATCGCTTCATTTATGGCCACACCTGATCACTATGTATCGATCAACAATGAACTTGCGCTGTGGATCTATAAGATCTATCTATTAACTCTTACTGTTGCGAACAAAGTGTAGTGTTGTGCAGATTGCTTTTTTTTTGCCCTGGCAACCCTGACCGATACACTTGTCAAATAAACCAGCTGATATTTTAATTAAATTAAATTGTTTAAACTTAGCAATTTCTTTAATAAGTTGTGCTTAAATTGTTCTTTACTGACTTAACAATAGAAAAGCCAAAGTGTTTAAGAATTGTACACCAAAATATGCAAGGCTTTTCTGGCAAAGATTTAGAAATAAGCTTATTCTTAAACTCTGAAGATATTGATGTGTTATGTGTTACTGAGCATTGGTTGAAAAAGCACGAATTACTTTTAAGTTTAGATAATTATAAAGTTGTTAGCTCGCTTAGTAGGAAATCTGCTATAAGAGGGGGTTCACTTATTATTCTACACAATAGTTTACAATGTAAAGATCGTAGAGATGTAGTATCCCTCTCAATTGAACGAACCGTTGAGTTATCGTGCGTGGAACTTGATCAAATAATTATAGTATGCGTATATAGACCCCCCAAAGCGAATTACTCTGAGTTTGAGTCCACTATGGAGGAAGTTTTAAAAATAACTTGTAGGAAGAATAAAAAAGTCGCAATTTGCGGAGATTTTAATGTCGACATCTTAGACCCTAAAATAGCCAAACTGTCGAGTAGGTTCATAAACCTATTTAAATCATTTAATTTGCTACATATTTTTAATGAACCAACGCGTATCACACCCACATCGGCAACCTGCTTAGATAATATTTTCTGTAACTGTAATGTCATTGAAAAATCAATTTTAAATTGTATTAAATCCGACCATAGTGGACAATTAGCCTCCATTGAGCACCATCATGTTCCGCCTAAACGGGAAATAATGTGTAGGCCAGTAAAAAAACACTGTATTGAAAAATTCAGAACCAATGTCACAAGTAAAATTGAAACATTACCAGAACCAAATTTTGACGCCAATAACCTATATAATCATTTATTTAGCATAGTTCAAACTGAATTTAGTAAAACTTTTAAACAAAAAGTCATCAAATGTAATGATAGTACGAAATTTAGTGACTGGGCCACACCCGGCATATATAAGAGCAGAAGTAAATTATACGAACTTTATGCAGAGAAAGCTACTTCTAGTGATCCTAACTTCATTGAATTTGTCAAGAAGTATTCACAAACATTCAGAGAAGTCTGTATCTTAGCAAAGTCCAAGTACTTTGCAAATAAAATTAAATTAGCTGACAATAAAATTAAGGCTACTTGGAATATTATTAACAAAGAAACGGGCAAATCAAAATCCAATATAAATTCCTTCTGTTTAAAAACTGGTGATCAAACTTTTGAATCTGACAATGAGGTCGCTAAAGTTTTTGAAGATTTCTTTGCTAGAATACCTGTAGAAACTACCAGTACTCTTAGTGCTTGTCCCAACATCGCTGTCTCCCTTCTGGAGTCTAGTGTTGTTAAGTGCAATGAAAGTTTTTCCTTTAAATATATAAATAGTGCAGATATCATTAAAGCTTTTAAAACAATTAATGTTAAAAAAACAGAAGATTTTGGGGCATGTTAACAAGCATAATTAAATCAATAATTGATATACTAGCCCCTTACTTGGCTTTTATTTTTAACAAATGTATTGACGAAGGGGTCTTTCCTGATCTAATGAAAAATAGTAAATTGATTCCTCTTTTTAAATCTGGGGATAAAAGTGACCCAGCTAACTTTAGGCCAATATCTATACTACCAGCACTTAGTAAAATATTAGAAAAAATTATATATTCCCAATTATTAGATTACTTAACATACAATAATATACTTATAAAAATCAGTTTGGTTTTTCCAAGGGTAAAAGTACTACTGATGCTGGAATTGCACTTCTCAAACATATTCTTGATGCTTGGGAAGAAAAGCAAGATGTAATTGGCATTTTCTGTGACCTTTCTAAGGCATTCGATTGCGTTGATCATCAAACACTATTAAAGAAGCTAGAACATTATGGTGTCTCTGATAAATCAGTTAGTCTTATGAAATCGTATTTGTACAATAGAACTCAGAAAGTAGTGATTAATAGAACTGAATCTACTGGAGCCCCTATCAATATGGGTGTGCCACAGGGATCAATATTGGGCCCATTGCTGTTTCTAATTTATATAAATGACCTTCCCAACTACGCGAATAATTTATGTGAAACAGTACTATTTGCGGATGATACTTCTTTAGTTTTTAAAGTAAACAGAGGTAATAACTGTTCGGACGAAGTAAATAGTGCCCTCTCTAAAGTTTCATACTGGTTTAATAGTAATAATTTAGCACTTAACCCCAAAAAAACTAAATGTGTTAAATTCTCATTACCTAATGTTGAGCAGACAAAATTAAATATTAATTTGAATGACGATGAAGTCGAGTTTATCGAGAGCACAAAATTTCTAGGTATCACACTAGATTCTCGACTGCAATGGGATCCACATATTGAAGCCTTGTCAAGTAGACTTAGTTCAGCGGCATTCGCTGTTAAGAAAATAAGGCTTTTAACTGATATTGAAACGGCAAGGTTAGTATACTTTAGTTATTTTCATAGCGTAATGTCGTATGGACTGCTATTGTGGGGCTCAGCTGCCAGTATTGAAAATATTATTGTACTCCAAAAAAGAGCTGTTCGCGCCATACACCGTTATTTTGTAGTCGTTTTAATTAACTTAAGGGTGTGTTGTACCAATGAAAATAAACATTTTTGCCCAAGAAACATGGGTCGAAAAACGACAAAAAATTTTGGGTCTCCCATACTAACTAGACAGCTAAAACATTTTATTAGTATGGGAAAGTCAAATTTTTTTGTCGTTTTTCGACCCATGTTTCTTGGGCAAAAATGTTTAGTTCCATTAGTAGAACACTCCCTTAAGTTAATTAAAACGACTACAAAATGACGGTGTATACAATCTACGGCGGAGAGATACCTTGAGAGAATTGTTCAAAGAAATGAATATTTTAACTTTGGCAGGCCAATATATTTATGATAATTTAGTTTATGTAAGGAAACACTATGATTCATTTGCTAAGAACAGCAATATTCACCAGTTCAATACAAGAAATAAAGATAAACTTGCCGTTCCAAGATTTAGGCTTGCAAAAACTAGAGGTTCATTTATGGGGAAAGGCATAGCCTTTATTAATAAAGTTCCACAACAAGTGATTGATCTTCCTTTGCATGAATTTAAAAACCATGTTAAAAAAACGCTCATGGGTAAAGGTTATTATAAAGTAGATGATTATCTTAAAGATCTAAATGCGTGGAAATGATGTAACACATAACTTGCTAATAAGTACTTTGTTAAAGTAATATAATAAGTCTATGTTGTTGCCAATAATCCTGTCACCCTGTTGTAATTTTCTGGTAACGATATATTCAAGTTTGTAAATATCGTTACTTATGGCTGTTACAGCTGATAAGTTTCTTGCGCCCGTTCTTCTTGTCAGCTAAAAAAGTCTGGAACGGGTGGTAGGAAAATATAGACGATTCAAAAGTACTTAATAATTAAGTTTATTTGAATAAAGCTTATTTGACTTTGACTTTGATGTTATTGTTTTATTATTTCGTTGAGGGCCCTACAGCCCTAAAAGTAGCACCCTGCATTTTGCGATTTTTTTCAAATTCACATTTTTTAAATTAATTTAACCACTGCAACCGCTAGGTACCATGGGCAACAGCGACGCTTAACCACTGCTAAGGTCAAAATCGCTTGCACGCCGCGCCGTCACAACCATACGTTTAGTTCGTGTAGGGGCGATACGCGCGCACACGAATTTTGTTGCAAACTGGTTAAGCGTCGCTGTTGCCCATAGTACCTACTTAAACTTTTATGTAAAAATGTTTGAACACAAACACCTAATTTTAAATATTGTGATAAAAAAATCGGCTAAGTTACAACGAATAAAGTGGTCAATTTTGATATTTTTTTAATGATAATAATCTGTCATAATTCGAAATAACATATAGAAATCGTTTTTGTGTATGAGAAACCAGAAATTTCACATTTAACCCCTACTAGTGGCCACCCGCGACTTCGTCTGCGTAGACAGTTATTTTTCTATCTCTTAGGAACAGTTTTTTTCTGTATAAAAGTCCTATGTCCTTTTCTTTATCCCTGCCAACGTATAGGTATGCGAAATTTCATGATGATCGGTTGAGTCTTTTATTCTTTTAATTATCTATTCGAAGCTAGATAACGGACGCTTCTAATTTTGATCATGTTTCGAAATGGGTGAATTTTTTTTTCGAGAAATATCGAAAAGCTTATTCTGCAAGAAAAAAAGGAATAACTATCAAACTTGCTCACAAAATTTCAAGAAAAACGGTTGAGGTATGCGACCTGTAGAGAAGAACAAACGCACAGTTAGACAGCTGGAACGGAATGCGGAAGGATATACGAATTTTTGCCCAAGCTGAAACAGTTATCTTAAAACTAGTGGCTCCATAGAAATAGAATGCCAAAAACAACAATGTCAATAAACAGGTGATCCGAAAAACGAATGAATACATTATATATATGAGATACGTAAAATATGATTTACATACACATACTAGTGGCTCCGTGAGATGTAGACCTCGCGTTAAAAAGTAGGTAGCTCAAATTGTAAGTTTTCTAAAACAAATAACACAGAATAGATACTAATATTATTAGTTTTGCTACTAATACCTAAGTAGCTATACTGTGTAAATAATATAAACAGTCCTAGGTTCTGTTACAAAGTCACAACCTTATTTATTTTCAAATTTCGAATATTGGCCACTAAAAGTCTTCTAAAAATAAAAAACAAAATTTTCTTCGCACCGCTAACAAAAAGTTTTGTTACATTTTTGCTCATTTTTCAAAACTGCTGAAATATGTTTTTTTTTACATTATATCTCCTACACGACTACAAAGTTCCTAAGCAAAGCTCTATATAATGAGGATCAGTAACAGGTTTGAATCCTATAGTTTTATTGATATAATAAAAAAACATATTGATAGCTATGAAACCTAGTGTAAGAATTTTCAAAATCGAAATGGTTGAGTTAAAAGGGTTTGGAGAAAATGCCAAGCTCAATACAATATGTGCTTTATCACGTACGACATAAGGTTCGCGTACGTCGCGATGACGTCATAAGGACCCCCAAAAACAAGTGTTTTAGCTCTTCTAACTTCTCAGGTTTAAGAGATATCGTAAATTTTTTTCGAAGTAAATCATTTGGTGGCATAAGGTTTCTAATTAACCACTAAACAAAAATCGTTACTGATCCTCATTATCGAACCTGCTCACAAAATTTCACGAGAATCGGTTGAGAAATGCGACATGTAGAAGAGAACAAACGGACAGCCGGAATCCGGAAGGAAAAACGAAATAATGTTTGCCCAAGCTGAAGCAGAGACGCTTCGCTCGTGCTTCGCGCTCACTCAGTCAATTAGGTGTAGGGATTACTAACATAAAAAAATGTTCAAAGAAAAGAGACGAAAGCAAAAACATTGGCACCTGAACTCTCATTCCAAACATAGCGAACCTTACACCGCCACACCTGCTCCCACAAATAGAATAGGCCAATGCACCCACGAAAACCAGCAATAGGAAACTAATGCAACCCCTGAAATAAACACTGAAACCCTTGGCACAACATACATTGACACTAAACCTACAGAAGCATTTAACAACGACAGAACTGAAGTAGCGATGGTTACAGAAACTGTCGCAAATAGTAACGAATTTAAAATTAATTAGATGATGTGGTGAGAGTATTGGTATTTAATTGAGCGAAATCGATGAATGGTGATAGTACTGAACTATTGTTTTAAAATTAGACTTTTGTTGTATTGTTGTAGTTAATTTAGACTTGGCTTAAGATACGGAGTTAATTATAATCGATAGGTAAACAACGTTCTTCTTTTAGACAAGCGATTACTATTGATTTTGTTATAGATTATATCATCATTACATCATATTGAAATATTATATCAGAATGTTAACAAAATATGATCGACGTTCCTAAAAAAGTGTATGCAATATTTAATGAGTATCGGTACCTACAGTATGTAGTTAAAACGTAAAAGCGTAAAACAACAAACCTAATCACGTTTTATAATTACTAATTTTGTGGAATCTATATTATAATTTAGTTACACTGTCTTTAAGTAATACTTTAAAATCACACTTATTATAAATAAATAAATTATAACGTTCACCTAAGTACCTATATTTAAGTCTACGTCAGTATTTTTAGTGAATTAATATCTAAAACATGACGGGAGTGACCTTTTTTTAATGTTATACCAAGTTTTTTTTTTTATAATTAATGGGTTTGCTCTTGACCCCAGTCTAGCCCAAAAGCAAAGATAGGGTCTACGAAGGATTGAGCTTTCCCAGAGAGTTCAAAATAATAATCGAAAAAAAACTTTCATACTCATGTAGCTACAAGGAAAACTTTTCCTAGGAAAACTCTGAAAAAAAATAAACCGGTGAATTTCATTCGTTACCATCTGTTTATTTCATGTTTGAAGTCCCAATAAAATATTTATAATATTCGTTCGTTCGATTATAATTAAAAAGTTTCTAAAATTTAGTTTATTTTTTTCCTCACTTTAATTTTATTAGCTAAAACATAGTATTATTATCTTTAAGATCAAGACTAAGACGACTCCAGTATGTACACGGTAAAGTTAGAATGTAACTATGTTGTACTGTACCTACATAAATACGGTTTGTCAATAATTTTATCAATGAATAAAAATGAAATTAAAATGAAATAATGTTTGGTGTATAAACATGACAATGTACAGCTAATAAATTCGTGAATTTGTCGTTTCTATTTGTATTTTGTTAGACTGCAACAACGTTTAAACAATGTATTACAAAAAACTCCTAAATCCGTAGATGGTAGGTAGATAGGGTACGATGCATACAACCCCGGAAAATTAGTATAAACCCTGAAAAACGTCACTTTTTCTTTTTTTCATGATAAACTGCATGGTGGTAAGGTAACCCTTCGACCTAAATCGTGTTTTGATTTTCCAAATGAATGGGATTGATTATCGAAAACAATAGTCTATTTGCGTCTATGGTTGTAGTTTGCAGTTTACTATACAAATAAAAAAAAAACAAAAAAAGCTACTTCAAAAAACCTGCCTCTAAAAAGCAAGAAATAATATTCAAATCATTAGATAGGTACGCATTATCATCGTTATAATAACGTCTATTGAAGTCGGGTGGGGTACGAACGTACGGTACGTACGTACAGGAAGTACAACTTCCTTTTTTTTATTCTAAAAGCCCCACCTGACTTCAATAGACGTGATTTTATCGATGATAATGCGTACCTATCTAATGATTTGAATATTATTTCTTGCTTTTTAGAGGCAGGTTCATAAATAACAAAGTCGTCAAGGTAGTTAATGCAAAATCATAGTATTTTCAGAATTACTTGAAAACTACTGAACCGATTTGAAAAAAAAAAATTGGACCATCTCGCTCTTGCGAGATACTCAATCGAACAAAAAAAGAATCATCAAAATCGGTCCATAAATGACGAAGATATGCGCGAACAACGCTTAAAAAAAGTATACAATCGAATTGAGAACCTCCTCCTTTTGATGAAGTTGGTTAAAAAACAAAATTTTACGGGTTATAATGAAACACCCTGTATAAAAGTTGAATTCCTTTTGTCGCATTCTGTCCAACACCCAAATTGTCCAATTGAATCAAAGTTTCAGTGAAAACTTACCTCAGATTTTTTTTTGAAATTTTTCTTTAGAAAATAATTATAAATTTGGGTTACATAATTTTCCGAAAGAAAATCCTTGAATTGAAAAAAAAAAACGTGAAATTTTTAATAATTAATTTAAAACATAAGTTTAATCATTGTTTTTGTTAGTGTTTAAATATAAATCCCAATATCGGCTTAACTAGCTATACAGGGTGTCCCAAAACTTTGCCCCAAGGAGTGAAAGTAACTCCAATTTAAGCTCCAATATTGAAGATTAGCAGCTTTTGTTAGGCTGTACAGAAGCAGTATTTTACTGAAGGAACAATCGATCACTTCATTTTATTTTTTATTAAACATTTTGTAAAAAAACATCATACGATACCACACAATCACAATACGTGATAATTAAAATATAAATGTTCATAGTCTTTGTTGAAGATGTTGTGTTATTAAAAAAAAATCTTAACGAGTTAACCTTTCGATCGGTATCTTAAAAGTAAACGATTGATTTATTTTCATATTTGGTGGGTTCTATTCCTAGTCAAGTAGTTCTTATTATATTTAAATTTAAAATGAAATCTTCTTTCAGTAAAATTTTCGACCTTCAACATTTAGGAACTTTCCTTTCGTGTGGCAAAGTTTTGAGACACCCTGTATATTATCAGCTGTTTCTAATGTCGATGAAATTAGGATGTGTGAATTTCGATCGAGATTATTTTTCTTTAATAGAATGAATGAAATAGTATTCAGTACCTATTGACTATAGCTGTATTTTTCTTTATAGATATAGTTTTAAAAGGTGTGTAGTTATGACGAAACCTAACAATGTATTGGCTAATATATTAATATGATGCTATGGTGGATTGCTACCGAATATTTTAATACGTAGATTTTCTGAAATGTTATTTCCATTTATTTTCCAATTGATATTGGCTGTTTATGTCCAACTAATTAATTTGTGTAAAATTATCAAATGGTTTGATATAGTTCGTCGTATGCGCAACGCCCGAAATGGAGCAAGGCGGGCGGCGGCGCTCAGCAGTGAGCGCGCCTCTTACGGCTTGCGCGCTAAATCGGAAATTCCTATCGATATATCGACTATGACATTACTTATGACATTTCTGATAATACTACAACATGTGACAATGAAATTTTTCACAAGTGTGAAAGAAAAAAGCATCGGAACGCCGGGTCGCGGGGGCCGGCGCGCTAGCCATGTATGGCGCGCTGCGTCCGCGCGGCCCGCTCCTATATAAGCTTCCCGCACCGCTCTCCGCCGCACTCGCAGTCTCGCTGCCGTAGAGTCAACTTCCAGCGCGTCCCTCGAACAAAAACAAACACAAAAATGTGCGACGACGATGTTGCTGCGCTTGTAGTCGACAATGGCTCCGGCATGTGCAAGGCCGGTTTCGCCGGTGACGACGCGCCCCGCGCCGTGTTCCCATCCATCGTGGGTCGCCCTCGCCATCAGGGTGTGATGGTCGGTATGGGCCAAAAGGACTCCTACGTGGGTGATGAAGCCCAGAGCAAGAGAGGTATCCTCACCCTGAAGTACCCCATCGAACACGGTATCATCACCAACTGGGACGATATGGAGAAGATCTGGCATCACACCTTCTACAACGAGCTGCGCGTCGCCCCTGAGGAACACCCAGTCCTGCTGACTGAGGCCCCCCTCAACCCTAAGGCCAACAGGGAGAAGATGACCCAGATCATGTTTGAGACCTTCAACTCCCCGGCTATGTACGTCGCCATCCAGGCTGTGCTCTCCCTGTACGCCTCCGGTCGTACCACCGGTATCGTCTTGGACTCCGGTGATGGTGTTTCCCACACTGTGCCCATCTACGAAGGTTATGCCCTCCCCCACGCCATCCTCCGTCTGGACTTGGCTGGCCGTGACTTGACCGACTACCTCATGAAGATCCTCACCGAGAGGGGTTACTCTTTCACCACCACCGCTGAGAGGGAAATCGTGCGTGACATCAAGGAGAAGCTCTGCTATGTCGCCCTCGACTTCGAGCAGGAGATGGCCACCGCTGCCGCCTCCACCTCCCTCGAGAAGTCCTACGAACTTCCCGACGGACAGGTCATCACCATCGGTAACGAGAGGTTCCGTTGCCCTGAAGCCCTCTTCCAGCCTTCATTCCTGGGTATGGAATCTTGCGGCATCCACGAGACCGTCTACAACTCGATCATGAAGTGCGACGTTGACATCCGTAAGGACTTGTACGCCAACACTGTTATGTCCGGTGGTACCACCATGTACCCCGGTATCGCCGACAGGATGCAGAAGGAAATCACCGCCCTTGCTCCCTCGACGATCAAGATCAAGATCATCGCTCCCCCTGAAAGGAAATACTCCGTATGGATCGGTGGATCCATCCTGGCTTCCCTGTCCACCTTCCAGCAGATGTGGATCTCGAAGGAGGAATACGACGAGTCCGGCCCCGGAATCGTCCACCGCAAGTGCTTCTAAGCCACCTGAAGGATCAGCCGGCTGGTACACCGGGCGCGGCTGGGTGATAGTGCTGAGTGTTGTGGTTCTCATATGAGTTACGGAACGCGAGCATTTGTACGATGTACGTAGTGATACCTGACAGAACTGAACATCTTAATATAAAACGCCATCTTATTATAATTGTAATTTATTTGTAAAATTTATATAAATTTATAATTTTTTTTTCATTTTTTATTTTTTATTATATACACGGGATCTTTATGGATCTCACGCCAAATGTAATTAATAAATAAACGGTTAATTTATTTATTTTAATTACAATATTTCTTTTTTTATATTACTGAAGAGTTTGGTTATTGATAATACTTCCTGTACCTTGCTTCCTTCCTGTATTTTGGTTATGGTATAGTATTACATACGAAACACGTGACACACTACTACCACCTGTCTATAAGTAGGTCAGTGCAGATGCCAAAATTCCTGCTATCGATGACGTCTCCTAGTTAAAGTTGTTAAATTCCGGGGAATCAATAGCCCCTCTAAAACGTAACTTCCTAAGTGTAAAATCTTTGACGCGAGCAGTCGATACGAAATTAGAATCGGGTACCCCACACGCTACAAATTTAGACAGGGCGCACGCATTACCTTAAATAGTAAACACAGAACCAGAGACCAAAAGCATTTTCTAATTTTAACAGAATACGGCTGACGGGTTCAGCTGGAGAAATGTAGTCCTAGTTTCGCGGGGCTAAGATCAAATTTCGTGTGGGCACGTGTTTCCTCGGTGGGTGTAAAAAAGCGATAGTTTCAACTTTTCTATTAATACTTCAGACTCCCGGATCGCGTTCGCTTCTCCATCGATGTGTGGGATTATGGACGATGTAAATATTACGTTGTTGCACAAGAATTAGGTTTTAGAATCGATTGTTTTGTGACGTTTCTGTGACGTGATCGTGTTCCGTTTACAGTTAAATTTTGCGTTGGAGTATATGAACGGTAGTTTGAGACATGTCAACATTCTCAATCATAGGTACTTAATAGGGACTATTTGTTTTTAACCTACTTTAAAAGGGAGGAGGTTCTCTATTCGATTGTATGTTTTTTAATATCGATGTTCGCGCATAACTTCGACATTTTATGGGCTGATTTGATATTTCTTTTGTTTGAATGAGTTTTCTTACGAGGTGGTCCCATTTAATTTTGTTTTATACCTTTGATGACTTGTGATCAATTACAATTTTGAAATGAGTTGCGAATTAAAGAGGACAACTTTGTCTCATGGTTTTTAGACTTTAGGATGCTAATTAAACTAGAAATAGACACACAGACGAAATCTGCTAATTCTCAATTGCTGACGTTATGCCAAGACGTTGGCTTGATGTTTATGTGTTTTCTACAAGATTATCCTTAGGAATAGAGCTCAAATTCAAATGGTTTTAAGAAACATGTAATATTCTAGTTCGAATTTAAACTTCTCACATTGAAATTAGACAATTTCATTACGTCTGTAAAACCAGCTGTTATTTGCTATGCTATTCGCGCATAAGTTTTAATGAGTTAAAACGAGTACCTGTGCACTGTACTTAGAAATAAAAAAGTAAAAAGTAAGGGAAAAGATATGGGTTGAAAGAAAAGTAAGTCTGAAGATATAAGTACTCAAATGGTTTGGCAATGCATAAAGGGTGATTGAAAAGAGATTGACAAAAGAATTCATGGATCGAAAGTGGATGAAGATACGCGACGTGGAAAACCTCGGTTCATTCGAAGACCGATTGAACATATAAGGGCCAGTTCAAGAGTGCCCTGAAATAGGCGGGCATGTATGAGAAGGTGATGAGAGTAGATGAAGTAAAAGAAATGATGTAATCATGCTCTATCCTTCCGTACGGAATTAAAGGCGAGAATTTATGTATTTATTGAATGTCAAGCTGTTGAATGAAACGTGATGACTTTGAAAAAGAGGAAAAGTAACCGGTTCCAAAGTACTTAGCTTAATCATTTGTGTAATAAGGATATCACAGACATCGAAGACAAGGAAAGTTCATTTTCTATATTGATCCTCTAGGATCGAACCTGACCTCAGAGTTGGGACACCATGAAAATCGGTGTAACCAAATTTTTATCTATTCTGTGGGTGTAGTACTTTTGACACTTCATCAAAATTCAATAACGCAACGATACACAATATTTATTTTTTCAAAGGCACCATTGCTTATGTTATTTTCAGTTGACAATACATATTTACTGTAATAATCTCAAAAGAAAGCATAGACTAACAAATGTCAAATGTGATCTATAAATGTTCAAATCATTAGTATGAATATGCAATTCTTTCTTTTTCAAATTTTAATTTTTCGAATACGAAAATAGGTTGGTGATTCAAAAATGTTATCAGCTGTACGTAGGTTGTCTGCTTGGCACCGTGGCATACTACTATAAAAGCGAATGCCAGAAATAATTACTGTTACTAAACTCTTCAGGTTGATGTGCTCGGATGATTCACCTTTGTTTAGGTTTCGAATGAATGCTGGCACTTTTTCATAAACTCACAAAATATTGTTTTATTCAAATAACACACAAAATTCATGAAGCTAATCCATCATTTCTTCTATTATACCTCTATTCAGGACTACGTTTTTAATATGAACTTGCACCTTAAAGAGTTAAATTCAAAATCGTGCATTAGTTAGCTAAATATTCACGCATTCTTTAAAATGTTTGAATGAAAGTTATACTATTTAAGAAAATTGTGAAATTATAGTCCAAAATGAAAAATAAGTACATTTATTCAAAGTTCACAACCATAATTTTGTTTGCGTAAAACGTTTGCGGTATCTAATATATCAGTTTGAAGTTATTTGTGTTTGATTTAACTGAGTTTCAGGGCAGCTTTAAACTGATTAAAACCGGATCAAACCGGGTCTCGCAATGTTAAATTAAATGTAGTTTGTAATTAATATTAGTTAATGTTTAGCTTCAGTTTATAATTTACCGGAATTTGTGGAGTTTCATGTGTGGTTAATTTGAAGTAGGTTGATATCAAAATAAACATATCTATATGTGACTGAAACTTGAAAGGTAGGTACTACTTTCCAGATAAAATAAATATATTTAAAGAAAAAAGAACCAACCTCTATGTTGCTCTAGGTGCGACCATTAAGCTGTTGATAGCCCAACTAACAAACTAGCGCTAAGAATGAGAGCTGTAAAAGCTGTGTTCATGTTCAAATAGGGCTAGTGAGGGGTATAAGAGCGCTAACAAGTAGTGATATAGCCTGCTCTAAATCAGCTATACCCCCGGATTAGGCCACAAATCTTGCAGCCTTAATATCTTTTTATCGTTGTAGAAGAACCCTTTAATATCTTTGAATTCTTAAGATCGCCACTATAGAACCCAAAACTATACAAATAAAATAGCAATATTAGCTCTACAAGAAATGTACAGCAGGGTTAATTACACGTATTAACTCTGTAAGAGTTAGAAAAGTTACTGTTGGCGCCCGTGTAATTCTTATAGTGTTTTAGAAGTTACAACTATTACTTGGAGATCTGTTCGAGCTCTACAGTATTGATAATTATTACTTAAGGTTCTACAATAGTGCTTTATTAGTGGACGTTAGCTCTTATGAACTTTATGATTCTTATTTAAACCTGTTATGTAGACTATAGTATTTTGTAATCTGTGTATGTAGGTTTAAAGTAACAAGAAAAAATACTTTTAAGTCACTTTGACAGTTTGTATCTAAAAGTTGTAGTGAGCACAACTACTTATAAGAAAAAAAAAATTCAAATCAGAAGTCCTAAAAATTATGATGCTTGTTTTTAATACGTATATTTCACTCAAAATTTGTTAATTTTGGTTGCGAAGGCCAGTTTACTGTGAATATATATGGTAGTGTTCATAAAAATTTTAAAGCGCTCTTAAAATAACAAAGTTTTCGTGTAAATTCGGTTATTAAAAGTATCGGTGGCGTGAATTGTCTTTATTGTAATATGCGAAATCATTACTGCAATGGTACACGGAGTGTATATTAAGGTTAACTGGCTCAAACAAATTGCAAAATGTAGTGTTGAATAATATTAATTACGTTTGGTTTTCATACATTTTGTAAACAAAATGGTGTTAACGCTTTGGCCTACTTGTGACTGTCTTGTATCACTTATAGCAAGAGAAGGGGGATATGAATAGGTACTGTTCAGTCTAAGGTACTTTACAAGACGTACAGACCGATTGTATACCTTTATTTAGCATTTAACAGCCGTTTAAGGGCTGTCGTTGCATCTAAAGATAATTAGTTTTAGGTATCATCATCATCATCATATTCAGCCCACATCAACCCACTGCTGGGTATAGGCCTCTTCTCTATAGCGCCATTCCTCACGGTCCTGTGCCAGCCTCATCCAGTGAGATCCCGTCAACTTGACGATATCGTCTGACCATCGGGCCGGTGGTCTGCCCACTGGCCTTGTTGCTCCTCTTGGCCACCACTCTGTAACTGCCTTGGTCCACCGTCCGTCATCCCGTCTAGCCAAGTGTCCTGCCCATCTCCACCTTAACCTCGTTATCCGCCTACCCACGTCTTCGACCTTCGTTTTTTGTCGAATTTCGACGTTTGGTATACGGTCAACAAGAGAGATACCTAACATAGAACGCTCCATTGCTCTTTGTGCTACCTTAATTTTGTGCATATTCTGCTTAGTGAGCGTCCAAGTTTCAGCACCGTAGGTGAGGATAGGCAAGACACATTGGTTGTACACCTTGGTCTTAAGGCACTGTGGGAGTTTTGATTTAAAGACGTCCTCAAGTTTACCGAAGGCAGCCCACCCTAATCCGATGCGTCTTTCGATCTCCTTCACCTGCGCTTCTCGATCAAAGGACAAACGATGTCCAAGATAGACGTAATCGCTGACCACCTGTATGGTGTCATTACCAACGGTTATATCTGGTATTCGTGTAGAGCGATTCGTCATGATCTTGGTCTTGGACACGTTCATCCTAAGACCAACCCTCAGGGAAGCTTCGTGCAGTTCTGCGAGCATATGCTGGAGATCGTCAACGCGTTCGGCGACGAGAATAAGGTCATCCGCGAATCTCAGATGTGACATGCGCTCCCCGTTAATGTTGACTCCACTCTCGCTCCAATCCAACGTCTTCATTATGTCTTCAAGAACGTTAGTGAAAAGTTTGGGCGAGAGATTGTCCCCTTGGCGGACACCCCGGTCTATAGACACGGAGTTGGTGTTTATGTGCATGCGCACCTGCATTGTCGCGGACCCGTACAGCTCCCGGAGGATATCCACATATCGCTTGTCAATACCGCAGCGATGGAGAGAGTGGAATACTGCCCAGTGTTCGACGCTGTCGAATGCCTTCTCATAGTCGACGAAGGCGAAACACAAGGGCCGCTCGTACTCTTTGCACTTTTCCATCAGCTGCTTGACTGCATGGATGTGGTCCATTGTCGAGTATCTACACCGGAAGCCAGCTTGTTCGACAGGTTGGTATTCGTCGAGGGTGGTAGTCAGACGGTGGCACAAGACCTTGGCAAACAGTTTATAGACCTGAGAGAGGAGGCTGATGGGGCGGTAATTAGTCAATTTAGACTTGTCTCCCTTTTTGTGAAGGATCGCGACCATAGCTTTCTTCCAGGAACCTGGTGTAACCGCCTGGGAAAGAACGGCGTTGAAGAGTTTTACAAGAACATTTAGTACAGACTCTCCGCCTGCCTGAAGCATCTCAACATGCACCCCGTCTTCTCCAGATGCTTTCCCACGTTGCATTTTGCCTAGAGCGTACTGCACTTCATCTGACGTGATCAGAGGTAGATCACTCTCCTCACAGCGCTCCACAGGTACTGCTCTAGGGTCCGACGTTTCTGTTGAGTCCGGTTCCGATGCTTTGGACGCGTATAAGTTCCCGTAAAACTCCTCAACAATTCGTATAATATGGTCCCGATCCGTCACAATGTTTCCGGCACTATCCGCGAGCTTGTTTATTTCCATTTTGTTTCTGTTTAGCTTCTTTTTGAAGACTTTTGGACCCCTATTGTCTTGGATGGTTTTAGCAATAGTCCGGGTATTAAAAGCTCTGATGTCGGTGCGGATTGCCTTTTTGATAGCCTTATTCATAGCATTAAGCTCTCTCTGGTCCGATGTGGAGCTGTTTTTCATATCTCTTCTTTGGGATAGTAGAGACAGAGTTTCGGGTGATAATTTCGCCTCTTTAGGTGGTCTTACCCCGCCTATGTGCTTCTTGGTGGTTTTTGTAAGAACGTTGCAGAGCGTATCGTTTAGTGAGTCCACACTCTGGTTCTCTTCCATTAGCCCATCGAAAGAGTTCTTCAGTTCAAGCTGAAATTCCTTTTGCAGGAATTTATAGCTGTGTGGGTCATATTTTGGGCTGGTTGACTTTAGCAATTTTACTCTTTCTTTGTGTAGGTTATACCTAAATGTGGTTCTCACCAAGCGATGATCGCTACTGGTTTTGAAGCGACTTAGCACAGAAACATTGGTTACGTTCGATTTGTGCGAGCTAAGTATGTAGTCAATTTCATTTTTCGTCCTACCGTCAGGGCTAGCCCAGGTCCACTTTCGCGAGGGGCGCTTTTTGAAAAATGTGTTCATAGCGTAGAGATGGTGGTGCTCGAGAAAGTTAACCAGGGTTTGCCCACGTGGATTTCGACTACCCAGCCCGAATTGTCCAACTGACGTCTCATTTTCTTCGTGCGGGCCTATTTTGGCATTAAAATCGCCCATCACTACTGTGTAGTAGCAGGGGTTCTCACGAATCGCTCTCTCCACATCCTCATAGAAGGCCTCTATTTCGTCGTCCGGATGGTCTGAAGTTGGGGCATAAACTTGTACGACTTTGATGGCATACCGTTTACTCAGTGTCAAATTAACATAACAGACTAGACTTAGGTATCCATATAAACAAAATGGCGTTAACGCTGTGGCCTACTTGTGACTGTTTTTTTATCACTTATAGCAAGAAAAGGGGGATATGAATAGGTACTGTTACAACTTCTAGCAGTTATTCAGACCACAACAACAACTTCAAGTTATAATTAAGAGTTATTTTATTTCTACTGTATGATGTTAAGTGATAAAAGAGGTCACCGTATATCTATGTGCATCCACAGTTATAAGAGGCACTGCTAACACCGATTTAAGTACATTGGCGTTTAAAGCAGTTAAGAGAACCAATTGTGGAACTCTGTGGTATAGTTAACGCATAAAGCTACAAGTAACGGTAATATTACGGAGATAATAATCACTCCTTTATTTCCTAGAACTGCTTATGAGCTGCTGCTACCGCCAGTTGAGTGTATTGGCTGTACGAGGAGTTATGTGAATCTCATATGGAACTACAAGTAAATGTAGAGTGCATGTTACAGCTAGAGCCGCAATAATGGCCATTATTGCGGCATATATATATTTTTTATTTTTTCTAAACACGTTTTTTCGAAAAAGTTGCATGGTCGTGAAAAAGGTACAATTACTGGCTTCTACTGCGAATATACGGAGTGTTTGGCACCAAGCTAATCTGCAAACATTCAAGATTAATAAATAAATGTCATTAATTTAACAAGAAATTAAATTAGGTACCCATTACTACCAATATAACTTTTCCCAGTAATAATACAGTTATTAATCTTGTTGTAACAAAGATGGGGAAGTTGTTTGAGTGAGCCAGTAGTGGCGAGCTAATAGAAATCGCTACAGCGCGATTCATATTCCACCTTTTAGTGGTAGACCGGGAGCCGGGTCATGTAAAATCAGATGTAAAAAATAATTAAAATTGTTCTAAAACCCTTGCGATTTTCATTTGTTGGTATTTTGTTGGGGTGGGTTTTTTGTTGTCCCATTTTAAATAATATCTTCTTATGTTAAAAGTGGTCTAGTAAAAAAAGTATTATAGGTCAAAACTCTTGCCTTAAACTCTATTTCTATTTCTTAGCCGTAAATAAAAGAATAGTAACTTAATTATTAAATGCTTTTAGACTTCGTTAGAGAAGTATTAAATGATCTTTCCTCTTTTCAGTCAAACAGAAATTATATTGACAGAATGTGCCAACAGTAAAAAAATCTTACATCGAATAGAAATACATCAAATAAGTAACTTTATTTTACATATCCTTTTAGATACAGTAAATTTATTTTGGGTTTAACTGTTAAACATAAATGTGGGCGCAAATAATTGCAACATAGTCTTTGAATAATAAAGTTATTAACGTTAATTCGATTTTGTCAAGAACATTTAGACGCAAATAAATAATTTTGTTTTTTTTATAATAAAAAACACCCTTGCAAGTAGGTATATTAAGTACTTCTTATAATCTTTTGTGCATCGTACGTAACTAAGTTCCACATACATAATGCCGCGTATATTGTTCAAAAAAGTTCACCACTGGTGAATGGTGATCTGAGTTGAACAAATTTTTGTTGCTTCGATTTGATTGAAAGCCGTCGCCTAACACAAATTTATTTACAACTAGAAAAGAAGAGAAACAAATTGCCAGTCAAGTTTTTTTTTCATATAATTTTACATCCTATCATTTCCAACCTCCTTTTCATCCTCCAGCTCCCGGTCTACTCAAACCGCCAGTATTTACCCGTAGCGATATTAGACAAGTTCTCGCGCGCCCATTCGGAGCTAACGACTACTAAACTATATTAATAATCATTATTAACCTGCCGGCGACACCCGGCGGGGAGGGGCAGGGCTGTCAACAACTGTTTTTTATTTAATATTAAAATAAAAAATCGATTCGCCACTTGAATATTTCTCAGGCGGGACTCAAACCCGCTTTTGCAGTCCAGCCCGAATGGCCCAATTTATTTAAGCCCTTTTAATTAAAATCATCATAATCATTGACTCAAAATAATTCCGTTGAATTAAACTAAGTCTTGTTTAGGTCCATTTGTGGACACAAGGTGTCTTTGCGTTTCGTCATACTATTGTGTGTGTATTGATAATAATTATCGAATATTATAATCTTTGTGTACGACCGTTTGTTTCTAAATAAATAGAATAAAAATAAAATAAAAGTTACTTTTAATTATGAGAACTAAAGACTACTAAACTAGATTAATATTTTTATTAAACTGCCGATGACGACACGACACCCAGCGGGAAAGGGCTGTTGACTACGGAAAACGATTATATTATAATCTATTTTTTTAGTTTTGATTGAGAAACTAAAGTTTTTTAAAAAGTCAGTTTCATTATTTCCCTTCTGAGAAATACGCGAAGTAAACATTGAAATGAAACACTTTTTAAGTTTTTATGGATCATCGTAATCTCAACCACAGGACACCCACTGTGGGTGTTTCTAAATCAAAACCAAAAAATAGGTAGTAATATAATAATTTCCCGTAGTCAACAGCCCTTCCTGAAAAGGATTTTTACGGATACTATAGTGTGGCTTATTGCGCGCTGCAAAGGCGTCAAAACGTCAGAATAGGCAAAAATCAAATGAAAAACCACGTTAGTCAGTTAAAATTTTCAATCATCAGCATCAGCCATTCCCTTTTACGTAAGCCTAGTCTAGAATCTAGTAATTGAAAATATTCAACTACTTATTGCAAGAACTTTAGCAATTATAGCAGTAATTTGTAATTTCTTTATTAAAATTATTAGGGTAAAAAAATATTAACAATTCAATTAATTTTTTGAAAACAAATTTATAAGTAATTAATATTTTGCAACTTTCCGGTGACAGCCCTGGGCCAATAACAAATGCCCATTGTCGGAATGTGCCTGATCCGTCAAAGCAGATGAATTTAATTGACGTGCGAGCAATAAGGCGCATTATCGCTTGACGCTGGTGTTGCTTTTTTGAAGGCACTCGTTCGGGGACGCGCGTGAGCTTTCTATTAATTTCGCACTTAATAACTTTTGAACTAGGGGACGGGAAACATTACGAACACTTCATAGGACATGTTTTTATGCAGCTTCGGAGCTAGGCTCATGAGCTCCCCTGGCAAGATTTGAATTTTGCGCCCCAAGACATTTTTCTGTGATAATGTGCGCCCTGGAAAAAAATGAATTTTGCGCCCCAAAACTTAAGAATTATTTTCTACCTATAGGTCTGTTTATGCCGAAAAAATGCCGTTACGCATAAATCCTAGGGTAAGTACGGTATTTTAATTTAGAAATTGATCTTGAAATTATTTTTGGTTAATTCAATTACAGCAACAATAATATAGGCTGTTTGTTATTATGGTAGAAAGAGTACCATGCCTGCAACCCTGGAAAAATACCTATCATATTTATTTTCTGGGGTAAATGCATAGTAAGTACCTACCGGCTACCCTATTCGGAATTATTACGGGTATCACCAGTCACTCTGTATAATGTATATAGGAACGAAAGAATAGTTGGCCCTATTTAATATCGTGACAATTTGTCAAATGTCATGACAATTGGTTTACATTGCGGTGTAGCTATGAGTAGTTTGTTCTATTTTCAAATTGGTTGACGCAATGGATATAAAATTGACATGACAAGTGACAAATTGTCGCATTTATTAAATAGAGCCAAGAAGCAAACTTTTTGATTTTACATTTTGAACTGAAAAAAAAAACTCTTTCTTCTCAATCTGGAATAAAAAGAAAACAATTTTGTTTGTGATAATATGGAAAAGGTTTTTTTAAGCTACTGTCCCCATGCCTACTTCAGTCGATATTTGCTGAATAGGGAAGCTTATTGGATGTTTTTTGCGTTCGCACAATGCTCGCGAACGCTAAAGTTCACATAAACCTATTCGGATCAATTCATATGTCTTTTGCCAGTTTATTGATTAGTTTAAAATCGGATACAATGTGAGAGGGGCCTTATTGAGTCATCAAAGCGTTTTATTGTGATGTACTCGTAACATTATTATCATGTAGAGAAAAATATATTTGAGATAAATTATTAAATGACAAAAAAGTAATATTACGAATTAGTCTTGTACCTGAAAAACTTTGAAATAAACTACGATTGTGTTCTATACAGGGTTATTTTGTGTTCACCATTCAAATTTTGAGGATGTGTTTAGTCCATGAAATTGAACAACTTTTTCTAAAGAACACATGGCCAATTAATATGTAAAAAAACGACTATCCATACAAATCAAAGAAATCACGTGATCAATTTAGTATGGGATGACCAAAATTTTATGCCGAAATTCGACACGTCATGTTTCTTAGAGAAAGTTGTTTAGTTTCATAGATCGGACACATCCTTGAAATTTGGATGTTAAGTTCGGAATGACCCGAGATAATAAAACTGTCTTATGCTATTAAAAATAACGTTAACGTTATTTTTATTAAGTCATGCTTTTCACGTAATGTCGTTAGGTATTACGTTCCATCCGTACGTTTGATTACATCCGTTTGTAATAAAACCTATGTAACTTACTCTTAATTAGCAAATATGTACAGATTTTTCTTTCTTTTGTTAATTTTAATAAAATATTTAGTTGGAGTGAAAGCAACTAAAATAAACAACGAATAGTTCGCCGCAAAGAGTAAAAACCAATTATTGTTCCCTACGTTTTTATTATACGAAAAAGACGTGTCGATACCAAAAATAAAATAAATATTTATACTTAGTATTCGCAAAATGTACTTCGAATTTCCCCAGTAGCACAAAGTAAAATACATTACCTACTTAACAAACAAAAATATGAATCCGAAAATCCCGGATTATCCTACAATTCTTACTAAGTATTACCCAATACTTAAAAAGACACAAAAACGTTTAACTTCCTCTTTTGTGTGGTCTTTAATTATGTATTGTCCTTCAGACTATTAAATATGGCTGGCTAAACCTTTAAAAGGCTTAGTTCAAAATTTCATAGTTGAAATACTCAACAAAAGTGACTGGAGCACAAAAGTTGACAATTTATTCCTTGACTAGATGGGAACTACAGTATGTTCTTATCCAAACTATTCCGAAAAATTTAAATATTGGTGCATTGTTTGAGGCGTTAATGTAAAACAATTTATTCATAAAAACCTGACTAGTGGCACATTAATACGAACTATTCAGGTATGGGCTGTATGATCAGTCAGTCAGGCAGGATATTTTATTTACATACCTACTTAGATGTGATTTTTTGAACTATTACAAGAAAATCTCCAGACTAGGTATGTCTTCACAACTATACAACCTATTTTAGGATATACTTAAGACATTATCAAGATTTGACGTACTCAAAAGCGAGTATCAAATCAAGTCATAGAAATCGAGGTTGATTAGATGAGAACGCAAAATATTAGGTAATTAATTTGAAGTATTGTTATACACTTTAATTTCATTCATTCATTCTTAACTTAAACGTTTACAAAATAAGCTCGTAGGCAAACCAGTAGCAGATAAAAAAACACTTAAATAAATAAGGAGCTTAAATCTTTCTATTATTGTTAACAAATGAAACCCCTTATTAAGGGTTGGGAGTGAGAACGTATTTTGAGCTTTACTTTGCAACATTTATGATTGAAGTTTGGCTAAAAGTTGTTATTTTTAATCTTTGAGCGGCTAGTGTTTTATAAAATAACAGAAGCATTGTGTAATTGTTCAAATTGTTGTCGTAGTTTAAATAAAGAGCCGATTTTTTAAATTTCCTGCTTAAAGAATCGTTTGATGTTGGGTAACTATAACTGATTTTTTTTTCTTCATAACATTCTTTGAAAATGTTACCTCTTTTATGTTACCCATAACTACCAGAATACAACAGTATTTGTTAAGATGAAAAAATAATGAAAAATATTAGAAAAATCGGCTCACCCGTAGCAACTTAGACGGGATATTTGTTGTTATGGCGTCAATTGTAAGTTAAGACAGTGGTAACACAAAATACTTTTTCTGACTCTTTTAGACAGAAAGTCCGCTTCGAAGAAATCACGATCTTTTGTCTATACTTACTTAACATATCAAATTTGGGTCATCTCCGGCTAACACCGCAGCGAGAGCACGCATGCATGTGCCGCGCGTGGCCAAAAAGTCAATAATATGAAGTTAGACGCCAAAAATGACAAAATGTCGAACCAAAAGATGTAATGTTCTTAGAATACCGCCATGGTAAAATAAAATACTGCGCCAGGTATAGCTTACGGCTGATTTCAATAACCTATCCACCAGTAAGAGACAGTAGGCTTACTAAAAATTTGTTGAAGTAACAATAGTTGCCCAATTAACAGATCCATAGTAGGCCTATCTCTTACTGAAGATAGATTACCTAAGCGATAAATTATTGAAATCGGTCGTTAGTTATTATTCTAAGGGCTGATTTTTCAATCCTCAGAAAACAGATATCTGTCAGTTTAATTATAATCCGAATAACATAAAAGTCATTCAAAAAATTTTACATACAATAATTATAACAATCATTTTCTATTTGGCGGCATTATACTTTATCAAACGAATAAAGCTTTATCTGGGCATTGAAAAATCAGCCCTAAGTGTATAGCATTCCGAGAGACAAGGGTAATACGTGGTAAGGGTTACAATTACATGGTCGACTCTTGCCTGTTTCTGTGTCACCAGTCATAATATGAAATTAAACTCCCCGACTCCCAGATAGGTAAATTAACTGTAATAGTTCTATAAAACTATGAGTATTTTAATGGAAATCACGTATATTCATCTTTTTTAACTTGAATTGTTTCGTTTGCTAAGAGAAAAAAATCATTGAAATGCAATAGAATAATTTTGTAACAACAAGTGATGGCAAAAAGAAATCCTTCGTTCTTTGTTTGTTACCATAAAATGGCAGTTAAATTGTAGGACTCTGGATGACGTAGTAGGCATGTGCAGTAAAGCTATGGTTTCCTAGGATGGCGATGCCGTCATATTACGGCCGTAATACAGCGGCGTTATGTTGTCTATGTAAACAATACGGCGACACGTTCTACGCCGCTTAATTACGGCCGTAATATGACGGCACCGTCATCCTAGGAAACCCTAACTTAAGTGTCATTGAGAATGCCACACCTTGTTTTCTTGGATCATGAATTTTTATTTGGTGGTGGTAGCTCTATCTAGGCGGACTGTACCGCCAACAGATTAACACCTTCGTGGATACTACGTAAATAGGAGAGGGATAGATAGAATGGTTTGAAAAGTGACACTTTGTCTTATTACGTTTTGAGTTGTTTGGAAAATGAGGTGTGATTTTTTTTATAACATTTTATGAACTCGCTCACAACGTGGTCCTTGCGCCCCAATCCACAAAAGTGTTAAATACAATAGCAGGTACTAAATGGGTTTAGCCAATTTACCATCTAGCTCTACTTTCATCCCATATTATCCTAGAATTAAAATTCAGCTAGCACAGTCCCGTCTGTACGTAGAAACTAAATTAAAACGGATTTGGCAATTACCCAAACTGAAACGTAAAAATGTACTAGAAAACAGATTTTTCTAACAAAATTCTGTTTGACCCATATATTTTTTTCCACAAAACACATCGGTGTGTCATACATAAACAATGATAATACACAATATTGAATAGGTATGTTATTTAAAATAAATAAAGGTACATATTCTAAAAATATGTAAACTTTATTATGTAATTATTCTAAGCTTTTATCTAACCGGAAATAATCTTTTTGGCATTAAAAATTCCCAAGACACTTCGTTTTTCTAGTTTTACAAACTATAACATACCACCAATTAGGCTACTCTACACGTGTTTCGTATAGAAGGTGCAAGGTGTGTTGCTGTCTTGCTAAATGCAGGTATTGTGCACTGATATTTTGTGGTGTGCATGTGCATTATTTTTGCGGGCGGGCGGGCGGTGCATCTTGCGTAATATTGTCTGCGGAAGTAAGCTGCATATATTTCTTTTTTCAAAATGGTTTGGGACTTCCTCCAAGTGACGCCTGATTCAATCAAATACCTATTATTGTTGCTCAAATTGCATCGTATTCCAAATAACTCAAAATTTTACCAATACCCTGGATACCTAGCTAATCTTCCTAAATCATTCTGCGCAAATAGCACTATCCCGAGAGAGATTATTTTTTATTTCTTTATTAATGTTTTTTTTCTTGAAAGTAATTGAAAAAGATAACTGAGCGCAAATCCTAACATCGCAAACATATAATGTAATCGGTGGTGGGGGTGGGAGCTGGTGGGTGGGGGCGCAGAATTTAATATTGGCAGCGCGCGGGTTAAGGCGACGTGCAAATAGAACGCTCCGAGACCGCACCCCCGCGCGTTAAGGCGAAGCTACAGGAGATTAAAGGACTTTTTTAAACAGGAATATAGATATGCTAGATTTAAAATTGTGTTTTTCTCCTTATCCATCCATTTTTCTCACTTTTTCACTCCACCTGTTTTTTTTTAATTAACTAAATCCATCCTTGCCTGAAAAATAGTATTCATGTTCTCATCATTACCCTATAAAAACACTCGTTTACACTCGTAAGTAAGCGCACGCCATGGAAAAAGTCTTAAAAAGTTTAAAAAAAAAGTCTTAAGACTCTTAAAAAAAGTCTATTAGGCTAGGTTAGTATTGAGATCAAAAACGCTCGAGCCGAGCGAGTGGAGCGAGCGCCAGGAACGACGTTTTTGTAAAATTTACTTTAAATATCGGTCTTTAATTTAAATTTCCTGAAGCCTTGGCTATTCCATTCACTGTTTTTAGCATCCGTTAATAATATGCAGATTAACTACTTAAATGGCGGAAAGGTACTTTAAGAAAAATTTCGCACTTTAACTTAGTCGATCAGTTAATGTGCAGATTAACTAGTTAATTCGCACATTAACGGATTCCGTACTTTAGCGGTAACGTAACACATGCAATAGTAGGTATAAATTAATCTTAAATGCAGCAAAATTGCATTTAAATGGAAAATTTCAATAGAATTAAAATAAAATAGGAATGTTGACTTATGAATAAAATAACGAAATACTAATAAAAATCGTAAAAATATCAAACTTTTGGAGTAGCTTGTATACCTCTTGTTTTTATATATTGCGTATTATTTGTTTTATGACCCTTCAAATTTGGGTGGACAAGTCCATTTAAAAAGTATATTTTTTTTAAATAAATAATACATTTAGTTAGTCCGTAAAATTTATAGCAAATTTGTCAAAGAAACCATTTTGATAAACACAATATTTAAAATAGCTGCCGAACAAATTTCCTACGCGTTGCATACAAAGTAGGAAGGCGTGACGTCATAACTTGGTAGCCATTAGTATAGAGCGTTTTCGGGTGAGTCCAATTTTGTGCATTTCAAACTGTGATATCTCGGGCAGTTTTCATGCTAGCGAAATAATTCTTATACAAATGTTTCTTTTTTTTGAGGGGTAATTTATGTAACATAAAATAAAAAATAGTAAAAATGCCTATTTTTTTTTTAGTTTTAGTACCTACATACTGCTTTTCCATAAGTTATAGTTTTAACATAGCTCCGCAAATCCCAAATAGTCACACTTTGCGGTACCAAGATTACTGGTTATCTATCTTTATCCATCCATAAAAGAAACCGTGCCCAGTTTATAGAAACTTACAAGTCTTGTACTTATTTTAAACAAGCATTTCCTTAAGAAAATCACTATTCCACAAATCCGTTTATCAAAACACCTTAAATTACACACTACACGTGTGATTGTTTCTTCAACTAATATGTTTTCAGCCTTGTAATAGTGTTTTCGTTATTTAAAAAAATCACTACTTGTTAAAAAAATCTTAAACTTGTAAAAACTCTGTGGCAAATACTAAGTATTTTTGAGGGTCTCCGGCAACCGGCGACTCTCCATTCCGTCTGACAATTTTACAAGTGTCTTGCTTAAATTACTTATTTGGAAAATACTTAATTTATAAGAACTACCTCCCGGTTTGATAAAAAGTATTACACCCGACAATATAAAGAATAAATTAAAACAATACTTTTTGGAAAATGGAATGTAATGTTATGTTTTTTTCATGTCTTATGTTATAAGATGAAACGATGTTATTTTATTATTGAATCATTGTTTACACAAGTGCTAAAAATGTAAAAAAAAAACAATAATTTTGATAATCTCGTTGCAGAATCCTAACACATTTTCCTTTGTGTTAGCTATAGTGAATAAGTCTTATTGTAAAAACATTTATGTTATAAATAAATAATAAAAAAAAAATGTTTTTGAAAAGTATACTTGTAGACTTGTAAGTTTGATAAACAGGGCACTGAGGGCACGGTGGATAAAGAGAACGGGCCATGAGCCTAACTCGGATTTGTGAGTTAGATTACCAAAATCTTTTTTTGAAAATGCGGAAAATTTTATGATTCAAGTTACTTCCCCTTAACCGTATGTCTGCGGATATTTTTACAAACGTTATTACGGCGCGGCGGCGGTGCGGCGTGCGGTGTGCGGCCGGCTTTAGCTTTCTTTATTAAATTGTCGTTAGGGGGTCGCCGCATTAGCCAGCCGTAGGCCTCGGACACATTGGCTTTTATGAAGTACTTGTATGACTGGGGGTATGAAGTACTTTATTAAGTATTTCAACTTTTCTTGTTTATTTTTATTAGGTACATACTTTGTTTTAAGGAATCCTTATTTTTATTACATCAGACGATTGAAGTTACCGAGCTTTCTTTATTAAGTTGTCGTTAGGGGGTCGCCGCATCAACCAGTCTTAGGCTTCGGACACATTGCCGTTTGTGATGTAAGTTTGTACTTGTATGACTAGGGGGTTTGATTGAAGCATCTTTCTCTTTATTTCATCAGTACCCTTAGCACGAACAGCTATCGAAAAAACGCGCGAAAAATATTCGATAGAGTAATTTATAGAAAATTTGTACAGAAATAAGGTATTTCTGAAGTATTTGCTTGACAAGAGATACGGTAAGTATAAACTTTCTGGTAAAACGAAACAAATCTTTAGAAAATTATTCGTAATTAACATTTTCTTGCTCTTTTTATTCTCATTTAAGATCACCTTCTCTGATTTTTCTAACCGGGACGCGGCATTTACTTTCAAGTTAGTTAGAAGTTACTTATTTATTCACAGTTTAGTAATAGGTTAACAACTTAACAACACTCCGTTTGTCTGTTTGTTTGTTATGCCTTCACGCTTTAACTACTGAACAGATCATCATGAAATTTTGCATACACTTTGTTAGGGGTACAGAAAAGGACATGGGGTAGGCTTTTTATCCAGAAAAAACGTAGAGTTCCCGAAGGATAGCAAAAAACTGTCCACGCAAACGAAACACGAAACAAAGACGAACGCGGGCGGCCGCTAGTTATAAAAGGACTCGAAATACAATAGTTTCTGCGTTTATTGCCCTTATTATAAAATGTTAACACCAAAAGCTTTTTAGATCTGTGAATAAAACCTTAGGCAGTTGGATGGTAGCGTAACCTGTGTGCGAGCACAAATTGCGGTACTGTCAGTCAACAGTACGGGGCGACGAGGGCGCGACGGGACCGCGGCGAGTGCGACACGATTTAGTTACGAGGTTTTTACATTACGTCTACGTACCATGAAATTGCCGATATTTTGTTACATACAGAAAGAATAATAACTTCTTTGATTTAAAATATTTACCAATATTTTGATATTATATCAGTAAGAATAGAGGCCTTATTTTAGCTTTCTTAACATTAAATCTTGAAAGTGACTTTTTTTGTGAGCGAAATATTTTTATTAATTTTTCAAATAAAAATTTCCGTCTGACAATAATAATAATGATCTGGTGCGAGTCGAATTTTTTCTGGTAATATTAATTTGTTTTTATTAAATAGAATTATCATTTTAAATCCTAAAATCTCAAAATTTTCGAAATAAGAGACAAACCTCCCCAAAACCTAGTCCCCCCTCAACCCCTCCACCTTCTACCGTGAAAAATAAACAAGGTCCTAACCAGTTTGTGCGTTTTTAATTTCGCAGCATTGAATGAGGCAACTTTGTAATTAAAAATGTTCCCGCTCCCAGTTCATTTGGGCACGATTAATTGAGTTTTGTTTCGAATTCGGGTTTCTTGACGAGAGATATATAAATTTAGATGATTTCAGGTAAAATTAAACGTTACAAATTAGATTTTTAGACAAACGTCTTGTTAGTTTATGTTCGCTCATTACACACACTTTTTAACATAGGTAACAGAAGAGAGAAAATTGTGTCTGAAAACAAGTTCTTGACATGATTGACTCTCAAAAGCATTGTATTATACCAGATCTTATAATTTTTGGCCAAAGAACCTTACTTGCATTACCTGTATGTCTACACTTACTTACATACCTTACTTAGGTACATTTCCTGTATAGAATTCTTTGGTAAAATTAAGGTAAAAGTTAAAAATACTTTGAAAATCACGTAAAATTGACAATCCCCCTGCCATCTAGTAGAATCTTTAGTAAGTAATAGTACGTCTACTAGCCGCTAGGTGGCAGTAATATTTCCCGAGCAGGCAACGACGTGCTTTTGAAAAGCTCGAGCTTTCGGCACGGACAAAAGCCGAAGTTAGTAAATTTTCATATGCTACTTTGAGCACAGAGGGCGCTACGCTACTATTGTAGAGTAGTAAATTGATTTAGGTACGTAGGCAACTTCTTTTTTAGGGTTCCGTAGCCTAAATGGCAAAAAACGGAACCCTTATAGATTCGTCATGTCTGTCTGTCTGTCTGTCCGTCCGTATGTCACAGCCACTTTTCTCCGAAAGTATTAGGATTACACAGTTGCAACTTGGTAGGTAGATGTATTCTGTTAACCGCTTAACGAATTTAACACAAAAATAAAAAAAATAAAAGATTAAGGGGGGGCTCTCCATACATGGAACTGAAACTGAAAAAAATTTTTTTGTTCAAACCAATACATGCGGGGTATCTATAGTTAGGTCTTTAAAAATGACATTGAGGTTTCTAAGACGAATTTTATTCAAAGTCAACCGTTTGAAAGATAAACACTGCCAAAGTGGTAAAATGTGTGTCCCCACCCCCTCTAACTTTTGAAAGAAGAAAGTGAAAAATCTAAAAAAAAATATATGCCGTAGATCTTAATAAACACTTTCAACTAAAATTGGTTTGAACGAGATATAATAATTAGTTTTTGAGATATAGCACATTTTCCAAAACCGCAAATATAACTTTGTCATTCATACCAACACTCTGAAAAACAAAGTTATTTTTGCAGACGAAAAATAATAGTGGTATTAAATATCGTATGGTATAAGGTAACTACGGAACCCTACGGCGCGTGGCCCGACACGCACTTGCCCGGTTTTTATAATAATTATACAGCCAATTAATTAGCTGCACAGGCAAACCTAACAATGAATAATAGTTATAGTTTTATTAGTTTTGTACATTTTTTGCTATATTTTATGCCTCATTAGTCATTTCCTATCCATTCATTGAGAACTTTCATATTGAAGAGACATTAATCAACAGTTACTGTGCGTTGACACAGACTCGATATGACACTGAAATAACATTATTTATCATCTTCTGCTTTAAAAATTCTTGATCAGCTACTTCACAATAATTCACCAACTCATCTCCCTAATTCTCGCCAAAAAATCAATCAATCCTAATTTATTCATTGCACAAAAAAAAGCATTTTGGCGTTAAACAGTGGTTACATGAGATCTCTCTATAGAGCCCAATAAAGCAATCCAATAAGGCGAGGGGGCGGGCCTGGTGAGGGGGGGAGGGTAAACCCTCATATCTCCAGCAATTACGACAAAACAAATGAGAGCTAACGAAATTCACCTCCGAGAGAGATCCAACAGAGGAACAGCGATTGCGTGGAGCAGAACAGTCATTTTATTGTCCCCACTTCTTACTTTCCATATGGATGGATAAGGAAGGAGGTCGGGTTAAACCCATAATCTATAGGAGTCAGCGTCCAATTCATATGAGCGTCTAGAGTAGTCAAAATGATCTGAAAAATATAAAAGCAATTTGATATAGGTACGCAGTTCGAATCATAATATTGTTTGTTGTAAGTACACAACAAGGTGTTCAATAATACATTATGAGACAAGTTAGCTTAGGTTGCTTATTACACACGAGGCTGTGGATTGTGCAATAAGCAAGAGCTCACGAGTTTCATACGACGTTTTTCAACACATTTGCGAGGAAAAAATAAAGTAATTTACCACACAGCAACAAATACGAAAAAAACAAAATTTAAAAATTAATTATTTATATTATATATTTTTTTCACACGCCCAATGCAAGAATATTTTGCGAACAAAAGGGTGAGTGAGTATACATGCAGCCTATAGTTCAAAATTATAATTTAAAGTGACAAAATGCAAATATTTTAATATTTTATGACAAAATATAGTGAATTATGTATAATTTCATAATAATTACACATAAAAAAGACTTACACATTTTTCATTCCAAAAATGTATATGAATTTTCAGCGGCATAAAACCTCTTTGTTGTTACTAATAAAAACTATGCTCTGCTTACTCGCATAGAACTTGCAGTAAGGTACTAATTTAACTTTGTAGGGATAATTCTATGATAACGCACTAGTGTTTTATATATAACGCACGGTGTTTGTTATAGCTCGGTTTATGGCCCTAAAAGCGATTTATTAAGGCTCACTTTCACGAGCAAGTGTTGAAGTGTTGAAAAATATATTACTACTCATTGTTTCATATTATAAGCAGTCAGTTCAAAATTATCAAACAAAGCTCTCAAAGTGAAATGTGCATAATGTAATAATGCTATAATATATTATGCACAGATAACTTTGACAGCTTTGTTTTCTAAGATTAATTTTGAGCACCCTGCCTGCTCATAAGCATAAAAAATTACGAAACAATGATTAGTAGGTATTTTGAACACCTTGTTGTGTGTTTACAACAACAATATGATAATTTGAACTTCGTATATGTATTTCAAATTGCTTTTATGTTTTTCGGATCATTTTGGCTAATCTAGACGCTCATATCAATTTGACGCTAACTGTACTATCGCAAACGTTGATCAAGTTCACGTCATAAAAAAATATATGCCGGAACACTCCACAGCTTCTCCCCTAATCTCTGTCCGCGCGCGAATGCCAAAGGGCTGTGTGTCGGGTGTTTTAGGGTTTTTTCAGCGGCTTTTGACTTGCAAATTGTCACCGCCGCCGTCGCCCGGAGCTTCGCGCGTAATTAAAAATCAGACGCGATTGCAGTGCTCCAAGCGGCGAGTAGCAGAACTAATAAGCGTTAGTAAAAATTGAAGGTAGGCACTTTTCGTCGTGATTAGTTGTAGGTAATATGAATAAATTACACTTAAATATTTAAAAAAAAAATGATAAACATAGCTCTGCACTCCATTGATAATTAATTGACTTTTGAATTATTCCAATTTATAGGTAACGTCCTCACTAGGCTATTATTAGTTTTTCTTCTGACGCATAGATGGCGCTATATTGCATAAGATTACTAGACCCATATACCGCGATGGGGACTTAAAAATAAGTTATTCCACACCTATTTATCATTTTTTTTATCATTTATCATTCAAAAAAATCACGAAGATCAATTCTGAAAAATAGTTTCAGAAGCAAACATCTGGGTAGGTATTTAAATCCTACCCAACCCCTGATGATGATGATGAAATCGGTGAAAATAATTCTTACAAATAAGATAGTATTAGACCTACTGTATGACATGGAGCACAAAAATTACCTATAATATTGCATTAGTTGTTCTTACAACGTAGACTCAAATCTGACAAAAAAAAATATTAAACTATTCTACCTACGTTCTTTCATGAAATTAACTTTACTAATATCAGGCCATTAGTTTTAATTTAATTATTTGTTTGCCTCATAAGGTCATTCATCGGACAGACTCGAACCCACGACCTGCGTGGTAACGAACCATAAGCGGTGGTCGTAAGTCGTTACAATTTGTCCGGTAGTTAATTTATTTGCATTTGCTGCTAACTGAATCACTGCGATTAATGTTTTACGTAATAACTGTTATGAAGTAGTCTAGGGGATAGGGTTGTTTTTTTTAGCATTATTTATTTATTTATTCTGCTCACACACATACACATTTTTTAACAGAAAAGAAATGGACAAAATTTTACAAGGGCACAGCTTATTTTATTTTGAAATTTCTTCCAGTTGGCCCGGGATAGGAAAAATAATGAAAAAAACATTATTTAAGAATCTTGAAAATTCTTCAGAATGTAAGAAAAATATCAATATAATAACTTTGGACAAAAAATATTTTTTTGATTTTATCTTAAAAAAAATACAATGAATTATATATTAACCTGAACTGCTTATTTCGGCAACGATGCAAAGCAACAAAATGCTTGCTGTTTTTTTTTTTTCAAAAATAAATCGTTTTTTATACTATAGTTCTAAATATTAGGTACCACAATTCGAAAAAACTATTATAAAATTGCCCATGCTACTGCTAGGTTGACTGACTTTTTGAAAAGGGAATTCATGTTCAATTCTATGATCCGATAGTCAAAAACACAGTCACAACATTTTAATATTCCAAAAATACCTAAGAATGAGTTTACACCTAAGAATGTTTGAACATTGTTCAAACTGTTATAAAGACATGTCTTTTAAGTTATAGATTACTGGTTTATAACAATTTGAACAATGTTCTCTCATTCTTAAGTATTTTTAGAATATTAAAATGTTGTGACTGTGTTTTTGAGTATCGGATCATAGAATTGAACATGAATCAGCTATCGTCATACAGTCATTGTTAACCTCATGCCTTATCTTTATACTCAAAGGCAGTGGTTCCCAATCAGCTTTTTTATTTATGTATAATGAAATTATATTATTTATTTTATTTTTATTATAACAAGATTAATTATCTATTTTTTTATAGTCGTATTTTACAGATTGTTCTGCGTACCCCTTGTTGGGCTACGCGTACCACTAATTGGGTAACACTGCTCTCATCTGAGATATACCTAAAGGTCAAACCGCACTACAGCGGAGCGGCGCTGCGCGGCGCAGCACTGCAGCGGAGTGGCGCGGCCTCTCCTAAACGCACTATCGCGGCAGCGGAGCGGCGCGGCGCGGCTCAAATTGCCTGACGTGGCAAGATTTCATTGAAGTTGGACGCACGAACGAAAAGGGAACGCTCGGTCACGCGTTCCCTAGAACGAATTTCCAAGGAACGATTTAGCAACACATCCTCATATTTTTTATTTATTTATTTGTGATGAGTTATGATTATGATGATTTATGAAATGATCACGTAAAATACCACTTTGTAATTTAATCAAAATTTGTACACTGAAATATCAGTAGAAATAGATATTTCCAAATACCCTCTACAGACTGAAGCTCGATTATGAAGAATACTCGGCCGCGCCGCGCCGCGAGCTATACCGCACTAGCGGCAGCGGAGCGGCGCGGAGCGGCGCGGCGCGGCAAAATATTCTTTTGCACCCAAATCTGCAGCGCCGCGCCGGTACGCGCTGCGCCGCGCCGCGCCTCTCCGCTATAGTGCGGTTTGCATCATTGCAATCAATAGAAATAATATTAGGCCGCGCCGCGCCGCGCCGCGCCGCTCCGCTGTAGTGCGGTTTGACCTTGAGTTGCATCCTGTCCCTTGGCCTATAAACCCATGGCTATGAGAATTAGTGAACATTGCCGGGATCACGTGAAGCGGGCATTAACATCAGCCCGTGGTTCTAATTAATGAGTAAAATTAATAAAAATCACTGCTACTATTAATTTGTGTTGTTTTATCCACAATAAAGATTGGGGCCAGTTTTACCTTACATGGATTTTAATGAAGCCGCTAATAAACATTGGGTTTGTTAAAATAATGTTATCAAAGAATTAATGAGAGTTTAAGACTAGTCAAAACTATTTATTTATTATTTTATAAATTGTTTAAAAAAATACATGACACCAAAAGTCTAATAAACATTGCCCTACAAATTACAAAAGTAATTGAAGTGCTACGAAGCAATGTAATAAAAGTATCTGAACCTTTTCGAGTTTTTGTCAAAGTTTTTACTTTGATGATTAAAATATCATCATTTTTATGATGATATTAATTAAAATTTTAATTTTCGTGTTGCGTTTCGGACGGTGTTAAATATTTTTATTATTTTTTTATATTTTAGGCTTTCAAAATGCACCAAAATAGTTAGTTAACCCTTAAATATAACAGGGTGGGGAAGTGTACTATTTTACGAGATATAAAAAAAATATTTTCAAAAATAGATAATAATATCACAAATTGACTGCTACGAAACCCGTAGACGATTTCGTAGTGACTACGAATTACTACGGTGCTACGATTTTTCTAGCAATAACTTTTGAATGCATAAATTGACTTATAACTTTAATAGTTTTTTATGCAACTGTACTATAATGAGGGGTATTAAAACACGAATGTGGATTTATCACAGTACAGTTGCATACAAGACTTTATCTACACCCATTTTTTATTATTTTTATTTGGGAAACAAACAATATTTTAATACATATCGACTGTGGAAAGGAAAAAATGCTAAAGCGCCAAAATGCTAGTTGTGGGAAATGAGGTTTAAAGTTTCATTTTTTCGAAAAAAAATCATAACTTTTTTGTTATTAACGTGAGCAAATTCATGTATATGAAAGACCATATTATTTCTTTTTTCCCCAAATTTAGGAAATACTCCTTGGTTTCTAATTCTATTATATCGCGAAATACTTGTCGCTTAAGCAAAAATACTTAATTTTCTGATAAAATCACTGTCAGGAAAAAAATACTTATATCCTCAATATTGTAAGAACCCAGTCAGTGAAAACTGCTTATAAGTCGCAATGATCTTTTTTAGGGCAATGACAAAATGCTTAGTGACCTTAACTTTAACAGATGCAGTGAAGAAAAATTTACTAAATTACCCATGTTTTAATAACAAATTACTTTGAGGCGATGACTTACCCGAACCCTTTAAGGAAAATTGCTTAAATGCACCAATGCTGTAGAATAAATGCAAACAAGTATTTATTTAAATAAATAATATTTATAATTTATTATAAAAATTGCTTAAGCGCCAACCGTTCTTACTTCATAAACCAATGATGTTTTGCTAAAGCGCTAAACCATTGCAGTCTATCATCATCATCATCATCAGCCTATCATCGTCCACTGCTGAACATAGGCCTCTCCGAGTGCACGCCACTGAGCACGATCCGCGGCTATACCTACTCATCCAGTTTATGCCAGCCACCTTGCGAAGATCGTCGCTCTACCTTGTCTGAGCGCGTCCCACACTACGTTTGCCCATTCGTGGTCTCCACTCAAGAACTGCTCCAGCGGCCATCGGTTCTACGGCTAATATGGCCGGCCCACTGCCACTTCAGCTTGCTAATCCGGTGGGCTATGTCGATGACTTTAGTTCTCTGGCGGATCACCTCGTTCCGGACCCTATCTCTCAGAGAAACTCCGAGCATAGCCGTGAGCATTGCAGTCTATAAAATGCTTAAATTACTAAATCACCATTACTTTTCAAATTTGAAAAAACGAAAATTGCTTAAGTGGTACAAATGAAATAAAGGTGGACCGGATAAAAATTCTTATGCTATATTTGTTACAAAAATAATAAAAATACGTCGCTTTAGTCATATTGACAGCGTAGATTTGAGAAAAACGTCGAATTTTAGAAATGCTAAAGCGCCAAAAAAGTGCTCCGATTGCTTTGAAACCTTGACAGATCGACGCAGAAAAAAAAGCCCTATCCAATGATATATATAACTCAAAATTGCCAAAGTGGCGCTTTAGCATTTTTTCCTTTCCACAGTCGATATGGATTAAAAACACCCATGATATGTATCATCTGTAAAGGTTTTGACTTTGACATTGTCTTTGATTTTGACTTTCCTCCCCCTCCTCGTCATTATATCTTCCGAAAGAGTGTTATAATGTTGTACTGAATTTCATAATGCAACACTTTGCGCGTGGGCGCGCGGCGCAGCAGGACCAGCTCTCGCTCGGGATATTGTAATGATGGCAGTAAGGTAACTGTTTCTGAAATCTTTACAGAAGATTTAAGTAAATAAAAACATTAAAAAATAAGTGAAGTCAATTAATCATAACTGTGTGACTATTAATTACGTCGGCGCAAACAAGCGCAGTCGGGCTTATTAAATGCGGCTGATAACTGTGACTGATTAGATTACTGGACTGTTTATAGTTTTCTGTTGCCTGCGTTTTGAGAGTGAGCCAGAAATAAAATGTTTTGTTGCTAAGCAGCTTCTTAAAACGAAACATTGAAAAAAATAGTTAAATTAAAAAAAAAACAATATTACTTCTTATTTTGTGTTCATGTCTTAAAATAATTGAGAAATAAAAATAAATAAGTGTTATGTACATTCTTTGAATCCTTAATGCTTACTTGCTTACTAATATTATAAATGCGAAAGTCCGTTTGTTTGTTGGTTTGTTACGCCTTTACGTCGTAACTACTGAACCGATCGTCATGAAATTTTGCATACACATTGTCAGGGGTGCAGAAAAGGACGTAGAGTACCTTTCATTCAGAAAAAACGTATAGTTTCCGAGAAATAGCAAAAAAAATTGCCACGCAGATGAATTCGCGGGCGGTCGCTAGTAATTTATAGTTATTTTAAGTGCCTATGCTAATATTATAAATTAATTAAAATTAATATCCCTAACTACTTGAGATAAATGATAAAATATATAACAACTATATTGGAGGCAGCATATAAACATTCTAACCCTCGTATCTACAACGTGTTGATGAATAAACGCCAAACCTAGGTGGTGATTGTGCTCATGAATATGAACAACTTTACTATGGGGCCAACTCTGCAACTCAACAAAAAAAAACAGCTGTTCCATACATTGTAGGAACAGCTAGGTCGAGTAGGTATTGACAACTTGTATGAAACAGCTGATTTTATTGTTGAGTTGCAGAGTTGGCCTCATAGTAAAAGTTGTTCATATTCATGAGCACAATCACCACCTAAGAGGTTTTGCGTTTATTCATTAACACGTTGTATAGACGAGTAAGTAATGAGTAGAGTAAAACTTGCAATTTTCAAACGTAAATTAGAATTAAACAAGGTTATTTTTAGTTAATACAAAACCCCTCGTGGGGTTGATCAGACTATCAAATTGAACAACTTTCATTATGGGACCAACCGTGAAATCAAGGAAAAAAAAAAAATCAGCTGTTTCATACATTTCGATGGAGTAGGATTGTACTTTTGTATGGAACAGCAGATTTTTTTTTTTTTTTTTTCGTGATTTCGAGGTTGGTCCCATAATGAAAGTTGTTCTGTTTGATGGTCTGATCAACCCCACGAGAAGTTTTGTATTAACGAAAAATAACCTTGTATTTTAATAACATAGCCTATCTCGGTCAAGCTACTGGCCGACGCCCGGTCGGACGCCCCCGCTATCGATGGAGAGACGTGGTGGAGGCCGATCTACGTGAGCTCGATGCTGGGGACTGGCGCGAAACAGCAAAAGATCGAGATAGATGGCGAGCTCTAGTATCGGAGGCCAAGACACACTTTGTGTCGCTGAGCCACCGGAGTAAGTAAGTAAGTAAGTATTTTAATAACATAGAATGAGAAAATTGCAAGTTTACTTAAAGTCGTTACTTACTCGTCTATAGTTAGATACGAGGGTAAGTCTAATAAAACTTCATATTCATACATTTTTGCCTTTACAATTATCTTTTCTGCATAAACCTATCCGGAACAAACTATTTTCATACAAGTACTTTATACTTCATGAATTTTAATCCAACCTTTGTGAAACGCATGTTTTCTTGCCAACCAGAATAATTTGCTTCATAATTTGAATAGTTGCCTGTAACAGTTATGATAATATTATGGTAAAAGTTTGTTTACAAAGTGGTGAAATAACGAACGAATAAGTACTGAGCTGATGTTATTTTAGGGCTAATTTCGTTTGATATTTTTTTTTACTTTGTTGAATTCAAAATAAGCCTTTAAATATTAAGGTAGTAAAAACAGGTACATTGAACTACATATTAGGTGTATTTCAATTTTGAATTTAATAATTACTAGCGGCTGCCCGCGGTTTCACCCGCCTGGTTCCCGTTCCCGTGGGAATATTGGGATAAAACGTATTTAATTTTTTAATCTAGGCTATCTAAGTACTATCTGTATGCCAAATTTCAACCAAATCCGTTTAGTAGTTTTTGCGTGATTGAGGAACAAACATTCAAACATCCAAACCCTCATAAATAAGTTCACATTTATAATATTAATAGGAAGTAGGATTTAAGTACTAGTAGATCATGCTGATTATCTATGCTGAAATTTTAATGATTTGGTTCCCGTAGTGGGGTGGTTCCACTTATGATTAGAAGCAACTTTTACTATGGGGCCGACTCTGATATCGAGAAAAAAATAACAGCTTTTCCATACAAAAGCGCAATACCTACTCGACTTTAACGTATGGAACAGCTATTTTTTTTTTGCGATATCAGAGTTGGCCCCATAGTAAAAGTAGGTTGTAATCATGAGTGGAACCACCCCACTGCGGGAACCAAATGATTAAAATTTCACGATATATAGGTACCGTACGTTTCAAATTTAATATCTGTGTATAATTTATTCTGTTTTTAGTAGCATTTCGACTTCATTTCAAAGATCGGTTACATGTGTTTTTTTATAGGAATAGGAACTTATTTTTTTAACTTTAAATAAATATCGATACCTTTGCGTTCAATTGATTAATACGACATAAATCATTTTGGCCAAAGAAAAATGATATAAAACTCAATTTGGCCAAAATTGTTTATGCGACAATTGAACCCAAAGGTATCGATATGCTGTCATGAGTATAAAATATAGGTAACTCTTATTTTCACTTCAGAGTTCTGCAAAATGAAGTTTACCCATTTTAGGTTGAATTCTTTCGAAACTCAATCTCCTTCCAAGCAAATGTAACCAAACCTAATCGTTGCTCGATTCAAATTGATTCATCCGATCGCTTTTTACGCGGTGTTACTTAGGGGTGTGAGACAGGGCCGGAGTTAGGGTGGACGATATGAAAGAAAAGCGAAGAACCGAGAGGAAAACCTACAAAACCGTAATGTTGGAGGCTTGAACCGAGGCTGCCCAAATCCCAAAGAGATTTTGGCTATTTTTTATGGCGTGTGTTTTAGAAAAAATACTTCTGGTGAGACTTGCAAATTTAATAATCTCTTTTAGACAGTGTGGTATTTAGAGATTATCTACTCTATACCGACGCTCACAGCCTACAAAATTTTGTTACTTGGAAACTAAAAGCATATAAGAACGCATTGCTAGTAAACTATACGTGTACGTATAGTTTATTAGCAAATCATCTACTTTTGCTGTCGATTGTAATCAACAGTAAAAGTGTATACCCTGTATGTTAGTACCTATATATTTTTAAATATAGGCACTGCTGGATTTGTTCTATTCATTTAAATATTTTTAACGTTGTTTCAAAGTTTGTTCGTAATCCCCTACGGCGTTAATGCTCCTAAATAAGTAGTGGCAAAGATCAAGTGTATCCCAAGTAGGAACGTCCGTAAAAATCATTTTTATGGACATAAGCGCGGTTTCATTTCACTTTCACTTTCACTTTCACTTTTTGATTTTTATTTGGATTTTTTTATTAAATTTGACAGTTCTGCAGCTGTCATTGTCACAGATGTCAATGTCTAGTAAATTTCAGAAATTAATAAATGGAAATGTCCCTGCGTAGGTCCCTGGTTTCGCCCCCTCCAAGCGTCGTAATAACATGTTAATGCACCGTTTCAGGACTAATCGGGCGCACCGCGACTATTCATTTTGTTACCAATCGATTAGCGTTGGTTCACATGGAGACGGTGTGTTAGTGGGGACTTAATTTAAGGATAGAAAATTGCGATTAAATTCTGCAAATATGGAGTCAGTCGTAAAATCTGAGAAAATGCGTTAACAGAAACACCGAAACTGGGTAGAATTAATTTCTACATTCATCCAAAAATAAACATAAAAAACCGGCCAAGTGCGAGTCGGACTCGTGCACGAAGGGTTCCGTCAAAATAATCATGTTTATTGTATCAGAGCCCCCCTTGAATACTTACTTTATTCTGTTTTTAGTATTTGTTGTTATAGTGGCAACAGAAATACATCATCTGTGAAAATTTCAACTGTCTAGCTATCACGGTTCATGAGACACAACCTGGTGACAGACAAACAGTCAGACAGACAGACGGACAGTAGAGTCTTAGTAATGGGTCCCGTTTTTACCCTTTGGGTACGGAACCCTAAAAATTGTTACATGTTTGCTATAAAAGATAAAAATGTTTCAGTACTGAATAATTAATTAATTAGGTTATTATTATGTTTCAGTACGAACATATAATTCCAGGACTGATTGCAGTACAAGTTAGTCCTCTCGAAGTTGTTACGGAATATGTCTACCTCGGGTAAACATTGCAATTGGGTCGAAACAACTTCGAGAGAGAGGCCAACAGAAGGATACAGCTGGGCTGGGCAGCATATGGGAAACTTCGTCGAGTCTTTGAGTCGCCTATTCCACAGAGTCTAAAGACGAAAGTCTTCACCCAGTGCGTCCTGCCTGTCATGACATACGGAGCCGAAACGTGGACACTCACTGGGGCTGGTTCACAAATTTAAAGTCGCACAGCGAGCTATGGAAAGGGCTATGCTCGGAGTTTCTCGGAGAGATCGGGAAAATCAAGTAATCGAAATAGCCTACCGGATTAGCAAGCTGAAGTGGCAGTGGGCCGGCCATATTAGCCGTAGAACCGATGGCCGCTGGGGCAGACGATATTTTAAGTGGAGACCGCGTATCGGCAAACGTAGTGTGGGACGCCCTCAGACAAGGTGGAGCGACGATCTTCGCAAGGTGGCTGGCATAAACTGGACGAGTATAGCCGCGGATAGTGCTCAGTGGCGTGCACTCGGAGAGGCCTATGTTCAGCAGTGGACGATGATAGGCTGATGATGATGATGATGTCTGAATTATTTATTTTGTATCAGCCGCATGATACCTAGACCCTGCAGTGGGTGTCGTGCAGCTGATATTAATTTCTATGGAATAAAGTAATTTTAAGATTCATAAAATAAATAAGGCAAAGTTAGATTTATTTTCGAAAGTCTAAATACTCTAAACTTTCATATACCTACAATATACCTAATAATACATTATACTAATTTTGACTCCGTTAAATATTGAGATAAATAAAAAATAATGCGAAAAGTAGGGTTTCTGATTTCTCTAACTTTTTCATTTCTCTAGTTTCGGGAATTCTCGAGGCCAAATTCTCGAGTTTTCTCGAGTTCGAGAAAGCTCGAGCAAAAATATTTCAATTACTTATATCATTTTGTCTAAAAAAGTAGACAGCTATTAGTTACTTTTAAAGAGAATTTGCGTCGTCATGTAAGCCGACCTTTACCTCCAAAGAGTAAATAATTAGTAGTAGTTCTTTGAAAAACACGGAGTCTGAGTTTATTGCTAAGTGTTCTGTTGGCACAAACGACTCAATTAAGTTGCAAGTAAGTAAGCGCCTTTACCTCCAAACGAATAGGTTTATACTCTGCTCTGTATTTGCACAGTGATTTGAATCGCACTTAAAATAGTTGAAAGGAAAATAACACAGAATAGCTTAAAATATTTTTTAATTAGAAAAGCTTTAGCTTTATTATTTGTATTTATTATTGGTAACCTCTTTAGTCACTATAAAAACTATTTTTATACAGTTTTCTCTAGTCGAGAAGTTTTGTATAGTACTAGCTTCTGCCCGCGACTTCGTCCGCGTGGATATTAGACGAAATCCTTTTAAGGAACCTTCAACCAGGATCCGGCCAGCCATTTTTACGCGATTAGTCGAGCCCCATCAAGCGCGCTGCCTCGCGAGGCAAGACATTTGCCGCGTGTGGCGGGCCGCGCACAAGGCTTTCAGTTCCCGTTCCCGTTCCCGCTCCCGCTCCCGTTCCCCGTTCCGTTCCCGCTGCGTTCCCGTCCCGTAAACGTCCCCTAACCGTCCCGTACGCCTTACGTTCCCGTTCTTGTTCCCGTTCCGTTCCGTTCCGTTCCGTTCCGTTCCGTTCCGTTCCGTTCCGTTCCGTTCCGTTCCGTTCCGTTCCGTTCCGTTCCGTTCCGTTCCGTTCCGTTCCGTTCCGTTCCGTTCCGTTCCGTTCCGTTCCGTTCCGTTCCGTTCCGTTCCGTTCCGTTCCGTTCCCGTTCCCGTTCCCGTTCCCGTTCCCGTTCCCGTTCCCGTTCCCGTTCCCGTTCCCGTTCCCGTTCCCGTGCCCGTGCCCGTGCCCGTTTCGGTTCCCGTTCCCGTTCCCTGGATGTGCATGTCCAGGTCCAGGTCCATATGTGTCATGTCCACCGTGTTGGACTTCAAAATAAATGTCATTTTTGCAATCGTCATCCCAGAAAACCCCAATAATGACATCTATATCGATTTTTATGTTTACTCACTCCATTTACCCCCTAAAGGGTTGATTTTCAAAATAACAAAATATATATTTGCCTATTTATTTTTAGATGTGCTCCTACGAAGTTTAAAGTTGTAATGTCTATTTTATATTATTTTTCCATACAAAATTTGGACCCCATTTTCACCCCTTTAGGGGTTAAATCATGTCCACCGTGGTTGGACTTCAAAATAAATGTCATTTTTGCAATCGTCATCCCACAAAACCCCGATAACGACATCCATATCTATTTTTAGGTTTTTTTATCCCTTTTCACCCCCATTTCATCCCCTTTGGAGTTGAAATCCTAACAAAAACAATATACGTTGCTTTAGATTTCTATCCATAAGCCTAAATTATAAATTTAGCGATTTTCACTTCGAAAATGAAGGATTTTCTTCAATACACAACTTCATCCCCCTTTTGACCCCTTCGGGGGTAGAATTTTGAAAAACGCTGAGACCCGTATTTATTAATTTTCAATCGTCAGCCTAAACACAAAATTTGAAGATTCTAGCTTCAAAACTGAGGGACTTTCATACAAACTTTCATCCCTTATTTCATCCCCTTAGGGATGGAATTTTCAAAAATCCTTCTTTAGTGGATGCCTACACTGTATAAAGTATCTGTGTGCAAAATTTCAAGTCTCTAGGTCCAGCGGTTTGGGCTGTGCGTTGATAGATCAGTCAGTCAGTCAGTCAGTCAGTCAGTCAGTCAGTCAGTCAGTCAGTCATTCAGTTTACGATTTTATATATTAAGATTAGAACCGTTTTCAAGGCTAAATGCTGCCTTTTATACCGATTTTCTGGACCTCTTACTGAAGCTAGCTTGTCAATTTTATCGTTTTTAACGAGGGCTTTTCAAAATGACAAAAAACTGTAGGCTCGATAGATGGCGTTGATAAAAATGTATGTGTCAATGTATTTTTTTTACTACTTCAAAGAGTTACCTTAAAATGTTTCTCTTTGGGCAAATGTCAGCCAGCGAGCGCTTACTTTCCTCTTTGGTACAGGCCGTTTATATTTAAGAGCCAATTTTGACACTTCTCTTTCCATCAGCGCCATCTAGTGAGGCAAAGAAGTTTTATATCTCATTTTTCTGTCAATCACAAAACTGAGTAGGTACTATAATCTACTTTCTACATTTTTTTTGGGACCGATAAATCAAGTAATACTGTGTGATTTTTTTGTTAAAATGTGTATTTGGCGTTGTACGGCTCCTTAAGCTCAGCCCTATTTAAAATTAGGTACATAAACAGCAATAGCGAAATTTACTGAGGAAAATGTATTGATGTTACATTTAAAAACACGAAAGCGTCTACTTATGTCAATCCTCTTCATCAGTGGTTCCCAATTACTTTTTTATGTACACTCTTTGATATCTTAGTAGATTACTGCGCGTACCCCTTGATGCAACCTAGTACGCTGCATTTAAGTACCCCTGGGGATTCTCGTATCACTAATTGGGAAACACTGCTCTATTATTTGACTACCTCTGGGATCGAGAGGTTACCAAGTGATTTTCATAGAGTCACCATCTTTGAGGTTTGATTACCGGTGTAGAACACTAATTTTTGTTTATTATGCTACAAGAGAAACTATAAAAAAACGCTCATCAGCTCGTCAGTCGGGATTTGAACCCGCAACGATTTGATTATAGAGGTATACTGCCTCGGGTTTAAGTGTTTTGAACCATAATCATTGTCCTCAGCAATCGCAGGCCGGATTCACTAAACCCCTCGAGCTCCTTTTTTGGTCTTAGGTCTTAGTCTTAGCCTTAGTCTGTCGTTTGTCTTAGGTACGGTTTCTGAGGTCTATGGGCAACAGCGTCGCTTAACCAGTTAGCGTCGCTTAACCAGTTAGCGTCGCTTAACCAGTTAGCGTCGCTTAACCAGTTAGCGTCGCTTAACAAAATTCGTATGCGTGCGTGCGTATCGCCCCTGCACGAACTAATGTATATGTTGTGACGGCGGCTCGGCGTGCAAGCGATTTTAACCTAAGGAGTGGTTAAGCGACACTGTTGCCCATGGTACCTATCAGTGGTTTATCGGAGGTTTAACTTTATTGGGGGGGTCCACATTATCTGGTTTTACTTTAAACTAGATAATGTGGACCTCTCCGAGTTGAGCCTCCGATAAAGTACCTCAGATTAATTTCTTTACTTTTGTCACAAAATGTGGAAAAAATAAATAATGAATATGTATTCTCGTTGGTAAAATAAAAGAACCAAATTAGGAAAGGACACATTTATTATCTCTCGTTATGTATACGTATTTAGTTTACTAAGCATAGCTACAGCCACTCACGTATACTTACTATGTACAAAGATATAAATATTTATATTAATTTTTCCGAATATTTACATCACAATCTCTAATAGGAGAAAACACTGACATCAACTAAGTAGTGGTTTTTTAAATATTTATTATTTAAAATTATTAACAAAATGCCAGATAAAAAAAGTTATATTTTTCAGGCAACTTATATGCAACTGGTGAAATTATTACCTGTCTATGATGTTTAAGGGCTGGTTTATACGGGGTCACTGACTGGACCCCGTGACTAGGAATTTCGGACCCAGTAACTAGGTACCTACATGTAGACAGGATGGGCAGTAAGTCGTATACCTAGTGCCCGAAAATAGAACGGCGGTGGCTAGTCAGCTGGACAGCACTGGGGGGGGGGGGGGGGGGGGGGTATTACAACCTCTTAAAACTTGCCAGGTTTATGAATTGCTATAGTTACATCTCTTTCTCGCTGTATAGCGAATAATAGAGATAGATTGATAACTAGTCAGAAAACTGCCAGGAAATAAGAGGTCATAATACGGCCCCTGGACTGGGTAGAAACAAGCCCAGTAGCAAATCAGCACTGGACTGGGTTACTGTACTGCCATGTTACTAAACTAACCCCGTATAAACCATGCATAAGGGCCAGATCACAGTAGCCTTATTACATAAAAAATATCGCGATAATCGGACGCAATTCTTCGTTAAATTTATATGATATTAAAACTTATTCGTGAGTTTGTAGTGTCACGGACGGAGTGGGATGAACATCGTCCGTTTATCGTGAATGTTTAAAATGTTTTTATGTAATAGGCCTGCTGGTTTGTGGATGATTAATTTTGTACAAATGATGTTCCAATTTAAAAAAAAAATGTGTAAAATCTAACAAAAAATATTCATAATAAATTATGATCACTTATATAGAAAAGCTCGATCAACTCCTGCTGTTAAATGCATTTTACACGGCTATTATAATATCTTATAAGATACAAAAATTCAAAATCAGGAAATAAAACCTTAAACTATTATAATCATTTCATGACAATTAAATAATTACACATAAAAAATCCATTTAAAACTTATCATTTAAAAGTTCTCTAAACCAAGTGATAGTTAACAACCAAATTGAGCAAAAAATGTATAGTTCCACAATTAATGAAATGATTCACTATTTGTGAAGTGAAAATAGTATTAAGTACTATTCAGCATATATACGCAAATATGGCGACACCGAACTAACATACAGCTACGGTGTATTTTAATACATACTATACACAATTAAAGCTTAAAATACATTTATAAGGGTGGCTCCTCACATTGAGCTATCTGTGCTGTGCTTTGCTTTAAGAATAGCCGTTTTCAAAACGTATCCTCTGCAAAAGATAGGTTATATTTTACTTTATTTCTTGGAAAACTTACAGCTACTATGTTTATATAACAAAATGTACTATGGTTGATCATTAGCCAATAATTAAGTTTTCACATGTAGGATAACAGATGAATAAAAAAATTTACGAGTTAGAACATGCGTTATTTGCACTAAAACGATCATGCTATGAACAATGGGAAAAATAAACAATTTAGCGATTAGACTCAATTATTCAGAGAACAATAAAATTGAAAACAATAAAAGTACATTAATACACATCATCATCATCATCATCAGCCTATCATCGTCCACTGCTGAACATAGGCCTCTCCGAGTGCACGCCACTGAGCACGATCCGCGGCTATACTCATCCAGTTTAGGCTATACACATCACATTCAATTATTAGTTTCGTATTTACATTGAACTGTTACTAAAATAGTAATGTAATAAATAAGTAATTATTAAGCAACTGATGTTATTTCCCATTATTCACAAAAATATCTTTGAAGAAAATCTGAAGTAGGTAAGGCCCTATCTTTTGCTAGAAATGAATTCTTGATTGGAATTAGACATTTCGCTGTTCTAATAATATCTTGATAAAAAAACAAACATAATTCTTTGTCACCAGACACTAATATACGAAAAATAGAAAGTTACCTACATGTGTAAAAACTTTTATAAGCACCTTAACGTGTACTGTATCTATTAAGTGTCTTTTTACTAAAAACATTAACGAACATTTTTAAGTTAAAAATGAATTTGACATTTAAAACCGCTAAAGTTAGCAATTATATTCAAATCAATTTTATATTGTTACGAAGAGAAGTTAGTTTTCTCTTTTTCTGAAATGTGACTTTATTATACGTACACTGCACAGAGCCAGGACTTTTGACATTTATCCGCACTGACATTTAGCACAGGATTAGCACAGCACAGCTTGATTATGGTAAGTCACCTTAACTCTCATATTCAAGTCATCCATCACTTACAATTTGATAAATATAAAATATTTTATCTTACAATTACAATTAGCTTTTTTACAATATATCCTTTTTTACGACCGAATCATGGTTTCGTTAAACTAAAAATCATAATTTTAGTACTTATTACCTATGAAAATTTTACCATAATTACGTATTGCTTTTATTGAACTACCATTATATAATTTTATATATAAATACATAACTATGTACATATAATAATGAAAGGACAGCTGGTTAAATACAATTTTTTAATACCTTTAAGTGAGCAGTAGGTGTACTATTTTTAATTAACTCATTAATTGTTGGTAGGTACTGTTATTGTTGATAGAAAAGATTAAGTAAATATTCATAATTTCATCTTAAAACTATTTAAGTATTTACATTATTGCTTATAGAATATGGATCCTATATTATATTTAAACTATTTTTAGTGACATGAATACACATTTTATTTCAGTTTTAAAATAGCCTTCAAAACAGTTAAATAAATAATGTTAAAATACAAATAGGAAACATAAACCTCTAATTTAGACCACAGTAGAAACCAGAAGTTGCAATGTCTTTATGTGGATGTAATTACCTTAACTATTTTTTATGAATAATGGCGTAACAGTTAAGTTAAAATACACTGTTTTACTGTTTTATGGTTACTAAATTAATTATACTAAATTAATGCAACTGACAATTTAATAAAAAAAGATAACTTATCATTTTATTGTATTACTCAAAATGGTTTGGAATAGGTTTCTAAAATATTTTAGAGCATCAATAGGGACAAATAAAATGTTGAGGACTTTAATTAATCCATACAATATTAAAAGTCATGAAATGACATGCAAATTTTAGTTAAGTTCGCTAACCATTAGGGCCAGTATATTTCAAAAACTTTGTCTCTGTCTTTTTATTTACGTGTGAAGAGTAATGAAAATAACTTCACTTTTATTTTTTCAATGTTTTTGTTGTTATTTTGAGCATAAAGTCACTTTTTGAAAAAGTAACCGTTGAATATTCTTCTATATGTCATTACCTATTTTTCTTAATATTTTTTGTGAATAAGGGTTTAATAAACTTTAAGTATTATCCAAAAAATATAAAATTAATGAAAATTTTCTTTGTCTTTACATATTTTTTTAGTCGAGTATCTTCACTCGACAAAAAAAATATGTAAGTATGTATAAATATTTAATGTTTATTAATCCCTTATTCACGACAAATATCGTATTTTAACCGTAAAATAATCAAGATTGTTTATAAAACTTCAATATATATTTTTATCTGCTCAAAATAAAGAATATTTGATTGGTTATCATAGAATAAAAAATAGGCCAAATTCGATAATTCGAATAAACTAGCCTTAACCTCTGGTAGCACATCTCCGCCGCGAAACCGTACCAGCGGCACCACGGTTGTTCCGCCATAGTTCCGCTATTACTACGCGTTCACTTCATTCTTGCCGCTACCTCTCGGCCCGCTTCTTCATACCGCGCCCCCGGCATCGCCTGGGGAGGCGCGCGGGAGGGCGACACAGGGGGTGCGGAATGATGAAGCGGGCCGGGAGGTAGCGGCAACGATGAAGTGAACGCGTAGTAGTTGTCTTCTATCGATTACGATATATGAGGATCACATCTACGTAGCAGTTTCGCGTGTGTCAACGGTCGGAGCCGTTCGATCGGGTTGAATCGCGCGTGAAATATCTGTGCATTAGAACAGGCTAGTCCATTTGTTTCGCTTGTCAAACTCATGGCGGTACCTATTGCGGTGTCTTGCGGGCGGAGGTGTGTTACAGACGTAAAACATTATGACAAACCAATTGTTGGCCAAATTACTTCAAAAACTTCAGATTACTTAATAAAAAACTGCTCTCTAATTTTATAAAGCCCTAACCACACTACACCATGGTAAGTCCTTTGCTAAGACTTTCGACGTGTTCCTTCGCCTTCATTCTGAGCGCGGCTATGGAGGAGGAGCGGGGGTCGGGTGGCGCGGGGGGCGCGGGGGGTGCCGGCGCGGGCGGCGTGAGGTAGCTCGGGTACCCGGAGGGCGGATGGCTGAGGAACCCTGGAAAAGAAATGAGATTGGTTGGTAAATTTGTGAAATCTTCATAAACTTTTTAAAACTAATGGCTAGAGACCAGATTATATGCAAATGGATATTGCATATGCATTTGCATATTTAACCCTATTTCAGCGGTAGTTGCATATTTTGGCAAAAAAATTGGATACGCTCGATCTCGTTCATCGTTCAAATGTCTAACATGTCCAAACAATGGCACTCAAATTTCAATTCTATCCTAATTTTCATTCTGTCCAGGTGACTACCTCAGTGGACGTAGAACGGTCCTTTCCGCTTACAAAAATATATTAAGCGACCTTAAAAAACGTATATTTTATTATTCATGATGCATATTTTGGCCCTTTTTTTGGATTTTCGTCTATATTTTAGCTATTTTTCTTGCATATTTGCATGCATATTTTGGGCTTTTTATGATGCACATGATCCCATTTTTCGGTTTTCACCGAATCATTTCCCTCTACACCTTTTCATTTACTGGGCTACATGGTCAATTAGAAAAATGAAAATAAAAATGCAAACTTTTTTGTATGGTTTTAGTTAAGGGGTCAGACTGTTAGAATCTCTGTTTTTTCCATAGAATAAAAGTACCGCTGATTTTTATAAATAGGAGGTAAGTTACGTATTCGTTTTTGTTTGCGACATAACAGTTCATCGCTTTAATGATATCACCACAACTGAGGAACATTGCATATGGATGAAAACACCATAGGGTTGCATAGAAATTTCCTAATCATGACCCAGAAGTTGAGGTACAACACTCTGCGGCGACCCTAAGAGCAGAAGCTCTGAAAGTAGGTCTTAAGATTATCCACGAGAAAACAGAATATCTCCACATGAAACGCTACAGAAACCTTCGTGAAAAACGTAAAGATCTGCATGTCGGAGATATTGCATACAAAGGAGTGGCTAACTTCAAGTACTTGGGCTGCACAATCACCGACACCAACACCCGTCATGAGGAAATAGACCTCCGCATACAGAACGCCCTACGATGCAGCGCAGCACTACGCAAAGTGCTGGTGTCCAGGCTTCTCAGTAGAAACACCAAAATCCGGAAGTACAAGACCGTCATCAGGCCTATTTTAATGTATGGAAGTGAGGCCTGGACATTAACACTTAGTGAAGCTTCTGGTCGTCGAAAGAAAAATCCTTCGTAAAATCTTTGGTCCTAAACATGATGCTGACGGAAGCTGGAGGATCTTAAAGAACGCTGAAGTAGAACAACTCCTGGCTGGGCCTAATATCATTGGGGAAACGAAGGCACACAGACTCCGATGGCTTGGTCACGTCGAAAGAATGGGATTGGAGAGGAGCGCCAAAAGAGCCTATCTCGGTCAAGCTACTGGCCGACGCCCGGTCGGACACCCCCGCTACCGCTGGAGAGACGTGGTGGACGCCGATCTACGTGAGCTCGATGCTGGGGACTGGTGCGAAACAGCAAAAGATCGAGATGGATGGCGAGCTCTATCGGAGGCCAAGACACACTTTGGGTCGCTGAGCCACCGGAGTAAGTAAGTAAGTAAGATGACCCAGAAGTTAATTTTGCTGAGACAGGGCCTTTTTATTTTTCTTTATACTTATTTATTTCTTTCATCTTGTTTGGTACTCGTTTCTATGTATACTTTTTTTTTCTTGTGTGTTAAGAAATGTTTTCTTTTTTCTTTCTTTCTCGGATTGATAGTTCTTTATTTAGTCCTTTCCGTCAAGCATCATCCAAAATGAACTATGCTTAGTTAAGCTATAGTTAGCTCTACTATGCGTTGATGCAAACTGCTACCGTAAATACTATCGGATGTACTGCTCACAGTCAATGCGAGTGAAAGAGAGAAAACGACAGGTTCACCAACTCATGATAGGGCCACTGTGCGTAAGCTGTGCAAAAAAATATATTTTATATTAACCTGGTAAAGCAGTCAACAGCGGTGGAGCAAGCCACGGGTCCACTGGTAGACCGAGTCCGCTCAGCCTGGGTATCCCGCCGCCCGCCCCGCACCCATAATCAGAGAGCCCCAACCGAGCCGCTTCCATCTTCTCCTGCCGACGCCATTTCGCTCGCCGATTTTGAAACCATACCTGCAAAGAAAACAACAGTTTATTACACTGGCAGTTATAAAATTCCCTGTATTTGTTAGTCAATTCTCTTTTCCAGCCTTTATCAATGCGATAGAATTGAATGACCTTATTTTGTCACATCGTAAAGTGCTCCATACACGACACGATCGATTACAACCTGTAATTTCTGATTCATTTAAAAATAGATGTAACTGAAGTATAAAGGCAAGTAAAAATTTAGTGAAGGGACGCGGTCCGTTTTAGTCTTGTGTCGTCCGATAAGCGCTAAGCCTTCCTGTCATTCACAGACGATTGTTTCCCCCTGAATACCCATTTCATAAACAACCTTAAATCTGAACCAAACAGGTGAACATTTAAATCGAACAAAGTTCAACTTAATTAATGTGGCACGATCTATTACAGGAAAGTTTGCGAGCCCCTAAAAGTTAAGCTTAGATAATAAATCATTGAAAACACGTCACTTTTAAGCAGTATAGAGCCAGACATAACAAAACTAACTTCGAATATGGGAAAGCTTGAAACACGAACTCAATCACATAAACGGTGTACCATCACTGTGCCATGCACCCTTAAACCGAATTTTTGAAAACGTGAAATCACCTTTACAGTTTTTATCATAAAGTTTATATTCCTTTGTTGATTTAGTGTGTATGTGTTATGAATGTGGTGTCAAATTGTAGTGTGAAATGATATATTTGGGGGGTCGTGGAACGGTAAAAATACGAGCCGATCGCGTGAGCGTTTCGATTTCAGTTCGGAGACAGAGAGTTAGCGGCATGCAAGTTTTGATGGCACTGCTGTCACAAACATTAAATATGTTTGACAATGAAAATGTAGACGAGAGTGTGGAATTTTAACGTTACAGTAACGTGTGTGGGTGGCGTTAAATTTTCGGTTATTTAGGCTATTGATCTTTTTCGCCATGCGGGCGATGGTTTACCTATTACGTTTATAGTACAACAGAACAACGAAATAAACCAATATTAACTTAAGCAGAAAATATTTAGCTACGTGATACATAAAAGGATTAAAAATGTATAGTCAGGTGGGGTAAGTGAAACATACTTTATTTTTATATTTAATTAACTAGGTTTAGTAAAGCTATAAAACTCGCAATTTAAGTAGCTGTGTAGGCAATGTACTCCTAATTAAATCAGCCTTTAACGGTATGAATATAAATATCTAAAGACTTGCATTAAGCAACAAAATCAAGAAAACAATATAAAGGACAAGAAGTGTTTCACCTGACAAGGGGTAAGTGAAACAGTGGCCAAAATAGCTTTAAAAATTGTGTCCATTAAATTAAAAACAGGACAAAAGGATCATGTTAAACAGTTAATATCCTAAATGTATCAAATTCTCATAAAATAGGGTCCAGTTCTAAAGATTTATCAAAAAACATAATCCGGGGAAGTGAAACATAGTTACGGTGGTCAGGGGTGACAAACCTTAAATAGGTAGGGTAAGGTATCTTGTGTTGTATTAAGGGAAGTAATTCGTCATTCGTGCTTTATCGACACATCGCTATGAGAATAAACTACAATAGTTTCTTAGATATGGTTGGGTGTTTCACTTACCCCACCTGACTATAAATGAATTTTTTTACAATTTTTTATCTAGTAAAAAGAAACATTCCTAAGACAAAAGCCTTAAATCTCATAGGACTTAACCTACTCGTCGTCGTTTGGTGTACTAAAACGTCTTAAGCTGAATATTTTTTTATCACTTTCTAAATTAATAGTGTTTGTACTGAAATGATAACAGGTATGCCTATACTGTATACCATAAGCATCTTCTAAAAATTGAAACATAATTTCTTAGGTAAGTATCTAATAGTTTGAAATGCCAAATAAAAAGAAATAAACTGCTTACTTACTTATATAGTCGTGAAAGTGTATGACTTTTTTGTCAGTAACCTGTCACCCTTAATTACTTCGGACACACAACGGTATACCAACGACGTAACAAAATGGACATTGCTTAGACAAACAATGAAGACATTTTGTGAATATTTTATTAGTACACAACGCCGCCCCCACACATAACTGAACTCACTAGCTTATTTGTGAAAAAAATTCAACTAAAAATTTCTCGAGTGAACTTTTAAGCATTTTATTTCTGATTATTAATAATTTATAGAAATGCGGTTAAGTTATTACTTTGTGATTGTTTAAGATTTCAATGGATATTTGGGTAAATTACTATCACGTCTTGGACTTTATGCTCTTAGCATACGAGCTTAAAATTGTTTATGAAGATATGAGAATTTAGATTATTGCCTATCAAGGCAGATGCTGTTTGCCCTTATACAGAGGTTATTTTTATTTACTCTCAAAATTTTAATTTCCAAGAAACATTGTGTTTAAATACACCATAAATGGTTATCCCTTACTAAACTGATCACGTGACCTCTTTGATTGGCTATCCATTACAATAATAAATATTTAGGTTTTTTAGAAAAAGTTTTTGTTTCGTGGAGTTAACACATCCTCAAAATTTGTAGAGCGAATAAAAAATAAAATAAGTTTTTCATAAATACAAACTATGATATTGTAAGTAGGCACTTTTTGAAATTTTCAAACATTACATTTTTTGAAGTTTATTCCAAAATCCTCAAATTTACTATCGCCTGAAAATTGGTAACTATCAGCAAGATAGGATAAGTGATTGAACACAAACTTATAATTGTAAATTGTTTTGTTGTGCATGTAATTTTGATAAAAAGAAAAAAAATGCCTTATACTATTTAAATTATTCGGAACAGAGACTAGCGAGCATCCTTTGAAAATTATACCGCACTATAAAGCTGAAATTGCTTACAATAATACCTCATACTAACGAGCTGAAATGTAGAGCTACACAAAACTGCTCTTTGAATGTTCCTAACGGTTAATTTGTAGCGTTTGTGCCTTAATAAGCTGCGACACGCGACGCCGAAGTTTGGAGTCGTGTGGTGTCAAGCTGTTCCGACGAAGCTAAATGCTCACGGCTCTGTTTAATTAGATCTTGTTTTTAAGTTGTTAATATTAAACAGGGTTATTTGTAAAACACCAAAAACCTCGCAGGAGTAGATTACTAACATCGTAAACAACAACATTTGTTCTACGACTTTTCCAAAAACAGATATAAAAAATTGGACTCTCCATATAAGTCCCGAACAGCTGATCGAGTTTTGAATGAAAAGTCGATATTTTTTGTCTGTTTTCGGGAAAGTCGTAGAACTTCGAGGTTGTTGGTGTTTTACAAATAACCCTGTATATTTACTGGCGGTAGCCCGCGACTTCGTCTGCGTGGAAAGTTTTTTATGCAATCTCTCGGGAACAGTACTTTTTTCTGATATGAAAAGGTACACTGTGTCTGCACCCCTGACGATGTGTATGCAAAATTTCATGATGGTCGGTTGAGTAGTTAAGACGTCAAGGCGTAACAAACAAACAAACAAATAAACAAACAAATAAACAAACAAACAAACAAATAAACAAACAAACAAACTGACTTTCTTATTTATAATATTAGTAAGGATCTGGAATGAGATCTTTGCTATAGTTTTACCTGCACAATGTTTTGTCTCTTCGAGCAACAAAGGCTTCGTTTAGAAGCCCGTCTTACTCTAAGTTTTGTCTTAAGCAAATAAATTATTCTTCTGCGTACGCCAGTTCAATGGTCAGCCTATTTATGGATTATCTTAGAGTATTTAACTTTTTGTAGGAGTTTTAGAGAATCTACTACTTAGGGGTGAATAGGTAGAGTAGTCTCAGTATTTTTTTATTTTGAAAACTATATACTTAATCGTACATATCAAATCAATTTTTAATTGTATTGTTAACATTTTATAAACTATAATATCTTTTTTAGTCATATCATGTCATGTAAATTCCAACTTTAACCCGTTTTCTGTAGAGTGATAGACAAACAAAGACATTTAAATTTTTTGTGTCTTTTCTGGTTACTATAATGTAACTTACTTACTAATTATGTATTTTGTATTTACTCGATTTTTAGTAAATGTGTCAAATATCAGTAAGTATGTTGGTACTACTAGCAAAACTATCGAGCAAATCGAAATCGACATACATTGTGACCCACATAACTGTGTAAAGGGAAATTAGATTTCCAACACAAAAATAAGGGTACTTTTAACGTTTTATTTAGTTTGTAATAAAAACTATAAAACACACAATCATTATTTGTTCGATCGCACCCGTTGGCACTAACCGACACCATAGTTCATGTAGGGTTGCCACACACGGGCTTTACTGCACGCAACCCTTAACTTTGTAATGAACTGCTGTGATCCAAATAAAGAAATGGAAAGAAAGCATTGCATTGTTGGAATAAACTTACTTTTGTAATGTGTATCTGAGATAAAGCTATACCTGAAAACCAATAGTAGAGTACCACGAAAAAAATGAAAGCAACTCTGAAATCGGAAAATAAATCATCTGTTAGGTACTATACATTTTCAAAATATTGAAAAATTAACACAATATATTTTCGTAAGTATGCATTATTAAACAACATGGAAGTACATATTTTTCCTTAAATTTTTCAGTTTGTGAGTATTTCCAAAAATAAATGCGAATTTTCGACATTTGAAAAAATTGCAAGGTCTTTTGCTTTAAGGATATAAATTATCAACTTGTTATTTGTGATAGTTGAATGCGTTTTTTTCATATCTCTATAAACGTAATTCGACCACTATGCATTATTTTAATATTCATAGAACCAAATCGCTGCTTCATTAATTTCATCACCGTCACATTTTTCGAGTTGATTCAATTACAACCAAATCGGAGAAGTCAAAATAACAAGCTCCACCCTCGCCAAATGTCAAATTAAAAAAACAAACGTCAAAAGTAACAATAGCGCGCGTAAATATGACAGATGTCAGATTTGCACTTGTTTTACGGCGGGGCGTCCTATGGTGTGCGATTTTTGAATGTTATTTGATTGTCTCGACAAATTGGTTTGTTGTATTATATAGTGATTCGATTATTCTGTGAGTATGCGGTCTTTTAGCGCTAATCCAGTGGAAAATCGATTTTTGTGAAACACATGGCTTATTTCTTGTTTGTAGAAACATAAAATTGAGATGAGAGCAACGATATGTCAAAACAAGTTTAGATGGGTCATGCGCCAACATCATGCAATTTAAAACAGCGACAGATACTGCAGATACACACATTGACATATTATGTCGAGAGAGGGACAAAAATGAGCGCCACCATACGGAATACTTGTCGTTAGAAAGAGATAAATAGACATCATAAGTTTCGTCTGATACGCTGCATGCTCATTCGCTCGATCATGGGAGTGACAGTCGCAATGCTCGCTCTTTGTAAAAATATGGCCGATTAGAGTTATACAAAATACGAAAATACATTTTACGGTTAAATACAGTACTTACGTATGAAATGAAACATTTTTCCGATCTCTGACTGTTGCTGTATAATTTGCACATCGTTTAAAGACGCAGGAAGGCATTTTTGATAAGGATGTCACGGTTTTTTAGTGTCTGACTGACGAGAGTGGTGTGTGTTTACGTGTCACGAGCCTGTGCCTGACTAATTGAAAGTCAGGCAATTACCTGACTTTCGTCTTGCCATTGTGGAGCGCTGGTAACGTATCTAAACTTGTTTTAACATATCGTTGGATGAGAGACTATTCTGTTTCTTTTTAGTCTTACCTACTAACTTATATGATGATATTTTTTTAAAAATAAATTAATATACAGGGTTATTTGCAAAGCACCAATGACCTCGCAGAAATAGAATACTAACATCATAATCAACAAAGTTTGTTCCACTTTTTCGAAAAAAAAACTACTTTCCATACAAATGTCCGAACAGCTGATCGAGTTTTGTACGAAAACTCTCTCGACTTTTTTATATAGTTTGTTTGTGTTTGTGTGTTTGGATGTTTTCCTGCGTAATAAAATCAGAAATGAGTAGATCTATGTGAGAACTAAAGTAACCGACATCGCTCGAAGGATTGCTCAGCTAAAGTGGCAGTGGGCAGGACACATAGCGAGAAGAACCGATGGCCGTTGGGGCGGAAAGGTTCTGGAATGGCGACCGCGCACCGGACGGCGCTCCGTGGGTAGGCCCCCGACAAGGTGAACCGACGTGAGGGTGAAGGTTGCGGGAAGCCACTGGATGCGGGCAGCGCAGGACCGATCGTCGTGGAGATCCTTGAGGGAGGCGTATACCCAGCTGTGGGTGTCGTGCGGCTGATATGATGATGATGACGATGGTGCTCAAGATATATTTATGCAGCACATAGTTTTTCTAAGGTAACCAAAATATAACAATCAAATGAAATGCCAGTAAAAGCCAAATAATAAATGCAATAACTACAATATAAGAAATGTTATCAACCTCCAATCGGTTGATAAGAATTAATGAAGCTCTTCAGAAAGGCGTTTAAATGCCGCCGAATAAACTCCAGAGCAAATAATCTAATTTCCCAAGCATTATAGTTAAGTAAGCTTGTTCATTATTTCACATCGATATCGCTCACGCCGGTTAACGCTCACAGTTAAACAAATTTAATTTTTATTACGGACGGCTTATCTTTACGGCTTGTATTCCAGTGCGAGGCAAAATATTTCAGACGAAAGAGTTTTAATAGCTTCAGTAATGTATAGTACCTATATGGTTCAAATAACTATCTATAGTTGATGTAAATGAGCTTTTCGTATTTATGTCAGATTTACTTACGTAAATTAATTAAATAAGTACTTTAATTGAGTTTACTTCTCAGCTCAGGTAAAAATATAAAAAAATATTGATAAAGAAATTATACTATTTAAAACTCAATGGTGTTAATTATAGCACCACTAGCGGCTGCCCGCGGTTTCACCCGCCTGGTTCCCGTTCCCGTAGGAATATCATGATAAAAAAATATGTTTTAATCTAGGCTATTTACTATTTGTGTGCTAAATTCCAACCAAATTCGTTCAGTAGTTTTTGCGTGATTGAGGAACAAACATCCCAATATCTAAACATCCAAACCCACAAACTTTCACATTTATAATATTAGTAGGATTGAATTTTAAATAGAATAATTTAAAATAAAAAAAATTTTTTTCAATGCCTTAAGAGGGTTTATACACCACACTAAAAGGAAATTTGTCGCCGCCATTGGAAAAAATCAAAGTGCTTAAATAAAGACGAAATTTTGAATTATTGTTTTCTTAAGTGATTTTCATTTTTCATTGTCATTTTCATTTTCATTCATTTTCATTAAGAATACAATAACTTCTTTAGAGTGCACTAGCACTTGCTTTGTGGTACATTTCCAAATAAAATTCCACAAAGCTTCTTCGGAATGCACTAGAAAAAACAATTTACATTTCCTCTTTATTTGAGCACTCAATTTTTTTTTCCAAAATTATAACAACACCTTTTAATTTTAAATAATTCATTTATTTAAAAAAAAAATCATTATATTTTCACTTGAGCTTTTTGAAGTAAACTCAATTACCCCTTTAAAAAGTTTTCCATCGCTTTTCTTTCAGTGTATCCCTACCTCAACCCTCGCGGGGTGGAACAGGCTTCGGGGGTAAAATTAACGTGTTATTGGGGTGAAATTAAGGCTGCTAAACATTTCGTGGCCAGAATTGTTGTACTAATTGGTCCCGTGAGGCACGCGTGCTTACACAGCCTATGTCAGTTGTGTTTTATGTTTGGCTAAAGTAGGTCGGTCATGTCTTTTTATGTTTCGATTTTTAAATTAATTTCAATAGTTTGATAAACTTGTTTGAAGACACAAAAAGGGTATATATTGTAGAAGAACTTTAAACGAACAAAATTGAACAATATCATATTTTAATTTTTTAAAGGACTTGGTTTGATTACTAAATTTCTTAGGGATCATGAAGTCTGAATTTCGTAAAGTATTTTTAAATACTGCAGCTAGTAGAACTAACGAGTAGAGACAAAAAGTGCTCAAAACAAATGCGGTTTTACGTACAACATACCTTAAGTACAGACAAACTCAGGCTAAACCATCCAACTTTAATTGTCTTTCAGTGAAAAGGTCATTTTGATACAGAGGGGATTGGGTCCTTACCTGTCAAAATGTTGATTTTTTCTCACACACAGAGAACTTCATAACTTTCTGTGATATAAAATAGTTATCAATTGCTGTATATTACATCGAAATATTACCATAGCAGTCAACTATAAACATAATTTAAGTCTATGTAGATATTTTGTTTTCTTAACATTAAAAAATACCTGGAAAGTGACACCTTTTTGACCAAAATGCACCTTGCACCTTTTTGAGCACTTTATTGGTTGTAACTTGCCTAAACTTATTATTTTCGCTTGAGTTATATTGCCTCAAATAGCTTAATGTCCAAACATGTTTTTGTTACAATAGCGCTATTGTAACAAAGTTTTGTTACAATGTCGTTCACGGTTGTTAAATAAATTATGAAAAATATAGTATGGAACATGCAATTTGTTTGAAATTATCCATACCCAACGTCAATTTCATTGGTAAGGACCTAATAACTACTTTCTTTAGGTATGTACATAGCTGTTCCCTAGCTAGCAGTTCCTGTTCCTATAGTGCAATAAAAAAATTACGGTATTTTTTTCCTATACGGCCGGATTGGACCTTCTTCTGTCTAAAACAAACAAACTTTTTATTTTGTGATCAAACCCAAAATATATTCTCGCAGCTCGGATACTCTCGTATCGCGTTACCGCCTCGGAGACAGCTCGTTAGAGCACGGAAGTGTCATACTCCCCTCCACCCTCCCCTCCACATCACGTGCGCTTCCGATTCGATAAAACAGGTGAAAATATTGAAAAACACCTCATTTAATCTGCGACTGCTTACGATAACAATCGGGTGTGAAATTTAAGTTTATTTTGTAGTTTATTATTTACGTGTTTTAAAGTATACTCTTATTATTATTATTTTTATGTTTTTTTTATTTTTTCATCTGATGGTGAAAAGGTGTAAAGAAGTATTGGTGATAGGCTACAAGTATTTTGCAGTTTTATTTTTTAAATAAAGCTGATTCACAAATTGGTATTTCAAAAAAAATATGTTTTACGTAGCACCTAAAGCTTTATGTCATCGAATAAAGGAAGAGTTACTTACCTCGTCAATAATTTGATATTATAGAGACCTATCACTGATATCAAAATTTCTATATGAAAATGAGTTTTTTTCTATATGAAATCTACTCTATTACTGGAAATTAATGTAATATCTAGATAAATAATCTTATTGAGTAAAACTAAATAAATTCCATCAATGTTTTGACTGCAAAACGTAAACCATGAAAACCTGACAAGCACTGGTTTAAACAAAACAAAGTGTAAAAAATCGCAGTTCTGTCTCGCCAGACATTTCACTTTTTTATTACCTACAACCAAACCTAGACGTTTTTCCCATCCATCAGTCAGTCACAATCAATAACAGTCCCAAACTAAAAATACGAACAAAAGTAACAACGAAGTTGATAGACAGAAAAGAAATAGAGGAGCAAACGATTAGAGAATAGGGAGGCACTATCTATATTTTATCTAATTAAAAGTTAATTTTGAACGATAAAACCAAATCCGTTACGTAGTCATTTCTAAGAATCTTTTGTTTAGCTTTAGAATTCTCATTTGAATTGTCCAAGTTTAACATACTAGGCTCCATAGGCAAAACTAAAGCGATTATTTTTCTGTAAACGAAACTGAAATGGTAAAGTTAGCTTTAGTTTTATCTTTAAAAATAATTAACGTGATTAGGCCGCTGAGACCAGACATAGAAAAATGTTCGCTGCGCTCAAAAAGACCAACAAAGCGTGGAAAAGAGAAGTTAACATCATACGGACACGGTCTGTGAAAAAAAGAGACAAAGGATCAAGTGACATGTGCCAACATTTTTTACAGTAAGAGCCCCTAGCGTCCCGCCTAGCAAATGAGCAATCACAGTTTGTTTAAAATATTTGTTAATCTTAATTAGAATTTAAAATAAAGGTAGCGTGGAGCCATGGTGTCTTGTGCTCTAAGTAATTGTGATGTGGCAAAAAGAAATAATCCAAGTAATCACACTTTTCACAGGTAAATAAGATATTGCCACACATTTCTCTAAAATCAAATTTCGCTACATTTATTCGTTTATCGACGAAGAAAACAGTATGGAACATAGTTTATTAATTTTCTTTGCAATATATAGTCATATTTTATGAATCTAAGTCATATTTTACGTATCTCATATAAAATGTATGCATTCGTTTTCGGATCACCTGTTTATTGACATTGTTGTTCTTTGACATTCTATTTCTGTGGCTGAGCCTGTCTTAAAACTTCCGGATAGTATTGTCTTCCGGTGTAATTTAAAAAGAGAACAAAATGTCTTTGAATTGAACACCAACTTCCGGAAAATTATTGTAAAGCCTGAAAACCACCACCTGGCTGAGAAATATAGTTTTTAGGGTTCCGTACCCAAATGGTAAAAACGGGACCCTATTACTAAGACTCCGTTGTCCGTCTGTCTGTCTGTCACCAGGCTGTATGTCATGAACCATGATAGCTAGACAGCTGAAAATTTCACATAATTATGCTATAACAACAAAAACAGAATAAAATAAATATTTGAGTGGGGCATTCAAAAAACGTGTTTTTTTTGCCGTTTTTTTGGTACGGAACCCTTCGTGCGCGAGTCCAACTCGCGCTTGGGCGGTTTTTTAGGGTTCCGTACCCAAAGGGTAAAAACGGGACCCTATTACTAAGCCTTCGCTGTCCGTCTGTCTGTCTATCTGTCACCAGGCTGTATCTTGTGAACCGTGATAGCTAAACAGTTGAAATTTTCACAGATGATGTATTTCTGTTGCCGCTATAACAACAAATACTAAAAACAGAATAAAATAAATATTTAAGGGGGGCTCCCATACAACAAACGTGATTTTTTTGCCGTTTTTTGGTATGGAACCCTTTGTGCGCGAGTCCGACTCGCACTTGGCCGGTTTTTTTATCATTATATCATAGCATTTCAATAATAAATAAAATCAAATAAATACATAAAGACAACACAAACGTTTATTATGCTTGTAAACATATACTCTCACACATAATGTGAAATAACTTTTTCTGTCGGTCGGTACATAAAAAATAATACATATTTTGAAAAGTGGGATTAAATTCTTCAAATTAAAACTGGTTGGTTGTCCGTCTGTCTGTCTGTCACATCTCATGAACCGTGATAGCTAGACAGTTGAAAATTTCACATATTATGTATTTCTTTTAATTCTGTTGCCGCTCGCTATAACAACAAAAACAGAATAAAATAAATATTTGAGTGGGGCTCCCATACAAAAAACGTGTTTTTTTTTACGTTTTTTGGTACGGAACCCTTCGTGCTTGAGTCCGACTCGCACTTGGGCGGTTTTTTTATTTGTAAGTACTTATGGAAAACGGTAAAGTTTTTTTTAACAGAAATAAACAAATTTAATCAAATGCGTTGTGTTTTTCAGGCTTAATATGCATGGCCACGTTTTGGTGAATAGGTATTACAATACATACATGTATTGTCAAACATCCGGTATAAGTATAAAAACTCAAAAAGATACAGGAGAATAAAAGAATGCGACCAGTCAGTGTTTTGTTTGAGTAAAATCTAGATGGACCAAAGCCGCAGACTCGATACGCCGACCTCGACTGACAGCAGTCGTCACTCTTACCCTATACTAGGAACTCCATGTTGACTGTCTTAAACGGGATATGACGACGGTTTATTTTTCATATATACATATATGGATTATTAACAAATGGTTTGATGGTAAATAGCGCCTATAGTCGGTGTAGGTAGATTATAAAATCCAAAATATCTTGATTATGGTACTTAACATTAAAATAATTGGTTAGTAGGTATTGTATTTTGGTAACTAATTTAAACACGAGAAAGTATATTTAACATTATTTGCTATAGTCTGTTTATCCTTACTTGTCCTATTTAGTAAACAGCTTTTGCCAGTTGTCATACGTCTTTTAAAGGTCATTAAGCATATTTGACCTGCTTGATGAAAGTTCGTGTACAGAAACTAAACCAGTTTTAATTTGAAGAATTTAATCCCACTTTTCAAAATATGTATTTTGAAAAGTTGGATTTTTATGTACCGACCGACAGAAAAAGTTATTTCACATTATGTGTGAGAGTATATGTTTACAAGCATAATAAACGTTTGTGTTGTCTTTATGTATTTATTTGATTTTATTTATTATTGAAATGCTATGATATAATGATAAAAAACCGGCCAAGTGCGAGTCGGACTCGCGCACGAAGGGTTCCGTACCAAAAAACGGAAAAAAAATCACGTTTGTTGTATGGGAGCCCCCCTTAAATATTTATTTTATTCTGTTTTTAGTATTTGTTGTTATAGCGGCAACAGAAATACATCATCTGTGAAAATTTCAACTGTTTAGCTATCACGGTTCACGAGATACAGCCTGGTGACAGACAGACAGACAGACAGACCGACAGACAGACAGACAGACGGACAGCGGAGTCTTAGTAATAGGGTCCCGTTTTTACCCTTTGGGTACGAAACCCTAAAAAAAACATGTCCTGCAACAATGCGACCCATACCACTGAGTAGCAGAGGTACATTTGCCTTTTACCTAGCCCTATTTCGTTTGTGTACGTACGCCGCTCGTCAAATGTTCGAACAAAATGCCCAATTACCTTTAAATCGTTATATTTAAAAAATGTTGCCTTACTAAATCAAATTGTCACTAATCATTAGTAATTTCTCACGCAAGTTGTGTGCAGAAAACCATTTAACTTTTTGTGTTTTAAAATATTTTTTTCAATAAGGAGTTGGGTGAAGATTGTTTACCACATAAAACAGTAAAAATTAAGGATAAACAGACTATAAATGCTTGCACTCTCCTTTTGTAAATTAACTGTTTTTTTTACTATTGTTAGCATTTTTTTTTAATCAGCGGATATAGTATCAATATTATTCAATATTAGGTACTTCTTTTGGTGCTGACGTATTTTACTGATCAGAACGGAGCGATATAATGTTGTCCAGTAATATTGGTTCAGCCTTGTCACCCTAGTAAAGCTCGCCGAGAGAAAAAGCTCCCTTTCTGTAACCTAATTGGACGTCTATGTCATTGTAAGTTATTTAATTTACTTCTATTGGTTTACGAGAAATGAGGATTAATTCCATTTTTGTTTGTTTTTCTTACAAAGTGTCCTAATCGACAGGAAAAGTTATTATTTCGTGTAATCAGTATAGTTAAAGCATACGCATACTCATAGTTAGGTACTGTTTTTGTTTCAATAAAAATGCGATTTTGACTGAAATAATTGACAGAATTACGGAAATTCAGAACATTCATGATAGTTCTAACATATTTTATTGTGGTTTGAAAACTCGAGTATGGTATCTGAAGTATGAAAAATGCAATTTTTAGCATCGTTTATCTAAAAATGATAAAAAATATCTTACAAAACAAGATTTTCAAGATCACAAGTAGGTACAGCGTCACAATCGATCGCCTCAATTCTTTATTTACACAACAAACGAAATTGACTTTCTAATGCCCTCTCTCTCTAACCCCGAACACAAACATGAACAAAAAGTACTTCACGTTCTTTCTATTACGCAAGATAAGACGTGAGACGCGAATACACCTTCACTGAGGTGTGAAAGGGACGGCGTTACATCGCCATCTTAGGATGCAGTCCGTGGACCAGAAGTTAGCCAATAACTCGTTGTGTCCGATACAAAGGAGCCTAAGTGCCGCACAATTGGTTTGGGGAATTGGGCTTTATTGTGTTTGCGGAAGGTCGGGTTTTTATTGAGGGTGTTGAAGGTAAAATTAATAATAACGTTTGGGGAGTTCTTAAGGGGAGGGTTTTCTGTAACGATGGTTTGTTTTTGATGGGGATCCGTGATGGAGTCTGCTCCTGAAGTCTTTTATGTTTGAGACTATTAATTTGGGCTTGTTATATTTCAAAGTGTTTGGTGATGTTAAGATTTGGTTAATAATAGTGTTACGTCTTTGTTATGTTAACAGTAGTTTTAAGTGTTGTTGAAAGTAATATGAACTTTTACGCTTTTGTCACTTTGCACTAAAAATTGTTCTAAAATGCCTAAAGCCATAAAGTAGTGTTTTGTTAAAATATTTATACTTTTTGTTAATGTTAATTCACTTTTAAATACTTTCCTAAAATTTTCAGAATACTCAATTAATGTTCATTACTTACTTTATGGGATATTTTATTTATTATAAATCTATTTATTATTTAATTTGAATCGGGTAGGTGTAGGTCAGCGAACTAAAATCTATGGAACAAAAAATAGCACAACAAGAGAAGTACAACTAATACTGGCATTAAATTATGCAGCACAAAGCGTCTGAACACTGGTTGCTTATTAGCGACCATAATTTGTATACTCATAGATATTTTCTAGACTTATTTCTTACGCGTTATTTCTGCATATTTTTTTACTGCCTTCACCATTTGACTACACAGGACGTCATTTCTAATAAACTTTCTCTTTCTCTCTCTTCTGTACTACCTATATACAAACTGCAATTATTGTAAAGAACGTTAATGTCAGTCACCGGGTGCGTGGCTGGCCCGACCAAAGCTGAGTGGGTTGTACTTTTTCAGCCCCGTGGTGCCATTTTTCAGCAATATTTGTTTGCAATTACACTTCCATAGATTTAAGTTCGCTGGTCTAGGTACTATAATTTCTAAAAGTCTCTTTCGGGAATATTTTCAAGCAAATAATTTTAAATTGCTTATCATACCAAAGAAGCATTATTGCCAAAAAAACGAACAAAGTCTTAATCATAAAAGTAATGTAAGTACCTACTGCGTAACCTCTAACTTAATAAAATATCATTACAGAAAGAAACATTCACGCAAAAAAAAAGTTTAAGCCACAAAACTTCACTAATGAAATCACACGACCGCGCTCGCGACATAACCTAAACGGCCCAAATACGATCTCAAAAACATCAATCACCCAGAACTCAGTTAATCCACAACTAAATTAACTCCCCACAAACATACTACATACCCTTAAACAAAAATAACGAGTCAAACTAAACCCAACCTTAACACATACGCACAACAACTAATTTGCAAAAAACAGCAACTCTGATTTAATTACTGAAATAAACGACTTTATTTCATTTACTATTAGATCGAAAATTGAATGTAGTGGGCACTTTATCTCTTGATTTCATTCTGTCTTCCCATCATTTAGTTCTTACGCGTTCTGTATGGACTTAATTACCGTTTGTGGTGCGATAGGAAGTGAGCTTTCGCGCGGTCGAATAAGGTCGGATTTTGCTTGTTAATGGTTTTGCGGGAAGAATGCGTTTTTTCGCTCATTAGAGAGATATTTAAGTGTTATTAAGCGTAAATAACCTTTTCTCGGGCGTGAATATTTGCTAAACGATGACGTTGGGGTTGGGTGTCCGTGTAATAGACAACTTTGTGGTTACTGATTACTTATTTAGCGGTTTAGCCGCTTTACATTAAATTGTTTTTGCATTTAGCCTGTAACATTTTAGTATAATATGGTGTTTTTTTAAACGTTACTTTTTCAGTCAGAAAACGATTGTCCAACCTTGGAAAGATATTGTCTAAGTCTATGAAATTGCCGATATTTTGTAACATACAGAGAAAATAATAACTTCTATGATTCAAAATATTTTCTTGATATTAAATCGAATTATAATAATCTATAATCATTAAAAATAAAGTCTTTATTTTAGCTGTAAACATTAAAAAAGATCTTGACAGTGACTCTTTTTTTGTGAGCAAAAAAGGGGTTCTAACTTTGCCAAAACTTTTTTTCGCTTATCGCAAATTGAATAAGTTAGCATAGTGTTCAAACATTAGTAAATACAAGTTTTGTTACATGAGTGTTCACGGTTGTTAAATTAATAAAGAAAATGCTAATAATATATGAAAAATATAAACTTCTTGAAAAATCTACATACAAATCGGCAATTTCATAGATAAAGACTTATGATCATCAAGACTTATGATCATCAGGATAATATTTTTTCTCTGGAGTAATAGCATAGATTAAGTAAATAACAAAATACGTCATCAAATATGATAAATACTTTCAACATTCGTGTTTTCAATGCATACCGTACTTACTTTAAACTTAAAAACCGGCCAAGTGCGAGTCGGACTCACGCACGAAGGGTTCCGTACCAAAAAACGGCAAAAAAATCACTTTTGTTGTATGGGAGAAATTAAATATTTATTTTATTTTGTTTTTAGTATTTGTTGTTAAAGCGACAACAGAAATACATCATCTGTAAAAGTTTCAACTGTCTACCTGCTGTCGTTATTCATATCGAGCAAAAAACGCCAAAAAAAACACGTTTGTTGTATGGGAGCCCCCCTTAAATATTTATTTTATTCTGCTTTTAGTATTTGTTGTTATAGCGGCAACAGAAATACATCATCTGTGAAAAGTTACTGTCTAGCTATCACGGTTCATGAGATACAGCCTGGTGACAGACAGACAGACAGACGGACAGCGGAGGCTTAGTAATAGGGTCCCGTTTTTACCCTTTGGGTACGGAACTCTAAAAAAAGACAACGCATTTTTTTATCTATAGATTTTAGATCTATCGTAAACATTAAGATAGATATTCAAGTTCTTGATCCACATTGACTTTTTGAAAAGCTTTCGATTTTCAAATAAAAAGAGTAGGTAGTTTCTAATTCAAAAACAGCTTCTATTACCTTCCATTTTTAAACCGCATTCCATTTTCAAATGTGTCTACTATAAAGTCCATTACACACAGTCATTTAGAGTTGCGCAACGCATCTTATACCCGACCTCGAGGGTAGCACCCTCTGTTGATCCTCCCGCTAGAGTTGGTACTTAATAACGACTTATTTATTTGCACAAAGGATCAGGGCTGTAATAGTCGCCCTAATATGAGAACTATTAACTTGTGTGCACGCGGCTTTGTTTGCGATTCTGACACCGGAGGGCGAAAAATTACAATTTTGTAAGTTTTTTAAGTTTGCTGTAGTTGCACAAATAAGTCTTTTTAGAAGTTTTGGATTATATTACTACCTTCCTTTCAATAAAGTTCATGGGTTTGTTGTGATTTTAAAGTATTGTACTAACAATAAAAAAAACTAATCTTAGAAATTTTTCGAAAACAAATCTTAAAAATGAAACTCGCTCCGATTTCAGTGGACGAGCATTTTTTTTGATATTCATTTTCAACGTAGTACTCTACTTACAACTAGGCGTGAAGCGTGAAATCTGTTGATTTTTGATTGTGAACTCTTAGGTTTAATTTAGTCAACATGTAAATATCAAATTGATAAGAAAATGTTTTTTAACTCAGTTTCTTTAAGTTTTAAGTTTGAGACATTACATTTGACTTTACTGTTTGATTTTTACGATGCGATGAAAACTGTAGACCTCTTGTTTGTGACATTTAAAAAAAACTAAAATGGCTGAAACATGATTTTTCGAAAAATTTCGACAAACTGAATCGACATCAAAACCTATTTAATTAACCTGCGCACAAAATTTCACGAGAATTAGTTAGGAGAGCAGCCGGACAGACAAACAGACATACGAAATCATTTTTTCCTAAGCTGAAACGGAAATTCTTCGCTCGACAAAAAGTTCTATTCAAACTTTCTAAGTAATAAGCGTGATTAACAACGAAAATAAATATTAAAATATAAAACTCATTCTCCAAACTTATTAAATTAACAAGCGAAAACACCTCAAAATCGTATTAAAATCCATCTCTATACCCGCCTACATTCAATCAACTGATTGAAATTTCAATTCAACCAAAACCAATTACAGAATTAAGTGAATTATAAAATTATTTCAAAAGGTGAACTTCATTAATTGAGTTGTCAAAATAACCTTTGCCGACAGAGCGGTTAAACGAATATAACCTCATTCGATACAATGCGAGTTTCCAATAAAACGGACGAATGAAAACAAATTACTTACGAGCAAATAGAATCGATTCGTTAGCAACATTGTTATCGATAAAAAACGGGCGAGCAATCGAATAAACTTTGTAGAGGAAAATTAATTACGTGCGACGCGACATTCAGCAACGTGTGTGTTTTTTTAATCACTTTTTTAATGAACTTTTAAAAGCTGTGGGTCGTGTATAAATTGCTTGGACGTTTATTGGTCAATTTTTAGTGAGATTGACGTGTTTTTTTTAATGTTAGATATATTTTAGAAAAAATGTAGAGTACGGAAATCTCTTATTTTTAAAATACTGAAATTGCATTTCTCAATATTCCTTTTGTTAGAACACGTGTAAAATTCTAATAAAATATCAATACACCGTTAATTTTTAAGTATATCTAAAAATTAAATGGGGATATCAGACCACGCTTCTGAATATGAACATTAAAAGTAAAAAAATAATAGTTTGAAAATATCGGGAAAAAAATCTAGATTAATCGGCAAACTCACAAAAATAGCAAGACGCATGCGTAGATTCATTATTTTCATTATTTACGTAGGTAAACAAGATAGTCTCTTTTGATTACGCGCGTGTAATTCTATGAATGAGCTCTAAATAAAGAAGTCAGTAAAATTTTGGGACATAAACAAACCTCAATATCTTGATCATTTATTAAATATTTAAATTTTTAACTGTACATACTCGATTAGAATAGGGAAGAGATAACTACAATCATTTCATTTTTAGATATACATAAAAATTTACCGTGTATAGATGAGAAAAATATTAATTGAATTCTTACGTCTCATGAAATTCTTGGGCAAGCATGCTACACCTTAGAACACATCCTGTTTACCATTTACTAATTAAAAAAAATACCTTTACTTTTTCTGGAGTTTTCCGAGAAAATATAAGAATAGAAAATTGAAACAATTTATTATTAGTTTTTTTTTATTATCATATTAACTTTTAAATGTGAGTTGCTGTTTGACAATATATTTTATTTATTCCGCTACTCAATACATCTAAATTATACCAAACACAAATTAAAATGTAACACAAAACTCAAAACGTGTCACAAACTTGTATCCGTTTTGCTAATATTCAATAGCCATTGTGTTTCATTCTCACTGCCCTCACCACAATGCTATGGGAACATAATCATGTGTATGTGTCCAATTTGGTGGTTTTTAGGGTTCCGTAACTCAAGAAGAAAAAATGGAACCCTTATATGATCACTTTGTTGTCTATCTGTCTGTCAAGACCCTTTATCTCAGGAACGCGTGAAGGTATCAAGTTGAAATTAAAACCATACTCAGGTCTACGGTCCTTTATGAAGCTGTAAATAAAATTAACTTCTAAGTTTACGTAAAAAAAAGATGTGTCGTTTATGCCGCAAAAAACGCATATTTCGAAACGCTCAAAAGAATCAAAATTTTTAGGGTACTTCCCGTTGACCTAGAACTATGAAATTTGGCAAGTAATATCGACTTATACTACAAGTACAGGGAAAAATCTGAAAACTATACATTTGTAATTAAATCATAAAAATTACAGTCATTATTTAAGTACCTACCAACAAATTTGTACGGAACCCTCGGTGGGCGGATCCGACTCGCACTTGTCCTGTATTTTTAACCCTCAGATATATATTTTACTATACCCTTAGAAAAGAGGACGACATATTCAAATGTAAATTAACTAAACGAATGTTTGGGTGATAATAGTTGGTATTTTTTGCGTAATTAGGTACTACTCGGTCATTATTTTGTATGCTAAAGGGAGATTACATGTTCAGTTTGGCACCAGTCCATTCCATCAGTCTGCTGGATCATCAGCCTGAAAAAAAACAGTTTAAATGCTCTCCTTAGTGTATGAAAGCTAGTACTCCGGAGAGTTCAAGCTATTTCCTAGGTTCTACCCACCCGAATTAGATGAAACATAGCTTATTTTTTAATTAGAGATTTAGAGCTCAAGCTACCAAACTGTGAAAATCCGTTCAGCGATTTTTGATTTGCTTACATTTAGAATTTACATTTTTTTATGAAATTAATATTTTTTTAATTGGTCGTGGGTCGCGGTTTCTTGCGTTGTTTAGTGCTCCACACAAATTCATACTAAGCAGTGGGTCACGCGGTCGCACGTCGCGGCCGCTAGTCGCGGTTGCTGGCCGCGGTCGCTGGTCGCGGTCGCGAGACGAGGTTGCCTACATCGGAATACCACCTAACGTTATTCAGCCTAGAATATTAGATTCCTAGAAGAGTAAGACCAGGGGGGTGATTTTGTATCTTTGTTGCAATCAACTCTGACAGAAATCGCAGTTACATCGCTGCTTTAGTAAGAACCAATGTGACAACTATCTTAACTAAAGCAGCAATGCAACCGCGCTTTCAATCGATTTCAATCGAGAATTGTTAGCAACAGCTTTACGTAATCAAGGTACAGATTAGAGTAGAAAGAATGAAACGAGTTTCGGTGATGAAATATCTTCTTTTCGAATATTATTGTGTGGTATAATCGCTATTGGTTCCTTCTAGAACAATCAGATATTTCACAGCTTTGAAATGTTTTGCCGACAAATAATTACTGGCAGAAAACTCAACTTTTGAACCCCAGATGCCAAAAAAGAAAAAGTTCTGTTTTCAAATTCAAACTTCATACACAAGAGTCAGAGCCAGCTAATCTAGCGACAGTATCGTTTGTGTCGCCACGCGCGTCGCACGCGTCGCCACGCGGCCTCTACTAATTACAATTGGGAGTTGACGTCACACACAAACTGGCCAATTTGGGGGTATTCGGTTACGGGAGATGTAGCCCATGAAATTGGAAGCCAAAGTATTAAAATCCAATTTGACTGTGGAAAATATTAATACTTATTACGGAAATAAATGCTCTGATCGAGATATGTGTAGGATGCGCAGCACGAAAGCAATTCTATTTAAGTCAAAGTAGCTACACCATCGGTTCACATAGCCTTAAACTCAGACCTTGTACCGAAAAAAAAGCGGCAAGTAACTCGTCAAGGGCTTCGTTTTTGCACCTTTGCAGACTGGAATATAAATTATTGACCAGTTTTCAAACAAAAACATTGCATCAAAATCGGTCCACTAGTTTGGGAGCAACGTTGACTGAGACACAAACACACACGTCATAGTACATTATGATATAAGTGCGGTAAGTTGAAAATTACAGCTGAGGCGATATTGCTAGCCCGAGCCGTAGGCGAGGGCTACAAGAAAGCAGAGGCTGTAATTATCAAAGCGCACGTATGTCATACGACGTTTTATAACATATTTGCGAGGAAATAAATAAAACTCGGACTTTGCATTTTTGCTTGTTTTCCATAATGATGAAATTTTGATACACTTGTACTATCTATCGTTCGATTTTTCTGCCTTTCACTTCGATTGTGAGGAAATCAAACAACAATAAAGTAAAAAACAAAAATTGAAAAAAAAAATTTTTTCTTTAAATTATATTATTTTGGAATGTGCTCATCAAGGCCTTTCATTTGATACCCATATTCAAAAATCGAAAAAAAAAATATTTTTTTCTTAAATTTAATGACAAATTATATTATTTTGGAATGTGCTCATCAAGGCCTTTCATTTGATACCCATATTCAAAAATCGAAAAAAAAAAATTTTTTTTCTTAAATTTTAGTGACAAATTATGTAATTTTGGAATGTACTCATCAAGGCCTATCATTTGATACCCATATTCAAAAATTAAAAAAAAAATTTTTTTCTAAAATTTTAGTGACAAATTATGTAATTTTGGAATGTGCTAATCAAGGCCTTTCATTTGATACCCATACTCAAAAATTGAAAAAAAAAATTTTTTTTTCTTTAATTTAGTGACAAATTATGTAATTTTGGAATGTGCTCATCAAGGCCTTTCATTTGATACCCATATTCAAAAATCGAAAAACATATTTTTTTTCTTAAATTTTAGTGACACATTATATTATTTTGGAATGTGCTCATCAAGGCCTTTCATTTGATACCCATATTCAAAAATCGAAAAAAAATATATTTTTTTTCTTAAATTTTAGTGACAAATTATATTATTTTGGAATGTGCTCATGAAGGCCTTTCATTTGATACCCATATTCAAAAATCGAAAAAAAAAATTTTTTTTCTTAAATTTTAGTGACAAATTATGTAATTTTGGAATGTACTCATCAAGGCCTATCATTTGATACCCATATTCAAAAATTAAAAAAAAAAAAATTCTTAAATTTTAGTGACAAATTATGTAATTTTGGAATGTGCTAATCAAGGCCTTTCATTTGATACCCATACTCAAAAATTGAAAAAAAAAATTTTTTTTTTCTTTAATTTAGTGACAAATTATGTAATTTTGGAATGTGCTCATCAAGGCCTTTCATTTGATACCCATATTCAAAAATCGAAAAAAAAAATTTTTTTCTTAAATTTTTGTGACACATATTATTTTGGAATGTGCTCATCAAGGCCTTTCATTTGATACCCATATTCAAAAATCGAAAAAAAAAATATTTTTTTTCTTAAATTTTAGTGACAAATTATATTATTTTGGAATGTGCTCATGAAGGCCTTTCATTTGATAACCATATTCATAAATCGAAAAATTTTTATTTTTTTATTTTTAGTCACAAATTATATAATTTTAGAATGTGCTCATCAAGGCCTTTCATTTGATACCCATATTCAAAAAATGAAAAAAAAAAAAAATTGTAAAAATAAATTATATTTATATAATTTATTTACTTTATAAAGTAAATTTTCATTTAAAAAAGATTCTGATATAAAAACTCTTTGCTAAGATTTAAAAAAGTACCGTTCGTTTTAGACGAAGCATCTTGATAAACCGTGCGTTTTACTTTACATTACCGCACAAGTTCGTAATGAGATACAATACGATATTGAAATTGGCGTAATAAGAGACCCTTTACGAGCAAATATGTTATAAAATTTATAACACCCCTCTTTTCGCGTCGGAGGTTAAAAATAAAATATTTGGGACATAAATATACCAAGTACGCTTAGATCTAGCTAGAAACTGTCTTAAGATATAGTTTTGAGCTCGGAAAACCATCACTATTGGAATAATAATAAGCTGTAATTGGCAACTCAAATTTATCCAGAAATTACGACCTTAAACTAAATAAAACACTAAAAGATTTGTGAGTAAATATCTTCTCTCAATAAACACAGTTATTTCCTAATTATTTCCTCTACACGCACAAAGTCTCCCATTATCAGCCAACAAACTGGGAATCCTTAATTAGATTTCACTACCTTCAACGCGACGCGATGCTAAGATGTTAATTTAGTATTTGACACAGACTTAATTAATTTAAACATCTTATTTACAATTAAGACTAGTCTAATTTTCAACCTTATCTCTTAGCTTTAGACTCGGTATTGCAATGAGGAACAACTTGTAGTTGTTCCAAAGCATTTCAAATGAGTTAAGGCACCGACAGACGAGAAACTGCTCTCTCTGGATTTGAATAACGGAGTAGGCACTACTATTTATTTTGTGATAACGGTTATTTTGACGGCGAAAATGTAATTACGTGGTTCAACAAAACGCGTTAATTAATTAACTCTTGTTTTCGCTGATTAATTTGATATGCATAATTTTATGTGTTGAGGAATGTTCTAATTTATATAAATACAGCTGCTTTCAAAGCTCGTCTTTACTACTTATAAGTTTTGTTATTTTAGTAGTATTGTTATTGTAGTAGTATTGTTATTGTAGTTATTGTAGTAAGCATGAGTTGTCTCAAAATGAAAATTACTCTCTTATCTAATGGATTAATTATAATTTTCTTTTCTAAAATGGTCGGCTGCTCAAGTCTCCAAGAATCTTTAATTTTTCTTCCTCTCTCCTTCATAATTAATTAATTCTTAGGTCGTAAATCAAATAATTACGCAATTAACACGGTTGTCTCTCGTTAATACGTTATTGTGAGATTATTAGACGAAATTAAAATGAACATAATGAGAAATTATTGCGAATTAATTAAAATAATAGGATTGTGTCTTGGTACAAAGGTTTTGTTGAAATTGGAAATGATTTTTTGAGAAATGTATGGATAAAGGTGGCTGAATCTTATAGTAATTACGATTTTCATAAGTATAATATCGGCCGCTTGCGACTTCGTCTGCGTGGAAAAAATTATTTCCTATCCCTCGGGAACAATACTTTTTTTTCGCGATATAAGGTCCCTATGTTCTTCTCTGTACCCCTGAGAACGTGTATGCAAAATTTCATTATGATCGGTTCAGTAGTTAAGACGTAAAGGCGTAACAAACAAACAAACGGACTTTCGCATTTATAATACTAGCGACCGCCTGCGATTTCACCCGCGTGGTTCCCGTTCCCGTGGAAATATCGGGATAAAAAGTATTCTATGTTTTAATCTAGACCACCTACTATCTGTGTGCCAAATTTCAAGCAAATCCGTTTAGTAGTTTTTGCGTGAATGAGGAACAAACATCCAAACTTCTAAACATCCAAACCCACAAACTTTCACATTTATAATACAAGCGGCCGCCCGCGGTTTCACCCGCGTGATTCCCGTTCCCGTGGGAATATCGGGATAAAAAGTATCCTATGTTTTAATCTTATCTTTTATCTGTGAATCAAATTTCAACTAAATCCGATAAGTAGTTTTTGCGTGATTGAGGAACAAACATCCAAACATCCAAACCCACAAACTTTCACATTTATAATATTAGTAGGATTAGTAACGATTTATGTTAAGGCAGCAAAGTTGTCCTCCTTTGAATTGTCTTTTCTATTTCTATAGGACTATAGGACTATGTTTATTGTCTGCATGTGCTATTGTGCTTAAGGCTTGTAAGGTCAATTAAAAAGCACACGTCATCAAATTATAATTTCTTATTTTATTCATACACAAACAAGTAAGTACACAAGATACAATAGTTAAACAAAAATCATGTTAAGAAAATCACAGTTAAGGCGGTAATACCACCGAAAGTGGCGCCCTCATATGTTTTTTTTTGTATAAGTTGTAAATAGAAAATGATTAAAAAACAAACTTTACGCTCATAATGGATACTTTATACCACATCGAGTAGTATAAAGTATCCATTATGACTATGAGCGAAATTCAGAATTTTGATATTATTCAAGTTGTAATAACGACTACTTAATTATTAAAGAGATACCTACTCTACGATAGACCAAAGAACTGCAATTAGGGCGGTCTCTAATCTCTGCGCGTATGAGAAAAGGTAGGAGATTTACCTAATCTTCTACCTTGCTCTATCACTCTATCGTGGTTAGGTAATCATTACTATAATAAGACTGTAAATTCTCGCAAAAAATCGCTGAAGGGATTATGATGGGATTTTCACAGTTTGGTAGCTTGGAGTATGACTTAAAATCTAAGCTATTTATGTTTCATCTAATTCGGGTGGGTAGAACCAGGGAAACAGCTTGAACTCTCCGTAGTACTTACTATCTTTTATACACTAAATGGCAAAAGGGATACCTACTGAAGATTTTTCTACTGTCCACGCGGACGAAGTCGCGGGCTATCCGTTAGCTATTTTTAATATCCCTACTACTGGGGCACAGGCCTTCCTTATGGGTGGATAAGGAGGACGGTCCATAACCCACCACGCGGGCCCAATGCGGATTGGTGGGTGTTAACCACTGCAAATACAGCCGGAACCAACGGCTTAACGTGCCTTCCGAAAAACGGAGAAGCTCGAGATAATAAATTTTTAATCACCCAACCCATGACCGACCCTTGCGAAAGTTGCTTAGCCTCCGCAAGCTAGGCCAGGTGCTAAACCACTGCGCTACCGAGTTGCTCAATGCTATAATATTCTCTGTAAATAACGATCAATGATTACCAAACTCATAATAAACAGACCTACTAGATTAACAAACGCTATAAACAACGAGTAAATTATGAGACACGAGTATTAACGAGTTAACCGAGTAAGCAGTATTCGATTAGAGCCGAGCGAGCGTCGACTATCAAGTTACTTTGCGATTAATAACTATTATAACTTAATCTCACGCGGCCTGGCCTGAACAAAGATATCGGCAGAATAGAAACGGCAGAAATATTCGGTACTTATATAAGTAGGGAGAAAAAGAGATCTCTCGTCGAATCCAACTCGGGTGGGCAGCATTCGGGAAGCTTCGAAAAATCTTCGCGTCCGACTTACCTCAGTGTCTCAAGACGAAAGTCTATAAACAGTGTGTGTTGCCAGTGATGACTTACGGCAGTGAAACGTGGCCGCTACCTATGGGTCTCATAAGGAGGCTCAAGGTCACCCAGCGTGCAATGGAGAGAGCCATGCTCGGCGTTTCCCTACGTGATCGAATCAGAAACGAGGAGATCCGCAGGAGAACTAAAGTAACCGACATCGCTCGAAGGATTGCTCAGTTGAAGTGGCAATAGGCGGGACACTAGCGAGAAGAACCGATGGCCGTTGGGGCGGAAAGGTTCTGGAATGGCGACCGCGCACCGGACGACGCTCCGTGGGTAGGCCCCCGACAAGGTGGACCGACGATCTGGTGAAGGTCGCGGGAAGCCAGTGGATGCAGGCAGCGCAGGACCGATCGTCGTGGAGATCTTTAGGGGCGGCCTATACCCAGCAGTGGGTGTCGTGCGGCTGATATGATGATGATGATGATATAAGTAGGTGCTCGTTACGCTGGAATATTTGTCTCTGTCTTTTTCTTTAGGAACTTGTAAAGAGTCAAAGTCAAAGTCAAATAAGCTTTATTCAAATAAACATAATTATTAAGTACTTTTTAATTAAGGAAACTAACCTTACTTGTGCACTTCTTCGATGTTTTTCGTTGTTTTTTCATCATTATAATTATCACAATTATCTTTCTTGAATAAAAGTGATTGAAGCAACTTCGCAGTACGTTAAAGTGTATTTTGATGTAGAATTCAATATGTTTCCGCTATTATTTACGCCAAAAATATGAACCTATGCAAGCGCTTTTTGTGATTTCATTTTCCCTAACAGCCAAAAATTTAGAGCATTTAACCAATAGACGTCATAATAGGTGGTAGGGTAAAAGAACAAATTTTAATGCTTATTCATGATCATCACCATCATCATATCAGCCGCACGACACCCACTGCAGGGTATAGGCCTCCCCTAAGCTAATGCTTATTATGTGAGCTTATTTGAAATATTATTTTCATTTTTAATTTCAACTGAAAACTTAGCTAAGTAAAAACTTAACTAAATACTGAAATACTATGGGAAAGGACAGATAAAGTACGATAAGTATAATCTAGTGAGATTTTTGAATTTTCAAGTGTTGTAAAGCAATAATTTATGTGTACTTATGTGTCATTCTTTCACAAGGACGAATATAAGTAGTGTCACTAGGCATCCCAATCATACATCTACACTAATACGATAATCATGATGGTTTACTCGAATTCTAATGATTATAAGTAAAGTGAACTAAATACTGCATGATCATTGCCCAAAAAATAGGAGGAAAAAAAAGACATTTACATCATACTGCTCGGCAACTAGGATTTATTAGTATAGTAAATAAGAGGCCGTGTAAGTTGGCATGTGCAACACAGTGCCAAATTGGATCTTCTTCTGTAATAGCTCACTTACGTCCCTTGTGTAACAAACTACTATTATTTATCTCAACAGAAATCAAATTACAAAAAAACGTAATACGGGTATCTGTCTCAGCTATATTGTTTCAGCATTACGAAGTGAAAAAGTGTGAATCAGACACTTCCAGTGTATTTTAAGCCTAGTCTGCTAGGACGCGTAAGCTTGTATAATTCACTTACGTGCCGCCTAACGCGCAGTTAACTTGCTCTCCACTACACATGTACACCCAAAGCTTAGGTAATTATAGTGTTACATACATTCTGTTTACTTATAAGACCAGTATAAGTAAACAGGGTGAAAAAATACTTAAGGCTCCGTACCGATTTTGCCGCTGACTGCCGCTCTCTCGCTCGCACATTTAATGTTTTCTCAAGATTATGTAAATCTGAGTGCGTAAATGAAAAATGTGTCTCGGCCACTTTTCGCAATGATTACGGACATTTCAACATATAAGTATTTCAGTTTCGAGTTGCTGAAGTTCAAAAAGTTATCGTATTTGTCAGTTCAAATAACTGTTAGAAACGATAACTTTTTGTATTTTAGCAACAAAAAACTGGAATATATTTTAAAATGTCTGTAATCTTATATTGCGAAAAGTAGCCGAGACACATTTTTCAATTGCGAAATCAGATTTAAGAAATCTTGAGAAAACATGAAATGTGCGAGCGAGAGAGCTGCAGTCAGCGGCAAAATCGTAACGGGCTCTTAAGTATTTTTTGTCTTTTACTCTTATTTGGAATTTTCGTTATTAAAAATGACTCAGACACACATAATCAGACTGTTTAAACTACTTTACATCTGATGAAATATTGTTTGTGTTTTGTTCAGCATAAAATTTAATAACAGGGTGTCTTTTTATTCATTCTCAAAATTTTAAGGATGAGTTCAAGCCATGTAAGTGAACAACTTTTTTCTGAGACACATAGGGTCAAATATGTAAAAAAACCTCATGATCAGTTTAGTAAGGGATGACCAAAATGTTGTGGCGTATTTCACACACATGTTTTATTGGAGAAAGTGGTTCAGTTTCGTGGACTGAACACATCCTTATAATTTGGAGAGTGAATAAAAATGCAGCCTGTATAAATATCTCGAAACAGCACATTACATACTCAGTTAACCCTAAACGGAGTATGATGGAATTGTCCCAAAGATCCGGAAATATCGTGGGAATGGAAAGGTGTCTACAATATGCGGCGCAAGGGGATGTAGCGACGGGCCATTTCGTCATACGTCTACGTTTGTCATTTGTCTCCAACTATATGAGAAATAAGTGGTGTGTTTTGTTTAGAATTTAGAAGGGCTGTTACCATAAGAATAAACAATACTACTAGAACGGACTCTTCTTTGTGCGAGTCCCAAATGCCGCCATTTATATAACTACTTCCCCCTTCACGTCGCTACGCCCCGCTGTCGTCCAAGCGTGTTTGACAGGGTTGCTTACTGTTAAATATTGCTTACGTTTAAAGATCATATCGCTAAAATATGAGTTTTTCTTTAGTTTAAAATCATTATTTTATTCTAGTTAGTAGATACAAAAATTAAATAATCACTTTTTCTGGATAAGTAAGTACTTACTTACCTACTCCGGAGTTTGTATAAAAAAAGTAGGTAAATACCTAAACATTTAGTATGGAAATTAAATAAAATTTTGAACAAAAATTTACTTCTAAAATATTTTTAGGTTTTGATCTGCTTACTGTTTAAACCCAATTATGAATATAGGTAGGTAGATATTTTCTTCATTCCTTTTATTTTATATTTTGGCACAGAACTTGTGTGACGATGTTTTTTTCACAAATGTACATCTTTTTTAATAAATACTCAGGTCAGGTCCTTTTTATTAATTAGGTACTACGAAAACGAAATAATATTTTGATAATATTAGGTACCTACTTACCTCATAAATCATCTTTGTCAAATAATGACTTATTAGGGTTCCCCTACAAAAGAAAGGAATCACTTTTTATTGAATACCTACTGCGAATCTCAAACGTTAAGCTGATTACAAGAACACGTGACAAAAAGTTAGAGAACATTGTGTTACAAATCTAAGTTCAAAGTATTTTTCTGATATGATATGGTAAGAACAGGAAAGGGTTTTAATTAGGTACTAGCGGCCGCCCGCGGTTTCACCCGCGTGGTTCCCGTTCCCGTCGAAATATCGTGATAAAAGTATCCTATGTTTTTATCTAGGCTATCTACTATCTGTGTGCCTAATTTCAATCAAATCCGTTCAGTAGTTTTTGCGTGATTGAGGAACAAACATCCAAACATCTGAACATCCAAAGATCCAAACCCACAAACAAACCAAATATTTTAATATTAGTAGGACTATAGAGTTTACAAGGGAACTAATTAAATATAGGTACATATATCGAACCTGAGAGAGACTTTTCAGTTGAAAATAAATTACATACACTTCTATCACATTTCAAAAATATCTAGAAGTATAATCTTGTTGAGTGTCCATGAAATTGAAACATTAAACAAATGAATACATTTTCCGATACATGGGAAATTCAAGATGTGTGGTGGATTGTAGGTTCAAGTAGTTTCTACCTATAGCCTTTATATTTCTATCTCTATCTTGTCTATTTTCTGTTTTCCTTTGTTACTACTTCTTGTCAAAAGAGAAAATTGTGTGCTTTCGAAATATACTCGTATCCTTGCCGAACAGTCGCCTTGTTTTGCTATTACCTAGTTTACAGTCCCTTTCCCTTACATTTTGGTTGACATTACCACCAATCGGCGGATATTACGTCGATTGCGTTTTCTTCTTTCGATCCCCCCAATGATATTGTTTGTTTTTTTTGTAGGAGGGTGTTTGAGCTAAGGGCGTTATGGTAAATCATAATGACTCTTTTGTAATCGTTATAACTTAAAATTTTCTCTTATTTTGCTTCTCATAGTTTCATCGGTTATTAGTAAAAATTCTGAAAAAATCTGAAAATCGATGCAGTGATTTAGGCTTTAAAGATATTTTCATTATCATCAGTCATTATTATATTTAGCCACTGCGCGGGCCGAATGTGGATTGATGAACTCATCACCACCACCATTGATGGGTTAAGTACCTATTCACGTTTGTATTTCAGTGAAATTCCACTACACATTTTAGAGTTACAAGTTACAATCAGAAACTCAACTAAATTAACAAGGCGTAGTTAGTGTGTAATATTACTAATGATCTTCACGTCCGACTTACCTCAGTGTCTCAAGACGAAAGTCTATGAACAGTGTGTGTTGCCAGTGATGACTTACGGCAGTGAAACGTGGTCGCTAACTATGGGTCTCATAAGGAGGCTCAAGGTCACCCAGCGTGCAATGGAGAGAGCCATGCTCGGCGTTTCCCTGCGTGATCGAATCAAAAACGAGGAGATCCGCAGGAGAACTAAAGTAACCGACATCGCTCGAAGGATTGCTCAGCTGAAGTGGCAATGGGCGGGACACATAGCGAGAAGAACCGATGGCCGTTGGGGCGGAAAGGTTCTGGAATGGCGACCGCGCACCAGACGACGCTCCGTGGGTAGGCCCCTGACAAGGTGGACCGACGATCTGGTGAAGATTGCCGGAAGCCACTAGATGCGGGCAGCGCAGGACCGATCGTTTTGGAGATCCTTAGGGGAGGCCTATACCCAGCAGCGGGTGTCGTGCGGCTGATATGATGATGATGATTACTAATGATTCGTAATCCCATCTTTTTTTGTGAGACACTACAGAATTAACGTAACAAAAAAAGTAAAACACCGAAATATAATTCACAAAAAGATATTTGATACACATCCAAGAATGAAAAGATTGATTAGTGAATGAATGCTATAAAAAAATCAATAATGAAAAAAAAACTATTGAACGAATTTAATCATAACGTATTGGCTTTTGTTAGAATAATTTGATTAAAATTTGACAGCTTCATCCTGTTTGAGAATTTGAACAAAAAAATGCAGGAAACCAGTGAATATAAAGGTAATTTGATTATAACTCATAATGTAGAGCCATTTTAAGTGGGTCTGTGTCGTCAACAACTTTTTTAAGGGTACAGGTCTTGTTAAGTTGGTAGGGGATCAAAAGTAGTACAAAGGTGGTACAAAAGAGGTATAATGGTATAAACGGCTAATGACTGGGTATTGGAAGTATCATGTCGGTGTAGATTACGTTGTCGGCGAGTATCCGAATACGATATTTCCGTTACGGTTGCGGATTTTTTGCAAATCCGTTCTTTTTTGTACGATTATTTTGGTTGAAACTATCACTCGTGGATTTTAAAATAATCAGGTGCTATTCTTTTAGATGCAATTTCACTGTCTGACTGTCCATCTTCGATTCATTAAATTCGCTATATCGTCATTTAATAACAGTAATCGAAAAAGTTTTTTTTTGTATACAAATTACTGGTTATTTCCTTTTTATGGTAAGTAGCTAGTATTTGGTTAAGCTAAATATAAATATTACTATTCTAAATTAATTAGGTATCCTAGCAGTTTATTTTGACATTGTCGTCTACAATTTAAATATTTGAAATTCACTTACTTAAACGTGTAGATTTACCTGTGATATTTAGCTATTGGATAGCTAATCCGTATTTTTCTTGAAAGTAACAAAAAATGTTTTTCTGTATCTTAAACATCATTGACAATTTGCCGCTATTTTAACAATGACTGCTAGATAGGACGACCATCTCATGATAATTTTAAGGACAATTTAGAGTCGATGAAACGTTGTTGCAGCGAAAGTTTGACTGATGAGAAAGTTTGTTTTTTTATATTAGGCATTTTAACTACTTTTACCACACATTTTACTACCTTTGGGTACTTATGACAAAATAAAATGTGACGTAGTTATACAATGTGATGTATTTGCCCTTATACACCGTCACTTTGTAGTAATTTAACTTAAGGAAATGTTCTACCAATGAAAGAAAAATGAAATGAAAAGCATTTTTTTTAGATTTGCCAAAGGAACATGGGTCGAGGAACGACAAAAATATTGGTCCTTTTCATACTAACTAGACAGCTAAAACATTGTATCAGTATGGGAAAGTAAAATATTTTTGAGTTTTTTTGCCATATTTAGACAAAAAAAAAATCGTTTCATTGGTTGAAAACTGCCATAAATTAATTAAAACGACTACAAATTTACGGTGTATAAAAAATATCTTACACCAGTGAAACATCTCATTTATTTACTAAGTATTCTGTTTAAATGTCACGTTAAAACATTATGGAACTAAAGCTGCCATTTTGAGAAAAAAATCAAAAGCAACTTATCCCACCCACCCCTTAATTATGCTGACCCTACATTGCGCAAGCGCTCATAATCCGTCCAATTTACCAAACAATTCCTTTCGTATGCCATTCAGAGGCATTGAAATCGGCATTCTATGAAAATAATAGCGGCTCTTGAAATAAACACTTGAAGAACCTTATTTTGGACGTTGTGTTTAATACCTTTAAAGTGTAAAATTATTTAAAGGTCGTATAATAGTGATATTTGAAACTGTTATAGAGACTACTGTTGGGGTCTTTTCTCTGAGTCCATTTTTTCAAACTATTCTTAGGCTTATTTCGAGTTTACTAAGATATTTCTACTCTACTTAATTTTTTTATTTGTTTTTCTGTTTTTGCGATTGTAAATTTTTCAAGAAATTAACAATGTCTGTATTTATAATCAATTTCCGCATCAATGAGCGTCAATTACGTAAAAATTGGCAATCACAATGAGGATCAGTAACGATTTTTTTAATGGCTAATTAGAAAGCTAATACCACCATATGATTATCTGTGAAAAAATTTTACGATATCTCTTAAACCTGAGAAGTTATAAGAGCTAAAACACTGATTTTTGGGGGTCCCTATGACGTCATTGCGACGGACGCGAACCTTATGTCGTACGTGATAAAGCACATATTCCATTGAGCTTGGCATTTCCTTCAAACCCTTTTAACTCACCCATTTCTAAACGGATTTCAAAAATTCTTTCACTAGGTTTCATAGCTATCAATATGTGTTTATATTATATCAATAAAACTATAGGATTCAAACCTGTAACTGATCCTCATTATCATTACCGGATAACCAGGTACTTGTTGTATGGTCTGTGCCAGTTAGGTACTGTTACTTATTTAATTTCTTACAAGACAAGGCAAATACTTATTTAATGATTTATCAAAAAAATCTCATAATGCTCTAGCTGTTTCTTACGTTCCGTTGTGTTTATTCATTCAAGTTGCGATCGACAACTAGAATGATTACAGAAAAAAAAATGTTTTTCTTCCTCTGGGTGGTCAGTTATTTCTCTATCCCTCGGGAATAGAATGGAATTTTCGGAATGAAAAGTACCTATGTCTTTTTTTTACCACTGACAGCGTGTATACAAAATTTTATGATGATCGGTGAAGTAGTTAAAACGTGAAAGCATAAAAAACAAACAAAAAAAACTTGCTTTTGCATTTATAATTACCTATATTTATAGTAAAAAGCAAGTAAACTCCTATAGTCTTACAAAGCCTCCATTTTTTAAAACACATACAATACACGTGTGTGAGATCCCGCAGCTGCCGCGGGATTGTGATCCCCGTAATATGCGGGATTGGTCACGGGATCACCGCATTATCGCTCGTTACAACGTTTATTCGTGTGCTTATAGACTAATGTTGTGTGTAAAAGTATCAGTAATGAGCTTTTGGGGTTTTCAAGCATTTAAGTTATGGTTTTAATTTAAGTGTTGCCTGATAAAGTATAGAAAAATATAGTTAAGCAATTTCTTTATTGTATTAAATATAATGTATTATTATATGCGTTTATCATATGAATAGGATGATTCACACTTAACAAAGAAGTAACGTCATAGGTTGGGAATTCAGATAGGAACTAATTTACCCCCGATCTTATATTTGAAAGTACGATTCGTTTTGCTTACAAATGGTAAAATTTTGACGCATTTACAATGGACTTTATGTCAAAATACTACCATCCGTAAGCAAAACGCATCGTTTTCGAATAAAAGAACCAGCCCTAAGGATTATCTTTCAAAAATCACTAAAAATCTACAACGTGTTACAAAAAACCCCTATGATAGACTGGGATTATCAAAGTGAACAACTTTTACTATGGGAATCAGCTGTTTCATACAAAAATAATAACAAAAATATCAAAATGAAACATTTTCGCATTTCTGAGTTGGTCTAAAAGACGTTCAGTAATTTCGGCATCAGGTTTTTTTTCGTAAAACGTTGTATATTTTGTACTTATTTTACAAGTTAACGCTTAAACAAAGCCTTACAAAAACTACTAATAGTCCGCGTCATCGGGGTAAAAGTGTTCGAGATAAATTACTTTCCCCAAACGGGGTAATAAAGCAATTTGCCACGGCTCATTTGTGGCTGCGTCGTTTAGTAACTGGCAAGAAATTAACCCTTTTTTGGTGTAATTACCTATTTGTCAAGGAGCTTTGGTGAAAACTATCGCTAATTATTTTTTAATACTGTTACATTGAACAAAACATTAGTAAAATAAAAATAAGGTTCTAAATTGCTAAATTAACATCTTAATTAGGTAAATAAAAGTACCTACTGTATCTTTTTCATTAATTTGGGTCTTTTTGTTGCAAATATTTTTTCTCATTGTGTGATTCTGTGTTTATATGTTAAACAAAACTTGCAAAAGACTTATTTTTTATGTCAATTTTTTTTATTACATTTATTTGTCTTAAGTAATAACTTAAGCAATCTCTTAATAAAGAGACACTTTTTGTGATATTTTCGTTATTACTCGTACATAACTTTGATTATTAAACAAGTGAAGAAACTGAACGTGTGTGTGAACTTCTTAGATTCGCCAAGTTTATATTATGACCTAATATTATATGGTAGGCAACTAGGCAATATGTATTTATACCTACCCATACTTTGAACCCTATAAAAGCAATGTTTTTTTATTCCAATTCCTGTTCAGCAACAATAAAGTGTCGCTAAACAAACGCTATAAAACTCTTCTAATTCGTTTTTAACAACCCTTCAAATTGAAAAAGTTTAATGCTATCAAAAATGGGCTTTAACTCAATTTTGTAGGGTCGTTATTTGGTTGGATATGTATTTAAGGGTGGTGTAGACGAGCGAAACGTTTATTAGCACATTTCTAGCAAGTCGAGCGTGTTGGTGATAAGTGACAAGCCATTGAGAAGAGTAGGGTAAACACACATCATGTGTTCAGGGAGACTTTAAATGTAACTAGTAGCTCCGTGAGCTGTAGCCTCGTGTTAAAATGTAGCTTAAAACAAATAATATAGGCAGTTTTCAAATTTCGAATATTAGCCAGAAATGTTTTGATTGATTTTGAACTTTTTCTGTCTTATTCAGTGATGTTTCACAAAGCTTGGGTGCAAGACTATTCTAACAAAACCTAGTTTAATGCTTGTAAACCAATCACAATGCACCTTTTAATCCTTAAACGGTGGGACTAAACGTTAAAACTGTCACTCTGAATACGATTTGCGCTAAAATGGCGTTAGTCCGCAGTCTAACGCCAATGTTAACTTTGGCCCTTGTTTAACGAACGCACTCTGATTAAGACAGTTTAGGTTTACCGGTAACAAAACAGATTTGTTTGATTTTTGGTCATTTTTCGAAACGGGTGAAATGTGTTTTTTTACATATCTCCGCCATTTTGAAAAAAAAATACAAAGTATTAATAATAAATAGCTTTTTAAAAGTCGAAAAAAAAAACGTATAATTTTGATGGTTTTTTTCTAGGTAGATAAAAGGTTTTTCGTTGATTTTTTAATGTAATAGTAAATTCGGTCTCAAATAAATTTATGTAGGCAGCCGTTTTTGAGCCCTAAAAATTATAAACTCATGCTCAGATAAGAACCTATTTCTTTTCTTTGTGTCGGTCAAAAAATATTTAAAAATTTCAGTATTTCAGAAGCCGGCTTTAGCTAGTTCAGTTACTACGGGATATCAAGACTAATTTTTGCTATGGATTTCCCATATTGTTGGTATTCTGTGATGTCAATTCATCTCTAAACTGTTTTATCTTTTTAATTATTTAAGTCGTAAGAATAAATAGCAGTTTTGATAAGCAAAATTAAAAAATGTGGTCACCCTTTCCCTATAAAGCGAGCCGTCGTAGCGAATTCGATTACCATCACATCCTCATTGTTGTGTTTGTCCCTAATGGACTCTAAACTCATTGTTATTCCACCAAATTATACAGACCTTTATTCCTTACTTATTTCCTAATATGCAGAGACCAGAAAAAACTGGCACAATTTTGAACTCCAGTCACAAAAGAGACCTTTTACTAAAGAGGTTATATGCCCATATAAGTCATACTATACTGGTCTCTAATAGGGTTGACAATAAGATATTTTCGTCTGAATGATTGACAAAGAATTAATTGATACAAAGATCAGATAGAATTGCTTTTAGATAGGATTCAATTTGCAACATTTAATGGGCGTTTGCAGTTTTTTGGGTCACACTTAAGTATTAACGGAATATACGGGTCACGGGATTTTGTTTTTATGAAAGGTTTTTGTTGTTACAAAGTTATTACATTAAGTTAAAGAGTTATTCAAACCTTTTCATAAAATCTATCAAAGAAGTTAGTACGAGTAAGTTATCATATAAATATTTTATGCTTGCCATTGATTGAATGAACATGTTGAAATTATTAATTAGTGTCTTCTAACATGCATTCTAGCATGATTTCGACTCGATCGAGCTATTCTAATTTAACATCCATGTTTCGAAGCCATAACTGGAAAACAACATTAGAAAGTTCACTAGTTTCATCTATGTCTTTCCATATCCTCTGCAGTTGGTATATGTGCTTTTGGCCATACCAAATATGAACGCCTCCTGATTTTTTTCTATCACAAGAGCCTGATATTCTTGTTTAATTCCCCTTTAATGTTTATTTTAGATCCAGAGGGCCTATTACAAAAAAGAATTACTATAGTTGAACTCAATTCGTCGTTTAATTTACTTGATATTGAACCTTATTCGTGAGTGGAACAAACATCGTACGCTTATCGCGATGCTTTTTGCATAAGGCCCTCAGTTCCATACCGATTAATTCCATTATATCAGAAACGCTTACGATATCATCTTCATTAACAGCCAAAAGCATTAAATCATCCATCTAACGGAGACTTTTAATGTTAGTGCCACCAAGAAATCAGAATTCAAAAGTTAGACTGACGATGATAATTCTCTATAAACGTAGAACAATATGGGGGGCAGAACAGAACGTTGTGTAACACCTTTTCCGAACCTGAAAAGATCTGAATATGTTTTTCTACCTTTATTAGTGTATATACGGCGTTAATTATTCCAATATCCTTCAATTCCACTAAAGCTTCATGAATCTATATCTAAGCTGAGCCTAATCTACTCGTATCGATGCTAATTTTCAGACCAGTCAACGAAGGAATTGATCGGTAATTCACTACATTTTGCTTGCATTTTTTGTTACATGCTCCCCAAATTTCTCTGACTGTGTAGATACAGCGTTAATCCCAATATCCCTCACTTGCTAAAGCTTCATCTATCTATATCTAAGCTGAGCCTAATCTACTTATGCTAGTTTGCAGACCAATCAACGAAGGAATTGATCGGTAATTCACTACATTTTGCTTGAATTTTTTGTTACCTGCTCCCCAAATTTCTCTGACTTATAGATACAGCGTTGATCCCAATACCCTAAACTTCGACTAAAGCTCATCTATCTATTTATATCCAAGCTGAGCCTAATCTATCTATGCTAGTTCATACATCCGTTTACGAAGGAAGTGGTCGTTAATTCACTACAAATTGCCTGCATTTTTGTTACATGCTGCTTGCTGCCCAAACTTCTCTGATGTGTAGATACAGCGTTAAATCCCAATACCCCTAATTTCCACTAAAACTTCATCTATCTAGCATTATGCAAACTATGCCTAATCTGTCTCAACGCTAGTTTGCAGACGCGTCTGCGACGGAAGTTGCCAGTAATTCACTAATTATTTCTAGCATCTATTGTTACCTGCTCCCCAAACTTTTCTAACTGTGTAGATACAGCGATGATCCCCATATCACTTCCACTAAAGCTTCAAAGCCTTCATAAATCTACATCTAAGCTGAGCCTAATCTATCTATGCTAGTTCTGACATCCTTCTACGAAGGAAGTGGTTGGTAATGCACTACACATTGCCTGCATTTTTTGTTACCTGCTCCCCAAATTTCTCTGACTTTGTAGATACAGCGTTAATCCCAATATCCCTTACTTGCTAAAGCTTCATCTATCTATATCTTAGCTTAACCTAATCTATCTATGCTAGTTCGTAGACCCATTCACGAAAGAAGTGGTTAGTAATTCATTACATATCGCATGCATTTTTTGTTTCCTGCTCCCCAAACTTCTCTGTGTAGAATAGATACAGTGTTAATCCCAATACCCCTCATTTCCACTAAAGCTCCATCTATCTATATCTAAGGTTAGCCTAATCTATCTATGCTAGTTTGCAGACCAGTCAACGAAGGAATTGATTGGTAATTCACTACATTTTGCTTGCATTATTTGTTACTGCTCCCCAAAGTTCTCTGACTGTGTAGATACAGCGTTAATCCCAATATCCCTAACTTGCTAAAGCTTCATCTATCTCTATATCTAAGCTTAGCCTAATCTATCTATGCTAGTTTGCAGACGCGTCTGCGACGGAAGTGGCCGGTAATTCACTTAACTTTGCCTGCCTCGCTCACATGCGACTGAATCTCGTTTGACGGCTTATTTGAAGCTGGCAGTTTTGGTTTCAATGTTAGTTTATAGGTTTACTGCGATTTCACTTAATATTTTAGTTTATTTAGGAAAATAGGGGTTAGCTTTGTCAGTTGAACTAAAGCGTGACAATGAATTTTCTTTATATTTAGCATTAGATGTTCTTTTTTCACAAATAAATATGGCATTATGAGTATTAGTACATAGTCGTTTTTGGAGATATAGTTATGTTTCTTTTTATTCCTCACGATTTTCGTGAATTTGAATTGATATATTTTACCTTAGCTTGTTAGTTTAATTGTGCAAGCACACCACCTTTGCCAAAACCTCAAACTTAATATATCGAGTACAAAAGACGTTTGCTTATATTCACCTAACCCATAACTAAAGTGTCAGATTAGCCAACCACCGAAAGTGCCACTACCAACATAACAAAGACACTTAGCGAAACCTTATTTGTTTCGGCATAAGTGATATATTTCTTTGATTCGTCACATTTTTTGTCGTTCAGCAAGAAAGCAATTAGAGGGTGACTATTTTTGGAAGAGCTGCAAAAACGTTTTGCGTTGAAGATTTTGTTATGAAAAATTGGGGTTAGAGAGGTCTTTTAAGGCTGGTTGAGCATGCTTGACATATGTTCGTCTCGCAAAGCCAAGGGATTGAGTGGTATAAGCCCTTTTGCTTCATTATTGGCCCCCTTACCCTTTTCGTGGCACTCGTTCCAAAGTTTGTAAAGTGCTCTCATTTCGTTTGTGACGGAGAGAAATTTCGTTTAGTTCAACTTATGGATATTAAAATGTCATAGTTTTGGTGTTTGGTAAATAGAAGGGGATGTTATCAATAATTTTAGGTAATTTGAAGTATAGATATTGCTTTGCTTAGTTGAATACCGTATTTTTAACACCGTTTTTTTTTCTTAATGCCGCTACCTACTTGATTATTAAAATCTAATTTTGTTTGCGCTGAAGTTTATAATTTCCATATCTCCTTGAATAGTATCGCTATCTTACCTGCACCCTCACTTCAGGTAAATTACCTTCATTGCCAACTCCTCTCTTGAGTACACGTTTAGGATAGTGACTCTTCTCGAATGCTCTCTCCGGCTCATGGAGCTGGTAAGTGGTGAATGTGGTCTTCTTCTGTGTTTCTTAATGTTGTCAGCAACAGACCTAAGCTGGGACAAATAAAGGTTATTGCTATCTTACCTGTACTCTAACTTCAGGTAAATTGACCTTCATCGCCAACTCCTCTCTTGAGTACACATCAGGATAGTGACTCTTCTCGAATGCTCTCTCCAGCTCATGGAGCTGGTACGTGGTAAATGTTGTTCGGTTTCTTCTGTGCTTCTTTTTGTTGTCGGCAGCAGACCCTGGTCGAGGAGTGTCATCATCACTGCCGGGGGGTGACTTGTCTTCAGGGGGTGTTCGACTGTAGCCGTCGTTGCTGTTGCAGGAACCTTCACCTGGAAATAAATTTATATGAGATGATCTTCTCCGATTAAGTTCAGCTCCCCTAGCATCACCATCGAAATACGATATACAGAGTCATTCTACTTACCATCCACATATGTAACTCCATGAAACAGAACAACTTTTTCTAGGGAACACAGGGCCTAATATGTAAAAAAAATCGACTATCCATACAAATCAAAGAAATCGCGTGATCAATTTAGCGTAATCAAAATTTTGTGGCGAAATTCGAAACATGTTTCTTGGAGAAACTGTTCAATTTCATGGACTGGACACTTGGATCCATCTGATGATGGATCCAAATGTCCAGTGAATGGAATGAAATTTGGATGGTAAGTTTAGAATGACCTGAGGGTTTAGTGCGAGTTGATGTTTTCACTTTTCACTATCGAAAACTATCGGATATGCTGCTCATAGTCAATGCGAGTGAAAGAGAGAAAACGACAGTTTTCGATAGCGACAAGTAAAAACATCAACTCGCACTAGGCCCTCTGTATATCGCGTAATATATCGTTTTAGTTAGCTGCTTACAACAGATATATAACATCTACAGACTATACAGCAGTAAACTCAGCAATAGATAATACGGAAGAGACTTGACGTTATATCTCTAGTTACAACAGATATAACAGCCACAGACTATACAGCAAAGGCTATTATCAACAGACCGCAATTACCATAGCCAGCAATAAATCAAACAGCGTTTATGTTTGCATATGCTAACGATATGCTCAGCAAGAGCTTGTCTTGTATCTAATGTAATTATACTCGAATTTAGCACTTCCATAGTCAACGTATAGAGAGTAGAGAGTAACATTTTAGGCGAAACCAAGTTAACTAAGTAGTGGCTCTGTGAGCTGTTGAACATTTTTCAAAATGACTGAAATATGTTGGCTTGAAAGAGAAAAGGCTGAAAAAAAATTATTTTTCTAAACATTTTGGAAAACATAATCGATAGTAAATTAAATATGATTATTGAAACTGCTCATAAAATTTCACGACAATCGGTTGAGAAAATATTGCAATCTCTAGAGGACGGATGGACAGCCGAACAGACAGATATGAAAGCATTGTTGCCAAAGCTGAAACGAAGACGCTTCGCGCTTGCTCGGTCAATAATAATACACGAACTTTTTATTAACGTAGAGGTGGCATTGAGTCTATATGGTTAAAAATACGCAGTCATTTTGTTTGAGCCCCCAACCCAATGCTATCAAGCCGAGGACCGCAACAGATGGATTTCCTTGCAAGCAGCCACGATCCTCAACCATGAGGGAGACTAAGGAGAGAGATAAAAAATAAGTAAACATTCAGCCTTTATTTTACTAAGCAATGTTGTTCATATGGTTTATTGTTACTCCATTGAAAAGGTATAATAGCTGATACTTTTTGCAACCTCAAGTTTATTTCAGTCTTATAAATTTGGTATCAGAGAATTTAAAAAGGTTTTATACCGCTACACTATACAAACTATACCAGACGATGAATTTCAGTATAATTGAAGCATACATCATACCATATCTGCGATCAACCGAGTCGGACGTTGTATCACTCCCCAACATTTGTCTGTTCCGTACATTAAATGCATGTTTGTGGATGTTTGTTTGGGAAAATTGGTGCTGGTAAAATGATTAATTATTTGCGGGAAACGTTTTAATTTTGACAAATTGCTGTTATAATTTTAAGGTTATGTTTGAATAGGGGGTTGTTTTTGCATAACGTTTTATGAAAGCCGTTGAGTTTATTGAAAAATTTATAGAATAATCAATGATTACTAACTTTCGTTTGCCTTTAGAAACATGCATGATTTCACTATCAACAAAAATTAATCGAATTTTATGAAATATTATCAAACACAATTTCACAGTCAACGTTTTTTAATTGGTAGTAATACAACTACCAATTTAAAATGTTGACTGTGAAAAAGGAGAGTCTAAATTAATATACTAATTTATGCAATATGTGAAGAAAACTTTTATGGAATCCATTAGACCATTATTATTTTAGCATAACTAGTAGGTACAATTATTGCTCTAAATAACTAAAAACTGTAACACGACGATCTGATCAACCTCAGCTTAAATATAATTCTCATTTAAGTATAAAAAAGTCCAAAGATACCAAATCCTATGTTGTACAAACTTTGTTTATCGAAAGACAAACATAATAAAATAATATAGATTAACTTTTTAAAAGGAATCAAAATGTCAACTGTCACTCGTTTTAACGATTAAGAAATCAAAGATATAGTGACAAAACGAGCCATCAGTATAGAAGCCGTGTCGAGCAAGATTGAGCGATCATAAGTCAAAACAGACTACTGTGTCTCCGTCACTTTCACGCACAACCATTCAATACCCGAGAGAAAGAGACAGACGATGCATTTAGATCACTAAAACAGATTACAAGCGAGCATACAAAACAAATAAAAATATTATGGGCAACGCATTAAGACGTTTTACACTTATCGCGATACGATCGGTGGACTTTTTCTTTTTTGTAATAATTATCGATAATCTGGCAACACTCGCGAGCATTATCGACCATAATGGCTTGTCTCGTTGTTTTTTTAATGTGGCAACCCTAATCATGTGTCAGATTTGCGGCTTCGGCTACAGTAGGATAGTTATTCAAAGAAGTAACCCAGCTTCATATTTTTTATTTAATCAAATTTATATCTGTGAAACATTATAATCAGCGAGATAATACCTACAAACCTTACACCATGGCTTTTTTACTTAATCAATAAGAAAAAATACTAAAAAGCAGATTCTATATTCTCTAAAAAGATTATATAGGTAGTTTTAGAAAAAAGGTTTTTTAAAACAAAAGAAACAATTAAGTTTCATTAGAACCTACTTAAAATAAGTTATCAACAAAACCTTCTGACTCACATCTAAACTGTGACCCGTCACTAATGAATTTTCAAAATGGCCGCGTTATCAAATTATTCTCGTTTTTGTCGGGCATTTTTCAACCGATTTCGTTAGTTAATTGATTGTGATTAAGTCGATTTTGTTTTTGCTCGACTCGTATCGATACAGGCCGACAGTTTAATAACGCGATATGTTAATCATAATTTTATTGTCCGTTAAATGAGGCTGTGAAGCTAATTGAAGAGATGTAAACGAAATATTGGACCTTCTCTTGATAATTTCGTGTTAGTACGCCATTATAATTAATCAACCATTTTGATTATGATCTTGTTTTTGTGTCGCAACTTTGCTTTAAAAGTCTCGTTAATTTTTTGCTTTGTTTTGGCTATTTCGTGTCTCAACTTTGCTGTTAGAGTACTTTTTAAATTGATATAAAACCTGCGTTGTGGAAAATAAAGTACTTAAGGGTGTAGATGCGCATCACGTTCCATTTTAAAATTTTCAATACATATGATCAAAACAACTCTGCGCGAGCCGTAATGAGGGCGAAATTTTAAAATTCCTATTAAATTATTAAATAGATATAAGTATATAAAAAACACGCAAAACAATAGAAAAATACCTAATCATTAACTCATTATTACTAAGAAAAATAAAAAATACTTTAGAATCTGTAAATACCAGTAAAAACTCATGTCAAAGTGTACCGATTTGAGCATTTTTAACCGACTTCAAAAATTTGAAAAGGAGGAGGTTATCTATTCGTCGCGTATATATTTTTTTTACTATGTATGTACACCGATTACTCGAAGACGATTGAAATGATTCAAACGTTATAACATGAGGTTTGTACCCAAGTTGGTCCCATTTTTTGAGTAGTTTTCGAGTAATAATACTGTCGTTTTCGTTACCATTTTATATGAATTCAAACGGATTTTCAAACATTACTTTTTTGTTTATGAACCGATTTAGATGATTCTTTTTTTGTTTAAAAGAAGACACCTTAAAGATGATACCATATTAATTTCATTGGTATTGGACTTTTCATTTTAAAGATACACGAGGGAACTCCTCAAAATCAAATAGGAACTGTACAGTGATTGAAATATTGGTATGTTTATGACAATCAAAAATAAGTTATGGACCTATCTATTGTCAAGGACGTTCTGGACTAGAGTTGAACTGCGAAGGCCCAACGGAACTCCTGTGGAAATTGAGTTACTCGGGGTATACCTACCATTGAAAAATGTGAAACATAATAACGTTTTATTTTATAAAATATTTGCTTACATACCTACCACAAAAAAGTTTAAAATAAAAAAGCTTTTAAAAAAAAAGCAAAACCTCCTTCAAAAATCTTAAAAAAACAGCTCTATAAAAAGCAAGAAATAATGTTCAAATCGATTTATTAAAACACGTCTATTGAAGTCGGGTGGGGCTTTTAGAATATAAACAATACAATAAGTAAAAAAAAATAGGTACTTTCAGCTCCACCCGACTTCAATAGACGTGTTTTAATTAATCGATTTGAACATTATTTCTTGCTTTTTATAGAGCTGTTTTTTTATTTTTGAAGGAGGTTTTGCTTTTTTTAAAAGCTTTTTTTAATATTTTATTTCTCTGTGATTAAAAACGTTTTTTTTTTTATTTTCTCTCTATAGAACAGTGCCCTATACTTGACAATACAAACAATAAATGTAAAATAAATATAAATCGTATTCTTGTTTTTCTCTATATACGGCACTAATTTTGCTGCGTAAACTAAAGTTTACAAAATATATGAAGTGAAGTGAAGTGAAGTGAAATATATTTTATTTAAATAAGCACACATAATAAGCATTTTTAAATGGGGAGGAAAAGCGCAATTTTATCCCGATATGTGGCGTCTGGTCTTTGGTACCCGGCCGCCTCAAAGAAAGTGTCAAAACATATGGGAATCTCTTGGAGTATTGCACTTTTTAATTTTATACTGAGAAAATGCCGCATTGTTATGCATGTTACTTGTAAAATATTGGAGTTCATCGATTTCCCAGTAACAAAAAAAATAGTGGGCAAAAAAATATCAAAAAAAATATGCTTTTCCCTCGATTTTCTCCTTTGCTGAGCCTGAGAAACATTATAAATCAAAAGGAATGTTTCATGAATTTGATGAAGCTTCGCCAAAATAAAACAACATTTGAATTATAACAGCTTTGTTCTTTAATATTTCAACCTCAGCAGTTTCTAACATATTTATAACTTGGATAAATTTGATAGGTATATCAAATATGGAATAAGCCCAATATTGGCGCCAAACAGAGAATTAATAGAATTTTATATGCCAGAGTCATTCAAGAAACTTAGAATAATAAAATAAATATGATAAAACGGTTCGTGTAATTTTGGATGGTACAGAAATTCGAGTACAGAAACCTGAAATTACTATTGCACAGAAGGCATCATCAGGCAACTATAAACACGGAAATTCACACTCAGTTGCTTTGTTAAAATTTAAATCATATGCTTCTAATCTGAAATAAAAAGATTACTTGTAAATCTTACACGAAATTTAAAGAAATGTAATGCTTGTTAGCAATTTTTTGTAAGTTGCTATAAACTTTCTTGCCTGTTGTTTTGGCTTTTCTTTTCCGTAATTCTTCTTTTATATGAGCTAAAGTTAGCATAGAATACATTGTTTGTCCGCAAAACACGTAATACACAGTCAAGACAATATAAGCTCAAACTGACAATTGTTCCAAAGACTGAAGCGCCATCTGTAATTCACTTTGCCTTCGCCTCCCCATTGTCAATTCTTTTACCCGTTTAATAATAAATGAACGTTAAAAAATAAATGAACGACCCGTGAATCCTTACTAATATTTATAAATGCGAAAGTCCGTTTGTTTGTTTGTTTGTTTGTTTGTTTGTTTGTTACGCCTTCACGTCTTAACTACTGAACCGATCATCATGAAATTTTACATACATGTTGTCAGGGGTACAGAGACGGACATAGGGTACCTTTTATCCCGAAAAAAAGTATTGTTCCCGAGGGATAGCAAAAAAACTTTCCACGTGGACGAAGTCGCGGGCGGCCGCTAGTAATTAATATAAATGCTTTCATTTTTTAGATAACTTCTTTGGAAAAACGCTATTTTTTTGAAATGCGGATATACAGTTTTAACATAATATTTTTGTGTTTGTTTTTTTTATTTAAAAAGTTTACAGTTTTTTCTTTATTATTAATATCATCTGCCTCCATTATAATGATATTATGGTAACAAGCAGCCGTCTATTTTGCATTAAATGTACCTCTACAGTAACTGTAGCGGAGCTCGATGGCGCATAGGTATAGCGCCTGTCCCAGCGATTGCGGAGGTTAAGCAAGTTTCGCAAGGGTCGGTCATGGGATGGGTGATCAAAAATGTATTATCTCGAGCTTCTCCGTGCTTCGGAAGGCACGTTAAGCCGTTAGTCCCGGGTGCATTTGTAGTCGTTAGCATCCACCAAACCGCATTGGGCCCGCGTGGTGGGTTATGGCCCATCCTCCTTATCCACCCGTAAGGAAGGCCTGTGCCTCAGCAGTGGGGACATCAAAAATGGCTGATGGTCAAGGTAGAGTAACTATCTATGGAAAATTTCTTTTCGCTTTATGGCTGTAGATGGCTCTGTACAAATTTCCCATTCAAAGGATATCATCCACATATCATACATTTTTGGTCCAAATATGAAAGTGCCGGCCAAAAGACAAAAGTGATTAATCTGATAGATTTCGTCCATCTAAGCATTTTTTATTATGGCACTGAAGTTGTAGCATCGCTTCACATTTGTGACAAAATGTATGAAAAGACAGACTTTTTGAACTCAATTAAAATTAAGTACAGTAGTGCTACAGCTTCGGTGCCATAATAAGAAATGCTTAGGTGGACAAAATCTATCAGAATTTGCTTTTTAGCCGACTTTTTTACATTTGTGCCAAAATGAATGAAAAGACAGACTTTTTGAACTCAATTAAAATCAAGTACAGCAGTGCTACAGCTTCGGTGCCATAATAAGAAATGCTTAGGTGGACAAAATCTATCAGAATTTGCTTTTTAGCCGACTTTTTTACATTTGTGCCAAAATGAATGAAAAGACAGACTTTTTGAACTCAATTAAAATCAAGTACAGTAGTGCTACAGCTTCGGTGCCATAATAAAAAATGCTTAGGTGGACAAAATCTATAAGAATTTGCTTTTTAGCCGACTTTTTTACATTTGTGCCAAAATGAATGAAAAGACAGACTTTTTGAACTTATTTAAAATCGAGTAGAGCGGTGCTACAGCTTCGGTGCCATAATAAGAAATGCTTAGGTGGACAAAAAAATCTATCAGAATAAAGCATTTTTGCTTTTTGGCCAGCATTTTCACATTAGGACCAAAATGGATGATGTCCTTACTCTTTCGAATGTTTTAAAAGCGCGTTATAATTTTCGATAGCTGTTCATGCTAAGGGTACTGTATTCTACACGAATCGGGCGGAAACATCGTTAACTACGATTGATGTCGGTGACTCGATTCCGCGGCGCAATCGATTCGCAATCGCTATTAGTCGAGTATTCGATTATGCGACCGTGAGTGACCGCGTGATTGTCGGTTGGTTTGTTTTGCTTTCAATAATCGGTTATTTTGTAAAATTACTACCTACTTTAATAACACACTGATTGTTCATGTTTAGGACAGTGCACTCAAAAAGTCTGGTCAAACTGTATCCTAAGATAGACATTTATAAATATTGATAAATTACTTCAATCGAAACTTAGGACAGTCTTGAATGTGGGCACTACATTTTACACCTTTGGTAGAGTTTTCTCGTTATTAATTAAGTATTACTTTGTCAAGATCTTCATAAGCAATAATTGAAGGGGTGAGTGGACAAAGGTGTTATCTGACTAAACTGACAAAATAGTCATTTTTGCATGAACATAGGACTTAAGAGATGATAAATCGGCTGATGATCTCGAAACACCCAGATTTTTATTCGTAACAAAAATACCCTAGCAAAGGTGTTAACTGACAAAAATGCATACATTTCAGGCTTTAACACAATTTTCAAACATTCATAACTAATTTTGAACTTTTTGTTAGTTAACATCTTTGTCCACTCACCCCTTCAATTACTTATCTTATATAGGTAAGCATTTTTATGAAAATATGATAGCACAAAGCACCTGGAAAATTATTATCAATTCAGTATTTTACAATATGAACCTAATTACATTAAGTAAAGGTATAATATGGACCGCTTCTGTGGTCTAGTGGTTGGCCCACCCGCGTAAGACGCAGAGGTCCCGGGTTCGATTCCCAGCCCCAGGGGGGGTACAAATTGTACTCGGTTTGGTTGGTGGTACGGCTTATTTCAAGTCCGCCTGGCTAGTTACCATAATCTTACCTAAGTCTGACGCCATATCAACAATTTGAAAATTGTTGTGTTCCGGCAGTTAGACGTAAGATAGTTCCTCAGTGATGAGGATTCCGGGTGTAGTGCGCTTCCACCTTCGGCCTTATCGTCACTAAACATCAAGTGAGGTGAAGGCCAAGCACTATACTATCCCCGTCAATTGATATTGCGCTGGAACCTTGTCAAATTAACATACACATCATCGTCATCCGCAACTAAAAATGACAAAAAACAGTAAAATTCTAATAGGTAATAATATTAATTACTGAATTCTTATTTTCAATAACAAAGGGTCAGGTATATGAGAAAATTACAATTGTTTTTCGTTTTTGAGGTTAAAATCATGGCCGCCAGGCGCATTACCAATTGACGCGGATAGTACACAGCGATTTATAGTTTCAATTTCCCAATAATGCTTCAATGGGACGCAAACCTAACGCAAACCCATTGCAACCTATTACCTAAGCGGTCAGAGCGGGGCCTAATCGAATAATCGCCAGTAATAGCGAATGTGAATCGATTGCACCGCACAATCGAATGGGCGGGCGGTGAGAACGACGTAATCGAGTTTCATGAGTTTTCAGTGCAAGTTTTGTTTGGCATTTGTTTTTGTTTGCGTTTTGTTTTTTTCTGTAGATTGTCTTATTCCACGGCTTATCCCAGATAAGGAGGATGAGGAACCAAAGTGAACAGAACTGTTCCTCGTTCATAGTATGCATTACTTGAAACATAGGATACTTTTTATCACGGTCAAAGTTTCCCTATGGATTTTTCGAATGTCCACGTAGACGAAATCGCGGGCGGAACCTATTACTATCCCCGTCAATTGGTAATGTGCCTGGCGGCCATGATTTTAACTTCAAAAACGAAAAATAATTGTAAAAAATTTATATACCTAGACCCTATCTTATTGAAAATAGTAATTCAATAATTAATATTTTAGATTAACTATTAGTTAGAATTTTCTTGTTTCATGACATTTTTAGTTGCGGATCACGTCAACGACGTGGATGTTAATGTGACAAGGTTCCAGCGCATTACCAATTGATGGGGATAATAGTTAAGGTGAGGGCTAAAAAAAACTTTTTGATGTAATGCCATTGGTTGCTGAAAGATCTTAGAGATCTGAAATTGAGACATATATTTCTTTTTATCTTTTTCCAGACACGTATTGAACCAGAAACTTGATTCAGTGATTTTGGCTCGATAAATTTTAATTTCGAAAATACCTCTTAAAAATTCTTAAGTTTGAAATTACTTAGAAACAACGCTAGGTATTCAAGTCGAAATTGCTTTATATAATATGTCATCAATATTCACAATCGTGTAGAAGCATTTCTCTATAATCGCTATCGTTATTTATTATGAATTGATTTTGTGATTTTTTTCGCCTAAAATGCCAAATCGGTCTCGCTCTGGCGCGCGACGTTTTCTCATTGCTATCTCCCTTTACACTTTATTTTTTACATAGTGCCTTAATAATTTTTATACTCATGTTATTGTGACTTTCGCTCCGATATACCCAGAGTGAAGGAAATAATAATTTATTTGTTCTATGGAAATACCCAAAATGCGTGAACTATAAGAATCGTGTATTAAAGCCCTTATTAATTTCTAAGTACGTCTAATAAACACGGTCTACTTAATATTTTTCCCTCGTTTTTTTCTTAAGCCCGTCAGACACGAACCTTTGATCACGATAAGTAACTCGATTAGTTAATTAATAATTTCACACAAATTATAACCAACTAGAGTTTAACTAGGTGGGTGATTCATTTTGACCTTTTTGGACTTTTAATTATTGGGAATATTATTTAGACTGCCAAATAGTTATTAGTAAGTATATAATTATTTTTACTAACACAATCTTATTTGATTAACGAAATGAAGGATCTTTAATAAAAAAACGATAACTTTTTAGAGTTGAAAATTGGACTAGATCTATTTCGGTAGGCAGTGTTAAATTTTGAAAATTTTTGAATATGGGTATCAAATGAAAGGCCTTGATGAGCACATTCCAAAATAATATAATTTGTCACTAAATTTAAGAAAAAAATTTTTTTTTTTAATTTTTGATTTTTTACTTTATTGTTGTTTGATTTCCTCACAATCGAAGTGAAAGGCAGAAAAATCGACCGATAGATACTTACAAGTGTATCAAAATTTCATCATTATGGAAAACAAGCAAAAATGCAAAGTCCGAGTTTTATTTATTTCCTCGCAAATATGTTATAAAACGTCGTATGATATACGTGCGCTTTGATAATTACAGCCTCTGCTTTCTTGTAGCCCTCGCCTACGGCTCGGGCTAGCAATATCGCCTCAGCTGTAATTTTCAACTTACCGCACTTATATCATAATGTACTATTATGTACACAATAACTTTTATTTAATCTTTTTAATCTTAGTGGTCTAGTGTTTCGCCCACCCGTGTAAGACGCAGTGGTCCCGGGTTCGATCTAAGAGGGGTAAAAATTGTATTCGGTTTGGTTGGTGGTAGGGCTTATTTCAAATCCGCCTGGCTAGCTACCACCATCTTACCTAAGTCTGACGCCATAACAACAATTTTAAAATTGTGTTCCGGCAGTTAGAGGTGAGATAGCCAGTTCCTCAGTTAAGTGATGAGGATTCCGGGTGTAGTGCGCTTCCACCTTCAGCCTTATCATCATTTAACATCAGGTGGTATGAAGGCCAAGCACTATCCGTTATGCATAAAAAAACCTACTTATGTGGTTAAAATGAACTTTTAATTACATTCAATTCAATATGAATAAAAAATCATTAAAATTAACATAGAGTATGAAATTAAATAATTAACAGGCGTGTTAAAAAACAATACTCAAACGACCCTTTCCTTTACGAACGCAGTGCGTTGAAATAGAGCTCTGTGATTGGTTCGTTTGTTTACGTATTATTTGTGATTGGTAGTTGGGACGCTGCGCTGCGCGTACGCGGTCACTGTGAGACATCATAGTATTGTTTGTGAATATGGGTGTAAGTGTCCTAGATACATAAACGCTGCATAATATACCTTTTTTTTTATTGAAAAAACGAACAGTGCCTGTATATGAGTTATCACAGTCAAGTTTACTACTTGCACTTAATAGCTACTGTAGTAAGCAATTTTGTATGCATTTTGGCACTGCGTTGCTGGCGGTAAATAAACTAAAAGTTGTCATAAAATGCCAACTAAGTTGCTATAGATAGAGTAAGCGTAAACTCATAATACGCTTACAGTTTTTACAGAAAACTTCTTTTGAGGTTGCGTAAAAAAGACGCGAAAAAGGAGTTATATAGGTACGTTACAAATTAAAATTCAAAGATTTTGGAGAATAACCCACTTGACCTACTTCTTACATTAAATATGACCAATCACGTAACCGGATTAATTAAATGTGGGTTAAACAACAAGCTCGGGACATTTCAATTAACTACAAACAGAACAAGTTTAATTAGCTATTATATAAACTAACTAGTTTCGGACTAAGCTAAGCTCAGTCTCTTGTATTGTACGGAAAGGGACCTACTCAAATACAGTAGCCCGAACATCTACTGAGAAAAAAAACCGGCCAAGTGCGAGTCGGACTCGCGCTCGAAGGGTTCCGTACCAAAAAACAGCAAAAAATCACGTTTGTTGTATGGGAGCCCCCCTTAAATATTTATTTTTTTCTGTTTTGTAGTATTTGTTGTTATAGTAGCAATAGAAATACATCATTTGTGAAAATTTCAACTGTCTTCTTGCAGTCGTTATTAATAGCGAGCAAAAAATGGCAAAAAAATCACGTTTGTTGTATGGGAGCCCCCTCAAATATTTATTTTATTCTGTTTTTAGTAGGTGTTTGTTGTTTTAGCGGCAAATATATACATCATTTTAAAAAAATTCACTTGTCTAGCTATCACGATATGAAATACAGCCTGGTGACAGAAAGACAGACAGACGGACAACGGAGTCTTAGTAATAGGGTCCCGTTTTTACCCTTTGGATACGGAACCCTAAAAAGCGCGTAAGTACCTACTCGATAGGGTAATTCTCTATGGGAAATCTCATTTCGCTTTTTGACGGTAGATGGCGCTGTACAAATTTCCCATACAAAATTACTCCATTTTATGTTTTCGATAGCTGTTCGTGCTTCTTAAAATTCCGTTTTGAAATTGTCATTTATTTATATAACTTAATTAAAGAAGCAAGTAAAAAATTAAATTATAACTTAGTGTTTTTTTGCGCCTACATAGTCCTTAATACCCTTCGTTTTATTGTCCTTCAGTAACTTTTTTTTATGTCTCCATATGGGGCACAGGCCTTCCTTATGGGTGGTAAGGAGGATGGGCCATAACTCACCACGCGGGCCCAATGCGGATTGGTGGGTGTTAACGACTGCAAAATGCAGCCGGGACCAACGTCTTAACGTGCCTTCCGAAGCACGGAGGAGCTCGAGATAATACAGTTTTGGTCACCCATCCTATGACCGACCCTTGCAAACGTTACTTAACCTCCGCAATCTCTGGGCCAGGCGCTAAACCACTGCGCCACCAAGCTCCTTCTCCTTCGATTTATTACCACATAAGAATGTAGGTAATTAAATTTCTTGATTTTCAAGAAAAAATAATATTTTCTAAAAATTTAACCAAAAAATTAGAATTTAAAATGCAAAATTATTTATTTATTATACTATCTCTCGGAGTTTATTTTCAGTAAGTTAAAATACTATTTTAAGTTTATTACTTTCACAAATTTCAGATAGCAAATAAAACACGCGAAAAATTAGTACCTACTTGATAGAATTATCTACCTACTGGAAATTTCATTTCGCTTTTCGACGGTAGATGGCACTGTGCACTTTCCCGTACAAAATTACTCAATAACCTTTTTTTACACGGGTTATTTTTTTCGATAATTAGCTGTTCTTGCTACGGTCACTTGATCTTGTCTCGAGCGTAAAATGTGCAATACTACTGTTCATCATCATCCTCCTGTCCTTATCCCAATTTATTTGTAGTGCTATGTCTACACAAAATAAAATTTTGCGCTCTTAGAACGACCACTATTGGGGTCGGCGCAGCATGTAATACATACTGCATTAGGTTTTGGCAAAGTTTTACGATCGGCCGCCTGCCTGACACCAACCCTCCTTGGGAATGCTGTTGTTGACTGTTTCCTCGCTGCCATTCGAGTGACCCTTTGTGCGATGGTCTGCACCGGGTCCCTAAAACTTACCTCTATCGCCTTCTACGATACCCACGGGATGAGATGAGCCAGTCTTATTCTTAACCGGAACTGTGCGGCAAAAATTTACGTTTTGTATGGTTTTTTTTTTAATTTACACTATCCATACTAGCATTTTCATACTTTTTTAGGGTTCCGTACCCAAAGGGTAAAAACGGGACCCTATTACTAAGACTCCACTGTCCGTCTGTCTGTCTGTCTGTCACCAGGCTGTATCTCATGAACCGTGATAGCTAGACAGCTGAAATTTTCACAGATGATGTATTTCTGTTGCCGCTATAACAAAAAATACTAAAAACAGAATAAAATAAATATTTAAAGGTGGCTCCCATACAACAAACGTGATTTTTTTGGTGTTTTTTGCTCGCTATTAATAACGACTGCAGGTAGACAGTTGAAATTTTCACAAATGATGTATTTCTATTGCTGCTAAAAGTAGAAATACTCAAAACAGAAAAAAAAAATTAAGGGGGGCTCCCATACAACAAACGTTGCTGTTTTTTGGTACGGAACCCTTCATGCGCGAGTCCGACTCGCACTTGGTCGGTTTTTTTTAATATTTTTCATAATAACAGTTAATGTAGAGTTCAAACTGCAAGTTTGAGTAAGAAATATTAAGTTATATTTATAGATTGTTTTAATAATAAATATGTTACATTAACTCTTAACAAATAAACACCAAAATAAATGTATTACATTAAAAGAAATAACTACCGGATACAACCCGTCAACAGTAGCTTTCAAAAATGATAGTTGTGAAACTATAATTCTACAATGATCGATGATCTACGCATTACCCCGATCAATAGATCTAGATCGTGCATCCGGTTGGGAAATAACTAAATCATTGTATGTGCTGTTATAATTACTTAATGTTATATATACTGTTGAACGCACTAATAATTGAGTTGTTTTTTAAATAAAGTTTGGCTACTTTCAAGCACTTAGTGTTTTTTTTTTTGGTAGCTGTTGAGTCTGTAACTAAGTGAATGGCAGCCCACTGTGTGTTGGTCAAATGTATGTCGCAATTTCATTTGGAATCGGTTGACTGAGAATTTTTGCACTAGTAAATAATTTAATGTTTAGTTCGCAGTGGTCCCAGGTTCGATTCCCAGGAAAGGGGTACATTTGTACTCGGTTTGGTTGGTGGTAGGGCTTATTTCAAGTCCGCCTGGCTTGCCACTACCATCTTACTTAAGTCTGACGCCATAACAACAATTTAACAAATGTTGTGTTTCGGTAGTTAGAGGTAAGATAGCCGGTTTCTCAGTGATGAGGATTCCGGGTGTAGTGCGCTTCCACCTTCGGTCTTGTCGTCACTTAACATCGGGTGAAGTGAAAACCAAGCACTGTACTCTTGTGCATTAAAAATATTGTGCTTTGGTATAGCTGTTGCAGTTAAAAGGGTTATAAAAGTCACTTTTTTCTATCTCTTCTTCATTGGTGAGGATTCGGGTGTAGTGTGCTTATACTTTCAGCCTTAATCATCACTTAACATCTGGTAATGTGAAGGCCTAGCATTATCCCATTGTGGATAAAGAAAATTCCTAGGGAACACTCCTTTTTTTCTGAATGAAAGGTAGTCATGTCCTTTTCAATACCTCTGACAACGTGTATGCAAAATTTCATGAAGATCTGTTGAGTAGTAGACGTGAAAGCGTAATAAACAAACAAACCTCTTGCCTTTTTCAGCTTGAATATTAGCCATATAATATATAGTCAGGTGGGGTAAGTGAAACACCGGGGTAAGTGAAACACCCAACCATATCTAAGAAACTATCGTAGTTTATTCTCATAGCTATGTGTCGATAAATCAGGAATGACGAATTACTTCCCTTAATACAACACAGATATCGCTGCGATCATTAAACTAGCTAGTAAACCAAAAAGAAATTCATTAGATGTCAAAACGACATCGAAAAACACGATGTTTTTTTGATAAGTCTATAAAACTGGACCCTATTTTATGAGAATTTGATACATTTTGGATATTAACGGTTAAACATGATCCTTTTGTCCTGTTTTTAATTAAATGGACACAATATTTAAAGCTATTTTGGCCACTGTTTCACTTCCCCCTTGTCAGGGGTAAGTAAAACACTTCTTAGCTTTTTCGTGATTTTGTTGCTTAATGCAAGTCTTTAGATATTTATATTCATGCCGTTAAATGCTGATTTAATTAGGAGTACATTGCCTATACAGCTACTTTAATTGCGAGTTTTATAGCTTTACTACACCTTGTTAAATAAAAATAAAAATAAAGTATGTTTCACTTACCCCACCTGACTATACCTCTATTTTTTTATACCTCGAGAAAACAATTATTTGTCACAGACATTATTACAATAATTATGGTTTATACTAATAAATATCTTGTCGATATTTATTTACATAATTTTAATACTAATTTAAGCATTCAATTATTGCAAGCTTGTGGAATTTACATTGAAATGTATCCTACTAATATTATAAATGTGAAAGTTTGTGGGTTTGGATATTTAGATGTTTGTTCCTCAATCACGCAAAAACTTCTCAACGGATTTGGTTGAAATTTGGCACACAGATAGTAAATAGCCTAGATTAAAACATAGAATACTTTTTATGCCGATATTCCCACGGGAACGGGGACCACGCGGGTGAAACCGCGGGCGGCCGCTAGTATTTTTGATATTTTTGACCACTCTGCTTGGTCTTGGGTTTTTATTTATTTAATTGAATTGAAAATAATAATAATAATAATTGAAGAAATTAAAATGTCTTCAAAGAAGCCAAAAAAAATCCTACTTTTTATCAGTCATTAAGCTTGTAAATGATTAAAAACTAACACAGTAAAAATTACATAAGATAAAACATTTATTTCTTAGATTATGAATTAAGGACTCATGAATTTAATAAATTAAGTAGTTTTTATTCATGTTTTGTATTTAATCTAAAAAAAAATACAATAATGAATCTTAAATATATAGATTATTAAGCATATGTCTGTGTTACTTTTATAAGTTAAATGTGAAGGAAGTAGATAATTCGCTTTCAATTAGATACATGTATTACCTTTATAAGCAATTCGCATTAGATACTGTTTACATACCATAAAAACTAATTAACTGTTCTTTTAGGTTTAAACGGTGAGAAATAATGTACTTATAATACTTTTTTACTTCACTTGAATTAAAATTTACCTACTTTATCATTGCACGAACCAAAGAGAATGTAAAAAATACTAGCGTTTTGCACGAACAAAACATTAGGTACCTAATTATTAAATTAAATATAATAAATTATTTATGTGCAACAACCATTGAGGGTCTCCTTAACTGATTGTTATTTTTTATTTTAAGTAAGTACCTAAGTCAAAACATAAAAAGTACTTTTTATGTTTCGACTTAGGTACAGTACTTACCTAACTTTTTTCTCAACTTTTTAATCTTTAAGGCGGCTCTTCGTAAAATGACAGCTAAGGATTTGACTCCCTTCACCCCGCCACCCTCTCCATTACTTTGCAAGTCATTTATTACCGACATCTATTAAAAAATAGAAAAACTAGGAGGAGAGGAGATAGAGAATGAAAACCTTCTAAAAATTACGTTTTGATAATACAACGGCCTTAACTTTTTTACTAACTTAATTTGTCCTTGTAAATGTATGTATGAGTAAAATGTTTTCGGTCCACTATGGTGAACATAAAAATAAAGCACTATTCTTATATTTTCAATTAGGGCGGCGGCGGCGGCGGCGGGCGCAAATTGGGCGGGCGGCGCCTACAACGCGACGCCTCAGCTATTGGAAGTTGCAAATCATTTTACGTATGTACAGTCACGTCTTTAAATATGTATACACTTTAGAACTTTGTCACTCTAAAAGATATTACTTTTTGAACGGAAATCAATGACAAAATGGCAAGTACAACAAAGTGACAAAATTCTAAACTGTGTTCTAATTTTTAGACATGATGTACCGCCTTCGGTTGCATTATTTTATATAAAAACAAATCTCTTACGTTTCTTTTTAATTATAAATATTTATTTTTACTGAATCATCGAATGCGGTATTTAAAGTTTAAGCATGAAAAAGGAAAGAAAAAAGCCAAAATGTATAGAAATGCAATAATCCAGCGAAATTCAATGCAAAGAATTTAAAGTTGTACATAAAAATAAAAGTTATGAATAAAAATTCAGTTTAAAATACTTAATGTTAAATATTTTACGAAAAAATTAAAGGTTATAAAGTTAAAAATAAACTAGGTAATTAATAAAAATACTTGTGAGTCGGATTAATTGTAAAGATTACAAACAAAAATATATTTAAGTAAACAAAATTTTTATACTTAAAATTGCAGTCAAAATACTTTAAATAGACGCGAATTTGATTTTTTTCTAATACACTTTACTTTTTGTCTTTGAATAATTCTTCTTTGATACTTTTAATTTAAATAGTTTCTCGAATGTAACCTTTTTTTTTGCTATTTTGATCTAAAATGCGATTAATTTAACAATTTGACCAACTCCAGAGCGACTTGCTGTACAAAACGACGAAGGTATTTTATTTTAATCTTTATTTTTTTAGTTTTCTCTTTGCCGTGAAGTTGGTGTGGATCACTGTCTATTATTAATTTATTCGCATTGTAGGTTATGTGTTTTTGACATAGAAAGCTTACAGTATCTCGACTCTTAACGGAAACAAATTTTCCTAGATTACCATCATTAGTTTATAGGTACCTATTAAACGATATTTTTTTCAAACTAAGCCTATTTTGATTAAGTTCAGGGCTTGAAATCATTTTATTAGGTATATTTTTGATTAACCTTTCCTACGTTTCTTTTTAAGAACTTTACCAAATAGAAACTACTTAAAATGTTCGATCGTAAAATATAATTGCATCATGATGAAAATTTTCACATTTAACCCTAAACCATACTCTATCTTTTTCCATTCCAAGAATTACTGCTAAACTGTTTTATTCATTGTAATTTTTGCTTGCTTTGTGTACGTGTTAAGAACATATCCAAATTAAAACTACTTAAAATGTTCGATTGTAAAAGATTATTGCAGTATGATGAAAATATTCACATTTAACCCTAAACCATACTCTATCTTTTTCCATTCCAAGAATTACTGCTAAACGTGCTTAATTGTTATAATACTTTTGTTTTGTATTTTTTTCTTGCTTTGTGTACGTATAATGAAAAGTTTCACATTTAACCCTTAACCCTACACTATCTTTTTCCATTCCAAGCATTACTGCTAAACATGCTTGTTTTAGTGCTTCCGTTTTATTTATTGTAATTTTTTCTTGCTTTTGTGTACATGTTGTATGTTGCCAAACAAAATTAGACAACATATATTATATTAGGAATTATGTATATTCTTTTACTCACCAGCACTTTCCACCGCGCCGGGTGACACCGGCACCGGTTCACACTCCCTCTCTTCTCTTCTCTGCTCAAACTCACTCTGCACTCTATTCACGGGCCGGGCACCATTTAGTCCAAGAATCGCGTCTATCGTATGCCTAGGCCCTTGACTACTAGGCACTTGCGTCAAACCCAATCTAGACTTAACCGATTCAAAACTCTGATTCAAATGCATCTGTTGCGCGTGAAAAAACATTCCCATCCTATTCAAAGTCTCTAAATTCTGTTGATGTTGTGATAACGAAAGGGATTGATCTGTCACGTTTATAGAACAGTTCGAATTAGGACTGCTCATTTGAGAGCGTGGACTGTTCGTTTCGGACCGGTCCGGCGTTTGGTTGCCATAGTAACGCTCTTCGTTAGCGTCCATCTCGCACGGGAGAGCGTAACCGACTGGCGCGCGTTTTCAAACAACGCCTGGGTTGGAGTGGGGGCGTGGCTTAAAGGGTGGGGGTCGCGAAATTGCCCATTGAAAGTGCGAAATTTGGGGTCGCGTTGTGATTTTGTTTGGTAAGAAGCAAGAAGCGGCGTATTAGCATTTTCCCCTCGGAGTTTCCTTGGTATTGAGATGTGACGGTTGAATAGTTTCTTTTTTCGGTTTGATTGGGTCGATTGTGCTAGGTGTTAGTGTCGTCGGGTTTGTTAGCGGCTCTTTGAAGGTTATCAACGCATTTATTGCTTTTATTTGAGTTTTTTGAGTCTTTAATTAAACAGAAGTAACTGTGTTGTGAGGTTAATTACCTCGAAGCAACTATTTCTGTATAACTTATTATAATAAATATAGAGCCAAAATTTTCATTCAATATTTATGAATTAAACAAGCTATATACATACGTAATTAATATTAAATATATTCGTTTACAGAGCAAACAACCTGATAATTGAAGCGATGACAAACAAACTGCCAATTACGCAAATGCTAATGAGCCCAATTTGAATTAATCAAACTAATCAATACGCAGCCAATCAGAGTAAGTTATCTCATTCAACGCTCAAATGAACGAAAGAGACAGAACGGCAGACATCTGCTTGTTAACACACAAATTTAACCAAATCGGTTAACCCGTAACCAAACAATAACAGCTTTTCCAACTGACCACTTGGAAATTTGCATATCAACATAAATAACTTTATTTATCATGCAAATCTAAACTTTATTTCAATGATAATAAAATGTAAACTCTAATGAGTCGAGACGAATGCTTATACCATTTCAAAATTCGAATTGTTATCGTCAATATAATTTTGTCTTATTCGCACTTATATAGATCTCGCTCGCTCTCATCTCAGGTGTGGAAACGGTTGTCAAGGGGCGGGGCGTGCGTGACGTCACGCATCGATCGACCAATCGTGATGGGGATTTCTTTTTTCTTTTCCCGCTTCTTTTGTCGATGGGCTTCTTTTGTCCGAGGCGCAGTGATTGTTTGCAGTTGAGGGTTAACTTTAGGAATAACAAGCTGGCTGCTTTGGAAAGATAAATCAATTATATACAGGGCAGCGTTTGGACTACCAAATACGTGACTGTTAAACTTTTGCAAATTAATATTCACGATTATACAAAAACAATATAATATAACAACTTTTTTTTTATTTACAAACAACTAATTAATCAAATTAGTTTCTTAATATTTTTGTTCATATTAAGCACTATTAAAATTAAAACTTGTGCTTTTTTAATTCATTAAAAAAGTTTTCATGAAAAAAAGAACAGATTATCATACTGCATTTAAAAAAAATTGCAGTGACTATTACCCGTTCATTGGAAAATGCTGTTGCTCAAGTGATAAAATCTGATTGGATAATCAATTGCAATTTGCAACTAACTAAAGTATGGTTTACACTGTGGCTAACGACAGTTTTAGTTTAATATTTGTTGAAATTTTTTTTTTTATTATTGATATTGGAAAAAAATACAGCAATTATTTTAAACTGTCTTTGATTCGAGAGAGAAAATGTGAATGTAGAAGTATTCATTACAATCGAAAAAAAAGAGTTTCACCAAATTTAGATGATGGATGTAGATGAAGTTCACCAAATGTAGATGATGGATGAAAGGAAATTACATGTAGCAGAAATGAAAATGTTCAGGTGGATGGTGGATGTGTGGTGTGACGCGAATGGATAAAATAAGGAATGAGCATGTAAGAGGAAGTCTGCAAGTAGCACCAGTAACAGAGAAGCTGAAAGGGAATCGTCTGGCTTGGTTTGGGCATGTTATGAGAAGGGATGAAAGGCATGTTGCTAGAAGAGTAATGGATATGGATGTTGAGGGCTGGAAAGTGAGAGGAAGACCGCAGAAAAGATGGATGGATTGTGTGCGAAATGATATGAATGTGAAGGGAGTGGATGAGGAGATGACGAGATACAGGAAGGAATGGAAGAGAAAAACGCAATGCACCTACCCCAGATAAATTGGGATAAGGGTAGGGGGATGATGATGTAGATTCTTGGAACATAATATCCCGTCTATCCCGTATAATTATGTATAAATAAATAAATAAATAATCTCACTTATTTTAATTAGTTTTACACATTTTTCAGTAGCGAAAATGCTTGCAACATAAAACGTGATAAAATCACACTGATTTTATATCACAATGACAATAAACACGAGATGAACCTTACATAGTAAAATGGCACCAAAAATGCTCTACCTACTTTAAAAAAAAGCTTGTAAATGTCCAATGACACTAAATCCAATAATTAAAAAAATAAACATTTGCCAACAGTGTACAACAAACGTAACACGCTAAACAACTGTGCAATACATTAACGTGATTGCAGCGTCCTCTGAATATTTAACGGTTTGCGACAGTTAATTCCGAAAACTCTCCACTTGATTGGAATCACGCAACTGTTTCGAGCGAATGCAATTTAATTGTGTTCCTTTTTTAAAAAGCCATTTTCAGTTGTGATGTTCGCTTTTCAAAATTGAATTGGTTTTAAAAATCAATCGTATCAGCCATGAAGGGTTAGGTAAACTCGTGATACAATAATATAGTGGATAAACCTAAATTAACTTTTTATATTAAATTATTAGTTTGAGAAAACGTTGAATAGAATGTCCACTGAACGCGATTGTGGGAAAATTATTTTGTCACTTTTCCAGCACGAAACGGTCGTTTTTGCCGCGTAAAAACTTGTGAGAAAAAGTGTTTTTTTTTTCTTATTTCTAACACAACCTTTCGAAATATTAAAGAAAAAATAAATAGAGTTACAAAATTATTTTTTAGCATAGGTTTAATCTTAGAGCAACGCGAGCTTCCGTACGGAACGGAAGCCCTCGTTGCTCTAAAGGTTTGATTGAACTATTTTTGTGTTATAAAAATGAGTGCATGAAGCAATGAAGCTAGTTGTCTAACTCCAGAAGAGTTGAGAGAACAAGTTCCTAATGCTGAATTAAGCTTTTTTACCGGAAAAGTTACGTGAAAATATATATTCTTACCCTATAACACTTTCCTCGCTGGTAGAGGTGAAAAGTTGTAGGTATGTTTAACACGAGACCAAAGTTTTGTTCTGCCTCGTGCCTTTAAATGACTCACTGTGCTCAGTAGTCTATATTAGAATCACTCGCTACGCTTATGATTTAAACGCCTCGGCACTCGCAGCACAAAGTGACTTTGGTCTCTAGTATGACAAATAACTATTTTTATTGGGTCGGGATCTTTGAATAATCTTTTATACTATTGCATAAAAGCTAAAAGCAGAATTTATTAGCAAAAGTAATTCATTTATGAAATCAGACTTGCAAACAAATTAATTCATGGACAAAATCCATAGTATGTAATCGACGTTTAATTAAAACAATTTTACCCTTCATAGCTATGATATAATAAAGAGTGGTTAATTTCAAATTCATCGGCAAATTAAGCGAGTTCGCCCGAGATTGATTAGGTAAATGGGGGGTGGGGGGGGCGCTAATCTGCGACGGCCATACAACAATTTGTGTTTAGTGTTGTATGTGTTCATTGTCGACGTTTTCGCATTAATTTGTACGTACTTTTAAATAATTTGCAATTCTTTTTTTAATGATAACTTCTCATTATGAATTAATAAATTGCAGAACATTTCTTTGGTATGTTTGAGCCATTTTGGTTATTCAAGATGTAGTTTTTAAGTCAAAGTCAAAGTACTTTTATTCAAATAAACTTAATAATTAAGCACTTTTGAATCGTCTAAACAACGTGTTAATAAATTAACTCAAAATGAAAAAACCGTTTTTCCGGACCATCAAACTGAACAACTTAATCAGCTGTTTCATACAATAATTAATAACGAAAATATATAAATGTATGAAGCAGCTGATTTTTTTTCGCGATTTCAGAGTTGGTCCTATAGTAAAAGGTGTTCAGTTTAATGGTCCGAAGAAACGGTTTTCTCATTTTGCGTTAATTCATTAACACGTAATATTTTCTTACCCATTCCAGATTTTTTAGTTGACAAGAAGAACGGGCGCAAGAAACTTACTTACTTTTTCGGTACATGAAATACTTTTAGTGATTGCAATTCAATAATAGTAATAAACTCTATCTCACAATATAAATACAATTATCTAAAATCTTATTCCAAACCCGAAAATATAAATAAAGCTTACTTTCATAAAACCTACTTTATAATAACAACGTTTCACTGCGAAATTAGGTTTCTTTGAAACTTCGTTCGTTTCGTTTAGCTTTTGGTTTCAAATATCATATATATAATAGTTTTTACAGTTATCAACATAAATGTTAAAAAAAACTGTGTTGTAAACATATTACGATCATTACACTACTTCAGTACTTAAAAACTGGTTTTTGGTAGATTCTCATTTGCCACGTTTTTTGAGATTTTCTAGTTAGGATATAGAAAGTTGCTTTGTAGTTCGATACCTGAACACTCTTTGCTGGCCTCCTAGCATGACCACTGAAAAGCAATATTAACAAGAACCATCGCCGACAAACTACAAAACTATTACAGAAAACCGCATCCAAATTGGTCAAACCGCTTTGGAAATAAATGAGAAAATGATAACTGCAGCGCCCCCTAGCGGTTAAACACCATAACATCTATCTGAGAACCATCGCCGATAACCTACAAACCCATTACAGAAAACCGCATCGAAATCAGTTGAGTAGTTTTAGAGAACTTCTCCAAGCGCGACTTATCTGGTTGCTGCAGCGCCCCCTGATGGTCTACCACCATGTAACGTATCTTAGAACCTGCTCTGAAATGAAACCTTTTGATTGCAAAAAACCGCATTGAAATCGGCTCAGTAGTTTCCAAGGAAAATGGTAATAGACAAATTTGACTTATCTGGTTGCTGCAGAGCCCCCTGGTGGTCTACCACTATGAAACATGTTTAAGAACATGCTCTGAAATGAAACCTTTTGAATGCAAAAAACCGCATCGAAATCGGCTTAGTAGTTTCCGAGGAAAATGGTAACAGACAAACACACAAACAAACAAACAAACAAACGCACAACCTCTAACCCCAAACGCATATACCGCCTCCGTTCCGTTCCGTCCGTCGTGGGTAAAAAGCGTTTTATCACGTTTAACTGTCAAAAGACAATGGATTTTGACAGTTGAGTGTCGATATAACGCTATAACACGCGATATAAATCGTGTTTCGGTGGTGATGCTGGGCAGCAGGTCAAACATAAAATAGAAAAGTACAAATTGAGTTTCCTGGTACCCGGTTGTTATTTTTTCAAAGTACAAAAGACATGAAACTGCCATGAGTCTGAGAAAAAAAAGTGGATTTTGGAGTGTCATAGGTCGAGGCATAAGAATAAAAAGGACTCTTCTTTGTGCGAGTCCCAAATGCCGCCATTTATATAACTACTTCCCCCTTCACGTCGCTACGCCCCGCTGTCGTCCAAGCGTGTTTGTCAGGGTTGCTTACTGTTAAATATTGCTTACGTTTAAAGATCATATCGCTAAAATTTGAGTTTTTCTTTAGTTTAAAATCATTATTTTATTCTAGTTAGTAGATACAAAAATTAAATAATCACTTTTTCTGGGTAAGTAAGTACTTACTTACCTACTCCTGAGTTTGTATAAATAAACATTCAGTAAGGAAATTAAATTAAATTTTGAACAAAAATTTACTTCTAAAATATTTTTAGGTTTTGATCTGCTTACTGTTTAAACCCAATTATGAATATAGGTAGGTAGATATTTTCTTCATTCCTTTTATTTTATATTTTGGCACAGAACTTGTGTGACGATGTTTTTTTCACAAATGTACATATTTTTTGATAAATACTCAGGTCAGGTCCTTTTTATTAATTAGGTACTACGAAAACGAAACAATATTTTGATAATATTAGGTACCTACTTACCTCACAAATCATCTTTGGGAAAACTAAAAAAACTTAATTGTGGCATTGACTTCGAATTGTTTGCACAACCAAACACAGCACAATAACTTGGCGCCATTGTAATACAATTTAATTCTAAGATTTACGCACAGAGAAAATATTACGGAACGCAAAAACAGGCAAACGCGCGTGCGGCGACGACGCCGGCCGGCCGTGACAGCCCCACTGAGTATTCTGTTTAACAGACGCGAGAATATCGTGACCTTGAGCCCGCTCGGAGCGGGAGTGTCCGTTCTAGTAAGTTTTATTTATTCTTTTGGTCGAGGCCCGGCCACGGTACCAAAACAGGCTGTACGGGTACGTAGGTACTTTATGGTATCCAAAAATTAAAAAAAACAGTACCACTGTATTTCACGAGTTATATCACATTTTTAGTGGCCCGGCTACAACCCATGGGTCCTGGCCCGGCCACGCTTCCATCATCAATTATAGCTAACTTTATGACATTATTTATATGAAGGGTTACTGTACGAGTTTCGTAACACAGAAAAAAACGTATTATTTCATTTAAAAAAGTAAAATGCAGTTTAGACACAAATTCTACTTTATGAGAAAGTGTCTGGCAATAATTCCAGAGCAATTGACACGATTTTGGAGAATGAGTCAAAATTAAGAATCTTTTTATTTTATCGATATATTTCCCAGCCCATCCATCCGTGCTCGGCGACCTCTAATTGTTGAATGAGGCAGCATTAAAGCGGCAATTAACCAACATTGATTGGTTTCCAGCCCCCCCACTCCCCGAAAGGGCTAGCGGTGATAACAACGTTTCACTGCGAAATTAGTTTTCTTTGAAACTATCCGGGTTTGTTTGTCTTTTGTTTGAAACAAATACATTGTAAAGAGAAACCGTAGTATAATAAAATTACATCAGTGATTTTGTAACAAAAAGAAAATATAAATTGATTGTTTAAATAAAAACATCGAATAGAATAGTTCGAATCACGAAAGATGACTACAAATGGCGCCCATCTTCGCGTCATAACCCATGAAGAAAAGACTTGAGACACAATGATATTTCATATTCATATTGATATATCGACATTATTTAAATATATGAAATATTATTTTGTCTAAAGTCTTATCTTCATGAGTTATGACGCGAAGATGGGCGCCATTTGTGGTCATGCCAATAGTGATACCATTCTTAAAACATTTAATTCAATAAATATAAAAAAGACTGAAGATCTCTGGGGCATTTCAACTCACATAATTAAGTCTATAATAACGACCATTGCTCCCCATCTTGCTTTTATTTTCAATAAGTGTGTTGATGAAGGGATATTTCCAGACTTAATGAAATATAGTAAAATCATCCCTCTTTTTAAATCTGGGGACAAAAGCGATCCCGCTAACTTTAGACCCATTTCCATTTTGCCAGCACTAAGCAAAATTTTTGAAAAGATCATTTATGATCAATTATTAGCACATTTTCTTATCAACAAACTACTTCACGAGAAACAATTTGGTTTTACTCGTGGTAGATGCACAACTGATGCTGGAATTGCACTTCTCAAACACGTCTTTGAAGCATGGGAGAGTAAACAAGATGCAATTGGTATATTTTGTGATCTCTCTAAAGCATTTGATTGTGTCAGTCACAGTACTTTATTAGATAAATTGGAACATTATGGTGTATCAAAAAATGCAATAAGCCTTATGCAATCGTATCTGTCGGCGAGAACCCAAAAAGTTGTTGTAAATAAAACAGAATCCTATGAAGCACCCATTACCATGGGCGTGCCGCAGGGATCGATATTGGGTCCATTGCTTTTTCTTATTTATATTAATGACCTTCCTTACTATACTAAAAACTTATGTGAAATAGTACTGTTTGCTGATGATACTTCTTTAATTTTTAAAGTTGATAGAGGATGTAACTGCAGTGACGATGTAAACAGCACTCTTTCCAAGGTAATGCATTGGTTTACTATTAATAATCTGAAGCTTAACTCTAGTAAAACTAAATGTGTAAAATTTTCACTTCCTAATGTGAGGCAGGTTCATATGACTATACATGTAAATGGTGAAGCAGTCGAATTTGTTGACTCAACAAAATTTTTAGGTATTACTATAGACTCGCGGTTGCAATGGGACCCTCATATCGATATCCTGTCAAGCAGACTTAGCTCTGCTGCCTTTGCAGTTAAGAAAATAAGGCTTCTGACCGACATTGAAACAGCAAGATTGGTTTACTTCAGTTATTTTCATAGTATTATGACCTACGGTTTGTTGTTGTGGGGCTCAGCTGCTAATATTAATAACATATTCATCTTACAAAAAAGGGCAGTGCGCGCTATATACAACTTACGGTCTAGAGATACTCTTCGTGACCTATTTAAAGAAATTAAAATATTAACGGTAGCTTCCCAATACATCTATGAAAATATAATGTATGTAAAGAAAAATTTAGATAGCTTTGTAAAAAATAGTAATGTTCATAAACTCAATACAAGAAACAAGAACAAACTTGCTGTTCCAAGGCGCAGACTGCATAAAACCGGAAGCTCTTTTTTGTGTAGATGTATTACCTTTTATAATAAGATACCAGAACAAGTCACAGAACTGCCCTTGGAAAAATTTAAAAATACTGTTAAATCCAATTTAATGAGTAAAGGTTATTACACTGTTGACGATTATTTGAAGGATAAAAAGGCATGGGCATAGCATTTGTATTGTTAATTATTACTCTAATACCTCAGTATTGATTAGAAAAAGTCCGGGGTTCTTTCATAGGTCTAGATAAAAGTCCTTTAATTAAACTCGAATCGTGATTTTCTTTTCTAAGTATAAAATTGTGAGAAGTATCCTACCTACTTAAAAACGTACTTCTGGCTTCTTGACTCGACGACTTGATATGGGTAGCTTTAGTATGTCATGCTCACTTCAAACATTTCTGCGGTGGTGTCGTGTGAGGCGGGTCGTTACGTTCCCTCAAATATGGTTGAGCGAAGCGATGGCTGGTTCATGCGTCATGCTCGTGAACGGGTGCTGCCAGTGGGAATGGGTCTGCTTCTGTCTGCTTGTATTAAGGGCGTCGTATAACTCGTATATAAAAGATCTGTTTTATATTGTCTGTATGTATGGCACTTCTTACTCAAAAAATATAATTCTTAATAGCTTACCTTGTTTTGATTTATTTAATTGCAATATTTTTACTTTCTATAGTCAGTAGTTTAGTGAAAGACCTATGAAAAGCTTTTGGATATAAATTTTCAATTCGATGCCTTAACATAGGTAGTCTTAGTATGTCATGCTCTCTTTAATCATTTCTGCGGTGGTGTCGTATGAGGCTCAAATATGGTTGAGCGAAGAGATGGCTGGTTCATGCGTCATGTTCGGGAACTGGTGCTGCCAGTGGGAATGGGTCTGCTTCTGACTACCTATCTTAATGCATATTGAATTGTATGTTTTTCTTTTATTTTTATTTATTGTAGCAGCCTAGACTGAATAACAAGTTCAAACTTTGAATTTAGCTTAAAATCTGTAAATTGATTAAGAAATTTGAAACTCATTAAGAAATGAGCTAATTCAATAATGTTATTTATTTGTTAATCTTTGTTAATATAAAGTCTGGAAACGATATACATATTTGTAAATATCGTTCCATCTGATTGATAAAGCTGACAAGTTTTTTGCGCCCATTTTTCTTGTCAGTTAAAAGACGTCATAATGGGTGGCAGGGTAAAAGAATTGACGATTTAAAAATGCTTATTATGTGAGCTTATTTAAATAAAATATATTTCACTTTCACTTTCACTTTCATGTTTCGTGATTCGAACTGTACCTATATTATAGGTACAGCATTTGATCTTGATTTGTTTAAAATAATAAAAGTCATTGTAAGTAATAATTTGCACATGCACAAGTGACAAAGCTTCACAAATAGTTATTTGTTCAACAAGTGAGCAAAGTAATTTTTTGCTGCAAGTGATGATTTTAATCACGACCTAGTGAAGTAACTAGTCTAGAATTGAATAACGAGCGTAGCAAGTGATTCTAATGAAGACTACTGAGCACAGCAAGAAAGTCGCAAAAACGATTTTTGCTAAGATCATGAGGAAAACTGTTTCAAAACTCACGCTCACTGCAAAAAACTATTTTGCTGAGAGCTTTTACGAACCAAAAGCTCCTTTTTCGTACTGGAAATTTAAACACTGTATGTACTAGTTATTTACGTTTATTTAATTTGTTTTAGGAAAATATTGCTATATAAACCTTGTATTTTCTAGAGACAAAATGTTTTTGCTTGCAAAGGACAGCAATTAAACCTAACTTAAAATGGATATGAATTGTCTAAAGAATCACCACAAAGCTTGTTTTTTAAACAAGAAGGTTGTATTTTTGTATCTCTCCTAAGTACTGTATAACGCAAGCAAGGTCTAACTTTTCTCTACTGTAAGTGCGGTACAGCTAGTCATCATTTTGTCTGCAATCAGCACCTAGATAAAGGAGTTATGTCACTATAGGAAAATAGGTATTACACTATGGTAGTGGTACCTTCCCAACCTCCCCCCCTCCCCCCTTAGTCCCCCTTCAGTTGACCACACGGCGCAGCAAACCTTTGAGTTAATTAATAACATAGATTGCCGGTGAACCATTAAACGATGAGCGCCGCGGGTGGTGGCGGTGACCATCAATGTGGACTTTGTGGGACATTTTTATACACTAATACAAAATTCGAAAATCTGTATTCAGTAACAGGAGATTACATAAACCTATTTTTCTTATTTTATTACAGAAATTCTTTGAAAACCACCTGACACAACTTTTGGGGACAAATAAATATTTAATGGACAAAAGCGCGACTAAAAGGCAAGTTTTAAATAATAAATAAGTGAGAAAACTAGAGTAAGTATTTTTTTCCTTTAGTTGCCGCTCTAAAAAACAGGATCTGCCACCTTCTCACTTGTTGTAAATACTTACTTTTCTCTTTTATTCCCACAAAACGCCAAACTTCTCACTGCTTATGATATAGAATAGAGGTTCGACGTTTGTTTTTTTTCTTAAATTTATTAAAAATTCAAGGGAAAATTGGATAAAGGTGCTCCCTCACCGGGAGCATTCGCGTGTAATGTAACATTATAGATTCATCTTTGAGCATTACATTACAATAATACCTCCCTGACTGACGAGCATTCGCGTGTAATGTAATATTATAGATTCGACTTTGAGCATTACATTACAATAATACCTCCCTGACTGACGAGCATTCACGTGTAATGTAATATATAGATTCGACTTCGGCATTGATGTTACAAGTTGTATCAAGATATTACACATTGTATCATTACAAGGTGCGCATTGAAATGCTCGGTTCTCCTCCTTCACTGATGTATGCCCGTTTTGTATCATTACAAGGTGTGCATTGTAATGCTCGGTTCTCCTCCTTCACTGATGTAATGCTCAAATCTGTAACGTTACATTACACGCAAATGCTCCCGGTGAGGGAGCACCTTAAGAGCAATGAACGGTTTTGATTGACAAGACAATAAAAGTTAATTAGACAGTGGTCTGAAACCTGACTTGATTACCTGGTGGACGATGCGGAGCAGTTCACGCCATCCGGATGGTCTCTAGCGACGGCACTTTGAATACGCACAAGAGTTTTCACATTCTTCAAATTGCTGCCTTTTTGTAGAAGAAAAGTCAAGAGAATCTGCCTCCTGAAAACTTTTATCATGTGGCAGGAAGTGAGAATCCAAGTGATCGTCTTTCCCGGGAGATGCTTCCCTCCCAACTCGCTTCACATGATTTATGGTGGAACGGCCCATCATGGATTCGTAGCCCTCCGTCAAATTGGCCTATGAAAGCCTTTTCACCTACCATAACTGCCGAGTTGCCTGAGCACAAAGTTAGTGTGCTGACTGCAACGGTTCAGTGTGAACCCCCGGCTCTGATAGAATTGGCTAAGCGTATATTCGGGTGGGATAAACTTTTACGGATTGTTGTGTACGTCCTCCGATTTATTAAAATAATCTCGCCTTCTTCTGGGGCAGTCAATAATATTATGACTGTCGAGAAATTTTTGATACGTTCAGTGCAGAGTATCCACTTCGCGGAGGATCTTACCGCGCTCAAGAAGGGTAAATTGCCTTCTAAGTAACTTTTTAACTTGTCGGTGTTTCTTGACGAAGATGGTGTGCTGCGTGTTGGAGGACGGCTTTCTAAATTGGATTTACCCTTTGAAGCTAAACATCCAGCTTTACTCCCTAAACATGATCATATAGTGGATCTTATCATTCAACACTACCATATTATGAATGGGAAGACGAAGGCAAAGTGAATTACAGATGTCGCTTCAGTCTTTGGACCCATTGTCAGTTTGAGCTTATATTGTCTTGACTGTGTATTACGTGATTTTACTTTCTTAGATTATATTTTTTTCGGTTTTGCGGACAAACAATTTAGCTCAGATAAAAGAAGAATTACGGAAAAGAAAAGCCAAAACAAGAGGCAAGAAAGTTTATAGCAACTTACAAAAAATTGCTAACAACCATTACATTTCTTTAAATTTCGTGTAAGATTTACAAGTAATCTTTTTGTTTCAGATTAGAAGCATATGATTTAAATTTTAACAAAGCAACTGAGTGTGAATTTCCGTGTTTATAGTTGCCTCATGATGCCTTCTGTGCAATAGTAATTTCAGGTTTCTGTACTGGAATTTCTGTACCATCCAAAATTACACGAACCGTTTTATCATATTTATTTTATTATTCTAAGTTTCTTGAATGACTCTGGCATATAAAATTCTATTAATTCTCTGTTTGGCCCCAATATTGGGCTTATTCCATATTTGATATACCTATCAAATTCATCCAAGTTATAAATATGTTAGAAACTGCTGAGATTGAAATATTAAAGAACAAAGCTGTTATAATTCAAATGTTGTTTTATTTTGGCGAAGCTTAATTAAATTCATGAAACATTCCTTTTGATTTATAATGTTTCTCAGGCTCAGCAAAGGAGAAAATCGAGGGAAAAGCATCTTTTTTTTATATTTTTTGCCTAAAATTTCTTTTTGTTACTGGGAAATCGATAAACTCCAATATTTTACAAGTTACGTGCACAACAATGCGGCATTTTCTCATTATAAAATTAAAAAGTGCAATACTCCAAGAGATTTCCATATGTTTTGACACTTTCTTTGAGGCGGCCGGGTACCAAAGACAAGACGCCACCTATCGGGATAAAATTGCGCTTTTCCTCCCCATTGTCATACTGGTCCAGGACTTTTGATGTCGATCTTGCGGCAACGTTTTTGGATATTGGATGCCAGGACGGTGATAAGAGCAAGTATTCGGAAATGCAATTGCTGCTTCCGTTAAAAATCCGTGGCACCCCACGTACAAGATGGCTGATTTACCTTCCTTCCGTGTCACAGAGGCAAAGGCTTTCGTTCACACCGGCGTTGATTACGCGGGTCCTCTTCGCATCACGCTTGCTCGTCGAAGAGGACAGCATTCGCAGAAGGCGTATATTTGCTTGTTCGTGTGCCTCGTGACCAAGGCTACTCATATTGAGTTGGTTTCGGACCTAACTACCAATGCCTTTCTAGCGGCTTTTAGTCGTTTTATTTCACGGCGTGGACCTGTGTCGTGCCTATATTCGGACAATGGCACCAATTTTGTCGGTGCAAAGGCACAGTTAGATGATCTTTATACCTTCCTAATTGGATCTAAATTTCATCCAACTTTAAAGCGCGAACTTACTAAGCGTCGCATTGATTGGAAAATGATTCCCCCTCGTTCGCCGCATTTCGGTGGTATGTGGGAGTCGAATATTAAAAGTCTAAAGACTCACCTTTATCGAGTGATCGGGACCCAGCTTCTCACTTATGAGGAAATGCAAACTGTGCTGGTGTAGATAGAGTGCATTATGAACTAGCGCCCACTTACTGGTGTGTCTTCGGATCCCGATCCCGAAGTGATAACTCCTGCTCATTTTTTGATGTCATCACCATTGCAGTACTTACCTGCGCCACCATTAACTGACGCGCGTATCAATCTTACCCGGCGGAAACGGTTATTAGACAGTATGGAGCAATCTTATTGGAAGAAGTGGCGTTCAGAGTATCTTCATACGTTGCAAATCAGACAGAAATGGACCACCACTGGCTATACTATTAATGTCGGAACTGTTGTCATTGTGGGGCAGGAGGATTCTCCTCCCTTGAATTGGCCATTAGGTGTAATTACAGAGATTCATCCCGGGTCGAACGGGATTATTCGAGTAGCGACGGTGAAAACTAGTTTCGGGATCTTTAAGCGTCCTATTGTAAAATTATATCCAATACCTACTCAATAATTTTCTGTATCTTATATTTAGATGTAATTTAGTTTGTTTAGGACTTAGCCATGAAGCTTGGCCATTCTGTTAGCTTTAATATAAACTGCGTGCATGCTATGTTATGTTGCACATGATTATGTTTGTAATTTATTTTTGTTTTGAAACTTCTGCGAACTTCCAAGGCGGGGAGAGCATGGTTAGGCACATAGGATAACTTTTATTCTGTTATTATTTTATATATGGATTGTGGAATGTGTATGAGACCATCGATAAGCTCGCGCTCACTAATCTGTGGGATTATGTCGTCGATGCATACGAGACGCACTGGCCACTAAGGGAAATCGTTTTTCTGTATACCTACATTCCAAAGTGTCGGAAAACCTTGCTGTCACTCCCTTGACTTTCCTTCTACAAAAAGACAGCAATTTGAAGAATGTGAAAACTCTTGTGCGTATTCAAAGTGCCGTCGCTAGAGACCATCCGGATGGCGTGAACTGCTCCGCATCGTCCACCAGGTAAGTGAGTGCATTTACTCCATGCTTTCATACCTTCAACCATAATCCTTATAGGTGTAATCCACCCCGTGGTGCTTTGGCTATTTACACGCCACACCATCTTTTGAATCCGGCACTTTCTGACACTTTGGAATGTAGGTATAGAGAAAAACGATTTCCCTTAGTGGCCAGTGCGTCTCGTATGCATTGACGACACAATCCCACAGATTAGTGAGCGCGAGCTTATCGATGGTCTCATACACATTCCACAATCCATATATAAAATAATAACAGAATAAAAGTTATCCTATGTGCCTAACCAGACAGTAAAACAAAATATAGTGCCTTTCATTATTTGTCGGTGCAGCAGCAGTAAGACATCACACGACATCGCCTCACCGTAGTCAACAGACCGGTTGCCATGGTTACCAGGCGAGTTCCTATGGCCAGGTTATGCCGTTCTGCTGCTGCACCGACAAATGAAAAAAGGGCCTTAGCTAAAAAAAAAATATCCGAGACGTCGTAACTAGGGGTTAGTAAGGTGAGCGGCTGCCAGAGGCGCAACCTTCAGAGGGGCGCACTTTGCTGACCCACAGCTAGAAAAAAGTCTATAAGCCTTGGGGCGCAAAATTCAAATCTGCCAGGAGCGCCCATTGGGGTGCAAAACATCTTGGGGCACAAAACTCATATCTTGCCATGAGTGCTCAAGATCCTAGAAATAAGTCTTGGGCGCAAAATTTAAATTTTACCAGGGGCGCTCAAGACCCTAGCTCCAACGCGGCTTTGTCCGCCATAACCTACCATCGTTGTCACCCTACCCCACCTGCCTCTGTCACACTTTGATCTTCGCGAATTATCCTTTATCTAGCTAACAAATTGGTACAGCCCGTTTAGACCTGATTGTTGATCGTCATTAACTTAGTAATTAGCAGTTTGCTGCTCAAAGAGTTCAATTTGTGAGCTAAATTAAAGTAAAGACTTTTAACAGACACATAATGGATTTATCTACTGAAACTTAATGAGGTTTTTATTGAGGTACCTAAAGTTTTCACTTCAGCTGGCTAAGCCGGTAACTTGTTTTCCCAGACGTATCTTTATTATAAGTTTACACAGTTACGTTTATTATACTCGATAGCGACTGTAATGAGTAATTTTGTATGCAATTTGGTAAAGCTTCTCTGATGGTAACTACACTTGACATTACTTATAGTAAGCGGCGTTTAACTCGTAATATGCCTACATGTTTTATGCAAGTGAAATAATAGTGCTTGACTTTCACCATGTTAAGGCGTTATACATGCGTCAAATCCCAATATTCAATTCAATTGTTGAAAGATTACGCGCGTGAAGCTATCATGGATAATAGTAGTTTGTTACACAAGGGACGTAATAGCTACTTACAACCGAGGTAAGCATACTACTTTACATCATTCATGCGAGGTAAATTTAATAAAAATAAAAATATAAATAAAAATAAATATGAAAATTTAAATTAAAATTAAAATAAAATAAAACATACAAGGTTATTTTTAGTTCATTGAAAACTTCTCGTGGGGTTGATCAGACCATTAAACTGAACAACTTTCATTATGGGACCAACCTCGAAATCACGAAAAAAAAAACAGCTATTCCATACAAAAGTACAATGCCTACTCCATCGAAATGTATGAAACAGCCGATTTTTTTTCGCGCTTTCAAAATGAATCTTATCGTTTTATGAAAAAGAATTGTTTGACCAAGGAGTTTTGCATAGGTTGAACTGAAATGAAATGGCACCATATTCATTGTTTTTTTTTTTCAGTAAAAAGTTTCGTCAGTTTATAATATAAGAAAAAAGATCGGTTCACTAAGGAGCTTTTTTTTTCAATTTATTTGGGTTAAAAAACAGTGTAACAATAAAGTTTTCTTACAGTATTATGATAAATAGCCTTTGTCATTGAGACACCAACATCATTAACCACGACAGTATTTTAAACAAAAATAGGTTAACTAAGAAGCGATGCTATAAAGTACGCAGAAGGAGAAAAAAAAACTGGTAAACATCAAAACTATTTTAAACACTACGAGTAGGTATTAGTACTATTATTTATTCTATGGTATTAGTACAAAGATAATTTGTATGCAAATTTAACTTAAAGGGTCAACCTAAAAAATGGTGGGTATTACACAGTATGTTTCAATTGTTTCATTGAGCAAAACTTAAATTATTTATGATAAGATTAACATTTATCAAACTATGATATAATTCTAACATGAAAAATGATTTTATAGCAGTAAATTGATATAGTTTATTTATTGTTTAGTATTTCTAACAATTGTTTTTTGAATGAATTAACAGAGGTTGAGAAAATATCAAGCGAATTAAAATCATTATTGTATGAATTAGTATGCAAAGGAGAACGTTTGCCAGCATTTGTTCTAAATACATGGGTGGCAAATAGACGAGTAGCGTTTCGATTATGGGTTCTATAGGGAACTCGATAACATAATTTATTGTTAAGTTCAACACAATCATATCGGTTATGACACAGATCGTATAAAAACATTAATTCAAGTTGAAGACGTCTAGATTTTAGCGTTAAAAGATTATATTCAATTAACAATCTGTCGTACGCCAAAGATCGACGCTGACATTTGTAATGTAACGTTCTTAAAAAAAGTTCTTAAAGCATTCACCTATGCTTGAATAGTAAAGTGATTTGAAAATGGAACGTTCTATCTAAACAATGCACTGTGTTGCACATGCCAACTTACACAGCTTCATACTTTATTAGTAAATCCTAGTTACCGAGCAGTATGATGTAAAATATATAATGTACTTGAAACAATACACAATAGATTCACCTATTTGAGAGCATTTACAAAAATGTTACCTTTGATGTAGAAAAATATTCCGTGGACCCTATTTCTGGTCTTATTTGCAAAATTTCTCGGAAACAGAACATTCGTTTATGTTAAAACCAACCATAAAAATCAGCGATGTTAATACCTTCAATCTTAAATTGAACAGATTTTTTTAACTAAATTGAAAGCGAAGAAAAGTAATAGAAACATGTAAAAATTGAAAATTCGGTGCTAGTTCTCAACGCAACCGCCGAGTTGGAACGCGCACTGATATGAACCCAAAGTGAATAGAGTTACGTTCGATTTCATTCCATTGGCGCATGTTAACGCCTTAAGTGATGATAAGGCCGAAGCTGGGAGCGCACTACACCCGGAATCTTCATTACTGAGGAACTGGCTATCTTACCTCGTACTGCCAGAACACAATGTTAAATTGTTGTTATGGAGTCAGACTTAGTTACGATGGTGGTAACTAGCTTAGATGGAAAATATTCATAACCATCAGTTATAAAATTTTTGACAGTGTGTCAATGAAAACTGTGGTAGATGTACCTAAACTGTGTTACAAACGTCCTACAGTATCTTACCAAACTGTTGTAATTTGTACATAACAACACAATACCATGTATCTTTCGATTATGCGAGATATTAAAAGAGTTTGATGTAATCATAAAGCAAGAAAATTAAAAAAAAAATATTTTTATGTCAAAATCTTTAACATTCTCTTGCCACGCAAAACATAATTTTCTGATTACTGTTTGACATTGCAAAAGTTTTTGCTGTCCTGTACTTGTTGTGGCTGTCCCAAATCGGATTTTAATAATAATTCCGTATTGTGTCTATGCATAGATAGGGTCATGAAATTGAGTTGTAGCTAAAGGTAGGTGTGTCTGCCACAGCAGCTGAGATGCAGCGGTCAGTTAGTTAGTTACTTGTCCCGCGTCTTGTGATAACGTGTGTCCAGGGCGCAGAGTAGGTGCGCGCAGAGACTAACGGCCAAATACTTAAACGAATCTTATAATTAAGGCCACCCTAAATTCTACAAAGTTGACTGATTTGACAGAATCTTTATGAAACTGACAGCTTCCTTAAAGTTAAAGAGACCTTAATAGTTATATTAGCTAAGAAGCCTTTGAGTATTCGGCTGTTAGGCCCGTATTTATAAACCGCTATCAATGTTGAGAGCTATCTTGAGATCATACCTGAGATGCTGTTCCTATAAGAAGAACATCTCAAGTATGATGTCAAGATAGCTCTCAACGTTGAGAGCAGTTTATAAATACAGGCCTTAACTAGTGGCTCTATGAGCTGTAGACCTCGCGTTTGTGTCATTTTTGATATTTTTTTCGAAATTGCCCGCTGCTATTATGTTTTCGTTTCGAAAAAATTCGGAAAAATGTCTGACAAAAATTAAGGTCTTCATTGTCTGAAGGTTTTCAACAAGATTTTAAAAACCTACAGTCAAAGTGATATGGCCATTTTATATCTTGACAAGTACATATACAACCCGCGCAGATAAAGAATGGGACTGAAAATTTCTGCTAACCGCGCTTGCCACAATAAGTGTGAGTGAGAGAGCGATACAGGTTTGGTGATATGGTCTGCAAGCGAGAAGTGAACACGCACAATGCCATTTTCAATACTCTTCTTTAGCGGTGCGGGTTGTAATAGCTTTCTAAAACCTGCAGTTGAAGTAGGGCGCAGTATAGTCATTCAAGCTTTGGTCTCTCAACTGATGGAAAATAAAAATCTAAAATAAACGGTAAGAGGTGTTATTTTAATGTTTTCGTGCCTGATCAAAACAAAATGAAATGATGAAATATGTAGGAGAAATAATGCATATATGTTGCTTGAACGTTCAGCTTGGACTGACCGACGATCTGATGAAAGTCTTGGGAAGGCGCTGGATGCGGGCAGCACAGGACCTATCAGTGCAGACAAAGCTACATAGACCAGCCTGATACCACATTTTTCCATATCCATATCTCTTTGCGTCACTCCGAAACATCGTTCAATGGAGTAAAAAAACTAAAGCACTTTTGCGCACTTTGACATCGACGAGCCAGTCGTCGCTGAGTGGTATTATTTTGCTCTAGTAAATTTTGGTTTTGAGCGGAGGGTGTATAATCAAAATGGTCAATGGATCAAAAGGTCATTTTGATTGTAAGAGATAGAACATGAGTACGCGGGTCCAATATAAATTATCGGTAATAGGGTACCTCTTATGTTTAATGTTTATTTCTCTAACATTTTTGTCTCTGACTGCTTCAAGTGCTCTATGCATAGTGCCCAAGAGTGGACGGCGTGTAACTAGATTGCAGCCGAGATGAGCCATAGTGCTGCAGCCCCGTTCGTGCAGACTCGGCGCTTAATTGGGCGTTTGTGCTCCATAAACTGCTATGGTTGACCAATGGGATTATGATGGGTATAGTTGTTTTCATGAAGACCGTTTTGCTATGTATGTGTTAGGCGTGCACATAAACATTGTTTTAGTGTGCGTCTGCACGCTCTCGTATTACGAAAACAAAACGGAATTCGTGAGGTAAAAGAACTATTTTATTTTATTTTAATTATTTGGAGGACCAACAGCTAAATTTAACACAGTAGGACCCATTGACTATCCTATTATGGTTTTGGAAATATTTATTTTGAAATTAATAAAGACAATATTACATTCTTTCGCGGTTTCAGTTTCACCCCTATTTGATTAACATTCCACGCACGAAGCGTTTTTCATCTTCCTTTTTAATCCGCACAGCTAAGGAATGGAATTCCCTGCCTGCGTCTGTATTCCCGCAAGCATACAACCCAGACCCAGCGATATTTAAAGCCCGAGTGAATAGGCTTCTTCTAGGCAAGCTCGCTCCATTTTCGGCCTCTTCTTAGCCTTATGGTCTCAGATCAAATAAAAAGTAAGATGGAGCGTTGCGAAAAATGAAGTGAGGCCGGTTTTTGATGGTACATGCGTGCGTACAAGGGAGCGGGCGGGGGCCGGGCGGCAGGGTTTTATATGGAAAGCTTGGACGAATTCGTTCAAGATGGAAAGCCAAGGCGTAGTTTCGTTACACGTGTGTGCGTGAACTGTGTATGTACACAGCCAAGGCGTAGTTTTACAGGCCTCACCGCTTTGTTCGGAAGACTCTATCTTACTTTTTTATTTGGTCTGAGCTTATGGTTTTCAAATGTGTCCAAGAGTAAGCCCATTTATTGTAAAAAAACTTGAGAAGATATTATCCCGGTATGAATGTGGTAGGGTCAATTTAAATCCCTACTAATTATGTTTTGGTCATATTATTCCAAAGTCGTAAGCTATCGAACTTCTCAGTAGCAGGAGTTATTGCCCTCCTCTTTTTTTTAACACGTTTTTATTAGGTTGCTTTCGCGTTTGTTTGTTTGTTTGTGTTTCTCCACAAAGTTTGCGAACGATTTTGTCCTAACTTCCCGATGAGCTAGAGACTTGAAACTTAGAACATAGACCAAAACTGGAAGGCAATGCAATATTATGGTGTCATTGAGCTGATCTGATGATGAAGCCGGAAGAAGGTCACAGGAACTCTATGAAGAATCCATACAATCCCATCGTGTTTGGGCTCGTTAGAATCGTCTTGACGAGTACTCTAATAGGAAACGTAGTTTAGGGTCTGATGATGAAGCCGAAAGACCATGCCATAGGAACTCAATATTGAAATCGTGCAACCCCATCAAATTTGGGCTCGTTTTGAATCGCCTTGACGAGTACTTTGTTGGGAAATAGTATCCAGGGTCTGATGATGGAGCCGGAAGAAGGCCACTGGAACTCGGTAATAAAACCATGCAATCCTATCGAGCTTGGGCTCGTTTGAATCATCTTGACGAGTACTTTAATGGGAAATAGTGTCCGAGGATCTGATGATGGAGCCGGAGGAAGGCCATCGAAACTCTATAATAAAACCATGCAACCCCATCGAGTTTGGGCTCGTTTGAATTGTCTTGACGAGTACTTTGTTGGGAAGTTTCCAGGGTCTGATGATAGAGCCGGAAGAAGGCCACTGGGACTCTGTATTAAAACCATGCAACCCCATCGAGTTTGGGCTCGTTTGAATCGTCTTGACGAGTGCTCCGATAGGAGATGGTATATTTTTAGTCTTAGCTCGTTAACTAAAAAGCAGAAAATAAAAATTACTGAAAAAAAACTTTTTTTAAAACACGTTTTTATTACAAAAAAGTCGGACTAAAAACATTAAAACGGTCTAGTAAAACAGACTAAAAAGTATAAAATATTTTTTCTTCAAATATTTATTACCCTACAGAAATTTTAAACCTAAAAACGTGGAGCGCATTTTGTAAAATTTATTATCCATATTGTCTTTAGCATGCGCCCCACGTTTTTAGGTTTAAAATTTCTGTAGGGTAATAAATATTTAAAGAAAATAATATTTTATACTTTTTAGTCTGTTTTACTAGACCGTTTTAATGTTTTTAGTCCGACATTTTTGTAATAAAAATCTTAAATACACGCTGCATTTTTATTCATTAAGGATGTGTTCAGTCCAAGTTTCTTTGAGAAAACATGGGGTCAAATATGTAAAAAAAATGATTTTCCATACAAATCAACAAAGAGTTCACGTGATCAGTTTAGTAAGAGATGACCAAAATTGTGTGGCTTATTTCGACACATGTTTCATGGAGAAAGTAATTCAGTTTCATGGACTAAACACATCCTTAAAATTTTGATAGAATTTGAAGAGTGAATAAAAAGACACCTATAGTTTTTGTAGAAAATTTTATGGTTAAATTATTTATTAATTAATCGATAGCATTCTCATAAAAGTGGATGTTTGCACAATTTGGTCATAACTTTATTCTTACCAACCTATAATTGGGTATATTACTGTCAACAAATAAAGCAAAATTCTGCGAAGTCATTATTTCTGTCTCAAAAAAAAGTAAAAGCTTTTAGGCTCGTGCCCAAATTGTGCAAAAAAGGGCTCTTTAGCGAAAATTTATGATATTCTCTCAATTATAACATTTATAACGTTATTATGAAGGTTAAGTGGTATTAAAAACATGCACATCATTGGCCAATTATATCCGTCAAAATCTAAAATAGTTCATACTACTTAATTATTATAAATTGTGAAAGTTTGGATGCATGTTATTAAATCACGCAAAATGAAATTTGGTACACAGATACTTTTTTACTCAAAAGTATCTGTTTAGTCAAAAATAAATTCCATGCTTTTGCGTAGGTCGAATATGATTATAAAAAAATAAGCATAATTAATCGGGTTATGTTTGCAAGATGGCTATCATACCTGTTTTTGCTAAAATGATCCCTACTCCTATCCATCGTGCTATTATTGACAATTTAATCAAAAAGAAACCAAATCACACATTTAATTCGTTCTAGTAAAGGAATTAATATTAAATGAATTTATATCAAATCAACATAAACATGTATAGGTATAATAGCACAAAATGTTGAAGTTACGTTTAAATATCACAAGAACATTAAAGAAAAATATCTTAACCGACAACAGAAGTTTTACAATGCCACTAAATAAAAAAAAAGTAATGTCAGCCACTCTCGGCCAACATTTGATCCAATAACTGGCCGAAGAAAAACAGAAATATTTGCTGATTCATCCAATCCATCACTTAGATCATTATAACCCGAGCTCAAATTAATACCTGCCTATTTCGAAATGTATTTGATAGATTGGCAGACCAATATAACATGACCTCTCAAATTTCACCACTTTTAATTTCAGTATGAAGATTTCCCACGATTGTTTTTGTGAAGGGTCTTAGAAACCTGGTTGTAAAATAATACTACCTTATTACCGATGTTAATTTTTGGGTTATTTTCGTTGTTAAGGACCAGAATGGCATTTAGAGTGCTTTTAGAACAGCCATCGATATATTTACATGTAAACTTTTTACGTAATTATTACTTTTCTGCATTTTAGTAAGTTCGAATGTTAATGTGATAATAAAATTTCGGAGGTTGTCTATAATTTTATTTAAAAGCATCCATTTTTTTTTCATATAGGACAAAGGAAAAAATATTTTTAAAATTTTGAAAAAAAGAGCTATAAGTAGTTGATTATGAAACAATCTGTAACAATTTTTTTATAATATTCTAGTTAAAGAGCTTTTTGATTTTAAGGTAAGCCAAACATACATAATGTGAAGTATTTTACTGTAATCAAAAGCCTTATATTAGGGCCAAGTGGTCAAAATCTATCTATGGTATAAAAACATACTTAAAATCACTGTCAGAAGTTCTCACTACAAATAAACACGAAGTGAATAATAAATTTATTAATAAAATCAAAAATCTTGTGATATAGAAACGCACCTCTTTGCTCTGTGATTTCAACAAAACACACAAAAAGATAAAAAAAAAAATACTTTCCAGCCAGCAGAAAACAAATTAATGAAATTGAATTAAACCTCTATGCTGTGAGTGGTGGCAAATTGTTTGGAGTGCTAGATTGGTTCTTATTGGACTGTAATGTCTTATTATTATATCTGTGTTATTATACAGCCTGCTTTATTTATATAGGAAACGAAACAATGACGTAAAGGGAAATTTGTGACGTAAATTGCCTGCATGTTTTCAAACCAACATAATACACACATCAACTTTGTCTAGAGATACAGGTGCTTTTTTCATACAAACGAGGTAACTTTGAAGCCTTAGTTTTCTGTAAGGGATGCACCGTGCTGTGATCTGATGATAACTATCTAGGGAATGAATGGAGGAGATCCAGATCGCTTTACACACCCAACTGATCTGATCAGCATTCTAAAAGATTAAAAAGACTTTAAAAAAAACATTAAAATGTATGGAAATCCTGAAATTCACTCCCTATATAGCCATCATCAGATCACAGCACGGTACATCCCTTGCAGAAAACAAAGGCTTCAAAGTTACCTCGTTCGTATGAAAAAAAAACTGTATCCCTAGACAAAGTTGATGAATATAGAATGTAAATTATTTTCAAAGAAATGTTAAAGAAATGTGTATTTTTTTTATTTGCGCACCAACGCAAACGAATGTTATCTTGTATTTGATATGGATGGATGGTGGATACCGTTAAAATTTAAGAGTTACAAAATTACTCCTAGTCCAAACTATAAATATTTAAAATTATTTAAATTTTAATGGAACATTTTCTAAATATATTTTTTTTCCAAAAAACCTAAGTATTCAATAAATCTGCATCAGTCTACAAACGTAGTATGTATGTATACCTTTTTTTTCTTTGCCGAGGAAAAACGCATTTACGCGCTTCCCCTCCCGCAGGTGAGCGAGAGGGGGGTATGTGGGACTCGCCAGGAGGGGACCGCAACTTCGGCGTTGCAGCTCCCTCCACGACTGCCTCCCGTAATTCCACCAAGTCAAAGCTCGGTGAAATCCCAGGAGGAGGGAATACCCAATAAAAAACCCTGGCACCTACCCACTCGCCACCAAATGTCGACAGCCGTAGGGCTGTATGAGGGTCCGTGGGGACAATCTCCTCAACGACAGACGGCCTGCCCGCATCCGGGCCTCCTCTGGCTGGGAAATGGCCGGGTAAGTTTGGCCATTTCCCCCATCTCATCAGGACCGTGCAAGGCGGGCAGTGGTTCACCTCCCACTGCCCGCTTGGTCCCGACTTCGAGCGGCCACCTCCGAAGAGACTTTCGCTCCTCTCGCGCGTACTATCTGAATGGTTTCCGTCTCCATGTTAAACATAGACACGTAATCCCTCTTAGACCTCCGCAATTGTTCGAAAGGGTCATAGGGGATGCGCCACTCGCGCTCTCTCCTAGTCCCAAAGACGTGCAACCAGATAAGGCTTTTCGTCTTCGACACGCTAGCCTGTAAGGCCCACGGTCTGCGAGCAATCATCTCCGAAGAAACGTTCACTCTCGTCTCGCGCGTACTATCTAAAAGATTTCCGTCTCCATGTTAAACATAGACACGTAGTCTCTCTTAGTCGTTCGAACGAGGTTCAGGGTAAGCGCCACTTGCGCTCATCCCTGGTCCCTCGGTGTCGGATTATTAGCCGCCAGCTGTAAAAGAAGCTCAAAAGAGTCTTTTACAGAGACGCCCAGGGTGCACCGGCCCTCCCACTGTCTTTCCCAGTCCACGGATGCACTGGGACAAACAGAAGTCGAGCACACGAGGAGGTTATCCGACCACGCACCCCTGTATGTATACCTACCCATAAAAAGTTATAAGACTTTCCAGTGAACTGTCGCGTGTTATATTGACGTCAATAAGCGCCTGTAAAAGTTAACATAGATTTTTTATCCACAACGGGATAGTAGTCTTCACCTCACCTGATGTTAAGTGACGACGATGAGGCCGAAGGTGGAAGCGCACTACACCCGGAATCCTCCCCACTGAGGAACCGGCTATCTTACCTCTAACTGCCGGAACACAACAATTTTTTATTTGTTGTTATGGCGTCAGACTGAGGTAAGATGGTGGCAGCTAGCCAGGCGGACTTGAAATAAGCCCTACCACCAACCAAACCGAGTAAAACCCCCTCTGGGAATCGAACCCAGCACCCGTGCGTCTTACACGAGTGGACGAACCACTGGACTTTGTCCTTAAAATATAACACTCTGTATAAGAGGTGGCTAATGGCTCCAATGCCTCGTCACGCCATAATCTCGACATTAGAGTTAATTCGATAATATACACAGTGTCCACTCCACTCGTGTTTACACAATACTAGCCGATTGGGCTGTAAGAAAATAAAGATTTAAAACAAAAACTAATTAACCCACAATGAAAAAACAAGAAATAATGGAAACGACAATCCCTCGTTTTATTCTTTTTAAAAATAACTAGCGACTAGCCCTTGCTTCGCTTCGGTGTAGTGTGGAATTTGACATATAAACCTTTCTCGTAAATCATTCTATTAAAAAAACCGCATTAAAATTCCGTGCGTAGTTTTAATACATAGGGACAGACAGCGGGAAGCGACTTTGTTTTATACTACGTAGTGAAACATTTATTATTATTTTTTGTTTTTTCGTCGTGGGCACAGACCATCGTAACCTTTAAACAAAACCGGTCTAGTCAAAAAACTACTTAATTGTCACCATCACAACCAAAACAAACTATGTGTTAAATAGTGTGTAAGTAGTAATTCAAATAATTCACATTTATAAAATAAAAAAACTATTTAAGTATAAAATCAACAAAAAGTAAGTAGGTACTTATAAAAATCTTGTATTTCAGTCGCCCGCGACTGCGTGTGAGTGGACAGTTCAGTTTCTATCCCTCGGGTGATAATTATTTTTCTGGATAAAAGGTACCCAATGTCCTTTTTGGTATCCCTGAAAATATTGTGTTAGCGAAATTTCTTAATGATTTGTTAGAAGTTAAGACGTAAAGGCGTACCAAGTTACTTGTTAAGAATTTCTAATATTAGGATTTCTCGGTGCAAATCTTTTATGATGGTGGATGGCGGAGCATATTGACCTTATAGTGAAAGCACAGCTAATTAAAGGACAATTGCTTGGCAAAGGAGCTTCAGGGTTAAAACCGTGGGAAACGTTTTCATTTGGTACGAAAAGTGGGTTAAAAAAACTAAAAACACCACTGCCCTGCCAAAAACAAACTAAAAAGTTAAGTAACAAGTGTCATTGCAGTCGGGGGCCCTCTTTGATTAAAAACTGTTCCACGTAACAGTCTATTTTAACTTTTTAGTTCGTTTTGGCAGGGCAGTAGTGTATAATTTTTTTTTAAATTCTTTTATTTTAATACATTTTGTGATACATTTTGTGATACATTTTGTGATACATTTTATACTTTTGGAATATGCTCACCAAGGTATTTTGTTTGATATTACCCATAATTTAAGAATCATATAACGAAATAGCGCCATGCTATGCAGCCGACATAACTTTTTTGCAAAATCTATAGCCAGTGTCACTTTGGGTGATGTGAGGATTCTAACAATACCTCACACATCTCAATCTGTTCAGGCATTAATAATGGGTAAATAAATAACTCACACTCACCTACATACAAAACAAACATACCTACATAAACCCTGAACACAATACATTTTTTTGTGTATTTTTTATATCAGCAAAAAAATATTTAGAAAAATTCAGTCACGAACAACAAGCGACAAAGTTCAGGCTCTTTACTTTTAAAAAGTTTCTTGGTTTTTTTTTTAATTATCAAAAAATGTAAAAATTAAATTTTAATCTATGCTACACACAACAAACCACTAGACTTCAAAGCAGTTTATTTCAAAACCCTATATTTGCTTGTATTATTTTTAAATGGACCATTACGATAAAGCCGTGTTGGTAGCACACCAGTTAGTGTCTAAGCTATATAAAACAATTCAAAAGTCTATTAAGTTGGAACAATATAATCTCCCTGATGACCAGATAAAAGGGGGGGGAATGGGGGGTTAGTAACACCCTCTGATAAGGCGGCAATCTTATTAAACGGTACCTCGACAAAATTTTCTTAGAGAAGTATTTATCTTTTTAATGGGCGTTTTTATTTCATTACGGAAATTTTTAAAGCAAAATTTCATCTTTCGAAATCTAATATTGATAGAGTTATAAAAGAATTACAAAGGGCACTGAAGTTTTGAAAGAAAAATTAAAGGTAGGTAATTTGGTTTTCAAATTGATTTTATATCTTGTTAATGAGTTATTTTCAAGAATCAAGAACTTATTTGCTAGAATGCGATATTTGACGACCTCCGTGGTCGAGTGGTTTGCACACCGGTTTTCAAGGCGTCACCATCTCTTGAGGTCCCGGGTTCGATCCCCGGCTGGGTCAATGTTGAAAATGAACTTTTCAAAATTGTCTCAGGTCTGGGTGTGTGTCATACCACCGTTGTTTCTGATTTCCATAACACAAGTGCTATAGCTACTTACTTTGGGATTGGAGCAATGTATGTGATGTTGTCAAATATTTATTTATTATTATTTATTTATTTATTTATTTAAACAAACATACTTACCTTAACGTGGTCTACGTGTTCTTAAAAAGTCTGGAACGGGTGGTAGGAAAAAGACGATTCAAAAGTACTTAATAATTAAGTTAATTTGAATAAAGGTATTTTTGACTTGACTCGACTTAAAACTAATGAATCTTAACTCTTACGATTTGAAAAGTTGTTTTATATAAGGAAATTGTAGTCTTTATACAAATTGTCAAAAATTGTTATTATTTATATGTACCTAGTTTCCAAACAGACAGTCTCTAAGAATCCAAATAATAAAAAAAAATGTTATCATTCAAATTGAATCATTATATTTGATCGTAAAATTTTAAAAGGTAAACTTAGATTCCGTTTTAGGAAAGTTATTTTTCACTGAATTATTTACAAGAAAAACATTAACTATCAACCCTAAAGCGACAAAACTAAATTGACAATAAAATACGACAGTACGAAAAATGCGAGACAATAACCACCCGTCCCTTTCCACGCAATATCACCGTCTCCCTCACTCTAATCGTATTAAGCATCCATTTTTGTAAGCGCTCCGAGCCCGATCCAATTTCAAACTCATTTGTTAGGGCATAAAACAATTATTAAAAAACGCCGGTGATTTGGCTAGCAATTTTTGCCATTTTACATCACTTAGCCTCGGATAAAAGAGGGATGACACACCAAAAATATGGCCAGTTAACGTAAATATAACTTAGTATTTATTTATATTATTGAACTTTTAGATTTTAGGCATACACAATGCTGTTTTTATAATAAGATAATTATTTTAATAGAAAAAATACTAGAAAAAATCGACTCACCCGTAGCAGCTCAGACGGGATTCGAACCCGCACCCTTGGGATTGCGGTCCAATATACTGACCAACCTTGGAGGAAGTTGTTCATACCTCAAAAAATTTGGGCTATCCCATACAAAACCACTCTAATCTCTCTGAAGAGTATACTCTAAACATTTTTTTTTCCAATTTCAACCTATAATGAGAGAAAATTGTTTAGTTTCATGAACTGAACATATCCTGAAAGATTGTCACGAAACTTAAATCACCTTGTAGTCAGAAGTTTGAAATCCTTTCAAAATACAGGGTCATTTTTGGACCCCTTTTCAAACTTCGTCAGGTCATTCTATAACAGCAGTACAATCAATTTATGGAGTAAAACAAAAATATTTTTTTTACATTTTTACCCCAAACTTTTCCCTACACAAATTGAAATTGTTGTCACCGTTTGCGTGTCGCACGGTCGACCCGCGCGAGCCCCCCTCCCGCCACTCGCCTTCCCCCGCTCGCGTCCCGTTCGTGGCGGTGAGCGTGCGCGCCTAGATTTTTAGGATATAAAAAGTGGTTGAAAACTATGAATTTAAAAAGAAATAATTTATAATTATCTCACCTAATTTTTTTTATTACTTCCTTGACCTATTATTTGATTTTGTAAAGGGGTCGCAAAATTACCCTGTATACCTACATTCTTATTGTCTCATTTGAGGCCTTTCATATTTTAAATTAAACCACCAATAATTATCAGACTATAATAGACTGTATATCTTTAGTCCACGATTTAAAATAATATTAGTAAATTGTATATTAGTTAGCAATCAGGTAAAGTAAAAAAGTTTTTAGTTTTATATATTTTGAAATGAAACTTAATCTTACATCAAGTATTCTCACCGTTTAAAAATATAAAATAATTTATCTACAAAAAATATTTTTAATAATATTTTCCCAACTTTAATTTAGGGGTCCGTAGCATCAGATGGCACCGCTCGATTGCACCGGCGACTAAACGTGTTACTAGGTTCCGTACACCGTAGTTAGCGCTGCGGGGCGCCACTGTCGCAATTTCAATGTTTTCCTTTGTGTTCTGATAATGTTTTTAGGGTTCAGTGTGAAAGAAATAGAATTATAAACAAAAAAAATAACCATCTACGGTTGTAAACTCGATTCAATTTGTGTATGTAATAGGTAATCACTTTGTATTTACGATCAAATCTACGATTCAATTTAAATGAAGCCAAGTAAAACAAGTATGAAAATTGCAATGTCATTCTAACTACATATTTTGTATCTCAGAAACAGACGGAAACTTTTGACTATAACAATATGCTTAAATCGTAAGTAAGTAAACTATTAATTAGGTACATTTTGCCAATTTGTAAGCCATTAGGAATTAAATATTTTAACTCTTTTCATCTCGCGACCACAGCCCCTGGGCGACCAAAGCCCCTAGAAATATGTGAAAACGTCGGGAAATCATAAAACGTCGGGAAATAAAAACTAAACGGTCTTAAAATAACCACTGAATTATTAATATACGCGCTGTAATCCTTAAAAAGTGTTTTTATTTTTAATTGTACGTGCGGAAGTCTGATATTTTTAGGTCTTTCTACAGTTAGCACGAAAAATATCGAGTAAAATATTTTGAATTTTTTAAATAAAGTACACCTAAAGACTGGTAAGCTTTAATATACGGTCGAGGAAAAGGTTTTTTCGTAATTTTTAATCAAGACATTGGCATTAATTAAAATAGTAAAAGAACCCGACCCAAACTTACAGTTCACACTTAACCATAAGTTCGCGACAATAGCAGACGGGATGTCGCCTGCGGGTGGTGGTGCAGGGTTCGCTTCCCGACTGTTGACTCACTTCACTTATTGTGATATTCACCTCCGGCGATGGGGTGCTGATCGAAATTTACAATTCTGTTAGCCTGTGATTAGATTCCTGATATCAGTTTAATTTGGCTTTTTTGAGAATTCGCTTATGCAGTGTGCAAGTGGAAGTGTGCAAGTGGAAGTATCAGATAGATCCTACCCTATGATATAATTACGATATATATAAAAAGATGACAAATACTTTTTTTATACAAATATACTCAAAAATTCAAGATAATTTAAGAACAAACTATACATTTTGTATTTTTAAGTAAGTACGCCAGAAAACGAGAAATCTATTACAGTCACAAGAATGTCACAGCTTGGCAAAGTCTTCAATAGTTAGTACCTACTTCATTCTTTTTTCGATTTGGATATCATTCAATCAAAGAATACTTACTTACGTTTTAAAATACATTACATCTTTAAAAACCCTTCATAATAGAAAGCTTTATAGTTCCGATGTAAATCCGTTTTCCTTGTGTGATCCATTTAGAAGAGCAAATTGAAATTTAAAATAACTTCATGCGCTTATTCTAAAGAAAGTTGTCACAGGCTAATTACTTACATTACAAACTTAAACGCAAACCAGCAATATTTTTTGTGATTTTTTTAAGAGCTTAGAGCATTTAAGAGAGCTGAAATTAAGTTTTCGTATAAAATAACAATTTTATTTCAATTATTTTTCTTGATTTAAAAGAATTTTCTTGAATTGATTTGTTAAATTAAGTAAAGTTCATGTTTCGCTGTCCAATAAAATTTGCAGGTACACATTCTAAAAGATAATTAAATTATTGAACGGCACACTTTCTTTTTTTTCAGTCTTCTTTTAAATTTTATAATTGTTAATAATAGACGTAATTGTCGGCAACTGTTTATTTATGGTACTTTACAATGAAGTATAAAAAAGGTATTAAAAAGATATACAAAGGAGGTTGGCTTGATCGCCAACATGGCCCCCGACGGTGTGGACACTGAATTAGGAGGCGATTAATAGTGCGAGCTTCCTAACCGGTCGACGCAGGACACCCCCTTTCGTTGCCACGTCGACAACCCTAACTATGCCATCTTTACCGGGATAGGTTGCAACAATCCGTCCTCTAGGCCAGCAACGCCTGGGTAGAGTCCCGTCCGCTATGCACACCAGATCCCCACTTTTAAGTGCCCGGGATTCGGGAGAGGCACGGCGTGGCACTAAAGTTGGCAGGTACTCTGCGACAAATCGTTGCCAAAAATGATCCGCCAACCGTTGGGACTTCTTCCATTGGGCTCGGCTAGACAGGTCGGTGTCGTCCAAAGTCCGGCTCTGTATGTCGTTCGAGGATGAGCCAATCAAAAACGTAAAAGGCGTCAGCGCCGTCTCAGAGTCTGGGTCTACCGACACATGTGTCAGCGGCCTGGAGTTAACAATAGCCTCAGCCTCGGCTAGTAAGGTCGCTAATACTTCCTCCCTAGGTGCTTTCTCTGCGAGGGTGACAACGAGAGCGCTCTTTATATTTCTCACCAGCCTTTCCCAGCATCCGCCCATGAATGGAGCCGAGGGGGGAATAAACTTCCATCGAATTTCTCTGGTATTAGCAAACTCGTAGATTTCGGGCAGGATTTTAGCGGCGCCAACAAACGCAGTCCCGTTGTCTGAGTAGATACAAGTAGGGCAACCACGTCGAGCGATGAAACGGCGCAAGGCCATAATGGCGGAGTCGGAGGATAGGCTTTCGACGATTTCAAGATGGACTGCCCTAACTGTAAGGCAGGTAAACAATGCGATCCACCTCTTGGCTGTTCTTCTACCAATAGTGACATTTATCGGGCCAAAATAATCGAGCCCCACGTAGGTGAAGGGTCGCTCATTGTGGGCCATCCGTACATCAGGCAAATCTCCGGTAGGCGGTGTAACGGGCTTCGCTTTCCATATTCGGCACGCTTGGCACCTCGCAGCAACCTGTCTGACAGTTGGTCTTAATCCAACGACGTGGAATCTTTGCCGTAATTCGTTTACAACGAGCTCATGATTGGCGTGTGCAAACCTGGTGTGGTAAAAATGAATCAGCAGCTTGGTGATTTGGTGTTTACCATCCAGCACGATGGGACGAGACTCTATTACGCTGGACGCAGAGGTGCGACCAGATAACCGTAGGAGACCATCCTCGTCGATGAGAAGAGACAAATTCTTAAGCCTACTGTGGCTCGGAACGAGGCGTCCTGCGTTCACACACGTGAGTTCGTCGGAAAAGGAATCAAGTTGGACTCTCTTAAAGAGATTGACCTCCGCGGAATGCAGTTCATCGTGAGATAAAAGGAAATAATTACGATTGCAACAAAGTGAATTTGAAAGCAAATGGGAATTTTGAGGTAAAAGAGACCGAAACAATTTGGCTGCCTGGTAGACGCGAGCCGTTGCTCTTAACAAACGTAACCAATTACTAAACCGATGGTAGTCAACAACAGGCGGTAAAGAAGTAGGAGCGTCTACCAACAATACAACAGCTTCGGCAGCATTTTTATATTCGTTCAATACGGGCTGGACGATAGAAGTTGGTTCGCTGGGCCATGAATCCTCAGATTCGAGTAAAAAGGATGGTCCAGTGAACCAACGCGACCGAGTGGAGAACTCTCCAGTGTCACGCGTAGCGTCGTCTGCGACGTTTAAGCTCGTGGGAACATATCTCCAATTTTTTATATCTGAGAGTTCCGAAATTTCCCCCACACGAAAAGAAACAAAAGGCTTAAAGGAACAAGCGTCGCTACGCAGCCACTTGAGCACCGTTATGGAGTCGGACCACATAAATATTTTATCGGGTTTTCTTTTATGGGCCTCAGAAACATATGCAGCAAAGCGAGCCGCGATGAGAGCTGCCTGCAACTCTAATCGCGGTATTGTCGATGGCTTCAGAGGTGCGAGCCTGGCCTTGCCTCCAATTAAAGCTAGCTGCGTCGAACCATCAGTGTAAGTAAAACGCCAGTAGGCGGCACAGGCGTAGGCCAACTCGCTAGCGTCCGCAAAAACGTGAAGTTGAACTTCTAAAATAACCTTCGGTGCGGAGTAGCATCTGGGAATTGAACACTCGGCCAGACTCTTAAGTTCATGAAACCAGGACTTCCACTTATTAGTCAGTACCTCAGGTAGACTGTGGTCCCAGTCGAGTCCTAACTTCCAAGTCTTCTGAAAAATAATGCGGCCCTTTATTACTAGAGGAGTCATTAGACCGAGGGGGTCATACACTGACATAAGAAGGGACAAGACAGAGCGTTTAGTGTATATCTCCGGAAGACTTGGAATGGATTTTATGAAGCGCAAGGAATCGTCATTGACTAACCAGGTTAGTCCTAAAACGCGGGTTTGAGAAGGTGACGACGGTCCTAAGCCTATTTCTGTAGCATCCGTGGCACAAAGGTCAGGAGGTATTAAAGCCAAGGCCTCAGGTTTGTTAGAGACCCATGAGCGCATCTCAAACCCTGCTGCTTTATGAATAGTAACTATCTCCATGGCTAGGCGCGCTGCTTCCTCTGTACTATTGACGCTGCCGAGGTAGTCATCCATATAATGATCTTGTACTACGGCTTGTGCGGCCTCAGGATAAAGATGCTGAAAATCTGAAGCATTTTTGTTTTTGAGAAAGAGTGCCGTGCATGGACTTGATGTCGCTCCAAAAATCATGGAGGACATTCGATATTCCTGGAGAGGACGCTGAGGGCCGTCTCGCCAGAAAAAACGCTGGGCATCTCGATCCTGGGCTCTTATTTTTACTTGAGGGAACATTTCCCTAATATCTCCTGTGAGCGCGACTTGACCTTCCCTAAACCTCATTACTATAGCAAGCAAAGGCTGAAGTAAATCCGGACCTGATAGAAGCATTGAGTTCAGACTGACACCGTTGCACTTGGCAGCTGCGTCGTGGACGACGCGTAGCTTCTTTTTATGCGGGTGGACTACGCCGAAATGTGGTAAATACCAGGTGACTATACCTTGTGGAGGACCGGTGCATAGCTCGGCATAACTCTTATCTATCATGCCCTGCACATTTTGTTTATAAGAGGCTGCGTAAGCGGGGTCTTTTTTCATCTTTCGCTCCAGGCTAGAAAATCGGGACAAAGCGAGGCGTTTACTATCGGGGACATCCTTGATGTCATTGCGCCATAAGAGTCCGACCTCAAACCTGCCGGAAGGTAAGCGCATAGCAGTTTCCTCCAAAATGTCTAAGGCGCGCCTGTCACTAGGGCTACAGTGAGGTTTCTTCTCTATGCCTATAGAATCTAACTTGTAGTAGTACTTTATGAGATCGTCTAGATGAGAGTCGTGGTCAATGACTTCGGCATGATTAACAAACTCCACCGGATTGGCCTTACTTCCAATAAACCCAAAAAGAGCCCAGCCCAGGGGAGTAAGGGCTGCAGCTGGTTCGAATTTAGTACCATGTCGGATGGTTTGGGGCAAAAGCAGATGCCAATTGTCTGTTCCAATGAGACAAGTTGGCTTCGCGTCATTGTAAGCTAGTACATTAGCTATATCGAAAAGATGCCTGTAGCGTTTGAGATCACTGATACTAGCGGACTGAGTACGAAGACCTAAATTAGGAATAGAGCGAACCCGGATATCGTAGTCATTCGAACTATGGCGGCCTCTCACTTTGATGTTGATGAAACTAGCGTCTGTGAATTTAGTGAGCCCTCCGATACAATTAATCTGTAATGGAACTCTCGATGTCTCATCACTATCAGCGAGTACGTCAGTCACCGACTTATCTACAAGAGTAGCAGAACTACCGTCATCTAACAGAGCGTACGTGTCCACGCTCCCTTTTGGTCCGGTTAACGTGACTGGAATGACCTTAAGAAGGGGCTTGGAAACGTCACTTGGTGCGGCGCTGTGTGCTACAATAGCGGACTGACTTGCGGTTGGGTGGACGGCCTGTGACTGTGAGGCAGGGAGTTCACCGACTTGATCAGAGATGGTTTGGACTTCAACCAGCGCTTCCGGTCGCGGTCTATGTAAAAGCGTATGATGCCGCCGATCGGATGCACAGGTTTCAGCCTTACACCTATTTTTGCAGTTCTTATACTGATGCGAGCCTTTTTTTAAACATCTACGACATACTTTATTGTCCAACACCCACTGCCAACGATCGTCCAAAGAGAGCGATTGAAAGTCTCCGCAATCGCTTATTTCGTGTCCGGACTTCGAACAATATTTACATGATAAAATCGAACTCTTTGGTTTGACAGGTGAGTCTGACAATGAGTACGGAAAAACTTTGTCTTTGAAAGGTGTGACAGGTTGACTTTGCATTTTGCCCTGTGACGGCTGACTTTTGGTGACAGGTGTTGACTCTGGCATAATAACTCCAAATTGAATTTGCAAACATGCTTCATGTTCGAGAAAGTCGGCCAAAGTTTCTAATTTATGTTTGCCAGAGCCAATCCTTACGGATGCAAAGTCAGCCCATCTGGACCTTAAAAGAGGAGTCAACTTGCCTATGATGGAGTTAGCAAGCTCGGGAGATGCAAGATACTCCGGCTGGTTCAGAAGACGAATGACTTCCACGCAGTTACGGATGCGGCAAGCGAAGATGTTCAGTTCGCGGGTCGTTTCGTGTGTACCTAATTTAGGAAGAGCCCTTACGAGCGAAAGTTGGTGCAGCACGATGACCTCCGGCTGAGCGAACCTATTCTCCAAGGCCTGCACGATCTGCTCCGGGTCGTCAGCTGCCACCAGTCTGATGGAGACTGCCTCACGAGCGGCGCCATGTAGCGCTGCGCTAAGCCTAGCTATATTATCGCTAGAAGAAAAGTGCGCTTTGGATTGGTCGTAGGATTTTTTAAAGAGAAGCCAATCCGCGGCGCGGCCGTCGAACTTCGAAATATCACAAACCTTTGTCGTCTTCTTACCCAAGCTTGTGATGGCGTTGGCCAGCTGAATAAATGGTGTACCTACATCTTCACTATGGCTTTTATTTTTGTAGCAGCAACAATCATTATCTTTACGTGTGCCTAAGCCTATTTCTTGTGCGTGTGGTGTATATTCAGCTGGAGGAATTGAGCCCGTAGGAAGCGGGCCCGTCGTACGAGCCGGGGCCGGATGCACGCACGGCCCTGCGGCGGCATCGCCGTCGCCGTACTGAATCGCCGTGGCGGGTGCCGACCGCGGCGCCTCGTAATTAAGCCACGGTTGATCTTTCTCCCTATCAACCAATGAAAACGCTTTATTGTTTTGTTTAGAGCGAGTTGGAATATTATTAGAATGTGCTAACCATTTTTCCACACGCTGAGATCCTGAGCTGCTGTGCCTAGATACAGCTTCTATGGCGGCTAACTCCGCCTCAAGCTCCAAGTCAGCCACAGCACGCTCCCGTTCAGCCGCAGCACGCTCCCGTTCAGTTGCCTCACGGTCGCGTTCAGCCTGAGCCTCTGCGAGGCGGCGAGCATGTTCAGCTTTGGCCGCAAGTATTTGGGCTTTAATTGTTTCATGCGAACGCGATGAGCGAGCACTTTTTGGTGCGGTGCTTACGGAAGTCACACTCTTCGGGGCGGAAAACCTCTCCTCATTTTGCAGGGCGCTGGACGGAGCCGACGCGCCGCCGATCGCGGGCGCGCCGTATGTAGAGGCACCGTCTTCGGAAGCGCCAAAGATATGAGCATCTCGCCGAGGTGGCACTAAAGCGGCAGTCGATTTGCTGTGCGATCTTGTGATCGGCATTTTGTGGCATGGGTTGCTTATTTACCCTATTTTTATATTATTTTATTTTTTCACTCTGACACCAACATGTTAATAATAGACGTAATTGTCGGCAACTGTTTATTTATGGTACTTTACAATGAAGTATAAAAAAGGTATTAAAAAGATATACAAAGGAGGTTGGCTTGATCGCCAACAATAATATTAATGTTTAAGACAGTAAAAACATACTGTTTTTAACAGTCTGTTTTTGTGCCATTAAAGGTATACAAATCGTACTTATAGACAAAGCTTTCACAAAAAGAAAGATACGTGTAGATAACGTCTTTATATTGACACTTCATACACATACATAAAACGGTGTACAAAACCAGTAAACCTTACTAAGTGATTGGTTATGCATAATCTACACTAAAATTAAGTATGTGTGCTGTATTAGTGCAAAAAAGTTAAGCTCAGCGATGTATTTACTATAAAAGCAAACACTTTTCATGAAAATTTCAGGAAGCAAAAAGTACTTGCAAAAATAGAGTCTGAAATTGTACTATTTTGTTCTGTGTTTCAAAATGAAGTCTCTATTTTATTTTGTCTCTGAGCGATTTTCTAACAGCTCAAGATGATTTGATAAATGGCGTTTTAAGAAAGTCCTAGAAAAGCCGAATCGTTAAGTTAAATACCATTCACACTAAGTCATTTAGCGCATGTTTCTTTTTTATTTTAACGTAAGCGCTGTAGATAACGAGGCGGAAGAGTAAACGGTGGCAATAGACGAACGTTTTTAATTACGATTGAAATAAAAAAATTCAAACAACTTTAAGGTGATTCGGCTTTCATAAAACGCCATTCAACGTGATTTTTTCACAACATAATTTTTATTTTTCGTTTCGGAAAATCGCTCATTGTGTAGTGAATCATCTGAAATCATCTTAGCTGTGGCATTGTGGCACATTGTAACTGAGGGTGCATAGATGTTATCTCGACAATCGATTATAGTCGATTTCTCACAAAGAACGAGGTTATATCGAATTAGCTGGAATCGAATGAGATCTCAAAGATTGTATTTAATAGAGCATGCGTGAATTACTCGAGGTATTTGGTTTGTTATACAATTTAGGGTCTTATTATATCTAGTTTGTGAACATATTCGCATTTTAAGGAATTGAATAAAAACATTCCTTTTTTGTTTTTCAGATAGCAATGTTTTCATTGTTGCATTTATTGCTTTGACTATTATATACAAAAAGTCCGCTACAGGCTTTATTGTAAAGCGTAAGGTAATTGAATTGGACTGAATAACATATTTAACAAATAATGTAAGTACTTAATTAAACTGAATATAACTTATCTTAACTATGCTATTTCTATATTGAATTGAACTTAGCTGTTGAAATACATCGTTTTCACTACTAGTTTGAGTGAATTGTTTTACAAGGACAATACTCTTTAAGAGAAAATGTAACCAACTACAGAAAGGATTAAAATATAAATACCTCGTACATTTTCCCTCATAAAAGAGTAACATTTCCCAAACACAGTGATCGAATACAGTTAAAATGTGGACATAAAAAATGACAACACCGCACACCGCACCGCAAGGAAACAAAAGAAAAACACATACACCCATCCCGCTTTAGGCCCTCTCATTTGCGCAGACTCCCCGCAGACTCGTTAGCTGAATAAACTCTGTAATACAATAACACGGGAAATAGAATAAAAAACTACACATGCCGTTAACCACGTTATTTTTGCACACACAACTACTTTATCTCAACGCAGTAAAACCTAAATTTGTTTAACTGCACAGTGGGATAAATTTGCATTTTTCGTTAACTGTGACATTTGTGTGAGGCGTTCACCCAATATGTTCCTTGCGACAAATGAAATTGTATTTTTCTATTTTTAATTGTTGCAAATTGTCGTTTTACGAGGGCAAATGTGACAAATTATTCTTGAACGAGATGTTTCGTTTCAGTGGGGGGAATAATTTCATGTGTTTGGTTACATGTTTAAAAAAACTATTTGGAGTACCTCGTGAATAATTAAATAATGATATTTTTTAATAACTTTATGTAGGGCCAATCAGTGTTTTTAAAAATATCAATAGTTTTTTCTCCGCCAGTAGGTATTAATTCTAAAGCAAAAAATGATATTTATTTTAATTACATTACCAATGAATAGCAACATTAATTTATTGAAAACACTTGAAGCTTTTAATTTAATGTTTTTGATAGTTGTTTTTGAGTTTTATTTTTAAAAACATCTAAACTATTCTAAACCTTAAATTACTTATTTACGTAAGCTGTTTCTAAAACTTCCCAATCATAAAAAAACAAGATTTGGGTCTCAAACCTTAAATAGGCAGTATTTCTTACTGAATGACATTGTTCGCTAAATACACAGTAACACAAATTTGTTTTCTGCTCAATATGTTTTCATCGGAAAAGTATAATGTTACTTAAAGTTCGGCAAACACAAAGGATCTTCTCAAAGTATTTCGGCGATCTTTGTGCAATGCTATCTGTGTTTGGGATCGAGGATTTGATATTTAGATGCCGGTTTTTGTAAAATATCGGAGGTAGTAATTATGTGTTAGATTTTTACCGCAGTTGCATTGAGATTGAAAAAGCTAATAATTTACTTAAATTCGCTTTAGAAATGGTTTCTTAACTAATCGAAGATTTATTTTATTAAGAGAATTTACAGTATGCGTATCTAAATTAAAAGATTTTTGTACTTTGATGTGACCAAAAAAGTTTTAATTTCAATAATGATGTTGATCTATATTTTTTTGATACATTAAAAATTATTTCACATTAACGCGACATTGTCAACAAAGCTTTTCTAATTGGGAACCAAAAGCATAATTCTATTTACAGATATTTACTATGAGTTCAGTCAAGCAGAATGCCTCTATACCAAGAATGCTGGCATGGGCGGATTATATCAGAACACCGAATTATATCATAAAAATCTATTTATTACCTAAACAAACATTTTGTAACTACAATGCGAATCGAATAATCCCTAATGGTCATTTTATGATCAGCTTTTGTGCGCACGCACCATTGTGCATCACACTTTCCGATAGTAACCTAAGACTCTTGAGATGCTACAAAACCGACTTTGTTTGCCTATTGTGAGTCGCACAGTGGTCAGCTACTTATTAATTCTGGGCAAAAAATTCTAAGAAATGTTTCGGCTCTATTAGTGGTATTAGGTTTTTGTCGGTTTAGTAAAGGGATTTAGTTTACATTATTGGGTTGGTTCTTGAGTTTTTCAACGTTTGTTTGGAGGCGTTAGATGCGAGTTTCAAGAGTGTATTGGATTTAAAACTATTTCATTCTTAACAGCTTACAAATTTGTGTTCATAGCCCGCCTTTATGTCTGTTGTAACACATTGAATGTAAAAAATATCAAAAAATATTATTTTATATTCAAAGATTCTTGTAGAATTCTATCTACTCAAAACATAAAAAGCTCACAAGAGCTACTAAGATACTAAGTAAATCTGCTATTTTATGTCAATTTTATGATTAACTTTTCAAAGCCTTAAAAACTTATAAGAACTGACAAATTGAAAAAGTTTTACCACGATTAAATTAAACTTAGTGATAATTGTAACAGGCTTAAAGAATACCGTTAGAGTCTGTCTAAAAAGTCAGTTTACATGGGATATTTCAAAAATATTTTTTTTACCCACCTAAATCCCAAACCACCCCACCAATACCCATCTAAATAAATAAATAAAAAAATATGTTTACTAAGATGAATAAATAATGAAAAATATGTTTACTTTTAGAATTTTGACAGCACCGACAGGGTTACCAGTATAAGTTTTTTTGTAATAATTTAATAATTTCTCAGGTAAACTGACTTTTTAGACAGACTCAACATATAATTTTTTCTTTAATAGGGAATATGCATAATTTTTTTTTAAATCTTAATCAAAAGTATAATGCGTGAGAAAGTTAACTGTAATATTTAAACTTTTCTTTTGCGTTTTTTTCTCGTGATATAGTTACTTGAAGTTAGCGCGCAGCAGCACCCGCCGAAAACGCTCCATACAAAACGGTGACGTCACACATCACGTTTCAGCTGTGTTTCGGCGCGTTTAATATGGAGTTAGCCAATAATCTTCAATTATCTCCCTAAATTTTGCGTTTAAGTCCATATGTGTCATACAAAATATTGTTTCTTATTCGATATTCTATCTGACTGTAAAGTGCATTATATCCGAAAATAAAAAAAATAAACGTTATTTTCCCCTGATTTCATCGTGTGATAAAACTAGGATTATACATTTTTTTTATTTTTTTCCTGTTCCATCATTTTTTTATAAGTGTCCGCAGCGATCAAGCTCAAATTCATCAAAATCGGTGACTTATGCATATTCACTATTCTCTAATTTTCTAGTACAATGTCAACCTAATTATTGCTAGACAGTCTTGAGAATACTACTCGAGGGTCACCCATCCAAGACCGACCCTAGTGATACTTACTTAATGCGCCATCGAGTTTTTTTTATGCACAACGCGATATTGCTTGGCCTTCATCTCACCTCATGTTAAGTGACGATAAGGCCGAAGGTGGAAGCGCACTACACCCGGAATCCTCATCACTGAGGAACTGGCTATCTTACCTCCAACTGCCGGAACATAATAATTTTTAAATTGTTGTTATGGCGTCAGACTTAGGTAAGACGGTGGCAGCTAGCCAGGCGGACTTGAAATAAGCCCTACCACCAACCAAACCAAGTACAAATTGTGCCCCCCTGGGAATCGAACCCAGGACCCCTGCATCTTACCTGGGTGGGCGAAGCACTAGACAACAGGCGGCTTCATGTAATCTATAAAAAACAATTGACTACCACCTTTCACTGAAAGCACAGAATCTATTAAACATTTTCATTGTACACGTCGAAACATCACACGTTCTATCCGAGGCAGAGGCAGGTGTTGGGGGGGTGGTGCCTGAATTCGATTCCGGGCTATTGAAAAGTTTCAAGAGGCGAAAAGCTTCGACAAACGAAGCTAAGTGAATTTCGAGCCCTCAGTGAACGCAGGAACGGACTTGGTTTGCGGGGCTAATATTAAGCGTCGCCGCCGACGGGCGATTAATCGCTGGGCAATTTTTGGTCGCCGAGAATACAGAACATACAGAGTTCAATACGTAAACGCCCACGAGCTACTTTTTGTAGCTGCGATAAACGCGGCGTTAATCGCGGCGCTTTTTTGTCGCTGGCTAAGTAAAACCTTTGTCGTATCATGTCGCGGGCGATTAACGCCGCGATTATCACAGCTACAAAAAAGCGCCCGTCAGAGGATACGCTAAGTCTTTACCTATGTAATTGCCGATATTCTGTCAAATACAGAGAAAATAATAACTTCTATGAATTAAAATATTTAACAATATCTTGGTATTATATTGAATTATGACCATGATAGTCAACTATCAGTTAAAATAAAGTCATTATTTTAGCTTTCTTAATATTAAAAAAGATCTTGAAAGTGACTTTTTTTGTGTGCAAAAAAAGGGTAACCGGAGGGGTTGTGTTGTGACTTAGCCAAAACTTAATTTTTTCGCTTATCGTAAATGGAATAAGTTAGCATAATGTTCAAACATAAGTAGGTACACAAAATTTTGTTACATGAGTTTTCACGGTTGTTAAATGAACAAAGAAAATTCTTGTATGAAAAATGCAACTTTTTCATAATTCTCCATAAAAATTTCACAAATAAAACTAATAAAGGGATACTTTACATAAAGTGGTGATGATTTTTTTCTCATAAATCTCATAGTGTGTAGTGTCGTTGGGTAGGACATATAAAAAAATATTGTGGGTAAGTGAACTTTTCGATTCAGATATCTATATTTAGTCTTAGAGTCAAGTGTCCTCCCCCCCTCCCTACCAGGTAAACGGTTGCTTTTGGAAATGTGAGAAAATTCAGGACAGTAGTACATCATGATGATGATAAAGGAAAACTATCACTGCTGGGACCTGGGAGTGCTGGGCTTTACAATTTAACGAGTAATAAGCAATCAATTTACAAAACTAAAATTATGTTGGAACGAATTTCATTGAATAGTGTTTTATTAGTCTTAACTGTATAAATACATAGTAATGAGAGCTTTAGATATATACGTTAGAGATCTTTTTTTTGTAATTAAGATTACATAAAAATAATACAAACTTAATGACACTTACCGTAAGCTTCCCCTCAGTGCGGCCCTGCACAGGCGGCTTGGTTCCAATTTTTATCAATCCCATTTCATTTCCCCTTACGAAAGTTTTCCTCCAATTTCGCGCTCTCGCCCCCGCCTCGATAGTGTTGTACACATTACACATACAATTTATTATAATTTATAGTTGTTTTATTTCAGAGTTTAATATATGATTAGCTTTTAGTAGGTATAGTCACACGATTACTTGCACACCAATCGTAACGAAAATGCATAGGTACATACTTAATATAATCACCAATGGAAAAATTATTTGAGATAATAATAACAATTTAACGATTCGCTGTACTCCTTTCTTGATTATAAAAATCGAGAAAGGAGTACAGCTTATTTATAGATTGTTGTTAACGATAGTTAGAAAGCTGTTTTTTATTGTTTTCCTAACTTTTGTTTTCGCATTGTCTGGCACCGTTGAGAGTTGGCAAAGTAGGGAAAGTTCCGCCTAGCAATCACTATCGTGTCCAAACTCCGCTTCCACTTTTCAGGTGATGAAGAGTAATCTGCTTTTTCGTTTCGTATCGTAATAGCGACGGTGTCGCTTAATTACCCCATCAGCTGATCAGCTGTTATGACGTGCGTCGCATTGTCGCCGCGCTTTTCTGTTAAGGGTGCACCGAGCGTCCACTAGCGCCGCCAATCAAGAAAAAATCATTACAACGAAATAACTATGTTTAACAAAATTCTGAAACATATTAAAACTAGTATTAGTTATAAACTATTTTTGTATGCGTAAAATTCTAAGTTTAAATGCGTTCGTGTGGTTAAAATCTGGATTAACGCCTAAAGTGGCCACTTTAGGCGTTAATCCAGGTTTTAACTACACAAACACATTTAAACCAGGAAAAAAACGCATACAAAAATAGTTTATAACTATTACTAGTTTTTATATGTTTCAGAATTTTGTTAAACATAATTATTTCGTTGTAATGATTTTTTCTTGATTGGCGGCGCTAGTGGACGCTCGGTGCACCCTTAAGAGGTACGCATTTGTTCTCAATCGCAGGGCTGCCACCGCAGTGTATGCCGACCCTTGCGACCGCAATTGCTAGGCCGTGCACTTAACAGGCTCCATAGAGCTTTCGTAGGCCTAAGGCCTATTCCCGTTATCACCCACTTTTGCCCCCAATGGGCAAAATCGGGAAAAAGTATACAAAAAAAAACTTATTCTCAAAAGTGAGGGGCAACGGAAATAGGCTGTGTATAATAATTATTAGTGAGCCCCAAAGTCCTGAATCCCTTTTTGTGAGCTCCCCGCGAAAATATTATAAGTATCGATATATCACATTCCACCCCTCCCTATGTTTAAACATTAAAGCACTGAGAGGCGCGCATCAGGCGATCATCTCTGCTGCATAAACTCGATTCAGGCCGTTCACCGACTCACCGTCCTGTTAACCGGCCCTAGCACTTGCTGGGACATACAATGCTGGGTATAAGGCCTCTTCTAAGGATCTTCATGATAGAGATGGGTGAATGGAGGAGCGGGGACTTCTGGTCTAATGATTCGCCCACCCGTGCAAAACGCAGGGGTCCCGGGTTCGATCCCCAGAGGGTACAATTAGTACCTACTCGGTTTGGTTGGTGGTAGGGCTTATTTCAAGTCCGCCTGGCTTGCTACCACCATCTTAACTAAGTCTGACGCCATAACAATAATTTAAAGAACATGTCCCATCGCGCCTATGTCATTTGCCCCAACATTCTCAAAAAATGAAAGTCTATCGCGTCTTAATCAAAGTAGTCTGTCAGAGTAGGTATTTTACTCTAGAATCAGTTTGATTATTATTTTCTGGATCAAAAAGTGTGATTTTTAAGTTAAAACGCTTATAAATCACAATTTTTTTTATCATTAGTGTACTATTTCCTAAAATTTTGTTCACAAAATACTTCAGAAAACAACTTAATGTTTTTGTAATTGTTTTTCTAAATATAAAACAATTCTTTAGATACTATACCTAAATAAAATGTAATTAGCATTTTTTTTATTATGAAAGTAATTAAATAAAATGAAACTGGGGCAACGCTGGGACATTACCTTTGTTGCGATCCGGCAGTTAGAGGTAAGAAAGCCAGTTCCTCATTGGTGAGGATTCCGGGTGTAGTGCGCTCCACATTCGGCCTTATCGTCACAGGTGAGGTGAAGGCCCATAATCCCGTTGTGGATAAAAAGGTATAGTTCATAGTCAACAACTAATTGACTATTACTGTTTGCCATGAAAGAGAATCTTCAAACGATTACAAATAAAGCATTACTCGATCCAAACCGCATGTGCGAAATTATACATTATTATTGCAAAATATACTATACATGTTAACCATAAGGCCGACTCTATGCCCTAAGTAATAAAAACTGTTTTCGCAGTTCAACTGATCAGCTTGATGTGCTGTCGTGTGTACATTATGATCGCACAATAGGGCGAGTTCACAAAAAGGTGCTAATGTGAGTAATCCCCGCATTAAGGGCCCTTCACAGCGGCAGTTACTCGAACACAATATTGTTGTTGAGTACAGGGTGTGTTTGTTAGTGATAGTTTATTATGTTGAAAAAAAAATCTTTAAAATGTAAGTATTTTTAGGTGATTTATATTTTTAATATCTTTTCACTTATTGTCATTTAAATACTATTTAAACAAAAGGTAAATGCTTACAAGAAACCGGTAATATAAAGTACATACCTATACATAATACTAAATAATATACTAGAAAAAATACGACTCGCACCAGATCAATACTCAGACGGGAATCGAACCCGTCTCGAGGGAATCGAACGAGTCATATTTTTTCTAGTAGATAAGGGGTAATTGCGTTATATTTTAAGATCGCTCATTTTCAAGGATTGCTACATCGCAGTTAGTTTATACTTTTTACTCAAGAATAATGTCCGAGTTACAAAAATTTCCTCGTTATTATTAAGATTTACATTATTCCGCGATTGCGTAACATTTGGAGACGTTAATTCATATTTTGTTATGGCGGTTCATTTTAGATGGATTTACCCACCCTTGGGGAAAAGCGTCCATTTACTATAATATTAAATTTAAATTTTGTTTTGAATTTAGGAATATTATCTCAAAGTAAATGTTGTTTACAATAAGTTACTTCATATATTTTTGAAATTTATTGTAGAAAATTGCATACAAACGGGGATATTTTTACATAATGTCAACGGTGGGGCAAAAGCGTACATTTTTTCTTTAAATTTTTAGACGCATTTACCTCAAATCAGTTCTAGTGGTTGTAAACCTTTTTATGCATTTTAATATTATAATTATAATATGTGAACTCTGATCCTGACTTTTGAAGAGATCGAGATTAAATCAACGTCAAAAGTCAGTAATTATTAAATAGAGTATTTAAAATTAGTAAATAGAGTATTTTTTTTACCTGAACATCGATTGTAGCACCAAATGAAATCGACGTCGAGAATCAGTAATAATGATTATTCATCTTGACGTGCTTTGCCGTTGATTTGATCTCAATACGCGATCCCGTCAAGAGTAATGAGTGACATGAGGAGTATTTTTTTTTAATTAAAAACAAATTAGGTAATTACAATTAAGTAAGGCGGTTCTGGTTTCAGCCGAATAAATATCATGCTGAAGTGAAGCTCTAGCTCATCAGGAAGCTAGTATAAAATCGTTTGTAAACTTTGTGGAGAAACAAACAAACGAAAAGGACCTAATAAAAACGTGTAAATATTAATAAAAATACTTATTCAAAAAATGTTTACGATTCCTGAATGTGGGGCGAATGCGTGGCATTGACGCAATTGCCTCATGTAAGCAGGCGCAATAGCCCCAATACTATCCGCGTCAATTGGTAATGCGCCTGGCGGCCATGATTTTAACCTCAAAAACGAAAAACAATTGTAATTTTCTCATATACCTAGACCCTTTCTTATTAAAAATAAGAATTCAATAATTAATATATTATATTACCTATTAGAATTTTACTGTTTTTTGACATTTTTAGTTGCGGATGACGATGATGTGTATGTTAATTTGACAAGGTTCCAGCGCATTACCAATTGACGGGGATAGTACACAAGAACATAACCTCAAATCAAGACATGCGTTTTAAATAAAAACAAGTTGATTTCAACCGAAAATTAATCATTCTACGTGCTTGAATAACAATATTCTGTGTACTCACCCCATAAAATGGCACAAAAACCCAATACTTTCGAAGATGCAAACAGATTTGACTCGAACACGTGCTTCTGCATCACTGGACGGAAAATTACTTTTTCAAAATGGCGATTTACTCAAACCTCTTGTTGAGTAGCGACATCTATGCTTTTGTGGTTGTAACTTTAATGGCAATGATCTCCACTAGAGGGCAATAGTTGTTTAAAAGTGCCGAATTTTCCTTTATTTTAGAAAAGACGCAATTGCCTCACTGGCGCATTTCCCCAAGTTGACCTTATATTATTTAGTATTGTTTAAAAATAGCATTGTGAATGCAAAAAACTCAAATTTAAAAATACCTATACATACTTCAAAATTTAGTACCACACTTTTAAAATTGCAATAACTTGCAAATTAAATAAGTGGTACAAGATATAAATATAAATATTTTTAAATGAAATAAAAGCATTTGAAAAATAATTCAATTCTTAAAATAATAATTTCATGGTAGATGGCCGTCTTGAAATTAAACGTTTTTATTATTATTTGAAAACTCTTACTTCAATTATAGTTTAAGATAAATTAAAATAAATATTTTAATAAAAAAAATTGAAAAAATCTACTCACCCGTAGCAGCTCAGACGGGATACGAAAATACGCAATAAGATAACTTGTAATTTTAGTGTGCATGGTACTTAGTTTTAAAGGCCAGTATTATTATCAAACCAGCATTCTTCTTTTCAGTAAAATTTTCAGAATTTTTAAAGATTCTCAAAAACTTAAGTACCTACTTAGTACTTAGATATAGAAAAAAACCTATGTTTTAAACATTTCCTTCTTCGTAGACTTAATTTATCGGACTGATAAACGTTATTGAGAATTTAAAAACAAAATTTATTTTTTTTATGTTTCAGCAGTCGAAATTATTATTTTAGGTTTAAATCAGGTTGAAAATATTTTTTTATTTTGTTACTTACTCGTGAGTTTGGAAAAAGCACAATACCCTGTATACAAATTCGCGACGCATTCTCCACACGCATCATCCGTGAAATATCTCATATTATTTATATCGCGCCATAAGCGTTATAACGCTATTTGTTAACGCGTTATTCAATAACGTTATTAACACCTCAACCTCATTATCCGATCAGTATTGTTGTGAATAAAGATGAAACAGCAAGCGGTCTCTATTATATTATTTTGTACTTCCTTATTAAAATAGGGATCAAATTCTTGAAAGCTTTTTTTATATTGAAAACCACGAAATGTGGTTTATTAAGGAGTATGTTTAATAAGTCTTTGAATAAAAAAATATTTAAATACCGGATACTTGGAATTAGTTTTTTGTTATTTATTCAATATTCGGCAAATCATCAACTTATTTTTAGCAAATTTCTGAACCAACTTATACTTACTAAATTAAGTTTTATTTAACAAAACTAATTTAATGGAAAAAAAATCTTAATTAAGTATCGAGACAAGATTAAGATAAAAACCAGAACAAAGAAATACTGTTCCATTTTTTTTTTATTAAACCGGAAGATAATGGTGTCCGAAACCTGTGAAACAGGTCAGAAATTATACCTAGTAACGCAGCCTAAATCAGTTTCCGTTTTCTAGGAATCGGTTTTTCCTATTAAGTATTATTTTTTTGGCCCTTCCAAGCGTATCATCAAAATCTTAAGCACCAACACATGTTTGGAATTAGAGAAAAAAACACTTTTTTCACTCTTTTGCTTTCATCTTTGAAGTGTGTTTTCAAACATGGTGTAAATAGCCGTAGCTTATTGCGCAAGCCATAGAAAATACTATTGTGCTTACTATAACACCTCTTAACAAATGAAAACAATTTTATACCTACAAAATTTTAAGAATGAAACTTTTAAAATATTTACGTCCTTATGTCTAAAAGGCTAAAGCTCTTCTAATGCTAAAATACCTTTTTAAGAAGTGCAGTACCTAACAAAATTTGTAGTGTTGTACAACTAAATATGGTAACAAAAAATAAAAATGAACCCTACTGCATGAGATTAAAACAGAATTCATTAAAACCTACACGCTTCGTCGGTTTACAAAAAAGCTTTTTTTTTTATTAGCACGTTTTTTTGTAAGTTTTGTGTGTTATTCGTTTTGTTAGCCTTAACTCTTATTTCGTTTAAATAAAGATGAATGTCCTGTGGTAAGTTGTAAAGGAAGGTCAGATATAAATTTGCCTTCAAATATTTTGCGCTATTGTAGTAGTTTAGAAGGATATCTTCTTGTAAACAGATTCTGGAATTAAGTACGTACCGAAAATAAAGAAACGGATATATTACAGAGAAATATCTGAAGATACCGCCAAACCCTGTGGTTTGGCGGTATCTTCAGATAAGTCTGTACTTATATATTTTTTACTGTTCTTAAGATGTTCCAAAAAGTTAGCGATATTAAAATAGTCTTCAACAATAATAGTACATTACTGATGCGGTCAATAATGACTGCATTGCTGGCAGCGCGATGATGATGGCCGATAGCGTAGCTTAGCGCAGGTCCAGGCCGTCACAGCGCGGTCAGCATTGCAGCCCTTGATGGCCAAGCGCGGACAGCAAGGGCTGCAATGATGACCAAGCTTGAAGGCCGAGAGCCTAGTTAAGCTCAGCTTGAGGCCAGCAGTGCAGTCATTGTGGACCAAGTCTTGTATAGTGCTTTACTCAAAAATGTCAAAAATGTAAAAAAAAACAAAAATGTCAAAAAAAATACAAAAATGTCAAAATATGTCATTTTGACATTTCTGAATTTATTGTAATTTTTTGATATTTTTGTCATTTTTGTCATTTTGGTCATGTTTGTCATTTTTTACATTTTTGTCATTTTGACATTTTTGAGTAAAGCACTATACAAGGCTTGGTCCAAAATGACAAAAATGTTAAAAATGATTAAAATTACAAAAACCATGTTTGAAACAAAACTTGACAATAATGGATTTTTAAAGGAAATTGCTGGTGGCTAAAACTCGACAATAATGAAATCCCATACAACTTTGTTGCGTCACCATCCGAGGAGCGCGGCAACCTCGACTTTGTTCAAAGTTGGTTGTCAAAATAATGACTATATTACAAGCATTTTTGAGTAAACTCATTAATACTAATTTTCCTAGGGTAAAACTTGACTAATCGGTGATACTGAAGTTATTCTGTGATAGTTAATTATTAGTCCTAGGAACATAGACTTATAATATTACCCTAGGAAGAAAATTAAACTGTATGGTTTGGCTTGGCACTCTTCATTTTATTATTATAAACTTTGAGAATATCGTTAATATCTTACAACAGCTGTAGATTTCTAGAGTAACTTAGCTATAAAAGAAAGGACTAATAAACTATCACTAACATACATACGTACACTCACGCCTGTTTCCCATGGGGGTAGGCAGAGACTATGGATCCGGATATCCGGACCTGCTACGATCCTTGCACACTTCTTTCGCTTCATTCACACCCATCAATCTTTTCATACATGCCCTGCGGATTTTGTCACTGCATACACCAGCCTTTTTTATAATAACCTCTATTTGGTCCGCGGAGGTTTTTCTGGGACGCCCTTGTGCCATCGTTCCTTCCGCTTTCGCACAATATATCTCTTTCGTGATTCGCCTTTCATTCATCCTCTCTAAGTGACCAGACCACCGGAGCATTCCTTTCTCAATTCTTGTCACTATATCATCTTTCAGACCACACCTTTTACGAATCACCTCATTGCTCACTCTATCACTCAATTTTACTCCGCATATTTTCCTCAACGATCGCATCTCTACCGCATTTATTCTGCTTTCATTCTTCTTACTTCACTAAATTACTGCATATCGCCGATAAGCCAAATTTTGAGAATGTAAAAAGATATAAAACTTCATAATATGAACTTATCTTTGAAATGTCACTTTAACGGTTTTTCCGGCATTTACTTTATCAATAGTAAAAGCACATTTGTGCTGTTGTATGTGTAATATTGATTATTATTATTTATTACTAAATGAAAGAAAATATCAATTTTAGGAGTCTAAGAGATAGACAGAGGTTAAGAAAGTATATCGAGAATTTTCATTTAGCGATCTAAGTAGACTAATAACTCCGCTTTCCGAGAAATGTCTTCAAATCCATTTACTATATAATAAGTAATAATGGATGCAACGGCTGCAGGGAAATGGAATATTAATCTGGTTACCTGGAAACACTGAGGATGCACTTTTTATTATTTCCTTTGGATAAATTGATATTGTCACTCGTTGGAAACTAGCTTTGGATGACTTTGGTAACCGATTGGAAGTTGAGTAAACTTGAAATAAAACACTTTTTAACGGATACTAGCGCAATTTTATTTAAAGTATTTTGGTAATTACTTGGTATTAAAGTTGGGTTCCGTACCCAAAGGGTAAAAACGGGACCCTATACTAACGGTAGGCGTACACCAAAACCGATTTTATCGGCCGATGGCGGACAGACCTACTCGGACGAGTAATTCAGACGTGGACCTGCTGTGCCGACATTGGGCGTTGCCGTGCCGATCTTCTGTAGTCACTCTCAGCTATGCAACCTCACATTAAAACAAAACCTCCGTCCGTTTACTGGATAGGTATCGTTACCCTTGTCATGTATGAATATATACTTAGCGTGCACTTGTATTAAGTTAGTAATAAAGTACTCTCAAGTTATAACGGTTGACTGGGCGTCTTCCGATACCGTGCCGGATGGAATTCGGACTCGATGGATGATTGGCCGTCATCGGGTGACTCGGACGATGGCGGTTGTAGATAGTGTACGCGCTCGCTTTATGTTACATAGGTTTGATTCGATCGGATGAGTCTGACCGATGACGCCCGGGCATCGTTCGGCCAATAACGGATTTAGTGTATTTGAACCGTAACCGTAACCTATAGGCTCACGAGCAGCTTCGATCCCCCTTGACCACGGCAGCTCTGCAAAGGTGCCGAAACGTCGGGAAAATCAAAAATCAAACCAAATACCAACTAATTACCAAAGTACTTTCAATAAAACCGCGCTAGTATCCGTTAAAAAAGTGTTTTATTTCATGTCTAGTGAGCGCGTAAGCTTAAGAGGTGAATATACTGCTTTGTTAGTTACTATTATGTTACTAACTAAATGTGTTATATTTGCACTTTTAAAATGGTCAATACATACTACTAAAAAATAGGGCCACTAGGTATAATAATATGGTTTTCCATACAAACGAGCTAATTTCATGAAGACATTTTTATTATTAATAATTAGACTTTTTTAATTTCTTAATATTATTAAATTTAATCTGCTTTTATTTCAATTTGATATTGTTCAGAAGCTGCAATATCAACTTGCGGATTTTACTGTCGAATTTACTGTATAATTTCTCCTACACGCTATGTCAGTGAATTTTACGTATTTTTGTGTAGGTAGGTACACTATAATTTCTTTTTATTAGCTACTATATAATACAATCTTAATACCTATACCTACCACAATAAAAAAAAACACACGACTGCCCTGCCAAAAACGAACTAAAAAGTTAAACAACAAGTGTCATTGCAGTCGGGGAACCGTTTTGTGGAACAATTTTCAATCAAAGGGGTCCCCCGACTGCAATTGTTATTTAAGTTTTTAGTTCGTTTTTGGCAGGGCAGTCGTGTTTTTGATATTTTTTTTAATTTATTATACACACATATTTTAGTGACAAATTATATAGTTTTGAAATGTGCTCATTAAGGCCTTTCATTTGATGCCCATAGAGTAATAGATTATTTTTTTTCACATTTGAAATGGCGTCGTACAGTCGCCATATTGACTTTAAAACAAAATATAGCCAGTGTCACTCGGATTTATGTAAGGATTCTAACGATACCCCATACATCCAAATCCGTTGAGCCATTTCAAAATTATGGTGGAATAAAGAAACTCACATACCCACAAACATACATGAACCCTAAACACACATACACTCCTTTTTGGGCAGTCGTTTTTGGGCAGTAGTGTAAAAAGTAGTTTATAACTGTGCTACAGGCCCCGGTTTTCACAATTTTCGGAGGGCAAATATTTATTTACCCTTTGCTTTAGGTATATTACGTCTAAAAACGCAGGGAAGAGAAATTAAAGAAAAACTACCAAAGGCCATTTTCCTCGCTTTTAACTCATTGCAGAATTTAATTTTCTAAACATAATTATGGTAGAAGTATAGCTCTCACTAGTAGGTATAGTCAGTAGTATTTGCTATCACTATACTACTAACAAACAATCTACCATCTCATCAAAGCCTAATGAACTCCTCTCGCCAAGCGCCAAACGTCAAATGGAAAATCGCTCTCAAATAATCGCCCAGCAATTAAAACTGCTTATTTCCTTAATTCGCAGCAATCGGTCGCTTAAATAGCTTTTCAGTCTTCCATTAAAACAGCCAAAGAAAATACAACCTTAACGGTGACCATTAAAAATTACGTTCCTTTGACAACCCTGATGGTTTCAACTGAAAGTAGGTGTTGGAGAAATTTCAGTTCTATGTACAGGTGATAAGGTCGGATTTGAATGTTAAGTGAGATGATGAGACAGGGTAAATGGGAAATTGTACGCTAACTCACCGACGTTGGAATAAAACAACTCTTTGCGCTAATAATGAGAAAGAATGGACAGAGTAGTTTAGACAACCAGAGGGAGGTTTAAAAAATCGCGATAATCTAACACAATTTGTCTCACTATGTCATCAAATTATGCGAGCTACATCAATCAATCTTGATTTTTATTCCTTTTCTTGTACAACCTACCTACAGCCTAAAGTGGAAGCGAAACGCAAACAAATATGGCAGTTTTGACAGTACTATTCTTATTTACCTCGCATAATACTTGAAGTAATACCACAGAATAAATAATAGTACTAGCGTACAGAATTTGCACTCCGCAGAATCGTTTAAATAAATAGCGACTTTAGCCCCGACACAATAAAGTGCGCAAGAGTTGCAGGAAATGATGTCGGTTATGAATGAAGATTTTGTGAGAAAAGGGATGAAAGTGAATGTAACTAAGACTAAAGTGATGGTGTTTGAGAGAGATGAAGAAATGACTGACTGTACGGTAATGTTAGGTGGCGAAAAAGTGGAACAAGTCCGTGAGTTTGTATACTTGGGGAGTTTGTTCACAAGGGACGGAAAGAGTGAGGAAGACATAGAAAGACGAGTGAAGAAAGGAAATTCGGTGAGTGGTGCTATACACTCGGTTATGAGTAGCCAAACCGTTTCTGCAAAGGCGCGAATGGCTATTCATAACGGAGTGCTGGTACCGACACTGATGTATGGAAGTGAATCTTGGGTATGGCAGAAGAAGAATGAAAGCAGAATAAATGCGGTAGAGATGCGATCGTTGAGGAAAATATGCGGAGTAAAACTGAGTGATAGAGTGAGCAATGAGGTGATTCGCAAAAGGTGTGGTCTGAAAGATGATATAGTGACAAGAATTGAGAAAGGAATGCTCCAGTGGTTTGGTCACTTAGAGAGGATGAATGAAAGGCGAATCACGAAAGAGATATACTGTGCGAATGTGGAAGGAACGATTGCACGAGGGCGTCCCAGAAAAACCTACGCGGACCAAATAGAGGTTATTATAAAAAAGGCTGGTGTACGCAGTGACAAAAACCGCAGGGCATGTATGAAAAGATTGATGGATATGAATGAAGCGAAAGAAGTGTGCAAGGATCGTAGCAGGTGGCGATCCATAGTCTCTGCCTACCCCCATGGGAAACAGGCGTGAGTGTATGTATGTATGTATGTATGTACAATAAAGTGCAATTCAGGTCGCACAGCGCTCCCTTCGCTCCAAAACATTCACTTAGTAGTTGCCTCTCTTTCTATCGCGTAGGTCTTATCCTTTCCGATGTATGAAATTTGTCCTCTCAGAGGACGCCGAGCGCTTCATAGTCGCGCGCGGAGTGACGGAGCCCAGGGGGGTAATTACGTAACTTTGTTGCAATCAACTCTGACAGAAATCACAGTTACATCGCTGCTTTAGTAAGAACCAATGTGACAACTATCTTAACTAAAGCAGCAATTCAACTGCGCTTTCAATCGATTTCAATCGAGAATTGTTAGCACAGACTTACGTGATCAAGGGTCAGTTGGTTGATTACGTAAGTCTGTTGCTAACAATTCTCGTTTGAAATCGATTGAAAGTGCAGTTACATTGCTGCTTTAAGTAAGATAGTTGTCACATTGGTTCTTACCAAAGCAACAATGTAACTTCGATTTCTGTCAGAGTTGATTATTGCAACATAGTTACATAATTACCCCCCAACTCGAGCTCGAGATGTTGGTTCATTGGTCAGTCATCTTTGTTTTTAATATTCTGATACTAGCGGGCACCGGAACTTCATCTGCGTGTATAGTTATTTATCTATCCCTCGGGAAAAGTAGCTTTTTTCGGGATGAAATGTACCCTATGTTCTTCTCTGTACCCCTGACATACACATTGTATATGCATATTTTCATGATGATCAGTTGAGTAGCTAAGAGGTGAAGGCGTAAAAAACAAACCAACAAATTGACTTTCGCATTTATAAGAAAGAAGCAAGTATTGTTATTCGCGGGACGATTTAATCTAGGTTATAGTCGTGAGCCAGATTGAAACTCATCGCGGGCCGAACTTGGCCCGCGGGCCATTTTTGCATCCTTGCCTTAGGCTCGTATTACAGAACGAGACTCAAGCTTTGATCTCTACTTAAAACTAGTTTTAAGTCGAGCATTAATTCTAGAACTGTGCTTGAGCAGAGATTCAACAAACTAAACTCAAACTCAGATCATGCTAATTTTAAAACGATGATTGAGTACGCGATTCAGATTAAAGCTTATTTTAGAACGATGCTTTACTTAGGTTAGGTTTATGTTTTTCACTAGTGTTGCCAGGGTTTATTTATTAAGATTGAATTTTAAGGGAAAGGTGGATGGGAGGGAGAGAGGGGACCTAACCCCTCCAAAGCATTTTGTGCAGCAATGCACAGTTTTTGTTTAAATGAACATTGAAATTTTACTAAACCTAACCTCAAAATGTATGAAAAAGTCATTAAATCAATAATTAAGGGGGGGATGGGAGAGTCCCCCTCTTTACTCTACTCTTTTTCCCCTCACTCGCCTCCCTTCAATGTTTTTTAGCTTTAATACATTTTGAGGTTAGGATTGGTAAAATTTCAAAATTCATTTAAAAATCAAAATGCTTTGATTAAGGGCATGGGGGCTCTCCTAACCATCCGCTCCCTTAAATTCGACCTTATCTAATGTAAATATGAACCCAAATCAAAGCTCAAGCGTGGTCTCGACCATACTTACGTAAACAGAAATCAAATTCATTCTAAGCAGAGATTTTAGTTCTAAAATTAGTCGAGCATTGCTCGAGTATCGTTTGAAAATTAGCATGATCTGAGTTGAGTTTAGTTTGTTGAATTGATGAGGTCGAGTTCATAATATTCCGTTTTACGAAAAACTTACTGCAGTGACAAAACCACCCGTTATAATCTTCGCAATATTCCTTTAATTCTAAGCACAAATACCTTTAATTGGCCAATGTCACTCATAAAAATGTATAAATCACGTTGTGACGCAACATTTACTTGGCCTAATTATGCGTAAAATGAAACTCATTCTGCTAAAAACAAATTTCGTAATAGGAAACAGACTGTAACCATAGATAGTCGCAAATCTCTATTTAAGTAGAGATCAGCTGAGTCTAGACTCAAGCATAGTTTTGGAATCAACAGGGTGCTTGAGACTAGATTCAGTAATTAAGTAGAGATCAGGTGATTAGAGTTCAAGCTGTGCTTGAGTCTCGTTCTATAATACGAGCCTTAGTCTCTGTTGTGGTAGCTACTCTACACCGGTAGCGCTGTAATCAGTCAGCGTTCTAATCATCCTGGAAAGACTCAGCCATCTTCGATTGCTGACGCTTACGCGTTGTGTTTAACTATCATGTTAACTATTTATTAGTTACCTAACTACTGTAGATTATTATAAATAATATATAAGTATCTGCAGGGCCGGATTTAAGAACTATGGACCCCTAGGCTCATTCTGTGGTGCGGGCCCCCCGTCTAGTAGTAATCTTGTAATTTTGCAAGTCTATTGTAAAATATGGCCGCGCAGCGCATTTTTTTTGTGGAGCATTGCAAATCGTCCTTCCAGGCAGTGCGGAGGCACCTACACCACTAATTTTATGATTATGCCTATCTTTAGGAAAAAAACGGCCGCGCAGCGCGATTACTAGTCAGTTTCATCAACTAATCTTGTAATCGTGCCTGTCTTTTGTAACAAAACGGCCGCGCAGCGCGATTTATAGTCAAATTTTATACACTAATCTTATGATATTGTTTATTGATTGTAAGAAAAAATGGCCGCGCAGCGCGATTTTTAGTGTGTTTCAGCCACTAATCTTGTGATCTTGCATGTCTTAAGTGAAAAAAAAACGGCCGCGCAGCGCGAACTTCAGTTAGTTTCATCCACTAGTTTTGTAATCTGTGGTTTCATCCGCGTAATTCAAAAATGCAAAAAAAAACATGTGGTGCGGGCCCCCTTGTGGTGCGGGCCCCTAGGCTGCAGCCTATGCTTAAATCCGGCAGTGAGTATCTGTTGGTACCTTTTCTGCGACGATAGCGCCGGAATCAGGTAGCGCGCTAATCATTCTGGATTGACAATAATCAGCTATCTTTGACAACACGTGATAGAGTAATTTTGTGTGGGCAATTTGTACAGCGCCATCTATCGCCGAAAATCGTATTGATATTTTCCATAGAGTACTGCTCTATCGAGTACTTTTACGCGCGTTTTTTACCATTGAAAATGGTTATCATATGCAAATCGCCTGAGACGTATTTTTGATCATAGTTCCGAGGATTTTAGGAGGATCGAGATGGGAATAGTACCAAAAGTTGAGGAATTTTTTGAGACACGTGTGAACGTTTGAATTTTGAAAATCGGCTGGTAACTTTTTTTGAAATTTCGAAAAATTCGGGTTTTTGGGGGGGGGGGGTGTTTGTTGACTAAATTGTAAATATTTCGAGTAAAAAACCAACTTAAGAAAAATGAAAAAAAAGGGTCCTAGCCCTAGGGTATTAGTTTAGCTACAAAATAGCGAATTTTTTTTTTAATCGGTTTATAAATTGTGACCTGTAGGTGGTCCCTTTAGATTTGGAATTGTAGAAAAACGGGTATTTCGGTATATAAAAAGTGATGTAGTTTCTATGATTATTGACCGATCGTCATGGTAAAGGTATTGAAAGATGCGGAAGCAAACGAGAAGTGCATTAGTTGATTTTTGTGAATCGGTTAATAATATTTCAGCCGCGTCGAAGCAGTCAGGGGCACTTTTGTGACACGAGGCGCAGCCGAGTGTCACAATCGATCGTAAAAATAAAAAGGTATAAATAAAAATTAGGATTTTGCTTTTGATTTCATTTAGTTTTTTCGTAAATTTTTGTATTCATTTTCAATGCTCCGATTCTTGCGGGAACTGCGAAATCTGTGAATTTTTTCTCGATAGCTGTTCGTGAGTACAGTACCTGTAGCACGAACAGTATCTCTACCATGAGTTTTTTTTTTACGTTTACGGTAGGTACAGTAAACGTAAAACAATAATGGGGAGGCGAAGGCAAAGTGAATTACAGATGGCGCTTCAGTCTTTGGACCCATTGTCAGTTTGAGCTTATATTGTCTTGACTGTGTATTACGTGATTTTACTTTCTTAGATTATATTTTTTTCGGTTTTGCGGACAAACAATGTATTCTATGCTAACTTTAGCTCAGATAGAAGAAGAATTACGGAAAAGAAAAGCCAAAACAACAGACAATAAAGTTTATAGCAACTTTCAAAAAATTGCTAACAAGCATTACATTTCTTTAAATTTCGTTTAAGATTTACAAGTAATCTTTTTATTTCAGATTAGAAGCATATGATTTAAATTTTAACAGAGCAACTGAGTGTGAATTTCCGTGTTTTAGTTGCCTCATGATGCCTGCTGTGCAATAGTAATTTCAGGTTTCTGTACTGGAATTTCTGTACCATCCAAAATTACACGAACCGTTTTATCATATTTATTTTATTATTCTAAGTTTCTTGAATGACTCTGGCATATAAAATTCTATTAATTCTCTGTTTGGCCCCAATATTGGGCTTATTCCATATTTGATATACCTATCAAATTCATCCAAGTTATAAATATGTTAGAAACTGCTGAGGTTGAAATGTTAAAGAACAAAGCTTTTATAATTCAAATGTTGTTTTATTTTTGCGAAGTTTCATTAAATTCACGAAACATTCCTTTTGATTTATAATGTTTCTCAGGCTCAGTAAAGGAGAAAATCGAGAGAAAAGCATCTTTTTTTTAAATATTTTTTTGCCCAATTTTTTTTTTATTACTGGGAAATCGATGGACTCCAATATTTTACAAGTTACATGCACAACAATGCGGCATTTTCTCAGTATAAAATTAAAAAGTGCAATACTCCAAGAGATTCCCATATTATGTTTTGACACTTTCTTTGAGGCGGCCGGGTACCAAAGACAAGACGCCACCTATCGGGATAAAATTGCGCTTTTCCTCCCCATTGTACGAGATTCTGTACAGCGCCTCTATTGGGCAGTAGCGGAACTTAAATCTGTACCATGAGTTGAAGGCTGAAATTTATTTTATAACATTCGTTTTAGTTTACGTAGAGAGTGTAGTTCGATAGAGTAATTTTGTACGGGAAATTTGTACAGCACCATCTACCGCCGAAAAGTGAAATGAAATTTTCATTGACAATTTTATTACTCTATCGATTAACTTTTCGGTAGATTTTCGTGCTAATTACCTTATAGCGTGACTACTACTGCGCTACACGCTGCATGTGCATGTTTGCATTAATATACCTAAATAATTTAACTTATTGTTGGTTGTCAATTGGTTTCAAAATTAGGTTTATTCCTAATAAGGTAAAAAATAAAAAAATAGAATTACTTACAGTTTTAATACTTATTATTACTTACTGTAAATATTTAAATGCTGATAATTGTAAATTTGCCAAAAAATAATCTTTACATTAAGTTTAAACTTACAGTTACTTATACTAGGGAATAAATAAATACTGTATACATTTTTACATTATTAAAAAATAAAAGATCAAACTCACGTCGTAACATTACTGAACAACACTTAGACACTAGTGACATCTAGTAGCAAGTAGAATTAAATTCATCGTTTGATCTGCCTGCACTAACTCCCGTGATAACAGAAAACAAACTTATCAAATAATCGTTTGATTTACACTAACTTCAGTGATATAATATATTATATTATATTAAATATAACATACCATCGAAGTTAAAAACTTATAAAAGTTTTAGTTTAATTTAAATCATTTTACAGTATAAAAATAGTCCGCACAACGCCATCTAGCGTTCAGTAGCTAGCCTTTGTGGTTGCTTTTGTAAAGTAAGTTGTTGTTCCTCTTTTATTATTTCCGCTAGATGGTGCGCTGCTTTGTCCATATCTTCGTAGCGCACTTTGCTAAAAGTCAGTCGGAGATATTGGCAAGGGGCAGTTGTGTCGAATGAGAAAGCGTGGCCTGGCACCACCATTAAGCCTCTATTGAAAGCAGTTCTGAAGACCTATAAAAACAAAAAGGTTTAAGTAATAGGCGTAAGGTCATGTAATTTCACATTAATATAGTTCAGTAATTTTGAAAGACAACAGTAACTGCCCAGGCGGCGAGGCGGGCGGCGCGGCAAGCGAATTCGGTTATCACTGCGCGGCAGGGAATGATAACGTTATTTTTAAATGTAACGTTATTTTTAACTTTTTTTTAGCGTTAATTTTAAAACTAACGTTATGTCAATAAATAACGTTACATTGAAATTAACGTTATTTCAGTAAATAACGTTAATTTTCACGTTATTTCATACTTTTTTTACCGTTGAACTTTAAAATTAACGTTATTCCAATTAATAACGTTATTTTTTTACCGACAATTTTACCGGTTAAGTTTAACGCTATATTTAACGCTAATTTTACCGGTGATATATTTTTAACGTTATTTTTACCGGTTCATTTACCGATAAAAAAATTAACGGTATTTTAACGTTATTTTTTAACGGTATTTCAATCCCTGCTGCGCGGTCGTGACGACGAGCTGAGAGGCCGCCATCGAAATAGCGCGCTGTGAATATTGAACGCCACCTGCCGCGCCGACTGCCGCGCTATCTGTGTCTGGGCCGTAAAACTGATATTTAATTTCAGCATTCCTTTTTCAACTCTCTCTAGAAGCCTAAAAAACTTTAACATTTTCAAGCGCTGACTACCAGCTCCATCTATTAATAAGCACACGTACCATATTGTAAACGTCCTCTACGCCCCTCACTCTGACCCAGAAAAACAAGCCACCCTCCGACACCGTCCACTCCGCGAGGTCAGTGACCCCTCGTAGCGCGTAGTTAAGGGCGTCACGTCGATTCCGGTAGAGGTCGCGAGCAGATTTCAAGTGCGACGCCAGCTCCTCCCGGTGGGAAATCATGTGAAGCAAAATAACCTGAAAAATAAGAATTTTTAATTAATATACCTAGAAACATTTTCGCTGCGCTTGAGCCCTTCTTCTTCACTTCTCTTTTCCACGGTTTGTTGGTCACAGACAAAGAATCAAGTGACACTGTGCCAATATTTTTTACAGTAAGAGCCCCTAGCATCCCGCCTTGCAAATGAGCAATCACAGTTTGTTTAAAATAGTGTCTAGTGCTCTAGGTAATTGTGATGTGATAAAAAGAAACAATCCAAGTAATCACACTTTTCAAAGGTAAATAAGATTTTGCCACACATTTCTATATAACCAAATTTCGCTACATTTATTCGTTTATCGACGAAGAAAACAGTATGAAACATAGTTTATTAATTTCCTTTGGCATAATATAGTCATATTTTATGTTGGATATTTGAGACTCATCGTTTCGATCGGACGTGTCGATTAATTAATGTAATATTAATAAATCATTGCAAAATTGTGACCTACTTGAACACTACGCGGAAGTGACATTCGTCTGTGTCATTCGTTCTTCATACTTGAATTGTTTTCTTAGTTTATAATGTTAAGTGTAAATTAGTGATTTATAAAATGGACGGTAATAGTCCATTTAACCGGCGGAGCGAGCTAATGGCCCGCAGCCCGCCGCCCACGCCCTCGCACCGACCCCCAGCGCCCTCGCCAGCCCTACAGGAAGATGAGCCCCCAGAACTGGTGTCCACGCCTGAGATCCAGAACTGGATGAAGACCATTGAGCAGTGTCTGAATGAGGTGTGCGCTGTTGCCTGTGAAGGTAAACTAAATTCGGATCAAAAACTCAAAATTAATAATTTGTGCCGAAAAGTAAGCCATGGGACATCACAAATGGTGCACAGCCAGTCCCTTAAGCAAAAAACTATACAGACCCATTTTTCCCTGCAAGCACTTAAAGAAAAACACGACCTCTCACAGCAGCTTCAAGCCCTTAAACAAACCATCGAAGAGTCCTCAAAACCTGTCGCGGATGCAGTTTCCTTCGCCAACATGGTTAAAAAAAAGTCCTAACAACTTTATTCAGCCCAATAATGTCAACTCTGTGGCAATTTACCCCACTGACAAAATGAAGTCGAGCGAGGAGACAAAGGCCCTCGTTCAAAAAATCATCAGACCAGATCAAATGAAGCTACATGTGAGGAGCCTGCGTAAAACTCGGAACGGCGGTGTGATTATCAGCACAGATACTAAGGACGATATCGAGAAGCTAAAGCAAACGGATCAACTAACGACCTCTGGCCTAACTGTGAATGAACCACATAAACGCAAACCTAGAATCGTGGTCATCGGAGTGCCTGTATGTATGGAGGAAACGGAAATTTTCAACTGCATATACCATCAAAACTTAGCCGACAAGCTTAGCGGCATGACACTCGCGACATTTTTGACCTCGATTAAATTAAGCCATAAGTCGGGCAAAAAGGACGCCGAGACCTGTAATTATATTATAGAAGTTCCTGCACAAATTCGAAAACCCTTAATCATGAACGACCGGGTATTTGTAAATTGGTCTTCCTGCCCTGTAAGAGATTTTACCCTCGTGACAAGGTGCTACAAGTGTCAGCAATACGGTCATGCTGCTAAGACTTGCCGGGAGGAGGCCACCACCTGTGGTCACTGCGGCGATATAGGTCATACTGTAAAGGACTGTGGGAAGAAAGCCGAGTCAGCAAAATGTGCAACATGTTTGCACTTCAAGAAGCCCGCAGATCACAAAACTGGTGATGCTGAATGTCCTGCGAAAAAGATTGCCGAAAAAAGGTATATCAGCTCGATTGATTATGTGGGCACCTAAAAGCGCAACTTCCTAGATATATCTTTATAACTTTTACAAATAAATATTTAACATTCCGTGACTAATATTACTATTTGATATCACATCATTTATTTTTACATTGTTTACATTGTTTTATACATTTACTAGTTCGCATCAGTTTAAAAATATTTATATTATATCAGTACATTTCAATAAGTTAAGATTGTAAATTTTTTGCTGAAATCACAATGCTGTTCTACCAACATCAATTCGTAAGATACCTTACTAATATGCACGTAATATAAAAATAATAAATGTAAATAAGTAATGATGCATGCACTTCGTTTATTTTTGATGACGCAGATGCATTATTCGTCTGTCGTTAAATGATGTTACAAAATTAACATTATTTTAGCGTTAAGTTTAATTTAACTCTTTCTGCAATTATTTTTGATTTAATTTTGTTTTCATTTTTCCAATATTAATATTTTTATTTGATTGTATAATAATATTACGATACATAGTGATGTAAGTTCTTATTTGCCTGAGGTACAGGTTTTTTAAACCTAGTTCAGGCACTTTGTATTTTAGCTCTATGTACCTATGTCTAGATTTTAATTGTTTTATTTTGATGTAAGATTATTTCAATAAAGATTTTATTATTATATTATTATTATTATCTAAGTCATATTTTACGTATCCTACTAATATTATAAATGTGAAAGTTTGCGGGTTTGGATGTTTAGATGTTTGGATGTTTGTTCCTCAATCACGTAAAAACTACTGAACGGATTTGGTTGAAATTTGGCACACAGATAGTAGATAGCCCAGATTAAAACATAGAATACTTTTTATCCCAATATTCCCACGGGAACCACGCGGGTGAAACCGCGGGCGGCCGCTAGTCTTATATAAAATGTACCTGTACATTCGTTTTTCGGATCACCTGTTTATTGACATTGTTTTCTTTGGCATTCTATTTCTATGTAATAAGTACAATTTGTTTATAATAATAATATGTATACCTATTTACACAAATTGTATAGTAAATATTTTTTTTTTGTTTGTTGTATGTAACAGAGAAACGGGTTTTTTTTTTAAATTACAGTCATCCTCAGTATAGGCGTTTTTACCTACGCCTACGTTTTTTCTTTTTTTTACGCTTGAAATAAAAATAATATGTCACCAATTATCTTATAAAAACTCGTATCATAATAAATATAATCATTAAGATTAATGTTTTTTTATAAAAATTATAGATAAGTATCAGTATCACTCTGTATTCAAAAGTGCAATAACATCAACAAACATTGCAAGGTTATTCAGTTGATAAAAGTTAATTAAAAACCTAGGGCGCTTTGTGCATTATGTACCTACATGGAATCTCACTTTCTGGTAATCTTACTGCTTATTACATTACGTAAATAGTGCACAAACTGAGTATAAAAATGTATGTATGGTATATACCACAACGGACCGTGAAAAATTGGCAAAAAATTCTGTATAATCATTAATATTATGTATTCTGTCCCAAGCGCCTTATCTCAGTGATTTTTTGTCAGTTTTATTCTTTCAAGGTCGCTTTACTAGCAATCTAAATAATATATCTCACAAGTTTAGTTTTACAGGGAGTTGTTTACTATTCATCCACACTATTCAAACATTATTTGTATGAATTTAATATTTAATTTAAATGAATAATGAAAGTGAAGTGATGAAGTGGAGACTGTACCTCCTATAACCTATTAAAGCTTTGATTTATTAATCAAAGATTTGAAGTTAAATGTGTCAAATTATCATCCAGAGATTAAATTCATTTTGTCCCTATTTATTTGCTGGAAGTTATGCTAAGTTTGAGTTTATATTTCACACTATTTGGACACGTTGTCCTATCCATATATTGTCGATGAGCGTGCAAGACCGCGTAAGAGCAGAATAACCGCGTATTTACGTTAGCCCCAAAAAGGGTTTAGAGGGGATAATATTACATGAAAATATTATGAAATTATCGGTAAATTACGTCACATTCCTATAAAACAATACCTATGCAAAGAAATTACAAACAAGTTCAGTCAAAAAATGGCCAAGATAATTCAAATAATTTTGATACGCGGTATTGCAAACTGCTATTGCGCGGTCTTGCAAACCGCTTTTGCGCGGTCTTGCAAACTACTCTTGCGCGGTCTTGCAAACTGCTCTTGCGCGGTCTTGCAAACTGCTCTTGCGCGGTCTTGCAAACTGCTCTTGCGCGGTCTTGCAAACTGCTCTTGCGCGGTCTTGCACGCCCATCGACCATATTATTATGCACATGAAGCTAACTGTAGTTTACCTGTGACAATGTGCAACTGTGGAGTAACTCGGCTTGCATATGCAGCTCCATCTTCTGCAGTACCGGTACCGGCGCAGTCACCCATCCCGCGCGCAGCCCCGAGCTCACCACCTTCGACAGGGAGTCCAGACGGATCACCCGCCCGCACGTGTCCATTGACAGGAATGATGGAACGTTTTTCTGAATGAAGAAAGAAAGGTGTCTAAAATCAAAGCGATTTTACATGCTTATTATGGACATGCTTACCCTGGATGGTATTGTCAACGTCATTATCGTGTTTCAATTGTGTTTGAATTGTAATGCTTTTTGACACAGTTCTTGTCTCTTAAACCCAAAACCGAAACACAATTGAAACACGATTATGACGTTAACAATAGCAGACTTGGACTCCAGGCTATTAGAAGACTATTAGATCCAAGAAAGATATTATTAATAAACTTTAATTTAATAAACTTTAGATAAGTATAGGTATTATCTTTTGTATAACTCTTGGCGATCGATGTTTTTGTGGTTCAAATGTGCATTTTTATTACCTTACTTTTTATTTGTGTGAATCTGTAAATGGTTTTTTGATGTATACTAAGATTGCTATAGTTAACATAATAACTGTTGATTCACCTGTGAATATAAAATAAAATAAAAATAAAATAAATTAATTCAACTATAGATTTAAATATAAAGTATCCGTTGCACGACATCTATCAAGAAAAAAGCGCGCGTAAATAATTTCAATAGAACAGTTTTGTATGGAAAATTTGTACACTGCCATCTACCGCCGAAAAGCGAAATAATTTTCCCATAGATCACTCTGTTGAATACTTCCGTGCATTTTTTTTCGGTAGATGTTCGTGCTATAGTCACATGAGTAAACAAAAGTGGTAAACGTAACGTCTACGGAATGGAAGCCTGAAAAAGACATTGTGAAAACCAAATCTTCTATCCCTTAGAAATAGCCTAACCCTTTACTAAAACCTCGAAAACAGCCATTACGAATTGATAAAGATCTAAAAGCTTCTAAAAGATGAAATTAAAAGGTTAGGCAAGCGCTCAAAGATGATTAGACATCAAATAATAAAATATTACCAACGACTACGTATAGTTTTGAAAACCCAATTAAGAACACAATTGAGCAAGATATACCCACAATGCGACTAATTTAACTTTGTACAACATAGTGACCAACTTGAGCACTTGTGGTACAAAACGATGTATTATTCGATTTGCACATACGTTCTCGAGTAGGGTTGCCAAAGATCACTTTTAATAGCATTGTACTCACATCGCTATAATTTAAGAAGACATAAGGATCATCTTCGATAATCAGAAAGTCGTATCTACACGCCATCTCATAGATCCTCCTCCGCCTCTCTTCAGGGAGGACAGTCCCCGAGGGGTTGCTGCCCGTCGGGATCAGGTACACGACCTTGGGCATCTTAATGCCGCGCGCCAGGCGGTCTGATAGAACGGACTCTAGGGTCTCCGGGACGAGACCAAACTCGTCTTCTGGTATTCCGATGATCTCTGGCTGGTAGGGCTTGAGCTGGAATCAAAGGTAACCGTTTACTGGTTTCGTGAAGACATTTAAAGTTTATTGGCTCCTAAAAACAGGAGAAAGTTTGATAGAAATTATGCTGCGATCGCAATTTATTGAATTTTCTTAATCAAAAAAGCAAACTGTTGTCACCACAATAAAATAAAAACCTGAGACAGTGCTTTTACCTTAAAATTTGAGGCGAAAACAGTCGGCTAAAATGTGAAATAACTTACCGCGACGTGAGCACCAGTATACGCATACTCGCTGACAATAATGGGGTCGCCATCCTCCATCAGCAAGTCTACGCATTGGTAGATCCCATGCTGACCCCCGTTGGTGACCATGATGTCACGGGGGAGGGGTGGGGGACGGTGCATGTACTCCTGGAACTCACGGAGTTCCGTCAAGAGGGAAGGAAGACTGGAAACAAAAGAATAGGTGTAAGGTCGTTACTTCATCATCATTATCAGCCTATCATCGTCCACCGCTGGACATAGAGCCTCTCCAAGTGCACACCATCGAGCACGATCCGCGGCTACTCTCATCTCTCATCCAGCTTTTGCCAACCACCTTGCGAAGATCGTCGCTCCACCTTGTCTGAGGGCATCCCACACTACATTTGCCGATACGCGTTCTCTACTCAAGAACTCGTCTGCCTCAGAGACCATCGGTTCTACGGCAAATATGGCCGTCGTTCTTATTATTGTCTTAATTCTCAGGATTTTTACAGATATAGGGGTGGAACAAGCAAACTGCCCATCTAACACCAGATTTCATCCAAAACTTCTCAATGTTCTATATGAATGAAGCTGAAGTAGGTACTAGTGTTTTCTTTTATACATGCATTTAGGGACAAGAAGCAAAAGGCCTGCCTGACATTGAAAAGACAATATAGGTAGTCCTTCATAAGAATTACTACATACTTATTTTATTTCTGTATTTCTTTTCTTTTTCCGCTTTGCCAATACATTTCGTATTCGAACTGCTAAAGAATGCACTGCCTAATAATATTGTGCTCCCTGATAGTTACGACCTTTGTCTCTTCAAGGCAAGAGAGAATAGGCATATCCTGGGCAAGCATGCTACACCTTAGAGTCTGGCTTAGAACACATCCTGTTTACCAAGCAAGATGGTCGTCAAATGCATGCCAGTTACCAATAAAAAAATCTCTAGCCCCCTACAGAAACTCAACACAGCTCTCTTTGAGTAGTATTGTTTGAGGTTCTTCTAAGATGCACTATTTACATGTTTGTTCAGCTCGTAAATTTTGCTGTTAAGTTGACGGAATATATTTTTTGTTATAAATATTGTTAACGAATACCTTACCCCTGTGATGGTATGTACTGCAACGCAGCAGACAGATCCTTTCCCTCCATGAACAATCTTCCTCCCGCCTTCATCTCAATGTCTATTTTGGAGAATGGAAACACCCCCTCGTTGGGCATCCCCTCTGCTAAAGATATCACCTGCTTGCCCACTTTATACGCTAAATTTGCTGAAACGAATATGAAATTATGAGTCAGTGATGAATTTACGCACACATGTTGAATAGCACACAGGCAATCCGGCAGATTATGATAAACATAATTTCCTGATAAAAACAACAGATTTTTATTATAAAAATGGTGTACTGTATTTACACGTAAGGCAATAATAAATTATTGTCTTTCAGAAAGAATGCAATCGTGATAGATTTTGAATCAGATTCGAAAAAAAATATACATACATACACTCACGCCTGTTTCCCATGGGGGTAGGCAGAGACTATGGATCGCCACCTGCTACGATCCTTGCACACTTCTTTCTCTTCATTCACATCATACATGCCCTGCCGTTTTTGTCACTGCGTACACCAGCCTTTTTTATAATAACCTCTATTTGGTCCGCGTAGGTTTTTCTAGGACGCTCTTGTGCAATCGTTCCTTCCACATTCGCACAATATAGGTATCTCTTTAGTGATTCGCCTTTCATTCATCCTCTCTAAGTGACCAAACCACCGGAGCATTGCTTTCTCAATTCTCGTCACTATATCATCTTTCAGACCACACCTTTTACGAATCACATCATTGCTCACTCTATCACTCAATTTTACTCCGCATATTTTCCTCAACGATCGCATCTCTACCGCATTTATTCTGCTTTCATTCTTCTTCTGCCATACTCAAGATTTACTTCCATACATCAGTGTCGGTACCAGCACTCCGTTATTCAAAAATATGATTGTATGAAATAGATTAAAATTGTATTGATCAAAATTATCAAGCTAAAATTATCGAAATGGACAGAAAGACGTGTTCATAATAAATCTGTTGTTTTTATCAGGAATTTGTACTTATCGTAATCTTTTGGATAATCTGTGAGCAATTGAACATTGATTCGTAAAGTTATCCAATTAGCTATCTTACATTGTCCTTGACCATTAAACTGTACAAATTATTTTCCTAAAATAAATTTTTAAATCATTATATCGGGTCATTTTGAAATTACCATCCAAATTTCAAGGATGCGCCCAGGCCATGAAACCAAACAACTTTCTCTAAGAAACATGTGTCGAATTTCGCCACAAAATTTTGGTCATCCCACTAAATTGATCACGTGATGCAACCAAACAGGGAATGATAACGTTATTTTTAAATGTAACGTTATTTCTTACTTTTTTTACCGTTAATTTTAAAATTAACGTTATGTCAATAAATAACGTTAATTTAGATAACGTTACATTGAAATTAACGTTATTTTAGTAAATAACGTTAATTTTAACGTTATTTCTTACTTTTTTTACCGTCAGACTTTAAATTAACGTTATTCCAATTAATAACGTTATTTTTAGTAATATTTTTCCGGTATATTGTAGAGGTAAAGTTTAACACTATATTTTACCGGTAAAATATTTTTACCGGTAAATTTACCGATAAAATGATTTAACTGTATTTTTTATTTATTTTTTTAACGGTAAAAAAATAATTGAAATCAATCCCTGGATAAGAGAATGTAAAACAACTAGCGTTATCTCTTTGATTTGTATAGATAGTCAATTTTTTTCACAAATTTGGCCATTGTTCACAAGTTGTTCAGATTCATGGACTGTACACATTCTCAAAATTTGGATGGTGAATACCACAGATTTGGAGGTGATCTGTGGTGAATACAAAATGACCCGATATTTTTTATAAGATTTAAAGCTCTCTTTTTATTTATTTATTTATTTATTTATTTATTGATTCTGTACACACATACAAGTTTAAACAGAAAAGAAATGGACAGAAAAATTGTACAAGGGCACAGCTTATTTCATTTTGAAATTTCTTCCAGCTGGCCCGTGATAGGAAATGACATTGAGAAGGGCAGTCCGTGTGCAAAGAATAGTAAGAATATACATACACATAATTTACACATAATATATAAATAAATACAATACATATAAATACATAAATACCTACGATAATTTTATATTGAGGACAGAAGTGAATAGATATAAATAGGACAGTGTTACGGAATATTAGCTAAATAGTGCTCCTTCACTCGTTTTTTAAAAAGTGATAGTGTTCCACAGTCACGTATTTCAGCGAGTTCCAGAGACGGACGGCGTGTACGGAAAAGGAGTAGGAAGCAAAGTCGGAATGATGTGAGGGGAACTTTAGAAGGGATTTGAGATGGGATCTGCACGAGGCATCGGGTGGATGAACAAAGGAAAAACGTTCACGGAGGTAAGACGGATAAACAGGGTTGAAAAGGACATTGAAGAGGAAACAGAGGATTCTAGCATTCCTGCGCAGACGTATAGGGAGCCACTTGAGTTCCTTCCGAAAGTTGGAAACGTGGTCATATTTACGTAGACCAAAAATGAAGCGGATGGCAGCATTTTGAAGGCGCTCAAGTTTGTTCAGTAGAAGCTCAGTGGCGTCTAAGTAGCATACATCAGCATAGTCAAGAAGAGGGAGAATGAGTGACTGAGCAAGGGAGATTTTGGTGGCCAAGGGTAAAAAACTTTGGAGACATTTGAGGGAGTGAAGTGAGAAGTACACCTTGCGACTAACATCAGCGACATGAGTCGTCCAGGAAAGATAGGAGTCAAAGGTGATTCCTAAGTTTTTTACGTTGTCACTATATGGGATGGTAATCCCATCCAGCAGTACCGGTGGCAACTGAGAGAGACTGTTTAATTGGTTGCGCATGTATCTACCACCAATGATGATGGCCTGTGATTTGTTTGGGTTCACCAATAGGCCGTAATGCTCAGCCCAGGTGGTGATGCGATTTAAGTCTTCATTAATGTTAGCTATAGCTAGGTCCAAATCCTCATGCTTAAAGTGACGGTAAAGCTGCAGGTCATCTGCGTAGAGATGAAAGTTGGAGAGAATGACTCTAGTGACGGAGTTGATGAAGATGGAGAAAAGGAGCGGCGAGAGAACACCTCCCTGAGGTACGCCCGCTAAGAGTTCGCATCTGTCAGATATAGTATCATCAAGGCGAACACATTGCGTGCGCCCCCGAAGATAAGAGTCAAACCATGAGAGAGTTGAAGAAGAGACATTGAAGGAGCGAAGGGTGGCAAGAAGAAGGTCAAAATCAACAGAGTTGAAGGCGCTACTGAAGTCAAGCAGAACCAAGACAGTTAGTTCTCTATTTTCCATGGCCCAGCGAATATCATCTGTGACATTTAGTAAAGCAGAGACTGTGCTGTGACCAGGGCGAAAACCGGATTGGTAGCGGTTCAAAAGACAGTTGGACAGGAGGAAAGAAGAGAGTTGCTTATGGACGATATGCTCGAGAACTTTAGATAGGAATGGTAAGATAGAAATGGGTCTGAAATGGCAAGGTAAAGAAGGATTAGAAATTTTGGGTAAGGGAATTATATGAGCTGATTTCCAGATCTTAGGAAAACAGTTTGAAGAGAGAGAAAAGTTGAAAATAAAGGTTATTATAGGGAGGAGAATGGGTAGAATGGGGATGAACATTCTCGAGCACAAATTGTCTTCTCCGACGGATTCTGAGGATATGGCCAGTATGGCACTTCTGACATCTGTCTCAGAAACCGTGTTCAGATTAAATGAAGAGCAGTCAGGTCTGGGGAGAGAGGTAAGTTGCTCTAATGAAGCATCCTTTGTACTGCGGTCTATAGAAACGGGAGGAAGAGAAAGATGCCTGTTCAAAGCGTTCAGATCAATACCATTAGGAACGGAAGAGGTGGGTTTACCAACACCGATGGAGCGTAGGAATCTCCATGTGTCCGCCGAATTGCGATTGGAAAGAGAGTCGTGAAAAAAGCGTCTCTTAGTGTCCCTACACAAACGACTGCAGCGATTACGAAGAGATTTGTAGCGAGCAAAATTGCTTTCAGATGGGTGTTTCTTGTATCTCCGTTTGGCTTTATCCCTCAGAGACATGAGCTCTCTGATGTCAGCGTTAATCCAAGGAGCGGGGGATCGTTTAATGCGAACTCGTCTAAGGGGGGCATGTCTGTCGAATAAGTTGAGGAGTAGGGTGTTAAATCTAGTGACAATGTCATCTAAAGAAGTAGCCTCAAACACAGGTGACCAGTCAATGTCGCTAGCATCTTGTCGCAAGGTATCCAGGTCAATACCCTTGAAATTACGGCGCAAAATGAAGAGGGGCTTACGTTTGGGGGGGCGAAGTTGATAAGAGAGAAAAACAAGATCGTGATAAGAGAAGCTTGCCGAGATTTGACCGTGAGAAACCACTTTTTGAGGGGAAGAAACTATCATAAGATCAAGAAGTGAAGGCGAGCAGTTTGGGAAGTGATGAGTGGCTGATAGAGGAAGAATCTGTAGATTATAAGAAGAAAGGATAGTTTGAAGTTTAGAAGAACGTGTATTAGATTTTAAAAGACACGTGTTAAAGTCACCCATTATTATGATGTGTTCGTAGGTAGGCCTTAACTCTTCGAGCAGATTGTCAAAAGAATCAAAGTAGTCTATGGATAGATTGGGAGAGTAGTAAACACCAAGAAGTAGTTTGGTGTGGCGAATACAAATTTCTAAAAAGAGATGCTCGGCAGATGCGGTGTAGGCAGAAGGAGAAGATCTAATAATCTGAAACGGGATGTCAGCACGGAGGTATATGGCTACTCCACCTCCACCCCTACCAGTCCTATCATTTCGGATTAGGTTATAACCTGGGAGAGCAAATTGTGAAGAGGGAAGAGAGGGTTTGAGAAAGGATTCAGAAACTAAGAAAGCATCGACTTGTGAGTTGCTAATAGACGCCAGAAGATCAGAATGATGAGCAGGAATGCTTTGCACATTGACGTGTGCAAGATTGAAGTTTTGTGGGAAATTAGAAAACTTGGAAACCAATTTATCGTGCAACGTCCCGGAAATGCTGGAATCGCTGTCCGTGGCAGTAACAAAACTACTCAATGAGGAGGAGCAAGAGAAGAAACTATCGTTTACATTAAAAGAGTCCATCAAAGTAGGTAAATAAAAAAAATATTAAATATATCAATAAATAACAATACAACACTAAAACAAATAAAATAACTAAAGTATAAAGTGATAATATAACTGGAAGATAAATAAGCTACTATATGGGAGCTTACACACACGCTGCTTACAAAGAAATTAGAAAACACAAGTAATAGGCAACAATAGTAGGGAATTACACGGGTAATCTTAAGTAATAAACAATTATTAAAGAGCACAAAAACATAGAAGTTGAATAAATAAATAATCTAAAGCCGGGTATCCAGCAAAAAACGACAGCAAAACAAATAAACATTTAACAAAATTGTGTTAAAGCATTAAAATTGTCGAAAGAAATAGTAGGTAAATAAGGTATTTAATAAACAAAACTCTAAACATAAAAGTTCGCTGGTCTGTGGTGGCATCGTTAACTAATTTTATTGGAATTTTACCATCCAATACAAATAGAAAAGAAAGAATGAAAGAATATACATTTATTTTGGGACCACACAACGATACACAATTAAACTATAACAAAAAAACAACAGAAACTTATAACATACACATTGCGTATCGGCGCGATAGAATTAACTACATGTAAGCATCCTTGTTACAAAATAATATTGCTAAAATTATATTAAACTAGCGGCCGCCCGCGGTCTCACCCGCGTGGTTCCCGTTCCCGTGGGAATATCGGGATAAAAAGTATTCTATGTTTTAATCTAGGCTATCTTATATCTGTGTGCCAAATTTCAACCAAATCCGTTCAGTAGTTTTTGCGTGATTGAGGAACAAACATCCAAACATCTAAACATCCAAACCCACAAACTTTCACATTTATAATATTAGTAGGATTATATTCTTAGTTAACAGTAATTTTAATGTATGACATAAGTTTGAAACAACATTCATACTATTAAAAACCGGCTAAGTGCGAGACAGACTCGCGCACGAAGTGTTCCGTACCAAAAAAGGCAAAAAAGCACGTTTGTTGTATGGGCGAAAGTTTTAACTTACTCATTTGCCTAGTCAATGCTGGTTCCCTCCTCATAGCTCTTTGGCTAAAGAATCTAGTGTAATCATGTTCATTCAGGGGTTCATATTTCCCATCGAAACCCCCTCTATCACTATAGAATTTAAAAAAATCGTCAAACTTCTGCGAATATCTCCTATTCACTAAGAACACTGGCCGTAAGTCAATAACCTTTTTAACAAACTCCCTGTTCATTTTACTGAATTTCACACTTACTATCATTTTTATTCAAATTTTATTACAAAAAAATATATATTTATTAACTTTTTCTTAATTGGAAACGTCTGTATTTCAACTTTGTCAAAATTATTTAAAACTATTTAATCACTTTTTTCTTAAAAAAATGGCAAATACGTCTGTTTATCAACTAAGATAGAATTGAATTAAAACTTTGCTAATTAACTCCAGAATCAATTGACTATGACGTCATGCAAATGTCATTATACGATAAAAAATGTAAATTCATTTCTTACAACGCCGTTGTCAGTTTATCTTTATAATAACAACGTGAAAGAACGGCTTATATTATAATAATAATGCATACTTATCGGACTTTTAACATAAAAATAAAAATATAAACGAACAGTGGCAGAACTGTTATTGGGGCATCGTTTATAGTACAGTGGGAGCTCAGAAATCATCTAAAATCAAATCAACAAATAACTATCTAACTAAAACGATAGGATTGTATAGTTAATTGTTAGTGAGTAGGTACTTAAAATACTCACTGGTGTAAATTTTATTTTAACTGACTTAAAAAAAGAAGGAGGTTCTATGTTCACCGATTAGGTACTCGAAAACGGCTAGACCGATTGAAATGATTTAAATGTTACTTTATTAGGTTTGATCCGAAGACGATCCCATTTTTTGAAAATTTGAAATCGGTTCAGTAGTTTTCGAGTAATCCTGAAAATACTGGTAAATCTTGCTCGAGTTTTTACGGATCTACAGACATAACTTCTTTGTTTATGAACCGATTTAGATGATTCTTGTTTTGTTGGAAAGGGAATACTTTAAGGGTGGTCTCATGTTAAGCTTGGACCACCGCCGCCACTACTAAAGCTAGGGTTTCCTAGGATAGCGGTGCCGTCATAATACGGTCGTAATATAGCGGCGTTGAATGTTGTCTATGCAAACAATATGGCGACACCCTAACGTCAGAAACCACGCCATATTGTTTTCATAAACAACGTTCTACGCCGCTTAATTACGACCGTAATATGACGGCACCGTTATCCTAGGAAACCCTAGCTTTACTTTGTGCTTGGAGTTCGTAGATACACATGAGAACTCTTCAAAATCAAAATAGAATAGTGTACTAGTGATAACATTAAGGTATTGAAAGGTTTCGCATTAGCCATTTTTATTGGGATACAGGCTTTACTTACGGATTGATAAGGAGGATGGGCCATAACCCACCGCGTGGGCCTAATGCGGAGTGGTGGGTATTAATAAGTGCAAATGCAGCTGGGACTAACGGCTTAACCTGCCTTTTGAAGTACGGAGGAGATCGAAATAATACACTTTGGTCACCCATCCCATGGCTGACCAGACCATAGTCAAAGTCGCTTAACCTCCACAATTGCAGGCCAACCGGACTTCCAAAAGTCGCGGGTTTGATTTCTGCCGGAGAATATGATCTGGTGCGAGTCGAATTTTTCTACTGCATTATTTAGTATGTATTATGTAAAATAGCTATGTGAATGCTGAAATCTATAATTTAAATATTTTAAAGCTGCTTCTACTTATTAATTGTCAAAATATCTTCTGGCATACCTACCACAAAAAAGATAAAATAAAAAAAGCTTCAAAAAAAAAGAAAAACCTTCAAAAAACCTTAAAACAAAAACCAAAACCGCATCAAAATTGTCCCTAAATAGCAAAAAATTATATTCAAATCATTAGATACGAGATACGCATATCAATTTTAATAAAACACGTCTAATGCAGTCGAGTTGGGCTTTTAGAACAAAAAATATGGTCCTCCAGCCCCACCCGACTTCAATAGACGTGTTTTATTAAAATTGATATGCGTATTTCATATCTTATGATTTGAAAATTATTTCTTGCTTTTTAGAGACAATTTTGATGCAGTTTTGGTTTTTGTTTTAAGGTTTTCAGAAGGAGGTTTTTCTTTTTTTTAAAGCTTTTTAATTTTGTGGGTTTCCTTAAAAACAATGACTACACTGTCCGTCTGTCTGTCTGTCACTAGGCTGTATCTTATGAACCATGATAGCTAGACAGCTGAAAGTTTTCACAGATGATGTAATTCTGTTGCCGCTATAACAACAAATACTAAAAATATAATAAAATACCTTAATATTTAAGGGGGCTTCCATACAACAAACTTAATTTTTTGACGATTTTTGTTCGATATTAATAACAGCAGCAGGTAGACGTTTGAAATATTAACAATTTAATATTTAATTAAATTAAAGAAAAATAAATTGAGGGAAATAAAGCGAGCCCCCCTTACAACGGGTCTTTCGTCAATTCATCCCACGAGTGTTTCATCCCACGATATGAATCGCACTAGGACGCTTTTTGAATCCGCTGGTTCATACCAAGCAACCTTTTTAATGTAGTTTTGCCAGCATTTACTTTGAATTTATTTGATAACATTGATTTTATTTTCATACCATGGTATGAAACAGCGAATTCAAAAAGCGTCCTTGTGCGTTTCATACCGTGGGATGAAACACTCGTAAGATGAATCGACGGAAGACCCCTTACAGCAATGTTGTATAGATGTACGGAACACTTTGTGCACGAGTCCGACTCGCACTTGGCCGGCTTGTATCTCGGTAGATGCTAAAGGTGTCCTACTAACTGACCTACTCATAACCTTGAACTTCTCCTGGGCGTTGAAGATTCGCTTCCCGTCGAAGTCGCAGCTATGCTCGAACCTGGGAATAATCTGCATAAAAAAACATTTTCTTAAATAGGTAGCTAGGAAACGGGTTTTTCACTGGACATTTTATATATGTAAAAAGTCGAATCTAGAGTGTCGGAGTCATCGGAGTTATAATTAGAATAGGTAAATAAATAAAAAAAACTGAGATTGAATTTTTTAAAACAAATCATTTTTTCCTGTATATTTTATTTTTTCTACTTTTTATGGTTGCAGCACCACTGTGCCTCATATATCACTGCAAAAGGCCGCGTGAACTCTCGCGGTTTTGTGTATCGCGGCGCGCATTACTAGATGGCAGTGTAGATTTCAGAATCGCGGTATAGAGTTTCGCAACGGGATATTTATAACCCCCGGCTGAGTTAGTTAGAGCATACTTACCTGGCGTAGGGGACACCGTGATCAAGAAGGCGGTTCCCCCAGGGCGAGGCTCCTCCATTGCACTGCGGTGGGGTTGACCCCTGCGATTATCCCTAATGTGGATAACTCGGACGCGTAATTTTTGGTAGTGGGGACTGCGTACGCGCTGTCCCCCCTTAAAGTCAAAATTTCTAATTAACATCGAACGGCTGGCTGGAGTGACTGGTTTGTATTTAGTGTTAGTCGAAAGTCGAACTTAATTAAATTATTATATACATACATACATACACTCACGCCTGTTTCCCATGGGGGTAGGCAGAGACTATGGATCGCCACCTGCTACGATCCTTGCACACTTCTTTCGCTTCATTCATATCCATCAATCTTTTCATACATGCCCTGCGGTTTTTGTCACTGCGTACACCAGCCTTTTTTAGAATAACCTCTATTTGGTCCGCGTAGGTTTTTCTGGGACGCCCTCGTGCAATCGTTCCTTCCACATTCGCACAGTATATCTCTTTCGTGATTCGCCTTTCATTCATCCTCTCTAAGTGACCAAACCACTGGAGCATTCCTTTCTCAATTCTTGTCACTATATCATCTTTCAGACCACACCTTTTGCGAATCACCTCATTGCTCACTCTATCACTCAGTTTTACTCCACATATTTTCCTCAACGATCGCATCTCTACCGCATTTATTCTGCTTTCATTCTTCTTCTGCCATACCCAAGATTCACTTCCATACATCAGTGTCGGTACCAGCACTCCGTTATGAATAGCCATTCGCGCCTTTGCAGAAACGGTTTGGCTACTCATAACCGAGTGTATAGCACCACTCACCGAATTTCCTTTCTTCACTCGTCTTTCTATGTCTTCCTCACTCTTTCCGTCCCTTGTGAACAAACTCCCCAAGTATACAAACTCACGGACTTGTTCCACTTTTTCGCCACCTAACATTACCGTACAGTCAGTCATTTCTTCATCTCTCTCAAACACCATCACTTTAGTCTTAGTTACATTCACTTTCATCCCTTTTCTCACAAAATCTTCATTCATAACCGACATCATTTCCTGCAACTCTTGCGCAGAAGACGCAAGTATAACTTGGTCGTCAGCGTAGAGAAGGCACTTGATTTGAGTCCCATTCATCACAACCCCACAGTCACGTTCTTTCAGACCTTTCATACAACTGTCCAAAAACAGATTAAAGAGCCATGGTGACGCAACACATCCCTGTCTGACACCCCTAGAGATGCCAAACCAGTCAGTGTATACGCCGTCAATCCTGACGCATGCACGGGAATCCTCATAGAGAGATTTCAGTGCATGAATCAGTCTGCTCTCCAATCCGTATTCGGACAACACCTTCCATAGCTCATTCCTGTCAACTCGATCGTAGGCCTTCTCCAGGTTATATGAATTATTATATGATTAATTTAATTCCTGTCCTAGGACTCCTATGGCATTTCATTTCAAATTTTCAAAGTTGTGAACACTGTGTTAACTTCCTTTGCAATTAAATTAAGCATTAGATTAGAATGACATTATAATTATTTAATTAGGTATGTAAAATAATCTGGAACTTTATTTTAATGATATTGAGAAAATAAAATAAAAGTATTGCTAATTAATTCGGTGGTATTACATACACTAATAAGTGTTAGCTAATAAGACATTAGAATTCGTTATTAGAACTGCCTCGGACTTTGACGATATAAGAGTGGCAAAAACATTATATAACGCATACGTTCGTAGCAGACTGGAATATGCTGCAGTTGTTTGGTATCCGTTCGAAGAAAAATATATTCTACTCATAGAGAGGATCCAACGTAAATTTGCTCGATGGCTTTACAAAGTCAAAGTCAAAGTCAAAGTCAAATAAGCTTTATTCAAATAAACTTAATTATTAAGTACTTTTGAATCGTCTATATTTTCCTACCACCCGTTCCAGACTTTTTTTAGCTGACAAGAAGAACGGGCGCAAGAAACTTATCAGCTGTAACAGCCATAAGTAACGATATTTACAAACTTGAATATAACGTTACCAGATAATTACAACAGGGTGACAGGATTATTGGCAACAACATAGACTTATTATATTACTTCAACAAAGTACTTATAGTAGCAAGTTATGTGTTACATCATTTCCACGCATTTTGATCTTTAAGATAATCATCTACTTTATAATAACCTTTACCCATGAGCGTTTTTTTAACATGGATTTTAAATTCATGCAAAGGCAGATCAATCACTTGTTGCGGAACTTTATTAATAAAGGCTATGCCTTTCCCCATAAATGAACTTCTAGATTTTGCAAGCCTAAATCTTGGAACGGCAAGTTTATCTTTATTTCTTGTATTAAACTGGTGAATATTGCTGTTCTTAGTAAATGAATCATAGTGTTTCCTTACATAAACTAAATTTTCATATATGTATTGGCCTGCCAAAGTTAAGATGTTTATTTCTTTAAACAATTCTCTCAAGCTATCTCTTCGCCGAAGATTGTATATGGCGCGAACAGCTCTTTTTTGGAGTACGAAAATATTTTCAATACTGGCAGCTGAGCCCCATAATAGCAGTCCATAAGACATTACACTGTGAAAATAACTATAATATACTAACCTTGCCGTTTCAATATCAGTTAAAAGCCTTATTTTCTTAACAGCGAATGCTGCTGAACTAAGTCTACTTGACAAGGCTTCAATATGTGGATCCCATTGCAGTCGAGAATCTAGTGTAATACCTAGAAATTTTGTACTCTCAATAAACTCGACTTCATCGTTATTCAAATTAATATTTAATTTTGTCTGCTCAACATTAGGTAATGAAAATTTTACACATTTAGTTTTTTTGGGGTTAAGTGCTAAATTATTGCTATTAAACCAGTATGAAACTTTAGAGAGGGCGCTATTTACTTCGTCCGAACAGTTGTTACCTCTGTTTACTTTGAAAACTAAAGAAGTATCATCCGCAAATAGTACTGTCTCACATAAATTATTCGCGTAATTGGGAAGGTCATTTATATAAATTAGAAACAGCAATGGGCCCAATATTGATCCCTGTGGCACACCCATATTGGTGGGGGCTCCAGGAGTTACAAGAAAAACTATGGTTATTATCCATATTTGTATCCGTCCATGTTTGTTTCAGGTATGGTAGATTTGGAAACTCTTAAATTCAGGCGGATATGTAATGGCAGTGATTAGACATTATTTATCTGTAATACATCATAAGGTTGACAGTCCACCAATATTAGATAGGGTTGGACTCAGAGTACCAGGGAGAATGCCGCGCGATGAGGCTGGTGCTATAGCTCCGCGCCGAAATCATCCACTCCCAGGTCCGGCCGGTTACACGCATTGTACGGACAGCTCACGCCCCAACGAACCACGCTTTAAAACTGATAGGTGACATACTTACACAGCACTATGATATTGACATATTTGCAGATTCTTTGACACATCTTGTGACTCGATTTGAAAGTATCGTTAATGACATATAAATCGGGTTAGGACTAATTGTAAGTTATATTGTTGGACATATTATTAATTGTATTTTGTGTTTACTAAGTTTTTCTTTATTTCAATTTGACATGCCTAGATAATAATTATTTTAATATGTAAGTAAATTGTTTTTGATTTCTACTGGTCATTAAAGGACCATGCCCATGGGTCTATAGAAGTTCCAGCCCACGGTACATCGTGGTGTACACAGACGAATTATGCATTAAATGAAAGCATGGCATGTCAAAAACTCAATAAACTGAATGTTGGTTAAGAAAATAAGTCGCCTTTTTTAGATAAAACGACTTTTTTTCGTCAGTATGGGCACAATTTATTTCAACAATTTTCATATCAGAGGCATTTGTTTTATCGTTTTAGTCACTCGAAGTCAATTTTAACTAAATGTAATGTTGTTTACTTTGAACAAACTAACCAGAGCTGCTTCCAGAATCCAATGCATGCGAGAGACAAGTGGGCATTTCCATTCCAGATTATCGTCGTATAAAATAGCGGGGCCTAACTCCAAAGTTCGGGATAGGGTCAGAGACTCGGAGTCCATTAGCGTAAAATAGGTCAAAAAGTAAAGGATGCACGAGAAAAAACACACTCACTGCAAAACACTTCCAATACAAAACAAAACAACAAAACACAAACAAACGACAATCAAACGTTGTGACGTCGCCGTCGTCGTACTGTCACTATATTGTCAAACTGACAGTAGATCAGCCGAGTACACAGTGCTGCCATTGTTCTATTGGAATCGATTACTAAATCGATTTTAATCTTGTTCAATACTGTTATAATCTAAAAAACATTTTATCATTTCACTGGTTTTAATAAAAACTATATTTTTTGAAGTTATATTCAGTCAAACAAGAATTGCCGTTACAAATAATGTTAGTAATTAATAACATATTTTGTTGGTATCGATTTTTATATCGCATCGATTGTTTACGAGATTTTTTCGTACCTCGAGCAACGTCACTCGCATAAAAATCTTTGAATTGTTAATAAAATGGTTTTGGTGATGGCGACTTTATTACATAATAATTCCAAATGCATTATTAATAATAAATTGAATCATGATTTTTAAATTTTATTGAAAGTTTGTACACGGTATTTTAAAGTTGGGCCGTAGATGGGCGTAAGCCTTTTAATTATTTTATTTTTAATTTCTTTATTCTGATTTTTTTGACATTGTTTTATAATTGATTTACTATTTCTTGCTGCTATATTGTTTTTGTAATTGACTTGTTTGTGTTTTGGATTTAGTCTGTAAGCTTAGAAGTGTCTTTATATAAATAAATAAATAAATAAAATACACGACTGTTTTAAGGTGGCACCCTGAGCGAAAGTGACGCCGTGGTAAATTTTATTTAATATTATAATTCTAATACTTACACAATTTTAATAACGTTTTACGTGGAATTTTTGGGGCTCACAGTCTAGTATTTTTAAACGGTATCGTTCGTTACATTCCCTCGTAGTCACTGCTATCTACTTTTACGAATGACTGCGAGGGCATGTAGTGATACCTTCTAAAAATACTAGACCATGGGCCCTAAAAACTGCACGTTATACATTATTACTTGTTATCTTTTTCTATTAATAACTTATTAAATAAAAACCTCTGATGACGCCACTTTCGGTCATACAACAGTCTTAATGAATTTGCACTCTCGAATTCAAAATTCATCGTATAAGATACTGTGCAATATAAAATTTTAGCAGTTTAGCGCCTGGCCACAGAGTAGCTAATAGTACAAGTGCCTGGCCCTGCGATTTGAGATTAGGTGACCAAAAATTTACTAAATCGAACTCCTCCGTGCTTCAGATGGCATTTTAAACTGTTCGTCTCGGATGCATTTGCAGTCTTCAACTAATCCGCATTCCGCATTGGGCCCGAGAAGGTTACGACTCATCCTTCCTATCCACCTTTAAAGAAGGCCTGTGCGTGTTGTGCATGCGTGTTGTGCGTGTTAAAGTGGGGACATTATAAATGGCTGATAGCACATACTTCATGACTCGCTTGTAAGCTTCCATCATTTCATCCACCGGCTCCATCGGTACAGGTTCGAAGGTCTTCAAGGCCAGGTAGGGAGCCCCAGCATTCACCGCTGCAGACATCTGGATTAAACAACATACATGCAAGTCCAAAAAAAAAAAAATAAGTTTATCGATTTTATCTAATACGTTAAACTCTTATCTATAAAAAAGCAACTTCAAAAACCTAAAAATGGAAACAAAGCCGCTTTAAAATTAAATACCTTTAAAAAGCATGAAATAACATTCAAATCATTAAATGAGCACATCATTGTAATCAAACATGTCTATTGAAGTCGGCTGGGACTGGAGGACAACTTCTATTTATTTTAACACGTTTTTATTAGGTTGCTTTCTCGTTTGTTTGTTTGTTTGTTCGTCCGCAAAGTTTGCGAACGATTTTAAACTAGCTTCCCGATGAGCTAGAGACTTGAAACTTTGAACATAGGTCAGAACTGGAATACAATGCAATATTATGGTGTCATTGAGCTGATCTGATGATGGAACTGGAAGAAGGCCACAGGAACTTAATGATGAAACCATACAACCCCATTGTGATTAGGCTTGTTAGAATCGTCTTGATGAGTACTCTGATGGGAGATAAGGTCCAGGGTCTGATGATGAAGCTGGAAGGCCATGCCAAAGGAACTCAATATTAAAACCGTGTAATCCCATCGAGTTTGAGCTTATTTGAATCGTATTGACGAGTACTTTGTTGGGAAATAGTGTCCGAGAATCTGATGATGGAGCCGGAAGAAGGCCATAGGAACTCTATAATAAAACCACGCTACCCCATCTAGTTTGGGCGTGTTTGAATCGTCTTGACAAGGACTTTGTTGGGAAATAGTCTCCAGGGTCTGATGATGGAGCCGGAAGAAGGCCAATGGAACTCTATAATAAAACCATGCAACCCCATCGAGTTTGGGCTCGTTTGAATCGTCTTGACGAGTTCTTTGTTGGAAAATAGTTTCCAGGGTCTGATGATGGAGCAGGAAGAAGGGCACTGGGACTCTGTAATAAAACCATGCAACCCCATCGAGTTTGGGCTCGTTTGAATCGTGTTGACGAGTTTTTTGTTGGGAAATAGTTTCCAGGGTCTGATGATGGAGCCGGAAGAAGAGCACTGGGTCTCTGTAATAAAACCATGCAATGCCATCGAGTTTGGGCTCGTTTGAATCGTTTTGATTAGTGCTCCGATAGGAGATGTTATATTTTTAGTCTTAGCTCGTTAACTAAAAAGCATAAAATAATAATTTACTGAAAAAAAATATTTTTTAAAAACACGTTTTTAAAACGGGCTAAATTATTACAAAAAATCGGACTAAAAATATTAAAACGGACAAGTAAAAACAAACTAAAAAGTAAAAAATAAATTCTTCTGTAAATATTTATAACCCTAATAACCTATACCTACAGAAATTTTTAACCTAAAAATATTGTCTATAGCATGCGCCCCACGTTTTTTGGTTTAAAATTTTTAGGTTAAAAATTTCTGTAGGTATAGGTTATTAGGGTTATAAATATTTACAGAAGATTTTATTTTTTACTTTCTAGTTTGTTTTTACTTGTCCGTTTTAATATTTTTAGTCCGATTTTTTGTAATAATTTTTATTCTAAAAGCCCCACCCGACTTCATTAAAAGGTATTTTATTACAATAATGTGCGTATCTAGTTATTCGAATGTTATTTCTTTCAAACAAAAAAAAATCCAAAATCGCTTTTAATTGAAAAAGTTATCCTGTCAAGTCCTGATATTACCTATACTTCCAATGAATTGAATTTAAATATAGAATATAATGGGAAGCCCATACTGGAAACGAAAGCTGCCTTATTCCTGGGAATAACAATAGACAAACACATAAACTGGAAAGAACAGATTAATAAGATTAATAATAAACTAAATCGTTTTGTGTATGTCCTCAATCGTCTGCGTAAAATAGCATCCGTAAAAACTGCACTAATGGCTTACCATGCTTATGTTGAGTCAGTCTTAAGATATGGCATAATTTTGTGGGGTAATTCGACTAATATCAGCAGCACATTCATAGCGCAAAAAAAGTGTGTAAGAGCTATGGTTGGAGCTCCTCCATTTGAGTCATGTAAACCAATTTTTGAACGGTTGAAAATAATGACCCTACCATGTTTGTATATCTTCGAGCTATGTTGCTTCGTTAGACAGCACTTGCACCTATTTAGGAAGGCTAAGGATATATATCCGCGGTCAGTTAGAAATTCGAATAGATTGGTCTTACCTCACACAACGAATACTGCCTTGTATAGAAAAAGTTGTCTTGCGATGAGCGTTAAATTATATAATAAATTACCAAAGAGTATTAAAGAGTCATTATCAAATAACATATTTAAATCTAAACTATGCAAACTATTAAAACAGTGTAATTTTTATACAGTTCAGCAATTTCTTGATCATAAATTTGAATAAATTGATTACAATTCAGCTGAGATGATTGTACATTCGGAATTGTTTCATAAAAATGTATAATAGTGTAAAACTTGCAATTTAATTATAATGTTTATATACTGACTGATAACTTTAATTATGTTTATCTACTGACATTTGCATGCCAATGCTTGGCGAAATATGTATGCTCATAATTTAATCCTAACATCTGTATTTACCATGTTTCTTGCAAATAAATGAATTTGAATTTTGAATTTTGAATTTGAATTTACCACTTTTGCTTTATGACGTTATTCGATATCTTGTTATTAAAATAGTATAGTGTTAACAAAACATTCAATCTTACGTCATTTTAAAATGAGATCAGTAAAGTAAACAATTTTATCCTTAACGTTTTTATAAATAATAATATTGTTATAGATAATAACCAAACTTTGACTGATAAAAATGATAAAACATACATTACCTATTATTCGCAGTCGCATGCTGTTTGTAAATAGTATGGACGTTCCCCTTTTGCAATGTTTTATTTTACTTCTATAGGGAAAGGTCGAAATATTTTTCTTTTACTATCAGATACCTAGTTGTTAACCTTTTTTAGATAAGAAAAATATCTTACCTTGTGCTTCAAACTTTATGAAATTTCCAAAATAATAAGGCAAAGAACAGGAATTTACCCAATGAATTTCCATATCAGCGCACTTTCTTTCTGTACTTACACGTAGGACCTAAATATTACTGTTGAGGATAGGGCACGAGCAATCAAAACCACGTTTTTCCGGTATTGTAGTGTATTGTCAACTGCTTCCTTATTAACATTTGTTCTATTTTTATATAACATCATACATCTTTTTAGATGTTATTAGAATTTGGAAGGACCAAAGAGAAATCCAAAGAGGCTCTAACTGTAACATTGCTGGTCGGTAACAATTACCATAACAGCCCCCTTGCCTATGGAAACAATCGTTTCCAATATTGATGTCTTGAGCATTGCTCATGGCAACGATTATTTCCAAAAATTAGGCCACTTGGATCGACTGTAAATCAACTTTTATTGAGGGCGACTGCGCCGAGTGGATTGCGTGAAATTTTTAAAGCAAAGTTCGCACATTTTTTCGGAATCCTAAGCAAGTGAGCGGATAATACTTAGCGTGCTCGCAGACTACAGACCAAACTGTCGGCCAATAGTTGAAATCAGTATGAAGAATTATGCAAGTGCACACACACGATTTGGTATCGGCCGATTCTTCATACAAAACTAACTATCGGCCGACATTTTAGTCTGTAGTCTGCGGGCACGACTCACCTCACTCATGTTAGCCCTCATGTCCGCTAGTTTTCTGTTTAGGTCCTGCTTTAATCCTTGCATCAGCTCGAAGTCTTTTTCTAGTATTCCTTGAAGACCTGAAAAGTCACCAATATGATTATAAATCTTTGACTTTGCTTATCTGAGCATTCTTAATGTTGACTAAAGTCGGAATTACATTACGAAATTAGTGGCATGATATTAATTTCGTGACATTAGTTTTACCAACAGTTTCAAGTTATTTTCCTAATGCGTGCATTAATTTCATGAATGCAAATTAGTTTCTTTTTTTTGTGAAATTAGTGTCATACGTTAGAATAGAAATATATAGCTTTGATGCTGATGGGGCCATGGTTACTGCGATATTGTGGATTTCACGACACTAATTATTTTACGAAATTACTTTCGCATATATCGAAACTGCTTTCGTGGAACCAAGTTCAACATGCATGACACTAATTTCGTAATGTAATTCCGGCTTTAAGGTCCTACTTATCAGCTGATATTGTTGAGGTATTAGTTATCATCACCTGCTCGGTTTTCGGCTACAATTTGTAGGTTCTTATGGGCGGGGCTTTGCCATTGCATTTCATTGTAATGCTTTTATTGACATAATGTTATGAAGCTGTGGGTATTAAATTAAGTAACTAATTCTTGATTATTTCTCGATTTCGGTACATTACTTTTTGTTTTTCGTGAGAGACCTTTAGCGAATTATCTAGGCATTTTGAGATCCAACCATTACCAAATTCTGCATCGTATGATGGCATAATTCGCAATACTTATGTCCTATCATCTAGCTAGGTGAGTGTTAGGGGCTCTGCAGCTCAGATAAAGCTGTAGTCACTGCGGCCTAAAAGATCTATTGTAACTCGCCACCTAATTATAGCGAATTTTTAAGCCCTGCGCTGCGGCTCCCAAGAAGTCTAGTATCTTCCTGGCTTTAAGGGTTTTTTCCTCCGGGTTGATTACGTGTCGCCCCAGATGGATACTACGCTTGTGGATTAGGGGTTCACAGTCACATAAGAGGTGCTTGGGCGTTTCTAGCTAGGTAACTCACCGGCATTTTTCAACAGAGTATCCAGATCATGCGTGGGGAACTCAGCAGCAGAGGGCGCCAGTAGATAGCCAGGTGATGGCGACGGTGACGGGGCTCTCGGGGTCCTCGGCGACGGACGCGACGATAATGGAGCTACGGAATACGTCACTATCAGGTTATTACAGTAAATAAATATTGGACGACACCACATATTGCTCCGATTCCAAAGTAAGAATCTAAAGCACTCGCGATATGGAAACCAGAAACAACGACGGTATCACAAACATCCAACCACACAAAATCATAGTAAAAATTATCGCACGAGTAGTTTATCTTAATATTGAGGAGCTCGGTGGTGCAGTGGTTTAACGCCTATTTCAGTGATTGCGGAGATTAAGTAACTTTTGTAAGGATCGGTCATGGGATGGGTGACCAAAAATTGATTATCTCGAGCTCCTCCATGCTTCGGAAGGCACGTTAAGCCGTTGGTCCCAGCTGCATTTGCAGTAGTTAACACCCACCAATACGCATCGGGCCTGTGTGGTGGGTTATGGCCCATTCTCCTTATTTATCTATAAGGAAAGCCTGTGCTCCAGCAGTGGGGACATTAAAAATAGCTGATAGTCAGTTTATAGCTCCTCTTAAAAAATGATACTTACCCATCATCACATCCTCAGGCAGCTCCCAAATAGATGGTCTCCTGGCTCTCAGCGTGTCTCCTGGTGGAGGGAGAAGGTCTCCTAACTCTGTGTCCTTCAACTTGAGGACGCTGATGTAGTCACAACAGGTGAACATCAGCTCTGAACGGTTGAAGCGAATGTACTCCCTAAACAAAATAGGTTTGAAGTCAAATTGATTCAGTATTCATTATTTTATTGTGGAGGGGAAGGCATATAAGAGAGCCCATTACAAAATCAAAAGAATTACGATAGTCGAACGCAATTCGTTGTAAAATTTACTTGATATTGACCTTATTCGTGAGCCAATAGTGTCACGGAGTGGAACGAACATAGTACGCTTCTTGCGATGATTTTTTTGTAATTAGGCCCTAAGGTCATCGCTGTAATTATAAGGCATAAAGTTACTGCTGTAAGGCGTGAAATACATAGAAGAGATGCGGCGGAGATATGGCGCAGATACGGAGGCGATAAGTGTATTTCCTTTGCCGAAAACATCCGAAAGTCTCACATCTGCACCGTATCGTCGCTTCTGTGTATTTCACGCCTAATGAAAAGGTCTACCCTAATAATGTGGCAATAAGAACGCCGTTCGTTTTGATTTTTAACCTTTTTTAATAGTGTGATCGCGTATCTATGTAAATATCTGCTGGGTCACAGGCCTTCTTTATAGATAAGTGGACAAGAAGGATAAGCCATCACCCACCACGCGGGCCCGATGCGGATTGGTTCGGTGTTAATGACTGCAAATGGCGCCGGGGACCAAGCGCTTAACGTGCCATCCGAAACACGGAGGAGCTCGACATAATAAATTTTTGGTCATCCATCCTATGATCCACCCTTGTAAAATGACATGTGTAACATTAAAAATTGAAATGATCAGAAGCACATACAAAACAATTAATTCTTCAAGCCAAAATGAGACAATAGATTTTCCAAAGTTGTTCAAAAAATTTAAAAAATACTTTTCTTTACAGTTTTTTAAGTCTACACTTTTATTGATTGTCTTAATAAATAAATAATCCGTACGGCTCTTGCTCCAAGCCCCTGGTCTGCCAATCATCCTTAGGTTCTGGTTGCAGAATCAGGCCACCAGTGGACCCCTGGTACACGCTGGACCCTCGACGAGAAAACGCTTCTATGGGAGGATCTGATGGTGGATCGTCATCAGACAGTGATTTTCTTGCCGGACCTTAAACATTAGAAACTAATTACTGCAGAACATATCTGCAATTTGTTTTGAAAAAGGTCACGATTATTGAATCATGCCCTTTGTTGGAACTTTATACATTGACCTTTAGTTTGCTTGGCGTTAAGGTTTTAGTGCGTTATTGTTCTGACTAGAGGTGAAAAGGTTTGACAATCCTAGTTCTACCGGACTTGCCACCACCATTTTGACTCTCAACTACATTTTATTTCCAAAGGAAAGAGGCCAGTTTCAAATTCATTGTAGATGAAATGTGTCATCAGCCTACAGGCATGTTATGTCCTACTATCAAATGTGATGAAAAAAAGGTAGTTACCAGGATGAATGCAGTATGTTCCAAATTCCATTCTCTTGCCAAGAACTCCAAGGAAAGGGTACTTAAGCTTGATGCTTTGAAGTAAGCACTCTTCGTACATGTCCCAGATATGGATAGTCTAAAATGGCAAATGGTTTTTCTTCATAACTTACTGAAATTATCAGTACTACAGAAAATAACAGAGGGTTTACCTTACATCCAGAAAAAATTTTTTCTCGAGGCATAGAAAAATAACTGACACCGCAGATGAAGTCGCGGGCGGCTGCTTTTAACTGCCTCTGTGGTCTAGTGGTTCGTCCGGGTTCGATTCCCAGGAGTTTGTACTCGGTTTGGTTGGTGGTAGGGCTTATTTCAAGTCCGCACGGCTAGCTACCACTATTCTTACCTAAGTCTGACGCCATAATAATAATTTGAAAATTGCCATGTTCCGGCAGTTAAAGGTAAGATAGCCAGTTCCTCAGTGATGAGGGTTCCGAGCGAGAGTAGTGCGATTTCACCTTCGGCCTTATCATCACTTAACATCAGGTGAGATGAAGGCCAAGGACTATCCCGTTGAATATAACAAAAAAAGTAAAATTAGTCAGCAGTGGTTCTAACTTTGCTTTGTGACGACACAGAAGAAAGTTTCAAAACTCACACAATTATTGCAGTAAGCCAACACAATTTCCTCAGCCGCCACCACGACCACATCCAGCACCGCTGGCGTGGTTGGAGCTGCCAACGTCGCGAATGGCGTGGACTGCGTGGTCTCCCATAAGCGGACCACGCCGTCGCAGCTGCCAGTGGCCAGCAGATGCAGAGGGGAAATCACGTGAAAGCATGTTACACCCTGTAGGTAACAGGATGAAGGTTAAAATCACTTGTCAAAGTTGCGAACGGCGTCAACTCTCTGCTCTCAAATGCGTTGTAAACAGCAAGTCCAAGAGGCTATCCAGACAGTTATCCAGACTTTTGATTCGGGGTTTTCGGGGTTCTTAAGATTCACCCGCTTAATATGAATTAGTCCTGTTTTGTGTGTTGCGGATTTTGGGGAGTGGGGGAGAGGGATAAATCCCAGCTATTCCCCCTATGGATACGTGCCTGGGGATATCACTTCAAAGCAAGATACATTTCTTTGATACATTGGTAATTTGGTAACGATATAATGTGTTTTTAAATGTCGTCACTTCTGATCTCTGATAGAGCTGATAAGTTTCTTGCGCCCGTTCTTCTTGTCAGTTAAATACAAAAAGACTCGAACGGACGTTAGAAAAATATAAACAATTCAAAGGCAGATTTCTAAGTGTATTTAAATAAATAAAAAATATAATTTGTTCTTTTTTGAAGATCATTAAATGATCTAAATTTTGTCTTATTGCTTGGTCTCAAGTAACCATTTTAAGTAGAAAATCAATCAGAGTAAACATTTCCACTAACCCTCTGAACCTTGAAAACATAGTCATCCAGCTTCCCAGGAACATGCCTCGACCTGACGCTGACCATGCAGTCGTGCGAGCAGGACAACAGTATATCCCCGTCTCGTGTGTAGGCTACACGACGAATGGTTCGGGAGTGGACACTCCGCCATGTGGTCACTGCGCAGTATGTGGTTTGAGGTGCTGATGATAATTCCTGAAAACATAAGTACTACTTTATACCCTCAATTAGATTTTAGTTCTTCCTTTTTCAACTTCTTCTTTTGCAAGTCTTACAAAAAGGCACTTGACTATCAGCCATTTTTAATGTCCCCTCCCCACTGCTGGGGCACAGCACAAGCCTTCCTTATGGGTGGATAAGGAGGAAAAAGGCACCTATTCTTCTGATGATTGCCATGATATAAATTGTGATAGCCTATGGCACAGTGACTAGTTACTTAACTTTAGGATGAGGAACTTTAATAAAACGATGGCAGTAGAAGGATGACCTAAGTAAAGACAATCTCAAAATCCAATGTTTTTCAAAATATCATGGTCACCCACAATCTTTGTATTTGTTACGGCTAATATCCATACCTAGCCGTAACATATATAAGTAGTAGTTTTTACGTTATTTTTATTTGTGAACAACATCAGAAAAGATTATCAGGATCACGATGGTGATAATGTAATCAGATTTACCGTCCAGAAGTAGTAGTTGATATTCTCAGGAGTTTTGCTATGGAACAGCGATATCCTCGGCTGCAGGAACCGAATCCTGATGAGGTCTCCTCGCTCAGTGCCAAGAGCTAGTTCTGATGTGTTTCCAATTGGAGACATTGGGGTATAGGCGAGACACTGAAAATAAGAAACAGAATGTAAGGCCTAGTAATGAAAATTCACAGATCTCATGCACCACATCCCATCATGCAGTGCTTTTGTTTCGCTCAATGGTCAGAAAAAATATTCAAAACAATAGAAACAGATGCGCCAATAGTTTTTTTCGGCCCCACCACCCACGACAACTCACCACGTGCAAGGCGCCCGGTCCTTGGCTTTTTGCATAAAGAAACGTACCGTACCTAATGTTAATTACTGATATCGTATTCTTTCAATGGATAACATGAATGATTTTTATTTAACTTAGTTGTTTTACGTTATAGTGATTGTATACGTATACGCCAACGATATAATAATTGTAACTTTTTTCGCTTTACACCTTTCATACTTGCGTGCAGACGACATGCTACTAGGCCAATTACGGCCGAACAACTGATAAAGAGGTAATTTTACAGAGACAATTCACATCCCGCGGCATTGCGCTATTTTGCGCTCAAATAATCTGCACCGGGTATAAAGTATAGACGCGTCTCGGTACGCTGCGGGGCTAAGAAAATTAAGTTAGACCAGATCGGCTATATTGACTTAGAAATAAGGGAAATATCGTACTTTGGTAATAAAGGAATAACCTACCTAAGCGATCGAAAAACATTTCTAATTTGTGAATGATTTCCATCCAAGATACTAACAAGTTAACGAAAAGTCCTATACCAAGTTCGTCTGAAATAGCAATTATACAAAGCGGAAAGACTTTCGCTACAACCAACGTTGCACCTACCAGCACCATAACGTCATGTTTTAAAATAAAAAATATTTATTAATTTTTTGAATTAGTAAATATTTACAAAACAACAAAATTACAAACAAAAATATACTTAACGTAATCCTAAACTATTTATCGACAAAAACTCCTAATACGTAAATCCAGAAGAGCGCGCCGAGACGCTTAAACCTACAGTTTAAAGTCGTCTTAACTCCTAAAATAATAATTATTTTTTCAAAATTCGAAAAGCATCCCGAGACCTCCATAAGAAAATGTAGATTTTGTGTAAAAAATATTATAATTAAGACTAGATGTTGGGTACATTACGTACTCCAAAAAAATGACCCATTTAGAGCGTTTTTTTAAGTTTAAAAGATAAATGCATGACTTATTCAATTTATTTTTTTGGTACATTATATATATATATAGGCCTTGTAAATCCAAACATTTTGACATCTCAATGTCAAAACTACATATATTGACCTAGAAATAACGGAAACATCGGCATGTCCCACTTTTACCGAAAACGGCGGGCTGATTATCTAATTAAAAACCACCTAGCGACTGGTTGCAGTTCACAGATGATCGTGATCCATCGCTACTTCTTTTTGGGTAAAAAAAAAACATACCAAAGAAAAGTGGCAATGTATGTCAAATGCAACCGGTCGCTAAATAGTTTCTTTTTAGATAATCAGGGTGCGGGGCCCTATACAGAAGCGATCGAAAAAACATTTCCAATGTTAAAAAATAGTATAAGTCGCTTTAAGACCTCCCTGAACTCCTGCTGTCTTATTCAGAGTGCGTTCGTTAAACTAGGGCCAAAGTTAGACTGCGGACTAACGTCATTTTAGTGCAAATCGTATTCAGAGTGACAGTTTAACGTTTGGTCCCGCCGTTTAAGGATTAAAAGGTGCATTGTGATTGGCTTACAAGCATTAAACCAGGTTTTGTTAGAACAGTCTTGCACCCTAGTTTTGTGAAACATCTCTGAATAAGACAGTTAGAGACTAGCGACTGGCATGTAGCAGTGGCGTCACTTAGTGTCGGAAGCCAACGCTCACTTCGGGTCGCTGAGTCATAGAAGTAAGGCAAGTTGAAAAATGCAGAACAATAATATCAAGAATCATTTTGTGTCTGATGCTGAGAAGGGTAGGAAAATATGGCAAAAGAATAAAGATTCTAAAATTGGAAAATTTCAAAATTTAATTTTCCTATGGATCCTTCTTTTTTCCTAGGAAGTGTTTCTGTTTGTAGAGAAACGAACAATAAAAATAGAAACTAATGCCAACCCTTGTGTCGTATTTTTCACAAGATATTCAATCACTACTGCAGGAAAGGTCTAATTTCTCAGTCGTTACAGCACAACAGATTTTTTGATTTATATCGATTCTGATAAAAGTTAAAAACTCAAATATCCTTACCATAGGTATGTTCGGTAGACCAGTTATGCAAAATATGGGTGTATGCGTTAACGTAGTTGCATCATACACTGTTAGACTTCTGTCTGAAGCCGCTAGTATCAGACTCTTTACATCCTGAAAAATAAAAATAAAGTATTTTGTCAAGTCAAAAAATATGGTACAAAACAAGTTTTATTTCTCTTTTTGTTTGAACTTAACACATATATTTACTTACTCCCAAATAAATTACATCTGTAATCCATGAATTTTTCACGCGCCGACGAATTCCTGTTCGATGGTAAAATACCTAAAAAAATATTCACATAAGTTTAAAACTACAAAATTAAATATTTCATGACAACCATATTTTCAGTGAGCCTATTACGAAAATAACATACGCAATTGCGTTTGCGTACGCAGTCACTTGGTCACGAAAGTCGTTCGCAGTTTCTCGATTGTGTGTGGCTATGAAACACATTTTCAATTTGGCTATCGTAGCCCAAAGAATATTGACCGAATGATGTCGAATACGCTAGAAAAAAACTGTCAAACTTACGCAATCACTTTGCGATATCGCATACGCAAGTGCTTTGTAATAGGAAACAATCATAACGAAGCACGGACGCTCTAATTAAATTAACTGCTAAAAGAAATTTGTCTGTAAATAATTAAAATCAAAATATTTTGTTTTAAATATCGCTTACCTACTTAGTAAGGTGAGCAGTAGGTAATTACCTCATAGGAAGCCAGCAGTCGCAGCTCGCCACTGTAGATCCCGACGCGGCCTCCCTTGGACACAGCCACGTAGCAGAATGAATCTTCTTTCTCAACACTCACCAACTTCACAATTGTTTCCCTCTGAAAGAAGCACCGTTTCATGATAGTGAAATTACCTTAATTTAGTAAATACGTTTGTGGAACCCAACTTGACATCCACCCAAATGAAAATGTGCGCAAATCACTCGTAAGATAGAATTTCATTTAGTTTAACACTTTCAATGGATTGCTCAGCTGAAGTAGCTCTGAGCGCAACACACAGCGGGGAGAACTGAAAGTCGTTGGGGCGGTACGAATTGCAACAACGAGGCGGAAGCTGTTTGTGTTTGAAGACCATAATAGCCCCACAACGACCTGGGTGCAAACAGTGTAGGACCAATGGTCACAGAATACATAATAGTACACAATGGTCGTGATGATCCTCATGGAAAGCCTACGAGTATGTACTTAACCTTTGACATTAGCCATTTTAAATGTCCCCACTGCTGGGGCACAGGTCTTTCTTATGAATGTATAAGGAGGACGGGCCATAACCCACCACGCGGGTCCAATGCAGGTGGGTGTTAACGACTGTAAATGTAGCTGGGACCAATGGCTTAACGTGCCTTCCGAAGCACAGAGGAACTTGAAATAATAAATTTTTAGGTATCCATCCCATGACCGACCCGAAAGTTGCTAAACCTTCGCCACCGAGCTCCTTAACACTTTACCTTACAATGCTCCAATCTTCTCATCATCCCTTCTCTCAACGGCTTCCATAAGTCAGCTCTAGAGCTGGTCTTCTTCGCCCCCACGACTACTAGGCGATTGATCAGCTGCCGCCACCAGACCCTGCCGCTGCAGAACGGATCTAACAGCCTGAAGAGTTTGTGAGCGTGGGTTGTGAACTTGTGATGCCCTGAGGAAAAACAACTTTTTTTAATTCTCAACGGGAAAGTGCCTTCACCTCGCCTGATGTTAAGTGTCGATAAGGCCGAAGGTGGAAGCGCACTACACCCGGAATCCTTATAACTGAGAAACTGAGGAATTGTTGTTTTGCCAAAGCTATTGCTTTTATAGTACTTTGATCCAGAAATGTACAGTTAAAAAAATGATCTTCCCAATTAATCTTACCTGTCGTAGGGTTTGACTCATTTCATGACTTGGAATGGAAAAAAATCAAACAACAAACATCTTTATATCAATGCGACTCTTCTGTAATTACTTTTTTGATTACATAGGTAGTTTTTTTAGATAACTTACTCATACAAAGTATAATGTAAAGGTCAGCGTGCAACCCTGGTAACATTCGCAACGATAGTGCGGTCGGACGGAGCAGTTATGGTGAATTTCATTTACAATCAAGAGTTTTTGGAGCTATTATTTGTAGTGGCTCTGGAAGCGCTATTTCCCCATATCTCCGCCATTTTGAAAAAGAAAATGATAAGCTGACTCAACAAAAAATCCATAATATAATTATGGAACCTGCTCACAAAATCTCACGAGAATTAGGTGAGAAATACGACATGTCAACATTCACTGCGGTCAATGTGGTCTAGTGGTTCCCAGGGAGGGTAAGTACCAGTGGCGAAGGGTCCATACAAGCCGATTCCCATCGGCTTACCTTTGGAAATCCCACCCTGATGATTCATTATGCAGATCATAACATTTTTCATGATTTTTGTAGAGCGGCTTACCTTCGCCATAATTTCACCCCTCGCCACTGGTAAGTACGGTACAATTTGTACTCCGTTTGGTTGATGGTAGGGCTTATTTCAAGTCTGCCTGGCTAGCTACCTCCATACCTAAGTCTGACGCCATAACAACAATTTAAAAATTGTTGTGTTCCGGCAGATAGAGGTAAGATAGCCAGTTACTCAGTGATGAGGATTCCGGGAGTAGTGCGCTTCCACCTTCGGCCTTATCGTCACGTTTCTAAAACGGAGACGCTTTTTCTAAAACTGAGACGTTTCGGAAACGGAAACAGAGATCGCTTGGTCAATATAAGGGATCCTTTGGCTATTACCAAATATGTTGTCCAAAGCACTGACGAACCCCTCTTCGTCCAACCACAAGGAGTGTTCCGGTGAGGACGAAGGCGCTGCGAACTCAATACCCTCTTGCGCTGCCGCGGCTCGCATCACTTGCTCCACTTTCCTTATGTAAAAAAATGTGTTTATTACCAGAATATTACAGAATGTTACACTTTTAGTACAGTTTGGATTATTATAATCTATTACAGAGAAAAAAGAACCATGTATTTTGCCCTGGATTCCACACAGGATTCCATGTGTCGTGGAATATGTATGGAATGATACAAATACATTAAATTACCTTTTATTTAAAAAGAAATGGCTCTGTTGATTAAAAACTGGAGTCTACTCTGAAAACCGAACCAAGGTATGTTACCTATGTCGGATCAAAGAAAGATTTAGAATTGGTCAAAACATATTAATGACCTATTGAAAAGTAAAAATATTAAGGTATCTTGGATAACTTTTCATTTGTAATAGATTTTTCGTTATATTTTTTAAGAATTACACATAATATGTTTCACTACTGTCTAATAAATGGTACCTTGATTAAAATTTGAAGATTTGATATTTGTGAAGCGAATAGCTAAAAAGAAAACTTCAAAATATTATTTTTCCAGAATAAAATATTTTTATCTTTTATCCATTACAGATTATTTGAGAACATTTAAAACGATAACATAACTAACGAATTGATAAAATAATTAACGATATCGATATAAATGTGGGTGTGCACGATGAATGCAAACCAAATTACAATTCGAAAAATAATAAGAATTTAGAAATTTAAAAAAACCTATTTGAAAACCTATTAGAAAATATCTTTATAATTTTTCTTGACTGAGTGCAATAAAATATTCGGTATAGTTTATTATCAGAAATAATTAGATATTGTTGCAACTTTAAACTAAAATTATTAGAAAATTTAATCAAATAAGCATTTAACTTTAACAATTAAATATAAGGATGCTTATCCTTATGACACTTATTATCGGTTTTTTCCCGTAAACTCCCATAATCTTATCGTAAAAAAATTGACAACCTTTATCCTTAAAGATAAAGCTGATATTGTTGCTAATACGCAGTACGAACGTCATACATATTATCTTTTCAATAATTAAGAAATTTTTTTAGGAAGAAAGCATAATGTAGTGTGAGTAAAATAATATTATCTTTTCGTAATATTTTATTAATTTTATCTGTTAAACTTGTATAACTAACACCAAGAAATCAGTATGAAATGTGAATACGAAAATCATGCACTTTATTTTAATTGTGTTTAGTAAATGTATAAACAATTACAAAATTATTTTTACAATTTCGATTGAAAAAGGACAAACGAAAATTATTTACACACTGAGCAGTCATGTAAAAATTACATCAATACCTGTCGATATTATTTCCATCACTCTTATCTCGATTCTTCTTGAAACTTCTCCTCAGTTTGCTGAGGACTGCTGGAGTCATCTTTATCATCAGATCACGGGCCAAGCTCTCGTCTTCATCATCACTGCTCGGTCATATGTGAAAAAACATAAATAACTATATGCGAACCGTTCTTTCACGAGTGAATTCAACAATTTTTATACAAAGAAAGGAATGGGTATTAATTATGCATTCTAAATCGGAACAATTTTGCATTATGAATGAGAATTCTAAGAAAATAAACAACTAGGTATGTGCTAGATACTAGGTACTAAATGTTTATCTAATAAAGTAGAGTATTAAGTACTTGTACGTCAGTTTTAATAAAGTGCTAGGTACCTAAAAAGTTTTACAAACCATGGCAAGCTCTCTTCTGAAGCACTTCTAAAAGAATAATTTGTATCAATAACCTCCGAACACTCGTCATCTATCGAATTTAGAGAATTCAAAGACATGTTTATCTTTCAATTATTATCAAGAGAAAGTTATTTTGTTGAATCAATCGTAGCACGTTGCTACGAAATATCGTAGACATAAAATAATACTGTAGACAGCGCCATCTAGTAGCGAGTAGACAATTCATGTGCAAGTTGGAAGCTTCTGTTTGGGGATGCTTTTAAAAGAGAACGGAGAACGTAGTCTTTAAAAATCGGCATAGATGTCACTAGTAACAGAAAATTTAGCAATATTTTTCTGATTACTGGGTAGTACTCTATCGAGAAAAAATCACAGATTTTGCAGTCCCCGCAAGAATCGGAGCATTGAAAATGAATACAAAAATTTACGAAAAACCAAAATCAAATCAAATGCACCCTATAATATTTTTAAAGTTACCTAGGTAGTACCTATTTATTTATACGATTGTGACACTCGGCTTCGCCTCGTGGTTATTATTATTTTCAAGTAATATTGAAATAAATAAATAAATAAATATTTGACAACATCACATACATTGCTCCAATTCCAAAGTAAGTAGCTATAGCACTTGTGTTATGGAAATCAGAAACAGGGGTTGTATGACAAACACCCAGACCCTGAGACAATATTGAAAAGTTCATTTTCTACATTGACCCAGCCGGGGATCGAACCCGGGACCTCAAGAGATGGTGACGCCTTGAAAACCGGCGTGCAAACCACTCGACCACGGAGGTCGTCTAAATAAAACTGTCTGGAGGACAACTTTTTTTATTCTAAAAGCCCCACCCGACTTCAATATACGTATTTTATTTACAATGATAATGCGTATCTAGTGATTTGAATATTATTTCTTGCTTTTTAGAGGTAGCGTAGGCTTTTGAAGTCGGTTTTTTGTTTTTTAAAACAATTTTTTATTTCTTTCTTTTGAGTGTAAGTAACTAAGTACCTTCTGTATTAGATATGTTATCTAGGTAGAAAAATCGGTTTGACCAAACGTGAGATAATCGCGGATATACATGCATATGGGTCAAACTGAGAATCTCCTTTTTTTGAAGTCAGTTAAAAACCCTCTAAAATGTCAAAAATACTTCTCTGAAAACCGCATCAAAATCAATTCAGCCATACACGAGATAATCGCGGACAAACATTCATGAATACATAAGGGGCAAGTGAGGTCAGAACCTCCTTTTTTGAAGTCGGTTAAAACACCAAAATCTTCTCCTAAATCTAACAAATACTTTTCTGAAAACCGCATCAAAATCGGTTCAGCCAAACGCGAGATAATCGCGGACAAATATACATACATACATACATACAGGTCAAACTGAGAACCTCCTTTTTTTTGAAGTCGGTTAAAAATGTGGCCCTATTGCACAACAGCAAATCTTAAAATTAATTATGGCCATATCTTCGTTTTTGTGTTTTACTGTTTTTAGACTTGTGTCCCTATTAGTGTGAAAGATATGAACATTGACTATTGAGTTGTGGCCTTAACTCAGTTTGTGAAAATTTCGGACTTGTGACCTTACTGCAATGGATGTGCGATATACTACATAGTCCAAAATTTTCTCACCACACGTGCGTAATTTGGGAATTAAAATAAAACAACATATTTCGAACATTGTCTATTTTATTGTATGTATGTATAATACTTAAATAACTAATATAATGCGTACCTATGCTAAAACTATGTAGTATTATTTATTATAATATTCTGTACGAACTTCACAATAAATAGTATTACATAACTAATAGTACCTATGCTACATGGGCGAGCGAATTATAGTAAATACTGGTAAATACTTATTTATGTATTTCTATACGCTATAAATATTCACTCAGTCCTTTACTTAATTATTATAATAAAATTAAAAAAGTACATCCAGAAAATATTTTTCAAAACAATTGCTTCACAACACTATATTTTGACAACAAAAATATAATCGAACCAAATTCCTTAGCTTTGGCTTTTTTAATAAAAAAAAAGAATATCTATACATACAAAACACTTATAAAAGAGATTATTTTGAAATTAAAACAAACACTACGGACGGAACACAAATTAAAAATAAAACGGGATCATTACCCGTAGCTGTCTATCGAAAAAAGCATGCTCGTAAAAACATTCAATAAAGTTTATATGCGAAGTTTGTACAGCGCCATCTAACGCCGAATAGCGAAATTAATTTTTCCATAGATAAATTACTATATCGAGTAACGCCAGATGTTCGTGCTGCGGGTATTGTACCCTTAGCACGAATATCTATCGACATAAAAAGCGCACGTAAAAGTACTCGATAGAGTACCTAATCATCTATGGAAAAAACAATTTCGCTTTTCGACGGTAGATGACGCTGTTCAATTTTCCCATACAAAATTTATCTATAGAATGTTTTAACGCGCATTATTTTTCGATGGCTGTCCGTGCTACGGGTACTGTACGTGCTAAGGGTACGGAAAGCAAATAGGAACTATTAAACCACTTTCTACTAATTATTTCAAAAAATGGAACTTCGATCATTCTACCATCGATATTTTACACCGTTTTTTTATTTATTTATTGAATAGGTCAAGTCAAAATATATTTATTCGAATAAACTGTAAGTAGTTTTTTTACATTATTGTTTTTTTTTATTTTAAGCATTCACAATGCTATTTTTATATTAAGATAATTTATATGATTGAAAAATACTAGAAAAAATCGACTCACCCGTAGAAGCTGCTCATACTGTCTGAGCTGCTACGGGTGAGTTGATTTTTTGTAGTATTTTTTAAATTTAATTAATTATCTTATTTTTTACATTTATTTCTTACATTGTTTTATAAAGTGAAATAGGTACTGGTTTAAATGATCGAAGATAAAAATATACAAAATTAGTGGCCGCAACTTTCCGAAAAAAACTTATATGTCAAAGTATTTAGTTTTGTTCGTTATTATAACCTACCTATACATACATTTACACTTGAAATACGCTTTGGAATGAGACACCCCATAAATGCATTGCACTGAATTTTGACATCATTTTCTTATCATAAAAAAATAAACAAACATTTAAATTTTTTGTAAATTATTTTTAAATCTTACTTTGATTGAAATAAAATCCGTTTAATGGTAGAACGAAACGCTTTTCCCCATCAAAATAACATGCTATTTTTTTTTCTAATCCCTCTTGTATAAAAAAAAAAATGTAAAATAATAGAAAATGACGTAAAAATGTTCACTTTCTTTCGATCACTTTCACTCCCAAGAAGTATTTTGGCTGTTTATTATATAAATCACGTTTAAATGTAGCTTTTAAACAGGATTTTATTATTAAATTTTAAATTCCTTACACTTTAAAATAATTTCGCATTAATTTTCATTTTGAAAAAAGAAATATATGTAGCTTACTTCCGCAAACAATATATGCAAGATGCACCGCCCGCCCGCCCGCAATAATATGCACATGCACACCACAAAATATCAGTGCACAATACCTGCATTTAGCAAGACAGCAACACACCTTGCACCTTCACCAATTAGGCTACTCTACACGTGTTTCGCCCCAACCCGGGGCATCCTCAGGAGTTAGATCGTGCGTAAACCAACACCGAATGAGCAACATTGCCCTCCGACACCGTATTTATTCTCTTCCTCCCCACTCCGCACCGAGTGACTGACAGCGTTTGAAGAATGTTGCCAGTTTCAAATAAAAAGGAAAAAGGAAGGAAAAATGATTTTAATTTAAATTGTGTACAAATAAATTGATATACATTAAATAATGTGTTTTATTAATAAGATATTTAATTTTAAGAATTATTATTATTTGAGAAAATACGCAGCAATGGCGAGGAAGAGACGTCAAGTTGATTGTTAAGTATGGTTCTATCAACATTGTGTTTGATAATTTCTAGGTTTTCCAACACGTTCAGTCGTAGACCTTTACTACAAGTATGTAAAACCTCATAGGAATGGCCATCAAATAGTTGATGTCCGGTATTTAATAAATGTTTCGCGAAATGTGATCGTTCCGGGTGGCCATTCCTATAGGCAGAAATATGTTCTTTATAACGTATATCGAAACTACGGCCAGTTTGACCAACGTATACTGAATTACATTGGTTACATGTTAACTTATATATCCCCGACTTCCTGCCAACCTCCGTTTTTTCCTTGCCATTGCAAATAGCACGCCGGACGGTATTAGTAGTACGAAAAGCCACGTGAACGTCGTTATTTTTTTAAGATTTTTGATATTTTATCTGATATTTTACCTACGTAAGCCATACTTGACTGATAATTTTGAATAACGCGCTCACGTGGCACCGCATATAAAAGCCCAGTCACCTGTTTGTTGATTTTACTCCTAACCATGTTATCTATCATCCGCCGATCATAACCATTTGCAATGGCAATATTATAAATTGTATTTAACTCTCTACTATAGGCTTGGCCTGATAACGGTACCGTCATTAGACGATTAATATATGAATGAAAAGCAGCTAATTTATGTTGCCAAGGATGACAAGAAGTTGCGGGGATAACTACATCAGTATGTGTGGGTTTTCTATATATTTGAAAGTTATGGCGACAATGCTCCCGTGAGATAGTTAAATCCAAGAAATTTAACGAATTATTAACCTCAATTTCTAATTTGAATTTGATTTTTGGGTGTAAACTATTTAAATATTGAAAAAATGATTCTAACTCTTGTCTAGTACCTGTCCAGCATATAATAATATCGTCAACATAACGATAATAATAAAGAATGTTATTATTGCCCACTATGTACCTATTCTCAAAATTGTCCATGAAGATCTCCGCCATCAAAGGTGATAACGGAGAACCCATGGCTAGCCCCTCTTCTTGTTTGTAAAACCCACCATTAAACTTAAAATAATTTTGTTGCATGCAAATATGTGTTAAGTTAATTATTTCATCTGCCTCCCCTGGATGAAGACCGCGGCGTTCTAAAATATTTGATAGTATATCTAAGCTTTCTTGGTAAGGAACGTTTGTGAACAAACTCTCCACATCCAAGGAAAGCAGAAACGAGTTAGAAGGCAAAACAACATTCTTTATTTTCTCAATTAAATCTGATGTATTTTGAATACTATACTTAGGTGAGAAAGATGATTTATCTTTTATAATATTATTTAATCTTTTAGCCAACTCATATGCTGGACAACCTATATATGAAACAACAGGTCGCACGGGAACATTGTCTTTATGTATTTTAGGTAAACCATACAACACAGGGGCCTGTGGATTCATTGGGGCGATATAGCGAGATGAATACTCGTTTGGAAAAATAAATTTTGAATTACTAATATTTTCTTTGACCTCTGTGTTGTACTTTGTGGTTGGGTCCGAGCGCAAAGGAGTAAAGTCACCGCTGTTAATTACTTCCTGAACTTTATTTATATACTCTGATTGGTTTAAAATAACAATACTATTTCCTTTGTCTGCTTTTGTTACAACTAAATGATTATCATTGATTTTATTTTGCAACGACTTTACAGCTCGCAGCTCGGGCCCACCACAGTTAGAAGGTTGTATTTTCTTTAATTGATTAGTTACCAAACCCTTCACCAAGTTATCCTTCTTATTCATAATAACCGCCACCTCTGAGTCCACCGCCAAACCCTCTACCAATGACTTAGTTATTTTAGGGGTTATGTTATATTTGAGGCCTTTTTCCAAAAGCGAAGTCTCGCTTTGGGAAAACTGCACGTTAGTTAAGTTTTCTACCCGGGGATAAAAAGATGTTTGACCACCACCAGCATTATTGTTACTAATTCTACCCCGACTACCCCCATTATTGGTACCAAGTTGAATTTCCCTTAACCTTCGTAACTTGTTGGATTGATTAATATACTTGTTATATACAGCCTGTGATGCGAAATCTCTGGCCTTTTGGTCTAAAAGATCGAATTCGATATTGTGTAAACTATGAGTCAATTCTGTATGTAAAATTTTAATATGTAATTTTAAATTATCCCTAACAAGGAACCAACGGCGAGATTCCGCATCTAACCAGACCTTTTGGGCTTTACGTATGGCCAAACTAGCCGCGGGACTGGTCGTGTTGGAACGGATGTTGATATAATTTGGAATTAGATTTTGGCGTTTACACTGTTGATTGAACCACACATTTTGTGCCGCCACCCGATGCTGTGTAGTTAATTTAATATATAAACGTGCCTGTACAGCTATGCTTGCCGATTGTAAGTATTTGATTGAATCAGGCGTCACTTGGCGGAAGTCCCAAACCATTTTGAAAAAAGAAATATATGTAGCTTACTTCCGCAAACAATATATGCAAGATGCACCGCCCGCCCGCCCGCAATAATATGCACATGCACACCACAAAATATCAGTGCACAATACCTGCATTTAGCAAGACAGCAACACACCTTGCACCTTCACCAATTAGGCTACTCTACACGTGTTTCGCCCCAACCCGGGGCATCCTCAGGAGTTAGATCGTGCGTAAACCAACACCGAATGAGCAACATTGCCCTCCGACACCGTATTTATTCTCTTCCTCCCCACTCCGCACCGAGTGACTGACAGCGTTTGAAGAATGTTGCCAGTTTCAAATAAAAAGGAAAAAGGAAGGAAAAATGATTTTAATTTAAATTGTGTACAAATAAATTGATATACATTAAATAATGTGTTTTATAATTAAGATATTTAATTTTAAGAATTATTATTATTTGAGAAAATACGCAGCAATGGCGAGGAAGAGACGTCAAGTTGATTGTTAAGTATGGTTCTATCAACATTGTGTTTGATAATTTCTAGGTTTTCCAACACGTTCAGTCGTAGACCTTTACTACAAGTATGTAAAACCTCATAGGAATGGCCATCAAATAGTTGATGTCCGGTATTTAATAAATGATTCGCGAAATGTGATCGTTCCGGGTGGCCATTCCTATAGGCAGAAATATGTTCTTTATAACGTATATCGAAACTACGGCCAGTTTGACCAACGTATACTGAATTACATTGGTTACATGTTAACTTATATATCCCCGACTTCCTGCCAACCTCCGTTTTTTCCTTGCCATTGCAAATAGCACGCCGGACGGTATTAGTAGTACGAAAAGCCACGTGAACGTCGTTATTTTTTAAGATTTTTGATATTTTATCTGATATTTTACCTACGTAAGCCATACTTGACTGATAATTTTGAATAACGCGCTCACGTGGCACCGCATATAAAAGCCCAGTCACCTGTTTGTTGATTTTACTCCTAACCATGTTATCTATCATCCGCCGATCATAACCATTTGCAATGGCAATATTATAAATTGTATTTAACTCTCTACTATAGGCTTGGCCTGATAACGGTACCGTCATTAGACGATTAATATATGAATGAAAAGCTGATATTAAATATCAGATAAAATATCAAAAATCTTAAAAAATAACGACGTTCACGTGGCTTTTCGTACTACTAATACCGTCCGGCGTGCTATTTGCAATGGCAAGGAAAAAACGGAGGTTGGCAGGAAGTCGGGGATATATAAGTTAACATGTAACCAATGTAATTCAGTATACGTTGGTCAAACTGGCCGTAGTTTCGATATACGTTATAAAGAACATATTTCTGCCTATAGGAATGGCCACCCGGAACGATCACATTTCGCGAATCATTTATTAAATACCGGACATCAACTATTTGATGGCCATTCCTATGAGGTTTTACATACTTGTAGTAAAGGTCTACGACTGAACGTGTTGGAAAACCTAGAAATTATCAAACACAATGTTGATAGAACCATACTTAACAATCAACTTGACGTCTCTTCCTCGCTATTGCTGCGTATTTTCTCAAATAATAATAATTCTTAAAATTAAATATCTTATTAATAAAACACATTATTTAATGTATATCAATTTATTTGTACACAATTTAAATTAAAATCATTTTTCCTTCCTTTTTCCTTTTTATTTGAAACTGGCAACATTCTTCAAACGCTGTCAGTCACTCGGTGCGGAGTGGGGAGGAAGAGAATAAATACGGTGTCGGAGGGCAATGTTGCTCATTCGGTGTTGGTTTACGCACGATCTAACTCCTGAGGATGCCCCGGGTTGGGGCGAAACACGTGTAGAGTAGCCTAATTGGTGAAGGTGCAAGGTGTGTTGCTGTCTTGCTAAATGCAGGTATTGTGCACTGATATTTTGTGGTGTGCATGTGCATATTATTGCGGGCGGGCGGGCGGTGCATCTTGCATATATTGTTTGCGGAAGTAAGCTACATATATTTCTTTTTTCAAAATGGTTTGGGACTTCCGCCAAGTGACGCCTGATTCAATCAAATACTTACAATCGGCAAGCATAGCTGTACAGGCACGTTTATATATTAAATTAACTACACAGCATCGGGTGGCGGCACAAAATGTGTGGTTCAATCAACAGTGTAAACGCCAAAATCTAATTCCAAATTTTATCAACATCCGTTCCAACACGACCAGTCCCGCGGCTAGTTTGGCCATACGTAAAGCCCAAAAGGTCTGGTTAGATGCGGAATCTCGCCGTTGGTTCCTTGTTAGGGATAATTTAAAATTACATATTAAAATTTTACATACAGAATTGACTCATAGTTTACACAATATCGAATTCGATCTTTTAGACCAAAAGGCCAGAGATTTCGCATCACAGGCTGTATATAACAAGTATATTAATCAATCCAACAAGTTACGAAGGTTAAGGGAAATTCAACTTGGTACCAATAATGGGGGTAGTCGGGGTAGAATTAGTAACAATAATGCTGGTGGTGGTCAAACATCTTTTTATCCCCGGGTAGAAAACTTAACTAACGTGCAGTTTTCCCAAAGCGAGACTTCGCTTTTGGAAAAAGGCCTCAAATATAACATAACCCCTAAAATAACTAAGTCATTGGTAGAGGGTTTGGTGGTGGACTCAGAGGTGGCGGTTATTATGAATAAGAAGGATAACTTGGTGAAGGGTTTGGTAACTAATCAATTAAAGAAAATACAACCTTCTAACTGTGGTGGGCCCGAGCTGCGAGCTGTAAAGTCGTTGCAAAATAAAATCAATGATAATCATTTAGTTGTAACAAAAGCAGACAAAGGAAATAGTATTGTTATTTTAAACCAATCAGAGTATATAAATAAAGTTCAGGAAGTAATTAACAGCGGTGACTTTACTCCTTTGCGCTCGGACCCAACCACAAAGTACAACACAGAGGTCAAAGAAAATATTAGTAATTCAAAATTTATTTTTCCAAACGAGTATTCATCTCGCTATATCGCCCCAATGAATCCACAGGCCCCTGTGTTGTATGGTTTACCTAAAATACATAAAGACAATGTTCCCGTGCGACCTGTTGTTTCATATATAGGTTGTCCAGCATATGAGTTGGCTAAAAGATTAAATAATATTATAAAAGATAAATCATCTTTCTCACCTAAGTATAGTATTCAAAATACATCAGATTTAATTGAGAAAATAAAGAATGTTGTTTTGCCTTCTAACTCGTTTCTGCTTTCCTTGGATGTGGAGAGTTTGTTCACAAACGTTCCTTACCAAGAAAGCTTAGATATACTATCAAATATTTTAGAACGCCGCGGTCTTCATCCAGGGGAGGCAGATGAAATAATTAACTTAACACATATTTGCATGCAACAAAATTATTTTAAGTTTAATGGTGGGTTTTACAAACAAGAAGAGGGGCTAGCCATGGGTTCTCCGTTATCACCTTTGATGGCGGAGATCTTCATGGACAATTTTGAGAATAGGTACATAGTGGGCAATAATAACATTCTTTATTATTATCGTTATGTTGACGATATTATTATATGCTGGACAGGTACTAGACAAGAGTTAGAATCATTTTTTCAATATTTAAATAGTTTACACCCAAAAATCAAATTCAAATTAGAAATTGAGGTTAATAATTCGTTAAATTTCTTGGATTTAACTATCTCACGGGAGCATTGTCGCCATAACTTTCAAATATATAGAAAACCCACACATACTGATGTAGTTATCCCCGCAACTTCTTGTCATCCTTGGCAACATAAATTAGCTGCTTTTCATTCATATATTAATCGTCTAATGACGGTACCGTTATCAGGCCAAGCCTATAGTAGAGAGTTAAATACAATTTATAATATTGCCATTGCAAATGGTTATGATCGGCGGATGATAGATAACATGGTTAGGAGTAAAATCAACAAACAGGTGACTGGGCTTTTATATGCGGTGCCACGTGAGCGCGTTATTCAAAATTATCAGTCAAGTATGGCTTACGTAGGTAAAATATCAGATAAAATATCAAAAATCTTAAAAAATAACGACGTTCACGTGGCTTTTCGTACTACTAATACCGTCCGGCGTGCTATTTGCAATGGCAAGGAAAAAACGGAGGTTGGCAGGAAGTCGGGGATATATAAGTTAACATGTAACCAATGTAATTCAGTATACGTTGGTCAAACTGGCCGTAGTTTCGATATACGTTATAAAGAACATATTTCTGCCTATAGGAATGGCCACCCGGAACGATCACATTTCGCGAAACATTTATTAAATACCGGACATCAACTATTTGATGGCCATTCCTATGAGGTTTTACATACTTGTAGTAAAGGTCTACGACTGAACGTGTTGGAAAACCTAGAAATTATCAAACACAATGTTGATAGAACCATACTTAACAATCAACTTGACGTCTCTTCCTCGCCATTGCTGCGTATTTTCTCAAATAATAATAATTCTTAAAATTAAATATCTTATTAATAAAACACATTATTTAATGTATATCAATTTATTTGTACACAATTTAAATTAAAATCATTTTTCCTTCCTTTTTCCTTTTTATTTGAAACTGGCAACATTCTTCAAACGCTGTCAGTCACTCGGTGCGGAGTGGGGAGGAAGAGAATAAATACGGTGTCGGAGGGCAATGTTGCTCATTCGGTGTTGGTTTACGCACGATCTAACTCCTGAGGATGCCCCGGGTTGGGGCGAAACACGTGTAGAGTAGCCTAATTGGTGAAGGTGCAAGGTGTGTTGCTGTCTTGCTAAATGCAGGTATTGTGCACTGATATTTTGTGGTCTGCATGTGCATATTATTGCGGGCGGGCGGGCGGTGCATCTTGCATATATTGTTTGCGGAAGTAAGCTACATATATTTCTTTTTTCAAAATGGTTTGGGACTTCCGCCAAGTGACGCCTGATTCAATCAAATACTTAATTTTCAGGTTTAAATAAAGTACATAGTAGTAATCATTAACGATATTAAAATTAATTTTATGTTGTTTAATACACTGAAAAAAAATACTACGTAGTAGATAAAGAATCTTTACAAAATATGTAAAACTAAAATATGAGTTTCGAATGCGATGTAGCGTCCTACACAAAATATTTTATTGTACCAATAGTTACAATAATCTTTTTAAAATGTAAGGAATAATTATTTTATTCTACACTGTAATTTTGAAATTTCAAAAAATCAATATATTATTCAAAATTATTTGAAACCACATTTTTGTGAATACATTGAATCTTTATTTCTACTTAAAATTATATATTATATAACTATATAATATCACCTATGAAATAAATAGCTTACGAATATAATCATTAATTTTATTATTGTACGAATGCGTATACATGTATTTTCTCGAATACAGCTCAATTTTTCTATCAACTATTTGGAATAGTTTTACTAAATTATCGACATCATAGTTAGATGTTATAAAAAGTTAGCGTGTCAAATTTTTATTTTTTGTTACAATATAAAAAGCATAGTTTTGATATTTAATGGACTTTTTTGATGTAAAAACTCGTTATGAATGACTAACATATCAAAAGCTATTTTCAAATGATCTGAAAATCTTTAATAGGATAGCCTATTATTTCACAAATTAAGCTCATATTAAAGAAAATTGGAGTAAATAACGTCACAATTATAATTCCAAAAAAACTTGAAATATAAATGGCGTGCATCTCACCTACCATTTAGAAAATGGTGAAATATGTTTAGGTATCTGTCTGTTTTTGTATCATTCCACATTTTAGAAATGGCATCCCTAACGTATCTCCTAATTTTGATTGTAGTAAACTCAAGATTGTTCGTCTATCATTTCACATTTATTTTGGTTAATGGCGTAAATTATATCGGATAATGATACTAAATCGCGGTCGCAATTATCGTAGCAACGATATTACAATGAGCTATTTATGTGAATTTTAGTTGACTCGTTGCGTAATTAAACTTTGTTAAAGCTCCCAAGCACAAAATTATAAGCATAAAATATCTTGCACAACACATATTTTGTAAATGGCGTAAATTGTCTTCGTTGGACTGTCAATACATAAAACATATGGCGGTAGTCAGTGTTACGAGAAGCACACAGGGCTGTGCGCGTCTTAGTTGAGTAAGAGATATGGCGGAGGACAGTAATTACTCGTTTTTGTTAATATGATAATTCCAAGCACAAAATTATGAATGGCGAAACTATCTCGCCTATCACATCACATTTGGGAAATGGCGTAAACTATCTCAATAGAAATGCGGTCCCAGTCTGTGTTACGTTACGGCGTTAGTAGACAGGGCTGTGCGCGTCGTAGTTGAGTAAGAGATCTGGCGGAGGACAGATTAAAGTCTCTTTTGTCATTATGACAATTCCAAGCAAACATTATGAATGGCGTAAACTATTTCGCCTATCACATCACATTTGGGAAATGGCGTAAATTATCTCAATAGATATGGCGGTCCCAATCTGTGTTACGGCGTCAGTAGACAGGGCTGTGAGCGTCGTAGTTGAGTAAGAGATATGGCGGAGGACAGTAGTTAAAGTCTCTTTTGTCACTATGATGATTCCAAGCACAAAATTATGAATGGCGTAAACTATTTTGCCTATCACATCACATTTGGGAAATGGCGTAAATTATCTCAATAGATATGGCGGTCCTAATCTGTGTTACGGCGTCCGTAGACAGGGCTGTGCGCGTCGTAGTTGAGTAAGATATAGGGCGGAGGACATTAATAACAGTCTCTTTTGTCACTATGATGATTCCAAGCACAAAATTATGAATGGCGTAAACTATCTCGCCTATCACATCACATTTGGGAAATGGCGTAAATTATCTCAATAGATATGGCGGTCCCAATCTGTGTTACGGCGTCAGTAGACAGGGCTGTGCGCGTCGTAGTTGAGCTGGAGATACGGCGGGATGGCGGCGGAGAGTTCTGAGGCTCGACGCCGCAACGCCGCGATGCTGTGCCCACGCCATACTTCTTCTTCTACGTGTTCACCGCCGTTACCTGATTTGAAGTTTAATAATTAGTAGGACATTGTACTAATAACATATCATCACATTTCCTCAATTTAAAAAAATGTGCATTTTAGTTTAGCTCCTTCAAAATACCATCGTACAATAATAGACTACAGGCGAATGATGTGGTGAGAATTCAAAAATGGATGGGTCATATGAACCACCAGGTGACGTATATATCCATGAAAAATAATAAGACAGACTGCGTGCTTTCTTATTATTTTTCATGGATGTATCGATGGTAAAAATGCCGTACAAAAATATATGACCAAAATATACTCACTCTACCTGCACTTTTGAATTCTCACCAGCACTCAGTTGGACAGCTTACAAATGACGGCATAGTGCTGAATCTTATTATTTTATGCTCTTATATCGTCCTATATACGTCACCTGGTGGTTCATATGACCCATCAATTTTTTGACATGGGCCTGTAGTCTATAAGTGCAATTACAGTAGACCGCTTACGATTTGCACATAACACAAAAAAAAAATTTGTGCTCAATACAAATTGGATAGTTGTTCGAAAGTTTTTAGTGCTATGGGTACTAAACAATACCCTCCTTTCCTTTGGGAAGTCAGGTAAACATACTTCTATGCATTTCTTACTAAGTGCTCAAGATCCATGCTGGTTTTTCTATCAAACCTACCTGATGCAGTGGGTGAGGCGTTGTTGTTCGCGCAGTGGCCCATGTGGGGGGGAGTGGGCGAGCCCTCTAGTGGGCCTCCTTGCTGACCGCCTAAGTTGTTGCAGTAAGACATCATGGTATCGCCTGAAAACAAATCAGCTGGTTAAATACGACCACGGGTGATATATGGCCATTTGAGCCTAATAGGGAGTATGCATAAGTCACCGATTTTGATGAATTTGAGCTTGACCGCTGCGGACACTTATAAAAACATGATGGAACAGGAAAAAAAAAAAAATGTATAATCCTAGTTTTATCACACGATGAAATCAGGGGAAAATAACGATATTTTTTTTTTCATTTTTGGATATAATACACTTTACAGTCAGATAGAATATCGAATAAGAAACAATATTTTGTATGACACATATGTACTTAAACGCAAAATTTAGGGAGATAATTGAAGATTATTGGCTAACTCCATATTAAACGCGCCGAAACACACCTGAAACGTGATGTGTGACGTGTGACGTCACCGTTTTGTATGGAGCGTTTTCGGCGGGTGCTGCTGCGCGCTAACTTCAAGTAACTATATCACGAGAAAAAAACGCAAGAGAAAAGTTTTAATATTACAGTTAACTTTCTCACGCATTATACTTTTGATTAAGATTAAAAAAAAATTGATGTATATTCCCTATTGCAGAATAAAAATATGGCCTAATAAAGGTTCCCTCGTTGTTTCTTAACTTTTTTTTATACACAACATGATAGGGCTTGGCCTTCACCTCACCTGATGTTAAGTGATGATAAGGAAGCGCACTACACCTAGAATCCTCACCACTGAGGAACTGGCGATCTTACCTCTAACTGCCAGAACACAACAATAGGGAATATGCATCAATTTTTTTTAAATCTTAATCTAAAGTATAATGTGTGAGAAAATTAACTGTAATATTAAAACTTTTCTCTTGCGTTTTTTTCTCGTGATATAGTTAATTGAAGTTAGCGCGCAGCAGCACCCGCCGAAAACGCTCCATACAAAACGGTGACGTCACACATCACGTTTCAGGTGTGTTTCGGCGCGTTTAATATGGAGTTAGCCAATAATCTTCAATTATCTCCCTAAATTTTGCGTTTAAGTACATATGTGTCATACAACATATTATTTCTTATTCGATATTCTATCTGACTGTAAAGTGCAATATATCCGAAAATGAAAAAAAAAAAGTTAATTTCCCCTGCTTTCATCGTGTGATAAAACTAAAATAAAACCTTTTTTTTAATTTTTTTCCTGTTCCATCATGTTTTTATAAGTGTCCGCAGCGATCAAGCTCAATTTCATCAAAATCGGTGACTTATGCATATTCCCTATTTCAAAATTATTGTTATGGCGTCAGACTTAGGTAAGATGGTAGTTAGACAGGCGGACTCGAAATAAGCCCTACCACTACCACGAACCAAACCAAGTACAAGGAATCGAGCCCGGGACCCCTGCGTCTTACACGAACCACTAGACCACAGAGGCAGTTAATAATAACAATTTGATACTTTTGTAGCTACATTCTGTAGAGAGTTACATAGATCGTTGAAGGTCAAAATTATCTCTACAATAAAAGTTGCCAACGCAATAATGCTACCACAGGTGTCGTAAATTGATGTTTATTTACCAATATTTGTTTACGCCAATACATTTGTACAGAGAAAAAAAAGCTAACTATGTCATCATGCATCTTGTTGATTGCTTGTTTGTTACATTATGACCTTCAAGAAATCTTCTTGCGATTTTAAATTGGCCCAGGTGGCCTTGCGTTAGTCAGTCTATCATTAGCTACAGAAATCTTTGTTCAGTCTTCGAGAAGAAGATAACCACAATTCTATAAAAATCGCTCTTCAGAGGAGGTTTAGTACCAGAAGTTGCTTATTCCCTAAAAGTTGGAAGATTAGCTTGCGAAATAAGCATGCGAAATATTTTCACTTACAGGCCATACAACCACAGAATAGATAATTAATAGTACTAGCGAACAGAAGTTGCACTCTGCAAAATCATTTAAATAAATAGCGACTCTTGCTCCGGCTCAATAAAGTGCAATTCAGGTCACCCAGCGCTTCCCTCCTAAATTATATTCACCAAGTTGTTGTCTCTCTTTCTACCGCGTGGCTCCTATTTTTTCTGACGTATGAAATTGGTCGTCACTGAGGTTCATGAGTGATGATGCGGAGTGACGGAGCCCTGGTACAATTCCATTGCTTTCAAAAATATGCGGCTAACCCTTCAAATATCCTCAACAAACCCACTTACCTAAGGAGTTGAGGGGATAATGTCCCTGGTACGGCTGCGAAGAAGCCACAGAGCTGATGGGCAGGGAGGGGTTGAGGTCTGCCGCCAGCTGCGCCCCGAACCCACCCATGGATACCCCGCCTTGTGACAGCTGGCCTAGACCTGAAACCAAGAAGAAAGGTTCAATAATAAATTAGCACAAACAGCTATCGACATAAATAACGCGCGTAAAAACATTCGATAGAGTAATTTTGTATGGGAATTTGTAGAGCGCCATCTCCCGTCGAAAAGCGAAATGAGATATTCCATAGAGAATTACTGTAGCGAGTACTTTTAAGCGCGTTTTTTTTCGATAGCTGTTCGTGCTAAGGGCACTGAAGAGTTGTTTCGCTTGAAGTGCTTTACGTAGTAGGTACCAAAAAATTACATACTAATATTTATTCCCTATCCAGGCGTAGAACGCCCACACTACGAAGCTTTTTGCATTATTTGTAGCGAAACATATTTAGGTATATTGCAATTACTTACATTTAGAAAAGAAGATGAGATGGGAGTTTTTTGCTTTTGATTTTTGAACAGTGGACAAATCTTGTGGTGTGGCTTAGACCTTAGAGCGTCAAACTGAACAACTTTGTCTCTGGGACCAATTTAGCTGTTCCCAAGAAGCTTATATCCACAATGGAGGTTGCACGCCTAGTAAGTAAGTGAAGATTGAAAAAGACTCTTTAGTGACGTTACGGCTTATTGCTATCTCTTTCTTTTCATTTTACAATACGTTTTCGTTTCTCACGAACAAACGAACGTCGAACAACGAACACGTATTGTAACACTAAAGAAAGAGGTTGCAATAAGCCGTAAGGACCTTTTTTCAATCTTCACTATGGCATATGACCGTGCAATCTCCATTGTGGATATAAGCTTCTTGGCTGTTCCAAACATTTTCGTCGAGTTGACGTTTTCTATGGCACACTCCTTTGTCGACTGTTTTCAATTTCACCCTGTAGTTTGTGCTTTCACATGACTGCGATACAGTTGATTAGAGTTACAATAATGCTTATTTTCAAATAAACACAATTCATAATTAGTAGGTATTAAAAATGGAGTTAACTAACTAGTCTTTCACATTCCACTTGGCGAAATATAACTCGGTAATTTTCAATGAACAACGATTTGTCTAGCATTGGAGAACAGGCACTAGTTTTAATCATAAATACCTGCAGGCATAGACCAGGGCCGGTCGGCGAATACCCCGGGGCTGCACACGTCCCCCGCCCCGAAGGGGGGGAGCCCGTGGGAGGGGAGCAGGGCGCCGGGAGACCTGAATACGTTCGTGCTCTTCTTACGCTTTTTCCACTTCGCCCGTCGGTTTTGGAACCACACCTGTTGAAGATGTTAATATTGATTATTATAATAGATTTTGCGTTAATCTCAATAAGTAGCTTATCAGACCGCAGATTATAGGTAGGCAGGAGATTATAAAAGACTTGGCACGATCCTCATTCAAGGTTATTTCTAGTTAATAGGTCTTCACCTATGAAATTGCCGTATTGCAGTACAGACTTTTTCAAACAAAAAAAAGTTTTGATTGGCTATGAATTCTAAATTCAAATTAATTTTGTTTTAAAAATATGACATTCTATTTACAAAATCAGTCTTTTGTTTATTGATTAGCGTTGTATTTTCATTACATTTCAACATTTTTCCTCATAATGGAAATTTCGTGTAATTATGGAATATGAGTTCCGTCGTGGCACCAACGCGGCACAAACGACACGTAACATCAACGACGTTTACGGAGAGAACTGTACAAACGAACGTACAACCCGTTATTGGTTTGCTCGGTTCCGTTCTGGGAATTTTGACTTGAAAAATGAACCTCGTGGTCGTCCGGAAACTTTGGTCAACAATGATGAATTAAAGGCGATTGTGGAAGCAGATGAATCGCAATCTACAGCTGAGCTGGCAGCAGCTTTTGATGTTAGCATCAAAACAATATTGGTCCATTTGCGACAGATTGGCAAGATAAAAAAGCTTGATAGATGGGTGCCCCACTGCTACTTCACGACAACGCGCGACCCCATACTGCACAACAGACCGTCTCTAAGCTGCATGAGTTGGGTTTGGAAGCTCTCCCTCATCCGCCATACTCACCAGATCTTGCGCCTACCGACTATTACTTTTTCCAAAATTTGGACAACTTTTTAGCGGGAAAAAATTCAATTCCCGAGAGGCAGTACAAAACGCCTTTGAAGAGTTTGTTGTCTCCCGTCCAGCTGATTTTTTCAAGAAGGGCATCCATAAACTGCCACAGCGTTGGCAAAGATGCATTGATTGCAGGGGTGATTACTTTGAATAAAAGAAATAAATAAGTTCGAAAAAAAAATGAACCTCGTGGTCGTCCGGAAACTTTGGTCAACAATGATGAATTAAAGGCGATTGTGGAAGCAGATGAATCGCAATCTACAGCTGAGCTGGCAGCAGCTTTTGATGTTAGCATCAAAACAATATTGGTCCATTTGCGACAGATTGGCAAGATAAAAAAGCTTGATAGATGGGTGCCCCTCGAACTTAACGATCGCCAGCGCAACATACGCGTCGAGACTTGCCTTGCGCTGCTTAACAGGCACAGAAATGAAGGAATTTTGAAGCGAATTGTTACGTGCGACGAAAAATGGATTCTTTTTGACAATCGAAAGCGCTCAGCAAGTTGGGTAGATCCTGGTTCAGTACCAAAGCAATGTGCAAAACGAAAAATGACCCCTAGAAAGGTGATGGTCACAGTTTGGTGGTCTAGTGCTGGTGTGATTCATCATAGCTTTATACAAAACGGCGAGAGCATTACTGCAGATGTGTACATTGAAGAACTGACCACAATGATGGCGAAACTCGCACGTCTGCAACCAGCTTTGGTCAATCGGTCGTCTCCACTGCTACTTCACGACAACGCGCGACCCCATACTGCACAACAGACCGTCTCTAAGCTGCATGAGTTGGGTTTGGAAGCTCTCCCTCATCCGCCATACTCACCAGATCTTGCGCCTACCGACTATTACTTTTTCCAAAATTTGGACAACTTTTTAGCGGGAAAAAAATTCAATTCCCGAGAGGCAGTACAAAACGCCTTTGAAGAGTTTGTTGACTCCTGTCCAGCTGATTTTTTTAAGAAGGGCATCCATAAACTGCCACAGCGCTGGCAAAGATGCATTGATTGCAGGGGTGATTACTTTGAATAAAAGAAATAAATAAGTTCGAAAAAAAAATGAACCTCGTGGTCGTCCGGAAACTTTGGTCAACAATGATGAATTAAAGGCGATTGTGGAAGCAGATGAATCGCAATCTACAGCTGAGCTGGCAGCAGCTTTTGATGTTAGCATCAAAACAATATTGGTCCATTTGCGACAGATTGGCAAGATAAAAAAGCTTGATAGATGGGTGCCCCTCGAACTTAACGATCGCCAGCGCAACATACGCGTCGAGACTTGCCTTGCGCTGCTTAACAGGCACAGAAATGAAGGAATTTTGAAGCGAATTGTTACGTGCGACGAAAAATGGATTCTTTTTGACAATCGAAAGCGCTCAGCAAGTTGGGTAGATCCTGGTTCAGTACCAAAGCAATGTGCAAAACGAAAAATGACCCCTAGAAAGGTGATGGTCACAGTTTGGTGGTCTAGTGCTGGTGTGATTCATCATAGCTTTATACAAAACGGCGAGAGCATTACTGCAGATGTGTACATTGAAGAACTGACCACAATGATGGCGAAACTCGCACGTCTGCAACCAGCTTTGGTCAATCGGTCGTCTCCACTGCTACTTCACGACAACGCGCGACCCCATACTGCACAACAGACCGTCTCTAAGCTGCATGAGTTGGGTTTGGAAGCTCTCCCTCATCCGCCATACTCACCAGATCTTGCGCCTACCGACTATTACTTTTTCCAAAATTTGGACAACTTTTTAGCGGGAAAAAAATTCAATTCCCGAGAGGCAGTACAAAACGCCTTTGAAGAGTTTGTTGACTCCTGTCCAGCTGATTTTTTTAAGAAGGGCATCCATAAACTGCCACAGCGTTGGCAAAGATGCATTGATTGCAGGGGTGATTACTTTGAATAAAAGAAATAAATAAGTTCGAAAAAAAAATACTTTAACTTTTTTCAAACAAAACGGCAATTTCATAGGTAAAGACCTAATACAAAACCTCTCGTGGGGTTGATTAGTACTCTCAGGCCCTCCGCTGCCTTCAGCGGGATCCCGGCGCGGGCGTCCGCTCCGGGTACTGTTTCCTGTATTTTCATAGAGCAGCGCTGCGTGTGGCGGATTGCCCGCCGCACGTGGCGCGGGCGGCGAACACGCTCGCGGGTCCCGCGCGACGGGTCACGCGAGCGGGGCTGTTTCTTGTATATTCATAGAGCAGCGCTGCGTGTCCAAGCCCGCGACGGGCTATTTGTCCGCGACGGAGCACGGCGCGGGTCCCCGCGACGGGCTATTTGTCCGCGACCGAGCACGGCGCGGGCCCCCGCGACTGGCTCCCGCACCGTGTACCCGCGCCGGGATTCCGCTCAAGGCAGCGGAGGGCCTTAAGCCGTCCGCTGCCTTGAGCGGGATCCCGCCGCGGGTACACGGCGCGGGAATATAGATTGCTGGTTTTTGACGGACAGATGCTTGCGCAGTGCATGAGTAAGCTCTAATCTATGTCGCCCCGCGCGCGTGTCCCGCTTAACACAGCGGAGAGCCTTAGCACGAACAGCTATCGAGAAAAAAAACGCGCGTAAAATTACTCGATAGAGAATTATCTATTGAAATTTTAATTTTGCTATTCGGCGATAGATGGCGTTGTACAAATTTCCAATACAGAATTGCACTATCGAATTATTTTACGCGCGTATTTTTTTTCGATAGGTTCGTGCTAAAGGTACATACTGTGAACAACTTTAATGGCTAACGCGCATGAATTCACCGGTAGAGGCGCGCTAGTGTTGCGTGAGGTCTTCGAAGGGGTATTTTCTAGATTTGTTTAGTTTCACACCCGTAAAGCCGTAGGGGCTGTAGTAAACAAACTTTTAAATAATTTTGTATGGAAAATTTGTACAGTACCATCTACCGCCAAAAAGCAAAGTTAAATTTCTCATAGACATAATTACTTTATCGAGTACCTACTTTTACGTGCGTTTTTTTCTTGATAGATGTTCGTGCTAGGGGAACTATAATAATTAGTTTGCAGTAATTTTTTTGTCTTATTCTACTAGGTAACTTCTTAATAATAATTATTATGTTGTCCATACTAATATACCTGTACTGACACACCACCGAGATGGAAAACTGACATAATTTTAACAACCACCGGAGATCGCCATTTGAATTATAATAATGCCTATCAAAAAAAAGGTCTATTGGAATTTAAAGTACTTACCTACTAATTTTTTTTCTAATACGTGGGACGTCAAACTTACGTAAACAATCATAAGTCAAGATATTACCGCGAACCCGTGGTGAGCCGCGGGTAATCTGAATCAATAGATCAAGAGGGACGGGTGAAAAATGGACCGCGATTCGTAGTGATCGCTCGGAAAAGCTGAGTGAAAAATGATTGGTGTTTGAATATTATGCAGTGGTATTTTCTCACGACATCGTCATGATCTTTATAGCTAAATCTCCTATTTAATTCTTTGCCAATTAGACTACTATTATGGATCCATGTATTTCCCGTAATTAAACAGAAACATCTAGGCAGTAAATCTTTCATCGATCTCTCTGTGACAATTGTTTGATGCTTAAGCATTGTCTGTTCTAAGGCAAGCATGGTTTTATTTTATAAGTACACACTAGCGGCTGCCCGCCCCGCGACTTCGTCTGCGTGGAAAGGTTTTTTTGCTATCCCTCAGGAATTAAACTTTTTTTCGGGATGAAATGTCCTTCTCTGTTCCCCCTGACAACGTGTATGCAAAATTTCATGATGATCGGTTCATTAGTTAAGACGTGAAGGGGTAACAAACAAACAAACGGACTTTCGCATTTATAGTATTACTAGCGGCCGCCCGCGACTTCGTCTGCGTGGACAGTTTTTTTGCTATCCCTCGGGAACTGTATGTTTTTTACACGACTGCCCAAAGCAAAAAGAGTGTTATGTGTTCAGGGTTCATGTATGTTTGTGGGTATGTGAGTTTCTTTATTCCACCATAACTTCTAAATGCCTGAACTGATTTGGATAAATGGGGTATCGTTAGAATCCTTACAGCATTCCGAGTGACACTGGCTATATTTTTTTTAGAAAAAATCAATATGGCGACTGTACGACGCCATTTTCAAATGTGAAAAAAAATTTTTTTTCTTCTATTATTACAATATGAGCATCAAATGAAAGGCCTTGATGAGCACATTCCAAAACTATATAATATGTCACTAAAATGTGTGAAATAAAATTAAATAAATTTAAAAAATATTAAAAACACGACTGCCCTGCCAAAACGAACTAAAAATTTAAACAACAAGTGTCATTGCAGTCGGGGGACCTCTTTGATCAAAAATTGTTCCATAATAAGGTCCTCCGACTGCAATGACACTTGTTGTTTAACTTTTTAGTTCGTTTTGGCAGGGGAGTCGTGTTTTTAATATTTTTTAAATTTATTTAATTTTTTCTGGATGAAAGGTACCCTATGTCCTTTTCTATACCCCTGACAACATGTATGCAAAATTTCATGATGATCGGTTCAGTAGTTACGACGTGAAGGCGTAACAAACAAACAAACAAATAAACAAACAAACAAACGGACTTTCGCATTTATAATATTAGTAAGGATAGTAAGGAAGTAAGGATTTATTCGGCTTAATTTTGTTTTTATTTTTCTACATAATCTTTTTGTAGCTCTGCCTACTCTTTTTAACCCAACGAAGTTCCTACCTCTTTAACCCATATTTTTTTTCTTTCATCGCCTAAAAAATGTATAGTAACTGAAATAGGGGCCCATTTCAGGCACCACCTTTTGGCTTGATGAAAATCTTTGCCTGTCAAAATATTTATTCAATGTCATTGAGAAAATATCTCAGCGGGCTGAATCTCGACAATAATGTTTTGATGTCATGAGTGCAGCCAACATACACAAGGTCATTAAGAAAAGTTAGAAGTCGCTTGAGTTTGTAGTTTGCCAAATTAATAACCCAATCTTTTGCAAAATAAAAAAAATAGCTTTAAGCTTCGTATGGAGTTTCTTTTTGAGAAACAAAAATAAATTTTGATAAAACATAATCAACGAGCTATGGAATGATTTTTTACCATTGAAAATGGTTATCAAATGCAAATCGCCTGAGACGTATTTTTGATCATAGTTCCGAGGATTTTAAGAGGATCGAGATGGGAATAGTACCAAAAGTTTAGGAATTTATTGAGACACGTGTGAACGTTTGAATTTTGAAAATCGGCTGGTAACTTTTTTTGAAATTTTGAAAAATTCGGGTTTTTTGGGGGGTGTTTGTTTACTAAATTGTAAATATTTCGAGAAAAAAGCGACTTAAGAAAAAATTAAAAAAAGGGTCCTAGGGTATTAGTATAGCTACAAAATAGCCATTTTTTTTTTGAAAATCTGTTTATAATTGTGACCCTTTAGATTTGGAATTGTAGAAAAACGGGTATTTCGGTATATAAAAAGTGATGTAGTTTCTATGATTATTGACCGATCGTCATGGTAAAGGTATTGAAAGATGCGGAAGCAGACGAGCGGGGCTACTCAAATGGCCACTTTTCTATTCGTTCGCTAACTTAAAAATTAAAAATAAGCCATAAACACCAAAATAACGTGTCGTAGGCTTGTCAATTCTGTACAATACAACAATGTCTGTGATTTACATAAACTTGCGAACGTCTGACTTGATCATTAATTGCTTATTTTTAAGATTTAAGTTAGCGAACGAATAGAAAAGTGGCCATTTGAGTAGCCCCCGAGAAGTGCATTAATTGATTTTTGTGAATCGGTTAATAATATTTCAGCCGCGTCGAAGCAGTCAGGGGCACTTTGTGACACGAGGCGCAGCCGAGTGTCACAATCGATCGTAAAAATAAAAAGGTACCTAGTATACCTTAGAAAAATTATAGGATTTTGCTTCTGATTTGATTTAGTTTTTTCGTAAATTTTTGTATTCATTTTCAATGCTCCGATTCTTGCGGGAACTGCGAAATCTGTGAATTTTTCGCAAGAAATGTGCGATAGATGTAGATGTAGGTGATCCCGTATATCAATAAAAGAGATACATCAATAGTTGATCTCAGACTGGCATATACAATATAGCCTTAAAGATGCAAAATTGACAAACAAAAATAGAGGGTTAACTCATTCTTCTAGGAAGGCCTGTCCCCAGCAATGAGGATATTTGAAAATGGGTCATTAACAGAGATTTCTCTTGTCATAATTAAGTATCCTATTTATAATCATGCAAAAACAAACATCAATAATAATTGTACCAGTAGTTTTATATTTACTACTGATATCAGCACGCATTTGTTATTCAGGAAAATGCAATTCTAAAAATGCAGTCCTTACTAAAAAAAAAGAATGCTCATTATAATTTCATTTCACTTGTCTATGAAAATAGAAAGCGAAACCAACAAAATAATTTACATAAAAAGTACACATAAAACGCATTATCAGGACCCTCCTACACAGAAAGTGACAATCACATTAAAATTTCACTTCCTACCGTGCGACAGAGATGTAATGTGTGAGAGAGACGCCGCTACTCATTTGGCAACTGTCACTGGCAAGCTTCCATTATTTATCGTTTGTGGAACTCTGCATCGGTTTGTATTTCGAATTTGGAACGTTGTCCTTTTTTTAAAAAATCGTTTGTTAAAATTGCAGCCTGCAATACGTTTACTATTTCTAACCTTTTCCGTATTTCATTTGTTTTGTTTTAAAACGTGTCATTTCGTGTCTCTATTCTATCGAGTAGTTTTATTTCGATAGCTGTTCGTGCCATAGGCATAGGTAAATTTTCGCTGCGTTCAAGAAGACCAACAAAGCGTGAAAAAGAGAAGTTAACATTATACGTACACGGTCTGTGAAAAAAAGAGACAAAGAATCAAGTGACGATGTGCCAACATTTTTTACAGTAAGAGCCCCTAGCGTCCCGCCTTGCAAATGAGCAATCACAGTTTGTTTAAAATATTTGTTAATCCTTATTAGAATTTCAAATAAAGGTATCGCGGAGCCATGGTGTCGTGTGCTCTAAGTAATTGTGATGTGATAAAAAGAAACAATCCAAGTAATCACCTGTTTATTGACATTGTTGTTCTTTTTGGCATTCTATTTCTATGGTTCGTGCTAACTTTTATGCGCGCTTTTATTCCATAGCTGTTCGCGCCAACGATACTGTCTGCATAAAGAGAGCTATCTGTTTTTCTTATTTTGAGCATTTTCCTTTTTCCCTTTTATAACATGGGCTTTACATTGTACAGTTGGTACAAATGGCCGAACGGTAGGCGTTAGCGAGCACTACCGTGATCTAGACTGTTTGCTCGCGCAATTAACGCCTTCACGAGCAACTGGAACGGTGTGAGGCATAAGCGACAAGCGATTTTCAAAACTGGGATAGGCTTGTGGTTTGTTGACTGTTAATTTCTATAGCCGGTAAATAGAGCAGGATTTTGGTTTGGATCTTCTATAAAATTATGGATTAGAATGCTGATATTTTATCATATAGATATATCATACCATACCTTGCACATATTACATTTCTATTGTTTTAGAACTCAAATAATAAGTTAAAATCTATGCAGAAAGGATTGATTTTATCACCATCAACTCTTTATTTTAGAAAGTCAAGCTATTTAATTATGTGTTAAATTCATAAGAAATTAATACACTTTCATCATACATTTCATTTTTTTTTTCATCCTTTACAACGTGTTGCGAAATAACCCTCAATACTGAATACCAGTAGTTAGGGACCATCAAACGAACAACTTACTATGGGACCAATTCTGAAATCGCGAAAAAGCCAGCTTTTTGATATTTTCGTTATTAATTTTTGTATGAAACAGCAGATTTTTTCGCGATTTCAGAGTCGGTCCCATAGTAAAAGTGGATCAGTTTGATGGTCCCTAACTACCATAATAAGCTTAAGGTTTTTTACACGGTTGTAAAGATACGTCCCAAGTTTGACGGATTTGTTCCGGATTCGTCATGATCCTGACTCGTCGTATTCGAGATTCGCCGAATTCCAGGTTCACCGATTTCCTGATTCAGATGCTTCAGATTAATCAATATTTGAACTAAAATGTAATGTACCTATATTATGCTGTTTTTATACCTTATAATTAAATAAATAAATAAAAAAATATGTCATCGACTGTATTCCGACGAATATGGGATACGTCGAATCTGGAATACGGCGAATGTGGAATACGACGAATCAGGAACATGACGAATCTGGAAGAAATCGTTTGACGTTGTCTCTCATGACTTGCACCAGACCCAGGCAGCAGCACGCTCGCTAGACACGACGTACAAACACCGGGCAGAGCTAACATCTCGCTCACGACCTCTGACGAAACACTGTGCGGTGGAAACTTTCGAAATGACCTTTAGATTTTTTTGTAATATTATACCAGCCTTTACCTTCTCCAAAAATAACATCATAGCAGCACATTATAGAATAGTCTATTGCAGGAAGAAGGTCTCTCCCGTGGCCGAGCTGTTTGATGTTTATGTTACCGGCAATGTGTATTCGCCGGCATTGTATACAATGCCTAGGCATTGTATACAATGCCTGAAACGATCAGGCAATGTATGAAATGATATTCATTTTATACATTGCCTAGGCATTGTATACAATGCCTGGTGGTCCACCGGCAATGTGTAAAATAAGTTTATTTCTGTTGTCTGTTATAAAAAAATAACCTCGAAATTTAAGGCTCACGCTCCGCTGCGCTACGCGCTCGCCTTAAATTTCTATCCTAACCCGGGACCTACAGGAGTAAAGCAGGTTCGGTTCCAAACTCAATAAGCCGCCCACGAGCCCTCCTCGAGCCCCCCCCCCGAGCATCCCTCGAGCCACCCTGAGCCCCTCCGAGCCCCCCCGAGCACCCCTCGATCCCCACTCGAGCCCGCCCCGAGACCCCCCGAGCCCCCCCGAGCCCCCCTCAAGCCCCCTCGATCCCCCCCGAGCCACCCTCGTGCCCCCCCCGAGCCCCCTCGAGCCACCCTCGAGCCCCCTAAAGCCCCCTCGAGCCCCCCCTTGAGCCCCCCTCGAGCCCCCTCGAGCCCTCCCCTTGAGCCCCCCTCGATCAAAATCTTTTTATTTTACACATTGCCGGTGGACCAGCAGGCATTGTATACAATGCCTGCGTTTCATACATTGCCGGTGACATTTATACTATCTTATGAAGTAGTAGAATTTGATTCTATTCTACTCTGCAGGCGTTTTTATGCACAAAGGGGTAGTGCTTGGCCTTCACCTTACCTGATGTTAAGTGACGATAAGGCCGAAGGTGGAAGCGCACTACACCCGGAATCCTCACCACTGAGGAACTGGCTATCTTACTTCTAACTGCCGGAACACAACATTTTTAAAATAGTTGTTATGGCGTCAGACTTCGGTAAGATGGTGGTAGCCAGCCAAGGACTTGAAGTAAGCCCTACCACCAACTTAATCGAGTACAAATTGTACTCCCCTGGGAATTGAACCCGGGACTTCTGCTTCTTACACGGGTGGGTGAACATCGACCAGTCGATCTCTGGAGACAGTACAGTCGATCGCGAGAGACATAACAAAAAAACCGGCCAAGTGCGTGTCGGGCCACGCGCAGTAGGGTTCCGTAGTTACCTTATACCATACGATATTTAATACCACTATTGTTTTTCGTCTGCAAAAATAACTTTGTTTTTCACAGTGTTGGTATGAATAACAAAGTTATATTTGCGGTTTTGGAAAATGTGCTATATCTCAATAACTAATTATTATATCTCGTGCAAACCAAGTTTCGTTGAAAGTGTTTATTAAGATCTACAGCATATATTTTTTTTAGATTTTTAAATTTCTTATTTCAAATGTTAGAGGGGGGGGACACACATTTTACCACTTTGGCGGTGTTTATCTTTCAAACGGTCGACTTTGAAAAAAAAATCGTCTTAGGAACCTCAATGTCATTTTTAAAGACCTATCTATTGATACCCCACACGTATTGGTTTGAACAAAAAATTTTTTTTCAGTTTCAGTTCCATGTATGGGGAGCCCCCCCCTTAATCTTTTATTTTTTTTATTTTTGTATTAAATTCGTTAAGCGGTTAACAGAATACATCTACTTACCAAGTTTCAACTGTGTAATCCTAATACTTTTGGAATAAAGTGGCTGTGACATACGGACGGACAGACAGACAGACAGACAGACATGACGAATCTATAAGGGTTCCGTTTTTTGCCATTTAGGCTACGGAACCCTAAAAAGTGCTTTGCTTGTGGTAGCAAAGAATGTAGCAATAGAACGGTGTGGGAGGTGCGACGGTTTTGTAGTGAAAAATACCCCAAAAATGAAAACGCTTTAGGTCGATCTCAATAGGCCAGGAAATTTTAAAGTAGATTGCAGCCCTAGACCTCAGATAAATAAAAAAGAAAGATGGAGCGTTGTGAACAATGAAGTGAGGCCGGTTTTTGATGGTACATGTGTGCGTACAAGGGGGCGGGCGGGGGCCGGGCGGCAGGGTTTTATATGGAAAGCCAAGGCGTAATTTCGTTACACGTGTGTGCGTGAACTGTGATGTATGGACACAGCCAAGGCGTAGTTTTACAGGCCTCACCGCTTCGTTCGGAAGACTCTGTCTTACTTTTTTTATTTGGTCTGAGCCCTAGACAAGTTGGCCACCCCTGCACTAGACCACGGAGCCGGTACATAGAGAATTCTCTATCGAGTAATTTTACGTGCGTTTTTTTCTCAATACGAGGGCGGTTTGGTAAGTCCATCTGACTATGAAAAGAAGGAATACTTTTTTTTAATAAATTATTTTTGTATCTTAAAAAGAAACTCCTTAGGAATCTTTACACTATTTTTTTTTCAAATTCGGCAAAATATTATTACCTTTGGAAACAAAAATCTCAACCGACTTCTAACTTTTCTTAATGACCCTGTTGATCCTCCTCACTCATGACATCAAAACTCATCGAATAAAGATGCTAATCCCTCCTATTTTCTTCTAGATTTAGCTCACTGAGATTTTTCTCCTACCAAACATGAATAAATGTCTTGGCGGGCAAAGATTTCCATCAAGCCATAAGGTGGTGTTTGAAATGAGCACTAATTTCCGTTACCACAGTTTTCAGGCGATGAAAGAAAAAAATTAAAGAGGTAGGAACTTCGTTGGACTGAATACGCAGAGCTACAAAAAGATTAATGTAGAGAAATAAAACAAAATATGGCGAAAAAAGATGTTTCTTCTTTACAAAATCATGGACTTATCAAACCATCCTCGTAGATGTTTGTGATACGGGTATCATCTTTATACTTACTTGTCTTATTTGGTAAATTATCTTTACCCAACTCTTTAATAAAAAAAATACCTTAATAACTTAATTTAACGACAAATATAACAAATGATTTTCCACACACAGATTACGAAAGAAATTACTAATTATCAGTTACACTTTTGATTTAATAAAACAACAAGTTTTTAAATAAAGATATAAATTTAAAAGATGATTGACTACTGTTAACTAAATAGGACAAGTAAGAATAAACAGACTTATACCTAATGTACCTATACTATACCACAATGATACAATGATTTCTGAAACAGCCAATCCAGAAATAATTTGTCGAAAAATCTTTTTCCAATATAGGTATCCCTTTATCATACGCAATCATATTGTTACAAACCTAAACGGGAGTGTGAAATAAAATTAAAATTATTTTTTTCAAATCATTTGAAATCAATAAAAGAAGATAAGCATCAATTTGAAAATGATCGCGGGCAAGGTGACAAATGACGGTGGCTTATCCCGGAATCGCGCGTCATCCATTCCGGGATATTGATTCCGGGCCGGGATCGCGGGATTAAAGTCCCCAGGGAGTTGGTGTGGCTTATTGCGGAATCGAACTGGGCCTTGGTCAATGTTCATTTATACTTGGTTTAATTATAGCACTAGATTTAAGAGTAGGGCATATGGTTTTTAGTAAAACACCAACCTCGCAGGAGTAGATTAAAAACATCATAAAACTATAAATACTAAAAACAGAATTTGTACAAATTCCGTACAAATTCTGTTTTTAGTATTTAATGTTATAACGATAACAGAAATACATCATCTGTGAAAATTTCAACTGTCTAGCTATCACGGTTCATGATATACAGCCTGGTGACAGTCAGTCAGAAGGACAGTGGAGTCTTAAGTAATACGGTCCCGTTTTTACCTTTTGGCTACGGAACCCTAAAAATCGACTTACCATACAGTAGACATACATAAAAAATAAAAATCGACTTACCATACAGTAGACATACATACAAAATACATTAATACACAGCAATAAAAACTTATTGCTGTGTATTAATGTATTTTGTATGCAGGTAAATCTCATTCTTTTTTGTTTGTGCCGCATTCGCGTTGCTCTGTTTACTGTTGACTGGTAGAGAAGCTCTTAGCATTAAGTCCGCCATTTGTACCTTACTTAATGTATTTGTACAATAAAGATTTATAAATAAAATAAATAAATACAAATGTCCTAACAGCTAATCGTTATGGTTTTCTATGAAAAGTTTTTTTTTCAGAGAAGTTGTAGAACAAACGTTGTTGTTGTATTGTTAATGTTTTACAAATAACTCTGTACATAGGGTATCCCCATGCATGAAAACTATACACTTGGTAACAAAAAAGTGATAAATAAAAAATATCATTTTATATAAAGAGCATAACATGTGTATTTTGTAATTATGTAAGTCCATACTCTTCACAATCACTATCAATTTGATAGTTATTGTACATTAATTGCTATTAAATAGCAATATACGAAGTAATTTATTTCGACAAATGTCTGGAAAAGACAATGACGGTGCAAAGTTTTTTTTGATTGCATTATATTTTGTGGTAAAGGGACCAACTTAGGAACAAAGCTGAGTAATATCGTTTAAATCATATCAATTTGTGTATACTTCGAGTAATAGTGTCCGTACAAAAAATACGCGACGAATATATATAGCCTCCTCCTTTTTTGAAGTCGGTTAAATAATAAAATACGGAATAATCTATCAACTCAACTGATTGGTTCAATTAAAATGAAAGCATAAGATAGTGCAATATTGTAGGTCCTAAATAAACAAAATCAATTTTATTATCAAAGGGACAAGTTATTTCATGCCTCGAAAAGTCCCAAATGTCGAATGATCCTTCAGCATGCAACAAATGTAATTAAAAAAAGTTTTTTTTCTTCGAACACCCGACGCAATAACACCAAATAGTTTTATTGCAGGCCACATAACCGGCATATAACCGGGACATGTACCGGACCGGATCGCTCGATACATACGCGCGCAAGCGTACACTACTCTGCTGAGTTAGTGATGTGCGACTTTCGATGGTATCGATATCGATGCCAAATCAAGATTCATTATTTTTTATTAATTTTGATACACTATACACTATTTTGAGAGAATAGAAGTTTCAGCCCCCGTAGTATGACCACTGAAAGGCGATACGATATAGCGATTTATCACGTTAACTGTCAAAAGACAATAGATTTTGACAGTTGAGTGTTGATAAAACGCCATATCACGCGAAATATATCGTGTTTTGTCTGCCATGCTAGGGGGCAGGAGGCATAGCGTAAAGAGCATAGGATTTAATGAAGATTATTATTGAGATATTTAAAACCAGGTAGTCTCTACCCGACTTTTGTTATTGGGGACAGTTTAAATAACAAACAAATATGCAATATCTTAAAGTGAGATTTTAATAAAAGCCGCCGAGTTGTGCTGCCGGCGTAACAATTGCTTACAATAATAATATTGCAAATCTGACAAACAAATAAACACGAACTTGTAACCAAATTAAATAATTAATTTTATGTATATAAACTTATACCTACTATTAAATTATATAAGTAGTTGAAATTTAAATTGAATTTGAACTTCGAAAAGTTGTTAAATTATATTTAAATTATCAGATTTGCAGCTTTATATTAATCATAATTTAAAAAATCTACCCGAAATCTATGATAATATGTACGTACAGTCAACCTTTATAATGTCAAGTGATTTCATACCTTTGTTTGAAACTTATACAGTTAGATACATAGTTAAATTAAATATTTATGAATCAATAAAATAACTTCAAACCATCGATAACAAATGTGAACATCCCCAAACATTTCCGCCCTACCGCCCCGCCCGTTTCCGCTCAACGTTTACGGAGGCGCCGATAAAAATCTCAATGCCTTTTATATCTGATAGGTAGTGAAACTTTTACGGTGAAGCAATTTATAAGGAGTTTTCTTTAACTCTTGATAGGGTAACCAAAACATGTTTATAAATGTACAATGCGATTAATTTAACAATTGTACAACAGAATTAACCAACTTTAGAGCGCTTGCGGTACAAAAATATGTTTTTAAGTATGTAAAATTTTCTCTTTGCCGTACAAAGTTTTAGGTAGAAAACAATATTCTGGTGACGATGCTAAAAAGGCAATGGAAGAGAGACAGTTTCTTATTGAAAAAACATATCCTTTTCTCGATACATGTTCGCCAAAATGCGCGTAAAAGTACTTAATCGATAGAGTAATTCTCGATGGGAAATTGCTTTTCGCTTTTCCACTTAGAATATTTACACCTAGAATGATAATTCCCTACAAAGCGCGCTGTCAAAAGTGAGGCAACTAAAACAGCCAAAATGGCGCCGTTTTCAGATTTTTATCGTCCATTATTACATAATCATACCTAATAAGTACAAAACAGTTTCAATTTCCTTACCTTAAAGAGATTAATTATTATATTATTGGACTTTAGTTACGATTAGGTAACGTATGGAGGATATAAATCTGAAAACTGAGCCATTTTGGCTCAGTATAAGTTGCCTCACTTTGCATACGCGGTCACGGCTTCTAGGTGTAATTATTCTAAGCTTTTCCACGGTAGATGGCGCTGAACGAATTTTCCATATAAAATCACTCTGGCGAGTGTTTTTATGAGCGTTATTTTTTCGATAGGTGTAAGTGCTACGGCTACAGAATAAAATAGAGCTTATAAAAATACTGTTTTATCCTTACTAATATTATAAATGCGGAAGTTCGTTAGTTTGTTAGTTTGTTACGCCTTCACGTCCTAACTAGTGAACCAATCATCACTAAATTTTGCATACACGTTGTCAGGGGTACAGAGAAGGATATAGGATACCTTTCATCCCGAAAAAAGTATATTGTTCCCGAGGGATAACAAAAAACCTTTCCACGCAGACGAAGTCGCGGGCGGCCGCTAGTTTATAATAAAAATAATTCTTTCATGCATTTATTAGTTGAGGAGCTCGGTGGCGCAGTGATTTAGCGTCTGGCCCGGCGATTGTGGAGGTTAAGCAACGTTCGCAAGGGTCGGTCATGGGATGGGTGACCAAAAATTTATCCGTTGGTTCGGCTGCATTTGCAGTCGTTAACACCCACCAATCTGCATTGGGCCCGCGTGGTGGGTTATAGAACGTCCTCTTTATCCACCCATAAGGAAGGCCTCTGCCCCAGCAATAGGGACATTCAAAATGGCTGATGGACAATGCATTTAGTAATTATATAAGTACTTATATTTTTAAAATCTGTCGCATATGTTTGAAAAATTGAAAAATTCCTTAAATTAATTTTGAATACGTAAGAACTTTATTTACTTTCCAAATCCTAAAATATTAATATAAACGTGATTCAAAGTTGCCAGACTTAAGAATTTCTCTGTATTTCAATTAGGGCCGAGTCACAATGAGCGAGGTTGCTTCAGAGCCAAGTTTTAAGCTTATAAAGCTGCGGGGTCGGTTTGGTGTAATCTAAGCTATTTACATAATAATTGTGCGGTAACATTGTGTTTTCGCTAAAAGTTTAAGGTTCCAGAAAAACCTTTTGTTTGAAACCTGTGAGATAGTAAAAAACAAAAGAATGGCTTAAGTACCAAGCTATCATACCTTTTTAATATTTTCTTGTGTTACTGAAAAATTCTAAAGACTTCGAAAACAAAAGTTTGTCAAAACGTGATAGATCCTCTAAAAATTGATTTATTCCCCATCGAAAACCTATTTTCAATTATTTTTATACTTTCAACAAAATGTTAATTAAAATGAAGTTATTTAAAATAAAGTTTAAATAAAGTTTGTTTAAATAAAGTTTTAATTAATACTAACCTCCTTAAGTAACTGATATAATAAAGCTATGAGCCCAAAAGTATACCAGGCTATTATACCGCACGATAGTAAAACAAAAAACACAAGTTTGAAGAATGGTTAATTAAACTCATTTTAGTAAAAAAAAAACAAAATCAATAGCATAGCAAAGCGTAAAGATATCACAACAGATGCCCAAAAGTACCAGGCTATCATACCGCGCGAGGAGGTCCCAGGAGATGTTTAATTCTGTTTGCTTGTAACTGTCCGCGGTTGGGGATGAGCTACGCGACAATGCTTCTTAATGGTACACGTATTGGTAATGGAAGCGAAAATGTAAGGTGGATAATCCATAACAAATGAATATGGAAAAGTTTTCATCTTTTTCGACAAAAGAGGTGCTGGCTGGTCATAGATAAAAACAAAAGATTTTATTTTTACATTTACTTTCTTTTCTAATTTAGCTTCCAGCACAGGGGCCCTATTTTTGAATCGCTCAGCTAGCGTCGAGCGCTCGTTTCTACTGATTTTTGTTCGACAAATAAACTCAAATGTATGAGATGTCGAACAAAAATCAGTAGTAGAAAAGAGTGCTCGACGCCAATCGAGCGATTCAAAAATAGGGCCCCTGGTTGTATAGCATAATCTACCTATATAAAAAAGTTTTGCTCACAGTATGAACTTAAGACTGTATATCAGCATTTCAAAGAAATTTGCGTTTTTCCAAAGAAGTTATCTAAAGAATGAAAGCATTACTATTGATGTAAACTTTAGTTTTAGGAAGCCTAATTCTTAAATTAGTGCCGTATAGAGAGAAAAACATAATACATTTACAGGTACTTTTAAACGAAGACAATCTCTTCCAGTGGAATGTCAAATTTGCTTGTCAGAGGTATTTTTCACAAACGTTTCAGCTGTAACAAATAAGAATACGACTCATATTTAGTTTTTACTTATCGTTTGTATTATCAAGGAGTGCCCTATAAGAGAGAAAATTTAAAAAAAATGATTTTAATCACAAAGAAATAAAATATAATAAAAAAATGCTCAAATCAGTACATTTTGACATGTTTTTTAACAGTATTTACAGATTCTAAAGTATTTTTTTATTTTTTTTATGATGAGGTATTTTTCTATTGTGTTACGTGTTTTGTATATACTTATATCTATTTAATAATTTAATAGGAATTTTCAAAGCTCGCCCTCATTTAGGCTCGCGGAGAGTTGTTTTGATCATTTGTATTGAAAATTTAAAAATGGAACGTGATGCGCGTCTACACCCTTAATCGGGATCGAAGATAATTCCTGGATGTTTCTGGGTAAGTAAACAGTTTATCAATCGGTTCTACTACCAACTATAAAGTTTTTTCCTGAATTAGTGTTAATACATAGAGATGATAAGAAAGAGTTATTTTAATTGATAAGTAGGTATTTGATGTTCAGTAACCAATCACCACACTAAGGCTAAGTTGCACTACCTAACTATAACGATAACAAGCTTGTTAAAGTACCGGTTAAGCACAAGTTAGCCAAAAAAAAGAGGTCGCCAGCCAGCATGATGTCCTTTCACAAGCTTGACGTGACAAATAGGTAGCATTATCATTTGACGATAACTTTAACTTTGCCAGCGTTTTGGTGCAACTCACACAGAGTCACCACTTACAAAAATAAGTTAGGTATCCTACTAATCCTACTAAAATTATAAATGTGTAAGTTTGTGGGTTTGGATGTTTGTTCCTCAATCACGCAAAAACTGCCGAACGGATTTGCTTGAAATTTGGCACACAGATAGTAGATAGCCTGGATTCAAACATAGAATACTTTTCATCCCGATATTCCCACGGGAACAGGAACCACGCGGGTTTAACTGCGGGCGCTAGCTATAATATAAGTTACGATAATAATTCAATATTTTCCTATAAACATTTGTTTACAAAAAATTACATGCTAAGTTTATTACGTTTTTCCACATTTTCAGCAATAGCCGAGAATAGGGAATATGCATAAGTCACCGATTTTCCTAAAATTGAGCTTGATCGCCTGCGGACACTTGTAAAAACATGATGGAACAGAAAGAAAAATAATAAAAAATGATTATTTTCGTTTTATCACACGATGAAATCAGGGGAAAATGACGATATTTTTTTTTCGTTTTTGGATATAATGCACTTTACAGTCAGATAGAATATCGAAAAAGAAATAATAGTTTGTATGACACATATCTACTTAAACGCAAAATTTAGGGAGATAATTGAAGATTATTGGCTAACTCCATATTAAACGCGCCCGAAACACACCGAAACGTGATGTGTGACGTCACCGTTTTGTATAGAGCGTTTTCGTCGGGAGCCGATGCGTGCTAACTTCAAGTAACTATATTACGAGAAAAAAACGCAAGAGACAAGTTTCAATATTACAGTTGATTTTCTCACGCATTATACTATTGATTTTGATAAAAAAAAAATTTGATGCATATTCCCTATTGTCGAACAAAGTCAAAACATAATTTGTTATAATTCTTTTTTTTTGCTTTTTTACTGGCAACCAAACATAATTTATATCCGTTATTTATTTACTTATGTTGTTTTATTCCTTTATTATTATGCCCATTGTCCTAAATTCAATAAACCAATAACTCCAAACTAAATAATTCTAAAGTAACAGCTGAATTAATAATATACGCGCTGTGATCCGTAAAAAGTGTTAGATTTCTAATTTATATCCTCAAAAAAATATATTTTATACCGAATCACTATCAATTGCAGCCCGTATAAACATTCAAAACCCATCTAATTGAGCATTAAATCCGCGTTAATAACAAAACATCTGCCTTACTGACGGAGAGTCAAATGGGGTAACTCACCCTATTGGGCGATAGACTACCCACCCCAAAGATAATGTTTATTATTTTGCCTTTATGGGGAAGAAACTTTGAAAGAAGTCAAAAAGTCTAAAATTGATTGATATTTTGACACATTTTCAACGAGTGGCATTATTAAGTACGGTGATTGTCTGACAAAAGATTATATATTTTATAATTTTACATTTTTAATGTCCCCACTGCTGGGGCACAGGCCTTCCTTATAAGTGGTAAGGAGGATGGGCCATAACCCACCACATGGGCCCAAGGTGGATTGGTGGGTGTTAACGACTGCATACGCAGCCGGGACCAACGGCTTAACGTGCCTTCCGAAGCACGGAGGAGCTCGAGATAATAAATTTTTGTCACCCATTCCATGACCGACCCTTGCGAACGTTGCTTAACCTCCGTAATCGCTGGGCCAGGCACTAAACCACTGCGCCACCGAGCACATTTTTTATTACGTGTTGTCAATAAAAAAAAACCCTTCAGAGTGCGTAGGTTACTTTAAAGAAAAACTACGGATTTCTTAAGTTACTGAGTAAGAATGTGTAGGTGCGATGCAATTTTCAGATAAAAATTCGAAAAATAGATATGAGGTGAGGAACTTTTAAAAACGAAGTCTAAATTAGAGTTGATGTTTGAATCTGAATTATTTGAAAGCATTTTAATTTTGCATACAAACAATAATGATTAAATATTAATGCTAGTGATAGATGAATGAAGTGATAAATTTATGGGAAAGTGGTTTGTTTAAAAAAAATTATTACGTTTCACATTGAATAATTTGAATCAATTTTCACATCTCGCATTTAAAATAATGCATTTTGCTAAGTTAATAAGTTTTCACATTAAAAAAATATGATGATTTGCTATAATATCGTTGAAAAACATATAACTTGTTAAATTAATGAACCTAAAGTGGAAACACCGTTTCTTCGAACCATCTAACTGAACAACTTTTACTATGGGACCAACTCTGAAATCACTACAAAAAATCTGCTGTTTCATACATTTTGATATTTTCTTTATATTTTTTTTCTGAAACAGCAGGTTTTTGAACGATTTCAGACTTGGTTCCATAGTAAAAAAAATTCAGTTTGATGGTCCGTGATTTGTTTTTTTTTTCATTTTGGGTTCATTAATTAATACGTTGTTTATACATGTAACGCGAAATGTCCACAAGAATAATAAAAGAGAGGTCATTTCTTGACACCGACTAATGACTCCTTCCAACCGTCTTGGGAATCGAACCCGCACTGACCCCGACCTCAGACCACCCCCCGGTGTTGCCAGCTAAATTAACTCGCGATCCTCAATACGCTGTTATTGCAAATGGTGCCAAATAATGCTAAATCACTCGCAAATCCTCGTAATATGGGGTAACTTTTGGGGTGCACCATTTTCCATGTGGCAACATTATCTTTTATCGGTAAAAGTGGTTATTGTTCGGTTTTCTCGGAATGGTGATGGGAGTTTTATTTTTTTTATGACAAGACAATTTTGGGCTGTTGTAGAAATGCTTTTTTTTTATTTTTATTATGTAATTTCTTAAACTTTTAGATTTTTTATGCATTCACAATGCTATTTTTATATTAAGATGATTGATATAATTGAAAAATATTAGAAAAAATCGACTCACCCGTAGCAGCTCAGACGGGATTCGAACCCGCACCCTTAGGACTCCGGCCCAATGCACTGAACGGAACGGTGCGGGTTCGAATCCCGTCTGAGCTGCTACGGGTTTTTTCTAATATTTTTCAATTATATCAATCATCTTAATCTTATTTCTTGTTTATTTTCCCCTAATTTGCTTTTGTGTTTATTTCAATTTTTTCATTAAATATTAATTTATAAATGCCCGAGCGACCCGGTCGGGCCACACATCAATGGAAAATATATTGTGTCCCATTTACCGGGGCTTGAAGGATTAATTAATGTTATGTATTTAAAGGAAAAAACAATATTTGTTATTTATTTGGAATATACCTAAAAATCTAATTATTAATTGACTGAAGTAATCTGACGTGTAAGGTTGTAACCATTAACGTTTGAGGCTTCTTTAAAAAAAACATCCCAGTTACCATGAACGCTACTGTGTGAGTGAACTGAATCACAATGAACGAAACTCAGCACTAGTACAGTAAATATGGCAACATTATTTTACAATGTGACATTAGAATCTGTCAGTTCACTCCAGTGAATTAATAATTAAAATTTAGCTTCGGCTTTTTTAATTTGCATTAAGGTGTCATATCCAGGTTTGAAATTATAATAAAAATATGAGTCATCATGGGTATAATGATGCAATCACTGTATTATAAACCCCAAACAATAACTGTATGATTAACGGACACCTGGTATTCCACCCTCATATCGATTGACTCGTTCGACTCTATAAATAAAAAACGGATTAGCAAATCATTGTGGTCATGGTGAATATTAAATAATATAAAAAAAATACATTTGACAAGTGACGAACTTAATGTATAGGTATATTTTACAGGGTGAAATCGACAACAGTTGACAAATTTTGTGATGTGGGTGGCATAGACCGCCAAACTGAACTTTGTCTATGGGGCCAACTTAATCAGACCAAAAAAAAAGTTGTTCATGTTGATGGTCTAAGCCACACCACAAAGTTTATCGACTGTTCAAATAATCAGCCTATATCTAGAGGGTGTGTGTTCACAGTTATTTTACCTCTGAAAATGACATTTCTTCTTATGAAATGTTATAGTCATAGAAAAAATGTCCTTTTCAGAGATAAAATTACTGTGAACGCACTGTAGAGTCCTCCAAGGCACCACCAAGCCACCAAGATGCAGCACTAATGAGCCATCCAAACGCACAGGCCCGGCCTGCAGGATGGAGAGGCATGGTCTCCCGCGGCCTTCCGGCCAAATCTCTACGTTTGTAGGAAGAGACGCGGCCTATTCAGTCCTGAAAAGGCCGCGCCTCTCACTACTATCCTGCAGGCCGCCTTTGTTCATGTGGATGACCTTTATGGGGTCACTTTATTCTAATTACAATTTAGGAATGGTATGTGGCGCGGACTTTAGTTGTTGTTAGTGCAATTTTGTTGAGTTCACTTCAGTGACTATTTTAATGTTTACAAATTGATTGATAGTGAATATTGTGCCTTAAAATTTAGCTTTGAGCCACAAGTATATTCGTAACTTAACAATGTGTCCAATCACATATCTCAATAATATGGAGCTCAGAATTCTACCGCAAAAGTTATTCTTATCACAGCAGAAATTAACAAGAAGGCAAACTATACTATATTTAGTGCCATTTCAAAACCACACGAAAACTCAAGAAAATAAATTATTCTAGACTTGGCTGCGTAGACGTAGTAACTTTACCTTCCCAATAAAAAGATGAATTTGTACAACAACAACACTTTTTAAACCCCTTTTTACATCTGAATTGAAATTTTGTAAACCTACTAGAGCAAATACAGTTTTGTTACAGCCCTATCATTAATAAAAAAAAGTAAAATGCAAACCTGCTGAAGTTATAAAGTGATTTTTCTTCTTTGTTCAAACTCAATAATTCATAATAAGTAAGTGTACCTACGAAAGAAAAAGACAAATAACTTGACCTAGCAAACTGTTTTTTTGCCATTATTTCAAATATAAGGAAAAAAATGATGACTTAAATATTTTGAAAAATGATATATAAACACCTCGTCGACAATATCGATAACAGCTTAAAAAGAATATTTTCTTTCAAAGCAAACCTGAAAATAATTAATCATTTTCAGGTTTTATCTACCAAATCCTCGACTAATTATTCAGAGCAACAAATTTTCCGGGTGTTGCGATCCATTGACCGCGGACTTAGGCGTAAGTTATTAGGTTAATAAATCTTAATATACGCGGCGCGCATGCTAATGGCCTCTAATGTCATGGGGTCGGATGGCTAGTGTTGGGGGCCGATCGATACTCGATGGTTTTGGAAATTAAAGAATTTACCACTTTTACTATTGTTTCCTACAGAGCGAGACAGATTGATATCAAGCGAAAAGTTGTAAAATTAGATGCCAAGATAAAATGTCATGAAAATGTCATCTGATCGTTATAACTTGCTCATTAGTCTAACGCCATAACAACAACTTAAAAGTTGTTGTGTTCCGGCATTTAGGGGTAAGATAGCCAGTTCCTCAGTAATGAGGATTCTGGGGGTAGTGCGCTTATACCTTTGGTTTTATCGTCACTTAACATCAGGTGAGATGAAGGCCAAGCACTACCCCGTTGTGAATAAAAAAAAAATAGGTACTTAAAGTTTTTCTGATAGTGTCAAATATATAGTCGGTAATAAATACAAAAAGTCTTAGCGTCATTTTCAATTAATTACACTCTGAAGTTTTACATTATATTATACTTATCTAAACTAGAAATAATATTTTAGTGTTAGTTATGTATGATACAAGGTTGGTAAGGAGGTTTAAAAAACGAGTTGACATTTTATATTCGTCACGAGTTTTAAAAATCTTAATAACCGTATACCATACGTTGTTTTTCAATACAATTGCAAAAGATCATTATAATTACCTATTGAAATTGTAATAGAAATAATAAACCGCAAACAAAAACGCATGGCGTGCAGTAAAATCAACTTTCCGCACGCTGTACTAAACCATAAACAAAAATCAACTTTCCACATGCTGTACTGTCATCGAAAGAACACATTTTTGAGCAACTGTATTAAAAAATCATTTAAAATAATAATTTCAAATAATTCATTGTACGCGCTAAATTATTAGAATACCATATGAAGTTAAAAAAGGTATGTAAGTACCTACCTTTTTATTTATCGTTATCTACTAGGGTATGTCAATTAATCAACAGTTTGACATTTTAGCCAATGGAAAAATTGTGTAAGATAATTAATTATTCCAGATACAATAAAAATAGAAAATGGACGGACACTTCAATTTAGCGACAGTCAAATATGTATAGCAATTATTAGCGGCGTAGAAATTTTCACGCAAAAATTTACAAAAATAAAAACAGAATAATTAATGACACAGAAAGATTTCCTCTGTAGCGACATTTTCAACTGTCTAATCGTCAACCGGCAAATGTTTTCGATTTATTATTATCGATGTCGGAAAAAGTTACGTATGACATCACTAACCGATGCATCTTTTTAATAATGAAAGGATTTGGTAAACAAAATTGTGACCGCGGGGGACATTATTTTTATAGAGGTTGTTTCATTTCGCGCTTGTTTAATTTTTAATGTAGTGTTTGTATAATGCGGTACAGTGATACGTGGTTACAGATCGCTGCCCTAGTGCTTGAATGGCCAACTGACCAATTTTACCAAAATTGACTTTTTTATTTCAAACTATAGCAACCCTGATTACACGCTATACAATATTATTATTTTTAAGTTTTTTTGAATAAAACTTACGCTAATAGCAAAAATAAAATATCCAATCTCCCATATAAAAACTGTTTTTAGTGCTTGTTTAGTCAAACTCCAAATTTTGCTCAAATGAACGTATTCAAATATAAATCTCCGTTCTTGTTTGCTCAATCTCCATCAACTGACCAATCACGGTCAAGTATTCCGAGGCCACGCAACGCCATTTTGTTTGCTAGTTGTTTGTTTCGTTTTAGAGTTAGCAGTATTTCTACGATAAATTTAACAATTTAATTGTTTTTTAATAAATTAATGTGCTTTAAAATGTCAGGAACAACGAAGAATAAAGGTTATTAATTGAGCGAATTGGATTTTGAAAGGTATGTTAGCATTTTATTGATATTCTTTTGTTTTAGTGTTCGAAGTTACTTTATCTGTGATATACAGGATGATTGTTACTTTTTAACCGACTTCAAAAACTTTGAAAAGGAGGAGGTTATCTATTCGTCGCGTATATTTTTTTTTATATATGTATGTACACCGATTACTCGAAGACGGCTGAACCGATTGAAACGATTCAAACGTTATAACATGAGGTTTGTTCCTAAGTTGGTCCCATTTTTTGAAATTTTGAAATCGGTTCAGCACTTTTCAAGTTATCTTGAAAATACTGTCGTTTTCGTTGCCATTTTATATGAATTGAGACCGACTTTCAACCATTACTTTTTTGTTTATGAACCGATTTAGACAATTCTTTTTTTGTTTGAAAGAAGACACCTTAAGAATGATTCCATATTATTTTCATTGGTATTGGACTTTGGATTTTGAAGATACACGAGGGAACTCTTCAAAATCAAATAGGAACTGTACAGTGATTGAAATATTGGTAGGTTTATTATTGTCAAGGACATTCTGGACTAGATTTGAACTGCGAAGACCCAACGGAACACCTGTGGACATTAAGTTACTCGGGGTTTACCATTGAAAAATGTGAAACATTATACTTAACGTTTTATATTATAAAATCATCGCTTACATACCTACCACAAAAAAGTTTAAAATAAAAAGCTTTTAAAAAAAGTAAAACCTCCTTCAAAAACCTTAAAAAACAGCTCTATAAAAAGCAAGAAATAATGTTCAAATCGATTAATTAAAACACGTCTATTGAAGTCGGGTGGGGCTTTTAGAATATAAACATCACAATAAGTAAAAAAAATACTTCCAGCTCCACCCGACTTCAATAGACGTGTTTTAATTAATCGATTTGAACATTATTTCTTGCTTTTTATAGAGCTGTTTTTTAAGGTTTTTGAAGGAGGTTTTACTTTTTTTTAAAAGCTTTTTTCACACTCAAGTCATTATGGTGCTACTTTGCGTGCTACTTTTTACCCGAATACCTTAAATGGAGAATTCTGTCGTGATGAAATTTGTTCTTAATAAGTACCTACCTATTTTTGTACTGTAAGTGTTGGAATAAATAATAAACCTTTTCACTTCTCATGCTCGTAAAGTTCGTCTTTATGTTGGGTATAGGCCATAGGCTGCATAAAATCGCTTGTCATGCTCTAGAGCATAAAGTAAAATCTTCGTCTAAGTTCAGACTTTAAGAAAAAGGTCGTCAGGTAAACAGCCACACACGCGATTAAACTTCGTAAAATAAACTTGTTATTTTTTTATTATACAGAATCCATGTTAATTATTTTTTTCTTTTTTGAAAATGGGTAGGTATATTTTTTTTATTTTAATTTTTGAATATGGGTATCTAATTAAAGACCTTGTTCAGCACATTCCAAAATTCTATAATTTTTCACTAATATCAAATAAAAAAATATTTTTTTCAATTTTTGAATATGGATATCAAATGAAAGGCCTTGATGAGCACATTCCAAAATTCTATAATTTTTCACTAAAATCAAATAAAAAAGATTTTTTTTTTCAATTTTTGGATATGGGTATCAAATGAAAGGCCTTGATCAGTAATTCCAAAATAATATAATTTGTCACTAAAATTTAATAAGACTTTTTTTTCAGTTTTTTTAATATGTGTATCAAATGAAAGTATAATATAATATTCCATAATTTGTCACTAAAATCTTTTAGAATGTACTCATCAAGGCCTTTCATTTGATACTCATATTAAAAAAACTGAAAAAAAAAATATTAAATTTTGTGACAAATTATATAGTTTTGGAATGTACTCATCAAGGCCTTTCATTTGATACCCATTTTAAAAAATTGAAAAAAAAATCTTATCTTTTAGTGACAAATTATATAATTTTGGAATGTGCTCATCAAGGCCTTTCATTTGATACCCATATTCAAAAATTGAAAAAAAAAATTTTTTTCTTAGATTTTAGTAACAAATTATTTAATTTTGGAATGAGCTCATCCAGACCTTTTATTTGATACCCATATTTAAAAAAATGAAAAAAAAACTTAAATTTTAGTAACAAATTATATTATTTTGGGATGTGCTCATGCGCCTTTCATTTGATACCCATATTAAAAAAATGTTTTTTTTTATTTTTTATTTTAGTGACAAATAATATAATTTTGGGATGTGCTCATCAAGGCCTTTCATTTGATACCATAATAATAATAAAATCTTTGATTTTTGTATTTTATTTGTTTATATCAATACTCCATAATAACACTATCTATAACTATATCTTCTTCTACCCGCACTACCGTAGCGATCGGACGTGTTCGTAACTTGCATTAAAAAATATTTAAAATAATAGTGCAAATGGGCACAACATGTAACGGCTGTAGTGTCAGGATCTATGATAGTTTGTTTATGGAGTGTTGTGAAGAAAAGTGCAAAAAGTTTTATCACCTGAATTGTGTTTCACTTAAACCAAAACAATTTGAGAGTTTTACCCCAGAATACAAGAGTAAATGGGTATGTCCAGAGTGTATCAGGGGGCCAATTCTACTATTGTACATCGACTAACAAACTATCAACGTTTCGTTACGATTACGCTTCGATCAGGCTTCGATCGTTACTATAAAAGTTATTCTACTATTGGTATACACCCAAACGAATCATAACTAAAACGTAACATGAACGTAAACGTGCACGCAATAGAAACCGAACTACAATAGCTCTATCTTGTGTTACCATTATAATAAATCACAAGCTACTTTAATAATAACCGATGACTGAGTGTATTTTACGCGTGATAAATATGTTTCTTAAACAGTAGGGATAATTTACAAATTAATTAACTGATTATTATCAATTTTTAAAACTAAATGGACCAAATCAGTGGGATCCCGAGCGATTTAGTTACTAAAAAAACAAAAACAAACATGTCATGTAATCATATTATGTGTCAATTGTCAAAGTTTAAAACTGCTAGAGGGGTATTATAAGCACGAATGGCTACCATGCGTATGCGTCTCCTTCTCGCTGTATAGTAAACAAAAGAGATGCATTGATAATCATTCAGAAAACTGATAAGTTTTGAGCTTGTAATAACCTCCCTAATCGCTGATCGTTGACATCGTTGTGATGAGATGATTTTAAAAAGATATTGAAGGTACTCTAGTACTTTTTATTATAATGAAGGTATACTTCCCAAAATCTTTTCAAATTGCACTATAAAGGCTGGGTACAGTGAAATTGGCGTGATTGTGCATGGAACCCAGGAACTGCGAACACATTGCAGACCCAGACAAAGCAAGCCATTGGATAAGATCCCAATAGGTACTCGTATTGTGGTAAGTAATTACTTACCTACTAGGTACCTATTCAAAAATTATTTAAATCTATCCCTATTTATTTCAGTCTTATAGATATATATTTTTTACTAGCTTATGCCCGCGACTTCGTACACGTGGACTTAATGACTCCGGCGTATGCATATAAATATGAACTAATGTAGTAACATAAGAAAATATTTGTAGCAGTGTTATAATGTTCAAAGTTAATAAATTGTTTTTTTTTTTAATATTTAATATTGTAAACATGTAAACATAGTTTAAAAAAATCTTTTTAAACTATGTTCAGAGCCTTTCCTTCGGGAGCCAATATGAAAAAACCTGAAGCGTTACTAACCCTGGAAAAGCCACATAAAGTTGGTCATGCGAAAAACAACCAGTCCTTAGATCGACACCAGCGGCTTTAAGCGTCTGATCCGTATTTAGGCAAGTCGTTATCAAAAATTAGTCCCAAACTTTTACCGCCTTCACCACGTGGTGTCATTTTTATATTTCTAATAGTTTAGCTGGACCATTATGGTTCTGCATCAGGTGTTCCATTTTCCAAAATTAATTATACCCTTAACTGTGCCTAGGCTTAACAGCTATATAACAGAAAAAGTTTCATTTGAATCCGTTCAGTATTTCCAGACTGCTTCTGTCTGCTTGTATTAAGGGCGTCGTATAACTCGTATATAAAAGATCTGTTTTATATTGTCTGTATGTACGGCACTTCTTACTCAAAATTAGCTTACCTTGTTTTGATTTATTTAATTGCAATATTTTTACTTTCTATAGTCAGTAGTTTAGTGAAAGACCTATGAAAAGCTTTTGGATATAAATTTTCAATTCGATGCCTTAACATAGGTAGTCTTAGTATGTCATGCTCTCTTTAATCATTTCTGCGGTGGTGTCGTATGAGGCTCAAATATGGTTGAGCGAAGAGATGGCTGGTTCATGCGTCATGTTCGGGAACTGGTGCTGCCAGTGGGAATGGGTCTGCTTCTGACTACCTATCTTAATGCATATTGAATTGTATGTTTTTCTTTTATTTTTATTTATTGTAACAGCCTAGACTGAATAACAAGTTCAAACTTTGAATTTAGCTTAAAATCTGTAAATTGATTAAGAAATTTGAAACTCATTAAGAAATGAGCTAATTCAATAATGTTATTTATTTGTTAATCTTTGTTAATATAAAGTCTGGAAACGATATACATATTTGTAAATATCGTTCCATCTGATTGATAAAGCTGACAAGTTTTTTGCGCCCATTTTTCTTGTCAGTTAAAAGACGTCATAATGGGTGGCAGGGTAAAAGAATTGACGATTTAAAAATGCTTATTATGTGAGCTTATTTAAATAAAATATATTTCACTTTCACTTTCACTTCCAGAGATTAGCGTGTTCAATCAAACAGACAAACAAACAGACACACTTTTTTTTAATCCTTATTCTATAATGTCTCCATCGCCCCAGTTTTTTTTTTAAATATATGTAATGAACAGACACACTTTTTTTACTGTTTTATTACATGTAAGGATTTAAGATGGAAAGATGGATGGATATAATGGATTTACCGGCATGAATGGACTAAGCCATGAAATAAGCTACTGGGCAAGATTTTTGGATAGTAGGTATGTAGGTTTTTACGAACTCACGATCAGTCAAATCAAACGCATTGTGGCTTAATCCAACACATTAATTTCTTTTTCGGACTCCTCCGAGGTCTACCTCATGAGTGATTTGAAGATATTCCATGTTGAACAACATTTTCAGAACGATCGATTCACAAAAAGCTGATGCGAAGGAACTTAACTTCGGCTGTTATTCGATCGTAAATTTTGACAGATAAGACGCTTGCATTCAGTAGCGTTTCGTTCTATCCATAGGGAAAAAAAATTGTGGAATAGCAGTTAGCGAACCGCTCATGTTCGATTGAGTTAGCAGAATAGCATTTTTAGTTTGAATCGATTGATCGTGAGCTAAACTAAGATATAATTGTAACGGGATCGTTATTCATTTAGCAGAATAGAAAAACGACCAAAAGCTTCAGTTTCGTTTCGATTCGTTTCCGATTATGACAGTATTTGTTTAGTAGAATTGGCCCCCAGTAACATTCCTAAAATTAATAATTCCGATACGCCAGTCCGAGGAAGTATAATTCTGAATAAGACATTCACACCTGGCGCGTACGTAAACACAGAGCGTGGTGGCGGCGGTCGGTTTGCTCCTAAAGAACTAACCGTAATGGACAACGATAAAGGTACGTTACTCGAAGAACTGCGGCAGTTTCGCCTGGAAATAAAGTCATGTTTAGATGAGCAAAGCAAGGAATATGCATCGCTTCTCTCTAGATTTAAAAATACGGAAGCAGAATTACACGAACTAAAAAAAATCATGATGGTAGTTCAAAAAAAGGCAGATAAAATAGACCTGTTAGAGACAAAAATTCAAAAATTAATTGAAAGGAATGCTCATCTTGAGGCATGTATAATGAAAGAAGTTAACAAGGAAAATAATATGGATAAAACACAGGGATTTAAGGAACCAGTGATGTCTTTTGTGAACGCAGTAAAGCAAAGTAGCAGCAATAATAATAACATTACGAAAGAAAGTGGGGCCATAAAATCAGCAGGCGTGAACGTGGAAGTAATACAAGTAGGGAAGAATGCAAATTCTGAAAGCAGGAATCATATTATTGCAGAAGAGAAAAAGGAAATAGAGAAAGAAGAAATTTGGACGACAGTAAATAGAAAGAAAAACAAATATCCCAGTCAGGAAGTAAAGAGAGGAGGAAGTACGAGTGCCATTGAAATACAGGGGACCGAGCGAAAGAAACATTTACATGTATGGCGCCTTAAAAAAGAAACCACAGTCGAAACCTTAGAAAACTATGTAAAAAATCTTTGTGGAAAAGAAACTCCAGTAAAGGTAGATAAAATAAAACATAAAACTGATAGGGATTATGCATCTTTTATTATTGGAGTTCCGGAGAGTAAGTACGAGTTACTTTGTCAGTCTGAAAACTGGCCAGTGAATATCGAGTTCTGTGAATGGGTGTGGTTTCGTCGACCAGCCGAGCCCAGAAAAAAAGAGTAAATCAATAGAGATATTCTATCAAAACGTAAGAGGGCTGAGAACAAAATTAGAGGAATTTTATTGGAGCATTTCTTCTTCGAATGCGGACTCATATGCCATCACAGAGACGGGATGCAATGAATCCATTCAAGATGCAGAAATAATCCCGCCTTATTGCAACATTATACGATGCGACCGAGCGGATGGCCGTAAGCAGGGCGGCGCGTTTCTCGTGGCCACACCGCGCTTCGAGCTCCGGCGAGTGGGGATACCGGGAAGGGTAAACATCGATAATCATGCATTCGAACTTGTTGGAGCTACCGTGTATCTAAATAATAGATTCTTATTTTTATTGTGCGTAGTTTATATCCCGCCTAAATCGAATGATAACGAATATATGGTGCTTTTTAATATAATAGAAAAATATTGTAACAGTTACAAAGATGTTGTGGTATTGGGAGATTTTAATTTATATTCATGTTCTACGGAAATTTGCAATTATTACGAATATTTTATAACATATTGTGGGTTTACTCAGAGTAACGGAATAGGTAATCGCAATGACCGGCAGTTGGATCTAGTTTTGAGTACGTTCGGAAATGGTTTGAGTGTGAGTGTTCGTGCGTCGGAGACACCGTTTGTGCCTGTGGATAGTTATCACCCGCCACTGGAAGTCCTGGTAAGTCTCACTCCAGCCTTGCGCCCACCCATCCCGTTGACGACACCCGACTTAAATGTCAAATCTAATGTGGGTTGAAATTTTCATAAAGCGGATTTTTCTTTGCTATATCATTTACTATCTAATATCGATTGGTCGCCCATATATGAATTAAATTTAGAAATGAGTATTAATTTTTTTTATGATGAAATCTATTCTGTTTTTGAACTAAGTATACCAAAGAAAAAGAACACTAATAATGCATCAAAGTATATCTATCCTGTGTGGTATACCGGCGAGATAATTAGCTATTTAAGATCTAAAGCTATACTTCATAAGCAGTACAAAAGTAGTGGGTCTAGAGTAGATTACGAAGCTTTTGCTAAATGTAGGACTAAAGTAAAAGATCTGATTGAACGGGCACACAATGATTATCAGCGTCGCGTCCAAAGCCAACTTCAGGAAGACCCAAAGTCTTTTTGGAATTTCGTTAAATCTAAAAGAATTACCAAAAGTCCAAGAACTATTTTAAAGAACGATGAGGTATTATCTGGAGAGCAATGTGCGAAAGAATTTGCTGAGTATTTCTTGTCGGTATATAGCAAAGAACGTGCTAAGTTGGACGTTGGCTCGGCGATAGCCCAATCGGGCGGTCGAAATGGGGCGGCACGGGTGCAGCTTGACAGGTTGGAGATGGAAGACGTACAGCGAGCTCTTCAGCACCTTAAGCCAAAAAGGTCAGCGGGGCCAGACGGTGTACCGCCTTTTATATTTAAGGACTGTCGCTCAGTATTGTGTGAGCCTTTACTTCATATATTTAACCTAAGCTTGAAGACAGCTGTTTTTCCGGAAACATGGAAAACTACGCGTGTAGTTCCGGTGCCCAAGGGACGAGCAGTATCGAGGGTGGAAGATCATAGACCGGTAGCGGTGTTGTCAACTCCAGCAAAAGTATTAGAAACTGCAATGTATAGAAACATATCCATGCAGGTAAATGTGCAACTTTCATATGCTCAACACGGATTTAGGGAAGCGCGTAGTACCACGAGTAATCTTCTTAGCTACATGGCTGATATAGTCCCGGTGGTGGACAGTGGGGGACAAACTGACGCTGCTTACTTCGATTTCAAAAAAGCTTTCGATTTAGTCGATAATGACATCTTGCTTAAAAAGTTAGCAGCAGTTGGTTTTACCCCACACTTACTGAACTTTTTTGCCAGCTATATGCAGGATAGGCAGCAGTATGTAGAATACGCCGGAAACAGTTCTGGAAAATACCCTACTAGATCGGGGGTAAGTCAGGGAAGCAATTTGGGGCCTCTTCAGTTCATATTAATGATTAACGACTTACCAGAAGTAGTGCAACATGCGAAATGTTTACTTTTCGCCGATGACCTGAAGCTGTCACTCGCTGTAAAGGATCGTACAGATTGTGAGAAACTCCAGGCCGACATAAATAGAGTGGTTACTTGGAGCAAGGAGAATTTGTTAAAATTTAATAGCTCAAAATGTGTCACGATTTCATTTACTCGGGTGCGTAATCCGATCCGTTACGATTACCATATTGACGGAACGCCAATAGAGAGGGTTACGGAGATCAAAGACTTGGGTGTACGTCTGACAAGTGATCTACACTAATGACACTACCACATGACATAAAAACTTTGACATTATATAAATTTAAAAATAAGCTTTTTACTTTTTTAATAGAAAAAATGTACTATTCTGTTAAAGAATTCCTTGAAGACAAGAATATATAATATTATGACTAGTTTGATAAAATTGCTTGTATTGACTGAATTTTAAATTAATTAATTGATAACTTTATGACATGTAATATTTAACTAATAATTTGCACATCGAACTACTCGATCGAATATGTTGGATTAGTTTAAACATAAGATCACATTGTAACCATATTCTTGCAAATAAATGATTTTGATTGATTGATTTGATTGATACAATTTCGAGATCACATCGTAAATTGTTGCAAAAGGGCATTCAGAAATTTAGGTTTTCTGCTTCGTACGGTCAAGGGGTTCATTAATCTAAAAGCGATTATCGCTTTATATAACACCCTGGTAAGGAGTCATCTAGAGTGCAACGCAGTGATTTGGGCTCCACACCAAATAAAATATATTAGGATGATGGAGAGAGTGCAGAACAAATTTGTCCGATACCTATATTTACGAATGTACGGCGTCTATCCGTTTTACCCACTGATGTATCCGACTTTATTCGTTCTGGGTATGGTCGGATATAACGAACTACGGGTAAGAAGACATCTTTGTCTCACCTCGTATTTATTTAAAATTTTAAGAGGGAAGATCCATAACGCAGCAATATTAGAACGTGTGGGGTTGTCGGTTCCTAATAAGTACGTATGGAGACGACGTAAACCGGGGCTACTGGCGGTGCCACGTGGTAAAACTAAGCTTATGAACGCGGCGCCTCTGACGCGCGCACTTGTCACTCTTAATATCATAGCGCAAAAGGTTGACCTGTTCTGTTGCTCCCTTAGTGAATTCACTAGGATAGCATTATTTGTTATTAGTTATTTACAGAAATAATTATTGCTAAGTTAGACTTATATTCTATGTACATAAAATTATATATCTACACTATCGCATTGGGTTAACACCTGTAATGATAGTTTGTAATGTGGTTAAATAAATAAACAAATAAATAAACAAATAAACAAACTAATTTCCGGAATAAAATCTTGTATTCGTATCGTATTTACAGAAAATTGAACATGCTGTATAGCGTATAGGATAGTAGTTTGGACAAACAAGCACTAAACTTGCATATCAATTTAGAGCACTAACTCCATGTCATTGTGCTCAATCTCCATATACAAAATTTTGTTTTCGACATTTAGTCCAACCTCCATTAATAAGTGAAATTTAGTCAGTACTATAATTAATATTTTCAATTGCTATTTCAATATTCATCTAAAGAAATACTACATGTCTCTAATTCAAGAAAGATTTTAATAAATTTCAAATAATAGCGATAACTAACTAAAAAAAACGTCTCCTGTAAAATTTGCTCAATGGTCGATTGGCCATTCAAGCACTAGGGCGGCGAGATTTTAACTAGATATAACAATTGCCGAAAAAGTAAGTTGGGGATACTGAAAAGACAAAATAAGTTTAAATTTATTTTGCACTAGCACTTCGGAAACGAATTTACGTACGTTGTAAATTCGTGTCCGAAGTGCTAAACGTTTGATCCAGTAAACGTTTGATCCAGTCGTACGAATTAAGTGCGCACACTGAATACGTTTTTCACCGTCAAATAGGTACAGATATCGTATTCATGAAGTCATCTTTGGTTGGAGCGCGATAGGTATAATATAAATCTGTATCTTCAAGATAATTCTGTTATCACTCGGAGACTGTGGCGGCGTCGACGCTGTCGTAGAACCAAATGGATGCGTGAAATACAATATTTAAAAGCTTTTAAAAGATCTGATTTCGCAAGCTTACGCGCTCACTAGACATGAAATAAAACAATTTTTAACAACTTTAATTTTGTGAAATGGTGGTAGTTTCAGTAGATTTTCTCTCTTTTTAGCATTAATTAAATCACAAAATTAACTTAAACCAATTAAAAAGATAAAAAAATTGTAAAATATTAATTTCTGAACGTCTTAAAAAAATCATTGCTTGAGGGTAGGCTCACGAGTAGCTTCAGTCCCCCGTGACCACGGCAGCTGCAAAGGTGCCGAAACGTCGGGAAAACCAAAAATCAAACCAAATACCAACTAATTACCAAAGCACTTTCAATAAAACCGCGCTAGTATCCGTTAAAAATTGTTTTATTCCATGACTTGATTTCGGTGAATTCCATCATTTTGTGGAAGAAACAATAATGGTAGCTTGAATCACTCTAATCCTACAAACATTTGTGTTCGTAAATTAAGTTAATAAACATTTCTACATCTATTTTCACCTTTTTAACGCACGAACGACTTTTAAAATCCCAACATGTTCGGATTGTATTCGGACGTGTCGGAAGTATAAGTACGTATACGTACGATTAACTCGCACCCAGTGTGTGCGCGCTCCCATACGTATGTATTCGCACGAGTAAAATTCGTACGAAAACGCGTCCACAGTGCTCACGGACTAAGGTTTTGATCAGTGTCTATAATCATTATACAGCATGTTACAAAAATATGTGCCGACTATGGTAGATAGGGACCATCAAACTGAACACCTTTCACTATAGAACCAACTGTGAAAACGCAAAAAAAAATCTGTTTCATACATTTTCATAGTTTCGTCATTAGTATTTGTATAAAAAGGGTATATATTGGAATGCCTAATTTTTTTTGTCCTAACTGTCTTTGGCACACTACTTATTGGCCTAAAAACTTTTTGCACAATTTTCATTTGACCTAAATTTGTTTGGCCTATTTTCACTTCGCCTAAAAATCTTTCGCCGCATGTTTACTTCCCAAATTCATCATTAAGCATAACTATTCATAATCCCTAATGTTTAAAAGTACTAAATAACGATTCGCACAATTGTGTAACGCCTAATATTTTTTTCGCCGAATGTTTACTTCCCTTAATCATTATAGGAATAATCGTTTTTAAGATTTAAATTACGAAAAATTATGTTTTTGGTAAGTAATTAAAAATAAAGAATGAGCAGATAAACCTGTCGTTGTCTTTTTAATTGCCTATCACACTCAAGAATGCAAGCATACAAGCAAGCAAGCAAGTATGCACACAAGCAAACATGATAACATAAGTACAATCAAGATCAAATAGCATGCTTGCATGGCACGCATGCATGCATGCAAACAAGGCCATGCATACTTGCATGCAAGCAAGAGCAGATATGCATGCATGCAAACAAAAGCAAGGAATGCATGCATGCAAACAAGAATGCAGTATGCAGCATGCAAGCAAGCATACAGCGTGCAAGCAAGCATGCAGCGTGCAAGCAAGCATGTAGCGTGCAAGCAAGCATGCAGCGTGCAAGCAAGCATGCAGCGTGCAAGCAAGCATGCAGCATTTAAGCAAGCATGCAGCATGCAAGCAAGCATGCAGCATGCAAGCAAGCATGCAGCATGCAAGCAAGCATGCAGCATGCAAGCAAGCATGCAGCATGCAAGCAAGCAAGCAAGCAAGCAGCATGCAGCATGCATGCAAGCATTAGGGAGCTCCGCTCGCTTCGCTCGCTCTGCTGCAAGTGGTCAAAACACTAACCTAACCTAACCTAATGGTCTACGCATTAAGAGTTTTCTTTATAGCGGGGGGCCTCAGGCCCCCCGACCCCCCCGAGCAGGGGGGCCAGCACCCCTGCACCCCCCGGCAAGCATTTTGCAAGCAAACATGCAAGCAAGCATACAGGCATGCAAGCGAGCAAGTGAACAAGCATGCAAAAAAAGCATGCATGCATAAAATCATGCAAGCATGCAGCATGCATGCATGCAAGCATGCAACAAGCATTATAAAAGTGTTCAAAACCCTAACCTAACCTAACGTTATATTATTGTGTCAAAAGATATGTATGCTAATAAATTTTAGGACACTTAACATTAGTCGTTTTGATAATTAGGGAATTTAACGTTTAGGCGAAACGACAAAGATGCGAAAAAATCTATTAGGCCAAACAATAATTGTACCTAAGGAGTTTAGGCCAAAGAAATTCGGCCAAATGAAATTAGGACCAATGACTTTAGGCGAGTCAAGGGACACCCGTATAAAAAAGCTGATATTTTTTCGCGATTTCAGAGTTGGTCCCATAGTGAAATTTGTTCAGTTTGATGGTCCCTATCTTACCGGTACACGGTAAATATACCATATTCGGCTTTAGGGATCTTTTTTGTAGTATATTGTATAATAAAATAATAGAGACAAAGTTAGGAGTATTAGGAGTATATGAGTGAGAACACGCCCAGTATGAATGATTGCAATTTAATTTCATTCTTATTTTTAATATGTATTTTTTGTATTCAATTCTCAAGCTTACGCGCTCACTAGACATGAAATAAAAGACTTTTTAACGGATACTAGCGCGGTTTTATTGAAAGTACTTTGGTAATTAGTTGGTATTTGGTTTGATTTTTTATTTTCCCGACGTTTCGGCACCTTTGCAGCTGCCGTGGTCACGGGGGACTGAATAAAAAATCAAATCAAATACCAACTAATTACCAAAATACTTTCAATAAAACCGCGCTAGTATCCGTTAAAAAGTCTTTTATTTCATGTATTTTTTGCTTCGATCATCTGACCGAAGATTTTTTGCATTGACAATGCTACCTTCATACAGGGTTATTTGTAAAACACAATAACCTCGCAGGAGAAGATTACTAACATCATAAGCAACAACGTTTCTTTTACGACTTTTCCGAAAAAAGACAAAAAAAAATTTTTCATACAAATGTACGAACAGCTAATCGAGTTTTGTAAGAAAAGTAGTTTTTATTTTCTTTTTCACCGCGCTTTGCTGACATCGTACCGCTACTGCGCCGACAAATCAGGAACTCTCTATTGAAACAGGGATACCAGATGACAGGAAATTTCCTGACATGTCAGGAATTTAAAGCATCTGTCAGAAAAACAGGGAAAAACTGTAGTTGTCAGGATTTTTTTGTATCCCAAAAAGTGTCACATTTGTCAATCATTTTGGTGAGAAAAAAAATCAAATCTAAACTTAATGAAGAATGTAGCTTGTAACGTTATAAGTTAATTTTTAGTTAAAATTACACAAAATCTTCATTTTATTAAAATAAAATAAAATAAATAAAAACAAACCATTTTTTTTAAATAGCTAAATTAACCTAATCTTATTTCTAACTTAATATAACACTAAACTAATAACTACAATTAAAATAATAATGCACATTAAACTGCAAATCGAACGTATTGTTTATTTAAACGTTTTACCACTTCGAGAACAGTACCCTAATCTTACTTTGTTCGCGTATCGACGTGAAGGCAGTGGTTGCGAATAACACAATGCGTGTGCGCAACAGACTGCGCAGCTCGTACTAATTTCGCGATGCAGTGGTTTGTTGCGTCATTGTCACACACCGCTTCCTGAGCTCCCGCGGACGACACGAACTTACTTCGTCATAAAGTCGCCGTTGGAAATCATTTTTATAATTTTTTTGAAAAAGGACACCTCAGTGATCAAAATTGTGTTTTGTCACTTTATTTCATTTTAAATATAAATTCAGTGCAATCCCCGAAAGGGTAAGTGTTGAACATCGTTTTGTAGTAGTTATTAGTTAGTAATTTTGGTTTTATGTTTTAAAATAATTGTGTTTCATGTAAAATTTAGTGCACGCTGATGATTATGCATTCCTGTGTGTAATAATCTCGGTGTGATCTTTTAAATTCCATAACGACGAAATCAAATTTGCAAAATCATTCACTTCATACCCTCCCATTTTAATTTTATTAATTTTACAATTTTATTCAATGTTATTTCATTTTATAATATTAATCCTTTTGTAAGCAATTAGCGCAATGCTTTTCTGCACAATTTAATTTGTTTTAGTATTTGTACACTCCGCTCTGATTGCGATAATTTGCCACTTCACCTACTGCATACTTTCTCTTCTCCCAACTTTTCTTGGCTTGGCTTAGGTGAATTGACTATCGCAATCGGCGGCTGCTTAACATCAAGCTTATGCAGTTTGATGGCAATTTCAGGGATCCAGTTTGACCCATTCAACTTTGGCCAAACCAACTTTGGCCGACCAACTTTGGCCACTTGGTTTTCTGCTGGCGGCCATTTTGCGACGCGCTTCACACGCTGCACTGCACCTTCCCACGCCACATCGGGCCACCTACCACCTGAGGGCCCCCCTTAAGATAAGTTGGGACACGCAAGTAAATACCAGTCGGGCCCCTTAAACTCACGACCCCATGCTCAAGCCATCAATAAATTATTGTACACGTAAGTTGTGGTTTCTCATTTAGCAACCCGCTACGCGACACTGGCGCCTCAACTTGGTTTGGTATGGGCTGGTATTTGCTTTCGCAGTGAGTTGTAGTTAGTGTGTTGTGTGCTTTTTTTGTGTTGTTTTTTTTTTCTTTTTAGTTCTGTTTGTTTTTTTTTATTTGCAAACCTGTTGTATTTTAGTTTTTTTTTTTTATTTGCAAATCTGTGTTTGCTTATTTATGTTACTTTTTTATTTCTGATCCGTAGTTTTTTTTTTGTAACAGACGGAGTTAGGTAGTTTTTTAGTTTTAATTAGTTGTAAGTAGATAGTAAATTGTTTAACATTTACCCTCTCTTACGGGTATTTTTTTCTTTTTTTTTTCTTTTTTTCGCGTCTTTTACCGAAGTTTCGTAATTTATTTTTTCTCCTTTTGTTGCTATGGCTTTTCCAATAAAATTTCTGTCCTTGCAAAAGTCGGAGCTAGAATACGAGGTGACCATTAGAGTTTCCACACCTTGTGCTACTGTGCAAGACCTACGCAAGCAGATCGCGAAGTTAGCACCTTTATTTCCTTCTGAGGACATTTTGGACAGTCCATTAGAGGCTGCAGTTGATTTAGTTGGGGTTAGTGATACCCTCACTAAAACAAAAACAAATTTAGATTCGGGTACGGATAAAAATACATTGTTACGTACGCAAAATCTGTTGCATCATTTGTATCATCGGATCAACCGAATTATTCCGGACGAGTCTGTCAAGCCTCAATACGATACGTGCGTTTTGCAGTTTAAAAGTTGTTTTGAAAAATTTAATTCTATTAAAGACAGTGGAATTGATCCTTTAATTTCTGCCAGCAATAGCGAGTCTTCTACTCCTGCATTGCCTGTGAACATCTCGGTCACTTGCGATCGTGGGGGTTCTAGTGATTTGAGTAAGCTTAAATATGATGGAAAGACTTGCGTCAGGGCGTTTATTCAACGCGTAACGGAATTTTGTGACGCAAGGAACATTTCAGGCCCTAAAGCGCTTTCATTCGTTACTGAGATTTTCACAGGTGACGCTTTGCATTGGTATAGGAGTGTAAAGAGCCGAGTTTCCTCTTGGAGTGAACTCATTATTCTGCTGAGGCAAGATTTTGATCAGTCTGACTTCGATTACAGACTGCTTTCAGAAATCCGTGCAAGAACACAGGGTGAAACGGAGAACATAACAATTTATTTATCAATTATGTCTGGTTTGTTTTCACGCTTAGCGAAAACATTGTCCGATGACGAAAAGTTGGAAATAATTCTCCATAACATTAGACCTTGTTATGCTAGTACATTAGCCTCAGTTAGTGAAATTAAAACACTCGAATCTTTACAATCCTTATGCCGAAATTATGAAAGTGTACAGTCACGTCTTGCAAACTTTCATGAGCCTAGTACAGCTACTTCTAATACTTTGGCTCCAGAGTTTGCCTACAATGGTAATCGTAATAAAAATAGTGGTCATTTTAAATCAAATACATATAAACAAAATTTCAATACACCTTTTAATAAAAATCAAGCTTTTACAAAATATAAATATAATTCAAACCATAACTACACTTATAATAACAACAATAAAACAAATTATCCTAATAATACAAACAATTATCCTAGTAAAACAAATAATGAAAAGTATTTACATGCTATCGAAGCTCCTAAAGCTCGTTATTGTCCTAGATGTCGTGTAGATACTCATAATTTGAGACAGTGTACAGAAGGTAAGGACAACATTTACTGTTTTAAATGTGGTCGAAAGAATGTTAAGACTCCTCAATGTCCTGACTGTAATTTGAGTAAACCATCCAGTTCAAAAAACTAATAGAATTGAATTGTGGTAGTTCCAATCACAATTACTTTGATAAAGATGATTGGCAAAAGTGGCTTAAAACTTTAAGTGTTTTCTTTCAAGCATACCGAACTGCCACAATTCATAATAAACCTAATAATGATATCAGACCTTATGTCACCATTAATATTAACAGCCTCTCTTTTACTGGCTTACTCGATTCTGGTTCCGCAGTCACAATTTTAGGCAACAATTCACATTTAGTTTTAGAGTCCCAGGGATTTAAATTGATAAGGGACCGCTATATATCGGTTACTGCTGCAGGTGGGCAGTCTTTAAATAGTATTGGCTACATTAATATACCTGTGCACTTTGAAAACCAGTTTCACATTATTGAAGCTGTTGTTGTACCTGGTATCGATACGTCTCTTATACTAGGCGTTGATTTTTGGCGTAAATTTAATATATGCCCTAAATACTTAGGAAACATTTCAATCGATGCTATTAATACTCCAGTGGACGTCTCATCCGATATTATATTACATAGCTATAATAATTTAAGTGAATCGGAAAAATTGATTGCGGACAATATTATTGAGCAATTTAAAGAAATTTCATTTGAACAAAGGGGTCTAGGCAAAACTAGTTTAATAATGCACAGAATTGACACCGGCGATGCTCAACCAATCCGGCAACGATACTATCGCATGTCACCGGAAAAACAGCGAACCTTGATTGAGCAGGTCGATGAAATGCTAGCATTAGACGTAGTCGAACCTTGCGAAAGCGCCTGGTCTTCCCCAGTTTTGCTCGTGACCAAGAAAAACGGACAGCCTAGGTTCTGTCTCGATAGCCGAAAGTTAAACTCGGTCACCAAACGCGATGCCTATAACTTACCCTACATATCTGAGATTTTGGATAACCTCCGTGATGCGCGTTATCTAAGCAGCATCGATTTATCCAAATCTTTCTGGCAGATAGAGATTGCGCCCGAAGACCGAGATAAGACCGCTTTTTACGTCCCAGGCAGAGGTACATTTCGTTTCAAGAGAACTGCTTTTGGTTTGACCAATGCTCCGGCAACGCAACAACGGTTAGTAGACCTTTTGTTTGGCGAGTTTGGCGCAAATGTTTTCGCATATATCGATGACGTCATCATCGTTAGTAATGACTACCAGACTCATGTCACGCTCTTGTTAAAGGTCTTAGAAAAGCTTAGGAACGCTAATCTCACTGTAAATTTAGAAAAATGTAACTTCTTTCGTAGTGAGCTAAAGTATTTAGGATATGTCGTCGATAGTCGTGGACTACGGACCGATCCCGAGAAGGTGGAGGCCATATTGAACTATCCGACACCTACTTGTCGGAAGGACGTCAAAAGGTTTCTCGGGACAGCTACATGGTACCGTCGTTTTGTCCCCAATTTCAGCACTATTGCAGGTCCCTTAAATAGACTCACTTCTAACAAAAAGGGCGCACCCCCCTTCAAGTGGTCTGCCGAAGCTGATGCTTCCTTTCAGAAGCTGAAAGAATGTTTGGTTTCCGCGCCGGTTCTGACTTGCCCCGATTACAACCAACCATTCGAGGTACATACAGACGCGAGCAGTTATGGCGTCGGCGCTATGCTCACGCAGACCAAGGACGGAAAAGAGCACCCTATTGCTTATATGAGCCGTTCGTTAGCTCCTTCAGAGCGTAATTACGGCATTACAGAGCGTGAGACTCTGGCTGTGATTACTGCCTTAGAGCATTGGCGATGTTATTTAGAGAACGGAAAAACCTTCACCGTATATACTGATCATAGTGCTTTAAAATGGTTCCTGACTCTAAATAACCCTACAGGCCGGTTAGCTCGATGGGGAGTACGATTATCATCGTTTAACTTCGAAATCAAACATCGTCGCGGGGTTGATAATGTTATTCCTGACGCTCTTTCACGCGCATTTCCAGTTAGTGCCATTAGTTCTTCCGACATATTGGACTCTAAAGACCAGTGGTACAAGACACTTCGCAACGGTTGTTTGAATAGTCCTCAACAGTATCCAAACTTTTTAATTAAAGATGATATTTTATATAGATTGACTAAAAGTAAATGTAGCCTTAATGACGAATTTTCATGGAAAATTGTTGTTCCTTCCGAGTTGCGGGAGAAAGTAATTTCGGAAAATCATTCTCAGCCTTCTGCTGGACATTTAGGTATTTTTAAGACATACCATCGCCTTATGCTTCGCTATTTTTGGCCGGGCATGCATAAAGACGTCGTAAAATTTGTAAGTTCTTGTGATAAATGTCTTGAGTACAAGTCACATAACCATCAAACATTAGGAGAAATGGGTCGTCCTAAACAGTGTTCACGCCCCTGGCAAATAATTTCAATTGATCTTATGGGACCTTTGCCTACAACTCGTAAACAGAACAACTACATTCTAGTTGTGACGTGTGTTTTTTCCAAATTTTGTTTAATTTACCCTATTAAAAAAGCTACTTCGGACGTCATTATTAAAATCTTAGAGGACAACGTTATTCTTGTTCATGGAGTCCCACAGACAATTTTTCTAGATAATGGTACTCAGTTTATTAGCCGTGACACAACTGCTTTTTTCAAAAAATATAGCGTACCTAATGTATATTTCTCTCCAAAGTATACACCGCAAGTAAACACTGTAGAGCGCTACAATAGAACGATCATTACCTGCATATCAACTTTTGTCGAGAATGACCACAGAACCTGGGATATTTATATACCCAAAGTGCAGTTTGCCATCAATAACGCTGTGAATGAAGCAACTGGTTTCACGCCATCATTTTTAGTTTTCGGCAGAGAGCTCGTTACCTGTGGTACTCATTACACAGACACAGATTTAGGTGATGAGGTCTTATTCCTACCGCGCGATATTTATGCGGATAACTTAGGTTGCTTGTCAAGTATCTTTGACGATGTACAAGCAAAACTTTGGCATGCTCATGCAAAGAACACCGCACATTACAATTTGCGTCGTAAAGCAGCCGAATTTCAGGTGGGCGATATCGTCATGAAACGAGCCTATGTCCTTAGTGATAAAGATAAATATTTTAGCAAGAAGTTGGCACAGAAATTCATAAAATGTCGTGTCACTGCTAAAAAATCACCTTTAGTTTACGTTTTAGAGGATATGAAAGGTAAAGATTTGGGAACATGGCACATAAAAGATTTGAAATTAGCTGGTCTTAATAAGTAAATATTTTTTTTTAACAATAAATTCGATTTTTTTTTAACAGTAGATAGTAATTATAAATTATAAAATGAACATTTTCAATATCTTTAACATATCGTTACAAAGCTGAAACTTCGCATGTGTAACATCTAAATAAAGTAATCGTGTTTGTAGGGGTTTACCAGTTCATATGTAACAGGAACCTACCGTATTGTTAGGATGCGTCAATATTCTATAATATTGTTTATTGTTGCCTTTTGTAAGCGTGAAGTATGAGATGCATGAATGATGAAGTATGAAAGTGTTAATACGAACCATTAACTTAATTACTAAGTGCGGATTTTATTAAGAGGAATAAAATCCTTGGTCGCGCGAGGGGGTATTGTAACGTTATAAGTTAATTTTTAGTTAAAATTACACAAAATCTTCATTTTATTAAAATAAAATAAAATAAATAAAAACAAACCATTTTTTTTAAATAGCTAAATTAACCTAATCTTATTTCTAACTTAATATAACACTAAACTAATAACTACAATTAAAATAATAATGCACATTAAACTGCAAATCGAACGTATTGTTTATTTAAACGTTTTACCACTTCGAGAACAGTACCCTAATCTTACTTTGTTCGCGTATCGACGTGAAGGCAGTGGTTGCGAATAACACAATGCGTGTGCGCAACAGACTGCGCAGCTCGTACTAATTTCGCGATGCAGTGGTTTGTTGCGTCATTGTCACACACCGCTTCCTGAGCTCCCGCGGACGACACGAACTTACTTCGTCATAAAGTCGCCGTTGGAAATCATTTTTATAATTTTTTTGAAAAAGGACACCTCAGTGATCAAAATTGTGTTTTGTCACTTTATTTCATTTTAAATATAAATTCAGTGCAATCCCCGAAAGGGTAAGTGTTGAACATCGTTTTGTAGTAGTTATTAGTTAGTAATTTTGGTTTTATGTTTTAAAATAATTGTGTTTCATGTAAAATTTAGTGCACGCTGATGATTATGCATTCCTGTGTGTAATAATCTCGGTGTGATCTTTTAAATTCCATAACGACGAAATCAAATTTGCAAAATCATTCACTTCATACCCTCCCATTTTAATTTTATTAATTTTACAATTTTATTCAATGTTATTTCATTTTATAATATTAATCCTTTTGTAAGCAATTAGCGCAATGCTTTTCTGCACAATTTAATTTGTTTTAGTATTTGTACACTCCGCTCTGATTGCGATAATTTGCCACTTCACCTACTGCATACTTTCTCTTCTCCCAACTTTTCTTGGCTTGGCTTAGGTGAATTGACTATCGCAATCGGCGGCTGCTTAACATCAAGCTTATGCAGTTTGATGGCAATTTCAGGGATCCAGTTTGACCCATTCAACTTTGGCCAAACCAACTTTGGCCGACCAACTTTGGCCACTTGGTTTTCTGCTGGCGGCCATTTTGCGACGCGCTTCACACGCTGCACTGCACCTTCCCACGCCACATCGGGCCACCTACCACCTGAGGGCCCCCCTTAAGATAAGTTGGGACACGCAAGTAAATACCAGTCGGGCCCCTTAAACTCACGACCCCATGCTCAAGCCATCAATAAATTATTGTACACGTAAGTTGTGGTTTCTCATTTAGCAACCCGCTACGCGACAAGCTGTAGGTGCAAAACGTCAGGAAATTTTCCGAAAAGTCAGGGAAAAAGTCAGGAAATCTCATTATTAGATATAGGCTTCCAGCATAGAATTTATATATAATAGTACTGGAAGACGTTCCAGTAAGCTTTCGGTATGTTTTCGGTACAGCTACCGAGAATGTTGATGTCGTACCGATGCTGCGCCGACAAAATGAGAAACCTTTAAATGTTTAAATTATTTCAAATGTTTTTATAGAGCACAGGTAAACAAAAATCTTTTGGTCTAAAGTCTAACTTATAATGTAAACCCCTGGACAGACCCTTACTTAAGTTCCCCCACAGACGGAGGCAGACTGAGGCAAGTTCAATTACGCCTTAATTAAACTATTTGGGCGTGGGCGGGCGGATACAAACTTGTAGGCGATCAAAGTCTAGGTACTGTGTGTCTATGGACTTTTTTTTTAATAAAGTGCATTTCATACGCTAGTACATTGATAATTAGATTAGATTTTTTTGGAATTCTACAGTGATAGCTTGTCGATAGCTTTTTATATATTTGTTGTATTGTCGATTCCCTGACTGAAAGTGGCGCCCTCAGAGGTCTGTATTAATTAAGTTGTTAATGGAAAAGGATTATAATAAAACTTTTTGTGGAATTTTTAGGGCTCATAGTCTAGTATTTTTAGAAGGTATCACTTCATTGCCTCGCAGTCATTCGTAGAAATATATAGCAAATGTGTCAAAAACGGCCACTTTTAGCAGTATTGCCATCTACTTCTAGCAGTGATTACGAGGGAATATAATGATACCGTCCAATAATTAGTATTTTAATCTAGTGACTAAGGGCCTTAAAAATTCCACGAGAAATTTTATTAAAATTATGTATTGCGATTTACAATTTTTACGATACGATAATTTTTTTGAATAAAATGAATAAATCAATTTATTTTCTCGTCACAATAGGTACTCTTAACTAGGGTGTTGATAACAACAATATGACAATATGACCTGCAATGTGAGAGACTGTCCGATATAGGTATCTAAAAGAACCTGTGCCACAGGTTACCAGGGCCCTCTTATTTAAACATTTATGTAAAAACTAGTTCTATGAGATGCCATGAACGTGTGAGATTAGAGTGACTACAAAAAATTATAAAAATTACTACTAGAACAAATTGCTGTACCTGTCGTGTATGTGTCGTGGCCATGTCGTAGATTTGCTCACTTCATGAAATGCTCGAGAATTTCATGAAATGATCGCATTTCATGAAATGTTTCACTGTCTCTTGGCCACATCATGATGTGACTTGGACAGATCAATAATAAGAAATCGTTTCTCGATATGGGCAACTGATCGCGCGCGGCGCGGCTACTTCATGAAATGGTCAAGATTATTTTGATCATATCGTAAAATAGTTACATTTATTACTGGTAGAGGCGCTGCAAGCGCTTTGTTTATGTGTATAAATGGCGGCCGCTGACGAAAATGTTATTTCTCGCAGTGAAAAAGTGAATAATTCGTTATTAAATGAGGAAGAAAGTAATAACAAAAGAGTTTACAATGAAAAGGGCAGGATGAAATGGCTCCCTATCCGTCAACGCAGACAGCTAAGGCTGCTCTGCTCACCCTATTCCATCCTCAACAGTCCCCATTCTCCAGAATACTTGAAATGTAAATTTCAGTATCTCTGTGATAGGTACTCACGATCGTCCCCTTCGCTACGCCAACTCTCTTGCTCTCTCCACTCCTCTCTTTCATTCTGGCTATATGTCTGATTCTTTTACGCTGCAAGCTACCCGCCTCTGGAATAATCTCCCTGAAACTATTAGGCGATCTCCTAGTAAATTCTCTTTTCAAAGAAACGCTCAAGCTTTTCTTTTGGAAATGTGCATGATTTGAATGATTTTGTGTATTGTTGTGCAATAAAGATTACTTAATAAATAAAAATAAATAAAAAAGGTTCTCGAGTTTTATGCAAGTCACGCAAAAGCCGAGCAAAATGTAAAAAAACCGGCCAAGTGCGAATCGGACTTGCGCACGAAGGGTTCCGTACCAAAATACAGCAAAAAAAACCGGCCAAGTGCGAGTCGGACTCGCGCACTAAGGGTTCCGTACCAAAAACGGCAAAAAAAAAACCTGTTTGTTGTATGGCAGCCCCCCTTAAGCATGAATTTTGTTCTGTTTTTAGTATTTGTTGTTATAGCGGCAACAGAAATACATCATCTGTGAAAATTCTAGCTATCATGGTTCATGAGATACAGCCTGGTGACAGACAGACAGACCGACAGACGGACAGCGGAGTCTTAGTAATAGGGTCCCGTTTTTACCCTTTGGGTACGGAACCCTAAAAAACCGTGGAGTTTGGATCGCCACAGGTTATTAGGTACTTTATTCTTAATAAGTAACATAATTATTCACTTATTTTATTAAAATATAATCTATGCTAGCTAAAGTATTGTGTTTCTATTTTACTGATATTACTCTACATTTGTCAATTATTACATATTAATGATATATTTTATTGACACCCTACCCTATTTATACGATCCGGCCAGACGTGGATGATAAAATCGTAAAACGTTGACGATTTAATGATATGGTCAAATTAAGTTGCTCATTTCATGAAATGCGATCATTTCATGAAATTCTCGAGCATTTAATGAAGTGAGCAAATCTACGATATGGCCACGACATATGCATGTATGTGTGATGTGGATGTCATGTCAGTGAAGCAGAGTGGTTTTGTGATCATTGATGCGAAAATTTATCATTTACATGTACAATTGAAGTGCCCTACATGTGAAAACTTAATAGGGAATATGCATAAGGCACCAATTTTGATGAATTTGAGCTTGATCGCTGCGGACACTTATAAAAACATGATGGAACAGGAGAAAAAATAAAAAAAATGTATAATCCTAGTTTTATCACACGATGAAATCAGGGGAAAATAACGATATTTTTTTTTCATTTTCCGATATAATACACTTTACAGTCAGATAGAATATCGAATAAGAAATAATATTTTGTCTGACACATATGTACTTAAACGCAAAATTTAGGGAGATAATTGAAGATTATTGGCTAACTCCATATTAAACGCGCCGAAACACACCTGAAACGTGATGTGTGACGTCACCGTTTTGTATGGAGCGTTTTCGGCGGGTGCTGCTGCGCGCTAACTTCAAGTAACTATATCACGAGAAAAAAACGCAAGAGAAAAGTTTTAATATTACAGTTAATTTTCTCACGCAATATACTTTTGAATAAGATTAAAAAAAAAAATTGATGCATATTCCCTATTGTTGGCTAATGATTAACCATAGTACATTTTGTTATATAAACATAGTAGCTGTAAGTTTACCAAGAAAGAAAATAAAATAAAATAAAATTGAAGTGATGTCAATTCCTCCAACAATGGCATTGACGTAAAAATTTATAATCCCAATCGATCGTTACCAGTGCGGCGGCGGCCTTTAGACCAAGTTCCATCTCCGCAGGCATGGCCAAGCTTTTGACAACCAAAAGTGCTTGCAGTCAGCCTAAACTAAATATTGCTCATGCATGACCTAATAGGAAATTAAAACTGATTCAAACGCGTCCAAATTGTTTCCAGTCTCACATTGCCTGTTCCGATTGTTAAATAATTTTATCGCTACATTCACATTCTTTATTCATTCGTGAATGGCGGCAACACAAAGAACATTGCCCTAATAATTTTATGGGTACGCTAAAATACACACAAAGAAGAGATGTGGGCGATCTCAGATATCCAAATATAATAAGTTTTTATGCACTGTTGCTGGCTATAACGGATATCGACACAGTTTATGCAAACGTGAGAATGTTTTGAAGTAGATGAATTAAGGCGTCTGCTGCGTTACGCGGGACACAACACGTGCCAAATCGTCATAAATTGGAGATTACTCATGCACTGCAAGCATCTGTCCGTCAAAAACCAGCAATCTACAGGGTCATTTTGTAGTCACCATCCAAATTTTGAGGATGAGTTCAGTCCCTAAAACTAAACAACTTTCTCTGAGGAACACAGAGCCAAATATGTAAAAAAACGACTCTCCATTCAAATCAAAGAGATCACGTGATTAATAATATGGGATGACAAAAATTTTGTGGTGAAATTCGACACAATGTTTCTGGAGAAAGTTATTTAGTTTCATGGACCGGACACATTCTTGAAATTTGGATGGTAAGCTTAGAATGACCCTGTATATTCCCGTGCCGTGAACCCGCGCTGGGATCCTGCTTAACGCAGCGGACGCCCTTAATGAAAAGAGGCCTTGTTTGTTTACGTAAATCATTAGAAAGAATTAATGACGAATTATCTACGCATGCATCTTGCTTACTTTTCTGTGTTTGTCGATATTCAAGAATTTTCCGATATTTTACACGACTGCCCAAAGCAAAAAGAATGTATATGTGTTCAGGGTTCATGTGTGTTTGTGGGTATGTGAGTTTCTTTATTCCACCATAACTTCTAAATGCCTAAACTGATTTGGATAAATGGGGTATCGTTAGAATCCTTACAGCATCCCGAGTGACACTGGCTATATTTTTTTAGAAAAAATCAATATGACGACTGTACGACGCCATTTTCAAATGTGAAAAAATGAGTTTTTTGCTTCTATTACTACAATATGGGCATCAAATGAAAGGCCTTGATGAGCACATTCCAAAACAATATAATATGTCACTAAAATGTGTAATTTTCTTTACATAAATAAATTTAAAAAATATTAAAAACACGACTGCCCTGCCAAAAACGAACTAAAAAGTTAAACAACAGGTGTCATTGCAGTCGGGGGACCTCTTTGATCAAAAATTGATTCATAATTAGGTCCCCCGACTGCAATGACACTTGTTGCTTAACTTTTTAGTTCGTTTTTGGCAGGGCAGTCGTGTTTTTATTTTACTTTGTCACTATTGTTTTTTTTTTACTTTGAACTGCACATTATGTATTTAGCAAAATGGTCTGATATCCTCATATTTTTAGATGTACATTAAAAGTTGCTGATGCTCGTGACCTCGTCCGCATATAATTCGGTTTAATAACATAAGGATTTCGAATCCAAAGTAGTACGCATCCACTTTTGCCCACCACTAACTAACTTCGGGACACGCGCTTCAATTTAAAACATAAATGTATGTGGGAGAATGCGATATTCTTATTATTTAAAATCAATAAGATATAAATTAAAAGTACACAATTTGACTAGTTCAAACTACGCAACTTTTCGCGCCACTCCCCACTGCGCTATCTGTGAGTGAAACTTGTTTGTGTCGCACTATAAAAGGCGATGCACGCCTATTGACAAGCCTTATTCGTTGTTCGACTCTGATACGTTATACTGCTGGTGCTCTGAACTGTCCGGTAATGTAGTTAAGTATTACATCTTTCATGACAGTAATAATAGTGTGATAAAATTACAATATTTAATTTGATATTAAATGTGATATCGACATAAAAGCTAATAAATCTAAGACATGTGATATAATCACAAATAAATAACGACATTCATAACCACGATATTTAAATAAATGAATAAATACTTTAAACTGCCATCTCTTCTTTTATTTTCTCCCACATCAGAAGTGAGATCTAACCTAGTTGGATTACATTACATATACTACGCCTACGTATTTTTATGTTTCAGGAATATCAAAATGCTTGCTGTAGAATCCGCCACGTTGGAGACTCGATGTTGAAGATCAAGTCGAGTGATCAATTATGGATCTGAGTCATCAATCCTGTGTGTTTTGAAAAGATCTGAATAGTGGAATGAAGCATGAAATAGTGAATCAGTTTCTGGTTGACCGACGAATTGCTGATAAGTACCCATAGATTTTACATTTTTATAAGGTACTCGTAGATTTTGTTAAATTATTATCATTTGGTCATTCCACAACGATAATTTTCAAAGTCAAAAATAATGGCGTTTCCTTGTGATGTTATAAAAATCAAGTAGAGTTTTGGGTAGAAAATGATGACGCAAATGCTGCGCAAAGAGTGCTTTACTTATGTTTTGTAAAAGTAGTGGAGTTTGATTGATACAAAGATCCTGGGTTCGAATCCTGGTTCGAATACATAATTTTGTGATACGTATGACTAACTACAAGTCACAGATTTTTTAAATTCTTGTTAAATATTTCTATATTTTTACCCGTTATTTAGTAACCACAGTACAAGCTTTGCTTAGTTTGGAACTGGAACTAAATGACTGGTGTGAATTTTCTAGGCTAGAATATGTAATTTTCCATGTGCCTTGCACGAGTGTGCCACCAAGTGGCCGTGATTATACAACTGTGACTACTTATATGGGATTTTTCATCACTATATTTCTTGGAAAAAAGTTATTGGATCAACTACACAGTACGATACTGTACTTTGATGTAGAATTCAATACGTTTCCGCTATTATTTACGCCGAAAATATGACCCGCGACAAGCGCTTTTGATATTTAGATTTTTTTAACAATCATCTGTGAGGTTGATAATCAATTTAATACTTTTAGCTACTAGATAATCTCCTTAGCTTATCGTATGTTTTTGATGTGGCTACAACTTTATGTATGCTATATAAAAATATGGCCGTGCAAACCATGTTTTCCTATCATACACCCTTAATAGTGAGATTCAAAACGTGCCATTGAATAATAACATCAGGTACTGATATAAGAAATAATTTTAGCTTTCCTTAGGAAAAATGGTCAGCTTCAATTTGGTCTCAAAATATAACAAATTAGCCAACAAGACCTTTCCTTTCATTCCCCTTTGATCAGTGAAAAGACAATTTTAAGATATTATGTACATATTGTGACATTACAACCTAGTAGCATTGTACTTCTTTGCTTTAAATACTAAAGCATTATGGAGAATTCACTGATTTTTTTAAGTTTTAAATATTATTTTATTGAAAAGAAAGTAAGACCTGCTGAGAGAAATTTTAATGTGAAATAAGCTGTGCCCTTTACAGTTTACAATTTTATTCGTCGTATCAAATCCATAGCATTAATGAGAAAAAATCTTATTATTTCTTTGGTAGACTGCCCAGTAGAACTATGGAAATAAATCTTTCTTTTCTGGTTAAAAGTGTGTACAGAACCTATAATAAAATAAATGAAAGTCTGACATTAACCAACTGATATTTATTATTTATTTACAACAGAGATAACTTGACATTATGATTACCTATAGATTGAACATTAAAACAATTTTTGTGCATGCTGTTCTGATTGCAGGTGTCAATTGTGCCTTAAACATTGTGTGGAGTAAGTGAGTTAACATAATATTTTTGAAGGCACTTTTCATTGAAACAATTTTCCTCGTCAAAACAGGAACTCTTTTAGTCTTTGGAAACAAAGGTTCTCTTCTTGTGCAGCAATTGTTCGTATCGGAGCTGATGCGGAGTATTTTCCTGTGCTTAAAAGATTACAAAAAAATAGGGTCACTTACAATCCCTAGATTTTATTTATAGATCTTTTAAACAACTATTTTAGTTCATCATTGGTTGATGCCTTATTTACTGCACTGTATTTTATTTTGATCCCTGGAGGATACAAACTATTTTAATAGGGATATTTTTCAATACAATTTCTGCAATAAAACATTATTGCAGAAAACTGTGTACATACAGTTGAAAATTACAAGAACTTGTAACAACAGTCTTCCTATGTTTATTTTCAATATTCAAAAGAAAGTTAATTTAAATTATGATGCAGAAATATGTTTTGGATAGAATTTGGATTCATTCAGTTAGATTCAATTTAGTTCAAGAATATCGTAAATAATATTCACAATTTTATTTCCGGTATTGTATTGATAGAATGTGGGTAGACTAAAGTGAAAAAAAAAACTCAACATTCGTAATCATTTCTCATCATACATAGTATTGTCGTGATTCAAGTATTTTGCGTATTCTACTATTTATCTTGATATTTTTTATGCTTGCAACACCTTACTTCGAATAGAATGGTAGGGGGATTAATGGTAGGGGGAACTTAATAAAACTCTCTGGAAAGCGTTGCCTCGGCCAGTTGTTCGTCGGCAGCCTAACCAAGTAAATGCAAGAGGAAACTATTGTATTCAAAAGAAATAAGTATTTGCAGTACAGTTAATAAATAAGTGTTAAATTCTAGTAAAAGTTTTATTTCATCATACTTCAGAAGTGGCATGAACCAAGGTATGTACGCTCACAAGTTTCTTATTTTACTAACGTTTCAAACCAAGTTAAAATTAGGTTGGGTAGATTCAAGTCAAATCATTACAAAATTACACTCATTGCACGTGGTCGAGGCAACTCTTCGACCGTGCATCATACATACATCACAATTATTGCACGTGGTCGAGGCTACACTTCGACCGTGCATCATACATACATCACAATTATTGCACGTGGTCGAGGCTACACTTCGACAGTGCATACATACTTCACAATCATTGCACGTGGCCGAGGCAACCCTTCGGCCGTGTATCATACATACTTCACAATTATTGCACGTGGTCGAGGCTACACTTCGATCGTGCATATATACTGCATACACATTACACAACCATGATAAACTATAGTGCAATATTTTTTAATTCTATCATCTGACTATTACTAACCTTGCTATGTCTCTTGATACTTTTTGTTTGACAGCATCGTGTTTGTGATTGATATAATATACAGTGATTCCCTTGGAGCTGGATGTTAAAGATTGCGAAATATGTATGCTCTAGAGTAAAAATAATTTCTTCTTACACGTTTGTCCGAAAGATTTTTATAGCTGTCGGCTGCCCTAAACCAAATTCAAGTGTCTCATTCCAGACAAACAGGAGAGCTTAAAACGTTAGTTAGTGTTTCTATTGAAAAATTAGATACTCTGAACACTAAAATTTTAAAATATCATTGGTATTTAAAGTAAAAACCAGCCTGTAAAAAAAAAAAAGTTCTCATACCTACCTACATTTTGACGAACGAAAATAGTGTTCTGCGTAGAAATATGTATTGATTTGTCAATAATATTCTACGCTGACTTAAATATTTGTCAATAATATTCTACTTTCAGATTCTCTATTGTTCTTTAGTAGATACTTGGTTTCAGCTTTGCATAGAAATCAAGTATCTGCTAATCTTTTCCAAATACAAGTATCTTGATAAGACTTTCTTGTTTTTAAGTTAGAAATGGGAAATATACTTTAGTTTAAGCGTAGATTTTGCAAACGGAAAAAGATGTTTGAAACAAATTATTGGCTATATTTTCAGTATTAAAATAAACATAAAAATAATGGTAAATGCGAGTTGCTTTGCTTAAACCGAAAACGAAATAATTTTGTTTTTTATTGGAAACTGAGTTACTTGACTTCTGCGTGGGGCAGCCGAGTGGCCTTGCACATTCACTTGTCAGTCTGTATGGGTGCATTTGGTGAGGGCTACTCTCTCACAATGTTACCCGCCAGCTGAGCATAGTGTGTGGGGCCGACTTTGCTCTTACATTTACTATATTAAACGTGTAGTAAGGAATGCGTAAGAAACGCCAATTTCATAGTAACTCAGCGGCCAGGTGTGTTGCGTCTGGGCCAAGTGTGTCCTAAAGTTTAAAGGTTAGGCGGCCAGGTGAGTCGCATCTATGGGCCAAGTGTGTCCTAAAGTGTAGTACTTAAGCGGCCAAGTGTGTCGCATATGGGCCAAGTGTGTCCTTAAGTTTAATGGTTAGGCGGCCAGGTGTGTCGCATCTATGGGCCAAGTGTGTCCTCACGTGTAAGAAATTAAGCGGCCAAGTGTGTCGCGTCTGTGATCAGAATGTGCTATATAGAATAGCTGTATGTATATATGTATGTGGCAGAATGTATCATATTTATAGACCATGTATTTCTAGTAGTAAAGTGCAAAGCAGTAGTACTCATACTTAACGTGCTGGTTAATGTTTAACAAAAATATTACTTTATTTTATTTTTATTTATTTGTTCACCAACAACTTATAAACTTAAAATTATTACTTATCGAATGGAGGAGGATATTTATAGATTTCGATACCATATACGTATTTTTGATTTAGGTACTAATTGTACGCAAAAATTATAAAGTTATTTTTTATTTTTATTTTTATGCTCGAGGACATGGAGCGGAGAAAGCGACGGCTGGCACCGCTGACATCTGTTCCAAAGCGTCGACGCATCACCTCCAGACCAGGACAAAAAGCCACATCAGAATGGTGTGTGGAAGAGGTCAGTCTACCCCAATCAGTTACTCCTACCCCAGTATCATTGCCGGAACATTCTGAAGACCAATCACCAGATTTTAACCCCGCTGATGTCCTTAAGCTTATCACTTCCATAAAAGGTGAAAGAGAGAAACCTTATCAGTTTAATAGTCAAATGAATAATGTCATCCCCGAATTTGACCCTCACAACAAAAGTCAGAGTATTGAAAATTGGATTAGAAAAGTCAATGAATGTAGTAAAATATATGAATGGAACGAGAAGCAGACCATACATTTCTCATTACAAAAATTAACTGGAGTTGCAAAAAAATGGTTCGAAGCTCTGCCAAGTGTTGTTTTTTCATGGGAGGAGTGGCAAATTAAGTTACGAAAGGCTTTCCCTAACGAACAAAATTATGGTCAGCTTCTCGAAGAAATGCTTGCTCGTACTACGCGTAGAAATGAAAATTTGACAGATTATTTTTATGATAAGTTAGCTTTAGTGAATAGATGTAATATTAAAGGTAAAAACGCTGTAGACTGTGTTGTTCATGGTATTACTGACAAGTCAGTTAGGAACGGTGCACAGGCATTAAATTGTGAGGAACCAGAAGACTTGCTGAACTTTCTCAACTCTCAAAAGGCGTTTGATGTCCCATTTTTTAAAAGGCGTGATAACCCCGTTGTAAACCGTCCCATGTCTACTTCTACGACTTCTGGTGATGTAACATGCTTCAACTGTCGCTCTAAAGGACATGCTTTTTACAAATGCCCAAAACCCTTAATAAAATGTCAAATATGTCGCAGAGTAGGTCATGATCTTTCCACTTGTAAACTAGAACCGATGAGGAATCGCAATGAAAGTAGGCCTGCCAATGCGACAGAACTTAATACATTGCTTATTTCCTCTGGTAACGTTAATGACAAGTTCTTCAAAAAGGCAACAATTTTAGGTCATAATTTTGTTGCATATGTAGATTTTGGTAGCGAATGCAGCTTAATGAGGGAATCGGATGCTCAGACACTAAAGGTTGATAAAATGTACTTAGGTCTGCCAGTACTTAAAGGATTTGGTAATTCTGTTGTTATACCCCTGTTCAAAGCATCTATTATTCTGAAAGTTGACGAAGTTGAGTCCCCGATAGAGATTTTTGTCGTTAAAGACGAGTTCTTGCAGTCATCACTTCTCATTGGGCAAGATTTTACTGAACAACCGTGTGTGACAGTTATGAAAGATAGTAATACATTGTTATTTTACAAAAGTGCCAACTCTGAAGGGTGTGATCAAGGTTCTAGCTTCAAATTAATTGTATCTGACCCCACTTGTGTAAACAAAATCGATTTAGTCGAAGTGTGTGCCGATAATAGGTCGTTTAATGGAGACTTTTTCGTTAACGGATATAGCTGTGCCAACTCTGGCAAAGAATACCATTTGCATCAGGGTGTCTACTCTCTAGTGGATGGAAAATGTTACCTGGTTGTTAGTAATTTGTCCAGTAGCCCCTTCTTGTTAGACTCTAATATTGTCTTGGCTAGAGCCACGCCCTTTGTCACAAATGAAGTAAGATATGTTAACCGAGTTACAAAAGATATGTCTTCTATTGAGCCGTTAAAGAGATCCGACATTAAGGTAGGCAGTCAAGTTAACGATAAAGCATTGGATAGGTTACACCAACTTTTACAGTCATATCGAGATTGTTTTGCTTTAAATCTTGGAGAGATTGGCTACGCTAGAGATGTGGAAATGACCATAGAATTGACCGATGAGAGACCAGTTGTATATCGACCTTATAGATTATCCCATTCGGAGAGGGAACAGGTTCGTGTAATTGTCGATGAATTAATGCAAAATGATATAATTCAGGAGTCCAATTCAGATTTTGCTAGTCCCATTTTAATGGTTAAAAAAAAATCAGGCGAAATGCGCCTTTGTGTCGATTTTAGGGCACTCAATAATAAAACAAAAAAGGACTGCTTTCCACTCCCTTTAATAGATGATCAATTGAACAACCTTAGTGGTAACCAATATTTCACAACACTGGATCTTGCATCCGGTTACTACCAGGTCCCCGTGGCGGAAGAAAGCCGTCGTTTTACAGGTTTCGTGACTCCGGATGGTCACTACGAGTTCAAAAGAATGCCTTTTGGCCTTGCAAACGCTCCTGCTGTCTTCCAGAAACTTATAAATAGAATGTTAGGATCTAAACGTTTTGAATCGGCTTTAGCTTACCTGGACGACATTCTTGTGCCATCGGAGGACCTGGAACAGGGTTTTGAAAGACTTGAGGAGGTTCTTAAGCTTTTACGCAATCATGGATTGACGCTTAAATTATCGAAGTGCAGATTTTTTGATACAACTATTAATTATCTCGGTTACGAGGTATCTGTAGATGGGATTCGACCAAATGAACAAAAAATCATGGCGGTCAAAGAGTTTCCATGCCCCAAAAATATTCATGAAGTGCGGCAGTTTCTCGGGCTTGCCAGCTACTTCAGGAGATTCATTAGAAGTTTTGGCGAAATTGCAAGGCCTCTTACACAATTGCTTAAAAAGGACACTCCCTTTAAATGGGCTGAATCTCAATCCAGAGCCTTCACTTGCCTAAAAGAAAAATTGGTTGAACGTCCTATATTAGCATTGTACGACCCAAAACTTGAAACGGAGCTGCACACCGATGCAAGTTCCTTGGGTATTGGAGGTATACTCTTGCAATGGCAAAATCATCCCCGTGTGTTAAAACCTGTCGCTTACTTTAGCAGACAAACTACGCCTGAGGAACGGCCCCTTCACTCTTATGAGCTTGAAACACTAGCTATTGTCTGTTCGTTGAAGAAATTTAGGGTGTATCTGCTGGGCATAGAGTTCAAGGTAGTGACAGATTGTAACGCCTTAAGAACAACTCTCACCAAACGAGACCTCGTGCCGCGCATTGCGAGATGGTGGCTTCAAATAAGTGAATTTAATTTTAATATAGAGTTTCGACCCGGCACCCAAATGAGTCACGTAGACGCGTTAAGTCGAAATACGAATTTGGCTAATTTAGATAATAGTCCCACAATACGTAACATCGAAAAAGACCACTGGCTTTTTGCTCTACAGTTAACTGACCCAGACATTTCACGCATTGCAAAAATCCTCAAGCCTGATAATGACGAAGAATCAAAAGACATTAAAAATAATTTTGTTATAAAAGACCACAAGGTTTATAGAAAGATTGATGATAAACTGTGTCTTGTTGTTCCAAAGGGTGCGAGATTTCAAATCTGTAGAGCAAATCACGATGATGTAGGACATTTAGGTTTAGCTAAGACAATGGAGAGAGTTCAAAGTCAATTCTGGTTCCCTAAAATGCGCCGTTTCGTGCAAAAATATGTAGCGTCCTGTATTGAGTGTGCCTATAATAAAGAAAACTTTAGTAAAAAGAAATCAGGATACTTGTACCCAATTGATAAAGTAAATGTACCCTTTCACACCATACACATCGACCATCTAGGGCCCTTTGTAAAAAGCAAAAAAGGCAATACTTACATTCTCACGATTGTCGATGGCTTTACGAAATACTTGTTTGTTAAACCCGTAAAGAACACAAAGACTAAAACCACCATTAGAGTCCTTGAGCAAATATTTTTTGACTTCGGTTTACCGTCTCGAATCGTATCTGATCGTGGAACTTCATTTACATCTAATGCGTTCAAAAAGTTTTGTGATCTTTACGGAATTAAGCATATATTAAATGCAGTAGCATGTCCAAGAGCTAATGGGCAAGCAGAACGTTTCAACCAGACTATTTTAAATGCCTTAACAAAGTACAATTTAGGTAATGCTGAATGTGATTGGGATAATTGTTTGGGGAAAATACAATGGGGTATAAATAATACTGTTAATTCCTCTACTCAAAAGACGGCATCAGAAGCTCTTTTTGGCACAAAACTGCGCGACTCGCTTGTTAATAAACTTGATATTAATATAAATAAGCCCTCTAGCGATCTGCATGACTTAAGAGATGAAATTAACACAAATATCAAAACTAGTCAAGTTAAACAGAAGTGCTATTACGACACTGGACGTGCTCCTGCTACCGTCTTTAATGAGGGAGATTTGGTCAAAATTACTAGAACAAATTATTACAATAAGGGAAATAGTTCAAAATTGTTATCAAGGTTTATAGGCCCATTTAAGATTGTCAAGGTGCTAGGAAATGATAGATATCAAATTGCTGATATCCCTGGCTATAGTAAAAAGAAAAGGAAATTTGAAACCATTGTGGCAGCAGATAGAATGAGGCCATGGGTTAACATAAATCATTCTGACTCCGAAAAAAATTCTGATAGTTCTAGTAATGATAGCGAGGACGACCTCCCTCTATCTGTACTGCAACAACGCAAACCTATATAATTATTTGTCTGTTCCGAATGTCGTGATTATTGTGATTCGTCATTTATTTTAAAAATAGTATGCTAATAAATATGATATTATTTATGATAATATTAATGTAAATTCTCAGATAGGTATTTCAGTTACAATCGTAAGTTAAGGATGGCATTGTTTATTGTATAGGTATTATGCATTATTTAGTTATAATTATTATGCTTTATGTTGTGTTTTAACTTTAGTACCTAGTAGGTACATTCTTTTAATTTTAATTGCAACTTGTTATAGCTTCCTAGATTTAAGAAAAATAATTATGTAAAATTAGTGACTGAACAATTGACTGAGGTATACGTGCACCAGGGGGTTGCACGGCGTAGGATGGCCGAATGTCGTGATTCAAGTATTTTGCGTATTCTACTATTTATCTTGATATTTTTTATGCTTGCAACACCTTACTTCGAATAGAATGGTAGGGGGATTAATGGTAGGGGGAACTTAATAAAACTCTCTGGAAAGCGTTGCCTCGGCCAGTTGTTCGTCGGCAGCCTAACCAAGTAAATGCAAGAGGAAACTATTGTATTCAAAAGAAATAAGTATTTGCAGTACAGTTAATAAATAAGTGTTAAATTCTAGTAAAAGTTTTATTTCATCATAGTATGTAGTAAATTATTAAGATTTTAATATTTTACTGTGCTTTACTGTACTTTTACTGTGCAATTGCATTTTACTGTACTATTGTGTCAGCTCACCAAATGGCTAGTCATTCTAAAAAGAAAAGTTAGTATGATTTTGTAAGTGATGTGTAGATAAAATTAAAATAATACTAGTGTTTTTATGCTGTACAAAAAAAGGTGTTTTACATTCACATAAAATGAAATTGGTAATGGTATTATTGAATATCTTTTTCTCAACCCGTTTTGTCATCATTTGACACAAAGATGCAGGTTACAATCAGGTGAGGATTGTTGGATGTTTTAGTCTGCGAATTACTCCAACTTAGTCTTCATTTTACTTCTACGAGTTGTAGATGTTGACAGTTTTTGAGAATGATTCCGATTAGTGGCAGTAGTGTTTTTGACTAGGTATATTGATGTTTCGTTACCCTTCAAAACCACTATGATATTTTTATTAATATACCTATAACGTATAATAATAATCGGACATAGTTCGTGATAATTTTAGGTCCCTCCCATGTAATGGAAGGCGAGGTGACAAAATCGTTGGAGACAGACTGATCTCCCTAACCTGGTTATCTTATTTCTCTTTATACACTGACTCCTGGCCAGATGTTCACTGTATACTGAGCAATAAAGAAAATTACCAGTTGGCCGTGCCATTTAGGCGATTTTTACCGAGGCCGCGAGATTCTGATGAATGCCATGCCATATAAACTTTATAATGGTTTTTTTTTACCTAGGTACAACCTAAGTAAGAAATAAATAATATTTTCAAGTTCGCCGTGCCCATGTGGCTTATTACCGAGGTAGTACTATATAATGTATTTGAGCAATGAATAATATTGCAAGTTTGCCGTGCCCTCGTGGCTTATTTTTACCGAGGCAATTACTACTATCTGAGCAATATAGAACATTGGATCGAAAGTTATCCATGCTCTCGTGATAGTATGACCAAATCTCTATGTTACTATTTTATATTACTACACGACACATGCACTTACTCACATACAACAACACACCTTTACACACACTATTTAAAAAATAAAAGTTTATGTTTTCTATAAGACTCCTAAAATGTTCAATTGTTACAGTGTCTGCTGATTGATGTCCATGATTATCCAGATGATGTTCACCTGGATCCCTGATGATCCTGAATTGTAGGCGCTTGCCTGTCTCGGGCATTGGTCTACATAAGTACAATGTAACATCTACAATTAGTTACATCGATTCTTATTATAAATAAGAATTATTTGCAAGAAGTCCTTACTATACATTCTATAATTATGTACCAACATTAGGATTCCAGTAACGATTTAAGTTTTTAAAATTTGTTGTTTTATTGACCAATGGATATTATTGTTATGAAGTAAAGGGAAATTTATTTATTTCAACATCATTTCTCAAAATAAGTGCTAGTTAACTGAAGGTTTCACTGTGATGAAAGTCAGATTAGATAGATGAAAAGTTTGCTGTTGAGAATTTTGAATTTAAATACATTGTATGTAATGTTCGTTAATAACAAAATAACTTATCTTGGGTTAATAATGTGTTCACATTAACAAAACAATATGTGAAAATAACTAAATTTCGGTTACATTTATGCCGCGCCATTATGGCTTTTATACCGAAGCAATATGTTTGTAGGATGTGCCGTGCGATTTATATAGCGTTTGTTTACTGAGGCTATAGGAACTATTCGTACTTACCTTCCGAGTAATAACACTTATACAAGTTTTGTCTTTGATACTGGACTACTTTGGACTACAATTAAATACATTTCTTTTCTAGATACCGTTTTATGTGAACTAAATTGTTCCTTGTGTAATTTGACATATTATTCAAAGCTTTGTGAATTGACTTTTACATCAAAAAAAAATTTGCAAAGCCATGTGATTTGGCGATTTGATGATGATGATGCTGTGTGATTCGATAATAATGATTCATTTTTCAGATAACAAATATCCATGTTTGTTAATTGAGAGTTAATCAACTATGTTTTAATTTATATTTGAAAAAATTTACATAATATCGTTTGATTTGATCTATTTAACATTATCCTTGGAGGTCGGCATAACCTCTCAGAGTTTTCTTTCGCCAGTTCTTTCTCGAGAGGCCTCCTTTGTGAACTGGTGGTAGATTCAGTAGTTTAAACAATTTTAATCTAATAAATTCAATAAAAATAATGCAATATTAGAATATTTAAATAAATGCAGATTAATATTACTTGAAACGAGTAGACTGATAAAGATTAAGGCAGTGAGTTAAGTTATTCATACTGTTGACAAAACGTTACATTTCCTGTACTGGATGTTTCAATTCGATTTGATGCTTTATTGCTATTCTTCAAATTGAAAATATAGTTACTAAACATAATGTAGTTTCAAATAAAGATTTTAATGATTCGTAATTTGCGAAAAATAAAGTGTAAATTGTTTTGTTCGCGAGCCAAGTGGCTGCTCGTCAGAATGGCCGTGTGGGAGAATGCGATATTCTTATTATTTAAAATCAATAAGATATAAATTAAAAGTACACAATTTGACTAGTTCAAACTACGCAACTTTTCGCGCCACTCCCCACTGCGCTATCTGTGAGTGAAACTTGTTTGTGTCGCACTATAAAAGGCGATGCACGCCTATTGACAAGCCTTATTCGTTGTTCGACTCTGATACGTTATACTGCTGGTGCTCTGAACTGTCCGGTAATGTAGTTAAGTATTACATCTTTCATGACAGTAATAATAGTGTGATAAAATTACAATATTTAATTTGATATTAAATGTGATATCGACATAAAAGCTAATAAATCTAAGACATGTGATATAATCACAAATAAATAACGACATTCATAACCACGATATTTAAATAAATGAATAAATACTTTAAACTGCCATCTCTTCTTTTATTTTCTCCCACATGTACTGGCTACAGACCCATTAATTATCTGGCAAATATTTTCCAAGTTACGAAAAAACTGTATTTTATTTTGAAGTTAGTAATATACCAAACAATACGTATTTTATTTATTATTGTAATCATTTTAAGTCGTTGTCTACTAGCTTCATAAAAATGTATAATATCATCCATATTTTCTGAAGCGCATTTTCTCGGCAAGAAGCAATATTTACTCAACCATGCTGTTTATTTAGCTTATATGTTTCCATAGCTTGTGAGCAAACACTGTGGGATCACTTTGCGGCAGGTCTTCAGAAGTATTATAAATATTGGTTAAAGTACATACGTTATGATGTTATTTATCATGGGTTTCAATCGTGACTTTTGGCAGATTTCGAGTTTAAGTGACAAGTTTATCCAGTCTTTCTGGCAAAGTCAAACTTAATTTAAAATGTAAATAGAGGTTTCTTCACATTGAAATAAATACTAAGTTTTGCTTAATATTTTAAACAACTTGCTGGAATCGAAAAAAATAAACTTGGTTCGAAAACACAATGAAAAGTGCTAATGTTTATTTGAAATCAAAAAAATTGTTTAGAATTTAAATTTTATTGTGTTGGGTAAAAATGCATCCACGAAAATCATAGTCAAACTTCCGTTACACTTTTAATTACAAATTCCTCATAAAATGCTTAGAATTGATGACTCAAACTTAAAATTATGGAACTAACCTGGTAAACGTTTAATAAGCCGAGGCCAGTTCACGAAAATCTCATTACAATATATTAAAAAATATAATAATTTTGGCGAAAGCTACACAATTGCATGCTTTCGCCAGGTTTACGAACGAAATTTAGTACATATTAATTTATTTTTGAATAGAATAGAATAGAATAGAATAGAATTTTATTCGCATTAAATAGGGTTTACATTAAGGTGTTCGTACATCAATTTATAGTATCTTATACCTATTTAGCCATTACAATGACATGCAAAAATTTAAATATATTTTTCCAAGGTAGGTACAATGTTTACACAATATTGGTAGTAGAAATTATTCAATAATAAACGGATTTCAATGTCAAATTCAATGTCAAATTCAATTCATGGATAATAAATAAAAAATAAAATTAAATGATGTCAAATAGCACACAAACTCACATTACATACAAATTAAAATTAACATTTCATGTCAATCCATGCACAAAGTTAGTCACACAGAAGTTAGTACGTTATTTGCGGTATTTCAAAAACTCGTCAATACTGTAGAATGTATTTTCTATCAACCAATTTCGTAGTGCTTTTTTGAAGTTATTAAAAGAGAGTTGTTTTATATCTTCCGGTATTTTGTTGAATATCTTAATTGCCATTGGATTAATTTATTAAAATCTAACCGTTTGTTGTATCTTTTTTTTAATCATATCACTGTCGTTGAAAATTTCAAAATCGTCAAAATGGAAGTTTCTTTTTTTATGCTAATATTTAGAAATTACTCATGGGAGTTATGAAGCCATTTTTTAATATTGTACTTCTTTGTTTCTTTTTCAGTCCACAGTAATGTTTGTGTCATAGAATCCTAAAACATTTCTTCTTATTGGAAACTCAAATATCAATATTTTCGTCAGATGGTTAACTGCCTTTTAATATGTATTGTTTTGGATAGAGGTATGTTCAATTTCATCGTGTCTGGAAAGAGTAGTTTCTTTATGTTAATGTCTAACACAAAGCCATTATTGTTCCGCCACCCGTATCCCTATAAAAGCCAACAGTAGCCCCGGACCAGCCACGGACAGACAAACAAACGGACATTTTGTTCGTTTTGCCTTATCTGCCCGCACTTCGCGCCACACCGCGAGATTCTTAGTGCAAGACTTTTTCCAACGCCACTCTTTAATCTACCTTTTTTTTCTCTTTTAATATTTACTTCGTTGACTATTTCTGGTCGCCTCTATTTTACTTGGAATTTCAGTTTTTTTTATTTTTCGGTTACTTGTTGGCAGGTGAGGGTTTTGATTTTTTGAATCTTGTAAATCATAATCTCTCGCTGATTTTACAAAAACAATTTTTTTACTGATTTATCATGACACAGCTTAGATCTCTGCACCACGAGAAAGTTATTATGACGTAGATATTAAGGTTTTCGAAACTTCTTACTGGATGTGGATTTGCTGAACTGATGATGTCGCAAACGGTAGCTGCAAGCATGCAAGAAGCGAACGGACGCTAGTAATAAGGAAAACTTCTAAAAAATAAAGAAAATAATTATTTGAACAAACTTTTCGAAAAGAAGCATAAAATCTAAAAAAAGTAGAAGTAGTTTTTCACTTTGTTTTTTTTATTGACCGAGCGAGCACGAAGTGCGAGCGAAGCGTCTCTGCTTCAGCTTGGGCAAAAATTCTTTCGTATGTCTGTATGTTCTCTTCTACAGCTCGCATTTCTCAAGCGATTCTCGTGAAAATTTGTGAGCCGGTTCGAAAATTATATAGAATTTTTTTGTCGAGCCAAATTTTTTTAATTTTTCAAAATGGCGGAGGTATGTTAAAAAAACAGGTTTTATGGCTTTCCAGCGCTGTCTGTTCTCCTCTACAGGTCGCATTTCTCAACCGATTCTCGTGAAATTTTGTGAGCAGGTTTGAAAATAATATAGAATTTTTTTGTCATGCCACTTTTTCGATTTTTTTCTAAATGGCGGAGATATGTAAAAAAAACATGTTGCAGTCCAGCTTTCCGGCTCTGTCTTTTCTCCTCTACAGGTCGCATTTCTCAACCGAATTTCGTGAAATTTTGTGGGCAGGTTCGAAAATCATATAGATTTTTTTAAGTTAAGACAGTTTTTCTAAATTTTTCCTAATGGCGGAGATATGTAAGAAAAATGTATTTCAGTCCGGCTTTCTGGCGCTGGATGTTCTCCTCTACAGGTCCTCAACCGATTCTCGTCAAATTTTGTGAGCAGGTTCGAAAATTACATAGAATTTTTTTGTCACGCCAGTTTTTGAAATTATTCATAATGACGGAGAAATGTAAAAAAACATATTTCAGTCCGACTTTCCAGCTGTCCATTTTCCTCTACAGGTCGCATTTTTCAACAGATTCTCGTGAAATTTTGTGAGCAGGTTCGATGATTATATAGAATTTTTTAATTTAGCCAGTTTTTCTAAATTTACCAAAAATCACCATTTCGGAAAATGTTTAAAATTAGAAGCGCAATCTAGCTGCGAATATACCTACCAAATAATACCAAACAGCACGCAGGTACCTACTACGTGCTTTGAAAAGCTCGTGAACAGTGTGGGGAAAAAGGGGTGGCGACATCTTTTAGATTATTTTTTAAACAACATACAATTTGAGCTACTTTTTGACGCGAGGTCTACAGCTCACGGAGCCACTAGTTATTATTAACGTCCGTTCTGTGCCAATAACTTCCCACCCACTGCGTCCACTTCGTGCGAATTCTAAGAATCTGTGACAACTTTTCCATTGCAGCAATGTAGGTATTTAAGTTAAAAAAACATCTCTGGCCAATGAGTAATGGACGGAAAATGTTTTGAAGTCTAATAAAAAGACAATATTAATTTTGCACACGGTGCTACAGGTGAGTTGATTTTTTCCTAGTATTTTATTTTTTTTCTAATATATTAATAGCATTGTGAATGCCTAAAATCGATAAATTCAATAATAACATTAGTTAAAGCACCTAGGTATATTAGGTAAACAAAAGATTGGTTTGTAATATTTGACAATAGTCAACGTAGAACATTACTTGATGCTAACTTTAACCAGCTAAGCTTGTCCTAGGTAACCAGCCTAGCTTTTTTATCAGAAAAAACCTATAACTTAAGCTTTTCCATAATATTTTACTATTCAAACCACAAAACAGTATAGGTAGTAATTGAAGTAATATTCACAAAGTCTTAATTTTTAGTTAATAGTAAATTAAGAGAGACGATATTAATAAAATGTATCTAGTTTATATATGTCTGGCAAAATTAATCAAAGTTCATCTAAATTATCCCAAGAATTATGTTTTTACAACGTAGCAGAGGGAATACTTAACAATCTCAATAAACATGTATTTAATTTTCTTCTATGTAACGATGTTGGTTGTCAGGTGTTTATTTCCGTGTGAAATGGTCAATAATCATATTGAACAGAAGCTTAGCTTCACGATCTATCGGTAATTTTCACGGATTACATTATAGATTCCATGGGTGTGACACACTGCTGTAGAGAACTGTGAGCAACTAGAAGGCTGTGCGTGCAGTTCTTGGACGAATGTGATTAATTCGTCCAAGGTGCAGTAGAACTAGTTGGACTACCTAATGTACTAATAGGCATTATCTTGTTTAATTTTGTTTTTCATAATTAGTGTTCCTTTTATTGTTGTGCCCGACAGGATCCAGAATGTTAAGATAGTTAAAAATCTTGTTGATGTAAGTAAAATTACATAATAGTACTAAATAAAAATGTGGAGTGGTCAACTTTTTATATTATTTTAACGTTTAATCTATTATTTGTGTTATATCAAAGAAATTAATAAACAATGAAGGATTTTTTAATAAAACACACTTTTAAAATAAAAAAAAAAACGATTCAAAAACGGTGTCATTACAAAATAATTTTAAACACCTGTTTATTATAGATACTGTTTAAATGTGCTGCTGTTACTTTTGACAATATCGATTGAAAGAGACAGCATCACATTTAAACAATATCTTAGTTAAACAGGTGTTTAAAAATCTTTTGTAATAACGCCGAATGTGTTTTCGGATAATGTTCAACCACCCACAAGGCAGTGTGTCACGAGTGTTAACGAAATACAAATATTAGTGAACACACGACACAAATTAAGACTAACGTCTAATGTAAAGTACTATTTAACTTGAAACTAAGTGCTTGGACAAAGTAGCTGTTAGCAGATTACTGTTCAACTTGTTTATCCTATTGAATTAGACAATTTACGATCGGCTAAAAACTTGTTTACCAAGCACGACTGGGCAAGTCTTCTTATGCAACTGTTTATGGCACCCTTTACCGCTAGTTTATCACAGCTTGTTAAAATTATTACCAAGACCTTTAACATTAGTAAAAGTGTGTAAGGATTTGTATTTATTGTATTTTAGAGACTTGAGAAACTCAAAAGAAACATCGTGCAATTTATCATTATTTTTAAAAGAGCTTTCAACATGTTTTCATAAAAAATATTGTTGAATATACTAAAATTGTCATGTTAAAATAAAACTATGATGAAAAGAACATAATATCACCTACCTTTACTTTAATACTAGTGCGAAACACGGCATTCAAGAGATAACTCCCATAAAAAGCCTATAATTCTTAAACTCATGTCGCAATGAAATTGACTAAGGCGTAGGACAATATCAGCCACCCATTCACGAAGCTCTTAAACAGTCATAACTAAAACGTAAAAGTGTTTTATATGTACGAAGGTTGAATCAGGTAGAAGGTCCTGTGAAATGTATCGACACAGTGCAACTTTTGTATGGAACGTGCGAAGAGGGTGTCTCGCAAGGTGGCATGCTGGGACCGCTTTTTAACACGTCCGATTTTTATTGATATTATATCGCACGGTGAATGTGGCGTAATAGGTCGGAATTAATCATAATTGTAGAGCACTTTCTTTGATCAATTAAATTTTATAAAAAGTATTTTGTGTATTTCTGGTAGACAAAGTATTTTTTTAACATTCAGTATAAAGTTTCGCATTATTTAGTTTATTTAGACTAACCTGCACTCGACTTTCCGTAAGACCAATCCTCATGGCGATCTCTTCTCTCATGAAGATGTCAGGATAGTGTGTCTTGGAGAAACATCGCTCCAACTCGTTCAGTTGTGCTGGTGTAAACCTGTATAACAGAAAAAAATATCATCACAAGGTACATAAGGTACCTATAGGAACTGTCCATTTCATTCTCAACTAGCAGATAGATTAGGAGGATTCGGAAGGAGAATGAATAAATCAATGAAAGTAAGTAAATATTAATTAACATCTTAAAAACATCACACACAGAGTTGCACTGTTCGCAAATCAGTTATGCCAGATGATACAACGTTGAAATCTTTACAATGAACTTTTGAAATAACAATACAAATACTTAACTAACTTTTTGTAACTGAAAACAACAGGCTCAGCTCCTGTGTGATTAGTGTACTATACATATATATACAGACTTTTGTAAGCGCAAAAGTCTGTTTGACCGTCAGCCTTTTTTTTATATCCCTACTGTTGGAGAACAGGCCTACCTTATGGATGGATAAGGAGTGTGGGCTATTGATATATTACCCACCACGCAGGACAATGCGGACTAAATGCAGACGGGACCAACTGTCAAATCATCATGAGCAACTGTCAACAATTTTTTTGGTCACCCATCCCATGACCGACCTTTGCAAAAGTTGCTTAACCTCCGCAATCACTGGGCCAGATACTAAACCACTGTGCCAACGAGCTCCTCGAGGTGAAAGGTCTGTTAATTGATAATGTTAAATGCAAAAACACCTACAAGCTAAGGTTCTTCAGTCGGTTCGGGCCGGATGATCACTGCCATCATTGTTATTCAAATAATAGAGAAAATGAGACAAAATTCACCTAGTCCGATGCCTCTTCTGCTTGGCAGGCTTGTCACTGTCCGATGCTGAGGAAGACATGCTGACGGGCACCGTTGCCATGTGCCCCCCACTGTGCTGTTGGTGGATGCCACCTGGGAAAAAATATGTAGTTTTATTTATTTAGCCACTCTACAACGTGTTACAAAATAACCCCGAATGCCGAATATGGCATAGATAGGGACCATCAAACTGAACAACTTTTACTATGGGACCAACTCTGAAATCGCGAAAAATAAAATAGCTGTTTCATACATTTTGATATTTTCGTTATTATTATTTTTTGTACGAAACAGTTGATATTTTTTTTTGGATTTCATAGTTAGCCCCATAGTAAAAGTCTATCTACCATATTCGGTATTAGGGGTTATTTTGTAACACGTTGTAGAAAAGGATGAAAGAGTTTTAATTTGAACTGATTGGCTTAGTTAGCAGGTGAATCGATCTTTAGTATTTTGAATTCAATGAATTGGATTTCCAAGGCCTACAATGTAACCGACCGCTCTATGTTCACTTGTAGCATGTAACAGTGACATGGCTTGTTTGTTACCTTGCAAGTGAGTGTCCCTGATGTTGTTCGCAATGTGCAGACGCGCGCCGAGCACATGGTGCAATCACTCTATGTTCACTTGTAACATGTAACAGTTACATAACTTGTTACCTTGCAGGTGATCGCCCCCTGATGTTGTGCGCGATGTGCAGACGCGCGCCGAGTGCATGGTGCGACCGCTCTATGTTCACTTGTAACATGTAACAGTTACATTGCTTGTTACCTTGCAAGTGATCGCCCCTGATGTTGTGCGCGATGTGCAGACGTGCGCCGAGCGCATGGTGCGACCACTCTATGTTCACTTGTAACTTGTAACAGTGACATTGCTTGTTACCTTGTAAGTGATCGCCCCTGATGTTGTGCGCGATGTGCAGACGTGCGCCGAGCGCATGGTGCGACCACTCTATGTTCACTTGTAACTTGTAACAGTTACATTGCTTGTTACCTTGCAAGTGATCGCCCCTGATGTTGTGCGCGATATGCAGACGTGCGCCGAGCGCATGGTGCGACCACTCTATGTTCACTTGTAACTTGTAACAGTGACATTGCTTGTTACCTTGCAAGTGATCGCCCCTGATGTTGTGCGCGATGTGCAGACGTGCGCCGAGCGCATGGTGCGACCACTCTATGTTCACTTGTAACAGTGACATTGCTTATTACCTTGCAAGTGATCGCCCCTGATGTTGTGCGCGATATGCAGACGTGCGCCGAGCGCATGGTGCGACCGCTCTATGTTCGGTTTGATCTCGTGTTGTTTACTCTCATCGGAGCACGAATCTTTGTGACCTGTACATCAAACAATATATATTTGTGATAAACTAGGCAATATTAGCAAAAAATATACTGAAAGATTTTAGCATTTACAATGCTATTTTTATATACGTCATATTAAATAATGTGTTTTATATCATTTATAAAAAAAACTTATTAGCAATATTTAAACCTAGAAACGAAATATATTTCCTATTTATAATTTTAACAAATATTCGAAAATAAAAATCTTAAAATAATACTATTAGGCAGTAAGTACATTAGTAGGTAATAACTAATTAATAAAGATACATACATAATTAAAAGATCTTCCACTAGTTAGTTTTTTATAACTAAATAGGTACACGAATCCTTTATAGCTAAACGTATCTAGAAAACCTTGCAACTTCTTAAAATCTGAAAATAGGGGAAGCGGTATAGTTATTGGCCAGTTAAGCGACCCCAAGATCGAAAATTTTAATTTAAAATAAATATATCCGTTAGAAATAAATAAGATGTATGTCTATCTTAATCTATCTTAATGCATATTGAATTGTATGTTTTTCTTTTATTTTTATTTATTGTAACAGCCTAGACTGAATAACAAGTTCAAACTTTGAATTTAGCTTAAAATCTGTAAATTGATTAAGAAATTTGAAACTCATTAAGAAATGAGCTAATTCAATAATGTTATTTATTTGTTAATCTTTGTTAATATAAAGTCTGGAAACGATATACATATTTGTAAATATCGTTCCATCTGATTGATAAAGCTGACAAGTTTTTTGCGCCCATTTTTCTTGTCAGTTAAAAGACGTCATAATGGGTGGCAGGGTAAAAGAATTGACGATTTAAAAATGCTTATTATGTGAGCTTATTTAAATAAAATATATTTCACTTTCACTTTCACTTTCACTTTCACTGTCATACTAGCTTCCGCCCGCGACTTCGTCTGCGTGGACAGTTTTTTGCTATCCCTCGGGAACTGCGAGTTTTTTCTGGATGAAAGGTAGCCTATGTCCTTTTCTGCACCCCTGACAACGTGTATGCAAAATTTCATGATGATAGGTTCAGTAGTTACGATGCGAAGGCGTAACAAACAAATAAACAAACAAACGGACTTTCGGATTTATAATATTAGTAAGGATTGTTTTATATTAAGGTATTTATTAATGAAGCCACCTTACATACACTTTCAACAAATATTTTAAGAAAAAAATAACTTTTTTTTTACTTTTTGACAAATAACGAAAGTGTTGCCATTGCTGTTGTTTTAAATCTACCATTTGTCTAGGCCAGCGGTTCCCGAATTATTTTGGTTATGGATGGAACCATAGCCTTCTATATTTCCAAGCCATGAAGTTAAGCAGAACGGCAACATCGCATGTGGTCAAGCACCTAGGGTAATATTATTTTAATAATTATTTATTATTTGTTTTTCCTATATGATCTATGTTTAAACTAGTTGTAAATTGTGATGTAAGATTATTTAAATAAAGATTTTATATTTCTTATTATTATTTATTTATTAGGACATAAGGTTTGAGTCAAATTATTTGAAATTTTCGAGGGTCCTTTATTACGATGAACATTTTGATCTAAGCCTCATATACCAATAAATCTTAGAACATTGGAAAGGTCTTTAAATTTGAAACACTTTATTGTATGACAATAAACGTCAACTAAACAACGCTCTGAACTTGACCAATTTTTTTTACATTAATGACCAAAATCTCCGAAAATACTAACAATTAATAGAAATTTTGTTTGCAGAAAATATTTGTCATATGAATACCTTTCTAATGAGGTGGTAGCTTGCTAGAGGTGGGGTAGATCAACTCCCATAGACAATGAACCACTTTTAAACTTTAATAACCTTTAACTCCAAAAGTATTAACAATTGATATAAAGTATATTAACAGCAAATATTTGTCTTTAAAAGACCTTTCTAATGATATATCATTTATTGCTAGAGGGCGTGTTAATCAACTCCCTGCTGAAGAAAATCAACAAAAAATATGACATCTTTGACAGCCATTTTTTCCTGGTTAAAATTAATATTTTTCTTAAGCATTTCAATGAAAGAACTAAATAATTTTCATATTTTAAACCTCACACGATTAGTACGAAAAAAAATATCGATCTCTTAAAATTGAAATATTCCCATACATTTAGTATGGAGACTGGCCGACGACATGACCACGAACTGACAGTAACAGACGTTGCCAAACTTATGTTCACGGCTTGCGATTAAAGGAGGCTATGATGGAACCCTTTTTGGTTCACCATTTTTGGGCGGAACCATAGCCTTCTATAATTGCAAGCCGTGAACATAAGTTTGGCAACGTCTGTTACTGTCAGTTCGTGGTCATGTCGTCGGCCAGTCTCCATACTAAATGTATGGGAATATTTCAATTTTAAGAGGTCGATATTTTTTTTCCTAGTAATCGTGTGAGGTTTAAAATATGAAAATAATTTAGTTCCTTTATTGAAATGCTTTGTATATTAAACAATAAGAAAAATATCAACGTTAACCAGGAAAAAATGGCTGTCAAAGATGTCATCTTTTTTGTTGATTTTCTTCAGCAGGGAGTTGAGTAACACGCCCTCTAGCAATAAATTATATATCATTAGAAAGGTCTTTTGAAGACAAATATTTGCTGTTAATATACTTTATATCAATTGTTTATACTTTTGGAGTTAAAGGTTATTAAAGTATAAAAGTGGTTTATTGTCTATGGGAGTTGATTTACCCCACCTCTAGCAATAAATGAAATATCATTAGAAAGGTTTTCATATGATAAATATTTGCTGCAAACATACTTTCTATTAATTGTTAGTATTTTCGGAGTTTTAGGTCATAAATGATAAAAAAATTGGTCAAGTTCAGAGCGTTATAACTCTCAAAGTACTAATAGTTGACGTTTATTGTGATAAAATAAAGTGTTTCAAATTTAAATACCTTTCTAATGATGTAAGATTTATTGCTAGGAGAGGCTTAGATCAAAATGCTCATCGTACTAAAGGACCCCCGAAAAGTTCAAATAATTTGACTCAAACCTTATGTTCTAATAAATAAATAATAATAATAAATATAATACTTTATTGAAATAACCTTACATCACAATTTACAACTAGTTTAAACATAGATAATATAGGAAAAACAAATAATAAATAATTATTAAAATAATATAATACTATGTGCTTGACCACATGCGATGTTGCCGTTCTGCTCAACTTCATGGCTTGGAAATATAGAAGGCTATGGCGGAACCCAAACTCAAGTAAGAAGTAAACTAACTGTAACATTGTTTTTTTTTACGTGAAATCATACCATACTGAGGTTTTTTGGCTTTGTTTTCTTGGTTTCCTTTGAAGGACTTTTCAAGTAAAAAATATTTATTTAGTTAAAACATAAATAAATTTACCTAACTCTTGAAATTTTGCGGAACCCCTGAGAGCTTCTGACAGAACCCCGGGGTTCCGCGGAACACCATTCGGAAACCGCTGGTCTAGTTTTTTACCATCAAAGTTGAAATGGCAAATAACTATTTAGGGGGACAATAACTATAGAGTTTCCCCCTTATTTCAATATCAAAAGAAATCATCAAATAACTTTTCAGGCATCTTTGGACGCCCAATAGAAATCGAACGACTTATAAAAGTGTTTAGAACTGTCGAGTTTTACCGACCTTAGCGAAACTTTGCCCATTTGCCTGCTCCGATGAGTTTTAGCAATAAACTAAATTGGATAAAAAATCTGAAAGTTGTTTAAATGTAACTTTAGGAGAGACTTAAAAAAGAATTTGTATAAAGAACGAGGTTTAAAGTTTAAGTATCACCTAATTGACCGAGCGAGCACGAAGTGCAAGCGAAGCGTCTCTGCTTCAGTTTGGGCAAAAATTCTTTTATATGTCCGGCTGTCTGTTCCTACCTACAGGTCGCATTTCTCAACCGATTCTCGTGAAAATTTGTGAGCAGGTTTGAAAATTATACAGAATTTTTTTGTTAAGCAAGTATTTTGAAATTTTTCAAAATGGTGGAGATATGATAAAAAAAACTTATTTCAGTCTGGCTTTCCAGCGCTCTCTGTTCTTCTCTACAGGTCGCATTTCTCAACCAATTCTCGTGAAATTTTGTAAGCAGGTTTGAAAATGATATACATCTTTTTGTTAAGCAAGTATTTTTAAAATTTTTCAAAATAATAAATAAAATAATTTTTATCTCTCTCTCAAACAGTTCCAAATTGTTAACTATATTAAGTTATAAGCTATTATAAAAACTAACATTGGAGAGAACTACTGCCAGTATATAAACTCCCCGGGGGAATTCATGTGGATTTAATTTCAACAATTTTTACAAAACTAATAATATAAAGCGAGTAGGCATGTAAACCGGAACTGAAACGGTAACGTTGGTCCCTGTTAAGGTATCGATGGTGATAGGTACCTCAACTACACGGTACCTTATGCGAAGGATATAAATATCTTACCCAGCAGTTTTGAGAAAACAGATATTTTTGACAAGTACATACGACAGCACGGTAACTTAAACAGTAGAACTACGAAAACAGCTTTTAACTCATACGGCATAAAGACGGTCTCAAGAAGAGTGACGTACCAACATAAGATTTACAACAGACAAATAACATCTTTGGATATAATTTCCAAGTAAATACCATGCTATTAACAAATCTCACAATTGAGGAAGGAAGGAATTGACCATGGGCTTATAGTACCTACAGTAGCCCGTAATACATTTAAATTACCAAAAAGGTTACCGCTCGCCGTTGTGATATAGTTATTTATTACAAAATTATAGATCCCTTAACCCAAGTTTTACAGATCGCAACCCGCCGTAACCTATATTTGTATATCTCCAAAAATGATATTTTTTTAGTTTTCGAGGTTTACCACATGGTTTAGCTATTGTCGTGTTCTACAACTTTGTTTGATTGCCACTAATAATAGTAAGCCTATGGAAAGTGACCATACACAGATTTAAGACCAGATAAAGTCCATCCATTTTCATCTGGTCTTAAATCTGATCTGATATAGAAAGAAACAAAAGAGGTAAAATGCGTACTTAAAGAAAAGAAGGATAAATTTTAAGAGTCGAGTGGCAGAGATTGATTAGGATGGAGATTTGAGAGCCTTGAATAAAACACATGTACAGTGTGTGTTATTTTTAAACCATGACTACAGTTTGGCTACAAGAAATTAAGTTTCCTCGTGGCCAAATTAGTTTGGCATTTTAGTTTGGTCACAAGGAAACGGCCATATGTGTATGGAATCGGTCAACATCATCACGATTAGGTTAGCGCTTTTCACGTTATTAGCGCACAAACATACAGACAAACAGATTGACAGACAAACAGATAAACAGACAAAAAATCCAAAAGTGTTAGAAATGGGTTCTAATGGTTATTATTAAACACCCCAACCACTTTTTTTCAAAATATTTCCTTTGTACGGACACAAATTTTCTACCGCTTTATTATATCGACTGTGGAAAGGAAAAAATGCTAAAGCGCCACTTTGGCCATTATGAGTTATATATATCATTGGATAGCGCTTTTTTTTCTGCGTCGATCTGTCTAGGTTTCAAAGCAATCGGAGCACTTTTTTGGCGCTTTAGCATTTCTAAAATTCAACGTTTTTCACAAATTTACGCTGTCAATATGACTAAAGCGACGTATTTTTATTATTTTTGTAACAAATGTAGCATAAGAATTTTTATCCGGTCCACCTTTATTTCATTTGTACCACTTGAGCAATTTTCGTTTATTCAAATTTGAAAAGTAATGGTGATTTAGTAATTTAAGCATTTTATAGACTACAATGGTTTGGCGCTTTAGCAAAACATCATTGGTTTAAGAAGTAAGAACGGTTGGCGCTTAAGCAATTTTTGCTAGCTGTTTGTGTTATTATTACTCTAGTACGTTAGCGAAAATAGTACTCTCAGATTTATTGATGCAACGTATATTACAATACAGAAGTCATAATTTGACATTATTTCGATTAACTGAAACATAGTAATACTAATTACTTCACGCTTCCAAGACACTCAATGGGAAGTCACCGATTTTGATGCTTCCCTGGTTTCACCCACCCAAATAATGTTGACCTCTGCACTAACAGGTCGTCGAAGTATGGCTCTCAAACAGCTGAATAACAACCGATCACTACAGAACTTCTTAGAGCGGGTGATAAGCCAATACTAAAATCCTCCAGAAGCTTTTCAATTCCGTCATCGTTGAAGGCAGAACGCCGAAGGCATGACTCTCTTAAAGAACTACAGACCCATCTCACTTCTGAGCCATATTTATAAGTTGTTTTCGAGAGTCTTTACGAATCGTCTCGCTCGCAGGTTTGGCGACTTCCAACCTCCCGAACAAGCCAGGTTCCGTAAAGGCTTAGCGCCATGGACCACATCCATACGCTGCGGCAGGTCATACAGAAGACTGAGGAGTATAATTTGCCACTCTGCTTGGCGTTCGTGGACTAAAAGACAGCCTTTGATTCAATAGAAACCTGGGCGGTACTGCAGTCTCTCCGGAGGTGCCAAGGGTAGTGGACTGCAGGTATATCGAGATGTTCAGGTACTAACACGAAAATGCCACCATGTCGATCCGGTCGAGTACGAGTACAGAACTAGAGCACAAATCCAATGCAACTGCAGGGAAATGTAATTTCTTTGAAACTGTTCACTGCTGCATCAGAGGACATCTTTAAACTCTTAAACTGAAAAGGACTCGGCATCAACATTAATGGTCAATACCTAACATATCTTCGTTTTACCGATGATATAGTACTGGCTGAGATCTTGGAAGAACTGAACACAATGCTCGAAGATCTCAGTAGTGCTTTGCTGCCCAAAGAGTTGGTCTCAAGATGAACATGGGTAAGACGAAAATTATGTCGAATGCGCATGTTGTGCCCGCTCCAGTTCATGTTGAGAACACTACACTTGAAGTTGTGGGATGGGCAGCATTCGGGAAGCTTTGAAATATCTTCGCTTCAAATTTACCTTAGTGTTTCAAGACGAAAGTCAGTGCGTGTTGTCAGTGATAATGATTTACGGCAGTGAAACGTGGTCGCTCACTATGAGTCTCATAAGGAGGCTCAAGGTCACCCAGCTTGCAATGGAAAGAGCCATGATAAGCGTTTCCTTGCGTGATCGAATCAGAAATTAGGAAATCTGCAGGAGAACTAAAGCTACCGACATCGCTCGAAGGATTGTTCAGTTGAAGTATCAGTGGGCTGGACACATAGCGAAAAGAACCGACGGCCGTTGGGGCGGAAAGGTTTTGGAATGGCGACCCCATACTGGACGACGTTCCGTGGGTAGGCCTCCGACAAGGTGGATCAACGATGGTGAAGGTCGTGGTGCGCCGCTGGATACAAGCAGCGCAAGACCGATCGTCGTGGAGATCCTTGGGGGAGCCCTGTACCCAGCAGTAAGTGTCGTGAGGCCGATATGATGATGATTTTAATATTAGCCAGCAAGTTTTCAGAAAAAATAATACAGCATTAATTTTCACCGTGCATCACCATCACCACACCGCACTGCAACTTGCAGACAAATTCCAATGTGATTTGATCAGATGGCAGTAGCCGAGCAGTAGCATAGCAGTAGCCTCTCCAAAGGCCGCCGTTTACAGTCCACCAGGGCGATGCCCGCGGGCTGCTTCAGCAGCCCGCGCAACAGGGCGAAATAATAGACGATTAACTGAAACATAGTTATACTTATTACTGATATCGATAAGTAAAAAAGAAATCTAATATAAAGTAATTGAGTTGGTGTTCAGCAATACTTGTTTGCATTTATTCTACAGCATTGGTGCATTTAAGCAATTTTCCCTAAAGGGTTCGGGTAAATCATCGCCAACATGGGTAATTGAGTAAACTTTTCTTCACTGCATCTGTTAAAGTTAAGGTCATTAAGCATTTTGTCATTGCCCTAGAAAAGATCATTGCGACTTATAATCAGTTTTCACTGACTGGGTTCTTACAATATTGTGGACATAAGTAATTTTTTCCTGACTGGAGTTTTCTCAAAAAAATAAGTATTTTTGCTTAAGCGACAAGTATTTCGCGATATAATAGAATTAGAAACCAATGAGTATTTCCTAAATTTGGGAAAAAAATAAATAATATGGTCTTTCATACACATGAATTTGCTCACGTTAATAACAAAAAAGTTATGATTTTTTTTCGAAAAAATGAAACTTTAAACCTCATTTCCCACAACTAGCATTTTGGCGCTTTAGCATTTTTTCCTTTCCACAGTCGATATGTATAGATAAGTCCCTTGAGAGTAGTTTTTACCCAAGTTTTCAACCTTGAAAACCCTGTGCTATTGGAAAAACTTGGCGCTTGTTTCAGTATTTTCACTCGACGATCGACCGTATATAGCGTATGGGCACTTCTGGATATTATAGATATTTTTTTCTTTAATTAAGCAACAATTTTTTTTTTTTAATAGTTTAACATTTATTCCATAATCATAAATCATCGGTATGAAAGGTGGTACAAAGTAATAAGGTGCGCATGTATCGCCATCATTAGAAATAGCATGCAAATATACAAGTAAAATTAAATTAAAATAAAATATCAATTCACAAAAAAATAAGAAAAATATGTCAAAAAATATCAAATTCTAATTATTAAATTAATTAAAAAACATTAGAAATAAAGTCAGAAAATACGCTTATCATAAATACATTGCATGTCATATTTAATTGTCAACTTTGTCTAAAAAAGATAATGTCATATAAATAATTTTCAGTCAGCCATTTGAATAATTTATTTTTAAACATGTTAATATTTAGCATTTTAATATCTTAAGGAATCTTGTTATAGATTGTTACACACATGCATAAACAACTTTTCAGATATTTAGCCGACTTTGGTCGATCGTTAAAAATCATTCTATGTGGGTCTCGTGGTCTAAAGTTATTTTTTTTTAAACAATCCTAAATTTTTATGGACAAACACAGCAACTTCACCAAATATTAATCCAAAAATGAATTCAGTAAGTATTCTTAATTCATCTTATGTGGCAAAGTAGCTTAGCCAATGTATCTATCAAAATTAGACTGAAGGCCAAAGTCAAAAAAAATACACCAAAAGTTTGGTGGCTACACACTTCTTAAATCCAACCCTGCCAAAGGAAATCTTTGGTTCGTAAAACGCAGTATTTTTGACCCTACAGACACCACAACACAATACAATATTAGTTATGATAAAATTAAAATTCTTATGATGGAATATAAAATTGTTAATATCTTTCAATATTATTTTTATGAAAAGTCTATACAGGATGTCAATGAATGAACCATATGGGAAAACCATTTCTTCGGACCATCAAACTGAACAACTTTTACAATGGAACCAACACTGAAATCGCAAAAAACAGCCGTTTCATATATTTAGATATTTTCGTTAAACAAGACGTAAAACCGGATAAAATTGTACCTTTATTTTTAACCAACTTCTTAAATTTTAAAATGAGGAGGTTATCTCTACGCGTATATTTTTTTATATGTATGTACACCGATTACTCGAATACCGATTGTAATGACTCAAACGCTATAAGATCACGTTTCTCCCCAAGTTGGTCCCATTTTTTTTTCAACTTTAAAATCGGTTCAGTAGTTTTCAGGAAATTTTGAAAAAAATATTGAAAATATTGTCGTTTTGTTACCACTTTATATGAATTCAGACGGATTATCAAGTATTTTTTTTTTTGTTTGAACCGATTTCAATTATTCTTTTTTAGTTTGAATGAAGATACTTTAAGCATGACCACACTATGATGAACATATTAATTGCAATAGCATTGGACTTTGGATCTTGAAGATACACAAGGGAACTCCTCAAAATCAAATAAGAAATGTATAGTGATTGAAATATTGGTAGGTTTATGACAATCAAAAACAAGTTAGGTACCTATCTATTGTCAAGAACGTTCAGCGGGTCTACCAGCTAAAAATAATGAAGTTAATGTTAACTGTAATTTGACAGATGGATATGATAGATAGATTGTGTCCCTTGAGAGTAGTTTTAACCTAAGTTTTCAACCTTGAAAACCCTGTGCTACTTGGCACTTGTTTCAGTATTTTCGAAAAGACTTTTCAGGTCAGAGCATCTTCATTCATTATATACTTCTGTAAAGTTAACTTTTTAAAATTTTAATATGAATTAAAATTTTAAAAATTTATATATACATATAAATATACAAGAATTGCTCGTTTAAAGGTATAAGACATACTTACTACCTATACGAAAAGATTATGAAGTGGAGGATAGAAAAACTCAAAGTAGGATTCATTTACGAAAAGAGTTTTTCTTCCGTATTTTGATGAACTTTACAAAAAATTTCATAGTTCAACCCTTTGGAGTACATATTCTTATTTAGAAACAACTACCTTACCTATACAGACAAGAAATAATGTCAATAGACGGCTTTTCTCAAGAAATTATCCACCACTACAAGGACAAGAAATGGGAAGATAGCTAGAATTTCGTAAATAATGCCACAATGGTAGTTACCTACTTACATTTGTACACGTTTTACTATTATTTTCATCAACTAAATCTAACCAAAATACAGTTTCAATACCCTTTATTTTCGTTTTACAGGTTGCCCTAATTTTTGGGATAAGCTGTGCCTGCAGGAGGATAGAACTGGCCTACCACATTCAAAATGTTGCAAATTGTACATTTAATTTTGAATAAAATTCAATATTTAATTTTGGAATTTTTTTTCGCAATCGTAGTGAAAAGTGGAGTGTAACACACGACGCTAAAATTCCATTGTAACTCGGTTTCTATTTATTAATTATATAATATTATTCTATTATTATTAAATAAAACTACCTTGTTACAAAAGGTCACTTTAGCGCCTTGTATAGCAATCTACTAATTTATTCCTTACAAGGAATAAGGAAGGACATTTGGAAATTCAATCCTTAAAGGGGAAATGAAATGAGAGTTCAAATTTTGTTTAGAAAACATATTGAATAGACATTTCAAATTAAAACTTCGTAGGAGTAGATAGTACTTCTTAAAATAAATAAATTTCGTGGTTTTCCAAAATTCAACCCCTAAGGGGATAAATAAACCGAAAAAAACGATTTGGATGTCGTTATTGATGTTTTATGGGATTTATTGGCATTTATTTTGAAGTCTTACTCGATGGACATATTCAACCCCTAAGGGCTGAAATAGGGGCGCATACGGGAACAGGAACGAAAACGAGTACGGGAACGAACAGGAACGGGATATGGATATCCTGCTAATATTACAAAATGTGAAAGTTTGGTTATTTATTACTAGACATCGGATTATATGCACTAACAAATTGCCAAAATATGCATGCAAATATGCGCTAAAAAAGGTCGAAATATGCACTAAAAACCGTTAATATGCCCAAAATATGCACTACGCAAAATAAAAAATAATATTCAATATATTGTGTATAAGTAAGTATTTTAATTAAAGACGTTACAAATACAGTGAACTATTCTTGAAATAATGCATAATTTTTGTTTTGCCCTTTAAATCTTTTCTGATATTTAATTAGGAAGGACGTTGGTGAGTTCGATCATTGTTTCCAGTATTTCTATTGATTTAAATAGAGGCTAGCTTAAATAATTCCCTATTCATACCTCCCGCTATAAACGAAATATGCACGATTGGGGAAAAAAGGCTAAAATATGCATTAACGTCGTAATTAGAGCGTTATATCGCCGTCCCCGGGGAATAAAATGATAATCGCAAAAAGTCAATTGTTCAGGAAAAATCAAAAACATATTTTTACGGGGAATATATAAATGCACTTTAAAAATAATGTAACGCACTTTAAAATGTTTAGCTTCAAAATTTATTGAATGAACTATAAAATAATGGTTTCCACTATAAATATGCTAAGCTTAAAATTAATACTTTGCATTATACAATTTAATTGCTTAGCTTTAAAATTAATACTTTGCACCATATTGATTAATTTTATAACTTTAGCACTGGTAAATAGACGTCTAGGTGCGACGACGAGCGAGCGCAGCGAGAGAGGAGCTCAGGAGGAGGTTCCATTGTGACCAACAATGCCAGAACCGACCTGATGATGTATATGCATTAAGCCACAAGTTGTTTTCATCTTTCCATCTCATTTTAACAGTGGTCAGTTGACATGGTTGGACAGAAACTAAATGGTTTCGGAGTTGGGACCAATGGTTATTAGGACACAGTTATAGTGCAAACCATTATTTTTGTAGTGATAATATTAAATTATAGGTCTATTATTATTTCAAAGTTCCTTCATCAAATTTAAAGTGCTATTAAATACATCCCATTTTTTACGATTATTCAGTAAATAATAGACTGAGATTCAAGTGTGATGGCTTTAATGAAAGTAAATTTTTGTACCTTTTATATTATGTTATTACGCTATGTTTCCTATTTAATAAAAGGAAGATATGTCATAAAGAGAATAGTAAAAAAAGTTTGTCGAACTTTGGCTACTAATGCACACTTATCATTTTGTTCGCATTTCTTTTAAATATTATTTAATATTGCAATATGATAGTACAATGTTATTCAACAGTAGTTTTGAACACATGTACCGAAAATAATAGTGGGTTGCCATTTTGTTCTGATAAACTTTTTATGTTTTGCTGTATGGTATTAAAATATTGAAGTTTAAGTTTTTATTCTGTTTATAAAATGAAACTCAAGTGCCATCCTCCGCCCCTCCGAAGTACTTGTCCGTCTGTCCTCAGCAATTTTTAATGTTTCCACTGCTGGTGCAAAGGCCTTCCTTATGGGTGGATAAGGAGGATGGGCCAAAACTCACCACGTGGGCCCATTGTGGATTAGTAGGCGTTAACGACTGCAAATTTAGCCAGGATCAATGGCATGACGTACTTTCTGAAGCACGGAGGACTTCGAAAATTCGGTCACCCATCCAGGAAATGGATGATTGGTCAGGACAGGAGTCAGGACCGACCCTTGTGAAAGTTGCATAACCTCCGCAACCCTGCGGTTGCAGAGGCCCTGCAGCAATTGTGTGACCACTGTGCGATTGAGTTTGCTTGCTTCACTCGCTTCACTGGAGTAGGATTACCTCACTGAGACGACTTATTCATTTAGCGGTAGAGCTTGTTTTGCTAAGGGACTTTAATTAATACTCACCATAAATAGTGGCTGAGAGTCACTAAGAATATTAGCCCTAGCGCTAAATATCACTTAACTGGTGGATAAAGCGACTCAGATTTCTCAATTGCCTACGAACCACTACTACGACCTGCCTGAGACTTACTGCTGACAACTGATACCAAGAAACCTAGCTGTGATACTAATTAATCACTTTACAAAAAAGAGGTCCATAAAACCCTATTTCTATACGTGAATAAGATCTCAGTGGTCCCAATGATAAACGAGTTAGAGCATGCCTTAGTTTTCTTTTGTGCTACGTATCGCCTCTCTCGAAACAATTGCTAGAAGCTTGACAATGAGCAGCCAGTACCCAAGAATCGTGATCACTTTCATTCTCTGTAAGGAAAGAGTGCTGAACAGTGAATTACTCTCATACCTAAAGGACAAATAACCTCCTCTGTAACCGTAAATATGACTTTCAGCGGGGACGATCGACTGGGGATGTTTTGATGTAGTATGAGACGCACTGCTTGGGTGAGGCCATTAAGATGCACTGCAAAGCACATGCCGTGGCGGTTGACATCTCAAAGGCCTCTGACAGGTTTTGGTCTGGCACGCAAGTCTGTTAAGCAAGCTTCTTGCGTACAGCTACTGTATGTAATTTTTTTTGCTGCACATCTTTGACTTACTAATATTAGGAATTAGTAGATTGTTGAGGCAGGATATCTCACCATATAGGTATTCAGCGAAAAAGGAAATACTTCTGCCGAGCTAGCTGTCTGTGCTCGGCTCGGAGACCTCGCACCAACAGCTGTTCGGTATTGGAATTTTTATTTATACGTAGCGCATAGAAAACTTTGATATCCTAAGTCAAGTCTCCATATATGTTTGCTTGACGTAGTGCGAAGTCACGCCTGCATAATGTTTATAATTTGTACTTTTCGCTGATCTTTTTTTCTTCTTAATTCGTAAATTACTTATGTACCGGTATCATTACGCAGTTACATACGTTATTGATGTGATCTAGGTATGCTGATAAGAGTACTGTCACGATGAGTTACCAGTCAAGTGCAAGAGCTGGCAACGGCCAGTTGGTCGTGAAGTTAATGAGAGAGGTCATGATCAACAGATCGAATTATACTGTGTGGAAACTGCAACCTCATCAATGAGGATCAGTAACAGGTTTGAATCCTATAGTTTTATTGAAATAATATAAACACATATTGATAGCTATGAAACTTAGTGAAAGAATTTTTGAAATCCGTTTAGAAATGGTTGAGTTAAAAGGGTTTGAAGGAAATGCCAAGCTCAATGCAATATGTGCTTTATTACGTATGACATAAGGTTTGCGTACGTCGCGATGACGTCATAAGGACCCCCAAAAACTAGTGTTTTGGCTCTTATAACTTCTCGAGTTTAAAAGATATCGTAAAAAAAATTTCACAGTTAACCATGTGGTGCCATAAGCTTTCTAATCAGCCACTAAACAAAAATCGTTACTGATCCTCATTGTAGCACTTCCATAACACAGGCGTACCTGTTTATAGGATGGGATCTCTTGCTGCCCAGCATCATTGATGCGATGCTAAACAGTAGAAGATCATAGCAGGCGGCAGTCTGTGAGGATGCCATACACCAGAAGGAAATAGTAGAGAGAGTCCGCAAAGAGGACCCTCACTCACGCGGCTCTTCTCCGACGCAGACGGACAGGGGTTAGAGAAGAAGGCGTCGCTACGCGAACTTCATGGCTCCTTAAATGAGACCAAGTGGGCTGTGGATGTGGAGGGTGAACCTTCACCTACTTTGCACGGTCTCAATCGTCTGGAGAGATGACTAATCTTACTCGGCCATATCTTAACCGCGAGGAAGCCCGGATGACCGGGCCAGCCACCGGGCTTAATGAAAAGATTCGAGTTCCTCTAGGCCAGAAATTCTCAAACTATTTTGGGCAAGAGACTTCTTTTCCAAAATACCTCAGAAACTTAAAAATCCCATCAAATATCAAGTAAAATTTAAAAATTATTCGTTTACTAACTTTCGCCCGCATCTTTTATCGCGTGGATATTCGGGAAAAATCCCTAGGGAATCTTTGACCGGGATAAAAAGTATCCCATGTTTTATCCAAGCTATAAATAAACTATCCGTGTGTCAAATTCCGTTCAGCCGTTTTTGCGTGATTGAGGAACAAACATCCCAACCCACAAACTTTCACATTTATAATATTAAGTAGGATGTCGACCCCTGGGAAACTGATTTCGACCCCAAGGGGTCCAATATCAGCCACTTTGGGAATCCCTGCTCTAGGCCACCCAGCGGCGAGAGAGCTAGTGCCGAAGTTTTTAGTGGGTAATGTGGGTTTTCCCTCCTGCCGAGATCCCATCGACCCACTAGGGCTGTGTAGGATCAGAAAAGGCCTAGGTTGTTCACGGTAAAAAGGAGTATTTTCAACCTGACTCCTAGTTTGCTAAGCAAGTCTAACCTTGCATGGAATGGAACATTGCAGCTACCTTTGGAAGGGCTCAACGAGTTGCTGCACTGGTCACGGTGTAAATATGAAAGAGTCAAGAGGTTCATTAGCAACAAAAAATGTTGATAGCTAAGTCTCCGTCCGAGTGAACACTGAATGAGATTAAAAACAACGATAATTTTAGCTATTTATTTCTTCCACTTAGTCCAGGCCTTGCAACAAAAACAATGGCAACATAACTTTGCTGTTCCTTTCTCTATCAAAAGTTTCAGTAATGCACTATTACTCACCAATGCTATGGAATTTATTTCACGAATAAAATAATAACCGCTATAACAATAATATTGCCGAAATGTTTATGACACGAATACTAATTGTAATGGCTTTAGCCATAATAGTCACTGAATTATATTTCTACTAATAGATTGTTATCATTTTATTCGCGTAAACTTAAATATTGTTATAAAGTGCGAATATTATTGCATTATTTTATAACTTTTTTGTTTATAGAGAAAAAAATACAGAAAAATGATAGATGGATAGGTGTCTGTAGATCTCAAAAATTCAATAAAAGTAAAAAAAATATTATAGCCATTATCATTTTATTCCCCGGGGACGGCGATATGCTTATTATGCATTTGCATATTTGCATATGCAAATGCATAAAACTCGATGTCTATTTATTACTCAATCACGCAAAAACGGCTCAAAGAATATGAATTAAAAATATAAAGATAGAATATAATAAATTGTAAAATATTATATATAAAGATAGTTTATAGCCTGAATTAAAACAAATGACTTCTTATCCCATCCCAGTCAAAGGTTCCCTAGAGATTTTCCGAATATCCATGCGGATGAATTCTAGTGTGTAGGTACATACATCATGCAAAATCATCATCTCTTTTTACAATCAACAAACCTTTTTTGCATCCATCACCTATCATTAATCTTTTTTTAATTTACCCACCGTTGACAGTTATTAACAGAGATCAGGGCAAATCAAGCCTAGGCAAACTTGCCTACGACACCAACAGCATCCCGCTGCTGGTGGGATTATAGGGGCCATAAACACCCCTTTATGGGATCGGGCGACGTAAAGGGAATGGCATGGCACCCTTCGATGTAATGGAGCAACGATATAAACTAGGATTTCGGCGATTTAGTTTATGCTATAGTGTTTTGTTTCATATTCGAAGAGTCAATATCGTTTAAAGTGATTTAATTTTCTGGTAACAAAACTGTTATGTTATACATATTATAACTCACCAACGACATGTATTAGGTACTGTTAACTTGCATAGTATTAGCTACTGTTAATTTAAGGGAAACTTATTATTATAAAAAATAAATAAATAAATAAAAATGTTTTATTTCGTTAACAAAAAATACATAATTTTTAAAACAGTATTTGGGACCAACCCAATAGGCATTCGAGATGCCTGTGGCAGGCAGCCCCGCTCTTCCCACATTATTATTGGCCACACTATCATGTCTACACCTAATACTAAGTCGCTGTTGGTATTTTCAATAAAGTATGTAAATAAATCAAATAATAAGTGTAGTTTATACTGAAACAGTTGATAGTGTTTCTAAAACTGAACAGTATTCTCCAAAGAACATGTAGAAAAACGAAAAAAAAACATTATCCCATACAAAATGATCGGTCAGCCGACCGACTTACTATGGAAAGGTTTTTTTTATAACTATCCTTGAAGAAAGTTGTTCAGTTTAAGCATTTCAATATTGTTACATAATTTGGTTTCACCCTTAACTAAACAAAATTCTAAACTTAAAGAGATTTACAGACTGAAAAGAACGCTGTCATTTTTGATTAATTGGAAAATAAATTTTGAGTACCTAGTTGTTTTGTGATAATAAAATAGGTAGGTACTTAGTATTGAGAAGGTAGCAAAAAATTTACTAATTATCCATTTTATTTGTGTTGTAAAATTGAGTCGTAAATGATTATTCATACTTATTTGAATAATTTTATCGTATAAATAATATCTAAGGGATAATCCGCTTTATCACCCAGCTGATAGAGTTATTAAACACACATCAACACCGGGATATTCTGATTTTTTCAATTTACTCAAAATTTGTTATAACTAACATACAGCATGTTTATATTTTTGTAAAGCCTATTTATCAGACTATTCTTTAGAACTAGTGGCTCCGTGAGCTATAGACCTCGCGTTAAAAAATAGCTCGAATTGTATGTTGTTTAAAAAATAATCTAAAAGATGTCGCCACCCCTTTTTCCCACACTGCTCACGAGCTTTTCGAAGCACATAGTGGGTTCGTGCTGTTTGGCATATAATTTGGTATGTATATTTGCAGCTAGATGGCACTTCTAATTTTTACCATTTTTCAAAATAGGTGATTTTTTGGAAAATTTCTAAAAACTGGCTTGAATAAAAATTCTATATAATTATCGAACCTGCTCACAAAATTTCACGAGAATCGGTTAAGAAATGCGACCTGTAGAGGAGAACATCCAGCGCCAGAAAGCCGGACAGATTTTTTTTTTACATATCTCCGCTATTTAAAATAATCTATATCATTTTTGAACATGCCCACAAAATTTCACGGTAATCGGTTGAGAAATGCGACCTGTAGAGGTGAAAAGACAAAGCCGGAAAGCTGGACTGAAATATGTTTTTTTTACATATCTCCGCCATTTTTGAAAAAATCAAAAAAGTGGCGTGACAAAAAAAATCTACATCATTTTCAAAACTGCTCACAAAATTTCACGAGAATCTGTTGCAAAATGCGACCTGTAGAGGAGAACAGACAGCGCTGGAAAGCCGTAAAATCTGTTTTTTTAACATATCTCCGCCATTTTGAAAAATTTTAAAAATCTGGCTCGACAAAAAAAATCTATATAATTAACAAACATGCTCACAAAATTTTACAGGGATCGGTTGAGAAATGCGACCTATAGAGGAGAACATACAGCGCCGGAAATCCGGACTGAAATATGCTTTTCTTTAATTATCTCCGCCATTTAAAAAAAGATTGAAAAACTGGCTTGACAAAAAAATCTATGTAATTTTCAAATGTGCTTACAAAATTTCACGAGAATCGGTTCAAAAATGCGACCTGTAGAGGAAAACAGAAAACACCGGAAAGCCGGACTGAAAAATGTTTTTTTAATATTTCTCCGTCATTTTGAAAAGTTTCAAAAAACTGGCGTAACACAAAAAATCTATATTATTTTTAAACATGCTCACAAAATTTCACGAGAATCGGTTGAGAAATGCGACCTGTAGAGGAGAACAGACAGCGCTGGAAAGTCGGACTGAAATCTGTTTTCTTAACATATCTCCGCCATTTTGAAAAATTTCAAAAAACTTGCTTAACAAAAAAATATTGTACATTATTTTCAAACCTTCTTACAAAATTTCACGAGAATCAGTTGAGAAATGCGACCTGTAGAGGAGAACAGACAGCGCTGGAAAGTCGGACTAAAATCTGTTTTTTTAACATACCTCCGCTATTTTGAAAAATTTCAAAAAACTTGCTAACCAAAAAAAAAATGTACATCATTTTAAAACCTTCTTACAAAATTTCACGAGAATCAGTTGAGAAATGCGACCTGTAGAGGAGAACAGACAGCGCTGGAAAGCCGTAAAATCTGTTTTTTTAACATATCTCCGCCATTTTGAAAAATTTTAAAAATCTGGCTCGACAAAAAAAATCTATATAATTAACAAACATGCTCACAAAATTTTACAGGGATCGGTTGAGAAATGCGACCTATAGAGGAGAAAATACAGCGCCGGAAATCCGGACTGAAATATGCTTTTCTTTAATTATCTCCGCCATTTAAAAAAAGATTGAAAAACTGGCTTGACAAAAAAATCTATGTAATTTTCAAATGTGCTTACAAAATTTCACGAGAATCGGTTCAAAAATGCGACCTGTAGAGGAAAACAGAAAACACCGGAAAGCCGGACTGAAAAATGTTTTTTTAATATTTCTCCGTCATTTTGAAAAGTTTCAAAAAACTGGCGTAACACAAAAAATCTATATTATTTTTAAACATGCTCACAAAATTTCACGAGAATCGGTTGAGAAATGCGACCTGTAGAGGAGAACAGACAGCGCTGGAAAGTCGGACTGAAATCTGTTTTCTTAACATATCTCCGCCATTTTGAAAAATTTCAAAAAACTTGCTAAACAAAAAAATATTGTACATCATTTTCAAACCTTCTTACAAAATTTCACGAGAATCAGTTGAGAAATGCGACCTGTAGAGGAGAACAGACAACGCTGGAAAGTCGGACTGAAATCTGTTTTTTTAACATACCTCCGCTATTTTGAAAAATTTCAAAAAACTTGCTAAACAAAAAAAAAATGTACATCATTTTAAAACCTTCTTACAAAATTTCACGAGAATCAGTTGAGAAATGCGACCTGTAGAGAAGAACAGGCAGAGCTGGAAAGCGGACTGCAATCTGTTTTTTTAACATATCTCCGCCATTTTACAGAAATTCAAAAAACTGGCTCGACAAAAAAATTCTATATAATTTTCAAACCTACTCACAAAATTTCACAAGAATCGGTTGAGAAATGCGACCTGTAGGTTGGAACAGACAGCCGGACATACGAAAGAAATTTTGCCCAAGCTGAAGCAGAGACGCTTCGCTCGCACTTCGTGCTCGCTCGGTCAACAAAACATTTTTTTTTGCGTAAATATTTTTTAACCGAAATTAAGACGAAAATTGAAATAATGGTAAACCTAAACATTAATATCTTTATAAAAAAAAGTAGAGCGAAATTATCAGATTCTTTCAGTTACGTAAAAAATTAGTAGTCGGTAAAACCACCCATGCTTTGAATCAAGTTATCAAAGTCTTGCTGCGGTATATTGTCCCAGGTCCTGCTAAGATGAAAAAAAAGTTGCTCTTCAGTTGCAATGTTTGGAGGAAAATTCCTCAAAGCCCTTCTTTGGAGCATGTCCCACGCGTGCTCTATGGCGTTTACGTCTGGAGATTGCGCGGGCCAGTCTAAGACCGACACGTGGTGCTCCTGTAGCCAGCTCGTTACCACTCGCGCAGTGTGTGTTGTCGTGCATGAGCGCAAAATCTTGGCCCATTTGCAGTCGATGGGGATAGATAATAGATTATTGGTGCTAGCACCTGATTACGGTATTTTTCTGCAGTCATGGTGTTTCTGATCCAAACGTGGGTGGTCTGTTCTTCCACCAATACGAATTCCCGTCCAAACCATAATTGTTCCGCCGTGGTATGGATGGACTTCCTGAGGGTGTTGCAGGCGGTTATCACGACCAGGAGCTCGCCATACACATACTCTTCGTGAATCAGGATGAAGACCGAATCGGGACTCATCGGTAAACAACACTACAGACCACTGGCTATCTTCCCAGAGCAAATGTTCTCAAGCCCACTGTAATCTTCGTCCACGATTTCCTCTGCGTAGTGCTAGAGTACGAAGCGGCCTGCGAGCATAAAGGTTAGCCTCGTGCAGTCTTCTCCTCACAGTTTGGTCACTGACCAGCAACTGGTGCACTGACTGGAGCTTTTGGACCAACTGCATGGCCGTAGAATTTATTTGACTTCTTGCGGCCACTTCGGTCCTGTCTTTGAGTGGTTATGTATAGCAATATTCACCAGTTCAATACAAGAAATAAAGATAAACTTGCCGTTCCAAGATTTAGGCTTGCAAAAACTAGAGGTTCATTTATGGGGAAAGGCATAGCCTTTATTTATTTATTAATTTATTTATAATTAGGTACACTGACAGATAATCGTCTCTAAAATGTTAACTTCAAAGGTAAGATATAGCTAGACTAGACAATAATCCACTAGTAGTGTACACAGCATGATTAATAACTATCTAATGCAAAAACTAACAAATACTCAAATTAAACCGAAAGTAGGTTAATAATACAATAGGTAGGAAACAACTTAATGTAACAAATCAAATGAGATTAATAAATTACAAAGTTAAATCTACTAGAAAATACTAATCAGGTGCAATAATTAAGTTTTGGGGTGCGATTGATTTCTGGTCTTTAAAGAGGTCAGTTACAGTCTTTTTATACCGCGTGAAATTAGGGTTAAAAATGTCAATGTCTTTGCTACTACGCGCCACTTCATTATAAGTCCGACACATCCTAACTACAGGGTTATAATAAGACGTATTATTTTTGTAAACTTGGATCGCAAAAGTGTTGGGACGGCGGTATTAATAAAGTTCCACAACAAGTGATTGATCTTCCTTTGCATGAATTTAAAAACCATTTTAAAAAAACGCTCATGGGTAAAGGTTATTATAAAGTAGATGATTATCTTAAAGATCTAAATGCGTGGAAATGATGTAACACATAACTTGCTAATAAGTACTTTGTTGAAATAAAATAATAAATATATGTTGTTGCCAATAATCCTGTCACCCTGTTGTAATTTTCTGGTAACGATATATTCAAGTTTGTAAATATCGTTACTTATGGCTGTTACAGCTGATAAGTTTCTTGCGCCCGTTCTTCTTGTCAGCTAAAAAAGTCTGGAACGGGTGGTAGGAAAATATAGACGATTCAAAAGTACTTAATAATTAAGTTTATTTGAATAAAGCTTATTTGACTTTTGACTTGACTTTTTTGACTATGCGCTTCCCGCCTGGATGCCTTTCAGCCACATTACCAGTGGCACTATAACGTGACCACAACCTTGATATCACGTTTTGTTTTGTTCCAATTTCCTCAGCAATACTCTGTTGAGTAGCCCCAGCTTGGAGCATACCTAATGCCCTTAACATTTCATCTCTTGTTAAATGGCGCCGCTGCATGGTATCTACATACTGTTGCATAAATTCGCAATTAATAAATATTTTTTATTAAAACTTTAATTTAATACAAAAAAGCCTAAAAACCTGATTAGGTAAATTGAAATCTTCGATCTTTGCTAAAATTATGCCGCGCAAATCCTTTGTATTTAATTTATTTTTTCAAATTCTAATTTGGAATCCTCCAATAAAGCCTGCAAAATAAGTTTTCATTAAAATATTTTTAAACCGGCCAGTACTTTTTGAGTTTAAGAACTTTGAACAAAATAACCTTAGACGGTGTTGATGTGTGTAATTATAAAATACATATTAAAAAAAATACACGTTAAGGTGGTTATACACTGACGTTCATTACCTATACAGCGTACTTGTATAATGGACGTCAGTGTGGTTATTTATACTATAAAGTGGCGCCCTCAGAGGTTTTTAGAATAAGAATAAGAAATCTTTATTTGCACAAAACATGGTATAAAGGTATAGGTTGTGTAAAATGGTCTCATGTTTTACCATTTTTAATATGGCATGCAAATGACATTGTAAATGAAGCTAAAATAATAAATAAAATAAATAATTGGAACCGCATTTAAATTTTTTGAAAAAATTGCATTCGATTCCATACAAATTGATTTAATCCCTAATAAATAAATTAATTTAATTGTTAAATTACAAGGTCTTTCTTTTGTTTAAAATGCTGAGTCACTTAAGAAAAAATAATCCTTATGAGTAACCCTTTCGATTGCTATCGTAAAAATAAACAAAATTTTATTTTGCTTTTTAGTGGGTTCGATTCCTGGTTAAGGCAGGCGATTTTTCAAAAATCTTTAAATGCAGTTCCAATTATTTTTAAAAACAAAATGAAGTCTTCTTTCAGTAAAATTTCCTATCTTCAATATCAAAGGTACTTTCCTTTCGTGTGGCAAAGTTTTGGGACACCCTGTATTGTAGCGTGGTTTTTTTGTTGTTTTGTCGATTTCCCTTAAAGGTATAAAATTAAAAAAAAAAAAAAAATTTTTTTTTATCATTAATTCATTCGAACTACTATTTATTTTTGCTAGAAATATGTTTATTTATAAAAACTCTTGAGCTAGTAAATTATTACTTATAACCTTCTTTGTTGGTGAGCGCATCAGTTTAGCACGGTTAACCGATTTGGTTATTTTTATTTTATTGAAAATGTGTGTTCATTAGACTCTAGAAGGGGTTTTAGTGGAAAGAAAATTGGAAATATATTTCTGCAAAGGAAAATACTCATTAATGATACCACCTTTTTAGGCCCTGTGCCTCAACATAATAAAATCCAATAATATTGTATTGTTATTACATTTTAACGATATTTGAAACTACGTTTCGTTTCCTTATATCAGTCAACACCCTCCATATTGATTGTCCACAGAATTTTTTTTAATGTTTTTTAAGCCTTAAATTTCAATATCCAATAATATTGTATTTGGTTTTTTTCATTCTTAACGAATTAATATGATATATATTTAAAACTATCGTTTGTTTTCTGACATTGAAGACAGTTTTATTAGGTAGTTAATTGGTTTGTCTTATCTAAGTACTTTTTATGCGTTTTTTATTAACATCAATAATATTAATAATTTCCAATTCAATAATATTGTCTTAGTTTTTTCATTCTCAACGATATATTTGAAACCATCTTTCGTTTCTTAAGATTGAAGACAGATTTATTGACTACCTAGCTAATTGATTTACCTATAATTTATCTCAGTTAACCCCCTCCATATTATCCACAGTACTTTTATACCTAATGCGTTTTACGAAACTGTTTTTAAAGCCCTAATAGGTATCCAATAATATTTTATTTGTTTTTTCAGTTTTAACGATATATTTAAAACTACATTTATCTTTTCCTGATATTGCAGACATTTTTATTAAGTAGCTTATTTATTTGACTTAAGTATCTCAGTCAACGTCCTCCATATTTTCCTGACCACAGTACTTTTTAATGCGTAATACGGTACTGGCTTTTTTAGTCCTAATATCCAAAAATATTCTTTTTTTCATTCTCAACGATATTTTTGAAACTATCTTTCGTTTCTTGAGATTGAAGACCAGACTATATTGTCTGGTCTCTAACCTCAAAACACTACAGAAAATAGAATTACATTTCGAACCCTTAAATTGTTTTTGTCTCTTTCAAATGACGCGTTAATAAAACGCATCTAGCGTGGAAATTCTTGCGCTTAACTGATTTCTAAGACAACTAACAAATACCTAACAATGTACAATATACAACTAAAGTGACCAACTTAAGAGCGCTTGCGGTACAAATCGAAGAATTATATTCTGTAAATTTTTTTCTTCTCCATACATTCTCGAGTGTCCATTGTCTATTTCATCGCATTGTTAAATAATACCAGGAAAAAAGAAAACTAATTACTGATTATAGCAAAATATATGATTCTAGTTGGAAAGGCCTTATGATATTATTAGGGCTGCCAAAACATTTAGGGCCGTTATGGTTTTTTACGGACGTTCCGTATAAATACCATAACGGGGAAATTAAACCAGTCAAGAGCGAGTCGGACTAACGTGTAGAATATTGCTGTTGCAGGTCAGATCTATCTCTTAACCGTACCTAGTTGGTTACTAAGTTCTGTAACTATGGAAAACATGAATAATACTAAATTTACAAATAATGCTACAATGAATTATATACCAAATGAAAGCACAAATATTTAAGATTATCATGTATTAAAATTATTCGAAATGACCGCCTCTGGCATGAATACACGCCTTTAGACGACGAGGCCAGTCATCGATGGCAGCACGAACTACCACCATATCCAATTCTGCGACTGCCTTGAGAATAGCGCGCTTAAGAGAGTCGAGATTCATGTGGGGCTTAGCACATGCTTTCTCCTCAATAAGTTGCCATATGGCATAATCCAGAGGATTTAAGTCTGGGCTGGAGGATGGCCATTCTTCCTGCGCGATAAAATCAATTTTGTTAGCCCGAAACCATGCTTGTGTAGATTTTGCTTTGTGCGCAGGGGCAGAGTCCTGCTGGAAGACCCATGGCTGGTTTTGAAATAAAGTGTGGCTTAAGGGTTTGACAACAGGTTCCAGAACGGTATCTTGATAGACTCTAGCGCCAGTTTTCACACCTTTTTCACAGAAATGAACCTTACTTAGCCCTGAATAGGACACCCCCAGCCAAATCATCACTGATGAGGGGTGGTGACCTCGTTGGACCCTCGGAGCAATCATGCTGGCTTCTTTACTATTCTTAGCGTATACTCTATCATTTTGACGGTTAAAATTTTCTTCGACTGTGAAGATTTTTTCATCAGTAAACAAAATTTTTCGATGGCCGTTTTGTGCGTACTGCTTTAGTAGAACGCGACTTCGTGCTAACCTCATAGCCTTCAATCGTGCGTTTAGCAGATGGCCCTTTCGTCTACGGTAAGCGTGAAGCCCAAGGTCATCATTGATAATTTTTTTAAGGGAACTTCTCTCCAATAACTTTTGCTTCCGGACGGGATTTCTCGTGATTCTCGCCTTCACTGCCTTGATCACAGCTTGTGTCCGAACGGTGCGTGGTCTTCCTGATCTTTTTCGGTCATCGACGGTCAAGGTATTACTGTACCTATGGATAGTGCGATAAATAAATTGCTTGTTGATTTTCAACTTTTGTAGCAACTTGAAAATCATATTCGGTGGCTGCCCACATTTGTGCAGAGCTTCTCCTTCAACCCCCATTCCATGGTGAAATAAACAAAATATGATATACGTGTGGTATGGAATTATAGCTTATAAAACTGTCAATAATATGTTATTTTTATTTTTTCTTTTCATTTGTTTTAATGGCCAGTAATCGATAAAGAAACTCAGTAACAGAACTTTTGACCAACCTGTGTATATATGCAGTAATTAGTTTTCTTTCCTTTTCCTGATATATTATTTATACATGACATTTTCTGTCTGTAGTCTTAGTAAATTCAATTACAATCACTAGGGCACAAAAATATTTACAGCGGAATGTTTTGTTATTATTTATGGGTCTTTTATCAAATTAGGGAAAAACTGGACGTCCTTTTTTCTATGGTATTTTTGAACTTGCCTAATTTGTTAAAATTTGGATATGACAGTATCTGTTAGGTCAGCTAGTTTAAAATAACATAAAATTTTGGTTATCGTAGGTAATCCTTACTAATATCATAAATGCGAAATTCCGATTGTTTGTTTCGCCTTCACGTCTTAACTTAACTACTGAACCGATCATTATGAAATTTTACAGACACGTTGTCAGGGGTACAGAGAAGGACAAAAGGTACCTTTCATCCCGAAAAAGGAACTGTTTTCCGAGGGATAGACAAAATACTTTCCACGCAGACGAAGTCGCGGGCGGTCGCTAGCGTCAATAATTTACAAATTAGTAATAGATCTTTGCATATGGAATATAGAGTTTGATGTAAGTATGTTTTTGTAGACAGAAAGAAAAGGTCCATAATAAATATAAATACCTTACCTCCTAGGGCTGTCGCCGTTAGATTATTAAGCATGGCCTCAAAAGGCCAGCCGTGGCCCACCCCTATACCGGCATTCTCTTCACCACACTTCCACAAACCATTGACAATGGTTACTTCACAACAGTTAAAAAAAACTACACTCTAACCTCCAAACAGTCCTAATGTCCACACGCGAACTCGAGGCCAATCATTTTCCAAAAAAAATAAAATGTCACGGTAAAAAAAATACACTCCCGCGCTCCAAAAAGGACAAAATTCCAGCGAAAACACGCCTTAATACAAAATAATTAGCGCCGTATTATACCCAATTAGTTTTAATTACGACTACGCTCAAACTTATTTACACACTTAATTTTTGTTATAAAATTAATATAACCCGTTTAGTATCAATTTGTATAAATTTACAGTTTGATTGGTTCACCCTTAAAATGATCGTTTAATGTGAAAACCGACTGTCGACTGGTACAAAAACAGATAGTGTTCACATTGTTGGCCGCGCTACGGAACCTACAGACGCGGAGAGAAACATATTCGTCTCTTTCACTCATATCAGAAATCATGTAAGGGACACAGTCATCTCGCTCGGTGCATCAGTAATGGATGCTTACATTTTGTTTACGTTCGATTTGAACAAACGAATAATCTATTATTTCATTCGTGCACGTATTATTGATACGGACCTTTCGCGTTCATACAATATTAATGCGCTCACTTTCCCCTATCTATCTCTTTCGTACTCTTCGTGTTTGCTTACGGATGGAAGGTCTTTTATCTCTTTCGCTCGCGTGGTTTGAATATCGAACAAGGTGGTAGCCTCTAGGAGCGGACCAATAGCGGTGCAGAGAAATCACTTTGAGCATGACTAGGGTTGGCTCCGCGTCACAATATTGAAATATTATTGCTACACCGAGCGCGAGGCGTTCCGTTCTTTGTAATGGAAAAAACAAATACAGCCATACAAACGGTATAGCTGGTAAATAAGAGTACTCGAATGGAAATATTTTAGGTGGAGGCTTCGATGGCGTCGCCGACTGAGTGCAATTTCTTGTAAGCGCCTTTAATTTTCGGACGTCGCTGAATAAGGAATGCCGATTTGAAACGTATTCGGACCTTTTTCCAGGAGTTTTATATTTGGACCGTCTATAGGTTTTTCGTTGGGTAACATCCTTTTTGGGAACACAGTGGTGAAAATAAAAAAATGTGTAAAATTGTTTCTTTCGACTCTACATTTTTCCTAACTTATGTGTACTTGTATTTGAGAGTGTAGACCTACCTGTACTTTCAAATACAAGTGCCTATCTAAGCTAGGAAGAAATGTAGAGTCGAAATAAACAATTTAAAATAAAATTTCATTTAAAAATAAATATATTTAGAGTCACAACTGTAAAATTGCCGAAATTGTGATTCCTGATATTTGTTTTTTTTTTATTTTACTCGCTAAGCTTTTTCCCTCACACTTTTAAATTAAACTGTTATTTTAATATAAAATAGCAGGTTATTAAATTGTGTAAGTTAGGCATTTTAGGCACTTGAAATAACTCTATGTAGGTAATGTAGAGTAATCTTATAACTCAAAGTAATGAAAAAAATTACTGAGTATTAAACTAACTATCAAACAATGTTTATTAGAAAATTCAATATGATGATTATTTATCTACTCATTCAAAATGTATAAAAAAGCTTTTTCTGCAATTTCAAAGTTGACTCTTTTGTCATTACTCACCTTTTTTATTGTTTTATCACGACAGTTTTCAATGGCTGTGTGTGTAATTTTCATCAACCAAAATCTAAAATTAGAGTTTAGCTACGACTACGAACGAATTTATTTGTAGAGAAAAATCGATTCTTTAACTCGTTTCTTGTCGGTTTTTTTTATTGCATAAGGTTTGCGACTCAATGACAGGTTACAGACTTTCACGTGACTGAATAAACGATTTAAAATAAGAATGCAAAATAGGTTACTAACTGTGCTGCAAATTTTCATTTTTGCACACCTAACTTTATTTTACGGAAACAATTTTTTTTATCTAAGATACGGAACCTTTCTTCTGTATAATCATAGTTATAAGTATACTTACTTACCTAGGTGGTTTTTTTATAATCTATATACGCAGCGATTTATTTTTTAGTAACGTCATTAGTGACGTTACTAAGTCTAAGCATAACACAACACAGACTTAAATTATTATTTCCATACATTCTCAATTTTTTTAATTATATTTTTTAAAGCAACACCACAATCTTATCTCCCATCCAACTTTCCCTTTGCTTCACAGAAAACTAATTTTACACCACTTACTTCAGTCGGGTAAGCCATGAAAATTCAATATGAAATTCCTGGCATTTCTGGCTTGTGGGGGGAGGGGGGAGGAATGTCAAGTGCTTCCGTTGCCAATGGTTACGAGTTTATGAAAAAATCCGGGGTTGTTGGAATAGAACGGCGAGCTATAGCTTTTTATTGAGTTCTAAAATGTTGTTTTTTGTTTCGTTACAGTTTAAAAAGAGAACCGTTTTGTCCTGACCTGACTTGTATGTAGAGTCAAAATATGGTGTTTTTTAAGAACAAATTGAAGTTAAAATTTGTCAAAACAAAACCCATCTTAAGATAGTTTAATCATAGTTCAACATTACAAATACAGTAAAAAAATAAACTTATCAAAAGTATAATCCCAATAATAATAATAAATATTAATTACTAACGTGAAATGCTCATAAGCTTATCAAAATGTTTTTTTTTATTTTCTTCATAAATTTACGTTTTTCACTGCTCCAAAAGATTTTAGAACTCAATAATTTAACTTTTAGATACCTCTACGCATTCCTAAGAAAAAAGGTGGAATATTAAGTTTATGGAAAAAAGGGTTTGACTCGACAGTCGGACAATCGAGTGATCTTGGGGGTTCCGTTCCGTTATTCATTTTAGGTTTGAAATTCTATTTCTTATTAAAGTACAGAACCCTAAAAATGTTTCTAAATAATAAGTAGCAGTAAACAACCCAAAAATCACTTACCAGTCACTTAACTGTTAGTTAAGTTAACTAATCCCACATTACGCCGGTTAGCGGAGACGAGCCAGATTAACTTAAATGCGTCTTTACTTAAAACTAATGCAATTACGGCGAGACAAGGACGGGTGTAGGCAGACGAGATGGATGGGAATATAAGCTGTTATTTCGCTATCTGAGAAAAGGACCCGTTGTAACAATAGTTTTCGGGTTTCAAATGACTTGTTCATAGATCATAGACAATCTGTAAAAAATAAATAAATTTAAAAAATATTAAAAATACGACTGCCCTGCCATAAACGAACTAAAAAGTTAAATAACAATGTGTCATTGCAGTCGGGGACCGCGTTGTGGAACAATTTTCAATTAAAGTATATTTTTTAAATTTATTTATTTTTAATTCACAATTTTAGTGACAAATTATATAGTTTTTAAATGTTGTTTTGAATTGAGGCCTTTCATTTGATGCCCATATTGTAATAATTGAAGAAAAAAAAGCGTCCTACAGTCGCCATATTGACTTTTTTCAAAAATAATATAGCCAGTGTCACTAGGAATGCTGGAAGGATTCTAACGATACCCTATTTATTCAAATCAGTTCAGGCATTTAGAATAAATAAATTTGGAATAAAGAAACTCACGTACCCACAAACATACATGAACCCTGAACACATAACACTCTTTTTGCTTTGGGCAGTCGTGTAAAAACGGGACCCTATTTTCCCTATGACCACTAAGATCCATTGTAAAAATCGTTTGATGGATCTTTTTGCACTTTTATGTCCACTTTAATCCATGATCTTCAAAAACACACCCTTGATTCAGTATTTTTGCAAAGTGGATTTTTTAAACTAACCGTGTCTGAAAATCCATTAATGAATGGGTGACACATGCAATCTTATTTTATCAAATACACGAATTATATTCAATTGCGAAATAATATAATATTCAGTCAAAAGTACCAGGGCAACATAACGTACAAGGAGTTATTTCGATTTATATTTTATCTTCGCGGTACGAAATCAAAAAACTCCTCGTAAGTTATGTTGCCCTGGTACTTTTGACTGAATATTACATTATTTCGTAACTGTTGTCATGTCATGTCCCCCATTCTTTAATGGATTTTCAGAAACACGTTAAATTCATAAAAAACCGGCCAAGTGCGAGTCGGACTCGCGCACGAAAGGTTCCGCACCAAAAAACAGCAAAAAAATCACGTTTGTTGTATGGGAGCCCCCCTTAAATATTTATTTTATTCTGTTTTTAGAATTTGTTGTTATAGCAGCAATAGAAATACACGATCTGTGAAAATTTCAACTGTCTACCTGTAGTCGTTATCAATATCGAGCAAAAAACGGCAAAAAAATCACGTTTGTTGTATGGGAGCCCCCCTTAAATATTTATTTTATTCGGTTTTTAATATTTGTTGTTATACCGACAACAGAAAAACATAATCTGTAAAAATTTCAGCTATCTAGCTATCACGGTTCATGAGATACAGCCTGGTGACAGACAGACAGACAGACGGACAGCGGAGGCTTAGTAATAGGGTCCCGTTTTTACCCTTTGGGTACGGAACCCTAAAAATCCACTTCACAAAAATCGTGTATTTGACAAAATAAGATTGCATGTGTCACACATTCTTTAATTGATTTTCAGACACCGTTAGTTCTAAAAAAAACACTTTGCATAAATTCTGAATCATGGATTAAAGTGAACATAAAAGTGCAAAAAGATCCATCAATGGATTTTTACAATGGATCTTAGTGGACATAGGGCCTATTTTAGATAGGTACTAAGTTTCCACTTTCCATCTGTCTGTTGCTCTGTCACTAGGCTGTTATATTTCATGAACTGTGATAGCACAGCGAAATAGTTAAAATTTTCACAGAACTGCGGGGCTACTCAAATGGCCACTTTTCTATTCGTTCGCTAACTTAAAAATTAAAAATAAGCCATAAACTCCAAAATTACGTGTCGTAGGCTTGTCAATCCCATACAATACAACAACGTCTGTGATTTACATAAACTTGCGACGTGTGACTTGATCGTTTAATTGCTTATTTTTAAGCTTTAAGTTAGCGAACGAATAGAAAAGTGGCCATTTGAGTAGCCCCCCTGATGATGTATTTCTGTTGCCGCTATTAACAATAAATACTAAAAATATAATAACTAATAGTACAAGTCTTGGATGCCAATCTTGGACAATTTACTCTAAAATGACTAAGTACTCTTTAGGCTGTGATAATGCTGTTATTGGATCCGACAGCGGCAGCCTGTGTACCTAATCAGGCTTTAAAGTACCTGAACACTTGAGTACTTTGTCATACCAACCATAACGCCTGTTTACTAAGTCGCAACTATCTACTATAATATGAATGGAATAATGAGGCCTTTAGGTCTCCAAACACAGTGGCGCTGCCCAATTGGAAACTTTTGGACCTGATCAGGCCTATGTTTGACAGGTCTCAAAACACAGTAGCGCTGCTCAATCGAATAGGTACTTTCTGAACTGCCAAGAATAGTCCCCATTGGCACGACGTGGTACAAAAGTGTTTAAGCTAGTTATGAAGCTTACGCAAGAAAAGATAGTTACCTTCAAGAATAAAAGCAAGCAGACAGCTTATTAAACTTTACGAAGTACGATCTTTTATATTTAGGTTAAAATTCAACGTAAAAGGAAACGGTAGACGAAGAATATAATGCTAAAGAACTTACGTCCCTTGTAATAGGGTAAAACCGGGATAGATATCCCAGAGGGAGAAAATTAAGAGACTCCTTCAAAAAGTAGGGCCTATCCCGGTTAACCCTAATAAAAGTACGTGATCATTCTTTCGAACGACAGCATCGAGAATAATATAAATATTACAGAGTACGTAAAATTATTATAATTAACGCCAAACTGTAAAAAGACCATGAAGACAAAGTTCATAGGGTAAGGTTGCTTATATTGCACGTACTAAACATAACGGTTTGGTAGATTTTGAAGTGGTACAAATTACGAGCCGGTCCGACTAAGGCAACTCCACCCTACCTAATTTAAGAATCACAGTGAGGGACCGTTTGGTCACAGTATGCATTACACAGCAGAAAAACCTGGCGTTCTTAAATTCCACTAGGTATTTTACCTTCATCATCATTTCCAGCCCCACGTTGCTCACTGCTGGGTAAGATAGGACACCCACAAGGATCCTCACAACGATGAGTCCAGCGCTGCAGTGGCGAAGCGTCCATAGTCATACAAGCCGATTCCCTTTTGCTTTCCTTTTGGAAATCCCACCCCACCGATCCACTATGCACATTTTTGTAAAACAGCTTACCTTCGCCAAAATTTTACCTCTCGCCACTGCTGCGCTGCCCCCATCCAGCGGCTTCCTATGACGTTCACCAGATCGTCAGTTCATCTTATCAGGGGCCCGCCCACGGAGCATATCATCCAGTGCAGGATCGAGTCCAGAACCTTTCTGCCCCATGCCCCAACAGCCATCGGTTCTTCTAACTATATTGTGTCTCGAACTGTATCCAGCCTGCCTAGCATGACCGATTTATATCGCGTGATATAGCATTTTATCCACACTCAGCTGTCAAACACGCGATATAAATCGGTCATGCTAGGCAGGCTGAACAGTAAACAAATCAAGATAGTGCACACACTGTACCGATACCGATTTCACAAAATATTTAAACAAATCTTTGAGGCACGACTTTCCAAACAACAAAAAGATTACCTAAACTTAACCCCCAAATTCCAAAATTAAATTCATTCTACAGTTCACTTTCGTATTCATAAGCAAACAAACAATAAAAATAAACAACAAAAATCCTGTTAATATGACTTTGGGGCTAAGCTATGATTTTTAATAAAAAATATAACCGTGTTTTAATATTGGCTATGGTAAGGGTCTGTTTGACCTTTGAAATTAACTAAAACGACATAACAACTACACAAAATACATTCAAACAACAACCTTACAACAGCTTCTTAAAGATCAGTTTTCCATAAAATGTTCACTCCAATGCAGTAATTTCAACAAGAAACATTGTCAAAAAATACTTACTCTTATTTCAAAAACATAAAATTCATTTTGCTTTGCATTACAAAAGTAGTTAAGGCTAGTACACACAATCGTATGGGGTAACGCATCGCGACAGTAAAACCGCGGACAGTTTATTATAAGTTAATACGCACCCGCCTTTACTCGCCAAGCTCGTACTGGCGGACAAATAAGTGACCTACAATGTTTTGGTCACTATTTTACTAGGCAAATATTTTAGTCTTAAATATTAATCATGGATATTAATCAGAAAAATGAGAAAGAGCGAAACATTTAACTATCAAACTTAAAATCTACAGAAACCGTACAAATTGAGAAAACACAACAATTTAAAAAACAAACAATGGCACCACCTTTTCGTATGTTGTTACTCCACAAAAATTTTTAGTAAGGAAATGATAATAAACCCTTCTATTTCTAGTAGTTTTTTTTTTTAAATAAGACACAATAGATTACCCATCGTTGTGCAGCCCGATTGGGCCGCTCAGGCGTTGATAAATTAAGTTATTTTAATTTAACATTACCACGGAATAGATATAAGTTCATTACTATCTCTAATATTTCACCATCTTTTTAAGGATTTCAGTCACAGATTAAAGAGAGAAAAGGAAAGGAAAGAAAAAAGAAAAAGCAGTTGCCTCTTTAAATTTCCAGCCTGTACACTCTGCAACCCTGCTAACGGTAATTTTGTTAAGAGCTTTTATTCACTTTTAAGGAGCCTTACAACGCTGGAAGCAATGTTCGTAGTGAAAATCATCGAAATTATTGTAAATTTTATAGTTTTTAAGTAATAACTACTAAACTATTTCTTATTTTGGAAAATTATCAATCATTAAACTAGAGAATAAGTTAAGGTTTCTTTTTATTATAGTTCCAAGATTATAGGTTTACTATGGGTTGGCACATCAGTGAAAAACTACAAAATTGGAGGTCACTTTAAGACTATTTTTTATTGAAAAAAGTTTTATTTATCATGTTTCAGTCAGTCACAAAACTGAGTACCCTAACCTAGGCTACTATAATCTACTTTCTCATTTTTTTTTGCCACCAATAAATCAAGTAATTCTGTGTGAAATATTTGTTTAAAAAATGAATATTTGGCGTTGTACGGCCCCTGAAAGAAAAAAACAAAGAAAATAGATACAGTGTTGCTTGTTTAAATTGCACGCCAGTGCACCCGAACCCCAACACGGAGATATCGTAATAAAGTTACACGGTTTTTAACTCGGGCGCCCTCCGGATAGCATTTCCATAGCCTTTGTGTTCACACATAAACGGTTCCTCTTTGTATTGTGAAAAACACAGCAACTTTCTTAAAACACGATGACAGAAAATGATAAAGCAAGATCCATTATTATAATATAAAATTGCTTTCGATCTGAAGATAAGTTGACGCGCAAAAAATATATCTATAATAAAACATGTAAGTGATCGTGAAAAGACTAATAGGCTATTGTTATCTTTATTTGAAAACATGAAATACACCCTGGAGCTATTTTTCAAATACAATCTAGAGCAAGTTTTCACAATAAACCCTAAAAAATAGTTTTTACCATTGAAAATGGTTATCAAATGCAAATCGCCTGAGACGTATTTTTGGTCATAGTTCCGAGGATTTTAAGATGATCGAGATGGGAATAGTACCAAAAGTTGAGGAATTTATTGAGACACGTTTGAACGTTTGAATTTTGAAAATCGGCTGGTAACTTTTTATGAAATTTTGAAAAATTCGGGTTTTTTGGGGGGTGTTTGTTTACTAAATTGTAAATGTTTCGAGAAAAAAACCGACTTAAGAAAAAATGAAAAAAAGGGTCCTAGGGTATTAGTTTAGCTAAAAAATAGCGTTTTTTTTTTTAAATCGGTTTATAATTGTGACCTGTAGGTGGTCCCTTTATATTTGGAATTGTAGAAATACGGGTATTTCGGTATATAAAAAGTGATGTAGTTTCTATGATTATTGACCGATCGTTATGGTAAAGGTATTGAAAGATGCGGAAGCAGACGAGAAGTGCATTAGTTGATTTTTGTGAATCGTTTAATAATATTTCAGCCGCATCGAAGCAGTCAGGGGCACTTTTGTGACACAATCGATCGATCGATGTCACAATTGATCGTAAAAATAAAAAGGGACCTTAGAAAAATTATAGGATTTTGCTTTTGATTTGATTTAGTTTTTTCGTAAATTTTTGTATTCATTTTCAATGCTCCGATTCTTGCGGGAACTGCGAATTCTGTGAAGTTTTTTAAATCTAGTAATAAATAACATTGAAAGAAAAAAGAAGCCCGGAATACCAATCTAACCCAAAATTTACGAGTTACTAAAACTAAATTAAAAAAAACGGAAATATTAACAAAATGATAACATTTTTCAGTTCTAAAGTGAAAAATCACAATCGAGTTATAATCTGAATCACAAACTCTTTAGCTGTCGCGGACTATGCAACTGAAAGGCGTCTTTTCTAATATGAATACCTATATCACAGTCTATAAACCTCTTTGTGCCTATATGATGAATGCATTTACCCAATAGCTGCCTTAGTAAATAGAAGTTTCTAATTAAACACCAAGACGGGTAGACGTCGGCCGGAATATTTCATTGCAAAATGAATACTTCTTCCACCCGCTTAAATCGGTACCCCGGATAAAGTTCGTTCTAGCTAGTGTTGGGGTATAAAATATCGATCCTATTTTTTATATATTTGAAAAAAGAAATATAAACTCCTGAGGATGCTCCGGGTTAGGGCGAAACACGTGTAGAAGTAGCCTAATTGGTGAAGGTGCAAGGTGTGTTGCTGTCTTGCTAAATGCAGGTATTGTGCACTGATATTTTGTTGTGTGCATGTGCATTTTTTTGCGGGCGGGCGGGCGGTGCATCTTGCTTAAATTGTTTGCGGAAGTAAGCTACATACATACCTATATTTCTTTTTTCTAAATGGTTTGGGACTTCCGCCAAGTGACGCCTGCTTCAATCAAATACTTATATATTTGAATTAGTCCCGGATCATTTGTTTTATCAGAGCAAAACTTACTTAAAGCTATTTAATATATTGAAGGCTATCTAGCACATCAAAAGTCAGATATTAAACTAAAGTAGGTCACGTGGGAATGCATTTAAAGTTTGATGTTTTCGTTTCCATAAAATTATTAGTAAGACGGCAAAAAGGGAAAAAATAGATTGATGAAAAGCAGGACTAAAACGAACGCAAAAGCAAATCACTTGTATTGGCTACACCAGCAGAGATATTTATTATTTAATTATACCCTGCGTTTTAAATATTTATGCCAATTCTGTATGTTGATGTAGGCTTTTTTCTTCTTATCGTATGAGGATTACTGCCACCTCTGGTGTTAGAGTTTATCAAGCCGCCTGTAAGGCCTCTGACTCGGCTTAACGACTGTTATCAGATGACAACAGCCGAGACCGACGGTTCAACGTGCCCTCCAAAGCACGGAAGCACTCAGATGTAATACCACTTAACGGTCACCCATCCGACACCTGGCCGGACCGAGTGCTTAACAAACATGATCGAGTACGATGAGTCTGTCAAGATCCGCCACGAGCGCTTCAAGTGCTAGTCAAGCTTCATGGTGTAAGCAAAAGAAAATAATTAATTTTGCGTTTTCATCGCTTGGTTTAAATCAGTATAATTTCTCCCGTTCATCGATATCAACACAATCGGTTACATCCCTACCCCCGCGCGCCGTAAGAGCTAAGCCCTGTTCTCCCCAGGGAACTAATATATTGTTATTTGTAACAGGAATACCTACTGTGAAATACTCGCACATCCCTATCTATATGGCCTAAACACCTTTTTTACCCGCTAAGACTTTTATAGGGTAATAGAGAAGGGAAATTAAATAATTTTTTGAGGAACGTAGTTTTAGATTAAAAAAACATCTGCCTTTTTAAATACCTAAAGCTTGGATTGGAATTTTAGACTTCAGTGGTCAAATATATCATGCCGAGTCTTGGTTAAATTCTAGTTATGGTCAAGGTAGAAAAAAGACCGAAACAGTTTTTTTTTCGGATGTGCGTTGTAGTCCATTCATTTTAGTACCATGTAGCGCCAATCGATGTCCACTTATAAGGGAAGCAAATTACTAAAGAAACGCTAAGGTTGGTGTGACAAAGGACTAAAGTGGTCTGCTATATCTGAAGCCAACTGAACATATAAAACTCAAAATGCCTAGACTTCGGAGTTTCCGTGGTATTAAAAGTCGTATAATGGAAATCTTGTACTTGAGAATAGCATCCATGACTTTGGAACAAATGATTATGCCAATCACACAACCATAATAATATATCGAGATTCAAACCTAGGTCTTTTGGTGCTGCTTCACTAATCTGCCATAAAAAAGCACATAATATACCATAAACAGCCCAAACAGACTCCACAGCCATCTATTAAAGCACGATTATCCTATAAGGCAACATTATCCAGAATTTTTCCCGTTTCGCCCCAGTTTTATAAATCAACAGTAATACCCGTTGAGTTATGTTCACGGCCCGTTTATGAGCAGTTTGTATTCTGCGCGATATGGATAGCTTTGGGGATACGCGAGTTGGGCTTAACAAGTTAGCAACGATGATAGAAGGTTTCTGAAAAACTTGCATTTTTCCTAGGGCACTTTATAAAACACGTTACGAACTTGATACTGGGGAATAGTAGCATTTCGGAGAAGTCTTAAAAATACCCGTACCGTACAACGCTGGAAGTAATTTTCATAGTAAAAATTAAGGAAATTATTGTCAATTTTTTACTACTAAATTATTTCTTATTTTGGAAAACTATCAATAACAAAACTATAGTGCTAGTTAAGGTTTGTTTTTTTTTCTAGTTTCAAGATAGATTTATTATTGGTTGACACATCAGTGAAAAACTCCAAAATTGGAGGTCACTTTACGATTTTACCATTCAGATGCAAATCGCCTGAGACGTATTTTTGGCCATATCTCCGAAGATCTTGAGGGGATCGAGATGGAAATAGTACCAAGAGTTGATGAATTTATCGAGACACGTGTGGCTTTTTGAATTTTGAAAATAGGCTGGTAACTTTTATTGGAATTTTGAAAAATGCAAAAGTGACGGGTTGGGGGATGTTTGTTTACTAAATTGTAAATATTTCGGATTAAAAAAAATCGAAAAAAAAGTGTCCTGGGGTATAAGTTTAGCTACAAAGTGGCGAAAAAAATTAGAAAATCGGTTAATACCTATAATTTGTGATTGTGTGGTGGTCAGAAACAGAATCAGAATCATTTATTTGCTGAGAATGTAGGTCCCTTTACATTTGGAATTGTAGAAAAACGGGTACTTATATAATGCAGCTTCTATTGACCGATCGCATCGTCATGGTAACGGCATGGTAATCGACATGGTAATGGTATACTTTAAAAAAATGATTTTAAAAAACACTGAATATCTTCTTTAATGTGAACACTGAAGCTTGATTAAATTTTTCATACAAATAACCGAAATAACACGTTTTAATTTTTGTACCCCGAACTTACCCCAAGCTAACATCAAACACACATCACAAAGGTTTTATTCCCAGCATTTCCCCAATGTTTAAAAGGGCGTATGTTAGATCATTTGACAACTGCCAATATTCGGCACGTGCCGGTGACATACAGGTGGACGTTATAGTTAAATTGTATGTGTTTTATTAATTTTGGTAGAATAAGTGAGTTATTTCTCGTGCGAGTGCAAATAGTAGGGGTTCAAATGTACGTTTAGATTTTGTGATTGGTATTTTAAGTAGGTACATGAAATGAATAACTCTTACTAGGTATATCAGAAGATACCTGTTTTTTTATGATAGACAAGCGCTTGCCCGCTATCACGCCTGATGGTAAGCTATGATGCGATCTAAGATGAAACGCGCTTGCCTAGAAGATACCTATTCACTCGCGACTTGAAGGGCCGCAGATTGTACCTATCGGGAAACACAGACTCAAGCAAGGAGTTCTACTCTCTAGCGGTAAGCATTAATAAAATACATAGTATAAATAAGTTATCACACTTCAGATTTTAGACACTTACTTACTTACTTACTCAGCGACCCAAAGTGTGTCTTGGCCTCTGATACTAGAGTTCGCCATCTTTTGCTGTTTCGCGCCAGTCCCCAGCATCGAGCTCACGTAGATCGGCCTCCTCTACGTCTCTCCATCGGCAGCGGGGGCGTCCGACCGGGCATGGGCCAGTAGCTTGACCGAGATAGGCTCTTTTGGCGCTCTTCTCCAATCCCATTCTTTCGACGTGACCAAGCCATCGGAGTCTGTGTGCCTTCGTTTCCCCAATGATATTAGACCCAGCCAGGAGTTGTTCTACTTCAGCGTTCTTTTAGACACTTGGTGTTAGAAATTAGACAAATCTTTAGTCATGCCTCAAATTACAATAAGTTTTAATCCCTTTCGCACAAGTTAGATTGCCAACATAACAATATTACACATAATAGGTATCACTTGATACTTTGCTACCAAAAGTTTAACAACTCGGTTATCAAGCCATTCGTTATCCGGCTATTTTACTAATTTTTATAATATTATAACACCAAATATTTTTTTAATATCTCTTTATAAATCTAAGTTATAATTTTTTCTTCACTTAGATTTCATTACAATTTTACTATCCCAATTTCAGTATTAAAAACGTTTAGCTGTCACTATACATTGAATCACAATTTCAATTTCGTTACAATCGTAATTTGCGACATTTCTCATTACAACCGACAACGTTCACATCAAACGCAACAATATTCCTCAATTAACGCAGGAATCCTCACGAGAATACATCGATACGAACAGACAGATTGACGAACTATATACGTATCGAACAACTTTACTTTTACACCTGAATTCTCTAAAACACAAAGGAGTTTGAACTGTAATCCTTTGACTTAAAGTGATGTTAAAGAGTTTATTAGGTGTAAAGTTAAGTTGGTTGGGATGGGTCAGATTGAATATTCCCCCTACTAATAAACATCAATCAAGTTACTATTAAATGCACCTTTGCCGTGCCATATTGTGGTGTGTTCCTTTTGTGACCGGTTGGTTGCTGCACTGTAAATATAAAAAAGCGAGCGAATAAGTTATGTTTGCTGTTGCTTTGATAGCACTACCAAAAACTATTTTTATAATATACCATGAACAACAGCGTCGCTTAACCACTGCTAAGGTTAAAATAGGGAATGTCCGAAAAAAATCAAATTGGCGGAATATTTTTCTATAGGTAGGAATAAGGTCCCTTAGTAATAGAAAAAAGTTTCAGAAATTTCGGTTGCGTAAAAATATTTAAAAAAATCAAAGTCTCTTTGACTTCACAAATGTATGAAAGTAACAGCAGAATGGAGATTATACCTTTGCCGCTAACTGCCACAACCACTACACGTATTTAAAAAAAAAAGTTTTGACATATTGTCTTGAATCTTTTTTTTTAATACCATGTTGTGGTTGTGGCAGGTGGTGGCAAAGGTATGATCTCCATTCTGCTGTTACTTTCATAAATTTGTGAAGTCGAAGAGACTTTGATTTTTAAAAATTGGTTCATGCATCCGAAAATTATGAAACTTTATTCTATTACTAAGAGACCTTATTCCTACCTATAGAAAAATATTCAGCCAATTTGATTTTTTTCGGACATTCCCCATTGCTTGCACGCCGCGCCGTCACTACATACGTTTAGTTCGTGCAGGGGCGATACGCGCGCACACGAATTTTGTTGCTAACTGGTTAAGCGACACTGTTGCCCATAGTACACAATGGTTTAAATAACTTCGACTAAAATAAAAGTATAACATTCTTTTTAGTAATGCAATATCTACTTGTGCTAATGCAACAAGTGTATAAATGATGTCGTTTTCATATCAGCACTACTCTAGAGAAAACCTACAATATGAAAAATTACTTCGTAGCATTATAGTTATAATGCTACGAAGTAATTTTTCATATTGTACGCCGTAGCATTTTGATTTCTTCGCAGCTCTACAAGTTTTCTCATTACGTTTGTTAGATATTATGTTGTGGCCACAGCTTAATATCAACTTTTGTAGTCCGAGGACTACACGCGAGCGTTTGTGACATTTCTAACCTTTTTTTAGAAATGGCTGAAGTATGATTTTCCCCATATCTCCGGCATTTCGAAAAATTTCGAAAAATAGAATAATTGACAAGAAATTATTTTAATTATTGAACCTGCTCACAACATTTTTACCCAAGCTGAAGCACAGACGCTTCGCGTTCGCTCGGTCATTGCGGCTATGGCCTTAAAAGTAGCGTAGTTAAAGGTCTATTATTTCTATAATAAATGGACATAAGAGTGGCCAAAACACGAGACACAACGATAAGAATATGTAAGCTCTGGGGCCCTATATTTGAATCCTTCGGTTGGCGATGAGCGCTCTTTTCTAATGATTTTCATTCGACATAGCAAAATCCGTATTTTCGAATCGCTCGTTTCAAACTTATCTGACCCGGTGGCCAAAACAGGCACTAAGTGTTATTACAAAATTGTTACCTAGGTTACGCCGTCGTCTATAGACGATGACACCGTCACCGAGTCAGATACATTTGTGCTGTTCGAGTGCCTGTGAAAAGTGCGTTCAATCTCTATCTACGCTAGCCGAAGGATTCAAAAATAGGGCCCCACAAAAAGTTAAAAGCAGTAAGATGTATACGACAATCTTGTGTTAAAAAAATAAGACTTGAACAAATCAAATAACGCAAGTGCGAATCAGTGCCAGCCAACGTTTTTTGGTGAATATTTCAAAGACTCGCACTAAGCGTTTTGGTTAAAATTTTATCATCCGTACCGCTAGAGAGTGGAACTCCTTGCCTGAGTCTGTGTTTCCCGATAGGTATAATCTGGGGGCCTTCAAGTCGCGAGTGAATAGATATCTTCTAGGCCAGCGCGTTCCATCGTAGATCGCACCATCGCTTACCATCAGGCGTGATGCGTGGCAGCATGCGGCAGAAAACTTATATTGAAAAAATAAAAGCGGGGCAAAACAAATAACGCAAGTGAATCACACCAAAATAACCCATCGTTGTGAGCGCACGCGTCACCTGCCGCCACGCGCAGCATATTGCATTGTTGCCTGCAACAACAAGCACTTTGACGCGGTGCGCGCTGTGAAGTTTGGAATAAACGTCAGACTGAATAAAAAAAAACTGTTGTAAAATTGCATAGTTTTTTGAGCCCAGCTTTTAATCGACATGGCGTAATGTTTTTTTTATTCCGTGTCGATTGTTGATAAAATTGTTTATAAAATTACTTTTGCATGGTCTATATGTTGAAAAATTAGTTGAAAATTCTGAAGTCCTTTCTGAAAGTGATAAATAACAAGTAAATAAGATGTATTTTTTTATCATAAGTAGCAACGGGTTTTGGAAGGAATCTGTATCGCCATCCATTACATAACATAACTTATATTATAGATAACATAAGTTGTTTTATGTCTTAACAAAGAGTTGAGTAATTTAACAATTGATTAAGTTATTCAACAAAGAGACATTTTTAATTGTAAGCAAAAGTAAGTAGTTTTAGTTCATTCACAGTGTTACTGTTACCGTAAAACCCTATCTGTCTTATTCAGAGTGCGTTCGTTAAACTAGGGCCAAAGTTAATATAATAATAATAATAGTCATCATCATTTATTTCAGGCAACAGAATAGTTAGACTGCGGACTAATGCCATTTTAGCGCAAATCTTATAGAGTGACAATTTAACGTTTAGTCCCACCGTTTAAGGATTAAAAGGTGCATTGTGATTGGTTTACAAGCATTAAACCAGGTTTTGTTAGAACAGTCTTGCACCCCAGTTTTGTGAAACATCTCTGAATAAGACAGTATAACTTCGCCTTCCAAACTAAACTTCGCCTTCCAAACTAAACTTCGCCTAAAAACAAAAAATCCATTATCTCGTGAAATTAAATAGCAAAGCCACTATTTTGGATTTGGTAATAATCTCTCGTTTATTGTGCCAAAACTGCATTCTACTGTCTATGGAAACTAGCTGTCCATTTGAAGCAGTTGCAAAAAAAGTTGGCGTTTTCACGCGTGATTTTCGACAGTGTCCCCAAAAAGTCGTCTGTTGTGTTCATATTTGAAAAGGTACGATTTTAATACTTATATTGTAGGTTGTAACATATAGTCAGCTCACTAAATACAATATATCATTTTATTAACTATCACATATCTTGAATTAAATTGGTCAGGCAATGTTACCTAACAGTTTAACAACACAAGAGTTCTAAACTTCGCCAACTCAACAATAAATAAAAACTACTTTAGTGATATTCAAATATGGTTTATTTTCCTATACGACTGCATAAAGTAGATAAGCCCTTAGTAGATTAAAATTAGGGTACCTAGATCAAAAAAGATCTAGGCACCCTAATTTTAATATTTTTTTGTCTATTCATGATTGCATCCACCTATTCATCGTACCCAGGTAATTGTTATTATTTTCCAGTCTGATACTCTTGTTGTCTTTAGATGTAGAAAACTTGAATAAACTATCGATAATCATAAATTCAATATAAGATTAATATTGATTGATTCATTCGATTCATTGTCAGTATTATTTTTTTCTTGGCGCAGTATTTAAAAATATTTGCTTCGCATGTGAAAGGAGAGTGAACGCAGTGATATTTGCAACCACGCTTTTATGTCTTGCGCCTTATTATAATAAGGTGTCAGTAGGTACTAGTTAAAGACACGTCATAATAAATAAAGTACTAGATATTTATACTTATTTACTTATGAGTAAATACTGTCAGTCAAATTTTTAATACATTGTTAACTTTAAATTGTACAAAGGGAATTATTAAAATAAAACACACGAGTAGTTTGATTGAAATAAATTTATTCAAGTAATAACAACATAAGATATGTTTTAGTCGCAAAACGAAAGTTTAAAAGTGACGGTAGGTACTTATAAATATATTTCACTTTGTTCGTTCGTTTATCCTTGCTCTATACTGTCTTGGATTTGTGCTATTATGTTTTTAGTGCCTGTATAAATACTGTCTAGAAAAATATTCTCGACAACGTATTGTGTACAAATTTTAGCATCACAAGTGCACACTAAACTTTATTCGTGAGCTGGTTCGCATCGTAAATTTCAATCCGTATTATTTTTGAAACTCTGCTTTTATGTGGTTTTTTAATATAAGATTGAGGCAGGTGACTCTTCTTCAACTTCTTTTTTGTACATGTAGCTGCTTCACCTTGAGGAGTATACTCCACTGCTCCAAGCGTCCGATTTACAGGAATGAAATTGAATAATTCATTTGAATCCTGAAAATAATGAATAAATATAAGTAGTTAAGTACTCAATTAATGACATCACATACACAAGTATTTATTTTTAATGTTAACGTGACTTACCTCCATTGCTTGCGACTGACTCTGGCGTTCCGCTAATAAATTGTAGTATTTTTTTTAAGATGCTTCACATTCATATAGAAAAAAAAAATGTTATTAAGGTTCATTATATGTAAAAATATAGCAGCGACAATATTATGATGACAAAGCAAAATTAATATGAAACTACAATATTCCAACCACATAACTGAAACGTCACTAAATGATTAGATATTTATAATACCTATTCTATAAAAAGGCGAAATATTGTTTAAGTCATCAATTTTAATTAAGAAATTTTCATGAAGTCATTAGCTAAGTTAAACCAGACTGTTGAAAACTAAACTGATCTAAGTAAGCAAGTACAGTTAACAGCACGATAGGACATGTTGACCTTGAGACCGTCTTTATGCCGCCGGCGCCGTACTGTAGTAGGAACTTACATACGTACGTTTTCTTCATGATGTCGGATATCTAGTCCATCCATACTCATACTGTTTTAATGTAGGTATCATCTCTAAGTAATATTATTAAATGTGAAAATGGGTTGTTTGTTCGTCACGCTTTCACATCTCAACCAATCATAAAAAATTGCATACACGTTTCACGGGTACAGAACGTAGGCTACCTTTTATCCAGAAAAAATATTGTATGTATAGAAAAGCAACTGTTCGCGCAGGCGAAGTCATGGGCGACCGCTAGTTATTTATAAGTATGGTTCTTACAAGTTCGCGTTAAATAAACACTTATATTAGTCACTGATCCAAGTTCTATTTATCATCTATTAATGCATAAAAAAAAATCAAGAGAAAGAATCGAACCTGAGCCATTCTTCTGTCCGAGTGGCTACTCTAATTACTAAGCTATTATGACATTAGTTGAAATCATAATTAAATTCGATAAATTTTTGACGAGTGTAAGCTACGGCCAGGCCAGTTAGCCAAGCGCGGTGCATTCGCCTCGGATTGTGAAAGGTACTAATTCGATTCCCATCTAAAATAGGTACTTGATTTTTATTCACTAAATTTATTTTCAACATAAAACTTTATTAGCTAGTTAATACAATTTCATATGAAAAAAACAATGTATCGAGCACCGAACCGATCGATTCAGCAACCGTTCTCCTACGACCGATTTGCTATTGGACTATTCGTCGACAGGACGATCCATTTATTTCCATTTCCCCTACAGCGTCTTTCACCTACGGACTGTTCGCCGACAGGACCTTTGGTATATGTCACTTTTGACGACACGCCGTTTCACCTACTGAATGTTTCACCGACACGACGATAAACCTATAACTCTTTTAACTACAACCCTTTCCATCTACGGAGGATTCGCCGTCAATATTAAGGCAAGCGATATTACAAAGAATAATAAATAAATATTTCAGGATGCACCACTCAGGGCCACACATAGATCTAGTCCCAAATTAAGTCAACTTGTGCTATGGGTACTACACTGGCCTGCAAAACTAAGTACTACAGAGGTCTATTTTCATACAAACAAGGTAACTTTGAAGCGTTGGTTCTCCGCCCAGGATTAAACGGGGTGTGATCTGATGATGGCCATCCAGGGAGTGAATGGAGAAGATTAAGATCCCCATACACACCCAATTGATCTAATCAGCATTCTAAGAGCTGTTTGGATATGTTTAAAAAAACCACAAAAATAGCATTAAAATGTATGGAAATGCTGTAACTGATAACTCTGATCCTTACAGCTCTTAAAATGCTGATCAGATCAATTGGATGTGTATGGGGATCTGAATCTTCTTCATTCACTCCCTGGATAGCCATCATCAGATCACACCCCGTTTCGTCCTGGGCGGAGAACCAAAGCTTCAAAGTTACCTTGTTTGTATGAAAATAAGCCTCTGTGGTACTTAGTTTTGCAGGCCAGTGTAGATTACTCATACATATTTTTTTGTAAATACATACTTATAAATATAAATTGTAGTTTTAATTATTTACATGTTATTCTATTTTTGAAAATAAAATAATAAAATTATTTATATCACGCTTAATACCTAAGTATTGCAGTTGCTTCATTGTTATTTATTATCTACTAGCTGATGCCCGCGACTTCGTACGCGTGGACTTTATGACTTCGGCGTAGCATATAGATATGAACTCATGTAGTTACATAAGAAAATACTTGTAGCAGTGTTATACTTAATGTTAAAAGTTAATTAATTATTTTTAGTTTATTTTTATATTTAATATTATAAACATAGTTTAAAAAATATATTATAAACTATGTTCGGAGTCTTTGCTTCGGGAGCCAATATGAAAAGACCTGAAAACGTCACTATTTACCTACCTACTTCTAACGCGTATTTGTTCCTAGTATGCAAAATAAATAATAATATAAAAGTTTTAATAAAATATTTACATAATCCATTTCCGGTGTAATAGATGATAAATAACAATGAAGCAACTGCAATACTTCGGTATAAGCGTGATAGAAATAATTTTATTACTTTATTTTCTAAGAATAGAATAACATTTAAGTAATTAAAACTACAATTTATATTTATAAGTATGTATTTACAAAAAAATATGTATGGTAATCTAGTACCCATAGCACAAGTTGACTTAATTTGGGATTAGATGGCTATATGTGGCCCTGAGTGGTGCATCCCGAAATATTTATTTATTATTCTTTGTAATATCGCTTGCCTTAATATTGACGGCGAATCCTCCGTAGATGGAAAGGGTTGTAGTTAAAAGAGTTATAGGTTTATCGTCGTGTCGGTGAAACATTCAGTAGGTGAAACGGCGTGTCGTCAAAAGTGACATATACCAAAGGTCCTGTCGGCGAACAGTCCGTAGGTGAAAGACGCTGTAGGGGAAATGGAAATAAATGGATCGTCCTGTCGACGAACAGTCCAATAGCAAATCGGTCGTAGGAGAACGGTTGCTGAATCGAACCGATCACACCGGCTGACTGAATGTAACCACTGAGCTATTATGGCTATATCAACCTAGCTTGATTTATCGAAACTTGCTAAAGTTATATACTTACCTACCTTATTCAATAAATAATTTAAGGGTGAGGGTGACCTATGTTTTTTGTAAAACTATTACAACTAAGAATCATGACGAGTGAGTGCTCTAACCATTGAGCTTTAATGGCATTTATTTCTACGACAGTTAACAACCGGCTTAGCAGAGTAGTATCATACAGACCTAAAGGTCTCGGGTTCGAACTCGAAGAGGTACATAAGGTAAGCATGTGTGATAAATAGTGAACACACATGCAAACATATAGCTAAGTGGTACCTAATATCAAATAGACTAGCATATAAACATAAAACCTAATACCTCAGCGTTTTTTCATATTTGGAACCTGTGATTTTACTAATAAGGCTTAGAGTCCACGTGGACCTGTATTATTTAAGCCCGACAATTATCTCGTGGTAGCACAGAACAGCTCCTGCCTCCTAAGGGACAAAGCCTCCGGTGCCCAGTGCTCTAACAGTTCGAATCTGCAGTGAAGATAATTATATTAAAAAAATGTAAGTACCAACTATTTTTATTGTCCTCGTTAAAAGTTTGTAGACTGACGGACCCATTGGCGCAGTGGTGCTGAGCCAGAGTGGTGAACCAGAGGTCGTGGGTTCGATCCTCACCCGGGACAAACACTTAAGTGATAAGCATTTATTTGTGTTTGCTCCGTGTCTGAGTGTTATTATAATTAGTGATCTCTCAGTGTCCTGGGTTCGATTCCCGGATGAGGCAAGTACGTTTATGCTGAAAATAGGATTAAATTGTGTTTTTATTGCATTCATGTTATCTCTTATGAGTGTCGAGTAGAGATAATTAATTTACCTACATATTATTTCAACTTAGTCTGTTACATACTATAAACATTGAACAAATTAAAATGTAATTGTATTTTGTTTACAGGTCTGAAATTCTCGCCAAGGATCTTTTCTTGTCAAGTGACTCAGAAGAAGAGTCACAGCCACCACCACCACCACCTGTAGAAGAAAAGAAGGCTAAGCGTAAGCCTAGCAAACCGCTCGAGGGAGGATCAACCACCAAGAAGCAGAAGATAAAAATCAACCCAGTCACTCCGCCCGCTCGTCTCACCGCACACGAGCTATTCGGCAGTGACGAAGAAGACACCGCTTCACCCAGCTGCAGTAGAACGGGTAAAACACTACCACCGCTATATTCATATTTAACTAAGAGGCAGTCAAAGGGCTGCACAAGACAGGTCAAGGAAATGTCCCACGGAAAATTTTACATTGAACTCAAAGTCTATGATGCCGAGGAGATCAAAAAAGTGCAGCCGATCAACAGATGGCGCTACGCTATAACCACAATTAAGACTCGCATGAGTGATGATAAGGAGCCGTGGCGGTTTATTAAAGGCTTCATGAGAGAGGCTGAAAAAGACTTTAAACATTGCCCCGCCACTCTGATAGGCATGTATGAGAGTTAGTTATTAGTGAAAAAGTGCCTAATTTTATTGTTTAAGTCCCTATCATATAAGTATTATATATCATCTTTTTATTTTTCGTGTCTTTATAATTATAATGCATCCATTATTATACTTAATATATCATAAATAATACATTTGAATTTTATTTTTTTTCACAGCTGTATCACCCAACAGCATATCAAGATCTCGAAAGTTAAAAGACTGTTATGAATGTAAAATTTTAATACCAGAAAATCAGTATCAATATCACATGAGAACTAATATGCATAAAGCAAATTGTTTGTTGAAAACACAATTCAACAATATTAATATTATTGCAACTGCATTTAAAAACAGACTGTTAACATATCGCCTGAACGTCGCTGAGAATGAACAGTACCTCTATCCAGAGACTTTTCTCAGCGATAAACAGAAAGATATTATAAAGTTAATTACGATGACATTGAATGAACACAATTCCATTAAATTGAATTTTGAATTGTTTGCTAACTTTATGCTACCGACATCAGATGAAATTTGTCTGAAGTCATTTAATGTGAAATATTTCATTGTTTTTAAGAACACTGATTTATATGAGTTATTAATAGACGTATCAAATCAAATTAAAGCAAAATTAACTGAGTTTCAACACAGTCAATCTGGCTGGATGTATGTTTCTATGAGTCATCTTGAAATAAACATGAATAAATATTCACCTATGAGAGGTGGGACATATGTAAGCCTACCCTCATCCATTAAAAATACTAAAAGTTGTATTAACATCCAGAATCAAGATAATTGTTGTTTTTTATGGAGTATAGTTGCAGCAATATACCCAGCAAAAAGTAATGTATGCAGAACTAATTCTTACCCACATTATTCTTCCGTTTTAAATACTGAGGGAATGAGCTTTCCTCCAACAGTAAATGATATAAAAAAATTTGAAACAAATAATCCTAACATAAGTGTTAATATTTATGGCTTAGAAAAAAAATGTACAGTAACTGGACCTCTTTATCTTACGAAAAACAAAAAAGAATGTCATGTAAATTTACTGTACATTGAGCAAAACAATAAAGGTCACTATTGTCTAATTAAAGATCTAGTACGCCTAGTAAAGCGTCAAGTTACTCGCTTTAAAGGCAAAGTTTACTTATGTGAAATGTGTTTACAATTTTTTAGTAATGAAATGAAATATAAATCTCACAATTGTACAAAAATTTTATCAGTTTTACCTGAAAGAAATACTGTTTTAAAATTTCAACATTATGAAAGACAGCAAAAAATTAATTTTGTTATTTATGCTGATTTCGAGTGTCTGTTGGTTGACTGTAATGAAAAAAACACACCATCCAATACTCAGAAAATTAAAATACATCAACCTTCATGTTTTGCTTATTATATATGTTGTTCTCATAATAAACAATTAAACAAGTACGTTTCATATCGAGGTGAAAATTGCGCAGAGATTTTTGTTAAATGTTTAATAAAGGATGCAAAACGATTACACAAAATTTTAATGAATAAAAAAGGCATGACCCCTTTAACTAATGAGCAAGAGACACAGTATCGAAATTCTACAGTTTGTCATATATGCAAACAATTATTATTGAATGACAAAGTTCGAGATCATGATCATATTACATCTGAGTACAGAGGGGCGGCACATTCTCATTGTAACCTGATGTACCAAGTTTGTTCATTCATTCCTGTTGTGTTTCATAATTTATCTGGGTACGATTCACATTTATTTATTAAAGAGTTGGCAAAGTATGAAGGCTCTATAAAAATAATACCAAAAACTAAAGAAAAGTATCTCTCTATAACGAAAGTTATAAAAACAGAAGAATATAACCAACCAATTCAAATAAAATTTATTGATTCTTTCCAATTTCTCAGTTCTAGTTTAGATACATTAAGTAAAAGTTTATCTGAAAACGATTTTGTTAATTTATCTTTAGAGTTTAAAGATAAAAGACAATTTGAGTTATTAAGGAAAAAAGGTATTTATCCGTATGATTATGTAGATTCTTGGTCTAAATTTGAAGAAACAAAACTCCCTTTAAAAAATAGTTTTTTCAATAGTTTACGTAATCAACATTTAAGTGACGATGAATATAAACACGCTCAAACTGTTTGGAAAACATTCAATATAAAGTCCCTAGGTGAATACACTGATTTATATTTAAAATGTGACGTCCTATTGCTATGTGATATATTTGAAAAATTTAGAAATACAAGTTTACATTATTATAATTTAGATCCTGCACACTACATTACATCACCAAGTTTAAGTTGGGATGCAATGCTACTTTTTACTGGTGTTGAACTCGAGTTAATTAACGATTTACAGATGTATGAGTTATTAGAGAGAGGAATACGAGGCGGGCTAGCACAATGTACGGTTCGTCATGCGGAGGCGAATACTAAATACTTACCTTATTTCAATGATTTAAATCCTAGTAGTTATTTGATATATCTTGATTGTAACAACCTTTACGGTTATGCAATGACCAAAAAGCTTCCTATTTCAGACTTCAGATTCTTGTCCCAAGATGAAATTAATAACTTAAATGTAATGGATGTATCAGATGATAATGATTATGGTTATATATTGGAAGTAGACTTGGCTTACCCAAACTATTTACATGATAAACATAAAGATTTACCATTTGCCGTTGAAAAGTTAGTACCACCTTATGGGAAAACGTCGAAATTGATTGCAAATCTTTACGATAAATGCAATTACGTGATTCACTATACTCACTTAAAAGAATGCTTGAAAAACGGTTTAATTTTAAAAAAAAATCATTGTATACTCAGTTTTCGTCAGGAAACTTTTCTAAAAAAATATATTGATCTCAATACAACCCTCCGTCAAAATTCTAAAACAGCGTTTGAAAAAGACTTCTTTAAACTATTAAATAATTCAATATTTGGAAAAACTATTGAGAACAAACGTAAACAATCTGATGTTAAATTAGTAACAAAATGGAAGGAAACTACAAATAAAACAAATAAACATCTAGATGCTGAAAAACTGATTACAAAACCAAACCTAAAAAGTATTTCGATATTTTCTGAAAACTTTATAGCCGTGGAGTTGAGTCGTGATAAAATTTTCTTAGACAGACCCATATATATCGGGTTTACGGTTCTAGAATACTCTAAGCAGCATATGTATCAGTTTCATTACGACTTTATAAAAAACAAATATGAAAATAATGCGAAACTATGTTACACAGATACCGATAGTTTATTGTATTTAATATACACTGAAGACTTTTATCAAGACATGAATAACGAAATTTCAAAATTTGATACAAGAAATTTTAATACAGACAATCCGTATCAAATTCCGCAAGTTAATGCTAAAATTCCTGGATTATTCAAAGATGAGATGGGTGGTGATATAATTACTGAATTTACAGGTCTGAGACCTAAATTATATTGTATAAATAGCATGAAAACTAGAATTAAAAAAGCTAAGGGTATATCTAAAGCAGCTGTGAATGACTTGGAACTGAGTGATTACAATGAGGCGTTAACAACTAATAAAATGCTCAGATGTAAAATGAATATGATAAAATCAATAAAACATGTATTATTCTCTCAGCAAGTAGATAAAAAAGTTTTAGACAGAAATGATGATAAAGTACAAGTGCTTAATGATCAAATTAATACTTTACCGTGGGGTCATTATGATTCTATGTTTTTAGATTATTCTAGTGATACTTAATATAAGATTGTATTCCGATTAATATAACTACTCACACTTAAGTTAAGTTCAGTGTTTAAATTTGTATGTAGTATTTATACATTATTAATGTTTGATTTTAATGTATGTTGTAATCTTTGATTGTCATATTAACGGTAAAGTGATGCAAAGAATAAAATTTTATTATTTTAAAAAGTCTTTTATTTTTTCCCGAAACGAATACGATAGATTAATAAATTAAAAAAAGGTTTATATAATTCAGCACCACTACTTGAAGTCATTGTACTGAATGCCTTGAAACACTGCGGTCAAGTTCAAATACCAGATGAAATTTCTCAAACAAAAACAGACGTTAAAATTAGAGTGTATCTGTCCTCCACAACCAAAGGAACCAAATCGACATGGTGATTTATTACCGAATAGTATCCGTTGTATTGTTTGTGGCCCGTCGAATTGTGGGAAAACCAATGTTATGATAAACCTTTTGTTACATGAAAATGGTCTTAAATTTAAACATATTTACATATACTCAAAAACAGCCTTTCAACCGAAGTATTGTTTTTTAAGACAAGTTATGGAGCGGATACCTTGCTCCAAATTAATGATATTTCATGACAACAAAGATGTGATTTCACCCGAAGATGCTTTTACAAATTCAATAATGATTTTTGATGATGTCGCATGCGAAAATCAGATAAATATTCGCAATTACTTTTCCATGGGCAGGCACAGAAAGATTGATTGTTTTTACCTATCGCAAACTTATTCAAAAATACCCAAACAGTTAATACGTGATAATGTAAATTTTCTAATCATTTTCAAACAAGACGATATTAATTTAAAACACATCTATAATGAACATGTAACTACAGATATGAGCTGGTTGGAATTTAAAAAACTTTGCAAAACGATATGGTCGGATATATTTAGCTTTTTAACGATAAATAAGGACTGTCCTCTTAATGATGGAAGATATAGAAAAGCCTTTGATACATTTATTTATTTATGAATAAAATAATGTAGGTATATATAAAGGCAAACGCTTGTAAATCAGTTAATTGATTTTAACTATCAACAAAGAACGGTTGTATATAATCGGACTTAATGGATGCAGATGTTAAGAAACAACTGATTAAATCAGTTGAAAATATAAAAAATAAAATAAAGATGATGAAAAGTGAAGAAGATAAAGCTAATTTACAATACAAAAAGGTATTTAAACCTATCACAGATAATTTGGACTCAATTATTAAAGCTGATGACAGAGATCAACCTACATTCAATGTTTCCATTGATATGGGCAATCATGACAAATTAGAAGATCAAAATTCGATTTTAGACTATGATAACTTTAGCAAAAACGTACAAAAAGATTTAGATGATAGCTCAGAATATTACGACTATACTGATGAAGATAGAAGTCCTCCAAAAAAAATTAATGATACTCTAATGTCACTAGAAAAAGAAGAATTGATGACTAAAAATATAAATGTGCCATTTGGAATACGTGGGCAAAGTAAAAACTTAATGATGGGAAACACCAAAGTGTCATTCTCTTCTACAAGCGATGCCAAACAGTCGAATAAAAACTATATAGTGAGCATTGGTAATAGAAGCTATGAATTAACACCAGGATTAAAAGAACTACTAATGCGTAAAAAACCTAATCTTAAAGCTGTTACTGAAAAAGATAAAATAACCTATAAAGACATACTTCATTACACAAATGCTCATAAAAGAAACTTTAGCCAGAACGGCCAAATTAAGGGTGACAAAGGTTTAAAATATCGTCACATTATTAAACCACTATTTTCTCAAGAAAATAATGCTAAAAGTAAAGAGTCAAATGATGAACTGAACACGAAAAGCGGTGGCTATATACCAAAGTATAAAACATATAAAAATAATACAGATTACGTATTTTGGGACGATCCCAATGAATTGATTGAAAGGTTAAAAATATTAATTGCTTCCAAATGTGCTGGTAATACTAATCATGATAATGAAATTTTATCAATCATTGAGGAACTTAAGGAAGCCGGCATTATAAAAGAATAAAAAAGACTAGCCCTTATAAATTAATATTAGTTACAAGAAGGATATAGATCATGAGTGTTGCCAAAATTGTGAATCAGTTTAATAATACTCAAAATAAAAATTCGCTTAGAGAAGTGCCATCATCACCGCCAAGAAAATCTATATTAAGTACCACCATTGACAAAAAATATATTGATCAATTTAAATTTGATATTTTAAATGAAATTGTTAATTTAAAGAAGCTGAATCAACTTTTGACTGAAAGAATTAAAAAACTGGAAAGAAATATATATATCAGTGATATAGCAGGAAAATTTAACAAACATTATGAGCAAAGCAGATGTCATAAACGAAATCTGTAGAGATGCTCGAGTTAATTATCCTAGAAGAAATGTCTTTCTTAAAGATATAGATGATCTTTGGCAAGCAGATTTAATAGACATGCAAACAATGTCAAGAGTAAATGGTGGTAATAAATACATATTAGTAGTTATTGATTGTTTTAGTAAATTTGCATGGGCAGTTGCGCTAAAGCAAAAAAATAAACAACTTGTATCTAAAGCATTTAATAGAATAATACAAGATGGACGTATTCCGAAAAACCTACAAACTGATCATGGAAAAGAATTTTATAATGACCAGTTTCAAAATATTATGAAAAAGTACAATATTAATCATTACTCTACATACTCTACTAAAAAAGCCTCTATTGTTGAAAGATTTATTAAAACTTTGAAGAGTAAATTGTACAAAGAATTTTACTTGAATGGAAATTATAAATGGAATAACGGAGTTCTCAATAATAAGATATCTGAATACAATAACTCTAATCACAGAACCATTGGTCAGCCTCCAGCTACAGTTTGTCATGATAACAAAGCAAAAATAATGCAAAGGTATATAAAGTTGGCTCAATTAAGAAAATATATAAAATGTGCAAAATTTCAAGTAGGTGATTATGTGAGAATAAGCAAGCACAAAGCATGTTTCGATAAAAGTTATACACCTAACTGGTCGACGGAAATATTTAAGATTTATAAAGTACAAGAAACGAATCCCACTACTTATTTAATACAAGATTCCAAACATCGACCAATACTTGGAGCCTTTTATCCTCAAGAACTACAGAAAACAAAACATCATGATGTATATTTAGTAGAAAGAGTTATAAAGAAAAAAGGGAATTTAGTTTATGTTAAATGGCTAGGTCTCCCGAGTAGCGAGAACAGCTGGATTCATAAAACAAATGTTTTGTAAATGCATTTTTTAGTTTACATAAGTGAAGTTACTTATATAAGCTATTACCCTATATTTTCTTCTCATTCGAGGTCAGTTTACGAAACGGTCTAGACTATTACATTTAAATACGATTATTTTAAAATTTAATAAAATGAAAAGGAAGCGATGTTCTGAAACTTTACCTAACACATATAAACGATCAAAGAATAAAGATAATAACTATAATAATAAAGATGTGATGTCTCCAAAGAAAAGTTTGAAGAAAACGTTTCAAAACATTGTTTCACATACTAAAAAACGCATAAAGAACCTAAAACCTACATGCAAGAAAGTTTTGATGAAATTAGCACATGCTACAGCACAAGAATTAGCTTCGGACTCTCCTATAAATATACCAAGAATTATACCCTTACCTAAAACTGGTGGGTTTCTTCCCTTAGTCCCGATATTTGCTGGTTTATCTGCTGCTGGTAGTTTAGCAGGAGGTGCTGCTGGAATTGCTAAAGCCATAAATGAATATAAAGCAGCCAAAAAACAGTTGATTGAATTAGAGAGACACAATAAGCAACTAGAGGCGGTGTATATTGGGAAAGGAGTACACCTAAAACCCTACAAAGATGGACTAGGCATTTACGTCACCAAGAAAAAAAACTGATTTCCAGGCTGCCCAGAAGAGCTTTGACTAATATTGATATTATAAGTGTCCAGGTTTTGGACTGGGTCGAAGGATTAGCGTGAAAATTAAACGTGAATTCTTGGTTTTCGAAAAATGTAATAAAAATTGTGTTCAATACAAAGGTAGCGATAGAAGTGTAAGTTAATTTTGAAAAATATAAAATGGTGGTACAAAATGCGCACCCGCGATTGGTGCCCTAGAATATGACGCGATCGAGGACGCTTCTGATTGGCTGCCGTTGCATGATCGCGCGACACACAACAATACAGGATGCAGGCACATGTTTCCCAGAAATCATAGATGGCGCCTCATTCTCCGACATGCCCCCGGCCTTGGAAGCACCAGCTTACGAAACCCTTGCTGAATCAGTCGCTTGCTCGTCATGAAAGAGGGGACAGATTCTGGTGACAGCGCGCCTGACAACACCAGACGCTGTGCGGATGTCGGCCACTCTCACGATGCCGTCTCTGCCCGATATGATGCGCTCCACACGACCCATTTGCCATTTCAGCGGCGGCAGGTTGTCGTCTTTGATAACAACAAGCGTGTTCGGTTGTAGGTTTTCTATGGTCTGCTTCCACTTGGTCCTTGTCTGCATCTCAGAAATGTATTCCTTGCTCCACCGTGACCAGAAGTGCTGTCGCAGCTGCTCCACCCTCTGGTAGCGATTGAGGCGGTGAACTGGCGTAGACTGCAGATCAGCAGCAGTCACAGGCGCTGTGAGTGAACGACCAACAAGGAAGTGAGCGGGCGTGAGGGGAGCGAGGTCATGAGGATCAGAGGACAAGGGACTCAGTGGGCGAGAGTTGAGGACGGCTTCCACTTGTGTTAATAATGTGGTTAACTCCTCAAAAGTTAGGTGTGCATTGCCTACCACGCGATGGATATGGTACTTGCATGACTGTACTCCTCTTTCCCAGAGACCACCGTGATGAGCAGAGTAGGCAGGTATAAATTTAAATTTAATTTGTTGGCTACTAGCGTATTCAAATATTTCGGCCGAACAATTATTTAAAAATTTCCTAAATTCGTTCATTAATCCTACAAAATTTCGTCCGTTGTCCGAAAAAATTACTTCCGGTTTGCCACGCCGTGAAATAAATCGCTTTAAAGCGAGTAAATATGCGTCTGATGAAAGATTACTGACAAGTTCTAGGTGAACTGCGCGCGTGACAAAACAAATAAACAAACATATATAGGCTTTTACGGTTTTAGCCCCCCTCCCGCTGCGATTCAACACGAGCACCGGTCCCGCAAAATCGACCCCGCATTGCGCAAATGGATAAGTTGGCGTGATTCGCTCCGAAGGTAAATTTCCCATAAGAGGAGTGACAACTTTGCCCTTTAAGCGCTTACAAATAATACATTCATGTATTACCTTCTTTGCGAGATCCCGCCCCCTTACCGGCCACCAGCGCTCGCGCAGCGCAAATAGCAGCGCCTGTTGCGCCGCATGCAGCAGCTGCTTGTGTTCGTAGCGGAAGAGCAACACTGAAAAGTGATGTTTACTAGATATGAGCGCGGGATGTTTCTTTTCATATGTGAAATGAGGTGAGTAATCGATGCGACCGCCAACTCGTATCAATTTATCATCCCCAATAAATAAATTTAATTTACTTAAATTGTGTTTTGTTTTTAAGCTTCCTGTTTTTAACAATGACGCATATTCGTCTGGAAACGACTCTAATTGTGAAAGTCTAGCTAAAGTATTCACAGCATCTCTCAATTCATCAACATCGAGTGCGCCGGTTTTTTTGTTGGCTTTATTGCGCGCATTATAAATAAATCGCAACATATACGCCGTTGCGCGCATCATGCGGTTAAATTGAGAGAACCTGTGGAAAGGGAATAGTGACGCGCCGGGCTGCTGATCTGCTACCAACGTGTGTACACTCCTAGGTTTTAGTTCTGGAAGATCCTGCGTATCGATCTCAAAATTACGCGAGTTCGGGGTCGCTTCAGGACTAAATTCGGGATCGCGAAGGAATGACGGACCCTCCCACCACAATGACGCTTTAGAAAGGTCAGTTAAGCCAACGCCACGTGATACCAGATCAGCAGGGTTGTCCTTTCCACTTACATGCCGCCACGGAAGTTCCTTAGTCAATTCGTGTATTTCCGTGGTTCTATTTTGAACGAACGTTTTTAGTAGGTTAGGGGCCATACGTAACCACCCCAACACTATTGTCGAGTCTGTCCAAAACATAACTAGGTTAAAGTGAAGTTGCAGTGACTCGCGAACCTTGTTATAAAGACGAGCGCTCAGCATTGCCCCCAGGAGTTCCAATCGGGGGATACTGACAGGGTGCAAGGGTGCGACCTTGCCCTTAGAGCATAATAATCTAACAGTTACCTGATTTGCGCAAACAGTGCGAATATATATACATGTACCGTACGCTATTTGCGATGCGTCTGAAAAAATGTGCAACTCAATGCTAATTGGATTTTCGCCTACGACGTGTCGCGGTACACGAATACTATTTAAAAGTGACAGATCACTAACAAACCGTTCCCACGCTCGTGTGACGTCACTAGGGACCGGGTCATCCCATCCCACCTTTAACAACCATAGCTTTTGTAGTAAAGTCTTTGCGAGAATTACGACAGGACTAAGAATACCCAATGGGTCAAATATTTGCGAGACAGTCGATAAAATAATTCTTTTTGTTAAAGGGGTAGAATTGCTTTCAAACCCAGTTGTGAAAAAAAACTCATCAGTACAGTTAAACCACCCAATGCCAAGCGTTTTACTATGAACATTTTCATCTAACTTTAATTCTTTTGCACAGTGGGGTAAAGGTACCAATGATTGGTCGTGGTCACTAGTGTTAAAATTAAATATCCACTTTCGTAGTGGAAAGCACCCCGATTCTAATGTTTTCGCGGTTTTTTCACAAATTTCTAATAATTTAGCTTTGTCATCATGACTCAGAACCATGTCATCAACATAAAAATTGTCATTTATTACCCCTTTGACGTCACAGTCATCGCATTCGGCCGCTAATTGTTTTAAGCAACGACAACTTAAAAATGCTGCGGAAGCGGTTCCGTATGTAACCCTATTTGAGCGATAGACGCCGATGGGCTGTGATGAGTCATCGCGCCAAAGTATTAATTGTAAGTCCCTTTGGTCAGGTGATACAAGTACTTGCCTATACATTTTTTCGATATCCGCACAGGCTGTGTATTTATATTGCCGAAAGCGTAATAAAATAGCAAAAAGATCGCCTTGTATCGCGGGTCCCACCAACTGGATATCGTTGAGCGACTTCCCACTGGTGGACGGGGCACTAGCATTAAAAACGACGCGTGACTTAGTGGTAGTGCTATGAGCTCGAAATACACCATGATGTGGCATGACATAATGCGGATCACCAAAGGAATTTACGGGTGTCATATGACCTAAATCGATATATTCCCGAATAAATTCCGAATATAGTTTTTTATACTCGGGCGTGCGATCAAGTCTTCTTTCTAATGCTAAAAACTGCCGCTCAGCTTGAGAATACGTCTTACCTAAAGAATCAGCTGTTTCTTTGAGCGGAATTCGAACGCAAAACCTTCCGCTAGTATTGCGTGTCGTGTTGTTTACGAAAGATTTTTCGCATTCCAACTCATCCTCACTAAGCGCATTCTGAACCTTAGGTAGTTCTTCAAGCTCCCAGAACCGACGCAGTTGCATGTCTATCGACTGTGTAAAATTACAATGAACAAATTTATTATTGTGTGTATTAATTATGTTTAAAGAGCCCGAAACTATCCATCCTAATTGTGTGTTTTGGAGGACCGGGCCATTAGGTAAACGAATTTTACCTTCTATAAGTAAGTCCCAAAATCGATCTGCGCCTATTAATAAATCTATATTTTGAGACTCCAAAAAATGTGGGTTAGCTAGCTGAACATTTTCAGGAATACTGAACTGTGCGCTTTGTATGTTAACAGCTGGCAGTGATGATGTTATTTGTGGTAGAACAAAACACGTTATGCGAGTGGAGTAGGTATTGACGCGTGATTTTATTTCTATGTCACAAATCTGCGTTGACTGTGACACAGAATTACCTACACCTCGTATTTCATGAGCGGACTGTATTACTTCGATATCTAATAATTCGCAAAATGATTTCGTAATAAAACATCGCTGACTCCCGTTATCCAATAGCGTGCGCGCTACGTGATAATTATGATGCTTATCGGCAACTTCGACTATAGCAGTCGACAACAAAACAGGTTGCACACATAGATCACGCGTATCGGTATGCACTTGAGTTAACTGTATAGATTTAACTTTTTCACAAATTGCGGCGGTATCCGTATAACTAGGCGCGAGAGGTGACGACGTCACGAGCAGCTGACTGACGCGCGATGCGTTCGCGCCGTCCGTCGGCTCATTGATAACGGGACTCGCAGATAGTAAGACTGCGCTTGGAGCTGCATTTAATTCGTCACTGTGTATGAGCGAGTTATGTTTTTTATTGCATTTTTTGCAAGGCCCGAATCGACAATCGTTCACCGTATGACCCGAACGCAAGCAGTTCTTACATAATTTGTGTTTTACGATTAAATCAAGTTTTAAATCAATAGTTAAATCTAAAAACTTTTGACAGGAATAAAGTGGGTGTTTACCGTTACACATTACACAAGGAAAAGTATTTGCGCGTTGCTGATTATTCTGTGTTTTATTGCTAGAAACATTGCAGTGCACTTTGACATTTTCGTGTGTGAATTGTTTTTTATTGTAAACATTATGATTATGATTATTGCTTTTACTGTGCGAAACTAACAATGTTTCTAGCATATCAGCTCTGCGTTTTAAAAATTGGAGTAAATTATCAATTTTCAAGGTTACCTTGGAGTCACCGTCGTGATTAAGGTTCAATTGTGTACATTTATATTGCTCCCATTCGCGCTCTGTGCTGGTATCTAATTTAGTGATAATAATGTAAATAATTAAGGTGTCCCAGGAGTCCGTGGGCTCACCAAGCAATTTTAGTGCGCGCAAATTCTTTAAAATGGTGTCTATTAAAAGCCTTAATGCTGCGGGTGACTCTTTGGTAAGCTTTTGGATGGAAAAAATAGACTTTACGTGATTGTGAATAAGTAAATTAGTATTGTTGTAACGGTTTAACAAAAGCTCCCATGCAATAGCGTAATTGGCGGCGGAAAACTCTAAGGAATCGATTACCAAGCTTGCGCTGCCTTTTAATGCTGATTTCAGGTAATGGAATTTTTGAATGTCACTTATTTCAGTGGAATTATGAATAAGCGATAGGAAAGTGTCGCGAAACTCTAACCAGTGCTCGTAATCGCCCCCAAAAGCAGGAATTGAAACCGTGGGAAGTTTGACCGCCTGCTGCTGTACGCCCCTACACCTAGAACCTTCAGCAACCGGCTCTGTACCCAACATACACTCTGCCCTGGTCAATAAGCCGTAATAACAGTCCTCAAACAAATCGCGCTGTGATAATTGATTTTCTAATTCGCTTTCTGATACTATTTCTTCGATTTGAGTTTGAAGACTATTAAATTCAGCGTATAGAGCAGTAACGCCACGGACACGAAATTTCAAATCGACACGTAATTTTTCGGACAACACTTTATTCGCTTCAACATTATCTAAGTAATTAGAGAATCTAGTTAGCCTGCCTTTTACGGCGCCTCGCTTTCTAATTAAACTATTTAGAAGCTCAGATGGCACATTGATACTGTCAATAGTTAATTTGCAAGGGGATTTTGATCTGGCTTTAACCTCTTCATCATTGCCCATCTCGGTAGTCAGTGAAAAATAAGGAGTACTTACAATTTATGGTGATCTTGCGAATGCAGCAGGTAGGTACTAGCAGCGGCACTCTGCTGATCACTCAAACGAGCAGGTAGCAAGATGCACGTAAGCACACTGGAATTGGTGAAATGCACAACTATTAACACAAGTGAAAACCAAGGTTTTAGGAATATTGCGGATGGCTGGCCGTACCACTTTTAGCGTCTCCTGTCTGTCGTCGAGATGTCCAAAACATAGACTTTCGAGTCTCGATTGCGGCAGTCCTCTCTCCCTGGCTGGATTGATAGATACCCCGTGCGTAGTCCAGAGAAATTGGAGTCGGATGGTTTAGCAGTCCAGCTGATTTACAGGTCGTTGATCCTTTTTATGCGGCGACGAAGGTCCAGATGTCCAGGTTTTGGACTGGGTCGAAGGATTAGCGTGAAAATTAAACGTGAATTCTTGGTTTTCGAAAAATGTAATAAAAATTGTGTTCAATACAAAGGTAGCGATAGAAGTGTAAGTTAATTTTGAAAAATATAAAATGGTGGTACAAAATGCGCACCCGCGATTGGTGCCCTAGAATATGACGCGATCGAGGACGCTTCTGATTGGCTGCCGTTGCATGATCGCGCGACACACAACAATACAGGATGCAGGCACATGTTTCCCAGAAATCATAGATGGCGCCTCATTCTCCGACAATAAGGCATTCGCATCACATTCCCTTTTTCCGAGGTGTATTTATGAGAGATGAATTGCCATACAAGCCAAATCGAACAGAATGTGGTGTTATAAATCTTGATACCTCCGAAAAATCTGGAACTCATTGGGTAGCCTACGCAAAATTAAATGACTACATCGAGTATTTTGATAGTTATGGTAATTTAAGACCGCCGAAGGAATTAATACAATATTTAGGACCTAATATTTATTATAACTACGATAATTTACAGAAAAATAATGTATATAACTGTGGACATTTATGTTTAAAATTTTTAAAAAAAATCTGGAAAAATAAAAAGTAATTTCTTATTTCTAACGTTATTGTAGGTATTCTTTTCAAATACTTACCTTTCAACCGTATATAATATAAGTGAGAATAGCATGATATACATTAGTCTTTCTTTGTTTGTGATAGCAGCCGGATGAGATCTATTAAACTCATCATAATATTTTAAGAAGCATTAAGGCCTCACAAATTTTTACCACCTACATAAAAGTACCATGATAGTATTTAATAAAATTCAGAAACCAGGAGGCAGATGTAATATTCCGCATTCTGTGCTGAAAAGAGTCAGACGTGTCAGCGTAGTGAAAACAAAAAAAATATCTAAAGAAAATAAAAGATTTTTGAAAGATCTCGGTTTTAAAATATAAAATGTTGCAAATCACAGATCTACCGTATCATGATAACTCGATAGAGAGTTATGAAATTCATAGTTATAATCCTTATAGTAACAGTTTCAAAGATAATGATGAAATAAGAATTCCTATTCACCAACAAGATACGTACGTTCTACCGTCAGGAAGCTCTATTTACATAGAAGGTTATGCGCGCATAACTTCCAATGATCCAAAAGTGAAAAAAGATGTTAATTTTATTAATAACCCACTCTTGTATTTGTTTCAAGACATAAGATATGAATTAAATGGTATTGAAATTGATCGCATAAAAAATGCTGGAATTACTACAACAATTAAATCTTATGTATCTATGACTGGAGGAGAGAATAAAGCAGCAGCAGTTTGGGGATGGAACTTAAATGGTACACAGATGAAAGATGGTCATTTTAGTGCAATTATACCATTAAACAAACTATTAGGGTTTGCTGAAGATTACAACAAAATAATAATTAACTGTAGACATGAATTAATACTGCATAGAAGTAGTAGCAATGAAAACTGTGCGATTTTGGAAAAAGATGATAATATAGAAATAGAAATTCAAAAAGTTCAGTGGCGCGTCCCTCATATAAAAGTAGCTGATCGTAACAAATTGTTATTACTTAAGCGCTTAGAAAAAGATCAACCTATACAGTTAGCGTTTAGAAATTGGGATCTGTATGAATATCCCCTACTACCCAAAACTACTAAACATTCCTGGTCAATCAAAACTGCATCTCAATTGGAAAAACCAAGATTTGTAATCTTTGGTTTACAGAGTAATAGAAAATTTAATAAAGCTAAAAGTTCGGCTATGTTCGACCATTGTAAAGTAACTAACGTAAAATTATTTTTGAATTCACAATATTTTCCATATGATTCACTTAATCTGAAATTTGAGGAGGGTAAGTACGGTATATTATATGAAATGTACGCCAATTTTCGTCAGTCTTACTACAACACTGGTGTTGATCCGTTACTTCAATTAGCTCAATTTAAGGAAAAGGCCCCGTTGTTTGTCATTGACTGTTCAAGACAAAACGATTCGGTTAAAAGTGGACCTGTTGATGTACGGATAGAAATTGAATGTTCAGAACTTATACCTGATAATACAACAGCTTATTGTCTGATAATAAACGATCGGCTATTTGAGTACGGGACGTATTTAATAGCACTTTAAATTTGATGAAAACAGCTATAAAATTGTATATCAGCACTTTAAAATAATGATAGACCTATAATTTAATCTTATCACAACAAAAATAATGGTTTGCACTTTAAAATAATAATAGATCTATAATTAATATTATCACTACAAAAATAATGGTTTGCACTATAACTGTGTCCCAACTCCGAAAACATTTAATTTCTATCAAACCATGTCAGACTAATGATATAGCAAGTCTCATCAAGTCGGTTCTAGGTTCTAACGTTGTTGGTCGCAATGGAACCTAACCTCCTCCTCAGCTCCCCTCTCGCTGCGCCCGCTCGTCGTCGCACCTAGTCGTCTGTTTACCAGTACTATAATGTTATAAAATTAATTTGTATGGTGTAAAGTATTAAATTTAAAGCTAAACAATTAATTGTATAGTGCAAAGTATTAATTTTAAAGCTCAGTATATTTAAAGTGGAAACCATTATTTTTAAAGTTCATCCAATAAATTTTGAAGCTAAACATTTTAAAGTGTGTTACATTATTTTTAAAGTGCAATTATATATTCCCCTTTGAGTACAGACCTCTCAGCAACATCGTAAGAAAATTATCATGAATTCAATAGTAGATGTACAAGGATTCAAGGACGATCGAAACCAGTTTATAGTCAAAGAAATAGCAATTCTCTGGAACAGACAAATAATGACAATGGTGATAAAACCGCCATATCCGTTTTATGAATTGACGAAAACAGAACGTTTGCGTGTAGCCTGGATAGAAAGAAATAGAGGAATTTATTGGAATGAAGGAATGGTACCATACCAAAATTATAAAAATCATATAGACAAGCTTTTAAACAAAAACTGTCGCATTTTTACTAAAGGATGTGAAAAAGTTTCCTGGATAAAAGAGATATTAAATATCGATAACGTATATAATTTAGAGGATAGCGATTGTCCTAGTTTATTAACCCTGTATGAAAAATATTCAACCTCGTCTAATATTGTAAGCTGCATTAATCATAAGAAAATATGTGCTCTCAAAAATGTAATCTGTTTAGACAATTGGTGTAGAGAACAAAATCTACTATTTAATCAATAAATATGTTAAGATAATAATACTGTAACTTTATAAGTCTGTAAAAAAAAACTGATTGTTACAATATAAGTAGGTATTCAGTATCATGTTAATTTAAGTTATAAACTAGAATAGTTAGTGGTTCCGAGGCTAAAGTTCATGTATCATATTTTATGTAAAATATTGTATTGATAATAAACTGTTTTATTGAATACTCTAGTTTTTTTCATTACTATTGACACAACGCAATCAAATAAGGTAGTAAAAAAATGTAACTTAAAAAAAATACTGACAATTAAATAGTTCATGTAGGTTTTCTAGATCTAAAGCCAATAGGTAGGTATACAATGCAAGAGTGTCAGGCTCGAAAATAATAACAATTACAATGAATAGATAAATTAAATTATGAATGGATAAAAAAGATTAAAATTAGGGTGCCTAGATCTTTTTTGATCTAGGTACCCTAATTTTAATCTACTGCCCTTTTATTTTAATGCTACCAATCCCAATAAGTACCCTGAATTCCGACGGTAGGCGAAGTTAGGAAAATCTACTCAACTTCGCCTGGATTTTCAACCGTCAACTTCTTTTAATTTTCTTACTGTGAATATAGCTGTTTTAACAATAGACTTGATTTGATAACATGCAACCGTTTCGATTCAAATACATAAAAATAATAAATTGGCGAAAATAAAAAAAACTGTTAAAAGCAGGAGAAGTAAGGGGGTTTGACGGTACGTGTTTTTGTTTTGAGTTTGTTTACAGAACACATGCTTCATTTTGTTCTTTTTTATAAAAATAATTGTTAAATCTTGTTATTTTTAAAATAAAACATTTTAAATAACTAAAATCCATGAGTCAGTGTAAAATTAAAACGGTTATTTTTAACGTTAACCCTGCAATTGATCGTTCATGCCTTCATTAAACTATTTTAAGGGCGCGGCCACACGCGCGGTGCCCCGCTGAGTTAATCAGCTTGCAAACAGTGCGTTATGAATGTTGCCGATGTAACGATCGGGAAAATTAAACGAGTTTTGAAAAGCGGTAGTAAAGATGGGTGAGCTGAATTATAAGCTTACACCTTAAAATAAGTTTATTACAATATAAATGTTTTTATACAATATTTTAATATAATATTTTAATGCTATTTTAAAATATCCGCTAGAGTCTCCCGCCATCCATATCTAAAATTGTTTGGCCACTTTTGTTAAATGGTTATAATACCAGTCCAAATCTGACCATGACGCCTAGTAGATTGTTGGAGAACAATAAATTATTATTATTATGGGTTAGTAATTTTTATTAATTGTGCAGAATATCTCAAATGTTTTTCTTTGTAGTGTATTCATAATAAACATACATTTTCTTTATATTTTATGATCCTGTCTAGAATCCGGACTAAACATATTATGATTCAAGCTACACTATACCTGTCTATCACACAACAGTATTATTTAAATACATTTCTAACCCTAAAGATGAGTCGGCAGCAGAAGCCCGAATAAGGGCGCGGCCACACGTGGCGCCCCGCCGCGGTAATGACCTTGCAAACAGCGCGCAACAATAAATAGATATTAGGCGATTAACGCTTGCCAAGATTACGGGGGTGATGCGTAGTGTAGGCAGTCAACAGTATGGCAGTTCTCTGGCAAGAAAATATTGGGCGCGCAAAACGGGTTCTTTATGTTATACTAGCGGCCGCCCGCGACTTCGTCTGCGTGGAAAGTTTTTTGCTTTCCCTCAGGAACAGTACTTTTTTTCTGCATGAAAAGTACCCTATGTCCTTCTCTATATCTCTGACAACGTGTATTCAAAATTTCATGATGATGGGTTGAGTTTATTTGTTTGTTACGCCTTCACATCTAAGGCGTAACAAACAAACAAACTAACGGACATTCGCATTTAAAATATAGTAAGGATTTAGTTTTTCAATATCTCTGAAACCTGGAAAGTATGTTCAACTATGAGACCATTTTCTTTGACGTTTAAAACTCTCAAGAGTCTCTCAAATGTGTGAAACCTCGTGAATGACAATTTTGTTTTTTTTTTTTACTTTAGGCTACCTTTTGGTAAGCAACTCTACATTGACTTAATCATTGCTGGTGTCAGGACACTCCTTGATGCCTCCCCCAAAGATCTCCACGACGAACGGTCCTGCGCTGACCGCTTCCAGTAGCTTCCTGCATTCTTCATCATTTCGAAATTTCAGTTTGTAGTAGCGCCTACACATAGAGCGAAGCGTAGTGTCCAACCACACTATGTTACTTAGTTATGCAACTGAAGTTCGGCCTAGTTACGCCTGCAATGTTTTCTGAAGGGCTGGCAACACAGCTGCCGAAAATTACGTAGCGTTTTTTTCTTATAAAAAGCGTTGCCGCCAATCTTTGGTTACGTAACTTCGGCATAGTGTGTCTAGAGACCGACAGTTTTCTTGCAATCCGTAGAAATAAAAATTACGACGTCCTCATTCTTTTGAACTCGCTTCTCTTTTCTAATGTATAACCATCTATTAGAGATTATTTTCTTACGAGATTGAAATACCAGTCAACAAAACAATAACTTACTGGTCACTTTACACTGTACCAAGTCACGTGGCAGCCACGCGGCAGTAGTTACAAAGTGTGTACTGGGCTTTATGGATTTAGTTTTTATTAGCGGAGGTAACTTTGATTGATAAGGGCTGTTATTAAAATATTTGCTTAGAAGGTAACTGTGGGAATATATTTAATGAATTGAAAACATAATGTGTTGTATATTTTTTCATCTTTATTAAGACTGTCTTGTAATAAAAGATTTTTTTTTCTGTGAAATAGGTAAATTTTTGTAAGAACGAGGAAAATTTAAGTAGGTATCAGAAAAAAGTTAATGAATTCGAAAATAACAGTTTCGTTCCATATTTTTTTTTTTTTTTTTTTTAATTTAACCATTTATTTCAGGCATCAATGGCCCATACAATAAATACCTTAAAGACTAACATACATAAATAATAAACAATCTTATAAATATTACACTTTATCACGTATTGACGGCGACGTGTTGCGCAACGCAGTGTCCGGTAACCGGCCGCGAAATCGACGGAACAGGACACCCTTCGGCCAAAAATCTTCACTCATGAAGGTCTTTAGATGTTCGGTCGGCGCCCTCACCACGAATGAGCTACCTTTTTTGTAGGTAAATTGTTAGAAGAATATTTCTTTTAAAAATACTACTAGGTAATAGAAGCTACAGTGTACAGGGTTAAAAAAAACATAATGCTGAATATGGTAAATAGGGACATCAAACTGAACAACTTTTACTTTGGAACTGACTCTGAAATTTGCGAGGAACTAAAACACCTATTTCATACAAAAAATTATAACAAAAATATCAAAATCTATGAAACAGCTGATTATATTTTTTTTACAAGTTTTTACTATGGGACCAACTCTGAAATCATGTTTCAGAGTTGGTCCCATAGTAAAAACTTGTTCAGTTTGATGGGCCCTATTTACCATATTCGGCATTACTGGTTTTTAGTAACACTTGTTTAGTTAAATAAAAAGATCAGGCACTTGTCAGTTCAATCTACTCGTTAAATTTTTTAAGCACTTGTTTATTCTTTATATTAGACTGAAACACAAGATCTTTAAGACATTTAAATAAAAACACCCTTGAGTAAAAAAGAAACAAATATTCTCGTTTCATTCACCGTGTGTGTTTTCTTAACACATTTATTAATTGCACGAAAAAAAAGGATGGATTGATTCAATATTCACAAATAATTGTCGGAATTTGAACTTTATTTCGTTTATAATAAGATTTCTTTATAACCAATTTCCACAATAGTCATACAAAAGGCACACTTTATGGTTGTGAGACTTGTACATAAGTTTATAATCTGTGGTTGTGAGTATCATACTATGATTCGACCTCCCACGCATTAGGTACGAATTTAAAAATAATTTCTGTCAAGTGTGAGCAGTTTTAAAACACATAGGATGAATACAGGTTCCGTATAGAACAGAGATGCACAAACTTATTGAGACCATGGGCCACTTGGGCAAATGATGAACTAATGGCGGGCCACTAGCACAACATAAAAACATAAAATTGCATAAAAACAAAAAACATTTTCTTTTTCAAATGAACGAATGAATATTTTTGTTGGCGGGCCACTAGCATATTGCCGACGGGCCACATGTGGGCTGTGTGCCGCAGTCTGTGCATCCCTGGCATAGAACATCTTTGGAATCAAGTGTGAGCAGCTATAAAACACATAGGATCAATACTCGATCTTTTGTATGGAGACCCCAACATTAAATCCTCAGTCGATGAAACTTTGCAGGGATGTATCATGTAACATAGTATAAACCAAAACCTATGTACAAATATCCAAAAACAAAAAAAAAACGATTTGGATTACTTAAAAAATATGTTTCATTTATGATACTTTATCATACTGTAAAGTTTCGTCTACTGAGGATTTACTGTGGGGGTCTACTACCTTCCTTTCCTACACTATATACAGGTTTCGTAAAGAACATCTTTGGAAACAATTTAAAAATGGGACAGAGTTTGTATGAAAAAGTTTCAATTATCTGCCCAGACCACCTTGAAAATACATCATAAAGTTTTATTTTATGATTAGAATAACAAACATTACTTTATTATTGTTGGGTTAAAAATATAGTATTATATTTTTAATATGCAAAATAAGCTACTGAAAATACTTTCACGTGTAAAGTAAAATAATTTCCTCCCGTTCACCATAGTTCAATTGGGAACTCTAAAATAGGTAAGAGCATGGCACAGTAATGGCGGCCGGAAGCTGCGCGCGCACAGTAGCACAGAACTGATACGCCAATTAGCGTGTAAACGCCAGAATTCCATGTGAACTACGCCATCACGTACATGGTGTTCACACTGAATGGGTATTACATGACATGGCATTGACTGGAAACTATAGTATTGTCTGCACCTTCTCGTATTACGCACACTAAAATAATGTGCATGTGCACGCCTAATGGCTGCACTACATATCGCCCATGATCGGCGTAATTTATCGTACGTTGCCGGTTTTGTAACAAATGCTTCAAAGAGGTTCTTTCAAAAGCATCAACGTACGATAAATTGTGCCGATCATAAGGGCGAATGTGTAGTATAACACATTCATAGCGGAACGGATTTCGTGAGAAGAAACAACTACTCCTACCACAATACATACCTCAAAATAGAATCCAACAATGCCTGGTGAGGTAGATATGCACCTAATGCGTGGTATGACAGCACATCAAGCTAAAACTTGCCCTTATTAATAAACGAAGAATAAGTTTACAGCCTGGCTAAACCAATAATATTGCTAGCAATATTACTCTATCTATACGTTAGACGTCTTGACTCGAGGCGTCATATGCATACTTTGGTTTACCGGGGTGTAAAATTATTCTTCGATTATGATTATGAATAAGACCGATAAACTACTTAAACAGTTTGTAATACGTAGGGCCTCATCATCATAATCATCATATCAGCCGCACGACACCCACTGCTGGGTATAGGCCTCCCCTAAGGATCTCCACGACGATCGGTCCTGCGCTGCCTGCATCCACTGGCTTTCCGCGACCTTCACCAGATCGTCGGTCCACCTTGTCGGGGGCCTACCCACGGAGCGTCGTCTTAGGGCCTGCCATCTATGAATGAAATGCCAAACTTTCGAAAATGTATTAATGTTTTATCGTAATGTGTATTTATTCCAAAAAATTAAATCCTTATTGGGCTGTATGTTTTTGCCATGTGTCAAATAAAAATCTAAATAATTTGATTTCATCAGGAGCACCCTGTACTCAATCCTAGGCGAGTAAAACAATCGTGTGTGTACGGTAGCGTTGCTGCGAACGAACTGGATACGCCTTTTGTAGCTGGTTTGTTACCATCCGTTACGATATTCGTTTGGTCATAATGGAAACATTGGAAGAGTGAAATCAGCTTCCGGAATATGTTGTCTCAGACTCCTACGTAAACCAATTAAAAACTCACTAGACAGTTACAAAATAATTGTTAAAGTTTTAAATACTTTAAATAGCAGGATAGTGAAACTATATCACTTCATTTGTAATAACTGCTTGCCTGTAGATATCATACATAAAAATCTGGACAACTCTCATACCAACGCTAGGTCAACGTCACGTCGTATAAACTTGTACATATTTTCATTCAGTTTTCCAGCGTTCACCAAAATAACTGCAATCTATTGACAAAAACTCAAAATTATTAATGGTCAACGGAAATACACCGAATGATTTTTCACACTACATTGGATCTATGGAAAAAATCGTTGATACGTAGGAAATATAAAAGATCTAATAAGAAATTACACGTGTAATAAAACTCATGAAACTGTTCGTCCGTTTTGTGGATTTCTTTAACCCACACTTTCAACCATAGACATAGAAAAATGTTCTATGCTTTCAATAATAAGATCTTAGTACAGCTCATTTGTCTGCGTATTTTGTTTTTTAATTTTTAATGTAGTAATTTCACAAATCTATAATTTATGTAAATTTAAATGCATAATAGATACTAACGAAATAAAGTCCTCAAATGCAATCAAGATGAATCGTCGAACGTCGTTGTGAAGATCCTTTGGGCAGGCCTATGCCCAGCAGTGGGCGTCATACAACTAATGTTTTATTATAATAATGAAAGGCCTTAAGACATATCGAAACCCATAACATAAAGGATGAATTGGTTGTCTGTCTGTCTGTCCGTCAAGCTATTTTTCCCAAAGAGTAAAATACTAAGGTCTTTGTGATCCCTCGAAGCTATAAAATAAAGCTTCTAAGTTCAAACTAACATAAAATATACTTATTTGTAACACATTGTGTTCATACCGCCAATACACTAATTCATTTTAATGAATTTAAGATTTATCCCACGCGGCCACATGTGGCCGGACAACAATTTAATATCTGGGTTTGAAAAAACTGATAATTTTACGTTAATATTGGTGATATTACATATCTTCTTAAAATTTTGTATCGCCCTTATAGTCCGTGAGCCCGCGACAGTATTGCCGACGTCATATGACATCACGATGAAATGCATGGCACACGGTCGGAAAAGATGTGCTAAGCGAGGATCAGAAGATTATTGCAAATAAAATTGGCCGGAAGCTTGAGAAAATCTTCCACTTCCGGTCAAAATTATAAGATTATATTTACGTCATGTGACATCAGTATAGACCCGTGTCATCATTTAGTTTTCAATCGTAGAGAGAGTAAACATAAGTCTGTCAGTTCTGAAATGACTAAAAAACAAAAATTTTAAGTTTAAGGTATTCCGGCCAATGTCAATATAATCTTAAAATTTTGACCGGAAGTGGAAGATTTTCATAAACTTCCGGCCAATTTTATTAGCGATAATCTTCTGATCCTCGCTCAGCACAACTTTTCCGACCGTGTGCCATGCATTCCATCGTGATGTCATATGACGTAGGCAATACTGTCGCGGGCTCACGGACTATTACCCGGCATTTTCTTGAAAACCAACAAAAAATATTGTTTTTTAAACCTTACAATATTCACAAAACAAACATAGATCCTATATTCTGACCTTAAACACCTGAAGAATGAAACTAAACTAGTATCATGAATGTTTCGTGTTACCTCATATAAGTCAAGCTAAGCCGAGTTTAACATAACAAATCGGCGAGGGTGGCGCCCTCTGCGATAAATCAGCGCGCCGTGATTTAATATTAATGATGTTTTAACCTTAGTGATTTATTTGGTGTGCCACAAGGCATGAGAGGTTAATTTTAATTTTGGAATCATATAAAATCAAAGACTTAACTGTTGCTATTGGCGTAACTGTATAAATAACTGAATAATTGAGGTAGCTCTGTAATTCATAGTGGATGTGTTGTTGTTGGCGTAACCTGAACAAGTTACTGAACAATTAACGTACCTCTGTAATTCATAGTGGATGTGTTGTTGTTGGCGTAACCTGAACAAGTTACTGAACAATTAACGTACCTCTTTAATTCATAGTGGATGTGTTGTTATTGGCGTAACTGGACATTTGACGTACCTCTGTAATCCATAGTGGATGTGTTTGTTAGCTAAGTAGAAATCCAAGATGTCTGACTGAAATCAACTTAATTTAAAACAATTGTAGTAATGAATAACACAGAATAGATATAAGTACTGTAATAGTATCGCATGGATAAGTGGAAAGTACGCTTAGAAATGCCTTTGAAGTAATGACATGGAATCACTACACTTTCGCATTCTAATAAGTCAAAGTTAAGGTCAAATAAGCTTTATTCAAATAAACTTAATTATTAAGTACTTTTGAATCGTCTAAATATACACATCGGATACGGAGAAATACTTAAGAATATATAGGTAGTTAATTACTTAGATTTTGCTATCGAAATGAAGAGTATTTTAATGTATATTCATTTGTTTGTTTTAATATAAACAGTAGATAACACTACCACTTCAAATAAATAAAAACCAAATGCTCTATTTGGCTAAACTCTATCAAAATCTTACCTCTTACTACGCATCGCGTGTGTCAGAAATGGTCAGAAACATGGAGAGAATTAAAACAAAATAAATCAATTTAAGTAAAGTAATGTTTATTAAATTGAATCGTCCAATTTCTTTTAACCTACCACCTGTTCGGACGTCTTTTTTTAGCTGAGAGAAGAACAGGCGGAAGAAACTCGTCAGCTTTATCAAATCAGATATTTACAATTAAATCGTTACAATCTACAACAATATAAACTTAAAGTTATCAGTTAATCTCTTTATTAAACTATGATACTAGTTACCAAGCAAATGCAAAAGAAATCTGTCTATAATGTACTTTACTTATTATTACTACAAATAATCGGAATAATCATAAAATTGGGAATGAAAATTAACAGCGGATAGCCTTTGAAAAAGAATCAACTCACACACAAAACAATTAATTCAAAATAACACAATACAATGAAGAATTTACTTAACTTAAATCCCGTAGTGCTCCAAACTTAAAAGTGAAACGTATGCTCAATTTTCCATTCCTTAAATACCCACTAAATTTAACACAAAAAGTTTACCCCTCACACCACTTTTCAACCAATCACAATCGACTATACTATTTGTACGAAAAAGTAATATCAGAGATAATATTTTATAAAACAATTACGTTGTAATCTTTTTGAAACTAAATCCCAATGAATTACAATAATTGTTATATTCATCACTGTAGTCTTACTTGCATAAATTCTTGAAAATACGTTCAGCCAATGATAGGCGTTACGACTAACTATCGTGAAATTATCAAATATAATAAATGGTAACTTATTTAAAACTTGCTAAGATATGTATAAGATATTTACATTATTTTTATAAGAACTGAATCAAAATTAAATGTTAAACAATACATGATTTGATCATACTATTACCAAACATTATTTATCTGAACGTGTAAGGCAAAGGCAAATGTTCATACAGCCAAAAATACAATTATTGGAAAAAAGCTTTACTTAAAATCCGTCACGGCCATTCTGACAAGTACTTCGCTCCCGAAGTACAATTTTAAACTTATATGTTAGGTATATTAATAACAATCATAATGGTCTTTAAAATTTACAGAACAGTCACTGTTAAAACCACTACTGCCAACAATGGGCATTAGTCTTAAAAATAGTCACAGTCAAATATGGCTCGCAAGCTTCTTAATCATGGCTCGCAAGCCTCTGCAACATGGCTCGCAAGCCACTTCAACATGGCTCGTAAGCCTTTCCAACATGGCTCTTAAACTCCTCCAACATGGTTCGCAAATCTCTCCAACATGGCTCGCAAATCTCCCCATCATGGCTCGCAAATCTCTCCAACATGGCTCGCAAATCTCTCCAACATGGCTCGCATATCTTTCCAACATGGCTCGCAAACCTCTCAAACATGGCTAGTAAACCTTTCGAATATGGCTCGCAAACCTCTCAAACATGGCTAGTAAACCACCGCCCGCAAGCTAAACACCCCCACTCTACCGCTACCCCTGGGCGGTGGGCAATTACAGTCATAAGTCAAAAAGCAATAGACCATCATGATTATTACCAATAAAATCTCCAACTTGTCCCATTTAACAAAAATCTTCACCCAACTCTTTATTGAAAAAAAAAAGAAATGGCAATTAGATATAAAATATAACAATTTAATTAGTGACAATTCTGATTTAATAAGACAATATACAAATATTATATAATATAAGTCGACGAAGACAACTGTCAGAAGCTGTTTGCTAAATAGGACAAGCAGCAAGATAAACACACTATCAATATAACTCATCATAATGTCAATTATTTTTAATCAATCAATATGATCAGAAAACAAACCTACTAGAACAAGTATTTGGTAAGATCGATCATGTGGCTTCATCAATTTGCAAATAAATTATCATAACCATTATTATCATCATTATCTTCAACCATCATCATTATAATCATCACTCGTCACTATCTTAATAATCCTCATTAACATAATTATCATCATTATTATAATTTTCAAATCGAAATCATAATGTAAATCGAAATCATAATCAAAATCATAATATAAATCGATGTCATAATTTAAATCGAAGACAATCCAAATCTAAATCATAATCTTGATTGAAATCAGAATACGAATCGAAATCAGAATCTAAATCATAATCAGAATCGTAATCGAAATCAGAATCTAAATCGAAATCAAAATCGAAATCAGAATCTAAATCGAAAACAAAATCAAAATCGAAAACCAGAATCGATACCAGTATCAAAATCAAAATAAGAATATAAATCGAAACTAAGTGTAAATTGAAACTCAAATACTATAAATCTAATTTCAAAATCGAAACTAAAATGTAAAATGTAAATGGATATCAAAATGGAAATTAAGATCAAAATGTAAATCGAAGTCAAAATATACATCGAAATCAAAATGTTAATAAAAATCAAAATGTAAATAAAAATCAAAATCAAAATGTTAATCAAAATATAAATCTAAATCAAAATCAAAATGTAAATTCAAATCGAAATCGTAATCAAAATGGAAATCGTAATCAAAATGGAAATCGTAATCAAAATGGAAATCGTAATCAAAATGTAAATCAAAATATAAATGTAAATCAAAATATAAATGTTAATCCAAATCAAAATGAAAATCCAAATCAAAATGAAAATCCAAATCAAAATGAAAATCCAAATCAAAATGAAAATCCAAATCAAAATGAAAATCCAAATCAAAATGAAAATCCAAATCAAAACGAAAATCCAAATCAAAACGAAAATCCAAATCAAAACGAAAATCCAAATCAAAACGAAAATCCGAATCAAAACGAAAATCCGAATCAAAACGAAAATCCTAATCAAAATGAAAATCCTAATCAAAACGAAAATCCTAATCAAAATGAAAATCCTAATCAAAATGAAAATCCTAATCAAAATAAAAATCCTAATCAAAATGAAAATCCTAATCAAAATGAAAATCCTAATCAAAATGAAAATCTTAATCAAAATAAAAATCCTAATCAAAATGGAAATCTTCATCAAAATGAAAATCCTCATCAAAAACGAAAATCCTCATAAAAATGAAATCCTCATCAAAATGTCAATTCAAATCAAAATATCAATCCAAATCAACATGTAAATCCAAATCGAAATGTAAATTCAAATCAAAATTTAAATTAAAATCATAATGTAAATCCAAATAATAATGTTCATCGAAATCAGCAAAATGTAAATCGAGATCGAAACCTAAAAATCGAACCCTTAATATAATCTATACCTTAATCGAAATTTAAATCTAAATTGAAAATAAAAAAAAAACTAAAATCGAAATTTAATTTTCAAGGTTTAGACTTTATCCTAGATTGAAATCTAAGTTGAAATCTAACCCAAAATCTATTTCAAAATAAAAACCAAAATCTAAATCTATCAAAATCTAAATTTAAAAAAAAGATCGAAAATCGAAACTGAAAATCTAAACCAAAAATCAAATCTTAAAATCAAATTCGAAAATCAAATCCGAAAATCAAGTCCTATAATCAAATCTGAGAAACAAAACCAAAAATCCTAATTATAAAAACAAAACCAAAAATCGAAAATACTATCTATAATCAAAATCAAAAGTATAAAATCTAAAGTAAAATCTTAAATCTAAAATCAAAACCGACTAAAATCAAAACCTAAAATTAAAACCTAAAATCAAAACCTAAGATCTAAATCGAAAATCTAAAATCAAAATAAAAATCTAAACCGAAAATCTAAACCCAAAATTTAAATCAAAAATCAAAACGAAAAATCAAAACCTAAAACAAAATATAATATTATCATGAACTTGGGTACAAACCAAAGTCTCTGAATAAATTACTCAAAACATACTTGTCTGTTGCAATTTAAACCCACCCAATAGTAAATAATAAATCCGAATGACATCGAATCATACATTTTAAACTTTTAACTTCGTAGCAAGATTAATGACTTAGGAGACAACATAATCAAACCTAAACTATTTAACTAAATCTATATATTTTAGATTATACACCTGAACAGGTTGACTAACTGTCGTGTTATCAATAACAAAGTAATTGAAAATTTATCAAATAAAAATAAAGCAATAATATAAGCAATAATATATAAGGCAATAGTAAAAAGTAATTAATATAAAGTACAATTATTAATTATAATTTTTAAGTAATTATGATTAATAATTGTGTTATTGTGTGAACATTAGCATAACAGTGTGAACATAGCATTTAAGCTTATTTCTTATCGGAAGAAAGCACAAATTAAAAAGAAACAATATCAGCCTTTTTTAGTTACACATAAATTGCTTATCATTATTTGAATTTTCAATAATGCTAGGATTACTCTGCGCAAACATTACTGAGCGGGATTCTATTTTATAGATAACTTTTCTAAGTAAAAGAAATATTATTATATACATTGCTCCGATTCCAAATAAAGAAACTAAAAGCATTTGTGTCGCCCAAGACAGCGCCTACAGAATAGTTCGTCGTCTAAGTTGAGACAGCCAGGAATCGAACCCGGGGATCTCGAGAGACAGACACCATGAAAACCAGTGTACTACCCACTCGACGTTGTTGGTCGAAAAATAAATAATAGAATACGATATCTACCCAAAATAAAAACTTTCAATAAATTTAAAATGAGAATGAGAATGCTAAATACTGTGGCAGGGTAAGTAAAGTTCAAAAGGAAAGACACTCTGCTTTAAATAAGAAAAACAAAATAAACCCTCAAATGAAAAACAATAAATTCTTACTTAAATCTTACTACCTTCTTTGCAATTCGAAACATACGTAGAAAGTAAAAATTAAGAAATGATGTAACTATTAAAAATTTGGTAGCAATGAATAATATTTTGTACTAGTGCAGAAGTAAATAGCTGTGCTTCAATAAAATTTGAATTTTCTAAAGCTAAAGTATCTACAAACCCAAATGTTTCATTGTAAACTTTATACAGACTTAGTATAAAAAGATCTACCTACTTATAACGTACCTACAAATGAACAATTTAAACAAGTTTTAATCGCATTTACTTAGACGCCAGACCAATTACTCAGGCTTTTGATAAAACCACATCAGTATCACAAATACCGTCACAAATTAATTTTATAAACATCTTTAGTTAATATTGATTTCTCAATGTATTTGATGTTAATTTCGTCGTAACAAATTTTATTCTTTTTCCACATCAAAACAATAAATAAGTATTGAAATAGCAAAGTAGCAACCTCGTAAAATAAATTATTAAAACAGCCACTAATGGCCTTACCGGCTAGCGGACTTTGAAGGAAGATCTCTGAAGACTTCTCCTTTGCTTCTCATTCTTCTTTCACTGACACCAGCTGGCTGCTACTCAGGTCTCAGGATCGCAATGGCAGCGGAGCGAGTTCTCGTCAGCATCCACCCTGAAAATCATCAGGAATTGGTGTTAATATTTTGTAAATGGACCGAGTTGATACCCACTTCTGATGTCAGAAATGGTCAGAAACATGGAGAGAATTAAAACAAAATAAATCAATTTAAGTAAAGTAATGTTTATTAAATTGAATCGTCCAATTTCTTTTAACCTACCACCTGTTCGGACGTCTTTTTTTAGCTGAGAGAAGAACAGGCGGAAGAAACTCGTCAGCTTTATCAAATCAGATATTTACAATTAAATCGTTACAATCTACAACAATATAAACTTAAAGTTATCAGTTAATCTCTTTATTAAACTATGATACTAGTTACCAAGCAAATGCAAAAGAAATCTGTCTATAATGTACTTTACTTATTATTACTACAAATAATCGGAATAATCATAAAATTGGGAATGAAAATTAACAGCGGATAGCCTTTGAAAAAGAATCAACTCACACACAAAACAATTAATTCAAAATAACACAATACAATGAAGAATTTACTTAACTTAAATCCCGTAGTGCTCCAAACTTAAAAGTGAAACGTATGCTCAATTTTCCATTCCTTAAATACCCACTAAATTTAACACAAAAAGTTTACCCCTCACACCACTTTTCAACCAATCACAATCGACTATACTATTTGTACGAAAAAGTAATATCAGAGATAATATTTTATAAAACAATTACGTTGTAATCTTTTTGAAACTAAATCCCAATGAATTACAATAATTGTTATATTCATCACTGTAGTCTTACTTGCATAAATTCTTGAAAATACGTTCAGCCAATGATAGGCGTTACGACTAACTATCGTGAAATTATCAAATATAATAAATGGTAACTTATTTAAAACTTGCTAAGATATGTATAAGATATTTACATTATTTTTATAAGAACTGAATCAAAATTAAATGTTAAACAATACATGATTTGATCATACTATTACCAAACATTATTTATCTGAACGTGTAAGGCAAAGGCAAATGTTCATACAGCCAAAAATACAATTATTGGAAAAAAGCTTTACTTAAAATCCGTCACGTGCATGAAACCTGTAAAAAAACGTATTTTTGCGCAGCTGTAGAGCTGGATAAAATTAATACCAGAGGTGAGATTCTTTTATTTCTGTTAAACATTTTTTTTTCAATAAAAAAACATAATACAAAAGTAAACTAAAAGTGTTTAACTCGCCAATCTCGTTTAACTTGGACCGCAGTAAAAGCTAGAGTCATGCCCCCGGTTTTGTTTATTGCTAATAAGGTGCCAGATTGTCTCTCGCAGGGTCGCGGTTTTTTATAAGATTGCAAGCTTGAATAAACATTGTCTTGCTTATAATAAACTTGTGTTATAAGGTGGCAATAGAAGTTTCGAAGTAAATAAATGTCAGTGCTGAAAACAATGTGAAACTCAGGTTTTGATTTTTTTTTATGAGGTAAAGTTAAACTCTCACAATAATTATTTAGTGTCATATTAAACAAATACAAATAAATCCATCTCCAGATGTCTTTTTTCCGAGTTTTGATTAAGGCCCCCGAAAAAAACTTTTTCTAATATTTAGGATTTATTTCATTTATTTCAGATTTTTTTTGAAAATTCACAAAAACTACCCGACCGTTTATCAAAATTCAATCGCCATACGATAGACGGAGATCTGCACATTTTGACACCCTTCTATAGATGTATCTCAATATTGACCGATCTAGGCCATGTCGCACTTTTGACTGAACATCGGATCGGGCACATACACTGGTGATCACTTAATTATTCTCAATGTTAAAATCATTCAAAAATTTTAATAATACAAACTTTTAAACCTTCCATCTCCAATGCATCTCCAGATCATGTCACCAGCGTGTACGCTACCCATTAGTCGCGATCCTGCTACCTCCATTGTCGGCTTTTAGCACCAACGGGCGCGAGGTGCGAACCGGCCCGCAAACAAAAGTGAAATAGGAGCGCCGGAAACTAACGCATATCAGTAGAATAAGTACCAAGTTTAATAGAATCTGAAACAGCGCATTTTACCATTGAAAATGGTTATCAGATGCAAATCGCCTGAGACGTAAATTTGGCCATATTTCCGAAGATTTTGGGAGGATCGAGATAAAAATAGTACTAAAAGTTGAGAAATTTATCGAGACACGTGTGAACGTTTGAATTTTGAAAATCTACTGGTAACTTTTTCTGGAATTTTGCAAAATTCCAAAAATTCCGGGTTTTTAGGGGGTGTTTGTTTGCTAAATTGAAAAACCGACTTAAGAAAAAATGAAAAAAAGGGTCCTAGGGTATTAGTGAAGCTACCAAATGGCGAAATAATTTTGAAAATCGGTTAATAATTGTGACCTGTAGGTGGTCCCTTTAGATTTGGAATTGTTGAAAAGTGGGTATTTCCGTACATAAAAAGTGAAGTAGCTTTTATGATTATTGGCCGATCGTCATGGTAATAGTGTTAAAAGATGCAGAAGCAGACGAGAAGTGCAATTGTTGGAATTTTGAAAATAGTTTAATAATAATTCGGCTGCGTCTAGGCAGTCAGCGGGCGCTTTTGTGACACGAGGCGGAGCCGAGTGTCACAATCGTAAAAATAAATAGGTACTACCTAGGTATCTTTAAAAATATAATAGGACTTTGCATTTGATTTGATTTTGGTTTTTCGTAAATTTTGGTGTTCATTTTCAATGCTCCGATTCTTGCGGGGACTGTAAAATCTGTGAATTTTTTACATCATCCTGAAATTTGTGTTTTCCCTTTTTATATTTTACAATCTACCTTTTTTTTATATTGAATGGGTTTGCTCTTGACCCCAGTCTTGCCCAGAAAGCAAAGACAGGGTCTACGATGGAGCGAGCTTGCCCAGAAGGTGCTTATTCACTCTGGCCTTGAATAGAGTCAGGTTGTATGCGCTCGGAAACACAGACGCCGGCAGGGAATTCCATTCCATAGCTGTGCGCATTATGAAAGATGATGAGTAGCGTTTGGTACGCAGAAGAGGTATATCAACTAAGAACGGGTGGTAACCTGCAGTGCGTCTGGATGTCCGATGGTGAAAGTGAAAGTGAAAGTGAAAGTGAAATATATTTTATTTAAATAAGCTCACATAATAAGCATTTTTAAATCGTCAATTCTTTTACCCTACCACCCATTATGACGTCTTTTAACTGACAAGAAAAATGGGCGCAAAAAACTTGTCAGCTTTATCAATCAGATGGAACGATATTTACAAATATGTATATCGTTTCCAGACTTTATATTAACAAAGATTAACAAATAAATAACATTATTGAATTAGCTCATTTCTTAATGAGTTTCAAATTTCTTAATCAATTTACAGATTTTAAGCTAAATTCAAAGTTTGAACTTGTTATTCAGTCTAGGCTGTTACAATAAATAAAAATAAAAGAAAAACATACAATTCAATATGCATTAAGATAGGTAGTCAGAAGCAGACCCATTCCCACTGGCAGCACCAGTTCCCGAACATGACGCATGAACCAGCCATCTCTTCGCTCAACCATATTTGAGGGAACGTAACGACCCGCCTCATACGACACCACCGCAGAAATGATTAAAGATAGCATGACATACTAAGACTACCTATGTTAAGGCATCGAATTGAAAATTTATATCCAAAAGCTTTTCATAGGTCTTTCACTAAACTACTGACTATAGAAAGTAAAAATATTGCAATTAAATAAATCAAAACAAGGTAAGCTATTAAGAATTATATTTTTTGAGTAAGAAGTGCCATACATACAGACAATATAAAACAGATCTTTTATATACGAGTTATACGACGCCCTTAATACAAGCAGACAGAAGCAGACCCATTCCCACTGGCAGCACCCGTTCACGAGCATGACGCATGAACCAGCCATCGCTTCGCTCAACCATATTTGAGGGAACGTAACGACCCGCCTCACACGACACCACCGCAGAAATGTTTGAAGTGAGCATGACATACTAAAGCTACCCATATTAAGTCGTCGAGTCAGGAAGCCAGAAGTACGTTTTTAAGTAGGTAGGATACTACTCACAATTTTATACTTAGAAAAGAAAATCACGATTCGGTAGAAAGGAGAAGGTGGAATGAGTTCATGCAGTTCTTGAGCACACTCACCGAAGTACAATCTATAAAAGACCGATAGGCAAGCAACTTTTCGGCGGTGAGCTAAACTGTTAAGCTTAGCTGCTACCAGTTCTTCATCGCCTATTAATCTCTTGGCTCTGCGTTCCACCGAGTCCAGTGCAGCAAGTTGATATTTCGCTACCTATCTATCTTGAACATGTTGGCTTTTAGCACTAACCGGGGCGTGAGGTGTGAACCGGCCTGCAAACAATAGTGAAATAGGAGCACCGGAAACTAACGCATAGCAGTAGAACGTGTACCAATTTTAAGAATATCTGAAACAGCGCATTTTTACCATTGAAAATGGTTATCAGATGCAAATCGCCTGAGACGTATTTTTAGCCATATCTCCGAGGATTTTGAGAGGATCGAGATAGGAATAGTACCAAAAGTTGAGGAATTTATCGAAACACCCGTGAACGTTTGAATTTTGAAAATCTACTGAAAACTTTTTTTGGAATTTAGCAAAACTCCAAAAATTCCGGGTTTTTTGGCGGGTGTTTGTTTACTAAATTGTAAATATTTCTGAAATAAAACCGACTTAAGAAAAAATGAAAAAAAAAAATCGTCCTAGGGTATTAGTTTAGCTACCAAATGACGAAATAATTTTGAAAATCGGTTAATAATTGTGACCTGTAGGTGGTCCCTTTAGATTTGGAATTGTAGAAAAACGGGTGTTTCCGTACATAAAAAGTGATGTAGCTTTTATGATTATTGATCGATCGTCATGGTAATAGTGTTAAAAGATGCAGAAGCAGACGATAAGTGCATTCGTTGCAATTTTGAAAATCGGTTAATAATATTTCGGCTGCGTCGAGGCAGTCTGAGGACGCTTTTGTGACACGAAGCGGAGCCGAGTGTCACAATCGTAAAAATAAATAGGCACTACCTAGGTAAATAAATAGGCACTACCTAGGTAACCTTAGAAATATAATAGGACTTTGCATTTGATTTGATTTTGGTTTTTCGTACATTTTTGTGTTCATTTTCAATGCTCCGATTCTTGCGGGGACTGTAAAATCTGTGAATTTTTTACAAATTGCTGACTTTTTGTGTTTTCTTTTTTTGAAAGTAAAGTTGTTTTTTAGCAATTTATCTATATATTTTGTGCATTGCCAGCTTTTATCAACGAACCGGCCCACAAATAAATAAGTAATAGTGAATAGAAACACTGGAATGGAAATTGGAGACAAAGAAGTAGAACATACAGTTTATAAGCATAAAATCTGAAAACCATTTGTAAAGATAATAAAAAAAAGATCAGGGTCTTTACACCGTAATTTTTTCATGTATAGAATGAATGAATAGAATCAAAAAAACATTTTCGTAAGTGTTGTTTCATACATTGTTACAGAGTTCTAATAAAATTCAACATGAGACAACTAATGTTTACAAATGGTTGCTGATATTCTTATATTATTTATAACATATTTGCTCGTAAAGGGTCTCTTATTACGCCAATTTCAATATCGTATTGTATCTCATTACGAACTTGTGCGGTAATGTAAAGTAAAACGCACGGTTTATCAAGATGCTTCGTCTAAAACGAACGGTACTTTTTTAAATCTTAGCAATCTAGTAGAGTTTTTATATCAGAATCTTTTCTGATGCGTCATGTGCGATTGACCTCTCATTGATGATTGGTCAACATTTTATGAATAAAATTTACTTTATATAATTTATTTTTTCAATAATTTTTTTTTTTCAATTTTGAAAATGGGTATCAAATGAAAGGCCTTGATGAGCACATTCCAATTTGTCACTAAAATTTAAGAAAAAAATATTTTTCTCGATTTTTGAATATGGGTATCAAATGAAAGGCCTTGATGAGCACATTCCAAAATAATATAATTTGTCACTAAATTAAAAAAAAAATTTTTTTTTCAATTTTTGAATATGGGTATCAAATGAAAGGCCTTGATTAGCACATTCCAAAATTACATAATTTGTCACTAAAATTTAAGAAAAAAATTTTTTTTTTAATTTTTGAATATGGGTATCAAATGAAAGGCCTTGTTGAGCACATTCCAAAATTACATAATTTGTCACTAAAATTTAAGAAAAATTTTTTTTCAATTTTTGAATATGGGTATCAAATGAAAAGGCCTTGATGAGCACATTCCAAAATGATATAATTTGTCAATAAAATTTAAAAAAAATGTTTTTTTTCAATTTTTGTTTTTTTACTTTATTGTTGTTTGATTTCCTCACAATCGAAGTGAAATGCAAAGTCCGAGTTTTATTTATTTCCTCGCAAATATGTTATAAAACGTCTTATAACATACGTGCGCTTTGATAATTACAGCCTCTGCTTCCTTGTAGCCCTCGCCTACGGCTCGGGCTAGCAATATCGCCTCAGCTGAAATTTTCAACTTACCGCACTTATATCATAATGTACTATTATGATTACAACAAATGACGTTGTAAAGAGTTTTTGTCTACTGTACCCCTAGCAAAAACATCTATCCAAAACGCACGTCAAAAAATTTACAGAGTAATTTTGTATGAAAAGAACAACGACGAAATAATTGTTGAGTTAATTATTAAGCGTATAAAAATGTCATTATTACGAATTTACGTATTATAAATTCATAAGATTTTTCAGATTATAATTAAGTCCTGACTAAGTAAGGGGGAAAAAAATCGGTCTAAAAAGAAACTCGAACGTCTGTTTATTAGGAACAAAGACAATTCAACGAGTACTGTGATTGAATAGGAAAGGAAATAGCAGAAACGGCCATATTTTGTTGAATTTGAAATGTCACTATTTTTTATTATGGCTTCTACTTTTGTCTTTTGTTTGGCCCTTCGAGCATCGCGGCTTCGTTCCGAAGGGAGAAGACTTACCAAAATGGACATAACTAAACTAAATTTAGTTTTCCATATTTTTTTCTATATGGAAAAGATAATAACAGAATGCTGAAATTAAGTTTAGACCTCTTAATTTAGTTAAGTCGTGACAACCGAATCGATAGCAATGTATGTAAAAATGTGACGTGATACGTTTGTAAATTATAAAAAAAGAATTCTTGTGAAGAACCTAATATTATTCCGTGGTAGAACCTTAAACAAGTCTTGCCTTTTTCTTTTACGTGCGACCCCGTGAGTAAGATTTTGCGACCCATAGGTTGAAAAACACTGCATTGGTTTAATGCGATAGAATGAGATAGATAGGTACCGTTTATTAATGTATAACAATAAGCTTCGATCATCTAAAGGTATACCTGACAAAGATCAATAAATCAACTGAATCATAATTATTATTTCGATATGTAGGTATAAACGTGTTAAAAAGGACTAAATTATTTGGCTACATTTGGACCGATATAAGAAGTCGAAACTGAAAAATGTTATTTTGAGTTGAACATCACACACGTAGCTCTGGAAATGGTTTACTACTAAACGACTATAAACCTTAATATAACTCCGAATTTCACTGGAAAGAATACGAGCACAGATTCAACTAAATATTTACCAACGTCATAGTAAACGCGTTCTGTTGTTGCATGGGTACATACAACACGCACGCCTGCCGCGTTTATGTTTTATGTGTGGCAATTATAACAATATGTTGAAGGAAAATAGGAAAACATGGTTTGCGCGGGCCATATTTTCATATAGAAAACGTAAAGTTGTAGCCACAAAGTTGCCCCCTTGGGGGGGGGGGGGGGGAATGCACACAAGTGCAGTTCCGCATACCCACATACAAAAACAACACTGTAATGACGACACTCACACATAAAAAATAAAACAAAACAGCAAAAATTTGTGTACGGATGAGTCACACATCAAAATATGACCGTAACACCGTCTTTTTACATACTTGGTATTCCAGACCTCTTTAAACAGCAAAAACTCATCAATTCGACATTTTAAAAAGAGCAGCGTTCACATACGCGACTGGACTCGGTCTAGAAAGAAATCCGGGCTGGTTTTACTAACGCGTATGCCCATTTGGGCTTGTACTTCGGCAGAGGGGAACGCTTCGTATGGCTTCTCTTTCTGTAAAGAAGCCCGTCTTACTCTAAGGTTTGGCCTAACTGAACTGACTTGCCGTTCGTGTTCGTTGCTTGTGATAAAAACTTCAAACTGGAATATCTTTATTTCTAGAATTGTGACAATCTTATACTTAACGTCAATCTTTTAAAGAATTTAAGCACTATACTTACATATTTTTCATACTAATACGCATAAAGAATATGTTAACAAAAATGTGGATGGGGGTTTGCCATTGTTCTTTGTACGGCGTCATCTATTGTCGAAAAGAGCTACGAAATGTTCTATAGAGAATTACTCTATCGAGTACTTTTACGCGCGTTTTTTTTCTCGATAGATGTTTGTGCTACGGGTGTTGGTTCCAAGAAGGCCTACTGACCGCATTGCAGTAGTTCGCTTCATCTAAAACTACGTAAGAGGGTACTGTTACATGCTCCATTTTTTTATAGATTTCTCTAAAATATTACAGAACAAAATATCTGGAACGGGTAGTAGGGATTCAAAAGCGAGTAATTACTTTAACTAAAGTTATTTTTGACTTTGACTTTGACCTAGGTTACGCCGTCGACTTCATAGACAAAAGCGCCACCATCGCCGATGTTGTCGTCTTCTTCTTCTATTTTTATTTTGGCAATCTACTTTCCTCTTGGAAGTAATTTTTGCCAGTGTCAAGTGTTTAATAATTCAGTGGTAGGTATTATTTCAGTTTAAGTTTACATTAGAATGCGGGTGCATTGGATTCCAATGCTGCTCGGAGCATTTGGCAACAAGTATATCAAGACAGTTTTCTCGGTAAGTTCCGCCGAGGTAGCTACCACTACAATAAAAGTCTCAGCTTCACACAACCAAGATCGCGCCTATTTCAATTATACAACATATTGTTCAGTTGCGTAGACACTTGTACCACAAAACTGCACCAATTTTAAGACACAATATCCACTATGAATCAATTTTCAAATAATTAAAATAGACACCAAACCGTACTCGACAAAATGGCGCCAAAAACTCGATGTATCGTCACCCGCGATCGACTATCACAGATGACTAAAATCGACCCATGTAACAGATTTTCCTGAATTTTCACGAAATAAAATCAGGATCACAAAACACATTTATTACTTTTTTACACGACTGCCCAAAGCAAAAAGAGTGTATATGTGTTCAGGGTTCATGTATGTTTGTGGGTATGTGAGTTTCTTTGTTCCACCATAACTTCTAAATGTCTGAACTGATTTGGATAAATCGGGTATCGTTAGAATCCTTACAGCATTCCGAGTGACACTGGCTATTTTTTTTTTAGAAAAAAATAATATGGCGATTGTAGGACGCCATTTTCAAATGTGAAAAATTTTTTTTTCTTCTATTAATACAATATGGGCATCAAATGAAAGGCCTCGATAAGCACATTCCAAAACTATATTATATGTCACTAAAATGTGTGAAATAAAAATAAATAAATTTAAAAAATATTAAAAACACGACTGCCCTGCCAAAAAATTAAATAAATTAAAAAAATAAGTCCCCCCGACTGCAATGACACTTGTTGTTTAACTTTTTTGTTCGTTTTTGGCAGGGCAGTCGTGTTTTTAATATTTTTTTAATTTATTTAATTTTTTGGCAGGGCAGTCGTGTTTTTCTTTTTCATATTTCTGTGTATAGCCTGATCGTTAAGAGCCTTGTATGCTGAACCCTCTATTGTAAAAAAACTCTAAATTAAAAATATCGGAATTCTCCACCCAGTTAAGGTCGGTGCGAGTTTAAATCTGTAATAGACCAATTGTAGAGTACTCTCTAAAAACAAAAGACCTTATAAGAATCGTGTGTGTCCAAATGTTCACGCCATTAGGAGCAAACGCAAACAGAAACGTTAAAATGTCACAAAAGAGTCATAATTGATTTCTAAACGCATATTTGGATGTTTGAGTGAGACACAGAATTTATAAGGTGCATAGACTTTTAACAAGAACTCTGGTAGCATTACATTATTTAAAAGTAAACGAAGTATGTACAATGGGGAAAGTCCAAAAAAAATCAAATGAGAAACAATGGTATTAAAAAACTTTTTTCAACACAAAATGTTAAAACTTTTTTTTAATTACTTATTGTGGTTGTGGCAGGCGGTGGCAAAGGTATAATCTCATTCTGCCGTTAGTTTTGTCCATTTATAGAGTCCAAGAGACTTTTTTTTACGTAACCGAAAATTTCTAAACTTTTATTACTAAGGGAGCTTATTCCTATAAAAAATATTCAGCTAATTTGATTTTTTTAAGACATTCCCCATTGTCGTTTTAAGCTTTCTTCAGACTGACTTATTTTTGTAAGTGCACTTACAAATAAGAAAACGATCATCAGCGTGCACGTTCCATATTCTCAAAAGATTAAAAAAAACTCCTACAGAGGACGGCATGTTTCTCTGGTGAACATTTTCAAGAAATTAGAACAATCACTGAACATAATTAACGCAAAAGCAAAGCTTTTCATTGCCCACTTTTCTTTGTTGCCATTATTGTTTCTTTCTTGCAATGCATTTTTTCCGTCTAATCATGATCATGAGCCATTTTTAATGTCCCCACTGCTGGAGCACAGGCCTTCCTTATGGGTGGATAAGAAGAGTGGGACATAACCCACCACGCGGGCCCAATTGGAACGCGGCGGATTGGTGGGTGTTAACGACTGCAAATGCAGCCGGCACCAACGGCTTAACGTGCATTCCGAAGCACGGAGGAGCTCGACACGATATTTTTTTGGTATCCCATCCCATGACCGACCCTTGCGTAAGTTGCTTAACCTCCGCAATCGCTGGGCCAGGCGCTAAGTTCTCCAATACACCATAAATAAATGCATTACATTGCAGAATCATAGTCAATCTCCTTAGAGTAACTAAGTAGGTATACTGTTGGCCATAATAATAGATGCACTAATGAAATTTCCGTGTACGCAGACAGACAGGCTGGGACAAATGAAGTGGCGCCCTCTAGGGAGCGAGGGAGAGCTGACTGATGTGCACTGAATACGGCTACTGTTGTATGTAACTGAGGCTGGTCAAATATCTTTGTTAAATAACATAAATGTAAGAATAATTTTATTTTCAGTTTTGATAAAATGCCGGCGAAACTATATAATAAGAACTTGGATTATAGATGTTGATTATAATAGTAGATTGTTATACAAGACGCTAAAATGACCCATTGCATACGAGGTAGTTTTATTCCCGAGCTTTAGCGAGGGAATAAATAGAAACCGAGTTACAATGGGTTTTTAGCGTCGTGTGTTACACTCTACTTTTCACTACGATTGCGAGAAAATAAAATTAAATATTAAATAGTTTATTTTATTAAAACCTAAATGTACAATTTGTAAAACTATGGATGTGGTAAGCCAGTTCTATCCTCCTGCGTGCACCGCTTATCCCACAAATTAAGGCAACCTGTAAAACAATAATTAAGGTCATTAAAACTGTATTTTGGTTAGATTTAGTTTAGATGATGAAAATAATTGTAAAATGATTGGAAATGTTAGTAGGTACCACCTTTGTTGCCAAGTGGTGCCTATTATTTACGACATTCTAGATATCTTCCCTCGTTATAACTTTGGATTTCTTGTAGTGGTGGATAATTTCTTGAGAAAAGCCCTCTTTATATTGACATTATGTCTTGTCTATAGGTAGTTGTTTCTAACATTGAATATCTCCAAAAGGTTGAACTTCGATATTTTTTGGAAAGTTCATCAAAATTCGTAAGAAAAATTCCTTCCGTAAATGTATCCACTCGTTTTTCCATCCTCCACTTCATAAACTTTTCGTATGGTATGGTATTTAAATAAATGCTTTGTGCTTGACGGCAAAACATTAAAATTATGATATGAAGATTTCGCGCCAGTGCTTTTATTTATTTCTTCTGTAACGCACCTAACACAATGCACGCATTCTGCTTTTTAAACTTAGAGCTCGTTCACACGAGCTATTTTTTCAACGCGCAATATTTTTACCGCCGCCGGGAAAGATACCTTATGGCCGGCCATAGGCCATAAGGTATCTTTCCCGTCGGCGGTCATAGGCTATATAGGGTCATAGGCTAGGTAACTTTTCCCGTGGAACGTCGTCAACGTCCGTGCGAACACCCACCTGAGAAGTCTTCTGGTACCTTTTCCCGTCGCGTCGGGCGGTAAAAAAACACGCGTTGAAAAAATCGCACGTGTGATCGATACCTTATAGTATAAATAAGTCTATGATTCTACTGAAGAGATCGCTGCTTTAAGATCCATTTTCAAAAATAAAAATGTGTGATTATTCTATCTATGAATAAAAACTTTTTCGTTTTAGTAGGGTCATTGGTAATAGACAAACATTTAAAAAGAAAAAACTTTATCCCCTAATGCTAAATATGCTATTTTATCCTAGCTTTTGTACGTTACAATGACGGACTTTTTGAGCAAGAGGAGTGAAATAGTAGATTGTTATACAAGACGCTAAAATGACCGAGTATAGAAAAATATAGAGAAATAGAAACCGAGTTACAATGGGTTTTAGCGTCGTGTCGTGTCTACTTTTCACTACGAAGGCGAGAAAATAAAATACAATATTAAATACCTAGTTTATACTTACGTAAACGAAGCCACTCATTTTTCTATCCTCCACTTCATAAACTTTTCATACAGTATTTAAATAAATGATTTGTGCTTGACGGTAAAAGATTAAAGTTATTTCTTTCCTATTACTTACTTACAGTCACACTATTCAATTAGTTTGGTATTAGAGAAAAATTCTAAAGATTTCACGCCTTTTTTAATTTCTACTGTAGCAGCTAAGAAACACAATGCACGCATTCTACGATCAAACTTAAACTCACAGAGTATAAATAAGTCTATGATTTCACCGAAGAGGTCGCTGCTTTTAGTTCCATTTTCAAAAATAAAAATGAGAAACAGTATTAAGTCGAGCGAGTCTTTATTCGTGATAATGAATAAAGACTTTTTCGTTTTAGTAGGCTCATTGGTAATAGACAAACATTAAAAAAGAAAAAACTTTATCCCCTAGGGGTAATTTTGCTATTTTATCCTGGCTCTTGTATTGTACCTACCTTACAATGACGGACTTTTAGAGCAAGAGGAGTGAAAAAAAATTTTACAACTTCCTAGGCACTGCAGCTGTTTTATGAAAACCAATATGGGTTACTGTTGTATGTAACTGAGGCTAGTCAAATATCGTTGTTAAATAACTTAAATGTAAGAATAAATTAGGTAGGTATATTTGTTTTTCAGTTTTAATAAAATGACGGCGCAACCATAAGAACTTACAATAGGTAGGGTTTTTGATTTAAAAAATATTTGACAGCATTGCTTTGATACCAAAGTAGCTGTGTTGTGGAAATCAACAGCTATCGAAAAAAACAAAGCGCGTAAAAACATTCTATAGAATAATTTTGTATGGAAAATTTGCACAGCGCCATCTAACGCCGAAAATTATTTTTTTATTATTATAGCGTTATTTTTTTCTAGATGTTCGTGCTTGGACGAATCAAATTCGTCCAAGTGTTCGTGCTAAACACCTACCTACTACACTACAAACACTCACATTTGAGACAATATAGTAAAAAAAAAAATATTTATTTATTAGTACTTAGGTAGGTACCTACTTAGGTACCATAATTAAGTCAATAATTTTATTTTTCCATATTTTTTTATGTAGCCTAGGCATTCGAAATAAAGAGGTAAACTGAAAAAAAGCAGCACCCGTTTAGATGAACTCTTCTTTGCCAGTTATGGCTGGTTCCCTCGGGACAACACAACTTGGCCATTATGATGTAATGTACCTACGTAGGTACCTACCACGGGATAAAATAGAGAGATAATTAAATTATATACCTAACTAACTATCCACGGGCATGGCCACGGGGCAGTTTATGCAGTGTTGCAGTTTGAATAGAAGAAATAGGATGTCTATGGTACCTATTTTAATTAATGTAAGTAGCCGTTTGTGTTATTTTAGCTTTACCTAATCATGATTATAAAAAAATATAATTGAAGCGTTGAATTAGGTGCCTACATACTTGACTGTCTTTATTCCCATAAAAATTTAGAGACATTCTATTTTGATCGAGTACGATCCTTTTATATTAGCGCCATCTATTGCATTATGCAGACAAAGCTTCTCTTTGCTTTCCCCAAAAAGCAAATAAAAATGTATCTCATCAATATTGCCACTAGACCAAAGATGGCGCTGCATAGCATGCTTTTTTTAGTGATTCAAATAAAATCTAGATGGCAGTAGCAGCTCTATTGTGCATGAAATAGTACTAAAAACATTTAGGTAGGTTTTTTTTAAATGTTTTATTTTTTTAAAGCTTTTGAGAAAAAAAAACGCGCGTAAAAGTACGCAATGGGAAATCTCATTGCGTTTTTCGGTGTTAGATGACGCTGTATAATTTCCTATAAGTACTTACAATATTTATTCTCTGTGGCTACGGGTAGGTACATAGGTACCAGCTATGCGCATAAAAATCTGAATTTACTTTTTAACCGACTTCCAAAAAAGAGGAGGTTCTCTGTTCGTCTGTATATTTGTTTTTTTTTGTGTATGTTTACCGATTACTCGAAAACAGCTGGACCGATTGAAATGATTTAAACGGTTTTACATTAGGTAAACTCCCAAGTTGGTAAAAATTTTTAAAATTTGGAAATCGGTTCAGTACTTTTGAAGTAATCTTGAAAAAAGTACGAAAATAGTATGATTTTTTGTGAATTACCTCGATGATAATGGTCGTATTACACTTGTACTATTATGTATTCTGTGGTATTACTTCTTTTTTTATGAACTGAATAAGATGATTATTTTTTGTTGGAAGAGGGATATCTGTGTAGTTTTTAACTGACTTAAAAAAGGAGGTTCTCAGTATGACCCGTATGTATGTATGTATGTTTCTTCGCAATTATCTCACGTTTGGCTGAGCCGATTTTACTATCTAAATAATATACCTACAAGGTACCTACACAGGTACCTACACTAAAAATAAAAAATAAAAATTGTTTAAAAAAAACAAAAAACCGACTTGTAAAAACCTACCTCTAAATAGCAAGAAATAATATTCGTAATAATAAAAACACGTCTATTGAAGTCGGGTGGGGCTTTTAGAATAAAAAAAGGAATCTGTACTCCAGACCCACCCGACTTCAATAGACGTGTTTTATTATTACGAATATTATTTCTTGCTTTTTAGAGAAAGGTTTTTTGAAGTCGGTTTTTGGTTTTTTTTTTAAACAATTTTTTGGCAATAGAAAGCGCTGTACAAATCTCTCATACAAAATTACTCTATCGATTTTTTTTTACTCTATAGATAAATGTTCAACTGTTTCTTTTTCTTCCTTTTTTTAATAATAATAATAATAATATGTAGGTAGTCTATTACTATAGTAACTAAAAGTTGAGAGATGGCGTTGGCGGGCGGGTCACTGTGCTTTTCTTGATTTTCTGGTAAAGTAGTTAGCCAAACAAAGAAATCATGTTATAATTTCTGGAATCCCATGAGCAAAAATTATGGTACAGTTATGACAGCCTATTTTGGGTAAACTACACTTAGGCAATCACGAATGGCCTAAACCTACTTCACCAATTTGCTATCCAAATACGGTGTGATCACACGACCCCGTTGCGAATATCCTTCGTGGCTATTTCTACGAGTATTTCTTCATAACAACGCAAACATTTAGTGTCATGGTTAGTAACACTATAGGAATTACAAATACTTATAGGCAGGTACATACTTCTTTCTTTGTACCATGCACATAAGCCATTTTTAATGTCCCCACTGCTGGGCCACAGGCCTTCCTTACGGGTGGATAAGGAGGATAGGCCCTAACCCACCACGCGGGCCCAATGCGCATTGGTGGGTGTTAACGACTGCAAATACAGCTGGGACCAACGGCTTAACGAGCCTTCCGAAGCACGGAAGAGTTCAAGATCATACATTTTTGGTCACCCATCCCATGACCGACCCTTGCGAAAGTTGCTTAACTTCCGCTAATACTGGGCCAGGCGCTATACCACTGCGCCACCGAGCTCTTCGTTTTTACCACGCACATCAGCAATTTTTAATGTCCCCACTGCTGAAACACAGGCCTTCCGGGCTCGGGCCCAATGCGGATTGCTGGGTACTGAGGCTCAGAGAAGCTCGAAGAGGCATAGCGTAGCGAATCCGCCGTACGATTGCGGCAGCTAAGCAACTTCGCAATGGTCGAGCCATAGCACGAATGATCAAAAATAAGTTTTATAAGTATTTAAATTTCTTCCGTAGGTACTTCTGAAGGCGTTTTGGTTCCGGCTGAATTTTCAGTAGTTAAACATCAGTCCGCACTGGGCTCCTGTTCACTACATGGGCCCAGTGCGGATTGGTGTGGGTAAGAAGTAGGTGGTCACGGGATTACGTGGTCTCGGGGGACTGAAACGGCAGCTGCAAAGGTGCCGAAACGTCGGGAAAATAAAAAATCAAACCAAATACCAACTAATTACCAAAGTACTTTCAATAAAACCGCGCTAGTATCCGTTAAAAAGTGTTTTATTTCATGTCTAGTGAGCGCGTAAGCTTGAGAAGTGAATATTATACTAATTTGACATAGGTACCTGGTGCTAAAATGTTTGGCTATTTAATTATCTTATGTAATGTAATGTGTATGTTACTTCACAGAGCGGATACGCAATTTGGGCGGAAAATCGGTTGTATAATAATAATTAATTAAGATGTAATAGAATCAAAGTCGCAGCGGAAATAAAATAATTTAATTTGCAGTTCAGGTTACGTGACAATAAAGTGATCCAGAAAGCCAAGTAAAGCTATTATGATAATGTTTTTATGTCGTTCACAAATCAAAAGTGCTGACCGAAAGTGGCGCCGCGGTTAATTGTATTTAATACTAGCGACCCGCCCTCGCTTCGCTTCGGTGTAGTGTGGAATTTGACACCATGTATAAACCTTCCTCTTGAATCACTCTATCTATTAAAAAAACCGCATCAAAATCCGTTGCGTAGTTTTAAAGATTTAAGCATTCATATGGATATAGGGACAGAGAAAGCGACTTTGTTTTATACTATGTACTGTAATGTAGTGATTGTAATACAAAATTTTAATAAAACTTAACGTGGAATTTTTAGAGCCCATAGCACAGATAGTCTTGTATTTTTAGACTGTGTCATTACATTCCCTCGTAATCACTGCTAGAAGTAGATAGCAAAACTGCTAAAAGTGGCCGTTTTTAACACATTTGCTATCTACTTCTACGAATGACTACAAGGCCCAAGGGAATGTAGTGATACCTCCAAAAAATACTAAATCATGGGCCCTAAAAATTATACTTAATGTTTTAGAATAGAATAGATTTTATTTCCATTCTATTAAAATCATTTTCTGTTAACAAATTATTAAACAAAAACCTCTGAGGGTGCCACTTTCGGTGGTATAGCCACCTTAAAAGCTATTAAAGGAAAGCCGCGCCGGATGTGTGATACTAAAAAAGTAATTAGGTACATGATACTTAACCATTGATTAATATCTATACCCAATTTGAATTATCAATGATTTGATGTTAGCCTAAACTACATTTTGAGATTAGGTATACAACGTGTAACAAAAACTTCTAAAGCCGAATATGGTAGATAGAATAGGTACCATGCATACCACCCCTGAAAATCAATTATACAACCTGAAAACCAATTTAATACACATCACATTCAGTCACATTTTTGAAAAAAAAAAACAAATGTTTAACTACATAGTGGCAACCCTAGGCCTAAATTGTGTTTTGCTTTTGCCCATTCATAGGATTGATTATCGAAAATAATAGTAGTAATATTTTCGTCTAGGGTTACTTTGCATTTTTCCATACAAATCAAAAGTACATTTTACGGGTTATTATTGTATGAAACTTCCCGTATAAGGTAGTCAGCTCATCATCATATCAGCCGCACGACACCCACTGCTGGGTATAGGCCTTCTCCAAGGATCTCCACGACGCTCGGTCCTGCGCTGCCCGCATCCAGCGGCGCACCGCGACCGGATCGTCGGTCCACCTTGTCGGGGGCCTACCCACGGAGCGTCGTCCGGTGCGCGGTCGCCATTCCAGAGCCTTTCCGCCCCAACGGCCGTCAGTTCACACTCAGAATAAATTGTGTAGATTTTTTGACACTTTAGACGTTTAGAGTTGTTTCAGATCTTAGAGCAACGCCGGCTTCGTCCCGAAGCCCGCCATGCTCTAAGTTTCAGATTATTGTTATTAATTTTTTCTCAGATTTTAACTAGCAAGGAAACAAACATTATCTAGGAAGCCCACTGTCCTAACAGAGGGGACATTGAACAGGCTGATGATCACATTTTACAAAATAGCACAGAAAATTTATTTAACACCTTTAAAATATAAATTACACATGCTATATCAATAGCATTTGTAGCGCTAAGGGGAAAAATTGGCTAAGTCCATTTTATCCTAAAATGTTTTTTTTAATCTATGGCCAAAAATTACCCAGCTCATCATAATGACTACTAACAGGGTAAAACTCGTTGTGTCCCATAATAGTTTTGCTATATTTCTACATAAGGTACTGGATATTAATGGCCAGTACCTAACACACCTTCGTTTTGCCGATGATATAGTCCTTATGGCTGAGACCATGGAAGACCTGAACACAATGCTCGAAGATCTCCGTAGTGCTTCCCAAAGAGTGGGTCTTAGGATGAACATGGATAAGACGAAAATTATGTCAAACGCCCATGTTGTACCCTCTCCAGTTCATGTTGGGAACACTACACTTGAAGTTGTTTACGTATACCTAGGACAGGCAGTCCAGTTAGGTAGGTCCAACTTCGAGAAAGAGATCTCTCGTCGAATCTAACTCGGGTGGACAGCATTCAGGAAGCTTCGAAAAATCTTCGCCTCCGACTTACCTCAGTGTCTCAAGACGAAAGTCTATGAACAGTGTGTGTTGCCAGTGATGACTTACGGCAGTGAAACGTGGTCGCTAACTATGGGTCTCATAAGGAGGCATAAGGTCACCCAGCGTGCAATGGAGAGAGCCATGCTCGGCGTTTCCCTGCGTGATCGAATCAGAAACGAGGAGATCCGCAGGAGAACTAAAGTAACCGACATCGCTCGAAGGATTGCTCAGCTGAAGTGGCAATGGGCGGGACACATAGCGAGAAGAACCGATGGCCGTTGGGGCGGAAAGGTTCTAGAATGGCGACCGCGCACCGGACGACGCTCCGTGGGTAGGCCCCCGACAAGGTGGACCGACGATCTGGTGAAGGCCGCGGGAAGCCAGTGGATGCAGGCAGCGCAGGACCGATCGTCGTGGAGATCCTTAGGGGAGGCCTATACCCAACAGTGGGTGTCGTGCGGCTGATATGATGATGATGATGATGATTTCTACATAAAGAGAGAATAAGCAGCTAAGTCCAGTGACTTGACCACTTCTTCCTTACTAAAAGGAAACCCGGGTAAGAAATGTCAGAATGGAGTTGACAAATGACGTTTGTTTTTTGCGGTCTATGTCGGTTTATATTGCTTGCTATAATTTGTTATTTAACAAGCTAATGTTTGATTTTTATTTACCTTCTGCATGGGTCTCAAAAACATAAATTCATAGGAAAAACGAGCCAAGTCCTGGGACTTAGCTATTTGTTCCCGAGACGATTAGGGTGTTAATATAGAATTTCTGTTTTTTTTTTTACAATTATGAAATTCTTATACAGATAACGATTACACATTCATGTAATATAGGTACTTTAACTTTTAAAATCAACTGTTCCTTTATGGGCAGATTTTTCAAAACTGCCATAAAATGCTGTCATAACTTGGATCGTCTGTACTGTAAAATTTTGTAAATGTGACTTAGCCGATTTTTCCCCGTAACCTAATGTCTAAATTTTTTAATAAATTTATAATCGCAGCAGCGAACTCAACGTCTGTGTGTTGTGGCTTTTACACTTATTTTACTTTTATAGTAATAATCATACATTGTTACGGTTACCTACTCATAATGGTATCGAGAACACCATTTAACCATCATCAAAATAAAACTGTATTAATCATAAAAAAGAGGCGAAAGTTCCGAACCGAAGCGTCTAATGCAGGTATCAGATTATCTAACGAGCGTTCTCATTACTGTAAATAATAGCAATAAGTACGATCATTACGAAATCTCATTCCTGAGTATTATATTGCGTCACTAGAATTGTAACACAGGTGGTGTGAAGGTTAGGTTTGAAAGACAGCGGAATTTCATAAGCGGTTAGACACTACCAAGATATCACCTTAGTACAGTACTAACTAGGGTTGCCAACCCTACTATACAATATAGTATCCTTCTATATTGAGGACTCGCCTACTATATTTTTTGAAAAAATATATAGTTGGCAAAACTACTATATTTTTTACAAGTGAAAAACTTAAACAAAAGCAACAAAAAAATATTACTATTTGAAAATAAGTAATTTAGCATAATAATTTTGTGATTACACTTGTCTTTATGGTTGTTGAAGTAGATTTTAAGTAGGAATACTTATTTATGTATCCAAGTGGTTTATTTCTCGACTGTAACGTTCAAAAAGTAGGCATTTTGCTACTATGTCATTACGCGATTTAGTCAAAATATGAAGTAGGGAATATGAGATGTGGACTTACCTCTAAGTACTACATAGGTTTTTTAGGTATTGACAGCCGGACAGGAATAAATTATGAAAATGTTAGTACTTAAGTATGAAAAATGCAGTTTCTTTAAAATCCTCCATACAAAAAGGCAATCTACTTAATTTTTTTGGACTTTTTCGCCATCTACTATATTTTTACACTAAAAATATTGAAACTACTATATTTGATGCAAAGTTGGCAACCCTAGTACTAACACCTATCGAAAGAATAACGCGCGTCAAAACATTCGATAGGGTAATTTTATATGGGAAATTTGAACTACCGCCGAAAAGCGAAATGAGATTTCCCATAGAGAATTACTGTATCAAGTACTATTGTGCGTTTTTATTCTCGATAGATGTTCCTGCTAGGGGTACAGAGTAAACAAACCATCGCGGTGCATCATGTGAAATAGTCACATCGACATCAGCGATTTTTAATATCCCCACTGCTTGGTCACATGACAGGACTTCCTTATGGGTGGAAATAGAGGATGTGCCATAACCCACCACGCACCCACCAATGTGGATTGTTGGGTGTTAACCACTGCATATTTAGCCGGGACCAAAGGCTTAACGTGCCTACCGAAACATGGAGGAACTCGAGATGATAAATTTTTGGCCACCCATCCCATGACCGACCCTTGCGAAAGTTGCTTAACTTTAGCCAGACTTTAAACCACTGTGCCAGTGAGCTCCTCACAAATAATGAAATTAAATCTTTATTTCGTTTCACTGCAGTTTGGGAAATATACTGAAAAAATATAATTCATGAAAATTCAATCACATTTCATAAACTTGTGTACCTAGTCCAATCCAAACCTTTGCAAATGCAATTTTTTTTTGAAGAAACCGTACTTACAATATCGTATTTGGAGCATGCTTATTTCATACTAATTATAAGACATCTCATTCACGGTGGTGATGGATAACATAACATGGTGGTGGTGGATGTTTTTTTATTTATATTTTTATCTCAACCGATTTACTTCGAAAATTTCCAAGATCATACTGTCGTATATGAATACATATAATATATATAAAGGGTGCCTGATGTAATAGTGATTCAGCACCACAGTTATAAATCCTTCACAGAAGATGTTTCTTTACCCTGTGGTAAATCGCTCTCCGCGCCGTTTATCATCCGCCCCGCTACCATAAACGCCACAGTAGATTTTAAAATGATAGCTTTCTTCCCCGCAGGCTTCGATGAAAGTAAAACCAGCCTCGAAATTTGGTCGGAATGTTGTACGAAGAATTTCGACGTGGGTGCTGATGTTAATGCAATTTTGAACCTTATGTTATGGGCTTTAAGAATACTTAAGTGTGGGAATGGAAAATGAAATATTTGCTGTATTTCGCTAATTCTTTTATTAGAGTTATTGATTTTATGATTGTGTGGAATTGGAATTAATTTATACTTCATTTGGGTATCTATCTAGAGATAAATAAATGCGTTGTTATTGCACTTACCATTCGTTTTTTAAGCAACACTCATTCTTATTATTAATTCGATTTTATTTACGGACTTATAAGATCATTGTTGTTGTGATTACAACAAGATGCTCTACATTATATCGAAAATTTGATAATCATAACAGGAAATACCAATACAACTTGAAAGTACGACCTCGAATTTCCGACAAAAGTTACTTTTTATTTTTATACAAACAAATACACAAGTTAAGTAACATATACTATTTTTTTTATTCTTTATTTAATTTAGGGACTTTTACACAGAGTACATCAGTCCCATTATACCCTAAGTACTTTATAACAAATCAAGCACGTGATTGCACCATGTCACATACAAGCCTGGCTGCAGATACTATTTTGTAATTTATAAAAATATATTGTAAGAATTAATACCTACCCTAGAGATTGCCCAGACTTGTTGATCTTTTCTAGTTTGTACCTAAGCCTGAATCCTGAATATAAATTTATATTTAATTTTCAAATAAAATAAAAAGTTTTTTGCATTTATAATAAGTACACAGCCTGGCCACTGGCCTGGTTCGGAATTCCGTTACGGAATTTCGAACATACGTAATTCCGAACGCAGCTCATCCATATAAATCTATGGACCTACAAATCCATTGATTTGTATTGGATCGGGGTTCATGTGATCGGCTTTACACTTTAAAATCAAACTTTTTACACATTGCCGCACCTCGAAAACCTCACAGGGTTTTAATTTTAATTTTCTGAAGGCCCACTTAAGTGGTCAATGGTCATTGGTCATCACATCATGTTAACGCGTAACTTTCATCGGAGGATGTTGAACGGAGCCAAATGCCAGATGGTGGTTACGCAACCAAGGGCGCGACGAAGAAAGCTCTCTCATGTACTGTTATGCACACAACAAATAATATATCAATTTTAATAATATCTATATTATTATAAAATATGGAAGATTATTGCACTTATCAATATGTATTCCAAACCATTCAAAATATCTTAACATTATACCTATAAGATTTTTAACTATTATAACGTGGTGCTTTGCACGCAATTTTACTGAGAGGAGATTTAATTTTGATTTAAAAAAATGATTGGAACTGCATTCAAATATTTTGAAAAACGCCTGCCTTAATCAGGAGTCGAATCGAACCGATCAAATATGATTTTTAGGGTTCCGTACTCAAAGGGTAAAAACGGGACCTTATTACTAAGACTCCGCTGTCCGTCTGTCTGTCTGTCACCAGGCTGTATCTCATGAACCGTGATAGCTAGACAGTTGAAATTTTCACAGATGATGTATTTCTGTTGCCGCTATAATAACAAATACTGAAAACAGAATAAAATTAATGTTTAAGGGGGCCTTCCATACAACAAACGTGTTTTTTTGCGGTTTTTGGTACGGAACCCTTCGTGCGCGAGTCCGACTCGCATTTGGCCGGTTTTTTTTATTTTTACGAAACCGATCGATAGAGTTACTCATTAGGCTTGTTTTTCATAAATAACACAGCATCTTAAACAAAAGTAAGACCATGAAATTTAATTTTTAAATTTTAATTATAACGTATTGAATGAATTTGTATGGTATCGTATGCAATTAAAAAAAATCTTCGAGTTATTACGTGTTGAATGCATTTATTTGGTTTCTTATGCAATTAAAAAAAAATTGAATTATTTTTAAAAGAAAATTAAGTCTTTTTTAGTAAAATTTCCTATCTTCAATATTTAAGGTCCTTCAATACTTTCCCTACGTGTGGCAAATTTTTGGGACAACCTGTATATTTTTGAGAAAACTTTGTATTATTGTATATGCTTTAAATCCTATTTGTATAATTATTTGGCTTAAAGATTTGCGTAAAAGTTTTATTTCGTGCACAAGAGTACTTGTGTTACTTGCAAGCCTGTTTCGGCATGTTACGTCAGCGACATACCTGTTGAAATGTAGGCTCTATAATGGTCGTCGTTACAAGTGGAATATGTATGAAGACTGACAATAAGATAAACAAACCGGCAAAACAGAACCCTGGCACGAACATATATCAAGAAAAAAATATATAGAGTACTAAAATACGATAGAGTAATTTTGGGTGGGAAATTTGTACAGCGCCATTTACCGTCTAAAAGCGGTAAAATCATACACAACAAAATTTGTTCGAACAAAAAAAAATTTTTTTTTTTTTGTCGATTACGATGTTAATAATCTACTTCTGCGAGATTGTTGGTGTTTTACAAATAACCCTGTAGTAGGCTTCTAAAGTGTGTTAACTGTTCCTTTGCTCTTTTGACAAATGATCAAGATAAAACAAATTTTAACGGTGCAATAGCTAAAATAGAATTATTAGGTGTTTATGAATAAGGCCGTAAGTCAATAACAGAATTTTGTTTTAAAATAAAATTTCGTCTACAGGACGATACAATAATATTTCAGTAGGACGCTAAATTTTTTAAAAGACAAAGTAATCAAATGGTTAAATCGTATAATGGTGGATGATATTATCGGAATCCTTATTGTTGATTGAGGATGCTAGCTTTTTTTAATATAGGTAATAATATTTTAGAAAGCTACCATATTATCAGGTAACTCTTTTATTTCAATCCATCTTCAAAGTCAAATAGGACCTATAATCTTACGTGAATGTTTCCGGTTCGTTAGTTAAAAAAACCTTTTCTAATGTGACACTACAAGGGTTGCCTCTTTAAATAAAATTATCAAAAGATTGTTTTAGTTTTAAGGGTAGTAAATAGGCACAGCCTCTTAAATTTTTCCATGAGATTTATTTTTTTATCTTGCGTTTTACGTTTAAAGTAAGTATAACTTAATTATTCTTTTCGTGTAGGATAAACCTTTGGTAACAATAGTTACTTTTAAGTTAAGATGACTTACAACAAAAATATGATTTATAATAAGAAACTGTAACTCAATCAAATGCAAATTACTTTTTAACGTTAACCCTAAAAAGATCGACGTAAAAAAAGCTGATCCTTCTGACTTAAGAGTCAGAAGAAAGAAAAAAGATTTAAACTTTATTACAAATGCATAAAAAAATCGACCCTTCACCACCGTGAGAAATCGGAATAAAAAGTTATGCTGTTTATGTTAAAAAAGTGACGTGAATCTTGTTACTTTTTATGATAAAAAAGTGTCGTTTGTTTTAAACTATTTAATGTAAATTATTTAATGGAAAAAGCACCGAAAGTGATGTGAAATGTCATTCTGAAGAATAAAACCCATCAGAAAATTAGTAAAAAAAAAAGCATTTTAACAGTCGATTAATGACATCTTACGGTAATGTCGAGTACTACTTTACCGTAGGATTAATCTTATTAATACCTAGAGTTTTACTACTGTAATTTTCCGTCATTAAACCGTTTAATTAATACAATTTGTTACGCTATAAATTATTTGTGGCAAATTTATTAATTAGCTTGCCTATTTCATACACATACATTAATAGACATAGGTATATGGGAGAAATTATATTTAAGAAACATTGAAGCACAGACATTATGTCTTAGCGTTAAGGTGTCCGTAATTAAAGCATATGATTCATTATCATTAGTTATTTAATTAATATCGAATTCTCGTGATATATTAGAAACTTTAATGGCCAATATTGCAAAATTTCTCCGAAAAAATCACCTAATTAAGTTCTTTAAAATTCCAAAAAATGCCCGACAATATTGTATAGCATTAACGAAAACCAGTGTGTAAGTGACAGTTAAGTCGCTGCTCACGGCTTAACTTGAGTTCACTTCAGTTAGACCGCGGCGGTTGGGGTGAAAGCACGCAACTTGAAGTCACTAAGTTAACTAAGTTGACTAGTAAGGGTTAAGTGTTATGATGAACCATTTTTGCCAAACGGAAAATGTGATTCAGTCGACGAGGGTCGCGTAATTTTTTTGAGAAGATTTTTTTTGTTTTATTTTTGGGATTTTTTGTGATTGAACTGTTGAGAAAGGTGATTGGAATTAAGTGCGGCGTTTACATTTGAAAGGTGAGTTTTTTTTAATTTCTCTGTTATACCTAAATATTTTTATTTTTAACTTATTTTTTGTTTTATTATTTACTGATTTTCGATATATTAGTTTTCTATAAATTAGAAAACTAACTAAAATTGGACTCAGCATTTTGTTTCATATTATGTACTTTTTGAATAAAATATTTTTAGTGTACAAAAATAACACTGATAAAACGTATTGTTTTTAGAGAGAATACCTAATATTTTTAAGTAATTAATGAAAAACAGATTTGATCGTACAAACTTTTTTTTTTCATATTTACTGAGCTTATTAAAATGAAATCCATAAAACTGTTTACTACAAAAATCTGTGAATTTACAGCATATATTTTGTAAAACTATATTTATTTTAAATCTTGAATGCTTCCTAAAATCTTGCCAAATTTGTACCCCTAGCACTAACATCTATCTAGAAAAAAACGCATCTATTAAAAGTTTGAGAATACTAAATTCAACAAGTATTTATATGACGAAATATATTTTTCCAATAATTAGTCATTTCCTACTGTACAGTTGAGTTCATAAATACACAACGTGTTACAAAAAAACGCGGAAAAAAAAATCTGCTTTTTCATACATTATGATATTTTCGTTATCAATTTTTGTATGAAACAGCTGATATTTTGTTCGCGATTTCAGAGTTGATCCCATAGTAAAAGTTGTTCAGTTTGATTATCTCTACCATTTCCTAAATCACGCAATAACAGCTGAACAGATTTGGATGAAAATTGACACACAGATAGTTTAAAGCCTGGATAAAACATAGAATACTTTTTATCCCGGGAAAAGATTCCCTAGAAAAATTGTCTATGTCTATGGTCTCTACATATTCTGGGGATTTTTTTTCGTAGCACATTGTATAATTCAAGAAGCTTATACCGTGGATTGGGGGTACTTTGATCAGTTTTGAAATTCAAATGGCCGTATTTTCTCAAAAACAAACGTACCGAAAACGAAAAAAAAATGAGAATATCGGTTTTTACATATTTTTAGATTATAGTGAGAAAACAAAACTTTAATCATCTGTTTCTCAGAAAAAAAATAAAACTCTGCTGATCAACTTTAAACCGATTTTGGGGCTTCTTTGATCACCCTATATTTTATAACGGGATTTGAAAGTAAACCCTTAAATAAGCATAATAAAAAAATAAAAATAAAAATCGGCCCGCAGGTTTTTGCGCTAAAGCTATTCATAGATATTGGGGTTATTTTGATCAATTATACTAATAGTTAATGAATATAGTATTGGTAGAACCTAAATCTAAATCAGTTAAAACAAATCAGTCATTCCTTAGTCTTCAATTTTCATCATAAAAATTACCATAATCAACATTACAACAACAACATGATCAATGTCACCCCTCATGGATCATTGATCAAAGTAAACCCGTCCTCTAAACAAAGACACCCCTGATTGTTTTTAAACATTTAAAATAAATACAAAATCAACAAAAACACTTTTTCCACTGTGTTTCACATTACTGAAAGTGTATACTTTTAGATAAAACTAACAAGAATAATCTAAATATGGTAGAATTCTAAGTGTATTAAGAGTTTTTCTTATCATGAAAATAGCTTGTCACCAGTACACTTCTAAAAAAATTATTATAACAAAAACACCTGAGGACAGTAAACGGCATGGTCGCTATATTCTTTGCGCACCATCAGTGCTGCCAGCTTTATAAAAAAAACCGTTTGATAACGTTCAGAAACCAAGAAAAACTAGTTTTTTTTTAATTGGAAGTTGTTATCAATATAACCCCGTAATGTCAAAGTACCCCCAATCCACGGTACCCACAAGCTTCTTGGTATAATTACACTTTTGACAGTTGTTGACTTATCACAAAGGGACTTGAAAATTGAACTAGACTGTGCCGTATGTATGATTGTCATTATGTACATACGATACGGTGAGCAATGAAAGTCACTTGACACTTTAGTTACAAAGAACTGACGTTTGTATCGTGAAATGACAAACCATAGCAACTTCTTTGATAGAATGGATATCTCACAGTTTTGTACTTTTACAAAACGCCTCGTCGAAGCAGAGTCTGTAGGAAACAAGATCCTTATATAATAGAATATGAATATAAGGGGTGTCGTATGTGGCATCGAACGTTGGCTTATCGAGTGTCACGATATCGACAACGGTGCATCGACTGTACGCTATATCTACGGTACGCCACATCACAGATTCTTGGTAGGAAAAAATAACTGAGCAAACCACTTAACATGACGCTGGCGAAATCCAAAAGAAAACTGCCAAAGCACAATAAGAAGCAGACAAAGAGACATTAATCTATAAAAAATGCTATGACAAAGTATTAAGTAGTGTAAGCGATTTCCGTAGCTGACTTACTATGCGACGATGACGATCTTTCCATAAAAATTCAATGGAGAAAAATAGACAGTTTTTCTACCGAAAACAACTATACAGCCCTTAATCGCCCATAAAAGTAAAAAAAAAATAACATTACAGGTGATTTCACTCAGTTTTCTTCTCAATTTCACTTGGTTGGTGATTCGCTACGATATTTTAGTTTATCATAAATCACTTTGTAATAGCATCCAGTGATTTATTATTCGCTTTCACTGTAGTTCAAGGGCAAAGCTGAATGCGTTAAGACCGCAAAACTGTTTCTTTAGAAAGTGAAATAAGTGTGAAAATTCATATCATTCTCACTAGTTCTATTGGATATAGTTCCATGGAACTACTGATACTTTTTATTCTGTAGTTCCATTAATTCATTCTCACTAGTTCCATTGCCAATGAAACTAGTGAGAATAATCAGTATCAGTAGTTCCATGGAACTGTATCCACTGGAACTAGTGAGAATGATACGAAAATTCTATTGTCAATACATGCAAAAAATTGCTCACTGTTGATGAGTTTTTTTAATGCACAACGGGATAGTGAATAATGTTAAGTGACGACGATGAGGCCGAAAGTGTAAGCTCACTACACCCGGAATCCTCATCACTGAGGAACTGGCTATCTTACCTCTAACTGCCGAAACAAAACAATTTTTAAATTGTTGTTATGGCCTCAGACTTAGGTAAGATGGTGGTAGCTAGCCTGGTGGACTTGATATAAGCCCTACCACCAACCAAGTACAAATTGTACCCCCCTTAATCGAACCTGGGACCCCTACGTCTTACATGGGTGGGCCACTAGACTACAGAGGCGGTTTTTTTACGTGGATAGAAATTATTCCTTGTAGCTCCCTACAGATTTTTATTCCAATGACTTCAACCGTTCAGAGGTTATAAGCTAGGTAAGCCCGAGTCTGTGTTTCCCGATAGGTACAATCTGGGGCCCTTCAAGTCGAGTGTGAATAGGTATCTTCTAGGCAATCACGTTCCATCGTAGATCACATCATCGCTTAGCATCAGCAATCAGCTGAATGAGCTGAATCTATAATATGATTATTTATGTAGGTAAATGACAAATTTACAGGTGATTACAAATTTAGTACTTATTATCACTGTGGTTTTGAAAGAATAAATTGTTTGTCACAGCATAGTTTCGTCCACGCGGGCGGAGCCGCGGGCAGTCTCTAGTCTATCATAAAAAACAATTGGATTCTAATACATCGCAATCGAACTATTGAGCCTTTTCTCAATGCTCGTTTTCTCTAGAATTTAACAACTATTACAACACTACTATACAGAATACCTTTTCCTTAATTAAACAAAAGTTACATATGAAATTTGGTAACAAACATTACAAATATTTCTTAATAGTTCACGTAACAAATTGGTCGGTTTTGTGCGAAATATTGGCAATGCGTGCGTTATTTTATAACTGCCGTTAACCTAGCTAGGTAATCGGCTATTAACATTGCTCGTAAAATAATATTTCAGTATCGCATATTATATTTGACACACCAATATAATTATTATGGTAATCAGAGCGTTTAATAATGTTATCTTGCAAAATTCTTATGAATATTTTAAATACTAATCACCTCTTTCAGCAGAAAAATTGGCACCAATTTTTTTCGATAAAAGTTTTTTGCATGCTGTTAGGTATATTCATCTAAACATGCTGAACTTTTCTTTTATGATATTGTACCGTATTTCTAGCAAAATACAGATTAAGAAAGAAGAAAGAAAGAAAATAGAAAAAAAGAAAGAAATAATTAGATTAGATTATGATAGTTATGATTATAAAATGGTGCAACAATGCAAATCCCCAACTTCCCTGCTTAAATAACTGTATAAGTTTGTAAGGTTTATAATAAAATTATGCTAATAATAAACTAGTAAACTAGTAAAAATTATACTAATAATAAACCTCGGAATCCATATCGATTCCAACTCGATCGCGAAAACATGCGATAATAAAATCGTGCGAAATCGAAAGTGGTTATTTTCGGAGCGTCTCCGTTCGGCTCGTTGTCATTAGTATATACTTAATAATAGCCTTATGTTATAGAAAGTTTCGTATTGCGAAACAATGTGTAAGAATCCAATACAAACACAGCCGGTGGAATGTTTAGAAAGTTGAATTATTACTTCCATACTTAGTTCAGTATATTTTGGAGTAAAAACATAAAAAAAAATATTTCTGAAAAATTAAATAGACGAAAAGAAAAATGTATGACTTATCACTATAATGATGATCAGTAACAGGTTTGAATCCTATAGTTTTATTGATATAATATAAACACATTTTGATAGCTATGAAACCTAGTGAAAGAATTTTTGAAATCCGTTAAGAAATGGTTGAGTTAAAAGGGTTTGAAGGAAATGCCAAGCTCAATGTAATATGTGCTTTATCACGTACTGCATAAGGTTCGCGTACGTCGCGATGACGTCATAGGGACCCCCGAAAAACTTCTCAGGTTTAAGAGATATGGTAAATTTTTTTTCACAGTGAATCATGTGGTGGCATAAGCTTTCTAATTAGCCACTAAACAAAAATCGTTACTGATCCTCATTATTTTATTAGTAGACATAAGGTAGCGAATGGCCCAGGTAATTACGCTTTAAATTCCTTGAATTTCATTGATAAAAATATCAAACAAATCTCTATAAATGTTTCTTACGCCCAATTCTACTTGTCAGAAAAAAATAGTTTTGAATGGGTTATAGAAAAATATTAACGATTCAAATGTGTTTAATTTTTATGTTTATTTGATTATTCAAATAAACATATGGATTACTAGCGACCGCCCGTGACTTCGTCCGCGTGGACAGTGTTTTGACTATCCCTCCGGAATAGTTCCTTTTTTCGGGATGAAAGGTATCCTATGTCCTTTTCTGCACTCCTGACAACGTGTATGCAAAATTTCATGACTATCGGTTCAGTAGTTAAGACGTAAAGGCGTTACAAACAAACAAACAAACGACGACCTCCGTGGTCGAGTGGTTTGCACGCCGGTTTTCAAGGCGTCACCATCTCTTGAGGTCCCGGGTTCGATCCCCGGCTGGGTCAATGTAGAAAATGTACTTTTCAATATTGTCTCAGGTCTGGGTGTTTGTCATACCACCGTTGTTTCTGATTTCCATAACACAAGTGCTATAGCTACTTACTTTGGAATTGGAGCAATGTATGTGATGTTGTCAAATATTTATTATTTATTTAAACGGACTTTCGCATTTAAAATTTTTGCTAAGGATTTTATTTTGAATTTAAATGCAATCTATTAGATTTTAATCATTAATTCTGTACTATACAGGGTTATTCGTAAAACACCAGCAACCTCGAAAGAGTAAATTACTAACAACGTTTCTTCTACGATTTTTCCGAAAAAAACACAAGAAAATCAACTTTTCCCTTTAAAACTCTATCAGCTGTTCGGACATTTGTATGGAAAGTCGTTTTTGTCTGTTTTTGGAAAAGTCGTAAGGCAAAATATTGTTGTTTATAATGTTAGTAATCTACCTGCGAGATTGTTGGTGTTTTACAAATAAACCTTTAAACATTGAAGACCTGAAAGTCCTGAAATAATCTCTTGTGTGTTCGTCTCTAAGGTTAACTTGTGAATGTTGAAGACACTTTGAATGTTGTATACAATATTCAAAGTGTGTTCAACATTCACAAGTGCTGTTACAATGTGAATGTCAATGAAAAACGACTGCAGTGTTTTGTAAGTGTAGCGCCACACCTGCCGAAAGTACGGCGACATTTCGGCCATTGAACTTTCGGTCGTAGTAATCTATCATTACGCGACGTAATTTCGGCATGTGACAGGTTTGGGCCGGTTCGGCAAAACACTGCAAGTGTATTCAGCTTGATTCAGCAGGATTTTCAACCCTGTACTTTTGGGTGGTGTGTCGGTACAATAAATCGGATCCCTGAAAATGTGCCGAAACTAAAAATAAACAATAAAAACAAACTAAATATTCTAAAATCAACATCTGAAATAATTAAATATGCATTTTATTGCGTAAAAAATGTTACGTCTCAATGAAAAATTGTGATGTACACGCAAAAATCTAGTAAGTGGATAAGGCATTTTTCCAAGAGGCACTACATCTATCGAAAAAACAAATCTATAGAAAATTTCCCTTCGCTTTTCAGCGTAAGATGGCGCTGTAAATTACTCTATCGAACGTTTTTACGCGAGTTATTTTTTTATATAACTGTTCGTGCTACGGGCACTGAATTTGGGTTTCAAATCATCTTTTCTATCCCAAATAGAAACTTTGCATCAGCTCTCCATGATTTTTCAAGCTTTTTGTTTTAAAATTCGAGTGGAAAATCTTCCCTATCTTAGATCCAGATAAGCATCACTTTCCACCACGCTTAAGGCCGCAGCCACATTCTACTGGGATATAAAAAGGCTTCACCGCACGTGGCGATTCAGTAACTGCTCATCGCTAACCGGTGTGGTGAGATGACAATGACCTGACCAGTAAAGTTAGGGTTGAACAAATTAACTTTTTTTTTTGCATTTCATACACATGACTAAAGGAGCTCGGTGGTGGCGCAGTGGTTAAGCACCTGGCTCAGCGATTACGGATGTTAAGCAACGTTCGCAAGGGTCGGTCACGGGATGGGTGACCAAAATTTTTATATCTCCAGCTCCTCTTTAAGCCGTTGGTCCCGGCTGCATCTGCAGTCGTTTAAACCCACCAATCCGCATTGGGCCCTCGTGGTGGGTTATGGGGCCTGTGCCCCAGCAGTGGGGACATTAAAAAATAGCTGATGGACACATGACTTCGTATAGTCTGATTGGTTGACACAGACTATATTTCAAGATTTTTTCCCGTTTTAATAATATTTTTCGATAACTTCCAGCAACTAGATGGCTTGCCTATTTTCAACAAAAAGAATTTGAAGTAAGGGTATACACAAAAAAAACGAAAATAAAATTACATACTTACTTACTTCGTTTTTAAACTCTTATTTTATTAATGTTGAAATAATCAAGAGCATAAATACCTAAACATGTAATGTATTAGTATTTGATTTCAATTTAAACAGAAACGATAATTGATTCCGGTAGTTAGAGTAAGAGAACAATAAAATTACCACATCATTAATTTAATTTTGTAAATCACTCACAATAAAACACAGTAGTGTCAACCCTGTCTGTTCGTATATATGTTCCTTGTCTACTTTCGCCTGATGATGAAAGATGACGAAGGAAAGTTGTCAACTCGGCCTAACTCAATTATGACCGGTAACCGGACGAAACCGGAGAAAACCGGAACCGACACGCGAAAATGATTTCGTCATTTAATATATTTTTAATCTTTTATAACTGTGGATTAATAGTTTGTCTGTTTCATATCTCACAGAAATATTGTTATAAAATAAATTTTGTAGTAGTGGTAAGTATGATGTGATGTAACATTTTTTTTTGCGTAACGGGATAGTGCTTATGACCTTCACCTCACCTGATGTTAAATGACGATAAGGCCGAAGGTGGAAGCGCACTACACCCGGACTCCTCATCACTGAGGAACTGACTGAAACAAAATACTCTGAAAATCTTAACTTACATATTGTTTCGGAGCAATAAATTTACTGTAAGATTTTTTTATCATGTTACAAAATTAAATAAATTATCAATTATTTACTGGAACAATAAATTGGATAACACTTAATGAATTCACTAGAACAATAACAATGACAAACATAAATCTACAAAGTATACACTTGACGTAAAAATAAAGAAATTTTCTTTTCACCAACAGTTTATTACTTATATTTCTTTATGGGGCATGAAATACAGAAGCTTATGTTATGCTTTGGGCATAAAAATATATCAAAAAATTAAACCGTGAACAATTTATTGCCAGTATTGCCTCAAAACATTAAAAAAAGTATTACACGAACCCAATAAAGTAAAAACAAAACTATTAAAGATTTCGCAATAAATATTCAATGACCATGGAGCTGACATAATTGTTGTTTTGAAGAATAAACAAAAATAAACAATAAAGAGTGAAATAAAGTTTGTCACGTTGGATTTAATAGAGCGAATGGCTTCGGAGATCTATTCCTGACAAATAAAAAAACTCTTAAGCATAACTCACCAAAAATGAAAGAGTAAATAAAAAGAAAACGTAAACCTTAGCGTAATGTTTAAGGAAAATCTGTCGCTTCTCGGAATAAAACCACGAGGTTTACCGAACAGAAAATTAATGCGTTTTCATAGTAGTTTCTTTAGATTTTCTATAAATAACTATTTATAAAGAAAAGTTTAAGTTACATAAGCAATACGCAGTTACTGTTATTGCTTTATTAGCTCATTGTAAGAAAATACGAGTAGAGTATATTTAAACTTGTTGTTAAAATAAAAACGAAGTTGTGAGAATAGACTGTCCTTCTGCAAGTTCCAATTATCTTTATATGGACAAATATGTACCTTCGCTTATCTTGGGATACATAACGCTTAAAGTTCTACGTACTATGGGCAACAGCGTCGCTTAACAAGTTTGCAACAAAATTCATGTGCGCGCGTATTGCCCCTAAACGTATGGTTGTGACGGCGCGTGCAAGCGATTTTGACCTTAGGAGTGGTTAAGCGACGCTGTTACACATGGTACGTTATTTTTAAAGGGCGAAAGTGAGATGCTACTCTTTCATAGTTAGCACTGACCACATGCCATTATAGCTATTATGACCACTTTAAAACCCACTTGAGGCCAAATCGTTCCGCGTGTAGAAACTGCAATCGGGCCGCAAAGCGCATGCGCGGTGAACGACTCGGATCGCGTGCGATGCGCTCGCGACTATCTGGTTCAGTGGGGCGACAGTGTCCAATGTTGGAAGTGGTACGACAATAAAATCGTATCGTTGTGATAGTATATACGACATGACAGTCTGTCGTCTAAACTCTACATTTGTCACATTGTATCATCAATTTGGCATTCTCATTTAAGTATTGTGGTTTTAAATATTGATACGCGAAAGAAAGTATGTATTGCTACGCACGATCTAACTCCTGAAGATGCTCCGAGATGGGGCGAAACACGTGTAGAGTGGTCCTATTGGGGAAGGTGCAATGTGTGTTGCTGTCTTGCTATATAAATTCTGCTTGTTAAATCTTAAAATATTAAATTATTTCAGCGCGTGAACACTGTTTGTGTGAAACAAGTTACAGTTTTTTTAATCAGCTACGACCATGCAATGATCAATTGTATACTATCTACTACATAAAAACTAGTTAACAGCTATGATTGTTACCAGTTTTTTTTCTCTTTTTGCATATCGTCATTGCGTTACCATCGGTCATTTTTAATTGAGGCACGGTAACTCTTTTACTGTCGTCAACTTTTTTTAAATTAAGTTTTATGAAGTCTTTTGACCTCCTCTGTTAGTGGTTCGCCCACTTGTGTAAGTCACCGGTACTCGGTTTGGTTGGTGGTAAGGCTTATTTTAAGTCCGCCTAGCTAGCTATCACCATCTTACCTAAGCCTGACGTCATATTAATAACAACAAATAATCAAAAAATTATGTGTTCCGGCAGTTAAGCTAGGGTTTCCTAGGATGACGGTGCTGTCATATTACGGCCGTAATATAGCGGCGTTGAATGTTATCTATGTAAACAATATGGGCGACACCGTAATGTCAGAAATTGCACCGTATTGTTTACATTGACAACGTTTTACGCCGCTAAATGACGGCCGTAATATGACGGCACCGTCATCCTAGGAAACCCTAGCTTTAGAGGTAAGTAAGATAGCGGTGTAAGTGATGAGGATTCCGGGTGTCGTCCGCTTACACTTTCGGCCTTATCGTCACTTAACATCAGGTGATGCCTAGCACTATCCCGTTGTGGATTAAAATAAAAGTCTGCTGCATGTCGTGTGTAAATGGAAACAGTGTTAAAATTCCGCGAGTACGTCGACTCGTTGGTTCTGCGGAGATAGTTTCACGGTGAAACGAGAAGAATTCGGACCGTATTATTTATTTAACTATTCATAAAGAGGAAAGCCGAATATGGTTCCGGTTACGAAATTGTATGTTTTTTGTGTGCTCATTGATTTCTGTGACCATCTTATTTGGTGAAATTATATTTTAAGACGTGTGACTTATGATATAACATCCTTACTAATATTATAAATGAGAAAGTTTGTTTGTTTGTTTATACCTTCACGTCTTAACTACTGAACCGATCATGATGAAATTTTGCATACACGTTGTCAGGGTTATAGAAAAGGACATAGGATTCCTTTCATCCTGAAAAAAGTACTGTTTCCGAGGGATAGACAACTTAGTGGTCACGCAGACGAATTTTTGTAGCTACATTTTAAAGTACATTTTGAATCTATTTTTGGTGTAAGCGAATGATAAGGCATACGCTTACCCCAAAAATAGATTCAAAATGAAACTTTGTAAGTAAGTTTTGATAACGTTCGGACCGGATTTTCTTTGTCAAATGACTGCCAAAAGAGTTCTAAGTAAATCTTAATTTTACAATTTATAGTAAATATATTTTCAAATTGACTCTTAATAACTTGTAGGTCAGTGCAGAAATTTTGGAATATACTCAGTTGGGGTAAACATATTATACGCAGTCAAGCGGGAGAAATCTCATCTATTACTACCATACTTATTTGTTTATTTCATCCTATTCTGATTCTGACTGACATAGTTCCACCATAGTTCTATTCTATCAATGGTATTTCTCGTGACAGTATAAGTTTGTTGACCTCATGGAATTCAAAACAATATAGTTCTTTCCAGACGTGGTTGTTTACAACATAATCAACATTTTAATGCAACAGCCTAGCTAGGTTAACTTTACTACTAAACAATGATTATTTAAGTAGTTCTAAATTTTCTTACACTACTCTCCTTTACCTCTTAAAGCTAAGCTCCTCACTAAGTTAAAATGGACAGGTATTTGTTTTATGTACCTACACCGTAGCTAAGAGGTGGTAAATCTATATTTTATCTTTGGTACTCTTGTTAAAACATGATGCTGTTAGATTTTAAGATCCTTTAAAAGCTTTAAAAAACAAAAGATTGGTCGAAAAAGCACAAAATATAGAGTTAGCAGAGAGGCACCCCAAACAACGCGCAATGCATACACAAATAAGTCAATTTTGGACCAAAACGATGATTTTTGGTACTGTTGCAGCTCCCTAACATACCAAAACAAATGACAAAAGCATTTTCTATAGCACACAGTAAACAAATTCTTCTGCCCCCCTACTCAAATGGCCAACTTTCTATTCGTTTGAACGCTACGCTTACTTTTAAAGCTTAAATATGAGCAATAGATTATTAAATTAAATCACATATCGCAATATTATGTAAATCACAGACTTCGATGTATTGTATGGAATTGTCAAGTTTACGGCACGTAATTTTATAGTTTTCTGCTTATTTTAAAGTTTTAAAAGTAAGCGTAGCGTTCAAACGAATAGAATGTTGGCCATTTGAGTAGGGGGGCAGAGCTTCTATTACACAGACTTTAAATGTTGTAGCCCAACTAGTTGTTTTACATTGCCTACTCATAACTTTCCCCGGCCGGTACTACTTTCATCGTTACGTTACGTTGTATTTGCACTCTTTGTTTTTCGTCACACTAATTATGTTGCGCAACGTCTGACGCAATGCCGAAAACATTTTTGTGGGCTAATTGTCACTTGTTTTTTGTTTTGTCTGTGATCCGTTACTTGGCGACTCAATTTGAAAATGGAACGACAGATTATGGAATGGAAATGAGTTTGCTCGGCTTTTTGTATTTCGGACAATAGAGGTAAACACAGATTTTTTATTTTATTTTTTGTTCATTATAATTAAGATATTTGATAACACACAAAAATACATAATTATAGTAGTCTGTTATACATGTTTTGGGAGTAAGTTTACTTACGTAACATTAAATAAACGGTAACTTGTGAAAAACTGATTTAGATGAAACCACAAACAAACTAAAAATACTTTTTTAATATATTCACATTTCATCTCAAGTAAGTCAGTAACCACTACGCTAGTTAGCCAACTTAATGACAATAATAGGCACAGTATCTTAATTGAAATCAACTAACAAAAAGACAAACGAAATATACTATAATATAGTCTGAAGTGAATAATTATTATTAACTTTAAAATTATGTAAGTAATAGAAAGTGGGTTGAATTAAATATAAATATTGACTTTCTTTGTTTTTAACCAACTTCATTCATAAAAGAAACAACCAAAATATTTGAGTCAAATAGTTTAGGCTTTATAATAATATAACTTGTCTGTATGCATGAACCATATTCAGGATCATATGATTGCCAAACATTGGTACCTAGGGTTGCCAGGCGTCCGGCTAAAGCCGGACATATGTAGGCTTTTTGATTTAAGCCAAATTAAACGGTGTCCGGCCTGTCCGGCTTTTGTTAGGCTTACACTCATTCACGCACATGGTCGTTCGAGCGAGCGGCGGCGGCGGCGTGTCGGTTGTCGTTTCTTCCCCACACCAAACCACAGACCGCACTTCGCCTAGGGTTGCCAGACTTGCCAGATGGTCGGAATTCACCTGGATTCTCCCGGAATTTCAAGTGATCTCCCGACTCCCGACAAATCTAAAAATCTCCCGGAAAAACCGCTGTTTCGAAAATTCTTTAGAAAATAATAATTTTCACGGATTTCACGGATGAAACCACAGATCACCAGAGTAGTGGATGAAACTGACTAAAAATCGCGCTGCGCGGCCATTTTATTTTGCTATAGATAGACAGACAAGGGTACATGATTAGTGGATGAAACTGACTAAAAATCGCGCTGCGCGGCCGTTTTCTTGCTATATAAAGGCATTTGAGTTACATCTTTATTTTAAATATATTTATTTCTCCCGACAACAACTGCAAAATTTCAAATTTTCTCTAGGTATTTTGGACTTCCAATCTGGCAACCCTAACTTCACCTCGCACCTCGGTAGCGTGACGCGACGTGAGAGCGAGAGAGACAGCGAGCATCAAGCATAAAAAAGCCTAAATACCGTAAAAAAAATTACGTAAATAATAAGACACAAAATCCTTAATAATTTAGTTAGGGTATCCGGCTTTTTTACCCAAATGACCGGCCAAACTGGCTGGTCTGTCCGGCTATTAGGTTAGACGACCTGGCAACCCTATTGGTACCTAAAGTTATTTACACGTTGAAATTTTAATCATTTGGTTCCCGCAGTGGGGTGGTTTCACTCATTATTACAAGGAACTTTTACTATGGTGCCAACTCTGATATCACGAAAAACAATTCAGCATACATTAAGGACGAGTAGGTATTGCGCTTTTGTATGGAACAGCTGACTTTTTTGCGATATCTGTGTTGGCCCCATGTTGCTTGTAATTATCAGTAGAATCACTCCGCTACGGGGACCAAATGATTGTTTCACGCTGTATTTCCAATAAAGTGCGAAATACGCAACTGAAACATTTTGACACAGAAAGTAAGAAATGCCAAACTTAAACAAAAAACTCAAGGTAAACCTGACAGTCCTAAATACATCATTTATGTTTTAAATGCAATTCAATACAAAATAGTTCAACAGTTTGGGAAGTCGTAGTTTGGTAGAACGAATAATAACTTTTGTAGAAGGATATTGCGTTCGGACGACTAAACTACCATCCTGTTTAGCAACTAATAGATTTATTGAAGCGTACCTTACAATTTCCGATGTTATAAAGGAAAATCAATTAACATGAAATTGCAATTTCTAACGAAAAACGATAACATTTTCGTCTTAGATTTTATATAAATTCTGAACTACCTAACCGAAGTAATAGGAATATTTTTTTACCGGATACATTTCGGCAAGTATGCAGTGGAATCGCACAACCTAATCCCGCCATCTCCCTTCTTCCATCGGACAACCACGTACGAATCAGCACCACCGTTTTTTGGTGGATATTTCAAAAACGCGCACTAAGCGTTTTGCTTCAAAATTTTATCATCCGTACCGCTAGAGAGTGGAACTCCTTGCCTGAGTCTGTGTTTCCCGATAGGTACAATCTGGGGCCCTTCAAGTCGCGAGTGAATAGGTATCTTCTAGGCAAGCGCGTTCCATTGTAGACCGCATTATAGCTTACCATCAGGCGTGATAGCGGGCAATTAAGCGCTTACCTATCTATCATAAAAAAAAAAATACAGCGCACATATTATTTTGTTAACAGTGCAACTTCGTCTCAAAACGTGACAAAAATTCCTATGTGCTGCTTTGTGTACTATAATAGTTTGAAAATAAAACTTATTATTTGTCTTGTTAGAATTTTATCCTTAAAATAGCCTAACATAATATGTCAATATTATATATACTTATAAAGTAGCAACTAACTGAAAAAGCACTCTTTCGTGGTGTGACGAGATGTGTTCAACGACTTCCTTCAAAGTCAAAATATATTGGTTCAAATAAAAAAGTGCTTTTGAATTGTCTATATTTTCCTACCACCCGTTCTGCTCTTATTAGGAATTCTATGCTCCTTCTTATCGCAATCATAAAGTTTTATTATAATCTGTAGTTTAATATTGCACGAGCAGTAATAATAAATAATAAAGTTAATTTACTTAATTATGTTATTGTTTACATACCTATAATCTAATATCCTGCGGATGTTTTCTACCACAGTATAAATATACCTACTAACCTTCTAGAGAAACCGACAAAGTAAATCTACAGATGTCATGAATCGTTAATATAAAATTTAAATTAAACATTATCCTTTATTTATAAAAACTTGAATATTCATTGAGCGAAAGTATATAAGGTGGTGCAATAGAAATTTCAAGATTTCTCCAGTTTATGACATCCTGTCTCCTTATAAAGATGGATTCTATGATCTAAACATGGCAATAGAAATAGAAAGATGAAACTATTATTTTATCTCATGAATACTGAAAATCAAATTCTTTTTTAAAAGATAACAATGAAGTTTCACGTTTCATGTTTAAAGATGACCATGACGTTCTCTTAGGGTGATTTGCACCAAAACGTTGTCAAAGTTATCGTCAAATGATAATATTACCTATTTGTCACGTCAAACTTGTCAAAGGACATCATGCTGGTAGACCTACTCGTACGCAAAAAAAAACCGCAAATCGATGTACAGCGAAGCCGTTTGGTACACGTATACTTGAGGTAAAAAGCTTTTTAAAAAAAGTAAAACCTCCTTCAAAAACCTTAAAAAACAGCTCTATAAAAAGCAAGAAATAATGTTCAAATCGATTAATTAAAACACGTCTATTGAAGTCGGGTGGAGCTGGAAGTATTTTTTTTCCTTATTGTGAGGTTTATATTCTGAAAGCCCCACCCGACTTCAATAGACGTGTTTTAATTAATCGATTTGAACATTATTTCTTGCTTTTTATAGAGCTGTTTTTTAAGGTTTTTGAAGGAGGTTTTACTTTTTTTAAAAAGCTTTTTATTTTAAACTTTTTTGTGGTAGGTATGTAAGCGATGATTTTATAAAATAAAACGTTAAGTATAATGTTTCACATTTTTCAATGGTAAACCCCCGAGTAACTCAATGTCCACAGGTGTTCCGTTGGGTCTTCGCAGTTCAAATCTAGTCCAGAATGTCCTTGACAATAATAAACCTACCAATATTTCAATCACTGTACAGTTCCTATTTGATTTTGAGGAGTTCCCTCGTGTATCTTCAAAATCCAAAGTCCAATACCAATGAAAATAATATGGAATCATTCTTAAGGTGTCTTCTTTCAAACAAAAAAAGAATTGTCTAAATCGGTTAATAAACAAAAAAGTAATGGTTGAAAGTCGGTCTCAATTCATATAAAATGGTAACGAAAACGGCAGTATTTTCAAGATTACTTGAAAACTACTGAACCGATTTCAAAATTTCAAAAAATGGGACCAATTTGGAAATAAACCTCATGTTATAACGTTTGAATCGGTTCAGCCGTCTTTGAGTAATCGGTGTACATACATATATAAAAAAAAATATACGCGACGAATAGATAACCTCCTCCTTTTCAAAGTTTTTGAAGTCGGTTAAAAACAAAATTTTGGACCCGCAGTTCTTAAAAATTCTTCCCTTAGGAGAGGAGTTATGGTGTCATCTTTTTTTGTATGGGAAAATTTTTTTTTTTTTCTAAAACCTATCGTGCATGGTATCGAATGAAAGGGCTTGCTGAGCCGGTTCTAAAAATATATCACATCATTATATTTCAGCCACTTCTCTTAAATTAAACCCAAAAACATTTTCAAAACATACCAAGTTTGGGCTCCTTCAGATCCGATGTGGTTAAATTATTTTTTGTAAAATATACCTTAAGAGTTACATAATATCCTCATATCAAATCACAAGAAAGTAATTTTGAAAATATCTAAATTAATTAATTTTTTCTAATTTTTTCCCAAACTCACGTTTGTATTGGATTTTTGGAAATTGATTTTTGGTTTAATTTAAAACAAGTGCTCAAATGTAATAATTTGATATATTTTTAGAAACAGCTCAGAAAGCCCTTTCATTTGATATCACACACGATAGATTTTAGAAAAACATTTTTTTAAATTATATATAATCACTTTGTAAAAGCTTTGTAATCATGAAAAATTAAAAAAAAAATACTGAATATCAATATTTTCAAAATTTCTTTCTTGAGATTAGATATGAGAATATTACATATCATTTGAAGTATATCTTATGAAAAATAATTCAACCATATTGTATCTGTAGGAGCCCAAACTTGGTATGTTTTGAAAATGTTTTTTGGTTTAATTTAAAACAAGTGGCTGAAATATAACGATGTGATATATTTTTAGAACCGGCTCAGCAAGCTTTTTCATTCGATACCATACACGATAGGTTTTAGAACAAAAAAAAATTTTTTCCCATACAAAAAAAAGATGACACCATAGCTCCGCTCCTAAGGGAAGAATTTTTAAGAACTGCGGGTCCAAAATTTTGTTTTCACCTCAAGTATACGTGTACCAAACGGCTATACTGTACATCGATTTGCGGTATTCCATTGATTTTGAGCTCGTAGAACCCCCACTATGGCTGGCAAACTCTTTTTTTGGCTAACTTGTGCTTAACCGGTACTTTAACAAGCTTCTTATTGTTAAAGTAAGCTGGTGCAACTGAGCCTTAATTTTTTAATTATTTTTGTGTCAATCTACCAGAAGCATATAACACTGTATTAGTATTTTTTACTAACATATCTTGCAATGGAAATAATTTTGAGTAAATTGAGTGTGGCGACTAATTTTATTGAGTAAAACCACCATTTTTAGTTTGATGTTGAAGAGAGAACCTACGACTTGTAATAGAAAAAAAACATTGGCTACATGGAGATTGCAACATTCACTTCCCTTGCACATGCACTGAGGAAATTGAGTGAATTGCTTCAAAGTAGCAGACACTAAGTGGCATTACTCAATCACACTCAAATAACCCAAGATTCTTTAGTTACCATATATGCGAAGAAATATAAATCCATAAAAGGCATCTGAATCCACATTAATGATAGTTAAGATTTAAGAAACAGAAATGAATTCATGACAATTTTGAAAAACTGGTCTAGTGTGAATCGAACTTGCGCACAAAGGGTACCGTAAAAAATCGGATTTTTGTTGTATGGGTCTTGTTGTCTCACTTAAATATTTATTTCATTCTGTTTTTAGTATTTGCTATTATAGTGGCAACAGAAATACATAATCTGTGAAATTTTCAACTGTTTAGCTATCACGGTTCATGAGATACAGCCTGCTCACAGACAGACGGACAGTGGAGTCTTAGTAATAATAGGGTCCTGTTTTTACCCTTTGGGTACTACGTCACAGAATACATACTACGTAACCCTAAAAAGAGATACTTTACTCACTAAAAGCTGAGATAGTTTTTTTATGTTCTACCACCTACCATTTTTATGTATATTTACTTTATTGTCACTTACATTAAGTAGATTACATCTCTTCAAAATATTCCAAATGAGCAGTTACCAAAAGTCATAGTTAGTAATATGAATGTATATTTGGTCAAATGATAGGTTTTTAATAGATTACTTGATATAAGTACCATTCGTTTTACAAAAGGCGGAAACAGATGCTTGCAGTTTTGTAATGAATGCTCAGCTTAATGACTGAACATATTGTAATGAATAGCAAAACATTTGATTGAATCAGGCGTCACTTGGCGAAAGTCCCAAACCATTTTGACAAAATATCAGTGCACAATACCAGCATTTAGCAAGACAGCAACACACCTTGCACCTTCACCAATTAGGCTACTCTACACGTGTTTCGCCCCAACCCGGAGCATCCAACCAGGAGTTAGATCGTGCGTAAACCAACACCATGGTCTTTTTTCAGAATAACAAAACAACATTACAAGTTACTACAGTAATATGAACGCGGCATAAGAGTTCTCATCCTTGATAACGATGAAGTAGACAAATAATTGGATTGCGCAATTTAACTTGATCCTAAACTGCATCGTATACAGCCCACGTCGATTGTATGTAGATATAGTAGGCACCGTGAAGGCAAACTATTGTATGTCCGATAGCAAAATCTCTTGAACAATGAGATCTGAAGACGAAGTTGGCATCTGAAGGGAACGGGGTTTTAAAACGATTTATCTTATCGAATTCCAGATGCCTGTTTTCGTTTAAAAAAATAGACACCGCATAAATGTTAGAACTTGCAATGGGCAAGAATAAGGAGAGAGTGGGATGTGATTGTGTATGTTTGGGTTTCTTTATTATTATAAACTTTTTAAATATCAATAATTGAACATGTTTTATATGCGTAATGTCCAAACATACAATGCAAGTGGAATATAGGTTTATTTTTAAATTTTGTTTTTTATTAAGGCACGAAATACTGTTACTATGTGAATTGCTTGTGAATTGCTGCTAACAATATTTCAATCCATCTGACCTTTAAATCAGCCCTATAATTTAACGCGATCATAACCGGAACCTGAGTAAAATCGTGCTATTTATTTAATCTTCGCATCTAGATGTTTTCGTGTTTGCAATAAATATTGCTTACTTGCTTAGTTTTGCACGGTCTAATAGCTACTGCCCCTATTAACTCGACAAGCCTGAGAGCGGTTTCGTCTACGTGGAAATGTCAAAAATGACATCCCAACGTAGACAAAACCTTTTGTTTGTCTGTCAAAAATGACGCTTCAATGTCAAAATCCTTGTCCGTTATGCTACGTTGGTGATGTTTCGTGTAGAGTGGTGAAATACGGGTAGAGTAGTTGATGATAAGTGCAAGATATGCTGCTGAGGGTATCTGCAGTTTTGTATTTGTTTACTTGTTGTGCATATCGTCTCTTTGCGATGACAACGTGACATTTCCAAAACCGCAACCTTCCTGGAGGCTACTTCAAATAATAGAAAATACATTTGCAACGAGATGTCACGTTGTCATCGTAAAGAGTCGTCGCTTTTTTGCGATGACAATGTGACATCTCGATAAAAATGTTCTTCTTTATAATTTGGAAATAGTCCTCTGAAAAATTGTGGTTTCAAAAACTCACGTTGGCATCGCAAAGAGGCGATATGCATTTATTTGTGGTGGGCGGTCAGCAACCAGCGTAGATACGCTGGTTGCTGACCGTATGAGGTGATCTTATATGTATGAGGTTAAAGATTTTTATTTCTCAAAAGAATTATACATTCAATAATAAAGAGACTAAAAAAATACTGCATGCATACATACATACAGATTACCATTTGTTATGTGGAACTTACCTTAATCTGTAGTTTTTGCATTCAATGGCATTTGGTACTAGTGCAAATATAAGCAGAGATCAGAACGACTATTGTCATTAGTCTCATTGCTTTTTGGTAATGAAATAATTGACATCTAATAATAATACTCATTAAATTGATAATGACTTATTTAATATAAAAACCATTAGATGACGAGAGTAATTAAATAAGTAATTAAGTCACTTCCGAAGTAATTAGAAACAAGAATACGAAATTGCAACGTAGGCGTCAAAATGTAGATTTTTAGGAAGTAAATATTAATAGTTATAAATTTATAAAATATATTGGTTCCGCTTAGACATTTCGATATTATTCTTTATAGCCAAATAGTGTACAATACAAAAAATCTTTGTAAAAACATTAAAAGCAACAAAAATTGATCATTCATACAAAAGACATAAACGCGTTACACCATAATAATTGTATACAAAATAATTATACAGTGATTGTCGGTCGGTTCGTCACGAGCGTGAGTTATGCTAATCAATTTGGTGATGGTGAATATCTATGGGTTTGCCCTTCTAAACTTTAGAGGCCATGGGCTATTAATGGTAGGGCTGAGCGAATTTTTCCGCATGATTAACATAAAGAGACTTTCAAATCCTAAGGAGAATACTTAATTTTCAAATTTGAGGTTTTTGCAATCACAATGCTACTCCACTAGTGACTCGGTAGTTCAGCGGTCAGAGCATTGGACCGGACATCCAAAGGTAGCGGGTTCAATTCCCGTCCGAGAATTGGTCTAGTGCGAGTCGTATTTTTTTCTAGTATATTATTTAGTATTGTAACAGTATTTAATATTTTAGAGTTTATGTAGTGACTAAAGATTCTTAACCTTTGGGAATCATGGTAAAAATTAAAAAAGAGAGGTGATCGCATTAATTTTAAACGATAAAATTAAAAAGTTGTCATAATTCAAACGCATAATTAACCAATTTTAGTAAAAAGTGATTTGTCTATTTCTTTCGTATTATAAGTCGATTTTGAACGAAAAATACAAAACACTTTTTAACTAAAATAGGTTAACAAGCTTTTGAATCTTTTATAAATTTTAAGTTTATTATTATGAGTTAATCTAAAGCAAAGACTTTTCTGTAAATATAACACTTACGATAACTATTCAATTTTCATTCTATTGTTCAAAAATTAGTGTAAACTTACAAAAAGTTATATTTTTTATATTTTTCACTTTTCAATTGAAATTATAAATTCATCACTTAGGGTGGGCTCACGAGCGTCTTCAATCCACCGTGACCACGGCAGCTGCAAAGGTGTCAAAACATCGGAAAATCAAAAATCAAACCAAATACCAATTAATTACCAAAGTACTTGCAATTGCAAAGTTTATTTTAACAATTTAAGTTTATGTATACCGCCATCTCATTATACTGTCAGTTTAATAGACTCCCTGTAGGCAAGATTTCGTTCTTGACATACTTAAAGTACAATCTGCATATCAAATAAAACCCAAGGCTGAGCTTTCCACCTACACTGTACACCATACACTACATCATTAGCAGTAAAGGTCAATTTACCATACATTACAATTGAATTCGTCATTGAAAAGTCATCTGTCAAAACTTTTTTTTAATTTGAAGGCTTAAGTCCTTAATGGATGTTTGTTCAATCTATTGCAAGCGAATGTAGACAGCTTGCTTATTTAATATTACTCTTTATTAATACTTACAATATCAACATAGGTCTAAAACGCTTAATACAAAAGTATAGCGGTACTTACGTGATTATCGTTCCGAGGGAAAGCAAAAAAACTTTCCACGCAGACGAAGTCGCGGGTGGCCGCTAGTAATGTATAAATTAAGATATTTTTTTATCGTTAATGTGATTTATACCTAACTTATCTACTTATGGGTTAAATCATATTTTTTTTAAATTAGGGCAAAATTTATTAAAGATTATTGACATAGGTTGAAGAGAAATATACAGAGATCAAGGGATTTTTTAATTTAAAAAATATAGAATTTTCTCTAATTTTTTTCAATTAAATATTTTTAAAATTTATTTGTTTAGATTTATTTTATGAATATTTTTCAAGAATTTAGTTTAGCACTAGTCTATGGTCGGATATCATAAGTTTTAACAACTTTTACCGCCTTTGACCCAATCGCGGTAATTTTCAACGATAAGTAATAATAAAACTAAATTTCAGTTTCAGTTTCGTTTATAAAAATCACTTGATGAAAACTATGCCTAGGGAGCCTAGGATGCCAATCGACATTTTATATGAGAACTTTTTAGGTAAATATAACCTTAATGACATCGTAACAGTTTTTGTTTTATCGTTCAGAATTATAGGCGATTAGACCCCTGGGTCCTCTGGACTCTATGCAAATGTGTAATTATCAAGCTTTATAATTGCAGAGCTTGCAGTGCAACGAACTATTTTTGCAGAACTACCATAAATATTTTGTGACAACACTAGTGTCATTTCTCTGCATATTAGGTATTGATTTAAAAGTCTTGAAGGAAGTAAAGAAAGTATTTGTTTCATAATAGTTGCGCCTACGCATCGGTACCGCACCATGTGCAGGCTCTACTTGTACCAAATTTGGTACTGCGATGCCGAGAACCAGTTTGTCATTTCATAAGTGCAACCGTTGTGAAATTGGATTTATGGTGCGTTGCTGTTCATAGGAGGAAGCGATTTCGTGAAATAAATGAAATAGTACATTACATCCGAGAACGGGAAGCTAGCGATTGCATTGTCGAGGATGGTTTGAAGCCCGAGCCGCAGGCGAGGGCTTTAATCATTCGAGGCAATGCAAGTAGCTTCCAGTACAAGGTTTGTATAATACTTTACTCACGAAATGCGAGGAAATACAATTTTCTTTGTAAAAATGTGATATTTAAATTGGTTCGCATGGCCATGTTTACTGACCGGTCATGCAACCATAAAGTTTCATAAAAAGAATGCTAGCTGATAAGTCCTACCGATTTGAATTTGGAACACTTACTTCCCGCACTCAGTGCGGGAAGTAAGTATTGAATTTCATTTCCGCACTGAATTTCAAATTTAGAATGTGATGAACCAGACCCCCACGGAAATGTTGAACGCCCCGCATTCTTTTTTCAAATGGAATGATAACATTTCAGAGCGTAAGTGAGTAAAATAAAAAACAATTTAGTTTACTACTAGCTGCCCCGCCCCGGCTTCGCACGAGTGAACCATCTATAAGTTATATTGCGAAATAAAGGAAAAGAGAAAAAATGTTTTTTACATCTTTTCGTAATTTTTTTGTTTTTTTTTATTACCTTGTCCTGATAATAACAAATACAAAATATCTAATTTGGTGCAGTCGTTCTAAAGTTATGCTCTTACATACGTTTCAGCGATAATTTTACATAAATAGATTATTTAATATAAGGCAATGCTTTAGATTCTATTGAAGTGCGAATTTTATTTTACAAATAAATAGAGTTCTTACAATATTTCATAGTTTAATATCATAAAATGTAAAAGAAACTTCTGTCTGTTACCTTTTGACTCCTGAAGTAAGTAGCTAAAGCACTTGTGTTATGGAAATGGCACAACGATGGCAATACAAACACCCAGACTTGAGCCAATATAGAAAAGATCGTTTTCTAGATTGACCCAACCGGGTATCGAACCCGGGACCTCAGAGATGGCGACACCTTGCAAATAGGTGCACTCAACCACGTAGGTATAGAGAATAGAGATAGATCGGATCATTAGGAAGTACTTTCATGCATGTAGGCCACCTTTGTTATGAATTTTCATAAAAGATAATATTCAATATCTCTCCGATGAATGAATAAATTATTACTTTCCTAAAGTTTCTGCGTTTGTTTTCTTGTATTGTATATTGTTTACTAGCAACACACTCTCGCTTCGCTTCAGTGTAGTGTGGAATTCGTATATATTATACATATAAACCTCCCTCTTGAATCACTCTATTTAAAAAAACCGCATCCGTTGCGTAGTTTTAAAGATCTAAGCAACATAGGGACAGACAGCGGGAAGCGACTTTGTTTTATACTATGTAGTGATGTTATATAGCTTTTCCATGTAGCTTCCGCCTCAGCTTATAAACAGCTGCAGCTTAAACTGGATCTTTTAGTCGTCGCCTGAATAATTCACCGTAAATCCAGTAATTGGTGTAGTATACCACATAACTAACGTAGATTTATCTAGATTACATAATTTTATATGAGTCCTGTTGTGATTTAGCAATTTAAAATTGTACTTACTTCTATAGGTACGGTCAGCAATGAAAGTTGCTTAACACTTTAATACTTTGTCATCGCAACTATTTTGGTTTATGTTTCAATCTGTGCGAGGTATCTGTCAAAAAATTTGCTACGACAATGTACTAAAGTGTTAAATGACTTTCGTTTGTTGACTGTAAAAGAAATGCATTTTAGTTTAGTTTCTTGCATTATTTTGGTATTGCTATCTTAATGTTAGTCCAATTCAAAGTATATTGTTCTACTAAAGGTACAACTGCTTATAAAAAAATGTGTTTGGTTTTTAAACTTTTCGTTGAAATAAAAGAAAAGGTAATAAAGATGCATAGGGTTTTGAATAATTAGCGCTACATTATGTTTTAATTTATTCAAAAACTTAAAATTAATGTTTTTTTTTCTTTCAGGTACGTTATTTGGTATTTAACTACGTCTCTAACTACAGCTTCATAGTGAGTACTTACATATTTTTTTTAAAAAGCACAGTGTGATTTTTTTTCTCTTAAAAAAAGAGTTTTACTTTTTTCTTATCTTCTTTCAAACGTATTTTAGTAGAAGCACAAAACTTAATAATTTTAATATTATCTTAAGAAATAAATCAAAATGAAATCAAGTAATTCAAATTGTCTCTCTTTAGTTAAATTCTGTAATTGGTAAATAATAAAAGCCTCAACAATTTCCAAACAATACCCAATTATTCCTAATTTAGTATTGAATAATCGTTACTTTAAAGTAGGTGTGGGCGATAATGGCATTGAATGATCTTTGTCTAACTGAAGTCTTGAGTGTTGAGTCATACAATTGCTTCGTTTTACAATTTATTTCAAATTTTATTCCCATTTTAACTTCGATCAAGAATATCCTAGATTCACGAACTAAAACAGTACGCAAAAATGGCACCTCAAATAGCGTCCCACTTACAAACTTGGCGCTTGTTTTGTACATAATCACCTCTTCTTTTGTACAAAGTCACATTTTATATCACTTATTTTGTACAAAAACACATCTTTTATCACTTGTCCATCAGCCATTTTTGATGTCCCCACTGCTGGGGCACAGGCCTTCCTTATGGGTGGATAAGGAGGACGGGCCATAACCCACCACGCGGGCCCAATGCGGATTGGTGGGTGTTAACGACTGCAAAATCAGCCGGGACCAACGGCTTAACGTGCCTTCCGAAGCACGAAGGAGCTCGAGATAATATTTTTTTGGTCACCCATCCCATGACCGACCCTTGCGAACGTTGCTTAACCTCCGCAATCGCTGGGCCAGGCGCTAAACCACTGCGCCACCGAGCTCCTCTCCTCCTTTTATCACTTATTTTTTGCAAAATAAAGCGCCCCGTTTGTAAGTGGGACGCTATTTGAGGTGCCATTTTTGAGACTGACCGGACATCACTAGTGTATTCATAATCTAAGCATTTTAAAAAAAAAACTACTGTAGTAATGTTGAACGGGAATCATTTAGCTTGGTGAACAATTTAAATATAAACCAGTTCCTTTTTTAAGAGGTTTGATATACATTCCTCTTCCAAGAGCCACAGCTTCCATCATCTTGTTATGTCGTTCAGATTCTTAAAGGCTTTTTTGAGCAACCTTGTAATCATTGACAGCCTTTGCTATACCTGCTGCACCACCAGCAAGAGAACCCAGAGCTGACAACCCAGCGAAAATTGGAATGAGAGGTAAGAAACCCCCACTCTTCGGTATAGGAATACACCGCGGCAAGCGTATATCAGGCCTTTTTTATTAGTAAACAGTTTTTTTGCAGCTGCATATGCGTATTTTATAGCTGTGCGATTGTCTTTAGCTTTTAATTGTTTTAGTTGAGATTGGATTTTTTTAATGATGGACATAAACGGTCTTACTCCAGCACCAGCTTTAAGTTTTGCTTTCATCGCATTTTTGACAATCCATGATGCAACTTTTTCTCCTTTCCCAGCGTCCTTTGATTTCAACCACATGAATGAAATGAAAGGCATGTTACTAGAAGAGTAATGGATATGGATGTAGAGGGCTGAAAAGTAAGAGGAAGACCGCAGAAAAGATGGATGGATTGTGTGTGGAATGATATGAATGTGAAGGGAGTGGATGAGGAGATGACGAGTGACAGAAAGGAATGGAAGAGAAGGACGCATGGCACCGACCCCAAGTAAAGAATAAGATAAGGGTAGGGGGATGATGATGATGTTAAGTAACAAAAAAATAGCATTGGATTTATTCATCAACTAGCGGCCGCCCGCGGTTTCACCCGCGTGGTTTCCGTTCCCGTGTTAATATCGAGATAAAAAGTATTCTGTGTTTTAATCCAGGCTATCTACTATCTGTGTGCCAAATTTCAACCAAATCCGTTCAGTAGTTTTTGCGTGATTGAGGAACAAACATCCAAACATCCAAACCCACAAACTTTCACATTTATAATATTAGTAGGATATTAAATATAAGCAAATATAAAATTGGTATTAAAAATATCAGTTTATAAATTGCTTAAGAAAAAATATACTAGGTATTTAAGAACATACACACACATTTGAACGATACATAAACTGTATCTAGGATAGAACAGAATGTTGTGAGAATAACAATTTGACCACCCTTTTTTTAAGGGGGTCCCTTTTATGCCTAACTTTTGCAAATCAGCTATAGTTCAGGCTATATTAACACTCTTGCTTATGTTTGAAACAATACATTATTTTAACAATCTCATGATAAATTGTGTTATAATTAGGTAGGTTTCAAGATGACAAACATCAATGAAAAATTAAAATAATTACTACACCATACCATTGCAAAAGCACACTGAACAATTAAAATGTATAATTTTGGGTATAACTCCCAAGTTTAACCAATTATAGTTTTACCTTCGCCCACATTTTTTTTCTCACAATAACGGTTTACTATTAATTAAGCTAATACTCATTGGGTACAGTTGGTTTCAAAAGTAGCTAGATATTTTTTTGTGAAAAACAAACTAAAAAAGCGCTTGTTTCGTAAAAACCTTACTATATGCATAGTGTAATAATTAAGTAGGATAGGAATAAACAAGTTCCCTGTCCCCATACCACAGAAAAGATATAAGTACTAACGTACAGAAAGGACACTCTCCGCCCCGCCCTAGAATCTAATTGATTCTAGGGCGGGGCGGAGAGTGTCCTTTCAGTGTCCTCACCCCACCCCGCGAGTTCAAGTGCCGAATCGTATGCTAGTTTAGTCGTGTTTGTCAAATGTCAACTTATTTTGATATTCAAAGAAATGCGTCGCAACTTTATTTACTAAAAAGTTCAAATTATAAATTGAACGCCGCACATACAGTACAAACTGCACGGTAGCCCTAGACTTACAAACACACAAATGCGCGTGTACAAAATAGTCATCTGACGTCATCTGTTTAAAATAGCGCGGTTGTATGGAGTGTCCAGGGTGTGCCCATAATACAGGATTGTGAACTGCCACACTTCCTTTATTCTGAAAAAAAAATACATAAAAAAGGAATCAACATGGCTACTGTTTTCCAAATTAGACAATGTATCTCCTACGACTCCATACTGAACAGCTGAATTTATTCAGCTACGTCCATTAAAAAAGTTCTTGGTGCGGTACTATAGTTAACTATAGTACAAGTCTTCATTTGTCTGCATTTACGTTACGCCGCCGCCGCGACAAGGAGTTTACTTTAGAAATTAGACATGTATGATGTATGTAGGTAAATATAAAATGTGATAAATTTAACAATGTACAACACAAGTTGCAACGGATCACTGTCTACTGTCAATTTAATCACATTGCAAATAAAAACGCAATAATTAATGAGACATGGCACTTAATAGTTTAGTTACTTCTGAGACCTACTGTACAAACTTGCGTAGGCACAAGGCAAGTGGGTTATTGAATAATTTACACCTTACATTGCACTGTGCGCTTTGCATACTTACTCAAGTGTAGTACAATTCTTAGTTTGTGTTTAAATAGCTTTAGTTTTAGTTGCGACAGATGTTTTAGAATTCGCCGTAGAAAGTCGTTAGTGACTTCGTTAAGAAAGGATTTGTATAACTCTACGAAATGTCTACGAACTATTACGAAGTATAAAGTTGCATTATAATCTAGTTACTTATTGATAATAACAGTTGTAAATTAAAAGAGGTTTGCTGAAAAATCATTGTTTTTTGTTGGTCATGTTGTTGCCAATAATCCTGTTGTAATTATCTGGTAACGATATATTCAAGTTTGTTACCGCACAGTTCCGGTTAAGAATAGGACTGTCCCATCTCATCCCGTGGGTATCGTAGAAGGCGATAGAGGGAAGTTTTAGGGACCCGGTGCAGACCATCGCACAAAGGGTCACTGGAATGGCAGCGAGGAAACTGTCAACAACAGCATTCCCAAGGAGGGTTGGTGTCAGGCAGGCGGCCGATCGTAAAACTTTGCCAAAACCTAATGCAGTATGTAGCATGCTGCGCTGCGCCGACCCCAATAGTGGTCGTTCTACGAGCGCAAAATTTTATTTTGTGTAGACATAGCACTACAAATAAATTGGGATAAGGACAGGAGGATGATGATGATATATTCAAGTTTGTAAATATCGTTACTTATGGCTGTTACAGCTGATAAGTTTCTTGCGCCCGTTCTTTTTGTCAGCTATAAGAGTCTGGAACGAGAGGTACCAAAATATAGACGATTCAAAAGCACTTAAGTACTATAATTAATTATATATATACTTAATTATTAATAATGCAGTTTATTTGAATAAAGCTTATTTGACTTTGACTGTTTAGCTTTAGTATTATTGGGTAAGTCAATTCGCTAACATTCAGGATGCGGCAATGTTGACGTTCACGCAAATAAAATAAATAAATAATAAATAAAAGTTTTTTTTAAATCATGACATGTATACAAAAACATATTTGCGTTAACAACCGTTGTAGTCATAAGACTGTGTTACAGTTATTAGCGCCCACCTCAAATTAGACAGGCATTACAGACATGATTTGAACTTAGGGCTAAAATAACAATATAAAACAGAAAAAACAGAAATTATAGAATATGTAAGTGTGTGTGTGTGTGTGTGTGTGTGTATGTGTGTGTGTGTGTGTGTATGTGTGTGTGTGTGTGTGTGTGTGTGTGTGTGTGTGTGTGTGTGTGTGTGTGAATAATTGTGCATGTATTTGCAAAAATATTTATTTAACCAAGGACTCAGCTGTATCATAGTCCAGGCCAAGAAGCCACTCGCATAACATGGTTTTACATTTGTATTTCGGAAGAGGATAAATATTAAGCTTTCTATTCACTTTGTTATACAAAATAGGCGATAATAAGTCAAAATGATGCTTTACCAATACCGTTAATAAAAGCAGTCGTGAATGTCGTGATATCAAACAGTTGAATGTGAAATACCACTCTTGTATTTTTACTACTATTGCATTTATATTTAAGTATATCAAATATCCGAGGGAGAGCCCTCGACTCCCTAAATCAGTTATAACTGATTTAGGGAGTCTAGGGCTCTTTTATCAAGATTTTATCAAATCAAGTCAAATAAATACTTACAACGGATTCTCAATCGCATTTAAAGGTACACGTAAGTAAGCTGTGAAAAAAATGTATACTTACTAAAAAGCGTATGGATAATGCAACTAACTTATAAACCTTATTACGTAAAATATATATACCTTATTAGTAGAAAACTTTTTAACGATCACTATAAACAAATTATTCATAATCATGGTAGAACGCGCAGCGCTAATAATCCAAAACTATTCACACCAAAATATAACAACCTTTATGGAAAACGTACTTTAGACATTTAATCCCAGATCTCATAAATAAATTACCACCTCTTTTAAAAACGAAAATAAATAAAAAGAACATTAAAACTGAATTAAAAACATATTTCTTACATTTTTGTAGTATAAATTCACTCACTGCATCATCATAATCTTAAAAATTAAAACACCTATATATACACGAACACGATTCATCAAGCCTTTTGACGAGTGACGTCAGAGTTGTTCGGGTGGGGCTCGCTGGTGCGGCACGCGGCCGATGCATGTTTTGCACGAACAGTGCAAAATTGTTAATATGTACCCGCTAAAATTTAGTTTCTATTTTTTCCTCACTTTAATTTTATCAGCTAAATCATAGTATTATTATCTTTAAGATCAAGACTAAGACGACTCCAGTACACGGTAAAGTTAGAATGTAACTTATGTTGTACTGTACCTATATGGTTTGTCAATAATTTTATCAATAAATAAAATAAAAAAAATAAAATAAACCATATGTGGAGATTTGTATATGGCATTATAAAATCTTTGTTATTCTGTTGTTTATGTTTGTTTGTAAATTCTGCTACAAGCAAATAAATAAGGAAGCTGTCTGTCACTTTCATAGTCATTTTGTCAAATATTGACCTTAACTTTAAGAATAGTTTAAGTATTTGGCCGACACTTTGGCTTTTGTTTTTTATGAAGGTCACTGACCTTCAACTTAACTACATAATTCATCATTTCTTGTCACACCATTAGGTAAAAGTAGAAACTCGTTTGAATGAACCAGTGACACCTAAACGGTTCGACGGACAAGTTCAAAGAGTCAAAGAAAGCGGTCTCTGTGATTATTGGGGTAAGACAAAAAAGCAAATTGGAAACTATGAAGTCATAGAACGTTTGTTGTTTGACAAACTCTGACAATAGGGAATATGCATGATGGGACAGAAAAAATAAATATTATTTTAGTTTTATCACACTATGAAATCAGGGGAAAATAACGATTTTTTTTTCATTTTCGGATATAATGCACTTAACAGTCAGATAGAATATCGAATAAGAAATAACATTTTGTATGACACATGTACTTAAACGCAATATTTAGGGAGATATTTGAGAATTCTTGGCTAACTCCATACCTAATAAACGCGCCTGAAAATGGACTGAAAAGCCTGAAACGTGTCAAGTGACGTCACAAATCATGACCGTTTTGTATAGAGTGTTTTCGGCGGGTGCTGATGCGTGCTAACTTCAAGTAACTATATCACGAGAAAAATACGCAAGATAAAAGTTTAAATATTACAGTTGATTTTTCCACACATTATACTTTCGACTTCGATATAAAAAAATATGCATATTCCTTATTTTATAGTACGTAATACGTATTCACGTAGAGAAATGCTTGTCGAGCGAATTCTATCCGAACATGTCAATTTCAATTCTATCAAGTGATCGATTTCGGAATGAAGTTTTTTTTAATAACGCTAAATGGATCAATTAAAGCCGGCCTCATAAAGTCCGAATCCCGATTCGGAATTCAGAAACGGAAAATCGATAATGTATGAAAATTCCGTACGAAAAAATCACGCATGTGGTAAAGCAAGGGTTTTGTAGGATGACGGTGCCGTCATATTACGGCCGTAATTTAGCGGCGTAGAACGTTGTCTATGTAAAAATACGGCGCGGTTTCTGACGTTACGGTGTCACCATATTGTTTACATAGACAACATTCAACGCCGCTATATTACGGCCGTAATATCGTCATATACCGCTATCCTAGGAAACCCTAGCTTAAGTCCAAAGATTTGTATCGATAAGCTGCGTTCGGAATGATTCTGTTTCGGAATTTCGATTCGGAATTCCGTCTGTATGTCTCTATACCGTAATAACGTCGAGCATGTGCCATTACGTTTTGTCATAGCAATATCAATTTGATAATCTCCATCATTAAAATAAAAAGCCAATAATTAAAATGAATATATACCAAACTTTCTAAAATCTCATTCACTATTTAGTTTCTATCGTCAATATTTAATTAGGTGCAAATTATTCGAATGACTATATTCATAGTTTCAATATACGTACTAAAGTGTAAAGAAAGGCCACACAAAATAATCAATAAAATACCTATTTCCCATGGCAGCCAGTTCAACAAAGACGCTTAATTGATTCAAAACACTTTCATCCAATCATTGTGTAAGTATAACGAAAGAGAAAAAGGCCAAAGTTATTTAATTTAAAAGTTAAAAGGTTATCAATCTGCGCCCGCGCCGACATTGACAATGAAAGTGAGAGTCGTGCGTTTGTAAGTCGTAATCACATTTTGTATAACGAATTTACACTAGGGTTATTTGTTTTTTTTTAAATCGACTCTCCATACAATATGTCCGAACAGCTGATCAAGTTTTGTACGAAAAGTCAATTTATTTGTCAGTTTTTGGAAAAGTAGGGCAAATATTGTTGTATATGATGTTACTATTAATCTACTCCTGGGAGTTTGTTGGTGTTTTACAAATAACTTTTTCACTCCTCTTGCTCAAAAAGTCCGTCATTGTAAGGTACAAGAGTCAGGATAAAATAGCATAAATACCCCTAGGGGATAAAGTTTTTTCTTTTTTAATGTTTGTCTATTACCAATGAACCTACTAAAACGAAAAAGTCTTCATTCATAATTACGAATAAAAACTCGCTCGATTTTTGAAAATGGAACTAAAAGCAGCGATCTCTTCGGTGAAATCATAGACTTATTTATACTCTGTGACTTTTAGTTTAAAATGCGTGCATTGTGTTTCTTAGCTGCTACAGTAGAAATTAAAAAAGGCACTGGCGCGAAATCTTTAGAATTTTTCTCTAATTCCAAACTGATTGAATTGTGTGACTGTAAGTAAGTAATAGGATAGAAATAATTTTAATCTTTTGCCGTCAAGCACAAATCATTTATTTAAATACTGTATGAAAAGTTTATGAAGTGGAGGATAGAAAAACGAGTGGATTCGTTTACGGAAGTATAAACTATAGGTATTTAATATTGGATTTTATTTTTTCGCAATCGTAGTGAAAAGTAGAGTGTAACACACGACGCTAAAACCCATTGTAACTCGGTTTCTATTTATTCCCTCGCTAAAGCTCGGGAATAAAACTACCTCGTATGCAATGGGTCATTTTAGCGTCTTGTATAACAATCTACTATTTGTATCATTTTTCATTAACTTAGCTTTTGAGTCAAACATTTTGGATTTTTGTAGTTCAAAATAAAAATTTATCATATTATTTCATAGCCCACTGATTAAGAAACAGATAACAGAGGCTGTGTGCAGTAATAATAGCACACAGTCGTAGCTTGTAATTGTATATTTAACGTATATTTATGAAAGTATTATTGTAGCTTAAAATAGCTAAAAGCACCATGACAGTCTGTAAAAATTACGATCAATTTGATATTTTTTCTAAAGACATAAAATCTAATGAACAGAAAAACTACCTACTACTGCTTCAAGAAAAGATAATTTTTAGGTTGATTTTTCTATGACTAAGTAGGTACAATCTGACATATTTTTATTGATCATTTATTATTTGAACACCTGTTTCAAAAGCTTCAATTATATTCTTTACAGCTCATAAAAAGCTAAAGATGTGTCCGAAGAACCGACATTTCTGTGAATTAACGTAATGTAATTAAGCCGACCTTCATGGCAAAAGGTCATTGCCCTCTTAACCTTGAACAAAAGACTATCCCACGGGGCAATGATGTTGCTTACGTCATAATTATGCTTTCTAGTTACGTCATAACGATCTTCAATTGTTTTTATAGCGTTCAAAATGACGAAAGAGGAATTACAGAAGCTTGGAGGGGCATTGAACTTCTAATAAGATTTTATTTATTAACCATTTCTATTGATTTGCATTTATTTTCTATTTACATTTATGTTTGAGCACAATGAGCACATACATAATAATCAAATTTAAGTTTATTAGTTATAGAGAGGTGATTATTTTGCAAAGTGTTTGCTAAATTGCTAAAATCTTTGGCTGAGGTTTCTTTAATTTTAAAGCTTTTTAGTTTCATTGTGTTTCTAAAAACATAACTAAGACTAAGAGAAGAATTAAACAAAATAAAACAACTTGAACTTTACAAATAGTTTAATATCCATATCCATGTATTTAAGTTAGAGACAAAACGCTACTTATCCAACTAAGCCCAGTCACAATATAATGCGTATTATCTAATGCTAGTCTTAACTTTCTAAGTAACAGCTGGTTTCAATTAGGTATTAGGATTGTGATGATTTACATTTTGTTTGTGCAATGAGATTGTGACGCGAATAGGGTACATTAACTAAAGAGCTTGTTTACTTTGCATTATGTAAGTTGTACAGAAATTATGTAAAACCTGGAAATTGACAACGTTGGAGACAGTCATGAATGCGAATGACATTTTGTTACTTAAATTCCAGCAAAAATATATTTCATAATCAAGATAAGTTTTATGACAGCTGCAGATGTCAAAATACTTAATCGGCATAGTTTGTGACATAAGTAAAATATACATATAATAATATGTGAAGGTTTATAGGTAAACAGTTTAAATATAGGTAAATGTAGACAGTATACCTTATCTTTTATCACTTTATGACACATAAGATAAGAGATACATTAATTATTATAACCAAAATGTTTATTACCCATCGCAGATTTTCCATAAATTAAAACAAAACACAGGGAAATGGAGACCGTTACAATTGAGATATTTTTTCCGTCTCAAAGAGTATGATGAATAAAATAATTATATAAGAACTTTCATTGGCAAAATTATTGCCGCCTTTTCATAAACACCTTTATGGTCATGTAATAAATTAACAACGCATTTCCATCGAAAAAAGATGACAAAATACAATGCCAACAGCAAGTTTGAGTCATTTCACTGTGCAATATGTCAAGGTGAAGTAAACTCTATGGCTTTGTGATAAGAAAGATGTTTAAGTTGTATTTTGTTTGATCGTGACCGCAAATGATGGAGAAAGTGCGCAGCCGTTTAAAACTAATATGTTGGTAATGTACTATAACGAACAGTCTTGATACTTGAGAGATGCTCGTAACGATTATTAATTCATAATGCGATTTTATTTCACATCTTAGAAATGGTAGGATAACAATAGTCCACTTTCTATCTAAAGTCAACTCATTTATTGCGGCAAAATTCTAAAATGTCTGCACTATGTTTGTGCATTATGTAGATTATAAAATACTAGCGACCCGCCCTCGCTTCGCTACGGTGTAGTGTGGAATTTGACACCATGTATTATATATACATATAAACCATCCTCTTGAATCACTCTATCTATTAAAAAAACCGCATCAAAATCCGTTGCGTAGTTTTATAGATTTAAGCATACATATGGATGGATATAGAAACAGAGAAAGCGTTTTTTATATTATGTAGTGATTCTAATCACAACTAATTTAAAAAATGTGGTTTGTTCTCGTTTTTAAGGGTTATAGTTCCTTTCAGCCATTTTTTTACGAATTTAGCTCTCCAATAGTTCAATTACTCAGAAACACATTAGAAAACGCTGCCGCCCTTTTCGAGGACTTAAGCTAGGGTTTCCTAGGATGACGGTGCCGTTATATTACGGCCGTAATTTAGATGTGTAGAACGTTGTCAATATGACAGTACCGCTATCCTAGGAAACCCTAACTTTAGAGGACCTATTCGCAAAATACCCTACAAAGATGGGTGAGTATTTAAACGTGACTTATTTAATTACACGAATGCAATACAAGTGCAGCCCTATGCGACTCTACATACATACATTTTTGTTCATCCATCCCATGACAGACCCTTGCAAAAGTTGTTTATCTGCCACAATCGCAGGGCGAATTTGACCCACTGAGCCATTGAGCTCGGCGTACTAATGTGCTATTGTTTAAGCAACGTAACATGGTGTTTGTACAACGATGGACCGCCACGATCGTGAAGAGTTAGGTTTCCCCCATTAGAAATCTAGGACTCTAGTATTTGCAAGTCACCAAGTTTCACTCGGCTGGTCATTACAACTACTGATTTATCTTAGCGGACTGGCCGGGGACGGACTTAGAAAAATAAAACACTTTTAATGGCTGCTTACAGAAATTATATTCGCCTTGAAAGAAGCAAGTAATATGTACTGGGTAATCCGTAATTTCTGCTTCATGCTCTTAGATTATTTATATGTCTAGACTAGATAGTGTAGCGTAACCAACTTTTTAGGTTGGTTTTAGCGTCATCGCGTGCGCGTTACAATATGTGTGTGTGATTTTGTCACCCAACAGTTGGGTGATAATTTATTCAAAGTCTTCGTATCGTAGCTTTGACTGTCTATCTAGACATATAAATAATCAAAGTTTGTCTCTTATTGCAATCTCTAGTTAATACCTCGCATTAAGTAGATCTAAAATACAAATTAAAAATCTGCCTTTAAAATACACAACTAAACTACATTACGGTGTTGACTGTTGGTACTGAATTACAATTAAAAAAAAATTCAAACACTGTTACTTGCCTAACTTCTAAGTGTTTTTAAGTGACTTTTATTTACTGTAGATATTAATTATGTTACTAAGTAATTAAAGGGGAGGGAAGATTCTATAAAGAAACAGCCAACTCAAGAGAAATATGAAAAATCAATGCCACCAAAGTGCTATTGCATTTTATATAATCACACTGTAATATATAAAAAATTGTTATCCGTATACGATGCTTGCCAGTACAATGCATCACAGTACCCTAAGCATGAAAATCTATTGAGAAAAAAACAAGCGTAAAAGTACTCGAGATAGTAATTATGTTTGGAAATTTCATTTTGTTTTTAGCGGTAGATGGCGCTGTACGAACCCATACAAAATTACTCTATCGATTTTTTTTCGATAGCTGTTCTTGCTAAGTGTACAATACATAAACAGTCATTATCTCCAAGTCCTGCCCATGTTGTGTTTAAGGCTCCAGCACACCGGATGCGTAAGCGTATGCGTAAGCGTGCACGTAGACGTACCATGACGTTGTAATCTCTGAAACCTTATGAGACATGGCACACCGCTTGCGTAACGTACGCGTGCACGTAGACCGATGCGTAACCCTTAGGCATTGCAGCTCTCATGAGACAACCAGGCTGCGTACTTACGCAGAGCGGAACGCATTGATGACGTTGTACTCAATGGCATTCCCTATTGGACGTCACACCGAACAAATACGAACACGCACGTATCTTTCCTGCGCGTCACTACGCGCGTAACCACGCGCGTGACTACGCATTCAGTTGTATTTGTTTACAAATAGTACTGGTACTACCGGTAGTAAGTGGTGTTTTATTTTGTTTTTAAGTAATGAATAACGATATTAAAGAAAAACTAATTGAATTAGTGCGAAAAAATTAGTCCATTTACTCAATCTTCGTCTGACATCGCGCACTAGAGTCGCAAACATGGCTGCCGCAGCGGCTGGGTACGCAAGGGACAGGTTGCGTTGCGTGCCGCGTAGACGTATGCGTAACCCGGTGTGTCAGGGGGTTACGTGCGTAACTACGCGCGTGTACACGCACGCGTAACCACGCGCGTGTCTACGCATCCGGTGTGCCCAGGCCTTTAACGTAAATAATGTACTTCATGCATAAATTGTTCGCAAACTATTTGAAAGGCCGCAGTCTACCGGCTATAGGACATTTAAACTGTTACTGTTTAGAAAGCAAAATAACTTAAACCGTTTAAATTAATCCGAGTTATATTAAGTACATAGTTTTTACTGAATATTGACATTGCTAAGATATGAGTACTTATCATTTATTTTTTTTATTTTCGTTGCTTACGCCGTACAGTTCCGGTTAAGAATAGGACTGACATCTCATCCCGTGGGTATCGTAGAAGGCAATAGAGGGAAGTTTTTAGGGACCCGGTACAGACCATCGCACAAAGGGTCACTCGAATGGCAGCGAGGAAACTGTCAACAACAGCATTCCCGAGGAGGGTTGTGTCAGGCAGGCGGCCGACCGTAAAACTTTGCCAAAACCTAATGCAGTATGAATTACATGCTGCGCCGACCCCAATAGTGGTCGTTCTATGAGCTCAAAATTTTATTTTGTGTAGAACGCTATAAATAAATTGGGATAAGGGCAGGAGGATGATGATGTTTTCTTTGCTTAAACGGAAAATAAGCAACACTTTTTGATCACTTTGTAGTATTGTGTATTCTATATTCCATAACATTTGCAAAAAAAAGGTTCTTGGTGTATGCCCCTAGGTCCTAGATGTATGTACAAAGTGGAATTTGTAGCATATATCACAATGAAATTAACTGGTTGGTGACTTTTGGTACCCTTTGAAATGTGACTAAATTTATAATTCCAAGGTGACTTGGAATTATAAATTTAGGTGAGCATATTTTTATTTCAGTCTTTTATTTTTATGATTATAAAATAATATCAGCAAAGGGTGATCTGCACATAGGTACATGACGAATAGTAGTTTACGATACAAGTTTGGTAAGGAGATTTTTAAGAAGAGTTGTATCATAAACTTAGCAACCATGTACCATACGACGTTTTTCCACACATTTGCGAGAAAATATTAGCAACTTTCCACACGCTGTACAAAACCGTGAACAAAAACGCACGGCGTGCGGTAACATCAACTTTCTGCACACTGAACTGTAATCGAAATATTTTCGATCAACTTTTCTATTAAAAGAGATGTCCCAGCGTTGCCCCAGTTTCATTTTATTTAAATACTTTTATAATTAAAAAATGCTAACTACATTTTATTTAGGTATAGTATCAGTCAAGAATTGTTAAATATTTAGAAAAACAATTATTACAAAAACGTTAAGTTGTTTTCTGAAGTATATTGTGAAAAAAATGTAAGTTAATAGTACTCTAATGATAAAAAATTGTGATTGAAAAGCGTTTTAACTTAAAAATCCCACTTTTTAATGCAGGAAATAATTATCAATCTGATTCTAGAGTAAAATACCTACTCAGACATACTACTTTGATTAAGACGCGATAGACTTTCATTTTTTGAGAATGACATTTGAGAATGGTGGGGCAAATGACATAGGCGCGATGGGACATGTCCTTTATCACTTAATAAGATAATGGCCTTTTTCAAAACGTTTTTGTTTCACACCTTTTACTCATAGCAGACGCGATAAACAGTCAATTAACATTGACATGAAGACATTTCTAACTTAGTATTGGCAATCTATGCAACCAACAGCGGACAGAATGACAAATGCATCCATTGTGATTTGGTGTCGAAATCGGCAGAATGTGCTTGTTACACCGTGACTTTAATACTATTAGCTTCATATGTATTCAATAAATAAATAAATATAATAAATTACTGAATGGGTATTAGATTGGTCATTTAGAACCTATAAATCAGAGAGATTTTAATACATAGGTCGTCATTTTATATGAGAATTAAAATTAAATATGAACAAATTAAGAATGTCACTCACAATACATAACAACATCTTAATGTATCGTAAAGCAAGTAAGTTTGGAAGAAAAGATAGAAAATTATTTGAATAAAATTTATTTTCCGAACATTTTTATTCAGTAATTTAATTTTTAAAAACATTATAGTATATTCTTTATTGTATTTTTATAAATATTAGACAACGTCACAAACATTGCTCTGATTCCAAAGTAGCTAAAGCACTTGTGTTGTGGAAATTAGAGACAACGGTGGCTCTACAAACACCCAGATTTGAGTCAATATAGAAAAGTTCGTTTTTCTAAACTGATCCAGCCGGAATCGAACTCGGGACCTCGGAGATGGCGACACTTTGAAAACCGGCGTACAATGCACTTACAAACCTCTCTACCACGGAGGTTTAACATTTTTAAATATATTTATTGTTATTTATTTATAACGTACAGCTAATATTATGAAATTCTCCGAAACACCCCGTGTTACGTAAAACCGAAAGTCATTCGACCAGTTTCGTTGAGACCGAAAGCTCAAAATACGAAAGTACAACATCGATCATTTTCTAGAGAAAGCCTCACATGAGCTTTAGCAGTAAAAGTGAAGTAACTTATATTTCCAAGAAAAAAAGTCAAAGGGCAAAATTAAATCAAAAAATTCCACTTATCTGTGACTAGCGGCCGCCCGCGACTTCGTCTGCGTGGAAAGGTATTTTGCTATCCCTCGGGAACAATACTATTTTTCGGGATGAAAGGTCCCCTATGTCCTTCTCTGTACCCTTGACAACGTGTATACAAAATTTCATGATGATCGGTTCAGTAGTTAAGACGTGAAGGCGTAACAAACAAACAAACAAACGGACTTTCGCATTTATAATATTAGTAAGGATGAAACTGATGAGTTTTAAAAAAGAAAGTTGCCGAATGTAACAAATCAAGTGTAAAATTCACTAACAAAATGCGTTCTCTTTGTTAAATAAAATAGTATCAGCACTTTTATTTGAATTTTATAGATAGTGTTTTTTAAACTTAAGATTAATTATGATGAATTTGAACACCGAACAAAAAAAAATATTTTTTACACCATAGAGTTTCTTTCCATTTTGTGGTTAAGACAAGTTAATTTTAATTTAACTAAATAAATGGTAAATTATGTTAATCAATAGACTTCACTTCTTTAGGTTTGGTGACAAACGTGTAATATTCAGTTTAATTAAACTTCCACGTTTGAAAATGGCACTCATTTTACTTGGAAAAGTCAATAAAACTATTAATGTTACGTGCATTCACGTTATTATAGCTAGAGAGCTCATAAAATACTTTATTAATTGTCACAATCATAAGTTTATAGGTATTTCTTTCTTTTCAATTTCCGTACGTATAGAAAGTAAATAAGATGTATTTACATCGTTAGGACTTAGCGCAGACTCAAATCTGTTGTTCCAATTTCGAAATAAAAGAAATCGAATTAAGAACATGACTCTATACACAGTTTTGCAATAAAAGTTTCATTTCGAAAAAAAAATCTTTCTTGTTATTTAAATATCTTTCACCGCTCTCTCTCTCTCTCTCGTTCGCTCCAGTTTACGTAATAATGTTGTCGATCTTGAAGAATGGCGCGACCTTTGGTGCATAGTTTGAGGTCGTTGACACGACACGAGACGCCCGCCCCGCGTAATGTTGTATCTGTGAAAAAAACAATACTTTTTAATTCTGAACATAAAGCACAGAGAAAGCAATAACTACGTAAGAACATAAAGTTCAAGGTCGTCAAGATGAAAAGTTTTAAAACGACAATATGAATTATTTTAATTATTTTCGTACCTTTATTTATAATTGTATTATTATTAGTTAAAGTTATTACAGTACAAATATTTAAGTGGAAAGAATTAACCTTTTATAATTACCATGGCAAAGTACTCTTAATATTATTTACTGTTTTAATTTGCTAATAGGTAAGTACCATCTCATTGGAATACCTACCTATATATTAAAATTAAAACATTATCATTTTTTTTTCTATGTTGTGATTTTTTACAATTCCGCTGTTCCGTTAATTATTCAGTAAGAACATTTATTACACTATAGCGCTTAAAAAATTTTTACGTGTTTTATTTTTGTCGTGTATTTATGTAAAAGCTATATATTTACATCTAAGTTTTTTAAAGTGTTTAAATCAATTAGTATTTATAAATGTTAATTTTGGGTCCTTATCTCATCATCATCCTCCTGTCCTTATCCCAATGTATTTGTAGTGCTATGTCTACACAAAATAAAGTTTTGCGCTCGTAGAACGACCACTATTGGGGTCGGCGCAGCATGTAATACATACTGCATTAGGTTTTGGCAAAGTTTTACGATCGGCCGCCTGCCTGACACCAACCCTCCTTGGGAATGCTGTTGTTGACAGTTTCCTCGCTGCCATTCGAGTGACCCTTAGTGCGATTTTCTGCACCGGGTTCCTAAAAAAAAACCTTCTTGGGTCCTTATCTGTGGTGGTAAAATAAATATTTAAAACTAGATTTTTTTATAGTGTATCAACAACTAAAGTACTTACTAAAATTACTATCGGTCGATTTCTTTGTAATATCAACCCAATACACCTATAAGGAAACTATGTTACACCTAAATCATACATATTACTATGACATAATACTAAATGCTTCCCTAGAAAGTGAAACACGACCACATATGGAAGCAGTCAAGTGTAGGATTAATCAGAGCACTCTCGGGTACACTTCCTTTAATAGGATTTTAATGGAGCAACTTTTTGTTAAAAAGATTTCCTTTTTGATACGGCCTTATTTTATACGCAAGCTTTTTTTATCAGTGTAAAGACATTCACATAATCTATCTACATAAGTACATATTATTTATCCTTACTAATATTATAAATGCGAAAGTCAGTTTATTTGTTTGTTTGTTTATTTATTTGTTTGTTTGTTTGTTACGCCTTCACGCCTTAACTACTGAACCGATCATCGTGAAATTTTGCATACACTTTGGCACGGGTACAGAGAAGGACATAGGGTACCTTTCATCCCGAAAAAAGTATTGTTCCCGAGGGACAGCAAGAATAACCTTTCACGCAGACGAAGTCGCGTACGGCCGCTAGTATGATAATACACTTCTCAATTAAATCACCTAACCTCGAAACTTACAAATTCCAAACATTAATAATGCTACCAACATTTCAAAACATTGAATGATATGTCTCAGTAAATCATAAATATAGATACCTACCTAAAATAAATCGATATGAAAATGTTTTCATTTTTAATACCTACCTATTACGTTTTGGATCCAAAATTCACTTTTTTACATAACTCTGTCAATATTTTAGCACCTAAAAACGTCACAAGTCCAAAATTTACGTTTATGTCTTTTATACTCATAAAGTTTCACATAACTTATGCCGATGTGACCACACCCGACAAACAGACGAAGCTACATAAGTATATATCCACTCTCGTTTCCGGTAAAAGTGGTAGCGACTAGATTAGATGTTAACTTAAAGCAGCGGATTTAACCTAAAAAGATGGCTGTGAGATATTAATAGGATTGACTTACTTTCAGTTTTTTGTGGTTGGTAATTAATTAGGTTTGTTTCGCGAAAAATAAGATAGTAATAGTAATAATATTGTATAAACTTTTATTTAAAAAATGTTTTAAAATTTTTAAATAAGATTTTTGCTTTGGAACTTGGCACTAAGGATATATTTTTTTTTATAATTTGACTGTATTTTGTTAACATACTTTAGAAAATAAAGATTACTTATCGTAATGATTACCCCCGAATTCATTGAAGATGATAAAATCACAGGCATAATACTACTTATTAAACAAGTCATGCTTGTCTCGTGTACGTGCCTTCTTGGTTACGGAAATTAAGTTGTTATAGGGCCAAATGTTTATCTCCGCTCCTAATGCATAATTCAATCTACAGAACCACTGACCACGGGCCCACGTCTGTTCTAAATCTAACCGGTTTTGAAGTAAAACCAGATAGACCACTCTTCCTGTCGTTTCACTGTCTGTACTAGACGTTCCATGGCTACTTTTTACGCCTCCGCCTTTTTTGAGAAAAATAGCCTTTACCTCCATTTATGTAAGATTTTATATGCTTTACCGCAAAACGCTGTTTTGTGACTTATGATGTTTTGCTTTGAGGTGTGGTTTTGATTTCTTCTTTGACGCATGTAGATAATAAATTACTTTACTTTCGTTTGTTTATTCGAATTAGTATAAATTAAGTTAGATGAAACTTTAGTCACGTTATTAATTAGATCGAATCGTAATCCTTACTAATATTATAAATGCGAAAGTCCGTTCGTTTGTTTGTTACGCCTTCACGTCTTAACTACTGAACCGATCATCATGAAATTTTGCATTCACGTTGTCACGGGTACAGAGAAGAACCTTTCATCCCGAAAAAAAGTATTGTTCCCGAGGGAAGGCAAAAACTTTCCACTCGGACGAAGTCGCGGGCGGCCGCTAGTTCTCAATAATAATTGATTTTCATTTGCTTACTTACTTAAAATAGTTTTATATTATCAGTGCTTATATTAAACAAAATATACATTTAGATTTGATTAATTAAACTTTCTAATGTTAAAAAAGTATTTCGTAGTTGTTTCCTTTAAAAAATACTTTCATGACATAAAGTTACGAAAAAATCTAAATCTAGAAATACCGGTTGATGAAACAACAATATTTTATCAAAATTTGTTTCATTATGTACTTACCTCATAGCAAAACTCTTTCGCTACACATCATTCATCCATCCATCACACATGTCATCATTAAACAGCTAACAATCAATATAACACACGCAATTTTAAAAGCAGTAATATTAAATCTTGCAGAACGGAAAATTTTGATTTTCAATTTTATCATTGATTTGAGGGGTATCAAAAACCGCTAAAATGATTCTAGTGACCAAATTCAAGTTAGTAACATCGTTAGAAAGCTCTTCAAAAATACCTTTAAAATGGTCGGCTAGTTTTATAGAAAACTAGCTTCCGCCCGCGACTTCGTCCGCGTGGATATTAGAGAAAATCCTTAGGGAACCTTCAACCAGGCCTCGCACGAGGCTGCGCGCTTGGTGGGGACCCGCGTAATCGCGTATAAAACGGTTGGTCGGATCCTGGTTGAAGGTTCCCTAAGGATTTTCTCTAATATCCACGCGGACGAAGTCGCGGGCGGAAGCTAGTTTATTACAATAATCAGAATTAGGTCCAGAGATATTAAGAGTATCACGTTCCCGTTTCTTTACTCTTTCCCGTTTCCGTCCCCGCCCCCGTTCCCGTTCCTGTTCCCGTGTCCGTCCCCGTCCCCTTGGGCTGAATCATGTCCACCGTGTTGGACTTCAAAACAAATGTCATTTTCGCATTCCTCATCCCATAAAACCTCAAGAACGACATCCACATCGGCTTTCATGTTTACTTACCCCATTTACCCCCTAACGGATGATTTTCAAAATAAGAAAATATGTGTTTGCCTATTTATTTTTAGACATGCTCCTACGAATTTTTAAGCTGTAAACTATGTAATGTCTATTTTATATTATTTTTCCATATATAATTTGTACCCCATTTTCACCCCTTTAGCGGTTAAATTGGACTTCAAAATTAATGTCATTTTCGCAATCACTATCCCATAAAACCTCAAGAACGACATCCATATCGATTTCTACGTTTACTTAGCCCATTTACCCCCTAAGGGGTTGATTTTCAAAACCACAAAATATATGTTTGCCTATTTATTTTAAGACATGCTCCTACGAAGTTTTAAGTTGTAATGTCTATTTTATATTGTTTTCAATACCAAATTTAAATCCAATTTTCACCCCTTTAGGGGTTAAATCATGTCGACCGTGTTGGACTTCAAAATAAATGTCATTTTCGCAATCTTCATCCCAGAAAACCCCAATAACGACATCCATATCGATTTTTAGGTTTATTTACCCCATTGCACCCCCATTTCATCACCATGGGGGTTGAAATTATACCAATACAATATGCGTTGCGTTAGATTTCCATCCATAAGCCTAAATTACAAATCTAGCGATTTCTACTTCAAAAATGAAGGATTATCTTCTAAACACAACTTCATCCCCCTTTTCACCCCTTTGGGGGTAGAATTTTGAAAAACGCTGAGACACGTATTTATTTATTTTCAATCATCAGCCTAAACACAAAATTTGAAGATCCTAGCTTCAAAACTGAGGGACTTTCATACAAACTTTCATCCCTTATTTCATCCCCTTAGGGATGGAATTTTCAAAAATCCTTCCTTAGTGGATGCCTACACTGTATAAAGTATCTGTGTGCAAAATTTCAAGTCTCTAGGTTCAGCGGTTTGGGCTGTGCGTTGATATCTCACTCAGTCAGGACTTTGAATTTTATATATATAGATCAACCAAAACAGAGAAATCCGCCTATCAAAAACAGATTCAGGATCAAAAGTACCGTAAAACCAAATATCTGTTGGTCCAGCTAAAATTTGTGTAGCCATGTCGTAAACTAATTGATTAGAATGAAAAATTCCTAGTAAGTTATATTGATCTTTCTTCTGGCCTGTGAAATTTTTGACAAAGTCATCTTAGGATTTTGATAATATACCCCTCATTTCGTGGAGCTCGGTGGCGCAGTGGTTTAGCGCCTGGCCCAGCGATTGCGGAAGTTAAGCAACGTTCGCAAGGGTCGGTCATGGGATGGGTGACCAAAAGTTTATTATCTCGAGCTCCTCCGTGCTTCGGAAGGCACGTTAAGCCGTTGGTCCCGGCTGCATTTGCAGTCGTTAACACCCACCAATCCGCATTGGGCCCGCGTGGTGGGTTATGGCCCATCCTCCTTACCACCCATAAGGAAGGCCTGTGCCCCAGCAGTGAGGACATCAAAAATGGCTGATGGAACCCCTCATTTAATCTGTAAAATATTACGCGAATAATCTACACATTAGTAGACGAAAATTAATTGTCAAGAACGTCGATTAATTCATACATTAATTTCTTCTCCAAGTGGCAAGTAAATTAGGAAAGAAATGGAAATTAACGGATGTCCGTCGCCATCGATAGTCGTATATGGCGAAGTTAATTATTGAAATCCGCTGACATCGGATGAAATCTATCTATCTTTTGACGGCTACGGAATCGAGAAAACTTTCTTGGTTAGTTTGCCTTAATTTTACAATATCCATTCAGAGACTTGAGTATCTATCTCTAGTTAGGTATTAGCTTAGAATAATTACACCTAGAACGATAATTCCCTACAAAGCGCGCTGTCAAAAGTGAGGCAACAAAAACAGCCAAAATGGCGCCGTTTTCAGACTTGCATTGTCCATTATTAAATAATCATACCTAATAAGTACAAAACAGTTTTAATTTCCCTACCTTAAAGAGATTAATTATTGTCTTATTGGATTTTAGTTACGATTAGGTAACGTATGAAGGATATAAATCTGAGAACTGAGCCGTTTTGGCTCAGTATAAGTTGCCTCACTTTGCATACAAGGACACGGCTTCTGGGTGTAATTATTCTAAGGGTATTAGTTACCTATGAATTCTTTTTTTAAAGATCTTTTTTTAGAGATATATCATATCGCGTTTTATCAGGGCTCATTTTTAGGGTTCCGTACCCAAAGGGTAAAAACGGGACCCTATTACTAAGCCTCCGCTGTCCGTCTGTCTGTCTGTCACATTCATTTATATTATTAAGACATAGATATTTGACATTTTTTTTTCATATGAGAACATTTGACATTGTTGGAATTGTATTTTTTATTATATGACTTTTTTTTAATTTGCATGTCGGGAATCCGGCGAAATATGTGTACCTACCTGTTAAATATTTTTGTCATCTTAAAATAACCATGTTTCATGCAATAAATATCTTTATGCATGTCACCAGGCTGTATCTCATGAACCGGTGATAGCTAGACAGTTGAAATTTTCACTGATGATGTATTTCTGTTGCCGCTATAACAACAAATACTAAAAACAGAATAAAATTAATATTTAAGGGGGGTTTGCCCATACAACAAACGTGATTTTTTGCTGTTTTTTTGGTACGGAACCCATCGTGCGGGAGTCCGCCTCGCACTTGGCCGGTTTTTTTGGCAGGCAAGCCATAATGTTACAAGACAATACCTACCTACCTACCTTAAGACAATCAAGAAGTAAAGATTTGAGTAGCTTACTTGACAGATGATTTGACAGTTGTGTTGTATTAAAATATGTCAGTTCATCTTTCAAGTAAGCAACTCAGAACTTACTATTACTATGTGAAACAAACGCTATGCCTGTGTGTTTGTTTGTTAAGTAATAAAGACATAATAGGTCACTAATTGCTCAGTGGTACGCATCCAACGGTTGATCAGCTCGTTTCGGTTCGATGCCCAACATGATCGAATGAACGATTGATTTTAATGAGTATATTTTGTTTTTTGCAGGTAATCTAGTTTTTGGATAAGCTGGTTTCGGTATGTTTTTTGTGAGGCTTATTAAACTGTTGCGTTATATTTGAATTGGCATTATAGCACAGAAATCATAAATAAAAATGTTTTATTTTGACGGCGATGCAATTTTTTGCTTTAGTTTCGCACTCTCAGTTAATTATTAGGTAGGTGGGTAATTAAAACATCTTTAAGTGCTTCTGAAATAGGTATGTTGAATAAAATTTTAATAGGAGAAAACATGGTTTGCGCGGACCATATTTTTATATAGAAAATGTAGAGTTGTAGCCACAAAAAAAAACATACGACAAGCTAAAGAGATTATCTAGTAGCTACAAGTATTAAATTGCGTATAAACTTCACAGATGATTGTAAAAAAAAATCTGAATATCATCAAAAGCGCTTGTCGTGGGTCATATTTTTGGCGTAAGTAAATAATAGCGGAAACGTATTGAATTCTACATCAAAATACACTTTAACGTACTGTGCAGTTGTTCCAATAACTTTTTTTCAAGAAAGATAATTGTGCTAAAGATTATGATGAAAAAACAACGAAAAATGTCGAACAAGTGCAGAAGAGAGGTTATTTTCCATACTCTTTACACGTTAAGAAATAGACAGAGACAAATGATTTCGCATAACGGAGCCTAATACTCTTCACGGAAATCTAATGCACTTTTTCGACTATTTATAATTGATTATAGCAAAAACTATAATTATTAATCTCTTCCGCTCTGACCAACGTAGGTGGACAGCTAAGACAAAGAAAACAGCTAAATATTAAACTCTAATAAATAAAACATCAAAATACCCGCTTGTTAAATCTGTTGTTAGTTTAACCTTGATTTAACGGCTTGACATTTAACCATAGATCAGAGATAACTAGATCAAGTAGCATTTACTAAAGTTTGCATAACATTTATTTAGATTTAGACCACACCTGTGTAAGAATCTCGTTAAACTTAAAACTATACTCGAATGTTTCATAAGAACTAACGATTTCTGTCTGTCAAATCAAGTTCTTACCGACGAGATCGAGTTCTAGTTCGAATCGAATACCTACTTAAGCTAGGGTTTCCTAGGAAAGCAGTGCCGTCATAATACGGCTGTAATATAGCGGCGTTGAATGTTGTATATGCAAACAATCCCCGCGTTCCGAATCACGCTCACAGCGCTGTTAGCGCGAATCCGACCAAATCAAATAGTCACAAAGTATTACACAGATAGGGTATTTGTATACCTACTTCATTTAATGGATTATACGCTAACAGTGCTGTTGGCGTGATTTGGAACGCGGGGAATATGGCACCGTAACGTCAGAAACCGCGCCATATTGTTTACATAGATAACGTTCTACGCCGCTAAATTACGACCGTAATATGACGGCACCGTCATCCTAGGAAACCCTAGCTTAAAACATCAAAACAGTATATTGGAAACCATGGCAACCGTTTTCAAAATACAAAAATAACTTATTTTATATGAACTCGATCCCATCGAGAGTAGGGGAGCAATGTTAAAGATAATAGGCATGTTGACTATTTTTTTTATTTTATGTTATATATAAATTACCCCTGAAAAAAAAACATTAATATAAGAATTATTTCGCTAGCATGAAAACTGCCCGAGATATCACAGTTTGAAATGCACAAAATTGGACTCACCCGAAAACGCTCCATACTAACGGCTTTTACGCATCCCGAAGGTATGTGGGACTCGCCGGGGCACTACCCACTAAACCCCCTACTAATTCCTGCATTAGCACACAGGACCTACGGGACCGTGATATCACGCACCGTACGGTCCTGGTGATTGTGCCGCAACGGGCCCATCACATAAGGTCTCAAGGACCATCCATCTTGCGAAGACTAGGGGGGAATAAGGTGCGCATAGCGCCTTCTCCTTGCCCCCAGCCTCCGCCGTCTGTGGAGTCGGCCCGATTGCGGGTCCGATTCCCGGAGTCGCTCTGAGGCCTCCTTTTGCGAGATGACGTCCTCGCAAAAGGAGACCACCGCCTGCCACGACCTGTCACTTTCCAGCATGGCGTTTGCAACGCTGGGAAGCGAGAGGTCCCCGCCGACCACTGCCATCATCTCCTGTCGTTGCACCGACCATGCAGGGCACTCCATGAGAGTGTGCTGTGCGGTATCTTCCGGCGCGCCGCAGTCATGGCACGCCGGTGGCCATACTAACGGCTACCAAGTTATGACGTCACGCCTTTCTACGTTGTATGCAACGCGTAGGAAATTTGTTCGACAGCTATATTAAATATTGTGTTTCTCAAAATGGTTTCTTTGACAAATTTGCTATAAATTTTACGGACTAACTAAATGTATTATTTATTTTAACAAATTTTATACTTTTTAAATGGACTTGTCCACCCAACTTTGAAGGGTCATAAAACAAATAATACGCAATATATAAAACCAAGAGGTATACAAGCTACTCCAAAAGTTTGATATGTTTACGATTTTTAATAGTATTTCGTTATTTTATTCATAAGTCAACATCCCCATTGTATGTACGATCAGCAATTAAAGTAACTTAACTTTTTATTACGTTATCATAGCAACTTTTATGATTAATGTTTCAAACTGCGAGACATCCTGTCAAAAAAGTTGCTTTGACAAAGTACCAAAGTGTTAAGTGTCTTTTGTTGCTGATTGTACTAAATATATAACGTTCAAAGGCTATTTGCGTTGTGTTGCTCAGTTAATAAGTCAAAATAGTAGGATTGATCTATATCGATAAGTTATTTAAAAAAAATACTTATCTACAAACAAAACTTTTAAACAATTTAAAAATAAAAAGTTTAACGCATTTTAAGCATTTTAAACAGAAAATAAGTAAAAATAAACAAAAGTTAATGAAAAAAGGTTTCGTGTCTTTCTAAATTGAAAAATAAAAACAATTTGAAGTTCAAAAAGTGGAAACCATAAAGTTATGGTTGAAACCTTCATTTCAATTATTTTTTCTTGGCGATACCTTTTTTCTTGTTCGGTTATGCAAAGACAGCCAGTGTCAAGTGTCAGACACCTAACCCGAGACTTCCCTCTCACAATGCGACACAAGACACCAGCGACAAACAGACAGGACAAAACAAACATCTCATTACTGTATGTATTGAAAGTGGTTATATGCAGCTTTCTTCAATTTGCATGTTAGTTTTTAACATCGATATGTTAATATATTGTTAGCTAATGAATTTGATAATAATTTATTCTTGTTATGACGTACTTCTTGTGAACTTAGTGCATAAAAATAAGATCATGGCTGCCAGCTCCTAGTATAAAATACATTTAATTAATGTTTTATGGAGATCCTTAGGGGTGGGGCTTCCCCAGCAGTTGGTGTCGTGCGGCTGATATGATGATGATGATGAGTGGATGATGATGAATGTTTTTTCAATATTGCATAGGATTGTTTTTCACAAAAATATTAAATTAGGTTACGTACTTGATTTTAACGTTTATTTTATTTTATTTAGCTTTATAAGATACTAATTGGACGAAAAAGTAACGAATTCATTTATTTTTTCCTATTAATGTTTTATTGTAAAGTCAAAACAAGGTAATGAAGTAGGTATCATACACAGTATAGATATTAGTTTTTTGGCACTTACCTGTAATTTTAAGAAAATTAAAAAGGTGAATTATGGGCTATCCATAAATTACGTCACACGCATTTCATGACTTTTGACCCCCTCCTTGTCACAGCTGGTCACATTTGTGAGGCTCCCCCACCCCCTAGTGTGACGTCACATATTTTACAATGGGGTTGGCAACGCAAAGCTAATTGTAGACGTCGCTGCGTACGCTTGGTCCTAAGACAGTAGACGTTCAGAACAAAATGTATGGGATTTTTTTTTTATATCCAGATTTTTCGGAAATTCATAAGTGCCAACATTTTTAAAGCCTATTACACAGAATTTAATTATTTTAAAGCTAAAAAACTATTTTTTTAAGTAAAAGTCCTTTCTTTTCATAGTTCTCGTGGAACAAGCGTACGCAGCGTCATTTTGACAGTTGCCTTCCCCTTTGAGAGAAATAATTATGGAATTATTAAAACAGCAGTTCCGAAATTTGTTTCATTTCAAGGCTTTAAAAATGTTGGCACTTACAAATTTCCGAAAAATCTGGATAATAGAAAAAATATATAAATTCTGTAAGAATAAAAACGTCTTAATTTGGCTTTACATTCCAGCATTTGCATTGTAGAATAGTGTTTATATCCATTAGCTTTGCGTTGCCATCCCCATTTAAATGAGTTTGGAATGTGTCGTCACGAAATTTAAAACCCCTCCCACCCTCTTGTCACACAATGTCACACTTCGTTTACCCCCTCCCTCCCCCTTACTTAACGTGTGACGTAATTTATGGATTATGGCCCCTTATTACAAACTTATGTCTGTTCCATCCATGGGATTAGATTCGAATTAGGCAATGCACACATATACATAGTTGATACATATCTTTTTTACCACGTTTTAATTTGTTTATTTGTCTGTTCGGTACACTTTCCCATCACATTCCTCATACCTTAGGAATGTTCATCAATATTAAGTAACGTGTACTGTAAAGGCCATTACAAAATGAACTTTCACTGCAGCCAATTACACAGACAAGAGGTTAGTAATTGAGTTATTGTTAGTACCACTTAGTACTAACTATACCCGATGTCGTAATGTTGGCTAAACAGACAGCTAACCATCCCTTTGCAGATTCCCACGCTTGGAAAAGCTGTATTTCCTCATCAATTTATTTTTTATTGAAACTTTTTTTTTATCCATCATTGCGTAAAACCGAACGTAAACTAAGTAGTAGCTATTTGATGGATCGTGGTCTGTTTAACGCAACCGAATGCCCGAGATACTCAGCCGCGCATGTTGGCTGAGCAAAATGCGTCTTTGCCGGTTTAATAATTTTGAATGGCGCGCAAAGAGTATTATCTGTGCAAGTGATCAGAAACATTTTAAACCAGGCCCATGCCAGACCTTCTTAATTAAAATTATGTTTTCATCCCATCTATTCAAAAAGGACGACTTGGTTCGCCTTTGAGTGCACCCAAAGGTGGTGTTTTCTATAAGAAACTTTTAGCGGACAGTAATGAGTTTTTAAAGGTGCGCCACAATTATCTTTTCATCCCTTCTTTTCGAAAAATGATGCTTTGTTCCTATATAAGTGGGACCAAAATAGCTCTTTTCTGGTAAGAACTTTTTAGTGGGAGGAAAAGAGATTTGAATTTAGAACATGTATCTTTCAAAGAATTCGAACGCCGCGCCGCCGCCGGCTGGTATGTATTGACTGGCTGTATAGACGGCGCGGCGAACTGAAAAAAAAAACATAAGCGCGCGAATTAAGTCTGTGTTCTTGTAATTAGTATTAATAATAAGTGTAATTAGTACATACTTACGTACTTAGTACAATAACCTTTGAAAATCGCGCTAGTGTATCAAACGTAACTATAAATTTGTAATTATTTTTACTTTTCACGTGTCTTTTTTAAATAAAGGACATTTTCATTAATTACATAAACACAGTCTCCTATTTATTTTCTCATAGAAAGGGGATGAAAAGTAGAGTATATGACTCGGGCGCAAAATATTTTTGGCGAGGGCGACATACTTTGAATCCCTCGCCGTAAAAATATTATTTTGCTCCCTTGTAATACAATCTACTATTGCCGCGCACTTTTTGAATTTGGAACATCTGTGTTCAGCGCCAAAAAAATCGAACGCAAATATCTTAGAGCATCAAAATATCGTTTGAATAAAGGCTGGCGTACGACCAGGGTTATCAGATCTAATAATGAGATTTCCCATCTTTTTCCCTGACTTTTCAGGAAATTTCCTGACATTTTGTATACCTACATTTACAGTCTTCATTTAGTTGACTTTTGATATTTATTTATAACCAAAATGATTAACAAATTATGCGTTTTCATTAAGTAACCTTGTACACCTTTTGGGATTTCGAAAACTCCTGACAACTACAGGTTTTTCCTGTTTTCCTGAGGAATGCCTAATATTCCTGACATGTCAGGAAAATTCCTGTCATCTGGTAGCCCTAGGTACGACGGCCCATAGCCGCGCTGCCGGCTGAATAAAAAAAAGAAAAAATCAAATCAAAAACGCGCGAACTACAGTCCGCGTTTTCGTCAATTTTCACGGATTGTTAGTGAAATCTGTTTTTTTTAACATATATCTGCCATTTTGAAAAATTTCAAAAAACTGGCTTGACTAAAAAAATGCATATCATTTTCAAACCAGCCTACAAATTTTCACGAGAATCGATTGAAAAATGCGACCTGTAGAGGAAAACATAGGCAGAGCTGGAAAGCGGACTGAAATCTGTTTTTTAACATATCTCCGCCATTTTAAAAAAATTCAAAAAACTGGCTCGACAAGAAATTCTATATAATTTTTGAACCTGCTCACAAAATTTCACAAGAATCGGTTGAGAAATGCGACTAGGCTGGAACAGACAGCCGGACATACGAAAGAATTTTTGCCCAAATACTGATGCTCGCACTTCGTGCTCGCTCGGTCAACTAGGTATTTCATTCAAGATTAACGAATAGATGCGGTTTAATCAGGTGTAGGCAATATCGCGTGATCCGATGGTATTCGGATAAAAAGCACACTGTTCCGAGTATGGTGACTACGAGATGGGTGAATATTGTCACATTTCTACCTCTTCGCCATACAATGATACAATGCGATGAATAATTTGACAAATGGACAGTGATCCAAGAAAATGTATGGTGCGCACAGATCGCTATCTAAGGTTAAAATACATTGTTTTCACCACAAGCGCTCTGAAGTTAGTCACATCTGTTGGATATTGTCAAATTAATCGCATTGTACGAAAGCGTAAAAATGTATTAACTTCGTCTGCGTGGAAAGTTTTTTGCTGTCCCTATTCATGATAATCGGTTCAGTCAGTAGTTAAGACATGAAGGCGTAACAAACAAACAAACGGACTTTCTCATTTATAATATTAGTAAGGATAATTATGATAAAAAAAATCTTATTACATGGAATAAAACCACCATAACATCTAAATATTATGACAAAATGCTAATATAAAGTAATGTTGGTACTAAGAAAGCCTCAGCTACAAAATGTGTTTGCCAACGCAATACCATAAAACACAGAGTGGTTTTCATATTTAGTTAACATAATATTAATACTAAAAATAAATAAACGACATTGAACCTTCAGTCTTACGCTATAAGAGCGCTTTAAAAGCAAAAGTGTCATTTTATGAGATAAGCTTTTCCTTTCCGAAGTGGTGAAAACGTCATTCCGTTCACGTTTACTTTCTCTATGGATAAATCAATGTGAACAAAAATAACTATCATTCGTTCGTTATTGCGGTGACAATCTGTCGGAAGTAGATGTAGTTAATCGCCTCTGTGGTCTAGTGATTCGCCCACCCGTGTAGCAGGGGTCCCGGGTTTGATTCCCAGGGGGGTATGATTTTGGTACGGTTTGGTTGGTGGTAGGGCTTATTTCAAGTCCGCCTGGCCGGCTAACCACCATTTTACCTACGTCTGACGCCAAAACAACAATATTTAAAAATTGTTTGTGTTCCGGCAGTTAGAGGTAAGATAGCCAGTTTTTCAGTGATGAGGATTCCGGGTGTAGTGCGCTTCCACCTGCGGCCTTATCGTCACTAAACTTCTGGTGAGGTGGAGGCCAAGGATTACCCCGCTGTGCATAAAAAAAATTGCAATTAGATAGATAGATACTTCGATAGAGAGATCCATGGATTGTAGATTTAGATACCAGAAAATTAGAACTTTTGATTTTCAGACTTCAATCCGGCCATGTATTACACGTCTTATTTTATTTATTTTTATTTTATTTTATTGCATATCAAACTTATGTACGTTTGTAATACTATCATTTACTAACGTACTTACATACGATTTAGCCATAATTTTGGTACAAAAAATCGCCAATATCACCTCACGTAAATAATGGACGCCCCCTAATGTACTTAACTTAGTCAAACTTTATCTCTAAATCTTGTAATGGATTAAAGAGACTAATCATGTGTGTAAAATACAATACTACCAGAAAACTTTATCGTATTTTGAAGTTGAATTTTCCAAGTAACCAATGTAGTGGTAATTATAAATTTTAAACTTTTAGATTTTTGCATTCACAATGCTATTTTTATATTAAGATGAATAAATAATGAAAAAATATTAGAAAGAATCGGCTCACCCGTAGCAACTCAGACGGTTTTCATTATTTATTCATCTTAAGTGGTGGTAATTATTCAAAATATAATTTGGTTGTTAGGAAACTCGTGATCATAAATGACACTAACAAGTCTACTTTCACAAGCCAAATTGCTTGAGGAAAGTAACATACACCAATTACTAAAAACATTATACGGTCGGCCTCAGAAGTAGGAGATCATTTTAGAACCTTATTTTTTATTGATCACTGAAAAAGATACAAAAATTACATACTTAACTTTCGCCACACTGCATAACAGTTCGTCGGCGTAAAACTATGCTCTGCGCCCTGTTTATCAAAACTTACAAGTCTTGTAATTTTTAAAAACAAGCATTTTCCTTATGAAAATAATTTTTCCAGAAATCCGTTTATCAAAACACGTTAAATTAAACGCTACAAATGTTTTTGTTTATTTAACTAATATGTGTTCACACTTATATTAGTTATTTCGTTAATAAAAAAAATCTAAACTTGTAAAAAATCTTACAACTTGTAAAAAAAACTCCATGGAAAATCCTGAGTATTTCTGAGGGTGTCCGGCGACTCTCCATTCCGTCTGACAATTATTGCAAGTGTCTTGCATAAATTATTTGGAAAAGGACATAATTTAAATGAACTTGTAAAAATTTTTATGTAAATTTTACTTGTAGCTTGTAAGTTTTGATAAACAGGTGCACTGGTCTTTAACAAAAGAAAATACAGAGATTTTCAGCCTCTTTGTTGCTCAACCACTCCCACCCCCACCACTGAAAATCTGCGAGGTGCCCGGATCTGTGAATAATGATAGTATGGCAAACTAATTAGAGGGATTTCGTCGCTCTGTAAATTGTCCACCTATTTCCGGGGCCAGCTCTTTCTTCCAGGGGGGCATAAACCTATATGACCAACCTAAAAGTTGTTCAACTCAGAAGTCAGAAGTGTATTTCATAATGCAACTCAATGTAGCAAAGTCCAGTCTAGTCCTTATGGAATAGTCCTTATGGACCTAAAACTAAAAAGTTGCTCAACTTTTACTGCAATAAGTAGGTATAACGTAATACATACAGAAGTTGCATCCAAAATTACCATAACAAAATCTTGAAAGGTAACCGTGGCTTATGGCGTTAAAATAAGGGCGATTACAACACCAGGAAACTATTGCCTTAGAAAAGTGTGATTGCGTAAATGTGTGAATCTTCACACGTGAGGAAAAATGGATGAAATAGCCGCGGCCATAAGAAAAGCGAGAAAGATAAGCGGAAAATTAGTATTTATTTAAGTATTTCATGGAAGAGACATGGAAGTGGAAAGGAAGATGGCAATATTATAACATTTATAGATAGAATAAATAAATAGATTACAATTATATTGATAAATCTTCACAAAATAATTACTTAGTATTTTTGGTGTTTTCTATTACGTCCAATTTTAAACGACGTGTCTTTAAAAAAATCCTTCAATTTTTTTTAATATATCATGAAAACTACTATTAACTGTTTTTTACACGACTGTCCAAAAAAAGAACAGTATATTGTATTCAGTCTCTCTATTATGTTGTTCAGGGTTCATGTATGTATGTGAGTTTCTTTATTCCACCATAACTTCTAAATGCCAGAACAGATTTGGATGTGTAAGGTATCGTTAGAATCCTTACATCAAGTGGCACTGTCTATAGATATTTTGAAAAAAGGAATATCGGTCGGCTGCTTAACACCATTTAGTAATGTGAAAAAAACTTTTTCTTCTTCAATTATTATAATATGGGTATCAACTAAAAGGCCTCGATGAGCACATTTCCTAAATTATATAATTTGACATTAAAATATACCTATGTTGTATAAATAATAATTCAAAAAATATTAAAAACATGGCTGCCCTGCCAAAAACTAACTAAAACGTCAATTATCAAGATAGTCATTGCAGTCAGGGGACCGCTTTGATTAAAAATTGTTCCACTTTTTAGTTCGATTTTGGCAGAGCAGTCGTGTTTTTAATATTTATAAAAATAATTTATTTTTAGTTTGTTTTTGGCAAGGCAATTGATTTTGTTAATATTTTAATTATATAGTATGTAATAAAAGGACTGGACGTATATTGATGGCGAAGCAATATTTAGCTACAATTTCTTCTATTGTAAGCTACTAGACTACTAGAGAATTATTGCAACAAAATCAACATAGACCCCCGCTAGTTTTGCAACCACTGCCTTTGCAACTTTATGGTGTGATGGCGCCTCTGATTACAAATGATCTTTTGTCCTTCAAATAACGTCTTTGTCCCAGAAAACGTACAGCAAGACGTGTAGTTGAAAAGTATGGCAAAGTTTGTCAATCTTAAATTTATGCCCCCACAATTAATTAATTAATTATGTTCTTTTCTTTAAACATGCCCTACCAAAAAGATTTGATTGTTGGCTTGGATGAGTAGGGATAACTCATAATTTTCAAAGCTTTACTTTTAAATGTAGTCCAAAGATCTCGATTTAAGTGTATCAATAAATCGAGATCTTTCTAACGAATAAGGTCTTTAAATGCAAAAGCAGGTAATATCACAGAATAAATAGTAATATCCTTACCTTTTTCGCGCTTTTAGACCCAATTTGAACCCTAAACTTGGACCAACACAGTTTTATTCAGTCTTACACCGTGAAGCTACAGTGAAAAGTCGTTGTCGTTTCTTGAACAAGGTATTAAAACTAAAAAGTGCTGAGTTCATTATAACGAAAGTTTAGTTTAGAAATATACATTTCTAAACAATTTATCTCTTTACGATAGCTTTTAACTGAGTTTTTATGATTATTATGCCGAATATGGTAAAAAGAGAACCAGTTGCTCAAAGTTTTATCGAATTTTGAGTTAAAACTTTGTTTTACAATTTTTTTTTTGCTATAAACGGTATTATTATACACCTCTCTGAATAATTTCAGGATTTTCTCAAAACTACTTTACTGAAAATAAGTAAAAAAAATATTAAAAAAGGTTGTCACACGTATATAGGCTTTAAATATATATAGAGACATGTGAGGCAAATAATTATAGCGGCTAAAATAATCATAAAGGAAACTTTAAAATTCATCATCATCATCATCATATCAGCCACACGACACCCACTGCTGGGTATAGGCCTCCCCTAAGGATCTCCACGACGATCGGTCCTGCGCTGCCTGCATCCACTGGCTTTCCGCGACCTTCACCAGATCGTCGGTCCACCTTGTCGGGGGCCTACCCACGGAGCGTCGTCCGGTGCGCGGTCGCCATTCCAGAACCTTTCTGCCCCAACGGCCATCGGTTCTTCTCGCTATGTGTCCCGCCCATTGCCACTTCAGCTGAGCAATCCTTCGAGCGATGTCGGTTACTTTAGTTCTCCTGCGGATCTCCTCGTTTCTGATTTGATCACGTAGGGAAAACTGCTCTCCTGAAAAAGCTCTGTTTTTGAGATAATACCCTGTTCATCCCATAAAGTTAATATACCTATCTTTATGGTTCATCCAGACCAACGATAAGCTATTTTTCATTTCAACATGATTTCAACACAGTATACTTGCCAACTCTATGTTTGAAAAATTACAACAGATGGCGCGATGGCGCTGATATCGAAAGTAACAAAACCAAATTAAAACTGAATAAACGAATAAAAATATGAATGAAATGATCACTAGTTGAATTTATATATTACGTTCGTTTTGTAATTAATATACAGAAAAACTTTTCTTATCGTTTTTATTTGGGGTTATGCAGAGGCGCGTCTCGGCATAGTGGCATATTGCTGGCATGTGCCATTCTGATTGCGCAGCGCGCTAGTACGCATGTACCCCGCAAGATGTCACTGTACTGTTTACATGATTTCCTAGACGGCGGTGTTAAGATTTTTTCTAATTTCATGACCTTCTTTAGATTACTTTTATTCGACATCGCTTCTCGGCCTTTTGGCTAAGATCAAAGTGTAGTATCTGTTCTTTTCAGCTTAATATCTGAAAGTTCCCTCACTGAGGGACCAGTATATTAAACTGATTTTTGTAACTCGACGGGATGTTCGGGGCTCGCTCCACTCCCGTCACGGGTCGGCCCGGCATTGCAGTGCCGCCGGGATCGGCCCACATAATATATGAAAAATCGTCAAATAATCATATCTAATCATGATTATTGAAACCGTAAACGTTAAAGAAAGGGTAAAGGCAAGATTCAGCACCACAGATATTTATAACAAGTCTTTAGAGCAATGCGGCTTCCGTAAGCCTCGTTGCTCTAAGCAACAAGTAAATAAATAAATAAACAACTTTATTTACAATAGCGATACATTGCAAACTCATTTCTAGCGTCCTCTGCACTAAGCAAAGCTTGTGACCAGCCAGACCAGTAACATAACCAGGTTTAATCAAAGAGCCCCGTAAACTTTCAAACGCGTTTGTCAAATTTTACGTTTTTGTCAGGAGTGATCACATCCTCTATGGTTTTGTTTGTACGTTTTCTCAGCGCACATGTTCAAACCAAAGTTGGCAACGTGTTTGACAAACAAACCATGGAGTAACTAGTGCTGTCTTCCAAGATTTTGGGAAGACTCCTGAAGTTGAATGTTCGGGGTAGGGTTGTTGAAAAAATATCGATACATCGATATATCGATATTTTTTGTTCGATATATCGATAATTTTAGCCGATATATTTTGATCCGATATATCGATACATCGATACAAAATAACCAATATCGAAAATCGTATCAAAAACGATATATTTATTAGCATCACATCACTCAAAAGTCGCTAGAATGGCGGGGTGGGACGCTTGGTGGCGCTACTGCTGCTAGAGACCTTTGTAAGGGCTTTTACCTCCAATTTTCCCATTTATTTAAAATTATAACTAAAAATGGTTGAATACTAATAATAATAACAATGGTAGTTGGAAAGTAAATGAATAAAATATTGTAGTCCAATCAACGGGGCTTATGCAACCCGAATAATTCTCCCGTCTATGAAATTTGGCATGTGATGAAGTTAAGTAATACAGATTACAGATGAACAATAATCCAATAAATTTTGTTACGAGAAGTTAGGTATTTTTACCTAAACATGAAAATCGCTTATATGTCTCTGTGAATATTTCCTCGGGCTAAAATACTTTCTGTATACGTACTTATGTATTAGTTAGAATAAGTATGTAAAGATATCCAATATGTTTTCGATTTCAGAGATACCCTTAAATTTAAATTTTAATATTTTTCAATATATCTTCTGTTAAAAAATTTATTTGCAGATTATTATTTTTTAATATGTTTTTATACCTTTAATATATAGCTTTGTTCAGTAAGCCATTAAATTTTCTTCTTACCTAACTTCTCGTAACAAAATTTATTGGATTATTGTTCATCTGTAATCTGTATTACCTAACTTCATCACATGCCAAATTTCATAGACGGGAGAATTATTCGGAAGTCGCCATACAACAAATATCCTCATTGACTGGACTATTGAAGAAAACCAAAATACTTCAGTATGTTGGAAGAAAAATTGATATTCACGAAAACTATAAAAAAATCTATAGAGACTTCTGAGCTAGGCTGAACTAAATACTTATTATTTTAAAACTACAAATGTTCTCTGAAAATTTGACCGATATATCGATATATCGATATTTTTTTCGCGATATATCGAGGCCGATATTGATATTTTTATAAATATCGATGTATCGATATATCGATATTTTTTTTCACTTTCGACATCCCTAGTTCGGGGCTCGCTCCACTCCCGTCACGGGCCGGCCCGGCATTGCAGTGCCGCCGGGATCGGCCCACATAATACTTAAAAAATAAATATCTAATTAAATTAAATACAATTATAAAGAGTTCCTGAAAAATATCTAAATACAATTTAAAGAATGGTTGTTTTCTTTCTCCAGACACGTGATTGATTATATTCATGAATGAAACCGCACGTAAAGAAAGAACTGAAAAATAACTACGTCATGATGTTGTAGAGGTAATACCAGATATTATCCAATTATTTTACATTTTTTACGCAACAAACTTAAATGAGTAGGGTTTTAAAAACTTTTAACTTTATCATTACAAATATTTGCATAACTGTTCTTGTGGGTAAGAGAAATTATAAATATGTAATCGAGAACATTATTATATTTTACTAATATATTCCAGAAATGTGAAAATGGAAGTTTCAGTTATGCAGTTTTTGTAAAATCTGATAAGTTACCTATGCTGTTTTTTGTTGAAAAAATCACAAGATCTGTCCTGTACAATCTGTCAAACTGATTATTAACCCAAGTCTTACTTTTCTCCACTATTAACTGTTATCTTCGTTGTCAAATTCTACATAATCTGTACCTTGTTAAAATGTAAAACTTATATAGTTTTTAAAAATTAATATCAGCACCAATGTTTTTTTTTTACAAAAACTACGTAAAAAAAACAGAATTTTGTATTTTTTTCATGACCCAGTAAATCAAAATTTTCGTTCGATGGAAAAAACGTCATAAAATATTAATACTTCTGATAGGGTAAACTTGCCAAATTTCCTAAATGGCGATTTACCCCTACATAACGCAACAAAACCCAAAGTAAGCCATCCATATAACACAAAATTATGTAATTTGTTACGTGAAGATTCTTAAGACTACTTTTTCTCATGTGCATTCTAATAATATTGAAGCATTGTTTGACAATCTCGAGTCACACACAATAATATGGGAAATCTTATCTAAAATCTACATTTGCGAACAATTCTACGATTACGGATGTAAAGTACTTTAACTAGCGCATTGTTCAGTGAATTTAACTTAGAAATACATGAAAGTGGGTCAGCAAAAAAAAATAAGAGACAAATTAATTATTTTCACCTTTTTTCGAGTCATTCCCATCCGATCCTCTGGAACCGATCCCCTGGTGGATCGGTTTTATTTTTATTTTATTCCCATCTGATACTCTAGTACTTATTTGCTTATTTTTTATAGGTACAGTGATACTGAGGTTCAAATCTGATTCTGTGATATTTATTTATTACATTAAAAATAATTGCTCAATAAATGAATATTTGATTTTCATAATTCTTTTTCTTCAGACCTACCTTTTCTTGGTTAGAAATACAATGAGGGGATCCATTGGGAATAGAAAACTATAAATAAGGGGATCGGTTGGGATTTTTAATTCTCGGTGGATCAGTTACAGACCAGTGGATCGGATGGGAATAACTCCTTTTTTCAATTCGAAAAATGCACAATCCCAAACTGAGAATTGTACAATACGACCAAATTTTTTTTAACAAAAGGACAACTAACGCTTTTATTTTATTTTTTATGTTAAGTACACCAATAGCAAAGCATACAAGTGTAGGTTAAAATAAAACTTATTAGACAAGAAAATATTGTTGAAGTATTCATTCCACTAACGGGTATACACAAATGCGTCTATAGCCGAACTTAAAACAATCTAAATTAATTAAACACTTAGGTATCATATATTTATAAAGAAAATACATGAATATGCATAATATTCACAAATGATTCGACAACAACTGCTAATTATTATATTATCTGCTTGTGCGATGCCCATAAAGGATTTGAAGTGATTCGAATCCTAAGCATAGTGTTAACAATTGAGAAGAGAGAGAGAGAGAGAGAGAGAAACACATTTATTAACAACACACACAAATACAGTAGAGTAAAGAGAAGAAAGTAATATACAATGAATTAACACGTTACAAAGAATATGGGAGACAGGTACATTAAACAGTGTGCAGTTAATGGGCCCCGTCTCAGTAAAAAAACTCCTGAGTCTTCTTAGGTGGTCAGAATAACTCAGAAGCACTGATATTCTGCCGGGGCCTAAACACAGTAAGTGGTCAGCAACACAACACATTATCGGAGGAAAGAAAGAAAAAAAAAAAAAACACATAACGACATTAAAAGAAACTAAAACAAAATTCATAACAAGAAAATAGGAAATAACTATATAGACAATAATACACACAACCATTTTAGTATACATACATATTGTAAAGCGCTATGAAGCGTGATTCATTTGCCTAAAAAAAAAAAAAAAAAAAAACACCTTTATTTAATAACAAAACGTTATTTGGTTCGATATTATCCCCGCGCTCCGAATCACGGATCAATTGAAACAATCAAAAGAAAAAAAAAAAAGAATCAATTCATACTAATTGGGTACTTATTAAATAAAAAAAATACAACTTACGTCTTTAGCATACTAGTTGAGGTTTATTGCACAATTATAGCTAAAAATAAATAGTTTTGTAAGTTTTAGATATTCATTTTGTGCATTTTTTTAAAGCAACTTCTTTTCGCAGAGTATAATTTTTCTGTGTTTTCGCTGAATCGAAACGAGTTGATACTTTAATTAATTTTCTAGTAAGTATAAGATTTTGTACTAACATAAATTGAGAAAGACTGTTATTATACATATTCTGGTTCTGGTCCTCACAAATATAATTATACATATACCGAGTCGACACGTTAAGAAGAAGAAGATTATACAAGGTATCAACTCGTTTCGATTCGGCGAAAAGAAGTTGCTTTAAAAAAAAGAAAGGTGTTTGGCAATACCCTCAGAAAGCCGAATATGGTAGATACGGCACCATGCCACTTGTTGTAAAAAAAACTTATTACTGCATAGAACGAAATTATTGAAAACAATAGTCTGTTTTTGTCTAGGGTTGTCACTAACTCCAGTTTTCCATGCAAATAAAAAAACTAAATATCTCAGCCATGTGGTGGTTTTCAGGGTTTATAATAATTTTCCGGATTGTATGCATGGTACATTAATCTAAGTTATTCGGCTTTTTAACGGTAAAAAGCCTGTATAAAATCAAATTAATTAAAATAATGTTTTTTTGGACATTTACAGATGGCGCACAGAACCGTGCAGCTGGCTTGCCTCGTAGCACTCCTGGCTGCAGCGACTATGCAAAAGGAGCAGTCAAGATGGTCACGCCAAATTAGCTCTTACACCGCAGACATAAGCGACTGGGTCCCACTCACTGCCCCTATAGAACGAGAACCTCCACATGCCCACCCCTTACCGCCAATCAAAAGACAAGCCGTCGCCGAACCAAGGATACTGACCGAACCTTTCCCAGGGTTCACCCGAACAACTGGTTTCAGCCAAGATGCTTTTCCACATAGGACATACTTCAACTCTCCAGCGAATAGGCAACTATATCTCCAATCTGTGCCTTCAGCCCCACAAAACTACCTTTCCGACCAAGGGTTCGGACAAAGCATCAGATTTGGACTTTCACAACCAAACTTCCCATTGAGCCAAGGGTTCATTGGTCCTCAGTTCTCGTTCGACAACGTCCCTGCCAGTCCCCACTTAAAACAAAGACCTCAACCACAATTACCCCCCAATCCGGTCAAATTCGAATCCTACCCGAAACAAGGATTACCATCACCACAAACGAAACCTTTCTTCAGTCAGAAAACTAAACCGGAACCACCGAAATTTATCGATGGATATCGCGCAGAAAACAACAGCAATGACTTCGCCTATAACCAAAAGAAGAAAGTCCAGTCTTTGCAGAAAATCAAATTCGAAAATGTTGACAGACATCCAAAAATTGAAGCGATACCCTCCAAACCTAAGGTCGAGAGGGAGGAGGTCCAACTACTTTACGTACCGATCGAATCATTGAACAGAGGCCAGTACAACTTCAGGAATCCAGTGAGCCAACCTCAGCACATCAACTCAGATTTATATTCACAAGGTTTGCCAAAACCCAACCCTCTGAAACAAGCATTCTCCAGCGAAGTTCATAAACCTATTGCAAAGCCTATCGATACCTTCAGCTCAAACATAGATTATTTCCCCAACTATGAAGTTTCCAAAGATGATCAAATACCTAAATTCTCGACGATATCATCTCCTTTCCCTACAGCTCCACCTGTAACACCAAAACCGAAAAAACTAAAACCTCATCAGCCACCTCTAGCCATTTTCATGACCCAAGATACACGAAAGAGGAATCATTTAAAAGTGGGCGATGTGCTGTCATCGTTGAAAAATGCTAATACCATAGCTGTTTTGGATTCTGTTAACCCACTGAACGCACCGAAGGTGTTCATTGGACCATCGACCTTAAACCCTCCAGAGAATTTTGTTAAATTCGAACTACCTTATCTATCGAACATCGAAAACAGTGACAAGAAATTGCGACAACTACCCTTCTTTGTGGCGCCCCTGAGCTATAACACTCCGAATGGTTTTGCGAAGATACCTTTTCCTTCACCTCACGTCGGATCTGTAGTTATCAACTCCCAGATTAAAGACTCTGGTTCACAAATAAACCCAGCGTATTCAACACATTCAACGCCAGCTGCCAATGTTATACCTAATTCATACACAGCGACACCACAACAACAGAAATATGCCACGCAAAAGCCACAATTATCTTATTACAGTACTGCAGCTCCGAACACGAATGCACCAATCAACCAGCGCCAGCCATCAAACTTCTACGCTCTTGAACAACAGACAGTTACAGCAATCCCACACCAGAAGCAACCTGAAACTAACCTAAACGGCCCACCGAAGCAACCTGGATCATATTTCCTAACCAATGCAGGAAATCAATATAATCCTCCTAAGTACGCTAGTTACCCGACTCAAACTAAACAAGAACCGATCAATCAATACAATTTCGTCAAGCCGGAAACGCCAAGTACTCCCAGAACCACAGTGCCGACAACCACGACAAAGCCACCTTCCACATATTCGAGCCAGTTGTTGGAAACTCACAATCCATATTCCATAAACCAAGCTTTTCACTTCAGCACACCTTTGGACTACCACAGTTACTACGATGACTTTAAAGAACCTTTTGCAAATCAAGGTGTAGGTCAAGCACCAAATGCATCGCCAACTCCAGCGGCACAGCCGTCCAGCGTCCCACCAAAAGATGAAGAAGTTGTAACTGAAAAGCAAACCTATCAACAACAGTCATCGCCGAACTACTTACAGAACTACTCGCCCGAAATACATTATGAATCTGAAGTTACAAATTCAAGATATCCCGTCTACAACACGAACGACTATACAACTAAAACCGAAGTCTCATCAGAGAACTATCAATTTGTTAATCAAAATAGCGCAGAAGCCGTTCAACCGGCTCAAGAACCCGTTTATACGACTAACCAACAAATAAGCTCACATGAAAATACCGAATATAACCCTCCGGCTAATGACAACTTAACTGAAACCAATACTGACAAATTAACACCTCCTGTTGAAGAAAATGTGTCTCAGCAACAAAATTATGATCAATATCAGACCATCTACCAAACTGAAAACGACCAATATTCAAGCTCTACCACAAGCTCCACTACTACTACTACAACGAGAAGAACGCCCCCACTTAGAACTAGAGGTCGCCCAAAGTACACTACAGCAAGAACTGAATCTGGTGAGTCAACCACGACACGTGCTATCGTTACTCGACGGCCTCTTCGGGAAAGACGACCACTACCTCCTCGTACTAAGTACGAACCCAACAAGATAACGACTGAAAGAGCAACTAGGAAGCCCTCAGAATCTGGTGAGAGCACCACCAAATCGACTAGGACAAGAATTAGAGGTAGGGTCCACTACAAGCCTTCCGAAAACGATGATTACTATAACAAGAAAAACAAAGGACACGGCTCCAAGGAGGCAGATCTAGCTTACCAAAGAGACGTTCTACATCAAAACTATCCAGTTACTTTAATGGAAAGAATGAGCACTGTTGACATAGAAGCGATGACTGAACCCACTTCCAATCAAGCCTCAACTAAAGCGGAAAATGAAGCCGAAGTTTATGACACTGAAAATGCTTATGCACACCAGTCAGCATCTATAAGTTACCTTCAAAATACAGGATCGAATGAAAATGCACCTGTTTATAACTCGGAGCCAGAATATCAAACCGAAGCTGCTTATGTCTCAAAATTCCCATCAACACGCAACGAAGAATACATATACGAAACAAGAAGCAGTGCAGCACCCGTCCAAGCAAGTGCTTCATATGAAGATAGTCACGAACTACAAGATGATAAACCCAGACCAACAACGCCAGAAGTAGTATCATATGCAACAGAACGAACAAGCTCAGCAGCTGAACAAAGTCTGCCAAATTACTCCATAAATAATGACTTCTCCACTAACAAACAAGAAGACCTACAAACAATCAAAGAAGAGGATATATCTAAGGTTGTAAGTCAAGAAACTCATGAAACTGAAACTGAAGAAAATGTTGTACAGACAACACCCTCGTACAACAGAGTCAGAGTACGCCCTGGGGTAATCCGGCAGTACCATCAAGCGTCATCTACTGAGAGTCCAAGAACCAAAGCTGAGAGAAAGAAAATGCAAGCTATTACATACAGACCTGCTTTCGATAGACGACGAACTACTATGCGCATCGAAGAAATTGAGGCCGACTTAAAAACTAAGCAAGTACATTCTCGTAATGAATTCCAAGATTACAAGCATCCAGTCTATAAACCAGATCCCACAACAGAGCCAGCTGTAACAACGGCATCTTCTTTAGACAGCACTACAAAGCGTGGCCACTTCCGTAGAAGGCGACCAAGCTATACCACAACTTCTACTGAAGCAATCAGCACAAGGAAAAACGCCTATGAAAATAAGAACAGGTTCAGAGGTAGACGCCCAACGGAAAAGCCTACTGAAAAGCCTGAAATAAAATCTGACTCTACTTCAACAACGGTTAGAAATACACCTCATCAAAGATACAGTCACCGACCGAGACTATCGGAGAGATACAACAAAAAGCCAGAAAATACAACAGAAGAATCAGAAGATCAGGAATCCAACTACTCGATTAACCGACCGAAATATGTAGCACCGGAGAGTGAACAGTGGTCTCCAAAGTTTTCCGGAGACTCTTTTAAACCATACAATCCTAATGACATCGTTGAAGATTCAAAGACAGTGGCTACTGAACACAGAAATGATAACGGTGAACTAGATATTATAACAGCGAGAAATGACTATGATGACATTCTTATTTCTGTCACTCCAGCCACCAACACAAGAGCAGTCAAAAAAATACCTGACATTCCACCCACACTGGAGGCATTGGTCGAACAGACTAAGACAACCAAAATGGAATCAAGTGAATCAATGTCAACTTTTGAAACTATGTTAGAAGAGGTGATGAAAAATTTAGAAGAACAAGACGAAGATGAATACACCAGTAAAGTTATGAAACACAAAGGTGGGGAAATTGGTGAGATCCCTCCTGAAAGAATAATCACATCTGGCGATGAATATACTCAGAAAACTACAGTTACAGAACAAGAAGCAATGACTATTGTTCCGGTTGATGACGACACAACCAACTTGGAAAAGGTAAGGCTTTTTTGCAAATGTTTGATTCCTCTTTAAACCTTTATTGCACTGTATCTATTTTATAAAGTTTATCAATAAATTAAATTATTGGGACATTTATTAACTATCCAAAAATCCAAAAGATCTTTTTATTCTTCTGATCTGAAAATTAATTCAGAAATGTTTACTCATCAAATTTTATGGATTTACATAATTAGTTTCACTAAAGAAAGCATCAGTCATGCTCACTTTATTAACTGTATACATTTATTTTCAGGACCAATCTGACAAGAGCCATCGTCGTGGCTACTGGAAGAAAGTCAAAGTCCGTCCAGTGAGCACGGAAACCATCGAAGCAGCTGAATCTCAATACTACGCTAATACTGTAAACCGCCTCGGTGATCCGGTCACATCATCTAAAACAGGACACGAGAAATGGAACACCAAAGACAAACCAAAAGTAGCCGTGACTACGTACAAACCATCAAACTTCCAATTTATTAAGGACTTCTTTGAAACTGATGGCGAGATTCCCGAGGACGTTATCCCGACTGTTGATATACCTAAAATAAGCAGACAACCGATTGAAACAAAAGATGAAGGCGCGGAGAATGTAAACGAAGACAAAGAAGTAACGACTGAGAAACCTGCGAGTCCTGGTGAACTCGATTTAGGTACGGGATCCCCAGATCCGACAATAATGGACAGTATGTACTTTAGCACTCCTACAGAGCCCACATCCACTGAAAGCGTACTGTCTATATTAGATCGATCAGACAGTTTTAGTATAATGGACTACTTCTTCGGTACTACATCGACAGACAGTGATAAAGATGAGAGGAAAAATAAAACCACAACTATGGAAAAATTAACTACAAAAAAAGATATTGAAATAACAACGGAACCAATCAAATCTAAAATAGCAACTACAGAAACTAATTACATCCCGGAGGAAATCACATCAGTCCCTTCTGACGACAACATAGAAACAGTCACAGATTTTACTGAAATTCAGAGAACTAATAATGATAAAGTAGAAACTACTGAACCTTTAAATGTCGTAACGTCTTCAGAATCCAGTTTTATGAATCCGGCTAATGTTGTCAGTACATCTATGTCAACTGAAATCTCACACGAAACTGAAATATGCTTCAGAGGAAAGTGCATCAAAACCAACAAAGACATCTTATAAAACGAGAATAATTAATGTTATAATTATAAATATGGTGCTAAAGACTTGTGTTCAAAGTAGTGAAAAGTGAAGTGTGGACTGTTATATTCGAGAGCTGATAGATATTAAAGCCAATACCGATTCCTTAGCAAGCGAAAAGAAACTTTTTAAAAACTTTCTTACTTTGTTCTCTTGTTTGCTTTAAAAAGATAACTCAAAGTCAAAGGTTGTATACGAAAACTTCGTAAATATTTTATAAAATATTTCGCTTGCAGAAGGAATTCTTAGATAATAATCAACATTAGGAATATTTATTTTTAATTTATCATTAGGAAACTTCGGTGAAATCTTGTAAATAGATAAAATCTCTTTACTTGATTTCACCTCTGTATAATTATTCTAACAATCATGATTAAACTTTTAGATAGTGGCCACGCCTGAAAGTTTACCCAAATGTAATATATTAATATTTACGGTTTGCATAGTACCTTTTTAATTATAGTGCACCTTATTAAGATATATTTTTAATTTTGTAATATAATTATTTCGACTGAGCATATTTTTGTAACCGAACTTACTGTTAAGAATTTTCTACGAATTAAATCTATTTATTTCTTAGCGTAACTTGTAATTTTCAAATCAAATACAATAAGGGCATTCTTATTTTCATTACTCTGTTAAAATCCAAGAAAAAAAAATTTTTTTTTTTGCTTATCATAGTCACCCCACCCGAAGCCAAAATGTAAAATTCTATCAAAATAATTGTGTGAAATAAGTTTTGTTTACTGTAACAATATTTTTACTTTTTAATTAAAAAAGAAATGACCCTATTAAATATCTTGTTTGTAATATAATAAAAAATAAAATACAAAATATAACTTTGTTTTTTTAGGGTTAAGCTACATAGGCCGGCCCAGCACCACTCATTCCCTACTCATTATTAGGATTGTGTGAAATTTTAATCATTTGGTTCCCGTAGTGAAGTGGTTCCACTCATGATTGCTAGCAATACAACTTTTACTATGGGGCCAACTCTGATAACGCGAAAAAATAATCTGCTGAGCTGATCCATACATTACAGTCGAATATGTATTGCGCTTTTGTATGGAACAGCTGATTTTTTTCGCGATATCAGACTTGGCCTCATAGCAAATCATGAGTGGGATCACCCCACTGCGGGCACCAAATGATCAAAATTTCAGCGTGTACACTCTATCTCTTTTCGTGATACAGAAACATCTTTCACAAGAGCGAGGAATCCCTCTCGTGACTACTTTCGTGTTCTTCGGCATCGGCAAGCTTGGGTTCTTCTTCCATTCCATAGAATTCTTTGTGGTTCAAAAGGTTGAATGTCGAAAAAACAAATGCATTCTGAAAAAATAAATTAATGTCAAAAAAACAAATAAATGCCGAAAAACCAAATGAATGCTGAAAAAATAAATAAATGTCAAAACAACATATGAATGCCGAAAAACCACTGACCTGATATTTTTTTTCTATTTAACTGGACTGGCTGTCTGTATGATTTGACAGCAAAGTTCTTGTGCCTATTTGATTTTGACGTACAATGAAAATGGTGAATCTCCAGACTCCAGACTTTAGTACCATGTCCCTCACGCTATGCTCACGCTACGTCCTACAGCGCCAAAATGGCGGAAATCAAATAGGCACAAGAACAGTTTGACAGCAGCCAGTCCAGTATAATAATATAGAGCTCAATGCGAAAAACAAACCAACAACCTCACATTATTCAATAAGGTCACAAATCGCCTGAATAAGTACTATTTAATTCGGCAGTATTATATTTCTTAAAGGAACCACGGGCAAAAAAATACTCAAATGGACTAGAGCTACTTAGCCCCGGAAATAGGTGGACAATTTACAGAGTGACGAAATCCCTCTTATTAGTTTGCCATACTATCATTATTAACAGATCCGGGCACCTCGCAGATATTCAGTGATGGGGTGGGAGTAGTTGAGCAACAAAGGGGCTGAAAATCGATTGAAGGTATTTCCACCAGTCAAAATTCCTGGCAATGTTATATTCGATTTAGATACATGATTGGCTGGCTATAATACCACACCAAATCCAGAGCTCTGTAAATTGTATACCTTCAATCGCTTTTCAGCCCCTTTCTCGCTCAACCACTCCCACCAGCACCACTGAAAACCTGCGAGGTGCCCGGATCTGTTAATAATGATAGTATGGCTAACTAACTAGAGGGATTTCGTCGCTATGTAAATTGTAAGTACATTATATTTCCGGGGCCAGCCCTTAGTATAAAATAAAGCCCAAGCTTCATTCAAAAGTCTGTAGAGATAGAAGTTTTCTTTTATTTCACCACGCTTTCACAATCTAAAATAATGTCGATCATATACTTTAGCATTGGCTAAAAAAAGCAGTATGAATGTAGATTTCTTCTTCTTCTTATTTTGTTTTGGCAATCTACTCTCCTCTTGAAGTAATTTTTGCGAGTGTCAAGTGTTAAATAGTTCAGTGGTCGCTGTTTCAGTTTACATTAGAATGAGGGTGCATCGCATTCCAGTGCTGCTTGGAGCATTTGGCAACAAGTATATCAAGACAGTTTACTTGGTAAGTTCTGCCGAGGTAACCACCACTACAATAAAAGTCTCAGCTTCACACAACCAAGATCGCGCCTATTTCAATTATCCCACATATTGTTCAGTTGCGTAGACACTTGTACCACAAAACTGCACCGATTTTAAGACAAATTAAAATAGACTCCAAACCAAACTCGACGAAATGGCGCCAAAAACTCTGTAGATTTCTTAATCCTCGCAAGAAGTAAAAAAATAATGTCAAAATTCAAACAGTGGGTGCATTTCAACAGCCTAACCGCTGAGTCATCGATCACCACAGTATACAATTTAACCAAGGAAAGTAATGAGCTGTTTTCAAAAGGGAGTTAAAGAAAAAAAGTAGAACATAAAAAAGAACTAGATGACGTTGAACATCTAAGTAGATAGGTTTTTAAGAAAAAGGCAAAGGATGAAACGTAATTACTTTTTTTTTACCTCACGTGACCCGTTAAGGTGGGGAGGGAGGTCTTTAAAATACCACGCTTGGTTACAGGGGGGAGGGGGGCTATGTTTTGTCACGTAGTCAATATTCTCAATGGGAATCTGGTTCGTTTTTTTCAAGCTGTATTAATAATTCAAATATGAGACGCAGTGAAATTTTTTTTCATCTTGATACATTTTTTCACTTGTAAATTTTGTATGTAAAATTATAGTACACACCATAGAGTAAATTGTTGGCAAGCGCCTTACCACAGCCATACTTGTACAATTTTTTTTTTAGATTTCTGTTAAAAATGAGGTAAAACCGCGTAGTATTTCATAGATAACTATGAAATACTACGTGAAAACCAGGGGGGAGGGGAGGGGTTCCCTAAATTTGTTGAGTATTATATGTGGTTTGTTGTGTTGCGTGCTGGTTGTCCATTGGCGTGTTCCGAAGAACTTTTCACTGACCCTTGGTGTGAAAAATTTTTAGAAAAGTTGAATAGCGCTATCTATCGTCATAAAATTGTACTAAAATTCTCAGCTTAAGAGGGCGCAGTCTGCACACTAGCGCCGCCATTGGAAAAAAAATCATAATACTCAAATAAAGACGAAATTGTGAATTATCTCTCTGGAGTGCACTCCGAACAAGCTTTGTGGTGTTTTTTATCACTTAATCAATATTTTCTAGCCTGCCGTTTAGTTTAATGGACTTTTATTGCGAAAAGTAGCCACTTTTAGCAATAAAAGTCCATTAAACTAAACTACAGGCCCAAAAATATTGTTTGAGTGATAAAAAGTACCACAAAGTAAGTTCGGAGTGCACTCCAGAGAGATAATTCACTATTTCGTCTTTATTTGAGTATTATGATTTTTTTTTCAATGGTGGCGCTAGTGTGCAGAATAAGCGCTCTTAAGGGCTTTTCAAAATTACAAAAAGCTGTAAGCTCGATAGATGGCGTTGAAAAAAATAGGGGATTCAAAGTATTTTTTACTACCAATTTTGACTTCCCTCTTACGCCATCTAGTGAAGCAAATAGTTACTTTTCTTTTTTTTAAATGTCAATTTTTGAAAACCCCTCATTATTACTTTAAAATACATGTACTCTATGGCGATCGATGAATCAGCGATTAGCCTGCTGGAATGCACCGCATTGTGACGTCAGTGTCAAAAAAGTTTGACATTGACGTTGACGTTACTTATTTGCGTTTTAAAGTTTGAGGTTGTTTTTTCGGCATTTCATTTATTATTCTAATAAGTTGCTATTAAATTGTTGTTGTATCAATATAATAATGGATATTGAAACAAAAATCAAAGAAGACATGAAATCTTTAGGCTGCAACTCGGATATGAAGATCGCCCTTGCCTACCACTTGTACATACATTTGGTGGACGAAAAACTCATGTACGATACCGAATACTGTTTCAACAAAGATATAGACACGCTCTACATAGTGGCAAGACCCAGTAAAAATGAGAAACTTAATATATACGTGCCAATTTGTACGTATGACGATATAAATTTGATGTTCATCAACAGAATTCAAGAAAATCTATGTACCGTTGAAACTGGGCCTTCGGTAAACCTCGCGTTTATCGAAGGAGATTCTACAACTGTCATTTACACATTTACAAAAGGTTTGGTAGAAAGACCGGCCCCAGAAAAGATTGAAGACTTGAAGAAAAAAGAAGATCGGAGAAGCTTCATCAATAATGAACTGAAAAAATACAAAAATAATATTATGAATGACGCGTTAAATGGTGGATTTGTGGATGATGACGACTGCCAAGTGTTGGACTGAAATAAAAAAAAGTGATTAATCTTTTGTGGTGAAAGATTCAATCTATGCAATTTGCTCGAAGCAGGAAGCTTCTCACTTATTTTTTTCATAATGAACTGAACCATAGCCAGCATAAATCATTTGAAACAAGAAACATAGTGTTACTCAGGGCTGGTTTATATGGGGTCAGTGACTCGGAATTTCGGGCCCAGTAACTGGTTACATGTAGACAGGATCGACAGTAAGTCGTACTGTGCCCTAAAGTAGAATGGATGGCTAGTCAGCTTCACTGACTTGTAAGCGAGAAGTCAGCACTGGACTTGGTTGAAACTTGTGTCTACACGAACCCAGTAGCATGTCAGCGCTGGACTGGATTGCTGTATTGCCATGTTACTGACCCTGTATAAACCAGGCATAATTGAAAGTACTTGTCTAAGGTCCTTTACTCATTTGTCGGTGTGGTAAAGATTCTGTACCGAAATTGTACCACGCTGAGCTGATGTTGTGCTAAATGAAGTCAGTGACAAATTAGTAACGCTCTATTGAAATATAGCCATCCAGTAAGCTATCAATATGTTTTTGGTACCGCTTATACCAGAGGTGCCCAAACGCTTGATTTGATCGTGAGAGGTTTTAAGGTCAATCACCAAGGATAACAAATTTGACAGTCTATACGCAATTTATTTTCTTGATAAATATTTGGTGGGTTAAACGGTCAAAATGTCGATCTCTTAATCATAGATTTTTGATAAGTCGATCTCCTTAAGAAAAAATATGGGCACCCCTGGCTTATACTGTCTGTGAATGTTGATGTTGTATCCTGCTGCACCAACAAATGAGTAAATGGCTTACATGTCATCCTTAAGTACAACTCTGTCAACTTAACATAACACCTGGCAGGAACAATGTTTATGCAAAATAATGTCCTTAAAAGTTTTTGGAAACGGTCAGGCTAGTATTTTTTAGAGTAGGGGCTTCTTTTACTGTGTTATATATAACTGTTGGCAATGTTTTTCAACGTGGCTAGATTGAAACTAGGATGGTAAGGCGACTAATGAGTTTCAAGCCAGTTGTTGTGTAAGGTCGGCCTTGTTGTAAAACAGAAACTATGTTTTAACTATGAAAATTGTTATTTTTAAGCATCTCAACTTTTTTTAAAGCCCTACTTGTGTGCAAGAATCATAGCAGGTGGTGATCCATAGTCTCTGCCTACCCTCATGGGAAACAGGCGTGAGCGTATGTATGTATGTACTTTATTCATAGTCAAATGATTATTGCATTAAGTTAGTTATTATAGTCTGTTTATTCTTACTTGTCCTGTTTGGTCAACAATCTTCACCCAACTCTAATGAAATATACTATGTACTAATATTGTAAATGTAAAAGTTTGTGGGTTTGGATGATTGTTCCTCAATCACGCAAAACCTACTAAACGGATTTGGTTGGAATTTGGCACACAGATTGTAGATAGCCTAGATTAAAACATAGGATACTTTTTATCCCAATATTCCCACGGGAACGGGAACCACTCTGGTGAAACCGCGAGTGGCCACTAGTTAATAAAATACAGCAATTTGGTTTTCCTTCCACTTACAGATTATGAAAGAAATTGACAATATCATTAAGACTAAATAACGACTAAAGTAAGACCGATGACAACTGGCAAAAACTGTTTACTAAATAAAACGACTGCTGGACGGGCAGCACAGGACCGATCGTCGTGGAGATCCTTGGGGGAAGCCTATACCCAACAGTGGGTGTCGTGCGGCTGATATGATGATGATGATGAAGTAAAACAAGTAAGGATAAACAGACTATAAGATCTTACAGATCCGCAGCACCTTCACTTGAGAATCTATTGTGCGCACAGATTGCAACAGATTAAAATACATTGTTTTGTACAGTAAACGCTCTAAAGTTGGTTACTTATGTGGTACAAAGTCAAATTAATCACGTTGTACAATCTTTAGGTATACCAAAATGTTATACCTATAATTTTTCAGGCAGCATCAAATATAGCATAATAATATCATTCCAATACCAGCCTGAAATATTTTCTTTTTGTTACTTATATTCACTCACTTTTAAAATTTCCACACATCATACAATTTAACTAACTTTAGTATTGATGAAACTGGTTTATTTCAATATAATTATTTATAGCCCTTCAAGTTTTGTATGAATCCAATAAAACCTTATTAATGATGTTGTTTATGCTATTTGTTAGATAGCAGTTAAGAATTGTTATTTAGGCTTTTACTATTATTTACTCTGTGATTTAGGTATCATTTATTATTTACTATGACTATTGTGTGGCAAAATGTTTGTTATTTTCGAAGATCGTTTTAATTCCAGTAACTTTAATCAAAACATTGTAAAAACCACTTGTTTGTCTTAGCTATTAAGATTTAAGGCTATTAGTGCTCTCACAGTGGCCCTCATAATATTGAATTTTTTGCTCGCTAAGTACATAATGTATCATAAATTCACAGGTATCGATTGAAGCTAAAGCTCTATAGTTTATTTACCTTTGTAAAATAAAATATAGTTTGTTGAAGTAGTAGTAGGCAAATGTGCCAAAAGTAATCCTTTTTTGCTCTTTTTTGCGCCACTGTGAGGGTACTAGTCGCCTTAAACACATTATATACAAAAATAAGAAGTATGAAGATTAGTTTATTTACTTTATTTATTCTATGTAAGTGCCTACTCATTTAACAACTATATTGTAAGAATTCGAGTTGAGACACGAATAATTTAAATCTATACAATAAATGTTTTAAAATGTACGTGCCTATTTTGTTTTAATAATACATTCCACAAAAATAGGCCCTGCCTGCTCTGCGGCAGGGCCTGCAAGCAAGCCCTGAGTGCACTGCATGCAGTGCTTACACTGCTTACTGCTTTGGGCTTTGAGTAGCCCGCTTAAGGTTTAAATTAAAAAAATACTAAGTAGTATATTAAGGTTCGTAGTATGCCAACCCTACACGCATGGTAAATACTCTGCCCCCCTAGCCAAAGTAACATTTGCAAATTTTCGTTATCGCTTCGCTTCGAAACATGTATGGATTTAACGTTTTAAAATTCGATTGTTAACGAAACCTTATGTCAATCCCATACATGTTTCGAAAGCGAAGCGATAACGAAAATTAGCGAATGTTACTTTGGCTAGACCCTCTGATCCATTATGGCCGGGTCCATAGGCTACGATGCAGACGCGAGACGGATGCGGCATGAACATGAAATACACAGAAGCGACGCGGCTCGGATACGGGGCGGCGATACGGTGCAGATGTGAGACGGTCGCGGGTCGGCAAAGGAAATACACGCTGATTTGTTTCGAAAAATGAAATTAAAAATATTATTAAAGCATTCCAGTTACGGCACCAATGGTTTAAGTTATTAAATAATTTCATTGTTACGACTGGTTAGAAAAATATCCAATGTACTATAATTACCGCCTCCATAGCTATGTCATACTGGTACTTTAGAATCCAAACGATAATTTGCAAAGCTACATTGTGATTAGGGCCTACCTAGTGATTAGGGCATGCACCCGGTTCTACCCGGTTCCGTCAGAACCGGGTATACCCGGTTCTTTGAACCATCAAAGAACCGAGTATACCCTCCTCCTGCTCCTTTCGGAATCGGTTCTGTTTATACCAATAAACAGAACCGATTCCGAAAGGACTAAAACCGGTTCCCCCGGTTCTTAAAAAAACTTAAATGATCACATTATTTTTTCAAGACAAACTGTGAATGTGAACTCTTGCACTGCAAGCATCTGTCCGTCAGAAAACCAATCTATATTCCCGCGCCGTGTACCCGCTGCGTTTTAGACTCTTTCGTTAACTTTCTTTCGTTAACTCTTTCGTTAACTTTATTAGTGCGAATATGTTGTGATAAGTTATAGTTAATATTTTTATTTTTTATTAGGTATTATTTTTATTTAGGTTCACCAATATAAGAAAAATATAAAGAAAAGTAACTAAATGGAGACTGATTTGTTACTAAATGAATAATGTAAAAGTTCTAAATATATTTATTTCTCACCATAATCAGGCTAGGCGCACTCCGCGCTTTAGGTACAAAGCTACAAGTAGGTAGCGGGTCCGTCCGGACGGACTAATTTCAGAGGGCTACCGCGTGCCGGCTGGGTCGCACATTAACAGTTCGATTTCGATAGTATGCCTTAATACGAATAAAAAGGATCCGAACCTCACGTTTTTCACTCTTCCAAAAGTTCCAAACGACATCAAAACGTAAGAAGTGCTTGACTACTAGGTACCTAGTTAGTAACTAGTATCCGTTTATTCTTAGGTATTTACTTGCGCCCAACTCTTTATTGAAAAAATAATTTATAGATTAGGTAGGTACTTACTTACCTACCTACTTTCGAAATTAAATTAATTATAATTACAATTTCATTTCGTAATAAAGCCAATTGCTTTAAAGCCAGCATGCATAGTCTGATGTGGCGTTGACTGTACCTAGCCTATGTTTTTTTAAACGTATTTAACTACACATTATTTCACAAACACATAACTTTTAATAAATTAACTATCAGTTATTTAATTATTATTTAAAAGAAGAAACCCTGAAGTCGTTAAAAGAGATAAGAGCTACGCGATAGAAAGAGAGGCAACTTCTAGGTGAATATAACTGTAGGCAAGAGAGCGGCGTGCAACCTGAATTGCATTTTATTGGGTATGGAAAAGAGTCGTTATTTATTTAAATGACTTTGCGGAGTGGATCTTCTGTACTTGTACTATTATGTATTCTGTGCCATAATCTTAAAATTTACAAAATGTAAGTAGTTGATTAGACAAATTTCTTTTAAACTCCTTATAATACTTGCCTGTCAAATTACCTACGAATAATTACATTTTAATGAAAAACTAAAAAAAAATATGCTGGAACCGGTAACCCCGGTTCTACGGTCTGTAAGAACCGGGTATCAAAATCCTGGAACCGGACACGATTCTGTATGCCCTACTAGTGATGTATTATAAGTTTTTTCTAGAGAAAACCTACTTCAAAATAATGTTTTCAAAAATAATAAAGAATAAAGTACCAAGTTTTGAGGTTTTTATGCGTACGAAAACCACGTGTCGCTTGGTACCAAGCGACACGTGGTTTTCGTATGGCGGCGGGGCGGCGCCGCATCGCGTCCGACGAGCGACGTGACGCAGATATCGTATAGACAAGTCAAAAAATGCCGTTATGAGTTTAGAAGCAAATTATATTAGTTTTTGGTAGGTAATATGTTTTCTTATTAATTCAACCCTGCTGAATTGAAAAATAATGAACGAAAGAAAATACGCTGAAAAGAAGGATGGCGGCCACTTTTTGATTCAGCGGGGTCGAATTAGTCAGAAAAGATCAGTTCCCAATAAGTAATATGATTTTTTCCATTCTTGACTGGTCTATATCTGCGCCGCCGTATCCGCAGCGTCACTTCTATGTATTTCACGTAGGTACAACTAAAGAACTAAAATATACGAGCACTTGCAAGGAAATGCTCCGAAATTTGTATTATCTAACTCAGTACAGCTGCCGGCAGATAAATTGGCAAGAGAAAGTTGAGACAAAAGATGCGCAGTAGCTACAAACACTGTGTTTTTAGCTACTGCGCATCTTTTGTCTCAACTTTCTCTTGCCAATTTATCTGCCGGCAGCTGTAACCGCGACGATTTCGTGATTTCTTCTGTCAAACAGAAACCAAACAAAACGTAATTTCTGATTAGTTTTCGATAGATTCTTAGCCTTACCTTTAACCAAAATTAAATAAAATTGCTATTATGTAAAACAAAAGGCCTGTCCTTCAATACCTACACGGAATTTGCCATTTTGTATGCGAAAAAATGTAAACAAAATTCGAAGCAAAAACAAAAAGGCTATGTGCATAGAATACATAATAATTATGGTCATACACATACACAGTCACAGACTACTTTCGGTAAAAAGACTTTTCAGTCGCTCCCACCGGTTACCAGTGGCGCTAGTTTCTATGGAGATCTTAACGAGCATAAACCGAGCATAAAATAGTAAACGAGACCCCCTGGGGTTGAAATCCGTTTCCTAGGGGTCCAGGGATGTATTTACCCTAGGGTCTAAAGGGGCCATGGCCTAGGGCGCTAGGCTGCTAGGGGCGGCGTGAGCCGCCCCTCGCCAGTCTACCGCGTCAGCCACCCCTCGGGCTTAGCTTTAGGGCGCCTTTCATAATTAGTTATACCAATCATTTATTGACGCTCTGCAGTGCAGAATGTTCATTTACCGTTCATGATGTTACATGATTAGTGAGATAAGTAGATAACACTGACTAAAAATATCGCTGCAAGGCCGTTTTTTTATTAGTTATAGTCATATTCACTTCTCAAGCTTACGCGCTCACTAGACATGAAATAAAAGACTTTTAACGGATACTAGCGCGGTTTTATTGAAAGTACTTTGGTAATTAGTTTGTATTTGGTTTGATTTTTGATTTTCCCGACGTTTCGGCACCTTTGCAGCTGCCGTGGTCACGGGGGACTGAAGCTACTCGTGAGCCTACCCTCAAGCGATGAATTTTTTGAGACGTTCAGAAATTAATATTTTACAAAAATTTTTATCTTTTTAATTGGTTTAAGTTGATTTTGTGATTTAATTAATGCTAAAGAGAGAGAATCTACTGAAACTACCACCATTTCACAAAATTGGGAGGCCTCTCCAAGAAAGAAATGGCGAAATAAAACTTGGAGAGGAAAGCCGACCTCCGTCTTTTATATTTATTAATTTATTTGCAAAAGGAACTAACCGTATCATTAGATCTTACAGTGTGTGTATGGGGCTTTAGCTTGTGAATGATGGGGTCCCAAGCTGGTGGAATTTTCCAACCATCATCTCTATTGAAATTAGGATATTTATTTATTTCGATAGCCTCGCGGAGCATTCTAGGAATAAATCTACGTTCCTTAGCAAGGATTTGGGGTTTGTCAAATCTAATGTAATGGTTGGGCCCCTCAAAGGCGTGATCACACACTGCAGACTTGTTATCGCGCCTATGTTTCATGTCAGCTACATGCTCTTTAACGCGGGTCCCTATACTTCTCTTTGTTTGCCCGATGTAGGAGAGCCCACAGTCACAATCTAGTTTGTAGACGCCTGCGGCTTGAAGGGGGATGTTACACTTGACAGGTCGTAAGAATTGGTTGATCTTCTTCGGCGGCTTGAAGTAAGTTTTGATTGATGCTCGCTTCAGAATGTTTCCAATCTTGTCAGTGACACCCTTCAAATAAGGTAGGATGGCAGGTTGACGTTCTACTGTGGCTGGTTTGTCGCGTTTTCTGTGACGAAGGCGTGGTACTTGCAACTTGTTTTTACGCAGTACTTGTTTGACGTGCTGAAGCTCAGCCGTCAGGTGTTGTTTGTCACAGATGCCACGGGCTCTCTGAAACAAAGATTTTCCTACGGTAGCTAACTGTATAGGATGATGGTGAGAGTCACCATTGAGGTATCTGTCTGTATGGGTTGCTTTACGATACACTGTATGGCTCAAGGTTTGGTTCGGATTCCTGATAATGAGAATGTCTAGGAAAGCTAGTTTATTATCTGCCTCTAACTCCATAGTAAATTGTATGTTGGGGTTTATGGAGTTAAGATGGTTAAGAAAAGCAGGGACACTGTCTCTAGGTAGTATTGTGAAAGTGTCATCTACGTACCGTTTGTAGAACCGGGGAGTCACTGGTGCTGTGGCTAGTGCTTTCTCCTCAAAATCCTCCATGAAAATGTCAGCAACAATGGGGGATACAGGAGAACCCATTGCTACTCCATCCACTTGCACGTAGAACTCCTCGTTCCATAACAGATAGCCAGATGTTAGGCATAATTCTAGTAGTTCTGCATATTCAATTGGCATGTTGTTATCGACTAGCTTTTTCCTGATGATATCGATGCAGTCCTGTACTGGTAAGCATGTGAATAAGGACTGAACATCAAAACTAACCATAGTTTCATCATCAGCGAGATGTAGATGTTGTATCTCACTGACAAACTGGTAGGAATCTTTTACAAACGCTGATGTATTACCTCTCAGTGGTGCGAGTGTTTTCGCTACGTGTTTAGCCAATTTGTAGGTTGGTGAGTCAATTTGGCTTACAATGGGACGTAGCGGAGCATTGTCTTTGTGTATTTTCGGTAACCCATACAGTTTCGGCGGTATAGGGCAGGATGGAATAAGATAATCGACGTCAAGATCTAACTGTTCTGAATGTTTTTTGATGAGTTCTTTCGTATTATTAAGGATCTTGGTGGTTTGATCACATTTAACATGTTTGTAGGTTTTCTCATCATTCAAAAGTTCTTGTATTTTTGCGTTATAATCCGACGTATCCATAACTACCGTTGCGTTACCTTTATCAGCTCGAAGGATAGTTAATTCAGGTCTAGTGCGTAAGTTCTTCAACGCGACGTTTTCATCATATGGAAGATTTTGCTTGGGCAGTTTACTACGACGTAAAACAGATGAAATATCTTGACGTATAGCTTCACTGTCCTCTTTTTTGATCTGATTTTTAACTAGACAATCCTCTACGCTGCAGATAATATCCTCAAACGGTATTCTGCGAGGTGTTACCGCGAAATTCAGACCCTTATTTAATACTTTTAAAGTAGGTTCATCCAATATTTGTTTTGATAAATTGACAACTGCACGGGTTTGACATTGATGGGTGTCATCTTCTACTCTATGGTTCGTATCGTACGGAAATGCATGATGACGTTTGTGCAACTTCTCATATTTAGAAATTTGTCTATGCTTACATTCGTTGTATACGGCTGTTTCGCGTTTATTTAGCACCAGAATGTAATGGTTAAAGTCCTCCGTGGCAAGTTGTATCTTCAAGTCATTGGACAAGCGATCTATTTGTTGATTGAATGCTGCCAAATCGGAACGATGTTCACGGATAAGGCTCACGAGTAACTTTTTGCTAGCCTGTTGTAGGATCTTGGCGCTCCCTCGTATGTCATGTTTTGGAGAAATCCTGACACAGTGCGGGATGAGATCTTGATCACGACATCTCTTCAAGAAGTTTAATGATGTTATTCTTCTTGCGCGCTTCGTCATAAGATCTTCCAACCGACGGAATTTGTTTGCAACATCCAGTCCGTACTGGTTGACATATTCACTTCTCAAGCTTACACGCTCACTAGACATGAAATAAAAGACTTTTAACGGATACTAGCGCGGTTTTATTGAAAGTACTTTGGTAATTAGTTTGTATTTGGTTTGATTTTTGATTTTCCCGACGTTTCGGCACCTTTGCAGCTGCCGTGGTCACGGGGGACTGAAGCTACTCGTGAGCCTACCCTCAAGCGATGAATTTTTTGAGACGTTCAGAAATTAATATTTTACAAAAATTTTTATCTTTTTAATTGGTTTAAGTTGATTTTGTGATTTAATTAATGCTAAAGAGAGAGAATCTACTGAAACTACCACCATTTCACAAAATTGGGAGGCCTCTCCAAGAAAGAAATGGCGAAATAAAACTTGGAGAGGAAAGCCGACCTCCGTCTTTTATATTTATTAATTTATTTGCAAAAGGAACTAACCGTATCATTAGATCTTACAGTGTGTGTATGGGGCTTTAGCTTGTGAATGATGGGGTCCCAAGCTGGTGGAATTTTCCAACCATCATCTCTATTGAAATTAGGATATTTATTTATTTCGATAGCCTCGCGGAGCATTCTAGGAATAAATCTACGTTCCTTAGCAAGGATTTGGGGTTTGTCAAATCTAATGTAATGGTTGGGCCCCTCAAAGGCGTGATCACACACTGCAGACTTGTTATCGCGCCTATGTTTCATGTCAGCTACATGCTCTTTAACGCGGGTCCCTATACTTCTCTTTGTTTGCCCGATGTAGGAGAGCCCACAGTCACAATCTAGTTTGTAGACGCCTGCGGCTTGAAGGGGGATGTTACACTTGACAGGTCGTAAGAATTGGTTGATCTTCTTCGGCGGCTTGAAGTAAGTTTTGATTGATGCTCGCTTCAGAATGTTTCCAATCTTGTCAGTGACACCCTTCAAATAAGGTAGGATGGCAGGTTGACGTTCTACTGTGGCTGGTTTGTCGCGTTTTCTGTGACGAAGGCGTGGTACTTGCAACTTGTTTTTACGCAGTACTTGTTTGACGTGCTGAAGCTCAGCCGTCAGGTGTTGTTTGTCACAGATGCCACGGGCTCTCTGAAACAAAGATTTTCCTACGGTAGCTAACTGTATAGGATGATGGTGAGAGTCACCATTACAAACATGTTAAATGTGATCAAACCACCAAGATCCTTAATAATACGAAAGAACTCATCAAAAAACATTCAGAACAGTTAGATCTTGACGTCGATTATCTTATTCCATCCTGCCCTATACCGCCGAAACTGTATGGGTTACCGAAAATACACAAAGACAATGCTCCGCTACGTCCCATTGTAAGCCAAATTGACTCACCAACCTACAAATTGGCTAAACACGTAGCGAAAACACTCGCACCACTGAGAGGTAATACATCAGCGTTTGTAAAAGATTCCTACCAGTTTGTCAGTGAGATACAACATCTACATCTCGCTGATGATGAAACTATGGTTAGTTTTGATGTTCAGTCCTTATTCACATGCTTACCAGTACAGGACTGCATCGATATCATCAGGAAAAAGCTAGTCGATAACAACATGCCAATTGAATATGCAGAACTACTAGAATTATGCCTAACATCTGGCTATCTGTTATGGAACGAGGAGTTCTACGTGCAAGTGGATGGAGTAGCAATGGGTTCTCCTGTATCCCCCATTGTTGCTGACATTTTCATGGAGGATTTTGAGGAGAAAGCACTAGCCACAGCACCAGTGACTCCCCGGTTCTACAAACAGTACGTAGATGACACTTTCACAATACTACCTAGAGACAGTGTCCCTGCTTTTCTTAACCATCTTAACTCCATAAACCCCAACATACAATTTACTATGGAGTTAGAGGCAGATAATAAACTAGCTTTCCTAGACATTCTCATTATCAGGAATCCGAACCAAACCTTGAGCCATACAGTGTATCGTAAAGCAACCCATACAGACAGATACCTCAATGGTGACTCTCACCATCATCCTATACAGTTAGCTACCGTAGGAAAATCTTTGTTTCAGAGAGCCCGTGGCATCTGTGACAAACAACACCTGACGGCTGAGCTTCAGCACGTCAAACAAGTACTGCGTAAAAACAAGTTGCAAGTACCACGCCTTCGTCACAGAAAACGCGACAAACCAGCCACAGTAGAACGTCAACCTGCCATCCTACCTTATTTGAAGGGTGTCACTGACAAGATTGGAAACATTCTGAAGCGAGCATCAATCAAAACTTACTTCAAGCCGCCGAAGAAGATCAACCAATTCTTACGACCTGTCAAGTGTAACATCCCCCTTCAAGCCGCAGGCGTCTACAAACTAGATTGTGACTGTGGGCTCTCCTACATCGGGCAAACAAAGAGAAGTATAGGGACCCGCGTTAAAGAGCATGTAGCTGACATGAAACATAGGCGCGATAACAAGTCTGCAGTGTGTGATCACGCCTTTGAGGGGCCCAACCATTACATTAGATTTGACAAACCCCAAATCCTTGCTAAGGAACGTAGATTTATTCCTAGAATGCTCCGCGAGGCTATCGAAATAAATAAATATCCTAATTTCAATAGAGATGATGGTTGGAAAATTCCACCAGCTTGGGACCCCATCATTCACAAGCTAAAGCCCCATACACACACTGTAAGATCTAATGATACGGTTAGTTCCTTTTGCAAATAAATTAATAAATATAAAAGACGGAGGTCGGCTTTCCTCTCCAAGTTTTATTTCGCCATTTCTTTCTTGGAGAGGCCTCCCAATTTTGTGAAATGGTGGTAGTTTCAGTAGATTCTCTCTCTTTAGCATTAATTAAATCACAAAATCAACTTAAACCAATTAAAAAGATAAAAATTTTTGTAAAATATTAATTTCTGAACGTCTCAAAAAATTCATCGCTTGAGGGTAGGCTCACGAGTAGCTTCAGTCCCCCGTGACCACGGCAGCTGCACAGGTGCCGAAACGTCGGGAAAATCAAAAATCAAACCAAATACAAACTAATTACCAAAGTACTTTCAATAAAACCGCGCTAGTATCCGTTAAAAGTCTTTTATTTCATGTCTAGTGAGCGCGTAAGCTTGAGAAGTGAATATGTCAACCAGTACGGACTGGATGTTGCAAACAAATTCCGTCGGTTGGAAGATCTTATGACGAAGCGCGCAAGAAGAATAACATCATTAAACTTCTTGAAGAGATGTCGTGATCAAGATCTCATCCCGCACTGTGTCAGGATTTCTCCAAAACATGACATACGAGGGAGCGCCAAGATCCTACAACAGGCTAGCAAAAAGTTACTCGTGAGCCTTATCCGTGAACATCGTTCCGATTTGGCAGCATTCAATCAACAAATAGATCGCTTGTCCAATGACTTGAAGATACAACTTGCCACGGAGGACTTTAACCATTACATTCTGGTGCTAAATAAACGCGAAACAGCCGTATACAACGAATGTAAGCATAGACAAATTTCTAAATATGAGAAGTTGCACAAACGTCATCATGCATTTCCGTACGATACGAACCATAGAGTAGAAGATGACACCCATCAATGTCAAACCCGTGCAGTTGTCAATTTATCAAAACAAATATTGGATGAACCTACTTTAAAAGTATTAAATAAGGGTCTGAATTTCGCGGTAACACCTCGCAGAATACCGTTTGAGGATATTATCTGCAGCGTAGAGGATTGTCTAGTTAAAAATCAGATCAAAAAAGAGGACAGTGAAGCTATACGTCAAGATATTTCATCTGTTTTACGTCGTAGTAAACTGCCCAAGCAAAATCTTCCATATGATGAAAACGTCGCGTTGAAGAACTTACGCACTAGACCTGAATTAACTATCCTTCGAGCTGATAAAGGTAACGCAACGGTAGTTATGGATACGTCGGATTATAACGCAAAAATACAAGAACTTTTGAATGATGAGAAAACCTACAAACATGTTAAATGTGATCAAACCACCAAGATCCTTAATAATACGAAAGAACTCATCAAAAAACATTCAGAACAGTTAGATCTTGACGTCGATTATCTTATTCCATCCTGCCCTATACCGCCGAAACTGTATGGGTTACCGAAAATACACAAAGACAATGCTCCGCTACGTCCCATTGTAAGCCAAATTGACTCACCAACCTACAAATTGGCTAAACACGTAGCGAAAACACTCGCACCACTGAGAGGTAATACATCAGCGTTTGTAAAAGATTCCTACCAGTTTGTCAGTGAGATACAACATCTACATCTCGCTGATGATGAAACTATGGTTAGTTTTGATGTTCAGTCCTTATTCACATGCTTACCAGTACAGGACTGCATCGATATCATCAGGAAAAAGCTAGTCGATAACAACATGCCAATTGAATATGCAGAACTACTAGAATTATGCCTAACATCTGGCTATCTGTTATGGAACGAGGAGTTCTACGTGCAAGTGGATGGAGTAGCAATGGGTTCTCCTGTATCCCCCATTGTTGCTGACATTTTCATGGAGGATTTTGAGGAGAAAGCACTAGCCACAGCACCAGTGACTCCCCGGTTCTACAAACGGTACGTAGATGACACTTTCACAATACTACCTAGAGACAGTGTCCCTGCTTTTCTTAACCATCTTAACTCCATAAACCCCAACATACAATTTACTATGGAGTTAGAGGCAGATAATAAACTAGCTTTCCTAGACATTCTCATTATCAGGAATCCGAACCAAACCTTGAGCCATACAGTGTATCGTAAAGCAACCCATACAGACAGATACCTCAATGGTGACTCTCACCATCATCCTATACAGTTAGCTACCGTAGGAAAATCTTTGTTTCAGAGAGCCCGTGGCATCTGTGACAAACAACACCTGACGGCTGAGCTTCAGCACGTCAAACAAGTACTGCGTAAAAACAAGTTGCAAGTACCACGCCTTCGTCACAGAAAACGCGACAAACCAGCCACAGTAGAACGTCAACCTGCCATCCTACCTTATTTGAAGGGTGTCACTGACAAGATTGGAAACATTCTGAAGCGAGCATCAATCAAAACTTACTTCAAGCCGCCGAAGAAGATCAACCAATTCTTACGACCTGTCAAGTGTAACATCCCCCTTCAAGCCGCAGGCGTCTACAAACTAGATTGTGACTGTGGGCTCTCCTACATCGGGCAAACAAAGAGAAGTATAGGGACCCGCGTTAAAGAGCATGTAGCTGACATGAAACATAGGCGCGATAACAAGTCTGCAGTGTGTGATCACGCCTTTGAGGGGCCCAACCATTACATTAGATTTGACAAACCCCAAATCCTTGCTAAGGAACGTAGATTTATTCCTAGAATGCTCCGCGAGGCTATCGAAATAAATAAATATCCTAATTTCAATAGAGATGATGGTTGGAAAATTCCACCAGCTTGGGACCCCATCATTCACAAGCTAAAGCCCCATACACACACTGTAAGATCTAATGATACGGTTAGTTCCTTTTGCAAATAAATTAATAAATATAAAAGACGGAGGTCGGCTTTCCTCTCCAAGTTTTATTTCGCCATTTCTTTCTTGGAGAGGCCTCCCAATTTTGTGAAATGGTGGTAGTTTCAGTAGATTCTCTCTCTTTAGCATTAATTAAATCACAAAATCAACTTAAACCAATTAAAAAGATAAAAATTTTTGTAAAATATTAATTTCTGAACGTCTCAAAAAATTCATCGCTTGAGGGTAGGCTCACGAGTAGCTTCAGTCCCCCGTGACCACGGCAGCTGCAAAGGTGCCGAAACGTCGGGAAAATCAAAAATCAAACCAAATACAAACTAATTACCAAAGTACTTTCAATAAAACCGCGCTAGTATCCGTTAAAAGTCTTTTATTTCATAGTTATAGTCAGGCAAAATATCAAGATTAGTGGACGTAACTGACAAAAATCGCACTGCGCGGCCGATTTTTTTATTAAATATTCATAGTTGGGCAAAATTACAAGATTAGTGCATGGAACTCACAAAAGATTGCGCTGCGCGGCTGATTTTGACATTGAAAATGTCTTTTCGTTCGCTCCAGTATTCGCTGGGTGCAAAGGTATAATAATCGATCGCAGCGCTCATGGTGGCAAAAAGTAGAAATAATGTAGGCTCTGTAATCTGTTTAAAAACGATATTTAATTTATAACTAGCGATACAGAAACAATTATTATCACTTAATAAAATTATTAAAGTAGCTTTATCCTCTTGTTTTACAAAATTTTCAACTAAAAAAGAAGTAAACAAACCCTGATTTAACCAAAATAAAACACTCTTTTTGAATAGATCTTACTTGCCATATTTAATTTAAATGACCAAAAATTATTTCACAACTCTTTGTCTACCCAAATTACAGTAATTTGGAAATATACATTGATAACACAATATGTATAGTATTTTTTAATATTTTGTCACAATGCCGCCATTACATATCAAAATGTCAAAATGGTCAGTTCAGAGCCAACAAAGTTGTGAAAAGCTAGGTGGCGCTAAAAGCGTGCACGGTGCCAATAGGCACCGATTTCACGAAAAAGTGCGATCCCCTTATATCACAGAAGGTTATGAAGATATGATATTCAAAAAAAAAGACTCAAAAGACGCGTATTTACGAGAGCAACAAGGTGCAAAAAGAATTATTCGAGAAAATAAAAAAACGTACAAAATTGTGGCCAAAATAGTGGGAAAAAATCTCATTGTTTTCCGATTTTTTGATTTTGGCGCTCGATATTTTGGAAACGAAGAGTGATATCAAAATTTTGAGAAAAAATCCTCTGAACAATTTAATCAGCTACAATTTGAGCCTAAAACAAAGACTGTAGCTTAACCTTTAACATTGAAAATGTTTTTTCGATCGCTTCATTATAGCCCCCATTTTCGCTCAGAGTGCGACATCGCCTTGGTGTCGTAAGTTTTTAGGCTACATGAATGGTTGAAGCCTCAAATCAAAAGACGCGTATCAACGAGGACTACAATATGTAGCGTGTTGGCGTAATTTCGGGAAGCGCGCTCCTTAGATGCGAATCGCGTCGTTGAGTTGACGTAGTTGGAGTAGTTTCAAAATAATAAAATTCTTAGATTTTTTTATATATTTAAGGTTATAGTTTATAGTTACTACCTTTCAATAAAATAGCAATGTTTATAACAATGAAATATTTTCATATGAATTTCATACACACGAATCACAGAAAAGTAAATCCAAAATTGTTCATGGCTTTGTTGTGATTTCAAAGTATTGTAAGTACTACATAATTCAAACAAAGGAATATATTTTTTATAAAATTCAATTATTAAATTCATTTTCAATGTACCAGAAGGTCTTTAAAATCGTGGATGAAACTGACTAAAAATCGTTTTTGGTGTAGACAGGATTTTTTCTGAAAAATCTTGTATTTTGTGTTATTGGACAGGAATTCTCTTCTTTCCGAGTGTCGTGTTACTCATAATATATTACATGATTAGTGAGATTAGCAGATAAAACAGACAAAATATCGCGCTGCAAGGCTGTTTTTTTTTATAAAGATTGACAAAATTACGAGTTTATTAAATAAAACTGACTAAAAATCGCGCTGCGCGGCATTATTTAAGTATAAACAGGATTTTATCCAAAAAAAAATCAGGCGATTTGTGTATCCTAGACAGGCATCCTCATTCCTCTTCCTCCGGTACGTAGATGGTTTGGCCCAGGGCGCCGAATCTTAATATACGTCCCTGCAGGGGTCGACCTAAACGAATAATTATAATGATTACGAGCTTTTGCCCGCGACTTCGTCCGCGTGGATATTCGAGAAAATCCTATGAGAACCTTTAACCAGGATATAGTATTCAATGTTTTAATTTAATCAAAATCAGATCAGCTGTTTTTCCGTGATCAAACGGGTCCCCACCAAGCGCGCTGCCCGTCTTTTTCCTCTCATACAATTTCATCCCCTATTTTAACCCCTTCAGACTTTCATACAAACTTTCATCCCCTATTTTAACTCTTTCAACCATTATTTCGTAATAAAGTAGCCGGTGTACTTTCTCAAGCTTTACGTTATCTCTGTGCCAAATTTCATTTAAATCGGTACAGCAGTTTAGGCGTGAAAGCTTAACAGACGGACAGACAGACAGAGTTACTTTTGCATTTATAATATAAGTAGGTATGGATTTTGTATTATTGATTTTGAATTTCGTTCTGTCAATTTACCTCATGGTAATCGTTTAAACAACATTATCTCGTAGTGTAAAAGTATGTAAATGGGTCATCATCATCATCATCATATCAGCCACACGACACCCACTGCTGGGTATAGGCCTCCCCTAAGGATCTCCACAACGATCGGTCCTGCGCTGCCTGCATCCACTGGCTTTCCGCGACCTCCACCAGATCGTCGGTCCACCTTGTCGGGGGCCTACCCACGGAGCGTCGTCCGGTGCGCGGTCGCCATTCCAGAACCTTTCTGCCCCAACGGCCATCGGTTCTTCTCGCTATGTGTCCCGCCCATTGCCACTTCAGCTGAGCAATCCTTCGAGCGATGTCGGTTACTTTAGTTCTCCTGCGGATCTCCTCGTTTCTGATTTGATCACGTAGGGAAACGCCGAGCATGGCTCTCTCCATTGCACGCTGAGTGACCTTGAGCGTCCTTATGAGACCCATAGTTAGCGGCCACGTTTCACTGCCGTAAGTCATCACTGGCAACACACACTGTTCATAGACTTTCGTCTTGAGACACTGAGGTAAGTCGGACGCGAAGATTTTTCGAAGCTTCCCGAATGCTGCCCACCCGAGTTCGATTCGACGAGAGATCTCTTTCTCGAAGTTGGACCTACCTAACTGGACTGCCTGTCCTAGGTATACGTAATGGTCAACAACTTCAAGTGTAGTGTTCCCAACATGAACTGGAGAGGGTACAACATGGGCATTTGACATAATTTTCGTCTTATCCATGTTCATCCTAAGACCCACTCTTTGGGAAGCACTACGGAGATCTTCGAGCATTGTGTTCAGGTCTTCCATGGTCTCAGCCATAAGGACTATATCATCGGCAAAACGAAGGTGTGTTAGGTACTGGCCATTAATGTTGATGCCGAGTCCTTTCCAGTCCAAGAGCTTAAAGATGTCCTCCAACGCAGCTGTGAACAGTTTCGGAGAAATAACGTCTCCCTGTCTCACACCACGCTGCAGTTGGATAGGATTTGTGCTCTGGTTCTGTACTCGGATCGTCATGGTGGCATTTTGGTATAAGTACCTCAACACCTCGATATACCTATAGTCCACTTGGCACCTTTGGAGAGACTGCAGCACCGCCCAGGTTTCAATCGAATCAAAGGCTTTCTCATAGTCCACGAACGCCAAGCAAAGTGGCTCATTATACTCCTCAGTCTTCTGTATAACCTGCCGCAGCGTATGGATGTGGTCTATGGTGCTAAAGCCTTTTCGGAACCCGGCTTGTTCGGGAGGTTGGAAGTCGTCGAACTTGCGAGCGAGACGATTCGTAAGGACTCTCGAAAACAACTTATAGACATGACTCAGAAGCGAGATGGGTCTATAGTTCTTTAAGAGGGACTTGTCACCCTTTTTAAAGAACAAGATCACCTCACTTATGTTCCATGTCTTTGGCGTTCTGCCCTGGACGATGACGGAATTAAAGAGCTTCTGGAGGACTTTGAGTATCGGCTCACCGCCCGCTCTCAGAAGCTCTGTAGTGATTCCATCGTCACCCGCCGCCTTGTTGTTTTTTAGCTGTTTGAGAGCCATACTAATCTCGCACAGGCTGACGTCCGGGATATCTTCGGTATAGTGTCGGGTAAGCTTGGCTCTGGGGTCTTTAGCCTTGCTTTCAACAGGTGTCTGCGTGGAATATAACTGCCCATAGAAGCTCTCGATCTCCCTCAGGATTTCAGGCTTTGATGAAATGATGCGTCCGTCGTCAGTTTTTAGCTTCGTCATCTGGCTTTGCCCAATAGACAGATCTCTCGCGAACACTTTGGAGCCTTTATTCCGCTCGATGGCCTCTTTAATACGATTCGTATTAAATTGGCGAAGGTCGCTCGTCAAAGACTTAGATATCTGTCTATTAAGCTGCCGATAACGATTAGCATCTACTGAACTCTGGAGCCTCATTTCACGTCTCTGATCCATGAGTAGGAGTGTGTGGTCGGAGAGTTTCTTTATCTTGGGACGGCGGGTCTTAAAGAGCTTGGACCCTATCGTACGGACAGCATCCACCACCATGTTGTTTAGATCGTCCACATTTATGCTGTTCTCAAGGGCTTCGAAGCGGTTTTGGAGTTCGAGTTGAAAGCTCTCGGGGTTTTGAATATGGGCCGGCAATGGTCGAATTGTTGATTTTATCAGTCGAGATCTTTCCAGCTTTGGGTTGATATTCAATGTGCCACGTACCAATCGGTGATCGCTCCCCGTCTTAACAGCGTTGATCACAGTGACATCATTGAATATTTGCTTTTTTGTCGACATGATAAAATCTATCTCATTTCTGACTTTACCGTCCGGACTGACCCAGGTCCACTTCCGGCATTCCGGCTTTCTGAAGAAGGAGTTCATCATAAAGAGGTTCTCCTTTTCCATAAAGTCAGCCAGCATCTGGCCTCTGTCATTCCGTTGCCCAACTCCAAATTGCCCCACTCTCAGCTCATCACCGCATCGTTTCCCCAACTTTGCATTGAAGTCCCCCATCACAACAGTGTAGTGGGTTTTGAAGCTATGCATGGCTTTAGAGATCTCCTCATACATAGCCTCCACTTCGTCATCTTGGTGTGTCGAGGTCGGTGCGTAAACCTGTATAACATTCAGCGAACACCGTTTGGATATTCTGAGTATAAGGTACGCCACCCTGGTTGACACACTTCCGATGGTAGTCACGTTGTTGACAAGGGACTTGTGGACGATGAACCCGATACCACCTTGGGACTGTTGGTCGCCCTCCCGGTAGTAAAGCAAGTTACCGGAGTTGAGGATTATCGAGTCCTCTCCCGCTCTTCGGACTTCAGATAAGCCGATAATGTCCCAGTGTACCTTGCTGATAACTTCTTCCAACTCGGTTAACTTCGCGTCGGTCCTTAGTGTGCGCGTGTTATAGGTTGCCAGGTGCAGTTGTCGTCGTTTTTGGTAGCCGAGCCGCACCCGGGGATTCTTAGCACCCCCTGCCCCGCCGTTACCGTAGCCGCTACCGTAGCTAGGAATAGCGGGGCTGCCGGGGACTGGGGGCCAATTTTTTGATCCATTGTGCATGAGGGGGGGGGTTTGCCATAATCGCCACGCTTGGCAGGCGGGTTGGCGATCGCAGTAGGCCAAGGTTTTTTGGAGACGCTGCTGCCCGTCTCTTGAAGGCTATGCTCCCTTAGTCGCCTTTTACGACACCCACGGGATGATAGGGGGTAGTGCTATTCTAGGCCGGCACATACACGGCCATGTAAATGGGTACCTAATAAATATGATAGTGGCATAACATCTGTAGTCTCTCTTTTCTGTGGTACAATCAAACTTTCATCCCCTATTTTAACCCCTCCAACCCTTATTTCGCAATAAAAGGTAGCCTATGTCTTTTCTCGAGCTCTACTCTATCTCTGTACCAAATTTCATCCAAACCGGTTCAGTAGTTTAGGCGTAACAGACAGACAGACAGAGTTACTTTCGCTGTTATAATATCAGTATGGATTATTAATTACACATGATATTTGATATGATTTTTAAAGTAATTTGACTATGGGTGTCTGAGGTATCAGCTAATTTTGGAAAAGGGGTCTCTTGCCCAAAATAGTTTGGGAATCCCTGGCATACATAATACCAAACCAGTGACTCGGTCGTGCGATGATTTCGAAATAATTCAGGAATCGAGTTCTGTCGCTCATTTTAGATAATCAGCCTGCCGGAGAGGTGGCAGCCCTAGCCATAGCGCGTGTTTTGCTCTACAAAATCAACAAAAACATCTCAACATGAATGTTTGTTCAAAACAAAAAAAAAGTATGAGGATTTTGTTGAATGTTGAGATGTTGATTGTGTAGGGCAAAACATTCGGTATGGACCCGGCATAAGTATTATTTCAGCGACCTATTTCATAAAGAAACACAGTATTTACCATTCGTGTAGGATTCGTCCTAAATCGTATGGGAAAACAATGCAATATGACAACATTATGGCCTCTTTATTGCAAAAGTGTGTCACAAATGGAAAATAACTTTAGGTATCAGTTGAACGTAACATTGAATACGGTAGCATTTCATAATAGTGAACAGCTACACATAATTGACATCAATAAATTATTTAATAGTTTTTACTTGACAAAAGATAAGTTCTATCTGCCTAGTTCTTTTAGGAGACAAATAGCATTATCGCTATCTTTTTATTTTAAACATTTAGCCAATAATCTGGCTAGTAAAACAACTGCTTTTATTGAGCAGTCAACTATTGACATTAGTCATTCAACTTTGGAATCTGTTCCAAATAAAAATAATTATAACATTTTACTTAGTTCAAGTAATAATAATGTTTCACATTTAAATTACCATCTAGGACAATAGAGGCGTCCTCTAGCCCTGACTTAACAATAGAAAAGCCAAAGTGTTTAAGAATTGTACACCAAAATATGCAAGGCTTTTCTGGCAAAGATTTAGAAATAAGCTTATTCTTAAACTCTGAAGATATTGATGTGTTATGTGTTACTGAGCATTGGTTGAAAAAGCACGAATTACTTTTAAGTTTAGATAATTATAAAGTTGTTAGCTCGCTTAGTAGGAAATCTACTATAAGAGGGGGTTCACTTATTATTCTACACAATAGTTTACAATGTAAAGAGCGTAGAGATGTAGTATCCCTCTCAATTGAACGAACCGTTGAGTTATCGTGCGTGGAACTTGATCAAATAATTATAGTAT